>OX439344.1:30390024-33205024 GCA_949319445.1 Mythimna lalbum
GAGCTTTTGTTTCTAACCGACTTCAAAAAGGAGAAGGTTCTATGTTCGGCTGTATGTTTTTTTTTATGCATATTTACCGACTTTTGGTCCATTTTGGACCGAATTTGAATAGTACATTGTTACACTAGGGGTGAAAGTTACTTATTTCGTCCCGAGAAGGAGTTGGCGGCCGAGCGTTGCGAGGTGGCTAATTCGAGGGACTAAATAAGTAACTTTAACCCTGAGGTAAGCATTGTGCTTTTCATTACGAATACAAGAAGATAGACCTAGTTTTTTTTTAAATAATTTGACAGTTGTTAGATGAAAGTAAAACTCCCTAGGGATGAAAAGTGTTGTACTTTTCGGCCCGCTCCTCAGGCAACTTCAGACCTACTTTCAGAGTATGAGTAATGAAAAATTATTTTTCATTACACTATCTTTGCCTATCCATGTCCAGTACACTCTGTATATTATGTCTTTTATATTTATAATGGTAATGTTGTATTGTATTTTTCTTTTTACACTATTTATTGTTAACACATAGTAAAAGCGATAAGAAATATGTATATGTTTTTCTAGTTAGGAAAATCATCCAATGACCTCCCCGCTCTTGGGCGGAGCGGGATATAATGTCAGACTTTTACTGACTAAAGACCCACTTCTGTTCCTTCTAGCCTTCTTACCGGGGTTCGAGCTCCCTTTCTGATAACCCTGGCCCTGCATCACATCACATATCAATGACAATCGACGTCCACAAAAAAATCAGTCAATGATTCCAGTTTCAGACTTTTTCTTCAAGGGACATTGCTTTGTTTTACACAAATTTAATGATAGAAGGGATACATCTAACTAATTTGATAATGAAGCTGGAAGGTAGGCACCGGAATTCTGTATTAAATAAATGCATTTTAGCCGTGTTTAGGATTATTAGAATTGTCATAAGATGCACTCTGGCTATAAGGTAGGTACCATTGAGCTGATCTGATGTTGAGAGGCTCGAATGGAAACTCCGTAATAATGTTACCCCAACTAAAATGTGTAAAATAAAAAAACTTTTCACAAAGCTGATAATACAAGTTTTTTTTTTTTTTGTAATAATTTATTCATCAGTATAGGTGACTCGCCTCTAGCGCTGAAATTATAATTGTTTGTCACAGTTTCACTCAGTCGCAATCGGCGAGTGACTGCTTTTTTTTATGGTGGGCAAAAATCTTCCAATGACAACCCCCGCTTTTGGGCGGAGCGGGAGATAGTGTCAGACTCTTACTGACTAAACACCCACCCCGTTCCTTTGAGCCTTCTTACCGGGGCTCGAGCTCCCTTTCTGATAACCCTGGCCCTGCATCACATCACATATCAATAACAATCGACGTCCACAAAAAAATCAGTCAATGATTCCAGTTTCAGACTTTTTCTTCTCTATACTCATCTTTTTATTTTACCCATTCCGTAAACACCATTTATCTCTCCTCTCTTATACCATCATCTCAGCTGCATATATATCCATTTCAAACCTTTGCCCTGTCTATATAAAAAAATATGTAATTTATTTATAACGCATTAAATATTATTGTAATTGCGTGATATAATTCCAGTAGTAATTTGGCTTTCTTGATGGTTCATGTACTTGGGAATTTGATAGAAATAAAATGCAATGTTCCGTTAATAATAATAATAATCGTTTATTTGTTTAAGTATGTACATAAAATAAGGTGTTTGCAAAATTGTGACCCTGACACAAGCTAAATTAAATTAGCAATGCAAATATTGTCAAGGATGTGAATCGAGACAAAAATTAATAAGATTAATGCAAATAATATCATAATAAGGAAAAACTAAATCTAAGTTGTAGCGTTTGAAATAAATGAGAGCGGTTTCAGGGTAGGTCTCATCTCCCTATGCGAATCTGGCGCTGAGACTTGGGATGTCATGTTCCACTCATTGCTAGTGCCAGCTCATTTGTGTGTTGTGCGAGTAAAAGAAAACTAGCTGTAATTCTTTCGGCAGGTAAGTCAAGTCACCCATGAATCGTGTTAACGTTTTACCTGTAACTACCGGGTCTCTGCCAGAGGCCTCCTGATCCTGGATCCTGGCGCACCCGATACAATAATGCTTGAGGCCCGGAATGTAAGGATACGATATGTTCATGCCGAAACAACAGAAGTGTAAATATATTGTTTGTAGTAATTATGCTTTCTTGATGGTTCGTGTACTTAGGAATTTGATAGAAATAAAATGCAATGCACCTGCCGCTCAAGAGGTCAAGCGGACATATTTTTTAATAATGGCGTTTGACAAAACTTTACAATATATAGTCAAGGAGCTGGGGTGTGGGAACAATATAAACAATCAATCAGAAACGAGATCGCGTGATAATTCCGGTATCTTATTGGACGACAATGATGATGATAATTTGACGTAATGCTCCTCAACAATATTATCATACTAGCTTTTGCCCGCGGCTTCACTCGCGGGGTAAATTCGGTTCCTCTTTTCTGATTTAGAACACAAAAGAGAACTCAGAACAGAATATTATTTTAATACGCTACTGTAGACGATATTATATGTCTTTCCATTTGGGGATAGAATGTAAAGATTCTGGGCATTGGACACACACGAACATGCTGCATACAATTTTCCATGAAAAAAGCATGGCTATTCTAAGATCACCCCAGCCATCTTTAATGTTTGTCCTTACGCTTTGTTAATGGTCAGAGCGAAGCAGCACCTTAAGAGGAAATTGTAGCCTTTTAAACTGGAACGGGAGATCTGTGGGAATTATTAGGATTCGTGGGGTCATTACATTTTTTGGTTAAAATAGTGGCACTAATGATATTGCAGCCAAGTTATGTGACACGAAGTCTCATCTCATGACATAATCTCGGGTATCAAAATTCCGCATAAGCATGACTGGGACGCCTAGTAAAACCGAATCCGAAACCGAGTTCGTTTTCTGATATCGGAAAACCAAACCAAGACAACAATACCAAATCGCAAAGCTAAACACGAATTGCCAAAAAATCGAAAGCAAATCAATTGTCAAATAACAGAGTAGTACTGTACGCACAATAGTGTAAAGCGCCGGCCAGTGCCCGCAATTAGGTACAGATAGAGAGCATGCAACATAAGCGTGTTTCAGAAACCTATCAGCGCCTCTATCGCGTGTCTACCCTACCCTACCCTACTCTACCCTACTCTACCCTACTCTACCCTAACTCTACTCTAACTCTAAGCTTCTGCCGCGCAGAAAGTGGAAATAGCGTCAATATATCACCAGGACTGGCTGCTTTGATAAACGGGAGCACCTTCAAAACAAACATGAAACGCGCAAAGTTCAATGCGTTGCCCGCTGCAGCTATAGCTAAACACCAATACCGTATTGTGCGATTTCAAAACAAAACGATCGCACTTTTTGAGTGGCATGAGGCGACTCCGTTTGCCCAAGTATGCTCGTTGCTCACCGAAATCGCAGAATCAGACCGAACCACGAATACGCGCCCCCGAATCATTAGCGTGGATGCAATGGTGATTGTTCACGAAAGAGGCGAGGTTACTGATCAATACGGTTGCATTAAAGCCTCTAAAGATCACGAGTTGGTGGTGTATGAGGACAGGGGAGAAGATCTTAGTTTTCTTAGGCCATCCCAAAATTGTACCGTGCTGGAAACAGCAGAGACTGGTCAGCTAACATCCTCGAGGTCAGTCCCAACAACCCCATGCGGATCAGAGAGACTACAGCAGAAGATAGCAGCCGAGAGGGCCGCCTCCGAAGAAAAAATCAGCCGCAGTTTAGAGAAGAAGATAAACACCAGAGATCGATGGAAATCGGTCTCCAACTTTCTAAGCAGGAGGCTGGGATTTGGTGCAAGGCCCTGTCATATCAGACAGATAGATGCAGTGCAGGAGTTTATCAAGGTCATCCCAGAACCACCGAAACAAAAGCGACCAACATCAACAAGAGCCGACAGAGGGCAGGTCACCCCGCCGAAATTCAGGACGGTAACAGAGCCAAGCGATCACGTGGCGAATGCGTTTCTCGAGTTTCAAGCGATAACAAAGGCAACCAACTCGGTCAGTCTCATGACTTGCCGGAAAATTATGCAGTCATACCAGAAGAGACTGGAGACCGAAGAGTTGCTTCAGGAGAGACTCGAGGAGGCAGCGGCAGCCATATATAATAATGCTACCTCCCAAGTCATCAAGGGAGAAATGACTGGTCAATATATGGCTGCATACAACGCCACGTGTGGGTTTATACCGTTGCCGTTGGACGAGTCGATAACGTCACGTTCTGGCCGTGTTACTTTTGTGACACCCGAAAGTGACCCAATTGTAGTGGTAGCTCGATGCACTAAGATTATGCTGGATGACAGGATCCTCGAACAGGCGGAAACAATCTCAAGATCGATAGACCAGCCTGGAGGCTGGGCTTTGCCGGGCATCAGCTGGATAAACGGTGTCCCAGGGTGCGGCAAGACCACTTGGGTGATCAATAACTTTGATAGGGACCGCGACGTCATAGTCACTACAACAACCGAGGCGGCGAAAGACCTGCGGCAAAAGTTAGCGCACAAAATTGGTGAAGACAACAGAACCAAGGTGCGCACGATGGCCTAAATTCTATCGAACGGGTGCAAAGGATCTCAAAAATGCAATCGCATTCTGGTAGACGAGGCACTCATGAACCATTTCGGGGCCATCGTAATGGCAGTCCGATTGTCGGGCGCTAGTAGCGCGGTCCTTGTCGGAGATATTAATCAACTGCCCTATCTGGACAGGGAAAATCTTTTCCCTATTAGTTACGCTCGTCCGGACTCAGTTGTGACCATCAGCCACGAACTGCCCTGCTCGCACCGGAATCCAATGGATGTTGCGTATGCCCTAGGGGAGGTGTACCCTGGCATATATTCGTCAAAAGACCAGGTCCACTCCCTACAGCTAAGGAGTTTCACGGGCGCGCATATTCCCAACACTCTTCCCAACACGCTTTTCCTGGTCTACACGCAGGGGGAGAAAAAGACCCTCATTGACCAGGGTTATGGGGCTGGGGTTGGATCATGCGTCCTAACCATACACGAAGCTCAAGGGCTTACCAGCGAATCAGTCATCATATTGAAGACAAAATCCACCAACATCCGGATTCACAACAGCGTCCCCCACGCAGTGGTGGCAGTCTCCAGACATACTGCCCACTGCGTGTACTACGCTGACAACGCTGACGACGCTATTGGAAGGTTTGTGAGGAGGGCACAGGAGGCGTCGACCAGTGACATTATCAATAACAACATGAAGAACGCCATGCGGCATCGGGACAGAGCAGTCGTCGAGGCACTGATCCGCCTACTTAGGCAGTGATGAGCTGAAGTAGCTTTGTATGACGCGGGTATTGCTCGGGGCGGTTGGTTCTCAGCAGGAAACAGTGACAGGTCTTGGGGTGGAAACCCATAATTATAAATTTAACATAGCGTTACCTAACTTAGTAAAAAAAAAAAATACATTAAAAATATATATATATATAAAAAAAAAAATAATAATAATAAAAAAAAAACTACTGAAAAAGAAACTATTTACAGCATATTGTAGTTAAGTTATTGATATTTAAGGTTATTAATATATATTATATAGAATTAATTATAGTTAAGTCTGGAGCTGGGGGGCCATTTGATGGGGGGCGGAGGGTTGTATGTGTCTTGAAGGTTGGGAGTTTCCCCAATTTTTTGTGCGCGTATGGCTCGTTGCTGCTTGAGTTTCGCTTCGGATTGGTGGCCTCTCAGCTCTGAAATTGTGACGGGATTTGTTGTAGTTACTGGAAGGTGCTCTGGAGTGACGCCACTTGCACGTGGAGTTGCCCAGAAGCAAACAATGTTAAATCAAACACTACAAAAAACACTACCCTAATTTTTTTTCTATAAGAACCTTCTCCTCACAATAACAATCACAACAAAAAAAAAATCAGCCAAATCGGTCAAGCCGTTTTCATGCCAAGTCGTGACAACGGAAAACGGGGGTCATTTTTATATATATAGATATAAGCAATGTTACAATATTATGCTGATTTTGATATTATATAAAAAAACAGTCTTATTTTCAATAATATTTCTACACCAGCAATGGTAGAGTACGTGAGACGTTTTAATCTTAAGATCATGTATGTACCGTATTCTTAGAAATAAATGAATTCTTATTATGTCGCTCTTCATCCCTTCAACTATCTCCAGTTAAAAAAATACGTCAATCATCACTCCATTTTGCCGTGAAAGACGGACAAACAGACATACACACTTTCCCATTTATAATATTAGTATGGATGGTCCAACGACCACGTCATAGGTTGATTTGCGAGGAGGCAACTTGTTTCCACAGCATTCAGTTGCACTTTAGTAGAAGTTGCTGCATGGTACTCCGTTATCATTGGCACCTGGATTATTTATTACCATTTTGATCTTATTTCCTCTCTAAGTAAATTGTGAAATTCCTGAAAAACAATCAATATGAAAATATTTACTTTGTTAATCTTCTTATCGATTTGTTACATAAATATGTGTGGAAATCCAGTTTTGAAAGTCGCAGCAAACGTTGTTTGTAAGTTGCTTAGATGTGAGTAGTTTTTTCTTTTGTTTCTATTTTTGTCACAAAACTTTCGAGACAATTCTGTCGCATAACAAACTTTTTACAAAAAATAATACAACCGACTTCAACGTTAAAAAACACTGAAAAGTACAAAATAACTTTAATTTCGGAAGTCGGTGTTAAATAACGAAGAGACAAAACTAATATAGAAACACCGTCTTCCGAACTTAAGGTGGTGCATCACGACTCACATTTTCATTGTTTTTCATACAACCGCTCATAACTGATTATGACGTTATTACACACTTTTCATTAGATATTTTGGAAACACAGTATCTTGTGGATATTATCTAGGTTTCTAAAGAAACCAATTTCTAAATTTGTGTAAAACTAATCCAGTAAAAACCTCTGAATATGTCCTATTTTGTATGAACTTTGATACTTCATAATTTGCCTAGAAATAAAAAAATTCAAAAAAGTAATCCTTGAGAGACCTTGCAAATTTTATTAAAATTCTAAATGATGACCACTTTTTCCAAAAACTTTTAAGGGTTTAAAAAAAACAGCTATTTCTTGGAGCAAGTTTTGTGAAATTTTCGAGTAAATATCGGAATTACCGAATACTAACAGAGTTTCCAGGCGATATCTCTCTTTTTTTGCGTTACCTTTTCGTCAAACATCGCGTTGGATTGCATTAAATGAAGTAACAAGCTTTTAAACCATCGAGTGGAGAAGGACCCTCTTAAGGTGGTGCATCACGACACACATTTTCACTGTTTTTCATACAACCGCTCTTAACAGATTTTGACGTTATTACACATTTTTCATTAGATATTTTGGAAATTGATGGTACACTTTTCAGTTATGGTACCATCATGAATCATCATCATCATATGGGAAATGAGATTGAGGTATGCAAGATGGAATGCTGGCACTCTGACTGGAAGGGCGAGAGAGTTAGCGGATGTATTCAAAATAAGAAGGATAAATATAGAATGCTTGCAGGAAAAAAAAGAGTGAAAGGAAAAAGGTGTGCCTGGGAAGTATGCGCAGTTGATCCGAGCGACGTACAATGAGTACAATGCAGTACCCAAGTCCGGTCTACAGTGGGCAACACTAGCAACTTCAATGTGGATGTCGGCTTACATCAAGGTTCGGCTGTCAGCCCTTACCTCTTCCTGATGATAATGGACGCTATGACGTCGGACATTCAGAAAGAGGCTTCCTGGTATATGTTTTTTGCCGATGATTTTGTCCTGGTTGCCGAGAGTGGCTTAAAGGTCCAGAGTAAATTGGAGGTGTGGTAGCATAGACTGTAGAGTGTTGGCTTATTGATCAAAACAAATACCGAATACTTGTTTTGCGATTTTGGAGGTCTCTCCGGTCTTATGCTCTTAGCTCTCGCTGGAACGCTCATACCAATCTGCTCCGACTTCCGGTCCCTCGGGTCGCTTATACAAGGAGACGGCGAGGTAGACTTAGAAGTAACACATCAGATCAGTTCAGAATTGATGAAATGGCGACAGGTCACTGAAACAACTACTACTTTTTTACTTACACACGACATAAGAATTGTACACATTCGTTAATTTAAATAATTATATAATGATAATGACGATAATAAATTAAATAAAATATTTGACAAAATTCACGCATTCTTATACACAGACATAATAATATACATACATCACCTAATTTAAATAATTTAATATTAATGACGACACCAAATAAGCATAAAATACATGATATATTTTACACACAGATATAGTATTATAATATTATACATACATAATAATAAACCTAATTGATTGCAGCAAATTAGATCTACAATCATTATATATTCAACTCCGTAAATTGCTAATTAGCCCTCTTCCTCTCTTCTACTTTTTGCTGTGCCCGACAGGGTCCATATTGATCTATAAATTTTCAAAACCATCTATGTATACATATGGATTGCAATAAAGAATTGAGTATTGAGTACAACTTGTGGCCCACGGATGCCCAAGTTGAAGGGCAACATTTACAAGTCCGTGATAAAACCTGTCGTAGAGTATGTTCAGAATTTTGGGCTGTGAAAAAGACGGATAAAAAAAGATTGCATGTAACGAAGATGCGAATGTTGAGATGGATGTGTGGTGTGACGAGAAAAGAAGATAAAGTAAGAAATGAGTATATCAACTTAACTTGTAACTTTGAAAGTGGTGCCAGTGACTGAAAAGTTGAAGGGAAATCGTTTGTCTTGGTATGGTCATGTAAAGAGAAGGGATAAACGCATGTTACTAAAAGAATTATAAGTATATATGTGGATGAGTAGAGAGGGAGAGGGCCTCCCTCTCGTATGTTCTCCGAGATATCGGTGAACATACATAAAAAAAATGCATTCAGCCGAACATAGAACCTCCTCCTTTTCGAATTCGGTTAAAAAACCTCTTAAACCACCAGGGGGCCTAGACAAAGTCACATTTTCGTTTACGATAACGGATTTCGAATTCGCTGAGATTTCGATATGTTCGTTCGACAGCTTAGCGAACTCTTGAACCCTGTGGAAAAGCAAATTAACATGGCTGTTGTTAGTCAACTGGTGGTGTTCTTTGAATCAATTGTGCTTGTTCCTTGTCTTTTATTGTTGTTGTTTTTTTTTTTAATAAAAAAGGAAACATTGTATTTATTATGGGTGGCACATAATTAAAGTGTTGTGCTTGAGGTGTCAGAAAAGATACAATTACCGGCCAAAAAGTGGAAAGAGTAGAACATATGCCAAAGTTTATTGTTCATGGAGAATTTTCGATTGAACAAGAGCCGTTTCTGGCAGCTTTGCAACGATTTGCGTGTTCACACTTCAACACAAAAATTAAGCAATAGGTATGTCGGAAAATTAAGGAATAATGATACATGGCTGTTCAATTGCTACCTTTTTCAATTTTTCTGGCGTTTTATTAAGCAATCCAATTTAATATTGTTATCAACTCACACAACTAGCGCAGGACACTCAGATTTTAATCGCCCTTGAGGTCCACTAGACGTTAGGATCACGTCATAAAAAATAAATATAAATTGAAATTGATTTTTTTTTTGATTGGTTGATTGATTTGTTTTTTTTATTGTTGTTGGATTGATTGATTGCGTGATATAAATTGAATTAAGTTCATGGTTGTGTTTTTTGAATTAACACTTCGATACGACTTAGCGTTATGTTGGTCGATGTTGAGAGACGTTGTTGTCTGCCATTTTATAGTCGACATCGTTTAGGCGAAATCGAACTTCGAAGCGAAGTCGACACAGAGCGAATGCCTCTTGGCTAGGACCCGTACAGACGTTAGCTTCATCTATATATATGGTAATGAAGGTAATACTTGATTTCTTACTAGATGAACTTTTGTTTATTATTAAATAAAAGTTCAATTCCTTTTATCCATTCAAGATTCTTGATGGTATAAAAAAGACCTAGATTACTATTTTAATATGTAGTTTTTTTCCGTTACATAAACAAAACAAGTTTATGTAACGGAAAAAAATTGTAAGAAAGAAAGAAAATGCCTAAATTTATTCAACAGTGTAATTAGTCACGATAAAAAGATGGTATTCATTTAAATTCAAACATGGGCCGTATACAATTGACGTTTCAATTAATCATTTCAGGTGAACTCTCAAGAGACTCGAATCTAGATGTCAGTGAAATCAACGTGCACTTCTACGACTTCCAAAACAATGTGATCAGACACTTGACAATTGACAAGGCTGGCCAAAGTATATTGGCGATAAATAAACTCAACAAAGCGAACAAATTCTACGTGTACGTCGGTGGATTCAAATCAAACATTATGAAAAACTCAACAGAACATATTAGAAAAGCTTTCAGAACTGTTGCTAATAGTTACTTAATCATCGTAGATCATTCAAAGTATACACACGCCAATGATGGATCACGCCAGGGCTACGAACGATCCGTCAGACATGTTCCAAGTATTGGAAAAAAGTTGGCTGAAATGTTGGCTGGCCTCAAAGCAGGAGGGATCTCGCCCAAAACTATCCATTGCATTGGGCACAGTTTGGGAAGCCAAATATTGGGGCATGTTGGTGATAACTTTATCAAACTGACTGGCCAGAAAATTTCAAGGATAACAGCTTTGGACCCAGCTAGGCCATGTTTTAATATAAAAGAGGAGCATGTCAGGTCTGGTTTGGCCGACCATGTAGAAATATATCATTGTAATGGTCATGTGTTAGGCTCAGAGAAGACATTTGGTGACGTTGATTTCTTTGCAAACAATGGAAAGTCGCAACCCGGATGTGGGGGTCCCTATCTATGGTCACCTAGCAAAGCTATAAAGTCGTCTAAATGTAGCCACAAAACGTGTGTGACGATGTGGGCAGAGACTATTTCGCATCGAGACTGGTACACGGCATACAACTGTCAAAATTACATGAAATTCATAACTGGCCAGTGTTCTAGGCACAAAATGACCACTGCTGGTTTCTGGAATCCTGGTACTGCGAGAGGCAAATATTATTTTTCAACCGACACAATTGTCAAAAATACAAGGAATTCATAACTGGCCAGTGTTCTAAGAACAAAATGACCACTGCTGGTTTCTGGAATCCTGGTACTGCGAGAGGCAAATATTATTTTTCAACCGACGCAATTGTCAAAAATACAAGGAATTCATAACTGGCCAGTGTTCTAAGAACAAAATGACCACTGCTGGTTTCTGGAATACTGGTACTGCGAGTGGCAAATATTATTTTTCAACCGATAGCTACAGTTGATTTTTGATTCCCGTGTTCTTATCATAGATTTATCGCAAATCCTTACTAATATTATAAAAGAGTGTGAGTTTGTTTGTTACGTCTTCACGTCTAAATGGCAAAACCGATTTTGATGAAACTTGGTACACGGATAGACCATGTCCTGGAATAGGACAGGATACTTTTTATACCGGTATGTTCTCTTGGGAAAATTTTCTGCTATCACGCGGGCGAAGCCGCTGGGAGCAGCTATTATTTTTTATATTAGTAAGTTTTGATTTGTATTTGTATGTTATTGAAAGAATCGGTAAACATACCAGTGTTGTACTTAGCATTTATATAACAAACTATCTTCTAAGCAAAATCTATTTTGTAACTGTATTTCCACCTTTAATGTTTAATGCATGCCGTACCAACCTTTAATTAAGGCTACACTATAAAATGTCTAGGCCTCCTGCAAGTGCCGTCACAACCTCACAACGAACGGTCCAGTGCGTCTTGCAATCACTGCAATCCCGTGACTCCCACCAGGTCATTGGTCCACCTTGCCCTGCCCACTGTCACTTAAGTTTGGCGATTCTTCATGCTATATCGGTGATCTTGGTTTTCCTGCGGATATTTTTATTCCTGATTCGATCAAGCAAGGATACTCCGAGCATATAGCTCTTTCCATTGCCTTTTGGGTGGCTGTAAGCCTTCTGATGAGGCCCATTGTAAGCGACCACGTTTTATATGTCATCACTGGTGACACGCATTGGTCTCAACGCTGTGGTATGTTGGACGTGAAGATACCGCACAGCTTCCCGAACGCTGCCCAGCCGAGTTTGATTCGACGATTGAACTTTTCTTAAAGATGGATTGAAGTGGGTGCTACATGGTTATTTACCATGACTTTGGTTCTGTGCATGCTCATTTTAAGACACATTCTGGCGTTTATGCGTTTTTGGTTATCCTTAAATAAATAAATCATTTGATAGGTATAGCGTGTGGCAGCGGACATTATACTCATGTTTATTACACAGTTTGTTTTAATAAAAATGAAAATTCTATTTTTATTTACGAACATTCATTATACACAACGATAATCACTAAAACCAATAAACTAATATTTGATTTTAAGGTAATTGTACTAAACAAATTAAAACTAAAATATGGTTGGTATGGCTAGTATTTTTGATACATTACAAATCGATAGCGATGATGTGGAGAACTTTTTCGACGCCATATTTTAGTTTTAATTTGTTTACTTCAATTACCTTAAAATCAAATATGGCGTCGAAAAAGTTCTCCACATCGCTATCGACTTGTAATGTATCCAAAATACTAGCGGAAAATTATACCAAACTTATACGGCAATGCTTATCATGTTCAAGGTAAAAGCCAGACCTTGGGTCACGCGAAGTGTACCTAATAATAAAGTTTATTTGCCAAAAAAACATAATAATTACATTATGTACATAGGTACATATCGTTATTGCACGGCTGAACTGTTACATTCCGAACAGGAGTGGGCTTTTAGTCAGTAAAAGTTTGACACGCACTCCCGCTCCGCCCAAGAGCGGGGAATGTCATTGAATGTTTTTTATTTTTGTTACTCTGGTCTAGAGCTTTTAATCAAACTATATAACTAGCGTGGTGATTGCTATTTTTATTTTGATTGTAGATTTACATAAGTAATACCTTAAAGAGATCAATTTGCAGTTTGTAAGAGGCGTATAGTGATAGTGTGACGGAGGCCGAGGCATAACGAGACATATACGCTTATGAGTACATAGAGATCGTATCAAAACATGGCCAACACTCCAAAACTCGTAGCACGTAAAGTGGCGCCGCTCACAGGAACTAACATGTTCCTGCAGACAGGTCGCTGCAGGTCGCGATAGGTTCTTGCGGGTTTTGGATCTCGACCGAGCTACTCATCATCTATTGGCGAATGACGGACGAGCCGAGGAAAATCGAAAAATATCAGAGTTGACCTGAGCACGACTTGCACCTACGAAAATGAATAAAGAAAAGAACATAGGCCGAATTCATACAATCGACACAGTTCGTCGGATCCTCAAGAATGAGTGAATAGCTATAGTAAGTGCAATTCGTCTCGCAATTCTCTCTATGTAACTCTCTTTATGTGACTCTATTTCTGTGCCTATGTGAAATGTTTGTGTATATATGTGAAGATTATTAGGTCTATATCTATTAGGATTATTATTAGAAGATTAGGCCTCTGAAGAAACATAAGTAGGTTTTACTCAGTAAAAGTCTGACATTCCCTCTCACTTCTCCCAGTGTTGCACTTCTCCCATTTGATGATTTCGCACCGCCAAAAAAGGGCTATAATAAACACTACTTATTTTGTCGGTGGTATAGAAATAAAAATATCACTTTTTACTTTATTCCTTTTGTCTTTCTTTTTTTTTCTTTTTTCCTCAGTCCCAGACGGACATCGGACGGATAATATTACATACAAGAAACCCGACTACGGAAATAAATATAAATTATATTTACCTGAATATAAATAAATTATATTTAAAAATAAATATAAATTATATTTTTATTTATTTATAGTAGTTGGGTTTTTGTGTTTTTTTTTTCAGCACCTATGTGCCGCAATTAACATTATTGGAAATGCGTATTTAAGTTTCAATTTTAATGAATTTAAAAACAAAAAACCACCCGTTTTAACTGTAATTATGGTAAGATACTTAGTTAGTAGTATTTTTATGTAAATAAAGAAAAAAAATACATATTGGTTAAAAATACTCATTTCCTATACACCACTAATTTTTAATTAGAAGCACGAAATCTATGATTAGAACAAATACTTAAAGGGCTTATTAGAAAAGTTTTTTATTTATTTATTTAAGACATACACAATTTTGTACAGTAACATATTAAAAGAGACTTTAGAAAAGAAAAACACTGCGCATAGTATTTTCTAGTAGCAATTGTTATGAATTGATTCAATTATGAATTTACCAATTATTACGAAAACTGGTCGCGGTACATTTTTCATAATAATTGATAGAGGCTTTTTTTGTAACAATTAAAAAATAGGGGTGTATTTGTAAACATTGTTTTTGAGGTAAGAAGTCATCTAATTACCCTTTATAAGTCGGTGCGAGAAGGGGCATATCAGAATTTTCTGATTAAAACCACACCTATGTTACTTCAGTTGCGTTTTATGTTGTACGTCTACGAGTGTCCTTTTAAGAAGCATTTTGATCTTCTTAGCAGCCATTTGCCCTGTTGGACTCCTATGGTCCTGCTAGGCCCCTAAAGTAGATTGCTTTGCGTCCGCCATATTCATCTGAACGCGATACCAATATTGCATTAAGTTCCGCGGAGCACTCATAAGTCTAACGCCATAGCGATACCATAGGTACTTGTCCAATGATCAGAATTTACAAAGTTATAGTTATTCATACTCACATACAACCTGCCAAACCGTCCCAGTAGTCGAATAAAAAGGGACGATGCTATCCGTCCAATGTGGCAATAGTTCTGTATCCGGTAACGGTAGACGGTGCTTCTAGTCTCACCTGGTTTCAATACAATTTGACGTTTATGTTACGAGTAACGCATTACAGTAAGTATAAAAACTGGTGCTACGTTTGCCAAAGCTTGTTCAACGACACGTATATGGCGTCTAGCGCGCTGACATGTATCAGTAGTGACGCTCTCGCGCCAGTGACGGGTCAGCGGTGAGGGTCGACAAATTGCCCCGACGGACGCCGCGCCACGCCGACATCCATCACTCGGTTCGAACGCTGCCCCGACCGCCGCACATACAAGTATTACGACGATCTACGCGGCCAAAAGTCCCATTATCAAAATAACAATAACATTCATAAAAACGAGTTCCCGGAACAGAGTACGAACCAAGTAACAATACTCCATGCTTTGTCTAGAGCCCCCGCGCACCCCGCTCAGGTAGCATCAGTCGGAATTAGACCGTTTCACCTAGTGTACGTATCTGTTCTCGGCGCTCTTGTAAACATTAAATTTTCAAGGTGATTTTTTTATGTTATCAAGTTCTTTTTACGAATTGAAAGTGATGGAATCTGATGAACAAGGTAAGAGACTTACAAATTATCTGAATAAAGTTATGATCAACCATAAAACTACATTAGTTTTTTTTATAATAAAATGACTCATTTTCATACCGTAATTTTCTTCAATATTTTTTCTTTGCTAGTGTTTTTGTTAATGTATCGGGGTAGATCGGGGTATAATTTTTATAATAGGTTATTATTTGATCTTTTAGCTTATAAATACCATCAAAAACATCTCCGGAAACGTCCGGATAAATACTGTTTTAAGGGATTAAAGACATTCAGCGAAACATCGTCTAAAAATGAAAATGTTTGTTAGCGTTTTTTAACATAGTGTTTGTTTGTTTTAGGTTCAGTGGGTACGTCAGGAGTAAGGATTGTTACCCGACAATACTTGTTTGATCTCATGAAGAAAGAAAATTTGCCTAACTTAGATGCCAAATTAAACTATCTAAGGGATAAACTTTTATCATGTGAAGGTTACAATGAAGACCAAATTGTTAAGTTAAAACGTGATTTTGCCCATTTAAAATCAGAAATAAAACAAAAGTGGACCAAAGCTCATTATAAAGAAGATAATTTTATAAAATACAACCAGTCTTGGCTAGAAGGTACTTTTGAAATACCTGTTGTTACAACTTCACACAAACGGCCAGGTCGACCATGCAAATTATTTGAAGACGCAAGTGAGAGGAGTAAAAGGCGCAAGACTGCAGAACTCCGTTCTAATCTTGAAAAGGAGGTCATAATACATGCTGCGAAAGTGGAACTGGGGAAATCTGGTAAGAAAGATGCATCAAACGTCCTAAAAGATATCACTAGTACTCCAACACGTGCGACTAAATATAAAAAGGCATTTCATCTTACCAAATTAAATAAAAAGCAACCCTCCTTGACACCAATGCAAACTTTGCAAATGTTCATTGATGCAGATTTGACACAAGGACAGTACGAAATTATAAGAAAGACCAATAAGAAGTTTTTTCCGTGCTATAGTGCCTTACAAAAAGCCAAGAAGAAATGTTACCCACCTCAAGAATCGTGTACAGTAACGAGTACTAGTGCCGAAGCTCAGTTACAGCCTCTAGTGGATGTTACCGTTAGGCGTTTATCGGAATACCTAGAAGAGGTATTAATAACTTTAAAGGAGCAAGAGCGTGAAAACTTAACTATAATTAATAAATGGGGCTGCGATGGGTCCCAGCAATCTCAGTATAAGCAAAAGCTAGACAGTGATATTGATTCTGATTCAAACATATTCCAAAGCTGCTTCGTGCCCCTTCAATTAGTTTGTGGAGATAATAATGAAAAAATTTTGTGGAATAATCCAACGCCCTCTTCGCCGCGGTTCTGTCGACCAATCAGATTTCGCTTTATCAAGGAAACTAATGATGTCACTGAAGAGGAAATAAGACATGTTAAAAGCGCTATCAACTCTTTAGTCCCAACAGAGGTCGACATAGCAGGGAAGAAATTCATAATTAAGCACACTTTTATAATGACTATGGTTGACGGAAAGGTCTGCAATGTAGCCACAGGTACGAAGTCTACAAGTAGGTGCTACATCTGTGGAGCAACCTCGAAAGATTTTAATAAATTGGACTACACAAGAGAAGTGAATTTTGCAGCCCTTGAATTCGGCATATCGGTGTTACACGCACGAATTCGGATATTTGAATCTATTCTACATTTAGCCTACAAACTTCGGGTGAAAAAATACAGGGAAAGAAAATCAAAAGAAGAGAAAGACCTAGAAGATCAAACCAAAAAAGAAATACAAGCAAGGTTTCGCACTGAGACAGGTCTAATAATAGATATGCCTAAATCGAATTTCGGAAATACAAATGATGGAAATACCAGCAGAAGGTTCTTTGAGGACCCCAGATTAGCCGCTGAAATAACTGGCATCAATTACGAGCTGATTTATAGATTAAAAGTCATATTAGAAGCAATTTCAAGCGGGTTCAGAATTGATCCCGTAAAATATGAAAGATACGCTTCAGAAACTGCTCGTATTTATGTGAACCTTTATGATTGGCATCCTATGACGCCAACAATGCACAAGATTTTAGTCCATGGCGCAGTTATAATTGAAAAGGCATTATTACCAATCGGACAGCTTTCTGAGGAAGCAGCTGAGGCTCGCAACAAACATTTTAGATGTTACCGCCAAGATTTTGCGAGGAAGTTTTCTAGAATAAATTGTAATCAGGATATTTTTAATCGCCTCCTTCTCAGTTCAGATCCTCTGCTCAGTAGTATGCGAACTGTGAAAAAAAGGAAAGCAGAAAAATTTTTGCCTGAAACCTTGGCTATGTTTGTATCTGCGGAATCGAACATATTATCAGAAACTTCATCAGAGAGCGACGAAGAAACTCAAGAAATGTAGCATTATTATATTTTCCCGAATACAGCGATCTTGACCTTTTTTAATTTGTATTTTTTTTTTTGGAAAATATATATATTTTTTTTTGTAAAATACGTTTTTTTGTTTATTTACTCGGTTTAGATACCAATTAAGGATTAAAATAATTTTGGCCGTGTAGATCGAGCAAATACTTGTATGTGCGCCGGCGCTCACCCGACAGCTGCCCGCTGGCTTTGTGGTTTTACAACTCAATTTCTATACTGGCAATGAGAATGACTATTCCATTTTTAACTTAAAAAACAATATATGTTATTTTAACAAAAATAATATATATATAGTAGCGGTATATAGTTAAATACATTCCAGGTCATTATGCCAAATTAGCCGCCTAGCATAGAATTATTAAGCAAAAGGCTAATCAACCATTATTCTAAAAACTTAATATATATTATTATTTATTATAAGTGCCAGCTGTTGTAGAAAGCAATAGTTTAGTATCAATACATTGAAACTGATCAAAGCCATACTTCACGGCGCCACCCCAACCGCTATTAACTGCTGAAGGGATTTTTCCGTCAACAACTGATATGTAAATACCTTCAAACTTAAAGGTTCGGAAAATGCTCATATTTATATTATCGTTGTTATTTATTTTCTCTGGTGAGCCGTAAAATACGGCTGTATGGAAATGTGGGGCTTTGCCGCGTGTTATAGTTTGACAAGATGACAGTTATACAAAAAGGCCCGGTACGCGGGAGCGAGGGTTGTGAAGGCACACCGCCCGAGATGTCCTGTTAACTCGTTTATTGCAATATCCCATTCTTTATGTTACGGGTTTCTCCCTTTCTGATATCATCACGTTTTATTGAATTATTAAAGTCTACAGAATCTTACTCATAGCATTGTAACAGCGCTTACTAAAACATAATATGATGTTTTTCAATCTACTGTGTAAGTGCCCTATGTATTTAGTTATAAACTATGTAACTATGTCCAAGACTTGAACAAAACTCTTTTTACTGTGTTTAATATTGGAGAAAGAATGCGATGCCCACGAGCGGCGGCGGCGCGGCATGGTGGATAGTTTTCTTTGTTCACCGAAGTGAATCTAATCACATGCTAAACGGTATGGGACGGTGCCTGCACAAATAGTCTTATCTACTAGCGCGGCGTTACGCGTGTGTCTACACGCCGCGCTAACTCAACATATCATTTTCTAATTTCCTGCGCAATTTGTGGATTACAAGTTACGTAGAATGCAATTGCATTTCATGAACTATCACTTTAAGTGCTGTCATCTTCGTAGTCAGTCATTTGCATCAAGGTTACCGCTACAACTTCCTAACGTAGGTGCTAAAACAAAATTTTACTAACGATACAGAATTGACGCTCACCGCATCTTGTCCGACAGGATCTGATAAGACTACCTAAGCATCCGCAATGACATATGCTTTAAAACTGGTTCGAATAGTAGCATACCAAGTCGTATGGCCTACACAATAGGGTGCACAGTACCGTGCACACACATAAATTTACACACGTATGAATTGCACATTTAGTTGCGAGGGTGCGAAAACTTGTTGTTATCTTGAACGAGGCCAATTTCAGCAAATGGATACTAAGTCCTAACTCTCGTATCTTTTTTTATGTCGTGCGGAGCTTGTGTTCTTTTAAAATATCGACATATCTCGGCGACGCGACGAGGCGACGAGGACGTGTGCGCGCCACGCAATTTGGAAAGGATTTGCTTTACGGCCGCGACTCTAACGGGCACATCGTTTGCGAGAGCTGACGATCAATTCTTATTATTGGATAATTTACACAACATTAAAGGTAATATGTCAGGTTCTTACTAAAAACCTGAAATTTCTTGCCACGTTCTGTTAGACACTTACATGGTAGCGTTTGTAATTTATTGCAGCAGTCAAATAATGGCTACAGGTGATTTCTACAGTAGGCAAAGCGTTAATATACGCAAAACTATCTGTGGGGTGTGGACTGTATCGTTGTCTTGATTTCAAGTCCTGATTTTAGTCTGTTACAATGATCACAGATTTATTAGTACAAACCCCTACTTTTTATTAGTACAAAAAAATTAGATTATCTGTACCCGTTACTGATCATAAGTATGTAGTCAAAAGTAGAATAAAAAACTGGGCAATTGTGAGTCGTACTCGTGCACTAAGGGTTTCGTGCAAACTCCAATTTCCGAACCTCAAAGATTTTTCCGAATTGCAAATTATTATTTTTTTGTGACGTATGTAACAACAAATTTACTGTTTTCAGATTTATTCCAATACCTGTGCTATAAGACTTTGCTTTGTGCCGAATTTCAGGATTCTACGAGTACGATAGGAATTGTGATATCCTTAGAAATTTAAGTTTTTTGTCACATAAACCGAAATATCTTTCTTTCTCTTGTTCACTTCCAAGTTTGATTTTTTACAGCGTCAAGAGTCCGCAGACCTGAGTATATGGTTTTAATTACAATAAAGCATGCATCAACAAATTCTTTAATCAATAGAAAATATTTTCGTTCGGCCAGTTACTTATACATTTTTTTTTTACATCACCTGCTCGATAATGTCCTTTTATAAATGTCATACAACCATCCATTATATCCCTAGGGAGATAATGCAGTATGGCCGATCACTAGGAAATAATGAGATTTGAATTTGAAACATCAAAAATCGTCAACTATAAGTGAATTATAATGTACGTCCGTCGAACAAGTTTATTCGAAATTCAAACTGGCCAAGTGGTCACTAAAAAAATAGACAAACAGAATATTACGTAGTATACTGACGAGTTTCTGAAAAAAAAATGTAATGAAATAGAAAATTTAAACTATAGAATCTAAGAGTACCTAGTGAATTTTGTTTGTTTCAAATCTCAAAACATGTTGAGTGATAGTTAAGATTAACTTGTAAATAATAGATTGTCTTTTAATTTTCTCACAGATGGTGTAAAAAGTAAAGTATACAACACGGGGATAAAGCTGACTTTGTCTTGGGCGGCTTGAATTTCTCACTTCCCTCAGGTTCCTTCATTAACACCCTGGCGATGCTCGGGAGTTAATTATATAGATCCCATCTCAATTATAATTAGCAACCTTGGTTTCGTTCGGAATTCTACATGCCGCCCGTGGCCTAAAGACACTGATTTATTTCCTAGTCACATAATCTACTACCATGACTTACAACTTGATACACCAGTAAAATTCTAAAACTTTAAGCACAAGCTAAAATTTAAATTTCGCGGCATACCCTGGCATAATTTCAAAAATAAGTTTATCCGCCTTTGACAGTTGTGGATTCACAAACCTACTACAAACCCTTTATTAGACCTACGTTTCCTCTAGATATGTGTAAGGTTGCGTAGCAAAAGAGTTTTGTGCGATGCAATCATTACAAATGGGATTAACTAAGTACCTACTCCATTTTCAGAGCCGCACACAGCGTAGCTCTGCTTGAAAACTGTTTTGTTCATTTTCGTTCATTCATTAGGCAACATAGATGTAACGTGGCTTATTACATATATAGGTATATACTTCACATAACGTATGTTAAGACCAACGCTTTTCAGATTTCTGAGTGTGTTGTCAGACGCTTAGCTAAATGTTCACTTATTTTTGGAAAGATTCATAATTATTACAAGCGTTTATTTAGTATCACCTGTCCCGATTTTTGTCTGTAATCAAATCTTGTAAATTAAATTTGACCCACTTTCCGGTTACCGATTGAGCTGAAATTTTGCACGCATGTGTGAATCAGATGACAATACAAAATTATTATGACAAGAAGCTGATCTGATGATAGAACCGGAAGGTGGCTATAGGAACTTGGTAATTAAACGACACAACCCCATCGAGTTTGGGCTCGTATGATTTGTCTTGACGAGTATTAATTGTATAGGTAAACCGAGCCAAAAAAGCTTGCTATGAAAAAATTATTTTAATTAAAAGCTTGTTTTAGTCTATTTTGTTAAGTAGAAGTACAGATTTGAATCACCTAGAATGTTTTGGTTCCAAATTTAACGATTCGAGCCAGAGTCAAATTGGAAGTGCGATCAATATATGAGAGCATGTAACCTTATTATTTCAATGCAGATATACTGGTTTTAGTGTGGATCGCGAAGTAATGGCGCGAGGGCGGGTCTCAGCACTTTCCACTGGGCGGAGTTTGCGAGAAAAATACACACCCTTTCTGGCGCCACGCCCACGTGGTCTCGCTTTTCCACTCGAACGTTTAAATTATTTTTCTTTTATTATTCGTGTGAGCTCAGACGTCTGGGTCCTGGGCAGCACGCACACAGCGCTGTTACATACATCACACCACCGTTGTAGCGCTGTTGCCCGCTTGCTGAGCTTTATTGTGTTGGCTGCTCCACACAGTTTTACTTGATCGTTGATACTTACTAGTTGCAAGTCAAACTCATTTAAGATTCACAGATTAACTTTAGAAATTAGAGGAAAAAATGGCGAACAAAATACTAGAGGGACTTAGAGGGACTATGAGATTAAGTACACATGTTATGACTCTTTTTCAAAAAATAGTACATTTTGTTACAAATGGGGAAAGTTAGTCATTACAACCGAGGCGAAATTCACCCAGCAGTGTACGAACCATATGCGAGGTGTCTGGATTCGTTTGAGTTCCTTTGAGTACACCAAAAGAATAAGCTAACTTATATCGACCATTGTAAGTGTACACCTTGTTACTGCCCGATAAAAGTCTATTGAATACTTACATCAATGATAGGGTGGGGAAAGAAAACAATAGATTCTGAAATAACAGTAATATCCTGGTTGAGGTAAAATACCTTATAAATATAAAAACTAGGCAAGTGTGAGTCGGTTTCGCGCCCTTAGGGTTCCATGCAAATTTATTTAGGTAAATGATTCGATTCTGAAATGGATTCTCGTAATTTAATTCCGAATCGCAAAAAAAATGTGACGTGAATAAAACAGATTTATTTCTATACCTGTACTATAAGACCTTGTTTTAGGTAAAATTTCAGGATTCTGAGTCAACGGGAAGTATCCTATGAATTTTTATTTCCTCGAGAGTGTCGAAATGTACGTTTTTTGCCACTTAGACCGAAGTATCTTTTTCTTTTTTTCAACAACAGCTTCAAAAGAATGCAGACCTGAGTACCTATACACGTATGGTTTTAATTTTAACTCGATACCTCCACGCTTGCCCTAGATAAAGAGTCTGGACAGACAGACAAACAGACGGACTACAAAGTAATCCTATAAGAATTCCGATTTTTTTCTTTTGAGAAACCCTAAAAATTAACGATATATGAAGACAGTATACGATATAGGTAATAAAAAAATGATTAGCAGATCTAGCGTAATCTCCAGAGGCCTGGAGGATTAAGTACGGGCCAAAGGCGGTCTTCAGAGCCCAGTCGAGCTGATAGGAGCAGGTCTGGTTTGGCTTTCAGACTAACAGATACAGGAGTATGTCGACCAGTTTGTACGGCTTTTATAGGCCCGACGTGGAGTTCAAAGGCCCGGGGAACCCGAGTTAGCTCCAGCGTGGTTTTTAGAGGCCCAGGGAGTCAAGAAAAGGCCTATTATGGCCTTTAGAGGCCAGGAGAAGGAGTATGCCTAATGTAGCCTAAAGCAGTATTAATGAGTTGTTCTATAATTTGAACAGCAGCCGAAGGAGAAAAGGTTCTCACCGGCGGCATTTTTTTTTTTTTTTCCCGATGGGAAAAATCGTCTTATGGCAAAAACCACTCTTGGGCGGAGCGGGAGATAGTGTCAGACTCTTACTGACTAAAAACCCCATCCCGTTCCTTCTAGCCTTCATACCGGCGGCATGTTGCTCCTAATTGAGGTATCTACCGTTTTTCATTAAACCCCAAGCGAACGTCGGCGTTCGCGCTGTCATTGTCCTTCTATTGTGTCTCTAATTGATGGTATCTGAAGAGTAAACGTTTTCTACTTTTCAAGACGAAGCAATGTTGAATAAGCATAACTCAAACAATTGCATCTTTCCGCAAAACCAGGGAATTGTGATGATATTTTTTTTTATCACAGGATGTACTACTGATCTCTACTATTAAATGTACCTACAATTCTTAATACAAAAAGATACGACCCATAATATAAGGTTTTACGCAATCGATACGGCTGCACTATTACACAAAAAATACTGGCCAGAAATAATTTGAATTTTAAAATATAGAGATTATCAATTGCTATTATAATGTGACAATACATTTAAAATTGGAACGTCAAATTGGACAGACCTTAAGTGTCAGGCGTGTGTTGTGAGAATGAAAAAATAAATGTAAAGACGGTAAAGACTTGTGAAAAAATCATAGAAACGATTATTATGTTCTTGTAACAAACTTCAAAATTTGAACTTATGTTTTTTGATATTACTAATTAATACCTAATCATACGATAATTTATCTCAAGAATTCGTTCCTAAACTAAAAAGTATAATTAAATAAAATGAGAAGATATAATATTTGTCTATGGATGATGGCGGCGAATACAATTAAACCAAAACGGGAGTGTGTGTTGTGGAAAAAGTCTTCTCTTATTCAATATTTACTACAGGCACGCGTTGAATTATTGTATAATAACAATGGATGTAAAACCTAAACCTTATTCTCAAAACAGCAATGACTGGATGGCTGTGTTGCGAGTCGAATATGAAGAAGAAGGTAATCATTATTCATTCCTACTTGAAATATTGGTAATGGCGGGTTTTTCAATCGTCAGTGTTTTTCATCAGTGTAAACAAAATTCTGGTATAGCTTTTCGATTGCAAAGAAACGAAATGTCATGATTTATTGGCAAATTCTTTATTCTCAGTTAAAGCTGAAGCTTGCTGGCCGACGGTGATGTTGCAATCGTCGGCAAGACAGATTGTATGGTCCATGTGTTCCATACTTGGCGTATATGATAAAGGAGTACCAGGATCCTCGTGTCGTCTTTTAGAAAGATGCTTATCTCGTCATATCCGCAAATTTCTACACGAAAATCGTAGTAAGTACACATTTTTTCTACCAACATTCAATAGGAGCAGAGCAATAACCGAAGTCGTGTGACCTTATCTTCTTCATATAAGTATTTATAACACCCTTCTTTTTTGTCGGGGTTTAATAAAATCAAATGCTGTTCGTCAGTTTCGCTAGAGTTTTAACGGCTTCATTGATTTGAAATATTTTTATTTCGTTTTGTTCGTTTTCGAAAGTAAAACATGGCGAAGAAACAGTCAAAAAATTTAAAATTAACTGAAAGTTAGGAAGTATTTTCTCGGGGATGGAGCTCGAGCTAGTAATTACTTAATAATAATTAAAAGACTTGGTAGGGAACATTACCTGTCGCTGTGAATATCGATAGTCGTCATTCATGTACATATATTTCTGTCAATAGTTTTTAATAATTAAGTATGTATTTATGTATCTATTATACGGCATATGTATATATTTATGTATCTATTATACGGCATATGTATATATTTATGTATCTATTATACAGCATATGTATATATTTGTGTATCTATTATAATATATTTAATTATGGTTTGTTACACCTATGACAGCCCCATTTCTTGTCCAGGTAATTAGTGTCCATCTCAGGTTGCCTGGAAGAGATCGCGGAATGCGATAATGCCGCCCATTGTATGTATGTGTTTTAGTTTTAAGGTGGTGCATCATGACTCACATTTGCACTTTTTTTCACACTGTTTTTCATACAACCGCTCATAACTGATTATGACGTTATTACACATTTTCCATTAGATATTTTGGATACACAGTATCTTGTGGATATTATCTAGGTTTCTATAGAAACCAATTTCTAAATTTAATTTCTAATTTAAAACTAATCCAGTAAAAACCTCTAAAAATCTCCTATTTTGTATGAACTTTGACACTTCATAATTTGCCTAAAAATTAAAAAAAAGTCAAAAAAGTAAAACTATAGAAACCTTGCAAATTTTATTAAGATTCTAAATGACGACAACGTTTTCCAAAAACTTTTAAGGGTTTAAAAAAAAAGGTTATTTCCTGGAGCAAGTTTTGTGAAATTTCCGAGTGAATCTCGGAATTACCGAATACCTACTAACAGAGTTTTCAGGCGTTGTCTCTCTTTTTTTGCGTTGCCTTTTCGTCAAACATCGCGTTGGATTGCATTAATTCATGAATCCCCAAGCGACTACCGGTGGCCGCGCATCTATTGTCTTACTATTGTGTCTCTAATTGACGGTATCTGAAGGGTTAAATGAAGTAACAAGCTTTTAAACCATTTTCGATTTTTACAATAGGCGAGTGGAAAAGGACCTTCTTAAGTTTCTTTTTTGTATGTGTAATGGTATACAATAAAGTATATAATCTATACTAATATTATAAAGAGGTAAAATTTGTAAGTTTGTAAGTTTGTAAGTTTGTATGTAGGGGGTAATCTCTGGAACTAATAATCCAATTCTAAAAATTTTTTTACTGGCAGAAAGCTACATTATTCCTGAGTGCTATAGGCTATAAATTGTTTCTATAGCATGTATATTAACCGAGCTATCACAACTTTTGTCTAGCAAGTCGGAAAAAAATACCTCATAAAATAGAATTATTTGCGTGCGCTGCCTAAACAGTTGCTTAAAATTAAAAACAATGTATGGCTACCTGGTTCGTCTTAATTATTTCTACAAAAAAGTCCGCGGTACCATATCTCTATCTTTTATATTTCATCTTTTATACTTCTTTTATTGCATTAAAAATATTTTTTTTCGGCATACTTACTTTTGGTTGATTATTTGAGCAACAAAATATTAATTCTTATGACAATAAATTATTTCAGTATCACAAGAACATTATACAGATAAGATGTGCCATTTACAGCATAGCAATTGGTCATACAGTTTCGAAGATAATATAAAATTACTAAAACGCAAAATGCCCCTAGCGTAACTTTCATTGTGCAGACGTTTTACCTATTTTTTTTTTATGGTGGGCAAAAATCATCTTATGACAACCCCCGCCCTTGGGTGGAGCGAGAGATAGTGTCAGACTCTTACTGACTAAAAACCCACCCCGTTCCTTCTAGCCTTCAAACCAGGGCACGAGTTCCCTTTCGGATAACCCTGGACCCGGTAGGCTTCGACCTAGCTGGGCCTCTGCTGTTGCTGACAACTTCTTGAGGCGCGCGGGAACAGTGCGCGCCGTCGACGTCTTGGGCTCGGTCCATTACCGGACGATCGGACAGCAAGCTACCCATGGCTCGCCGTCCGCGAGCCCGCGTCTACGGTGGCCGGAAATCGGGACCGGAATCCCGGCGGCGGCGGCGGGGGCGGCGGCGGCGGGGGCGCCGTTGCCTGATGCGGTCTGCCTCCGCCTTTGCTAGCATTACTGCTTCGCAGAAGGAGGCGACCACCTGCCATTCCTCCTCGCTAAGGACCATGGCCTCAACCAGAGCCCGCCGCGAGAGGTGTCCGCCGCCGATCGCCCCCACGAGGGCACGGCGATGCTCTGCCCAGGCAGGGCACACCTCGACTGTGTGCTCCACCGTGTCCTCCGGGCATTCCGCACAGTGGCGACACTCGGGCGTCTCTTCCGCTTTAATTCGGTGCAGGAACCTCCCGAACTTGCCATGTTCGGTGAGGACCTGTGTCATGCGGAAGGTAAGGACGCCGTGAGGTCTTTCCAGCCACGCCTCAAAGAGGGGACTTACCGCCATAATTGTGGCGTGCCCAACGTTTCACCTATTTGCCCATAGATGGCGTTCTGAATCGCGGTGTTAAGACTTTCTGTGGATTGATGACCCTCTCGAATTATTATGCCCACGTTGTCGTTAGTTGGAGTTCTTCTGTCAGTTGCTTATTGGTTTCGGTTGTTTCGTTCGTATGGTTGTTGTTGTTGATAGATACCTCATAATCGAAAATATCGTAATTTCGTTGTACGTTTTTGTATGTTCGTAGTTTCGTACTTCGTTCTATCGTAATAATCGATACGAGTTATTCGATATTACGATTGTTTTGTTTTGTAAAGGCGGACGGTGTTCGAGTCGCTCTCCTTTTGTTCATAATTGTTTTCAAGTCTGTGCGTAGTTTGTTGAGAGCATGTCTAAAAGGAAATCTCAACTGTCCCGGCAGACATCACAGACAAGAGCCGCTCGAGTACGCCGTACGGAAGAATCTGCCCCTGAAAATGAGCAGCGCCTCTCGAGAAATAGAGAATATATTTCGCAAGCACCCGCTAGAGAATCTAGCTCCGAGCGCTCACAGCGCCTCGCTAGCCAAAATGTGAGGACATCGCGGGCCCGTGCTCGAGGAACTAGCGCTGAACGTTTGCACCGTCTATCTGAGTTAAGGCAGCATGTCTCTGAGACAAGGGATAGGGAGACTAGCGCTAAACGCTCGCGGCGGCTTGGTAGGCAAAATGTCATAACATCGCAGGCCCGTGCTCGGGAATCTAGCGCTGAACGTGCGCAGCGTCCATCTCATTTAAGGCAGCATGTCTCTGAGACAAGGGATAGGGAGACTGGCGCTGAGCGCTCGCAGCGGCTCGCTAGGCAAAATGCCATAATATCACAGGCCCGTGCTCAGGAATCTAGCGCTGAACGTGCGCATCGTCTAATCGAGTGTAATCTTATTTTAAAACAAGAAATTTTCCGCGGACGAAGTCGCGGGCAGAAGCTAGTAAATAAATAATTACGTCCGCACTGCCGAATTTCGCTACAAGAACACGTATGACGCGACGCAAGCGCATCGACTGACCGACTAGTGAGGGTCGCCCGTGAATAGCTCAAGTTCATGTTCAGCTATCCTCCGCTAAATGTTATTATTTTTGTATGAAAACCTGATGAACTAAAATATGATAATTTTTTAAAAGTCATTGAACAAAAATTTTTGTTTATGATGTTCTTAACATAGTTCTAAGAGGTCGCTAGTGTTTTACAAATAACCCTGTATGTATTATATATATATTTTTAATTTGTATGTGATAGCGGTCGATAATTATGTACAGGAGTTTGTTCCATAGTTAAATCACAAAAATGATTGGGTCATCCAAAGATTATACGGTACAAACGTTCCAGTCGAATTAAATTATGTTTTGACAACAGGCCCTGAAGAGTTTAACCAGTACAAGAAATTGATTGTGTCCAAGTTCTTTCTGCTGCTGGCGTCATGTGCTCAACTAGCGGCCAAGATGAGCGACCTGCAGACGCCACTGAACGCCAGCCGCGTGCGCAGCGCGCTCCTGCAGCTGGGCATCGACCATTCGACGGCCGAGATCGTCAGAATGGAAAGCCGTGTATTTGGTGTTCTAGGTAAGAGCTTTTACAGTGTTAGTCCAGGATCCCTGGTTCATATTTGCACTTGATTACTAGCAAGCTAGTTTTCCGTGAGGAACTTCATTTTGATGAGACGCCCAACAATTTCCCATACGAAACTCTCGATTGCGGTAGCTAACAGAGATAGCAAGGATAAAATATGTCGATTGAATAATTCTCAAAAAAAATACAACAAACACACAGGACAAATACTTTTTTGAATAATTTAGATAATTATCTTGAGATTTAACAAAAAAAAAAAAGACTCGTTAGTTATAAACTTTTGAGAATCAAGGGATTTACCAAGGATTTACTGGTCGATATTTTTATTGCTGATTCCGCTGGCGTGTCTGTTTGTCTCTTATGGCCTGTTTCTTTAAACCCGTTATGCTAGACTATCAGATTATGGATCGCCATGGTCACTATCATGGCTAATAATCTTTTTTGTTATTATTTTGAGGTTGAAAACTCTCTTTTTTGTTCTTACACGTTTTTACGGCTAACTTGATTTGGAGACAATATGGCACACAAGAATTAAAACCTTATCTGCCCAATAGTATAAAATAAATACACTTCTGGACACATCTATTGGCCCACCTTAGAGTTTAGGTTTCGATGGCCTCTACCGAAATATGATTGCTAGATTGAACAAAAACTGTTGATGCAGTTTTAAACCTGTTACATTTTACCATCTTTTTCGATCGTATTGTTTTAAATTTGAATTCAGAATACCATACGACATGGAGCTACGCCTAACAAGTCGGATATGCGCCTTGTTAAAGGCAATTGATTTTTGAATAAAAAACATGTTTTATCAAATAAAGGTTTAATTTAATAACGCGTGTTGCCTCCATGGGCATCTACCATAGCTCTCGAACGATTAGGCATAGAGTTTATCAACCGCTCTATGAAATTTTGAGGGATCATCTCCCATTCCTCTTCTATGGCAGTTTTCAACTCCTGCATCGTCTGGGCAACTGGCTGACGAGCCATAACACGTCTTTTTAGCTCGTCCCACATGTGCTCAATGGGGTTCATGTCTGGGCTTCTGGCTGGCCAGTATGGACTGTGATGTTCACATCCCGAAGATATTCCCTGACGATGCCGGCCGCATGGGCTCTTGCATTATCATGCATAAAAAGGAAATTTGGGCCAACATAGTCCGCATATGGTATCACGTGAGGTTCTAAGCACTCACGAATGTACCTTTCAGCATTTAATGTTGGCAGCCGTGGTCCTGTAACAATCTCAAGTTGAGTTTTGCCGCTCGCGGATATACCGCCCCAGACAGTCCATGAGCCACCGCCATAAGTAACCCTCTCTTCAAAGCAGCATTGTGCGAAACGCTCTCCCTTACGTCGGTAGACCTTCTTCCTTCCATCATTGCCATATAACACAATTTTAGACTCATCAGAAAAGAGTACACGGCTCCAATCTTGCTGTGTCCAATTTAAATGACTGCGTGCGAAATGAAGGCGCGCTGTTCGGTGGGCTCGCGTTAGTTTGGGTTTGTGTGGTACCATATCGCGTTCTTTTAACCTTCTCCGAACAGTTCGAGCGCTCACAGATACTCCCTGGAAGTCGCGAAGTTGGTTTTGTATCTCAATGGAGGTAAGGTGACGATTTCTCAAGCTGGTCGTCACGATGAATCGATTCTGCCTTTCAGTTGTGACCCGAGATCGTGGCCTTCCTTGGCGACGAACAAAGCCGCCAGTCTCTAGGTACCTCCGATAAACATTTCGGACCGCAGATCGACTTAAATTAAGTTGAGCACTCACGTTTCTTAGGCTGTGTCCGGCCTGAATAAGTGCCACAGCTTGGGCGGCGACTTCAGGTGAAGTATCCATAGATTATTGATAGAACCTCACCTTAATGTTAAGCTCCGGCGGGATCTCATGGTGAAATGGCGTCAACGGCTATCGCAACCCAGTGCTGGGCACGCCACGATTATGGCGGTAAGTCCCCTCTTTGAGGCGTGGCTGGAAAGACCTCACGGCGTCCTTACCTTCCGCATGACGCAGGTCCTCACCGGACATGGCAAGTTCGGGAGGTTACTGCATCGGATTCAAGCGGAAGAGACGCCCGGGTGTCGCCACTGTGCGCAACGCCCGGAGGATACGGTGGAGCACACCGTCGAGGTGTGCCCTGCCTGGGCGGAGCATCGCCGTGCCCTCGTGGGGGCGATCGGCGGCGGAGACCTCTCGCGCCGGGCCCTGGTCGAGGCCATGGTCCGGAGCGAGGAGGAATGGCAGGCGGTCGCCTCCTTCTGCGAAGCAGTAATGCTTGCAAAGGAGGAGGCCGACCGCATCAGGCAACGGCGCCCTCGCCGCCGTCGCCGGGATTCCGATCCCGATTTCCGGCCACCGTAGACGCGGGCTCGCGGACGGCGTGCGAGCCATGGGTAGCTCGCTGTCCGATCGTCCGGTAATGGACCGAGTCCAAGACGTCGACGGCGCGCACTGTTCCCGCGCGCCTCAAGTAGTTGTCAGCAGCAGGAGGGGCCCAGCTGGGTCGAAGCCTACTGGGGACAGGGTTGTCCGAAAGGGAGCTCGTGCCCCGGTATGAAGGCTAGAAGGAACGGCGCGGGGTTTTTAGTCAGTAAGAGTCTGACACTGTCTCCTGCTCCACCCAAGAGCGGGTTTCGTCAAAGATGATTTTCCCCGTCGATAAAAAAAAAAAACCTTAATGTTAAGAATAAGTAATGTTTGTTGCAAAACCAAAGATATCAATCACTTTTTCAAGAATTAAATCCAAGTAAACCAATAAAACCAAGTTTTGTTAGTATTCGATTGTTTGATATCAACAAACAGGCTCCAAATTGTCTTTTGTTTCTTTAAATTCTGTGTTCGAAATTCAAAAAAAGACTATTGAATGAAATTGTGAATGTGCTAGGTTCAAAACTGCATAAAAACTTTTTGCTCGACCTAATATAAAATTTTAGCTAGGACCAAACGAAACTGAAAATACAAGGTGGGCCAATAGATGTGTCCAGAAGTGTATATATAAAAAAACATTATTCAGTCGAATTGTGGACCTTCTACTTTTTAAGAATTCGGTTAAAAATTGATTGTTACTTTGGATCACATAACTAGCATAACGTCGAATTTTTCCCCCAAAAAATACGACGACATATTTTGTTTTAGATTACCATATTCCAGTTTGGAATTCGTTGGAGACAGCTGAATTTCTCGCAGATCGCGTGGGTCTGAATTCGTCTGTGATTATTAAGGCGCTGGAAGTCGTGATTAACGCCATGGAGTACCGCCGTGATATCTTTGAACTGAACATGAAGAACTGGATTGCTCGCAACAGACCAACTAATGTATCACCACCAAGTGAGCGCCCACTTTGTCAATACATTACCTTAACAAGAACTCATTTTGCCAGCTGTAATCACCACTAGGGAATTCAAATCTCGCGAGATTGGGGCTCGAGCGAGATCTCGCGAGATTGGGGCTCGAGCGAGATCTCGCGAGATTATGAATACAATATCGCGAGATCTCGTTAATTTCGAGATCTCGCGAGATTGGCAGTTTTGTGTTTTTTTTTGCAAATAATCACAATATTTGAATTAATTAGGAAAAAGACGATAAAAATTATAAGTATTATAAGATAGCCATAGGCGCGGGCTTGCGGACGGCGAGCAATGGGTGTCCGACCGTCCGGTAACTGTCCGGACCGAGCCTAAGTAGTCGATGGCGTGCACTGGGTCGAAGCCTACTGGGGCTAGGGTTAGTTCCGAAACGTAGCTCAGCCCCGGTATGAAAGGCACGGAGGCAGTAATAGTAGATAAGTTATAGAAGTGGTTTTGTATATTTTTGCTTTGATTTTAAACTATATACCTATTTTACACTACACTATATGTGACATGGTGGTAACCATCTGCTTTAGAATAAACTGAAAGCCGACTTGACACATACAACATCATTTCAGTTCAAGTGTCAACAGTTAATAGATATACCCAGTTGGGCATAGGCTTTCCCGAGTGTCGCTACAACGACCGGTTCTGTGCGTTTCGAATCCATCGGATTTTTGTGACCCGCACCATCACCACCATCGGTCCACCGAATAAGTAGGCTTCTGGTTCACGGTTGCCACTTCAAAACCTTTCGGCTTATCTGTTTTGTGAGTAATGTGCCCTGCCCACTACCGTCAAACGGGGTGAATAGAAACAAAACTTTGACTAGGATTTTCACTTTAGTTTATATTTATAATAATTATTATTGATTTCTATACAGGGTTATTTCTAAAACACTAACAACCTTACAGGACTGTATTACTAACATTATAAACAACAACTTTTGTTCTATGAGTTTTTACAAAACATAATACATTTAGCAAAAACAAACCTTCAAGATTTCGTTGTTCTATCTAACACATTTCAACACTGTATTTTGCCGTATCTACTTACGCCTCCTGTGCACTGTTCTTGTAGTAATAGTAAGCAGGCTTTCAAAACATTGTCATCACACTTAGCCAAGCATTCGCACCATTTCCGTGTACTCGACATTATAATACTGATACACTATCATGTAAAGATTTTGCTACAAGAACAATTATGACACGACGCGATCGCATCAAGGCGACCGACCGACTAGTGAGGGCTGCTAGTAAATAGGTCAAGTTCATATTCAGCTACCCTCTGCTATTGTAATATCGCTTGCTTCGCATAGACTTCGTAATATTTAGAACGTTCAGTTTAAATATTTCTACTTTTGTATGAAAATCTGATAAACTAAAATATGACAAATTTTTCAAAGTCATAGAAAAAAAGTTGTTGTTTATGATGTTAGTAACATAGTCCTGAGAGGTTGCTTGTGTTTTACAAATAACCCTGTATAAGCATCTACTTTTGTTAAAAATGAATAATTAGAATACTTAAATGCGTAGAAAAAATACATAAACAACGTCAAAATCCCCTTAAAATTTTGGACTCTTTTCACCCGTGCGTTCCTATTCACCCCGTTTGACTGTGCCACTTAAGTTTGGCGATTCTTTAGGTTATGTCGGTAACCATGGTTCGCCTGCGTGAACTGCGTCACATACATGCATTCTGGAAAAGGCTTAGCAGAGCGTCGTTTATTGTATAGGTGGGAATGGGAGCGCGGTGAGGCTGAGCATGCACAACCTGCACGTGTGCGCGGCGAGCGTGGTGGCGACGCTGCGCTACATGCAGCACCCCGAGCGCAGCGCCGCCGGCGCCACGCTGGCGCGCCTGCTGGACGTGGACCGCCGCTACCTGCGCGCCATGGTGCACGCCATCCTCAAGACCATCTTCACACCGCTCGAGCCTTACGGGCCCAGCTCCAAGAAGAGGCGCTACGTTTAGATGTTACTCGTTACTACTTGTTTGTGCTTTTCAATATGTCAATACTTCTTGTGCTGTCTATCTTGACTATTAGACCAGAAGATTACTATATTATTACTATCTATTTGTGTATGTCTATTTCTTGCTACGTATCATTGCCTAGCTTTTCTTTTGATTATAATTAAAGTAATAAATAATAATATTAAGACACCAGTAAGTGATAATTAATTTTAATTAAGGGGATGCTCAATGGTAGTCCGCGAAATCCAAATCTCCTTAAGTTTTTGTATTTGCAGGTCAAGTCGTATGTTGATTATAATATGATTGCGACTATGGCGAAAAGACGAACTGAGAGTTTTGTACTGATGATTTTAATTAATTATATCCTGTAGATATACAAATATGTAGGTATTACGCCATCCCTCAAGTTGACCTACAAAATATTAAAAAAAAACTTAAGAAAATTTAAATTTCATGGCACCTTTGCTTTAAATTTTATTTTTTATTCAGTATTTGGACGTCGACAAAAATGTATTTAAGTTTTGGTTGATTTTTGCTTACTTTCTACATCTGTGTTAGATTAGTTTAGTTAATGATTAATTAATTTAAACCTTTCGACTGCTTTCACAATAAAAAAAAATTTTAAAATTGTGAGAGATGAACGATGAATCATTTAGTTCAATGAAATGCAGAGGCTTTATCTAAAGTGAGCCACTGGTGTTCACTCGACAGTCGAAAGGTAGGTTATTTTTCTTTATTAAAATATGCTGTCCGTAGGGGCTACCCCACAGAACAGGGCTACCCTGTACCACTTTGTACTAGGCCCTATTATTGTTATTATTAATTTATTTCAAGTAACACAGACTCGGTTACATGTCATAAACAGAGACAATACATAATGTGTGTGTGTTTTTACCCGAGGAAGATGCAGAAGCGTACATAATAACTTCGAGTGCCTGTTTGTACGTATCTTAAAACGTAATTATTGAACCAATAATGTTTTGCCAATACTCCATTCACATATTTTAGTTAACAATCAACGTTTCATGTACTATTTATTTCGCAAACAATTCATTCCGCAAATGTTTTATATTACAAACACTCGCTTTATAAACTTTTTTTGGCAAATGCTTCATGATAACTTGAAGCATCCTTCTAACCGTCAGGTTAGGTTAGTGACTGGAATCGAGCAGGTTACTGTCCAATTTGTTGTGCCTCAAGTCACGAGTTCGAGTCCGCTCGCTCTTGCACCTTTTAAGTTCTCTGTAGCTTTTTACTAAGTGGATGAGTGTCGGCGGCAAGGTTGACATACATTGAATGACATGGCCAAAAAAAAGAAATACTATTATTATGGCTGCCCTTGACTTACTTTCAATCTACTGCGGAACCCGTATACAAAAGACTTTTCAAAACTAGTTTGGTTCCGCCCATTATTTTATGAGATAAAATGGATCGTTTGTCAAATAACACTTTATTAAACAAAAGTAGTAAATTATTTGGAAAACTAATTAATGTTTATTCCAATTGTTGCTTTTCAAGTGAAAATTTGTGACGTGGTTGGGGACAACACACATTAAATAGAACTAAAATAAGGCCACTAATTGCAGTAAAACTCATTACACACCAAATATATGATCTATATAATACCTTTAAGCTATTATAAAGGTATTATATAGCTCATAGCACAACAATATCGCGCACCATGCGTTTATTTAATTTTGCCAACATTAATATAATATAGCAAAGTGTGAACGTGTTCTAAATAAATGTATGGTGAGTGATATTGTTGTGCTGTGAACTATAAGCTGTATGCTATTGTATTATAGCGTAGTTTGAAATGAGCTTGAGTGTCTGAAAACGCTTTTTCTAGACGTTAACATTTAATATATTTTTTTGTTCTTAGTTATTTTTTCTTTTGTTTAACTTATTCCAATAGATATGAAATAAGTAGATCATAAGTATATCAACATCTTTAATAACGAAAATGCGATGTAATTTTTTTCGGCCAATGTAGGTACGTAATAATGTTGATCTGATTTTTCGATTGACGGTTGTAAGCAAAGAATCCTTACGCACTTCAACTGAATATAAAGTTATAATTACTGATAATGTACAGTCAGAATCAGTAATGTATTTTCATAAATATGCAAACAACAATAATTTAGATTTAAGATAAATGTAAATTAAGAATTGACAAGTTTTGATTAGAAAGTATAATCGACAGTTTGCCATTTTTGAGCGTTTTATTTTAGTTTTTGAATCCTGAGTACAGAATCCTAAGATGGGCTACATTTAAGGCTGCCATCAGACGGACTGCATCGCAGCAACGGCACGCAGTCCATGTATTCAACTGCATGCAGTTTAATCTGAATTTGCGCAGTTGGCGCCACGCATTTAGCCCAAGAGCTTAGTGTATGATTTGATCTTTATGTGCCTCAAAGTAAAAGTTGACAACGTCATTGTGTGTTTGCTCTTTGATTAACTGCACTCTGACTGTATGCGGTTAGCGATGGACAACGTGTGTCGACACTATATGACTAGCCGACCGCGTAAAGTTGAAGGCTCGACTGCATGCACTTGACATTGACTTCTCTTGACTGCAGCCGACCGCGTGTAGTTGATATATTATCATGACTGCACTCGGTCGAACGTACAACTGCATGCAGTTAAATATATGAGCCGCGCGCGGTCACTGCGATGCAGTCCGTTTGATGTCAGCCTAACCGTACGCCAGCTGCAAATCGGGCCCACGGGTTTTTTTCCGGTTGGTAAAAATCATCCAGATGACACCCCCGTGATTGGGCGGAGCGGGAGATAGTGTCAAACTTCTATTAACTAAAAAACCCACACCGTTCCTTCGTTGCCTTTCATACTGGGGCCAAGCCTCCGTTTCGGAACTAGACCCTTGGCCCCAGTAAGCTTCGGCCCTGCTGGGCCCGACGGTTGCTGACAACTCCCGCGGGAACAGTGCGCGCCGCGTCGGACAGCGAGCTATCCATTGCTCGTAGTCCGCAAGCGCTTAGACTTACTGCCATAATTGTGGCGTGCCCAGCACTGGGTTGCGATAGTCGCTGACGCTATTTCATCATGTTATAAAGAGGTAATGTTTGTTTTTACGTTTTTTTTTGTTGGAAGTAATCTCTGAAAGTACTGGTAGGCCAGTCAAATACCGACACAAAAAAACATAAATATCGCAAACGCACATGTAACCAATTTTTTTATATATTGTTAGGTTCCTTGAGAATAGTTAATAACACCCAAGTTTGCAACCCTGATAACCCTGTGCTACTCCCATGGTGCTCGAAAAACTGTTAAATTTAAAAAAAAAACCCTAACGATGCGTTTTTCAAGATCTTTGTCCAGTACATACTTAAATAAAGATAGTGATAGTTAAATTTACTACAATTTGAGCGACACCTGAGCAAAATTAGGCAATTGGTTGCGAAGATACAGCATAACAGCAAGTCAAAGATGAAAAATTCTAGCGCAGCTCTCGGAAACTGTAAAATTCTGTCACTTGTTTCAATTTCTTTTTTTTTGCTTGGGTAAGTGTCGTGCACTTGCAGAAAGGCCAGGCTTTTTTTTTTGTCGACGGGGATAATCATCTTTGACAAAACCCGCTCTTGGGTGGAGCGGGAGATAGTGTCAGACTCTTACTGACTTAAAACCCCGCGCCGTTCCTTCTAGCCTTCATACCGGGGCACGAGCTCCCTTTCGGACAACCCTGTCCCCAGTAGGCTTCGACCCAGCTGGGCCCCTCCTGCTGCTGACAACTCCTTGAGGCGCGCGGGAACAGTGCGCGCCGTCGACGTCTTGGACTCTGTCCATTACCGGACGATCGGACAGAAAGCTACCCATGGCTCGCCGTCCTTGAGCCCGCGTCTACGGTGGCCGGAAATCGGGATCGGAATCCCGGCGACGGCGGCGAGGGCGCCGTTGCCTGATGCGGTCGGCCTCCTCCTTTGCAAGCATTACTGCTTCGCAGAAGGAGGCGACCGCCTGCCATTCCTCCTCGCTCCGGACCATGGCCTCGACCAGGGCCCGGCGCGAGAGGTCTCCGCCGCCGATCGCCCCCACGAGGGCACGGCGATGCTCCGCCCAGGCAGGGCACACCGCGACGGTGTGCTCCACCGTGTCCTCCGGGCGTTGCGCACAGTGGCGACACCCAGGCGTCTCTTCCGCTTTAATCCGATGCAGGAACCTTCCGAACTTGCCATGTCCGGTGAGGACCTGCGTCATGCGGAAGGTAAGGATGCCGTGAGGTCTTTCCAGGCACGCCTCAAAGAGGGGACTTACCGACATAATCGTGGCGTGCCCAAGAAAGGCCAGGCTCAAGTGCTCTATCCTATGTTTCTATTGCCAAGGTCGAAAATGCAACAACACTATCCCTGTCGGCCTCGATGAAGAAGATGAAAATGTGGAAGACCTAACACCATATAAACTGTTTTTGCTTGACCAAGTAGTGGTTTTTTATTTTTACGTTAATGGACAGTGATTTACCTCTTCAGTGTTTATGTTTGTTTGTTTTGAAACCATAAATGGTACATACATGTAAGATGTTTTTGCACTCTTGTTTTTTCAAAATATGTACATACATTATTCAGTACAATTTTTTTATTATTTAACTAGCTGACCCGGTGGATTTCGTAACGCCTAACAGTCAATAAATGTAGTATCAACCGATTGTGATGAAACAAAGCCTAAGTAATATATCAAGTTACACACAATTTTAATGTATAATAGTGTTAAGAACATCGATTTTGTACATTTTACGTGATGCGCGCACAACTAAAACTTTTACAGATTTATTATATGTATAGACGAACCCGATATTTTACTATATTTGCAATTTCAGAGGAAACTATGACTTTGGTTTAAGCTAATTAAATTTTATACAAATTCTTGCCTCATACTTTCTCTAGGACTTTCAGTTTAGCCAGTGCATGTGTTTGAATATATATATATTCAGCAAACACAAAACAGTTTACTTAAAAAAAATGCCTACTTTGATGAGCTGTATCTCTACAATCAATGAACTAGAAGGTTCAAAGTCAAAGTCAAGTCAAAATATTTTATTTCATATAGGCCTACAAGAGCACTTATAAAAGGTCAGAAGCTAGTGCACCGTTCGAAATTGGTCGTTTCCTATGGAGAAGAACCGGCAAGAAACTCCATGGTTACTCTTTTAAAAAATGTGTTTATTACAATATTTATTGATTTATGTAAGAACAGTGTAGACCAGTCAACACTGTACACAAAAGCACAAAATAAATCATAATAAAATTAAAATAAAGTAAGTTGTAATAGAAAATTATCTAAGTGTTTGTGGATTATACAGTGTTCTCACATTCACATTCCAAAAAGAGGCTATATAAAAAAGCAGAAAAAATTTAAATAATTACAACTGTTAACAAAATAAATTACTAACGAATTGAATGCAGTTGAAGTCTAAATAATAAAAATAAAAAATTATGCAAAAGCAATTCGTTAAAGGCAAAATAAATATATGTATATTAAAACAAAGGTGGAGCAGTTAATAGACACAATATTGATGATTTACCAGGGGGCCACATGTGCAGAGGTAGTCATTGCCAAACAAGCGTGTATTCGACATAGTCTTTAACCTTGTAAAATGCTTTTTTGGTTAGGACACGCTTAATATGAGTTTTGAATTTTCCCTCACTAAGTTCAGTTACCGCCTTTGGCAGCTTGTTGTAAAAGCGTATGCTGTTTACTAGGAATGACTTGCTGGTCTTGGCTAATCTCCATTTGGGTAATACAATTTCGTGTTTACTCGCGTAGTAAACACATTTTTGTTGTGAATATCGCTTCTAATTTTAAAGAGTCCTAAGTTTTTACGAACATACAAAATGCATTCTAAGACATAAAGAGAAGGCAGAGTGAGAATGTCGATTTCTTTGAATTTATTTCTGAGGGACTCGCGAGGCCCCATCCTATAAATAGCCCGGATAGCTCTCTTTTGCAATATGAAAATTGAGTCTACATCAGCTGCAGATCCACACAGTAAAATACCATAAGACATAATACTGTGGAAATAAGCATAGTAAACTAACCTAGCTGTGGCTACATCTGTCAATTCCCTTATTTTTCTAACTGCATATGCAGCTGAGCTTAATCTTCCCGAGAGAGTTCTAATATGAGCGCCCCACTGTAGTTTAGAATCGATAGTTAAACCTAAGAACACAGTGTCCGCAATAACATCAAGTTTTTTGCCAGCAAGAATTAGACTGACGCCAACTTGAGGGACATTCGGTAATGAAAACTTCTTACATTAAGTTTTATTCGCATTTAATAGGAGATTATTAGCTGCGAACCATTTCGAAAGAACAGCCAGACTTTCGTTAACACGCAAGACATCCCCATCTTTTCTATCTACTTTAAAAATAAGAGAGGTGTCAGAGAGGTGTCCAGGTTAATAAGCTAATAATTAAGCTAGTTTTATTTAGTTAGGTTTATTAAATAATAAGCAAATATACTTAAGAAATGCTTTCTTTGTGTGGATTTTTCGAAAAAACTAAAAAACAATCCATTTTGTAGTTTTTTGATCACCATGGGGGTAGCACAGGGTTTTCAGGGTTGCAAACTTGGGTGTAACTCTCAAGGAACCTAACAACATATAAAAATATGGTAGATACATGCGCGTTTGCGATGGTCGATGTCGATTTTGACTGGCCTAAGGTCTGATTGCAAAATTTTTTTTAGCGATAGAAAGCTGTTTTATTCTTGAGTGACATATGCTATATTTTATGAAATTTATAAATCTTATTTTATAAATCGCGGAAAATAGCTACTCGTAGTATTTTATAATTTAAATTAGCTGCCTATAAAATCGTGACAAGTGACGAAACCTGGGTGTACTGCTTTGAACCCGAAAGAAAAGGCCAGTCTGCAGAGTGGGTCTTTCCATTTGAAGATTTGCCGACGACAAACTGAAGTGTTAGTACAAAAATAGTTACATCTTTTTCCGTTAAATCAAGACTTTACACTACAGTATCGCGTGAAGATCAGTAACTGCAAATTGGTACGTCAACACTTGCCTAAAGTCTTAGAAAAAGTTCACGAAAAGCGTCTACCACGATAACGCATCCTCACATTACGCTAAGGTAACTGAAGCCTATTTGAAGGCTTCAATTGTGGAACTGATGACGCATCCGCCTTACAGCCTGGACCTCGCTCTCTGCGACTTACGAAAACAAATAGATTTTCAATAATTAACGATAGACTGACAGGCACCGGTTTTACGACCCCTTAATCGGCGATGGATGCGTTCCATAAAGCCATTGAAGAGGTCTCTAAATAATAATTCTTAGTATAATTCTTTTAATCAGATAACTGAGATCTATCTTATAAACAAGTCTAAACTAATATGTGATAGTAAGCAGCGACTTTGTCCGCTGTACTAATTTCCACATGAGTGGACAATCATGTCTACTAGCTATGGTACTTAGGACGCTGTGGCGACTTCCACGCAACCGACTGAGAAAAGAAGCGGTCTTTTTGTGTCAGATCGCTGCGAAAAACATGGAAGCCTAAAAAAGGCTGGTGTACAGTAGTGTAAGCGAATACAAAACTGCTTTAATTGCGGGGAAATATACTTTTAAAAACAATAAATGTATCATAAGTCTTATATCTAATCTTATTTATTAAAATCCAGAAACTTTCAGTACGTAACCGCGCCCAAATCCAGCTTTGTAGCAAACTAAAAGTCAGGAGGTATCTTATAAACACAAAAACAGTAGTGCTAAGTTTTTTGTGGTTTCGTGTAGGTAATATCCGACATCGTTTTTTAACATATCAGCAAATCGCAAGAGAATGAGGAACTATCGCGTGACTCATATTAGCCCTGTCTACAACTTGTCTTCTCATACGATACTTATTACATTATGCTTCTTTGCACAAGTTAGTGTGTGGAGGTTACGCAGCGCATCCGATATTAAAGTGTACGTTTGTTGTGGCGTTCCTCGCTTTGATCAGTGAGACGCGAAATATGGCTGCACCGGCGGAACTCAGCGCCGCGCGCCGCCGTGCCGTGCCGGTTTAATATCCGCGCCAATCAAACGCACAACTTTTACCAGTTACTATTGAAATATAATTTTATTAAAAGGAGAATGCATAACGTGCACCCTTTTATAATAGTTGGTCAAATAAATCTGATGTACGTAGCTATATTGTTATAAAATTTCACAATAAAATCTGACAATTAATGAAAGATTAAATTGTATTTAATGTAAGTATTAAACAAAAAATTCATATTTTCCTTTGAATTCTTCAACTAATTTACAACAAATAATTCAAATATAGATTTACTGAAAGAAAAGATTCATGCGAAAAACATACATTGCATTTTAGTGGACTCTTATAATAAAAGATGGATAGAATTTAATTAAACAGTAGTAGCGTGGTTTGCGACAGCGACCTTTCAATTCACAAAATGTTAACAAGTTATAAAAATTATGAATTAACATCCACGACGCGAGGGTCCGGTGCGGGGAGGAGCGGGAGGGCTAAGGGTTCACCACAATAGACGTTACTCAAGGGTGCCCAATAAAAACTTGACAAATGGCGTTTCATAATCGTGTTGCATTCCAAGCCTCGTCACAGCGATCCCGGATTGTCCTCCCTCTGGAAAATATGTCTCTTGTTCAGAAATTTCCTCTGCGGTGACACCGCTACTATATCATATCACATTTCATTGCATGTTGAGGGAAGTTACACTACTTTTTGCGTAAGAGATAATTTTATTGCGAGGATATGTCTTTTATCTTTAGGGTTCCGTGCCAAAATGGTACAAATAGAAACTTCATTAATGAAAGCATTAGTTGGTCTCGAAATAAACTACTTAATACTTACGTTATTGATATGTTTGGAATAAAATAAAATATTACATTCTTTTATTAATATGTTGTTATTAAAACTATTCAATAAATATTGCTTTTATTTTCTTTGCATTTATCTAAATGTTCGCGTAGTTTTTTTCACGTAGATTAAAAATGACCGAAAAAACTAATATTCACTCTAATCTAATTTCTGAAGTACGCAAAGTTATATCATTAAAGGATTTTGTTGGAGCTTTTTAGAAATAAGCAAAACTCTTCAACACATCTAAGTCGTACATAATCACACTAATAATATAAAGTCTAAAGTTAAATTGAAATTAGGCCCACGGAGAGATTATGTCCTAGATGAACACATAGGAATAAGGTTACTTTTTATCCCGAGAGTATGTTTATTAAGAGTAATATTCTGCATTCACGCGAAGCCACTGGCAGCACCTAGTTAAAGCATGATGTTGAAAATGGGACGGTAATATATATTTATGTATGTATTTTTATAGGACGAGTACTACAGAACCCACGGTAAGCGAATCTGATTCTCCTTTTGCTTACTTCTTTTCATACGCTCAATGTAACCAAAGTAGTAATCGATGCTTATCGATGCCTAAATGAGGGGTAATCGATGCTTGCTGAACGTAACCACCGCGATAATTGCGGTAGGTACTATGTCACCACTGCAATGGCGATTAGACCACAAATGTAACGTCATGGCCACAGCCTGTGGAGTGGCTGTAAGACCACTGTGTACCATTACCGGCTCCTCGCATGATCTTGATCTCAATTAACATTACCGCATACTACGTGCGGCTTATTGAGCAGCAGTCTGCATAAATTAAACCTAACCATGGTCGCTGCGGACGGAAACGAAACGTATCATTACGATATCACTTGAGATAATTCTCCTTTAGTCAGTTACTGTGTTGGAAATATATCAGATCAACAATCAGATAAGAAAGAACTATGAAAATAAGCACGCCTACTTTAATGCTGAAGGAGTGGAATTCCCTGCCGGAGTCTGTGTTTCCTGATAGCTACAACTTAGGGGTCTTTAAGTCAAGAATGAATAGGTTACTTCTAGACAAACGTGTTCCATTGTCGACCACATCGTCGCTTACCATCAGATGAGATAGTGGTCAACCGCAAGCCTAACAATAATAAATAAAATGTCTGACAGGTCTCAGGCTAAAGTAAAGTATGAGAAACACACAACTTCAAATGCAAGAGAAACCTGAAACAGAAAAGCAAGCCCCCGCGGCAGATACAAGTGTAAGACACTGATAGATATTGTACGAGTATTTCGCGAAAGCGGCTCGATTTTGGTCGTGTGTGTAGACATCTATGTGTAAAAGTGCGCACGGTTTCTGTGTGTGAAGCGCTTCAAGCTTAAGCGAACGAACAGAGACGAACCTACCTTGGTAAGACGAACAACTATACCAAACAATTACTATCTGTCCCGTTCGTTAGTTTTGTGACTAATTTGTAAGTAAAAATAATTAATTTATTAATTACTCAATACAATAAGTACATAACAATGACTTTACCTTCATAAAGATGGTCGAAGGTCGGCCGTTTAATCTGGCATAAACATCCCGAAAACTCGTAAAGTAAGTCTCGCCACTATTATTAGGCACTAGCGGGTACTGCCGGGTAAAGAATGCCGTAATAAGGGGCGGTATTAGCCGGGCCAAAATATTGTGCCACGTCACTAGCGAGCGAGGGGGGCGCCCACCGGCAATATTATTAAAAATAATTTCTCATTTTTATTGCCCGCTCTTAAGCTAGTGGTGTAATAAATGACTACAATTTTATTACAATCACAGTTGTTGTAGGAAGTTCGAAACTTTGATGAGATTTTGAGGTATTTTGATTATCATGTCATGGTGGTGTTTATCACTTTTTTATTTATTTAATTGATTTATTTGTGCATATAAAAGTACAGAAGCAGATTTAGTGTCTGTAAACATGTTCAGTTAACCTTTAGGTGAAACATAGACAATCGCTGATAAGAACAATAACCTTTCCAAAAATCAACCTTTTTAATGTTCTCACAGCCTCCTCTCCACGTGCCGTAATCAACCACGCTGAACCAGTGCAAATTGGTAGATATTTTCTTCACCGTTTTAAATGCAGTGGTAATGAAATACATTACACAAAGTAATGCGCCTGGCTGGGTTTGAACCCACGACCTATAACTCAAAAGTGGAATACCAAATATTTAATATTATAAGTACACTACATTTTTTACGACCGAGATACACATATAAATAAAATAGAAATATGTTAATAACAATACAATATTATTGTTTTGATAGTTAAATAAAAAAATAAAATCATATAGTCTCAATAATTATTGAGACTATGATTTTATTTTTTTACCTGCATACTTATGTAGGTATAAAAACAAATTAAATTAGTATCAAAACAAAAATATAAAATACAAACTTTACCTCTTTATTCTATTAGTGTAGATTTAATTTTGTGACTACACCGTTCCGCGTAGCACTTTCGTAGCAGCGAAGCGACGGGCGGCGGCCGCGGCGTAGCACCGACCTTGCGTCGAGCGGACTCCGATTGAACCTGAACAACTTTAGCAAATTCAATATTCAACCCCATATGTACGTTTTTTTTTTGTTATATCAGTACCTACCATTGAATATGTAAAAGAAATTTGCACATTTGCACAATATAGAAATCGTGGTTCGCACTTACTGGGGGCTGAGTGTTATTCAGGCAGCGGCACCATGTAAAATCTTGGATTCGGCTGCATTTTGTTAGACTAGATGCGGAATGAAAACAAAAATATTGCTCTTGTGTTTGAATGTTAGAAACAAGCAAATAGATGGTGCACAATAAGGAAGTTATGGTACTGAAAGGCGCTCGTAGAAGCGTGCTACGAGAAGCTGTACTGCAACTGTGATGTGACGACACGGTTTGCGCAGTACGAACAAATATTTGTATGGCCTTCAGATTATTCTTCTGGGTCAGGATGTCTTTTGCATGCGAGTTTACATGTTTATGAAGGAACCCACGTTACAGGACACCAAAAACTTCATCTTCATCAGTCATTAAGTAAGTTTACAATTTTAAATAAAAAAATTCAGGTCGAATATAGTTTACAGTCAATTGCTACTTTACTCAAAACAATAATGTTGATAAAAACTAGTCGTTTTAATTCACGAATAAAAACTAGAAAATAAAACAAAGTCATCGTTTTATTGGTGGAACCAGCTCTCAAAGTACTACTACTTTTTTTTAATTTACCAAAATAGAAAGTTGGTCCTATAATATTTTCTCAGAGTATTTTCAAATGCTTATAGTGCCTTTCCAATAAATTAAAAGATGCAAAATCAGGGATTGATTTGTTTGTTTGGGTTATCAGAAAAAAAATAGCAAAATAATAATAAAATAGCAGTGTATCATTCAAAATAAGCAAAAAACTTAAAAATATAAAGGTACTGCCAGAAAAACATAACAAAAATGTTTTAATCAATCCATCTGAAGCTTGTGCCAATAAATCTATATCAATTAAAGAGGAAAGTTTTTTATTTTTGAACTAAAAACTACAAGTTCAATTTTTTAAATTCTTTCACCAATTGTACACTAGCTATTTTTTTTTCACTGAGTGCAAATCGGTTAGCGACGCTATGAATAAAAAAGAGCAGTAAAAGTGGCACTGGCCAGGTCTATGAGATACAGGAGATGTGTCAATGAGCAGAAACTGTTTCGCTAATTTGTTATTGTATTAATTGTTTTTTTAAAAACATAGCAAAATGGGGCGCGCACACAATAATAAGTAGCGCTCTCTGCCTAATCGTTTGGGGTATGATTATATATGTCGGAAGTAGGTAAAATAATAAGGTACTTTAGCGACCTGCCCCAGCTTCGCATGGCTGTTAGAATCACTATGACTCTACTCTTACGCGGGGATCGTTCGGTCCATGGCCCTCTACGGGGCGCCGGTGTGGGCGCCGTCGCTGGCAAAGCGACCGGCGTCCATACTGAACGCCTGCTAGAGGGTCATGGCAATACGGATGGTGCGGGGTTACCGCACGATCTCCCGCGAAGCGGCGAGCCTTTTGGCTGGCCTACCACCGTGGGATCTGGAGGCAACAGTCCTTGCACACATGCACGATAAGCGCTTGGAGATGCAACGCCGGGGTGAAAGTCCACTACCGCGACAGGTCGAGGTATGGCGGACAGAGCTCCGGCGGGATCTCACGGTGAAATGGCGTCAGCGACTATCGCAACCCAGTGCTGGGCACGCCACAATTATGGCGGTAAGTCCCCTCTTTGAGGCGTGGCTGGAAAGACCTCACGGCGTCCTTATCTTCCGCATGACGCAGGTCCTCACCGGACATGGCAAGTTCGGGAGGTTCCTGCATCGGATTCGAGCGGAAGAGACGCCCGGGTGCCGCCACTGTGCGGAACGCCCGGAGGACACGGTGGAGCACACAGTTGAGGTGTGCCCTGCTTGGGCGGAGCAACGCCGTGTCCTCGTGGGGGCGATCGGCGGCGGAGACCTCTCGCGCCGGGCCTTGGTTCAGGCCATGGTCCGGAGCGAGAAGGAGTGGCAGGCGGTCCCCTCCTTCTGCGAAGCAGTAATGCTAGCAAAGGAGGAGGCAGACCGCATCAGGCAACGGCGCCCCCGCCGCCGCCGCCGGGATTCCGATCCCGATTTCCAGCCACCGTAGACGCAGGCTCGCGGACGGCGAGCCATGGGTAGCTCGCTGTCCGATCGTCCGGTAACTGTCCGGACCGAGCCAAGGCGTCGACGGCGCGCACTGTTCCCGCGCGCCTCAAGGAGTTGTCAGAAACAGGAGGGGCCCATCTGGGTCGAAGCCTACCGGGGTCGGGGTTGTCCGAAAGGAAACTAGAGCCCCGGTATGAAGGCTAGAAGGAACGGCGCGGGGTTTTTAGTCAGTAAGACTCTGACACTGTCTCCCGCTCCACCCAAGAGCGGGTTTCGTCAATGATGATTTTACCCGTCGAGAGAAAAAAAAAAAAAAAAAAACTATGACTCTACTCGTATTGTACGGCAATGGAGTCTATTAAGTCACTACGCACGTTTGATTTTAGGTTTTTCATCCTTAGAACTCAAGCATATTGGCCAATAACCAACGCTATTGACGTCGTAGTAATAACTCCAAACAAGTTTATATTCCTTAAAGACTCTTTATCCGTAGTCGGAGATTGGAACACAAAGTTATTTGGTATCACATCGATACCTAGTTTAGATCAGTTTCTTCAAACTACACGTTCTTCACTATGACAAGGTACTGAAAGGTTGCAAGTACAAACTTTCAGCAATCATATTTTTATATAAAAATGAAAGCATATTTCTTAAAAAGCGTAAAACACGTTGGTCTATCTTTTTATTTCGTTTCGCTTTAAGTACAGCTATGACGGTGTGCACAACGACATGAGAAAAAAGTAAAAAAAAGCGAATCCGCTTTGGATCAATTTGTTTTCCCGTGTAATCCTGATTTTCAGCGGGGAGTGGTCGCTCGCTCCGCCCACTTCACTCTTCTCTAACAATTTTCCGTCACGCTCTTTTCATTTCTCATTTTTTATTTAATTTTTGTCAATACAAAAGTAGCACCTATACCTACATAGCTGAGATATAGTTTGTGTATATTATAACGTTTTGACCAAGGATAGCTTTGAGAGCATTGCGTTTTTTAGAAGAAATGTCATACTGTTGCTTTTGAGTTAAGCAAGCTTCCATTGGTGAACAAAAAATTAGTTCTTTTCGTAATTAACCAGTTTCGTTGTTTATATGATAACGACCTCTACAAGCGGTTTTGATCCGCTGGATGTTCGAATAGTTAAAAACTCTGTCGAGAATCAAGTCGACATGCTCTGTTAACTCTGGCTTCGTTTGCCTTTGAAAGCCACTATTTACGATATGACTTAAACATCAGATAAAGTTTTTATAAATGCAAAGTTCTAGGAAGAATCTAGATGTCGGGAAAATTTTGTTATTCTTGTTTCTGAGTGTGGGGCGTGTCGGGCTCGCGCCCGCCCAGCGCGCGGCGCGGCGTGCACCGCAGTCGCTCCGCTGTCGCCGCGCGCTCTGCACGTCTGCCCTCTGACCGGGCCCGCGCTACCTCGCTTTTTACGTACGCTACGCAATTCCGTCGCGGAATAGGTAAGTCGATTTTTCAAATTTTTACTGGGTAGTTTTCAAGTAATCATATCATTTAGGAAATACCAAGAACTTTGAAATAAGTTCCTAGATACTGTTAGTTATAAAAAAAGTGTTGCATAACTTTACTTTAAAATTATTTCTGTCAATATTAATACCTTACGTTTAGAATGGAAAACATATATTATTATATACTTCAATAACAATTCATAGAACCATCCAGTCGTCTTGAGAAAAATGGTGTGCTTAATTTATTTAAAAAATGAGTGGATTATTATTAATCGTACTTAATATACATATTAGATTTTTTTTAAATTATATTTGATCAAATAAGATAACAGGAAAGGTGGATGAAAAGAAAAGTTAAAGATTTTCTGTGCGTTTGGATGTTTTATAAAGTGCTGCAAATAAATGTAAACTTAAGAAAGTTCATAATTGATCATTATTTAAAGTGGTATTTTATTTGAATGAAATGAAAGCATTAGAAGTACCTATAGAAAAATAATTAAAGTCGCTAAAAAAAATCCGCTGAAAAGGAAACGTTTCTAATATAAAAACAAGGAAAGGTTGTGTGCACACCACACGTGTACATTCAGTTCTCACGTCGCCAGACTAATGAAGACTCCGTTTTACTTAATTCCTTAACTAATTGACTTATTTCAATTAAAATATTGAAATCAATCCCATTATCTACCATAATATTAGGTCCTTACATATGAAATTGGCGTTTTGTACGGAAGGAATATATCAATATAAAGTATTTTTTTGGTTAAATATATTTAATTAATCAAAGTATGTACCGTTATTATCTATGCACTTTTGCCATCTCATAGGTAGTTCATTAATCCCTTTACTAAAAAAAACATGGGGGCGAGAAACAATAAACTCTTTGAAGGCGGTTTGGACTGCCGCATCGGAGTTGAATTTTTTCCTTGTTGGTTGTCCAAATTCCGGAAAAATGGTAATTTGTTGGAGCAAGGTCCGGGAAGTACAGTGGATGTCGCAGATATCCCAATTGTAGCTCATCTAACTTAGTGGTTGTTCATTGTGCAGTGTGTGGGCGTGCATTGTAGTGAAGCAGCAGTGGCCTAGAACGGTTGACCGATCTCGGTTGTTTAGCAGCTAGATCTTCCTTCATGGTGTACAGTTTCTGACAATAGATATCTGCCGTAATCTTTTGGCCAGATTTTAGAAAGCTGTAGTGAACGACACTGGGGCTAGTCCACTAAACACTCACAAATAACTTATTTTGAGTTATTTTTAGAGTTTAGGGTAGGATTTGGCTGGGTTTAGCCTTTGCGGTGAGCGCTTCCGATTATCATACAGTATCCACTTTTTATCACAAGTAATGATTCCATTTAAAATCCCTTCCTTATTGTGTCGGTTGAGCAAAGTAACACAGCAGTCGACGCGTGTTTGCAAGTTCGATTTACTCAATTCATACCCATCTTCAAGTTTTTTTTACTTTCCCGATTAGCTTCAGGTGGATTAATACAGTTTTATCACTTACCCCGAAGCCTGCAGCTATCTCTGCAGTGCTTTGTGATGGATACATTTCAACAACAACCTTTAATTCTTCATTTTCCTCTTTGGTCTCAGGCCGTACACGGGGTTGGTTCTGAAGGTCAAAATTTCCAGAATGAAAACGTTGTAACCATTGACATATATATGTTGAAACCGAAAACGTACCGTGCTTTCTTTTGCGACTCCAGCGCCGTACACATAATTACCTAATCCTTCGAACTGTTTCTCCAGCACTGGTGCCACGGTAGAACTCGTTCTCGTAAATATACCGTTATTTCATAGTGCGGTAATAAGCCACGCCAAAGAAAAAAATAATGAGGAAAAAACAAGTGAATGACTGTTTTCAAAACTCAAATGTGCAACCAGCTAAGTGAATTTATAAATTTGAATTTGGAATACTTAACTAAAGAGGAGATATTTCAGATCAAAGTGCGCAGTACGACAAAACGCTTATTTCATATGTAAGGACCTAATACTTTAGAATTTATTTCTACAACGTGAATTAGTAAAAAAAGTGAAACACATGCGAAAAGAATAAGAATTGAATTTTCGTACAAGAATAAGAATTAAACTAAACTAAAAAAAAAAAAACTTTTAACTATGCATTTTTTATAAATGACATTCTTTATTGACTTTTGATTTTTTTATTCGATATTATAAACTTTATAATTAATATAAGGCTTCCAGCCTCTATGTGCGTTTAAATACAAGGGGGCGCAAAGGTCACGAAGGGGTTACAAGTTCGTTTTTTTTTATTTCAATTGATTAATCTCTTATTTGTATCCACAGAAACCTTAGAAAGTCGGTTGTTTTATTATTTTTTATTGAGGAATTATAGCCCTCGTTTTAAAGTTATGATGTTGGCTCTCCACTGCTCGATAGTGCAGCGCTTGTCTTTGGCTTTTAAGTTAACTTTTGATTTTTTTTGTATAAAGCTTCCAGCCTCTTTGTGCGTATAAATACAAGGGGGCGCAAAAGTCGCGAAGGGGTTACAAGTTCGTATTTTATATTTTAATTGATTAATCTAAAATGTTTACATTATGATAAAGTATCTTATTTTAAACACAGAAACCTCAGAAAGTCGGTTTTTTTAATTTTTAAATCGAGGAATTATAGCTCTTGTCTTAAAGATATGATATAAGCTCTCCACTGCTGCAGTCCTTGTTATTTATTTTCTTTGGCTTTTAAATAAACCTCATAAAAAAAACTTGACGCGACCGTAACGCCGGTAAAATTATTAATTTTATGTTTTGTAGCCCCATCATGACTGCTGCGCCGACCGGCAGTTCTATCAAATAGAATGTACTTATCTAAAAACGATTGCAATAAGTCGAGATATGTTAATAAACACACAAATAAAAACGCAGGAGACTTTTGAAAAGCAATTAAACTTTCATAGATTTAAAACTTCAGTAAACTTTCAGAGATTCATTTATTTACTATTATCAAATGATTTATAAAAAAGAACATATACACAAAGTTTTGGAAACTTATTTCAGTTTTAATCCGGCTTCGAACGGGCGCAAGATATAAAACCAATGGACTGTAAACGTTATGTCTTTGGTTAAATGGTAATTAATTACTTTGAATATTTTGATAATCTGCAATGGCGATTTTAACCAACTTTATTTTGTGAAAATCTTGAACTTTAATAATGCTTACTGTAAGAAGACTCTTGATGAAGTCAAATAATGGATTGTGTGAGGAGTGATATGAAAGAAAAGGGAGTTAGTGATAGTTTGACGGGTGACAGGACAGAATGGAAGAAAAAAACGTGTTGCTCCGACCCCAAGTAATATGGGATAAGGACAGGAAGAAAAAGATGAAGTCAAAAAATCAATAATAAACAGTCAAAGCTGAAGCTGATAATATAACTGGTCAAAACTCAAACAAGGATGCAAATCCTGCCCACCTTCCAATAGCAATGTGTGTTACATCGTTGGATAGGAAATTTTGAGCTGAATAAAAGTTACTAAAGTGGCACCAGATTTCAAATCTTAGACAGTTCAGAGTCATACTTTGTTTAACTTGTTCGTTTTCTCTACATCTATACAATGTTATTTATAACATTTGATATACTTATTGCATTAATCTACAATTATTTATATAAAGAGTGTTTGCAGTTTGAGTGTTTCAAAATCATTTAATAGTAATTCTTCAAAACTACAGATACGTAATTTAGTTGTATCATCGTAACTGATTTTTATTAAAAAACCTCGTTACCAAAGCGAAACATGTCCAAAATGGTTTTGACGGAAACTAGTCCAAAGTGGTTTTGACTGATTAACAGTTTTGGCTAATCGTAATCTAAACCTAACATTTTATTATATGTATATGTACCTAGTCAAGTCATAAGTATCGTCACCCAGTAAAAACTTATTTTTAGAATGCTGGCCACAAAAAAGTTTATTGAATTCGAATCTCGAATTGTTCATGAAAATAAAAATATGTACTTTTTAGAATTTTACGCATTTTTAAATATGGAGTGGACGCTTAAAGAAGACCGTCTTGCAGTTAATGCGTTGCATCGTTGCGGTTACGCGCCAATTCAATATTTTGATTAGAAACTGAAAATTTGAATATAACCAAAAGATTCATTTATCGTACCATCAAACGATACAATGAAGACTCTACTGTAGATGACAGGTCAAGAAGTGGTCGCGAAGTCAAAGAAATCCCAAACGTAAACAGAAACTGTTAGCCCTTCAGATAGGGTTAAACAGAACCGTGGTAAAAAGGGTGTTAAATGAAGACTTAGGGCTTCGGGCATATTGAAGAAAAACAGGACATCGTTTGAACGCTCGTTTAATGGACCTGAGACTGAAGAGATGCTGCGCTTTGTTGAAGTGGTACGCGGGAAAAAAATATCGGGTAATTATTTTTTCGGATGAAACTATTTTTACCGTAGAAGAGAGCTACAACAAACAAAATGATAAGGTGTACGCACACAGTAGGGAAGCAGCGAGCAACCGTATTCCATTCCAGTCCCACAAGGTAATTTTCCATCCTCGCTCATGGTTTGTTTGGGAGTTTCTTATTGGGGTTTAGTTGAAATACATTTTTGTGAGAAAGGTGTAAAAACGAATGCAGTTGTGTATCAAAATACAATCCTGACGAACCTTGTGGAACCTGTTTCTCTAGGCACTGGGTAATCCCGCAAGATTCGGCGCCAGCTCATAGAGCAAAGAGCACACTAGACTGGCTGGCGGCACGTGAAATCGACTTCATCCGGCGCGAAGACTGGCCCTCCTCCAGTCCAGATTTGAGTCCGTTAGATTACAAGATATGGCAAGACTTGGAGGCCTGCTCAAAGCCTTATTCCAGGTTTGCAAGGTCAAGGCATCCTTGATTAAGGCGGCCGCCGATATTGACATGGACCTCGTTCGTGCTGCGATAAACGACTGGCCGCGCAGATTGAAGGCCTGCTTTCAAAATCGCGGAGGTCATTTTGTAAAAACTTTATTATTATAAGAATCTATGTTTTGTTAAGTTAATTTTGGTATATAAATGGTTACAAAATGAATAAACACGTCTCAATTATTCTATATTTAACATGTGACAGAATTTATGACCTGACTAGGTATATGCGCTTTAGGTATGTATAAATTGTTATTCATTTTAGCTTATAACATTGTTCTTATGAGTTAGGGCTATACGAGGACGGGGTCAAAAGGTCTACAATACACTTGGTCTAACGTTTCTCTATCGTCACTATTCCTTTTCGGAAGTTTGAGTCTGGAAGGTAATGAAAATAGTCATCTACGGTGCTCTCACCTTTTTCATTCGATGTAAAGTGCTTACTAGAAAAAAAAGAAAAAGAACAAATAGGAGTCAGATGATGCCGAATCAAGAGAATATGGGGGATAGCCGAGCAAACGTACACCAAATCCCGAAGTTTCCCAATCGCCAAAGCACCCATGCGCACTGGTTCGCTGTCCTAAGGAAAGATGATTTTCTTCTCCTTCAAGCCAGGTCTCTTCTGGTGAATTTTAATTGCAAAAATTGGAATAATATTCGCCGGTAATCGTTCTCTCTTTTAGAAGTTAAATAATTAACCCGATGCAATTAACAGGGAAGCATCACTTTCGAATCCCATAACACACTGAAAATGAGCTTTAAAGCAAGTGTGATCGTCATTGCTTTCTTTGGTGCTGCACCACCGGCTTCAGTCCACTGCTTGGATGGCTTTTTCAATTTTGGCGTATAGAAAGAAAGAAAGAAAAACATTTTATTTACGCGAATTAGTATAGTATAGTGGTGGTCCCATTTATCATCCATTGTTACAAATCGCTGCATACAACCTGGATCAGTGAAAAAAAAACATTACATGAATTAAATTAAACTAAAGTGAAATACATGCGAAAAGCATCAGTTGTAAGAATAAGAATTAAACTTTATCATTAGCTTTATCTTAATAAGGATTGGTTAAAATAGTAAATACACTTTCCACTAATATACAACTGGAAATTTTAATTGTAGGTTATGTTAGCTGTAATAAACATATAACAATATGTCTTTTATCCATGCAATTTTTTGTTACTGACTTTCTTTGTTAAGTTTTAAACTTTTTTAAGCGATATAATAAAGCTTCTAACTAATATAAGGCTTCCAGCCTCTTTGTACGTTTAAATACAAAGGAGCGCAAAGGTCACGAAGGGGTTACAAGTTAATTTTTTAATTTTCTATTGTATCCACAGAAACCTTAGAAAGTTGGTTTTTAATTTTTAAATTGAGGAATTATAGCCCTCTTCTTAAAGTTATGATAATTGGTGAAGTTATAATGGATGGTTGGATGTGGTTAGCATTGTTCTTCAATAAAATTCCTGTTAGGACAGGAGCAATTGTATCAATAATATCTCCAAGAACCTTAATGGATATACCCCATAAGTCTTCAGTGTTTTTTATGTTAAGAGGGTCCTTCTCCACTCGATTATCGTAAACATCGAAAATGGTTTAAAAGCTTGTTACTTCATTTAATGCAATCCAACGCGATGTTTGACGAAAAGGCAACGCAAAAAAAGAGAGATAACGCCTGGAAACTCTGTTAGGATTCGGTAATTCCGAGATTTACTCGAAAATTTCACAAAACTTGCTCCAGGAAATAGCTGTTTTTTTAAACCCTTAAAAGTTTTTGGAAAAAGTTGTCATCATTTAGAATCTTAATAAAATTTGCAAGGTCTCTAGATTTATTTTTTGACTTTTTTGATTTTTAGGCAAATTATGAAGTGTCAAAGTTCATACAAAATAGAACATTTTCAGAGGCTTTTACTGGATTAGTTTTACACAAATTTAGAAATTGGTTTCTTTAGAAACCTAGATAATATTCACAAGATACTGTGTTTCCAAAATATCTAATGAAAAGTGTGTAATAACGTCATAATCAGTTATGAGCGGTTGTATGAAAAACATTGAAAATGTGAGTCGTGATGCACCACCTTAAGACTTTTGATTGTTTTAAAATTGTATCAACAGAGATACGCTTAAATTCAAAGGATACCAACCTTTGAATTTAAGCGTATCTCTTAGTGAAATATTGTTTTAAAAAAGATTCAGCTAACAAAGATGAAGAAGGGAGAGATTTCGTAATTTCTTCTTGGGATATTAGTGAAAAAGTTTTCTAATGTCTCGGCCACTTTTGACGTATCTGAGATGATTTTGTTGTCAATTTTTAGTGACAATTCATTCCGATTTCGTTGGTTTGTCATTCCAGTTTCCTTGTTTATCAACTTCCAGCTTTTATTTTATTATTAGAATTTTCGATTATCTTACTTATTGATTTAGATTTAGCTTCTCTCACGTTGTTATTCAAGTTAAGATCAGGCGACAAAGATTTTTCATGATACAGCTGATATAAAGTATCTCTGCTTTTTCTTATCCCAGCAGTAGCCCATTCATTAAATTTGGATTTATTATTGATTTTATTTTTTCTAACTGGACACGCCTTATTAAATTCTTGGCATACTGTAGAAAATAATGTACCATAGTTTACATTGGGGTCTTGCGAATCAAAATTGGCTGTTGAGAGACTACTAAGAACATTATTATTAAAATTATTCAATTTATTTTTAGTTAGTGGTCTAAACTCTGCAGTTGAATCTAATTGTAACTTTTTTACTAACTCGAAAGATACGAGTTGGCCAATACTGTCAGATCTCACGCCACTAATTATATGGACGAGTCTTTTATATTAGAGTTAGTAAAAATGTTATCTATACATGAAGCTGAAGTGAGTTTTTTTTTTGTCGACGGGGAAATTCATCTTTGACGAAACCCGCTCTTGGGTGGAGTGGGAGACAGTGTCAAACTCTTACTGACTAAAAAACCCCGCGCCGTTCGTTCTAGCCTTCATACCGGGGCACGAGCTGCCTTTCGGACAACCCTGTCCCCAGTAGGCTTCGACCCAGCTGGGCCCCTCCTGCTGCTGACAACTACTTGAGGCGCGCGGGAACAGTGCGCGCCGTCGACGTCTTGGACTCGGTCCATTACCGAATGATCGGACAGAAAGCTACCCATGGCTCGCCGTCCGCGAGCCCGCGTCTACGGTGGCCGGAAATCGGGATCGGAATCCCGGCGACGGCGGCGAGGGCGCCGTTGCCTGATGCGGTCGGCCTCCTCCTTTGCAAGCATTACTGCTTCGCAGAAGGAGGCGACCGCCTGCCATTCCTCCTCGCTCCGGACCATTGCCTCGACCAGGGCCCGGCGCGAGAGGTCTCCGTCGCCGATCGCCCTCACGAGGGCACGGCGATGCTCCGCCCAGGCAGGGCACACCTCGGCGGTGTGCTCCACCGTGTCCTCCGGGCGTTGCGCACAGTGGCGACACCCGGGCGTCTCTTCCGCTTGAATCCGATGCAGGAACCTCCTGAACTTGCCATGTCCGGTGAGGACCTGCGTCATGCGGAAGGTAAGGACGCCGTGAGGTCTTTCCAGTCACGCCTCAAAGAGGGGACTTACCGCCATAATCGTGGCGTGCCCAGCACTAGGTTGCGATAGCCGTTGACGCCATTTCACCATAAGATCCCGCCGGAGCTCTGTCCGCCATGCCTTGACATGTTGCGGCAGTGGACTTTCACCCCGGCGTTGCATCTCCACGCGCATGTCGTGCATGTATGCAAGGACTGTTGCCTCCAGATCAGCTGAAGTGAGGGTTATTCTTGTTGCTTCATTAAAAATACATTTTAAATTAAAAGAACTAAACAATGAGAGAAGTTTAAATTTTTCAGGTGTATTTACTAGTAGATCAATCAATATTTAAGTCCCCACAAACGAAAACTTATTTGTTATCTCTAATAAGTTTGTTTAGCATTTCTTCTATTACAATAAAAATAGATGCCAAGTTTAACGCAGGTGGTCTATAGATACATAAGAAAGTTTGGCCTTCAACCTCCGCACATGCTACCTCACACAAGCGATCAACAGAGCAAGCAGTGATATCTTTCCTTTCCTTATATCTTAAAGAATTATTACACAAAATCAAGGTACCACCCCCTATTGATGATCTGTTATTTGCACTGGCAACTGAAAAATTATTTACAACATTCTATCTGGTTTTAACCAAGTTTCACAAAAACATAAGATGTCCATATGATGTTTATCTATTAACATTTCCACATCTAGAATTTTGCCGAAGAAGCGATTTATATTCTGATGGTATAATAAAATGTTGCTATTACGCTTCCCTTTTGTCGTTTCTAATTGTTTAAAGAGGTTATATCAGCATTATTAGGTAAACTAGATAATACTGATTCGTCACTTAATCTAGTCTCAGTTAAATTATCATTAACTGCGTTTATATTATAAGCCAACAAAATAGCCAATAAGTGTCGACTTTTTTTGGGAAGAAACATATGTTCCCATATCAAAACAAAATCACTAACAAAGTTGTTAGTGTCAAAATACAATAAACGGTCACTATGACGGCAAGACAAGATATGCATCAAGTTGTTTACTGAAAACATATTCATTTTCCTGGTAAGATAAACAGTTAGAATAAGGCAATGCACAAAATATTAATTTACCTAATTTCAATTTACAAGTAGGGTATCAATATAATGCTATTGATACCCTACTTGTCTATGTCCTATGTCCTTTTTTGTAACATTTAAACTATTTCCAATTAATAGTACCACTACAATAGTGGTTTGCTCATTAATATGTGTATTTTTAATTTTATAGACAAGCTCATTAAAGTGCAGGTTATGGTAACAATGACTAACAATGGTATGTTGGATTTTGTTACCGTAACTGTAACCATAACCTGCCTATGGGTCCAGCGGCGGCTCTATCAGCAATAAGCAAACATATAGATATTCCGTGGATACCAAGTCATTTTGAAGACAACTCATTATTGGATAATTCCTTTTCACCATACTTACTAGGAAAGTGGCTGCTATTGCACTTTCGGTTAGATATAGAATCTAGCGTATTTCATAGGACTATATATAATTTTCCTTTTATTGAAACTGTTTTATTTTTGACAGTTAACTACATTGATCCGATTTGTAAAGTTTTAGTTTATTCAATCAATTATTTTTTACAAACACATTCACACTCTGTATGCTTTTCTAATCTCTTCAAAAACGTGCAATCCATTACTTGTTGCAATTTTTTGCCTTTTAGTTTTGTAAACACTTAATCTGGACTGAATAAATTGAACATACTCGTACATCATAATTATTAAATAATATTACAAGTAACTTTTGCCTGCGACTTCGTCTGCTTAAGTATCGGTTATTGCGGACACGAAGTTAAAGCCAGATAAAAAATAATCTGTGTTATTTCTCGGAGTTCAAGCTTACTCCGTGACAAATTTCATCAATACCGGTTCTAGTTTGCCGTGAAAGTGTCACAGAGTTACTAGAGTTACTTTCAGATTTATAATTTAAGTATGAATTTTATAAGTTTTATTAGAAATTATTTATTTATTTATGTAAATGTAGGTACACAAACACATAAAATCGAAAAGAACGAATATGGGTAGAAGACACAGATGCTGCTTATTTCAAACGAAATTTCTTCCAGCAGACCTGCGACAGGAGTGTGTATGTTATTGATAGACAAGCACGTTCATGGAAACTATTTGTCAAAATATTGAAAATTATAAAACAAAAGTTCGCTATTGGCATTATATCGTCTAACAGAACTATTAAACAAACAGTGCTAAGATAGCTTTTAAAGGATTCTCGCGAATGTATAAGCGCCATGAATTTCGTGGCACTTAGGTGTATCTACATAGTGTACCTAATGTTCAAGGTGTACGGACTACATTATACTTGAGTCGAGTGCGTGTTCGACACGCCTAATCTAGTGCGTAGGACACACATATAATTATATCGATTGAGTTCTAAATAGGCAAGTTCTACCTACATAAGCATTCTGCTATTATGCTTACTATTAAGCGCACTATAACATATTCGTGAAAAAAGATTCTCACTAATAATTTTTAAATAATTTTATTATTAAATTCATTTTTTTAGAAACTGTGTTGAAGACCGAAGTTTGATAGATGTGGGCATTTATTCACAAATTCCAATAGCAAGGTTTGGCCCACTTGCTTTCATCATCATCATTATTTTAGCCAAAAAACATCCATTGCTGGACATAGGCCTCTCTCAAGTGTCACTACAACAGCTGATCTTATGCATCTTGCATCCATCTAATTCTCGAGAATATCACCAGCTCTAGGTCACCGTGCCTTTCCACCTTGCAGTAGGCCGTCCGACGCTGCGGCTTTCCTTTTGGCCCCATCGACTATCTGTTTGGCCCTGCCCACTGCCATTTCATTTTAGCAATTCTTAGTAGAGCTTCCGAAAGAGTGGGTCTTAAAATGAACATGGACAAAACTAAAGTCATGATAAATAACCATGTAGCACCCACTCCTATCAAGATCGGAGACTCTATACTCGAAGTTGTGGACGATTACGTCTATCTCGGACAGACAATCCAGTTGGGTAGAGCTAATTTCGAGAAAGAGGTCAATCGTCGAATCCGACTCGGCTGGGCGGCGTTCGGGAGACTGCGCGGTATCTTCTCGTCCAATATACCACAGTGTCTCGAGACGAAAGTCTATGACCAGTGCGTGTTGCCAGTGATGACATATGGTGCCGAAACGTGGTCGCTCACAATGGGCCTCATCAGAAGGCTCAAAGTCACCCAGAGGGCAATGGAAAGGGCTATGCTCGGAGTTTCCTTGCGGGATCGAATCAGAAATGAAGATATCCGCAGGAGAACCAAGGTTGCCGACATAGCCCGAAAAATTGCCAAACTTAAGTGGCAATGGGCAGGGCACATTGCTCGCAGAACAGATGGCCGTTGGGGCCGAAAGGTTCTGGAGTGGCGACCTCGTACTGGAAGACGCAGCGTCGGAAGGCCTCCTACAAGGTGGACCGATGACCTGGTGAGGATTGCGGGAAACCGATGGATGCGAGACGCACAGGATCGATCATTGTTGCGACACTTAGGGGAGGCCTATGTCCAACAGTGGACGTCTGTCGGCTGAAATGATGATGATGATGATGATGAATTCTTAGAACTCACAATATACACAAGATGTTGTGTACCACTTGAAGTAATTAAAGAAAAAAAACTATACCTATGGGTCAGGTAGGTAACGCACGGTTTAAGGAGACTGCATAAAAAATAAGAAATAGAATATCTGGTACGGTCGGCGCCTCAGACCTCTTACTGCTAGACATCGCATTGTCAAACTTTTTATACATTCTAAAATTGAAGGCACGTGACAATCATTGTCAGCTGAAAAGCGTACTTACATTACCGGGATTAGGCGAATATTCGCGTTATCGCTTGAAATGTGGAAGAGTCATTCGTCGAATTGCGAAGTATTCGGCCAAATACGAATACTTTACGACACTTAGGTACACAGTCGCATAGAAACGCGATTGACCACTAAAGTAGACAACGACTTGAATGACATAAACTTGACTGACTAACTTTGACTGCGATCCCACCTGATGGTAAGCTATAATATGGCTTATACCATATAATAATACATACCATACAATACAAAGTATTTATCGCTTGTTTTTTTATCGGTTCTTTTTTTTTGCTTTTTTTTTATAAATGCTTATATATACAATTTTGAGTACACGCAAAACTTCTAAAATAATTGTGGACCAATCGCAAACGAGCTAGTGCGCGGGTCCGCCGTCTTATCAAAATATGTCGCTGCTGTCGCCTCTTCGGTTAACACGGTACACAGATTTCAAATTACATATAAACATACGCGGCCGGCGCGCGCGCCCTCGTGATTATGTGCGCGCTCCGCGCGCGGTCGTTTATGCTGCCTGTAGGTGTCTGGTACACTTTGTTAATAACGAATCTTAAATGAATTTATACATCAATTTTACTAAACTAATGCGTGCTTTATTTATTAAGACTTCATGCAACACAAAGGTACAAAAGCGGACTTAATGCCTTAGGCATTCTTTACCAGTCTATCAAGGGTGGTGAAGAGAGAACATGGCAGGTGCATAAAAAAAAGAATTGATCAATAAGAAAACAAGGGAAAAAATAAAAGATATATATAATAAACTTCCATATAAGTTCAATATAATATAAACCTACATATTCACATATATAAATTGAATAAAAGGATTTTTGAGACTACTCCGCTATTTATGTTGAAAAAAGCCGTTATTTCCGCATAAATGCGACACGATCACACACTGACACGAAGGTAAATGAAAGCTCAAATAAAAGTACATTGTTTGAAAATTTCTTTCATGTGTAACAAGCATAATAAGATGTTTACTTAAAAATAGTTTAAGAAACCATAGACAGGTTAGATACTTGGCTCCTTCTTATCATTTATAATTTTTCTAAGGAAACTCAAAATTTTCTTCTTCTTCATTGTTTAATAGAGGCAATCCTTGATGACATTATTTGGCTCATTCTAAAATTAGGCAAATACGACAACGAGTATTACGTAACTCGTTGTCGTATATTTACATCACCATCGGCATCGGTGGTTAACTCTAATAAGTGATTAAAAGCGTTTCCTAGTTAGATCCGAATCTGATGTCGTGATCCGATGTTGATCGGATAGTTCTAAACACGGGGGGGATTCGGTTTGAATTTCGTTCGCAGTCGCAACCTGTCATTGTAAATACTACGGCTAATATACTCACGACCGTAATTTCTCGGGTTCAATTGGATGCAGTATGCCGAACTTGCAAATAATGTAAACTTGTATGCTTCTGTAATAAAAATTGGGCACTTGTCTCGTTTTATTTTTGTTTACATATTATTCAATAGTTAGTAAAAAAGACGCATCTAACCTTTTTTCCAGATTTTAGTTATTTACATTGCCAGAATCTTTTAATATCTTGCTAACTTTCTCCAGTGCGGTTTGAACACAAGGAAAACAGGCCCGATTTCCCGTTTCATTCATTAAAACAATTTTTTTATCCATTTTCGTTTTTGTTAGATACGTCTTTTTAACTATCAGGGGCAGAGTTAAACTTATCAAAAATTGCAAATTGAAAGAAATAAAAATGCAAATCCATTCTAAGTTACATTACTTTCAAATTTCTTGGAAGAGGACACTGTCAAGTGTGAAGGTACAGAAAAAGGATTCATAAGCTGAAATCAGGGTAATGGTGTACAAAAGAGATCGCGAGGAAGCTAATATTTGAAATGCTAATTACTGCTTCATTTAATAACTAATTTTGATGCAAGGATTTTATTTTAGTATCATTTGTTGTTTAGTATAAAATATTGTTTAACAGTAAACCCAATTGGAACTCGACAGTTATTTGTATCAAAGTGGTTTCAAACCACCAACATCGTTTATTTTTCAGATAAAAATTAACTGATTATTGAAAATTAATATTGGCTCTATTAAAATACATTTATATTTTCTTTTCATCTGTTTTATAACACTTATTATTAAAATAACACAGGTTGTCTTCTGTTTTTACTTCTGTTGTTATACCTATGACACAAGTAGGTAATATAGCTCTCTGTCCTACTTATATCATCTTGTTGCAATGACCAAACAGTCATGTACTCTAATTTTGATTAATGTGCAATGTCAAACTGTAACTCACACTTTTAAATTGATTATCTAACCTACCTAGCTAACATAATTATTTTAATAGTACAGGCCCAGTTTTCGAAGCGAAAATAAACGAAAAATTAGTGTGACTTATTGTCAAATTCACTTTAGATTTTAGCCAGTAAAAGTCTGACAATAATAAAAATAAATAAATTATAATAAAAAAACGAAATAAAAAAGAAATAGCTTAATAAAAGCTAAAAGCTTTAATAAATTAAATATAATATAATTATAATATTTAAATTATTAAAGATTTCAACTTTAAAATTAGATATTGTCGCTCTATTTGCGTGAAACACATAAAGATGACGCTAACGGGTTGATTTTTAACTGTATATATCACGTACCTAGAAACACATAGAAAAGACTTGTTCTCAAGATATGTTATATATATTTTATTAAATTACCCAAAAATAAGATGAGTTCTTAAAATTTGAAAACATTCAAGTTTTGCTTTAAAACGTACATACCTATTTTTTTTTTATTTTGCTGACTTACGTTAGATCAATATATAAGATATATTTTTAAACTTGTTTCAGTTGTAGGTAGGTAGTTCTTAGAAATCAGTCCAGAAAAACATTAACAATTTTCTCGTAGCTTCAAACTAACTAGATTTGGCCTAACTGTTAGGTTTACGAATAGTCTCCCCTTAAATAAGAGTTAATTATATTGCCAATTTCTAAAACCCACACAAAATATGATTTTATTATAGACGACAGTTCTTAAAATTATTTATTACTAGCTCCTCCCAGCGGCTTAATCCGCGTGAATGCGGACGCAAAGACCACATCGAAGCCAGATCAAAGTAGCCATGTCCTTCCATGCGGTTCAAGCTTACTACTTAGCAAACATAATAAAATCGGTCGTAGTTTAGCTGTAAACAAACAGGCAGAGTTAGGTTGACAACTATAGTATTAGTATGGATTTCTACATACATACACAGCTAGCAACAGATGTTTACACAAGATACTCCGAGTCAATAGAAACTACGTCCTCTATCTGGCTAGATGCGGCTATGATGACATCGAGCTGGAGCCAGGGTTATCCGAAAGGGAGCTCAAGCCCCAGTATGAAGGATAGAAAGAACGGGGTGGGTTTTTAGTCAGTAAGAGTCTGACACTATCTCCCGCTCCGCCCGAGAGCGGGGGTTGTCATTGTATGATTTTGTCCTCAATAAACAAAAATGACTTCGATAGAGTTAGTTGTGTCAAAATTAATAAAAAATCATTACATTTCGGCAGTTCAGAAAGACTTGTAAAAAAGCGATTTAATTGCATGCGTCGCCGATCGTCACGCGGGGATAGGCAATGATTCTTATCAGGCCTTTATTGAAAAAGGGGCGGCCGCGTTCCTATCGCGCATAAATCAGGAGCTGCGTATTTCTTTCAGGCAATGTCGGCTCTTTTATTGCCCACTTATTGGTAACTACGATCTGATATATTGCACCGATAGAATTAACGGTCTAATACAAGTATTGATTTAGAGGTCTATGTATAGATCGCGGAGATGACGACACCGTTCGAGTCGTGCGAACACCACGTAGAGGCGCAGAAGAAGTTCCAACCACGACAAATAACCTGACAACTAGTATCTAATTTTTTATGTTAAGTCTCTTGAGATTTGCTATACGAAAATGATATAATATAATTCCATTTTTTAGTTCAAAATATATTTATATTTCTATAACAACTGCCGCTTTTATTCCATGCTTTGTTTCATACTAACAAAAGCTCTAATAAGCAAGATAGCAATGTTGTGTAACAATAACAAACGCTACTCAGAACCTACGACTTACGTGCTGGATATTATTCCAAGCCAATATTCTAGAACAGCCAGAAGTGTTCCATAAATACGGGCACGATTAGACGGAATGCACCGTATGTATCATTTCATAACGTTTACACTGGCTCTGTTTATCGCCTACTGTTCCGGCCATACTATTCTTTTCCCAGTGTTTACACGTCGCAATAGAACAGATAGCCGCAAGTAACGCGGCCCAACTGGCCGAAGTGTTAGTAGGTGGAGCAGGGTGCGGTCACACTGCGGTGCAAACAAACACGGAATAAAACGAGCTTACACTCGTTATGGAGAACCGTTATTACTTTTTATTTCGATCTCTTTGTAAAGAAAGGCTGAAACGGCCGCTTAAAAGCTCTGGTGTCAAAATTTATGCAAGCAGTGATAGTAGACGCGGAACCTAATGGCGTATTGTGTAGCTCAGTTCAGTGTTAATGTACCTAAACACATTAAGGACATTTGTAAAAAATTAGGAAACTATTTAAAGTTTATTTACATTTAAATCGGTGTCACAATTTTGGTGTTGTCAAATAGGTGTAGGTGTCACACCTATTATAAGCTCGACAGAATATACAATTTTAAGCTCGACAGAATATTACGTATATTCTGTCGAGCTTAAAATTGTTGCGTCTTAACAATTTTTTTTAGTTTGTTACACTACATTTTGCTAAATGCTGATAAATGTTTCTGACAGAATTATTCATTCAAATTTAATTCAGATTCCGTAGATTTCATACAAAATTCTGTTTTATTAATGTTTTATAAGAAATGATAACAAATCTTGATAAAATCAATTAATTAAATAATCAAAGCTTCATTTTAAATAAAACATTCAAAGGCTTTGAATTGTAAAAAAATTAGAAAAAACATGCCAATTGCACATTCCAGTCATAAAAACATGTACAAATAGAGTGAGGCCCTGACTCCTGTGCTAGGTGCAACAGTGTGATTGATCTCTGCAGAGAAGAAAAGAAATTACATGGACATTCGTTAAATCACGTAGTTTGCATATATTATTTCTGGTCGCTTTTACTATGTGAAAACAATTTAATGTAAATAAATGGTGTAAAAAGAAAAATACAAAACAAAATTACCTTTAGCATTATTGTACAACACTCTGTATATATACAATAGGCATAATATACAGACTGTTGTACTGGACCCGTTTAGGCATATTTTAAATATAGCTGTTTTCCCCCTAGAATAGAACAACTTTTTTGAAGTAACACACATTCAAATCCGACAAAAGAACTGGACCTGCCATACTAATAGCATAATCAGCCTTACAGTGTTCCCACTACTGGGCTTCCTCTCTAGGAGAGGGGAATTCCCCGAAACTCACCACGCGGTTCCTGTGAGTCGGTAGGTTGTTATATAGCACATATATTCGATGTTTTGGTTCTAGGACATTTTTCTCACGACATTTTCCTTCGCCGATTTTTAAGTAATAATGATGAAATAAATTACACAAAGTAATACGCCCAGCTTATTTTGGGAAATCATCAAATAACTTTTCCCGCTCTCAGTGTCAACCTTTTCCGTCGGTTGTCTTTTATTGCGAAAGCTGCGGTGACTCAAACAATTCTTGAACCTACGACCTACAACTCATAAGTTAGAGTCGTAACCACTAGGTCATCTCGGCTATCAAATTGCTAGTATTGTAAAAAATATTCGTAATCGACTCGATTAGTAATCTTGACCGTCTGAATCGCAGAGCGGTAGGGGCAGATTAAGCCAGCGCGGTACTTGTAGCAAATTTTGACCAAGGCCCACCCCTGTAGCAAATTTTGACCAAGAGGCCCCTGTTGCTAATTTTGACCAAGGGGCCCCAGTGCAAACCTATTTAGTAGGTACTACTATTCATTCTTATTTTCAATAATTCAGTGGATTTTAAGATTGGGAAAGATGCGTGCAAATTACAAGATGAAGGACATCTAAGAAATTGACTATCATATTCAATGAAATAATCAGCAGTATTCGGATTTCATATATTAAGTACATATTTGACTAGATATTTTTTTGCATTCAAGTGCGCGATCTCCGAACGCGCGGAGCCCCTGAACGATTGGGGCCTGTAGCGTTAACTACTCTTGCTACATGACAAATCCACCACTGCAGAACGGTATACATAACTGGCTTTATTTAATTTACAAATTACATCTGACATTGCAGTGACCAAATTGTCTGTGACGTCAAAATCGGGTACAAAGCAACACGATGTTTGCTCCCCGATTGATTACAGCGACAACACTTAAGCCATTACGCCGCTGGACTAATTGGAGACTCAAACGGACAGATATTGAGATCTCGTCATGTGTGTGTATATATGTGTGCATTCTGTTAATCAGACGGGGCGCTGATTGGAGCGGATCGTCAACGATAATTATGTGTATTAGGCGTATAATTAATTATTGAAATTAAAACTAATTGGGCACTTGTTAGCTACCTCTCCAGTCTGTAAATTAGGGTTGTAACTAGGAGCTTCCGTTACCGCAGAAGTTCCGCAAGAAATCGTATCTTCGCATCCGTCTCCGCATCCGCAAAATATGCGGAGTTGTAACGGAGTTTTATTTACGTCATATTCATAAAACAACACCGCGTGAACAGCGACGCTCGATGACGGCTCAGCCGTCCAGCCGCGTATTGCGTGTGAAATGATCCAGAATTAGCGTCATTTATGACAGGATCAACCTGATGCATTTCTTCGATTCGTAGGTTTAAGTTAGTAGATACTTATTTTGAGAAATATGATGTTATTTGTACAACAAGTTAATTAAGAGATATCTACTTAAGTTCCGAAAAATACCGAAATATCTATATTTTCACCTCCGCCTCCGCCCCCGTTAACCTCCGCGTCCGCCTCCGCAAAGATGGCGTCCGTTACAACCCTACTTTAAATAAACCCAGTGTTATGGGTCTATAACGTGACTGGGGCAAGAATAACTCAGGAATAAAAATAACAACATTATTTTTAGTTTATGCGAAACCTGAATATATATAGTTTGTTCAGAATCGGTAACTGAATAGATTGCAATAATATTTACACCATGTTATATTTTTTCCCAAAAATATTTAAAAAAGTCACAAGTTGGTAACCACCGACACTACCAACACAGGTCACGGCAGGTCATAGCGGGCATTGGACGCTAGGAAACAGCTGTGTGCAAGTGCAAAACAACCCCTCGAGCGGGTTTCGTCAATGATGATTTTCCCCGTCCACAGAAAAAAAAAAAAAACTCCTCAGTGCCGGGATTGCCCGGTGACTATGTATTTTTGCTGACATAACTTTATGATTTTTCATGATATATTTATGAAATCTTGTACATAGATTCTTTACATAAAAACTACTAGACACGTGTTTTGAGTTTCGCAAATAATAAAAAAGTTAAAATCTAAATCACCATAATTTATCAAAAATAATGATTTTAAAAGATGTCCAAAAAATGTGTACAAATACTAATAATTTATGCACATTTTTTGGATATCTTTTAAAATCACTATTCATGATAAATTATGGTGATTTAGATTTTAACTTTTTTATTATTTGCTTTATTGAAGTTTTGACATCAAAATAATCTAATTATGATGTAACTACGATGCTTAGTTATTGTGAAAAAAAAAAACATTTAATAAGAGCCAAATGTTGAGAGATTTGATGACATTGTGACTTCTAAAATAAGAAAATGAAACATAATTAGAACTAGCCATGAATGCATTTCAAAGATGATAATGTTGTACTAATTTTCCATTCCAAAGATTTGTAAATTCATTACATTATTGCCATTAACGAAGCTCACAAACATAAGTCGAAATTATGTTGGCACGAAAGAGCTATGTTTAACGCTTGACTTACCAAACATAATACACCCAAATTAACTTAAAAAAAATAACTGGCTACTACTCATACTATGGTTAAATATGTGCTATAATAATATTTCAAGTTGTTTCATTATTTTGTTCAAAAAAAGCATACAAAGATGCGCTAATATAATTTGCCGCGGGTGAATTTTTACAAGACTGCAGCCTTAAGAGTTTTAATTTCCTCCGGGCGAATAATGTGTCGGCCCAGATGGATACTCCGTTTGTGGATAAGGGGCCCGCATTCACACAAAAGGTGCTTAGGCATCTCCTTCTTCTGATTAGACACGTAGGTTTGACACGATTGGTTATAGGCAAGCGTGTCCCATCGTCGGCCACATCATCGCTTACCATCAGGTGAGATAGTGGTCAAACGTGAGCTTATACATTATAAAAAAAAAACGCCAGCATTCGCTTGGGGATTCATAAATAAACGAAATAATGAAATGTAAGATATTGTCAAACATAACAACGATGAACAATTATCCAGCACAACCAAACGGAAACAGAATCAATTGAAAATGTCAAACAATCGAAACAATATCCCTGCACAGCGTTGCATAACCAAATGTAACACAAAGGCAAGTTATGCGATTTCTCATAATTGTGAAAATGCCTTGCCAAACCTACAAAGCGCCAAACAACTAATCAGACTATAGTGCTACTGAGATCGCTATCATATTGGAGGACAGACACACACCGATGGATGTTTGTGCCCTTTGAGGGGTTCCTGATTCCTGACGTTATTATCGTAGCCCACTCGACCATTTAAGAGCAAACAGGGATCTTGTAACTAGTGCTACCAATTTGCTATTTGGCAAATAGATCATTTGTAAACAAGTATCTACTAGTTTAATTGCATACATACAGATACATACGTATACCTTTGACCGAGAGTAAACGAGAACTATTGAACTTAATAGGATGATATTTCTGAACCGTAGTTAGAAGCCGTGATCGATGCTACTTTTAGAGGCCTTTACAGGCTAAAATAACAGAAAAATTTAAGCAGTAATTTGAAGGGAGATGATTTGTGATGACGGCAGCAATGAGTAGTGCTGTTTATTTGTTCTCGTTGTCCTCCGCTATGTTTCCGCCGCGAGCGGGCACCGCGACGCTATGAACGCTTTCAAAATAAACACCCTGTCTATTCGTGTGTGGTTAAGTGGCTGTAACTCGGCTTTTTTGTTTATTTCCCCGAAACCGTTACGATGACCACTTTCTGTGGAAATGTTTTTTGTGGCGTAAGTAGCTTTAATACGACCTGTCGGTAATAAAATAGTTTTTAAGAGCTTTTTAGCAACTGCTTCTCTTACAAGTCAGTGACAAGGTAGTGTGGTGTAGCTACAAAGATGTGCGCACGCAATTTACTTACAGTGGAATATATTTAATGTATTTCCTTATACCTAGTATACAAAGTGACAAAAAAATAATACAATAGACCTACTATTCTATTACTTTGTATAGTAAAAATTTGATCGCATCGTTATCAATGGATAAAGCACCCAAAAACTGGCGGTTTATTATTTTTGGGCAATTGCACCAATTAGTTCTAATTTATATATCTATCTATACTTATAATAAATCTGTATAAGTGAAAATTCTGTACATTGAAAATATAAAAAAAATAAATGGCAGAGGGTGTTACTAGACCGACACCGAACCAAAAATGTGATTAAAAAAAAAATTGTCTGTCTGTCTGTTTTTCAGGCATCACGTAAAAACTAACGGTTCGATTACGATGAAACTTGGTATAATTATTCTTTAATATCCTGGGCACCACACTGGGTAATTTTTATCCCGGAAAAGTATATACAATAAAAAACAAACTTAATTTTGCGGTTCGATCCCTAGACCCGATTATTGTACCAACTGCAAATAATAAGTTTGTCGTAGGTTACGTCACCCGCAGTGGAGTTCACTAAGGGCAGCAACCCTTAGTGAACTCCACTGCGGGTGACGTTGACACGGCTAAGATACTATAATATTTGGGAAAATAATATGTAGTCTTCGTTTTTTAATTATAGCGTCGACGTCGAGTTAGATCGCGCTATGGGAACACTTTTTGGGAATAAAGAAAGGAGCGCGTTTTCCTATAACCCATTTATTAATTACATCGAACACGGAGACAATGGCACCATATCTGTTCTATCTCACGCGCGTAAGTGGAAGGGAGAGATCGGGAACGTCTCGAATCGTCTCGCGCATCACGTTCTTTTCCCGAACCAGGGCACTTAGGATTCGACATCAGAAATTTTAGATCTTCGATTTTGACGACCCCGTTGTCGCTGGCATAAGCAACAGGATCCGCGTACTAAGTCGCGGGCAGAAGCTAGTATTTTAATAATCTTCAGTCTTATCCTATAAATTTCTAAACTCTTTAGCACTATTCAAGTGCAAAAAAATCAATGTGTAGCTCTTATAAATGGATCGAAAGCATATTTGATTTGAGAATCTTTGCTAATGCAAGTGCTAAACGTTTCAGACTGGTTCATGAAAAAGACTAAACGCACATTGAAAACAAATGCATACAAGTTAGAAACGGAAATGAGGGATATAAATATAAGAACAAGTATAAGAATTACAACGTGGCGTAGAAAAGAAAAAGATATATCAAAAATTTTACAAATAAAGAAATTATTGTTATTTATTCTACTCCACTCTGCTTGTAAATTAAAATATCTGGTGTCGTATAATTCGCTGAGCGTCCAAAAATGTGGCAAATGCGAATATTTTACTGAAGCAGAAATGTTTTTAATACAAACCTAATAATGAGAGTCGCTAGCGTATTTTTTCCTAAGAATTTTTTTTAGCCTTATATAACCCTGTATGTTTAGAGTGTAACCTCCGTCATGGAAGGGTTCCTCCATCACATGGCGCCGCAGTTCCTGCACCCGGCACTGCAGAGTTTCGGCTGTGGCGCCTTCCGCCCCATCGGTGGCGCCTTCCACCCCCTGTACCCGGGGAAGGCCTTCGCCAGGCATCTTGGTGAACAGTACGCACTTGGGCAGAGCGTCGGGCAAGCTTTGAGGGTAAGTTTTAAACTTATTGTCAGTTTTCCCAATATCAGGACTTTACCAATTAAGTCGCCATTATCGAAAACTGTAAACACTGATAACTTCGTATTACCTTGGAACTATATTATTTATCTTTATTCATTTGAATATATTTATAAACTATGTTTTTAAATACATATTATCTAGCCCACATTGTTCCACTGCTAGGCAAATTGGAATTATAAGTTCAAATGTATGGCAACTTCTTATGTAAAGGGGATGACCAATCGCTGACATAACTTCCATTCATACAAAGAGATACTTATCTTATTTACATTATTATGCACTGATTTCAAAGCAGAAGCCACTGTAATATTGTCACTGTAATCCAAAATCCGACACTATACAGATTGTGGGCGACACAATGCTATATTGTGTCGCCCACAATCCACTAACAGACACACACACACTAACAGATTAGACGGGGTCTGCTTTGAACTGTTGTATAGAATATCTTCAAACACACTATTCCATGTTTTTTTTTTTGAAGATATTCTATATAATGTTAAAGATAGGCCTTTAGTTCAATGATAAATGATGGTTGCTGGTTGAGAGACGTAAGGCAGAAGATTTTGATACTCTCCTATACAAGATTTCACAAACTCATATTTAAGTTTTCCTTAAGTTTCTTTCATCCAATTTGGTTACGCACACATTGATCTAATACGATGATGCTGCTTGTGCTCCTATACTCTTTTCAGCTTTCAGCTGCAATCATGATTTTTCAACATCAGATGACAATTTCTAACTATCTTTAGGGGCTACTTATGCAACATTCGGACCGCCGTCTCTTCTTATATCTTCTTTAACCTGTATTCAGAGCGTTTCTTCTTCAAGCGCTGTACCTGGTCTCCTGACTCACACACTCAACTGTTGCCAGCATCTTTGAGCAAGGTTGACTCAGTCAGTGGTTCGTGGTGTGCTAAAACCACCGCCACGTCGTTGGTACTTTTTTAACATGTTGCAACCTGTGCTCCTATGATTCGCCTTTGCTTTTTCCTTCACTCTATACACTTAGTCCCAACCTGCTTTGGGCGGATACAAAATATGTATATACAAAAACCCTTCTCGGTCTTTTTGAAAATCTTATCAAAATCCGTTGTGTGGTTTGGTTAGGAGTTAGAGAAAGAAAATCAGATAGACTTATACAGTAGTGGTAGTGATATTGGTGAAGAAAGTCACTTTGACTTTCTTCACCAATATCACTACCATTGCAAAAATTCCTACATTCTATGGACATAGACGACTGGGACTGTAAGACTGGTTTGACATCAATGTTTTGGTGCAGAATGTTCGCGATGACAGCAGCACTCCGCCGCTGTATCGGCACGGGTACACGGCGCGAGACGACACGAGCTCTCCAGGCTCCGCGGCCTCCGCCTCGCCGCGCCCCTGCAAGGACGACGACGCGCCGTCCGCGCCCACCTGCACTGACTCACACGACTTCTTCTCACGTAAGTCTAATCAACTATTCATGAAATTGCAGTGACAAGGAGCAGTAATTGTAAGATGAACCGAAACCGAAGATAAAGCATCAAAATAGCAATAAAACAACAAAACATAGATAGTTATTTCTTCTAAGGGTGAATACATAAATGTCGACTTGTCAACTGAAAGAAATATCATATTTTTGGCTTGGATAAAACGTCAGAAACCAGAAAAAACCGATAAAGCACGTCAGAAAAAACCGACGAAAAATTCCACCACTGGGGGTCCGGAATGGTGTACTGGATCCATGGTATCCGTTTGTGCATCGATGTCAAAGACACCCTGTATAGGTACATACTATTTCTTTTTTGAAGTTAAAAGGTGGACAGATTATCATATCACTGGATATGTACGAGTATATCATTTCGGTGGATAAACTTATCATGTCGGTGTTCAGAAAAAATAGTCGGTACCGGTTTGTCATATCGCTGGAAACCAGAAATCAAACTGAATTTTCTCCTTAGCCTTAAATGATACGTTGATGATATTTAATATCCTAAGGATTACACAAAACTGAAAAATACACAAAAAAACATATACTTAAATGAAAAAGTTCACCGATATGATATAAATAAAAGAAATGGCATTTTAGACCGGGCGCTAGAGGTAAGTGAGTATGCATAATGTGGCCGTAGTTTCGGCCTCAGAGAGGTGAGTGAAGACGCGGCGTCGGACTCTGATGCTGCGTCTTCACACATCTCCGATGTCATGGAGGTGGAGGCGTCTACCCCCAATAACAAGAGTCTCTCCGGGTCCGAGGACTCTCCGTCCGCGTACCGGCCCATTGTGCTGCTCGACGAGGTGGGCAAGCTCTTTGAAAGAGTCATTGCAAACCGCCTCGTCGCGCGGCTAACACGGGTGGGGCCGGACTTGTCGGACGGACAGTTCGGCTTTCGCAGGGCGCGCTCTACGGTGGACGCCATCATACGCGTGCGAGCCCTCACGACAGGGGTTGCGGTGTCCCGGGGCAGGAGCGTCGTGGCAGTGTCCTTGGAAATTGCCAACGCGTTCAACTCCCTGCCCTGGAGTACGATCCGGAGGGCACTCCGGTACCACCGGGTGCCCGAATACCTCTGTCGAGTGGTCGAGGCTTACCTGTCGGACAGGTCCATTATCTACTCAGGTCACCAGGGAGACAGGAAACGTCGAGAGATGTCGTGCGGTGTTCCGCAGGGGTCGGTTCTAGGCCCACCCTTGTGGAACATCGGCTACGACTACGTGCTGCGCGGCGACCTCCCTGACGGGGTCAGCGTGGTCTGCTACGCAGACGACACGCTGGTTCTAGCGCAGGGAGAGTCGCACCAGGCGGCGGTCGCTCTAGCGACACGCGGGGTTGCGATAGTCGTTGGTAGGATCCAGGAGTTGGGACTCGAGGTGGCGCTGCACAAATCCGAGGCCATGTTTTTCCACAGCTCTCGGAATGCGCCACCATCAGACTGCCAACTTACGGTAGGAGAAGTTCGCATCGGTATCGGGTCGACGATGAAGTACCTGGGACTCTTTCTCGACGGCCGATGGAATTTCGGAGAACACTTCCGACGTTTGGCTCCCAAACTCAACCGGGCCGGGGCTGCTCTCAAGCAGCTCCTGCCCAACCTTGGGGGTCCAGACGCCGGAGGCTCTACGCGGGGATCGTTCGGTCCATGGCCCTCTACGGGGCGCCGGTGTGGGCGCCGTCGCTGAAGAGGCGACCGGCGGCCATACTGAACGCCTGCCAGAGGGTCATGGCAATACGGATGGTGCGGGGTTACCGCACGATCTCCCGCGAAGCAGCGAGCCTTCTGGCTGGCCTACCACCGTGGGATCTGGAGGCAACAGTCCTTGCACACATGCACGATAAGCGCGTGGAGATGCAACGCCGGGATGAAAGTCCACTACCGCGACAGGTCGAGGTATGGCGGACAGAGCTCCGGCGGGATCTCACGGTGAAATGGCGTCAGCGACTATCGCAACCCAGTGCTGGGCACGCCACAATTATGGCGGTAAGTCCCCTCTTTGAGGCGTGGCTGGAAAGACCTCACGGCGTCCTTACCTTCCGCATGACGCAGGTCCTCACCGGACATGGCAAGTTCGGGAGGTTCCGCTTCGGATTCGAGCGGAAGAGACGCCCGGGTGCCGCCACTGTGCGGAACGCCCGGAGGACATGGTGGAGCACACAGTTGAGGTGTGCTCTGCTTGGGCGGAGCAACGCCGTGCCCTCGTGGGGGCGATCGGCGGCGGAGACCTCTCGCGCCGGGCCTTGGTTTAGGCCATGGTCCGGAGCAAGGAGGAGTGGCAGGCGGTCGCCTCCTTCTGCGAAGCAGTAATGCTAGCAAAGGAGGAGGCCGACCGCATCAGGCAACGGCGCCCTCACCGCCGCCGACGCCGGGGTTCCAGCCCCGATTTCCAGCCACCGTAGACGCGGGCTCGTGGACAGCGAGCTATGGGTGGCTCGCTGTCCGATCGTCCGGTAACTGTCCGGACTGAGCCAAGGCGTCGACGGCGCGCACTGTTCCCGCGCGCCTCAAGGATTTGTCAGCAACAGGAGGGGCCCATCTGGGTCGAAGCCTACCGGGGTCGGGGTTATCCGAAAGGAAACTAGAGCCCCGGTATGAAGGCTAGAAGGAATGGCGCGGGGTTTTTAGTCAGTAAGACTCTGTCTCCCGCTCCACCCAAGAGCGGGTTTCGTCAATGATGATTTTCCCCGTCGACAGAAAAAAAAAACCCTTGTACTCATGATTACAAACCACTTTTCCAAAGAAACTGTTTTCTTTTACTCTTTCGCCGGCGCGCAAATGTCAAACAGCAGTTTTGTTATTGTGATTAAACCATTGAAAAGAAAGAAAAAAAGAATAACTTTTTATTTACCGAAAAGGCGAAAATTTAAGACTATACAATACATATTACAAAAAGTTTGCAAACCAAAAAAAAATGTCTGTAAATTACATCATCGTTACGTAATCATCCTCTTACAGTTGTTGTTATATATTAAAAGACGATAAACTTTCGAAAGCCATCAACATTTCACTGAATTGGTGACTCAGTCTCATAGAGAATATAAGATCTTGTTTGCATAGCGGATGGGGAGCGCAAATCGTCGTGCGGCGTATGCGGCGCGCGGCTGGGCCCAGGTGTGGCGCAGGCACACTTCCTGCAGGAGCTGCAGCACCTGTACAGCCTCAGCGCACTACCGCGCGATGCCGCAGCCCCTCCGCACCATTCGCTGCACCATCAGGACGAGGACGCACGCTGGGAGGTACCTATTCCAGTAATACTCTTCACGTACAAAACTGGCAGCTGACGCCGACCGTATCAGACTAATCAGTTCTGAACTTGTCAGTGCTTGTAAGCACTTTTTGTTTGGTTTTAATTCGGAAAATTCGCTATTCGCAGAGCCGGTGCTTGTGAGCGTCGGTTGGTACCAGCTGCCAACTTTCTACGTGAACGCACAAAACATGCAAACATGTTCAATGCTAAGCGTCAATTTTATAACACAAGTACAGCTTTCTTTACAATTAGATAATATAGGTACCAATTAACTAATTTTTAATTTGATACTTTAAAAGGCTCTGCGAGCGTATAATATCGTTGCCCCAAAAGCGAGTTCTTATTTATATTTATTAACAGACCGATTTCAGACCGAAAATTTGTAGTAAGTAAGAGACATTTCCGCCTGACCATCGCTAAGTTCATTTTTGCTTGCACTCAAAACGAAAATTTCAAAAGGAGTTGGTTCGGCGCCGCGGCCGTGCCGCACGTTTGCAGCGGATTTTTTTTTTAAATGATAAGGCAAAAATGACTGCAATGGTACGTGTCGTAAACTACTTTAATGACATTTCATAGGGTTAAAAATAGATTTAGACAAAAACTAAATTTTTGAATTAGAAATTCGGGTTAAGGTTTTCGAGCACATAGTAATGAAGAACCTTTTGATTGGCGCCAGACATACCAGCGCATCCGCGCCAACCGGCAGCGGCGGCTGAAGCTGCGCACGCGCAAACGCCACCACACGGTGGAGAGCATGCTGGGTTACGACCTGGACGAGGAGCGACGCGAGGAGCGGCCCCGCGAGCCGCGCCCCTACGACGCCGAGGACGAGCCCGTGGACGTGGAGGGCGACTCGCTGGGGTGGCCCGAGGCAGCCATCAATGTTGACGGTAGGAATCCTTTTCACTCTGAGCCTACTTGGAATATTTTTGCCAGCACAACTGAAAATTCGATCCCATTCCATGGTTGTCTGCCTTATTCATACACCAACAGGTATAAGATGAATCAAATCATCACCAAGTTGTTAGAGAGTGCAACTAGGCTAAGCGACCGACATATAGTGAGTTTCACTTATGAAGTTCCTTCGCCGCAATGTTGGCTTCCCTGTCTGTCTACAGAAAAAAGAAGAGAAAAAATGATATAGTTACCTACTCTACCAAATTTTTTTGCAAAAAGAAATGTGAAACAAAATCGATTTTAACAGTAGTTGCACCACTACTTTATGGAGAATTACGAGTGGAATGGGGTTTTATTTTAATAAAAGCAGGTCTAAAAGGAAGTTGTCAATGGAGAGGTACGATACTGTGGCGTACCTAGCGTTTTCAGTATTTGAAATAATTTTTCTAACTAATTTATTCAAAAACAGTTTTTACAGTTTAGAAAAGAAAGAAAAAAATAAACAAAATTATAAGGTATTTGTTAAAAGTAATGAAATATCATCGCTAAAAATATTGCAACACTGTGTTTCCATAATGCCAACATTACGGCGAAGGAACTTCTTAAATGAAACGTACCTATCCATTGCTGTAGAACACAGCCGAAGTATCGGTAGTAGAGGATACGATTAAGAACGACCTTCACCGGTCTGTTTATTGGATGAATCGTATTTTATGACAAATATAGTTTATTAAATAACATAACGCGGGTGGGATGCCTTAGAAATTCCTGGCCAAACTTTTTTTTTCACCTTAACGAATATGCTTTCAGATTAGTCCCATTTTTTTGAAATCCAGTTCTGATGTTCCCCAGTAGGCTTGACCCTGCTAGGCCTCCTTCACGTCTCCTACAAGTGGATGAAGATAACTAGTATTGACAACCTGTTTATAACTGGCAACCCATAGTTATGCCAGGAAACAAATAGGCAACCCAACGTTTTTGTGTTTATAGGCTTCATACTTTGGGTTAGTATTTTTATTCATTAAACACATCGGTGCATTTTACCAAAAAAAGGCATTTTAAATTTATAATTAATAATAGTTTTGCCAGGAATTTCTTAGGTACCTAACCCACTGGCGTTATATTATTTAATATACTAGACTTGTCATGAAACACGTTTCATCCGGACGTAAACAGACCGGTGAAGGTCGTTCTTAATCGGAACCTACGATGGTCGCAGGGCAATTTCCGGCCTCCGCCGCACTGTAGGTGCAAACTTGCGGACGACGAGCAATGTACATATTGACTAGTTTACAATATGTCACTATGTCACTATGTCAACGGTCGACTGTAGTCACGATGCTCTATTTGTGCAGTGTGATGTTCGTTTTATAGAATTATTCACGTATACATGGGTTTGTCAGTGTTTTAAAATAAAGGAAAATATGATCAGATATTCGGGCAGTTTTGTGTCTACTCAACTGACCAACACGTGGGATCATTGAGAACAGGCGTGATCTCGGTAAAATAGTGCTTAAAATTTTATTTTAAGTTGCCAAGTTTTTCGAACAATAGCGAAATAGACCAATTCGAACCACTAAATGCAAAAACATTAGAATGTGATACATCCGCATTGTAATGGAAAACTAAGTGACCGTGATGTCAAAAAAAAAAATCTTTACAAACCTGAACTGTGCGTAATTTTTTTCAGAAAAAGAGCAACGCAGCGAGGGAGAGAAGCTGCACATGAGCTACGCTGAGGACCTGGAGATCTCCAGCACTAACGACGCCATGCAGTCACCAGAACGCGTGAGGTATTTTTTCTCTAAGAGCCCACACCACACATTGTCCCGCTGAGGACTTTTGATTCCAACGTAAAGCGAAGCAATCATTTTGAAACGTTACATACCGGAATTTGTTTTTCAATTTTATTTTTTAGTCCTTCAAAAAATTTGGAGGAACTTCAAGGCAACAATGTGTAACAGACAGTTTACTTTTTAAAGGATTGAGACTCCAAAAACTCTGTCTTTGGAGTGCACGCCAAAGACAACAGAGAGCGTGGAGAGGCCGGCGGAGGTGTCGACATCGGAGGCCTGGGGCTCCGGCGCCTCTGGGGCTCCTACAGACGGCTGGCCAGCCCTCGCTGCGGAGGCCTACATCCAGGCCGCCCGCCACAAGATGGAAGGCGAGAACCTTCCCTCCTCCACCGACACGCGCAACTAAATCTTTACTAATTATAAAAAACAATTTAGTACGTCATTTAGATGATCAAAAATATTGCACTCGTATTTTGCTACTTGTCGAATACAAAACGCATTAATGTTCAGAAGAGGAGGGCCGTTTCACTTCTAGACGTACGAAGGCGTGGAGTAACGCGAAATTTAAACGCACAACATGTTTTCATCTTTTGTTTACCTTCATGACAAAAGTAAAAGACGAGTTCAATATTATTGGTAATTTAAATGACGGATCAGTTCTTTCAAGACTCTATCCTATTACAGAAATACGTGCAAAAGCGTGATCTAATTCATGTTGTATGTAGTACCAGGATAGACTTATTGATGTTTGATGTACCTAGATAGATATTTTGCTAACACCTATCTATCACCTTTTTTACTTTATCTCCAAAAAACTGTAAATTTAAGATGTCGTCACTATTCGCCTGTCGCAATAAGCAAATCAATCGCTCTCTCTATTGTTAATGAAATAATTATATTTGTTAGGTAAATAATCGTTGTAAAAATATTATAAATGTTCAGGTTAAATGAGTATCGATAAAATATCATAAAAAATGCATGTTCTCCTGTCCCACCAAAGTATCACGTACCTATAGATCATCTATGTATGTATTAGAGAAAGTTTTAAAATAATAATTAAGATATCGTTATTTATTTCTGTGTAAATATAGTTACATCTGATTTAACGAACAATTTTAACGTTATGTTCGCCGGTGATTATCAAATATCTTATTGTAACTATCATATGTCTATCTATTTTAAATCTAGTTACTATTTAGTTAGATAAGTAATAGAATGTAAATCCACTCCTCATTGTTGTTAACTATGTGTACATAATAAAATGTGTCAAACTGTTTAATGTTATAAAATCACATATTATATCGATAAAAAGAACTTAGCAACGTATTGCATCACTAGAGTAGGTACATTGTGTATATCTGTGACTTAACTCTATGGATTTATAGTCATTACAATCGCAATAGCATGCCTAGATGTATGTTCACATTGCTTAGTAGAATTCATATTTTATTCCCTTCAATCGTTATTATTTTATAAAGGAATTAATAAAAAAAAATTAGTAAAGTCAAAGGAATTGTATTCAAACTTCTTTACGTTATGACATTCATAAACTTTTACTAGTCGCAACCAACAAGAATTACATAACATTTTCAATTTATCTTCGACGTAAAAATCAAATGCCCGCCAAAATTAGTGGACAACAACATGGGACCGATATCAAACATAGAAATTCTGAACTTGCGTACATAGCAATCTATATCCAGATCTAGATACTAAACTATTCAGCGTTCTTATCTAGCTAAGCTTAGACGAGTATCGTGATAGGGACGGTGCTCGAGGTATAGTGCCGAAGACTGGCGTGATGAGTGATGAATGTGTGTGACGAGTGATGACTGTGACGAGAGATGACTGTGACGAGAGATGACTGTGACGAGTGACGAGTGCCGACGCGTCGACCGCAGACGACGTCGCGTGTGCTCCCGGTGAGCCCACAGCGGAGCTTTTCCGTTACTTCAGCTCAGTTAAAACTTTACTAACTAAACCGCACAATCAAAAAAGTGCACTTAAAACGCGTCCATCAAACCTATGAACAAATAAACTCGAAAAAACACGATTGTTTGTGGCTATTTTCATATAATAGTGCCTAAAATTTCACAATAAGTGCGCAGTCAGCTAAATTATTTCGATTTACTTAGGTACGCACATTTGATTGCGTGTTAAAAGTTTAATCTTCGGCTACTATTATACTACCAGTATAAACTACAAAAATTCGTAGCTAAGTCGCGTGCATTAACCTGCATAATTAAGCATAGCATAATTTATATCTCTACTTCAAAGACATCTATGCTAGGACGCATACCACGAGGCATATATTGTTATACAAATTAAAGAAGATGGCGGAGAGAGGAGCAATGCGGAGAGGGCACAATGGTGAGAAAGGTTTGTAAAAACAGACGACCGATGCTTTGAATAGTATCCGCACCCGAACGACCCACGAAGAATATATCCCTATGACCTCTTCCAATATTTTACAATTTTTACATTTTGAGCACGAATTTACATTTTGATACTGTATATTTCAGCCGTTCACAAACAAAATAATTTAAACGCAAGATGATAACTACACTAGGTATGACGATGACGTTTTTGAAGCGCACACTGTACTGTGTATTCAGGTTTTGGAGTACTGTCAGGTGTAACTTAACAAACGTGGAGACCCTGACGGCATTGTAAGGGTGGGCTACTGCTGAGCTTCCCCGAGTTTGAAGGAATGTCGGTACCCATCCTCGGCCGTCGACGCAGACGCTCGCAGCGGCTGCTCATCACCTCCAGATCGATACTCGTGAACCACCTGCCAAAAGGAAAACATTTAAATTCTAAATATTTACTAATAGGTCGCTTCCTATGGAGGAAAAGTGGCAAGAACTTCCACGTTTACCCAGTCTTATAAGTCCTGGTTACCAGCACCTTATCCTATTGGCAATTCTCTACTCTGCAGGGATTTAAAAGAGTAACTTGTGTCTAATCTATAGTAATAAAGAAATAAAGTTTTCAAAAAATTATGAATGAAACGTGCATGCTATTTATTCTGCAAATAAGATATCAAAATCACTTTTGCATGTTATGTGTTTTTTAAAGCTAGATGCGTCACGTATATCCGAGATATCTTTTCAATTTTACTACGCCAGAGGAGACATGGGGAGAGCAACTCGAGGTTCAACATCTCTTTAAAAGTACGTCAAAATTATCGTGCAGCAAAATGTGAATATAGCCTAGAAATACTAACCAATGTGCATATAGTCTGTCTAAAAAGTCAAACGACTTGGGAATTTTGTATAATATTTCATTTAATAATACTTGTATTCGATACTTTTTATAAGGTTCTTCTATTAGTAAACAATGATCAAGATCTCCTAATCAACCTTATTTATTGAATCAGTGTTGACTACATCAGATTTCATTTTATATTAATAATAGGTCTTTACCTATGAAATTGCCGTTCCGCAGTACTGGCCATTTCAAATCAAAATAATTTTTGTTTGGCTAAGAATTCTAATTGCAAATTAATTTTATTTTAAAACATGGATTTTTTTTCCAAAAGTAGTCATTTGTTTATTGATTAGTGTTACATTTTCATTGCATTTCAATCTTTTTCGTCGTCATGGATACGTTAAAAATTCGAGTAATTATGGAATATGAGTACCGTCGTGGCAGCAACGCGGCACAAGCGGCACGCAACATCAACGACGTTTACGGAGCTAACACTACAAACCAACGCACCACCTGTTATTGGTTTGCTCGCTTCCGTTCTGGAAATTTCGACCTGAAAAATGAACCTCGCGGTCGTCCGAAGACTTTGGTCGACAATAACGAATTAAAGGCGATTGTGGAAGCTGATGATACACAATCTTCGGCTGAATTAGCAGCAGCTTTCGACGTTAGCGTCAAAACAATATTGGTCTATTTGCGTCAAATTGGCAAGGTAAAAAAGCATGACAAATGGGTGCCCCACGAACTCAATGATCGCCAGCGCGAAGTACGCGTCGAGACGTGCCTTGCACCGCTCAACAGACACACAAATGAAGGAATTTTGAACCGCATTGTTACCTGCGATGTAAAATGGATTCTGTTTGATAACCGCAAGCGCTCAGCAAGTTGGTTGGAACCTGGTTCAGCACCTAAACAATGCCCTAAACGAAAACTTACCCCTTGAAAAGTGATGGTCACTGTTTGGTGGTCTAGCGCCGGTGTGATTCATAACAGCTTCTTTCCAAACGGGGTGAGCATTCAATTCACTATTATGAGGACAGTTTTAAGATAGCTCTAATATTTTTTTTTGAAGTCCAGTTTCATTTAAATATTAAGGCTCTATATTCCATCTGTTTAGGTACTTAGCTAAACGTTAACAATCTTGATACCTATGTCTTTTTAAATAAAATAAATCTTATAAAAGACATACAAAGATTATTTAAATTTAGTTAATTACCTAACATCGGATTAGGTGAATTTCTAATTTGTAAACATTTTTAGACATATTTTTAGATAAAAGACCAAGGTTAAGATTGTTTACATTTAAACTACCTAAACAAATGTAGGTAGTAACTATTAGAATAAAGATATAATTTCAAAAATCGGTCGACCCTTTTCGAAGAAGTACGATCACAAACAACATATTAGAAGGCCAGCGACCCACAGACACCCCAGCTTCACACGGATGCAAATTATATACAAAATATTTCATCGTTTGTCACTCTTTAATAGCGTAAACTATATCAAAGTTCAGATGGGTTTCAGCCGTGATGCTAGTTAGGAATAGCAAAAGTCCAAAACGATATGATCAAACCGAGACATCTGTATTACCTTAATACGTTCACTGCATATCACCCAAACCTGGCCTGATCCGGTACTGACCGCTAGTGCGCATAGTGAAAATTACGCACTAACGAAAAGGTTGGTTGAAATTGTGCTTTTCGACCGAAACCGCGCCAGGGTGCCAAACCATGGTGAAGAGCTTCGTCAGCCATTATTACTTCAGAATGGAATGTAATATGTCCTTGCGAAAAATCTTGTAAGTTCGTTGAAAAATTTGAGCTTGTACACCCCATAATTTTGAGGAATATACCGAATCGCCAGAAACCCATATTACTCTACTACTTTTCTTGTTAATTTTACCTTTTTCTTTAAGATAGCTTTATTTTTACGTAAGCCTTGAATCTTTATGGTATCTACAAAACAAAAATAAAACGGTGCAAGGTATCTATGCCTAGTCATTACCTGGAAAGTGGTGATAATAATATTCAAGAGGAGCAGTAATAATAAACGTTACGCTATGCTGCTCACTTTGCGGATATGATCCTCGCGGGCCGCCAGCTCCCTGGTGAGCTCCTCCTTGCGCCGCTCCAGCTCCGGCTCGGCGTTGCCCTCCCGGATGCACTTGTCGATGTGCTCGTACTCTCGGTACAAGCTCGCGTACTCCGCGAGGCTCTGCTTAGCCTCCTGGCTCCCACCGCGCCCCTTCGACGTGGCGCAGTCGGTCTCCTCCCGGTTGGTCGCGAGACTGCTTGAAACATTAATACACACTTGAACATTTTAGTGTGTTAATAATGTAGTCTTTGGATTTTTGTAGTAAATTAATGACGATATGAAAAGAACTCAAAAAGAGTCATTTTAATAAAGATAACCACAATGTTGTCGCCCTCACGGCACGGTTCAGCAGGCTTGAGGCGGTTGTACGAGTTGTAAGCACTTACTTGTACATGGAGGTGTAGAAGCATTGCGGCCGGTTGATGGCGCGCAGGAAGCGCGGGACCATGCCGTCGCCCTCGCGGTACAGGCTCAGCAGCCGGTTGTACGAGATGCACTTGTACGACGGCAGCTTCACGAGGCGTTGCCCCACGCGGATTGCGTTCATCTCGCAATGGTGGTCCAGCGACGGCTGTTGGTTCTAACAACAAGTGACAACATAAGCTATATTAGAGCCGGCTACTGAATGACGATACCGAGTCGCATCGTCTACACAAAAGTAAAAACAAAATCATTTGGATTCAAGCACATTTCCAATCAAGCATATTTTCAAGCTGGTTCCTGAAAGTTGCCCGGGCCCCTAATGTTTTTTTAGCAACGTACCAAACAGACCTAAAACAATATAGGTACTATTTTGGAATCTGGGCGCTGAGAACTAGATAAAAAAAAATTATGGGAAAAAGCGACACGCATCACCGACTGCCAGATTTCTATGAAATTTGCTACGCGGTAGAACATGTCCTGGAATACTCTTTTTCCCGGAAGTATGTTCTCTGCATCTTCCCGAGATAATTTTCAACTACTACATAGGCGAAGCTGCTGGCAGCAACTAGCAAAAAATAAAAGCAATAATTTGACTTACACTGACAGTCTTCGCACCATAAGTGGGCACGTGGCCTAAGCCTAAAACATCAATTAATACATTAGTGTTGTAGCGACATCTAGATGATGCTACATAGGAATTCCTGCATCGGACAACTAGAGTTTTCCGCGCGATCTCAACGCCAAAATCATCTCTTAGGCAGTCACCCGGATCAAATACAACACCCGTCTGGTAGGAAGACTGGTGTTGTATTTCCTCTTCCTATAGATGTTTGTGGGCCTTTACACCCTATTCCACATAATAACTCTAAAGTGTGTTCATCATATTTCAGTGCCAATCGAACGAAGTTGTTTTTTGAAAACAACTGCGTTCGATTGACTTGGCTGCATCTGAACTATTCGTAAACAATTGTTAAACGTTTTTTTTTCTTTAGGACTAACTCCACAGTGTGAGACGTCCCATAATAAATTCGAGATAATGACTCTGAAAGCGACATCTAACGAGATTCAAAAGAACCGCCCAAAAAGTCTGTATACATCAGTCTGTCTCGTACAGCGCAATCAAGATGGCATTTACACGTCTTAGTTTGATACAAGGTCTGCTCTTACAATACCTAGGTACTCCTTAGTATTTGTGGAAAACATAAGAAATAACAAATATGTTTCTTACCCATATGATGTGCTATAGTCAGTGGAATGCCGGATAGTGGTTGTTGGATTTTAAGCCCATTTAGAACCTAAAAATGGTAAATTATATTTAGGTAAATTAGCGCTCCAGGGTAGCCTACAAATTTTAAATTTGTCAAAAGTATTTTTTCAACTTAGTGACGAGGTAAGAATGAAGAAAAAACGGATAATACTGACCTCAAATAACTCCAGACTACGACAGGAATAAGGTTGTAAAGAATAGTTGTGTAAATACATACATGTCATTACAGCATATTATTATAATAATATATGTCATATTATTATAATATACAGATATAAATATATATATACTTTTTTACCAGCCTGTCCGATACTCAACTGCAAAGCTACCTTAAAGTATCTATGGGGATTACTACACAGTTCTAGTCTGTCTATAAAGTCAAACGACTTGGAAGTTTTAATCATTTAAAAAGAACTTAATTTCGATACTTTTTTTTAAAGGTTCTTCTATTAGTAAACTATGATCAAGATCTCTTAATCAACCTTGATTATTAAACCAGTGTTGACTACATCAGATTTCATTGTACCCTCATAATTACCCAAGTCGTTTGACTTTTAAGACAGACTCTATAACTTAACACAAAAAGAATAATCAAGATTGGCCCATAAACCAAAAAAAGTTATACCCGAATTAATTAATTTGAACACCTAATTTATTAAAGAATGAGGGTTTACCAGTGTCAAATCTGCGGTAGCCCTGTAGAGCATACTGACGTGATGTTACGAATGTGTTGTCAATCAGACATGCGATTAAATTGATTTTCACCAAGATTAAATCACCTGGCTGAAACGTAACGTATTGTAAATGACACCACTGTGATTTTATTTAGTGGTGGCGTTTACATACAACACACGAAACTAACGTTTCTTACAAAAAGTTTCAAAAGATGTAAGACAAGAAAGTCCTACGCCCAGCAGTGGGCGAAGTAACGCGGTGGATGACGATATCTAAAAAAACCAATAATTAGGTTGTGTTAGGTGCACAGACTTTAGCACGAATTTTTACGCTTATTCCATCACGATACCGTAATGTTAATGTCCAATTGTATGGGATAATAAAAATTGTTTATTGGTTTGTCCTATCACCGTTCACTTTCAGTTGACTTCAACATGAGATGACAACTTCGCCCTGGACACGAACTACAGTGGCCAATTTGGAAATCTCTAAACCGACTACGAACCCGTTGGCCGCTGTAAAAACCATCTGGCCATATGGGGTTCCTCGACCCATCTCTAACACAGTGCCCGTGTGGAGCCTCTCCACAGGACATGCGCCACCTGCTATGTTGCCCATCCTGCGTAACGACCTGCAGTTTTCAGGATCTATACGAGGACATTAATAGAGCTGTACTGGTTGCCAAATATTGGTTAGATAAAGTATAGTTTGAGAGCATCGACATTGAAAAGAAGAAGAACATGAGATATCGACATCATCCACAACCTTCCTTCGCCTACTGCTGGGCGAAGGCCTCCCTCATCACCTGCTGTATGTTTACGCCAATATTGTGGGAGGGGGCGGTGCTCTTGCTGACCACGAAGGGTATGTTGGTGTGGTTGGGGTTGCCGTAGTAGTTTCGCATGCCTGCATGCTTCATCTGCGAGGCCACCGTCGGCATCTCGTACCCACGACTCCGGTATTTGACGCGCCGCGGATGGTGCGTGCCCTCCTGATGAATAGCTTATTCTACAGTGCTGCTCGCAAATGTGGCTCGGTCAAGTATTTGAGTTCGATGTATTTGAGAACTTGCCAGACAGGTATAATAAAAAGTACCCAAAAATTTTCCATAACTCTTAACACAATAAATTTAAAAAAAAACTTCCAAGATTATACCAAATATTGTTGAAAGTTTATTTAGGTACAAATACCAGGGTATGAGATAAATGCAACAAAATCGTTCACGCGCACTTTCCACTTTAGTGCGAAAAACAGTCAATTGCGTACCTAAAAGCGATATAATAAGACCGGGTTTTCAAATAAGTATACCTATTGAAAATGATTTATCTGTTAAAATGTATGGCAATGATATTACGCGTGACTTCTCCGAAGGTCAAGTACTTTTTTTACTTCGGAATGGTCTAAGCCTGTTGAAGCGCTGCTCAACAGAAACCAATCCTGGACATAAAAATATTTCTCATGAAACTTCCTGGACATAACACTTAACAAGTTTTTATACATACATTCGATGAATTCGGTTACCTAATCTAAGAGCACAGGCATTACGAAAATGTTGTTTAACTGAACAGAATAATTTCTTGTAGTAAATAAGTATTACTAACATTTTTAGGTTCCATCGGCATCGGCATAGGCATGCTTTCAAGAGGATAGATGCACTCATTGTCGAACTTGTGAGTGTTGCGAACTGACAAAAATATTTAAAAATTAACGTTTATTATACTTATTAACAAAAACAGACCCTGCAGTTTTGTGACATGTAGCCACAGGCCGTTTGCTGGGAGAAAAGCCATTGTTGCGTACCGTTTGTTTCTGGCAGTGAAAAATCTACCACATCACACCATGGGCACACCATGTGCTCTACTGTCAACTTGAAACCGGTACGCGAGTATTGTACTTTAAAAGATAGAAGAACATTGTTTTGTGCGGTTAGAAGTATTAATTTACGAGTAATTGCAGTATTCCATATTGAGATACTATTCCATATTTGGTTATATATCTTCGTATCTTTTATATTTGTCGAATCCCATGCCATCATCTCGCGGCGATGAACATGAATATTATGAATACCTCTTCCGGCCCGCGCACCTCATACATAACCTCAGGGTAACAGCAAGCCTGTACATACTTCAATCTACCTAGCCTTTTCTTATTGTACTGGGGTTTTAGGCGTATGGGGAAGGGGACGGGGGGGCTAGTGGGTCGTTCTCATCTCAGTATGGTCTTCCTAGAATGTTAGGCTCCCTGAGAAATAATCCTAGATAAGTTAATGGCTGTTGTTGTCTTGTCATGCTTTTCGAGACTTCCTCCGGTATACAGGCGTATTTGTAAAATACCGGCAACCTCTCAGGACTATGGTACTAACATCATAAACAACAACGTCAACAACTTTTGTACTAAAAATTTATCAGATTTACAAACAAAAATAAAAAAATATTTAAATTGAACATTCTAAATATTACGAAGTCTATGCCAAGCAAGCAATTGTACAATAGCGGAGAGGAGCGGTGTAAAATTTACGAGTAAATCTCGGAATTACCGAATACTAACAGAGTTTCCAGGCGTTATCTCTCTTTTTTTGCGTTGCCTTTTCGTCAAACATCGCGTTGGATTGCATTAAATGAAGTAACTAGCTTTTAAACCATTTTCGATGTTTACGATAAGTGAGTGGAGAAGGCCCCTCTTAAATACCTAACATTATATTGAATGAAATGCTTTTTACCTACCTTTTTTAACCTTCCTGTCGAGGGGCACAGGGTTCATGGGCGTGGGGATCATGGGTGCGGTGAGCTGGGGCGCGGCGGCCTGGCGCCGCAGCCCACTGGAAGAGGTGCGGTTCTTGTTGAACAGCTCCACCACCGGCCGCTCCTCCTCGTGCTGGCTTGCTGTCGTTTCATTCACAATTACAATATACAGATACTGCTGTAACAACTTTCATTTTTTACAGGTATTGGTATAACTTGTGATCTCTGAAGCGGCTTTCAGAACTGCAGCATAATTATAGTATATAGCTCAAATATTTTTGTCCTTAAATTAGGCCGCTGGCCCTTACGAGCCGAGCGTGGCCTTTCAAAGTGCGTCTTCCGATTCCCGAGCAATGTTCACACTTAAGAATGGCGATACAAGAAACCGCCTTCTTAAGTGGTATATCGCCTTATAGACTATTATAAGATAAGGAAATCAAAGTACCCGAACGCTGGACGTTTTTGTAGAAGGGTTGTCTGCGGCGAGGAGCTGGCAGCATCTCGCCTTGCGGCCCGCCGCGCCACTCCTCCGTCACTCGTTCTTTGTGAACCAACAATACATGTTTAAAGGATATATGTGCGACTTTTTTGGGTCGGAGAAAATGTCTGTTTCGTTAACGTATATGATCCTGCATAGTTCATGGCAACAGGGTGGTTACACGAGTCCAGCTACCATTTGAAATTTTGCTGTGTGAACTTAGAAGATCGAGTTTGATATAGAGCCCTCGATCCAGTACCCTATAAGGAAAAAATGAAAAAAAAAATTGTAGGCTTGCCATAAACTTGATAGTTTCAGCTAGTTTGATACGTTAAGGGAAAGTGCACAATATACGCGGGTTAGCAAACTAAGATGTACACGGTTATTATTGCTTGCGTATAAATCAACCAATCAATATGCCTAAACGTTATAGAGGTCAGCTTTCGTTAAAACCGGGTGCAGCTGAATACCAATGTTTGTAGAGGCTGTATAACAGCAGGCCAAGCTAAGTGTCGACCGTTTCGTTTCGAATCGCTTTCTACAGTCGGTAACGCCGCCGATTCTATTGTCATACCCATACATTTGAAGTTTTCTTCTAGCGTTAACGATTGTAGATTATCAACTTACCCAAGCCCTCTGACCTCCACAACCCAGTAACTGTAAAACACGATGCAATATAATCAGTCTTTTCTGGGTTTTGACTACCCGTAATTTTTCGGACCATCGGCTAACGAGCTTTCAATTTGGGTACAATTAAAGGCGTTACCTTCTTTAACAGGAACATCTCTGGGCACGTGCCGCCGTCGGTTAGCTGACTGTTTTTCCGCGGATTTCTTACCACTGCCAACGAGCTTGCTGATGATAAACAAGGACTAGTGTTAACAAATTAGTGCAAAAATTGCCAACCATTTAGGAAATGTGAAAGATAGGTACAAAATCGCAACTCAGGCTGTTGAAACGGGTTACTGGGATAGAATTACTAACGAAAGGTAATAGATTAATTATACAGAGGAGGTAAGTGTTGAAGGTAATAGAAGGACGACAAGGATGTTAGGATGCGAAGCTTTAAAAATATGAACACAATAAAAATGCGACAAGCTTTTGCAGCAATGAAACTTATCAGCACTAAATTGTTTTTCTGGAAATTTAGACTGGGTGAATTTTGAAAAATCCCTTCCTATTATTTGTATACATCATAAAAGGTCTTTCATCGTACTAAGTCCAAGGGTTTTGGCTGTTTGTTGAAGAGTCAAGTGAGTGAATTAGGACTTTGCCTTAGTACCTATATATAATACTAGCTTTTGCCCGCGCGGCTTCGCTCCCGCTCGTCTCTACTCCACTCTACTATACCCAACTCTACCCTACTCTACCCTACCCTACTCTACCCTACTCTACCCTACTCTACTCTACTCTACCCTACTCTACCCTACTCTACCCTACTACTCTACCCTACTCTACCCTACTACTCTACCCTACTCTACCCTACTACTCTACCCTACTCTACCCTACTACTCTACCCTCCTCTACCCTACTCTACCCTGCTCTACCCTACTCTACCCTACTCTACCCTGCTCTACCCTGCTCTACCCTGCTCTACCCTGCTCTACCCTGCTCTACCCTACTCTACCCTACTCTACCCTACTCTACCCTACTCTACCCTACTCTACCCTACTCTACCCTACTCTACCCTACTCTACCCTACTCTACCCTACTCTACCCTACTCTACCCTACTCTACCCTACTCTACCCTACTCTACCCTACTCTACCCTACTCTACCCTACTCTACCCTACTCTACCCTACTCTACCCTACTCTACCCTACTCTACCCTACTCTACCCTACTCTACCCTACTCTACCCTACTCTACCCTACTCTACCCTACTCTACCCTACTCTACCCTACTCTACCCTACTCTACCCTACTCTACCCTACTCTACTCTACCCTACACTACCCTAATTTTATTTCTTTTTCCATAAGAACCTTCTTCTCACAATAACAATCACAACAAAAAAAAAACAGCCAAATCGGTCAAGCCGTTTTCATGCCAAGTCGTGACAACGGAAAACGAGGGTCATTTTTATATATATAGAAGAAGAAGATTACGTATCCTTTACAAGAGCTTTCAAAGTCGTTTGATAAAAAAAGCTTCGTTCTAGTATAAGCAAAGAGGAGAGCTACTAATATTTGACCGGTGCAGATGGCTCGTGTACATTTAGTCCTGCTGGAGCTCATTCAACTCAGTGATCTTGTTTCATTGGAACCCTCCAATGAAACAAGATCACTAACGAGGCTGAAAAAACTTACTAGTCTGGAAGCCGGTTGTAGAGGTCGAAGTTGTCGAATTCTTCGCTAACCTCATCCTGCCCGCAGGCCACTGACTCCAGCCCCTCGCCGGGGAGTCGACTCTGCTGGCTACATAAGCCTGTGCGGGATAATCACGAAGTTAGTATAGAAGAGGAGATGTTGTAATAAGATTTCCCTAAATAAAAAAGCGTGACATTTTGCGGGGTGAGGGGGTGTTAGACTCTGCCCATTTTTTTATTTGCCACCTGCCGGTCAATAGCAAAACTACTTGCTCATTCTGTTGATTTTATTTTGTAGTTACGTAACTATCTCACACTAGATGTCATTAAGTGCAGGATGCAACAGAGTCGCACTCAGAATTACCAGGGATATTTGTTTTTTAAATTAATTGTGTAAGTATAAACCATCCGATACGTATATTTTTCATCGAAATAGTGATACTATTATTTGATGAATGACGAATAAAGATCATTCGAAATTCATCAAAAACCTTTTTATTGTAACATTTTTTTTAATTCTACTTTTATTAGGTTTTACTTTTTTAAAGGCTTATTTTGATAGAAAGAATGATCAAGATTGATTACAAAGCTAGTTTTAAAAAAAAAAACACGTGTTAACGTCCGAAACCATTCAATAATAGTAATTTATGTGACTAGGGGATAAAGCAGTGTCTTAAAGTCGCGGGCGGCATGTTGAATTCCGAACGTTAGTGAGGGATTTATATAGGTAACTCCCGAGCATTGAGAGGGAGATTATAAAGAAATCAGAGTTAAGTGAGGAATTCAAGCCGCCCAAGACAAAGACAGCGTTATCCCCGTGTTGCATACTCTACTTTTTACACCAAATGTGAGGTAATTAAAAAACAATTTGGTCGACCAAATCATATATTAAAGAAATACAAGTATTATACTCGTATTTACAAGTTCATAAGCCGTGGGACATTCGGTAAAATAATTGGCTTCTAAATACTGCCCTGTATTTTTGCTATTTGACGATAGATGGCGACCTGTTTACAAAATTATATAAAAACTACAAAAATAATATTTTGGCGATTAAAGGACCTTTAGGAATGAATGTTGATCAAATTTCAGTACGTATGATTATTAAAATATATTAATACTGAGCTCTACGTGCCTAAATATATTTAGTTCCCATGACACAAAGTGTCACCATCTAATGTCGAGTAGAATTATATTTGAAAATGCTGACTTTAAGAGATTGTTCTAGAAGTATTTTAATAAAATATGCCTAAAATTACTTACAAATGAAATGTGATGGCATCCATAGCATCAGAACGTCTATCCAAGTAGTTTTTACAAGATAAAATACAACACTTAAATATTTTGTTTTTCTATCGCGAATACGATGCCAAATAAGTAGGTTTACGAAGTTGTGCACAGGACGAACGCCAACAATACACTGATTTAAGCCACGCCCACTGTGATGACGTCAGGACTCAGTTGAGAGTCACAGTGCACAGTTGTTTAGGCCGCCTCCTCTTCTATACTAACTCCGTGGGGCTAATACGCTACTTAAAGCTCCATCTCGTCAACCAAATGACGTCTGCCATTAAACAAAGGCCTCCCCTAATGCGCGCGTCGTATTCAGCAGGATGCAGCAGCCTTCATCAGGTCAACGCACCACCATGTCTTGTCCTTGGCTTTCTTTCGCTGCGAGGAAGACGCACTCCAAAAGTTTAGAACAAAATGACGATGAAGAACGAGTTTACTATCTAAACTGCGGTCGATAGACATAACCAAATCGATGTAATATTAATTCCGTAAAAAAGCGATGGTTGATAACATAACGCCAACTTAAAAAAAAAAACAAAAATTTTCCAAGCGTGCACCTCGTGCACTTCAAATCGCCGTGTTGTAAGGAAAATAGGAACACGCATACAAGTCTACAAAATCTGAAAATTCATCTTTGTGTATGGTTTAAAAAACTGAAAATCAACACTCACTGTCGCCATCGGCATGCGACCGCTGCCTTTTCAATTTTAAGTACGGCCGCTGATCCACGCTTGGTTGGAAATGCTAAATAAATAAAACAATACCGTTTAATTATAAAGCCTGAGAACTTGAGATAAACAGCGCGAAGGGAACGTTACGTCGCTAGATCAACATATTGGTAATACTCATCACTAGCAGTTAGTTACCTGGCGTGTGCCACTATTGACGTATTTAGGGCTATTTTCAGGGGGGGAGTCTCCCCCCCTGAACATACATACCTGATTTTTGTGTGATTTTATCAGTGTTTTGGCATCATATAATTTCAAAAAGCCCGAGAAGTCTGGGCGGTAGACCATACTAGAGTGGGGCTCACGGTCCACTTTAACCCCCTTCCTTTCCTTTTATACGCCTTCTTCCTTGCATTACTTTCTAGGCAGTCTAATACCACCTTCACATTATTACCTTTCTGATGAAAGCGCTTTGCGGAACATCGGTTGGACATTATCTAAGTCTATAGCGGACATAAGTAGTGAACTACCTAGTTCGAAGTTACGAACCTCAACGCGTGGCTGTTCCTGGTGTGGGTGCTTGAAGGAGTGGTTGTAGCCCCGCACCTGGCCTATCATCCGATGCTGCTCCACAGTGGCCGGATCCAAGTAGCCTCGAGTGGGATTGGGAGGTACCTCAAGCCGACGTAGCCTTGCAGTTTGCAGCGACAGCTCTGTAATCAGCAAGACAGTAAAATATAGTAGTCAAACCAAATTGTGGCGCCTGAAAAATAAATGAAAATCTCTCTGTCCGCCCTGTCCTTACAAGATAATTATTTTAAATATTCGTTTTAACCACCTGTAGTTTGGTGTATTTATTTTTACATGAGCTATGCTTAACCGGAGCCGCATTGTTAATGCAGGGCCTGACAAGATTAAGATATTTGTTATCTATCTATCTATTTTATAAAAATGAGCCCCGTTTTCCGTTGTCACGACATGGCATGAAAACGGCTTGACCGATTTGGCTGATTTTTTTTTTGTTGTGATTGTTATTGTGAGAAGAAGGTTCTTATGGAAAAAAAATAAAAATTAGGGTAGTGTAGGGTAGAGTAGGGTAGAGTACGGTAGAGTTGGGTATAGTAGGCTGGAGTAGGGAAGAGCGGGAGCGAAGCCGCGCGGGCAAAAGCTAGTATGTTATAGATATTAAACTACAATTTAAAAAATACTAAGGCCGTCTTTCCAATTATTTTACTTTATTATATTTTCTTTGGCATACTCGTATCAAAAATAGAGGTGATATCGCAAGACTTATTGGTTTTTATCACGTCACTGATCATCATTACATTGTATGTAAATAACACAAGATAAGGCACCAGTGGAGCCGGTGTCTTACAAATTATACCAGGTTTTTGGACGTAACAGATTTGTTTTAAGGTGGTGCATCATGACTCACAATTGCACTGTTTTTCATACAACCGCTCATAACTGATTATGACGTTATTACACACTTTTCATTAGATATTTTGGAAACACAGTATCTTGTGGATATTATCTAGGTTTCTAAAGAAACCAATTTCTAAATTTGTGTAAAACTAATCCAGTAAAAACCTCTGAAAATGTTCTATTTTGTATGAACTTTGACACTTCATAATTTGCCTAAAAATTAAAAAAGTCAAAAAGTAATCCTCCAGAGACCTTGCAAATTTTATTAAGATTCTAAATGACGACAACTTTTTCCAAAAACCTTTTAAGGGTTTAAAAAAAACAGCCATTTCCTGGAGCAAGTTTTGTGAAATTTTCGAGTAAATCTCGGAATTACCAAATACTGACAGACTTTTCAGGCGTTATCTCTCTTTTTTTTTTGCGTTTCGTCAAACATCGCGTTGGATTGCATTAAATGAAGTAAAAAGCTTTTAAACCATTTTCGATGTTTACGATAGTCGAGTGGAGAAGGACCCTCTTAAGTACCTTTACTCGGCAGCAGGTACTTACTTTTCTTCGGCTGCGTTCGCACACTAATGAAAGGCACGTTTTCTGGTGTTTTTGGTGGTTCTGCTATTCTGGTCATACTAGAAACGAAAAACGGATTTTTATGGTTTGAAAAAATAAAACTGAACTAAACACTTCTAAAACTGGTAGAAATCTATTTAAAAGTTTTTAACTACAGGTCCCTTATAAGAAGGTACCATGTAGACTTTATTTATTATAGATCATAGAAGAATAGTTAAATAGACATTTTATGCACCTGTGATGCACACTGGTACGTTTAGCTGAGAGAAACCTTCAAAATCCACCTGGATTTATGGAGAAAACACCAGGGAGTGAAACTACCCCTCACTGAAACTACCCCGACGACTACTGTTAGCAGATACATAGACCAGTACCTACTGTTAATAATTACTCCGTAACTCCCTTTGTGCAACGTCTGTTAGGGACACATCTCTGATTAGATTCATCGCAGTGACGTTTTAATGGAATCGTTCGACGAGCAATCAGATAACCAACTCTGAGTAAGTACTTATCCAAGAATTCAAATTACCACCTACAGTAAATAATACAGCTGGAGTTTTGGCGTGTTTGCGCGAATTTAACTTTCTAGTTAGTTTAGCAGACATAAAGATAACCTTCTTTTTTTACCTACCTACATAACGATAATAACAGTTTTATACGTAGAAGCTACTTACCTCCGTTTTTTAAGTTTCTTTTTTCTTTTTAATGATTTGATTAAATTAATTTTCTCTTGAAGGTCGTCGCATCGTCCTTCAGCTATGGTAAACTGGTCATCTAACTCCGGTATGGACGCTATAAATATTTTTTATCATTCTTACCATATATCAATCAGGGAAAACAGAATATCAGGGAAATCCCGGTAGATGTCGATTATTCTTGTTTATTACGTCTTTTTACTAAGTCTTCTTCTTAGCGTATCGATGGCAAAACTAATCAAATTCTTTGCCCGGCCAAAAATTCGGCTACGGCAATGCCGGCCGCTGATGCTGTCATTAGGTCCCTACGTGAGCAGGTAACGGGGCACGTGATGCAGGACGCGGAGTGACGCCGCACAAACACTAAAGATCGGAACCATCAGAGAATCCCCACCTGTGGAGATTGTCTTTGCTGCGCCCAACCTGGGTGCGGAGTCTGTTTAGAGTTTTCTAGGTTGGCCATGGCAACTCGTGTACAGGAGGGAGGCTCTCTGATGGCTCGATAAAATCTTCAGGAGGTTTAAAACCTGTCCCGCCAGAGGTCTCATCTCTCCGATGTCGTATTATTTTGAGATGGGCTCACGCTTGCAACAAACTTCTACGACTTTTTAAGTCTTAGGTGCACCGAGCTGTAATTGTGCTTTGATGGCGAGGATCGTTTTGTTGTTTCGCCCTTTCTATACGGCTAGCCACAGCCCTGCGAATTTCTGGGGGCGCAATGCCGATTAGTGTATACAACATTCGTACCGGAGTCTGTTTAAGCCAGTGGCAATCGCATGTCTCGTTAAGTGCTGTATCCATTAAGTTGGATAACGAACGATAAAAGTGTCTAGTGATATGACAACACACCAATTTATTGTCAGTGATAAGTCGTTTCACCAAACTAAATTTAGTAAAATCTCAGAAAAGCGGGTAAGGCGGAATAAAAATCGAGCCATGCATTTCTCTCGCTCGCTTTAGTATTCATACGGGCTGCACAGTTCTGCGGCACAGTATTGGAGATGGTCTTTATAAAGTTGAGTCTTCAGCTGGTACTATATTAAAGGATTGGTTACCTCAAAACTCAATTCTAAAGTCACATACAACATTCACTGATTCAGTGCCGGAAATTGAACTGTCATTGCGAGACTTAGCTAGATTTTTTACATTTTAAGAAAAAGGCTTTAAAAAACTATAATCGTGAAAAATCAAAGGTCCAGTGCAAAACCTAAAGATTTAGATAAGAAAGTGTTTTCAAGAAGCTAAATGTTTTGTGTGTTTCATGGTGCCACAAATTACTGCCTTGTTTAGAAGTTTTTAGTTTATAACTTATACATAATAAATAACAAAATTGTCTCCAATACCATGCCGCAGTACCGTGCAGCCCGTATGGGTGAGAGAAATGCATTGCTTGATGTTTTTTCCGCCGTATCTGCTTTTCTGACATTTTACTAGATTTAGTTTGGAACGACATATCACTGACGATAAATTGGCGTTTTGTCATATCACTAGATACTTTTAGTAAGAAATCGTAATAAACAAGACAATTCGACATCTACCGGGAATTTGTGGAATCCCTGATATCCTCATTTCCTTGCGACATATACATATTTATTTAACTTATCCCTGTTCGCGTTTTACTGTCTGTACAACCGATTTTATGTTATATATCGTAGGCTGATGAGTAGATGACATTAAAAGCAAAAAAGTGTTTACAAAACCAACTATTTACTGCAGCCGCCATTTCTCATGCCACCAACGTAATAAAAGTCAATATCGGTTGGATGGACAATAATAAAAGTTTAAAAAAAATGTCTAATGATATTTTGAATAGAGTATCATAAGGTTGGTTTCCCGCATAAAGCTGTGCGAGGAAGCAGAGCGATGATAAATACACCAATCCACAATTCATCATATTTCAGCAACAGAATGATTTGCTTTTCAAGGCATACTATCTGTGCTTACGGACTTTCCTGATGTCGCGACGCGATGCAACTCGCATATTGCGCGCCCTCCGTAAATTTGAAGCAATATCGCTTCTCATGAAAACGAATGAAAAGATGGATACACAGAATTTGATACCCATTCACCATTTTTCATATTTTTTTACATTTACCAATCAAGTTAAAATTAATATCAAATAAACGGTTCCTTGGAGCTCAAATTCCCGATTATCTTAGTCTGCAATGACTAAAAAAATAGAGTAAATAAATAATAAATAATATCTAATCTACTAACTTCTTAAGTTGTAGTTGTATCATATTAAAAAATATGGAGCACAAGTAAATCGATATGTATGATCTATGAGACCACATGTTTTAAACTATAAAGTCAAGTGTGTTGTTTAATCCCTTTATCTTTCTATTGAAATACTGTTTGGGGTGTTTATAGAGGTATCTCTTTTAGGAACTTCACCAACTTTCATGATTATAGCGTAGATATTAGTAGGGATAGACATCGTCGCATTAATGTAAGAAAATCCTTTAAATAGAAAAGATTAAAAATAAGGGTTTATGGTACGGAACCATGGGTGTGCAAGCCCGACTCGCACTTGGCGGTTTTTTTATTAATTAATTAACCAAGAGAACGAGATAACATGGCAAGTAATGGCCCTCGTCAAGTATTAGCTTCAGTAATAGAAACTTCACGTACCATTCTGGTCCAATTTTCGTTCAGAACGTGTTCCCTCCAAGGCAGCCCCCGCTAGACTGCTGGAGCTCCTATGACGCTTATCTGTAAATATTGCAAATTTGATTACCTACAATAAGGGATAGGATGCTTCACCAGGCGAATCGCACAAGTCACTTTCATAAGGCGAGGAAAAGCAGCTACAGCATAGCAAAATCTGTCTTTTAATGCCCACTACCTACTGGGACTCAGGCCTCTTCTCTAGAAGGGGGAATAGACCGGGCCTCCACAGACCCAGTGTGAGCTAGTAAATGTCACATGTCTTTGAATTTTTGGTTCTAGGACATGCCGGTTTCCTCACGATGTTTGCCTTCACTGTTTTGAGAGCAGTGGCGATGAAAAGCAGCTATGACCGGCTTAAACTAAGACTTGTTAGTCAATGCTGTTCAATTTTTAACCGATTTCGAAAAGGAGGAGGTTCTATGTTCGGCTGAATATATGTTTTTTTGTATGTTCACCGATATTTCGGTCAATTGTGGACCGATTTTGAAATTTTTTTTTGAGCAAACTATTTCCGGAATCTTTGAAAAATCTATATATTTGTACCTACTGGCCGCTTTTTCGGCCAGTAGGTACAAATATATTCGGAATCGTTTTTTCTGTAGTTGAAATACGGCACAAGTGAACCAAGAAAAAGAAATGAGAGTAGGGTAGGTACCCGATTAGACCCGATTTTCAAAGTTTTGTTCAGAAAAGTAAGCTGATCCCTGTCATTAACTGTACCTACTATTTTGCCTAATAATTATTAAATCATTATTAAGATTCTCTTTACAGTTTTCTTCGAATAAAATAATCCAGATTTACACGCGACATATGTTTTTTTACAAGGACGTCGCATTAAAATTAGCCACAATGTAAGTACCTAAGGGAGTCGCAGTTCAAAAAATATAGGTGACCTCTGATCCAAGTAATATACAAAAATAGGTATCTTCTTACTTGTCATTCACTACGTCCCTTGCCTACGGTCCAGATGGCGACACACACTGCTTTACCTAATTCTATTCAAATTGAATTAGGCTTTACTTAATTCAATTTGAATAGAATCATAAGTCATAGTCATGGAATTTATAAGTAAATGAGCTTGCAATGAGGCATGCAAGCTATACCGCAGCGTCTGCAGCCTACCCCTTGTATTATTTTACTTCTTTCACTCCATCCTAAGCTTGTCTAAGTAGATATCGCTATCAACGATACGGTCCGTAGGCTCCGTAGACCTACCGCCCATAGATCTAAGTTTCTGTACCTATAAGTTGTGTTACTATGTTGGTGTACAATCAAGTTTATTCTATTCTATTGGTTTTAGTTTTACAGAAGTGACCTTGTGACCTGAGCAAACCCTCTATCTAAAACCACCTTGGCCTCGGCCGTCTCGCACTTGGCCCAGTGTGCGTTGCCATTGTCAAAAGACAAAATTTAACGCCCGATGCTCGAAGCCACGGTGCTAAGATATATAATAAATAAGAGATCTACTTACTGGTCGTCTATTCAAATTCTTGTCAAGATAGTCGCTTGTAGAAAAATAAGACTAACCTTTATTTAGCTTTAAACCGTCGCCCATACTAACTTGAAATTTTCATAGCACAATATTTGAAGACTTTGCGCTAATTTTAAAATAAACAGAACGACTGATTAATAAATATAAAAAGGGTGTTATATTAGGTTGTAAAAGCACTAAAAAATCATTACGTCAAAGTTGTCAAAATAATATCAATCCTAGAACAATGAAACATCAGCTTTTACTTCAAAATCTATGTGCCTAAGATGAGTAGGATTAATTTAAATACTGGCCGCAAGTACTTTCTCTTTTGGGAATTTAATAATTGTCTACTAAGGCCTAAGCAATTTGGGTTTTATGGGAAAACAACTTCTAAACACTAAATCTAGGATAATTTAAGAAAAACGAACATTTTAACTCCCTTTAATAATTGCGGATCAGTCACTTTGTTATGTATTGGAAAGTGGATGTAACATTTTAAATTATTCACTCGAACTAATCCTGCCAAAAATCCGTCCGCGATGCCAAAGAATTAAAATGAAAAGCAGCGCCACGAGCAACTTGTTGGTCAGCAAATTGTTTTTGTTTCTGACGCACTTTTATAAATTTATGCGAGAAACAAATTACCCAGTTGATCGTGTGCGTTATCTTTTAGTGTATTTATATGTTTGTTACTTCTTCTCGCCCAAACGGCTGAACGAAAATGGATGGATTTTGATACGGGAGTAGATTGTTCTCTTGAGCTAATTTTCTACTTTCCTTACTTGCCACTGACAGCAACTATTTAAACTATAAGATAGTGTATAAAATACAAAGATTTTGTATATCCTACTAGAGTAGACAAAATACACAAAGTTGTCAGCTAGACACCGCGCAAGTTAAGTTAACGTGTGGCCGAAATCGGAAACTAATAATTTGCCGCCATCTTGACGTTTATGTCGTCATGTGTCAAGAGAATGTGTTGTGTTCAATACACGGGCTCTACCACGAGCTCTTAACGTGATCCATTTTACGACCTAAACCGAATTATTAGAGGGATGCTGGGAGCTATATAGAGCGTATAGCTCCGTCTTTCTTTTTCGTTCATACGAATGACATTTAAAATATCATGGTAAAGCCCCTGGAACTGTAAACTTAAAACATCCTTCAAGTGTTGAGGAGTCAGTCCATCGAGGCCTCCGGCAGAACCGCTTTTGAAAGAGCTCACGGCTGCTAGTAACTAGGGTGCTGAAATTTGGAGAAAAGATGGATCCGGATGTCAGCAGGGTTAGGAAAGGTGAGGTCATCCGCAGGCGCTGGATGTTTACTCTCCAGGGCTGAAAGTGTATCTGATGAGTAAGGCGCCACCACATCACTGAAGAGTAACCTAGCCGCTCCCCTAATGTCACCCTCGCTTATTTTGGATTCCAAATGTGAGCACAAACCTTTCTGAGAAAAGCTGTTAAAACGGGTAAATTTATTAGTGAAGTCGGTTATTTTTTTTTTATAAAAAGGTTTTAAACTTAAGTTTAGAAAGTAGCATTTTCCCAGACTGTTTAAAGGCTGCCTGTGTACGACCAATTCATAAAAGTGATTCTAAAAAACAACCGTAGAATTACAGACCTATCTCTCTTCTGTGCATTCTATCAAAACTTCTTGAAAAATTTTTAAATAAGTGACTAGTAAATTTTCTGGAAGACAATCTTTATCCGATAGACAGTGTGAGTTTAATAGTGGCAAGTCGACCGAGGATGCAGGCATATTATTGACTAACTCCATAGGTACCAATGTCGAAAAGGGTGATCATGTTTTGGCAGTTTTCCTTGACTTAACTAAAGCGTTCGACACCATATCAATAGATCTTCTTTTGGCCAAACTGATTGAATTATAAAAACTCGGGTTTCTTGTATATCAATGGCCAAACTAGAAGGAGTAGGTATACGTGGAAACGCGCTAGACTGGTTTCAAAGCAACTTGTCTTGCCGCCAGCAATTAGTATAGGGAAGAGTCTACTGTAGTGGGTTACTACCTATAGATGTTGGTATTCCTCTGGACCACACTCTCGGTCCAACTCTTTTCATCTTGTACATGAACGACATACTTTACGCACCTCTTCAAAATGCTGAAATAATATCGTAAGAAGACGATACAGCAATTTTATTTTACTGCAAAACTTGGGAAGAAATGTACGAGTTTGGTGAAAGTGGACTGTACACTATCTCTAAAACTCATAATAGAAATCTACTTTAACCATGGCCACCAACCACCCCGTCAACTAACACTCAAATTCCATACATGTTGCAACGACCACGATCCACCACTCACAAACTGTACCTGTCCTCCTATAGTCCGCGTTCCCTTCCTTAAATATCTAGGTATTACTATCGATGAAAATTTGTCTTTTAAACCCCACATACAATTGCTTGCTGACCCTAATTTGAAATTTTGAAAACTAATTTACGTCATGAAGAAATTACGAGACTGTACTTACTCCAATTAAAATTCTCCGAACAATGTACCTCGGACTGTGCCAATCGGTACTCCAGTACGGAATCTCAATCAGGGGAGGAGCCGGGAAAAGCTCATGTATTGAAATAGAAACAGCACAGAGAACCGTAATCAAAATGATACTTAATAGTAGTTTTTGTGACTTGGGGATAAAGCAGTGTCTTTAAGTCGCGGGCGGCATGTTGAATTCCGAACGAGACGAAGGTTGCTAAGTTTAATCGCGAACGTTAGTGAGGGAACTATATAATTAACTCCCTAGCATTGCGAGGGAGTTAATAAAGAAACCTTAGTGAAGTGAGGAATTCAAGGCACCCAAGACAAAGACAGCTTTATCCCCGTGTTGCATACTCTACTTTTTACACTATCTGTGAGATAATTAAAAGACAATTTGGTCGACCAAATTATATATTAGAAATATATAAGTATATTTACAAGTTCATCAAACAAAGTTCACTACTCCAAGATTCTATAGTTTAAATTTTCTATAACGCTCCCGTCAGTAAACAGGTTTTATTCTATTTGCTTTTTTTTTTTGTTAGTTTGAATTGCGAGTCAACTTGTTCGATGCACGTACATTTTAATTCGCAATGTTGAAGATTTTTGATGTTCCAAATTCAAATCTCATTATTCCCTAGGGATCGGCCATACTACATTATCTCCCTAGGGAACAATGACTTACTTTAAGTGAGGTTTGTATGACGGTTAAAACGACATTATCGAGCAAGTGGTGTAAAAAAACCTTTCAGGTTCTTGACAGATTTGCCATATGTGATATGATAAATTTCTGGTTCTCCGAGTATGTCAACTATTTATCAGATTTATTCTCAGGGCCACACTGCATGCTCACAAATCCATTAAAATGGCCAGATCATGCCCCTCTTACTCACATATACTCATTTACAACAACATAAGCAAGAGCTGCGACATAAAGTTCTCAGCACTCATTCATGTAAGAAGATGACAAAAAGTTGGGTTCTGTGCCTGTCATACAATGAAACTGAGGAAATATCAAAGATTTTATATATCCTACTAGAGTAGACTTAATAACACATCTTAACAACACACACGCACACACTTACACCATCACACTAACATTAACTTACCATACTCACACACAATTTAGAATTGGGAACACATTTTTTTTAATGTTTGTATTATTTTATTTTGTTCATGTTACTTTCCTTTTATCTCGGTGGGCAGACTGCTACCGGTATTAAATTTAATTTACATTAATTGATGTACATATAGTACCGATTTAAAAAAAATCTTGTTTCAAGTGTAAAAGTTAGCATGTCTTGAACTAAATGTACGTTAGCGCAACTCTGGCCCCAAGATACAGGCGCTGCCTAGTTTGGGGACCACAGCTCAGTCAACTTAATGTTAATTTTACCAGTTACGTACTGTGATCACCCTTAACATAAGTTTAGTACTTATCATAAGTTTTTTAGACTCGCTCTGTAACACTGGACCAATAAATTATTATTAAGTATTATTATTATTATTTCACATTTTTCACGGTGAAATGGTTACAGAAGAGCACTGAGCAAAGAGATTTCAAAGTCAAAGTCAAAAAAGTCAAAATATTTTATTTCGTATAGGCCTACAAGGGCACTTATAAAACGTCAGAAGCTAGTGCACGGTTCCAAATTGGTCGTTTCCTATGGAGAAGATCGATCGGCAAGAAACTCCATGGTTACCCTTTTAAAAAATGTGTTTATTACAATATTGATTGATTTATGTAAGAACAGTGTAGACCAGTCAACACTGTACACAAAAGCACAAAATTAATCATAATAATAAAATAAAAAAAAGTAAGTTGTCATAGAAAGTTATCTAAGTGTTTGTGTGCAGTGTTCTCACATTCACATTCCAAAAAGAGACTTTATAAAAAAGCAGGAAAAATTTAAATAATTACAACTGTTAACAAAATAAATTACTAACAAATTGAATGCAGTTGAAGTCTAAATAATAAAAATAAAAAATATTGCAAAAGCAATTCGTTAAAGGAAAAATAAATATAATTATGTATATTAAAACAAAGGTGGAGCAGTTAATAGACATAATATTGATGATTTACCAGGGGGCCACATGTGCAGAGGTAGCCAAACAAGCGTGTATTCGATATAGTCTTTAACCCTGTAAAATGCTTTTTTGGTTAGGACACGCTTAATATGAGTTTTGAATTTTCCCTCACTAAGTTCAGTTACCGCCTTTGGCAGCTTGTTGTAAAAGCGTATGCTGTTAACTAGGAATGACTTGCTGGTCTTGGCTAATGTCCATTTGGGTAATACAATTTCGTATTTACTACGCGTATTTTTGTTGTGAAAATCGCTTCTAATTTTAAAGAGTCCTAAGTTTTTACGAACATACAAAATGCATTCTAAGACATAAAGAGACGGCAGAGTGAGAATGTCGATTTCTTTGAATTTATTTCTGAGGGACTCGCGAGGACCCATCCTATAAATAGCCCGGATAGCTCTCTTTTGCAATATGAAAATTGAATCTACATCAGCTGCAGATCCCCACAGTAAAGTGCCATAAGACATAATACTATGGAAATAAGCATAGTAAACTAACCTAGCTGTGGCTACATCTGTCAATTGCCTTATTTTTCTAACTGCATATGCAGCTGAGCTTAATCTTCCCGAGAGAGTTCTAATATGAGCGCCCCACTGTAATTTAGAATCGATAGTTATACCTAAGAACACAGTGTCCGCAATAACATCAAGTTTTTTGCCATCAAGAATTAGACTGACGCCAACTTGAGGGACATTCGGTAATGAAAACTTTATACATTTAGTTTTATTCGCATTTAATAGGAGATTATTAGCTGCGAACCATTTCGAAAGAACAGCCAGACTTTCGTTAATACGCAAGACATCCCCATCTTTTCTATCTACTTTAAAAATAAGAGAGGTGTCATCAGCAAATAGAATTATATCGGATAAATTAGCCATCATGTAAGGAAGGTCATTAATATAAACCAGAAAAAGGAAAGGGCCAAAAATTGAACCCTGAGGCACGCCCATCTTTACTAAAGATCCCGAGGACGTCGCCCCATTAATGGATACTTTTTGCTGCCTGTAAGATAAATAGGAAAAAACAAGAACAGCAGCTCGTCCACAAATACGTAATGATGTAATTTACAGATCAGAGTATTATGGTCAACACAGTCAAATGCTTTAGAGAGGTCACAGAATATGCCAATAGCATCCTGAGATTTCTTCCAGGATTCCAAAATGTGACTGATGAGTTTTACGCCTGCATCCGTCGTTGACCTTCCTTTCGTGAAGCCAAACTGATGACTATGCAAAATCCTATTAGAATTAAAATGAGACAACATCTGGTCGAGCATGATTTTTTCATAGATTTTACTCAATGCTGGAAGCACAGATATTGGTCTATAATTAGAAGGATCACTCTTACTACCTGATTTAAAAATTGTTACTACTTTACTATGTTTCATAAAATCAGGGAATGTACCACTGTCTATACATTGATTGAATATGCCTGTTAAGACAGGAGCAATTGAATCAATAATATCTCCGAGAACCTTAACAGATATACCCTATAAGTCTTCAGTGTTTTTATGATAAGTCTTTTGAATGTTTTAATAATTGTATCAACGGAGATACGCTTACATTCAAAGGTTGGTATATCTTTGGTGAAATGTTCTTTCAAAAAAGATTCAGCTAACAAAGATGAAGATGGGAGAGATTTCGTAACTTCAATTGGGATGTTTGTGAAAAAGTTTACTAAGGTCTCGGCCACTTCAGACCTGTCTGAGATGACTTTACTATGAATTTTTAGCGACAATTCATTCCGATCTTGTTGGTTTGTCTTTCCAGTTTCCTTGTTTATCACCTTCCAGACAGCTTTTATTTTATTATTAGAGTTTCCGATTATCTTACTTATTGATTTAGATTTAGCTTGGGTGCAGACTCTTTTGAATATTTTTGAATAGTTTCTAACATGGTTGTGCAAGTTAAGATCAGAAGACAAGGATTTTTCATAGTACAGCTCATATAAAGTATCTCTGCTTTTTCTTATTCCAGTAGTAGCCCATTCATTAAATTTAGATTTATTATTGATTTGAATTTTTTAACTGGACACGCCTTATTAAATTCTTGGCATACTGTAGAAAATAATGTACTATAGTTGACATTGGGGTCTTGCGATTCAAAATTGGCTGTTGAGAGACTACTAAGAACATTATTATTAAAATTATTTAATTTATTTTTAGTTAGCAGTCTAAACTCTGCAGTTGAATCTAATTGTAACTTTTTTACTAACTCGAAAGATAAGAGTTGACCAGTATGGTCAGACCTAACGCCACTAATCATGGACGAGTCTTTAATATTAGAATTAGTAAAAATGTTATCTATACATGAAGCTGAAGTAGGGGTTATTCTTGTTGCTTCATTAAAAATACATTTCAAATTAAAAGAACTAAACCATGAGAGAAGTTTACATTTTTCGAGTGAATTTACTAGTAAATCAATATTTAAGTCCCCACAAACAAAAACTAATTTGTTATCTCTAATAAGTTTATGTAGTATTTCTTCTATTATGACCAAAAAAGATGTCAAGTTTGATGCAGGTAGTCTGTAGACACATAAGAAAGTTCGGACTTCCTCTGCACATGCTACCTCACATAAGCGATCAACAGAGCAAGCAGTGATATCTTTCCTTTCCTTATATCTTAAAGAATTATTACATAATATCAAGGTACCACCCCCTACTGAAGAACTGTTATACGCACTGGCAACTGAAAAATTATTTACATTGAACAGCATTCTATCTGGTTTTAACCAGGTTTCACAAAAACATAAGATATCCATATGATATTTATCTATTAACATTTCCACATCTAGAATTTTGCCAGAGAAGTGATTTATATTTTGATGGTATAATAAAATATTGCTATTAGGCTTCCCTTTTGTCGTTTCTAATTGTTTAAAGAATTTATACCAGCATAATTAGGTATACTAGTTAATACTGATTCGTCACTTAACCTAGTCTCAGTTAAGTTATCAATAACTGTATATGGTGTATATTATAAGCTAACAAAGTAGCTAATAAATGTCGACTTTTTTTGGGAAGAAACATATGTTCCCGTATCAAAACAAAATCACTAACAAAATTGTTAGTGTCAAAATACAATAACCGGTCACTATGACGGCATGACAAGATATGCATCAAGTTATTTAAACTATAAATATATTCATTTTCCTGATCAGATAAACAGTTAGAATAAGGCAATGCGCATAATATTAATTTACTTAATTTTAATTTAAGTAGGGTGTCAATACCATTAACTATGTCCTTTTTGGTAGCATTTAAACTATTTCCAATTAATAGTACTACTGCAGTTTGCTCATTTATTTGTGTATTTTTAATTTTATAGACAAGCTCATTAAAATGCAGGTTATGGTAACAATGGCTTACAATTGTATGTTGGCAACGGTTATTTAATAAAGATCCAAAACCTGTTCCCAATCTATCCGAATACACCAAAATATTACTTTGACAAGGGCTCATGGATTCAGTAGTATGAGGTTCATATTGAGAGGATTCTGAAATTTCATGCAGAGGCATGGGAGGTGGCGGTGTGGGAGCACAATTACAGGTGAGATGGTTGGTCAATGACTCATACCTCTCTGCATTGTACTTCACCAAGTCCACCAACTCACAAGCCTTCTGCATGCGCTTACTCAACATTTGTTGGCTAGACTCATACTTACAAAAAATTTCTTTTATAATATTTTCCCTATACAGTAGTTCCTTTTGAAGGTTCTGTATATTAAAATTATGCATTGTTTTGCTGTTTTCCAACTTATAATTACATTCATTTAATTGACTTTGTAAGCTAAATCGCTGTTGACGGAGATTAATATTACATTTATAAACACTTTGTTTCTTTAAAAGTTTCTTATACTTTTTAATGTTTTTATTGATTTTAATATACTTCTTAATTTTACTATGACTACCTAAAATTGGACATTTAGTTAAGGTATCGTCCCTAGTCAGTCTGATCGACACTTTACGTGACCAGAGGGCTGGCTCGTTCTTTGCCCAAAGAATTAGCATTGCCATTCAACGTGGCAATGCTGCCAGTCTTCTGGGCACATTTCCGGATGACAGCGATGTGGAGGAGTACTTTGACGCCTGAACATGCTTTGTCTTTTTGTATTATACTAGCTTTTGCCCGCACGGCTTCGCTCCCGCTCTTCCCTACTCTACCCTACTCTACCCTACACTACCCTACACTACTCTACACTACTCTACTCTACACTACACTACTCTACACTACTCTACCCTACTCTACCCTACTATACCCTACTCTACCCTACTAAACTTCACATAACCCATCTACTAAATAGTCCGAACAAAGCCTAAAAAATTGGTTTGGATAGGCGAGCCCGTTCTTGAGTTATAAAATAACAACGAAAAGTGGCATTGATTTTTATATATAATAGACTAGCTTTTGCCCGCACGGCTTTGCTCCCGCTCTTCCCTACTCTACCCTAATCTACCCAACTCTACCCTACTCTACCCTACTCTACCCTACTCTACCCTACTCTACCCTACTCTACCCTACTCTACCCTACTCTACCCTACTCTACCCTACTCTACCCTACTCTACCCTACTCTACCCTACTCTACCCTACTCTACCCTACTCTACCCTACTCTACCCTACTCTACCCTACTCTACCCTACTCTACCCTACTCTACCCTAATCTACCCAACTCTACCCTACTCTACCCTACTCTACCCTACTCTACCCTACTCTACCCTACTCTACCCTACTCTACCCTACTCTACCCTACTCTACCCTACTCTACCCTACTCTACCCTACTCTACCCTACTCTACCCTACTCTACCCTACTCTACCCTACTCTACCCTACCAAACTTCACATAAACCATCTACTAAATAGTCCGAACAAAGCCTAAAAATTTGGTTTGGATAGGTGAGCCCGTTCTTGAGTTATAAAATAACAACGAAAAGTGGCATTGATTTTTATATATATAGATTTATGTACATAGTTAGGTTTTAGTTTAATTCATGAATCCCCAAGCGACACCCGGTGGCCGCGCATCTATTGTCTTACTATTGTGTCTCTAATTGACGGTATCTGAAGGGTTAAATAGTTTATTTAGTATTTAAGTTTTTTTATGTACCTACATATGTAATAAATTTTTATTAAGATTTATGTAAATAAAATTAATTTTCGTTTCTATTGAATATAAAACAAACAAGAACTTAATACATACATATTAAAAATATATTAAGTACACAATTAATTATGTAAATAAATTATATAAAAGAAAATCTTGCGTTGATTCATTAAACCCCAAGCGAACGACAGCATTCTCTCTCATTGTCTTTCTTATGTGTCTCTATTTAAAGTATTCGAAATGTTAAGGTGGTGCATCATGACTCACTTTTCACTGTTTTTCATACAACCGCTCATAACTGATTATGACGTTATTACACATTTTTCATTAGATATTTTGGAAACACAGTATCTTGTGGATATTATCTAGGTTTCTAAAGAAACCAATTTCTAAATTTGTGTAAAACTAATCCAGTAAAAACCTCTGAAAATGTCCTATTTTGTATGAACTTTAACACTTCATAATTTGCCTAAAAATTAAAAAATCAAAAAAGTAATTCTCTAGAGACCTTGCAAATTTTATTAAGATTCTAAATGACGACAACTTTTTCCAAAAACTTTTAAGGGTTTAAAAAAAACAGCTATTTCCTTGAGCAAGTTTTGTGAAATTTTCGAGTAAATTTCGGAATTACCGAATACTAACAGAGTTTCCAGGCGTTATCTCTCTTTTTTGTGTTGCCTTTTCGTCAAACATCGTGTTGGATTGCATTAATTCAATATTAATCAATATTAAATGAAGTAACAAGCTTTTAAACCATTTTCGATGTTTACGATAAGCGAGTGGAGAAGGACCCTCTTAAACGCACATTATGCAGGCAAGCAACATAAAAATACAGTTCAGTTGACATATATAAATTGGGGCATTCATTATATTGAAGATAAAAACGCTTGACTGCTGGTCTAGATCCAGTACCACTAGGGCGCACAAATTGTTAGTTTGTCAAGATTCTGGGTCAACGGGAAATACCCTATGAATTGCGATCTTTGAGAGTATCAAAATATACGTTTTTTTGCGACATAAACAGCCGTATCTTTTTTATTCGTTAACTTAGAAGTTTGATTTTTTCACAGCTTGTAGGGACCGCAGACCTGTCCTGGTTTATAATGAGTATAAAAGAGTATAATTTCAAGATCGATTTCGAGATAAACGGTCTTAACAGACAGACAGACAGACGGACTGACAACAAAGTGTTCCTATAAGGATTCCGTTTTTCCTTTTGAAGTACGGAACTATAATAATTCTTCAGAGATTTGAGCTCTCAGTAGCTCATTGATTTTTTCAGGTGATTAGGTACCTAACCATTAAAATTGAGCAAAGCACTGTTCAAAATAGGTCGGGTGCCCTTGACGTAAATAGGACAGTAATGAACATTTATTTAGGTACTGTGTCCTTATCGGAAATCACACTCCGCAAGTCCGATAGATACAGATTAGAGGGACAATACTCCTATTTTTAAAGTTTGCAATTTGAAAAGTTTTTGACATTGATTGTCGCCTAATTATGATTACCTACGACTTGATTGTGAACGTTTTTAACCCCCGACGGAAAAGAAAGCTGTCCGTGGCACAGAACAGAAGAATGATGATTCCTTTGTTCTGTGATCCGTGGCATCGTAGCTCATAAGCGAATGGACCGATTTTGATGCGGTTTGTTTTATTTGAAAGCAGAATTTATCGAGATGGTTCGTAGATACATTTTAAAAGATCTGTTCAGGTGTTCAAGGTCACCAGCTCATTTGGGATCTTAAACACTTAATGGATATAACTTTACTAATAAACACATATATGTGACCTAATGTTTGAAGGTGAGCACTCTGTTCCCTGCACGAGGGGAACACTCCCCCTCGCCCATATTGGCTCCGCCACTAGCAGTGTCTGACGCGGACCACAAAAGCGACGACGACGACCATTTTTCAGCGAGATATCAACGATAATATATTTCTCAGCGTCTCGAACTCTCGATGGCGCGGCCATGGTGTTTTTGCTTCATAGCTTCTAAAATATAAAACCTAGAATTTTTTTCTATACTTTTAAATTTTTTTTACAAATTCAATCTGTTATTTACCCAAATTTCAGGCCTTTGCAACGCTTAGTTTTAAAGATCTCCGTGGCCGCGCGGTTCTCCGCGTTTCAACAGCGCGGCCACATTCAAACCCTTATAACTTCTTAACCACAACTTAGACAAATTTATGGTTTTGGGAATCAACTTTTACAAATTTTTATATAGTCTTGGCGTAGTATTTTTATTTGTTTATCGTCATGGCCGCGCGGTCGATACGGACATCCTGGGACTAGTCCTAGACAACTGGTGGAATTTCGTGAAGCACTTCCAATGTCTGGCTCCCAAACTAAACCGGACTGGGGCTGCTCTCAAGTGACTCCTGCCCAACCTTGGGGGTCCAGACGCCTCCTGCCGGAAGCTCTACGCAGGAATCGTTCGGTCCATGACCGGGGCGCGTGTCGGCACCTTCGCTGCGTCAGCAGCCGAAGGCCCAGCTGAACGAATGCCAGAGGCTCATGGCAATACTATAACTGGGAAGTGGCTAATGTTCCATTTATTTGGAATACTTACTAATAAACTCGTCGAGTTTGGGCTTATAAGATTCGTCTTAAACAGCTCTAAACATTTTTCACGATGAGGAGGACATGATGCTAGAACTGGCAGGTGGCTAATGGAACTCTAGAATGCCTACTAGTGAGCATTCGTCTTGACCACTTTTACTTTTGTAGATTTTATTCAAATTCAAATTCAAATTCAAAATCATTTATTTCAAATAGACCAAATGTAGGCACTTTTGAATAGACAAATGTCGGTCAGTCCAAGAAAAGTGAAGCTAAATTGCACGTTCCAAAGCGTAGATCTCTATGGAGAAGAACGTGCAAGAAACTCCATGGACACTCTTTTAAATCATATTATGTGTTACATATAATGTTTGTTTACATTATTTCATGTTGCTTCTATTATGTGAGCACAATGTAGATAATAAAATAAAAATAAAAAAATATATTAAAAGATAAAAACTGAATTAAGCTACTGGCAGTTAAGAGATGACCAGTCTCAACTGACGGCACCCGTTCACGAGCATGACGCGTGCATCAGCCCCACTTAGCTCAACCATTTTCAAGGGAACCGAATGACCCAATACACGCGCCACCAGCAGCGAGACGTTTAATTCATGAATCCCCAAGCGACCACCGGTGGCCGCGCATCTATTGTCTTACTATTGTGTCTCTAATTGACGGTATCTGAAGGGTTATGTGAGCATGACAAACTCCTAACTGCCATGATCGTAATGTCAAAAACAAAGAGAATAAAAAGTCGTAACCCAATAAAAATGCTTCATGGTACCTCACATTCACAAATAGGAAAAAAAAGTGCTTCTACATTAAACAATGCTATGGTTTTCAAAAACAAAAGTAATAAATGATCACAAGTTTAAACTATATTTTCAAATTACAAAAAAAAATAAAAATTATATAGTTTCCAAACTAATCAATACACCCTAGTGTGGTAGTGGAGCTGGACCAGCATTGAGCCAAGCATTTTTATCTTGTATATAGTCCTCCAACTTATAATATGCCTGCCTGCATAGTGTGCGTTTAATACAAGATTTAAATTTTGTTTCATTTAGTTCTAAAATTTGGGGAGGTATTTTATTATAACATTTTATGACGAGCGACAGGACAGAATGGAAGAAAAAAACGTGTTGCGCCGACCCCAAATAAAACGGGATAAGGGCAGGAAGATGATGATGATTTTATTATAACATTTTAAACAGTACCCCATGAAAGAAGAGGCCACTTTTGCCAATCTGAAGCCTGGTTGAACTAACTGGTCCCTATGTCTTGTAACATAGTTATGTCTATCGCCTCTTTTGCTAAAGAGATGAAGATTTTTTCTAACGTACATAATGTTTTCATAGATATATTGACAAGACACCGTCATGATGTTAATATCCTTAAACAGCTCTCTTAGAGAATCGCACCGGCGGAGATTGTAAATAGCTCTGATGGCTCTTTTCTGTAGTATAAAGATTGAGTCAATGTCTGCAGTCCGTCCCCATAGTAAGATACCGTATGACGTGATACTATGAAAATAACTAAAATAGACTAGTCTAGCGGTATCAACATCCGTAAATTGGCGGATTTTTCTAACAGCAAATGCAGCCGAGCTAAGCCGTCCTGCAAGAGATGTTAAGTGAAGCGTAATCCCCAAGAAAACCGTTTTTTCGACAAATTCTAATTTCTCATTGTTCAATACAATGTCACAATAACTACTTTTGACGTTCGGTAAGGAAAATCTTATACATTTAGTTTTTTTGCCATTAAGAACTAGATTATTAGCAGAGAACCAGTTTTGGACCTGCAGTAAGGCGTTATTTTCATCGTCAAGATTATTAGTCCTTCTATTTATCTTAAATATCAGAGAAGTGTCGCCGGCGAACAACACCATATCAAGTTTATTTTGCAACAAATATGGTAAATCATTAATATAAACTAAAAATAAAAAAGGACCTAAAATTGAACCTTGGGGTACCCCCATTTTCACATTTAATCCCGACGAATTGACACCGTCTATTTGAACAAGTTGCTGTCTGTCATTTAAATAAGATTTTATTACGCTGTTTTGCCTAGTCCGTAATGCTCAAGTTTCAGGAGTAATGTTTCAGGAACCACACAATCAAACGCCTTAGACAGGTCGCAGAAGATGCCAATAGCATCTTGTGCTTCTTCCCACGCATTAAAAATGTGTTTTAGTAAGGAGACACCGGCATCAGTTGTACAACGTCCTTTGGTGAAACCGTACTGTTTATCGTGTAAGATGTTATTGGTGTTAAAATAATTAAGCATTTGATTTAACATCACCTTTTCAAATATCTTGCTAAAAACCGGCAAAACGGACACCGGCCTATAATTATTAGTGTCTTTACTGTCCCCGGATTTAAAAAGTGGTATCACTTTACTATATTTCATTAGATCCGGCAAGACTCCTTGATCTATACACAAATTAAATATTAAAGCTAAGTACGGCGCTATTGTCTCAATAATTGAAGTACAAACTTTGATAGACATACCCCATAGATCTTCAGTCAATTTAACCTTGATTTGTTTAAAAGCTTTTATTACTGTTATGGGGTTTATATGCTTAAAATTAAATTCAGTAGAGCAGGCTGCAACGTTCGCCTGCAACAAACCAAAAGCATGCGATGGGGACGAATTTAGGGCTTCAATAGTTTTAATTGGTATAATTCTTCTGCAACTAATTTATTATCACTAATAAGACCATGACGAGTCTCCAATGTGTAATCATTTTTATGTATTTTGTTCCTGTTTGTTTCATTATTTATAATCTTCCAAACCGTTATATTTTGTTATCAGCTGATTTAACTTTGTTGCTAATATATAAGGCCTTAGCTGCCGTACAAATATTTTTAAACATTTTTGAATATGTAGAAACATACTTATTAAATGTTTCAGTGTTAATAATAGGCTTAAGGCCATACAGCTCAAAAAGTCTCTCCCTACTTATTCTGATTCCTTTAGTTGCCCAGGCACTAAATCTAAACTTAGGCCAGATATTTTTAGATTTCTTTTCAAAAGTCTTATTAAATTCGGTTTTAACTATTGAAAATAAAATGTTATACAAAACATTACCATCGTTCACTTCAAGGTTCCAATCACCCAACCTGCTAGTTAAAGTGCTATTAAATTTATTTAGCTTACCAGATGTTATTGGTCTGGATTGTATCTGCACTTGTTCTATTGGTAAGTTGGATTCAAAAGTAACCATCAGGCCGCTATGATCAGAAGGCAGATAATTTACAATGGCTTTTTCTAAATAGTTGCAGCAACAAAAAACATTATCTATACATGTAGCAGTAGTTGTCGTTATTCGAGTTGGTTCTAGAAACACATTTGATAAATTAAAAGATTTGAAAAGATTTAATAATCTACTGCTACTTATCTGAATTATTTTCTAAAATATTAACATTAAAGTCTCCGCAGACGATTACTTGTTTATTACCAATTGAAAGTTTTGCCATAACATCTTCCAAGACTGACTCAAAAATAGAGTAGTTTTGATAATTAGGGGCCTGTAAACGCACACTATGACATGCCTATCCAGCTCAACACACGACACTTCAATGCTATGTTCAATGGACAGTGCAACTATATCTGTGCGAGTTTTAAATTTAATACTATTTTTAATAAGGATTAATGAACCCCCACGTAACATTGACTGCCGGTTGAAACAACTGCCCACATTATAATTATCATAATTAATTAGCATTTCAAAATCTTTTAACCAATGCTCAGTAAAACAAATAATATCAAACATTGTTTTTTCCAAAAATAATTCAATTTCCAATTGTTTTGCACAAAAACCCTGAATGTTTTGAAGAAACAAATTAAAGGATTTTTGCTTACCCCCTGTTGCTTTGGCTTTATGCGTTGGGGTTTAAAAAAACAAATATTAAAGAATTGGTAGTGCCATTACGACGTTTATAATAACTGGCTTTCATATATGTATACGTGTACACTGCTGCACCGTCAGTCCTCATCACGTCGCCGGTTATTTAGTAGAATGAAGAAATAAAACAGCTGTTTCCTCCACCGCGGCCAGCGCGGGGGTCCGATGCGAAAGTCAGGAGCCATAAACAGAGGTTTCTTCCACCGCGGCGGATGCGGTTGAAAACCGCTTCGTGAGTCCTTAGCCTTACAGGTTATTTCTAAGAGCAATAAAACTGTATCATTTAATCTCATTATATATTTATTCCATATACACCTATAACTACTTCTTGACACAAAGAACATATAACTGCACTGATAATGCATAAACATATAAAATAATTATCGCTCTTGTAAATTACAAAGAACGCTAAATAATAAATATTAATTCAGAAATCTTGTTACCTTTTCCAATGGGTAAAAAAGTATACAGTAGCTTATATATACATAAAAATGTAGTTATAATTTTGAGTACATGTTTAGTTGCTATAGTTGATACATTTAGCCCCCAAAGTCATCATGTTTTATAATAATTGAATATTTAAATTTTATTAGATAATAATTAATTGCACCCATTATATAATTAATGAATCATTATAAATCAATAGTCAAGCGCGAGCGTCACCAACATGCATCTTCAGAGTTCTAAAATTAGTTTTGACAATATTAACTGAATGCGTTTGCAGAGCAAGCAGTGGTCGAGAGCCGACGACACCTTACGCACCTATCTTACTGAAGCTCATAATATAGAATACGCACCGTCGGTAAAGGGTGCCACAAGTGTGTCGCATTTAACGTTGGGTTTCAATTACTGTTTACTCCAAACAATTGTATGTTCAATAAATGCAAAAATGTTTCATGGAATGATGAATTTATGTAATTATCAGTCCCAACTCATAATGCATGACTCGTTATTATTGTACAATAATATTTATACTCTGTATAGCATCACAAATTTTACGACTTAATTTATTGTTTGAAATAACGAGTTTTTAGCAATTACAATTTGCCTGTTTTTTAGAATATTATGCTAATTATAGTAGTTTGGTGTTTAGTCAATCTTAAGAGTTTATATCAAACTTATTTGTAAAACTATGTAGAACACATCGAAATAATATAAAACACAAACGTGGTCGGCCGTCCATTCAGACAGGCGTTGATTTCTTTAAAATATAATGATTTTAATAAAAGTTAGTATGTTACCAAGTAATACTTATAAAAATACATAGACGCACTGTGCTTAGCAAATATTGTGCATGAAGTTGCTTCATCGATTCCAGCTTACTCAGCTAGCATAGACAATTTCGTTATCCGATCAATACCTTGTTTATGCTATAAATACAAAGTTTGTTTTAATATATAATTTCTTCATATCAGTCAAACTAAAGAATTGTTTTAAAAAAATATTTATGCGTCCGCAATGCCAGACGCCTAAAAGTTTTTTAAAGCATTGACATACTTTATAGAGACGGATGAAATCATTCCCACCATAACTAGGGAAGAAAGAAATTATCTAAAGAGCCTTAACTGTTATGGTTCCAAATGAACCGTAAATATGTAACAAAATAAAACATGACATTATAATCACGCCTGCATTCCTCGAAAGGAATAGTACATTTTGCCAGTTATGTTCTGTTTAGGGGGCGAGCCTACAGTCATTAAAATTAAATACTTACGGTTCAGAAACATTAGTGTTCTTATCATATTCAAGGATAAAAAACGCATTAAGAACAGTCTGATTTAAAACAAACAAGCTACGAATCCCTTTCATTTTACAATGTACGACAGACGTACGATAGTGCTCCACAGTGACATACCGCCAAACGAGGTGAATAGGAATGTATTGGTGAATAGGAACAAAACTGATGGATACCCTTCAGTTTCATTTTTTTTTTTTATCATGTTCTTTAGTTATTGCTTAATTACTCCAATAATCAATTGTAATTTTTTCAATCTATTCTTGCTAGAAACCAATATTTTGATATCAAAGCGAAAAACCTAATGAAAGTTTGTTTCTATTCTCCCTTGCGTCCCCAAACACCACGTTTGTCCGTCACAATAATGACTTTGTTCTTATTTTTACTAAGGATTAACTATACTAGAGGATGATGATTTCAGTCCTTCTATAATGAATTGGAAATAAGTTGGATCCATTTTGATGGATCATGTATTGGCCTGCTTGTAAAAAAAATATTATTATGATGGAAGTCGTTTTAGTGAGCTCTAAATACAAAATAATGTATTTAGCATTTAACCACATTTATCGTGGTAAAATTTTAACTAAGTAATCAATCAGAGTGGAGATGTGAGCTGGTGTTCGCGCGGGCGGTATGTAATACAAAACGTATGTAGATGCGAGTTGCGATCACAACTTGACCGTGCTCCCGAGAGCCGAACGTCTGAATGAATGAGGCGGGTACGAGCGCGAATGGCGCGAGAGTTCCTAATGGCTCATTCCGCCCGTATCGTTCAGTGGTATAGCGTCTGTTGATGATTGCGCGTGTGGTTAAACACTCGTAGCGCGTTTAGCACTGTGAACTCGCAGACGCCTTGCCCCCTTCGCCCGCGCTCGCCACCGCATTCACTAGTGCAGTCTAATTGACCACTTAGTATTTGAATTGTTGGCAGTACACTTTAAATAACATTCCCTTTGCGTTAGAATTGCATATCAACATTATTAGATATAATTTTTCAATTTAATTATACAAAATCTTTAATAATTTGGTTAGTTTCGAGCAAAAGGAATCGAATCTTAAATGAAACCTGTAGTATAAACGTTACGACCTATTAGATGGCCCTCAGTCAGGAGTCGTAAATTGTAGAGGCTACTGTAATTTCCCTTAGTCTAAAGTAGAACAGCTCATTCAGTATTTGAGCTACTGTAATTATTATAAAAGTATTCGTTTGCTTTCTTTAGATGATTCCTTCAATATAAAAAGATTTTTGCAAATTACACCACAATTTCCGCTGTCTGTTGATTAAATTCACTATGCGGCAATCTGGACCCGATCTAGCTATTAAGCCGCTCAGGGCAAAGATAATTTTCATATAAGTAATGAGTCTTAAATATTTCCACTTGGATAGTGACTGACCTGAAGTAGGTTGGAAGACGACACGTTAAATTCTTAACCTGACAACTTGAATGTCAACGTGGGATAAAATGGGTTGGAAGATAGGAATAAATCAATTTTGCCACCCCTCATTACTCGCCGCTCTGGGCAAATGCCTGTCTCGCCTCCCCTTAGATTGGGCCCTGGCGGCAATAAAGTACAACAGTTACTTAGATGTTACTATAATCGCCGCCAAATTAATTTACAAGGAGCTACATTGAAGGAATCACCTTAAATCACGATCGCTATTCGTTCTATAAAAAATCCAGGACACAACTTAATGGTGAAATAGAGTATAATCACTTATTTTTTAATACATTTTCTCTTTTTCATTTTCTTCAAACGATATTAAACGTAGTAGCGACGCGTGTTTATATATTTCCGACTAAACAATCTGAATATAACATCATAAATAAAAGTTAATTAATTACTTGTTAAAAAACCGTTTCGTTATGAATAATATTATATGGTAAAATACTAGAATGTACGCGTGAGGCTGGCCGGGTGGCGCGAGCGCACGCGGCGCTCACGGGCACATCGCGTCGCGCGGTGGGCGCTCGTGTGGGGGCCCCGCACTTTACAACAGTACACATTTCTTTTTCCTGGCAGGTTCTGGGGGCTCCAACGCTGCTAGTATGGCTTCATCGAACACGTTCTTCAATCCTTTCTGCAAAACGAAGAAACATGTTATTATTCACCCATACAACAGAAATATACAAAAGAATGTAACGTTTTTTAAAAACCATCATTATGTACCATCGCGGTCATAACTGTCTGACTACATTTAAAAAAAAATCGCTTCAATCCTGCGGCGCGACGCCAAACAAAACCCTCTCAAGTTTTCGTTTCGCGTGCAAGCAAAAATGAACTTAGCGGTGGTCAGGTGGAAGAGTCTTCGATAGTGCATATGTTTTTATGTAAAGTTACAAAATAAAAAGAGTTTTCGAAGTAATTTCAGTATTCTATGTAACGTATTTTATCTTACTTCCTGTAGACATTTGAAACATCTTTATTTAGGTCCATGTTATGATGGTAAAATGGTAAGTCTGGTGGTAGTACCAATGAGTTATTACTTCAGCAGATTCATATTAGGCTATTAAGACAGCCTCAATTGTAATTACTCTAGTTTCTGTGATGAACCGCATGATATTTTATTTACCTATCAAGAAAGTCTCCAACTACCAGTAAGTTACAGTACATATCTTTATGTGAATGCATGTGATGGTAAGGTGAAAAAGTTTTTCTCGATTGATTTCCTATTGCTCAGCTCTATCTATCCTAAACGGAATTTCGCATTAATCAATATATATAGGATTTTTTAATTGTCATATTTTTTTTTTTAATACAAAGTACCTAATTGCCAGGTACATAATTAATATATTTTGCTCTCTGTATTCACCCCGGTCTATATAAAGTAAGGGGCATTTCACATGAAGTGGACAATGAAAAAAAGTGAGGTTCTGAAGTTCATATTTGTACTATATATATTAATACAAACATATTCCCATATTTTTTTTAATTTGTAATATTTTAGTTATATGATATGGGATTCTGTAGAATTCACCTGATTGACGGAAGGGTTTCTTGGAAATTTTATTTTTGACGGACAGACAGAGCGAGTCTTTCAGTCAGTGTGAAATAATAAAACTTTCGGTCTTTCTGGTAGTTTTTCTTCATTATTTAACACCAACTTCCGAAATTAAAAGTTGTTATCCATCACTCCAATAACAACTTTAATTTTAGAATGTGAAAAAAGTGGGGATGAGCTAGTCTTAAAAATATTAATCATAGTTACCTGTGTGAGCGCTGAGCACTCGACGTATTTAACAGCCTTGAGTTCCTTTGCTAGTTTCTCGCCCTGCTCCAGAGACACGGGCTTCTGTTTTATCTTAGCCAGCTTCTCCATTGTGACCGGGTCGTCCCGCAAGTCTATCTGAGTGCCCACCAGGAGAAAAGGCGTCTTTTGTTGATGATGAGTAATTTCTGGCACCCACTGGAAATAACATGATTTGAATGAGTTACTAATGATTACAGTAGGGGGAGGAAGAGATGCTAAATTTCCAGTTACTAAAGCGTCATGTGGACATGTTGGATTGTGAAGACTAGGTTCTAAAACGAAAAAAGTGTACGACCAGTTTCCATTTCAGTGGAGTGAAGAGCGTGTCAGAATTTTCAAAAATGTAAAATACGACGTCACCTCGAAATACTCGAACGCGACTGATTTTTTTATTTTATTTGAAAAGGTAGATTTATCAGGATTGCGAAAAACATATAATCTGACGGTCTGATGTTTCATAAATAAATGTAACGTTGTAAAGTTATTTTCAATGTTCCTAACAAAATTATCTTAGCAAACTGCAGTAAAAAAATTGCGCTAATCAATAAAATTTAACAGGAGACTTACAACATAACTATATGACTCGCCCATTTGCTTATGCCACGCTTAAATTGTCAGATTATTGAAAAATAGACTTTTCTGCATGTACTAACTTACCTTACCTTGTCTCAATCTGACACACTCGAGTTTTTTCGAGGAACATATTTTTTTACTAATCTGGCTGGCTGCCCTAAGCACCCCACTATGTTAAGGGTTCATAGGTGGTAAAGTTACATTACATGGTGAAGTAGAAGTAGTCTCCCCATATGATTTTCTGACGCACTCGAGTTTCGCGCAAAATCGCCATCTGGCCTACTATAATTATTTTAATGGACTTAATATTCGTTGTTTTGTTAATTTTAGCTTAACAGCTTTAATAAAATAATGTAGAAATATAAATAATATTGCTTCATGTTAATTGACATTTAAAGATACGTAATATTAGGATGAATATGGATCATCCTAACGTTAAGCAATGTACACTAATAATAATATCAACTTACTTTTTCCTTGACATTTTCAAATGAACTGGGGCTTACTACACTGAAGCAAACAAGGAAAACATCCGTCTGTGGATAACTTAGCGGTCGCAGCCTGTCGTAGTCCTCCTGACCTGTAGTCAACATACAAAACTATCAATCAATAAATCACTTAAACAAATAACATTTACATCAATAATTTAAATATGGAGAAATCTTACATATACAAAACAGCTTAGGGAACTATCAAGGTTTCTAAATTGGCTGCATACACATAAACTGGTATACACTTGACTACATATGAACACTGTAGTTAGATTGCTGATATCAGTAACTGTTAGCTATGCAACTGAACAGATTAGAACTGTACTCCGCGCTTTTGGTTACTGCTCTGCTTCCGTGGGATAGTGTGATGTTAAATAGCCTATAATATTTGTCATGACCCTAGCTATCTCATTCAGAAAGGTTTTTCCCAATCCGACACGCAGTTCTAGAAATTAGCGCATTTAAAGAAACAAAAAACCTCTGTCACTTTAATATATTAGTATAGATAACAGGTACTATCTAGGTGATTGTATTGCATTAGATTCCTGATCCTATTTACTCTCATAGCCAACAAGAACCATGATTAAAGTAACAGAACAAGAAAACACAAAAAAAAATATAATTACCTGCAGTATCAAAGAGACCCAGTGTATAAGGTTCTCCTCCTATCATGACAGTGACAGCATAGTTATCAAACACAGTGGGCACATACTCAGATGGGAACTTGTTGGTTGTGTAGCTGATGAGTAGGCACGTTTTACCGACGGCACCGTCGCCCACCACCACACATTTAATCGTCTGCATTTTCACGAATTATTGGTAACTTCTCGACAGATATCTGTGATGTAAACTTTTACTCGTTTTTTCTAACGTGCCGAAGCAAGTCTCTGACCATAGCAACCCTCAAGAAGTAATCTGAAACCAAAAAAATGTTGCATTGTGCTCAGTTGTTTAGATACAGCTAGAAATTTAGTTATGATTATATAGATTATGATTGTCGCCTGCAAGAATACCAGAACATAATTTATAATAAACGCATGGCAAAATAACGCAAGCAATTTAAAATAAATAATAAAACATTTGTTTAAGGCATCCTTCATTTATTTATTAGCTTTAACTAGTCATTATTTAAGAATAATGTCACAAACATTAGAAAACAGCTGATTTGGTCACCAAATCTATTTTGTATTGTTTATTGTAGATAATACTTCAATATATTATTCAAATCAATGTGTATCTTCTTTTACTAGTCATTGCCATCCCACATGTGGACAAAAACATCCTTCTAGGTACACTTTTGACAAGCCACAAATATACACTTCCATTTAAGTCTGGTACACAAGACATCAGGAGAAATCCTACTGACTATAACCACAACTGATAACATTGTAATTGAAATAAAAAATCATGTACTGTCATTACTGATATTAGCATAAATCAAATAGGTAAAAAGTCATAAGAAATGTGGCACCTTATAAACACTAAAGGGTTCCCAAAGTGTTCAATTCATATCGTCAATTGCAATTGAACACTTTGGGATATGTGACTTTAGAGACCCTGTGGAGATTGTTTTTGCTGCAACCAACCTGAGTGCGGAGTCTGTTTAGAGTTTTCCAGGTTGGCCATGGCAACTCATGTCCATGAGAGAGATGTTTATTAATGACCTATTTATACCTTTATAAAAAACGTGCATATTATCCATCGCTATTGACTGTTCACTGAAGCCATGAGAAAATATTATATGTAAATCCTTAAATTTAACATATCTCCAAAGCATGGACACTATTAGTTGGAAATTACATTGTTAAGCAATAAAAAATTTTTCCTAACTTCTATTTAGTAATATGATGAGGAAAATAAGGGCTTCTATAAGAGAGGTAAATTATTCAGAAATAAACAGAATTTTATGGAATAATTTATATTATTGGCGTCACAGAAAAAACCATTTATGACTAATCATTATATCAGTAATGTTAGTTTATTATTACAGACAAGCAGACCCATCAGAAGTCGTCCTTTCTTAATGTTATATCCATTTGCTGTTTATCCAATTTTTATTTCCATAAAATCTCATTTGAATGTTCACAAACAAAATAAAATATTGTTCAATTGGTCCAGTTGTTTTCGAGTATGGGCTACTAACCAACAAACAACATAGTAAATAAATTCATAAACTTACTGTACAGATAGCAAGTTGTTTGGCAACAGCATTACAAATGTTTAATAAAAATCATATCATCATCACCTTTCACTGGACAAGACTATGTTGACATTTAGGCAAATCAATTAAAATAAATATTTCAAAATGTCAGGTGTTTCCTGATTATCTACACAAAATGAGGAATCTTTAAAGCAACTGCTTGCCAAATTGTTAATATAGCCAGTTACATTAGCCAATTGAATTGGCAATAGTTGTAGATTGGAATCTATAAACAAACAACTAGTGTCAGATGACCTCCAACATAGTGGACTCAAACCAGTGACAGATCAAACATGAATGAGACCCAGTACTGATTGTTCTGAAAATCTATCACATTAATCTGGTATGATGACCTCATACTACCTATTATTCATTATGTCAATCAGTGTGAAAAATAATTGTAGCCTTGTCACATCCTTTGTCTATAAAGGATGTTATTTTCCAACATGTGCAGCACTGTGTGCAGATGCAATATGCAACAAGTCACATGCAAATTATTTTTATTTATATACTATGGACAAACTAATTTTAAGTATCAGTGAACGTAACCTACATTTTATAAACAAAATAATCAATATTAAAAGCAAGCACAGCTGAAAGAATAACACAATATCCTAAAATTAAAACTTATTGCCTAATGTCTATTTTCCTCCTATTGAAGTGAACTGCATGTCATAAATACCCATATTCTTTGGGAGAAACTATATTAATTACTATTTTGACAAGGATTTTCACTATTTACATCTTCTTGAGTGGATTTTAGTTCTAAATGCAATAAACTTTTCTTTTCTTCTTCAATGATTGCAATTGTCAGTTAACTGAATTAGTTCTATGAATATTATTCATTGAATTAAGTAGTTAGTTTGCTTTAAATAAGATAAAAAAAACTACTTTTCAACTTTAAACAATGAATTAAGGTTTAAATTCTACTCATTTCATTCAGATAGCCACATCATTTTACACAATCATAGTTTGTGGTTGTAATGATTATTAGCAAAACAAAACAATGCACATTCGCTGGAGCAGCTGTATGCTGACGGTCTCAGAAGAATGATTTCACTACATAATAACAAACGTAATAATTGTTGACATTACAAATTATAGTCCTTGTTCGATTGCTGCCAGCTGGTAAACATTATTAGTCAGATTGATGGTATTCACTAAATATTTCCAAGTACTGCATCAAAACACTTGGTAGTTCATTACTTATCAATAAAAATCCTGGTATACTCTATTATAACCATAGCTTCTAAATTTGATATCATAATAAAAACAACAATAATCACAATCAAATGTAAATACAATCTAAGACACAGTTTATGTAGACACTTGACAATTTAGCATCTGACTAACCAGTGTAGGCGTGTAAAATGTAGGTGAATAACTCGCAGAGCAAATAAAATACAACCATTTTAGAACGATATAATATAACTACAAACCGTATACACGATATAGGGCAATGACCTCAAAAAGGGTCATGTAAATAAAAGCGTGTGGTGATTTTCAGGATGCTAAAAAACAAAGACATCTCTCTAGACGCATCGATAGCGCGATAGGCGATTGCCTGTGCGCCGCCACTCATTAACATGCCTTCCTGTTCGTTTCCGTCACGACTGTTGTTCTACATAAACGTACTCACACAGGAATTTATAAGACTATCTGATGCACCAGGTGAATCACACTGAATATAAGATCAATTTATCTACATACCGGTGCAGTTTTATCCAATATTGATAAGTATTTTTACATAATCACGTCACAATACCTTTGACGTCCATTTTGTGTAGAGTTCGATCACAAGTAACTCGGTATCATGATAATATAGATTGTTTAATGCATTTGGTTCTATATTTTACTTACCGTATGCAGATGTAACACTTTAAAACAACAAATTCAATTATAACTCCGTATAAATGTGTTGAAAACTACAAAACTGTACGTTGCGGGTTGGGTCATTGACGGTGACGCCATTGATTGGATGATTAGTGATGTGCTTCACAGTACAGTACATGGCAGTAGTCGATTTTGAAGTAATAACATACTAATTGGTAGAATTTCTAGTCGATTTTTCTATAGAATTGTTGTTTTTTTTTTAATCTTAGACGGATAAGAAATCTAGAAATTGTATTTATCGATTGTATCGATTTTCAAAGCTTTTTTAAATAATTATGATGTTTAGGGTCACCATTGACTTTTTACGTGGAAATGTCGCAACGCAATATGAAAAAAAAAATAGGAAAATTATTTTGAACTTGATGGGTTGAACCATGGGTTGAACAGTTTTTGAAAAGTTGTACAATTTAATTTCTGAACTAAGTTTGTTATTTAACAGTACAGCAAGCATTTTTTAATTAGTAGATATATTTTATTATCCTGAATGTATCTTCTTTCCAAATAAAAAAATATTTTTTTTAAATCGGTTATCGCAATCCAAAATTACCACCGAAAACCTAATAAGTTACCCGTCTAGTTTGTACGTAGGGCTGTCTCTAAATCAGTTAAATTTTGATTTTGTCTTACAGCGTATGGTGCTCAGCTAAGTTTTTCGTCAATTTGTCTGTACGTGAACCCACTGAAGCTTAGCATCTCAAGTTATGCCCAAGAACACTGTAGTATCTTCAGGACTCAACACCTTACCTGTTGTTAGCACACTAGGTTCTACTTGCCTAACATGAAGCATGAGAGTGTGCAGGGTGCTCCAGTTTCCTGATGGGGTCCAGTTTCCCGTCTCCCAACTAAGTGGAAAACTGGCCCTTCTCCATGTTCAGTACGCGGCAAATATGTGAAAACCGATTCCTGCGCATTCAAAGTCGACAGTCATGATGATTTAACTTGTGTGACGTGAATTACTACCGATTTTCAGGTCTCAATCAAAGTTGAGGGCTGCGCGTAACCAAAGTAAATGATTCAAGTTATTTGCCGCGTACTATACGCGCTAAAGAGCTTTTAGTCGACGTTAGAGTCATAATGGCCACGACCAGACTTTCGCTGTGAAGCCGTTGGGTCCTGGGGCGGTATTTTGGGCTGAGCGTAGCCTTCGTACCGCAGTGACTGTCATCTCCACCTCACATCATTCTCCAAATCTTGAGCACTGTCGTTACCGCCGTCGTAGTGGTCCACGTCGCGCAAGGAACATAGCGTTAACTACACCTTCTACAAACTGGGGTCCCATCCAGCGAGCATTGCACGCGTTGCGCATTGGCGAGGCATTGCATGGCCTCATACAACTACTCGGCTTTGGTGTTGCTGTCGACAGACCGGTCCGATGCTTGCACCTAGGTTGCCTTTGCAGTATCCAGATTGCAGCTCTTAATCCAGTTGCTTTAGAAGTTGCCCGGGGACATATTAATTGCATGGCGGCGATAACATAGACGTTTGTGCCACTCCGGGCCCTATGACTCTATACGATGTATGATATATGCGTGCTACTTGCCTGATTTTTACGGAAAGTAGGGTCCTAGAAGAAAGAAGACACTAACAGAATACAGTGCGTTTCACTTAAGAAGTTACATCGGCGTAATGTTGGCTCCCCTGTCTGCCTACAGAAAAAAGAAGGAAAAAAGGAAAAAGTTGCCTACTCTACCAAAATTGTTCCCCGAAATGTGAAACAAAATCGATTTTAACGGTAGCTGCAACACTTTTTGGAAAATTATGAGAGGAATGGAATTTTATTTTAAAAAAGTAGGTCTCAAAGGAAGTTGTTAATAGAGAGGAACGATACTGTGGCGTGGCGTTTTCGTTATTTGAAACAATTGTAAGACAATCGGAATGGAGCCCAGCGCCCTATACTTTATACAAAAATAGTAACAATAAAAAAGGCAATTGTTAAAGTAACGAAGTATCAGTTAATCTCCCTCATATCAAGTAATTTAATTGCTAAAAATATGGCAACATTATTTTCAATACTACCAACATGACAGCAATGTAACTTCTTAAGTGAAACGCACTGTAGATATTCTAGGACACCAAAAGTAATGAATTAAACAAATCATCAAGATGTCTATTACTTATTGATTCTGGTTTCTTCATATCGATATAACTTTTTCAGACAGACACTTCAGTTTTGGCTGTCATACAATAAAGTAATGAAATGGTTGTGGCCCTTCGATTAACATAGGTTAAGTGCTACAAGGGGGGGGGGGACGGTTTCCACTGTCCATACACTTTTGTGCATTGTTCTTTTGCTTATCTATCACCGCAATGTGGTGTTGTAAAAAGCTGTTGCGCTGTGTAAGCGCCTGCAATTTTTTATCGTCAAAGAAGTTCCAAATAAAACAAACAATAATCTGCTTTGTAACTATAATTACAAATAATGTCAAAATCGAAACTACAGGAGTAGAACTTAAAGCCAAAGATCCCCATCCTTACGTTCAAGTAAAGCAGTCGAGGATGGCTTGTGTGTCAAACTTGAAGTTATCCCACGACGGGGCCACAAAATTGAAGAACTCCTCCATATCTGGAGTTTCTTTATTAGTAGGACTAGCTTCCTTCTCAACGGGAGGAAAGATGTCGTTAGGATTTGGTAGAGAGTGTAGCGGTGTAAACAACTGTCGCTTGGAATCCTTTCTTTCCTTTTTAAAACCATTTGGTTTTGGAGTGTTTTTGGCGCTGCCGTGGCTATTGCCATGGCTGTTACTGTGGCTAGTACTGATACTCTGGCTACTGTTAGCATGGATGTTGCCTTGCCCGTTATTGCCCTGGTTGTAACCATGCCCATGTCCTTGTGTATGCATGTGACCATTTCCGTGGCCATTCGGATTTCCGCTAGCGTAGCAATTACCGTAACTATTGCCGTTACCATTCTTATACGGTTTTGGCATAGAATTATAATTAAGTTGTTGATATTCCTGTATTTCATTCTGCAAACCTTGAGAGATCAATTTGACCTTAGCTTTAGTCGTAGATGTGGATTCAATCTCTCCCATAGATTTGTGACGAGTTCGTTTAGTATTTGTAAAGACTTTCGAATTCCTTTCAGCTACCCAGCGTTTTATACGTTTAACAAATGGTAGCACCATAAAGAAAGCGTTAGGGCTTACTCCCATTTTGAACTTAGGCGTCATATCTTTTTTATTGGCTGGCAGATCAGCCAATGAAAACCATTCACATGCCTTAATCTCATTCCTTGTTCTCGGTTGGAATTTGGTATTTCGAGAAACATAACCGATGATATAAAGTCGGACAATTTGATCGTGTATTATTGCTTCTATGTAGTCATTCTTGTTTATTAGCTTACTGATGTCGAAGCCTGTTTCTTCAAGTACCTGCAAATAGGACAACATATTTTTTCATAATAATTAAAATATTTATGTGTTGCGCCGATCCCAAATAAAACGGGACAAGGGCAGGAAGATGATGAAAAGCCGAAAAAAGAAATTGCATCCCACACACAAATGATTGATCTGCATCTGCCTCAGCCACTTTGTATGGCAGTTGCCAACAATTTTTATTTTCCGGTATGTAAATTATTGTGTGTTGTGCTTTTTCAAGAATGTAATCTCAGCCGAAAACCGTCCACTGGTGGACATTGTGGACTTTCGTCTTGCGACACTGGTATGTTAGACGAGAAGATACCACGCAGCTTACCGAACGCTGACTAACCGAGTCAAATCCGACGATAAACCTCTTTCTCAGAATTAGACTTCAAATATATACTACTCATTTCTATTACACCTGTATAACTCTTTCCTTACCTCCCTTGCAGCACACTTCCACGGTTCTTCATCCTCATTGACCTTCCCTTTAGGGAAGCCCCAGGAAGCTTTGGTCCAGAATGACTGGACTAACAGCACATGCGTCAGATCTGTGTCCAACAAGATGGCGCCGTAAGTCGGTACCATCTGTTTGTACTCGCGCCAGTTTTCTAGCACCTTGTCCAGGCTGCTCACATGTTCGCGGAGTTGCGGGACGTGCTGTAAAAATAGTTTCATTGATTAGTGAAAAATTGAATTGCTTGTTTTGAATTTATCTGTATAAGTTCACAAAATTAGTCTAACTCATATACAACGTGTAACGTTAAATGCGCAAAACCTCAGACACCCCAAATGATTTTTAATTGAATTGACCTAATACTGTGAAGAAAACAACATTTAAAAAAAAATAAAGGTTTTATGTGCAGTTTTAGTTTGTTTAAAATGAATATTTAATATCCCGTGTATGAGAAAATTTGATTGGACTTCAACCATTTGTGTTTGTTTACCTATTTCGGCGGGTTTGCACACGTGATTGGTTGACTTATGCATAAATAGACAGGGCGACATTTAAAATGAAGTTTGTTTTTCAAAAATGTAACCTAAGTATATTAAAAAGTGGTTTAATTGATTCAGCTCGTTTTTCTGATCAAACTATTTTCAGGTTTTGCGCATTTAAAGTTACACGTTGTATTTTATAGTGTAGTTTCCACTACTACTGTTTTACTTTATTAATAAGCCTATTGCTATAAACCAGGAGTGATTCCAGACATCAGCTAGTTAGTGACATTATTATTATTATTTACTTTATTGCACACCTTATCAAGATGAGAAATCTTTAAAAAATAAGTTTACAATAGGCAGTCTTATCGCACAGGGTGATTTTTTTAATTGGTTTTTCGACATTGTTGGTGTTGTACAAAAAATGCCAATAATAGTGCTCAATCGGGAAATAAAACCTAAATGGCCTATTACAGTACGCGTTATTCAGCACACAATATACAGACTGGTCTTGTTTTTCATTCAGAGTAAGACAGTCTGACCCTTGTTACACTACGCGACGCGACGAGCCATAGACTAAAACTGTCTGAATATCGAGTAGTGTAATAGGCCCTTTACATAATATGCTTAGCAGTTGCAAGTTGCAAATGCAATATACAACCAGTAGAGCTGGACGACTCAAACTGCCATTATATAGGTACCTAAGTGCAGTGCAATAAGAGACACTTTATGAGTAAGTGTATTGAAAACTATTATTACATTTTGGGGAATGTGAATTGGAATCCCTATCCCTACTAATATTATAAATGCGAAAGTAACTCTGTCTGTTACGCTTTCACGCAAAAACTACTGAACGGATTTAGATCAAATTTGGTAGGTAGGTAGAAGAGACACTGGAATAACACATAGGCTACCTACAATTGCACTGCTGAGCACGGGTCTCTGCCCGTGCGATATAAACTGTAGTCCACGCGGGCGAAGTCATGGGCGGAAAGCTAGTAGTAAATATTTTAATTCCACCAAGTCCGTTCTGTCATCGGACCACAAGACGGTGTTGCGCCATTGATACATCTCATCCATATGAACATTCAACATATTAGCAGAATATTTAGCGGAATTCAAAGTTGTAAAAGATAGGAACAAATTGAAAACTAGGGAAAAAACCACTTAGGGGCCTTTAAGTCAAGAGTGAATAGGTTACTTCTAGGCAAGCGTTTCCACCGTCGCCAACATCATCGCTTACCATCGGGTGAAATGGTGGTCAAACGCAAGCCTATCAATAATAATAATTAAAAAAAAACTGTATTGTCTATGACTAGTATGTTTTTATTTTAGTTATCGGCCAAATGCTGGGTTGCCTAAAATAATAAATGATTCAAAATATTAGAATATTGTTATTTGATTTTATCAAGATTCTTATACACCGTTAAATTTTAATCGTTTTAATCCTTTGAACCAGTGGTTTCACTTATAAAATACTATTAGCTAGCGCAACAAGTTTTTTTCTTCTATTATGTCCTGTCGCTCGTCACGCTATCACTAAATCCCTTTTCATTCATATCACTTCTCACACAATCCATCCATCTTTTCTTTGGCCTCCCTCTCCCTCTCCATCCATCCACATGTAAATTCATAACTCTTTTAGCAACATGCGTTTCTTCTCTCCTCTTTACATGACCATGCCAAGACAAACAATTTCCTTTCAACTTTTCAGTCACTGACGCCACTTTCAAACTTTCCTTAATATACTCATTTCTCACTTTATCCATTATCGTCACACCACACATCCATCTTAACATTCTCATCTCCGCTACATGCAATCTTTTTTCATGCGTCTTTTTCACAGCCCAACATTCTGATCCAGACAGTATGACAGGCCTTATCAAGGATTTGAAGATTAACTGTAACCTGAACTTCTAGAATAAAAGCTTGATAAAATTAAAAAAATATATAATGATGTACATTACCATGAAAACCTCCACCGAAAATTAGTATGAACGAGATCTGGTAAGTAGTTTTTTTTTTAATACTTCATAAATCGTAAACCGCAATTTACCTTTCATTCAACCAACTCAAATATTAAAAAAAGTAATTTTATAAACACAAACCTTATGCATAAACCGTGAACCATTATTATAGGTAAGTTTGTACGGAACCCTCAGTGCACGAGTCCGACTCACACTTGCCCAGTTTTTAAATAAAATAACAACTTTTAACCTTTTCGCCGCCAACGTACACAAAACGCAATGCCTCGCCGAGCGCCAAGCTATAAATGTGTAACTAAATATACAGTAAACAGTAGTGATGGGGATATCGTCATATCGATGAATAAGATTTGTACGCGTAAAGTTAAGATTTAAAGTTGATTTTACGAATATAAATAAAAACTGATTAAATATTTCCAGATTTGTTTTATTTCACAGTATCCTTAATAAGAAAAAACAGTATAAATTATGAGTATCAAAGAAACTAATACATAACTCAATTAGAACTATAAGGAATGGGGTACATCTCTATTTGTTTCATGATCTCATTCTTTAACTTCATATCAAGTTATTGGCACTGAGGGCACGTTGAATTCGATTCTGATCAGGGATGGGGTCTATGGTCTTTCTTTCTTCTATTTTTGTTTATTCCTGTGTTTTTTTAATAACTTCAGTCAACGTTTTTTTTACCGTAGGTATCTAAGTGGCAGAATTTTTAATTGTTTTTAAAGTGTTTTTCTAACTACATAATTTCACTAAGAAATAGCGACACAGTTTGCTAGGTAATTCCCCTTTCCGCACAATAATATAACCAAGTAGATATAAGCACAGAATAGGTACATAAATCATAATATCTACAATATAACGTTACGTTTCATCCATTTAGATGATTTCTATACGAATTGCAATTGAGTTTCCGTTTTTTTCTTTGAAAAGAATTTCTAAAAAAGTCAAAACTACAGTGCTTTCATACACTGTATGTACCATAATAGTGTATAGAGTACAAAAACAGTACCTAAATCTACTGATATTACAGTGCATCTGGAGATACTGGGCTCACCGAACATTTTACATACCATACTTATTGAATTCCTACTCTTTGATGAATAAACATTATTATTATCATCCAGTTAGACATACCTCAGAATTATCTTCTGGTTCAATGTTCTCCACAAAATACTCCGAGTCCGATTCCACACCTTGCAAAATTTTAAGAAGTTTGTCCGAATCAAGTTCTTCACTCATTTTTCTATTTGTTATCAAGTGAAAGAAAGAAAGATGCGTGCGCGCGAATCCGATTTTGTGCTGCACTATGCCTAAGTGACCTTGACAGCCGCACGCCTATGACGTCCCTGACCAACTTCTATATAGTAGTTCGTGGCACTCGGTGGCGCACAGGGGCATAGACGACAAATTGTTTTGTAGAGATGGGAAAATAACTATCGACAAGAATTGGTAACAACTTTATAATTACGTATCGGCATCTACCTGAAGGTCGAAATTCATCTACTATCCTTTGTAATGAAGTAGATAACTAAGTTCATATTTTATTGACCTCAAATTGTTTTCGATATTCGTAACTTTCTGTATTTATAAATATTTCAATGGTGAAATCAATCTTTCACGGCACATCACTGGCCAACTTGATATGAAGTGATTGGCGTTCTGAGGAAAGTAACAAAATTCGGAGTTTCTGTTTTTGCCGATTTTAGGACAAACTAGGCCTTATTTTGTGTAGAAAAATAAAAAACAGGGTAGTAGACAGAGCTATCTTAAATAATAAAATGAAACAAAGCTTTTAATCACAGTAAATTTATTTTAATAAGATAGTTAAAATGAACAACTTCTATAGAAGTTGTGGCGCTGGTGGCACGAAAATCCCGAACTTCTATAGAAGTGCTTGGCGGTGAAAAGGTTAAAGAGTTTAATTTTTATTGAAATAACTACTTACTTGAAAAATGTGTGCCGCAAACTCCCTAATACCGCAGGGGTATAACCTGGTACTGTCATCCGTACAATAATAATCTAAGTAGAACCAGTGAGCCAGCTCTATCTGAAAACATATTCGCACCAGACTCCCACGGTCTTCTGGAGGCAAGTTGATGATAAAGCGACTGCAAGGAAAGGAATAATTTCTATAGAAACAGAAGTTTGTGTTACAAATTTAAACTTTTTGAATTCCATAATTAGAGACAAAATAGAAAGATAATGAGAGAGCGAACATTTTAATTGAATAAGTCGGTTTATACACAAATTATGCTGACCCATATCTGACAGGAAAAATATATTGTTGTGTGGTACAAGTACCTACTTTTTGGTTAAAACACAGGTTTGTGCCGCTAAACCAATTATGAATTCTTTTTTTTTTTTGTTGATTGGGAAAATCATCTTATGACAAAACACACTCTTGGGTGGAGCGGGAGATAGTGTCAGACTCTTACTGACTAAAAACCCCATCCCGTTCCTTCTAGCCTTCGTACCGGGGCACGAGCTCCCTTTCGGACAACCCTGGCCCCAGTAGGATTCGACCCAGCTGGGCCCCTCCTGCTGCTGACAACTCCTTGAGGCGCACGGGAACAGTGCGCGCCGTCGACGTCTTGAGCTGGGTCGGACACGATCGGACAGCGAGCTACCCATGGCTCGCCGTCCGCGAGCCAATTATGAATACTGATTTTTACATTTGTGGAATTACAACGATTATGGAATTTACTTCTATACGTAACATAGCTGTTGAAGCATTAAAAAAGGTTGTTGATTCTTTCAACGGACATTACAAGTTTCATAAAATTACTTTTTCTGTTGTGCACTTTAATATAAAGTTACAATAAAACTCAATATCAAGTATTTAAAGTTTTACAATTATTAACTGCATATTTGTTATCAATTAATTCATGAATCCCCAAGCGACCACCGGTGGCCGCGCATCTATTGTCTTACTATTGTGTCTCTAATTGACGGTATCTGAAGGGTTAAAAATTTTGATATCAAACTTGGCTGAAATTTTAGGCGAAAAATACACTAGATTTTGCTGTCAGTTTTTCCACAGTCAATGTTTTGATTGACGAAAAACCTGCGATCTACTGCGATGATTGACGTTTTTTTAGTACTGATTGACGAAAACCATCATTCGTGACTGATGGAATTGATTGACGCTTACCGTGTAATAGTCGCCTTATTGAGTAGTAAAACATAATATTTACATACACAGATTACACAGTAGTGTTTACCAAAAACCAAATTATTTTCATCTTCGAACAACCTACCTGCACAGGTCATCTAAAATGTCGGTAGGTATAGAATGTTGGCTTTTGTTTCCGCTAGCAGCAGTTGATCCCATCATAATTGTTTATTTTTAATGGTTTTATATTATGTTTTTAGTTGAAAAACGATGGGAAATTTTCAATTTCGCTGCCTCTTTGAGTCAAAGAGAATTGCTTTGAGTTTTCTTACTTTTTTTTAAAATCAATCAATCCACCCACAGATAAAAAATTGCGAATACAAGAATCTTATACCAAAGATTTTATATATCCTACTAGAGACAACTTCACACGTTCCAATCCATCTGCCAAAATTAGATTTTAACAAGAATATACAATCTGGATTGATTACGACCGACAACCTCAAAAATGTACTAAAGAGTACGATACAAGAATGCCCTTTTATCCCTTTAGGGCCGAATACACTACGCTGAATAACGCGTACACGTACGATATTCAGACTCGTCTTATTTTTCTTCCCGAGTAAGAGCCTAATACACTACGCTTATTATCGCGTACGATATTCAGAATTGTCTTATTTTTCATTCACAGTAAGACAGACAGTCTTGAAGGGCTTATTACACTACCTACGCGTTATTCAGCACGCGATATTCAGAGTTGACGTCGACACCTCGCTATAGCTGACTGAATAGCCCCCCTTTTACTCATTCGGTAATCTGTGCTCATTCGCACGCAAGACCACAGAGTACTTTGTAACAAGACGTCGACGTTGGCGGTTTTTGAAATATAAATATTTGAATATTGAATTTTTGGATGGCACTACCACTTTTGAAGACCCAAAAGATTACCGTAGTTCCTACTGTAACCAACTTGACTGCTTATTTAATTCATGAATCCCCAAGCGACCACCGGTGGCCGCGCATCTATTGTCTTACTATTGTGTCTCTATTGACGGTATCTGAAGGGTTAAATTATATGAACTAATTTCATGTCACCTGACAGACCATCATGTCACTCAAAAATAAAGCACTTTACTAACGAAAAAAAAAAAGTTGTAATCGGACCAGTAGTTTCATTCAGAGATAGTTCAATTTCGAATCGCAAAAAAATAATAAATGCGACGTATCAACAAAACAGTTTTTAGATTGATTCCTATCCTTGTGCTGCTATAAGAGATTGTTTTATGCCAAACTTCAGGATTCTAGGTCAACGTGAAATACGTTTTTTGCCACATAAACCGAAGTATCTTTTTACTTTACCTTTATAATACACTATTAGTGTAGACTTTAATAAAATTTATTTTTAAACGTCGTTAAGGTCGCTTTTTCATTGAAATTTTGTATACTTAGAATAAATCTTAATCCCCAAATTGTATTGTAATGAAAAGATGGATGGATTGTGTGAGAAGTGTTATGAAAGAAAAGGGAGATAGAAAATAGCGTGACAAGTGACAGGACAGAATGGAAGAAAAAAAAACGTGTTGCACCGACCCCAAATAAAATGGGACAAGGGCAGAAAGATGATGGTTACCCTAGTTAAAATCATAGATTTTATATAAATACTTAGTTAAAGAGGTAGAGGTAAAGGCCCTATTACACTGCGCTGAATAACGCGTGAGATATTCAGCCTCGTACTATTTTTCATTCATAGAAAGACAGTCTAACCCGTTTGTACACTACGCGATACTTCGAACCATAGACTAATACGTCGAACCATAGACAAAACGAGTCTGAATAACGCGTTGTTTAAGGGACCTATAGAGGGTCCTTTTCCACTCGTCTATCGTCAACATCGAAAATGGTTTAAAAGCTTGTTACTTCATCTAACGCAATCCTACGCGATGTTTGATGGAAAGGCAGCGCAAAAAAAAAGTGAGATAACGCCTGAAAACTGTTAGTATTCGGTAATTCCGAGATTTACTCGAATATTTCACAAAACTTGCTCCAGGAAATAGCTGTTTTTTTAAACCCTTAAAAGTTTTTGAAAAAGTTGTCGTCATTTAGAATCTTAATAAAATTTGCAAGGCTTCTATAGTTTTACTTCTTTAATTTTTAGGCAAATTATAAAGTGTCAAAGTTCACATAAAATAGGAGATTTTCAGAGGTCCCAGTCCAATCCAGATTAGTTCTCCCTCAAGAGGACACGGCGGTGCTCTGCCCAAGCGGGGCACACCTCTACCGTGTGCTCCACCGTGTCTTCCGGACCCATTAGCGTTCTTGTTATTTCAGGAGAAGTTCTAAGAAAAAGAATATAACTGACAGTATTATCGTCAGTATTCTGGAAGATGAGAGATCATCTTCCTAATACTATTGAACGTGGATCATTTTGATCACTTCCGCGCCTCATGTCCAATCGGTCGAAAATCTTATTTTATTGCATGTTTGATGTAGCTGATATTCGTTTGGCTCGCAGCCAAATAGATTCAGCAATAAGCGGACCACTAATATTTTTTTCAGGAACAAGCAAGGTTTCCGCCTTGCTTGTTCTCGAAAATCAGACGCTTTTCTGTGCCGAACTACTCAAAATTCCACGGAAAATTTATTATATCCCGGTTTTGTATCACGAAAAATACTCTAAAATGATCAAGGATCGTTTGCGATGTTTGAAAAGTGGCTGTATGTGCTACACTATGCTTTAAAATCATCCATATTACCCCAGAAGAAGGAGAAGTTGAGGACTGTAGCAGCACTACTTGTAGTTCCTTATCGGGCTAAGGTAAATAGTTACCACCTGCACCCAAATGTAAACAGGCAACGGTAAAATGATTACTACCGAAATTTCGCGTACTTCTGATTATATTTTTTTAGATTTTCATAGATATTAAAAAGGGTCGGAAGTGATTAACATTTAAATAATCATACAAAACCTGGTTTTTAACCGACTTCGAAAAGGAGGAGGTTATATGTTAAGCTGAATGAATGTTTTTTTTTTTGGATGTATGTTCACCGATATTTCGGTCAATGGTGGACCGATTTTGAAATTTTTTTTTTGATTGAAAGGTTATGCTTCCAAGTTGATCTCATAGAAATATTGTTCTGATCTGATCATGAACTTCGAAGATATGGAACAGAACTCCTCATAGAATCATAGCAGAATTGTCGTAACCAGTAAAATTGCTTTGTTTATACGTGTAGTCGATGACTGGCTGAAAGAAAAGGGGGAGGGAATGTATCGAACTGATCTGGTGATAAAGCTGGAAGGTTCATGTAATATAACCGTATTTGGGATTATTAGAATCGTTATGAGATGCACTCTGGCTTATGGCTATAAGGTAATTTATGTTTATCTGAAGGGAAAGTTCTTTTTAGTCTTAAATAACGAACATACAAAATTAGGTAGGTATCTATTATAGAAACACCGACTTCCGAAATTAAAATTATTTTGTACTTTTTAGTGTTTTTTACATTGAAGTCGGTTTAATTTGTTCTTGTTAAAAGTATTTTATTTAATATTTTTTATCTCTGGCCTATTAAGGGTTTAAAACTCGATCAGATTATCCTAGGGCTGTGATATTTTTCAAAATATCGATTAAATAATATCCTACAGTAGATTAGGTTTATGATGAGGTTGTAGTTTAAATAATTGGTGAAAAAAATACAAAACTATGTATATAGTTTTTCCTAAATATTTTGTGTCGATGTATGTAATGTAGATCATTGCAATATCGATATATTGTTAAAAAAAGTATTAGTAAATATAGATATTTTAATTAAAAATATTTGGTATATCGATATTTAATCAACAGTCATATTATTCGACTCTAGGATAATACTAGTACGCTCCAGTAGTCTCGAACCTACCGATTTTTCGGTATTTCTACCGATATGGGCTATGTTCTACCGAAATACCGAAATATAACGATTTTTCTACGATTTCACAGTATATATTGAAATTCTCCCGATTTTTCTACCGATTTCACACTTTTAACCTGGCAACCCTTTTCATGTATGTTTAATGTTACGGGGAAGCCCTCAATAGTATGGAACTAGTGCAGAATGTAATTCATATATTTTGGGGAATACCCTTGTGTCCTACAATTCGATGTTATAAGGGACTTCTCGCTCGGGAATTTATCTGTCTAGTCTATATAAACAGGAATTCGGTTTTATTTTTTCATTAATTTTCTTAAATTAGAGAGAGTACCTAACTTAAAGAGTGCCAGATAAGTAATTAAGTTAAATAAAATGTCGTCTGACGAGGAGCCAAGCGCAAATAAAAGTGTAAGAAGAAAAAAATATTTACAATATTATAGAAAAAAATGGAAAGAAGAATTTCCAGGTTGGCTGCAAGATAGCCGTAAAGGCTAAAGCTATGCCTATTGTAAGAGTTGCAATAAAGATATCAACATCACATCGGGAAAAGACGCTATAAAGAAACATAGTTGACACATTGACTGGCCCTGTTGGTCTAGTGGTTAGTGGCCCTGACTGCTAAGCCAGAGGTCGTGGGTTCGATTCCCACCCAGGACAAATGTTTATGTGATGAGCATGATCATTTGTTCTGTGTCTGGGTGTAATTTATCTATATATGTATGTATTTAGAAATATATAAGTATGTTTATCAGTTGTCTAGTACCCATAACACAAGCTCTGCTTAGCTTGGGACTAGACAGCGTTATGTGATAGTTGTGGAATATTATATTATTATTATTATAGTTCTTCACAAGCACACTCAGTTTCATCAAAAAATATAAAATCACTAGCCTATTACTTTCAAAACGACTCTTGAATACAGCTAATTGTTATGATTTTGAAATTAATTCCAAGATGACCTCGGCTATGGCCAAAAAATATTGGTACCATAATAAATAATTATACTTAAGCGTGATTATTATAAATTAGTCTGTAAGTTTTTTTTTAATAAATAAATGAATTAGATTGAATATTGTGTTTTTTTTTTACAAATACCGATTTTGGGTAGAAATATACCGATTTTAGCAATTTAGCTGGCATGTCTACCGATCTCGCACTATGACGTTCGAGACAACTGGTACGCCGTGGTACGCTCTGACCGCTCTGTAATCTGTGGATATTTCAACTGGCTGCTAGCAGGCGGGAATTAAAAAAAACAAAACCGATTTAAATTCCGAATTATAATTTCATTCATTTGTGCACTAATTTTATTGCGTGTTAGTCATCTGGTATCGATGTCAGAAGATATCTAGCAAAAATTAAAGAAGTGGATTTCATTCGTTTTCACAGTATTGTAAAAACAAATTAACCGCATAATATTTATCTAACCTAAAAATGTTGTTATTGGGAGATTTTTTTCCTAATTTTACTGCCAACTCTACCATTGGAGAATTAGATTTTCATAACTATCTTGGAGATTCGTAAGTTATTCATGAAAACATTTTAAAACCGATAAAAATTTTTTAGTATGGCTATTTATTTGTAAAATAATTCTTTTTTTTTTCATAAGTTCCAGATTCCGTAAAATTTTATTACCACGTTCTCATGTAAATGTGAATATTTTCTGCAGTATTCGGAAACAAGTTCTTTCAGTGCAAATGTTTCTTGACTTTTGACAAAATGTTATGAAAGAGTTGGAAGTTTCCTATCGCCCGGCTGAAACCGGCATGTCCTAAAACGAACATTTTTAAGACTACTACTAGCCTACACAGGCTCTGCATTGTGGATCATGTCCCGCTGATCTTACTGAAAGGAGAGCTGGTGTCCTATACGTGGGTGCACTTTGCAGGATAGATGAAACAAGTTACATTATTTAAAAATGTAGTAAATTTTATAATGACATGAATTTTACTAAAATTATAATGATATTGAATTTTTTACCATTATTTTGTTACTATCTAACCAATTATTCATGATCTAGCTCCGTTTCATACCAAAAACAATATATTTTTTATTAAAATCTTTCAATAACTTCACTTTTTTTTAGCTGGGGTATTCTATTCTCCCACCCCTCAGATTTCACTCCTGTATGCACTACAGAGTTGGCCAGAGTTCTGAAGCTAATGCCAGAGTTCCAAAAGCGCAACACCAAGGTTATTGGCTTGTCCTGTGATAGTATTGAATCGCATGTGGATTGGTGCAAAGATATTCAATGCTTTGCAGGTAATATTACTCTTTTATAATTAAAAAATTAAAGGATTATCATAGTTATTTGAAACTGTTTGAAGGCTAACATGTTGAAGAAATAACAAAACAAATAAAAAACATATCAATTGTATGAAAGTCTATAAGTTCTAAAGACAGGTATAGCAGCAAATAATCATAAAAAATTTGATCCAGCATCACCAAGTGCAATTAAGGAGTGGGTCAATAATGATAACATGGATGAAGAAGAGAAAGAATAAATTTACATACATAGGAATATCATTAATTTGTTATCGGTAAAAAATTAAAATTTTACAAAATTATTCCAATGGTCCCCAAACCGGGCATTTTTTTAAAGAACAAAGCTGCTTTGCTATTCACTTAAAACAATAGTTTGTTATCACTGGCCAGCCATGATAATAAACTTTACAAATAAAATAAGAGTCAACTAAAATAAGGCATTTGTAAGTAGTAGTTGTAGTGTGTGTTAGAAGTATGCAGTTGAAAATGTATGTTTTTAAAACTTGTGTGTGTTTGTGGATCATTTTCAGAGGTTAGAATTAGGTAATTCATGTAATTGAATTGAAATGTTGATATTCATATGGAACTTCCCCGGATTTCTAATGAAAAGTCCCATATGGCTCAATATTGCAAGTAAATAAGAAAAACCTCAGAGATAGATAAGACAAATAAAACAAAGATAGAGAAAGATCATACAATTTTTTTTAATTTTTCTTTGAAAAAGATCTCTCTACGTCAACTGAGGTGAGGTTAACAAATGTCTAACGACAAGGACTGGAAAGTTTAACTTCCTGCATTAATATGCAGGAAGAATACTATTCTGCTATATTTCAGATTGTCATAAAAAAAATTCTGCTCTTTAAAATTAATCTCTGAATCTCTTTAGCTTCAGGCTCCACTTTATTGTTTTGGTGTATGGAATCAGTATATCCACCTCAGTAACTCTACCTAATTCCGATCTCTGGTCATTACACATGTTATATAATTAAACTAGCTTCTGCCCGCGCGGCTTCGCTCCCGCTCTTGCCTACTCTACCCTACCCTACACTACCTTAATTTTATTTTTTTTCCATAAGAACCTTATCCTCACAATAACAACAACAACAAAAAAAAAAAACAGTCGAATCGGTCAAGCCGTTTTCATGCTATGTCGTGACAACGGAAAACGGGTTTCATTTTTATATATATAGATTATGGTGGCTAGTTTAGCAGAAATGTAACAATAATACTGAATGTATGTACTAACACATGAAGCCCCATGCAGAGGGACCACTGGGCAAGCGCTGCCACACAGTGGGTTCCTACAGAAAGAAAGCGCCGTTGAGGCCGGCAATTTTCTCATCACAAAGTTTACATAATGCTAACACTTTACAATTTACACACCTTGGTATAACTAAGTAGGTTTCTATAAGAACTGTATTACAGGTCACCAAGTCTCCCTCTTGTAGCCACACAACTGGGTATAACCTAAACATTGTTTCACAGTTCAGAGTTGTTTAAATATTTGAAAAATAAAAACCAAAAACAAAAAAAGAAACAAAGAGTTAAAATATTTAGGAGTTAGCAAAGATAGAGTCGTAGCCTATAAAATCTTACAATTTTTTTTAAATATTTTTAGGTTGCAATGAGGATGAGAAGTTCCCATATCCAATAGTTGAGGACAAAAACAGAGAAATTGCTAAGAAGCTCTGCATGGTCGACAAGGATGAAGTGGACATTTCAGGGATACCACTCACTGCTCGTGCTCTCTTCATTGTTGACCCCAATAAAAAATTCAGGCTGTCATTTCTTTACCCAGCCACTACGGGTAGAAACTTTGAGTAAGTGTTACTAATTTATCTTTTTGGTCACTACTGGTATCATTATTATTAGGCCGGCCATACATGGACAGCTCAAGAAGTTGACCAATGATTAACATACACGGACCGCTCTTGGAGTCAGAGTTAACAGATTGAAGGTGCCAGTCATAACAGCTGGATCAGTTTATGCCAACTACTCCAGCAGTTGGTAGATACCAGGCGCGCAGGCCACTCAGAAAGTTTTGCGAAAAAAAGTTTATGTATACCTAAGCCACTGGCCACTTGTAATTATTTTGATAACTTGGTTATAATACCATTGTTTGAATTTTGAATTTCCCTCCGCATTTTTTCGAAAGCCAAATCAAATTATGAAATCAAATTATGATCTCGTTTAAAAAAGGATCTGCAATGTGAACATTTTCGTGCGGTGATTTTCTACGATTTTAAATGCGTGCTATAACCTGTTGAGTAATTTGATCGACTTCAAATTGCTTTTATGGATGAAGGACCTTAGAAAACAACCATGTACCGCTGGTATAACGAGTTCAAGTTCTGTTGCCTTACTTTGGGGGGATGAATAAAGAAAGGAGTAGTCGTCCTAAGACGACTGTCACGCACGTACAAAGATCCGCATACTCCGCATAGGACTAAGTGCGGAAAACATACTCAGACATAGACACAGACGGCTGTCACGAAAAAAGAATTCTCTAAAATAAAAATTCAGGCGAAAGGGATACAGTTTTCATCGACAGAAGACGCGCTAACAGCGTTCGAAAAGACCAAGATTTAATAAAAATATTTTATCCATAGAAGTTAGTTTTTTAGTTTCTCAAAACTTTCTGAGTGTTCCACGTATGTACTGCTCAACAAGTCACAATTTCGATAGCATTCAAAACATTAAAAACACGAATTTTGAGGAAGAAGCACTACTACAGCTACTTTTGCTCATGATGTTCCGTACCATACCTTCGAAGTTTCATCGTCAGATCATAACAATATTTCTATGGGACCAAGTTGGAAGTATATCCTTTCAATAAAAAAAATAATTTTCTATATGGGAACCGAATCGGTAAACATACATAAAAAAACTGGGCCAGTGCGACTCAGACTCGCGCCTTGAGGATTCCGTACAGACTTACCTATGTAGGTTTGGTAAATATTAATTATGGTTCAATTCCGGAATGAAGCCTCGAAAGATTTTTACGAAACATAGTTTTCAGATTAATTCCTATACCTATGCTATAAGACCTTACTTTATGCCAAATTTCAGGATTCTGGATCAACGGAAAGTACCCTATGAATTTGGTTTCCCAGTGTCTAAATGTACGTTTTTTGCCACATAAAACGAAGTACCTTTCTTTCTCTCGTTAACTTCAACTCGATACTTCCACGCGTTCCCGAGATAAAGAGTTTTGACAAACAGACAGACGGACAACAAAGTGATCCTAATTATGCCGTAAGGGTTCCGTTTTTTCCTTTTGAGGTACGGGACCCTAAAAAACACTTTCGACCGAAAGAAGTTCTATCTTCTTACTGTATGAAGGCTGTAAAAAAGATAAATGGAATTATATTTACAATAAACCATCCAGATTACAATATTATGAGTTTTGAGTGACACAAGATCCCATTGTTATGTCGAAGTTTACCCCAGAGGCATGTTATCAGTAGTTCTGATAATATTTATCTTTGAAGACGTTAAATATTATTGGATAATGGCTTATCGCGTTCACATCGACATAGTGAAGGAAGAATATTGACATAATGACTTGACAATGAGCAACTTGTGGCGTGCAAGAATATAAAAGTAATAACACTTGAATAAATATTGCTTCGTTCGTAATAGTTACCTACATGTACTGAGTTACTCTAAAGGTAGCCATACAAGCTAAGGTACACCTGACTGGTTTGCCTATGCAGTTATACTTGTCAGGTAAACTTGTGTGGAAACATGCACAGTTACACCACCATGCACCTTTATTCAGGATGGGGATGATATTTAAATTCATTTTAGTATATTTTTGATTGCTGGTAGAGAATGCCTGGGTTGCATTAAGTCCGCATATAGGGACCATTACTGATACTATACATAAAGTTTGATAAAATAAAATAAATACGGCTTGAAACCTGATTATCAAGGCACTTTCTTAAACGCTTAGTATGTGTGTGTTCTAGAGAAAATAAAAATCCCGACTAATACTGGACAGTAAACATTTTATTAAGCTAGCTAAGTAGCTCTGTCTTTTTTTTAAATACATTTTTCTCATTATACTAGCGGTCTCAACAGCCATTGTCCTATTCGATCTCAAGTTAAAAAACCAAAAACCGTTTAGCGGGGAGTTTGTGACAAACACACCTGAGACGACACGACTTGTCTTGGCCAGATGTTAGAATCGATCACTTCTTGATGTGATCGGCCATTTCATGACATGGTGCTATTAATGAAAAACTCATCGGGATAGTACAAATAACTGCAGTAGTAGCAGCCAGCTACTACTTCATCTGAAAGGGAACGATAATAATTTGACCGATAATGAAGCATGCTTGCCCAATTGTTTTATTATCTCGCGACTTAAAAACCGACTGGTTATAGCTATAGCGTAAACATATTAGTCTTTCCTCGTCCACGGTAGGGTGTGCTTTCAGTTAATCCAAGGGTCTGCCAACTTATGGAGCTCTTCGGGGCACGGTGGTATCTCTGTCTCAATTGGATGGTGATGATCACTTCCACGGACCGACTTCGGCAAACGTAGCTGACGAACGATTTTAGACCTGTATTATATATGTACAAACCTATGATCCAGAATAAAGATATTGAATGGAATTGAAAATTATGCCAAGGTTAAAACAGTCAGTAGGTATAAAAATTCGAAGAAAAGGTAATATTCAGACCAGATACTTACGCATTTAAATTATTATAGGTATTAGTAGGGATATTATAAATGCGAAAGTATCTCTTCACGGCTTAGAGGTTGAACGAATTTGGTAGACCTTGGCCTGGATTAGGACATAGGATTTTATCCCAAGAGTATGTTTCTATGGAATAATACCTAATATTTGTTTATTAACATGTAATGTTTTAAATTCCAGTGAGATACTGCGGGTGTTGGATTCCTTGCAGCTGACTGATTCTGCCAAAATCGCTACGCCTGTGGATTGGAAGGTAGGATAGGACAACTTTAATTTTATCGCTCTGTAATAGCCAATAGCCCGAACTTATGTTAACCTTCGTAATTATCTGTTTAAAGATTTACCGTAACATATTGTGTGACTGTGTGCATCTTGATTTCAAACTGTCTAAACATTAACGTGTCTTTGAGAGCTAAAACCTTGTGTGCCGAGCGAGTGCTGGTTACATTCCACAATTAGCGGTTTAAACAGAATGGCTCGAAGTTTTACCTGTAAGACTGGGCAAATCTTAGCTTTTATTGGCAATTTTTTCTTAGTTTAGGCTTTTACAGTAACACACATATAAGGTTAATAATAATAATGGTTTGTTTTATGTTTTTTCAATCACTGCTCAAAGAGGGATTAACCGCCGTAATTATGGTGTGCCCAGCACTAAGTTGCGACAGTTATTTTTGCCATTTTACCATGAGCCGGAACTCTGTCCGACAGCCAGCAGAGTTTCACCCCGGAATTGCGTGTCCATGCACAAATCGTACATGCGTGCAAGGACTGTTGCCTCTAGCTCCCGTGATGGCAGACTAGCAAGGAGGCTCACCGTTTCACGGGAGGCCGTGTGGTATCCCCGCACTATCTGGATGGCCATGACTCTATGGCATGCGTTCAGCTTGGCCACCGGTCGCTTTCACAACAACGGGGCCCACACCGGCGCTCCTTAAGAACAGCGTGGAGCATCCGGCAAAAAGGCTAGATCGTAGGTTCGGCAGGAGCCGCTTGAGGGTTGCCCCAGTCCGTTTCAGTTTGGGAGCCAGACGTTAGAAGTGTTCCTCGGATTCCAATGGCTGTCGAGGACAAGTCCCAAAACGGAGTGAGTACACTTCATCGACAACTCGACGCCGATGTGAAACCCATCTAAATTTATTTACCGCCTAGTACAATTCTCCCTGCGCCAAGACCAGCATATAGTCTGCGTAACAGACTACGCTGCGCAGCACGTAATAGTGCCTTATATTCCTCAAGGGTGGTCTTGGTACCGATCCCTGCGGAACACCGCACGACATTTCGGTGTTTCCATTCTCCTTGGTGACCGGGGTAGATAATAAACCTGTCCTTCAGGTAGGCTTCGATCACACCACGAAGATAGGTCGGCTTCCGGTGATACGCGAGTCCTCCTCCAATGCTACTCCAAGGCATTGAAAGCGTTGGCTATGTCCAAAGAAACTGTAAAGAAGACGACCTTGTCACAACCTACTGCCTTGAACACCGCATCCTCCATAGTGGCTCCCACCGCGTGACGATGCAACCCCGAGGCGAAATTCCGAGTCGAAGCGGCAGTTGTAGGCACAGTTCCGGCGGGATCTTATGGTGGAATGGCACAGCTACTGTCGCAACCCAGCACGGGGCACGCCATAGTTAGCCTTCCGCGTGACGCAGATCCTCACCAAACATGGCAAGTAATGCATAAGCTTGGGAGGAATTCAGGAAAATATAATAAAAAGGAATATAGAATTCCTGATGGCATGTGAGCCATCAGGAATTACCCGCGTTAAAAATATTGGAAATATTGTTGAATGATAACATGCCTTTTACGCTGTAAAAAAGCGCGAAATGCAATTCGCTTAAATTTCGTTTTAGGTAAGTTTTTTTTAAAAGACCAGATGTACGAACCTAGATAAATATTGTCTAAATCCATCATATCATCATTATATGGTGGAAATATGCTCCAATTGCAAATGAGCTTGGTAATACCAAGCTCGTTTGTATGGATAATTCATCCGTCGCCGTGCTCTTAGGCCTAAGTTATTGTCAGTACAGTCGCGTAACTTTTGTTAGCAATAATAATATGCCTTCATTTTAATAATAATAGGTATAATAAGTGTCTGTTTGTAAAATCATACGGACGTCAAAATTTAACTCAAAAACTTAGAAAATCTGTGGTGTTTTAATGCCTGCACGGCAGTATTGGCTAGGTTTACTTATCTCTATAAAAATATAGTTCCTAAAGCAATAAAACATAATATTTTGAGCGTTTTTTTTTATATTTTGAAAATATTCGGATAGCACTGAAAAAATATTCATCATCAGCCTTTTTAATGTTCCCACTGCTGAGACTCAGGCCTCCTCTCTAGGAGAGGGAATGGGCCGTAATCTACCACGCGGGCCCAGTGCGTGTTGGTGAATGTCACATGTCTTCGAATTTTTTTTTTTCTCTCGACGGGGAAATTCATCATTGACAAAACCCGCTCTTGGGAGGAGCGGGAGATAGTGTCAGACTCTTACTGACTAAAAACCCCGCGCCGTTCCTTCTAGCCTTCATACCGGGGATCTAGTTTCCTTTCGGATAACCCCGACCCCGGTAAGCTTCGACCCAGATGGCCCCTCCTGTTGCTGACAACTCCTTGAGGCGCGCGAGAACAGTGCGCGCCGTCGACGCCTTGGCTCGGTCCGGACAGTTACCGGACGATCGGACAGCGAGTTACCCATGGCTCGCTGTCCACGAGCCCGCGTCTACGGTGGCTGGAAATCGGGGCTGGAACTCCGGCGGCGGCGGCGGCGAGGGTGCCTGAGCGGGCGGCCTCCTCCTTTGCTAGCATTACTGCTTCGCAGAAGGAGGCGACCGCCTGCCACTCCTCCTCGCTCCGGACCATGGCCTGAACCAAGGCCCGGCGCGAGAGGTCTCCACCGCCGATCGCCCCCACGAGGGCACGGCGGTGCTCCGCCCAAGCAGGGCACACCTCGATTGTGTGCTCCACCGTGTCCTCCGGGCGTTCCGCACAGTGGCGGCACCCGGGCGTCCTTTCCGCTTGAATCCGATGCAGGTACCTCCCGAACTGAAAATCAAGACTTGCAATCTCTAGGCGTGACAGAAAATTTAAATTGGCCGCCAAATCGTAAAACAAATCAAATGAATTAAATTAGTACTCAATAATATTAGCAGAGTTCTATTTTCTCAATATAAACGTCATTTTTTCTTTATATTCTTTAAAAATGGCCAGAACTATGTGTTACCCTCGTAGACCCGTGCCTCACTGGGACACCATGCCGGAGTTGCCAGTGCGCGCAGCCAAGAAAATGCATGCAGCTCTTGGGTGTGGACGTCATCTAACCAATTTTTTTTGTTACGCATGATCAAGACCCTGGCTACGCTACCATGTCGTTCCACGGCCTTTAACCATTAACCCCTCAGTATTAATATAGTAATAATTACCCAATTCTTGAATTAATGGGTACAATTTTTTTCCAGGTTGGAGATGACTGCATGGTACTGCCTACTGTGCCCGAAGACCAGATACCCAAAGTGTTTCCGCAAGGCACTACCGTTGTTCCTATGCCTTCCGGCAAGAATTACCTGCGGAAGACAAAATGCCCAAAGCTAGTAACACCATAATGATTATAACTGGTTTCAGTTTATAGACTGACATATTTCATGTTATTGCTACTTGTAATATGCACATAATTTGAAAAAATCTATTGAAAGTTATTTTAATAAATATTAAAGTTTCAGATATTGTTTTATTTCCCACACAGTTTTGACTTGAGTCTTGTGAGTTTCGTGAAATCATGCCAGGGAGTCTACTCGCTTTCTCCGAAAAACGAAGTTTCGATTGAAATTTCGCGTGCCACGTACCACGGTTCCTTTCGTTCCCGAAATTTTGCACTCGACGAACGAAAATTGTTTGACGTACGGAATCTCTAAACCTACTCTAATTAGTTATGTTCCGAAAAAAAAAATATTAAGACAGAGGATTGTATGCAATTTTAACTTCAAATGAATATCGTTCGTTTACGAAAGTTTCGTTTCGGAGAAAGCGAGTAGACCCCCTGGTACGGAAAGACAGTAAAATATCATAAACATCATAATGGCGGGACCAAATCTTGTAACCGAATAATTTTAGCATGTATATTTTGTACGTTTTAGTACGATTTTGTACGCTTCGTGAAATTTTTGTACCTCACACGGTTTAAGCGGAATTCCAGGATATAGTTGGCCCCGCCATTATAACGCGTTATAATGGCGGGACCAAGCTTGTACGCTAAAACTATAACGAATTTCATCATTCTGATAAAACTAGTATTATGTACGCGATTTAGTACTTCCGAAAATCAACAATAGGTAACAGAGATATTATTAGTTTTTTTTACAAAATCATTTTTCTAATTTTTGACATTTAGGCGCCTCAACAATTTGACGACCAAAAATACGTCATGTAAAAAGTTGCAGTTACATTTCGTGCAGGCGCTTTATTATTATTTATGTGTTTTATTTATATCATAGTATAACACTAAGTTATCAATAAATATTGAGTGTGAAATATTGGAAAATTATTGTTTTACATTTTAACATACTTTATAAAGTTACTACTATAAATAATCTATAAGTATATCCTACTTATCTACCCTCGGTAATAGTACCGAGGGTCAGTCTGCAACATAATACTTAACAATTTTTAATTAAAATTAAAATATTGTATTCTGAGTCAATAAAGAAACAATGGTAAAGTAATCGAACAGAGATATTTTTAACTACTCAGTTACTTGGATAAGCAAGATGAAAAGCAATCTATTATGATATATAAATTTCTTTCGTAGCAAGAGTTATACTGTACTGTATGGTGTCGAACGTAAAGAATAGCACCATCCCATATCTTCTCGTGGGCGTCCTAAGAGGCGACTAAGGGATATTTAGAGGCTGTGCACACCATAGCACCTTAGGTCACCTCATGTTGGCAAGTTAACCACCAACAAAAGCATTCCCAAGGAGGGTTGGTATCACAGGCTGGCGGCCATAAATGGAAATCGAAATTACATAAATAGCAGAATAAAAAAAAAACAGACAAAAATGTGTCGTTGTTGATGTTTCAAACTTCATGTTCACGTGTATCTTATTTTCGTTTTTTTTGTTATAATAATGCGTAAACAATAAAATAAAATTTGAAAAATACGGAAAAATTATATTATAAGCCTTCCTCAGTCGACACTTCATTATGTTGCAGACTGACCCTCGTTACTAGCGCCTGCACGAAATGTAACTGCAAATTTTTACATGACGTATTTTTCGTCGTCAAATTGTTGAGGCGCCTAAATGTCAAAAATTAGAAAAATTATTTTGTAAAAAAACTAATAATATCTCTGTTACCTATTGTTGATTTTCGGAAGTACTAAATCGCGTACATAATACTAGTTTTATCAGAATGATGAAATTCGTTATAGTTTCAGCGTACAAGCTTGGTCCCGCCATTATAACGCGTTATAATGGCGGGGCCAACTATATCCTGGAATTCCGCTTAAACCGTGTGAGGTACAAAAATTTCACGAAGCGTACAAAATCGTACTAAAACGTACAAAATATACATGCTAAAATTATTCGGTTACAAGATTTGGTCCCGCCATTATGATGTTTATAAAATATCACGTGTACATCTCGATTGAGGGCCCATTTTTTAAATCCTTATGAAACGAAACAAGATTTACAGGGAATTTAGTTAAAAATTTGTAAAACTTACATAAAGCAATGAGCCATTAATTTTTTAAACGTAAAATAAAAAAGTTATGATTAAATAACGTGGGCCCTCAATCCAGACGCGTGTATAAAGAGGCAGTCTAAGGCCCGGATTCCTCTGTCGCTGACGTCGGTCGCGTAGCGCGCTGACCATCAGCGCCAATGAAAACATCCGTAGTGCGATACTGACCGCTCCACGGTACAGGCGTCCAAGTGGATTTGTTGTGGATTTGTGAAGCGGAGTTTGAATTTGGGATATTATTATGAACCCGTTTATAAATTGTTTAGTTGCTGCAGCAAACTTACGCAAGAAGAGACGGCGTCAATATAGAAAAAAAAAGATATCACATTCACCCAATTGTTGCTGATAGGGTGACGAATGGTGAATTTTGCTCTGGCATCGCCATCTTTGTAAAGTTCATTCGATAAATCCCACAATGCAGGACGTAGGCGCACCTCGGCAATCACACGTTCGGTATCAATGTTCATGGTGGCGGGCGACTGTACGCGCGCGTGCCGACGGTCGGGAACAGAGTGAGGACGCTCATAGCGTTCTATAGCGCGTCAGTCGACCGACGAACGCGGCGCTGACGAGCGAGACCGACGCGCGTCCAGCGGCGCGTAGCAACTCGCGCGCCGCTGATGTCAGCGTCACAGTGTGGTGCTTCATAGAACACAACCTATATTCGTACGCGCGACCGACATCAGCGACAAAAGAATTCGGGCCTAAATGTGGGAAAGTACGATGTCTGGGTTAGTAATTATAATTTAGGAATTTAGTTAAGTGTAGAATCACATTACAGATTTACGGCGAAGATCAGGCCCAACCAGATTGATCAAGTCATAAGTGCTGAGCTTCCGGACCCTGACGTCGATCCTGTTCTGCATTAGATTGTGAAAAGTCACATAGTGCATAGCCCCCTGCGGCACGTTAAATCCAAGTTCCCCGTGCATGAAAGATGGACGATGAACCTACGAAAAGATTCCCAAAACAATTTGACAACGAAACCATTACTGGTGAGGATGGATATCCCTCATACTGGCGCCGATCACCAGCAGAGGGCGGGCATTCCACTGAGCTGAGCACGCGTCGCTAGGCGCAACCAGTCGATAACAGATGGATTGTTCCTTACTCACCAGTACTGTCCAGGAACTTCCAGACGCACATCAACGTCGAGTCATGCACCACAATACAGATACGTCAACAAATGGAGCGATCAGGCGACGTTTACTTTACAGAGCATTGATAAAGATGAGGTGACCAAGTACCAGTCTGGTCACTACATAAGCACGTCTGAAGCGGTTCTCTATACATGACAGGTATCCTACCGTCATGCATTTAGACGTCCACCTAGAGAACGGCCAGCGCATATATTTTAATCCCGGCAACGTTGTTGAGCGCTTGGAAAATCCGCGCCAAACCACTCTCTTAGCATTTTTCAGGCTCTGTGAAGTCGACCAGTTTGCGAGATCCCTTACGTATGACGAGGTGCCTTCATAGAACACGTACGACAAGCAAAGGGGTGTATTTAACCGACGTCAACGAGGAGGTGCTGTGGAAGGTTTTCCGGGAATTTTCAAGGACACCGCATTGGGTAGGGTTTATACCGTGTATCCGAATAAAGGCGAATGCTATTTTCTGCGGTTGTTACTTCACACTATCCGATGCCCAACGTCTGTCGCCGTTCTGAGGACATTTGATGGCGTGGAGTATCCCACTTTCCGCGCAGCCTGCGTAGCACGTCACCTTCTCGACGATGACCAAATTGGGATGACACCCTCGCGGAGGCAAGCGTCAGTGACAGTCCCAGCCGCATGAGTCATCTGTTTGCCGTCATCTTGGTGTTTTGTGGAGTCGCGAACCCGGTAGCTTTGTGGGACAAGTATCGCCATCATCGGCTTTAAGTAGCACTTTTTTCGTGCTACTGGAGACGAATTCGAAGTAACTGATGAACGCGTGCTGAACACATGTCTCAGTTTAGTTTTCTATTAATATTTTTATACTTTTTTGCTATTCGGAAAAATCTTCATAAATGAATCCGGGAAGTGATTTAGTGCGCGAGTCCGACTTGCACTTGCCCAGTTTTTCTTTTTGAGGTTTGGAAAACTAAAAACGCCCTAAATACACTACCTCAAAGGTAATGCGGAAACGTGTGCAAATTATGACGATTACCTCTTATAACTTTTTGAATCATTAGGTATATCGTGGGTATATCTCAAAAACGGTGGCTCAAGCAAAAAGTATTAAGACATTTTTGTAGATACTGAAATCTAATGATAATCGTTTCTACAGTTTTTGTCTTACCTAATTAAAACTTACTGTTTTGCTGAAAATCGGGAAAAACTCGTTTTTGTGTCAAAGGTCACAAAAAATTGCTTTTCGCGATTTTTTTTTTAGTTAGCTGTCGGACCGATGAGGACTTTTTAGATTTCATTTGTAATAGTGTTTTAAACAATCCTACCATTTTTAGCTGGGTGCGAATAATTTTTGCTCTATTAATTGACTGGACTATCAATACGGGTATATTTTTACTAGACCATTTGTCAAGCAGATTAGTTCCTTGTGATGAATTTATCTCTGGTATTGCATAGGTACTCTTTGTTGTCAATTGTGGCTTATGAAGTTACAGCGCAAACATTCGATTTTCCACCACTTACAAGCAATCTTGTAAATTCGAAACGGATTTCGTCATTTTTTTCAAGATTAGTAAATGCTGACGAAAGGAATTCAACGATTAAACGATGCTCTGAAATGAAACATTTATTTCACTGAATACCTACAAGTTTACCTATCTGACCACACATTTCATATATTGATGATGATGATGCCGTCTAGCCGATTTCAGCCACAACGACCGCTTTCTTTAGCTCCTCATAGTGGCTGTGAGCCCAGATGAGCTGCTCTGTTATGTGCTCTCATGTGACTTGCGTGGACATTTCTGAACACCATTAACGATATGATAATTTATTGCTGTTGGTGATCTAGCTTTGAGGTCTTTGCGTTTTTGGTCAAATTCCAACCTATTTTTATTTTCAAAGGTATGTACGTGCCGCTGCACACAAAGCCTCCACTCAGGCCGATTTTGAGCTTGTGTCTCCCAAGTCGCGGGGTTTTTATTTCTTCATGTGTCAATACTGAACATCCTTAAAACGTTGAAACTGGTCACGACGATTTGCCTGTGGTTGTACTCGGTGTCCAACTTGTGACCTTGGTAAATATTTTTTTACAAAAATGTCACATGTTGTAAAAACTTTTGGAATCGATTCAGTAACTGATTCTCTACAAACTGTATTCGAGCTTCGCATTAACTAAAAATAAGGATGTATCGACCCAAATACATTTTACGTGATGCGCGCAAAACTAAAAACATCTACAGATTTATGATATGTATAGATATAAATATAGACAGAAGAAGATAAGGCACATGAACACCTTATTTGGAAATAAAGATAAATTCCACATTAAACATTCACCAGTGGACAACATGATCCAGTCTAAACTTATCAATTACAGGAAGTAGGTACGGTGTTTTTTTTTAATTTATACACTTTTGGACACATCTATTGGCCCACCTTAGAGTTTAGGTTTCGATGGCCCCTACCGAAATATGATTGCTAGATTGAACAAAAACTGTTGATGCAGTTTTAAACCATTTTACCATCTTTTTCGATCGTATTGTTTTAAATTTGAATTCAGAATACCATACGACATGGAGCTACGCCTAACAAGTCGGATATGCGCCTTGTTAATGGCAATTGATTTTTGAATAAAAAACATGTTTTATCAAATAAAGGTTTAATTTAATAACGCGTGTTGCCTCCATGGGCATCTACCACAGGTCTCATACGATTAGGCATAGAGTTTATCAACCGCTCTATGAAATTTTGAGGGATCATCTCCCATTCCTCTTCTATGGCAGTTTTCAACTCCTGCATCGTCTGGGCAACTGGCTGACGAGCCTTAACACGTCTTTTTCCATCATTGCCATGTAACACAATTTTAGACTCATCATAAAAGAGTACACGGCTCCAATCTTGCTGTGTCCAATTTAAATGACTGCGTGCGAAATGAAGGCGCGCTGTTCGGTGGGCTCGCGTTAGTTTGGGCCCATTAGCTGGCTTGTGTGGTACCATATCGCGTTCTTTTAACCTTCTCCGAACAGTTCGAGCGCTCACAGATACTCCGTGGAAGCCGCGAAGTTGGTTTTGTATCTCAATGGAGGTAAGGTGACGATTTCTCAAGCTGGTCGTCACGATGAATCGATCCTGCCTTTCAGTTGTGACCCGAGATCGTGGCCTTCTTTGGCGACGAACAAAGCCGCCAGTCTCTAGGTACCTCCGATAAACATTTCGGACTGCAGATCGACTTAAATTAAGTTGAGCACTCACGTTTCTTTGGCTGTGTCCGGCCTGAATAAGTGCCACAGCTTGGGCGGCGACTTCAGGTGAAGTATCCATAGATTATTGATAGAACCTCACCTTAATGTTAAGAATAAGTAATGTTTGTTGCAAAACCAAAGATATCAATCACTTTTTCAAGAATTAAATCCAAGTAAACCAATAAAACCAAGTTTTCTTAGTATTCGATTGTTTGACATCAACAAACAGGCTCCAAATTGTCCTTTGTTTCTTTAAATTCTGTGTTCGAAATTCAAAAAAAGACTATTGAATGAAATTGTGAATGTGCCAGGTTCAAAACTGCTTTAAAACTTTTTGCTCGACCTAATATAAAATTTTAGCTAGGACCAAACGAAACTGAAAATACAAGGTGGGCCAATAGATGTGTCCAGAAGTGTATAAACTAGTGTTTGACTGCGATACCACCTGATGGTAAGCAGTGAATCAGTGATACAATTCTCTGATGGAAGTCGGTTTAATTTTTTTTTGTAAAAATATTTTATTTTTCACTTTTTAGTTATGGTAGCACCACTAAAAAGTACTTACCCTTCAGATAAAAATAAATTACCTTGTAGCCAGAGTGCATCTCATAACGATTCTAATAATCCCAAATACGGTTATACATTACATGAATTTTCCTTTCGGCGTTATCACCAGATCTTCGATACATCCCCTTTTTTTTCAGTCCGCCATCGACTACACGTATAAACAAAACAGTTTTACTTGTTACGACAATTCTGCTATGATTCTATGAGGAGTTCTGTTCCATATCTTCGAAGTTCATGATCAGATCATAACAATATTTCTATGGGACCAACTTGCATAACCTTTCAAGCAAAAAAAAAATTTTCAAAATCGGTCCACAATTGACCGAAAGACTGAAATATCGGTGAACATAGATACAAAAAAAAAAAATACATTCAGTCGAACATAGACCTCCTTCTTTTCGAAGTCGGTTAAAAAAAAAACATACATTCAGCCGAATATAGAACCTCCTCCTTTTCGAAGTCGGTTAAAAACTAATGATCATCTATTAGGTAGGTACATAGCAAGTTTTTTTTAGGTGGAAAACCATCCAATGACTTCTCTTGCTCTTGATCGGAGTGGGAGGGCGTGTCAGACTTTTACTGACTAAAACCCACTCCTACGTTCCTTCATTGCCTTGCATCCCAGGGCTCTGGGTTTTCCTTCCAGAAGGGACTCCACTGTAGGCTTCGACTCTGTTGGGCCCCTACAGTTCTGCTGACAACTCCTTGAGGCGAGCATGGAACACTACGCGCCGTCGACGACTTGAGCTTGGTCCGGTCGGTTACCGAACGGTCGGACGCGTCGTCCCGCGCTGCGGTGGCTGGACATAAGATCGGGATCCCGGCGGATGAGGCGTGAGGGTCGTTCCCACGCGCGCGCGATTGCCTCCTTTGCTAGCATTACTGCTTCACAGAAGGACGCGACCGCCTGCCATTTCTCCTCGCTTCGGACCATGGCCCGGCGCGAAGATCGTTGCCGCCGCTCAAGAACACGGTGGTGGTCTGTCCAAGCTGGGCACACCTCTACCGTATGCTCCTCCGGGCGGTTCACACAATGGCGACACCTGGGCGTTTCTTCCGAACGAATCCGGTGCAGGAACTTGCAGAACTTATAATGTCTGGTGAGAAGCTGGGTTATGCGGAAGATGAGGACGGTAGGTACACTGTAAGTGACTTTATCATTCACTATTCACGTGCCCCTGTAATAATTTAAACTAACGTAAAGGTTAAGATATTTTTGTGTTCAAAGATTTTGTTTGTTGATTAAGTGTATCTGCAAAATTACTTTATTTTCGGAAGTCAGTGCAAAAAACCGAAGAAGTTTTGTGACAAATCGTTCACGGTTAAGGCGGTGCGATTGTGGAACGCGTGGCCGATGCCAGTTAGGCAAGCTCAGTCAATAGCTTCTTAAAATCTTGTGAAAGACCATCTCATTTCATTCTCTTTGATGCTATTCTGCTTCTACCTTATTTAATTTCTTCCGTCATTAATCTACTTTCATAAAAGGATAAATTGATTAGTATAATTATTAATCTTTGTATGTTCCTATTCGTAGTTACTTATATACAGGGTTATTTGTTAAAAAAACCTTGCAGGACGGTATTACTAGCATCATAAACAACAACTTTTGTTCTATAACTTTTTACAAAATATAATACATTTATCAAAAATCATCCTTCAATATTTCTTTGCTCTATTCGGCAGGGGTGCTTGACGCGACGCTAGCGCATCAAGCACCCCTGTCGATCAACCCCCTCTCCTCCGCTATTGTAGGTACTATCGCTTGCTTCGCTTAGACTTTGTAATATGTAAAACACAAATTAAATTATTTTTATTTTTGTATGAAAATCTGATGAACTAAAATTTGGATACATTTTTAAAAGTCATAGAACAAAAGTTGTTTATGATGTTAGTAACATAGTCCTGAGAGATTGCTAGTGTTTTATAAATAACCCTGTATAAGTAGATATGGTCAATGCGATCTACAGTAGGTAATTGTCCACAAATGGATGTTGTCAGTAAACAAAGGAGAGTAGGAGTTTATAACACAGAACGTGTTTGCGATAAACTTTGGCAATTTCTTGCCACTTATATTATGACCATACTAAAAAACCGCCTGCCTTTCAAAGTGAAGATAATAATGCTTTAATACACGATGGCAGAATCCTACAACCAGTTATGGCCTTAGTAGTTATGGTGGTATCTCCCAAAATTAGAAATCAACTTTACGACGATATAAATGGCTTCTTGAAACAACGCCCTCCTTTACATATAAGTTAAATATATCTACTAATATTATATGTCAGTCTATAATCTATAAAAATTACAAATTAAAAGTTATATCTCTGTCTCTCTCTCTCTTTCTTTGTGTAATCATCCAACTCGTGGTCGTAGCTGAAGGTCGTGATTATTAATTATTTAAAAATATTAAAACACTAGCTTCTGCCAGCGACTTCGTACGCGGATCCTGTTGCTTATGCCAGCGACATTCAGTGTTATAAACGTAAGAGTAGACAAAAATAAACAGAAAGCTCAGAACTGCTAAGCTATCGGGAGTTACACTTGTTATTGTGAGTTAACCATAAAAGATAGACGTATGCTGTCGTGGGACATTTTTTATATAATTTTGAGGAGAACATTTCCGTTATACATGTTTTCTGTATAGCTTTAACCATTAAGGCTGCAAACGCGACGGAAGCTTAAAAAATGGAGTAATTTCTCCCGTTTTCCCAACATTTCCCTTCACTGCTCTGCTCCTATTGATCGTAGCGTGATGAAAAGTATACTATAACCTGCCCAGGAGTATGAAGAATGATTGTACCAAGTTTCGTTAAAATCCATCGAGTAGTTTTTGTTTCTATAAAGAACATACAGACAGACAGACAGACAGACAGACAGACAGACAGACAGACAAAAATTTTACTGTTTGCATTTTTAGCATCAGTATCGATCACTAATCACCCCCTGATAGTTATTTTGGAAATATATTTCATGTACAGAATTGACCTCTCTACAGATTTATTATAAGTATAGATGTTGACATTACTGGTCATGTGCAAAGGAAACGATGCGAAACGCAACTTACTAAAAAAAAAAATGAATACATGAGGATGGATGGAGGGGGAGAGAAAGGCCAAAGAAGAGATGAATGGATTGTGTCAGAAGTGATATGAATGAAAAGGGAGTTAGTGATAGCGTGACGAGTGACAGGACAGAATAAAATAAAAAAACATGTTGGGCCGGCCCTAAATAAAACAGGACAAGGGCAGGAAGATGATGTTGACATTACGCCCCTCATTTGCTTTTTGGACCTGCTACCGCCTCGCATGAAAATCTCCAGCGGCCACTAGGGGGCGATACCGTCCCCGTTGGGAATCAATAATGTAGATTGTGTGGTAATGTCGGCTAAGTCAGAGGAACACATATAATCAATATATGTCTCATAACACATTACAAAGGTTGGAACTAATACTGTTTGGTAGCAGGTGTCCTTAACTTACTCACGTCGCTCGCCTTTCTCTTATAATCGGCTTAGCTATCACCTCGCTTCATCCGGCGGACCTTAAAGGTCATAATATTGTCAAGTGTGTGTATGACGCACGGGGCTAGGCTTTAGAAAAACAACGTACAAACAAATAGTTAATTGTTTGCATTGTAATTTGATGGAACATTTTTGAGGCTAATGTCCAAAAGTGGACGTATATCGGCTGAAATGAATATTTTTGTGATGAGCCAACCCTTGAAGTCGATTTCGTCATGTGATGGATATGTTTTCGATAGCGATGGGACCTGAGTTTAGTAGGTTTAATCCTACTAAACTCAGGACGGTTTCAGGAAAAAGTTGTTAAAAAATTTGTAGTTTTGCTTATTATGAGCATCACATTATATATTTTAATATTTGCGTGCCAACTCATGGCAAAATGTGTCTGCAGTAATAAATTATAAGTTACCATCTCTTGTACCGCATTTAATGCAAATACATAAATGGCTTTGACTTTAACGAATGAGCCCAGCAGATCCTTTTTTTCATACTTTGAAGGCTGACCGGTTAAGAAGTGCTGGCAAAGAGTTCCTCAAATATAGGTACCTATATTATAGGTAATAGGACGAGGCGGTTGGAAAATAAATATATATAGTTGAATTTTGAGAACTAAATATTTTATATGTGCTAATCAAAATTAATTGAATCGAAAAAGGAAAAAAATCTTATGTAAATATTTTCCCACGACTGTTGAGAATATTAGGAAGTTCTCCTGACGTTAACGTAGATAGGGCGAAGTTGAAAAACTGATTTTCTGTATAATAGTAAAAAGGACTTTTCCCTACCTGAAACGTACGAAATACTAAAGCTCGCTTCGCTGGGTCTACCATCATTGTTCTTTAACTTCCTAAACTTTTCCGCTGTCGATATATTTCAGTTCTAAATAGTAGATATAAACTACACTCGTAAGTTGACTTCACTCGCTGCGATGCTTTGCTCCTGTTGGGGTTATTAGGACACCAAAGAGAAACATCGTTTTAAGGATTTCAATCATAGCTGTTTATTATCCTTTTCTTTATATTGGAAGGTGTGTTTCAGTAATATTACGTGAGACGTACTAAGAAAGACTAAAGGAATATTACTGAAACACACCTTCCAATATAAAGAAAAGGATAATAAACAGTTATGATTGAAATTCTCAAAACGATGTTTCACGTTGGTGTCCTAATAACCCCAACAGGTTATGAGCCAAGAACAAACTAACTCCAGAACGATTTGTCTCATTTAGACTCGTTTTATCATCGTCATTGTTCATCATACATCGTACGTTCGGCCATAGGTACCATTTACAGCCAGGGCCTGTGACACCCAGGTCCAGATAGTAGTCTCGAATACCACTGTAGTCCGCCCATCTCGTTCCAATAGGGAAAATCTTGTATTTTATTTTGTATTTAGTTCTGTGGGGGAAAATTAACAAAATTTCTGAAATACGTAGGTATATTTTATTTATATCCTCATAGGCAGCATATTTACTCCTTTGAAATCCCAAAGACGATATCTATTAGACGAATTTAAATGTCTTTTATATTTATACCAGTCGAAGTAATTCTTCTTTTTTCTTTAATGTAGATTGCAAAATTACACCGCCATCATACTTACGTAGAACTTCGGTTTTGAGAGAGAGGTGTTATTATAAGACAAATAATTCTACACTCCAAATTTTCAGAGTCAAATAAAATTGGTTATCAATTTAATACATCAATGGTTACCAAATATTTCGGGATTAATAACGATAAATTTCACAATTATTTTGTAATTTCATCTCAGCAATATATCATCATTTCAGCCGAAAGACTTCCATGATGGACATAGGCCTCCCTCCAGTGTCGCCACAACAACCAGTCTTATTCGTCTCGCATCCATCGGATTCCCGCAACCCTCGCCAGGTCATCGGTCCACCTTGTTGGACGCCTTCCAACGCTGCGTTTTACGGTATGTGGACGCTACTCTAGAACCTTTTCGGTCTCATCTGTTAGGTAATATACGAGATGGTAGTCTGTCTGATGGTAGACTAATGGGACGTCAATAAAAATTATTGGTACGTATTTTCGGATATATGAGGAATAAATTTTTTTATTGGCGTCGCTATTTCGACCTTCCTGTGTAACCAATATCAAAACCTTAAAAAAAAAGAATTGTTGGAATGAAATTTTAGAATACAGGAACCCAAAAAGTATATAGTAAATATAGGGGAAGTGCAAACTCTGCATGTCAAGTGATTTCTGTCGCTGATATTATTTCAATGGGTCCAGCAGATACAAACAGTTTCTTAATCAGTTAGCAAATTGAGCTGTATTAATTTGTCTTTCATATTATTCATTTGGTACCTCATATTTAAAGTAGATATGAAAATGACAAAAGATATCGTCCATTGGTTTATAAGTTGTCCTAGAGATGTCGCTAGTCAGGAACTTATGACCAAAGATTTTTTGTAGTAGAATATACAGGGTAACCCTGAATGAATGTAATGGATAACCCTGAATCTGTCGATTGGCCAGATTATCATCTATCATTTACCCCACTTATATCACCATATGCCCTAAAAATCGTACTTACAAAATCAGTTGCCATTTCTTCAATGTGGCTTGATGACTGTGACTTTGTCTCGTTCTGTTTTTTTTATATCACTCCTGAATGTTTGTAGTATTAGAACAGTATCAAGTTTTTTATTACAATCTAAGATAACATGACAAAAAATATTTAATTTCAAATTTTAACATTTCTTTTTAACCCTTCAGATACCGTCAATTAGAGACACAATAGTAAGACAATAGATGCGCGGCCACCGGTGGTCGCTTGGGGATTCATGAATAAGGAATTATAACCACACTCTGTATAAAATATTTGCTTATGAAAGAGCTATTCACAAAGTCGATAAGTGAAATTTTCCTGAATAATGCGTGATAAGCGGATGTCATCAGTACAAGGAAAGGTGTAGTTTTTTTTTATAAAGTTCAATCCTACCTATATTTCAATTTAGAAATCGAGCCATCGATACCAAAACTTATAACAAAGTCTATGTAACAAGACAAACTTCAACTTCCACAAGTCGGCAACCAACGTTTGTTTTAGGGCCGTCTAATCAATTTTAAATACAGAACTCGAGTTCAATTAAATAAATGAAAAATAAAAATTATTTATTGTCTTATTATGTTTACAAACGTAAATGAAGCCTTGAACCCCACACTAGGATTCCCTATGTTGTGGGGTCCACTCTCTTTCAATTGGTGGCTTAGAAATGGAATAATGAGTTCAAGTATAAGTTTAAACGAATATCTATTTCTTATTCTACAAAGTTACACATACAATTTTATTGTAACAGAACCACAAAGTCATTAACATAAACTTTTCTATGTGTAGACTACCAATCTTACTGTCCAGCTGCTGGTTTCCCACTCCTCGTGTGGAAATGATGTTGACTTAAAATATCATTTATCCTACAAAAAGGCTTCATCGCGCCATCACAACATTATTTTCATAACAGTTTCAAATTCATTTTCCATTCTTTTATTTCACACTAACTCAAATTAAGGAAACGTAATTCTAGAGCACTTTTTCTACTCTTTATATCTACGAGTACTAAAATAGAGGCGAGGAATGAGTATTCCTTTAACTCCACGTTGACTTTCTGGTTCTGGTAGTTAATTATATCAGCAGAACAGCTGGTGACATCCGAGGGCTAGGCACTGGGTAGTGGTCTGCGGCTCGGCGCGCGCTACGGCTCTAGTGAAAGCCCACTTTCATCGGAGTGGGGCGCCGCGCGCCGCCACAAGCACAACAAAAGTGAACGTCGGTGCGTGCGCGTACGACGCCCTGAGTCGGCGAGTGGCCGCTGTGACAGTACGTTCCGAAACGTGAGCCGCGCGACCCGTGCGTATCGTGATATCGTGATGACCAGCTGGTGGATGGTGGTGCTGCTGGCGGGAGCTGCAGCGGCGGGCGGGCGCCTGCCGCGCACCTCCCCGCCCGCGCCGCAAATGCCGCCGGCGCCCTCCGCGGCGCCGCGCTTGCCCCAGAGGAATCTCACCCTCGCATCTAGATCTTCAGTAAGAAACAGGTCAGTTCAGTCAGCCTTAATTTCATAACATTACGATTTGTGCTAACTAATAGTCATGTTTTGTATTAAACTGTTTAGTTTATATCTCCACAGCAAAATAAAATTAAGTTTTCATTTCATACAGTCCATATCAAAATCATATGTTCGTGCTGCAGTGATTTGCGAAACGGTCACGTTAATGTTCTTAATGAAGCACTACCCTTTGAAACCTGTACTTTGCGTTGCATAACAGTGGTTAAATATAGGCTTGGGCTAAAAGAAGGTAATGTGTGATATTTGGAATGTCATGGCAGTTTATATTCGTTAGATTCACTTAACATTGAGTGAGTATTATGTGATTCTCGGCTGGCCGTCCCTAGCTAGTTAGGCAAGAGTAAGTGCGCATGCGCAAGCTTTTGTGCATAAAGTTGTCAAGTACGACGACTAGCCGAGTGCCCGCGCCGGCAGCGAGCTATCAATGAAATACTACGCCGTCGGCCCAGTTTTGAAATACCTAATTGGGGAAATCAAATCAAAAGGTGCTGATGGAGTTGGCTGGAACTGTTTCAGATATGACCCCCTGAAAGTAAGAGTGTACATAGTCATGTCGTTTCTATTTGTCACCCCTCTATAGCGATGGCTACAAATAACTATAATGCTAAATCGCCCCAATCAGCTAAAACGCCCCGGGTTTTTTATAAAAGTGTATATGTGTAATACAATATCAGATCACCATTTGAGTAAATTAAAACATAGTCTGTCATATTTGAGCTATAAACTTCAGGGCCAATTGAAAATAATATTATCATCATGATGATATGATGAACAAACAAAATGCTCACTTTCGATATTTTCGCAATGAAAGAGCTAAGCGCTTTCGGTAATCATTTCCATAATTATAGAATTTTATTTAAAAACAAATGAATTAATATACCATTTTGGCTGTCAGCTTTCAAAATTACCTACACTACGTCTATTTACCAATCGTTTATAAGTACTATTTCATAATTAATATTCGATAACTGATTATTTACGGCCTATACGAAATCTTAATGATCGATGTTATCATAAAATCTTAATGCTTGGTATGGGAAGTTATTAAACCACCAATTGTTTTTTGTTGATTGTTTCCTGATTGGACTGCGTTGGTGACTCCAGGGTTATCAGTTAGGTCTTTACCACTAATTTACTTTAAAGAAGGTCACCCTCCAGCCTAAATAATAGTTATCACTCATACTTTTAGAATATCTTCTTCCTTATGGCATGGGTCACCACTAGTCACTTCGCTCCTATCATGTTTAGTCTGCCACTTTCTCGATGATTCACTGAATATTGATTGATATATTATATTCTGCTTCTTATATTCAAGTGCATGAACTGATTCTATCACAGGATTCGGAAGTTTCTCAGTTTAATTGTCACAGGCGCTTCTGTTAAACTTCATTTTTCTTGCACCTCGTGCAATACAACTTGTGTCATTGTGTCATGACCATCGCATTCCCATATAGTTCTTTTTGTTATTTGTGAGACTACTAGTGCCCAATCCGTCTTCACACGGGTGTAAATTGTATACCGACAAAAACTTTCTTAGTTTATCGCTCTTTGTATTAGTGAAAACTACATCAAAATTAGTTTCATGGCTTAGGAGTTAGCGAATAAACAATATAACAGATACGGAAGCTTTAGAATTTTATATATTTATGAGAGAAGAAACTGGTATGACTTGGCTTCTTTGTAATAAGTTTAAAACCTGGAACTAATACATATACATATATGTATATATCTCTCTAATCACATTCATATTATACAGGCCGAAGTGGGCGTGTTTGTGCGTGTAAGTTTGTGGATGGAGCTTGGCATACAGGTAGACTATGTACTGCACCAACACATAACAACACCCTTATTACGCCGGAAGAATGTTCCCTTAGGATAGTTTCCACTTTTCCGTGGGTGAAATCGTCGGCATAAGCTTTTTTTAAATAAAAAACTGGGTGACCGCGCAAACGTTGTTTTGCCATATACGTAAGGGGGTGCCCTAAAAAAAAATGCCTACGACTTATTTACAGACCTACCACATAAAAACCAGTCAAGCCGTCCCGAAGGAGTTCAATACCAAACACTGTGCCACGAGATCTTTATAATATTAGCTTGATGAGAGGTTTGGCGTTCTTGTAATAGTTGCAAACTGGTTCTTAAGCAACATAACCGCTGAAAAGTTTGATTAGCTTTCAGAGACATGCGTGATTATTTATGAAAGGTAATATGATATTTTAACATACTTATAAACAAGTATTTGTTACCTAGCAACACGTTCCCAAGATATTCAGATTTCAACATAGTTGTATCTACACTTCAGTTGTATGTAATGCTTAGGAATTTAGTAGGTTTTCGTTTTGAAGATTGAACGTTACAAGAAATAATTTTTAGATGTTGATAAAGTTATCGACGTCCGTTTTAAACAGAATATGGTTTTAAATTTTTTCTCACAATAGGCTTGCTAGGTACAAGAATGCTACAATGTAATTATCTACTACCTTAACCTCTGAAATCAATCAAAAGTAATGGATATGTTCGAATATAATGATTCTTATTAATTCATGAATCCCCAAGCGACCACCGGTGGCCGCGCATCTATTGTCTTACTATTGTGTCTCTAATTGACGGTATCTGAAGGGTTAATTATACAATTATTAATGATTACGAGTATGATTGAAATCCAGCAAGGAGTGAGTCAGACGGGCTCGGACCGAGGGCTATTGGGAATCAGACCTCTTTTCTAAGAGACGGAATGTGCCGTGTGACGTGTGCCTCTTGGATGCAGTGGTTTGGTGGGTGTCACACATTATTTTGTTCTAAGACTTGCCACCTTCCTCGCGATGTTTTCCTTCACCGTTCTGAGCTCTGTGGTGACGAAATAAATTACACAAACTAATGTATGTGTAATTAATTTCTTCACCACATGTGGATGGTGCATTGGCACCTTGCTGGGTTTAAACCTACGACATACAATTCGGAGCCGTTACCCCTGGACCACCACAGTTCAGTTAATTTATTTGCCTAATGCTAAATACTGAAACCCTAAGGGAACGAGATAAACTTGCTCTTATTGTCTACGGAACATATTAGGTGTTCTTTTAGTAAGTAAAATTCTGACTCCCACCGGCCCGCTCCACCCTAGAGTGGATGATTTTCCAAATTAAAAAAAGCCGTTAAATTAAAACTTTACAGTTACAAAACTTGTCATATTGAAACGGTTCATTATTTCAAATGTATTTATGTATTTATATACCGCTACGTTTACCTGTTTTTTTAATAATACAGGCTTAATTTGAAATAAAGTAGGGACCTGTTTTTTATCCAAGACCTGTTATGATGTCATATCGATAATAATGAATTTGTAAACATTGTTAGAATACCAGTTTTTCTCCAAAACAAAAATGGTTTCTCTATTTAAATTGATCAATGCGAGCACAATGTTCTTTAAAACTAAAATATCTAAGGTATTGTGAAAACATTTTAAGTACTTATTGCAACGTTTATGTCTTAAAAGGTTTAATAAATCTGAATATAACTTTGGTAGGTTAGGTGGTGGTCCACCTACTTAACGTTTTAGAACGTTTTATAGAGAGAATAATTAACTTAGGTACTTTTCATTTGGTAAATGCTTCATTCACTTACCTTATTTGCCTACATAGAGAATCTGTTGTAGCATTGATAATCTGAGATACTATTCAGATCGTAAAATAACTATAATAGACACATAATTCAGTTAGGTATGTCTGATCAGTGAGTTGCTAAGTTGGAGTGGTCTCATGTGTGATGCGTGCCGCAAATCGGCCGCTTTCCACATTCTCTCGCGACAGTCCGCTTGTCGTGTTGAATCATTACATTTTTTAATAATTCGTATCATTTATTTGTAGCAGGTATGTAGGTATTCGTGCATTAAACAGTTGAGAAGTAACGTGGCCATATCATGGCCACGTTCACTTCCTCTAACAGCTAATAAGCCAATTTGTGAACATTAATTGTCTAAATCGTCATTTTGGTAACATATAAGATGTTTTACTTTCATTTTATTACTCACATTAGTCAATGTTTAATTTATCATTATTGAAATATATTTACATGAAGCTTGCTATTAGTTGCTACGCATAAATAAATATTATTATTATTTACTTATTCACGAGTTGATATCAAAACCTCTATAGACTATTATTTATTTGTTGGCATTTTATCGTTCTTGCCGTAACAAAATTATATAAAATTAACGCAATGTAGTGGCGTCAAATGGCGACCAATAATGCCTAATACTGATCAGACTTTATAATTGCCTTTATGAATATACAAGATAAACATATACATACAAAGGTAATATCGTGGTAATACAGTCGCCTGTGCCGCGAGTAGGTACTTGCATGACGGCAAACCGATGCGGCTGCCTCGGGACATGATGATGAAACTTCCATTTCGATCGCAAATATTCAGCTAAATTGCTCTTATTACACTATGCAATAAATGCGAAGTTTAAATCTAATAACACTCTTTGGCAGCCGGTAACGTCTAGTCCAGTGACACTAATTACACCTTCAGATTCCTAACCCGAAGCCTAATGTGTTCTACGATTATCGGAAAATATGCCGATACCGTAGCCTTTCTAGAACAAGTATATTGTTGGGCGGATCCTTCTAAGCTCCAAGTACAAACAGGTGGATAAGCGCAGCTTGCGCACAAACGAGATCAAGGTCATGAGCCGTATTGTTACTGTTCTGACGCTAATTACAAGCTCTAATATCTACAAATAACAACTCCGTTCATTGCATATTGCTACTACTTGCATGAAAGCAAGCTCTGCAAACGTTACTAACAACTTCAAGTAGGTGTACATCTGGAACATCAGGTACCTGCCGCCTAGTATAATAATTAATCGCCGCCCGAGACATCTTCCATTCAAGTACTAATGAATGGATTCGATACGCGTTCGCAAGTCGCGATCGCATCTCCGTTCTCGAAGGGACAGTCGACCGGCCAAGGACGCTAATCGAGCGAATGTATGGCACGTAGTATATATGAACTTTGCAAGTGGTCTAAAAATATATTATACAAAGAGTATTTTTCAGTGCAAGCGGCCTTTCGTAGGCTGTTGGCGGACCAGTGTGTGCGGTGCGCGGGCCACTGTCTAAATGTCAATGTCGGCATGCGTGGATACAGGAAGAGGTCTGGGCGTGTTACGATGTCGCCGGCTGTCCACTCCGACGTCGTATCTATGTATAACAAGGACACCGACGACAAGGATATGTTTTGATTGTATCGCCTTTCGGAACAACTGCGTTCCAAACCACGCCTGTTGCTAACTAAACTTACCTACGTATATATTATCTACCTAATGCACCTAACTTCTGATTTGTTTGTTTGTACGAACACGAACATAGGCACTCGCAAATGCCTGCCACTACTGCTGCAAAGGCATTTGTTTATTTAATAATTAGGAGATCCATACTAGGTAACCTAGATGCATGTTAAGCATACAAACACGTTGACCGTTCTCCATTAGACTCTACGTGTATAAATGTTATATAATTAAGGTGTGTGTTGCAATTTTTTAAACAAATTAGAATGATATATGTTTTAACAATAACTTTGATATCAACCTCGCTTTTAAGAATTGTAGATGTATTGGTGCGACCAACTATCTTATAAATAAACCATGAACTCCTAATTTTATTTAAGATAGGTAAATACAGATATCATAACTGTAAAGCCTAATTACCTAATTACTTATGTATCTACAATTATAATAGGTCGTACTTAACCGAGTCTAGAGCCTCTTCTTACCTAATGTGCCCTTTTCTTTCACTTTTGCCATTTACATTATTTAGTCCTAAAGTTCAATCAAATTATCGACACACAATTTTAATTTTATGAATTTGACTGTAGATAAGTATAAAATGTTAGTAAACTTTTTAATAATCTAGTTACTTTATTAGAATTTCAAAGTCCATGTGAGTAGGTACACTGTCCTCGCTGAGACGCTGGGCATTTAGCGGTTACGCAACGTCTGCACGACGGCTACGCAGCGTCTACGAGCGTGTAGCACATTGGCTGCGCTTGCGCCAGCGAGCGTAGCGGTTACGCGCCGCGTCTATAAAAGCTACGTAGCGTATACACATGGCCCAATTTATATTGGACTAAACTTGACAACCATTCAATGAATAACTCTGCAAATAAATCATTATAAAGACTGCTTATCTGAGCCTCAATTCTAATTGCAAATGTCAATGGTCGAATAATATCAAATCGTTTTTTTTTTTCGAGTCTATCAAATGTGTTTTTCTATTTATGTTATAATCGGAGTTCCGGGACAAGTTACGGCATAGGGTCACGGGGGGGGCACTGTAAAGGGTACCGATCATTATACCGTGGCAGGTTGCTGGCAGGCTGTAGCGAATGTAGGCACTCTCCTAACGTGACTTGCATAATCAGGATCGTCTTCATTCGCAATTCACAACTAAACTGCGTAAGAACATTTAGGTACCACGTAAATAAATATTTTCAATGTACATATCTTACAGTGCCAGCGGAAAAAATGTTGTGTATACATAAAGAATAAAAAACAAAAACCTAAAAGTATTACACGGAAAGACAATGGTTCAAAATTAATGTTACAAATGTATTTGTGAAGTTCTCACGATCGTTTCCAATCCTCTCATTAATTTAGTTTCACTTTTGTTATTAAGCCACAGAAGAAAATAAATTGAGAACACTTAAAGTATATTTTTACACAAGTAATTTATGTTAGTAATATATTTGTTATAGTGTACAGTATAAAGAAGGTATTCTATCTACGCTATAATAAAACCGCTTCTCGCAATAAGACTATGGTCCCTCGGTAATCGCAATCTCAAAGTAGGTGACTGCCTGTTGTATTTTCTTTGTGGTCATTAAATCACCATACTCTATGGTGCTATGTCTTATGCAGTTTTATGTTTTTTTTTTTTCTGTTGAAACTTTCAAAAGGCGACAGGGCTTTTGGGGAAGAGATCAGGGAGTGTACCGTGTGGAATTTTTACCCCACTAAAACCACCCTGTGATCACCGGCACACGGAACTCGAAGTCGATATCTCATAGATGAGCACCCCAGAACCTCCACTGCAAACTATTTGATGAGGCGTTAATAGCATCATAAACTAATAAAACCATACGAAAAACGATTACAAAGTCGATTTGTTCAATTTCTATCAGTTGCAGAATTTCTCTCACAAATTACGTAAAACTAGGAACCTAAGCGTTCATATTTTGTTTCAATTATGTACGAGAATTATGGTTGTTCACAAAACCACTTGAACGTAATAGTGTTGCTACAAAGAACGACATTATCCAACAGATAGGTAGTAGATAGAAGTTATTACATGCTTGTACAACAGTGGATGTCGCATTTATTTAGCCATCATGTGGGTAATAGAATTGATGACTCTGTTTCGCGTCATTTGCGATCGAATAGTCATTCTTTGAAGCGTAACGAAGATACCGTGAAAAATTTGCTTTAAACCAAAGTATACTTTAAGAACTGTAGGTCAATAATATTCGCGCGTGATTCTTGTCACAACTTTTAAACTTAATTAGATCTGTAGTTGGAATAGTGGCGTATAGTTCCAAGGGTTTTGTATCAAAAATTATTTGAGGGTTTTTTTTTTACAAAGTAGACCCTATCAGCACTGAACTAGTAGCAAAGGGACAATGAGAAGGAGTCGTGATAGTCTAAGATCCGATGGTTATGCATTGTTACGCACATAAGGGACCTATAGCTTAGAGGCCCTATATCTCTGATACAGCTCATATGGCGGTAGCCTCTGAATTGGAATTATTGCTACCAGTTTCAACCGTTTATTATTTCTCGCACAAATCAAGTCAAAAGTGCAGTATCTACTTACGGGCGTATTGCACAGTCGCTAATCGCAAGAGACTGTTTACACTTTACGTAACTGCTTCGATTGTAGGGCGGAAGCCTGCTTATGGTAATATTCGACTCACAGCCGTATGTCTATTTCCATTGACATGTATCAACGTGGCGTGACATGTTAAGCGCGCTCGTGGGCGACAATAGTCGTTGAGCACTGATATAGGATCGTTTGTTACATAAATGGAGCAAAGCGAATGTATTTTGAATTTGTATTAATGGAACCGATATTCTCGTAGCCAAGTGTGTTGGCCTCGTGAAGTTTGCTTATTGAAATTATTTCAATGTTTTTTCTTTAGTTAAAAAAAATAGAAATAAAAAAAATTAATAAAAGAAATAGAATCCTCATTTTTCTGCCCTTGTCCCGTTATTTGGGGTCCGCGCACCACTTTTTTTTCTTCCATTCTGTCCTGTCACTCGTCACGCTATCACTAACTTCCTTTTCTTTCATATCACTTCTTACACAATCAAATAAAATGAATAGAATAGGAATAATAATTTTGTTGTTGATTTTCGACATCATTATTATATATTTTATTCGGAACACGTCTACAGCTGGACCTATTTCAATTTGCTGATGACTTTAGTTTACTTTACTAATGTAACATCATTACTATAATTTACTAGTGACCCGCTCCAGCTTCGTAAAGGTGTTCTAAATCTTTGCCATTCTCAGTTTTTCTCTACTACCATATGTATGATACACCTAAACCTTTCTCATAAATCACTGTCAATACGTGAAAACCGCAAAAAAAATCCAGTCAGTAGTTTTCGAGTTTATCGTGTACATAAAGACAGATGGAAGCGGTGGGGTCTATCTTATGAAAACCTGTTTTTTTAGTTGACCGTTTTAAGTTGACAACTCAAATCAAACCGTGTTTTAATGCTAAATGAGGTCTCAACAAAAAAATCAGGAACCGAGTGTAATATTTCGAAACATAACAACTCCTTACGATCCTATATGTAATCACAAACGTTTATTTCAAATAAACCATTTACAGGCACTGTCGTATTGTGAAAATGTTGTTCAGTCAAAAAATGGAAGCTAAATTAAATTGAAAAAGTCAGTGTAAGTAAGTATTAATGCGATTTTGTTGTATGCACGTAATATTTATCGCTCTAGTGACCTGTACTGTAAAAAACATTCTTACAGATATCTATTGCAGGCAAGTCTTTCACATAGTTACGTCCTACATTAACTTTAGAAGAGAAAATAAACGATTTGTATTATTATTTATATTGATGCAAATGAAGCATTATCGAAGGTGAATATGCAATGTTTATGATAATATTGTTGCTACAGTCAACTATAAATCATTCGTTTTAGAGTCAACTCCTTTAAACAATTTACTTTCGACTATATTTAGCGTTTGCCTTTCGTTTATAAGTAGGATACTATCGATAATGATATAAAAAATAAATAATAATAGATAATTTATTGAAAACGTTACAGTGTGGGTTACGTTTTGTTTTTATTAATGAATTAACATAACATAGGTTCCGAAGACTTCTTTCACTAGACGAGGCCTATCTGAATGGTGAGGTAAACGGGTGAAAATCTAATGCACACGGGCCACCGACCACAGCCACAAAACGCCGCCTCCGGCGATATTTCCTATAGTTCCTATACATTTTGTATGGATTCGCCGCAGACGGTAGGCGCAGATGGCCGCCACACGACGAATTGTCACTGCTCGCTTCTTGTGGCCCGCACTGGCCACTAAACTCCGATACACGCCACTCTTTATTATTTGTGGCTACTTCTAGCTTCTCGAAGCGGCGTTTGTGAATGTGGCAAAAACTGTTATCTTGTATTACTAGGCAAGTACTGACAGCGGCATCACTCTCACAAAGACAGAAATATATCTCCAGAAAACGTACACCAAGTAATAAAAAGTATCCTATGTGTTATTCCAGTCCAGTTCCAGCCTATCCGTGAGCCAAATTTCATCTAAATCCGTTGAGTCGTTTGTGCGTATACATATTTTCATGTTTAATATTAGTGTGATGATGTAATATTTATGCTATCCTTTTGTTTATAATCTTTTAATATCGACAACCATGTGCCAATATATAGTTAGGTACCTATACTACCTGTATAGGTACCTAACTATACATTTTCAATTACAATCCTGGGACCTACTCCAGGATTGTAGTATTTATAGTTTAATTTAAAGTTAAAATCCTTACTAATATTATAAAAGCGAAAGTGAGTTTGTTTGTTTGTTACTTTTTCACGCCTAAATGGCAAAACCGATTTTGATGAATTTTAGTACAGTGATAGTTGGGATCGTGGAGACGGACATAGGCTAATAAACGCGGGCGAAGCCGCGGGTAAAAGCTAGTTTATTATAATGTTAAGGTTTTGTCAAAATTTTCATTTCAAATTCATAAAGCGGTGGTATCCCTGATATAATTAATGCCTGAAATACACTCATGTGATATCTAGTAGGTACCAAAAATACTTTAATGACATAATCTAAATAATTTCCTCCACTTGCGCTAATCGTTTGGATGACAATATTTATTGTAAGTCTAGAAGAGTTAAGGAAGTTTCATTGAAAATTACTTAGAATATAGGTGTCACTATAGATTAAACAGATCTGTTATAAACAAGATCATTCATGATACGATAGAGACGTAATATTCTTAAAATAACTTATAAAATGATATTTGGCTGCGCAGATCGTCCGTCCGCAGAGGCACTGTGCTGTGCCCACGCAACCAACACAGACGCCTCACACACCCATTTGTATTAAATTATAATTGATTGTTTGCTATCTCTACTAGCTATCGATCCAATGGAAAGTTTTGGTCATAAATTATTTACATAACTACTATAGTATATCTTTGCCTAATCCTTAAAAAAAGGTAGCAGAAAAACAAGCCTGTGATGATAATAATAATAAGAGACCCAACTGATATAGACTTAATGACTGTATAAAGAAAAAAATATATCATACTACTAAAATATTTTAAGCTCTACTATATTCTATTTTAGCTGCATTGGAATTCTGTGAAAAATGTGCAGTTAATCTAAACAAATAATTAACTTACCTGCCAAAATTGGTCAATTATGATGTTAGCCTTTTTGGACCAAATATTTACTGCAACTTCAAGTTATTATACTGTGATAGATAAATGGCTGCTGTTCAGATTATAATGAATTTAAATCAACCATAGTCTATGTTTCAAACAACTTCTAGTTTTTATAACCTATTGGTAAAGGTTTTTTTTTTATGGGAAAACAGTTGACTCATTTCTGTGAATAGGTATACGAGTCTACAATCAAACAATATTAATGGGTCGAAGATTCTGCCATATCTACTTACAAATAAGGAACAATGACTATTCCAAAGTAGTAAAAATCGACTAGCAACCTGCTCCTGCTTCACTTGGTTTTTACAACTATATGTACAAAAACCTTTGGAAGTAAGCTCTCTCAAATGTACGAGTATATAGTGGACACAGAAATATATGATTTTATGTATCATAATTTATTGAGCGTTTGGCGAAAGAAGGTTTTATTGCAACGCAGCTGCGGAGCACTGGCGTAGCAGTGTCGTAGCACCGGCTTGGCGGTACCGTAGCACAGGCGTAGCAGTATCGTAGCACAAGCGTAGCAGTATCGTAGCACCGGCGTAGCAAGATTATAGCGGAAGCGTAGCAACAGCGCTGAAGTCACAAAATAATACAATCATTAAAAACTTGCTGCCCATGAGGAAAACATACAATTATGGAAACCCGGTATCAAATTTGATGCTAATAATAAAATTATAACGAAAACTTAGACATTTTAGAAAATTCCATTGAGAAGTTTTTGGTGATCGGTTGGAAATTACAATTTAGTGCTTATTGTATATTTTGCTGTTTTGTATTTTGTGTTAACATCATTTTTGTTGCCCTCATGGGGCGATCTAAGGCAGGAAACAGCAAAGGCATCGGCACGAAGCAGTCGAAGGGATTTTTTTTTGTCATCTTATGACAAAACCTGCTCTTGGGTGGAGCGGGAGATAGCGTCAGACTCTTACTAACTAAAAACCCCGCGCCGTTCCTTCTAGCCTTCATACCGGGGCTCTAGTTTCCTTTCGGATAACCCCGACCCCGGTAGGCTTCGACCCAGCTGGGCCCCTCCTGTTGCTGACAACTCCTTGAGGCGCGCGCGAATAGTGCGCGCCGTCGACGTCTTGGCTCGGACCGGACAGTTACCGGACGATCGGACAGCGAGCTACCCATGGCTCGCTGTCCACGAGCCCGCGTCTACGGTGGCTGGAAATCGAAGCGGTCGGCCTCCTCCTTTGCTAGCATTACTGCGTCGCAGAAGGAGGCGACCGCCTGCCACTCCTCCTCCGAAGGGAGCCGTTAGGTTTAGTTTCTTTATCACAGTTTGAATATTCACTAAAAGAGTTTAACCCTTCAGATACCGTCAATTAGAGACACAATAGTAAGACAATAGATGCGCGGCCACCGGGTGTCGCTTGGGGATTCATGAATTAAAAGTATTTAATAGTTTCTTACCGTATCCTACAAGATCAAATGCACTTTGTAGTAGCCTGCCATATTTACAAAAAAAATGATAAAATTGCAGACAGATAGGCACAATATGATATCTGTTATGCAAAATCAAATAATAATAATAATAGAAGCCATGTTAAATTTGATGAATTATGTTTATGTATTTATTATGTTATAATTATTATGCTTTATTCTGCTTGAAACAAATAACCGCCAAACAGTTATAATTCAAAGATAAAAAATACCTGAGTACCTAATCTTACAATTTAAATTACAAGTCCATTGGCACAGAGAAACAAATCATAAAATATACTTAATTATATAAATCGTTCATAAATTACGGAACAAAAAAATTAGCACCAAACGAGTAGCACTACAAAGTAATAGCTTTTTTAACCTCAAAATTAAAAGTCATAGTGAACGGAAACATTGATATCGTTCGTTTTTTTTTGTAACAACCCATATTTAATTACTCAATTCCTAATCTCAATTTAACATCTTATTGGTACACAGCGAGGTCGCGTTGCTTAGTAAAAATTTATGTCTTTAAAAACTTTGCCAAGTACCTTGACAGCTCAATATTGTTGTAAGCAAAAAATGTGTTATTGATATAATTTCAGCCCGCACACCTCTTTGAGCGACTTACTATATTTTATCGCTGTTTATTTTTATCGTCCCTTCTTTTCAATGTTACGACTTAACTGCTCTTTCAAGGCTCAGTTAAATGCCAACCAGGTTAGTTCAATTCGTAGATTTTTCATTGCGCAAACTGACGTAACTGTGATAACAAGTAGGTAATAACGCTTATTTTGCTATTATATTGCAGTAGAATTGTTATTCTGACTGGAAACGGTTGCATGGTTTTGCCGTCATGCCGTCAAAATGAAAAGGTTGAAATCCGCTCGTGGTCGCCTTGCACACTTCCCACTGCCCTTTCATATCGTAATTAAAGATAATCTTCGGATATGATCCGGTACAATTCTAAAGGTTTTCAACATCACCGAAGTCATTAACATCCAATACATAATAAATATCCACGATAACCGACTAGAATCGAGTTAAGAGACTGTCGAAATGATGTCGAACATAATTTCTTAAATTGCGTTCGACGAAAGGCGATTTCGTCACTAGTGTTAGTGCTCTGAGCCCGACACGACAGTTCGTGCCAACAATTGTTTAAACACTCGTTATTTGTACACAACAATCCATAACTTTAAGACTAATTGCCGCAACACCTCAAACTCCGCTTTTCAACTCTAAGTTATCAATCAGAGCAGTCAGCATCTCGGTTGCTGTGTTGTTAATAATACGCACATAAATCACAATTATGCGATCAGTCCGGCGTCCGGCGCTACTCGCCGGCCGAGCTGGAGTCAGGTTTTATAAAGCTCGAGGGGATTACATTTCAAAACTGGCGACCTTCAAACATCAGATTATCTAAACTTTTACATTCGAGAGCCCGACGTCTGACTGAATGGAGGCTGCTACAGCAAATTAAGTTGACATTGTGTGACTGACCCGCTTGAGTAACTCACGATGTTATGCATTTTTCTTCAATACTTGTACATAATTCGCGACAAAGGCGGCTCATCCGCTAGGTATTCTTGGGAAATAATAGCTACATGTTTTGCTATTGACGTGCTAATTTGTATGATTTATTGTGGCGTTGGCTGAGAATATCCGAATCCGGAGAAGGCTTGGCCAATTTATTTTGATAATAGGTTATAATGAAGTCTGTATCATATGCTCCGACAGCTCATAGATAGGCTTGTTAATATTGACATTGCAGTGCAACCTTGTGGACGCAACACAATCCAAACAACTCTTGACATAGTAATTGAAATCGTTAAAATCATCGATGCATGAAATTCCCCGTCTCGTTTCAATAGTGAACAAAATGTTTGGCAAATCTAAAGTGATGTCGTGTTTACAGTCGCCGTTAGAATTCCAAGACGAAAGTCAACGCACTGAGTCTGCGCTGACCTTTTCTCAGCGGTCATCTGTCGAATTTATATTGGTTTTTTACACAATATTCATTAGTATCGATAGATGAGCACTATTTGGGTTAATATCTGTTGGCAGCGCCTCGCCTGGTGTCGGGGGTCACCGCCAGCCTTACACGCATTCTTTCGAGATCGGTTCACAGTTCACGGTGGCGCCTCTTAACACACTAGCCGCGACCTACCCTTGACCTCTCCACTACGACATAACTCCTTTGGCTTTTCTTCAAGAAGATAGGTATCAAACGCATACGAACGCATCGTTATGCAATCTGTCGGAATATCGTGACATTTCTTCGATTCGACACTCTGTTACTGTTGTCAATAGTTAATTGTGCATGAAACTTAACCGCTAAGCAATTACCACACATAAATTGTTGTGCGAACGTTGTGTTCGCTGATTGTACTTGAACAGAACTGGTTGGTTTGCGTCGAGTTAGCACTTATTAGCTGAACTATTGGAACATTGTCCTTCGTAAGGTTGTGTCTTGTTGTGCCGACAACATTCACAGTGCTTGTAACGATTAAATCAATAATAGGTACGTAATGGACATGGCTGTATCCGCTTTAGTGAATAATAGTGGCTCGTGTCACTGGAAATTATCTCAATCAAAAACTCTACTGACGTATATATACGTATGTGTATTCATGTTATATGACTGAGCTTTTGCACTAAAACTTTGTTTAACTCATAAAACTTGCACTCTTTTCATAAGTGATTGATAACGACCAAGTCTGCGGGATTGGCCAAAAGAGTCCTGGTACGCAAAGTGCATCTGAAAGAACACAGCTGGGATTTAGTCATTAAAAGTCTGACACTTTCTCGCTTCATCCAGAGTGGAAGGAGATATTTCATGAAAAAAAAATACAGCCTGTACCAATAGAATATCTAGAATTATGATAATAAACTCATTTACTGAACACAAATTAATAATAAAAGCAATTAAATGAATATCTCATGTAAATTGTTAAGATTTTATTCAACGGGAAGTAACTTCTGACTTCCGTTCAACTTACTCGAGTCTCAAGCTTCGGAAGCAGCGTGTAGTTAAAGTGCTATTGTACAGTTACTGCATTGATAGAATGAGGAAAATATTTCAACCATCTACCGAATTCATAGATGATAATTTGCTGTAATACCTATAGACCTTGTATCTTCCGGTAGGTATATTTCAATGAAGAATCATGAACTATTTTGACTTAGTATTTTACTTAACCTGTTCTTATTCTAGATCAAGTACTAATTTACAAATAACCCTGTAATAACCCTGTATAATTAAAAAAATAATTGTTATATTATCATTATTTTGGAACGCCGACGTCTCCCCTCTTGGAGGTGGGTGCTTTCATTTTTAAACTAATGTAGTTGTTAACAAACACTTCAAATTATGAACAAGTATGTATATTGCTCCAATAAAAATATTATTATTACTATCAGTGTATAAACAGGTAATATTGCCATTGCGCTGCTTAGGTACGATTTCCGGAAAGAGCAATGTTCCTGGGTTAGGTCATACGGTCATGGTAAAAGCTTTTTTTTTTTTTTCTCGACGGGGAAAATCATCTTATGACAAGACCCGCTATTGGGTGGAGCGGGAGATAGTGTCAGACTCTTACTGACTAAAAACCCCGCGCCGTTCCTTCTAGCCTTCATACCGGGGCACGAGCTCCCTTTCGGACAACCCTGTCCCCAGTAGGCTTCGACCCAGCTGGGCCCCTCCTGCTGCTGACAACTCCTTGAGGCGCGCGGGAACAGTGCGCGCCGTCGACGTCTTGTACTCGGTCCATTACCGGACGATCGGACAGCGAGCTACCCATGGCTCGCCGTCCGCGAGCCCGCGTCTACGGTGGCCGGAAATCGGGATCGGAATCCCGGCGACGGCGGCGAGGGCGCCGTTGCCTGATGCGGTCGGCCTCCTCCTTTGCATGCATTACTGCTTCGCAGAAGGAGGCGACCGCCTGCCATTCCTCCTCGCTCCGGACCATGGCCTCGACCAGGGCCCGGCGCGAGAGGTCTCCGCCGCCGATCGCCCCCACGAGGGCACGGCGATGCTCCGCCCAGGCAGGGCACACCTCGACGGTGTGCTCCACCGTGTCCTCCGGGCGTTGCGCACAGTGGCGACACCCGGGCGTCTCTTCCGCTTGAATCCGATGCAGGAACCTCCCAAGTCCCAAGTCATGGTAAAAGCTTGGTCCACTGTAACATGAGGCGAAAATTACTAGAATACAGGAGAGATTTTATGTTATTTAAGTCATGCGTGATGGTCTTAGAGAAGCTTTAAGTTAGAAGGCGGAATAAATGTAATTTTCTTATACGTTGGCTACATTTGACATAGACAGCGTGCTCTACCAGTCCGCAGGTCAACCCCCGACCCGCAGACGTGCGCTCATATATTTCTAATAATTGTACGATAACTACAATGTCCATTGTTGAATGGTATGCGATGTTCCCTGCAGCAGCAGCCTGCAGTCCGCACTGACCTCGAGCTGCGCCCGCGCCGCGCCACCGAGATACATTCGATAACAATACGATTGTTGAAAACTTGAATTATGTTCTCTAAGTTACGCCAAGGAAGGTTACTTTGATTGTATCGCTTTATGAAAATTGTTAGGTCCGTATTTGTACTGCTTATCAGCCGCTGCTTAGAACTTTAATAATAATGGACAGCTTATTTTTATGTTCCCAGATCGTTATCTTGCTAATAACCCTATTAACAAATATTTTCTTTTGTTAAGTGGTTTATTGCAAACATTTTTCTTCAAATGTTGACTATGATAAGATTGGTGTTTGGCGATAGAACAGCACAAGGTGCTACAAGGGATTTAGGTTAGATATTTGTTACACGCCATTCTTTGCAGTAAGTGAATCGAATAAAGAGTTGTATGGGCAAATTGCGTCGCTCTCAATCGAAACGATAACGGCCTCTAGCTGCGAGAGCCTGGCCAAAATACAAGTTTCCAGATATGGTGGGAAGCGACTAGTATTTATAGGTTCACTACTTGTCTATGGTTGACTGACCTTGCCTCTACGAACACGGCGTAGAACACGCTGGGCTTATTAATTCATTCTAAGAAAAAAAAAAGTAGCCATTCGGTTTTCTAGAAGATGTCATCCAAAATGATGTCATTTTCGTTTGCCCACTCAAAGTACAGCAGAGTATCTTGTAAACAAATGCTAACATTAGCAATTAACCTTAATACGACGTAAACTTAGTCAAGCTGATGTCTGTGTCTGCGACGCTTGCTTCTATAGTGATATCACAAGCAAAACAGGGCCAAGTTATAAGGTATTCACAAAAACAGTCTGTAAAACAATTTATTCAAAGTATTGTAAAAGGCAATAGGTCACTCACATTTCATTATAATGTGGATGTCATTGACACCGGGTAACTGTTAGATAATCTAACCATCCGCCATGCTTAAATTATGCCATCTCATATTAAGTAATGTTCCAAATCACTCGACCCTTTATCCTACTTAAATTCAAGATACAAGGTAAAGTAACAAAGAGAAATCGGTTAAACTTACTTTAAATTCTTTTAGTGTGCCTTAATTACTTGCTAACTGCTACGGGTGCCGTTTGCTCAAGACAATCGGAATTAAATAATCATTGCGTCAATGCGATCGCAGTTCTTACAATCGGTCTATTTCTATAGGCCTTTCGCCGTTTCGATGGGGTATTACAGTCTCTGTTGGTGAGAAATGTTTGTAATTTTTGCTTCAAAATAAGACGACAGAACGAATGTCAGCAAGCGCCAATTTAATTATTGCAAGATCACAAAAACTTGCCTAAACTACAAGAAATACAGACATGAGGTGGTAGCGCCACGCCACGCCGCCAGCGCGCGGTTTCGCGCAGCCACGGTACGCTCCGCGCCCACAAGCCTTCTTACGAGACCGGCTGCTGAGATGATTTTTTGTGCCCAAAAAATAGACATTCAGGCTGCGTAACCTCGTCACCGAGAAGAAAACTATAATTTGTACTGACACCATTGAGCTTGTCATTTGTATTTCTCAGCGTGAGATCATTGAGAAAAACCAATGAGACGCTATGACATCAAGTGTAGGATATTTAATATATTTTTATTTAGCAATTCGATCTAGTCTTGAATCCAGTGTATTAATAAAACATTCGATTAATAACTACCGTTTGCCCATTTCCCACGATGGAGCACTCGCTAGATTCTAAATACTCGATACTGTTTTAATGAACATTGATACTAGAAAAAATGTATACAATTATATTTAATGTTCGACTTGTTTCAATTTTGCTGTAATAACTATAAGTTGAGATAAATAGACAGTTGTGGCGGTCTGGTTAATTGTGCAATAGGGCGATTAGCTAATTACGAGTAGGTATCGGGTGCAGTGCTGCAGTGTACCCGCGACAGTTTCTCGCGAGGCCGGCGCGGATGCAGGCGCGGTGCTGCCAGCCAAGCGACATTACAATCGACGCCTGCTCTTACGACACCGCAGCGCATGAAAAACTATGCAATGCACATGGTGTAACCCGAAATACGGTAACAAATATTATTGTTACAGTTATTCTGAATAGGAATTGCTTTTTCATTGAAACTAGACTAGTCTCAATCAACGTTGTAAAAAGGAATGGACTTCGTGTAAGTTAATTACAAAATGTACTTACTGTTTTATGGTATCATTGAATATGTCTATATTGTTCTGTGTACTATAGGCAAAAATGTTGATAATCATTTCGCAACTTGACAATACTTTAAACTACATAATTTATAGAGTCAAAAGTGTCCATAATTCATTGGAAAGTTGTCATTTTTCACTATAAAAGTAACGTTACGACATCGCTTGATTCGTTAACGTCGCTCCCACTAAACTATGATAGCTTTTCCCAGTAGTCACCAGAATGTGTATGTAAGCATTTTCGGGATTTTTTTTGCATTTTTCATTACCTATCTATTTTATATATATAAAAGCGAAATACCACTCACTGATTAATCACGAAATCTCAGAAACTATAACACATACAAACTTAAAATTTGGCAGATAGGTTCCTTATAGGGCGTAGACATCCGCTAAGAACGGATTTTCCGTAATTCACCTCCTAAGGGGATGAAACGGGGGTCCAAAGTTTGTACGGAGAAACCGACTTTCACGCGGGGGCAGCATTCTGTGATAGTCAATTATACATATATTTGATATTTATTGGTACATTATTTGATATTGTATATATGTATTTTGTATTATTATATACTGTTAGTATTATTTTTGTTGATTATAAGTACCCTGAGAGTCTCAATCTCCTTTCCAAAGCTTGTGTTTACGAGATTGCCCTGTGCGATAAAACCACTTATTGTACACTGGTTTTTATATAAAAGTTTGTCATGAGTTTTTTTTATAAAGAACAGAATAAATAAAAATATTTATTGTATGGATCGTAAACATGTTGTTAAATAATAGTGTTTAATAAAGTTTCCCGGACGTAAGATGTTTATTGCAACTGTCATGCTCAGTCGCTTGTAAAAATGCGCGGCGCTAGTAAGTACTAATGTAGGTAACACGCTTTAACTTTACTTAAAAGTCCTGGGTTGAGGCAACATGGGCGCGTCTATGAAATATGTATTAGTTTTAACGCAACGCAATGGTGTAACAAACAAGAAGTCAAGAATGCACTTTTTCATTTCTGGCAATTAGGAGTTTTGTGTCACTCACATCATATCGCACATTGAATCTATTGCTGTTCCTTAAATAGTTTGATTAAGGTATCCATACTGGCTGAGTGGAGTTTATATTATTATCTTGATCTATCACTTAGGTGACCTAAGCTCCCTAGATAGTGGTTTATGGACATAGAAATTATGTCCTTTCTAGGCTGACTCTGTCACTATGAAAAAATAAAATTTCGTAATTTCAAGTACCTATTTAAGTAAATATTTGATAAGTAGTTAACGTCCATATTTCCACCGGCGTAAACTACTATTATATGGTATTTTTTAGGGCAACCCCCCACACTAGGATTTACTTCTGTATTGTATCCATACCATTTAAACTCACATCAATAAGACACTCTGACCCGGAACAACTATCTTTAAGTCATTTAGATCGGGAATAGAACCCGCAACACGCAGTGCAGCAGTCAATCGCGCAACCACTGCACCGACCGTGACGACGTATTGCCGTATTTTTAGTTGTTCGCTTGTGCATTTAAAAAAAAAAAACATATTTAAAACGTTACGACTTAGGCTGCTCCAATCAACACAGGCGTAATGCTGTCAAAATGACGTTTAAAACTGGGTATAAATGCCGGATGAAGCTGCGAAAAATGAAGAAACATGTCCGATCCGTGTGAAGGCTGCTGGCGGCGCTGCGCCGGCGCACACGGCCGGACAACAACACGTGCGCACCAAGGCTAAGGTGATATTTACTTGCATGTCAATATTTCGTAAATAGCTTACTTTAGGCGTCATGTACACTTGGCCACTGAATCCACTGACCTACGTAACAAGTAGGTGCGTAGTTTCCTTCTCGTTAGTTTACCAAGTGATGTAAACGATGTTTTGATACTTGAAAAGTAGTTTTATACTAAATTTTTCTCGCGACTCCGTCTTACCAAAACCATTAATTTTTACAGATAAAAAGACTCCTTTGTTTAATTTATGTATATACCACTGAGAAATTGCAGATTTCATATGATTTTAATCTATCATTAAATCTTTCATAATCATATCAGTCGTAAGTTGTCCATTGCTGGACATAGGCCTCCCCCAAGCGTCGCCACAACGACCGGTCCTGTAATAAATCTTTACTAGGTTATAATCTCGGTTTATATGAAAAATCGTTTTTATACGGTAAATCACATCCAAAATCAAAGGCTTCGTACTGTCGACAAAGAAGCAAATATTCAATGATGTCTCTGTGATCACAGCAGTGAAAACAGGAAGTGATCATCGCATTGTAAGAGGCACATTAAATATCAATATCAAGCTCGATAGATCTCGACTGATGAAGTCTCTCTCCGTCCAGAAAAGATCCAGATCCAAAACTCCAAAAACTTTCAATTCGAATTTAAAAATCGTTTCGAATGCCCAGACGGCCCCGAGCTAGATTGACCCGAAACTATACTGAAGATATCCCGGACGTTAGCCTGTACGAGATTAGGATGGCTCTGAAGCAGCTTATAACAACAAGGCGTCGGGTGATGACGGTATTACAGCCGAACTCCTGAAGGCGGGTGGAAACTGGTCTATTCCGTCCTACTTGAGGGAAAAATGCCGCAGACATCAGACAGTGCAGAGGTTTGGTACTTTACTTTAAGAAGGGCGACGAGCCCTGCTTAAGAATTACTGGTACCTCTCGCTTCTAAGCCATGTCTACAATAAGGTTCAACGACTTCCAGACTCCCGAAAAATCCGGATTTCCAAAAGGCGTCAGTACCGTAAACCATAAAAATACGCTCCAGCAGGTAATACAAACGACCGAGGAGTTTAATCTGCCTGCCTCTCTGCTTAGCGTTTGTGGACCACGAGAATCCTTTGATTCGATCGAGACTTGGGCTGTATTGCAGTCTCTCCAACGGTACCAGATTGATTATCGGTACATCGAGGTGTAGAATTACATCGAGTTGTACGAGAACGCCACAACCACAATGTCAGTCTGACTTCAGGACCGGGCTTCAAAACCTATCATACTGCAGGGGGCTGTAAGGCAGGGAAGCGTCATTTCTTCGAAACTGTTTACGGCTGCTTGCCAGAACCTTGAAGACGGATGACTGCAGAGGGCTAGGTATTCATTTCAATGGCGAGTACATCACTTACCTTTTATTCAATACCTACTCAATTATTTGTTGTATTCCACAATGTACATGCATAGGTGGTATTATTTATTAGACACAATTTTGTGCTTTTGGGTATAATATTGACTGGTCTACACTGTTCTCACATAATATCTATTATTACTGTAATATGGAAATATTGGAACAACAAGCACTTTTTTTCAAAGAGTAACCACGGAGGATTCATGTCGGCTCTTTTCCATATGAAACTACCAATTTGGAACCGTGAACTAGCTTCTGATGTTTTATAAGTGATAGGCAATTATATAACTAGGCCTATGTGAAATAAACTATTTGAATTTTCAATTTTGAACAGTGCTGTGACAGGTAGCCAGGAGTTGGATGAGATATGAAGACCCAGTAACTTATGCTACGAGATAATGTAGCTTTAAATACAAGCCTTGTCGTAATAGACTCAGGACTTTAAAAGCCTTACCTTTGACAATCACTCAAACATTAATTTGCCTTTGTTTTTATTATTACAAATCCAATAAAATAAGACGCTAACGTTGAATATAAGAAGCATAATCGACTATGTTGCCATTGCTGGGAGGGACCCATGGTAATCTCTCTAGAAGAGGGAGTGGCGCGTAATTCACTATGCGAGTCCAGTTCAGATTTGTGAAGGTCACATGTCTTCGATATTTTTTTTGTTTTTGGACATACCAGTTTCCTCACGATGTTTTTCTTCACTGTTCTGAGAGCAGTGGTGATGAAATAAATTACATAATGTAAGCATAGCACCCGTCTGAGTTTGAACTTGCGATATACAACTCACAAGTCGGGCCCTTACCGTAGGCCGCGAACCCACTGTTTGTTAGCTGATCCTTCATCGCAGACGGTGTCAAGAGCTAACTCGACACTCGTTCTTTCGTTTTCAGTGCTTAATCCTCTTCTCACTCTAACACTAAAGTGTGACTTGTTTGCAGGGAGTTGGATAGATGTGTGTCGTGAATGGAAAGGATGGATGAAAAATAAGTAAATCTTGTTTTATTTGGTTTTGTGGAATATGTTATTTTAGTGGTAATTTATGTTTTTTTTCTTCTTTTTTTTCTTAGATTCTATTGTACAAAGCATTAGTTATAAGCTGTTATGTTGTACAAAATGCATTGTAAATAAATAAATAAATTGCTTTTCTTCGCAGAGTATCTAAATATACTCGTAGACACCACTTTTCGTCATCCTGTGCGGATATTAAAAGTCTAACTTATGATCCATGTGCCGAGTGGTTTCACTTATTAGCTTTTAATTCAAAAAGGAAATCAACTTCCTCAGCTGCAGTAACTTGTTTATTTTCTTGACACTAGAATACACAACACAATCTTAACTTGGTTCATCATCATCATCATCATATCAGCCGAAAGACGTCCACTGTTGGACATAACCACTGTTGTTTTTAACTTGGTTAGTATTCAGAAATGAACGTCTTTTGATTTCTTGCCATCCTTTCAGGGGTCTAACTACATACGTTTATGAACTACAATTACTAAGTGACCAAACCTAGAATGTTGTATCTATAGAGTTCCTTTGTTTTGTTGTTATTATTAGTGTATGCCAATAACAGAGATTATTCTAAAACGTACTTACTGAAACACAGAAATTACAGGCATTTTATTTTAATTTTATCCTATTATAAACTATTGTTCATTTTCATGATCAGTTCCAGCGCCACTATCATCATCATCCTGCCCTCGTTCCATTTTACTTGCGTTTAGCGTAACACGTATTCTTCCATTCTGGCCTGTCAGCCGTCACGCTATCGTTGACTCCTTTTTGTTTCATATCGCTTTATCGCTTCTCACATAATCCTGGATGGATTGATCCTTTTCTTGACCTTTTCTCCTTCTTTATCGTCCACATGGACAATTATTACTCGTATAGTAAGTAACATTCATTTCATCCCTCCTCTAAACATAACATTTTCAGGTCGATATAACCCACTTTATTTAATAGAGAATAGAACGTAATTCTATAAAATGTGCGATGCTGATATTCACAGCAGATATGTAACTAATAAATATTGAACAGCATGACATAAGTATTTCAGAATCGTAATTCACCGCGTCCATTATTTTATAACCGACTTAACATTCACATCTTACAAGCTAATGGAATAATAAAAGAAATATAAGTAATTACGTTGTAGGTAACCTAGAAATTGTTGTGGCTGGTTCAGTTACTACAGTCTATAATTCAGCTAAGCGCTTACTTACTGGCGACTATTAGGTGTCTACACAGAAAAATATATACTTTCGCTTCGTATTTTTACAATAATTTACTAAGAATAATCTCTTCGTAGATTGAGAAACTTCAAACGTACAATGAACCTGTCACAGCTGAAACTGCTACAAGAATTGTTCACAAAGATTTTTTGACAAGTTAAAGCTACTTTAAAATTACTAATAGTTACTGACAAATCTGTTAGTCTGGTAGGTTATTTTTGGAACATTTTAAAAACTTTTTATATATAGTGATTCTACTTTTGGATAACTAAAATATTTCTTATATTGTTTTTTTAATACTCTAATGAATGTGTTTTAACTTAATAAAGGTTTCGACTGACGCAATCAAAACTAGAAGGCGATTTCTTCCAGGCTATCTGGAATATACAAAACAACAATAATATTTAATATTTACACCAACCCTGGTGTAAATATTAAATATTTTTATGAATTTGGAGAAGAAGAAACTAAAGCTCGTAACCAAATATGAACTCATAGATATGCACTGCATGCTAATATATATCGTGGTATTTTTATTATAATAATTATGTTAATATATTGGCCATTTTGTTAAAAATATTTTTACGAGGCGACGCAGTCTAGAAGGTCTTACTGATTTGCACCATATTAGCGAATAAAAACCGCCATCAGTTAAACGCATATTGAAGCAGCCACTTTCATTACGGTTGCAATTCCGTTAATAACAACAGCTGCAGGAACAGCATATTTTAGAAAATTTGATGTCATTATTGGACCTATTTGTGGAGCTTACTTTGTTTGTAAATACTTGCCTGTAACATAATTATCATTGTTGTAATCTCGCCATTAGGTATATTTACATACACACACGTATATTTCTCGGCTATCAAATATTTCTATATATTGTTTGTGTTATAATGTTTTGTTCGTTATGTATTGTAAACAATATGTAACACCACGGTCTACCTGCGAATCTTTTCTACTTTTCTGTCAAATTTATATTTTTAGGCGGTCTGTAAAATTGTCGTATTTTTTATGCTATAAAATAAGGACTATATTTATCTATTTTGTATATTGTTTCTCTATTTACTAGTGGCCTACACGACAAATTAATACTGAATGTGTATACATGACCTTTTCGTGAACTCAGGCATACATACGTACCGGTATACATATCTATGTACAATCTTCACATGGTCAACCGTAATCGAGTTCGTGATACGTTTCCTTCGTGTTTGTTTGCAATGAAAAATAACGACACGTATGGCCAAATGTTCGGGGCAAACATACGTGTTGCATGGCTTCATTTGAGTTAGTGAGATTATTATGTAGTTATGCGAATGGTATGACGATAAGACATGACGTGTCAAAGATCTTGTAATGATTGAAATTCGACCCTGTTAACATTCAAGCGTTTGGTTGTAGTGCTTGAACATTAATTTTGGTCCTATGCATTACATTATGGGTATATCTTGCTGTTAAATACCAAATACGTCTATGGGAAAGACTACTAGCCTCTTGGTGAGTTGCTCCACGCAGCACACGCCAAACGTGGTCACAGCAAGGTTCATATCGTGTTCTTGACTTATCAGATAAGTCTCAGTATCAGATGCAGTGCACCACATTTGGTTAGCCGCCCGAACTCAGACTTACGCACTAACTTACGACCTTTCGTAATATCTTGACGAAAACGTCAAATACATGATGCAATGCCCTTTCCATGATCCACGCCATCAAACGACTCACGGTGCTGCCACCATAACAAATAGTTGGAGCACATCAAGCTATCGCATGTTACAAATTTTATAAACTTATAGTCGATTGTTAACCTATGAAAAATTGACTAATTTCTAGTTACGTATACGTAGTGCATTTCCTATTGTCGGTGTAGTTAACGCGTAACCAGCCGCGTTTAGGTTGCAACAGACGCCGGCTACCTCCGTAGTCGGTAGGTTCACGTTTCTCTCCACTTAAGACCTACAAAGTGAAGTAATACGCACAAGCTACAGTTATCTATCAAAACAATCTCGTTTTAATTAAATTTCCTACGTTTACTTAGACTTGTGAAGCTTATTTCGCGTTATTGTATAAGCTGGAGTGGTTTAAGAGAATGGCTGAGCAGCAAATGGCTCCATCTATCAATCTTGTTGCATCAGCGCCGCAATTTTCATAACGTTCCACAATTATTGCAGACTGATATATTTAATTCCTCAGCGGATGTGTGATTGCGTGTTTCTATATACCCTATATATTATTGTTGATACACCAACTGGATATTGTTAGTGAATCAACGAGACCGGTTCTATAAATTAAATACGTTGCGGCAAATCAGGCATTTGTTATATTACACTAACAAATATATTTTGCAAGTTTCAGAGTAAAATGCTTTACAGGAACATAATAACATCACATATATATTTATAATAAGAAATTACAGATAAAAAGAATACTATCACAAGTACCTACACGTTGTATTATTACTGCTAGTAACATCGAACTAAAATGTATTATCGTGTTTCATTCAAGCAAACTCTCAAAAAAGAAGAGTTCAACGAAATCCGACGTCTTGCTTCTTTTGCAAGACGTAATACTAACACCCATTTAAATAAACACAATCAAGTCGATCAACTCCGCTGTACAGAATGTTATTTGTTTATTTTTATAATTCTCTTTTAAATCGACACAATAAGAGTAAAACACGCGCGCCATCGCTAGTTTTAAAACAAACTTTAACTAGGTTAAACTAGAGGAAACCTTGTGACTTCATTATCTCAAATATCTGATTGATTGCTACATAAAATAAATGAATAAATTAAAATTTATTGTAGTATAGTTCAGAGTTGGATTCTAAAAATATTGTTTAGCATAGCTGGCATTAGTAAATTAATCATCATCGACAAGATATTTAAGTTAATTTATTCTCGATCCTGTTAATTTATAATTTAAATGATTGGAAATCAGAAAATTTAATACTCACAGTTATGTTATTTAAACTTTGATGATGAATGTCTAAAGGTTGTGTGAATTTGCTATAATTAGATTGCAACACCAAATAAATAGGAACTCGTTTAAATGTTTAATTTTTTTACATTCACGTCTTCTTTTTAATAATGGTAATGGTGGTTCTATTACTGCCAGTAGATACATACCTACACCATAAACAACAGGAAGATATTGTTGTGTTGAAAGTATATCATAATACCTTTGTATAATACACTAATCATTTATGTGACAAAATTGTTTCATGTTTTTTTAGGTTTTACTAATACACGGTAATTACTTCACGTAGTGTCATTCGGATTGCAATGATACGATTGATAATTACATTCTATCACCGTTTTTATTTGGAAACTTCCAATTGGGTCTCTCTGGTTTATATAGCTTATATTTTATATTATCGTTTGAAGCTATATGCTATGTTTTATTATTAATAAATTATCTATATAGAAATGTCATATCAATAATATCTAGAAGAACAATACAAATTGTATCGCATAAATATGTCAAAAACGATTTGAAAAATGCCATTCAAGACAGGTTGACCTTTGGTAATGTATGGGTATATAGAAATTAAACAATGGGTGAGCCTGGCCTGATTCTTTATAAATATTGTTTTTTGTTTTGAACAATCCTGTATTGTCCAGGGTCTTTTTTACAATTTATCACAGCATTTTTTTTAATTTAAACTCCTTAATCAAGATTTATATGTGCAACAGATTTGAACTACCTACTAAGTAAAAGTAAGTAGTATTACTTATATATAAACAACTAAACATTATTAAAAACTTATAATATGGCGACAAATTTAAATTACACAGCTATTCAATTTCTAACCAAATTCACACGTAGAGAAAGATAACCCATACTTATAGCAATCTTACTTGATCTTACTACAAGTGAGTGCCACCGAACCCATCGTCAAATCGGCCCCTAACGCTATTTTAACCGAGAATTTCTTAACAAAAAACTGATTCGCAATATCGCTAACTAGTGCGTAGAACGCGATAATCATGTGAGTGAAAACAGAAGACATGGCGACATGGCGATAACACTCATTATCGAAGAAGGCAAGCTTTGACAGCCGTCATTTGCGGATGACAACTATCCATTAACTTGTTACAATAGAGCTGTTTCCCAGTCGTTTTCAGAGCGGCATTTGACAAAGTGGTGACCAGTGTTGTGTGTGTGAGTTCACTTCCAGATTCGGGCAAGAATTACATCTGGAACTTCTTAGCACCTGACCGAAATCTGGATTTATGCCCGGTCGAAGGCATTCGATTTGCCATTGAAGCGATTGAAAGGGTAAATATAAAGTTACTTTCAAAATGCATCCCAGGATGCATTTTGAAGATATACTCACTTTATAGTGAGTATATAAAAAAAAAGTTTAAAAGTGACGCCAGTTACTGAAAAGATATATATAGATTGTGTGTGAAGTGATATGAAAGAAAAAGGGGGTAAGTGATAGCGTGACGGGTGACAAGAGAGGATCCAGAGGATCGAAGAAAAAAACGTTTTGCGCCGACCCTAAATAAAAACCGGTCAAGGGCAGGAAGTCATAACATTCCCAATTGTCACAGAAAACATAATACTTCTGATTGAATCTTAAAACCAGTTCGCATCAATATAAATTTTTAGTGAGATAGTTTGAAATTTTAAGCATTTCGCGGACCATATTTCAGCTCTTGTGACTACCAGTAGTCCACGGGTCACAAGTTTGGATACCCTGGATTCTGACTGTTCAGTGAATGCAGACATGGAGTTATGCTAACTGACGGCTTTACTCCAGCAGAAGGTCTTAAGAACTTCCGTGGATAAAACTGCCGATCTTCAAATGTTTTTCACTGCAAATGTTCCGCTCGTCGACTTTCCACTACCCGCCTTAATTAGGTTTAATTACTAATTTACATAATGAACCGTTATCGCTAATACATTAATCATTAAGGTTTTATAACACCCTATTGATGATATACGTAATCATTGTAACTGTGTCGGTAAACTTGAATAATATATACTTTTTCTAAATAAGAAGATGCTCGGTCAAAGTTTGCCAAGTTTTAATAAATTTGCTTTTATTTTTTTTGCTTTGTATAATATGCATTAATTAGTAGAAATACAGATCATAAAACTTTTGAGTTATTAGTAATTAATTGCAATACAACCTCTTGAACCGATCTGTTGCAATATTGTTTCGACTTATTTGCAATAGAGATTACAAATGGCGATGCAACTCAAATTCAAGCAACAATTTTAAAAGAGTTTTTTTTTTTTCGAATTGCATTCTGATAAAGGTAACGAAACGAGAGCTATTGAAGACACTGATTTGATTATTTGTTGGAAATTATCTTTAATGATGATGAGAGTCGAGCGAGCGACCTTCGAGGTGCTTCAAAGACAATTGTGTTGGTAAAGAGGGTCTGATTGTGGAACCGTTCGGAGGCAGTCACGTTTCCTTCCATTCCCAACGTCTGCAGAAGCACGACCGACTTCGCGTCCGCACGACTATCCTCTACAGATGCCTAGGCGTAATTTGCTTATCTTACTTATGAATTGAATTGATATATTTTATAAGCATCCAATCCTAACACCTGCATTTGCTTAATAGATAGGTGAACGGCTCTGTTTACATTTATAAGGAATAATAGTTGCTGGCAGCGGCCTCGCCCGCGTGGAAGAAAAGGAGACATACTCTCGGGATAAAAACTATCCGATGTTCTGTTCCAGGCTATGGTCTACGCGTGCGTCAAGTTTCTTCGAATTCCGTTCAGCCTTTCAAGCGTGAAGAAGTAAGAAATATACGTGCACACACTCACAAACTTTCGCCTCGTAAATGTTATTTAAAAGAAAAATATTTTATTTTGCGGAAAAGACGCAAACTTAAAACTAACATAGGTATAGCAGAGACTGATACTGATTACAGTGATTTGCATCTTTTGCAAGTGACAGATTTTAAGCAAAAAATAGACCAATTTATTTCTAATTGTCTTTGATACAGGTAGTAGTAAGTAATTGGTTTTCAATGAAACAAAATAGCGTTTATAATATAAACACCTACATGATTTGGCCTTGCACTATTTTTTGCAAACGAGAGTATTTTTTTAGCTCTAAATAGCGTTAGAGGTACAGGTCCGGTTCGCCAGGCAGCATGTTGTGTAGACGTGATCGCTCGATCACGGCTCTGATCACAATGTTCTTAATGCTCGGCTATCTAGTTCAATGACGAGTTTTTCTAATTACCTTCGTACATAATGTATCTATGTGCTTAAATACACTGACAGTTGACATTTACATATTCTTGCACATAAGTACAGTCAACAAGGAAATCAAAGCGTCGCTTAAGGTCACTGGTTTTTGGTGCAAGTCGTCGTTTGGTAAAAGTCAACTTGGGTAGGAAGGACCTATACGTATTTACGAGGCTTTTTAACTCGACTGCGATAATATAGATCACTAGTGGTCTCGACAGACATTGTTCCTACAAAAATTTTTTTTTCCTTAGAAAAAAAATTCAAAACCCGATTGCAGCGCCACATATCGGGTTCAATTGTATTTTTAAATCATCCAGGAACTCACACAAATATATACACAAAACTTCATCTAAATTGGTCTAACCGTTTAGGAGGAGTTATGTGACAAACACACGTATAAAATAATTATATATAAAAAAAAGATGGTGATGAGGAATGTCAATCGAAACTGTCGGGATTTCCTGACATACGTCAGGAAATCCCTATAATATCAGTAGGATATATAAGTAGGTTCCTATAATATCTTAAAGTGCAACAGAACTAGTGCAAATTGCATGTAATTATTTGAATCAAACTACGTAAAAGTACAAAACAATCCGGAATTCCACATGTTTTCCGAAAGGATAAAAAAATGAAACCTCTTAACTGAAACGCTTGAGTATTTTTGAAAGTAAATAATTAACATACGGACATACTTGCATGCTATTATGCCAACTATTAGCAATTTATTATGACTGAAGCACTACAAATTATACATCTGGTGCTTATGAAGTTAATGAGTTCGCAGTAAGAGCCCGGATAGAAATAAATGTACAACAATGCGGCAGTCGGAACACTTTTACAGTCTGTGCAAGACGATTCAATATGATTGCCTAACTGATGTTGGGTGCAGTATTTACCTACTTCATTTTACCCCAAATACGGAGAGAACGTCATCTCAGGCTTAGTAACTAAGAATGCTCATTGACGTTACCTTAAAGGCTCTGAGAAACATTTTTAATGTTTCCAGTGAAGACCTAAGATGTTTAATTACTGCACATCAGAGTTAATAGCTGCAACAGACAGAAAAAGAACCACAAGACCCCAGCGAAGCGTAATAACAACAGTGTATGCAGTGTAACCACTAAATATCCGTATTTCCTCTTTTTAACCGATTTCGAAAAGGAGGAGGTTCTATGTTCGGCTGAATGTATGTTTTTTTTTTTGTATGTATGTTCACCGATATTTCGGTCAATTGAGGACCGATTTTGAAATTATTTTTTTTTATTGAATGGTTATGCTTTCAAGTTGGTCCCATAGAAATATTGTTATGATCTGATCATGAACTTCGAAGATATGGAACAGAACTCCTCATAGAATCATAACAGAATTGTCGTAGCAAGTAAAATTGCTTTGTTTATACCTGTAGTCGATGACTGACTGAAAGAAAAGGGGGAGGGGAAAGGGGGGAGGTGGTAAATTCATGTAATATAAACGTATTTGGGATTATAAGAATCGTTATGAGATGCACTCTGGCTATAAGGTAATTAATGTTTAGCTGTAGGGTAGGTCCTTTTTAGTGGTGCTACCATAACTAAAAAGTGAAAAATAAAAAATTTTTTATTAAAAAAAATTAAACCGACTTCAAAAAGTACAAAATAACTTTAATTTCGGAAGTCGGTGTTAAATAACGAAGGGACAAAATTAGGTATCTATTATAGAAACACCGACTTCCGAAATTAAAGTTATTTTGTACTTTTTGAAGTCGGTTTAATTTTTTTTTGTAAAAAGTTTTTTATTTCAATTATTTTTCTATCCGGCAGTTGAGAAATCACAGTCGTTTCCTGCTTATGCAGGTTAAAAGAAAATATTTAGTCAATTAAACATTTGAAACGCAAGACATTGGTACCTGTAGCCAAGTCATTAAGTTTAGCACGTAAATTATAGTGCTGCTAAACTAATACATGCAATCCGAGTGATTAAATAAATACCAGGAAAGAACCTGTGTAGGTACGACTTAACCTGATCTGGTGCTATGATCAACATCGCATACAATTATATATAACGAAACTAAGTTAAAATTGGTTTCCACACGAAATGTTCTCAGAGTTGTAATTATACGAATTTTCTGGAACCAGCCGTAAAATGTCTATTTACTTTAAAGTATCATTGCAATATAAGTGTTACCAGTTTATTTTTATTATTTATTTTATTCCATCGCAACTATTTCATGTACAAAGTATTTTTTTTAAGAAATACAAGTGGAAATAAAGGCGACCATTGCCTTTTATTAGCAAAAAACTACCTTGTCGTTATAATATGTCTCAGTTTTTATTGAACTTTAATCAAATTGGTGCTTACTTCCTGCTTGATCTACTTTTGAAAAGCAGACCTACGTGCCTACAGCCGGACCAGGCAAATATAATTAACATGCCACAGGTTACGACGTTTACGACTTAAATCATTTCTGAGACGATTTATGATCGACTTTAGTATCTACCTGCTCAAATCTTTTAACAAATCTTCTAACTACAAATTCTTTAGGTATATCAATATGTGAACATAAATCACATGCACATAATTATGTGGGCGCTTCAATAATTGAAAATGATACAATAATTTTGTTTAATAAACACAAATCGCAGGCCTGCCACGAAACTAAAATGGAACAGGTTATGTCTGCTGGATGAAGCAATAAGAGTAAAGTATATTAATAAACGCGGGCGAAGCCGCGGGTAAAAGCTAGTACCTACATATAATAAATCTGTAGAAGCTATTAGTTGTGCGCGCATCTCGTAAAATGCCTGAAATTGATATAGATCATCTTCCTACCCTTGTCCCGTATTATTTGGGGTCGGCGCAACATGTTTTTTACTTCCATTCTGTCCTGTCACTCGTCACGTTATCTCTAATTCCCTTTTCTGTAATATACAACGTGTAACGTTAAATGCGCAAAAACCTCAGACACCCGAAATGATTTTTAATTCGATTGACCTAAGTGTGTCAAAAAAATAATACTTAAGGTTTTATGAGCAGTTTTAGTTGGTTTAAAATTCATATTTGCATTGAAATAAGAACTTTTATTATCCCGTGTATGAGAAAATTTGATTGGTTTACAACTATTTGTGTGTGTTTAGTTTACCTATTTCAGCGGGTTTGCGCACGTGACGGCTTGACCTATTCATAAATAGATAGGTCGAAGTTTTTAATGCAGATTTTTTTGAATAATTGTAACATATAATAAAAAGTGGTTTAATTGATTCTGCTCGTTATTCTGATCAAACTTATTTCATTAAATTTTTGCGCATTTAACATTACACCTTATAGATAACATTTATAAATTAAAATTGCATCTAACTTATACATTACTTAGGCTTTGTTTCATCGCAATCGGTTGACTATATTGAAAGATATCCTACATTCATTGACTGTTAGACGGCACGAAGTTTGCCGGGTCAGCCAGTATTAAATCGTGGGGGTGATCGGCGGCGGAGGCCTCTCGCGCCGAGCCTTGGTTGGGGCCATGATCCGGAGCGAGGAGGAGTGGCAGGCGGTCGCCTCCTTCTGCGAAGCAGTGATGCTAGCAAAGGAGGAGGCCGAGCGCATCAGGCAAAGGCGCCCTCGCCGCCGCCGTCGGGATTCCGATCCCGATTTTCGGCCACCGTAGACGGGGGCTCGCGGACGGCGAGCCATGGGTAGCTCGCTGTCCGATCGTCCGGTAATGGACCGAGTCCAAGACGTCGACGGCGCGTACTGTTCCCGCGCGCCTCAAGAAGTTGTCAGCAGCAGGAGGGGCCCAGCTGGGCCGAAGCCTACTGGGGACAGGGTTGTCCGAAAGGGAGCTCGTGCCCCGGTATGAAGGCTAGAAGGAACGGGATGGGGATTTAGTCAGTAAGAGTCTGACACTATCTCCCGCTCCGCCCAAGAGCGGGTTTTGTCATAAGATGATTTTCCCCATCGGGAAAAAAAAAACCAGTATTAAATAACGTGCTACAATAAAACAAACATAAAATTAACTTGCTGGTTCATTTTATAGGCTTGTCTACAACGCCTTTTACGCAGGATTGGGTGACAAGCTTTAATTGCCTGTATTAAGGCTATATCCCAGAATACAGCCAACCAATCAATTAAGTAAATATAAAAAAACACACGTCCGTTACGAAAACGGCCAAAACTCGCCATTATGGCAAGATATAATAAATTCTGCATCCTTTATTCATATTTAGTTGCCAGTTATAGATTTGTAAAAGTAGAGTAGATTATGTTAACATAAGGGCCCTGGACCGTGGAGGCTGCGACTCCGTGAGTCACTGCAGACACCTGTGCTCCTGCGCCGCTCCATCCACTAAACTTTACAACTTAATTGAAACTGAAACAATATAATATAATATAATAATAATATTCCACAACTATCACACATCGCCGTCTAGTCCCAAGCTAAGCAGAGCTTGAGTTATGGGTATTATATAGACTACTGATAGACATACTTATATATTTCTAAATACATACATATTAGAGATAAATTACACCTAGACACAGAACAAATATTCATGCTCATCACACAAACATTTGTCCTGGGTGGGAATCGAACCCACAACCTCTGGTATAGCAGTCAGGGTCACTAACCACTAGACCAACAGGCCAGGCAGGCAGGGTTTTGTTTTGTGTAAACTATTGCAACATGTAGAATACTAATATAAGGCTATGGTTTTTGGGGTCTTAAGTGGACTGGTTACCAGGAACTATGTTAAGACTATGGCTATATGGGTCAGGCAGGCCTGAGCAATGTTTTTAATTAATTAATTTATATTATTAGTTTGCATATTTTGATAACCGCCCACAATTCAAACTATAATTATAGTTAAGCTCAATAAAATTGATCACTACTATAGAACTCAATGAACCATCTTCTTTTCGCGTCCTTGACCGCCTTCGACAGCACATGAAGACGATTCATTGTTAAATATTCTGCTGTTATGAATTTGATTACTGTAATTTTAAAATAATTTACAGCTTGAATCAGTTCATACTTAAGCATCGGAATACCTTCACGGATTTAACATTATTAATTAAAGCTTTCTGTTTTGTTAGGCCATATGTATACGCTTGGGTTACGCCGGCGTGAAGCTTACATACAAAACTATGGCCTGCTGCCCACGAGTCCGTTTATACAGAAATCTGTTTCACTACTATGTTCGATTCTAACCCATATCAAACTCTAGTAAATAAAGAAAAGGAAAGAAACTAAATATTGCAATCCATTGGCGTGCGTCGGATACTATGCGCCGTCGACTCGGGCTCGGTCCTTACCGGATGGCGGAACGGCGACCTACCCATTGCTCGTCGTCCGCAATCCCAAGCCCATAGTGGCCGGGAATCGCCCTGCGACTCAACGCCAGGAGGTTTCCTTCAGCAGTGGCTTAGGTAGGAGGAGGTTCTCGACCTTGGTTGCAGTCATCTCCTTCGCTTGCATTATTTCTGGCTCGAACAAGGGCCGGACACGAGAGTTCGCTGCCTGCTGCTTTATATGGAACATATTCAAATACCCTTTTACTTTAGGATTCCCATTATAACCTGAACCCTTTAAGTACCTGTAACCGACGTAATTTAATCCGTTATTTAATTAAAATCAAATCATAAGCATCCGATAATTTTGATTGGATGACTTCGCTCGTGTTATTAGCATGCAAATCGAGCAGTTTTATCATCAACAACTTGAATACATAATAACAGAACTTTAAATATTTATAGCGCATCAAAAGTGACAAAACTATATATCAAACATGTTATATGATGTTCCGGCAAAGGTCCAGCCTCCGCTATTTGATGCCATTTATTTTAATAACCCATTGTGAGTGATGAAATAATTTAATTTAATCAGGTCACTCAAGGAAATATTCAATCTTGTTTTTATAGCATACTTCGAACGAAAAATATTAGAATGGATTTCCAATCGAATTTTAATATACGTTTATTGTATTCAAATGTAACATTTACAAATTAATTTGTTGCTCTATTCTCGAATTATAATCAAATTATTCATTCTTGCTCTATCAATCAACATGTACGTGTGTATTCTACAGTGTACACCATCGTAACATTGAAGGCAACTCATAGCCATTTCGAAACAACCATTTCAATGAGCGCACACACACGACGATTGATGTTAAGGACAATCTTTCCTATTCATATGGGAGATACCGCAACGCGATAACGTTAGGACAATAGATTGAAGCAGCTACGTTAACAGTAATTGTAAATAAATTAATCTAATCTCATCACAATTTGCAGAAAATAACATTAAATACTCGTAAGATAAATATACAACAAAAATGAACATTAAGCTATTCAATTTTAATCAAGATGTTGGGAACAAAGCGTTTCCAAGTAATCTTCACGCTTTGGGAACTCATTACTGTATCTACCATCAGACGTAAGGCCAAGTGCGTTGTGTTGGCGGCAGTGCGGTAGTGCGGCAGGGCGACCGCCCCTTACACAAGCATTGTCATCGCTGGCTCATTACATCAATAACATTATTGGCATCCAAGTGCGTGCGCCCGCCGCCGCCGCTCAAACTACTTTACAAAACGCCAACACAATTCGATTCAATCATTATCACTGTTACTTCACATTGCACACATTACCTATTGTTACACGTAGTGCACTACATTCCGCCAATTAAGGAAATGTACCCTTATTAACACTATAAGTATTTGTAATCCCAAACATACCTATAATTAGCGGTTTCACACCTTGCTTTATGAACCGCAGCTCCGTAGTTTCTAAGTCCCCGAGCTAATGATACCCGGTGAGATTTAATTACAGTTTACAATATGTAATTTATAGTAAGAACTGGGGTTTAATGCCTACATTTGGAATATACTTTCCATACCGATCTGTTAGTGTATAAGATGGTGTCGAGTCGACAATCCCGGAGCCCGCGGAGTTATATTTATGCAAAGTTCAGAAAGATTTCTCTAGATGAGACGGTAATGAATTCCCAAGCCATTGTGAGATGAAAATGAACTTTCGCTCCGTGGTCATTGTCGCGATACCTGCTTAAAGGCCTCAATAGACACTGTGCCGTGTGTTGCAACATTTTTTAAAAATAAATTACTAACTAAAACCAATGTCAAGTCGTGAATGTTGGCTCGCGTGATTGGAGCTCTCTGCTCTGATATTGTTTCTATTCAAGTTAATGTATAGCGAGATAAATAATGTTTTAGCTTTTGTTTGTTGATCCGCTTGGTTTCGAAGTTCCATTGCTAAGCAATCGGTATGTTCGTAAAGGCCAACCTGCGGCCTCAGCGCAGCAAGTGAGCCTCCTCACACCGCTATATCGAAAGTGTTTGTTTGTCAAGTTTACGTAATGTGCACTCACCCACTCGCACTCGCACGTGACACCATCATTGTATTGGAGTTCATTATGTGGAGCCCTTACCTGATACGGATAACTCTTAGAAGGCTTTGTTCAATCATTTGTACGAATTGCTTCACAATATGTTACATTGTAGTGAGAATTGTCGTTTAAAATCAAATCACACGTAACAAAGTTTTATAAAAGACCATATTCGCGCAATGTTATAATATATTTACTTCTACTTCAGATTCTTGTGATATATGACAGATTTGTCGACATAATTTATGTAAATAGTAAACATTGGTAGATATTATGAATAAATAATTTTGAGTCAGCTGAGTAACCTTTACAAGCTCATAAGAAGTAGGTATAGTTTCCTCGAATCTGTTAATTCTCGAGTAATAGGTTCTCTTAGCGCAGAAAACGTTCGAGGTTGGCGTGGCTCTGTGGGGGGTATGATTGCCGTTATACAAACGTAATAAATAACTGTCTGCTTGACGTTTCACCTGTAGATGTATTAGGTGGGAGTGCAGAGTACAGTCTAGTCCGTGGTGTCCGGTCGCAGCTGGCTTCCCTGGCGCGCGGCTCGCGGACCAGCGCGGTACAGGCAGTGGCGGTGTTTGCCAACTGCACTCGCACCAGTAGGTTGCGCAAACGCGCTTCCACTCGCCTGCCACTGATTTGTGGCCACTAAGATGTAGTTCGCAGACGCGGAAGCGGTTGCTGGTATCTCTGCACATTAGGTAATATAGGGCACCCGAGAATAACTGGTGCAGCTAAATGCCAAGCGCCAGAGAATGCCTTTATATAAACCTGCTGTGTTTCCACTAACTTTGCCTTCCTTACAGAACATGGCCGGTTTGTTGTACAATACTAAATGTAATCGGTTTACTTGGCATAACAAGATAAATCTACACTTCGCATACATACCTACTAGGGACTTCTAATTTGAGTACAAGGGTCGGTCTTCAGCGAGATTGATACGATTATAAATGTTTGCAATATGTTAACGTCATTTCCCATATAAGCCTTTTCGCCTTGAGCTTCACACTTTACAGTGGCCCCACACATATGAGTCAATTTAACTTTTGACTGGCTTTAATGAGAGATTAAGAGTCGGCCAATCGGCATCGAGGAAATCAAGTGTTTTAATACTTAAATACGTATGCAGATAATGCGTGTCATAACAATATACTTCGAGGTTAACGATTATATTCTAATTAGATTCGTGTTTGAGAATAAAAATGTTATTTACACTACATTCTTTTATTTTAGTGTATTGACGATTATTACTCAAAAAGTATCGAATAAGCAATATCGCTTATGTACGTTAGAACGTAAATTGGCATCAACTTATAGAAATGAAGTATGCAGTTGTATGTTTGTATGGAATGAGTGATATTTTGGCGATGCGTAACATTGTAGGCCGCCTCGGAGTTTAATTTAAATGATGTAATGTAAATAGCGATGCAAATGGCTGGTCGGCCAGTAAAGGTTACAATTTGTTACTGCAGTACGAGAGCTGGTTAATTGCTCATCGCGTTTACGTTTAACATCACTTGAGCGACTGGCGGCACACGTATACCGGTCAAGTACTGTGGGTTATCTTAAACTAGAACATAAACTGCATAATATAATCTAACTAACTGCTCTTTTTTATAATATTGCCAACCTTGGTTGTGATTGCGTGCATAAATAGGTGATTAAAGTTTATTTAGGTATCAAATAGTCAAGTGATAAAAAGATTATAAAAAAATGCTTCCTGGATATTGTATGGCTGTCTTCATATCTGACAATAAAGTCTTTGGTCAACTGGTCCCGCTCGCTACAGTACCCGCGAGTCCATATATTGTTAGACTGATGGTATCATTTATATGACGATGTCATTGTCAATGAAAAGATAGGATGCGTTATATCATCAAGCGGTTTCCAGTAGGCACGGGACTGCTCCACATTGTTTGTTACAAAATGTATGAAATTATCTGTTCCACGATATCGTATCGTTATCATCTAGCCGATGCCCGCTACGGCCGCGGGCATTTTTATGAAAAGAAAGCCCGTGGTCTTAGATCGCAAAGGGCAACAGTAGGACGCAATTGTGATTTTAGTCAGTAAAAGTCTGACACGCCTTCTCCCGCTCTAGGTGGAGCGAAGTCATTGGATAATTTCGCACGTTAAAAAAAATCGATATCGCCTAATTTTGCAAATAAATGAAATCAACTTTAATGTAAAATACATACCGACACAGTAACAGTTCGTTAATAACAATAGAAAGGTGCGGAACATAATAAATTATTATGCAGGTAACGGCAGTCTAGGTAATTAGTTATATCCTAAGGTATAATTGTTTTAAGTCCATCGAGACCAACTCTCTATTGCTTGTCTAGTTCCGTTTCCTGCCGCTCCATAACACAAGGAAATAGAAAATGAGTTTCTATAGATAATATTTATGATAGTATAGTTAATCTATATGGTATTTTAGCATAGCATAGTCAGCCTTTTAATGTTCCCCCTGCTGGGACTCAGACCTCCTCTCTAGAAGAGAAAATGGGGCCTGATCCACTATGCGAGTCCAGTGCGGGTTGGTGAATGTCACATGTCATCGAATTTTTGCTTCTAGGACTTGCCGATTTCCTTACAATGTTTTCCTTCACCGTTTTGAAAGCAGTGGTGATGAAATAAATTACACAAATTAATGCGCCTGACAGGGTTCAAACCCGAAATCTACAAATTATAATATACCACCTTCTGCATGTTTAACAAGTAGCTAACAAGAAGTAAGCTAGTAGAGAAAGATCATACCAAGTAGGTCATTCAACAAAAAAAAAGCAATTATAAGTTCAATTTAATACTATTTTTAGGCATGTTATTCCCGATTTTGAAATGGTCTTTATTTTGTTTATTAGGATTTGTTTTTTGTACCTATTAATAGAACATGCATGTCAAATTCGTAGACATTATAATTTTAATGTTAGATGGAGTATTAATATTTGCGTAAATACGTTAAAAAAACATGTTATGCGCATATGCATAGATATCGTTCGCAAAAACATGCGGATATACGACAGGAGTACTCAAATCTAAATTTTGACGGAATCGATGACCGCTAGCGAAATTATTGATTCAGTTGATATATATACCTACTCATAGTTTTAGGATGAAAATTAATCAATTTGTCACTCTGTACGTGCAGGGGAAATAGGAAACTGGACCTAAGTTGTGCGGTCAGTCAAGCTTTACACAGAACCAAATCATTTTGATGACATAAATATTCTATAAATTGAAGTTGTTACGAGGATTAATCTTCGACATTTCAGTATTTATCACCTGCTAAAATTTACTATCAACACAAACTTAACGATTAACAAGTATATTAGTTGGAACTGCGTTGACAGCGTGAAGGTCGCTGACAACTAACGTGTGCGAGAAACTTCTATTCAAGAAAAATCTTATTGAGCTACCGACCTACATTTCTTTTAAGAATTTAGTAACAGAGGACGATTTGTGCTGTTGACATGATCAATTAATTCTTATAGTTACTTTATATTTATGAGTTATTGAATGCCTAATTGATGAAACTATAACACCTGCATCACCCGCGGCACTCCGCATCTGGAGCGACCACCATCCGCTTGTTATTATTGCTATATGTTACATATACACTGTAATCAGAGACGCGTTACTTTTCACATATACATATCTGTTCTCATAAAATATTATTGGTTTCTAATTAACTTTACGTTTACAGCTTACTTCGCAATATTTTTATTTCTTCATAATCAAGAGCTCTATTTTCGGTAGTTATAATACCATTAGCAAAGATTTTTATCTAAATTAAAAAACCTTACACTGGCTAATTTATTTCATGCCGCTTGATTATTGAGAAAATGCGAATTTTTGAGGCAATTATACGCACTGGCACTTGTTAGTAGAACCGCTTGCGCCTGCGGCGGCTGTTGAAAATGTAACAAGGTGGTCAGGCGTTCATTCTAATCTTTCTATTTTTGGACCGGCCTGCCATAATATACGGACCATTAAATCGGGACGACAGAATAAATAATCATGAATATGTAGCTTGTGCACATAAGCCGTTCTTTGATGTCAATCATTCTTTAAGCGAGTGCGTCGACCAATATGTTCATTCTCGTAAGTTGTGCAGCGGCGGCATGTACACACACTGATTCTAATCGCTGTCGAACTCCTTGTAAATAGTGGTTTCAGGGTGACACAGCTTTTTAATGTGTATTTCGCAGTCGTGTGGCTTCATTTCTATTTGCATTTAGATTATTCTCAAACTAGTAATGCTTGTAATTGTGTCGAGAAGGTGGGCTCTGTCTGACATCTTCATTGAACGCTACGTACTTTAGAGATAATGATGATTACGGCCGCGCTTGGGAAAACATGACTATTAGTGCGAAGATATTAGTTAATAGGCGCACGCAGGTTATGGTCGATGACAGTTCAGTCGGCTGCTACGCCTTTCTAAATGCAGTTTACGTCGACAGGTTGATAATAAAGTGTTAAGAAGATAAACAACATTGTTGGGCAGATTTTAAGGAAAAACGCGATGGGTTATTCAAAAAAGTTACTTCGGCTCAAAAACGCAAAGGGCGACTGAAAAAACACAGTTTAGTCGTGTCTTTTATAGACTAAAACCCACCTCTCGCTTCAGCCAGAGAGGAAGAAGTTATTCTATGATTATTCAACTCATAAAAAGGAGAACCGTGATCTTTGTTCTGTCGTCGTCAAATAAAGATTTGATGACATGCTCCCGTATCTAGGTATATGTTACTCGTACATTCGTAATTGTTATCGATAATAACTCATTTCGTATAATTTCGATACTGAAATAGATTCACTATAGCACAAGTTTAAACCTCAGTGGTTTTTGATTGCTATTTAACCTAGATAATCTTGTATTCTTTTGTTATAAATTATTAGAATATTATAAGATGTGACTCTTATTTAGCAGAGTAGCAGAAAACAAACAGCACAGCTTTTGTATCACAGGCGTATATTTTACACTGACGTTACACGAATCAACAACACTTAGCAACGCTTATGTATGATGCTGCATTGCTTAAGGAGGTCGGATCTCCATCATAAATGATAAATAAATTAAAAAAAAATACATGGCAAGCTGTGAGAATAATCACTTCACAGTTTTCTTATAACTCATCTGACGTGAACATGAATTTATCCTAAATGGTCTGCAGGATTGCTCGAAAGCGTTACCACGGCCTTAGACCTCAAACCGTCAATGACAGAACACGGAAGGGCTTTAGTCAGTAAAAGTCTGACACTCCATCTCGCTCCATCCATACCGGATGAAGTTATTTAATGATTTCCCACTTAAAAAAATCCTAAACAAGTAATAATTCTCTCGACTAACCTAAGCTAGTCGGCCTTTCAGTATTTTTAAACACTATTTAAACCTTGGTTCGTAAGTGTATTTAAAAACGTTAAACAATGCAACTCGTTAGAAAATAACAACAATGCAGGGAACGGTTGTCTAGTCAGCACTCGTGCCTTCTAATTAGAGAAGCAAGATTTACGAGTACCTTCCGCCCTTGTGGGAGAAACAAGAGCGAACAATAGGAGATACTTATTTAATGAGTGTATAGTGCAGGGTCGCTCAGGTACTCGGTCAAGGCGGACGAATTGCATTAAAAAGCTTGTGCGAATGACGGTAATTAGGTACAGGTTAAATGTAGGCCCGGCGCACCCTAGTCCTGTTACAAGTTTGATGCTTGGTCACGCAATTACCTACATATTCTTAGGGTGTTTTTAATATCATGCGGATTTCATCACGCATGCGGGTTTGCTCCGCATATAAATTTCGAAATTCAAAAAAACGCGTCCTGCGGGCATAGCGCGTGCGGACCAATCCCGCATGCGTGATCAAAACCGCACGATATTAAAAATACCCTTGGAGGAGAGAGATTCTTCAAAGGTCGATCAGCAAAGCTAGGCTACGCTCGACGAGGTCCGAGGACTGTGAAGTCCATTACATGTTGCAACCGCGAGCCTCGAAAATGACAGTCGTGTAAAGATCTTGATGAGCAGGCACAACCCCGAAAGGCTGTTGAGAACTAAATTGACTAAGGAAGTAAGATAAGCTCCATGTAATATAGCGGTGTCCACTTACAATGGAAAATAACTTCAACAATTTGGGAATAAGCTAGAGTGGAGGTAGGTGAGGACCGACGAAGACCCATTTGGGTATTTACAGTTACAACTTAGCTAATTAGTTGGTCAGAGATTCTGAAATTGTTTCGGTAGCTATGGAGATAATAAATATATGTATTTGAAATTGCTGTCTCTGAAAAATAAAAAAGACAAGTATCAAAGTATCCTTAATTCAAAAATGTGCATTCAATAAAGCTCCTATTTTTTTTTAGACTTTCCACTTGGTACAGTTTTTGAGTGGTTGACTGCTACGTAGTGCCGCGGGTTCGATTCCCGCGCATTACAAATATTTGTGTGGCCTAGCTTTTCCGTGTCTGGGTGCTTGTGCACGTTAGTTTACATGTTTAAACAAGAGTAACTTAGTGTGAGGCTGCATCAGATTAGACTGCAAACTATCAACAACATACTGGGAATAGACTAAAGCGGAGGAAAATGAGTGCAACGAAGACTCATATGTAGAGATGCCGTTGTTAAAGTGACTTCTGAGGAAGCCGACCGTGAGGAACAGACAGTTGAACAGTCCAACGCCACGGACCTTGTTCCGCGGCACTTGATAAAATACCTTTACCGGTATTTATTATTACGAAACGCTTGGAGAGCACATTGTGAAACCGGGCGATTCGCGAAATGTCCACTTCAAACTTTCACCACAGGGAAAGGGCTTTATCGTTCCTACAAGTATCTACCGCGATTCCATATCGGTATGTTAAACTTGTAATCTCGTCCACCTTGCAGTCTGTTACGAATTTATCGATGAGAAGATCTTAATAGGATCAGACTGAAGTGTCAATCAATCAGCTGTATCTACTCTCTCCAGTACAGTTTGGTCTGACTATTGCATTGCGCTTATTATAAAAAATAGCCATTTTAGTTTAACAATTGCTATATAATGCCATTCATCAGTGATTGAGCTGTGTTGGCTCAGTGAAACCGAGTCAGACGTATTATTTTGTGTATTTCATCACCACTACTCTCAAAACGGTGAAGGAAAACATCGAGATGAAACTGCCATATCCTAGAACCATACATTCAAAGACATGTGACATCCACCAATTGTAATAGTGAGCATCTTCTATATATATAAAAATGACCCCCGTTTTCCGTTGTCACGACTTGGCATGAAAACGGCTTGACCGATTTGGCTGTTTTTTTGTTGTTGTGATTGTTATTGTGAGGAGAAGGTTCTTATGGAAAAAAAAATTAGGGTAGTGTAGGGTAGAGTAGGGTAGAGTAGGGTAGAGTAGGGTAGAGTAGGGTAGAGTAGGGTAGAGTAGGGTAGAGTAGGGTAGAGTAGGGTAGAGTAGGGTAGAGTAGGGTAGAGTAGGGTAGAGTAGGGTAGAGTAGGGTAGAGTAGGGTAGAGTAGGGTAGAGTAGGGTAGAGTAGGGTAGAGTAGGGTAGAGTAGGGTAGAGTAGGGTAGAGTAGGGTAGAGTAGGGTAGAGTAGGGTAGAGTAGGGTAGAGTAGGGTAGAGTAGGGTAGAGTAGGGTAGAGTAGGGTAAAGTAGTGTAGAGTAGGGTAGAGTTGGGTATAGTAGGGTGGAGTAGGGAAGAGCGGGAGCGAAGCCGCGCGGGCAAAGCTAGTAGTCTCATACTTTTCAATCAAAATAATACACGTTTTAATAAGGCCAAGGTTCTAAGGTCGGTTATGGTACCTATGGACTCTATGGTACGATATAGTGAGCATACTTTTCACCACAGTAGGTAAGCTGGTCAAAGTAATAATATTTGTGTTTTAAAGTTACATAAATAAAGCATGAAGTCATACCCCTCATATCTAATTAAACGGTAGCCATTTCTGTAAAGTAAGAATTCGAAATCACATCTTGCAAGGCATTGCATGCCGCGGCGTGCAATATTAATTCGGGTCACTAAATAAAACTAAAGAAGTTAATGTATTCGAGATCGGTAAGCAAGCAAAGTGTTGTAGTGGCGTGTGAGTGCCCGTGTTGTTGGTAGAGAGTGCTCTTGCGCAGCTCGGGATTCTGTACAGTATTCCAACGTAGAGGAATGGAACTGAAAATGGATTGGAAATCTGAGTATATAAGTCTTCGACGTATACAGTCAGATTTCGTTTCGTCATTCAGTCTGGCAAGCTAATGTTTTTTTTTTTAATTTTGTAACATACTTTAGGGCTATATTATTGTAATACAAAAGAAATCTGTAGTGGAACTAGACAAAATCCTGTATTTCGGCTATCAGTATTAATGCTCTCAAAGCCTTCTTCTAGCCTTCGAACAAATAGTACTAATTTAAAAAACAAAATCAATAAAATAAGTACAAAATTATTAAACCACTAGAATTTGCCCGCAGCTTCGCCCGCGTACATAAAAAATAGCCTATGTCACTCATAAAGCAGCTTTCTATCGGTGAAAAAATTTTAGCCATCGGATCTGTACTTCCAGAGATTACCTACAAACAAAAAAACAAACTTAACTTCTTTATTATATTAGTGTAGATTAAAATTACATTTTAAAACCATTAATTTGTTACTATACAACATTATAATAAAAACTAAAAATAACATCATTATTTGTTATTTTTAGCTTCCAGTCTAACCAGTACCAGTTGAATAAGATTATTTTACATGGGGCAACTGCCTGTCTGACGTCCAGATCCCAGTAAATGTGTAACACGATACCTCTTGGCAAGACTAGCGCAAATTTTCTGGCTTCTGACTATCCATAACGACTCTCAAAGGTCTACAAGTGTCAGCTGAGACCTAGCTGAGCTGGCTTAATACGCGTTTGGCCATTGAAGAGAAGAAATTATAACGGTAATGGTCGTAGTAAGGGATGTCGAAATCCCATAGACACTTCTCGCAGCTTTTGCTCTTGGTAAAAACCACGAGATTGGCGACCAGGGCCTCCTGCCGATCCCAACAGCCCCGCCATCCCCAGCGTCACCAGACACCTTCAAGTTCGTCCGTCGCGGATCCATCACACTAAACGATTATTTGCGAAACCTTCGCCCTCCTCCTCCAACGCGCGAGGGACGCGACCGCACATATCTAAAGCGGTTACATAAAATTATTTAAATCTTATGTCCCCGTCCCCACGTTGCATAAGCTATTAATAGTAATTATTAATGTAATCTCATTCATGTGTAGGTGCCATGAGTGAGTAAACACAAACTTACGCCGTCCAATTTTATATTCTGCTTCTTGTCTAAAGATACAAGTGAAAGAACTGGTTTTAAAAAGTGGTTTTCATACAAAATAGGACGTTGAACTTTTTGTTCCAATCGCATTATGTAATCGACGGCAAGTTATTAATTTGTTTTCTCTCCATTACTGGGTCATAATCATAACAAAATAAACTTAACACATTAAGAAATAATTAATGTCCTAAACATAGTTTTTATTTATTTTATTTTATTTTTACATCAAGAACACGCTCGTTTAAACGTAACTTATGTATAAGTTAGCTGAATTTAGAATTCATTAATTTATTATTATTTGACCTACATTAGGTATATTGGACAACTTATGATTGGATCATGAAAATTCATAGATTTTCTCCAGATGGCGTCGAGGTACATATTTATTTGGTAGAGTTTAAAATTATGTTGTTAATTTATAATTTTGTACCCATTAAGGGTACAGTGTACACGACAGTAAGAAATAGTATGTCATGTTTTAATGAGTCTATAAATCTTTTAGCGTTAACATCAAAATGTGTTCGCGCGTAAAGCAAGGAAACTCGCGCATAACTCAAATTCTCACTACTGTAGTTAGATTGGTGAGATATAGATAATATTAGTTTAAGCCATGCAAAATCGCTTGTGTAACAATAGTCATAAAAGTCTGAAAACACGTCGATTTGGTCATTTAACAGCGCAGTGCTCAACCGGTCACATACAATCGTATCAAACAGTAGTTTACAATCGCGGTAACGACTAGATAGTGATCGAGTTATCCATTTGAGTGCGCGGAGCCGGGTAGTTGCGAAATGTGCGCATACGCCGATGGAGCATTGCGTATCGACAAGTCTCTTATTAAAACGACTAACTCCGCCCCGCGGCTATGCCAACCCGCTGTTTTTGCTCTGGTTGCCTTACACGGAATGATTTCATATCCGGGACTTGATTCATTATATCCAAGTTTTTATTAACAAATGCACAGTTGACTTTCGTCAAGCCTGCTGCCTCATTGGCCAACAAGAGGTATGGTGACCGGCCGTCTTTACATGGTGGACATCTCATGTATTCGCAAACAAGTGTTTCTTTACAGCTATACTTTAAAACGAAATAGGTTACTTCTAGACTAGCGAGAACAATACTCAGTGAGATAGTAATCAAGCGCAACTCAATCAATATTATTAATTTTTAAGACATATACAATCTCTGTAGAACAAAAGTTTAATATATTAACAAGTTTTTAATGAATATACTTTTTTCATAGCAAGCTTTTATAGCACGGTATAAAACTTATATAATTAATACTCGTCAAGACGAAGCATACGAGCCCAAACTCGATGGGGTCGTGTCGTTTAACTACCAAGCTCCTATAACCTTCAGGTACCAACATCAGATCAGCTTCATGTTACAATAATTTAGCGTTGTCAAATTAATTTGCAAGATTTGATTACACACCAACATCGGGACAGGTGAAACTAAATAAAAGCTTGTAAAAGAAATAATGTTAAAAAGTTGTAAGATTTGATTTCAAGCCATGCTACAGACAAAAATATAAAAGAATTTAAGAAAGCGGGCCTTGAGTAGCGCGCCTACGCCGCTCATACACTATTGTTCTAGAGAGATTTCATTAAATTCCACTGACATCATTGTAACTGCTTAATTATGGTCGCGATCGGTACATAACACAACTTCTGTTATTGTACTATAGATAATATCTCACCGATCTGCATAAGAATTTGGTAAGTTTTTGTGCAGAATTTTTCAATTTCTCTAAAATGAAGTTCAAAATAATTTATATTTAAATTTAGAAATAACAATACCAGAGCAGTGGTGGCCCAGACTCATGAGTTGTACGTCGTGGCTTCAAACTCAGCGCATCACCACTGCTCTCAATACGGTGTCCAAGAACTAAAAATTAGATGACCTTTGAAATCTGCCCATTACCTCTTCTAGAGAAGAAGGTTTTTTCCCAATAATAATAATAATTCTTTCACTGTTTTGAAAGCTGTGGTAATGAAATAAATTACACAAAGTAAGAAGCCTGGCTGAGGTTGAACCCGCGCCCTATACTTCGTAAGTTAAGACCGTTACCACTGGTCTACTGGAGATTTTTATGTATTAGATATTTATATCTTATTCCAATTTTCTTACCTAGTATTTGACATTTTATTCGTGAACCCGCTAAGATCAAACTACATGTAGCTGTTATCAATAAAGATAAGCAACAAGACATTTTAAACGTATCAGGGTCTAAGAGCTTTCAGACAGCAAAGGGCAGAATATCTTATCCTCTCATTAAAAGAGGTTCGACACCGATATCTATAAAAATAAACTTGTTGAGCGCATCTCTAGTTAAGTTTAAAAAGCATCTGCCAGACCTTCAAGGCGTAAAACATTAATTAACTTAGGTATTCAGAATGTAGCTTTAATACATAAGCTATCGGGTAGTTGCAGGTTAATCGAGTGATGCATCCATAGATCACAATTTAACGAGCGTTGCATGTTTGACAGTGAGCGTCTGATCTAAATAAAGGTCAGCATCAAGATCTTAGGCAATCTTAACTTTAGATTGGCTGAATAGGTTTCGTACCTCATATGCTTCACCTTCATTTTATAACATGATATTTGTATAAAATCTGCCCAGATAAAGCTGAAGCTTCACTACACAAAATTAAATTTTCTCAGTGAGAACATTGTCCAAAAATGCAAATTATACTCGAATTTGTGGATTAATTCATTAAACCGCAAGCGAACGCCGTTCGCGCACCCATTGTTTTTCTATTGTGTCTCTAATTATCACGGTTGAAGAGCTAACATTTATAACGCTACCAAAATGTCACGTTGTTGATCTCCATCAGGGCCCGATCTAGCTATTTTTTCGCTCCGGGCAAGGATAATTTTCGCCGCTCTTTACATAGGTACACGTACTAAATACACAAAACTATATAAGACATGAGTCTTGTCATAAATATTTCCACTATCCAACCTGAAGTAGGTTGGAAGGTGGCACAAAATTCGGTTTAGGTTGAAAGATGAAATAAGTCAATTTTGGCGCCCCTAATTTTTTGCCGCACTGGGCAAATGCCCGGCTGGACCCCCGTTAGATCGGGCCTTGATCTTAATCATGTACTTTTTCTTTTAACTTGCTACGGTTTATGCATTTAACAAGTGTCAAGTTTTAATGAATTTAAGAGAAGAAGAAAAAAATATGACACGTTTACATGACAAGCGCTACGGTGTCTGTCTTTAGCTCTTATCATACTTATTAAGATAAACGATTCTTACGAATGATTATTTAGTCTGTACTGACATTACTACTTCTATATTAAGAAAACTAGGTTTTGCCCACGACTTCGCCCGCATATATAAAATATAACTTTTGTCACTCACACAAAAAAAAATGTGCAATCAGTCTAGCACTTTAAAAGATTACCTCTTACAAACAAAAAAAAAATCTACCTCTTTATAATATTAGTGTCGCAGATCAACACACATACATTCAAACTTTCGTCTTTATAATATCAATGTGATGCAGGTTCGTTTTATTTCCATAGATACTGCACCTATTAAGCCAGTTTTCAGACTGCTTATGCACTTACAGTACGATAGTTTTTATAAGATGACACTGACAATGAGGCATTAACGCTTAAAAGCTTTTACAACCTTTAAAGCGATTAAAAGTAAATTAAAATCCAATTTTTAATCTTTCAACTTTAAAGGTCAGTCAATATATGTAAAGAAAAAGTTTTACTCGCCAAATTGATCCAAACTAATTTACTATTTAACTATAATAACACTGTAAATATAATTGTATGTACTCAATCGCACATTGCCAACAGAAGACCTATTTATCGAGCTAATATTTTATTTCTAGATCTAGTGTAATGCTTTTCATGAGCGCTTAGGTGTAGGCATTATGATTTCATAACATAATTAATCAAAGAAATATAATGGCAATAAAATATTTGTGTTTTATGCAATGCGCACTTTATATAAAAGATTTATATGTAGGTATGTACTTGTTAGTAAATGCCGGTCATAAACAATAAGACCTATTTTCTTATTGCTGATATAAAATAATAACAGTGATTTGATCGTTTATATTCAGTGCCTACCTGTATTAATATCAAGCCATGTATCGAATTCCTAGCGAGTCAACTGATTGGATATCAATTCCGTATCACAACAGCAGTGAAGCATGAAGTCATTTGTCTAAGATCTTTTATTTAAAATACAAATTTATTTAAGCACGTACCTAAATATGGCAACATATTTGCGCAGTTCATATTGCTGTCAGTTTTGCATAATTCCCAGTCGAACCCACAAAGCCCGTATCATGAATACCAGAAGCGAATTCAACGGACCAAGAAACACGGGTGAAGAAAGAACTGGCCCGGTAACGTGGTACCACTACCGCAGGCCTAGTTACGTGTATTAAGCCATCTCTCTTATGAAATAATTATAAATCTGTCATTGACACATATTATTTCACACTAGATAAACCAGTTTATCGAGACCGTTTCCAGTTTCCCGCTTGTTTGAGCGCCCATCGTACACTCAGTTCGATGACATCAATTTGAATAGATACCTACCGTGAAAAATGGCTTTTTAATAATAATTATGAAGACTTTTTTATACATTAAATCGATATTTTTGGCGGTATTCAACATTTCGGTGGACCGATCTATTAATCTAAAAATAAAAATAACGAGTATCGCATTATAATAGGCGTCTCTAAAAAATATGTTTTTGCTGAAAAGGCTTGAGTAAAAAAATCATCAATCAAACACTACAAAAAAAATTAAATCCATTCATAACAACGTTATCGCGTTGAGAGCTTCTTTATAATTTGGTCGACACCTCGCATATTTTTGGGTAACATTTATTGCGATGACGACATTAAAAAAACATATCAATACAATCTGCATATCGACACTTCCGACATCCCTATTAAAACATAAACAGTAGACGCGAAATAATTTTATTCTGCTTCACACGTTTCTTAAATCAACATTCGATATGCGAACGTGCAAGAACATCATCAATTTGTGATTGATTCGCGACGTCCTACAAACTTATGTTACGGTAGTAAGTGAAGATTCCGGCCTGGCTGTTGATAACTGTCTGTATTTACATTATTTAAGCATGAACTGTAAAAAGATTTAGACCTGGATTTTCTGACCATATTACTGATTTAGTGAGATTTGAGTATCCATCTTCTACCTATCAAATCTGACAGCGATGTCTTTATTCAGACCATGATCTAGATATTAAAGTGACCCAAGTCCCCATATACCTTTCAGAACTTAATCAATGGTACTGACGCTGCATCTGCTCATTACTTTGAAAGCTCGCATCAATTGTAAAAGATGAAAATCTGTTGTATCCCACTTTTTTACACATGCACCGCAGTCCTGCGGGTTCCCTCGAGTAAGTGTTCACTTAGGCCTTGAATTGGCCTAGCGTTCTACAAAGGTATTACTTATAGACGCAAAATACACCAATCAAAGCAATTTATTCAAGCCTAAGTTATATCACAACGAGTCAATGAATATCACGACACAACACAATAATGTAACCGGCTTGAGAGAGCTTTTAATGTTTCGATGATGTGGTCTACTTTACAACGCTCTATTGCTATGAAGAATGAGCTCAAGAGGTACTTAAATCAAGTGCACTTGTTTGAAAGATGTGTGGTCCATTGCTATGACTTGTGAATGATAGCAAGTAGCAGTGTAAGTGGCGGAGACCTTGCACAGTTTGATAAACGGCCCGTAAACACCGCTCGCCGACCTCACAGCGAGTTCCGCTCAGCTCCACCCAACACACTTACCTAGAGGTACTTACACAGTAAGCACAGTGTCAATGCACACTGAGACACTCACCACGTGAGTGCGTGCGTTACTTTTGTATTGAACAACGAATCCTCTGCTTACAACCTTTAGCAAAATTTTGTCTTCAGATGATTGTCCACTCTAGCAACCCACGCCGCGACAGTCTTGAGGGATTTCATAAGATTCTGGGTTAGATATCAGGTCGTGCGATAATGGAATTAGGTTCATATCTTGTAAATCGCGGTTGTAGTCTTGACGTTTGTATTAGAGGTACCTTTCAACGAAAACAGGCCATTTTATGATTGTATAACAACGACGGTAGCTATGAAAGCTATAAAAGAACCTGCAACGACAATAGCCCACGTATATTAGTCGACGTTTTTCAGCACAACAACAAATAATAAGTAAAACTTCATAAATAAAATATTTACTAAAAAAATATTGTGAAAAAAAAGGCTCGCGAGTTTGTTTTGCTCGGCGAACAGAGAATAATAAATTTTTTCGAGTCTTAGCCGCCGCGCTTTTCCTCACTAGTTCAAAAAAATATAAAAAGCGGTAGGAGTGGGATTTAGGGAGTTTTGAAAAAATATTTACACTACCAGTGTATGTTACTAACTGTTGAGTTTTTATAAACAACTAGTTTTAAAAACTCATCCGTTTTATGTACATAAAATATAGCCTATGTCACTCAGGAATCAAGCAATTTTCTATGGGTAAAAAAATGTTCGCAATTGAACCAGTACTAAACTGAAACACTACCAGTAAAAAACTACCTCTTTATAATATTATATACAGTAATAGTAAAGTATGCTATATATAGTACATAGTACAGTATATAAGTATAGATTAATCTTCTCACGGCCCATCAATAACCGCTGATTGGGTTAAAGTCCCGATGTAGATGTTGAATGATAATGTTCTCACAAGAAAAAGCTCCACGCCGTTACGTCTTCAGTAGAATGAAGCTGTTCCATTCACGCTATTCTTTCTCACTTTCTTATAAGCGTGCGTGACACTTGGCGACAGATGATATTTATGTGCTCTCGTAAAATACGAGTATACTTACTAGTTTTTCCATGGGTACAACACCCACAACACTGTCGAAAAATTCATTTTCAATACACTTATTCGAAAATCCGTTGTTATCCCACCGCTTTTAGGTACGAAATAGACTACATACGGAGAGTATGCGCACTTTCTGCACTTTTCTCCCTCAACAATTTATCGTATCAGGCTGGGCGCGTAGACCCCAGAAAACTTAGGTTGTGACAACATGTATATGTACCTACTATCGTGTATCTATTTAATTGGATACCTACATGTATTGTATGCCAGGGTAGCTAGACTGTTCGAAGCAGTGACTGTGGGACTTGATTGGCGCCTGAAGGATCACATGTGGATTTTAGTTAGTTATAATCTGACACTCTCTCTCGCTATACCAAGGGCGGGAGGAGTCATTTGGTGATATATCACATAAATCTGGTGTATTTTATGATTCAGCGCATGTTGTGTAGGTACTAACACATTTATGTCTAGCTGTGCCCGCACACAGGCCTTAAAAAACGCCGCCACAAAAAAAGCTAGAAGCCACCGCAAAAAACAGCTGAAGCCGCAAATGAAGCTTAAAGCGTGGAAAAGAAGAAGAAAAAGAAGCCCTGTTCCCGTAACCTGTGCGGTACCGCACCGACTGGACCAAATATGCTGCTGCGTCCTGCTGTGCCTACGACGCAGCTGTATATTTCACGTCTACATTGCTCTACGAAGGTTGAGGAAGTCGTAGAGTATATGAAGATAAAAAGCAACTGGACTCTGAGGGTCGAAAGGCTGGATTCGCGCCACGACACCAACTTCAAGTCATTCGTGATACGAGTTCCAACCCACCATCTGGAGACCTTTTTGAGAGAGGACTTTTGGCCGAAAGGTGTCATGTATCGACGTTTCCGAGGACGGCTACGCGACACCACGCAGCGGAACACGACGCCGATGTTACGTGTATAATTATTAAATAGTTCAAGTTTTGTTGTTATGATATTTATTAGTTTATTATTTTATAAGATTATTTTATGTATTTTTTCTATGGGCCTTCGATGCCTGAAATAAAGAGTTATTATTATTATTATTATTATTAAAGCGGCGCTTTTTTGGCGCCCGTGTGCGGGGACAGTAAATGTACCACAAGCTATGTCCGCCGATCCAAGGACTCTCCGGTCATCCGGTCCTTATAGAATGAATCATTTGTAAACAGCAAAACACAAAACTTGTATCTTCTTATTTCCATAATCGTTTATATCTAGTTATATTTGTCTTCCTACGCGAATTATATGTTATGTTGATGGTAGGCCATTAATTAGACCCAGATTCGCTCGGAGGTATTTGTGCTAATCTTTGCAGTAATAATGAGTGGAGTAAAACCGCATGTTTTGCTGCAACTGGAGCCGCTTAGCATAATTACTCACTATATATATTAAGAGCACTAGGTTTGGTTACACACAAAATAGGAAATTTTAAATTGTCTTTTTTTTACTATAGCACATAACTACATAACCACCCCTTTGTTGAAGCGAGAACATTGATTGAACATCATTTTATAAATCCTTACTAATATTATAAAAGTGAAAGTAAGTTTGTTTGTTTGTTTATTTATTTGTTACGTCTTCACGCCTGAATGGCAAAACCGATTTTGTTGAAACTTGGTACACTGATAGCCTATGTCCTGGAATAGGACATAGGATACTTTTTATCACGGAAGTATGTTCCTTTGGGATAATTTTCTGCTATCACGCGGGCGAAGCCGCTGGGAGCAGCTAGTTACAAATATTTCCATTTTGCAGCATTCGATTAATTCTTAATATTCCATTCTTCAATTAAAAATCCAATTTAATTCAACTTGAAGGTAATAAAAATGTCTTAAATTATCAGTTGATTTTATGACATAATTATAAAAATATTGAACAGTGAATTTAAATAATATAATCAAACAAATTATTGAAACAAATTTTATGTGAGGTTAATTTAGGTTTAGTTGAGGTTAATGAATTTTTAAACGTACCATGTTTAAACTTTGAACTTAAGTGACCTGATATTTCCTTTTCTTAGAAAGACCCGCATGTTTTTAATTGAGAAATGTTAACTCTGATCCCAATTAAGTATTACTTAAGTTGCCAAATACCACAATTCTTCACATGGCTGTACATAAATTAGCAAAATTTTCTGTACTCATCTACAGTAAATGGTCGTAAATGGGAATGGGTATTTGCATTTACGACATTCAACAAATTTGTTGGTAAGAGATTGTAAAATAGTTTCGACAGCGAAGGAGATAATTAGCTAAGTTAGATTATAGGCATTTTCTAATTGCTGCCTCTGAAAAATTATCACAGTACTTACCCATACTTAAGTCAAAAAAAACCATTCAATAAAAGACCGTTCCATCATCGGACCACTTGACGTTTGGCGTTGCGCCACCAGTACCATCACGATGGAAATTCCACTCATACGTACAAAAAGTAAAATTCTCTGCCAGAGTCTGTGTTTCCGGATACCTACAAGCTCTTAAGTCAAGTCAAGTCTTTAAGTCAAGAGTGAATAAGTTATTCTAGACAAGCGAGCTCAATCTTCGAGTACTTCGTTTCTTACCATCAGGCGAGATGCCTACTGGTCAAACCTGATCCTATCAATTAAAAAAACTTTTTACAAAAAAATATAACAGACTTCAATGATAAAAAACACTGAAAAGTATCAAATAACTTTAATTTTGGAAGTCGGTGTTTCTATAATGGTTTAGTATCTTCGTTATTTAACACCGACTTCCAAAATTAAAGTTATTTGATACTTTTCAGTGTTTTTTATCATTGAAGTCGGTTATATTTTTTTTTGTAAAAAGTTTTTTTTATTTTACACTTTTTAGTTATGGTACCACCACTAAAAAGTACCCCTCAGTCAAACTTAAATACCTTATAGTCAGAGCGCATCTCATAACGGTTCTAATAATCCCAAACACGGTTAGATTACATTAATTTACCTTTCGGCTTCATCATCAGATCAGTTCGATATATCCTCTCCCCCTCTTCTTTCAAACAGTCATTAGACTAGATGCTGGAGAGGGAAAGGATATATCGAACTGATCTGATGATGAAGCCGAAAGGTAAATCTTTCAATCAGTCATTAGACTAGATGCTGATAATCCCGGCTGTAGCATCAGGCCAGATTTATGTCAACATTGCAATGAACTTAAAATTTAGTCCTGTTTAAAATGAGCCCAAACACGACTACGGTGCTGTAATTTCAAGGTTTGTACTTTTCCTGATGCTCCTGGCTTCAGCATCAGGTCTCTATGTACTTCGGTGTTCTTTATTAGCAGTACGTTTATCCACACATCGAGCCGTTTTCAATGAGCCTAAACTCGATATATCTGCTGTTTGTTGTCGAGGACTTAGGTACTCTGCAGACTATCCTGACTGCAGCATCAAGTCATGACTTGATGATCATGAGACCAAATATGGCAAATGCCCTATCAAACATCAAAACAATTTTTAAAACAGTCCTTGCCTGTTCGAGTAACTTGTTACTGTTAAGTTGTACCTTCCATCATCAGCCCAGCTACCTGAGATGGTGACGACCATACGCAAATACACAAGATACTTCATAAAATATGCGAAAATCCATAAGTGAGCCTATAAAATTTGAAGGTTGCCCTCGATTTCTCCAAGATCCCATCATCAGATCCTAATTTGGTGATAATGGGACCACCTCAGAACTATCTACTTTCGAACAAAAAAAGAATTTTGAAAATCCGTCCACATTTGGGGGAGTATTCGACGAACAAACATACAAAAAAAAAAAAATACAAACAGCCGAACGTAGTACCTCCTCCTTTTTGGGAAGTCGGTAAAAAACTACTTATTGCTTAATAATATCCAAGTCAAATTATTTTCAGAAGGTCTCATTAAAAAAGGTATTTCTGTGAATGCGAAGCTGGCCATAAATCAGTGGAACAGGATCTTATAATTATGAGTGAAATTATATGAAAATAAATTAACGTAAGAGGAAAATCCGTTAGGACCAAATTCACATGATCACAATCTCAATTTACAAAATTATGTAAACTTACTAAAGTCCTGTTTATTTTTTGTAATGAATATGTCTTATATATTTTAAAGTCACTTAATTAATTAACCAAAAATATTCCAAGCATATTTTTCTACTTTTATTTTCAGTATTGAGAAATTAATATAATTTTAGGCACTAAAAACGCAATGCATTGCAATGCTTTAATGGCGGAGCAGAGGTTAGAGGCTAGCGATTTGAGATCTTGCGCCAGAGTTGCAACCTCAAATGTGGTTTGGTAAAAAGCGGTCTAATTAATTGACGTGACAGTGCAGTGCAATGCACGCGGGAGATACCGATCTGACCGCGAAGCACGGGGCCGCCAGCCGCGGGGCCGCCGGCCGGCCGCACTGCCGGGCTCCCCGTTATAATCCCGTGCCTCACGAACTCTCGTTTATTTTTTGTTTACAATTCGTGATCAAATCGTCAGCTGCAATACGCAAACTGTTACGTGATACATTATAACAGCCACGACCTTTTTTACTTAAGCCTAGTTCACACGAATAATTTCGTGCTATTACTTCGTGAATTAACATATTAATATACATTATTATGCACCAGAATAATATAGAGGTACATTTTGAAAGAATTTCGTAAATTTCCTTATTCTTCAAATTGGGCTTTTATAATTTTATAAGGTTCATAAACGGTAAAATTACGTAAAAACGGCGCACAGTATTATTCTCAAAACTTCAATGAGCACATACGATTACTTAGCTCTAGAGAAAGAACGAGATGTTATAAAACCTCTGTGGTTGCGCAACTGCGCCGGGAATGCACTATACCGATAAATTGTTAAATTGTCAATGATTACTACTCATTTTGAGTGGTAGCTATCTATCATTGAGTCACGTCGTAGTAAAAACGTGGCGGTGGTTGGCTGGCCTGGTCCTACCTACTGCTGGCCATAACAAGTCTAACAAGAGTACGTAATGTATGGCAAAAGACAAATACTCGTTCATTATACAACTGGCATGCACTAATGCGTCGGTTGATCGCTATCATAGCACACGAATCGAAACGCGGTTAGCAGCGCTTACACTCTGTAAGCACACTAAAGCCACTATGTGTAATTTATGGTACGATAGATATTTCATACAAGTAAAGCGGTTTCTTATCCACAACACGGTACTGTTTCGTGCAGTGGCGTAGCTGGCCAAGGGCCCTGGGGCAAAAACAAACTGGGGCCCCTAAATTGTTTAGGCTTCATCATTACATTTAAAAAATATTTATGTACCTATTTTAAAAATGCAACGCGTCTTACTCTTTTATATAAATCCAAAGTTGTAAGATTTATGAATTGACATGGAGACATGATCGTTATTAATATGACAATCATATCTTTTACAGCTTAATTAACGTATCTTCATGAGTAAGTTTTTCAACCAATACTGCAGTGGTCACATTATCTGATTCACTATAAAAAAAATGGCATTTTGTTTTTATTTTTTAAGTTAGTTTTAATTAATTTAGGTTTATATCTAAAACTATGTTTAACGTGATTTTGCAAATAAATTTATATTCACTATGAACAGAAATATTTTTCGTTCATTCAATAAGCGGTTTGTTACTCAGGTTTTGGAGCCCCCAGAGCTTGAGAGCCCCGGGCACTGGCCCGCCTAGCCCCTTAGTAACTACGCCACTGGTTTCGTGCCAAGTTTTTCTATCGCATGTCGTTTTCTATCGCATCGCAGTAACAACAGTGTTACGCCATGCTTAGTGCATTACGTGTAGATCAAGGAAGCACTGCTAATATATATGCAATAAGTACTTATCTATACATAGGCACAGCCTGGTAAGCTTCCTTCGCGTGTTATCTCAAGAAAAGCTATAGGTATGTTTGCATGCGATTACCTCGTGTACATAATCGGATATAATTGGAAGCTGAGAAAGATTTTTGTAATCATGCTAGCTAATGTTAATATTTTTATCAAAACCTACTTTTTCAGGTTAATTGCAAATAACAGCGTTTAGTATGAACGATGATTGTTTGATATGGAGTAATGTTACGAACTGACGGATATGTGCTGATACCACCCAGAATAAAGATCTCATGATTATTGACTCTTAGTTTGGGCAATTAGCATTTAAGTTTTCGATCGTCCTAAACAGATAGCTCATATCATTCCGAAAATATGTTTTAAAAATTAAAAGAATTCAGTTATTTATAGTTATAGCTTTTAGAATCCAGTCATTTTATTCCGTTACAAGTTATAGTATTATCTAGGACTAGAGGTAAGTTTATATGTATTTTATTTGAACCTTTAGTTTTGACAGTAAATCTGACGTTTAGTGTATTTTTCCATCAATTTGACACTTACTGCCGCACTCAGAGACGTCATTTAACTTTAATGTCAATTAAAGCAAAACCTAAGGTACTTAACGTCTTATAGATATACCTAGACTATTATTCAATGACAAAATTAGTAAATCAGAGATTAGCGTTAATGGGCGTCTCTGAGTGCGGCAGTTATTCTAAAAAAAATGCAACTAAATTGAGAACCTCTTCCTTTTTTGGAGTCGGTTAATTAGCATGATACTTAAGGAGGCTTGAGTTTTATTTGCATACTCTACCATAGTGTACCGGCTGCAAAAGAGGTTACCTCATGCGACCTAGGACCTGAGGTGTGTTGTAATCTAACCGTATGTTAATCCAGGAGATCACCAGCTGCATTCACTATCCAAAAGTGTCGTCATCATTGGGTTACAGCACCTAATCAACGGGTTAACTAAACCGTAATTAAAATCAGTTTCACTTTTCTGTGACTCAAAAGTAAAATTAAACGATTTCCGATTTCCATAGGTGTTACATGATTAGGTTGTTAGCGCTATTAGAGAGTAAAGAAAATTAACATTGATTGCTTCCCGAAACGTCAATGAGAAACGGAATGAGAAAAAGTTTTAATATGTTGTACAGATCAGTAAACTAACCTCAGTGATAGATGGAATAAAAAAGTTCACGTGAAGTTAATCTTTGTAATTGGAATTCAAAAACCAGACTAAAAAAAATCGTAAAATCAAATAATTATTAAAAAAATCTCGCGTCACAGCGTTTGCTATCGCACTCCTCCGAAATGGCATTAATCCATAAAAATCGAACGTCTTGTGTATATTTGATAAGTCCGAGGATAGGTGGTTGGCTATTTTTACCCTCCTACCCCACGCCCCTGTTTTATAAAAATGTATATAACAGCACAACATTTGCCAAGTCAACCACAACAAGTATTTTTATAAAAAATTTACTCATTAACCGCTTCGACAAACCAAAGGCATATCCTACTGAACAGTATGCATTTTCCGAAACTGACGGATCAATTAATCAATGTAACATATTATTATTTAACAATTATTCAGAAGACGATAGTGATAATGAATGATAATTATTGAACAGCCCATCATCGTTTATCGACAATAAAACGTGCACAACGTCGTCAACATATTTGTTTAATTCAATTAATTGGCTTGAGCCATCGTAAAACCTTTAAAGGAAACAAAGTAACCTTTACATCTAACGTAATCACATAATATGTGGTCTTGCTGAGATATCTTTCTTATAGCATACAAAATAGATTCTGAGATGTAGATACAATCATAGGTTATAGGTGTAACTAAACTAAATAACCTATGAGCAACTGACTGACTGACATATCAACGCACAGCCGAAACTACAGGGTCTAGGAGCGTGAAATTTAGCACAAGTTTCGCTTTTACAACGCAGGCGTGCACTAAAAGAGGATTTTTCTAAATTTAGCACAAGTTTCGCTTTTATAACGCAGGCGTGCACTAAAAGAGGATTTTTCTAAATTTAGCACAAGTTTCGCTTTTATAACGCAGGCGTGCACTAAAATAGGATTTTTCTAAATTTAGCACAAGTTTCGCTTTTATAACGCAGGCGTGCACTAAAATAGGATTTTTCTAAATTCAACCCCTAAAGGGGTGAAAGGGGGTCCATAGTTTGTGTGGAGAAACTTGTATTCACACGGCCGAAGCCGCTTGCAGAAGCTAGTATGGATATGATATGTATAGGTACGAGGAGGTACCTAAGTAGATTACTTACTTAAAAACACAAAAGCAAACATCATTTTATTATTTAGTATGATGGTCTGATCAATATTTGATTTTGATTATTTCAACATTAGCACCTACATAAACTATCAGAAAGATGATATTTACTTACACATTATTTATGTGTAAGTAAATATCATGGCTGAAATTATTCTTATTAGCAATATATAATAGTTACAAGTAATAGTAGTCAGTTTTAAAGTTTACGCGCCGTGTACCAATAGTAGGCTTCTATTTCCGTAATTGATTGAGCTATCAAATAGATTATATTTTCACCAGTTGTTTTTTTTTTTTACATTTATCTTTTTCCTTTCATTTTGTTTGCCATTGTTTTGCGCCAAGGCGGTCGCCGCTGCCGTAATAGCAAACTGCAGTTTTTGTAGAACGAGTTTACAAAATGGCTTATTTTGTTTCTCAATAATTCGAGAAAAAAGAGTTCTTAAATTGAGGTTGCAAAATATTTCTGTGTCTGCGACGTGCATATCAAGACGATGGTTTTATTAGGTATTCAGCAACATGTATTGCTGAACCCCTGTGTCTAACAAGTACACGTGTGAAAATTTGAAATACACAACTATAGTTAATTTAGGTACATGTGCTACGAATAAAATCACACTACATTTCAGTACCTCCTTTAAAATTTCAATGTTTCGACTTAAAATAATCGATAAGATAAGATAAGATTTTTATTTGCTGAAACATGTTTAAACAAGAATAAATAAAAAAAGTACATGCAGGATGACAATAAAAAGGAAAAGTCCAGACGTGTTTGCCACATTCAATGGCGTGCAAATATTGAGTAGGTACTAGCTTTTGCCCGCGGCTTCACCCGCGTACATAATCCCAGGATACAAAGTATCCTATGTGTTATTCTGGGATATGGTCTACTCGTGTACCAAGTTTCATCGAGATCCGTTCAGTAGTTTTTCATCCATCCATACATCCATCCATACATACAAACTTTCGCATTTATAATATTAGTAGGATATGTTAAAATAATAATTAAGATAGATACTCAATCATCGGACTGTCGTATTACCTGACCAGATTATATCAAACGTATTTATGAGCTCACCTGATCTTTAATAATGACAAAATGGCGTGTGAAATGTTGTTTACTGCCGCACTCAGAGACGCCCATTAACGCTAATCTCTGATTTACTAATTTTGTCATTGAATAATAGTCTATATCTTTATGACGTTAAGTACCTTAGGTTTTGCTTTAATTGACATTAAAGTTAAATGACGTCTCTGAGTGCGGCAGTTAGCGTTATTTTAATAACAGCTTATGATACTGTCACACAATAAAGGTGGCTATTAAAATAAACAATACAAACGTAAGCTCAGGTACACAAGACACCCAGATATGCTTGATTAATTTAATTTATTGTGAAAATTGTCATATATCATCTCGTTTTTGAGGTTTGAGATCGTTTATTCCCATAAGAATTACATAAATTCACTTACATGAGAAATTATAAAACTAAACATAAATCAACTTTGTTGGACGCATTACAAAACTAGACATCGAATATAACATGTTTTGAGGGTAGATTATAAAATAAGTAAGTAATAAACATAATAAGTAGATACTTACTTGTATCCCAAGTGCGTATGCGTATAACTATGCATTAAGTAAATAGAAATTGTCATTTGTCTTTTACCTAAAACTGTGGACTAATAAAATGCTTTATTTGTTTCAGGTACATTACTTCCGCTAAAAACGACCTGCTGAAATCTAACCAAGAGTTGTTTCAGGTTTGTGATTGTGAAAATAAGAACACTATTAGTTATAACTACATATACTCAAAACACAATAACTCCTGCCTAAAAAATCATCATCAGCCTTAATGTTCCCTCTGTTAGGACTCAGGCCTCCACTCTAGGAGAGGGAATGGGCCGTAATCCACCACGCGGGCCCAGTGCGGGTTGGTGAATTTCTCATGTTGAATTTTTGGTTCTAGAACATCACGTTTCCACACGATGTTTTCCTTCACCGTTTTAAGAAAAAAAAATATGGAGACAAAAAATCCTCTGCATCGTTGACATTTCTATAAGTAAAATCTTAATTTCCATCAAACCTACAAATCTGTCGAATATATAACTTGGTCAAGTAGTTAACAACGTCAACGTCAATCGTAAAGTTAATTTCAGTTATAATAAATATCAAAGTCGTAAACACATTTTACTCTGTTGACGTTGTATTTTAGTTAAAAACGTTCTAGTCGACTGCAAGTGCAACAAGCTGCCATAACGGATCTAAATTACGGCTCACGAAATTCAACTGTTTATAAAATAGTTCTTTAATTTAGTTTAGGTTTAACTTATACAGTTTTCTAATATATAATGCACCTTGAACGGTTTACTTATCGAAAGGACTTAAACTGAACCTCTTCTCGCTCGCTCGCTTGACATTGTAACACGTCATGGTAAGGCCACAGTGTGAATTCCAAAATTATTTTTCAATACTCGAATACAGGCTCTTATCGCACTACGATCATGTGCACCATGCTATATGTTTATAATTCTCGTGTTTTTTTTTTCATTTATCACAACAAAAATCTTGTGATAGCTTGCTGCCATCTAAATCAAAACTAGAATGTATGGCAACTTTGGAAAATTTTCTATATTGCAAATATTTCTTTTTATCAAAAAGACTTCGTAATTTTCAGAGAAAGTATTTCTTCGTAAGTTCATTGAAAACCGTCGTTTAATACACGTGCAAATTTGTCACTGCAGCCCTCGGCTCCATAACACACTCGCCTACGGCTCGTGCGAGTTCCGCCTCGGTCGCAATGACAAACTTTCTGCACTTGTATCAAAACGTGCTATTTAGGATTACTAAAAAAATAACTTTTTAAGTTAGCAGTTTCATCATCATCATCATTTCTGCCATAGTTTTCCACTGCTGGACATGGCCTTTCCCAAGTTTCGTCACAACGACCGGTCCTGTGCGTCTCGCATCCATCGCATTCCCACGACCCTCACCAGGTCATCGGTCGTTAGTACTCGTAGTTTGCTTTGTAAAAAAACACATCGTGAAACACATCTTGTGATATTTGTCCTAAAATAATTTCAATGAAAACATTTGCGGAGCTACTTATCGCGCCGGTTTGTAAACTGTCTGTTTGTACTTACTGAATATATATTTAATCATTTTATTTGGGTAAGGTTTGCGGGAATCCCATGAATGCGAGACGCACAGGATCGCTCATTGTGGCGACACTTGGGGGAGGTCTATATCCAACAGTGGTCGTCTTTCGGCTGAAATGATGACGATGAATTTTATTTGAAAGGCAGGCATTTGAGCATATGGCAGGCGATGATGTAGTTGAAGGTAGAGCTCGCTTGAATAGAAATAAACCTCTACGTCTCACTCTAGTCTTAGGATGTCTTTAATATCGTGCGGTCTTGATCACGCAAGTGAGAATGCTCAGCACGCATAGCCCCCGCAAATATCCATTTCATACAAGTATTTATTGTAATGCAAGAAATATGCACGCGAAACGGTTTTTTTTTTGCATTTTTTATGCAAAAAAACATGCGGCGCAATCCCGCACGATATTAAAAACACCCTTTGTGGGTCTTCCACTGAAGCTGAGCTGGGTAGAGTGAAGCGGAGACGAGCAGTGAAAAGAGACAAGTCACGCATGGAAGCGGAGCAGGGTAGAGTAGATTTTCGAACTACCCTCAGCTTTGTGTTCTCCGCTCGATACCCGACTCCATTCTACCCCATTCGAGGCACGTGTTAATTTCGCGCAGCTCCACTCCGCTCCACTTAGACTGTTTCGACTAATGTCTATGATAAAGATTCTGAGAAGAAGATTTCGAGCACTGTGATTGCCCAATTCACAGTACACTCCTCTCCAGTGCAAACGCAATCATAAAGAGGAAACACAGACTGAAAGCTAAATGGTTAATGATAGGTTCTTTAACAAAAAGCTATATAGCTAATGATGAGTAATCCCAAAGCACTAAACAATAAAATGTGTGCAGATTGAAGTCACGGTTAAATATCAAGCGATCAACTATGTGATGGTTACAGCATATTGTTCCTCGTTACTGGTTATTACCAGCCCTTTGTTTCACGGTGAGAAGATTATCTTCCATTTATGTTAGAGGCTGATGGAGCTGGCGGATGTAATAAATATGTGGGTGTATTATTTAAATTGATGGGCTTTAATGGGTTCTTAGAGTATCGGTAGATCCGGCTGCTACCAACTAAAGGAAATACGGTAAATACTTGCTCCTGAGATTTCATGAACCTAACTTTTTAGGAAGTTCTCGTATTACAGATGGATTAAAAGGCGCTGCATACTACGGAGATACTTTTTGTTCCAGTTAACGACACTGAATACTTTTTGGTCATCATCAGTCTGTGTTAAGTAGAAGCAACTTGACACAAAAAACGTTTACGGGAGTGGAGAATTTCATAGAGAAACGTGGTACCAATTACTATTATTATTCCGTTATGGAGTGAATTTTGGGCAACTTTCTTATTCTACGAAGGCATCCTAAAAAACCATTGCATAAATTTAAGCATCCTAGGTTCAAATTAATTATACTTCTTATCAGATATCGGCACTTCTTTGTGTCAATATCTTACTCTTGCCAAAACAATTGTGATTTCAAAAAACTCTCAGCCCAACCAAGGCCCGCTGTTATTATGAAATTGTCAGGTTTGATGTAAAAATAATAGAGCACGTATTTACCGACCGTGATAATGGCGGACGTGTTTCTACTTCTTACACAATATCTATTAAACACCGCGGCTAAATAAGCTAGAAAATAATAAACACAAAAGACACCTAATTTAATTACGTATAATGTTGGTAATTAAAGTTTTTATAGCCCTAGTCCTAGATATTAAAATTGACACTGAAATATAACTAGTTAAAATGGAATTTTATTTTGCAGTGTGTTACGAAACTTGGGTTTTGTTTTATTGGACTTGTTTACACTAAAGATAATTGTAGGTGACAACTTGATAATTAAGTTCTACAATATTTATTTAGATTGAAGCCATGTTATTTTTGGTACCAATTTTGGCTTTTTAAATACTAAATTTTGTAATTGAAGTTTAATTGACTACTGGGTGTAAAAATACAGGAGCAGTGATGTACGGACTTTTATACTTACTGCGTGTGTACGGCACATTCCCTGTCATAAAGAATAGGCCTGGGTGTACTTATAACGGAAAAGTATAATCATATTTTATAAACTGCTTCTATTTATGAAAATTCGCCAAATGCAATATTTGTCAATTATAACCAAATTTTTATCATCTGTACTTTGTACGGAAAATCCATTTTTTTGAGGATTTTTTTATTATTATTATTGATAGGCTTGCGTTTGACCACTATCTCACCTGATGAGGTGACCGGTGGTGGAGCACGCTTGCCTAGAAGTAACCTATTCACTCGCGACTTAAAGACGCTTAGGTTGACTAATTTGACTTTTTTTTAAAACAGTTGTTAATTTTCATGGCAACAACAGTTTTTTCATTCATCACTAAGAAGGTCTCTGAGTAGCGCGCAAATAGAGTCATATCCGTACCACCAATGTAAAGTATACCAGTGTACCAGTGTACTCCACCTGTCCATAATTATTTATTACTAGCTTTTGCCCGCAGCTTCACCCGCGTACATAATCCCACGATAAAAAGTATTCTACGTGTACCAAGTTTCATCGAGATCCGTTCATTAGTTTTAGCGTGAAAGAGTAACAAACATCCATACATCCATCCATACATACAAACTTTCGCATTTATAATTTTCGTAGGATTACATTTGTCTTATTAGTATCTAATCGTAAAATTGTCATCATGGCCGTAGTAAAGGCTTACTCATTTTTAGTGCCTATTGGAGATACTTAATGCCTAAAAGTATAGGTACAGTAAGGAAACGATCTGTTTGTGAAATTGGCACGTTATACCAATTTACAGGGTTATAGCCATTTCATATAATTTCCAAAGAAGTACAGCTACAATTTAAAAACAGAATTGGTGGGCACCCCCCCCCCCTCCCATAAATAATAATAATATGGAATGGAATTCACCAAAATCTATGTTCTCTGATACCTACAATCTTTCTCGCAACAGCATTTCTTATCAGTATCGGCACGAAATGAAACGTTCAGCAGTGCCGTCACTAGGGCGGTACCAGCGGTGCCCAGACACCGGGCGCAGGCCCCGATGGGACGCAGAAATGATCAAATCAAGAACAAGCTTTGTTTTATTTATTTCGTCCCATAGCCTCTATCAGGGTCGAACGCTTACGTAGTAGTCTAACGCATCCACAATAACACGGCGTGGCTCCACCCAAGCGTGGGAAAGGTCTTACATATGCTTCACCGTGTGCTCTGGATTGTCCACACAAATGTTGACATCCAAGCGTTTCTTCCCACCAGATACGAAACAGGTACCTCTCAAAATATTTATTTCTGGTGAGGACCTACATCAGGCGGATTTCTTAGGGGCGCAGTTTTAGAAAAGGCTAGTTACGGCACTACCGCTCAGTGAGCATCCATTTACGTCAGTGTGTGCGTGTTGAAGCCGACACGTCTGACAGGCTGCACACTCACTGCACAGTTATTTGTGAAGAGAGTGAACTCTGTTAACGAGCCGTGTCGGTGCATATCGTACTTTACTCATTCACTGCTCGACACATTTGCATCACCTTTGTACCTACTGTGATGACTTCGTGGCTCAATCCTAACAGCTATACGGCAATCTTCGAGTTTGGTGATCATTCAGAAAGCACGTTAAGCCGTACGCAGCTGTCATTTGTAGATCTTAGACAGTTGTTACGGGATGTCAGAAACCTACAATCTGACATTAGGCTTGCTAAAGGGGACACGTTACGGGATCACGATAGTGATACCCATTTCCTGGGTTGTGGAGATCAAATAGGCAGTCACTGCATTTAAAATACTGGTATAAGCCTCCAATATTCTTCGAAAAAAGCTAGACATATTGGCTGTATGTACGTGACAATAGCTGAGTAGGCGGATCATGATCAGAGCATTTAAAAAAAAAACTCCCTTAGGGTAGTTTTCGGGTAAGTATTAAGATTTCAAAGAGTAAACCTTTTCTTTCTCGCCAGTTTTATATTAGTGAACAAGGAAGATATTATTTATTTATTTACCTAAATCTTTATGCACAGAGTTGTACAAAGGCGTATTACATATCATAGAGACGTGTCGGTGCATGCTTTGCACGAATTTTAAGCTAGAACTACATTAGACCAACTACGGACACGTGGCCCACGCCTGATTTGTACGTAGAACGACATCGCGTGGCGTGGATCTAAGGTAGCTCTACAAATCTATTTTCCATACAAACTGTATGCAGACCGATGCGCCCAGATCGGCCTACGTGGCACACGTGCGGGCAGTGTAGTTCTACCTACATTTTAAATATATAGATTTATATAATTTATAATTAGTACTTTGCCATGATTGACTTACACACTGTTAAAACTTGACTGACGGTGAAACGTTAAGTTTAGTTAAGGCGATAGACAAGGTATAGAACCCGCGGGAAGGTCTCAGTGTTATACATATTTTCTTCACGTACATATACACATATGTGTCATTATATAAGTCCCTTTCCCCCGAGTGTGAGCCGTCAATCAAGTTCGAACCGATCGTATCGCCCGGTGAACCCGCTCCAAACATGTTAAGATCTTCATCCTATTTCAAAATGAAGCGAGTTTGTTTGTCATTTGCCAACATTGGCTGTGGCAACGTTTCAACTTGCTTAGCGTCGCGATAATACAATGTTTACGCTTTGTAAACCTACCAGTTGTATCTAAGTATTATCACGTCATGTCCTCTTTTATTCAATCCTATAATCATGATTTTCTATCGATGTAATCTAGCCACTAGCAACCCAATGGTTGACTGGGAGAAAACACTGTGTACATTGGTTTAAAGTGTCAAATCACACTATGATTGCAAAAGCGAAAGTATGTGTTTCTGTTTGTTCCACCTTCATGCTAAACAGCTGAACGAATTTGGATGAAATTGGCAAATAGGTAGATCACGTCTTTTTGTTTTATCCCAGGAGAATGTACTATTGAGATAATTTACTACTATATGACGCGGTCGCGAGAGCAGTGGTGGCCGAGTGGTAACGGCTCCGACTTACGAGTAGTAAGTCGTGGGTTCGAACCCAGCCAGGCGCATTACTTTGTGTAATTTATTTCATCACCACTGCTCTCAAAATGGTGAAGGAAAACATCGTGAGGGAACCAGCATGTCCTAGAACCAAAAATTCAAAGACATGTGACATCCACCAATCGGAACTAGACCCGCGTGGTGGATAACGGCCCATTCCCTCTCCTAGAGAGGAGGCCTGAGTCCCAGCAGTGGGAACATGAAAAAGGCTGATGATGATGATGATGCGGTCGCGGCTGCTGGTAGAGGTTAGTAAACAAATAAAAGCCTACCATGCAGTGTTATCACCCATTTATTAGCATGTCTTTCACTAATAAGCCGCTAGATACAATCGGGTTAGCGAACGTACTCGTGAAGCCCGGCCGCACATTAATCTCACCATGTGTTTATGCCGCGCGCACACATCTGTGTCGTATGCCCGTATTAGTCAACTCAAGCCGAATTCTTAAACAGAATCAGATATAATTATTCAGTCGTTATGCGATAGAATTATGGCGCGGTACGAATACTTGCACGAGATACGTCAGTCATGTCAAATGTTTAACTTATGTACTGTCAGAAGATTAACTCGCTTGTACCTACAATCACGCTAAGTACTGGCCATTTATTTTAAAACTACCAGTGAAAGGCTTTTAAAAAACAATCGCATTTAACTACCTATTATGTACTAAACTGTAGGCAATTAATAGCTTGTGATTGTATAATATTTACATGCTTTCTATAAAAACTGTTACCAAGTTACAGGAAAGTTGTCCCTTTCTAGTTTATTATTATGAATATATAAATACGTGATATAATAAAGACATATGAGCATAATTATAAATTACCAATATGAATACAAATCGGACCGCCCGTCGCGAGAACAACACGAAGCTGATACTTAGTGATTGGTTCGAAGCTGATAATAATCGGCTTGATGTTGTGAGATCACGAATGTTACGCTAGCAAAACTAAAACCAGTAAACCAATGCCAAAACTAACTAATATTATTGAAAAAAGTATGGGCACTTTTCATTTTCTCAATAAAATAAAAACAGAAAAAATAAAAATATTTAGCACATTTTGATTAGCTGCGTAGCTGCGCTACGCCGTAGTTCTCCCGTCGTAGCTGTTAAATAGGTCGAGAGAGCGTAGCGCTACGAGCCTACGACGCGACGGTACTACGTAGTACGAAAGTACTGTTATTAGGTGGTAACTTTTTTCAATTGGGTAGTTTGTAGATTAGTGCTTAACGGTGGCGTTTCGTAAGAAGGTGTTTGGTTGCCGATGTCCTTGTTAGGTGGGAATGCCTCCTTTACTTTACATAAAGTGTTCCGCTCTCTTAAATGTAAATTGGTCCTTCAGCCGCCACAAACTGAATGTGAGCTTAAATTCCATAATCTGAATTTTAATCAACATGATCAGATTGCAGCAATTTTCCTCCGCCTTTCGTATAATATATCAAAATATTTCCTAATCAGTTGGCTATTGGCCACATATTTTCGAAGCGAACTCCTTATAATAAGAGTTGGTCTAGACGAGTTGTCATTTGATAAAGTTATGGTTAGCAGAAACCGGCACAGTGCACTGACTGGCCAATCCATCATTCGTGGACGCTTATTTACTAATATAGAGCTGTAATAATCACGCTTCGACAAGATAAAATCGTGAAATTACTTGCAAGTTTTACTCAGTAGTAGACGCTTTTAAATATGTCGAAACGTCCATTTAAATTACGGTGCGAGGTAATTATTGTATCATTTTCCAAAATATGATTATTAATTATTTCATAACTGTCGAGTTAATTAAATTTACTTATTTGTTTGACGTTGTATATTTAATTTGTAATATAGTATTCAAACGACATAAATTAAATTTTCCACTCAATTAGAGTTGTTTTATTTTCGGAACAGGTTGTATTGTATTGTCATTTAGATTTTGTAAACATTTGCTTTCTGTGACGACTTCGGGGACTAACGGTTTGGAGCAGTTTAGATTGTAGACTCTTTTATCGGCTTTCACAACATCCTGCCAACTTGGTAACTACGCCTAGAATATGGAGCTGTTTCAATAACTAACACAAATTGTCGTTTAGAAGCTTTGCATTAAAGTTTAATAACTTTGAAGCTGTGCAGGTCTTGAAACTATCAGTAAATCATTTCCGTGAAACTATTTTAGTTTAAATTTTGAATTAGTCCTTTATTGGTAAATATTGTAGATTTAAGTTTATTTATAAATACATATAGATATTAGGGGAACTTACATTTAATGAGACAAAAAAAAGACTATGTTTATTTTCGTAATTGAAGTCGCTTCCTCGTTAAACTGCTAGCTTGAACTGTTCACATAGCACTTGCCGCATTGTGCTCTACGCTTGCGGTTGGTTCCCGCACCGGACAAACATTTGTCTGGCCTTGTTCCGTTGTTCCGGGTATAACTGTTTGTATATGTGAGATCTGTATTTACCTACACACCCACGACACAGGAGAAATTCCTTGTATTATTATCTATTATTTTTTTTATAAATAATGCTAAGTATATTTATTAGCTTAGACACAGACCAAACGTGCAGACATGATCGTAAAATTGTCAAGATTTAGCAGATGCGACGCGAGCGCATCTTGTCGTCGTTTTAGAGATGGTTTCTTTAATTCTTATGTCAGTGGATAGAAAGTTAGACGATCATGTTTCACAGCAATCACATTTTCTCAAAACGTTTGATAGGCTTCATAATTATATAAGAATATTTTTTATCTAACATTGTGTTAGATAAAATGTGTGGTGTGTTGTATTAAATATTAAAATGTCAAGTAAACATTTTAATATTTAATAAACTTGACAAAGAATACTAAGTGAATCATTAATGGGTATGTTTATAAAGAGTCGACAAAATGTGCCTGATATAAAAATATCGATGCCTGGTAAATATTTGTTGTGAAAACTGAGAGGTCTCAACTTTATCCATCCTATACTTACGTGATGGTCTGTGAGACCGACAAAACAGTCTTTCGTTTTTTTTTCTCCTTAATCTATATATATAAAAATGAAACCCGTTTTCCGTTGTCACGACATAGCATGAAAACGGCTTGACCGATTTGGCTGATTTTTTTTTGTTGTGATTGTTATTGTGAGGATAAGGTTCTTATGGAAAAAAAAATTAGGGTAGTGTAGGGTAAACATCGTGAGGAAACCGGCATGTCCTAGAACCAAAAATTCGAAGACATGTGACATTCACCAACCCGCACTGGGCCCGCGTGGTGGATTACGGCCCATTCCCTCTCCTAGAGAGGAGGCCTGAGTCCCAGCAGTGGGAACATTAAAAATAGGCTGATGATGATGATGATGATGAGTATAGGGTAGAGTAGAGTAGGGTAGAGTAGAGTAGGGTAGAGTAGAGTAAGGTAGAGTAGAGTAGAGTAGAGTAGGGTAGAGTAGAGTAGGGTAGAGTAGAGTAGGGTAGAGTAGAGTAGGGTAGAGTAGAGTAAGGTAGAGTAGAGTAGAGTAGAGTAGGGTAGAGTAGAGTAGGGTAGAGTAGAGTAGGGTAGAGTAGAGTAGGGTAGAGTAGAGTAAGGTAGAGTAGAGTAGAGTAGAGTAGGGTAGAGTAGAGTAGGGTAGAGTAGAGTAGGGTAGAGTAGAGTAAGGTAGAGTAGAGTAGGGTAGAGTAGAGTAGAGTAGGGTAGAGTAGGGTAGAGTAGGGTAGAGTAGAGTAGAGTTGGGTATAGTAGGGTGGAGTAGGGAAGAGCGGGAGCGAAGCCGCGCGGGCAAAAGCTAGGTAAGAATAAAAAATCTATGTATCTTATATGTATTGAAAGCTTTGCAGTTACTTCCATTTAATAGAAAAAATTCACTTTAAAAAGTTTGGCTTGGTAAGTTGAAGAAAAAAAAAATTACTTACAAAATCGGTGTATCTTGATCACGATATATTATAGTTTCAGAAAACTTAATTTAATATTTTTTTCTTAACTAAATAAAATTAGGGACCGACCAATTGAAACGGAAGACGCAGCGTCGGAAGGCCTCCTACAAGGTGGACCGATTACCTGGTGAAGGTTGCGGGAATCCGAAGGATGCGAGACGCAGAGGATCGATCATTGTGGCGACACTTAGGGGAGGCCTTTGTCCCACAGTGGACGTCTGTCGGCTGAAATAATGAAATTGAAACGCAATTTTCCGTACGCGGATATACCAGCTGAAGACGAGCGTGTTCCGCCGTCCATATCCACTCCAGTGTTCCTGTCTTAACCAACTCGCAAAGACGTGACGTCTCGTCAGATTAGTGATGTGCTGTTGCCAGCAATATTGCCTTGAAGTGGGAATATTGGTGGGAATATTGCCGGGAATATTGCCCGAAGTAATAATATTGGTGGTAATATTGCCGGGAATATTGCCCGAAGTATGAATATTGGTGGCAATATTGCCGGGAAAATTGCCCGAAGTATGAATATTCTCATATTACCGGCAACGGCACATCTCTACGTCAGATTTAAAAAAAAGCCATGTTAGTTGCATCACCCGGTGTGAGGTTGTAAGTGCATAGTGTTTGAGCACTGTAACAACCGGTTCCCCTTGGTTACCTGTAACCACTGCGCACCGTAACAAGGCTTGCTCTTATTTCTAAACTCCTATGTTGTACAATTAAAAAGAAGTATCGACTAATTACTCTTACAAATTGGATTTATGGTTTCGACATTTCTTTCTAACAGGAAATGTCTTATTTGAATTGGCTGTTTGTCAGAGTTGTTTTCATCATCAACATATCAGCCGAAAGACGTCCACTCTTGGACATATGTAGGCCTGCCCCAAGCGTCACCACAACGCCCGGTCTTGTGCGTCACGCATCCATCGGATTCCCGCGACCCTGACCAGGTCATCGGTCCTCCTTGTTGGAGGCCTCCCAACGCTGCGTCCTCCGGAGAGAAGCTTTACTAAAGAGTTATTTTTTTTAATTTATTTAATTAGATCTCCAACATTAAATATCACAAATATTGCGTGGGGTCCGTTAACGCATGCTCCTTTTAGAAGTGTAGTCTAGATAATTTGAATATATATATATATAAATTGCCGTATTACGTTTGTTTGTTCTTAAAAAGTTTCTATTTGATTTTACTTACTGCTAAATAAATAAAGCTGCCTAACTTTTGGTACCTAAGCTTTTTTTTATTGAGAAGTCGTCGAGTAAATTCTGTCGCGCTGCGTGGTGCGATAGGGACCAGACTTTTGCTGAAACCCACCTGGGTTTTTTCAGTTGCCCTTTGCGTTCCGCGAATTTGTTCACTCTTTTGAATGTTGACAGACGATGCTTAGGGGAGGCTGATGTCAAGTGGAGGATGCCCTCGGCTGAAATGATTATAACGTTAATCAACCTGTATCCTTAGCTAAGTTGATAATCAGCTAGTAAAAAACTTCAAATGTACGGGAATGACGTCATCTCAACGCTCAGTCACATGGTCAGAACAAAAGAATTGGGGGCGTGGCCAGTTCGAGGCGTTCGACGCAAGTGAAACGGTTGTAACTTGGCTAGGGGGGCAGTTCTGTCATCGAACCACGTCTGCTGGTCCGATGATAGAACAGGTACGGCGTTGCACCATCAGTGTATACTGCACATCCCATACATACGTACAAAACTTTTCGGGATCACATACGTTGTGCGTACAGCTAAGGAAAGGAATTTTATGCCGGTGTCTAAGTTTCTTGATAGGTAAAACCCTGGGGTAAATAGGTAATAACCTAAGAAATATCTAAGCGAACGTGCTTCATCTTCGCTTAGCATCAGGTGAGATAGTAGTCAAACGTGAGCCTAGCCTATCAATGATAAAAAGCTGCTATAAAACAGCTCTTTCTAAAAAGATAAAGGTCGTGACTCTATTATATTAATTTGAAACTAACAGGAAAATTGTGCAAAATAATTATTTTGAGCGTCTCAGAACGGTTTTGAAACAGATTACTTTCTTTAACCTGCAGCACTCGGGCATAATACTAAAGATTGAGCTATATTATACGCTTATCTCTTCTAATATATAAAATTTCCATGTCACAATGTTAGTTACCGTACTCCTCCGAAACGGCTTTACTGATTTTTACCAAATTTTATATGCGTATTCAGTAGATCTGAGAATCGGCTACTATCTATTTTCCATACCCCTAAGTGATAAGGGTTGTTCACCCTTAAATTTTTTATTTTTATTTTTGGACGAAATTTTTTGTTTTTGTTTTTTACATACAACCCTGAATTTTTACTTTTTTATCACCAACCCCTATTTTTTTATAGCAAAAAATAATTTATAAGGCAAAACAACGTTTGCCGGGTCAGCTAGTATACTTTATATTGAGCTGTTATCCGAACTACGATGTCCATGATCGTTTTAGCATGGAGACACCCACTTTTTTTACACGGAAAATCCTTTACTGACTATTCCCGTTCAAAGTGTACTTTTACTGACTAAACTTACCTGTGTTTCTACAGTTGCCCTTTGCGAGGTTCACAGTACTCTTTGTAACAACCCCACAGCCCTGACAGGTATCAGCCTTCGACGCCCGGTCACACACTAATATAGCCCCTTTTAGACCTCCCTGTCTTTTCGTATTTTACAGTTCAATGAGTCGTGTTCCTCACGATTTCGACGACGCCTATCACCCAACCTGATCTTGGTTGCCATTCCGTTTTTCAAACTTTGCTCTAATCTCGGCTTCTTTCTTTTACCAGATGTCCTGCCCACAGAACACAGGAATCATGCTCTTACCCATCTCCACTCGAGTCTTGCAGCTACCATATGATTAGCACCCATTTACAATCTATTTAGGGATTATATTTACAATCATTAGGTATACAGAGATAGAGAGAGTTAGATTTGTAAAACACTAACATCCTTATTGGACTTTATTAGTAATATCATGAACAACAACTTTTGTTCTATAACTTTTTACAAAACATCGTTGTTCTATATAACATATTTCAACTCTGTATTTTTCTATACCTATCTACGTCTATATGACGCGACGCAAGCGCTTCATTGCGTTCTATCGCTTGCTTCGCATAGACTTCGTAATATTTACAACGTTCAATTTAAATATTTTTATTTTTTTATGAAAATCTAATGAAGTTAACTATGATAATTTTTTTAAATTCATAGAACAAAAGTTGTTGTTTATGATTTTTAGTAACATAGTCTAGAGAAGTTAGTAGAAAAAGAAGCCAGTGTTTTACAAGTAACCCCGTGTATAAGATATACCTTCCACCAGTGGCTTCGCACGCATGAACATATATTTGTCCTTACAAACTTTGGATCCATGTTTCATCTACAACGATGATACGTTTTGGAAAATCCTTTTATAGCTTCACATAACTGTCTATTTGCCAAATATCAATTACTAGCTTTCCGCCCGCGGCTTCGCCCGTGTGGACTACAGTTTATATCGCGCGGAACCCGTGCTCAGCAGTGGAATTATAGGGAGCCTAAGTGTTATTCCAGTCTCTCTTCTACCTACCTACCAAATTTGATCTAAATCCGTTCAGTACTTTTTGCGTGAAAGCGTAACAGACAGACAGACAGAGTTACTTTCGCATTTATAATATTAGTAGGGAAGTAGCGATTCCGTTGAGTGTTTTAAGTTGTGTGTTGATAGATCAGTCAGTCAGCAACGGTTGAGTTTTATATTTATAGATATTGATTTACAATCTATTTATTGTTCTGTAGTATTATAAACACATGATTCACTGACGTAACAAATTAGGTCTTAAAACAATAATACTTTTTCTAGAATTGTTGAACGTTAAGTTATATCATCAGAAAAATATAAAAATCTTTACGAGTGTGTGAACTCGCTTTCTAGTTTGACAAACTAGCGTTTGTTCGTTTAAATTCTAGCGCACAATCATGTTACTCGCACTTTGCTGGTATTAAGAACATTTAATTTTGGATTAGTAGGTTACTTATATTTATTTATATTCGAGTTATGTAACTATAAAGGATAAAAAATAAATCACGGGTAATAATAACATGTATTATATTATATATATACTTAGTTTATCCTACTAATATTATAAATGCGAAAGTTTGTATGTATGGATGGATGTATGTATGGAGGGATGTATGGATGGATGTATGGATGGATGTATGGATGTTTGTTACTCTTTCACGCAAAAACTACTGAACGGATCTCGATGAAACTTGGTACACGAGTAGACCATATTCCAGAATAACACATAGGATACTTTTTATCCTGGGATTATGTACGCGGGTGAAGCCACGGGCAAAAGCTAGTATAAAATATATTTACCTCGTTTACAATACTTAACTTCATACAAGTATCTATCTATATAATTACATATGTTCATAACTCTTTCACTCTAAAACGGTTTCCAAGGCAAAAATAAATGGCGTATAGCACACCACACAACTTATGTATTCAGATTTTATGTAAACAAAGAGACAAACAATTGATACGCTTTATTGCCTGAGATGTAGCTACTTATGACATACAAACTCAATGAATAGCTCGCAGTCAGTATTGCGTGGCCAACGTCATGGAGAGAATATCGACATGAGGTGTCTGAACAAACAAACTATGTATGTATATTGTAACGGTTACTAGTCATGGCTTGTGGCAACTAATCAGCAGATGAATACTTCAGGTTTATCTCGACAGTAGTAAAATCATCAACATTTTCTAGAACATATCCCATCTTAACATAGTTTTTTCTACCATTCTGTTCTATCTATGACTCCATTTTCTTTCATATCATTCCTCGATTAATCTCCCCTCTCCCTCTCCCTCCAGCCTCAAGTATACACATTACTGTTCTAGTAACATGCGTTTCATTCAGTAACGTAAGAAAAATATTTGAAACTGAGTTCTAGAGATGTGACGAAAGTGAAAAGCATGCGACAAGAAGATTGATGAATAGTATAGTATATGCAGAGGAACGTCAAAGAAAATATGGATGGATTGCGTGAGATATGACATGAAAGATATTTAATAATAGAATAAACTTCATTGTGTATGAAATTGACTTGACGGCTGGAAAGGAAGATTCAAAGAAGAATACGTGTTGCGTAGACTCTCAGTACAATGGTCCATCAAAGATAAAGTGTGGAAACCAGATCACAGACTCTACGTAGCATGGGACATGGATGAGTGGCAGCAGCAGAGGGTTGAGAGAGAACGATTTAATGTATTACTTTCATACATTTCTTTTTAAATAAAAATATGTGCTAATATCACAACGAAGCATATCTTCCATCGCTTATTAAAAGTCAATAGTCGTATCTGTTGTAACAATTAACAAATGATATACGTTTTGAATAACACATTTTATTTCAAAAAAGTTACATAATTTTATTGTTGTCTAATTTCATCTGACGGAATCGAAGTGCTCGAACAGTTTTCTCATGATCTTGAAACAATGAAAATGTAGTAAACATTTTATTAGAGCCAGGTGCGGCCGCTCGGACGCGTGTCGGCCATAAACCTATGGACCCATTATTATGGATACATAAAACTGCACGTAGAATGTAATACAAGAACATTATCGGCGCATATTGAGTTATCATGTGACTTTTAAGGCCTCTAAGATTACGTTGTCAATATTTTTTTATGAGAGAAACATAAGCCTCCGACCACTATTATTTTATATCCTAATTATGTTGTCAATAAACAGAAACTCAACGTACAAGATGGTTATGTAATGAAATAAAATATCTCGTTGTATCGGCAGCTAGACTAATCACAGCTATTAGAGGCGAGCGGCGCGCGTGGGTGCGCGAGTGCTGCCACATGGTCACGCGAGGGTCAGTGCACATGCTCACTCACTTAATCTCAAAGTCGACGCCGAAATATTCGTACAACAACGATGTGCTCAACTCAGCGACGACAAACAATCGGCGCGCGCAAGGTCCCACGTGAGACACTTATCATTCCCATGAAAATATTTGTGGTTTTTACTATAACATACTTGGTGACATATTAGTGCTCCATTGTCAATCATATCGCCGCTAAGTTCCAACTAATTATATTTACCTAGATTCTTATGAAGTCCTTGTAATAGAGTGGCCGTAACACACATCAGGCTGTATGCCAGTCGACACATACCATTTGATAAGATCCACGTAATAACAATGAACTAGAAAATGGTAACGGTTCTTATTGTTATTCCCACCGTACTTAATTTTTTTCTTGATCTAAACATTGACTTAGATTGCAGTCGTCACGAGAAGAAGAGCAGTTATCAACTTATTCAAAAGAGCTCCGACTTGATGCATGCCAGATCTAAAATCATTCCGAATCGCGGTCAGGTCATCAGGTTAAAAGCCGCCTGCTAGAAGATAAAATTAGGTAACACTCACTCACGATTCCCACAAATACTGACAAGAATCACTAGAACGTGGAATACTTTATTAAGATTCTTTGAGATTTTACACGAATAAGAACGAGAATGTCATACACAATCTATTGTCGTTCTATTTATAAATCGAAAGATCAACAAAAATCATGACTATTGAAAGCAACATTGGCTTAAAAGGTTTAAGAGCAACAGATGTTCACAAAACAACGGCCTCTAATTAATCAAAGACAATACCGTCGCAAACTTGCGAACAAAACAAATCCGTTCTCAATTATAACAGTGTAAAAATGCACGTGGCTCTGTCGGACTTCGTGCAGAGACAAAGCTCGTTCAGTCACAATATGAACGGAACAAATAGAACAAAATATTAGTCTGACAATGGCCCCTGGACTGGTACAAAGCAACCCGCGCAATCGGTGCCCACAATACTCGGACCCTGAACCACATTCGAATCTTAGCAAAAGAATGTTCTGCCCTCGGATTAGTCCTGCTAATTAAGGGACAGTTGTATGTTTTAGGCTAATAGGAATTTGTTTTGAAGTCTTTAAACGTGACATCTCAAGAACGCAGATTGGTTTTGGTTGTAAGTACAGATTTAAATAAGAAGCATTCGGTGTCATAGACAAACGCTTACGCACACTGAAACTATGTCCTCGTGGATTTACACATCTACACACACAACCAAAACCAACCCGCCTCTGGTAGATTTATTTTATTTACGCACTAAGTTTTACAGGTATAAACGGAAGTCAACAAATGAGTCACATAATAGCCGCACTTAGAGACGCCATTCACTAATGATCACATACATTAGTGCAACCAATATTTGTCAGTTTTAAGCAACGCCTCAGCCAACCGGCACAAAGTTATACAAAAGACAACACACTTAATTTCTCCCTTAGATATAACAACTAATCAGTAGTTCTATTATTACACTTCTTCTTCTTTTTCTCGTATCGATTCGACTCAAATTTTATTAAACTAAACATGAATGATAAAGATATAACCTCTACGAAAATATTTGTCTAATCTAAAGCATAGTATTGTGTCATCCCGGCTTATTACTAGAAAAGACAATAAATAAATGAAAAATTATGCCGTAATCCAGTGAAAAAATAAGGTATATACCATTACACACGCTTAATAAAGATCATATGGGACAGAGACTAGAGGATGAGAGGATTTTATCATTCATTAGATCCTACCTAGTCCAGCTCCATAGTAGGGGCTACATCCTAATATCACCGTTAGTACGTAGCCCCTAGTAGCTGGTGGATGGATGAACCAGACGTATAAGAGAAAATCACAAATTGTGGCTTACGATACTTTTCCTGAAAAGATTCGATATATTCAAAGCCCTGTACCGGATTGCTTTGTTTATAAATTTTTACATAAACAAGGAAACAATTTGTGCGTAACAACAATATTTTTTATAACAATCTTGTATAATATTGAAGGCCCATCTATTTTAATTGTCAGAGATGGTTCTCAATTAACAAAGGCTTATATAATAGCATTAATATAATTTGTTCATATAATCCACCTAACGTTTATTGTGTAACGGAACAACGGAATTTTATTTTACATATCTATTATACCATTAAGCTGTTCAAAAGTTAAGCTTGTTAAAAATATGTTCTGATATATTGAGTAGTAGGTACTTGTCTAAATAGGCTTTGAAATTTTTCGAAAGATTTGCCGTGGCACTAAAACGCAAAGACGAACTGAAGGAACACAGGTGTGTTTTATAAGCCAGTAAAAGTCTGACATCTTAAAATCTAACTTCTTGCTCTACCCAGAGTAGGAAGAGTAATTTCAGTGATCACCAAAAGGTACTTGTCTAATAAATACTAATATTACTTATACATACAATACATTAAACGGAACATTGAGTATGTTATTAATGTCGTATTTTGTCTTAGGTATGGCGGCTTAAAAAAATTCAAGAATCTATAATCGCATCAATTGATCTTAGCTAAGATTTAAATGTTTTTCATTTTTTTATACTTCTCGGCATCTCTAGATCAAGAGGCAGTGTTACAATCAAAAGGTACTTTTAGATGTTTCTGTAAGTTACCTAACATGGTATCTAGCATCGCAACAAGAAAACGAATCTCTGGCGAATTAGACACGCGTGTCATTAATGCATGATTAAGACACCCACTGTTAGTCCAGGAGTTAGATTTATGGCAAAACACTGGCATCACGCGGCCCGCCGCCAACTGCGAGCGCACTGTCGCTAACAATCTACAGAATGCCTCCGTGTACAACTTACAAAATACTTCTAAGCCTAACGTGTACCTGTTCACCCAAATAGTTCCACTGAATGCTTCATTAATCAACACTTGATCGATTTAATTCCTAGACGGGAATACGGTGCCACTGCCTACAATGCGTTCGAAAGGAGGCAGGAGTTGCGAAATACTCAATGCCGTTGCCACACTTAAATGTATCGTATTCAGGAAGTTAATGTATCGGATAGGACAGGTTGTAACAGGCGATGAATTTAGTAAACCAAACACTGTTAAAGTGGGCCGGTTGACCAAACTGCGACTTTACAGCGGATTTGCATAATACCGGGTGATATCGCTTCACTTTAGGCCGATGTGGTGCGGCCGCAACTATACGTACAATAACAGGTTCGTTTGTGATTTCGAAATGAATTTATGTTGCCGAACACCTTGCTGTCTGCAAGATTAGCAGAACCTAGCTTCGAAAGTTATAATATCAGAGATATTGTTGCACAAATATCTTTAATTGGTTCCGAAGTCGTTGACTGTAACGTGAACACTAGATCATGTCGTCATTCTACAGTTATCTCAATTTCTTATGAATTTTGTACGCGCTGATGATCACAATTTTTATTTTGTGTATATATATACTCGTATAATAATAGCAACTTCATCATAACCCAGGTGTAACGACCCCGAATTATGAGTTTGTGGGTATTATAACTTCATAACCCAGACAGCCGCTTTACTTTGTGTAATTTATTTCAACATCTAACTACTCTCAAGGCGGTAAAGGACGGTCGAGGTCCTCAAATCGTAACGTCCAACTCGCACTGGACCAACGTGGCCAATTCCATATACTACAGAGCCAGAGTTTCAGAAGTGTGAACATTATAAGGATGCTTTACGATTGTTATAATTACATAGTTTCTCATCCAGACTTATTCTCGTTCTCAAACCTCAATCAATACTTATTTTAGTCAAACATTAAGAAGAAAGTGTTCGTAAACATATTTATAAAACTCGTTTCTTTCATTGACACTGTTGTGATTAATAATTTCCACATGAATATGAATATATAGCTCGCACATAAATATCGGTTGATTCAACACATCTCGCGATACGTTCTTATTTATTAATATACTAATGATACCCATTAAAGTACAATATTATATAACTATATTAATATTGGAGATCTCTTTTTCTACAATATTTTTATGATTTATTTTCATCGATTTATTTTTTTATTTTATTTTATTTTATTTGGGAAAATAAACGGTTACACATTACAATATGGTTAAGAACTTAAAACTAAAATGGTAATATAAATGTATAACCAACAACATTTTCCACATAATACAAAAAAAGTTAAACTAACATGAACATCGTGCGATGTAAAGTAGATAGACTACAAAGTATGAATAAATGTTAAAATAAAACTAAACTGAAAGTTATACATGCAAAAAGAGAAAGAATTGAACCATGATTTTAAATTATTATGTACTTAAGTCTGCTATGGTTTTAAGAGCAATACTTCTAAATTTCCCAGCCGAGACAGCAAAGAACTCAATATCCTGGAAAATCCTATTGAACTGAGTGGTAAGACGTCGTAGGGGTGCTCGCGAGCCCGCGTTTGATCGACAAGAGGTTACAGCAAACAGCGGTCGCGCGCGCACACCCCGACGTGTAGTTGTTCTGGGTACTACATAACTTATTCTATTGCTTATATCTATACAATCAAATTTATTGTTACATAAATCAAACAGAAACGTCGATTCCAACATTATACGTCTAGATTTAAGATCTTGAAGTTTAAATTTATTTAGTAAGTCGCTATAAGATGCATACCTGCGAAAACAACGGTAGTGCATGGCCTTTAGAAATTTACGTTGTACTTTTTCTATCATGTTAGAATATTTTTCATAGAAGGGATTCCACACCGGGACCCCATACTCCAATTGAGACCTGACCAGAGTTTTATATAGGTATAAATAAGTACTAGGACGCCTAAATTCCTGAGCCGATCTCATTACAAACCCGTACATACGAAAAGCATTGTTTACAATTTTAGTAACGTGAGCATCTAGATGGAGTTTGTCATCTAGCAAAACACCGAGATCACGAACCACTGTTTCTCTTGCCAGATCTGTATTGTGCAAGGTATATGTATGTTTTATTAAGTTTTTATTTTTAGTAAAACTAATGCAATGGCATTTGGATATGCTCAATTTTAGTTTGTTTTTTACACAATATGCAGAGAATCTATTTAAGTCTTCCTGCAGCAATAAACAGTCGCGTAAATTAATAATTGGTCTAAAAATTTTTAAATCGTCTGCGTATAGTAATAATTTAGAATTCAGAAAACACGTACTTATATCATTAATAAACATAACAAACAAAAGAGGACCCAGTATAGAGCCCTGAGGAACACCGGAAGTAACATTTAGGGTCGCAGAATTAAAACCGTTTATCACAACTCTCTGAGATCTGTTAAAAACGTAAGAGGAGAACCATCTCAGTAGGTCGCCACGTATGCCATTAAAGGCAATTTTACTCAAAAGCAGTTGATGGTCCACTTTGTCAAACGCCTTTTGGAAGTCCGTGTATATAGTGTCAACTTGAATACGAGAGTCCATACTGTTAAATAAATAGTCAACAAAAGTTATCAGGTTAGTGGTAATTGATCTTTTTTTGACAAATCCATGTTGTTGTGGAATTATGCTATTATGTAATATAGGATAAACCTTATCATGAACAAGTCTCTCAAATAATTTGGAAAATACCGATAATATCGAAATAGGTCGATAATTTTCGATATCCTGTTTAGGTCCCGACTTATGAACAGGAGTTATATTTGCGAGTTTCCAGGCTTGGGGAAAGACTCCTTTTGAAATGGATAGATTAAAAATAATTTGTAATGGCACACACAGATTAACAGCAGTCTTTTTAATGAACACGACTGGTAAGCCATCTGGTCCCGGGCCTTTTGACGGATCTAATGCTTTTAGCGCACTTAATATTTCATCGGCAGTAAACTGAATGCTACTAAGGAGAGAACAGGTTTCAGAGTAATTTCCGTACTGCGATGAAACACTGTGACTTGAAGTGGATGGCTCATATACCGAATTGAAAAAGCTTGAGAACAAATTACAGATGTCTTCAGGGGTGTTGGCTGAATGATTGCTATAGTGCATGATAGAAGGGAAGCTTGTAGAGGATTTGCGGGAAGAAATGAACGTCCAAAAGTGCTTAACATTAATTCGGATGCCGTCTTCTACAGAGGCAATGTACTTTCTGTAACAATTCTGATTTAGAAGGCACTTCATCGATAACTGTCGACTATAAATTCAGGATAAATCCTATGTTTATGTCAACGCTGTTGAATTCTAACTGGACTGACGTAACCTCTTTGCATTATGCTGTCACTAAACACACGCGTATTGTTTTATTACGCTATCAATATAATGTACACACCTATGACTCTATTAGACATACCACCACGTAAAACTAAACAACTTGTTATACTCAGTTATAAGATCAAGTGTTTACCGTAGCCCATTTAAATTAAGTTCAACAAACATATTTACTATCTCAACTCATAAAGTTGTTCGACATGACGTTTAATTTACGAAATCGCTGGAACAAATTGCTAAATGATATTTTATAGGTTCATACATTTTCAGTGGCTCTGTGCAAGCATAAGTGAATATAAAACGGCTGATTTCAAGAACTAGTTTGTACTTAGTGCCATGTCTGCAGAGTCGTAGGTCTGTGACGCTATTCAACATTTAGTGGCACCGTGGCACGCACGTTGTACTGGTAGCACGTATTCAAGGTTTCTATTTCTTTCCTTGCATAACAACTCTGATGATGACAGATGTCAATTTCACTGTGTATACATGAGTAAATAAAAAATAACTAGGTAATACTCGTATTCACCATTATACTACTATGTTACTCCAACGTACTTGATCTACTTAGTTTATTTTTACTTAATTTACTCAACATAGTTTTTTTCTGTTGTTTCAGAGAGCAGTACATATTCAACGTATTTGAAGTAATAGTGAGTACCTTGGAGACAAAACTACAGAGGATAGAAAACTTGGACAAGGCCGTGGAACACTTAATGAGGAGAGTAGAAGCGCTCGACTCGAGAGTAAATGACAACATACATAAAACAGATGCTATCATATCAAAACTGGGAAACCTCGACCTAAAATTGTTCAGTCACTTAGGCCCAACCGACACGGAAAGCGTTACCGAAAACACCGCAAAAAGACAGGCCGAAAATAAAAACAAGATAAGTGACGCAGCGCAGTTGCTTGACCGAAAACTGGAATCTCTAGATCAAAAAGTCTCGAACATCGACACTACACTGCTAGGCCTTAAAAATCAGATCGATAGCAACTTTTTGCCTGTCGATGACATCAATGCCGAGGCCAGTGAAAAGAAACCTATTAATTTGAACGTTATAGAAATTGCAAAAGGTTTGAATACCGAGGTTGTCAATGAAATCACGAAAGAAGTAGATCAACTGCGAAGCTCCGTGTCGACTGTTGATCGAAAATTACAATTCCATATAAACCTTGTTTCAGAAAATCTAGGCAAAGTGCTTTATATGATGGCCGATGTTCACGCCGCCATAGTTGAACCTGAAGACGCATCGATTAACGTCAATAGTCTGTTTAAGAACCGTACGGCGACGAGCACGCAAGCTCCTGTTACGAAAAGTAGTAAAATTGATAACCTTGTAAACAAAATTATCCCTATGATGAGTGTTTCAGAGAAGATGGACGAAGTTTGGGATGTGGTCGTCGGTACTAAGAGTTCTGTAGATGATTTGGTTCCTAAGTCCGATGAACTGCTCACGCAGACGCAGCGACAAGAGCGCGCTATCGGACAGATCCACAACGACTTACGTTTAAAGACGAATCTCATCATCGAGAACTTAGACATGGTGGAGAAACGGTTGAAGAAGCAGGAGGACGACGTGGCGACGCTGGCGCAGCGGCCCGTACCCGCAGAACTTCTACTGGATCCCACCATCGACAGGCTGGTGGAGTACGCGCCTAACCGATACCGCGTGGACGAACCCTACGCTGACCCCACCACCAGCTCCGTGGCCGCCACCACTACTCCGTCCTCTACCACACTCAACAACAGGTGACATTGTTCTATTTCCAATTTATTATGCCCTAGCGACTGTGCTGTATCGATATAATTTATTTCCTGTGCGACATGTTATTATTTATTAGCGAGCCCTGGCGATTTTAGTTTTTAGTCGTACATCCTACACACGCGATATCGTTTTGGTGGCCGGGGTGTAGGGGTGTACGGAGACTAATGTCCGTGTCGCACGCAGCCCGAGCACGAGCACGTCGAGCACGTCCAGCACGTGGAGCACGGCGGGCGGCGGCGGCGCCACGGTCACCGTGACGCCCGCCAGCACGGGCAGCAGCAGCGCGCGCCCCACCAGCCGCAAGGGCGGCATCATCTTCCCCAGCGTCAAGAACAAGCCCATCATCGGCAATAACACTTTCGCTTCGGAAATCGTCGCCAACTATAAAGACGTGAAAGTGAGTCAAAGTTACATAAAGAATATTATTACTCATTATAACACAACACACTATCGTTGTCGCTGACCAAATCTTAAAGGTGCAATTAATAAAATGTGCTAACTGAGCGAATGATATAACGTAACGTATGGAAGTACCACGGAGCATCACGTTACATCGCCCCGTGGTATTACTATTAATTATAATTGAAATTGTTTATGGTAAAACATTGTGGTTGTGAAACCAATTTTCTTTTGCCCATAATTGAAAGAATAACAAAAAAATCTCACTGCTTTACATATTTGTTTAATACGAGTAATTTATAAAAGGTTACTGAACAGACAGTTTCGTTGAAGAAGTATTTTTCATGCGACGATTGTAAGCCTCCGTAATGTGTGACAATATCATAATACTAAACAAAAACGTTGATTACGAATAAGTAACCGCAGCAGTATGTCTTAGTTAAATTGATTCTTATCTATATGTAGGTTAGGTGAAGTAAGGTGATTGCATCGGCTGCGGATAGGTGATTGTACAAATCTGTCAATCTAGGCGGTGGTCGGTGGCTGGGTATGTTACTGTTAGTATTTAAGCTCTGTTGTTGGAATGTTAATCAGCGCCCGTCGGTCTGGTTGTCGCGGGCGCAACGCAGACAGTCTCTCCGATACACTGCCATTTACGTCTCCCGGTTTAGCAATAAGGAACACAAAATAATGCGCAATACATGCTCTGGTATGCAGTTACCGGAATATATACATTCGAATCTAACGACTGCATGTTCTAGACTAAACTGGTCATAAAATTGAAACTACAAATATTTTATGACATCCGCTCGTTATCTACCACTAGTTACAATCCAATTTCTTAATGAACTACCAATGATTCATAAATCTATGCAAAGTGCTCTTATTAAAGTCGTCTTCTAACTATTTAGATGTGTGAAATATTCAATCTTCATAAACGATAAAGGTATTATGAAAGGTACGTCAGCAGTCGCCTAGTTTCATGATTTTAATTTTTTTCCTTCGAGGAACTGTTCCTTTTTCAAGACACATACTAGAACCACTATCTGTAAGACCATAAAATCTAAATATTTTTTCCGAGTGGGAATCGAACCCGCAAAACGCTGCGCAGCAGCTAATCGTTCAACCACTGCGCCAACCGTAACAATTTATTCAAGGAATCCACTTATTTATGAATCTTACCTTAAATATTACGAACATCTCGCAAATACATATGTAAAAAACATCATTGAAGACGCTTAAAATTGTTGGCTCATACTTAAACAGTAAACTTCGCAAGAGCAAAGCTCTGTTATTGGTCTGCTGTTGAACAAGTGCCAAGTTGAGACTGCGCGACATTTCCGTGGAAGGAAAGTTGCGTGGCTCTCATTACGTAAATCTGGTTCGGCATCACACTCGTACACTCGGCCGCGCTTTCCGCGCCTTTGTAAGCGCCCGTGCAAAAACCGGCCGTTCCCACCATGCGACAATTAGCAATTATTACAAGTGTTTATTGTTCTTAGCGTACGAGAACCGGCGGTTATGTGGAGCTCCGTGATGCAACGTAATATAACACGTTAACCTATCGCGCACGACTCGCACCTGTGTAAAAAATGTCGCTCCAAATACTTACGAGCGCAATCGAATGCTTACATTGTGGTTACTGTTTGTTCGCTACAATTCCGAAATAATTCACATTTTTTACTGCCGCTATTCATTTAAGGCACGTTTTATTGTTATATATTTTTTAGATTTGGTTACATGAGCGTAGCATATTTGAAGGATAAATAAAATTGACCGGAATAGGCGTGTATAACAATGTTTATAAAAAAATCCAGTTGCTAATATGTAATGCAATTTACTGTTGGTATGTACTTAATTAATAGGTATCCGATTCCGATACCTAAACAGAATCTACATGAAACGGCACTTATTACAACTAAACTGTAGCAGGTTGCCGTTATTTCGCAACTCACCTAACTTAAGGTAGGTAATTAATTTTGCGAATTAACTTCCTGTACAGGTTATTGAACACCCTCCCACGTACTTATATTCGAGTGTTGTAATTCCAGTCAAACCAATAAGTATTTACTCCAGCCGCGTAGGAAACTATGTAAATAAATTTCTCAATTTTAGTACCCACCCTATAGACTATCTCGGCTTATGTTGGTACATTTTCTAGGTTAACATTATAGAGCCTACCTGCTTGCATACATAAATCTTCTATTTTATCTTAAATACTTAGATAGGTACCTAAGCAAGCAATACTACAAAGTATTAAAGTTCGTAATCATCTCCTTCCTAGCTTTTACCTAACTAGTGACTACTATTGGGGTCGAGTTCCACTCTAAACGGATGCCGCTCAATACCAGTATTTTCCATGGAGCGATTACCAACCTATGTGACCTCCACAACCCAGTAATAAGATAATGCGGTCATCATCATCCTTTTTAATGTTCCCACTGTTGGGACTCAGGCCTCCTCTCTAGGAGAGCGAATAGGCCGTAATCCACCACGGGGGCCTAGTGTGGATTGGTAAATGTCACATGTCTTCCAATTTTTGGTTTTAGAACATTGTTTGCCTCACGATGTTTTCCTTCACCGTTTTGAGAGCAGTGGTGATGAAATAAATTACACAAAGTAATGGGCCTGGCTGGGTTCGAACCCGCGACCTACAACTCGTAAGTTGGGGCTATTACCACTCGGCCACTACTGCTCTCATAGATAACGCGATACCCCTTACCAAAAAACGGGTTGATTTCTATGCTTCGGATTATTTATGCCGACCGACCGTCAAAGATCTACAAAGGACAGCGGGGCCCGTGCTTTCAGAGGTACGAAAAAATCAGCCATCCACAAATCGTTATGGATATTTAATAAATAATTACTTATTACGAGGTGTAAATTTGGTAATTTTTCCTAAGTATGTGCACGGCCAATTAGCAAAATCCAGCTTTTTTTAAAATTGTTAGACAATAAAAAAAAATACTTTACCAAATTACTTGTCCTTTAATGTTCTGGATAAAATATAAATTAAACAGACCGGTGAAGGTTGTTCTTCATCGTATCCTCTACTAATAGCTTACTTCTAGGCAAGCGACCTCCATCGTTGACCACATTTAACTTACTAATAGTTTAATTCTTTATTACAAAATTACACAGGCTTTCGGACATAGCAATTTCATATAGGTAATTTTACAAACTAACAAAATAATTACATTGCCATGTAACAACTTCGCACCCACTTCCTTCATCTAATACCTACTACGACGCGACGTGACATTGCCTCGGAGTAGATTTAGTTTGAAAGTATATAATAGCAGAGACTGGATTATAACTAGATTTTTTTTCATTAAATAATTCAAATAATAGAAAGAACGATTTTCTAGTAACAAAAAGATGAGCACTTAGACATTTAGATTGAACGAAAATTGAAATTGGAGATTGCCAGGAAAAATGGTATTGCCAGAGGCGTTATAGAGAGCAATGTTAGACCGTTTTATCAGATCCGTTTTATTTTACTAAGAACAGACAACTTACCACGAGCTCTTAACACGGTCCATTTGACGACCCAAACTGAACTCTCATAGGAATGAAGCTATTTAGGATCTATAGCTCCATCAGTCTTTCTCGCTCACAAGCTTGTTATAACGTAATTGCACTCTCTCATTGCCTCTGGACCATCGTTACAGCGCAATAAAAAATAGTGCTTGTGTTAATCGCTGACTGCCAACACACGCTTATGTATCACTGATTCTTCTTAAAATATTCTAAGCCAGCGCGAGTCGTTGATTTCATCACTTGGTGGTTTGAACCTATGGTGGACTGACCCCAACAGCCAGTGCTGTAATAAGGGCAGAGCCAGCGGTGTCAAGGCCGGGGCGCAAATCCTAGAGGGCGTAAGAATTATCGAAGTTAATATTATACATAGGGGGTAATACCAATTGCTTATCGTGTACCTAATACGGTTGTAGTAGGGATACTGGGAGTGCTGATTCTATGGGTGTTTAGGGCTCCAGCTGTGGGTACAAGAGTTAAAGTGGGTGGTGGTGTGTATGAAGCTTAAATTGTAATGTCTAGAATTATTTTTTTATTATTAGTTGGCATTAAAAAAAATGAGGGAGCTGTTATAGAAGTTCGCACCATTTGTATAAAAACTAATTATCTGCACTGTCCACAACCCCCACTTTACGCCGCCACTGGCCAATACAAAAGAACCAGCAATAAAATCTAAGTATAGATGCACGGTGTTCATGCTTCACATAGATATTGTCTATCATTCAAAACTCAAATCTAGAACACTTTAAAGCAAGATATTAAAAGATTTTAGTTTTCCATAAACAATACCTATTACATTATTATCTAATAATGTCTTGCACATTCATTAACAAATTACTCATACTCCTATTGCAATGTTATAACAGCCGTGTAACAATGACACCTAGGAATGTAGCCAGAGAACTGACAGGTCGTGACCGTCTTGTCAGTTAAAATGATGGAAACAAACCTCCTACTTTCATTTCCCCTGAGGCCCACAGCTGTCGTACGACCTACCGCTTTGATACGCTTATGCAAATCACAATAATGTCTATAAATCATTAGGTACCACCATAGTGCATTATGATTTGTTAACAATCACAAGGAAATAACAACGTTTAGCGTTTGACTACAAGTTTCATCGTAACATAGGAAGTCATTTCCATAAACACATAAACAACAATAAAAATAGATGAAAGCATATCAAAAACGTCATTTTTAGGGTTGTGTACACAAGGTGAAGAAGTCAAGGTGTGAGAAGCGTTCCCTTTAGAATTTGGGACTGATTAACAGCGCAGATATTTTGATTTAATATTATAGGTACCTACAACCGAATCGAGAAACTGCAGTTTCGTTTTAGACAAAAGTATCAATTGCAGGAAAAAAATAGTAGTTGATAATGTTGTTCATGTATCTATAATAAACATTTTATTTTTCAAACTTTTTAACCTGGCTAGTACCGAGAAGTATCCTTCAGAATTTCACTGTTTTATGGCTCTTCGCGGGCGTTAAAAAGTTTGAACGAATTAGTTTTATGATATATTTTTAGGAAGTCATAACATCACCTTTGACAAGAGCGCACTGAAAATTCCTTATTATTTTTAGTCGAAACAAAGTAGGCTGTCCAGCCTATTATCTATTTCATTATTTTTAGATGCTCTTTTGCCATCGTATATTTTAGTTTATGGTCAAGTAAATTCAAAATGGAGTTACAAGTTGTTTGTTACGAACAAACGAGACCAATTTTACTGATGTGAGATGTCTGACTGTAGCGCGATTGAAGGCACAATCGGCAGCTTTTTTAAGTAGATTCTTCAGAAACTATGAAATTCTCTGGTCTATGGGTTATATTACCTACAGCCTCGTCGTGCCCAACACCGCGGTCACAGTAAGATAGTAATATCAAACAACGAATTTTCGAGTTATTGCACATGAGAAGAATCCTCATAATTTAGATTGGTTTCACATAGGTAAATAGGTGCCTATTCCTGTCTTTCCGTCCCCATGTCCTTGTAAAGACTTGGGAAGAAGATAACTGCTGCCGATAGATTTATGACTTAGTTCCACGACAAAGATAAACGATGTGACTTTGAGAATTAGCAGGTAACCTCTATAAGATTTATCAGAATCATTTTGACATTTGCGGCTTCCACTTCTGGTTTGTTTTTGGATGAAATGCGTCTAGTGATCTAGGAATCTTTCTCTACTGAAGGAATGTACCTACCTAGTTAGGTACATCGTAGGTACTTAAATATTTCATTATTTTTCTACGAGATCCTAGAGTAAGACCAACTGCTTACTCTTCGGGTCTCTTGGAAAACTCCTATGTTTTACGGGTATCCTTACAAGTTATATGCCTATAGGTATATACTTTGCAATAAGTTTATGTATATATCACAACATTACCGACACATTAGTAGAAAAGAAGGTTATGGTGGTCTCTTTATAAATGAATTGTGCAACAAAGTTTAGTTGTAAGAATAATAACTAAGCACCGGTCAGCGTCCAACTCAGACGGTAGTTGAACAGTTATTTGGCAATACCAACTATACAGATATTAATGAGCCGTCAGTCTGACTGTACGCACATAAATGCCGACGTACCTAATTGGCATTCCAGATCGCATGAATGAGCTTCAATGTTTACAATGTTTTGTCTCTATTAGAAAAGATTTCGTTTACTAATGACTAAAAAAATCTTACGTAATTGTTTTAGGCCTGTTGTTTCAGTAAACAACAGGCGTAAATTACGCAAGATTTTACCAGAAAGAAAAAAGAGAGAGGCGCTTAGACTAAACGATAATTCTTCAAGCAGACTAGGTACTGCTGCTACCTAGTCGCAGCAGTTGTCAGATATCGTTTACTCTAGGTAGGTATCTACCTACCTCTCACTTTTTTCATGAATCTTGCAATGTTTTTTGTTAACTTTTCAATGGAAAAATATAGGTTTCATATTGTAAGCTGAATAGGTATCTATACAAAGCCAACTAGTTTCGCGCGGAAAAAGTATTTAGAAATTATCAGCCTCTAAAATATTAACCAACTGCAAACATAGATTTCATTTTCCTTCTTTTCTGCTGATTTATTGCTATACCTATCTACCTCCCTATTATCCTGTGCGACTAGGGTGGTCAACCATAGGTACCTACCTACTCTAAAATGGAGTTGATATATAAGTATTGTACCTACTCTATATCATGTAGGCATAGGTACTCTATAATCAATAACACTAATAGAGGACGCCAATATACCCTTTTTTACACAATGTTTACGATAGATACTAGCACCGTAACCAAAAAAGACGACTTACTGAGTCTTTTTTATGCGGTCATGATTATGAATTGGCGGGTAGAGAGGAACAGGGCTTCATTGAAATTTATTAAAAACAGACTTTGTTTGGAGACGGACAATTCTTTTAAAAACAATGAGAAAGTGATTAGCAAAAAGTTCCAAAAAATACCTTTAAATTATAATACTGTTTATAAAATTCCGTACGTACCTACTCTTTATTTACCTACTTTAATATTTAGATATAGGTACAACAACATTATTTTTAGTTTATGCGAAACCTGAATATAGTTAGTTCAGAATCAGTAAATGAATCGATTCCAAGAATTTTTACACCATGTCATATTTTTTACCAAAAATATTTAAAAAACGTCACAAGTTGGACACCTCCGACACTAAGTATAAAACATATCATGGCAGGTCATAACATGCATAAGGCACCAGTGCACAGCTACGTGCGAAAGCAAAACAACCCCTCAGTCGCTCAGGTGGGCCGGTGAGTGGTGACAGGTGATAACAGGCTTATACATATAGATTCTTTACATAAAAATACTGGACAGGTCTTTCAGGTTTTGTATATACCATAAATTTTAATAATGTTGTACCTATACTCTATTTCTTCTAATAAAAGTCGACAACCCTATCTGCGACCCTCATCTTATCTCACTTAACCAACACCTGGGTGTTTCCCATGACTTTGGTGATAGTGCCTACACGTATCGTCGACCCAACGTGCTTTCGGGTGACTTTGATGTCTATGGCTCAACATTGGCCACTCCAGCAGCCATCTCCGCGTCGAACGGACTGAACGTTGAGATGACGTCATTCCCATACATTTGAAGCTTTCTACTGGCGTTAACTATTGCAGATTAGCATCTTGGCTAGGGGTGCAGGCGTCCTACCCGAAATTCACCGACGTCACCCTTTCGTCGGTGAATTTTCAATAAATAATTATACCTACCTTAGTAGATACTAGGTATGTACTGCAAAGATTCTGCTTTAAAATCGTTTTTCAAAAGATAAACTTTAAAAGTTATATTAATATGACATTTTACACAAATGACAATTATTTTGAGAAAGTTACTAAACGGGCCGGTAATCAATCTACATGTAGAACCAAAAGGGAAAGAAAGTTCTTAATATTGCGTAACGAGGTAACGATACCTAGGTACATAACGTAACATTGAAATTGATGGCATTGTTTGAATATGTACCTACCTACTAAAGGTTTTATACGCGCCTCGAACTCATTCAAACGCTCATTCTTTTTATATTATGCATATTTTAGTGAGTGTTTATCATTCCGAACGCATCGCGAATACTTATAATAAGTATAGCCTATGCGAATAGAATGCTGTAACATGTTGCACATTTATAAAGTTATTCAAAGCGGGCGTAGGGTGTACCGAAGATCATTTCCGCAATGTTAAAGATAGCTGAATTAAATGCACTTGCAATATGTGCTCATAATAATTGATTGTGCATGCCTTCCTGTGTTATTATTACGGAGCGATAGTCTACAATGATGACTGATGTCTTTCTAGGGCTACTCTTGCGTGGACCTGATGAACGGCGGCATGCGGGAGTCCGGAGTGTACTACCTGCAGATTAGAGGGACAACCTACTGGTTCCTGAAGGTGTACTGCGAGCAGAACATCGCTGATGGAGGCTGGACTGTAAGTTACTTACGCAGTTTTTTTACTTAGAACGAAAGGGAGTCTATAGACATAATATATCTAGCAGTTTGACCAATTTTGTTTACACAACCTGTTAGAAAGATCCAAGAGATCCTTCAGCTCTTACCTCTGTCTGATAATAATATCTAATTATAATAGACGCTCTGACGTCGGACATCCAGGAGTATCCTTGGTATATGATGTTTGCCAATGTCATTGTGCTGGTTGACCGTAACGATAGTGGCCTAGAGGTCTAGAGCAACTTGAAGGTATGGTGGCAGACTGAAGAGGCATCATCTTCATAGCATTTTCTTAAATAGCTTAGGGTCTACTACAAGTCTAACCAGATGCGGCTAAATACCTGTGTTTTACATAGAGCGACTATCCATCAGACACCACAGCCTTGTTTCTGGGCAATAACATACTCTTTGGATAGACTGATAGGTTAGACCTGGCGTTCGACTTGTAATGACTGCCAAAGGTCTACGAATAACAACCGGCATGAGGGACACCCCATACCTCGGGAAATGTGTAAAGCTCACTGAAAAGTGATGTTCTAGACAAATTTATGAATTGAAAATTTTTATTGATTGAAGTGTGGCAGACTGGAGAATGTTGGCTAAAATTGAACCTAAACAGAATATTTGTTCTGCGATTTCGATGGTCTATCCAGTCCTATGCTGTGTCAGTCCTATGTTTAGCTCTCGATGGAATGCCACTAATTTGCTTCGGTACCTCGGGTTCAAGGAGATGGCCAGGTAGACTGAGATGTATCTAATCAAATCAGGTCACGTCATCATGTCGCTGGTTCAACTCAGAAAGCTGGGCAGTGAAAAACACGGTAAAAAAAAATGTATTTAGTAGATATGAGAGTAATGAGACGGATGTGTGACGTGATCATGACAAAAATTGACTATGAGAAATGTGTAAGTATATATTAGAGGAAGTCAAAGTGGTGCCAATGACTGTGACCTTGAAAAGGAATCGTTTATTTTTATTTAAATAGAACGGACTAAAAGCAACTTACTAAAATAGTAACGAATATAGGTAAAGAAAACTTGGATGGATTGTGTGAGAAGCGATAATTACTAAAAAAAAGAGGGTTTTAGTGATAGCGGATGGTTGACAGGACAAATGGAAGAAAAAACGCGTTGCGCCTACGCAAGTAGGTACAATTGAACAAGGGCAGGAAAATGATGGACCACTGACTTGCAGCCGATTATAATTCCTTGTATGAATAGGTAGGTAGGTAGTAATGAAAGTTTTAATCATAGGTCATAAATTTATTTAATTAAGTTTAACACTACCAGGAAAGTTATTTTTTAGAACCAAGGGTACTGATGTATGAAAAAAACCATCCGTTATGCTGATGGTTTTTAAAACAATACAATTTTAACCAGATAATTAATTAAAACATTACAATTTTAATCAGATAAGTAATTAAAACAATACAATTTTAACTAGATAAGTAATTAAAACAATACAATTTTATCTAGACATATTATTACTAGACATATAGAGACATATAGAAAAAATAATTTTATTATTATCTTATTAGACACATAGAGAAATTAATCTTATTAGACATATAGAGATATTAATTTTCTACATACGACAAACACTACCTACCACTTTAGTCTGAGAGTAAGATTCAGTTTTAACTTTAACATTGCATACTAGTTTGATCAATGTTAACATAGTTTTAACGTTTATATTCGAATGACAAGCTGAAATCGCTTATATTTAAAGAACTTTACCTAAGCAGGAATAATGTTGGAAATACAATAACTGGCTCAAAGGGGTTTTGTCAATTTTGTACTAGACACACCTCGTTTTGCAATAAGATTGCGAGAATAGGTATTGTTAATTCAAACAATTTGTAACAAACTGTAGGGGTTTCGATTCCTTACTTTCAAGACACAAACAATATTTTTATTGAAGTTTTAAAATTATTATACTATCTCATCACTTTGTCAGATACATAGGTACTAACAGTTTGACTGCTTTCCAACGAATTGTAGCTCACCATCAGATTGTGCTCAAGAAAAGATTAAGCAGAGAATGTATTGAATACCTACAGCTTGCATTTTAAGCTTTTATTAAATGTCATTTAGTTCAATCTACCCATTGCTTAGGTATCTTATTTACACTCAAACTAATGTGTGTAGTACCTATGTGTTAGTATTAAATAATTATTTTGCTATTAAATTGGATTATCATAAACATCAATGTGCTAATTATGATACATGCTAAAATGCTATACGTAAGGTAAATAATGTAGCAGTATCTCGTAAAAATAAGGTAATATTTCTTCTTTTGACACAATATCGCAGAGGCGATTGAAATACAACTCGAAATATGTGACTTTCAGAAATGCGAAAACAGTATCACTGCTGAATAGTTGTAGTCTTTATTCTTGTATTATGTGATACAAATTGTATATAAATCAACTTTAACAAATATTCATTTAATAACAACTACAATATACCTACTAATAAAAACAAAATATGTTTAAGCTATTCTGTTCATCACAATTTCAACGAACCAATTAAGGCTCAAGCACCCGAGCAGTGCCATAAAACAGTGACTTTCTGAAGCCTACTCTTCGGTAACATCAAGGATACTATTATGGAATATTTTTTTTTGTGTGAAAAATATAAATATTTATTATTGATTCATAAACAACATTATCAACTATCGAATTTTTCTAATAAATATATTTAGCAGTTTCGAAACTTTTCCTTGCTTCTTCGAAACGGCTTGAATCTTTAGAAACCTTTTTACACATAAAAATTGGTGGTTAAATATTCTTCAAAGTGAACATAGCATATGTAAATCAATCAATATTTCGCAAAGAAAATGGATTTAATAGCCAGCGGGGCTCTATCCGGGCGCAGCTGGCCGGAATCAAATGCACAAATACTCGTACTGCCGCGTCATGTTCAAGGGATTATAAGCCTTAATAACTTTTACGAGTTTTAACCATATTTTATCCAAAATGTAAAACTAAGTAAATAGATCTGTTCAAATACGGGTCGAAGTTAGGTACATTCGAATATAAATTAATACCGATAGTCAAATTCGTCCAACACAAAATCTCGAATTGACTAGCGGTTTGTAATCACTTTATAAATATTTAATTATAACAAAGACAAAGACAGTTTCCAGAAGAGGGTTATTCGAACGGTATTAAACTATAAATATTTTAGCTCTAATTCTTAAATGCTACGAGCAATATATCTATTTAAAAATATATAATATGATATTAATAACGAGTAAAAATTACTACCTTTAATCTAAAGATTCCATATTCGTTACATATATAATCTTCATTTACATTTTAAAATATTAAGTAAGTAGGTACTACAATATTTTTTAAAACGAAGTTTACTACTTAACGTACTCATAGATATGATATTGTTTTATTGTGTTAGTGTGCGATTGAAGAATCATTACTTCGACAATTTTTCAAAATCCAGCGAATCCTGTGTAGTATGTCTACTCCATATCTCGACTCATTACTAGCAAATCATCGACAACAACAATAGCGATACTCACAAAGCCCTATATTCACACGAGCGAAGAATGGACAAAAAAGAAGTTTTAGTGTTTATAAATAAAGACTACTCACCAGCAAGCGTATAGACCGACGACGCCATTCAGGTTCGAGGCCGGAAGTAACCGGGACAGGCTGGATGAGGAGGGTAGCGCAACTTGGAATAAGGTTCAGCATTAGACGGCTATAAGTGGAATTTAGAAGTTTCGTCGACATGAGGCTCTCACGGACTGATGGGGATCTTACTTCTTATTATCTCGTCCTACCCTGTTATTAAAACCTCCTCTCTGTTACCAGGTGATACACCGTCGAGATGACTACGGGCAACCTGCTGAGAACTTCAACCGAGACTGGAACGATTACAAAAACGGTTTCGGCGACTCCAGCAAGGAGTTCTGGCTGGGTAACGAAAACATTTACATGCTGACCAACAACGACGACTACATGCTCAGGGTTGAACTTGAGGACTTCGACGGAAATAAAAGGTAAGCAGACAAAGCAGGACAGGTTTTTTCAGGAGCTCTCCAGCATGATAACAGTGGTCGTCATGTGACTTATCATTATAGACAAAAGCCTCAAATTGCCATGACGTAGTGGCAATTAAGGTTTTGAAACAGTACGTTTTCCGGTAATATGTTAGTTAATTAACAAAATCATAACTCCACAATTAGAAGGGCAAAACAGTACCTATATATTACCAAGCCAAAAGAGGCCCTTTTATTTAAAAAAAAAACAGCTAACGAAGAAAGTCGATTTGCGAGTGTGATTCTAACACGAGTTTTTAAGCAACATCGTGGGAAGCTGCGTAGGAGACCCTACTCACCACTTTATCACCTGCTTTGATACACACTACACGATTGATTGACTGATTTATAGCTAGCATTAACTTAAAACGTAGGCAGATAGTTTCATAGTTACGAAATACTGAACTAGATAGATACAAACAAGTTGCTGTAGATTTCTGAATGACTACGTCTTAGTAATTGTGGTGATTCATTGAACTAAATAACAGCAGTCAATCAAATCATTTGACATGATATTAGATAACAAATAGAAATCGTAGGTTACATAGAAATTAGGGTAAATGATTCATATTAGTACTCTTAAGTAATGCAGTTTTTAAGACGCTAATGGCGTGTTTAATTGGACTATAAACAGCGAAGTGACTAACTTATCGTTACCATCGATACTGAACACGTTAATTGCCAAAGGATATTAAAAATATGTCTAAAATATCTTCCGGAAGTTATTTGGTTTCTACGTATAGATGAGGCAAAAAATAAGCGTCTTTAAAACGGAGGTTCAATTTAGTACTGTCAGTCAATCAAATAATTTCAAAAGCGACACGCGGGTCATTCTGTCAGACCGTGTCAGACACTCGTATCTTTTGACACCCCGTTCTTTTTGTCATGAGATGCGCACGACGAGACTATTAATACCTGAAAACGTAAATCAAAGTAAGGGATGTCGTGTCGGTCACCATTGTCCGACGAGACCTGAATGGACATTTCCTGGCGACTACGTGTTAAAGGCCTATTGTGGTCGAGATAATAATAATTTTCTGAAAAACAGGTATGCACAGTATTCGCACTTCAAGATTTACTCGGAAGCGGAATACTACAAGCTCGAAATAGATGGCTATGAGGGAACCGCGGGAGACTCCCTCAACGACCCCTGGTACGGCTCAAACAACAGCCCTTTCTCAACTTACAACAGGTATGTGGACGAAGGCAACTTCAAGTAATTTATAATCTTGCAAGGAACAAAGTGTGATTTTTAACTTTCTATAGAAAACTGTTTCTAATTTTTTTCCTAACCAACATCAGATCATTCATTTCCAATAACAAGGAGTCGCTAGTTTCTATGAAATATGCACGATCTGAAGATATTCTATGATTATTTCTCTCTATTTTTAAGTGACTGATACAGCTGTACATGTACCGAACTACTACACACGTGCATATAATATTTTCATGAAGTAAATACAGAATTCTATAGTTACAGTTTAACAAACTATGTATAATTTTTTTAAAACAGACCCAGTAGTAACATATAGGTACACTTCAGAATTAACTCACAAAATGTGTATAGCTACTATTTTACTATTTCCATTTATTTTAGAACAGGCCCAGTAGGTAGGTACCTACCTATAAACCTTACAATATCGTGAATTAACTACAAAATGTGTGTAGCTACTGTTTAACAAACCACCTTATTTTAGTACAGGCCCATTGGTGGCATATAGGTACCTAACAATAACATTACATTCGCTAAATTTAAAATATAAATAGGTAATTCTTAATATATATCTAGTAGGTACCTATAATATATATTCAGCTATTTTTAAGACTCATAGAAGTGTGTAGAATATTTTTAATCACAGAAAAGATAAAAGAGGTTAGAAAGGAAATGCTTTCTGATTTGTAGAAGTGTTGTCGCTTGTTTTACACCCTTTAACTCCACTACAGGAAATAAACCAATGCGAACGCGCACTACGCAACTAACAGACTACGCACACTTAGATCGCAAGTTAGCTATTAGTAGTTGAACTATGAGCATTGCCCTACTTTGTGGCACGCCTGCCCCGCCCTCAAGGCCATTCTAAACTGTTTTATCTGTTCTGCGTTTTTAACAATAATAAACTTTACTAAACACCAACTACTAAACTGAACGTGGCACTATTTTACTTCATCATTCATCTTTATACTAAGAGCGAAAATTATCCTCAGCCGACTTCGGCATCACTAACCTACCAATGAAATCTATCAATTACCTATATTTAATTTATCTTATCTGCTACATACGAAAAGTTGAAAATATTTCTGCTATAAGCAAGACAGGAATAAAACAGGAAACACTGGCTTAGAGTGTTACTGATGCTAAATGTTATTTACAGGGATAACGACAGGTCCTCGTTGAACTGTGCCTCTATGCTGAAGGGAGGTTGGTGGTGGAAGTCTTGCGGGCGCGGCCTCAACGGTCTCTACCTACACGACCCACAAGACCTCACTGCTAGACAAGGTAAGCAACAAGCACTGTTATAAGCTAAGATCAACCTGGCTTCTAAAAACACAAGCCTTAGGCTAAAGTAAAACAAATAGTAATATTTGGGATCAGGGCCCGATCTAGCTATGTAGCCGCTCCGGGCAAAGATAATTTTCGCCGCCCTTTACATAGATACACAAAACCATATAAGACATGAGTCTTAAGTCTTAAATATTTCCACTATCCAACCTGAAGTAGGTTGGAAGATGGCACATAAAATTCTCAACCTACCAAATTGGGTGTGGATGGCTAATGGCTAGATTGGAAGATGGCACATAAAATTCTCAACCTACCAAATTGGGTGTGGATGGCTAATGGCTAGATTGGAAGACAGGAATGAGTCAATTTTGCCACCCCTCATTTTTTGCCGCTCTGGGCAAATGCCCGGCTTGCCCCCCTTAGATCGGGCCCTGTTTGGGATTTAAGTATTTCTTTGAATGACAAAAGCTCTGATCAAAACATTTCAATTATGTTGTATAATCACAGCTGGTTGCCAGCATTATTTTGACAGGCGCAAGCGCATACGGACGCGTAGGAACAAGTGTCTTTATACGTTAAACCGTGTTGACTTGACTTGTACTTGTTGCAGGTATCGTGTGGTTCCGCTGGCGAGGATGGGACTACACGCTGAAGCGCGCCACCATGATGATCAAGCCCAAAGGCCTACTGCCCAACACGTGAGGCGTCGCGACACGACGCAACATTACCCAACTTATCCAGCCTCTGTTCACTCATTACCTGGATTCGACCCACATACATAACGATACCTCCTAAAACATTCAATAAGTTTTAGTTGAAATTGGACTGAAGCAACTAATCTGTGATACTCTGAAACGATATTCGATTCGAAACTAAGTCGTACAAAGAATATAATCAGATCAAAACGATTGCTTTACGAATCCAAGTAATGACCTAGAACATAGCAGGCAGCTAAGCTCAATATATGTACCTATCTCTGTAAATAATTACTTGTAAATCATCGATCATATCACTGTCACCGCATCTTCGCCATGCTCCAGTACAATGTGCCCCGATGTAAATAACAGATGCTAAAGTACGTTGAAAGTGCCACATCACACCCCAAATTCATTAATTTATTACTCATGTAAACTTGATACATAAAAATCTTTCGTTAATTAGGTTTATAATTTAGGTTTAAGTAAATTTTTGTAATAAGATGTAAATAATTACTATTATACAGCAATCAATAAGATGCAAACAAAATGACCACAGTACTTATATGTAACGTAATATTATGACAACGCGGATTAGTCTGGAAATTTGAATTTTATTTTACATATTTTATAAATGCACTAACTCTTGAAATATTATATAATATTATTATATGCTTTAATATATGATTTTGATTACAAATACGTAACAAGAAATATAGTTGCACATTTGACTATTGTAATTATCCACTAGCACATACAAATCAATGTACCTGATATATGCCTGTGTAGCAGTGAGTTTGTGTACTATATTTATAATTATCTATACAAATACATACTATTTGCACTCTTAAATCTGTTTAGGTTAAAGTTCAATGGTTCCATGTGAATCGCCGGCTAGTTACTAACACCAGCCAATAATGTAAAGTAAGGTGTCGTCAAGCAATGTTCACTAACTACCCGCACTCTACTAAATGCCTATATTCCAGGATTGTTTCTGAATCATTGCTTGGCACGTAACTGTGCTCAGTTATAAGTTACATACACGAATACTGTTAGTAAATAAATGAACGTATTTTTATCATTGCCGTTTTATTGACATAATACTTTAATTTAAGTAGGTATACTTATGAAAAAAAATGTAATAGTAAAATATAATGCACACGCACACAGAATTAAATTGACGTGAACAAAAACACTCACGCACTTACGGTTACAAATACATATTTGAAGCATCTCTCAATTCAATTCACGATATTATTTTAAACAAGCGGTAATTTTTTATCGTTTTAATGCACTAAATCGCTTGACTTCCGTTATAGTAACACTGACTCTAAAAGCTGATAATTTAATCCGTCTCAAAATCTGGTTCAGGAGGTCTGATATTCAACAGAGGGTCCATTTGATGCACTAGGTCTGTATCTAGATCCATATCTTCTGACTCAATGTTATCCGATATTAAACCGGGTGGTGGCGGAGGGTCACCTAAAAAGTCTTTGCTATCATCAGAGTCTAATATATTATTGTTACGTGTCACTGTATGCGAGAAAATGGATCGATCTAATGCTTCATGTGATTCTACCATGGCTGGTTCTAACATATGCTGGGGTTCTATATTTAATAATATATCTTGGGGGTCTGTATATATGGCGTCTAAATCAGCTAAAGAATAATGTTCGGCGGCGGGCAACACGCGCGAGGGGCTGGACTGCGAGTCACGCCGCGAACTTCGCGCGCGTTCTTCCCGCTTTCCAGCCCCAGACATGTGTTATACTTTTTGTTTCTTCGGGCCCTTTTTATTAGCCCGGTTCTTGGCCTTCTCCAGAAGTGGCAGCAGCTTCTTCTGCTCGGCCAATATTCTGAGGAGCATGATGATGAAGGGCAAATAATTATGCCTCCTGCGAGCCATTTCTTGTTGATACTTCATCATCTTAACATCTTCGTATTCAATCAACATTCTGAGCCTGGGTATTTCATTTTCCATCTCATCGGTCTCCATGCCAAGCATCTGTGATTCCGCCAACAGATCTTGGAGCTGGCGCTCATAGATCATCTTCCTGTCAGACACGAGTGCCATCAGGTTGAAGTGGATTTCGCCTTCAGTGTATCTGTAAATGTTAGATACAAGTAGGTATATAAAATAATCACAAAATATCAAAGCATCACGCCTGTACACTCAAAGTATGCCGCTTTGGTGAATGCATGCATGTTGCAGTGATGAGGAAGTCCTAGATAATACCCCCCTGTTGTCAAAATAACCACACAATCGACTTCAGTCTGCTACTGAAAGCAAAATTAGGTTCCAAATGAATCAAAATAATTCAACAGCAGTAGTCAATAATGTAATAAATAGTCAGAAGTAAAATAAATGATATCAGACATACACGTTAATCCTCCTCATAATAATGGGGCGAACCACGTCCAGCCAGTCTTGTTCGGGAGCGACAGGACCGTGGTCTATAGGACCTTCACGCAGGCCATCCAACTCGTACAGACGCCCGTCTATTGGCATGTAGCCAACGAAATGGTACGCTTCATCATCCTGAAACACCAAGGTCATTCTTTATTATTATTTGTGCAATGTGAATGACTTTACAGAAAACAGAATAGGGTGTGCTTTTGTTTTTAGTCTCTCAACATGAATCAAAACTAAGCAAGATACTTACTATAGCTTCCATCGGAATACAACGTCTTCATGAGGAACAACATATGTCGGATTTTTATAAATTCAATAATATAATATAATACATACCTTTGAAGCAGTTTTGGGATCAAACTCGAAGAGAGTCTGATTTGCCATGGAGTTGTGTGCAGTGCGAATGGTCTGTGAATTGCTCAGTGTAAGTCCGCGCATCTTTGAATCGAAAGACATGCTGAACTCCTTCAAACTTGTCAATTCTGGACCAAGTTCCACATCAGGGTGGTCGCAGTTCAACAACAGACTAATAACCGCCTGTGTTGCACAAGCATTATTTATAACCTAAAAAGAAATAGAAACATGATTAACCCATAAGCAATCATGTCGGAGACATATGCCTGATACAAGATGCTAGTGAAGATAAGATCTTAAAAATATTTGGTCTGGCATTGAATGAGTTATTTTTGTTAATTTCTCCTATCAGTTCTTATAACATTCAGAACATGGTTAAAAATGTTATCATCTTACTGGCTTATCCAGCGACATGAGCTCTTAATATATTTCCTTTTTTTTTATATAGATCAGCACAAATCTTTTGTTTCAGCCCAATTAATTTAGAATCACCCTTCTTACTAAGAGGTTACTAATAAGTTTAGGCGGTCTTCTAGTCTCTTACTGCAGCCTGTCATTAAGTATTTGACTTCAAATACGAGTAGATTGTTATTTTTAAGATTGTGATGCATTTGCTGGTTTGTTAGGTCTGGTTTTAGTAAACACTTGTACAACAGTAAAATTATCAGAAAATCAAAAAAAAATGAATATAACTTTATTGACTATGCACACATTGATTTTCAACGAAGCATTTGTATGGTCCCAACCATTAAATAGCATTAAATAGCATGGATGATCATGAAACAGGTCAGTCGGTTAAGGCTCTCTCTAGTTTACAGCTATTCATTCACTTACTGATTAAAGCAATCTCATGATAAAAAATTCTGAGTCGCTGGAATACTTTCCTAGCTGCATTCTACCCCATATAGTATTTATAGGATTATAGTATCCTGAAGCTATAAAAATCTTGGTCCTAGCGTTTTAAAGAAATGAACATGACCACATATTATGTTAAAAATGGGATGTATATGTTTACCTGTTTGGCAAAGTAGATTTTATCGAGACGGCTATCAGTGACAACCGGAACTGAGGACTCTTCATGTTGCAAGTATTTAAACAGGAATATAAGTCCATGCACTGGCCTGAAATAACATGAATGTTAGAACCAAATTAGTCCCATTTTGGTGTATATTTGTTATATTAACAAAATGATTTATGTTAGCAATGGGTTTAATTAGGTACTTATTATGTGAATGTGAGAATACCGTTTCTGTATACTCTTAGAATCTTTTCTATTTCAATCCAGTTTTTTTAGGTAAAAAGCCCATAATTTTAGAAACATTGTAAAAAGCTCTTTTTTTTAAGTGTAACCATTATGTTATTTCCCAGTATTTATCCACAGGAACATTATCAATTAAAATCATGCTTCTGACGTTTTTAGGTGCCCATGTAGTATTACCTTAAGGTTTCGAAGATACCATCTTCAATTGTCCACAATTCTTCAACTTGGACCCCACTAGCTCCTAAAAAATAAATAAAAACGTGTTTTCCTTACTAGCACTTACCAAAAACTGATGGTGCTAAGAATAATGTTTTAATTCCAATGTTTTAACTACACATCACAAGCAGAACCTAATTTTACTCCAAAATTAAGGTATAAGGTAAGGTAGGCATAGCATATAGATGCACCAACTTATGTCTCACACTATGCAGATCACACGAATGCAAAAGTTAAAAAATCTGTCCATGTTTTGCTCTTTACAACAGTTTAATGCACTGGGCTCCGTCCATGCTAAATGGTGACTTCTTTATTACTTTACTGAAGAAGCCTGAGCCTTCTGATAATATATACTCTATACCATACTCTTGATTTTCTGAAGTACCGTAAAACGTAGTGAACGGAAACGCAAGGGTGAATAGAAACAAAACTTTGGTTTTTCACTTTGATACCACATTGTCAGCTTCTAACAAAGCATCGACCTTTAAAAACAAAAATTCCTTAATAAATTGATATAGTTAAATGCTGCAAAAAATATTTTTTTTAAATCCATTCAACTGTAATATTGTGAGACAATTATTCTTCCGGCCTAACTTTACCTATATATAACATAATCCAACATTACACAAAAGTAAGAAATGGTTTCACTCACCAAACTTTTTAATGAGCTGTGTGAAGACTCCAGGATCACTTTCTATCAAACACCAGTCGCCAGCAGACTCCATGTTTAAATATTACCTGTAGATGTAACACAACAGTGTATATGTCATGGCCAGATCTTAGAATTCATCACACTCATTATCACTTCATGATGACATTTAGGTCTAAATATCTTATTCTTCACTAAAAGTATTTATTGTACACCAATTAATTCATTAAACCCTAAGCGAACCGGCGGCAATTGCGCACCCATTGTCTTTCTATTGTGTCTATAATTATCATAATTAAAAAGTTAAAGTGAACAAGCAAATGAACATAGATCCAGCCATCTTCTTTGGGGTAATTTGGGTCAGTGGGTTATCTTAGGGGCGGATTTTTGCACACCCAGAAGAGCATATTTTAGGGCACAATTAGTATTTTTGATGCAACAAGAAGTTGTAGTAGAAAAAAGGAATACATTGAGAAATAGTGGACTCTACAGGTGGACACAGTAACTATTTTATTATATGATCATCCATGTTTGACCCTATCATGAAATAATCATGTAATTAACTGAAATTTTGTGTGAAATGGCCAGCTATTACATGAAGTGATCATGTGTAAGGTCTGGCCACAACATATATAAACATATTATCATCACAAATTATACTATCTGTTCTGATGTGTTATGTAGGTACATCAATCAGGGCCACCAATAAATCAGGCAAAATAAAAATTGAGGTGCAAGAAAATGTTGCACCCACGGATATCGAGGGATATGCTATGGAGGCGTGGCACGTGCCACATGATCTGATATTGAATGTGTTTTTCTAGTTTTTATTTTAATTCAACACAGCATTATCATCATCAATTATCATTCAACAGTCACTTTGCAATTGCGTACAGTGCTATTGATGCGTAAAAAAACAATAAGTTGTACTGTAATTACATGTAAAAATAGATTGAATATCATTAACCTAGAACAAATGGCGTGTCCTATCACCGATAAGAAAACAATTAAGTCACAGTTTTATATTTTAAATAATCTTTTAAATATTTTACTAATCTACGTCCAAGGCGACACAAACTAGCACGAATAACCTGAATCTTTGAGTGCAACAATAGTTTAAAATTTAGAGAGGTGTAATCGAGTGCATGTAGCTGATTTTATCGATATGCGTACTATGCAGTCAAATATTTATTTTTAAATTTCAATGGATATTGTAGTATTACATGTTAAATTAGTTATTAATTCAATGTTTTTTGAACCAAATTTGTGTTGATGCTATCGAGTTTAAATATGGGTATAAAATTTACCCAACCCTGAATGTATGTAAAAAGACAGGTAGACATTTATGTTTATTAATTATAATAAAAGAATATGCTGAAAATAACTATCGATAAAATTATCGACCTTCGCGTTAGATTCCTTATTTGCATGAGTGTACATTGAATGATACGTGTTTACAAGTGCATGCTCCACCCATTCTCTTTATGTGTGCTATTAAAAATTGATTTAGTATAGGTGGTGCTTCTTTGAGTGCGTATGCAAATTTTAAATACACTATTTGTGAATGTTGTAATTATTTTGGTGTGAGATAAGCAGCGTCACTAGGACCTCTTACTATTTTCCAATGAAGGCATATCTCTGGATATCTATGGTTGCACCTCAATTTTATTTTTAGCTTTGTAGTGCCAGTACATAAAAAATCCAGTTTCAGAGGTAAATCAAACATTTAAATGCAATGTAAATTTTTGATTGTAGAATAACTACTTAGTATAAAACAAAGTCGCTTTTTCTGTCTCTATATCCCTATGTACGCTTAAATCTTTAAAACTACGCAACGGATTTTGATGCGGTTTTTTTTAATAATAGATGGAGTGATTCCAGAGGAAGGTTTATATGTATAATATTGCACCCGAGCGAAGCCGGGGCGGGTCGCTAGTGATGAATATTTTGATTAGATTTATAACTTTGCCAGTTTGTCGCCCATTTTGATTTCGCTCCTTGGAAAAGCCTTTTGAGGCCGTATGGGTACCGCTAACAACCACATTTCCTAGTATTTGTGATGTAAGCTTAACAGAAATGAAATAAAGTGTAATTAATTTCTGTTTATTCGCAAAGTCCTAACAAGCTGCAACGGATTGTCATCCTAAGATAGCATAACGAAACGATGACTTACATCCTCAGCAGGAAATAGAAAAACTTTAGTAGTAGCCATGCTATTGGCTGTACCAGGAATCTGTTTCGACTATTTTATTATTCAAATCCGATTCTTACCATCAAATATTTAATTAAAACAAAAATTTCAATACAAAACCAACCAAAACCACCTACCTTTATCGCATAGGTACAGGCAGAAGATTTCAAACTGTACCGATGTCAGAAAGTCGAAAAAAAAAGAAATAATGTTATTATTCTTCAGTTGAGAAAGAAAGAAAGAAATAAAAATTCACAGTCAAGAAAACACCGCAAAAAATGGAAAGATTTTTGTGCAAATAGTATTCGCAAAATCACGAATCACACGAATCAATCAATAATTAGTGATGTGATACACTTTAGTCCTGCGATCCACAGATACATTAGACAAAATAGTCTTAGTCGATATCAGGTAGTGTAATAAGGGTCAGACGGTCTTAGGCCGGACGTACACCTTCGGTTTCTGGATTAGGTATCCTGATTAGGAATTGAAAATCGGAAACCTAAACGCTGTTATCACACGTTCTTACTTTTTCCGAACGCAAAACAAACTGACATTCGTTTCGAAATTTACTCCATGCGTCTCAACCTAATCCGGAAACCGAATGTGTGCGTCCAGCCTTACCCGGACAGCTAGGAAACACCGGCCTATCTCGTTAAAACTGACTGAAAACAAATTGACGTGTAAAAGTGTTTTTTGAAAACCTATTTACAAAATAAAGATCATTTATCGTTGAAAAATAAAGGGCTTACGCGACAATCAGCCCGCGATATTCAGAGTCGACGTTGACAGCTCGCTATTACACCAAACTGAATAACGCGCGCTAACTCATTCACACGCAAGATGTCGACGTTGCCGGTTATAATGCGTGCACTAGCTTCTGACATTTCTTAAGTGTCTATGTAGGCCTATGTGAAATATAAATATTTGAATATTGAATTTTTGAATAGCTCCTGCTCTTTCAAAGCCCCAAAAGATTGCCGTAGTACTTACTGCAACTAGATTTAAATTACACGTACTAGCTTTTGAACACGACTTTGCCCGCGTACATAAAATATAGCCAAATTCAGAAATTAGGTACCTCCTACAAACAAAAAAAAAATAGGGCAAGTGCGAGTTCAACTCGCGCCCAGAGGGCACTGTACAAAACATATGTAACAAATCAGTTTTCAGATTTATATACCTGTGCTATAAAACATTGCATTATGCCAAATTACAGGATTTTAGGACACCGGTAAGTACGTTTATTGACACATAAACCGAAGTATCTTTTTTCCGGTTAACTTATAAGTTTCGCGTGCTTAATAACGCGTAGTGTAATAGGAAACTCTTTACTTTGGAAACGATTAAAAAACCAGAACACAACACGTTCTCCTGACACATGACATGAACGTCAAGATGGCAGCAAACGATTAGTTTCCAATTTCGGCCACGCGCCAACTTGCGCGGAGCCTACCTTTATGCCTGAGCGAGCAGTGCTTTGGCCTGAGCTGTTATTATTTTTTCATGATTCAGCATTTTCTTACTATTTTTAATAATGGTAGCCCTGATGGTATCTCGAGTTTATCGACTAAAAGTTTAAATGACTTGGCCTACTTAAATCGATTACAGATCAGCGGATGATTGAAAATAACGTTGTAAACTTTCATTTTCGATTTGCGCTGCTACGAAGTTCTGAGAATTAAGTATAGAAAAAAATTTAAGATTTTATATATCCTAAAATATTAAAACACCAAATTGTTTAAAGTTTGACCCGTCCTTAGGTTCTTTTTTTCACTCGTTGATGGCTCCCGTGCTCTTGCATGCTGTGATCCGTCCATGATGCTTTAGGCAGGACACACAAACACATTCGGTTTCCGGGTTAGGTTTCCCGATCAGGAATTCAGATTCGGAAACCTAAATGGTCTTCTTTCATATAAAATATTCAGAAAAAGTAAGCAGTAAGAAGCGATCTGCAAGCAGATGCGCTCGGAGCGAGTCAGATGTGCTCGTAGCCGGTCGGATCCGCCCACAGCCGGACGGATGCGCTCTCCGCCGGTCGGATGCGCTTGCAGTCGGTCGGATGAGTTATTGTGCTATGAACATGGCGATCAGCGTGGGGTGGTTCGCACGCAATCGGAGCCGACCGGCTACGCGAGCGTGATAAAGCACGCAAACGGAGCCGATCGGCTGCGCGAGCGAGAAAAAGCACGTAATTGGAGCCGACCGGCTGCGCGAGCGAGAAAGAGCATGCAATAGTGCAATAGGCGCCGAAAAGCTGCGCGAACGAGAAAAAGTACGCGGTCGGAGCCGATCAGCTCTTCTTATTATTCCACACCAAGCGCGTTCAAGCATTTATAATGACAAAAGCAGTGCTCATGCAAAAATAAACCTTACCAAAGAATACTAAAAACTCTGTTTTTAACGTGATGAAAATCCACTCTCCTCTGCGAGCCGGTCTGTGTCAACGGACCCTAAGGGTCAACTCACACGCCCGGGTGTCGCCACTGTGCGCAACACCCGGAGGACACGGTGGAGCACACCGTCGAGATGTGCCCTGCCTGGGCGGAGCATCGCCGTGCCCTCGTGGGGGCGATCGGACCTCTCGCGCCGGGCCCTGGTCGAGGCCATGGTCCGGAGCGAGGAGGAATGGCAGGCGGTCGCCTTCTTCTGCGAAGCAGTAATGCTTGCAAAGTAGGAGGCCGACCGCATCAGGCAACGGCGCCTCGTTCGAGTTTCTCATGCGATAATAAATATTATATCAATGACAATAAAGTTAAAATTCATATGATATTGTAACTGCGCTCCGTTTCGCAGGGCATTGACGCTCTTTTGGTATGAGTTGAGCCGACTTGAGCCTAATGCGCTGATTGACGTTTTTTTAGTACGGCGAACATTACAAGGTAGGTTTTGCTGCCACAGTCAAAGTTTTGATTGATGAAAAACCTGTGGCTTAAGAGGGTCCTTCTCCACTCGCTTATCGTAAACATCGAAAATGGTGTAAAAGCTTGTTACTTCATTTAATGCAATCCAACGCGATGTTTGACGAAAAGGCAACGCAAAAAAAGAAAGAAAACGCCTGGAAACTCTGTTAGTATTCGGTAATTCCGAGATTTACTCGAAAATTTCACAAAACTTGCTCCACGAAATAGCTGTTTTTTTTAAACCCTTAAAAGTTTTTGGAAAAAGTTGTCATCATAGAATCTTAATAAAATTTGCAAGGTCTCTAGAGAACTACTTTTTAGAATTTTTTAATTTTTAGGCAAATTATGAAGGGCCAAAGTTCATACAAAATAGGAAATTTTCAGAGGTTTTTACTGGATTAGTTTTACACAAATTTAGAAATTGGTTTCTTTAGAAACCTAGATAATATCCACAAGATACCTACTGTGTTTCCAAAATATCTAATGAAAAGTGTGTAATAACGTCATAATCAGTTATGAGCGGTTGTATGAAAAACAGTGAAAATGTGAGTCATGATGCACCACCTTAAAGCGATGTTTAAACGGATGATTTTAGTACTGATTGACGATTCATGATTGATGGAGTTGATTGACGCTTGCATGACCGTGTATTGGTCGCATAGCAGCTTATCCAGTAGAGATGAGAGGTATATACTGGTAGAGGTATATATACCAAGTATGTGCTTCCCAGTACACAGACCGGGTACGCACCAAATACTGGGTAAATACCTTGAAGGTATGATGTCAGACGCATAGTACGATACGAACCGTTACCACAAGGTAGCGCCCAGTTTGTGCGGTATCGGTAGTTCGGTACGCCGAAGCCACCCGAAGCTACCCGACACCTTACGAAGGGATCCGAAACGTCATTCGTGCTTTATGAACATTCGGATGATTTAATTTAGTTAGAAAAAATGGGTACCTACTTATTTTTACGTGCTTAAGGAACATAATGGCATAATTACATTTTTGTCACGACGTGAAAGAGTTCCTTAGTTTGTTTATGTTAGGGAATATCTAGTGTAGGTACTGGTAATCTCTATCTAGTGTGGTACGTACCTAACGTACTTAGGTCGACAATGTTTTGATTTTTTGCGTCAGTTGTATCTCATAATGCATAATTACGTATACCTACTTGAAACGTCGTACCTACATTATATTGGAGGCATACCATACTTATCGTATACGTTTACTTATCGAAATCCTACCACACCCAAATACTTAGAAGTATTTTAATACCTGGTATTTGTACCAGGTATTTAGTGATACCCATACCTTAAAGGCCGGGTATGGAGAATGGCAGGTATATCTCATCTCTATTATCCAGCTTTGTGTTCACCTACCAGTGTTGCAAACTTAATAGACGTCCCATTTAACCAGGTAATTTAGTTTTTATTTTTGTTAAAGAGATTTTTATTATTGATAGGCTCGCGTTTGACCACCATCTCATTTGATGATAAGTGATAGTGTGACCGATGATCGAGTACGCTTGCCTAGAAGTAACCTAGTCACTCTTGACTCAAAAACCCCTGAGCTGTAGACTTGTAGCTATCAGGAAACAGACTCTGGCAGGGAATTCCACTCCTTAGCTTTAATAACAATAAATGTGTTCCAAAAACGTTTTGTACTTATGATAGGGATGTCTACCAAGGAACGGTGGCGCAACTCCGTACGTCTAGTGGTCTGATGATGGAATGGACTTGGCGAAATTAGATTATGGAATTACAGTACACTCCCCGAAATGTAAACGATAGTAAACTGACAGGCTAGCAACTGGGCGTCGATGCTGAAAGCTTTGGAGTTTTGACTCGACAAGTGCATCATTGTCGATGATCCTCTTGGTTAGCCTTTCAATCGACTCTAGTGCATCAAGCTGGTATTTGGCAAACCCTCCCAAAGATGAACAATACTCCATGCACGATCAAACTAAATAAAGTTTGAGTAGCTGTTTCTGTGCCGTTGAAGTGCCGTCTTACCTTTAATTCATGAATCCCCAAGCGACCACCGGTGGCCGCGCATCTATTGTCTTACTATTGTGTCTCTAATTGACGGTATCTGAAGGGTTAAAATAACACCATTTTTTGCAGCCAGTTTAGCAAAAGACCACAACAGGTAACAAATACTCCGAAAAGTTATTTAATAATGACATAATTCACTTTAAAACCTGTTAGGCGACATTACACGGTCATGCAAGCGTCAATCAATTTCATTAATCATTATCATGAATGACGGTGAATGATTGTTTTCGTCAATTAATTTGTACCTACTAAAAACCGTCATGCAAGTCATGCAACGCATTAGGCGCTAGGTTTTTCGTCAATCAAGGTTTTGACTGTGGAAAAGCTGACAGCAAAACTTACCGTGTAATGTTCACCTTACTCTTAATCCTTATTTTGGAATGTCATTTGATATTTCCCTAGCGTTTTACCAGGGGGTAAAATGTACCAAAAAAAAAATATTTTTATATATATGATTCTCTTTAGTCCGTAGCCAACTCTTTATTTCCCTATCTTGAAATTAGATTAATTCTATTTTTTATAAGATTTTATATATCCTACTACGGATAAACACGATTCTTGGATTTATTGTAATAAAAGTTGGCAACCCTCGTTGCCTACTTTGGTTAACGCTTACTGTCACTTCACACTAGGCCTGGGAAAAGTGTGTCATCTTTACGATTGGAACTGAATCACTGAAATGTTCCGAATCAGTGATATGTATCATTTAGAAAATCAGCTCAAAAACGGAACATTTGAAACATGATTCACAAAATCACAAGATGTAAACGGAACATTTGGAAAACTTAGAACATCGGCTCAAAAGATACAAACGGAACATTTGAAACATCGATTCACAAGATACAAACTGTGTATTTGGAACTTTGGAACGTTGGAACATTTGGAACATCGTCTCAAAAAAATTCAAACGGAACGGAACATGTGAAACATCTACTCACAAGATAAAAATGTTATCGTGATCTGTTAAGTTGCGTAACACACAAGTTTTATGTAATTTAATTTTTAATTTGTGAATAATTTAAAGATGTTTTTAGATCAGTTTGTTTATTGTATTACTCTATTTACGTTTTAATTTGAATTTTAAAAACATAATGGGTCACATAAAGAGTCTTTCAGTGTTCCAATTGTTCCAAATGATGAATTTAAAACAATACTGATGTTCCAATCTTTCGGAACACTAAAATGTTTCGAAACAGTGAATCGGTTCAGTAGAGTTACACTGTTTCACACGCCTATCATCACACTTGCAGCGTTGCCAGACCGTACCAAAAAGTACGGTTTTCCGTACTATAATTCACACAACCGTACCTCAGTGTAGACCGTACTTTTTTCGTACCTTTTTTATACTATAGTGATTTGTTTTTAACTACAAACTACAAAGGGTAAAAAACACCAAAAAATCGCCTTCTTCTGAAACATTTTAGATGTAACTTGATGTTCTGAGATCTAAAAAGACTTTGTAAATGAAATGATCAAAAATTTAAATCATAATGTTAAATGATAACTAATTGGAACATCTTCATAAATAATTTGAGTAAATTCATACAATTTTCGATGCTAATTTATATATTTACTTGAGTTACATGAAAACGATTTGTACCTTCTTGAAACATTTACAATTTCTCTGTTTTTGTAAAAATACTCTGTTTTGTTATGTTTTTGTACTCTTTTGATATTAAAATTATTTTCAAATTCAAAATGATTCCAAAAGACAACTCTAGCGCCTGTCGAGAACTTTGAATACTGAAATGAGGTATATTTATGTACGATTCCCTATCGCTTTTTGTCCAACCTATGGTCGCAGACAGCCAACTCGAAGAAAAAAAAAACTCATCTAGTTCTTGCAGAAATATCCTTACCCAACCGTACCTTGAAGTTAAAAACCGTACCTTTTCAGAAAGCCAACCGTCCTTTTTTGGGAAATCATACTGGCAACACTGCACACTTGTCTTGTTTGTCAGTAGTGCTCTGCAGAGTGCAGATGGTTATTAGAATTGTTATGCTGCGAAGGTGCGTATAACCAAACGCGTCCGCTGCATTGTAATTATATCCTTCGACCTTCACTGCATATTATATATTTTTAATGTTTTAGGTACGCCTGTTGGCGATTATTTTCTTCTGGAAGATACTCTTGAAGACGCTTTCAGTAAAGTTGGTATTCGTAACTGCTCACTTGAAGTAAGTATTTTCTTTTTTTTATTAGAATATTGTCTACCGTAATATTAACTTATTATGTTTAAAAATCTTGCCTTTGTTTCATTTACTTTGTCTGTAGTATCGTTTTAAATTACTTTAAACTTGCGTGACCGCGATCTCTTAAATTGTTACGTGTTCCCCCGTCTGCCCCTGATAAATTGCGATCGACAATAATTGTGTCAAGTGTACATATTGTGATCAAATATTCACTTTGAACAATTTTTAATTTTTCATGTTTACTAATACAAGAAAAATGTTTGTTTGTAATGTAGGTGTACTATATAGGTAGGTGGTGAATATTCTGCTATTTATGAATTTACTAAGAACAGGAAACTGGTCATAAGCTTAAACACATTACTTAACTCTTCAGCCTTGGGCCTTCAGCCTTACTTTTTATTTATTTACATTTAACTGTGTTTATATGCCCTGGACAAATCTTTGAATTGATCACTGTGATATAGTCAACTAAAACTGGCTAGATTGTTTAAACATTAACAATCAATGATATGTCAATCCTCGTTTGGCCCTAACATTGATGTAGGATTTCTATATAATAAAAAGGGCCAAATGAGGATGGAAATATCATCAAACTTTAATGTTTAAAACTATCTGGCTAGTTTACTTGGCCTTATCATGAAGTGATCTATTTCTAAGATCTGGTTTTTAACAAATTCGATGCCAAGAACATACAAAAATCATTTTATGTGTTTAATAACCCAAGACGTTCTTATATGTAGCTATAGTTGGCTTGTATTCATGCCCAGTAACCAACTAGCAAATCCAACATTAATTAAACTACATGATAATTAAATTATTGTGTGACTTGGCTTCTGGATCTGTGTTAAATCATATACATTGAATAAGGCTGTGCTGTTGCTACGCTAAAAATTATGCTAATACTCTTTATTTCTTTCATGTCATAATATTTTGTTTATCAACAAATTTTATAGTCTTTATTTATGTGTTTTTATACATTAAACTATCTGATCCACACATATTCAGAAAAGATCCACTTAATACATCTACTACACTAATATAATAAAGAGGTAGTTTGTTTTTTTGTTTGTCGGTGGTAATCTCTGAAAGTACTGGTCTGAATGTATAAACGTTTATACCGATAGAAAGCTGCTTCTTTCCTGAGTTAAAAGGCTACATTTTGTGTGCAAGCAAAGCCGCTGGCAGAAGCTAGTTGTTCATTTTTTTTTTTCTAAGAATATAATGTTTTTTGGGTCTAGGAATATGGTGATAAATTGGAATATTGGCTATCTCAAACTATTGCACGTAACACTAAATCATTTGAGTCCTAAGTTGCTTGGTTTTAGTCAATCATCCTTGGCCGCGTTAAACCTATTACAGTTGATATGCCCCAAGGCATGTTGCAGTAGGATATGGTCCATTTCAAGTGATTATTACCTACAATCATCGCCAGTGCTCCTAGCATCAACTTTTAAATGATTTGCATCATGAATTTAATAGATGAAATATGGTTGACTGATACACTTTATCTTGTTTGTTTTTATAGTTGTGTTTGGTTAATCTGAAATAATAGAGAATAACAAAACAATTACAGTGCATGACATCTCACTAGTGTTAGATATATGTTACTGGTTCATGACAAAAATTTATAATAAATTGGTTGAGTGGTTGCCTGTGATTTCGTCCACTAAAGTTCATAAAACTGCACTAATTTAGGTAATTAATAATGCTTTGCTTGCGATTATTTCTGTAGGCTCTAATTAATTAATTCCTTAAGTTAATGTTGTCTAATTTATTAGTTTTTGATGGTTATGCGGAACAGAGAGTAAAGTCCCACATACCTCCTTTGAAAAGGGAGGATCCTCCGACCAGACCGGATGTTATAGTCTGGTGGGCGACTGCCCGATAGTTGATGTCGGGCTGTCGTATATGTTCAAATCGCGCGGAAAACTTTGATTGCGCGATGCAGGATTTTGTATTTTCTTCGTAGTTCTTATGTGGCGTCATAGATGTCGCTACATCACTCCCCTCCGGAGATCGGAGATCGATGATTCTTGATGCTTCTTGATGTGTGCCAGGCCAGCGGTAGGTTGGTTCCAGTGAGTCGGAACCGATGCCGCATAGTTCTCGGTGAGTCGGAACTGTCTGCGGTGATGCCCCAGTGAGTCGGGGTGTTGCTATCCCAGTGAGTCGGGATAATGCCCCAGTGAGTCGGGGTGATGATGTCCCAGTGAGTCGGGATGATGTCCCAGTGAGTCGGGGTGGTGCTGTCCCAGTGAGTCGGGATGATGCCCCAGTGAGTCGGAGTAGTACTGCTGGCTCCAGTGAGTCGGAGCGGTGCTTGTGCGAGGTAGGGCTTGATTGCTGTCGTCGACCAGGAGAGGTTCTTCATGGCTCTTCATATGACTGGTCGAAGATGCGGTGTGCCAAGGTCGCTGATGCGGCTGAGGTGGTGACCAGGTATGACCAGGTAGGCATACTGATGGTCAGGATACCCTTAGCCGAGGGTGCTGGCTGTTTGGCTCGTTGCTCGAAAGCTTGAGGAAGTGATGATGACGTCACGAAGTAGTAGCTGCACGAAGGCTGCGGTGACGTTCTTTGTCGAGGGTCACCAGTTTGGCGGTAGGCGGGACAGAGAGTAAAGTCCCACAAACCTCCTTTGAAAAGGGAGGATCCTCCGGCCAGACCGGGTGTTATGGTCTGGTGGGCTACTGCCCGATAGTTGATGTCGGGCTGTCGTATATGTTCAAATCGCGCGGAAAACTTTGATTGCGCGATGCAGGATTTTGTATTTTCTTCGTAGTTCTTATGTGGCGTCATAGATGTCGCTACAAGTTCTTATGACATAACACATCTTAGCTAATTGTTAATGACAGTTCTGTCATGATTTGTTGATGTTAGGAGACGTCTCCCGGAATTAAGTCCAATTATCACACCAAAATAAAAATAGCTTAATATAGTATCTGTCTGTCTGTTCGTGATGATCTCAAAAAACTACTGACCGGATTTTAATGTGGTTTTGCTAGTAATTCAATAATTACGTCACTCTGATTTGATTAAATTATTTATCTATTAAATATATCGAAGAATAAAGCTAGCTCTAAGCTAGATTCAAAACATTACAACTGAAGATGATCTTTGCTGTGGCCGACTCAAATACTGACCAAGGGGCTGCAACTTGGGCACGCCACAATTATGGCGGTAAGTCCCCTCTTTGAGGCGTGGCTGTAAATACCTCACGGCATTCTTACCTTCTGTATGACGCAGGTCCTAATCGGACATGGTACGTTCGGGAGGTTCCTGCACGGGATTCGTGCGGATGAGACACCCGGGTGTCGCCACTGTGCGGAACGACCGGAGGACACGTTGAAGCACACAGTCGAGGTATTGGGTGGAGGTGCTTGGGCAGAGAATCGCCGTGCTCTCGTGGGCGATCAGCGGCGAAGACCTCTCGCGCCGGGCCTTGGTTCTGGCCATGGTCCGGAGCGAGGAGTAATAGCAGGCGGTCGCCTCCTTCTGCGAAGCAGTAATGCTAGCAAAGGAGGAGGCCGACCGCATCAGGCAACGGTGCCCTTGCCGCCGCCGGGATTCCGATCCCGATTTCCGGCCGCCGTAGACGCGGGCTTGCGGACGCCGAGTTTTGAGTAGCTCGCTGTCTGACCGTCCGGTAACTGTCTGGACCGAGCCCAAGACGTCGGCGGCGTGCACTGTGCCCGCTCGCCTCAAGGAATTGTCAGCAACAGCAGGGGTCCAGCCGGGTCGAAGCCTACTGGGGCCAGGATTATCCGAAACCCGCTCGAGCCCAGGTATGAAGGCTAGAAAGAACTGGGTGGGTTTTTAGTCAGTAAGAGTTTGAAAATATCTCCCGCTCCGCCCAAGAGGAGGGGTTGTCATTGGACGATTTTCCCTACCATAAAAAAGGCCTGCAACTCGACATAAATTTTCACTCTATTTCATACAACCGCTCTTACGAGATTATGACGTTATTACACATTGTTCATTAGATATTTTGGAACAGTGTCTTGTAGATATTATCTAGGCTTCTATTGTAATCCAGTCTCTGAAAATCTGCTAATTTGCATGAACTTTGACACTTCATGTTTATTCAAAAATTAAAAAGTCAAAACAGTATAACAATAGAAGCCTTGCAAATTTTACCAAGATTCTATATGACGATAACTTTTGTCAAAAACTTTTATGGGTTTAGAAAAAACACGTACCTATTTCCTGGACAAAGTTTCCTGGAACACGGACTTATTTCTCTTTGTTCGCGTTGCCTTTTTGTCAAACATCGCGTTGGATAGCGGTAACAAGCTTTTAAACCTTGCTCAATGTTGACGATAGAAGAGTGGAAAAGCATCCTCTTAAGAAATCCCGCTTCAAGCCCAGGCCCTCTTATGGTTGAACCAGGATGTGTGAACTTCTGTAGCAAAAGAAATTCTATCTTTTCAAGATGGTGTTGGCATTACAGTACTTGCTGACAATCACACTTACTGCTAACTAGCATCTGCCAGCGGCTTCACCCATCTCAAAAAAGGTTTTTCCATTCAAACTTTTAACCACGTTTCATCCTCTCAGGAATTTAATTTTGGGAAATACTCTCTTAGTGCTCGCCTGCATCATAAAAGAAAACCTAGTGCAAAATTTCACGCTCCTGGTTCCTGTAGTTTCGGCTGTGCGTTAATATGTCAGTCAATCAGTTTCCCCTTTTATATATCTTCTATATATATAAAAGAAAGCCGTGTTAGTTACACTATTTATAACTCAAGAATGGCTGTCCGATATGGCGAAAAATTGGTGGGTAGGTAGCTTAGAGCCAGGTGACGGACATAGGATACTGTAGAGTAGGTTAGAGTTGGGTATAGTAGGGTGGAGTATAGGGAAGAGCGGGGCGAAGCCGCGCGGGCCAAAAGCTAGTACCTAAATGTATAAAAGAATCCGTAATGAGTTCTTTATAATCAATTAATGTTTCAAATACTTATTTCTTAAGGCAAATATGCTTTTTAAACACTTTTATTAACTTCACCTGTATGTTTGCTTGCTTGTTTGTTTGTTTGCTTGTAGCCACCGCCTTTGAGCTTGATTTTGCCCAACTTATGCGATCAGATTTTCTTTAAACTTTTCACAACCATCAAAGACCGATGACAATACAATAAAACGATTAAAATATGCGTTTATCCTGATTAGATTCGCCAGGATTTAAACAATAGTAAAAAAATTAAAATTAAATTAGTTTAAAAAAGTGAAATAAATACATAGTTTTTTAAAAAACCTAAAAAACACGCTTCCATAGCATATCAACCTAAAAAGTGTAAAAAATAATTCAATATAGATAGAAAATAATAATAATGAACGGAAAATATTATTATGATAAAAGCGTGTGGCGCTATATTTTTCGTAAATCGAGCAGCCCTCGCTTTTTTCACAATAATATTTTCCGTTCATTATTATTATTTTCTATGAAGTGTGTTTTTTTTAAACTATATTTATTTTTACTTATAATTTCCTAATACTCGTACAATCAATATTGCATAAAGTAATTAAGAGTAAGAAATAATTCATAGGCATTTAAGTATTTATTACTAGCATTTGCCAGTAGTTTCGTCTGCGTGAAAGTCGGTTTCTCCATGTAAAACAGTCCCCTTTAGTGCTCGCCTACGCCATAATTAAAAAAAAATTACGCCTTCAATTTTACCCAGTACCTAGTTTCGGCTGTGTGTTGATTTGTCAGTCAATTTTTCTTTTTATATAGACATATATTTTACATATAGAAAGTATACAAGTATACTAATAAATTGTAGCTCTCAGCAATTTCCATGTTCAAACACACTAACATAAAGCATAACAAAATTGTCGTTCTATTATTTTATGCTGAATCATAAATATTAATTCCGAGTTGTCAAAGGTACAAAGATCCCTTAGATTATTTTAAAATTAACAAATTCATATCACTGTGACTTAACACATATTATTAATAGTTACTGTTTGTTTGTGTGTGTGCGGTGCGCCATTCAGTAATGTACAATTCTCAAATTCTGTTGCTATATGGCATTAAGAGTAGTTTCGTAAATTAAATAACGTGTTTTAAGTAACATGTGTTAATTACGTACACAATACACAATGTTGAGTAAACTTCATAGTTTGCTTCCTACTTATTCATTCATTGATCGCTGAAAGATAAGATCCTCATCATCCGATCTGGTCACTGCTTACTTGATTGGTACATTCATTCGAGCATCATCTGATGACTAACCTGAGTGATAAGCATCATAAACAGTAAATTCTTGCTATTCCGCATTGATGATAACGTTAATCTATCTGTTTTCTTATTTATATAAAATTGGATAGCTGTGCGTTAGTCTCGTTAAAACTCGAGAACGATTGGACCGATTTGGCTAATTTTGGTTTTGAAATATTTGTGTTTTTCGTTGTCCTGATTTGTTTCCATAAAAGTTATAAAGTATAAATTCTATCTAACATAAAACATTATACCTATAATCAGTATTTTTATGTTATACCTGCTGTTCATTTGATGAGAACCTGATGATTAATAAGGTGACTAATTAGATGTTATGAAGTTCGCCGGGTCAGCTAGTCAATCTAGTCATATATAATTTTTTATACAGCGTTCCCTTCGAATAGGAGTTTCGTGATTTTACAACCATCATTTTATCTTTTCAATCGTGATAATTAGAGACACAATAGAAAGACATTGGGTGCGCGAACGCCGGCGTTCGCTTAGGGTTTAATGAATTAAAAGCATCTCTTCTTTTTCGATTAAACGTGGGTAAAAAGGTAAACTGCAGTAAAATCAAGGATTGACATATCATCAAATGTTAACGTCTAAACGATTTGGCCAGTTGTAGTTAGCCATATCATGAAATGATCAATTCTAAGATCCGGCTATGACACAAACAAAATCACAAAATATTTTTTTGATCGTATTTTATTCACTGCTATACCATTCATCCGATTGCGATCGATAAATCTTGAAATTTTTTATTTTTTATTCGTCACCACCACTATACCCCTCTCGCGTAAAGATTACACAATAAAATAAACTTTTTTTACTGTCTCTTCAACCGATTTTAACTTCTATTTCGTATGCATTAGGATGGCATCAAAAGCAAAAAAGTGGTTACAATACCAACTATTTACTGCATGCGCCATTTGTCATGCCATCAACGTATTAAAAGTCAAAATCGGTTGAACGGACAGTAATAAAAGGTTTTCATAAATCTCTCATGTTATTTTGAACAGAGTATAGTTTTGAAATAATAGGAGTTCAACTCTATCAGTCCTTGAATTTAATTACTAATTCATTTTTGAGTTGGTCCGTTAAACAAGAATTGGTAATTATAGGCTTATACTATACATATAAATATGTAAGTGTAATTACTCGTATGACTATTTACTTACCACCCTCCAAGGCTTCGCACAGGTGTTAGAAAATTATGAAATTCTCGGAACATATACACTACCTTCTCCATGAATCACTCTGTTTATTATTGATTTGTTCAGTATTTTTAAAGTTTATTTCAGACAGACAGACGCGGTGGGGGACTTTGTTTATTCGCTTGGCATTTAATGAGTTAACGATCGCTGATGACATGCATAACCCTTCAGATACCGTCAATTAGAGACACAATAGTAAGACAATAGATGCGCGGCCACCGGTGGTCGCTTGGGGATTCATGAATTAAGTCATCAGTCAAGTAATCAAAGTTGAGAAATGCTTGTCCTCAGCAAGTGTTTCGGTTCGTGTAAAAGCCATAAGTTACACACCGAGACATCGCGCCTCCGTGCTGTGGATAGCACTTATAGGTAGTCCTGGTTGTCATTTGTGGATTTCTTACAGTCGTCAATTCCTTTAGTATTAGGTAATAAAATATAATATGGGGAACAGACCTACTATTACGAGTACGAACTCTAGTTATACAGGATTATTTGTAAAACACTAACAAAATTGCAGGACTGTATTCTAACATCATAAACAACTTTTGCTCTATGACTTTTTATAAAACATTATTCATTAAATCCTTCAAATTTAATTGTTCTAACTCATTTCAACTCTGTGTTTTGCTATACATCCCTATGTCTGTATGACGCGACGCAAGCACATCAAGCACCCCCGCCGCTTGGTCCCCGCACTCCTCCGCTATTGTACTATCGTTTGCTTCGCATAGACTTCGTAATATTTAGAACGTTCAATTTAAATATTTTTATTTTTATGAAAATCTGAGCCGACGTTCGCATAAAGAATCGCCAAACTTAAATGGCAATGGGCAGGGCACATTGTACGCAGAATAGATGGTCGACGGGGACGAAAGGTTCTGGAGTGCCTCCGACAAGGTGCACCGATGACTGGTCCGGGTCGCGGGAATTCAATGGATGCGTAACGCACAGGACCGGTCATTGTAGCTACGCTTGGGGGAGGCCTATGTCCAACAGCAACAGTGGACGTCTTTCGGCTGATATGACGATGATGATGATGATAAAAATCTGATGTGAGCGCTTTGCTCACATTTCCGTTGTTTGTATACTCGTATTTGCCAAGTGTTAAACTGAGACATTAACCTACAATCATGGACTAGTCTTACAGACAGAGTTACTTGCACAAAACAAATGATAATATTATCAGAAAAGTATACTAACAATATTGTTTTTGTTTACAGATTGGTGAACAATGTTTGGCCTGCTGCTTAGTTTGCTGGGCGTAGTGGGCCTAAGCCCAATTCCCTTTCTGTCCGAAGTATTAGGTGCCACGGAGCCAGCACTAAAGCTGCTAATATCAATACTACTAGGATACCCGCTGGCAGTGATCTACCACAAATATGTGAGGCAACATTTAGAGTACAGAAACATATATTTCATCCTGACGGGATTTGACATGGCGTTCTACAATTTTGGCATCTCAATGTACCATAATGCTATCCCAGCGATTGTAATTTACTTTAGCACGAAGATCCTTGGTCCAGGAAAGAATAACGCAATACTCACGTTTGCATTCAACATGACGTACCTGCTGGCAGGCTACGTGGTTACAGAGTCGGAGGACTACGACATCACCTGGACGATGCCGCACTGCGTGCTTACTCTCAAGCTGATCGCGCTGTCCTTCGACCTGTGGGATGGGAAGAAGATGCTGAAAGGAGAAGAACTGTCTGCGAATAACAAGTTGACTGCCCTGGAGAGTTCGCCTACATTCCTGGAATTATTGGGATTCGTTTACTTCCCAGCGTGTTTCCTAGTAGGACCGATATTCTCGTTCAGGCGTTATAAAGATTTTGTTTCTGACAAATTCCCTTTGGATACGGAAACTGCTGTCTATGAGGCCCAAGCTTTGAAGAGACTAATACAGGGTGTGATTTACTTGGCGGCTTATCAAGTTGGAGGTAATATACTAATGTTTTATTTATACATTTTATTTTAGGATAGGATTGTGCCACGTTTTGAATACCAAATGTCTGGCATTATTCAATAGAAAAATCTGCTATAATTTTGTTTATTCAGGCTGAATATACATGAATATGAATATGAATATAAATATTATAATACATGAATATGAAAATGTAAAAGTATATCAACATATTTATGTATTATAATAGATATTTTTGTCAACTGAAAAATCTAGATCTATACATGAACACTAACAACTCGTTTATAATTCAATTTGGTTTTATTTTGTTTCAGTGTCTGTTTTCAATATGAAATATATGTTATCTGACGAGTTTTGGGACACATCAGTATTCTATCGTAACTTCTACTGTGGACTTTGGGCTCATTTTGCTCTGTATAAATACATTTCCTGCTGGCTATTGACCGAAGGTAAATATACTATCATTATTAATTTATTATTCTTATCACATTATATCTACATATCTCATTCAATGCTAGTACTACTTACAAAATATTTGTACTTTTGACAATGATAATGTCAATAATGATGGGTAGATGATCTATGTAATCATATAATAATGACTATCGTATCAATTGTATAATGTTGCTGATAACTATGAAACAGCAACATGTTAAGATTGCAAAGATTATAAAAAAAAAAAACAATTTAAATCAAATATTTTTTTTTTACTTTCTGGTCTAAAACCTGTAATACTACAGAATTCAGAGATTCCCATGAGTGTCGCATAGATACAATTGTATCCATGCGACTAATAGGTATATCTAAAAAAAATAACAACGAAAAAAAGGCCTTGAGAGTTTATAATGGAGTGCTTGCTTGTGTTCCAGCGGGAGGTTGATGTTTTAATGTTAATAGTTTTTATGTCTACACGTGTTCTGAGGCTTGAAGTCATTTAAATATTTCAATTTTGTCTGTCCAAGGATTTTTGTTCAAAACGTATTTACTTTATCAACATATCAATGAATGCAAGTGTTTATACTCAATAACGCAGTCCCCGTAATCCAATTTCAAAACAATTCGTTATATTGTGTGAACAATGGACGCCGATTTGATAGTGCTTGGATATTTAATGCTCATGAGGCAATAAGACCACTGAGGTCATTTCACTTTGTATAAATTAATTTAGTTAAACAAATTAAAATTGTTCTTTGTTATACATGTAGCATGACATACTTAGATTATATACTTATGTTAGATAGATTCTAATGAAAGTTTTTTCTAAGTTGTTATGATTTTAATGATGAGTTGATGAGAACTGTTGACCCAGTTCTTCTTCCATACCTACAAGGTTGAGACTTTCTTCAGGCGCTTCTATCTGGGCGCGCTGCCCTTATATCTTTTGACGTTTAAACTAGTGCTGCTTCTCAGCCTAATTTCAATTAATAATTTTTTTTTGTGTTTTCTGCTTTATGGCAATCTGTTTTTCCAACAATAAGCCACTTCTTTGTTTGATTCCTCTGTTTATGTTACATTAACACGTTAACATAATCAATTAATAATAACTCATTATTATCAGGCAACAAAAAATAATAAATAAATATTGAAAAACAACAACTAATTGATGCACTATTAATAAACTATTGCACACGAAGTGACGAGTGAGTGTTTAATGATGTTTGATTTGGAGTAACGGTTGTTCCAGCGTCCTGCATCAGGTTCGGTCTGTCGTACAACGGCACGAAGGGGGCGCTGAGCCGCTGGGACGGCTGCAACAACATCAAGCTGCTGCGCTTCGAGAGCGCCACGCGCTTCCAGCACTACATCGACAGCTTCAACTGCAACACCAACCACTTCGCCGCCGAGTACGTGTACAAACGCTTGCGCTTCCTCGGCAACCGCAACCTATCGCAGCTCATCACGCTGGCCTTCCTGGCGCTGTGGCACGGCACGCAGTCCGGCTACTACATGACCTTCCTCAACGAGTTCCTCATCATGGTCATGGAGAAGGACTTAGAGTCCATGCTACTCAAAACGGAATTTTACCACAAAATGTGGAATAACACTGCTATCAAATATCTCCTCTACATTATACTAAAAACATACACAATAGTATTCATGGGCTGGAGCCTGGCGCCGTTCGACCTCAAGAGCTTTTCAAAATGGTGGACTGTTTATACTAGTTTATATTTCTCAGGTTTCATACTATTTGTGCCCTGGTCCTTTGTTTACAAACCTCTGCTTAAAAAAGCCTTAAAAAGTAGTGTAGCCCTGACCAAAGCACAATAATTATAATTAGAATATCCTGTATCGGTTAGGTAATGCTTACAATCGGCGCATTTAGCATAATAATATTACAATGTCTAGTATTTTCATGTCGTACATATCCATACATAATTTACAAAAAAATCGTCTGAGTACAATTTGGAGCTGAACCATACACGGTTAGACATTCGCTCATTTGTGGCAAGAATGTCATCACTCAAAATGCTTAGTTTTAGTATGAGAGTATTTTTAGATTTGAACAAATACAATATATCCTTATAATCAACCTTGTTCACTAAATGGTTATATGAAAAAAAATAAGACTCAATTAGAAATATATTTATTAATCTAATGCAGTAAAATTATGCTATATAATATTTTTTGTTATAAATCTCAATTTTTGAGTTTTGTCATCCTTGTCGCAAATGAGCTGTGTATTAGGAGTGTCGCATATTGTGATACTGGACGTGAATGAACAGTGTTTTTGTTGTTTTGGTTTAATTTACGTTATTTCAATCGTGATTGCATGTTAGCTATATTAATGTTTTTCAATTTTATCCTCACAATGTTTATCTGCCCGAAGTATGCATCCGTCTCATCACTATTTCGATTAGTTGCCAAAACGTAATAATTCTAATTGTAAACAAACTTGCGCAGCTATTCATGTAAATAAATTACCAAGAAACCTACAGAGCGTACAATTACTAAATAACTTGTAGTAGATACTTTTCTGCATCAGAAAATGCATTAGCTCAGAACAATTTAAAAGATGAGGAATATATGTGGAAAAATCTCCCAAACAACCGTGACGTCAGAATCATGCTTAAGTATTATATGGAAATGTACGTAGAATTTTGAAATTCAAATAACATTTCGTCAAGCTTGGAAGTCGTACATTATTCCAAACTTGTGCCAAAATTCATTTATATCCGTTCAGTTGTTTGAGCATGAAGGACTAGCAAACACATATTATAAACTTTCGCCATTATAATATTAGTGTGATGGTCGCGCGAACTACGTATACACAGGAGATCACAATATACAGCCTGTTCACCAAATTTCTTCTTGATACTTAAATTCTGAACTTTGGTAATATAGGAGACAGCTCAATATTCTCATCTTAGACATTATTACTAAATGTTTCATTGTGGTTCATAGATTGCTCTACATTATCTATAGTAACCGAGTGGAATGACTCTTGAGAGGACAAAAAGGTCATGTTTCCGCTATGTTCCTTCAGTTGCCCATAGAGTTCTTGAGCCATATCATTAAGAAACCTTTTCGTTGTTATTTGAATGTTTTTGGCTTTTTAATCGCAAATCGCAATAGTAACGAGACGGGCTTAACTCTTCCATAGTTGTTCGTGAAGACAATAATTACAGTTTGATTGATGATAGATAATATTTCTCATGCCTCAACGTTGACAGTTATTCGTTACGATAAGTAATGCAGATACCGGTCCGGTCCAACCATCAAATAATACTGACGACCTTTGAAAACTAAAATGAGGCGCGCCGCATTCGCAAGGAACATTGGCATCTCATACCGCATTTACACATTTGCGCTCGCCTTTCGCTTCACCACTCACGGTAATGTAAATGCGGCTTCAAATAGTGCTGCCCGCTTGTTACCGACTATCGATGATCAAAACGATTAGTGACGTGACGACTGGGCCACGCGGCGACGCTGATCAATGTCACCTTTAGCAGCTAGTAGTACTTGTAAAATAGTTATCGACTCTTTTCCTTTCGTATTGTATGTCTATGTAACAAATAGGTCCACATTCGACCATTACAGTCGATTTATATAATAATAATAACCAATGTATTTCAGGCAACATCATATCATAAATACCTTATAGACTATACATAATTACTTATATGATTTCGCCGAATTGTTTGCCCTATTACGCACATATTGTCGATTGGTTTTTTCAATATTGATCCTTAATTTAAGTAGTTTAATGACGCAAGATAATAATTACTTAAAACTGTAAAAATATTTACATTTGTGTCCACTTTTGGAATTCAGGCCTCTTCTCTAGGAGAAGGAATGGGCGGTAATCCACCACGCGGGCCCAGTGCGGGTTGGTGGTCGTCACATGTCTTCGAATTTTTGGTTCTAGGACATGCCGGTTTCCTCACGATGTTTTCCTTTGCCGTTTTGAGAGCAGTGATGATAAAATAAATTACACAAAGTAATGCGCCTGCCTGGGTTTGAACCCGAAACCTACAACTTGGTAAGTCGGGGTCGTTACTATTTCGCCATCACTGCTCTCCTCTATAAATAAACAATTATTATTGACATGCTATTTTATCGATTACGATGACTCGATACAATACATAGCTATATTTCAAAAATAGGTATCTCTAAACAGCACATCTAGACAATCTTTTAAATCTGATCCAGACTTAGGTACAAAAGCAGTTGTACACTGCAGAAAGCCTACAACTCGCTCTGAAATGCTTGCGCAACAGCCCGCCGGCGCCGTTCATGCGCTGTCATATGACAGCAACGCTACACGTACGCCTGTATCGCTTTTAATATTGAACTTTTGTAGGTACGGTATGGAACAATAAATTGTAAGTTTGTATGACATTTTGGACAACTTAGAAACCAATTGGACTCTTAGCAAAGGTTGAATAGAACTTATTGTAAAAGTTGATCCAGGCGTATTGTTTAGACACAATGTTCTGTTAAAAAGAGTGTAAAATATGAAAATACGAATAATGTCAGTAGGTCTATCTACAACGCAATATCCAATGACGACCCACAGGATAGGTGCAACACTACATATTTAGATTCTACTAAAAGTCAAGCCTGCGCATGCTGCTACACTCGCCAGACAAATGTTCAATGTTTTCGTATGATGATATTATAGTATATTAGTACACTTCATTTTTCTGTACCTTCTTCGAATATTAAATATAACATTCGATACGTAATAATCATATTAGACAATATTGCGTGCTTTATTTTTGTTAATTTTTCTATCATACCCTGCGTCATACTTCTAACAATTAGTCATGCTGTTACCATGTTCACTTTCCATAATTTTACAATAATAACTACCTTCTGACTTCTGTCCGTATGTACTAAACTAACTTCTCCCTGAGGTTTATCCGCTTGAAATTAAGTTTGTTTATACAAACTTTGGACCCGCGTTTCATCTCCTTATGGAGGATACATTATAAAATGAGCCTCGGTACAAAATTTCGCTGTTCAGTTCTTTTTCACTGTTCTGGATCCTGAATCCCAGCAGTGAGAACATTAAAAAGCCGACTATGCTATGCCGGGTCTAAGGGCCGACTCACTGACTCATCATCTGCATCGGCCAGCCCAAACCTTTCAGAACTTGCCTTTTATATAATATAGATGTTTTGTTTTTGTTCTGATTTTCGTCGAATAATGATAAAATTCGACAACATTAATGTTTATCGTTAGTATTAGAATCCATTAAAAACTTCTTTAATTTATCGAAATATAAACACATAAATTGAAAAGAAAACTTGTATTCCCTTTGCACTCGATCAATTAAAATGATCAATTTTTCAGTAAGTTATCTTGAATATTTCCTATCTCCCTGCTAACGTATAAGCTGAATAGCAAGTAAGTCCCATCCGCCGTTGCCTAGCCTACTATTTCATTACTTATTAATAACTTGTGCTCTTATACACTGAATGAAAATAGCGTAGAATGTAGGTTAGAAACTAGTTTAATAATATAATTATATTAACTTTTAAAGAATTCAATTAAATAGTGGAAAAGGGCTGTAATAGTTGTAGCCTTATTTTTACGATTGTTGCTTAGTTAGTAGAAAAATAATATACACATACAAACTACAACGCTGGCTCAGCCTCAGGCTTATAATTATGTTTATAGTTCCTTTTTTAACAATAATTAATTACATGTGGTACATATCGCGCCATTACCGCCGACTTATCGTAAGCGACATCTTATTGTGAACTAAATCAAAGCCTACATTCGATATAAGATCTAAAATGCATTTTTATAAGGATGTCGCTTACAAGTCGGTGGTAAGGGCTCGATATGGTCCAGGAAAATACTTAGGAGAAAAGTATTATTTACATAATACATTTTAGACTCACAACCGCAAGTGGACAACGTCTTTTCAGAAAATACCGAAGTCAAAGCAACATCTACCTACTGTGTATTCCATCACAACATGATCCTTCTTAAATACCGCGGTCAATCATTTATACACCTTCCTATCACACATAACATTACTTCTTACTGTTAGCTTTTTATTTCTTTTTATATCTGCATCCAGGCGTGGACTATTAAGTAAGGCTAACTATTACTTACCTGTAAAATAACTGTATAAACAAAGATTAAATTCTGGCATAAACATGAAAACATAATAAATATATTTTTTAAAATAATTGTGATTTAAATGTACCTTACAAATAATTTACATTGAACAATAAACATTTAGTTACAAATATAAGACATAAGTGTTAATAATTATTATTTAGAGCAGTGTTTAGCAAGGTATTATTATTATTATTTAAAGGTGTTATAATTTACCAACCTTGAGTTGTAACTTAATAATAAATTATATTATGTAATCGTAAATTTTGCAGCATATTGTCACAATACAATCTAGCTATATAGGAACTCTCTATCCTCTTTATTGTATTTATGATACCAGTAGGTCATTGTCTTATCCTGTTACAAACGTCAAACATATTTTTGATGCCATGTGGGTGGGTACTGTTCTTTAAATATTGTTAAGTAATCTACAGAAACAAAATATTCATCATAATATTATGTAATGTCAGCCTATTTAGTTTGTTGCTCACATTCAAGATAACGCAGAGATTGCAAATCTTCGCGCTATAATTATTTTAAGCCATGTCAAGTAGTATAACACAATTTCGAAGAGGCGAACACTATAACACCTGGTTTGTATATTGCAGTTTATATCAACAACAATAAAGATGATAAAACTGAATAAGAATTTTCATTTCATATTTCACTGTTCGAGTACCTACTAAAACATGACGAATCTGTGCTAAACATTATTCCCTTCGGGTCCAAGATCCCAGAACATATTATTTTCTCAGTGACAAAGGAACTTATTTATAAAAATAAAAATAAAAAATTCGTGTGATTAGTAACACTGATTAGCAGGTTCTTAAAACTTTTCTATTTACAATTTATTAGAATCTCATTCACACTTTACTAAATGTTCAGAGAGTTCAACTCTCTTCCAGTTGCATATTAACCATCACCTGATCCTGATACCCGGTATCTGTGTGTATGCAGATGATAGCACAGTTATAGAAAGATACGATCCAGTCCGAAAGAGAGGCTATGGTAGAGCGTACGAATGTCTCACCTCAGGCTATCTCCAAGTGGGGCAGCGTTAATCTGGTGAGTTTCAAGGCGGCTTAAACAAGCGTGTCTGTTCACCGCTAAAAGTATGAAGGTCACCTCCATCTAGCAGCTTTGGACTGGGTGAAAAGGCGTGCAAAGGTTAATTGGTGTTCCAGATTTGGTTAAGTCCAATCTACAAAGCCTTCAGCATAGGTTAGCCAGCCTTTCGGTATTTTACAGGACGTATTTTGGATAGTGTACACGGCAGTCGGCACATAGGTGTATAACTACAGGAATTGCGTGACTTGATTCTGCCATCACCTTTCAGTTTCAACCATCGGACTACCCGACGCGACGTATCTAACGTGAGTAGATATATCCAATCCACCCTAACCTTGGTAAAACCTTTATGGTCCGAACTAAGCGTTTTGCCTCGTCGTTTATACCGCATACCGATATACGCAGGCGATGGACTGGAACAATTTCCCTGCTGCGGTCTTCCCCTTCGGTTATAATTTAAGTGTCTTCAAGGTTAGAGTGAATATAGACTTACCTAATAAAATACCTAGTGCGCCTCACTATCAACGATTGTATCATTGCTTACCATCAGGTGGAATCGCAGTAAATCACTAGTGTATATCAATTTGAAAAAAAAAATGCTTTAGGCTAGACGCGAAGGATCATCATCGTCGATTGCCTCCACGTGGACACGGTGGTGCTTTGCCCGAGTGGGGTACAGTTCCCCCGTATGCTTCACCGTGTCTTCTGGGCGGTCCGCACATTGATTTTTTTTTCTCTCGACGGGGAAAATCATCATTGACAAAACTCGCTCTTGGGTGGAGCGGGAGACTGTGACACTCAGAGTCTTACTGACTAAAAACCCCGCGCCGTTCCTTCTAGCCTTCATACCGGGGCTCTAGTTTCCTTTCGGATAACCCTGACCCCGGTAGGCTTCGACCCAAATGGGCCCCTCCTGTTGCTGACAACTCCATGAGGCGCGCGGGAACAGTGCGCGCCGACGACGCCTTGGCTCGGTCCGGACAGTTACCGGACGATCGGACAGCGAGCTACCCAGGCTGGAAATCGGGGCTGGAATTCCGGCGGCGGCGGCGGTGAGGCCGCCTGGAGCGGTCGGCCTCCTCGTTTGCTAGCATTACTGCTTCGCAGAAGAAGGCGACCGCCTGCCACTCTTCCTCGCTCCGGACCATGGCCTGAACCAAGGCCCGTCGTGAAAGGTCTCCGCCGCCGATCGCCCCCACGAGGGCACGGCGTTGCTCTGCCCAAGCAGGGCACACCTCAACTGTGTGCTTCACCGTGTCCTCCGGGCGTTCCGCACAGTGGCGGCACCCGGGCGTCTCTTTCGCTCGAATCCGATGCAGGAACCTCCCGAACTTGCCATGTCCGGTGAGGACCTGTGTCATGCGGAAGGTAAGGACGCCGTGAGGTCTTTTCAGCCACGCCTCAAAGAGAGGACTTACCGCCATAATTGTGGCGTGCTCAGCACTGGGTTGCGATAGTCGCTGACGCCATTTCACCGTGAGATCCCGCCGGAGCTCTGTCCGCCATACCTCGACCTGTCGCGGTAGTGGACTTTCACCCCGGCGTTGCATCTCCACGCGCTTATCGTGCATGTGTGCAAGGACTGTTGCCTCCAGATCCCACGGTGGTAGGCCAGCCAGAAGGCTCGCCGCTTCGCGGGAGATCGTGCGGTAACCCCGCACCATCCGTATTGCCATGACCCTCTGGCAGGCGTTCAGTATGGCCGCCGGTCGCCTCTTCAGCGACGGCGCCCACACCGGCGCCCCGTAGAGGGTCATGGACCGAACGATCCCCGCTTTGAGCCTCCGGCAGGAGGCGTCTGGACCCCCAAGGTTGGGCAGGAGCCGCTTGAGAGCAGCCCCGGCCCGGTTGAGTTTGGTAGCCAAACGTCGGAAGTGTTCTCCGAAATTCCATCGGCTGTCGAGAACGAGTCCCAGGTACTTCTTCGTCGACCCGACGCCGATGCGAACTCCTCCTACCGTAAGTTGGGAGTCTCATGGTGATGCATTCCGAGGGCCGTGGAAAAACATGGCCTCGGATTTGTGCTGCGCCACCTCGAGTCCCAACTCCTGGATCCTACCAACGACTATCGCAATCCCGCGTGTCGCTAGAGCGACCGCCGCCTGGTGCGACTCTCCCTGCGCTAGAACCAGCGTGTCGTCTGCGTAGCAGACCACGCTGACCCCGTCAGGGAGGTCACCGCGCAGCACGTAGTCGTAGCTGATGTTCCACAAGGGTGGGCCTAGGACCGACCCCTGCGGAACACCGCACGACATCTCTCGACGTTTCCAGTCTCCCTGGTGACCGGGGTAGATAATGGACCTGTCCGACAGGTAAGCCTCGACCACTCGACAGAGGGTCCGCACATTGGTGACACTCAGGCGTTTCTTCCGCCTGAATCCGAAATAAAAACTTCCTCGCGGAAGGCGACAGCGCTGTGGCGCCTCTCCAACCACTCCTAAAGGAGGTAAGAGGTAAATTACCACCGTGATTGTGGCGCGTACCCGTCAGTGTGCGACTAATGGTTGAAATGATGATGATGGTAAAAGCGGGATTTTCCAGTTTTGCCCTGCCTTTAAAAAAGTTAGGATGGCGGTGAAGCAGTAATGCTAGCGACGAAGACTGCTACAGCCGTGACGCGTCGTACATCCTCACACCCCAGCCGCCACAACATGTGCAGCCCCGAGCGTCGCGAGTAGCAGGGCGATCCTCGGCCACTGCAGACACGGGTTAGCAGTCGATGAGCAATGGGTAGCTCGCCATCCATCCGTCTAGTAAGGACCGAGCCCGAGTCGTCAACGGCGCGGCGTGTACCACGCGCAATTTTATCAAAACCGTACGGGCTCGGTGGGCCGATACCTGTGCTCATAGAACTCAAAGGGCATCTGAAGGACTCAGATATGGTTTCGCTGCACCGTAAAGCGGGCCTTAGAAAATGTAATGTTTTTTAATATACTTCAAACATCCAAATTCGAATCAGATTATGTTTTTTTTTTATTTAGCCTATCCCGTGGAGCAAAACTACGAGTAGTATACTTTACCGCTGCTGGGAAAAGGCCCCCTCCAAATTCTAAAGCCAGCAATACCTACACGTTGGCCGAGCTTAGACCAATGCGAGCGTCAGCAAATATAGGCAAATTGACACAAGGTAAGCGCTTCTCTCTACACGTTCGGCAAGCTTGAAGGAAACCAATGCAAATGGCCAACATAGACGAGTTTTAAGGAGACGCACACACATGTTGGGCGATCGCGCGCGAACGTCTTTGATTTGTGCAGAAAAACTGACACTGCTCCGAAGTGATCGCGAGCGGCTGCGAGTTGTGACGAGCTACGCCAAATGAGGTCTATACACGTTGGCGCTTGTCTTTACTCAACCTACTAGGCGAGCGACACCGAGCGATAGCAAGACAAGGCAAATATACTTACTGTCCAGATGTTGGTATTGGTCTTCACTCAGCAACGCTCGGCCAACATGACTTTATTGCAGGCTTTACAGGTATTGTGTTCTCGAGCCATCTCACACCAGGCCAATGTGAGATGAGACCTATGTCGTCTCACCACTTCCAACCTACACTTTAACGTTCGATTGAAAACCAGCGCCCGGTAATAGTTGCATGGCAGACTGGCATTATGCTGAACTGGACCTATTTGGCACTGCCGTGAGACACATTGCTGTTGCGGTTTTTTATGTTTAATTAAAATTATATGAGTTGTGTGCCAAATAAACAAGTTTTCTTTCATTCGCTTCTTTCCAGGGCCTCAAGTCTGCTATTACAATAGTCTCAGAATGGTCTATCATTGACTTCATAATTGTTGATTTTGACAAGTTTTGGTAATCTACTAATATAATGGCATCATAATGACTTTCCAATGGTCAACCACTGACACTTCATTGAAAGAAGTGGTTTAAAATGGTAATCTCGTACATAATGACGAATGAATATCTGACGTATGCGGTAATTTGCAAAACTTTTGACAGTTGTTTTGATTAGTGACCTACCATTAGAACGTTATTGAGCAGTTATTGGTTTTAATAAGCTCGATATTGTCATTCTACCACCACTCTTTTACGAGACCATTGACCGATCAATGATCGATCATTATAATTTAGCAGATTACGAACTTTTAGCAAAATGACAATGGTATCGTGTTGGAATGACGAATTTATAAAAATAGCAGACTCGGGCCCCAGGTCGCTTTCGGCGGTGTTGTCCATCCTCAGGCACCCATTTTGTGGACTCTCCCCTAGCGGTCAATGCGGCAATACCTTAGCGGGCATGTGGCTTACGCGACCTGGCCACTTTTATTTTAACCTGGCAGTCTTTTTTCTACGTCTATGATACCCTTTTTTGCGCAGCTTGGTGTTTCTTATTCGGTCGCCTTTTATGAAACCAAGAATTCTGCAGTTCTTTGCTCTCTGACAAACTCCAAGGTGAAACTTTTGTGGCTCGGTAAGCGACTAAGTCTGAGCACTACGGAGCTCTTGTCCTCTGTGACCCTCCCCCCACCCCCCACCCTTCGGACCGCGCCTGATCACATTACGGTAAAAAAACCAGAGTACGTCCGCCTCGTGTATTTGGTATCTTTGATAAAATTGAAATGTCTGTTTGTAATAATATCAATAAAACATTAGTTAACTAAATGTACCTATATCAAAATTAGGGTTGTAACGGAAGACCATCTATGCGGAGGCGACGAGCTTCGCCTCGAATATCGATAATAGTAATTTATGGTTTATTGTAGTCATAAATATTGTGTCACACAGTTGAATCATCATGAAGGTAGACCTTGAATGGCAGTAATCGATTTTCAGGTCTCAATAGTAGTGGGGCTGCCTGTAATTATCATAGAAAATGGTTCAAATTATTTGTCGCGTACTCCACTTAGTTTGGAGACGGGGAAACTGGTCCTCATCGGGAAGCCGGAGCACCGTCCGCAGCCCGTCGTGCTGCTCAACGAGTTGGGTATGCTCTCGCCTCGCCGTGCAGCTGGCACGGATGGGTTCCTCGGAGCCCTCACCACGTAAGATGCGATGTTCTGAGGCGGCCTAGTCTTGATGGTAACTTTGGAAATTTCCAACGCGCTTTTACCCTGGAGTTGCATTAGGGATACGCTCTGGTATCACCAGGTTTATCATCTACTCTGGTCACCAGGGTGTGTGAAAACGGTGAGTGATATTTCGTTGTTCGGTATTCAACTGGGATTTGTACTAGGACGCATTTTAAAGTCGTGTTATACCGTTTATGGCATCAGACCCAGAGCGCAATTATTATTGGAGGCTATTTATTCATTCGTGAGCTCAGTTGCGTTTATGCCTTCATTAATTGGCATGTGAAGTTTATAACCACTGTATACAATTCAGGAAATGAGTCCCTGGGTGATTTTCTAGGAGCAAGTACTTAGTGAATCGAAGAATAAATGTTATTTGTGATATCCTTCCGCATGTGATTTTTAGGCAGATTAGGGTCCTAAAATGCCTATTACGTAGTCTGACACTATTAATAAATATTCTAGGACCAAAAGGAATTAATAAAAAAAAACATTAACATACTGACTGAGTCCGGCTTCTTCATGTCGATATAACTTTTTTTGTGTGGGCATTTCAGTGTTGCTGTGGTAGAGTAAAATTATGAGATGACTGTAACCCGTTGATTCGGTGCCCATACATTTTTGTGCAGTGTTTGCTATTGTTTGTATATTGCATAACGGGAAGTAGGTACACTATGAATTTGGATTTCTTCAAAAGTGTCGGAATATACGTTTTTTGAGACATAAACGGCCGCATCTTTTTTTTTCATTAACTTAGAAGTAAGTTTGATTTTTTCACAGCTTCAAGAGACTGCAAACTTGAATATATGGTTTAATTTTAACTCAATACCTCCACGCGTTCCCTATATATAGGGTCTTGACAGACAGATAGACGGACAGACATCAAAGTGATCTTCAATGGCTTCCGTTTTTTCCTTTTGAGGTACTGAAGTCTAAAAAAACTCGTCAGGTTGATCCTGTTATATGAAATGACGCTGATTCTAATCTTGACTATTTCACACGCAACACGTTGCCGAACGGCTGAGTCGTCATCGAGCGTTGCTGTTCACGCGGTATTGTTGTATGAATAAGACGTAAATAAAACTCAGTTATAACTCCGCATAATATAAAGTGGAGGCGGAGGCGAAGATACGATTTCTACATATACATATTCTACATATACGGTGAACTTCCGCAGTAACGGAAGCGGAGGCGAAGCTGCGTTTACAACCCTAATCAAAATACATTCGATACCTATAACATAAATGTGAATTATGAAATTTTTGTTTATTTCTTGGTTTGTGACCATGACCTGAACCAGTGCCTGGCGCGGAAAATCACCGACGGTGATCGTCTAGGCACACGTGGAAACGACGGTGCTGGAATTATCCTAAGCAGAGCCCACTTCCACCGTGTCCTCCGGGCAGTCCACACAATGCTGACACCGGGAGGTTTCTTCTACCAGAATCTGGTACAGTAACCTCCCGAACTTACCATGTTCGATGAGGACCTGCTACACTGCGACATGCGGAAGGTGGGGACGCCGTGACGCTTCTCCAGCCACATTTCGAAAAGAGGGGTCGCACTGCCATGATTATGGCGTGCCCAATTGTGATATACCTGATGGTATAATGAGAATCTTAAGGTAGTTTTATATTCCTGTGAGATCGGGATTTACTTCAAGCGGTGAGGGATATTTTCATTCCCTAAAGGGCTCCCCCCTTCTTTTTCTTCTCCCCCATCTTCGAAATGGTTGAATAAAATTTAACGGAACTTTCATTGGGATTTAGGATGTCACTACTTGAAGTACTTATTAAAGAATATTACATACATACATACATGATACGCGCGGAAAACATAACCCTCTTTGCAGTCGGGTAAAAACGCACTATTTTTTTTTCTAATGTAACCCGGTGTCTCTACACCGAAATATGGTTTTGCTTCATTCTCTCCCAGTTATACGTGAAAATTACATTGTTTACATCTTCTCTAGAAGCGCGACATGAGCGTGATGAGAGACCGGTATCCAGCGGTATGCAGTACTCGCCGAGGTGTGGGAAAATCGTGGGAAAAGACATTTGCAGCCAATCCGCATCTACGGTACATATTGATCGAGTGCCGCCCTAGAACCTCACTTTTCACTCTGACGGATAACAACAAAAAAAGTTTTATATTTTATCACAATGTGTAAGTACCATAGTTATAATATATAAAAAAAAATACGTTAGAAGTAATTCCTACATAATGTATAAATCTTAGAATTATCTATTAAACTGTCATTTCACTAAGAAATCACAACTTTCTTACGTTTTGGATTGCCAAGGCGTAACAAAATAAATAGTGACCACTTGCGCTCCAGTGAGTGCAAGTGGGTGAACTTGCTCCAATTAATTATGGTAAATTTTTTATTTTATTTATTTACTTAGGTTCACCCACAGCACATATGTATACACACTTAAAAAACAAATCATACGTACTGTTCTAATATACTCGTACATACCAATTACATGGGTTTTAAAGCTTGATTCGTAAGGTAGACATTACAACTTCTGCCGGCGCGCGGCGCGGTGGTTACCGCTCGCGTGATAATAAAAAAATATATACCTATGTCACTCTGTGATAAAGTAGCATACTACTGGTGAAGGAATTTTCAAAGTCGGTTCAGTATTTTTTGAGCTTATTCATTACAAACAAGTATAGGTACTTGAAATCTTTCCTCTTTGTAATATTAGTACAGAAGTACTTATAGATATTTTTTTTCACTCAGAAGTTCAGTGAAATCATAAAAACTACAATAATTCTAGAAATAATCGATTTGTTTGTTTGGTTATTGCTAATGCCTTACACGTGGCGCCCATGAATAATTGAACCCAGCCCGTCCTTCAGGTTCCACTGTGTGTTTAGTTAGTGAATAGTGGTACCTAATGACTTTTTAAATAATGTATCAGTTTATAAACTTATACTTTATTTAAGTTTTTTGAGTAGTTGTAGAACGTAAAATTATTGAGTCGATATTTTTACTTTATTTTCTTATTAATTGGTTGGGGTTGGGTTTTGGGTTGGTTTCAATATCCGGGAGCGAGTAGGTACTAGAATAACAAGATATAACAGGAAATACCAGTCAAAATAGGACTATAATTTTTCTTTTTTATACGTCGTTTGTGCGTCGATGTCGAAGACACCCTGTATAGCGACCGTGAAACAAGCAGATAAACTTGACATTCTTAACTAGGCATTCAGGCAGCACTTCAGCCAGAGTTACACGATTGTTCGAAAGGGTTAAAGCGGCCCTGAAACGCAAAAGGCAACTAAAGAGACACAGGTAGGTGTTAGTCAGTAAAAGTCTGACACTCCTTGCGAAGTCATTCGATGATTTCCCACCTAAAAAAGTAGAATAGTAGTTTATTGGTCCCTATCTAAAACCCTAAATCTCGATTTGTTCTAACATCTGCCCCGATTTTAGTCCAATAGGACCTGGCAACGCTAGTCGGGAGCAATCCTACTTACGAGAATTATAGTTGAAATTTGCTAAGCTCGGTCGTGAAACTGTGTTAGGATACACAGGTGTCCCTGTTCCCAAGGGGTGGCCGACGAGCGACGACGCTTCATGCACATACCTAGTCATTAAAACACAAATTCGGTGATACTGATTCAAACACTTCATAAAACAGGAATCCTACAAACATATTAACTAGCTTCTGCTAGCGGCTTCGCCCGTGGTAAAGTAGACAATATATAATGCCTATGCGCCTTGATATACTGGTGCAAGTACAAAAAAATTAGATTAGTAGTTCTATTCTACTATTTTTAGGTGATCCAATGACTTCTCAAGGAGTGTCAGACTTTTATTGACTAAAACCGACCTATATCCTTCAGTCGCCCTTTGCCTTTGGACCACGGTCAGTCCTTCAAACGTTCCCACAGCCTTAGCAGCATCGAACATAGTGTGATGTTTATCGGGACATATAGCGTCCCGATTAGACCAGATCCGCACCGCTCTTGACTCCACGGTATACAAGGCTCTTCACGTCGCCAGAGACAGGAATAGATGGAGGAACATCTTAAAAATGAAAGTGACGAAGCAGGGAGGTTACGACCCTCAGGATTAAGGAATTCGACGCAAAGAGGAGGACAGCGTCCCGATCATATCGATATACAAGGTGTAAGCGACAGGTTTCCACAAACTCTGAGGGCTTGCTTTGTAGACGAAACTGAACCACCTTCCACAAGTTTTATTTTCTGGAAATGAAAAAAAAATCGGCCTATTCATTCAAAAATATGAAATTGATTGAAGTTTGTATGGAGAGGCCGATATTGTATTGGCATTGTAACCAGTTTTTTGCTTTTAGTGACATCCTTATGTCTACGAAATAAAAGTCAAATTTGGTTAAACGGACAGTAAATAAGGTTTGTTTAAATGTCATATCTTATTGCAAATAGAGTATATACCTGTAGAACCTAAGAAAAAGTATTGAAATAAAGAGGACATGATTAAGATAATAAAGAAATATCAGAGTATACTATATTTATTGAAATAAATAATTTACACTACAGCGTTAATAGTTATAGAAAATATTGGTTATATAAGTTTTAAGATACAATGTAATGACTAGAGTTATAGGTACCTAGGTGCATATGGTTGGAAAAAAGACAAACATAATATATAATATAATAATAAATAACTTTGGTCTTATACATATTTCACAGCTCACACTTACCCATTTTAACGTTTTAACCATTTAAATATCTAATTGACAAGACATAATTGAAGTTCTTCATAAATATTCTTAAAAAATAACGCAATAAACACAGTTGGTAGGTAATATACCTAATAATGAGATCAATAAATATTTTCCGTATAGAAATAACAGTGTGAAACACACGTAGTCGTGTTGTGTCATGACGCTGACGTGGAAACCAAACATAACAAAAAGACAAACAACACACAAGTCAAAATCACTTTGCGGTCTGTCTATTCTGTAAACAACTCACCGTAATGCCTGGTTTACTCACTGCAAGCTACTGTCTAGAGTCCAGTGGTTCCCAAACTTATTTTGTCTACTGCCCACTTTGAGAATAAATATTTTTTAGCGCCCCCATTTTTTCACCTATTTAAAAACCACTATAACTTCAAATTAAATTAATTAATTATTGTGACCTAGATATGTATATTATGTATATTAACGGGTCTTTCTGGGTCTCTTCCCGCCCCCCTTGAGACCTGCAGCGCCCACAAGGGGGCGTTATCGCCCAATTTGGGAATGACTGGTCTAGACAGTAAGCAGCAACACGTAATGCCTAGTCGTAAGCCAGTAACTCGGCTCGCCTTAGCTGTTTTCACAATGATAGTAGCTGTCCAGTCGTCTAGCTAGTTCATTACGACGCGATATTCACTCTCTGTCCGGCTAGCACTATCGAGCTACTGCCGAACGCGTCCAAACGATGTGAGCGACGGCCGAGCTGCTGCTATACGAGTCGCTGCTGGGCTAGCAGGCGAGTGGAAACTAAAAATATGGAAGTAACTCGCAAGTGCGAGTTACTCGCAAGTGACGTCTAAACAGTGCGAATTACCTACTGCAGTTCAGCTACTCGGCAGACCGGCTCGTACGCTAGCTCGCACTGTGTAAATCAGCTTAAAAATATAGGTAACTGAAAGAAAACAGACTTTTAGTCAGCAAAATTCTGACACTCTCACTCTAGGTGGAGTGAGAGCGGGAGAAGTTATATGATGATTTGCTATGTAAAAAAATGAAAAAGAAAACTAACATAAAGCTTACCTACTTTATGTTAGTTTTCATGGTGAGGTATTTACAGAACTACGTCAAATCGCAATGATTTTGATTGGGTAACACTGCGTCAGAAGGCGTCACGATACGACACGGCACTACAAAACATAAAACATAATGCTGCCCTTGTAATTCAAAACAGTAACTCCAGTGACTTGTTAAGCGAGTGCAGTATAGCTACAAAACTAGAAATTTGTAGCAGCTTCACAGCCCAATATTCGGCTGGAGATATTCGCCACCGTAAGAAAAATATACATATTTCAAACACAATTCATCAATAAGTACATTTGCTAAGTAATGTTATCTTATCGACGATTTCCTAATTAAAAGGACAATGGGCACTGGACCCCGTGTCTAGAGTTGTACTATGTTGTGATAAATACCATTTGTAAGGTCACAGTCGATGGTCATAAAAATAAGAGGCTAAAAATGTAAAGCCAGATTGACGTCACCAAGATTCAGTTCAGTCTAGAGTTTGGAAGAGTAGTGATGGCTCCGTTCACCACTAATATAAGTTAGTTAAACATAGAAAAATCATCTAGGAATAAAATCAGTTATAATTATTTCTCTGTACTTATCTGATTGATAATGAAAAAAATATATTAAAATGAGTGTAACCTTTAAAATGGCAAACGTCACAACTCGACACAGCTCTGGGTCCAAAATGGCCAATCTCTTTTTAAAGTTGAAAACTTGTTTGTCAAACTAAAACTCAAAAACCTAGTACTGATCGGAAAATTGCACAAAATACGAAATAAATACTAAATATGGTGCTTTACAAGGGCAGTAGGTGGATCCGGGCGTTTATCTAAGTTCCTCTTTGTCGATAATGGTGGGGTTGTTAGCGAACATCCTGGGGTCTTCGGGCATCCATATCTTGGCATGCTGGGTGGATCCTGCTGGCTTTTCTCCACGCCGAGACCACGACAACGAGTGTGCTTGCAGGTTACTTCCTGAAAATAATAATGCAACTGAAATAATGTTTTATAATTTCTAAGTATTTGGACGTTCTGATAGTTATGAGACGTTTATATATTTTTTTAACGGAGAATCGCACAAATAAAAAATGTAACGAGGACGTATTTCATTCAACAAAATTAACATAGATTAAAGTTTTATTGTTATTGCAACAAAACTGTAGTAACAGCTTCTGAAATAAAATTGTGAATTTGCATAACTTAGTTCCGCCAAGCCGTTCCATATCGGACCACCAGACGTACTGCGATACGCTACCGGTGGTACATGGTGGACATTTCAACCATTGCGTATGGGGTGCAAAACGTATTGCGAAACGCATTTATTCTGCGTATAGCTAATGAGTGGAATTCCCTTTCAAAGTCTATGTTTTCCGATAGCTTCAACCCTTCTTTAAGTAAATGGTGAACAGCTCCGGCAAGCGTGCTCCATCGTCGACCACATTAATGATATAATCTATATATATAAAAATGACCCCCGTTTTCCGTTGTCACGACTTGGCATGAAAACGGCTTGACCGATTTGGCTGATTTTTTTTTGTTGTGATTGTTATTGTGAGGAGAAGGTTCTTATGGAAAAAAAATAGGATAGTGTAGGGTAGAGTAGGGTAGAGTAGGGTAGAGTAGGGTAGAGTAGGGAAGAGTAGGGTAGAGTAGGGTAGAGTAGGGTAGAGTAGGGTAGAGTAGGGTAGAGTAGGGTAGAGTAGGGTAGAGTAGGGTATAGTAGGGTAGAGTAGGGTAGAGTAGGGTAGAGTAGGGTAGAGTAGGGTAGAGTAGGGTAGAGTAGGGAAGAGTAGGGTAGAGTAGGGTAGAGTAGGGTAGAGTAGGGTAGAGTAGGGTAGAGTAGGGTAGAGTAGGGTAGAATAGGGTAGAATAGGGTAGAGTAGGGTAGAGTAGGGTAGAGTAGGGTAGAGTAGGGTAGAGTAGGGTAGAGTAGGGTAGAGTAGGGTAGAGTTGGGTATAGTAGGGTGGAGTAGGGAAGAGCGGGAGCGAAGCCGCGCGGGCAAAAGCTAGTATGATAATATAATCATATAATATATTCCAAATAATAATAATTTAAAATATCACACAACGCCGTCTAGTCCCAAGCTAAGCAGGCTTGTGGTATGGGTATTAGACAACTGATAAACATACTTATAAAGGTATTTCTAAATACATACATATTATAGATAAATTAGACCCAGACACAGAACAAATGATCATGCTCATCACATAAACATTTTTCCTGGGTCGGAATCGAACCCACGACCTCTGAATTAGCAGTCAGAGCCACTAACCACTAGACCAACAGGCCAGTCAAAATTATCGCTTACCATCAACTTATCAATTTAAAAATTAAATATTTCTTAGTCAACGTTGCTATCAAATTGAACTGACATAACTACCAACGAATGATTAGGGTAAAATAATAGATAATGATAGAGAATTACCTCATACAATGCATTCTAACAAGGCTGCAATACATTACCACAATTACGGGTCGGACAAGCAATAATTGAAGATGAAGTCATCATTTTTAATGAGACCTAGTTTAGTTTAGACGTGGTATAGACAGTGGCGTAGCTAGGTGACCAAGCCTGGGCCCTGGGGCAAAAACAAACTGGGGCCCCTAAATTGTTTAGGCTTTATAACAATTAAAAAATATTTATATACATATTTCATCAAATCAGTCAATTGTCGTACGGCTTTTGCAAGAAGGCAAAAAGCATTCCTTTCAGTATATGTTTACATCAAAATTTATAGACTTTTCAATCTTTACCCACTGACCCTGACCGATTGTAAGGTAAAGGTATGGAACGGGCTGATTACTCTTGATTATGATAGTGTGGAGAAAATAATTAATAATAATTCATAGTAATCCAATTTTTTATTTCAAATACAAATATGAAAATATATTTCTGGACATACACACATACATACACGCACACATACACGAACACTACACACGCTGCACGATTTAGTTAGATAATTAATTTTAGAATTAGTAATTTGTTACTTAAATTTTCAAATTTTTTTTTATATTGACTATATAGTGACTGACAATGCCGTAAATGATGGGTCAGGATCTGGTGGAAAACTGAGAGGACGTGAAGGATCGGGGTGCTTAGGTTTCAACGAAGCAAGGGTGTCGGCATCCCCCCGAGCGAACGAGTCATCGGACAACAACAGCCGAACTGCGCCTCTCAAATCGCCCTCGAAAACCTTAGTTTCAATTTTTAATTTTAATTGAATGGGTACCCGACCTTCCACCCGCGTCCACTTCACTATCATGACAATAAATAGGTGACATTATATTGGCTTTCACTTTAGATGTCACATTACCGGGCAACTCTTTTGCTGGGACTCTTAAAGATGTGTAACCAAACGATAGAAGAGTACTCCACTCATCTACCCCATTATCAGTAACACAAGAATCTATGAGGTCGCAGAGTTTCCCTGCCGCCTGATTCCGGGCACCCTTAGGTATATGCCGAAGAACGGGAATACTTGCCTTGAAAGCAGCTAGCCAGTCTAAGGGACTCTGAGTAGACGTATGCGCCGAGGGCGCTTGCACCGACGAAGAGACGTTAACTGTGTCGGCCGGCGAGACCTGTGACACTGTGCCTGAACGCAGTGCATGTTTGTGCATGCGTCCAATATGCACCTTCTGCCCGTGCGCAGAGAAAACGCGAGACGAACCCGGGCAGTGGGGGCAAGTTAAAAATGAAGGCAAACTCATTTTGTGCAAAAAGAAATAAGTAGCTTGGGGATTGGGAAGCTACAACTTAAAATCGCGATAAAAATATGTACCCAAATAAATTGGCAACAACAAACAATACATCAAAAATAATTTTAAAATAATTCAGCAATCCAATAATTCATGTCATATAGAATTAAAAATTTTCAAATTGGCATAATATTTCATAAAATATACTAGGTATGCCTTTTAAGTTCTGTCGTTTAAATATTTCCCGCAAATTTTGAATTGCTCAATTTTCAAATATGTTTGAATTTAGAATGGCAAAACCATTGAAATATAATCATTTCAATGGTTTTGACATTATGGATTGATGCAACTATTTTTTAGTCACAGCGTTGTTTTGAATCTATCATGTCGCGCACAAAAATGAACTAAGGAAAACGTTCATGCTATTATTTTTTACAACTTTCGGAGAGGCCTAACTCGGATTCAATGTTTTGAGAAGTTAAGATCTGTATTTTATGATGAAGCTCCTTGTCTGCTTAAGATACGTCTTAGTGACAAATCACGTAAAAAACGTCAAAAATCCACCTTTACTGAAGAAAACATCGTTGCTGTGTGACAACTAATACTCGAAGATCGTCATGTGCCATATCGGAAGATAGAGGCGTTAATAGGCTTTTGAATGGTTCAACTATTCAAAAGATGATTCATGAGGAACTTGGTGAGAGAAAGCTAGTTTGCCGATGGATTCCGCATTGGCTTTCCGATGATCATAAGGCGGCCCGCGTAAGATGGTGTAAGAAAACTTTCCAAAGGTTCAAGCAAGGAGAGTCATATCATGTCTACGACATTACAGTCAGACAGTGGTGATGAATCTTGGATTTATGCCTATGACCCTGATTCCAAAGAGCAATCCACAACTTGGGTCTTCCGAGATGAGCCAAATCCGACTAAAATTGTTCGCTCTCGAAGCACTTCGAAGAAGTTGGTGACTGCGCACGTGGCGAAAAGCGGTCATGTTGCAACGATTGCTCTTGAAGATCATAGAACGGTTAATGCAGAGTGGTATACCACAATTTATTTGCCAGAACTCAACGCCGAAGTTTGAAAATTTAACCCAAAGCGACGCATCATCCTACACCATGACAACGGAAGCTCACATACCACAACAATTGATTATTTGAACCAAGAAAACGTAGAAATTCTTGACCATACCCCATATAGTTCTGTCCTAAGCCCTAACGATTTCTTTAAAATTCTTAAAATTAAGAAAACTCTTCGTGGGCAAAGGTTCCAGTCCAGTGAAGAAGCAGTCGACGCTTTTAAGTCGGCCATTTTGGACATACCGACTTTGGAGTGGAATAAGTGTTTTAATAACCGGTTCGAGCGAATGGAAAAATATATAAAACTTGAAGTGAATACTTTGAAAAACAATAAATAATACTTTAAGGTTCTAAAATAGTTGTGTTTATTTCTTCAAACGACAAAATTTGAAAGGCTTCCATCATATTTCAAAATAAATTTTGTTAATAAGAAATAGAATTGAATAGAATCTAAATGAAATTGAGAGGGCGCTGACTCCTGACATACAGGCGTGCCTAGTTCGGGGTCAGAAGCTTCATGAATTGTATCAACCTTATAATTATGACAATAAAAAATATTATTATTATTATTATTTAAAAAATGCAACGTTATAAGAACATGCACACAATGATATGCAGACATGGTCGTCGTTAATATGATTGGCAACGATATCTTTCAAACCTTAATTACCAAATAAGCTTTCCAACCAATATCGCAGTGGTCACATATCTGATTTACTATCACTATCAACATACATATTGTTTGTAAAAATTTTCGTTCATTCAATAATCGGCTTGTTAATCAGGTTTTAGGTGCCCCTTAGCTTGAGGGCCCCCGGGTCACTGCCCCGCCTAGCCACTTAGTAACTACGCCACTGGGACCTATAGCATAGTAATGAAGTTATTATTGAAAGCCTAACGCTGTACCTAACTGGGTGAAAATCAATATCTAAGTTCAACTAGGTTTGGGCACGCCACAATTATGGCGATGGCGGTAAGTCACCTCTTTGAGGCGTGTATGGAAAGACCTCACGGCGTCCTCACCCTTCGCATGACGCAGGTTTTCACCGGACATGGTAAGTTCGGGAGGTTCCTGCACCGGATTCTCGAGTGGTCTCGCCACTGTACGAAACGCCCGGAGGACACGGTGGAACACACAGTGAAGGTGTGCCCCGCTTGGGCAGAGAATCGCCGTGCCCTCGTGGGGGTGATCGGCGGCGGCGATCTCTCGCGCCAGGCTTTGGTACAGGCCATGGTTCGGAGCGAGGAGGACTGGCGGGCGATTGCCTCCTTCTGCGAAGCAGTAATGCTAGCAAAGGAGGAGGCCGCATCAAGCAACGGTGCTCAGAGCACCCCAGCCACCGCTGGGATTTTGATTCTGATTTCCGGCCACCGTAAGTGCGGGCTTGTCGACGGCGAGCAATGGGTAGCTCGCTGTCCAACAGTCCGGTAACTGTCCGGACCGAGCCCAAGTCGACAACGGCGCGCACTGTTCTCGCGCGCTTCAAGAAGTTGTCAGCAACAGCAGGAGCCCAGCTGGGTCGAAGCCTACTGGAGCCAGGGTTAACTTCGAAAGGTAGCTCAGCCCTGGTATGAATGGCAAAAAGGAACAGGGTGGGTTTTTAAGTCAGTAAGAGTCTGACACTAACTCTTACTCGTAAAAAGCTTGCAGCTGAGGTACTTTTGGAAATGATTACTTTTTTGGCTAGCTGATAACTTTATTTCGGTCGCGTTCGACTGTGTTACGGTCGTTCGGGTAAGTTCGACTCCAGTCGGGACCTTACCCGAACTGTGTTAATGTAATCTGCAACAGAATTATGAGTACAGCCAAAAGACGTCCATTACTGGCTTACGACTCCTCACAAACACCAGTCCGCCGTAGCTAAGGATATTCTCGATTAAGACAATTTTAGTCCAGGTCAGTCATGATTGGTTTATCCTCTTAGGAGATTTCATGCCACAGACAGACACAATATACAGATGCACACGTCAAACTATCAATTACCTCTTTTGGTTGGGGGTTAAAAAGTTTACTATCATATCAGCTTTTTTTCTGCTCTCTTCCGCGTATATAATATACAATAAAATAATATTCCAAGGCCTATAAGAGCAATTACTGAAATAAAATCGTTTAAAAACACTAACAACCTTGCAGGACTGTATTACCAATATTATAAACAACTTGTGTTCTATGACTTTTTACAAAAAATAATACATTTTCCAAAAACAAACCTTCAAGTTTTCGTTGTTATATACACATTTCAACTCCGTATTTTGCCGTAACTACTTATGACTCCCGCGCACTGTTCTTATAGTAATAGTAAGCAAGCTTTCGAAACATTATCATCACACCTAGCAAGCATGCGCACCATTTCCGTGTACCCGACATTACAATATTGGTAAACCATCATGTAAAGATAATTACGTCCACACTACAGAATTTCGCTACAAGAACACGCTAGCGCATCAATGCGACTGACCCACTAGTGAGGGTCGTCCGTAAATAGATCAAGTTCATGTTCAGCTACACTCCGCTATAGTACTCTCACTTGCTTCACATAGACTTCGTAATATTTAGAACGTTCAATTTAAATATTTTTATTTTTGTATGCAAATCTGATGAAAATAATACATTTTTAAAAGTCATATAACAAAAGTTGTTGTTTATGAATGTTAGTAAATTAGTCCTAAAAGATTGCTAGTGTTTTACAAATAACCCTGTATGTAACAACATTTTATTGTACGCCCTAAGGATAGGATATATCTGTTAGTAAAATATTTAACTGACACCATCTGTATTATGTACAATTACCTAATAAAGATGAGTTGATTTGAAGAAATGTAAACCACACGCGTCACCTAAAGTAGTAAATTATCCTAGGAGAAAATAATCCCGGGATAAAAATCCCCTGTGTGCTTTTTCGGGAGATGGTCTGCCTGTGTGCAAATTTCATTCAAATCCGTTCAAAAATTACTAGTGCGGTAGTTCGGCCCATCCGAATGTAGTTTGTACCGAATGCGAACTTCGGCAGAACATTCGATAACATTTTAAAATTTGGCCGAACTTCGGTTATTTTTGGCGTGCTTTCTAGGGAGCGATAGATCAGGACAAGTCGCTAGCTTACGCGCATTCGGCCCATCCGCACCTCCAGCAACCCCAGCCGGCTCTTTCTCATTTCGTGCGTTATTGTTTACATAAATTATCTTACGTAATTTTTAGTGGACTAAGTTTGAATAAATAATAAATATATATTAAATATGTACTCGCGGGCTACCCTAGAACATTCATCTTAAAGTAATACTTACTACTCGCACAATTACTTTTAGAAAGATGGTTAGTTAGTAGGTAAAGAGGTCTATTTCGTTAATAATTATTATATTAATTTTATTTTCGTTGATAATAATTACAAGTTTATTTGATTTTGAATAAAAGATAGTGGAGTGTTAACTAATTACAAAGGTTCATAAATTACTGATTTGTTTATTAATTTTATTGGTTTATTTTCTGTTTTTTTTTTTTAAATAGATAAGTTGACTAGATCTTATCTTGGACCGAATGTTCGGCATTTGAACCGAAAGTCAGCCGTATGTCGAAGTTGGTTTCAAGCTACCGAAATTCTGCTAAACCGAATGTGAAACGAATTTCGGCCCGTCCCTAAAAGTCACATAAATATACATAAAAACGTTCACGTTTACTTGTGATGAAATCGCGGTTGTCTGTGGTCTGTAACTACTCGTATATCGTAGGCTCTGAGCTACGAGTTTCGTAGACCCTGCTACGCGCGCTACGTAGATTCAGTCACGTAATCACGTTTCCGTCGTCGTCGTGAGCCGTCTGTCTCACTTTTTGGCTTTTGCCACACAGATCAGTTGGATCCGTCAGGCTGGATATAATGGAGAATCTGTTACGAATATGTTACGCTCTTTCACGTGAAAACTTCTGAACGGATTTCGATGAAACTTGGTACGCGGGTAGACCGTGACTTAGAATAGCATATAGGATACTTTTTATTCTGAGATTATGTTCCCCTAGGATAATTTTCTACATTAGTAGTAGATTATAAAACAGTTCAACTGAAAGGTGTTTTTAAACCACCTGCTCGATAATGGCATTTTATGCGTCATACAAACATCACATAGAGCAAGTAAGTCCCTAGGGAGATAATGCAGTATGGCCGATCTCTAGGGAATAATGATATTTGAATAATGTTTGTCCTGTATTTTTCTTATTTTATGTAGTGTACAATAAAGAATATAATAAATAATAATAATAAATAAATCGTCAACAATGTACGTGCATCAATAAAGTTTATTCATTGGCCACTAACAAAAAAAAAAGAATGAGTCGTGCCTAATGACGGCGGGAGCAATATAGAAAACTAGCTTCGCTAGCGTTTATTAATATACTTTACTCTTTCTCCCCCTTTTCTCACATTTTTTTTAATTAGCCTATATCCGTCTCCAGGGTCTACACTATCTCTGTACCAAAATTCATCAAAATTGGTTTTGCCATTTAGGCGTGAACACGTAACAAACTTTGTCTTGGGCGGCTTGAATTCCTCACTTCACTCAGGTTTTTTTGTTAACTCCCTCGCAATGCTCGGAAGTTATTTATATAAATCCCTCGCTGTCGTTCGAAATTAAAATGAGCAACCTTCGTTTCTTTCGGAATTTAATATGCCGCCCGCGACTTAAAGACACTGCTTTATCCCTTAGTCACATAATCTACTATTATGTTGCCTTCGAAACCGCAAACAATGCCATCTCTAAAGAAAGGAAGCTCTACAAGTGATTTTGTTTTTTACAAACGTTTTTGGAAAACGCCGCTTGGATTACGTTTCTTTTTTCTATTGCGATATGCATAAACTTTGTCGAAACATCATTACAAAACCATATCATCACCAAGAGGAATATGAAAGCCGAAAATAAGCGTTATGGTAAGGTAATATGTAATCCTCGAACTTTAATTATCCGCACATAATCGCTCCGGAACCCCTAAGCGGTTTATTTATCTACAATTATTTTTGTGAGACGTAAAGAGGGCTAACTAAACAGTTCTCAAATGCGTTAAGGGCCCGTGCGGCCCGCGACGCGAGGGGCCGCGCCACACGAGGGTCGCGCACGTGCGCACTGTTATGGGCCCTTAGGCCCCTCTATCCACCCCGATAGGGTTGACCTGTCCCTGACGATTACTTTTTTCATTGTATTGCGCTTATGATAACAAATTCATTGATACATTATACCGATAACGTTGACGGATATTTTTAGTACAAAACAATGTTGTTGGTAAATGAGCGCCGAGTTGATATGATATTGATACCTGTACTCTATGTTGTGCCAAATAATCGATCAGCAATTTGATGTGCTTCATTTTATATAATTGTATTCTAAAAAAAAAATTGGCTTGGTTCTCCAAGAAAGTGAAATAGGACGCTATTTTTAATAGTAAAACTTTTTATATATATTGATCATTTGTCTTTAAACTTTACTTGTAATCAAGAGAACAAAAACGCTGATGGATAAGTCTCCCGACGATGCCCTCATCTCTCTAACTCGTTCAAATAGTAGTCGGAGTTTTCTCTGCAAAATATTTGTTTCCGAAGTTTGCCGCCGAACTTGATGGAAATCTATCCGAAGAGAGCAATTATTAGATGAGGAAAAATAAGAAGTTGCTCGGGGCTAGATCTGGTGAGTACGGCGGGTGATCAAGCAGATTTTTTTTTTTAGCTTGTTATAATACTTATAATTGATACTCGTCAAGACGAATCATACGAGCCCAAACTCGATGGGGTTGTGTCGTTTAACTACCGAGTTCCTATAGCCACCGTCCGGTTCCATCATCAGATCAGCTCCATGTCGTAATAATTTTGCATTGTCATCTGATTTACACATACATGCAAAATGTCAGCTCAATCAGTAACCAGGAAGTGAAAAAATTTAATTTGCAAGATTTGATTACAGTAAAACATCGGGACAGGTGAAACTAAATACAAGCTTGTAACAACTGCGCGTCCAAAATGGCTGAAACTTTGATGCACCTGCATTCACTAGCTTTTATTGATGAGTGCTGCTACCTTCACATTGAGGTCGGAACCTTTACAAGCTCTGCTTAGTTTGAGACTAGATGGATGGATTGTATGATATTTGTAGTATATTATTATTATATTATTTAATGATTTGCTACATAAAAAGAGGGATTAATTAAATCAATGGAATTTCAAATCCTGAAATAAAAGGAATTTATCGATTAAATCGAAAACGTCTTTATAGTGGAGTGCTTTGCTGAACTGAATAAATTATTCACTACACAGACACAAACTGCATTGTGTTATGTGTCAATCAGTGTTGAATATTTTATTCAGTTCGTAGGCGTCCAGTTCACCCCACTCAATAACTTGTAAGCGCTACCTATAATCACAGCTTATGGTTATATCATGTCATATTGGACATAACAAGTATTTCCGGCAATTTGTTCGTGCGCTACGTCCCGCACATTCCGACTTAGGTCATTAAACACAAATAAAAACAAAAAAGTCTTTGTAGCAGGTCTGTTAAAATTTTCTGTGACCAGAGTTCGCCACGTTTATAAAGTATAAAAGGAGAAACTGACTGACTGACATATCAACGCACAGCCGAAACTACTGGGACTAAAGTTTTGACTTTTGAATTTGACTAGGTGCGGGAAATCTTGCACAAGGTTTCCTTTTATGACGCAAGCGAGCACTAAGAGCGGTTTTTCCTAAATTCATCCTCTAAGGTGATAAAAAGTAGGTCCAAAGTTTGTGTAGAGAAACCTATTCACGCGGGCAAAGCCGCTGGAAAAAGCTAGTGTATTTAAGGAGAAAACTGACTGACTGACATATCAACGCTCAGCCGAGACAACCGCGACTAGAAGCGTGAACATTTGCACAAGGGTTTTTTTATGACGTAGGCTACTAAGAAAGGATTTTACAAAATTTATCCCCAACGGGGATGAAACAGTGACCCAAATTTTGTATGGAGAAGCCTACTTTAACGCGGGCAAAGCCATTGGCAAAAGCTAGTATTTATTAAAGCCTGACAATGACAGCACCGAAAATTTGCTGAGTATTCTGTTATAAGTTTTAGAGACAAACGATATCGTCCTCCACACATCATATCTACCACCGCAAATAGCTATTTCCACACCACACCTTAACGATCTCCACACCACACAACAAACCGGTTTTAGTTGGCTGCTTCTCATTTTTATTGTGCCGTAGTCAACTAGGAACCGTGTCTATGGATAGGTCTTCAAAAATGATGTTGAGGTTTCTAATTTTTTTTTCTAAACTGAATATTTGCACAAGAGACACTTCCTAAGTTGTAAAATGTGTGTGTCCCCAGTAACTTCTAAAATAAGTGTTTAATAAAACTAAAAAAATATATGATGTACATTGATTGCCATGCAAACCTCTACCGAAAATTGGTTTGAACGAGATCTAGTAAGTAGTTTTATTTTAATACGTCATTAATCTAAAAAAATACACTATTATTAAAACATCGATCAAAGTCACAACGAAATACAAGAACTTTTATATTATGTTACTTGCTGCTACGGAACCCTTCATGGGCGAGTCCGACTCGCACTTGGCCGCTTTTTTTCTACTGTTTGCGCCAACTTTGTTAAGACGTCACTATACAACCACTTCATCGCCACGAAGAATGTGAAATCCGAAAATAAATTTCGCGGAAACCGGTTTGTAGGAGGTAATCTCTGAAAGTACTGGTCCGAAGGACTGCGAAATTTTTTTCACCGATAGAAAGCTGCTTTATTCCTGAGTGACATAGGCTATATTTTACGTAAGCTGGCGAAGCTGCGGGCAAATGTTGGTAATGTATAAATCTTTGAATTATCTATTAAGAAATCACAATTTTCTTACGCCTTGGCAATGAGTGAAAGTGGGTGGACATGCTCCAATTAATTTTGATCAGTTTTAAAGCTTTTGATTCGTAAGCATTACAGCTTCTGTCGGCGCGGCAGTTACCACTCGCGTGATAATAAAAAATATATACCTATGTCACTCTGTGATAAAGTAGCATACTACTGGTGAAGGAATTTTCAAAGTCGGTCCAGTATTATTGGAGTTTATTCATTACAAACAAATATACATGATATCTTTCCTCTTTGTAATATTAGTACTGAAGTATAGGTGTCGCAGCCATCTGGTTAAATTAGCCATCCAATTGGACGCCTAGGGCGTTCGTTAAACGCCGGCATACAATTGGATGCCTAGGGCGATAATTATTTGAACTAATATCACTCAACGTTTAACAGTTTGGCATATTGAAAGTTAGCTCTTTCGAAATAACTGATCAAGGCTCAGCCAAATGATATAAATTTAGTTCCGCTTATTATTGATTTAATAATATTTCACTAATACTTGGTGGACACTATTACGAGTACCAAAATGTAGTTTTATATAATTTATAAACTCATGGCCACCATACTAAACTAAATGACTACACAACGTTCAGCCATCTGGTTAAACGTTGCGGTCAACGACATGGCTAGTTGTTCTTCAGCCATTTCATGGGATACCGGCGTTTAACGAACGCCCTAAGCGTCCAATTGGATGACTAATTTGACCAGATGACTGCGAAATATGTAGATATTTTTCTCACTCAGAAGTCCAAGTTCAGTCGAATCATAAAAACTACAATAATTCTAGAAATAATCGATTTGTGACTGTTTGTTTGGTTATTGCTAATGCCTTAGACGTGGCGGCGCCCATGAATAATTGAACCCAGACCGTCCGTCAGGTACAATACAACTGTTTGTGTAGGTAGTGGAGTGGGACCTAATGACTTTGTAAATATTGTAACAGTTTATGCCTATATTGAGTTATTTTAGAAGGTGAATTATTGTTTTAATATTTTTATTTAGTTTATTTTATTAATTAGTTGTGGTTGGGTTTAGGGTTGGTTTCAATGTCAGGGAGCGAGTAGGTATAGAATAACAAGATATAACAGGAAACACCAGTAAAAATAGGACCATAATTTAGCTTTCGTATATAACGACCGTGAAACAAGCAGATAAACTTATCAATTTTTCTTAAGGTGATGAATCTCGACACACATTTTCACTGTTTTTCATACAACCTCTCATAACCGATTATGACGTTATTACACATTTTTCATTAGATATTTTGGAAACACAGTATCTTGTTCAAAGTTCAAGCGTTCAACTATAGCCTGACATCTAACTCTCCACAACAATGCTATCGTTTGCATACCCAAAGGTACCGGTTTTATGTAGCTAATTTTTAATAACTTTATGTACCCATATTAGAATTATAAATCGTTTATGTACACCATGAAGTGTCGCCAAGAGTACCCCTGATCCCCGGCATTAATACCCATTTGACTCGACAAGCCCGGATTTCGGATAGATCGAACCCTTGAGAAGTTACGATCCAATCACACAGACTTGTGGTTAGACCGAAGGAAGGAAGCTTGGCAAAAAGGCTTTCGTGCCAGCTTAGACTCTATCGAAAGCCTTTGAGATATCTAAGGAGATGGCAAGCGTTTCCCTATGCTTCTCGATGGCCTCGCTCTAGATGTGAATGGCATATGCTAGAAGGTTTTAAATAGACCGATTTCGGCGAAAACCGTATTGCCGGTCACTGAGGATGTCGATAGTTTTCAGGTATGCCAGAAGCATTCTGTTAAGCTCTAGTTCCATAATCTCACATAGGACGGATGTAACGGAGATGGATTAGTTTGCCCCGTCAGCTCGACTGCCTTCTTGGGTACAGACTGAACGTTAGCTTGCTTCCAAGCTATCAGCACTTTTTCAGTCCTACATGAGAGGTGAAATATAAATATATAAGATTGGAGACAATTAAAGTGCACAAGTTTTAAAAACCACTGCTGGTATCCCATCGGGGCCACTGGTTTTATTCACATCAAGGTTACTGAACGTCCTTCTGATGGATACGAATATCCAACATACTCCTCACGCACCCATTTGAAGAAACAGGGGGCCGCGGTCACCGAAATTCAGTTAAGTTCATTCGAAAAGATTTGTCATGACGTGAGGTTAACGTGTTGTTTCACAATTTTTGATGACTGCAAAATGTGAAATAAAGTTGTGTGATAGAAAAATATTAAAGTAAATATAAAATCATATAAGTTATATAGTCTTTCTATACCCATTCAATCGAAATATTATTTCCTTTTTGGTTGTCAGAAACATTCGCCAAACATTCGCATGTTTTTGCGAATGCGAATGTCAAAAAATTTGCGAATATTCACGAATGTGAATGCGAATATTCGTTACATCACTAGTACGTACATTATGAAGGCCCTTGCTAGTATATATTTAATGTCTTTGGAAGGCCCGAAGCTCACACAAAATAGCAGATTTTCAGAGATTTTCTCAGTAGGAACCTTGTCCACAAGATACTCGTATCTGTGTTTCTAAAATATCTAGAAAGATATTATCATCATCATCATCATCAGCCTTTTTAACGTTCCCACTGCTGGGATTCATGCCTCCTCTCTAGGAGAGGGAATGGGCCTTAAGGTGGTACATCACGACTCAAATTTTCACTGTTTTTCATACAACCGCTCATAACTGATTATGACGTTATTACACACTTTTCATTAGATATTTTGGAAACACAGTATCTTGTGGATATACACGCTGTCGGGATTGTCCTGCATGCAGAAAATTTCAATGCAATAAAACACGCATCATAATAAATATTGTCGCGGGGATTACGCATGCAGTGTAATCCCACATCATGCGAGATCCAAACCGCACGACATAAAAGCACCTGGCTGCTGCTGGCTACCGGTGGCTGGTCGGTGACCCATTTGCATAAAGCCTGCTGGCCACCAGAAGTGGCTGTGGCGTCGGTGGCCAGTTTGCGCCGAGTCTAAACTTGTTAGTATCTCCGATGATATAAGTTCCAATATCAGAACCAAAACCGGAACTGACAACGCAAAATCAATCCGAAGTTCCGGCCGTTCCGAATCGGTACCTCTGTAAGATCTCGTACAGGTTTGTGTATGTAGTCTATTTCTAACAGGTATGTGTTAAAAATAAAGAAAAGTACAGGGTAAAGGGTTGGTACGGTTTTAATTATAAATTAAAACATAAATTTGAAACAACTATATTTCTAGAGGTTCCCGCGATAGTTTTTGCCGGCGTACTTCGATAGTGCTCCTAACTCCTCCTCTATCCTGAGCACCTGGTTGTACTTATCCACGCGTTCGCCCCGCACGGGCGCGCCACACTTGAGCTGCCCCGCGGACAGCCCCACAACCAGGTCTGCCAGGAATAAATCAGTAGTGTCTCCCCATCTATCCAGGACAACTATTCCATATCCAGCGGCTTTAGCCATCTTGTAAACTTCGATGACCTCAGTCAATGTACCCGGTTGATTTAGTCGCAAACCTATTGAATTAGCCGCCTTCTTCTCGATGGCTAGACCAACTCTTCTGTGGTTGGTCTGCGTCAGGTCATTGCCAAAGAGCTGCGCCGACGTGCGGGTGGTCAGCAGGGACCATGCCGCCCAGTCATCACATTCGAAAGCGTCTTGAATGGAACACACTGGGAACTCTTTTATGTTGTCTAAATAGATTTCAGCAAGCTTGTCGGAAGATATGTATTCTTGAGGATTTGAATTTGGGTTTTTGAATTCCAAATCATAAGCTCCATCTTTATATAAATCCGTTGCAGATGCATTGATGCTTATTTCGGCCTTGCCATAATATCCGCATTGCTTTATTGCATCGGTAAGGAACAGAAGAGCATCTCTGTGGCTCTGGAGTGGAATGGAGAAACCGCCATTATAGTCAACGTATGAAACCTCGACGTTGTATTTGGACATTATCACGTTTTTAACGTACGTATATATTTCTGTACCAATACGCATCGCCTCTGTAAAGGACGACGCTCCAGTTGGCATAATTGAATATTCTTGAAACGGCAATCCATTGGAGGAGATTGTGCCGCCAGTCAAAATGGTGAAATGTGGGACCGGTAATATGATTGTGGTGACTCCTGCCATGTCTGAGATGTGTCTGTATAGGGGCATGCCCTTCTTGGCGGCGCCTGCCTTGGCTACTACCAGCGACACGGCCATAATAGCGTTGGCACCCAGCCGCGACCTGTTCTCCGTGCCGTCGAGGGCGATCATGAACTGATCTATTTCTTTTTGCATAGTCACCTCGAGATTCTGTTTTATAAGTTCTGGGGCGATAATATTGTTTATATTTTTAACAGCATTCGACACACCCATTCCGTGATACTCATTGGGGTTTGAATCTCGTAGCTGTAAAGATTCTGCGAGCTTTTTCTGATCAGTTGACGGAACCCCAATTCGGAATAATCCCAGTTCGGTGACCATGTCGACCTCGACGGTGGGCACGCCAGTCGCGTCAAATATTTGGCGAGCGAGTAAAAGTTTGATCGGCATTGTTTACTTACTTCAATTTTTACAAGAAAAAGGAGTATAAAGTTAAAATTACTTAGAATATAAATTTCAAAACTTATTACATTAGGGTCCGAAGTAACAATGAAAACGTCAAAGAATTTTTCGGAAATGTCACGAAAATGTTGTTTTTTCTTATTTTAAATTTCTTTGATGAAAGTATGCCAGTTACTGATTACTTAAATGGTTTGTACTTTTTGGTCCGTAGATGTAAAAAAAAACAACAATAAAACTTGACGCCACGCATGCGCATCACACAACGCGGGTGTGAAAGCGCACGTGCGCTCTATAATCTGAATGTAAATCCTACATTACACTTCGATAAGGTGCTTTTTAATAATTGAAAAAGAGATTAACGATAGAGCGGCCATAGTATTGGGTTGAAACGAAGTCATTATCTTTTACACATCGGAGTAGAGTATTTTTTATCAGCCCTTAGCTCATGTTTTATTGAGTTCATGGCTCCCTAAGTCTATGCTTTCGTTTCGTTATCGATGTGAAAATAATAGACTTGTGTTGACAGAACTATATATAAAAACAATATTTAAAATCAGACTAGTTTCGTGGAACTTTTAGGGGTACCTATATAATAAATATAAATACTCAGTCATACTTTTATAGTAAGTAAAAAATACAGGCTGTGACTGTATTTTTAATGAGGTTTCTGTATTTTCCGATGACTAAGCGCCATCGGAAAAAAACTTCTTCATTTGGTAGTCCGTACCTACCCTGAATAATGTGATCCGACGAGCACTGGGCGGTTATTTGAAACATACGCATTTTAAATCCGGTTTTACTCATCGATGAAGTTAAACATAAAGAAAAGCTTATGATAAACAGTTATTTCCTTTAAAAAACTTAATTTACTGTGTAAGCAATCGATATGTATTTAGTATTTTTTTGTAGTAGGGTATTTTTTTTGAGGTGAGAAATCATCTAATAACTTCTCCCGCTCTAGGGTAGAGCAAGAGGGCGATTAGACTTTTACTGACTGAACTGATACCTTGTTTGTTCAGTTGCCTTTTGCGTTCCAGGACCTTGAGTATTCTTTTCAGAGCTCTTCCCATAGCCATAGCCCCTAGTATCGGCCCTACTGGGCCCCTACGGATCTAAGGGGCTGGGGACGCGTTAAAATAGTATGAAGAGCTTAATAGTGTTCTAATACAGTGTTGCGTCTCGCCACACGCTATTGTCGGAGGGTGCTGGCCGATCTTTCAATTTGCTCCGGCGTGATTCGCAAATATGTGCCCACACCCTTGTTTACACTTTTAGAGCGTTCAATGTCGGCACAAGTGCACTTACAATGCTTTTTGTATGCCAAATTAGGGGGTTTTGTTTTGAATAATTGTATTCGGCTGTAGTTGCTCCATTAGGAAAGGTTGGACAACTTCTTAGGTGTACTTTTTATTAAATGATCTGATTGTTTAATTTTTTTTTTACCATCTAGGTAATCCTTTTTCCAATACCAAGAATAACATACCTACTCCATAAAAATCGACTTTCAAATACAAAAAAATCCCAAATTCTGGATTGAACTCACTTTTATGCGTTACCTGTCCATTATATTTGTTACAGCGAATAGGTTTGTATTTTTTTGTAATTATTAATAGGTAAACTTAAAAACTACAAAACCATTCACTTATGCAAAGTCGCTGGCAGATGTTTAGAATAAACTTTATTCTTTACTTCTTTATTCAATAAAGGAAAGATCCACTTTGGACGAGGACGCACCGACGCCTATTAATATTAGTTATAGGTCTTGGTACATCAACTCAACAATGACGAATCATATGCAGACTAAACTAAAAAAGAATATCAAACGTGTATTCAATTAAAAACGTCAGATGCAGCAAACACATTGTGAGAGATAATTTTATCGATAAAAATTAAACGACACGGTAGCGGGGTCCCACGGGAGCCGTGAGCGGAGCCATCACCTCATCACGCAATAGTGATGTTACCGTGAGAACAAAGCTACTGGACCAATCGGGCCGCCATCGATTACACTCGTTTATCACAAGCGGTGGGACGATGGGTGACGTAACAATAATTACTATCCACCATGTGCAAATTGCTGACATACAAGGGTGGGTCGCAACGGTCGAGGAGCATTATTGTAAATTCATAAATAAATTATTAAGGAAGTAGGAGGTGGGCCTTTGACATTTTCGTAATGAATGGTTGGAACAATATGTTAGGACACCCACACTACATGCATACGGCTTAGTAAGTGAGTGGATGTTGTTTGGAGTGTTGAAAGTACTGAATTAATTTATGAGAATAAAATAGCACGGGTAACATTTAATTTATTGGCAATGTCATGTAATGGATGAAAAGATGTCTCTTCTCACAACTTTTACTCAAAGATCGTCTTGGAAACATAGAAAATGAATCAGTTGATCAGAAGTTACATTACTCAAAAAATATTGGGCACAACAGCTGATTTTTTTTTTTAATTTGATGTAAACTAGTGCTTGTCTGCGATCCCACCGGATGGTAAGTAGTGATGCAATCTGTGATGGTGAGTACTAGTTAATTAAGAGCCTATTCACTCTAGCCTTGAAGACACCCAAATTATAATCGGACGGGAAGACCGCAGCAGGCAAATCGTTCCAGCTCTGCGACGTACGCGGTGTAAACGACGCGAAAAGTCCGGACCGTAGTATAGAAATTTTAACAACTTATGGGTTGATATTCGCCGTACGTCGAGTGATGTTTCCACGGGTTTCAGTTAGGGGTTATTTGTTTATGGGTCTAATTTTCAATCGTAAGGTCGTCACGCGAAGGATAGGTATATTCCTAGCTGTTTGATATTTTCATACAAAAGCTGTTAAACAGCCATACTTCTTTCTTTTGATATATTACTAGAAGTCAACCTTTAAAATGTGATACTTAATCTAAACAATGGATCAACCCAATTTTTACTTCACATAATTGTTTCTGCTGTTTCACACGTTGGTTTTTTTTTAATCTTATTTTGGGGATCAGATGAGATGTAGTCACGTTTTAGTAAAAAGTAGGGCTATTTTTATTTTTTGTCGTTTTTTGACCATTATTAAAAGTAAGATATTGAAATCATTAATTAGGATTTCAATATCTTACTTTGCAAACTTTTCGTAGCTTTTCGTGAGTAGGACCTTTATTATTTATTTATTGTATTCTACACGGGGGCAACGAGCGAAATACATAGTCACAGAGACTAGAGACTGCGGCTATTAAATTCGCAGGTTGCCGAGGTTGACACGCTTTCAAACGCCGACTTGCAAATAAACCCTGGTTTATAACGTGATGCTGTTTTATCGTGGTGAGACTTTAGTTTTCCTATGGACCTTCATTCTTGATTCGATCATGCAAGGAAAGTCCGAGCATTGCCATTACCTTTTCGGTAAGTTTACGCTTTTTTATGTAGGCCATTGGCAACGCGCACTGGTCACAGACTTTATCTTGAGACACTACGGTATGTTGGAAGAGAAAATACCGCGCAGCTTCCCGAACGCTGCCAGGCCGGGTTGGATTCGACGATTCAACCTCCTTCTCGAAGTTAGACCTATTAACTGGACCGTCTATCCCAGGTAAACGTAATCTTCCACAACTTCGAGTGTAGTATCTTTGGTAAGAGTGAGTGCTTTATGGTGGTTTACTATAACTTTGTTTTTGTCAATGTTCATCTCTTAAGAGGCTGCTTTTTCACTTGCCTATCGTCAACATCGAGTATGGTTTAAAAGCTTGTTACTTTATCTAACGCAATTTATCGCGAAGTTTGACGAAAAGGCAACGCAAAAAAGTGAGATAACGCCTGAAAACTCTGTTAGTATTCGGTAATTCCGTGATAATTACTTGAATAATTTACAATGTTTTTCCAGGAAATATCTGTCTTTTTTAAATGGCCGTTGTTTAGAATCTTAATACAATTTGCAGGGTTTTATTTTTTTGACTCTTTAAATTTTTGAGTAAATTATGAAGTGGCAAAATAGCAAATTTGCAGAGGTCTTTACTGGATTAGTGTTACACAAATTTAGAAATTGATTTCAGTAGAAGCCTAGATAATATCCACTGAATACTTTTTTCCAAAATATATAATAACTAGCTTCTGCCCGCGACTTCGTCCGCGGAAAATTTCTTGTTTTAAAATAAGATTACACTCGATTAGACGATGCACACGTTCAGCGCTAGATTCCTGAGCACGGGCCTGTGATGTTATGGCATTTTGCCTAGCGAGCCGCTGCGAGCGCTCAGCGCTAGTCTCCCTATCCCTTGTCTCAGAGACATGCTGCCTTAAATGAGATGGACGCTGCGCACGTTCAGCGCTAGATTCCCGAGCACGGGCCTGCGATGTTATGACATTTTGCCTACCAAGCCGCCGCGAGCGTTTAGCGCTAGTCTCCCTATCCCTTGTCTCAGAGACATGCTGCCTTAACTCAGATAGTCGGTGCGCACGTTCAGCGCTAGTTCCTCGAGCACGGGCCAGCGATGTCCTCACATTTTGGCTAGCGAAGCGCTGTGAGCGCTCGGAGCTAGATTCTCTAGCGCGTGCTTGCGAAATATATTCTCTATTTCTCGAGAGGCGCTGCTCATTTTCAGGGGCAGATTCTTCCGTACGGCGTACTCGAGCGGCTCTTGTATGTGATGTCTGCCGGGACAGTCGAGATTTCCTTTTAGACATGCTCTCAACAAACTACGCACAGACTTGAAAACAATTATGAACAAAAGGAGAGCGACTCGAACACCGTCCGCCTTTACAAAACAAAACAATCGTAATATCGAATAACTCGTATCGATTATTACGATAGAACGAAGTACGAAACTACGAACATACAAAAACGTACAACGAAATTACGATATTTTCGATTATGAGGTATCTATCAACAACAACAACCATACGAACGAAACAACCGAAACCAATAAGCAACTGACAGAAGAACTCCAACAAACGACAACGTGGGCATAATAATTCGAGAGGGTCATCAATCCACAGAAAGTCTTAACACCGCGATTCAGAAAAATTACGTAATTGCAGAACGCCATCTATGGGCAAATAGGTGAAACGTTGGGCACGCCACAATTATGGCGGTAAGTCCCCTCTTTGAGGCGTGGCTGGAAAGGCCTCACGGCGTCCTTACCTTCCGCATGACACAGGTCCTCACCGAACATGGCAAGTTCGGGAGGTTCCTGCACCGAATTAAAGCGGAAGAGACGCCCGAGTGTCGCCACTGTGCGGAACGCCCGGAGGACACGGTGGAGCACACAGTCGAGGTGTGCCCTGCCTGGGCAGAGCATCGCCGTGCCCTCGTGGGGGCGATCGGCGGCGGACACCTCTCGCGGCGGGCTCTGGTTGAGGCCATGTTCCTTAGCGAGGAGGAATGGCAGGCGGTCGCCTCCTTCTGCGAAGCAGTAATGCTAGCAAAGGCGGAGGCAGACCACATCAGGCAACGGCGCCCCCGCCGCCGCCGCCGCGATTCCGATCCCGATTTCCGGCCACCGTAGACGCGGGCTCGCGGACGGCGAGCCATGGGTAGCTTGCTGTCCGATCGTCCGGTAATGGACCGAGCCCAAGACGTCGACGGCGCGCACTGTTCCCGCGCGCCTCAAGAAGTTGTCAGCAACAGCAGAGGCCCAGCTGGGTCGAAGCCTACCGGGTCTAGGGTTATCCGAAAGGGAACTCGTGCCCTGGTTTGAAGGCTAGAAGGAACGGGGTGGGTTTTTAGTCAGTAAGAGTCTGACACTATCTCTCGCTCCACCCAAGGGCGGGGGTTGTCATAAGATGATTTTTGCCCACCATAAAAAAAAAATAGGTAAAACGTCTGCACAATGAAAGTTACGCTAGGGGCATTTTGCGTTTTAGTAATTTTATATTATCTTCGAAACTGTATGACCAATTGCTATGCTGTAAATGGCACATCTTATCTGTATAATGTTCTTGTGATACTGAAATAATTTATTGTCATAAGAATTAATATTTTGTTGCTCAAATAATCAACCAAACGTAAGTATGCCGAAAAAAAATATTTTTAATGCAATAAAAGAAGTATAAAAGATGAAATATAAAAGATAGAGATATGGTACCGCGGACTTTTTTGTAGAAATAATTAAGACGAACCAGGTAGCCATACATTGTTTTTAATTTTAAGCAACTGTTTAGGCAGCGCACGCAAATAATTCTATTTTATGAGGTATTTTTTTCCGACTTGCTAGACAAAAGTTGTGATAGCTCGGTTAATATACATGCTATGGAAACAATTTATAGCCTATAGCACTCAGGAATAATGTAGCTTTCTGCCAGTAAAAAAAAATTTAGAATTGGATTATTAGTTCCAAAGATTACCCCCTACATACAAACTTACAAACTTACAAACTTACAAATTTTACCTCTTTATAATATTAGTATAGAAAATGTGTAATAACGTCATAAAAGTAAGAGCAGTTGTATGAAAAACAGTGAAAATGTGTGTCGACTTGCATCCCCTTAAGACCTACTCTTTGGAAGCTCTACTAAGGTCATAGAGCATAGTACCAGCATAGTAGTATCATCAGTAAATCGAAGGTGAGTGATGTACTCGCCATTAAAATTAACCTTTTAATCGCTTCGTCGACGAGTATTTTCGACGAAATGGAGTAATTGTTCGAGGACGTGCGTCCTTGACATAATACACGCGAGAGTGTTTGTTGGATATATTCGATAATAAAGTCGGAAAGCACAAGATTCTGTGCAGTAATCGCGTGTAAGTAATCAACCCACATTAGTGGTGAATCGATCATTAAAAGGTGCATAAACATATTACAGGGGTCGTGCACTGGCGCCCGGCACCGTCACCACACAACCCCGACGTCGCTGCAAGCCCTGCATGCTCCATTGGACACTGCGCATCTGTATGACTTTATTTTGTATTGTACATCAATTTGTACTGATTAATCTCGTTTTAATGTTTTTGCAGCGAATTTATACTGAGACAAAAAATTTAGTTTGTTTTTAAAAAATTGGAATCTATTGTGTTTTCTTGGGGTCGCCACAACACGTTTTTTTCTTCCATTCTGTCCTGTCACTAGTCACACTCTCACTAATTCCCTTTTTTTTCATATCAGTCCTCTCACAATCCAACCATCTTTTCTTTGGCCTCCCTCTCCCTCTCTGTTCATCTCGTTTCATCACTCGTTTTCACATAACCATAGGTACCAAGACAACCGATATCCTAGCAATTTTTCTGTAACTCTTGGAATCTATTGTATAATGAAGAATATGAGGTATATATTTCGTGGATACGAGTTCAATATGAGTAAACTTTCATCGATAGAAAGCTACTACTTGATGAAAATATTGAGATATTTAGGATTGAGGTATTTAGGGGAGGTCAGCTCAAAGCGGCCATAGAAGGTAAAGCGGCCACGCTTCATATTTCGGTTATTTGTAATGGCAGAGCTATATTATCACTCTGGCGCATAATAAGTATCCTGCCCCGCCCCACGCACTAACGCGAGTGCGGTCGGTGAAGGCTAGTGGATGTAACATAAATATTGTTTTTGCACGTTTTGTTAAAAAAGACAAGGTAAGTTCGTCCTGCTTTGATTAATTTCCCAATTATTTAAATGCTTCTATTGTAACGTGGTGGATACCTACTTATTTATTTAGTTTTATCTGTGTAGTATTCATTCTGGAGTTTGATAAAAAATGCTAATAGATCAGTTCTGAAGCCGTTGAAAATGGTAAAAAGTGAAATAAAATCATAGTAGGATGAAACCTATTGGAAAAGGAAGAGAATAGAACAAAAATGAAAGGAAAAATAATTTACGGGCGATCTGAGGTCGGTAAATGGATGGGTGTGCGTTTTTATGGATAAAAAACAAGTTTATCTCGATTTCCGACAAAACTACAAATCCTATGTAAAAAAGTTAAATTACTAAGTTGTAGATAATAAAAAGATCTACGACTTTTGTATTTACTCTTTTTTTCACATAACCTCAAAATGTTTGGGAAAAAAACAAATTACTAAGGATTTGGTTTTTTATTTTTATCTTTTACAAAAATTATTCTTTTTCTACTGATATTTTGAATTGAGAGTTTTCGATTGAAAATTAGGGTTCTTTTTCGATATTAAGTCAAAATGAAGGTGTAAAAACAAACATTTTAAATCCAAAAAATTACAATGTGTTTGGGACAGAAAAAAAGTAAGTTTTCACTTAATTTTGGGGAAAAAGAATAATTTCTGTAAAAGATAAAAATAAAAAACCAAAATCTTAGTTATGTGAATTTTTCATACACATTTTGAGGTTATGTGAAAAAAGTGTAAATACAAAAGTTGTAGATCTTTTTATTATCGACAACGTTGCAATTAAACTTTTTTCCATGAAACCTGTAGTTTTGTCGAAAATCGAGATAAACTGTTTTTACCCTTAAATACGCACACCCATCCATTTCCCGACCTCGGATCACCCGTAAATTACTTTTCCTTTCATTTTTGTTATATTCTCTTTCTTTTCCAGTGGGTTTCATCCTACTATGATTTTATTTCGTTTCAAAAATTATCGACCCTGGTCTAAAAGAAAATAGTGCTTTAAAAATTGGTTTTCAAAAGGCAAAGTGGACTGGGCAAAGCGGCCTACTGACCGCTTTGTCCTTACTTGTAATATATATTAATAAAGTAGCTATGATTTTATTGTTGACTAACGTTTGTCTGTGGTTTTGTCCGCGTAACCTATGTACTAATAGTAATCGTGCATTCTATTAATTTTGGAGTTCAGTCTACTTGCTTGGAATTAGTTTATATCTAAAGATTTTTCGATCTATTGACAAAGTATCACGTAAATTCATTGCTGTGTGTAAAACTACAAATAAAAGTACAAAAACTCATTTAAAATAATACATTAGTTATTCTTTTCTTTAATTGGTCAACAATTATAGAGAAATAGTAACCAGAAGTCATGAGAAGATACAACGATGGAGCGAGCTATTAAATATGTTCAAAAAATTATTGCTTAATTAACCATCCAATATGTTTATGATATTTGATGACTGCATATTTAGTTCAAATAGGTACACATAAGACTGATTATGTTCAAAGCGAACATGAATACAATAATAAAAATATTTTTGACTAAAGCTATCTAATTTGAGGGTATTTTTAAGTTGTGTTGATTTGGAAACAGACCTATTTGATTTCGTCTTGTTAAAATATTTTTTAACTACATTTTTAGTATTTTTATTTCATCAAATACGATGAAATATGCCATTGAAAAGTATACATTTCATGTGAACATTTATGCTGGCCACTTTGCCCTTACCTCTATGGCCGTTTTAGGCAGGCTCTCGGGCAAAGCGGTTTTTAGACAAGTTGTCGTAATAAGTAAATTATAAGGAGAATTTAGGTTTGAGCGAATTTCATTTACTCATAATAGAAGTTTGATCTACCTGCTAGTAAATTATTTTCTTATAAAATTTGTAATGTAATAAGATTTTTTTGAGCTCAAAGTTAAGGTGGCCGCTCTGAGCTGACTTTTCTTAATATCAAGTTTGAAAGAGGCACTGTTGCAGTGACTGAAAAGTTGAAATGGATATGTATTTCGGGTTGGATCCTCATTGTAAGAGGAGGTATGAGACGCATTTACTAAAAAAACCGGCCAAGAGCGTGGCGGCAGACGCTCAGTGTAGGGTTCCGTAGTTTCCCGTCTGACACAATAAGTGTTTTTTTTTAGAGTTAAATGAGAGTTAAGAGAGAGAGTTAAAAAAATGGGCTCTTTATTACATTGAGTTGACATACTAAGTACAGAATCCTAAAAACGGGCTCACAAAGGACGGTGATAACTAAAGAAAGAGACCCCATTGACTCAGGAAAAACCTTAGTATCTATCCCAGAACCTTAACTCTAACCTAGCCCAGAGTACAGAACCATCTCTCGGGGAACTGGATTACTAATAAATACAAACTAGACTAGAATACAAACTAGAGGGTTATAAAGTACCTATGTAGGGTTTTCAGTGGTAACTTTTGATTGCATGAACCGATTTCAATAATATTTTTTTTATTTAAAAGATGATACGTTTAGGATAATAAAATATGTACCTAAATTAAGTTAAGAAAAATGCTTGCGTAAACGGTTAAATTATAAACTTTGTTCAGAAAAATAATTTTGTACAACTTTTCAAAAACTGTTCAACCCTCAAATTCAACATAATTTTCCTAGAAAGTCTTTATAAAGTACTACCTACTTTTGATTTTTTTTCATATTTTCTAGACCAACAGGCTACTCTTGATGATGATGATGGATGAGCTGCTATGTAGCTGAGTAATTTATACTAGTTTTTTTTTCGTAAAGTGCACGGTACCTTTGGAACAGGGGCCTTCCTTACCATGACGTTTTAAATTCAGGCGAGCGAGTGAGAAAGAGGAAGAGAGTTATACACCCTATCTCGCTCCATCCCTTTAATAATTCAGTTTAGGTCGCCAAGTGGATCGCGCTAAAAGCTCGTGGTAAGGCCTTAGGAGCCCAATTGGTTTAAGCCGCGTAAAATTCGTCATAAATACATGATAAAAAAAATCTGTCCAGCAAGCCACGGTCACAATTACATGACAAACTTAAAAGTTTAAAGTATAGCTTTTTTTGTTTGTATTGTTAAAAGATTTTGTATGAAGGTGGAAAATTAAAAACTAATCTCCCGCTATGGGGTAAAAACCCATCTCTGTTCGTTCAGTTGCCCTTTGCGTTTCAGGACCACGGTTGTCCTTTTCTGAAATTACCCATAGGTGGTTAAAAAATGAAATCGCGGTGAAATCCGTGTCAAAGATATGAGTGTGTAAAATAGAGATGAAACGGATAGTGGTTTGGCCGGATACCGGATAACGGATATTCGGCAAACTACGTGGCCGGAGCGCCGGATATCCAACTACTGGATATTCAGCCCTTTATCGCGTTACATGACGCGATTAGTTTGATTTGCTAGAATTTATTTTACAGCACCTGGCAGTAACATTTACAGTGAAACGCTGTTTACGAAGCCAAATGGACTCGCCTCGAATGTCGAATAGGCCGGATACCGGTTAGTTACCGGATATCCGCTTCATCTATAAACACGAAAGTTTAATCTTACCTCGAATAATAACCTTCTTCTGCTCCTCCTTGTTGTTCGCGTTGGCGTCTCCAGACATTATAGTGTCCGTTGAGCAGCGGTCCACGCGCACCTGTGTATTACAGAAAATATCGAAGTTAATTTTAAGTTACAAAATAAAGTCAAAGAGGGATAATGTTTAAGAATTCTCACTGGAATTCTCATTGGAAATTAACTGTCACAATCACACGCGGAAATATGATTTATTTTGTGTGTGTGTGTTTATTAGGTACCTACTCCTTCACGCTCATACGGCTGAATAAATTAAAATAAAAATTATCGCAAGGCTAGAATACGTCCTGGACATTTGAGACTACTCTCTGCTTTCGCTGCTGACAGATGCTAGTAGGCAATCATTTAAATTTTAAGACTTTGGACTGCCTTCATTAAACTCCAAGCGAACGCCGGCATTCGCACTGTCATTGTCTTTCTAATGTGTCTCTAATTGACGGTACCTGAAGAGGGGTTAGATAGAGATGCGCCATTTTTCAGCCCCATTGCGCCAGTTGTGTTGAAGTCTCATAGGAGGCGAACCTATCTTGGCATCAACCGGACACACATCCACATTCTGGGCTGCTACTGGTAATTTCTAGAAAACTACCTGACCGGAAATCGAAACCAGGACCTCGGGCCTAAGCTCAGCAGTCGTGCTCGTGATCTAGACTAGACCAACGAGCCTGCTCCGCACACTTTAAATAAAATAGTACACCACTAACCTTTCGTATCTTTTCTCCTTCTCTGCTAAATAAATCCAAAGGCTGACTAGGTACCTATATCGATCTTCCAAAAAAAAACTTGGTATAAGGGTGTACTAACCAGTTCCCCAAGGAAGCTAATGTATCCAATGGCCAGCTTCAGGGTATCCACTTTAGAGAGCCTTTTCTCATAGGGCAGTGTGGGGATATGAGCCCGCAGCCCCTCGAAGGCATCGTTGATCGACTGCATGCGGCGGCGCTCGCGCAGGTTCGCAGCCTGACGCTGTTGAATCTGCTGCTGGGGGCATCGCAGCGAAGATCTACGCCTATGCAGGCGGCGAAAATCTGACCTGTAAGAGAATGTGACGATCAGTGAGGTACTTCTACTCTTGACCAGCTGAAGTAATAGGTAGCTTATTTAGCAATAGCTTTAATTCTGATAGCGTGCTCTTTCAAAATACCTAGTAATCTACACAAAATAAATTAAAAACTTATCTGTTTTAGTACTGCTAACTATGAAATCAATCAACTCTAAGATATGACAGTAAATCTACTGCTCCTTGTTCTATTCAAAGTATATCCAATCAAAATGTTGAACAGCTGATTTTTAGTGCCCTGTTTCTCTAAAGGCAAATCCAGAAGCCTTACAAGATATCTAGGTACATCACCTGCAGGTTTAGATTATGAAAAGGGATATCTGTTTATAATTATTTATTTGCCAAGGCCAGGCTAAAGCCAGAAATCAAGTTTCAATTGATTTAATTGATGAACAAGTCGAATCTGTCAGAGATTTTAGAAGAGCACACTCAGTCCTTCTTTTCTTTCATTTAGTTACTTGGTATTGCAGAAGAATGTGTACGTAAATGTCATTATATTACAGATATACTACGGGTTACCTTCGTCAAAATAAGAAAAACAATATTGGGCTTATAAGCCTGCGCTACAGCCTCGAATTTTGATATTAGTTATTTTATTAAGTTCAATATAAAATTGATACACATGCTAATCTACCTATAAAAACTCTATATAACTGAAGTATTAATTCAGTTATCAATGCACCTACGTAAGTTAATATTATGTATATTATTTACTTAAGATTTTGGCTCGGACAGTTCGAGCCTGAGGTATCTTGAGACATGAAACGATGAATTTGACTATTATTTAGATGTTCAAGTTCTATATCAACTATAAGGTTTTTTAAACATAATTCAGAAACAATAATAAATATAAAGACGATGAAAAGAAATAGCTTTGCCCAAGTCGCTGGAGCAATAATAAAACTCGTTACTACGATCGTCAGGCGCCAAAAAATAACGAAAAATGCCAAGCAATAATTAGGAAAAATTAGGACTTGGAATCACGTACTTAATTTTTTCTATAGACCCGTACCTTCTTCTCGGTGTAGACAGATTTTCTTGATCACTGGCGTACAAGCTGCCATCGGACAGCGAGGAGTCGTCGAACATATAGTTATCAGAACTATTGGCCGAGGTTGGTGAACCACCCACGGGCAAGGGCACTACTATACCCGTAGGATCGTCTAGAGACGAGCACGGGATTCCATTAGGTCCCTCCATCATAGAAAATAGTGAATAAAATATTCAAAATTTAAGTATTTTAAATCACAATATCACGACTTGAAAGACTGAACGAAATTCGAAAGACGTCCAACAGGAATGAACGCCGGAAGAGTTGTGTTGCCTATGGCAGTTGACGAGATTGTGTCGGTGCTCGGCACCCGGCGCGAGGTTCCGAGGGACGGCTACTCTCCCTGAGACTCCGCCCTAATACCAACTCTCCGCCCACGCGCCTAGCGACCAATATAATGAGACCCTCCTAACTTCGAACACTTTCTTCAGCTTTTTGTACAAAATGAAGGGTAGAATGGACCTTATTTAACTGGCTTCAAAATAATGTTCTAGAACAACTATGCTTAGGTTTTATAAGCCTTATCTTGTTATAGCTAAAGACTTTAATCAGATAATTAGAGCTGTGCATCCAATTTATTATCGTACATGAAAATGTGTTCATTATAATTTCATCGTGTCTGTTGGAAAATAGCCGCTGTCCAGCTGTCACATGCTAATTACGTTAGAGTGAAAAGGTGAAATGTGAATCCGTTAACTTTGAAGGTGGTTAAAGTTCAGCTTGTAAAATTAGAATACGAAGCTTTTTAAGTTGGAATATTTAAGTCAGCAAGGTGGATACATTACCTGATGTATTTAAGTTTGATATTACAAGTTATTATCTTAAAAAATACGAATGCTACTTGTAAGCTTTTCGTGAAGACAGTTTCTATGTTTTAATGAGTTTCTCATGAACAGACATTGTTAGTGTTATAGATACTAAACATTTTTGGGGGAAATTATGACGTGTCTAAATAAATAAAATAAAATAAAATATTATACAAAAAAAAAAATTAAACACGATGTTATTATTAGAAAGCCTGTTCGGTAACCACTCACTCAGGATAGTTAAACGTTTAAGTAGCAGCAATAAGGGTGATTTTCGTGGTTTAGAATATAAACACAATCAGAGGGTTGCCTATACTACTACTTCTTAACTCATACCAGGGGAATAAGTATTGATAATTCGACGAATTACTACGAAAACCACCCTTACTTTAAGGTGTTGAAATTATGTTTTCGATAGGTACCTAACTCGTGAAAACACTAACTATCTATATCTATCACACAGTTGTGGAATACCACAACTAAAAAAGGAAATAACTGTTTACAAAACAAGCTTTTAATGAAAATATTTTTTTCATAGCAAGCAATTTTATAGCTCGGTATACCTATATCGCACCTTTAATCCAATACCGTCACTATCATAAATAAGCAAATTATGCAGGAGAGCTATTGTAAGATTTACGGGAAACATTAAGTGATATGAATAAAGTTATATTAACTTTTCAGGAATAATTATTTTTTTATGTCATTAGTTATTGAAATCAAAGCAATCTGTAAAGTTAGCGCTCCGCTAACAGATGGCGTTAAAAACAGTTTTTTGAAGAATTTCGTTTAGTGACGGTATTGGATTAAAGGTGCGATAATGAATACTCGTCACGACGAATCATACGAGCCCAAACTCGATGGGGTTGTGTCGTTTAACTACCAAATTCCTATAGCCAACTTCTGATAATAAAACTAGCTTCGGAAAAACCCAAAAAAAATACTTAGAAATCGGAAATGGTTCTGGCTTGTGATTCAGACTTCCAAAATTAAAGTTATTTTGCATTTTTAGTTTTGTTTTTGAAGTCGGTTGTTTTTTTTTTTTAATAAAAAACTAGCTTTTGCCCGCACGGCTTCTCTCCCGCTCTTCCCTACTATACCCTACCCTACCCTGACATGCCCTACCCTACCCTACTCTACCATACTATACCCTACTACACCCTACTCTATCTACTCTACTCTACCCTACTCTACTCTATCTACCCTACTCTACCATACTCTACCCTACTCTATCTTACCCTACCCTACACTATCCTACTCTAGCCTACTCTAGCCTGCTCTAGCCTGCTCTAGCCTGCTCTACCCTGCTCTACCCTGCTCTACCCTGCTCTACTCTACCCTGGTTCAGCCGTTCTCGAGTTTTATCGAGACTAACATAATTGCAATTCATTATTACCGACTTCGCAAAAAGGAGGAGGTAGCGCTATCTCACAGTGTTGTCACATAGCGCATGTCAAATAGCGCTATCTCACAGTGTTGTCACATATCAAATATAATAATAATGACACCACTAGCAATACCAATTAAAAACCCTTACATAAATATATTGCTTTGCTTAAAAAATGTGTTTCAATCAGAAATTATATATCTATGAGTACTGTTACTAATAATTTGGCCACCTTATAGTACGCCATTTGTTTAACCACGCTTCAATTTCTAATAAGTGGGCTTGTAGGTTTTAAGATGCCAATTCAGGGTCTTCATGTACCGATAAGAGAGCTGTGTCGTCTGTGTAAGTAGCGATTGTATTATTGAGATATGTAAGAAGGTCTGCAGCGAAAAGCGCGTACAATACTGGACCCAAGATGCTTTCTTGTGGCACTCCGGAAAGTATTTCACAAATTTCTGAGGTTATGTTATTGCACTTTTTTTTTCTCTCGACGGGGAAAATCATCATTGACAAAACCCGCTCTTGGGTGGAGCGGGAGATAGTGTCAGACTCTTACTGACTAAAAACCCCGCGCCGTTCCTTCTAGCCTTCATACCGGGGCTCTAGTTTCCTTTCGGATAACCCCGACCCCGGTAGGCTTCGACCCAGATGGGCCCCTCCTGTTGCTGACAACTCCTTGAGGCGCGCGGGAACAGTGCGCGCCGTCGACGCCTTGGCTCGGTCCGGACAGTTACCGGACGATCGGACAGCGAGCTACCCATGGCTCGCTGTCCACAAGCCCGCGTCTACGGTGGCTGGAAATCGGGGCTGCAACCCCGGCGGCGGTGGCTGCGAGGGCGCCTGAAGCGGTCGGCCTCCTCCTTTGCTAGCATTACTGCTTCGCAGAAGAAGGCGACCGCCTGCCACTCTTCCTCGCTCCGGACCATGGCCTGAACCAAGGCCCGGCGCGAGAGGTCTCCGCCGCCGATCGCCCCCACGAGGGCACGGCGGTGCTCTGCCCAAGCAGGGCACACCTCGACTGTATGCTCCACCGTGTCCTCCGGGCGTTCCGCACAGTGGCGGCACCGCACATCTCTCGACGTGTCCAGTCTCCCTGGTGACTGGGGTAGATAATGTACCTGTCCGACAGGTAAGCCACTCGACAGAGGTATTCGGGCACCCGGTGGTACCGGAGTACCCTCCGGATTGTACTCCAGGGCAGGGAGTTAAAGGCGTTGGCAATGTCCAAGGACACTGCCTCGATGCTCCTGCCCTGGGACACCGCTTCCCCTGTCGTGAGGGCTCGCACGCGCATGACGGCATCAACCGTAGAGCGCGCCCTGCGAAAGCCGAACTGTCCGTCCGCAAAGTCCGGCCCCACCCGTGTTAGCCGCGCGACGAGGCGGTTTGCAATGACTCTTTCAAAGAGCTTGCCCACCTCGTCGAGCAGCACAATGGGCCGGTACGCGGACGGAGAGTCCGCAGGGCGCTCTGGCTTCGCGATGAGGACCAGTTTCCCCATCTTCCAGCGAAGTGGGAACTGGCCCCTCTCCATACATGCGCTGAAGAGCCCTCTTAGTCGAGGCCCGAGAGCCTCCATGGCCAGGACCCAGGCTTTCCCTGGCAAGCCGTCGGGTCCTGGGGCGGTGTTCTTGGCACTCAGCCTTCGCACCGCCACTCTCACCTCTACCTCGGTCACCTCTGGAGCGTTGTCGTCGTCGTCGCTGTTGTATGTTACTTGACCTCGCAACAGCGGTCGCTTAACCCTTCAGATACCGTCAATTAGAAACACAATAGTAAGACAATAGATGCGCGGCCACCGGTGGTCGCTTGGGGATTCATGAATTAAGGTGGTGCATCATGACTCACATTTTCACTGTTTTTCATACAACCGCTCATAACTGATTATGACGTTATTACACATTTTTCATTAGATATTTTGGAAACACAGTATCTTTTGGATAGTATCTAGGTTTCTAAAGAAACCAATTTCTAAATTTGTGTAAAACTAATCCAGTAAAAACCTTTGAAAATGTCCTATTTTGTATGAACTTTGACACTTCATAAAATTATGAAGTGTTTTTTGACTTTTTTAATTTTTAGGCAAATGCCTAAAAATTAAAAAAGTCAAAAAAGTAATCCTCTAGAGACCTTGCAAATTTTATTAAGATTCTAAATGATGACATTTTTTTTCAAAAACTTTTAAGGGTTTAAAAAAAACAGCTATTTCCTGGAGCAAGTTTTGTGAAATTTTCGAGTAAATCTCGGAATTACCGAATACTAACAGAGTTTCCAGGCGTTATCTCTCTTTTTTGCGTTGCCTTTTCGTCAAACATCGCGTTGGATTGCATTAAATGAAGTAACAAGCTTTTAAACCATTTTCGATGTTTACGATAAGCGAGTGGAGAAGGACCCTCTTAAGTACGATTTCAATATGTGAAAGAAAGAATGAAGAAGCAACTGTTTGGTTTTGTAGAGCAGTCCCTCATGCTACAACTTGTCAAATGCCTGTACAATGTCAAGAAAAACCGAGAAGCAATATTCCTTATTTTTAAATGCACGGCCAATTAAGTCGGTGCTGCGATGTACTTGCTCGATGGTTCCGTGCTTCTCTAAAGCCAAACTGATGGGACCGGATTACTTCCGCTAAGTGTGGTCGCATTCTACTAAGCAGGACCTTCTCTAGCAACAGACAGGAGGCTGATAGGTCTGTAGGAACTAGCTTCATGTGGTGATTTCCTTGGTTTGAGCACCATAATGACCCGCGCAATTTTCCACTAACACGGAAAGCTTCTCAGTCTTACTTAAGCATGCATTGATGATGTTTGTGAGCATTAAAATACCCTTTTTGGGCAAGTGGTTTAGTAGGTTGCGACTTGCGTCAGTCAAGTCGTATCCTGGAGATTTCCCATCTTGGAAGTTCATTACTTCTCGCCATATCTCCTTTAGAGATGCACTTTTTAACTCTTCAATCGTGATAATTAAAGGCAGAATAGAAAGAAAATAATGTTGCGTAAATGGTTTAATGAATTAATGGAGGGGACATCTGCAGCAGACAGTTCAAAAGTTGCCGAATGTCCTCATCGTGTTCAGGGTTGGTGCTCTCATCAACTCTCATGCGGTTTGTATCTTAATAAAACCATAAGTCGATGATGATACAGCTATAATTACTGTTATTGGGAAGAAATTATCAACGACCAATAAATGAAAGTAGGTAGGTAAGTCAAGTGATTAGTTGTTGATAATGTATTCAATCAATGAAATACACGTATTATAAAAATGTCAGAACAAGTATATTTTGCGTTTTGACAATTCGCTTTTTACGGTTGATGTTTATCCACTAGCTCCGCATTCTCAATATCATTTAGAGAATTTCTTACAGCTTGTGGCCATGCGTGCAGTAGCATAATGGACTCTAATGAAGAAGGATTAAATGCGCGAATAGCATGGCTTTTGGGCACCACAAAAAAGCTAGAAGAGGCTTCAAGCTTTTTTTGTGGCGGCATGCACCACCGCACACGAGCCACAAATAAGGCCGCCGTTAAAAAAGCTTGAAGCAGCTTTTTTTGTGGCCCGTGTACGGTAGGATCACCATAAATACCCGAGGCCCCATCGGGGCAGTTATAATTTTGGGTTCTTTTTATAGTGTTTAGTGTGTTCGTCGGTAAAAAGGGCAATAGCAAAGCCATTGCATTGCTAATTTAAAAAAAGGGAACATTTAACAAAACCTCAAATAGTTTTGCTTTTCCTTAGTAGAATTATGTATTTATTAATTAATTATCGAGGAAAACCTAACAATTAATTAACACTATTCCTTTTCATATTTGTCGAAAACATTTATTTGGGACAGTAATTGTCGTTACTGTCCCAAAAAAATCTTAAGTGATAATTAATTTTACATTGAAGAATAGCTTCCGTGAAAGCTCTTTGTCTAGGTCGATTTTTTTTTAACTTGTAGCCCTGCGTTCGACCATGTTTGTCGGGACATATTCTAGATTGTCGGGACGTCGGTACAATACCTTTAATAACGGTGACATGTCCCGACGTATCGGGACGATTAGCAACCCTAGTGTACGGGGACACTAATACGAAAAAGTCACCATTTTTTTTCCAAATTTAATTTTTGTAACGTAACGTATTCAAATACTGTATATAGTTTTGAGGTACCTATTTATGTGCAGTTATTTCCCGCTTTTTCTAATAAAAAGAATTTGCTAGTAAATGAGAATTGCTATGATTGCTCTGCATAAAGTAGGAATGGAACCTACAGCAATTTTTAAAACGCCAGCTTGGTATCAGACTTATGTTTGACATTTTTATAGTGATTTTAGGCAGGTCAAACAAGTAGGTCCTACTTGTTTAAAGATAACTGAAATCGCATTTTTAAATATTAACACAAACGCATCGAGCGATCGAGCCCTTACCACCGACTTATCGTAAGCAACATCCTTATAAAAATGCATTTTAGATCTTATTTCGAATGTAGGCTTTGATTTAGTTCAAAAGTTTGCATTTTCAAAAGGATGTCGCTTACGATAAGACGGCGCGGTAATGGCTCAACGTATAAGAGTTTTGACTGAAGGAATTTAAAACTAGGTATTGTCTTCAATTAATGATACTTACTGTAACATATACCTAAGTACATATCTCTTAAATGACATGGATTTAACCAGTATACAAAATTAATAATATTATTAATATTAATTAATAATACTTATTTTTACTTAGCTATCAACTCTCATCATAAAACACCTACAGATACCTATATACTTTGATTCTATTACCTACAAAATTGTTGTGACAGCCACTTAAAAGTTGATTAAAGTTTTAACTACGTTTTTTTTATATCTTAAACTAGTGCTAATTGCGCTCCCACTTGATGGTGAGCAGTGATGCAATCGTTGATGGTAAGGCGCACTAGTTTATTAAGAGCCTATTCACTCCAGCCTTGAAGACACCCAAATTACAATCGGACGGGAAGATCGCAGCAGGCAAATTATTCTAGTCCTTCGATGTACGCGGTATAAATGACGAGGCGAAGCGCTTAGTCCAAACCGTAGAGGTTTCAACAACGTAAGGGTGGGTACTTGTCGTATGTTGGGTCGTCCGATGGTAGAAATGAGATGGCGGAATCAATGCAACCTGTAAAACACTGAAAGGCTGGCTACTCTACGCCTGTGCTCAAGGTTTTGAAGATTGGACTTAACCAAATCTGGATCACCAATCAGCCTCTACGCCAGCCTTTCCACCGAGTCCAAAGCTGCTAAGTGGCATTTTGCAGTTCCAGCCCATATGTGGCTGCAGTACACCACACACGAACGGACCGGTGCTTTGTATAACATTAAAAGCTGTCCCGGTGTAAAGTACCGCCCGACCTTTGCTAGACTTAATGAAGCGCCCAAAATTGAGGTCGAGAAAACTTCAACTCCCAAGAGCTGAAGGCTGCTGACTCAAGCTGATCTAGAACATTTTTTTGGTGATTTATAACAAACTTTAAAAATCATCAAATTTTTTTTTTAATATTACGAAATAAATTACAACAAAAATCTTATATAGGAACAAATTAAAATGATCATTGAAGTACAATTTGCCACTCAAAGTACACTTTCTACAATCACATTTCGACTTCTGTACCAAAAATCTGAGTTCCAATGCGCAACGCACTGAAAAAGGTTTTAATAAGTCATTTCTAGCATGAAAAACCCGTACCATTACAAATGGAGTCCTTGAATATTAGCAGTTTTTGGTTGGATAGTTTTTTGGAAGACCAGCAAGCTAAATATTCCAGAAAATAATAACATATGATTTAAAGAACCTATTTTTAAATGTAAAATTTTTCATGAACAATAAAGTGGCTGTCTGTAAGTGCAATAAGGTGGTATCACGAAAAAACTACAATATTTTTCTAAATATATTTCCTACCAAAGTGAGTCGAAATAAAAGCATATATTGGCAAAATATTGATTGGATCTAAATTTTTTACAAATAAGAAAAAAAGGCTTTCGGATTCGACACTCGAGCTCACGAGGAAGAAGCGTGAGATGATTCTGCATTCTTCAGACGATACGTGCAGATACCGGCAGCTCAATAGACGCATATCAAAGTCTTAAACGCGACCTTCGTCGCTTTAATACTGAGAGAATTAAAGAGGCGATTGAGCGGAACAAGGGTATAAAGTTTTTGCACGAGATTTGTCTATTGGACATAGCCAGCTAACAAAACTGAAGACCGACGATGGCAGAGTCATTTCCGTCAAATCGGACCTTCTGGGAGAGATCGAGGCCTTTTATGGACAGCTATACACGTCTATCACTAAACCCGCTGCAAATCTAGCAAATGACCCAAGAACTAGATTGATTCGACACTATACCGAAGATATACCAGACGTCAGCCTGTACGAGATTAGGATAGCTCTGAAGCAGCTGAAAAACAACAAGGACGAGTGAGTACGGAATTACGGCTGAACTCCTGAAGGCGGGTGGAAAACCAGTCCTTAAGGCCCTTCAGAAGCTATTGAATTCCGTCACCCTCGAGGGAAAATGCCACAGGCATGGAACAGAGGTGTGGTGGTACTCTTCTTTAAGAAGGGCAACAATGCCCTGCCTAAGAATTACAGACCCATCTCACTACTGACTATAAGCTGTTATCCAGAGTCATCACAAACCTTCTCGCGCGCATGTTCGATGACTAGCCGGATTCCGAAAAGGCTTTAGTACCGTGGACCACATACATACGCTGTGGCAGATTATATATTTATTATTTATTTATTTAATACTTCATGCACACAAAAGTACAGAGGCGGACTTAATGCCTTAGGCATTTTCTTCCAGTCAACCTTTGGGCGATGCAGAGAACAATGGTAGGTGCAATAAACGAAATAAGGTGAATACAAGAATTGATATACTAATAAACTATAAACATAATATAATTATATATTAATATATACTCAATTTAATAAACTACATATATACACTAATATTGTCAAACAATTTGTTCAAATCAACAATTGGAAAACCTTAACGTTGTGATGATATCACTGCCAACCTCTTATGAATTATCTCGCGAACTTTAGATTTGAATGATAATCGGTTTGTTGCCATCCTGATCTCCTGATTCCACAAAGAAATCGCTTGAACAAAGAAAGAATAGTGAAGAAAGTCAGTACGGTGATATAGAAGACTGAGGAGTATAATCAGCCTCGCTGCTTAGCGTTTGAGGACTACGAAAAAACCTTTGATTCGATGGAGACCTGGGCTGTACTGCAGTTTATCCAACGGTGCCAGATTGACTATCATTACATCGAAGTACTGAAGTGTTTGTACAAAACGCCACTATGTCAGTCCGACTTCAAGACCAGACATCGAAACCTATCCTCTTGCAGTGAGGTGTGAGGCAGGGAGACGTCATTTCTACGAAACTGTTCACGGCCGCAATGGAGGATCTCTTCAAGGTTCTAGAATAGAGAGGACTAGGCATTAATGCCCTTCCCCCCGGATCTCTGTGTGGTGCAGACGTGTTTTAATTCAGCTGTATAGTCAAAATTTAATTTAAATAAATAAAATCAAATCATAAAAATTCGTACAAGTACTGGGCGCACATGAGCAGTAAGAAATAACCTAGTGAGCGACGAATGTCACCTACATCAGCTATCGCCGCGCACCAACTGTGAGTAATTAGCTAATTAACCAATAAGTTCCAAACCACACCCTCGACGCTAATCACCCAGGCGCTCATTGCGCGCACGTGCCGCTACGGTCGCCGCCCATCATCAGTAAGTGCGTGCGCGCTGGAGGCGTAGCGATTGCCAGATACCAGGCTACCAGGCGAAAGCATTCCAGTTTAAGTAAACATGTCGCTTCAACGAACTCCGCCACAGATTGCGACCTCCTCGGAATCTATGCTGTCTCCCCACTGCAGTGATTCTGAACCAAGTATTCCCGTCTGCCATTTTGATAAAGGTCACGACGAGCTTTCTAAAAATGTTAGCATTCGTGCATCGAAACGTAAATTTGATCATGAATATAAAGTGGAGTGGAAATCTTTCAAAACCGAAATAATGAGTACATTCAAATCTTGGTCTGACACTCAAAATAATAAAATTGACCAAATACTTACTAGCGTAAATGAGATACGGGAAGAATATCGTGAGCTGAGGAAATCCGTTGAGTTCAATTCCGGCAAGTTTGATGAAATAATTGCAAATATATCGAAACTGGAAAAGGAACGTCGCGACCAACAAAAATACATTCAAACACTCGAAACCAAACTTGAATATATGGAGAGAAGCTTAAAATGCTCAACTGTCGAGATACGAAACATCCCTAAGAGTGAACACAAAGAGACGACCACAGATCTGCTAAACACAGTAAAAAAATTAGGGAAAATTGTCAACATAGACATTGAAGCATCAGATATTCGAGACATTTACCGAGTTAACACCAAATCTGACAGTTATAAACCCGTTATCGTCGAATTAACTAGCAAAATTGTAAAGGACAACATCATAACTGCCGTCAAAAAGTTCAACCACGAAAATAAAACTGGCAAATTAAACACTACCCACTTACAAATAAAAGGGCCGCAGACTCCGATATACGTAGCAGAAACCCTAACGGCAAACGCAAGAAAGCTTTTTTATTTATGCAGAGAATTTGCCAAAGAATACAAATACTCGTTCTGCTGGGTAACGCATGGACGGATATTCCTACGAAAAGCTGAAGGGCAGAAGCAAATTTTGGTGGAAAGTGAATCTGATCTCAATAACCTTAAAAAACAATGACTATTTACTGTAATTGTTAAACCTAGGTACAGCATGCAATGTTTTATATTTATGTCATTTTTAGTTTTAACTTTTCTATTTTTTTGTTTAACTTTTATTTTTGCTTTAATAACAGAATACCAACAGCGCCTGTACTTTTTGAATATTTACATGGTGGCAATAACACACTGCGACACAAATCATTGCTCACAATTTCACTACACTCAAAACATAAACACACAATTGACACACACTATTTACAATCACATATACACATACAATGAAAAGTTTGAATTTATGCATTTAATAGCCTTCAGTCCCTACTATCAAATGGAAACCATACCAATACTGATGCCAATGTTGCAAGCACTTATCTTCAAATGGTCATATAGCTGGCACCTCCGGTTCTCTCGTAACAAAATTCGATAATTCCAACTTGACTATAATTGAAGACCTTGACACCACGGCTAGTGTTGACTGTACGCAGCTTACGGATTCATCTCAATGTTCTCTTGTTTTAAATAATGTCACGGGTTCGAATCCTATTTGTATTCTTTGTTTGAATATTCACAGTATATACTGCAACTTTGATTTACTGCTTTCCTTTTTAGCAACCATCAATACAACAGTAGATATCATAGTATTAACTGAGTGTTGGACAAAAAAGGGAGTTGCACCTCCCAACTTAAATGACTACAACGCGTACTACACTAAGAACACCTTGAACCAGAATGACGGTATAGTAGCATACGTTCGAACAGAAATCAGTGTTGCTGCTTCTGAGCCAAGCATGTTGGAGGGTAACTGTTTGCAATTAGACACGGCTCGGCATAGTATAATTTGCTCTTATCGTCCTCCTAGCTACAAAAACCCACAACTCTACCTAACATCAATAGACGAGATTCTTAAGAAGATTCGTAACAGGGAAATAGTCTTTACTGGGGACAATAACATCAACACGTTGCCTTGTGGCGTAAATAACAGTTACGCAAATGACTATTTATGCATCATGGCATCGCATGGCCTACAACAGGGCATACTATACCCAACCAGAGTCAACACCTGTCAAGACCATTTTATGGTTAGATCAAAAGAACGATGGCAAACAATCGTCTTTCCAGAGCTAACAGACCATAGTCCCATACTATTGTGTATCAAGCACGCAGGTTTACCTAAAAGTAAACCGTTGTATCTAAATACAAAACTAGACTATGATACCGCACATTTAAAGTTGAAAGAGGTGGATTGGTCTGAATTCTATAAGCTAGATGATGCTAACGTCGCCGCGGAATACTTAGTGAAGACGATCCAGAGTATTATGAGTAATTGTACAAGTATCTCCTCCAAACCTAAAAGAAAAGCCCCACTGAAGCCATGGATTACTGTAGGCGTTGTTCGATGTATCCGTAAAAGAGACAAGCTTCATCAAAAATCTAAGAAACAACCCGAAAACGAACACCTGCACCAGATATACACTAACTACCGAAATTCATGCAATAAAATTATTAAATCACTGAAATCTCAATACTACTGTGCGGAACTAAAAATTAATAGCAACAATCTCAAAAAAACCTGGAGTATCATAAAGGACATTTGCAATATGAAAAAACGTAATGACACACCTAAAGAACTACTGCAAATAGATAGCACACCAATTAAGTCACTGAATCAGGTAAACAAGTACTTCACTTCTATTGGTAGTGAGCTAGCTGATGCCACTCTCTACAGGTTAAACAAAACTGAAGCTGAATTAGCTTCCACACCAGATATAAACACAGCGCCAACCAACATGTTTTTCACGCCAACAGACGCAGCAGAAATAGGCAGCATTATTGCATCTCTGAAAACAGATAGCGCACCTGGCCCCGATAATATTTCTAGTAGGTTCATCAAGTTAGCTAAAGACGAACTGGCAGAACCTATCAGTTACCTTTGCAATTTAAGCTTGGGACTAGGCACTTTTCCCAAAATCTTTAAACAGGCAATAGTTTCACCAATACACAAAGCTGATGACAAGCAACGACCTTCAAATTATAGGCCCATCTCGCTGCTCTCGTGTGTATCGAAGGTTCTTGAGAAGCTAGTAACAAAAAAACTCGTCCGCTACTTGGAAAAAAACAAGTTGTTAACCGAACGACAATTTGGATTTCGAAAGGGAATATCTACAAATGATGCCCTACTAAAGCTGACATCGATAATTACAAAGCATGTCGATGCAGGAGAAAAAGTTATTGGCGTTTTCCTCGACTTAAAAAAAGCATTTGATACTGTATCGATTCCTATACTGCTAACAAAACTATGCAGTATGGGTATAAGGGGACACGTCCTTCAGTGGTTCCAGGACTATCTGGCGGGTAGGGAACAGCGTGTCAGGGTAGGAAACCACCTCAGTGATGCTGCAACTTGCACATTTGGCATTCCACAAGGAAGTACGACTGGTCCGGCTCTCTTTTTGGCTTACATAAACAGTCTAGCGGAGATTGCTATTCCCAACGCGGAAATTATTATGTTTGCAGACAATACAGTTATCTTGTTTCATGGCCAAACATGGGAGCAGGTGCGGACTGTAACAGAAAGCGGTCTTGCAATTGTCACAAAGTGGCTCGAAGATAACCTGCTGTCGCTGAATACGTCCAAGACAAAATACCTATGTTTTACAAAGACTCCTATTTCTCGCCCGGACTCGAGGTATAATATACGAATTCATGCTTTCCCGTGTAACCGAAATCCCGGCGGGAGTGCTCAATGTACGTGTGATGTCTTGACAAGATCAAACGTTATAAAATACTTGGGCGTTACAGTTGATGAAAATCTAAACTGGAATCACCATGTTTCGAGTCTAAGTGCTCGACTACGAAAATTAATTTATATATTTAAACAACTAAGAAACATTGCATCCACAAAGCTTCTGATATCAACATATAAAGCACTAGGCGAATGTGTACTTAATTATTGCATCTGCTCCTGGGGTGGCGCATCCAAATCAATCATAATTGAACTGGAGCGTGCTCAGCGTGTGCTCCTCAAGGTTTTAATGTTCCTTCCATACCGGCACCCCACAACAGATTTATACAATCGTACTGGTGTCCTCACAGTTCGTAAACTCTACGTAAGTCAAGTACTTCGCAGATTCCACCGCATCACAATTCCCCAGTTGTTGCCGACCACTAAGAGACGTTTTATATGTCCAGCGCCTTTCGTGAGGTCCACGTTTGCAAGACGACACTACAACTCCACAGCACCGCGTTTATATAACAAATTACCTATAAAAAATGCTCAAAATTTAAATAACCACAATTTTAGGAACAGTGTACTTAACTGGCTCAGTAAATTAGAGTATGAACAAGTAGAAAATCTGGTAACCAGTAACACAAATAAATAAAAGGACTATACTTTGAAGACATCCACACACTCTCAAACACACCCTAATTCTTACAAACACACCATCATAATCATGAATAACACCCCACACCACACGAAGTTCACATGACTAACCTTTTATTATTGTTATTTTTATTCTATAATTTTTTTTTATTCCATATCATAATCAATTTTGCTTTTTTTTTTAATGTGATTGTCTTATTTTTGTTATTATAATTTAATTATTTTTTTTTAATTTCCTAATATATGAATTGGCATTGTTTGTAAACAAATTATTATATGTGCAGGAAGGGAACTGCCTCCTGAGATACAGGTTCACTTCCTAGTTCAGGAGGCAGAACATTTATGTAAATTGTGACACTTGTTTGCAAATAAATGATTATTATTATTATTATTATTATTAATGTCAATGGCGTGTGTATCACTCACTTTCGGTTGGCCGACGACATAATAGTCATAGCTGAGACTACGGAGGAACTCAGTACAATGCTCGGTGACCTCAGTAGAGCTTCTGAAAGAGTGAGACACAAAATGAACATGGACAAAACCAAAGTTATGGTTAACATCCATGTAGCACCCATTCCTGTTAAGATTGTTTCTCTTCCTTTACATTCGAAATTGTGGACGATTACGTTTACCTGGGACAGACGGTCCAGTTGTCAAATCCGACTCGGCTGGGCAGCGTTCGGGAAGCTGCGCAGTATCTTCTTGGCCAATATACCACAGTGTCTGACGAAAGTCTATGACCAGTGCGTGTTGCCAGTGATAACATATGGCTCCAAAACGTGGTCACTAACAATGGGCCTCATAAGAAGACTCAAAGTTACCCAAAAGGCGATTGGGCACGCCACGATTATGGCGGTAAGTCCCCTCTTTGAGGCGTGGCTGGAAAGACCTCACGGCGTTCTTACCTTCCGCATGACGCAGGTCCTCACCGGAAATGGCAAGTTCGGGAGGTTCCTGCATCGGATTCAAGCGGAAGAGACGCCCGGGTGTCGCCACTGTGCGCAACGCCCGGAGAACACGGTGGAGCACACCGTCCAGGTGTGCCCTGCCTGGGCGGAGCATCGCCGTGCCCTCGTGGGGGCGATCGGCGGCGGAGACCTCTCGCGCCGGGCCCTGGTCGAGGCCATGGTCCGGAGCGAGGAGGAATGGCAGGCGGTCGCCTCCTTCTGCGAAGCAGTAAAGCTTGCAAAGGAGGAGGCCGACCGCATCAGGCAACGGCGCCCTCGCCGCCGTCGCCGGGATTCCGATCCCGATTTCCGGCCACCGTAGACGCGGGCTCGTGGACGGCGAGCCATGGGTAGCTCGCTGTCCGATCGTCCGGTAATGGACCGAGCCCAAGACGTCGACGGCGCGCACTGTTCCCGCGCGCCTCAAGGAGTTGTCAGCAGCAGGAGAGGCCCAGCTGGGTCGAAGCCTACTGGGGACAGGGTTGTCCGAAAGGGAGCTCGTGCCCCGGTATGAAGGCTAGAAGGAACGGCGCGGGGTTTTAGTCAGTAAGAGTCTGACACAGTCTCCCGCTCCACCCAAGAGCGGGTTTCGTCAAAGATGATTTTCCCCGTCGACAAAAAAAAAACCCAAAGGGCGATGGGAAGGTAAAACAATTACTCGTTGCTACAAAATATTAACAGGAACCTTACAATCTAGCTTTATGAATAATTCATTTGCTTATGCCACGCTCAAATTACTATTTCTTAATTATGTACTTTATCGTACACTTCAAATAAATACAAACACAGAACATAACCGGTATAAATATATTTAAAGCAGGGACCGCAAACCGAAAAAATATCGGTTTTAACGGTTAACGGTATGACGTCATACCTTTTTATTTCAATACCTCAAAATACTGGTACCGTTATTTTACACTACTGAAAAATTACGATACCGAAATTTTTCTCTACCAAAAATAAAAGGGTACCGTTATTTTTTACGCTACGTAAACCTTTAACATTAAGGTACCCGTTGAAACCTCACTACTGCGCTCTATCGTCGTACTGCGGCTGGCTGCCCGTTGCCAGTTTTCACTCGTTATGGGTTTTCAGGGTTATGATTTTGACAGGCTTAACTTGTCAACATTTTGAACAACGTCATTCGTTGTGTCAAGTCAGTCTTTTACCTATTACAGAACGATACTGCGGCGGTAATATAACGTGCGGCGTGGCGCACTCTACGCCGATCGCAATACACTTGTCGCGAGAGCTGGCAACGTCGCAGGTCGTAGGTACTCTCCTCACGAGAAATAACTCCGGCACCGGAATTAATTCGGTTAAATAAAGATATAGCGGTACCTAAAAAAAATAGCGCTGTCGTTGTTTTATACCGGTATCGTAACCGCAAATCTTAACCGCTTTCGGTGTACCTTTAAAATAAAGCGGTACCGGTTTTTAATACCAGTAGCGTAACCTTATACCTTAATCGAAAACGGTCCCTGATTTAAAGATGCATCCAAACGTGTGCTCGTAGTTGACACTTCGCTTATCCAAGGGCTAGTTTTTACTTCGGCACCAGTCTTTTAGGCACACTTCATTTAGATAGAGGTCAGTGGTGCTGTCCCACTGACCTCTACTGTGGTAGTTATATAGAGGTCAGTGCTGTCATATGGTAGTTATATAGAGGTCAGTGGTAAACTTCCAGTCGAGGACGCTGTGGAGAAATCTTTATGCCAGATTTTATTTAAGGTAGGAGTAACTTTTTAATAAAGTGTATCAAAGTGTATATTCCTGTAGTGTAGTCTACACAGCAACAATTGTGTCTACTTAGTACAAAAAGATAAAATTATCACTCATTTTTAACAGATTTTCTATATATATTTTTATTTCACCAAAAATAAATACATCGATTATTATATTATAATTATCTATAGTTTAAATTATTTTAACATTCATTTATAGTGTTGTTACATGTGCGACGCTTATCAGAATAGTAGGTTTGTAGGATACTAGTTCTAAGTTTAAATTGTTACTAACAAAATATAGCAAGTTCCGAAATAAACTTATTATTATTATTATATAATCCATAAAAGAATGTTACATTTTAAAATAAAAAGTCAACCAAACTAATACATGTTGAAATTATTTAGGATAAAAACTTATTACCTATAACATTTATTGGTATTTTAAACATACCTTAATCTTTATATATTTAAACTATATGATATGACATTAATTTGCTAACATAGTTACATTTTATGCCAGACATTTTCCAAACACAACATCTATACAACAACAATATTATTATATATAGTATGGAAATTTGACTAAAATATGTGAGGGTCTGTTTTACAGTTACCACATACATGACGCTAAATCTCACAGACAGTTAATTTATGTAGAGAATAAAACACACACTTTCTAAGTCAAGCCACAGCCACAGTATTTTTTGATCTCAACGCACCCACTGCAAACGTAAATTTAATAAGTGTTTATAGAAATAAAAGTAGGTACGAAAAAAGTTAATCCAACAGCTTTCTGGTTTTTGAGGAGGAAAATAATCAAATAATTTCTCTCGTTCTGAGTGGAGCGAGAGGGAGTCACTGAGTTGTAGGTACAGACTAAAACCAACTGTGTTCCTTTAGTTGTTATTTGCGTTCCAGGGCCACGGTAAATCTTTCGGACAATCCTGCAGCATTGCAGCTTACAATGAAACTTTACATATTCAGGAAACTACTTTCTGGGCTTGTCCAGCCACCACTCCATATTGATCGGCATATTTGGAAATTCGTCTGTTGCATCTGTTTGTGATGTATTGTCTGCGTATACCCTTGGTGCTTTATCTGGGTCCTCTTCGTCAGAACTCCATATACCAGGATTTTCCAACTCGTATAGCCTCATCGCTTTCTCTAAAATAGACAACTGGTTTTCATTAGGGTTATTTTTTATTAACACCGTTTTTTTTGTTACATTTTGTTTACTAGTCGACGCATTGTCTTTATAAGTCGCAATTTCCTTATCAGTTACATTTTTGTTACTAAAAGCATTTACTTCATCAGGTGCATAAACTTTATCAAGTTCATTTTTGTTATCATATTTATATACTTCATCAGGTGCATTTTTTTTATAACTAACATTATCTCTAACAGTTACATTTTTGTTTTTATATTCATTTGCTTCATCAGGTGCTTTTACATCATCAGGTGCATTTACTTCATCAGGTGCATTTACTTCATTAGGTGCGTTTTCTTCATCAGGCGGATTTTCTTTATCAGTCCCATTTTTTTTAACAGTCGGTTTTTTCTTATAAGTCCTAATTTCTTTACCAGTCGCATTTTCCATATCAGTCATATTTTTTTTATCAGTCACAAACCTTTTATCAGTCACTTTTTCTTTACCAATCACTTTTTTGTGGTCAATCGCATTTTCCTTAACAGTAGCTCTATCGTTATCAATTGCTTTTGCTTTTTTAGTATGCAAAGGTTCATTGATAACATTATTTCGTTTTCTTATTCTCTTTAGTTCATACTCAGGCGCTGGGTCCGTAATTCTTTCTGTCCTCGGAATGTGCGACTTTTTTACATTCCAAGTTCTTAGGTCCATTAAATCCCAAGATGGCTCATCAAACTGAAGTACAGCTTCCATCTCACTGAAACAATCAAGAAACACTAATTTTATAGTTTCATTGTAATACGGAAAGTAGACAGGTGAAGTCAGAATCAAAAGATGGTTAAATAAACCATTTTAGAACAGAATATATATTATGTATAGTTAACCGACTCATTTAATTTTTCCTATGTTTATAAAATTTATAATTACCGAGATTGATAAACGCTGTGTAGGAATCTCAAACTGTCTTTATATCTTTTGCCCGGGTCTTCATTTTTGTAATAGCTGTCCCTGAGTTCCACCCAAACTTTCTGAAGTTCAGCAACTGAAAGAACCAATAAAAAGTAAATAGTTATTTATCGGTAAGGAGTAAGTACCATTATTGTACATGCGAGGGAAACCAGTTAAAAATCATTCGAAAATGTGCTCCGTTCACACCGTATTACGTAGATACCTTCGTAAGTAGAATGACACAAATACGGTGGGTACCATCGCAATCATTTCTGCCTGATCATTTAGAAAAAAATATTCGCTTGAATCCTGCAGCGCGGCGCGAATGCAAAACATTTTATTCCTTTCGAGTGCAAGCAAAAATTAACTTAGCAGTGGTCATGCCAGGTAGTGTCTCTGATAGGTACCATAGGGAAAAAGAAAATGATCAAAACTATAAAAAATCTAAAATGGCCTTTGGCCCGTTAGTCAAATGTTATTAGGTAATAAACTTGAAATATATATTTTTTAATTTTTCGCCATTATTATAAGATCGGTACCCAAATGCGGTGAAATATGTTCGACTTTATAATACAGCTATCATCGGCAGTACGGTGGTAGCCACAAGTTCAGAACGGGAGTGGTCTGTCACACGTACACGCCGCGCGCCGTCATGTCGCCAATGCCATTAGAGAGTCGTGCCATCATGTAATACAACCGTAATTGGAAAATATTACTCATTTCTTCCCAATTTCATTTTCAATACCATTTGCCTAGCATTTTACCAGCAGCAGCCGAACAAATGCGGAAAATAGAGTCTGTTTCATTGTGTACATTCAATACTAGACTGATTCTGACTATTGACTAGACTGACACGTAATGGCACGCATAATTTGCCGTAAAATATTTGGCATCAGCTTGTAACTTACCTTTCCTTTTTATTTCTGCTTTTTCTTCTCTGTTCAGCGGCTGTCTGGGCGGAGGCACATCCGAAGGTGATAGAAGTGCTCTCCAGGCTGCTCGGTATATCCTCCTATTATAATATTCCTCAGATTGCATATCCCATATACACTTGTGTTCTTTTACCGCCTCGATAAATTTTACGGTAGGATCTTCATCGTCCTCATTGTCTTCTTGGTCCATAGTTTCTTGTTTAATATTGTCCAGTCTCTCTTTGTCTTGTTGAATGATTTCTATTTCCACGTTTGCTTGTGCCATGTTACATAGCTCGCGGTGCGATTGAACATCACAAAATGAACTGAGGTAACGCGCAGTACTTCGGGTATTGATTGGTACACCGACTGTGACCGGCGCGGTAGACGTGACGCGGTGCGCAGTAGATGTGGGTCATAATCAGAATATAGGTCAATAGGTAGGGTGGTAATAAATCACTACTGAAAATATTTGTTACTAATAAAACTATTTGTATTTGAATATGCGAATTTATTTACTAAATGTTCTTTTTATTAAATTAATCGTTTGTACAAGTCTCAAGCTGATCTAAATCATCTTTTTGGTAATCTAAAAGCAATTTAAAAAGTCATCTCAAAATATTATTCACTATAGATCAGCCATACTACATTATCTCCTCTCATTATTAAAGCAAGTCATTATATCCCTAGATATAATGACTTGCTTTAAGGTGGGTGCATCATGACTCACATTTTCACTGTTTTTCATACAACCGCTCATAACTGATTATGACGTTTTTACACATTTTTCATTAGATATTTTGGAAACACAGTATCTTGTGGATATTATCTAGGTTTCTAAAGAAACCAATTTCTAAATTTGTGTAAAACTCATCCAGTAAAAACCTCTGAAAATGTCTTATTTTGTATGAACTTTGACACTTCATAATTTGCCTAAAAATGAAAAAAGTCAAAAAAGTAATCCTCTAGAGACCTTAGAAATTTTATTAAGATTCTAAATGACGACAACTTTTTCCAAAAACTTTTAAGGGTTTAAAAAAAACAGCTATTTCCTGGAGCAAGTTTTGTGAAATTTTCGAATAGATCTCGGAATTACCGAATACTGACAGACTTTTCAGGCGTTATCTCTCTTTTTTTGCGTTGCCTTTTCGTCAAACATCGCGTTAGATTACATTAAATGAAGTAAAAAGCTTTTAAACCATTTTCGATGTTTACGATAGTCGAGTGGAGAAGGACCCTCTTAAGTGAGGTTTGTATGACGTATAAAACGACATTATCGAGCAGGTAGTGTAAAAAAAATAAACTTCACCTCAAAATACTCGAACACGATTTTTTTTTTAAGGTATCCTAATAGGATTACGAAAAAGACATAATCTGATGGTTTTTATGGGGCAATGTAGGTAATTGTAATTTCCAACGGTCAAACCAAATTTTCTTAGCAAACTGAGATAAAAAATTGCACTAAAATCAACAAAACATTAACAGGAACCTTATAACCTTTTTTTTCCTTTTCGATGGGGAAAATCATCTTATGACAAAATCCGCTAAAAAAACCCCACCCCGTTCCTTCTAGCCTTCATACCGGGGCTCGAGTTTCCTTTCGGATAACCCCGACCCCGGTAGGCATCGACCCAGCTGGGCCCCTCCTGTTGCTGACAACTCCTTCCGTCCGGACAGTTACCGACAGCGAGCTACCCATGGCTCGCCGTCCGCGAGCCCGCGTCTACGGTGGCTGGAAATCGGGATTGGAAACCCGGCGGCGGCGGCGAGGGCGCCGTTGCCTGATGCGGTCGGCCTCCTCCTTTGCTAGCATTATTGCTTCGCAGAAGGAGGCGACCGCCTGCCACTCTTCCTCGCTCCAGACCATGGCCTGAACCAAGGCCCGGCGCGAGAGGTCTCCGCCGCCGATCTCCTCCACGAGGGCACGGCGATGCTCTGCCCAGGCAGGGCACACCTCGACTGTGTGCTCCACCGTGTCCTCCGGGCGTTCCGCACAGTGGCGATACCCGGGCGTCTCTTCCGCTTGAATCCGAAGCAGGAACCTCCCGAACTTGCCATGTCCGGTGAAGACCTGCGTCATGCGGAAGGACCTTATAACCTAAGTTATGACTCGCCCATTTGCTTATGCCCCGCTGAAATTGTCAGATTATGGAATTATTCACTTTTCTGCATGTACATAACTTAGCTTGTCTTAATCTAACGTGCTCGAGTTTTTCAGAGGTTCAATTATTTTTTTACTAATCTAACGGCCCTCAATGCACTACACTATATTAAGGATTCATATGTGGTAGGGGTACACTACAGTGTGCAAGGTTCCTTCCCAATGATTTTCTGACGCGTTCGAGTATCGCGCAAAATATCCATCTGGCCGCCCCTTCTATAGGTTCGTTACCTATTGCCTATGCTGATATATCTTTATTGCTCTCTAAGAAAACTCAATTTTATTCGAATATAAAAATATGATTGCTTGTAGTAAAACATACAAAAATGGTTATGTGAAAAAATATATTGAAAGAAAATGTTTTGCACTTTATTACGAACAGCGTTTAGAAAATGTTTTTATTAACCTTTTTTATGTGCTTTGTCCTTCAGCCTATAATACAGTAAGTCAAGCAAACAAGGACCTATAATGTCTGATATATCTTATAATATTTTAATGTGCAGTTTATATTTTCAGTCATTACTGTGTTTTTTGTAAAAGAGAATCCCTCCAACGTTTTGTAGTTGAAGACGGGTCCAAACCGTATGTAATTTCAGTATTGTTAATAATTTTAACAGTAATAAATAGACCGATAAGAAAAAAAAGTACTCCGCAGACTAGCTTCTTTCTATTTTAATGTCTTACAATCCAACCTGGGGTGGTCTGGTACATATAGCTATTAGCGATAACACGGCCATTGTACCCTTAAATGTAAGTTATTTGAAAAATGTTGTTACTGTATTGGTGTAAAATAAAGTTTATTCTATTCTATTCTGTTTTAGAGCAATCTTCGGTTCATATAGCTACGATCCGGTAAAGCAACTATTCATCCCACCGCCTCCTGAAGATTCTGATTATAATGCCAGCAATACATTCAATCGTGCGCCTGTCGATAATTACATTCTGCCGAAATCTGGCCTAAATGAAAGTACAAAACCGTCCTTTAGCCATGCACATGACATTGACTTTTCAAACAAAAGCGTTACAGTTTTAAGAACAAATGAAAAGATATCAAACATCAAAAAAATGGTTAGTCGCGATGGAAGACGTACAAAAAGTACGTTACGTTACGTTGCGAATTGAATTTAATGTCACACTAGATTTCCAATTCAACAAATGTGGGTAGATTAGTAGGCTAGCTGATCCTTTTTAAATGTAGGCCTTATTTAATTCATATTCCTAATTCATCAATTCATTTCCGTAAAAATATTGCAAGTACTTGTTTGAGACTTAATTTTTTTTTTTTTTTATTAAAAAATAATTATTAAAAATGATTATTGATGGCATAATTCCAATGTTGTAAACAAAACCTTTCCATTTTTTTAAGAATTATTTATATATTTAAACTTCATGTACAGTAGTGGTACATAGGCGGACACCCTTCAGATACCGTCAATTAGAAACACAATAGTAAGACAATAGATGCGCGGCCACCGGTGGTCGCTTGGGGATTCATGAATTAATGCGACAAGGCATTCTCTACCAGGACAACGCTGTGGTGTGCACAATAAATAAATAAAAGATGTTCAAAATAGATTGTAGTATCTTTAAACTAATTACCATTACCGTTTTTTATTAAATTTCTATAGCCATTTTCTACTTAATTAATAAAATTGTTGTAATTAGGTCCCAAAGGTCTAATTCTACTTGAAATATTTTTTTTTAAGAATTTTAATATGAATCATTGATTTTCTCAACATTGTTTTTAAGTATTTCTGAAAGTTTCGTTACAAGAATAAAGAACCAAATATTCAAGTACCTATCATTTTAATTTCGCCCAATTTTCAAGACACGCCTATTTCAATATACCAATGTACCGAAATACCTGTGCTTGAACACGCTCAGATAATGCGACTTACAACAAAAATTGTCGTCACTTGAGTCATTCATACACGGCGCGCGCGGGACATTCGCACTATTTTGTGAATTACTGTTACTGTTTCTGATCAATATTTGGCAACCTGCACAGCTCTATTGTTGGCTTCGTATAGATCCTGAAAACGGCTGGTGGTTCTGCAGGAATGTGCAGCATAGCAGGTGGCGCATGTCCTGTGGTGAGGCTCTACACTGGCACTTTGTTAGAGATGGGTCGAGGAAGCCCCATTTGGCCAGATTATTTTTACAGCGGCAAATCTGGGTTCGCAGTCGGTTTAAAGATTTACAAATTGGCCACTGTAGTCCGCGTCCAAGGGGAGAAGATGTTCTGATGGGGCGATGAAAAGTGGAGGATTAACAGCTCTATTGTAGGGAAACACGTTTCACTTAATTTGGTACATTAGTAGAGTAGGTATCCATTGTTTGTGAGCTATCACGGGTGTTTTCAAAAGAATGAGTGCACCTTAGATTATTTACATTATTTAGTACTTACCTATTACCCAGGTTTTTGGGTAAAATTCTATGTTCGTTTTTTTCTTAATTCTTTAATGTACCCAAAGACATAACATAACATGTGGAGATACAGACAGTTCACGTACAAAGGCGAGCTTAACTCAGCAATGACTTTTCTCCCAGCAAACCTTTGAGTAACAGAGAGAACATATTCGAAGGTAGGATCCGTTGCACAATATAAACCTACATAAGTAGTTAAGTAAATATACATACATAATTATATTATCTATACTAATATTATAAAGAGGTAAAATTAGTAAGTTTGTAAGTTTGTATGTAGGGGGTAATCTCTGGAACTAATAATTCAATTCTAAATTTTTTTTTACTGGCAGAAAGCTACATTATTCCTGAGTGCTATAGGCTATAAATTGTTTCTATGGCATGTATATTAAAGCAAGTCGGAAAAAAATACCTCATAAAATAGAATTATTTGCGTGCGCTGCCTAAACAGTTGCTTAAAATTAAATCAAAGTATGGCTACCTGGTTCGTCTTAATTATTTCTACAAAAAAGTCCGCAATACCATATCTCTATCTTTTATATTTTATCTTTTATACTTCTTTTATTGCATTAAAAATATTTTTTTTCGGCATACTTACATTTGGTTGATTATTTGAGCAACAAAATATTAATACTTATGACAATAAATTATTTCAGTATCACAAGAACATTATACAGATAAGATTTGCCATTTACAGCATAGCAATTTGGTCATACAGTTTCGGAGATAATATAAAATTACTAAAACGCAAAATGCCCCTAGCGTAACTTTCATTCTGCAGACGTTTTACCTATTTTTTTTTATGGCGGGCAAAAATCATCTTATGACAACCCCCGCCCTTGGGTGGAGCGAGAGATAGTGTCAGACTCTTACTGACTAAAAACCCACCCCGTCCCTTCTAGCCTTCAAACCAGGGCACGAGTTCCCTTTCGGATAACCCTGGACCCGGTAGGCTTCGACCCAGCTGGGCCTCTGCTGTTGCTGACAACTTCTTGAGGCGCACGGGAACAGTGCACGCCGTCGACGTCTTGGGTTCAGTCCATTACCGGACGATCGGACAGCAAGCTACCCATGGCTCGCCGTCCGCGAGCCCGCGTCTACGGTGGCCGGAAATCGGGATAGGAATCCCGGCGGCGGAGGCGGGGGCGCCGTTGCCTGATGCGGTCTGCCTCCGCCTTTGCTAGCATTACTGCTTCGCAGAAGGAGGCGACCGCCTGCCATTCCTCCTCGCTAAGGACCATGGCCTCAACCAGAGCCCGCCGCGAGAGGTCTCCGCCGCCGATCGCCCCCACGAGGGCACGGCGATGCTCTGCCCAGGCAGGGCACACCTCGACTGTGTGCTCCACCGTGTCCTCCGGGCGTTCCGCACAGTGGCGACACTCGGGCGTCTCTTCCGCTTTAATTCGGTGCAGGAACCTCCCGAACTTGCCATGTTCGGTGAGGACCTGTGTCATGCGGAAGGTAAAAAGAGCGCCATAATTGTGGCGTGCCCAACGTTTCACCTATTTGCCCATAGATGGCGTTCTGCAATTACGTAATTTTTCTAAATCGCGGTATTAAGACTTTCTGTGGATTGATGACCCTCTCGAATTATTATGCCCACGTTGTCGTTAGTTGGAGTTCTTCTGTCAGTTGCTTATTGGTTTCGGTTGTTTCGTTCGTATGGTTGTTGTTGTTGATAGATACCTCATAATCGAAAATATCGTAATTTCGTTGTACGTTTGTTTTGTATGTTCGTAGTTTCGTACTTTACGTTTTTCTTACGTTTCTAAATACTTTGGCCATATTTGTCGACGTGGAGGTGACTACATCGAACGCCTTGTTATACAAGGAAAGGTAGATTGAACGAGGCCGCGTGGCAGATCGCCGATGCGTTGGACTGACCAAATAAAAACGGCTGTTGGCGGCCCGTTGAACGAGTGTGCCCGGATGACTGCCAGCAGGCAAAAGTGGCGAGAAATCGTGCGGCGTACCCTGACGGTTCCGGAGAGCTACCTTCGTGATAACCACGACCACTCTGGCAAGAGTGAAACGACCAGGAAGAGAGTTTCGTACTTCGTTCTATCATAATAATCGATACGAGTTATTCGATATTACGATTGTTTTGTTTTGTAAAGGCGGACGGTGTTCGAGTCGCTCTCCTTTTGTTCATAATTGTTTTCAAGTCTGTGCGTAGTTTGTTGAGAGCATGTCTAAAAGGAAATCTCAACTGTCCCGGCAGACATCACAGACAAGAGCCGCTCGAGTACGCCGTACGGAAGAATCTGCCCCTGAAAATGAGCAGCGCCTCTCGAGAAATATATTTCGCAACCACGCGCTAGAGAATCTAGCTCCTAGCGCTCACAGCGCCTCGCTAGCCAACATGTGAGGACATCGCGGGCCCGTGCTCGAGAAACTAGCGCTGAACGTGCGCACCGTCTATCTGAGTTAAGGCAGCATGTCTCTGAGACAAGGGATAGGGAGACTAGCGCTAAACGCTCGCAGCGGCTTGGTAGGCAAAATGTCATAACATCGCAGGCCCGTGCTCGGGAATCTAGCGCTGAACGTGCGCAGCGTCTATCTCATTTAAAGCAGCATGTCTCTGAGACAAGGGATAGGGAGACTAGCGCTGAGCGCTCGCAGCGGCTCGCTAGGCAAAATGCCATAACATCGCAGGCCCGTGCTCAGGAATCTAGCGCTGAACGTGCGCATCGTCTAATCGAGTGTAATCTTATTTTAAAACAAGAAATTTTCCGCGGACGAAGTCGCGGGCAGAAGCTAGTACATACTATATATACTAATATTATGGCCATAATGAAAGGAAGTGCTCTTTAAGTTTTCTATTAAAGGCATCTAGAGAAGGTCTGTCGCGATGAGAGTGTGGAAGAGTTCGAGAGACGCACTGCAGTGACAGAAAAGGAATCATCGTAGCGGCTAGAAGTATGACGCGTCGTAAGAAGGAGAAGAGAGGAGGTGCTGTGACAGAGTTTACCCCTCAGGACAAGGTACTCAAAGCGTTCTCGAAGGTATTGAGGAGCATTAGGATTATTGCTGCATTGAGGTCCATTTTATCAGGAGAACTCTTGCTAGTGGCTTTGCCAATACCAAGTCTTTAAAAATTGCCATACTTGTGTTGGGTTCAAGTTATCAATTGAGTTGTGAATGTGGCGCCTTTCGCATCCCTACACAAACGACTGCAGCGATTTTTTGTATCACCGTCATTAATTTAAAAGGAAAGACGTCTACTGCCGGATAGTGTTCTCCCCCAAATGTCGTCACATCGACCGGTCCTGGTCTCGTATCCATCGGATTCCCGTAACTCCACCAGGTTATCGGTCTACCTTGTTACCTTCCAATGTGGTAACGCCACTCCCAACACAGAGTTATATCACGCTTTTTTTTTGCTTCGGGGATTAAAAACTAAGAATTTACATAAAACAGAATATAGGACTCAAGTCCAGAAATCCCTTGACTTGACTCAGCTACCTCATGAGAGCAGCGTCAAGTATCGTTGAGACCAAATCCAGTTCGTTGATTGTTAATGAGTATCGGTACTAAGATCGCCGGGGAGTGCAAATCAACCTCGCGATACTTGCTTTTTGCAGGGAGCGGGAAGGCGTGTTAAGACTGATTAAAACCCACTCCTATGTTCCTTCTTTGCCTCGCATCCAGGACCCTGGGGTTTCAACGGGGGACAATATAATAAGGGCGTATAATAAAAACTTGTGCTCGACTGCGATTCCACCTGATGCTAAATAGTGATGGAGTCGTTGATGGTGAGGCGCACTAATTTATTATATACGGATATATTAATTAGTTTACTGTATTTAATCAATTTTTCAATCTCGATGTATGCATATACTAAGCACGAGTTCGGCCTCATAAACATCTAATATTCGGACGAAATACTGTGACGAAACGCTATAAAAAAACATCTCTCGTCTCAGCTTTGGTGGAATCTGGGTATTATGAGCCTAGAAATCAAGGAACTGGTACCACACTCCGCTGGTTTGTACACTTAAAGCCCGGGCACTTTTTGTCGTGTGTACTTAGGTATGTAATCAAAACTGAAGCTAAATTTTTGAATTTATTTTAATTTCGTATAAATATGAGCGTGATTATAATGTAATTCTACAATTCGTTTAATAATTATATTATTTACTACATGACAAATCATCACTAATTAATTGGGTACTTACACGTGTTTATTTTTGTACAATATTTTATACTAAACAACAAATAACACTAAAAAGAAACAGCATCCACATTAGTTGATAAATAAAGCTGCAATCAGCATTTCATGTAATTGTATGAGGAAGAGTGGATGTGTGCTGGGAATTCTATATCTCGCATCTTTTTACACACACTTAACCTAATGGCAGTGACGTCACATTTCAGTTTGTGCATCCTTTTTCTGTTACTTGACAGTTTCCCCTTCCATCAGATTTTGAAATGAAATGAAATGTTTCTAAATTACTTGATTTTGAAGTTACTTGAAAAATTCATCCTATTTGCGTTTTGATAAGGTTTAAAAACTACGAGACCAGTACCCAATTGGCTACGTAATCTTAATACTATACACAGTAACTACTTGCTTTATCTATTACAGTTCGGTGTTTCTTACCAGAACTTCATCAAATAAATTAAGGTTATTGTTGTTTCTACATTTAAAAGGTACTAGTGATTACTGCAATAAATTACTAATAAACAAACCATTTATAGGTAAACTTTGTTGTTAACAAAATACACTGTTGCACTCAAGAATACAAGCTAAATGAGCACAATGCAAACCTTAAGGGTCTAAGGTAGAGCAGCCGCTTACGAGCGGAGCACGAGCCGAGCGCAAATAGCCTCTAGCGTCGACCCACATTTATAATACACATATCAGGTATTACTTAACATAACCTGAACCAGAACATATCAAAATAAAAAGCTACATTTCCTTTGAATTTCATCAGCCACATCTGCCAACTACCTACAACTAGCCTTTACCAACTATTCATATTGTTAAAAAATAATTTATTGCTGGATAAAAGTATAAATGTTGAATTAATTAAATGTAAAATAAAATAAATTACTTAACATTGAAATATCGCTTTGGCATATTTACCATCTATATTGTGATGATTAGAGACTGGACCATATGCACTAACTCATTCGCTCGCCATACTTGTTGCAGTTCAGAACGGCAATAGCAACCGTCCCGGGAATTCACACCAATATTATATAAGTTTGAATGTACACGCTCATACGGCTGAACGGATTTGGATGTCTGGCAGATGGGTAGACCATGTCTTCGAATAGCACTTACAATACTTTTTATCCCGGCAGTAAGTTTCCTTGGGATCATTTTCTACATCCACAAGAGCGCTGCCAAAAGCAAAGATTTACAACCGTCTTGAATCGATAACTATTGTGATCCTCAATGTTTTTGATTAACAAAAAAAAAAAAACAGAATTTTTTATTGGCGTTCTTATAAAAAAGAAGGGAAAAGCAATTGTCGCTATTGCCGTAGATAAACAAAACAACCATAAACACGCTTTCAAAACGTTTGAAATGGCTACATGTATGTCTGTATATTACGCGTGAGTTCAACATAAAATGTCAACTTGCATTTCATGATTTGCTTATATTCCGGCCTCTAGCTTAGATTATAATTATCTTAAAACTACCTACTTATGAATAAATACATAGCATAATTTATCCCATTGATAGTATTGTATTTTTGATCACAAGGAATATGACGTATCAATTGTGCTGATAGTGTTGGTGCTTGAAAACCTCGAACTAACAAACTATCGTCAAAAAACCACTACTTAAACACTGACAGCAATATTAAAATATATACTTAGGTACGCAGCACGCTACACACATAACACACAGGTACGTTAAAAATTTAAAAGCAAAAAAATAGAAGTAGTAATGTTTGAAGGTATTTATTGTACAACCACGTCTATACTGCGTGCTTGTACAATAACCTACCTCCTCGCAAAAACCATAACAATACCGATATCATGACATTTCAATCACTACTTCTTCTTAAATTTGTGAATTCTAATTTGGTTTGTGTGTGACTACAAATATATTTATGGTTTTAGATCTAAGCTTCCTTGAGTTCAAATATACACATTGAATTTATGTTACAAACGATTACTTCATTTCTTACAGACAATGCTATTGACTATATGTCCGATTCCAAAAATGATTGACAGAAATGCGATGCCAACTATTGCTCGAAAGTACCTGAAACAAAAATATATGTATGTAGTATAAAAAACCACCCGTGTGTGTGTAAGACCACGTTCTGTAAGGTCCTATAAACCCGAAGGAGCCAGTTACGCTTAGTAGCACAATTGAAAGCTTTTTTTTTTTTGTCGACGGGGAAAATCATCATTGACGAAACCCGCTCTTGGGTGGAGCGGGAGACAGTGTCAGAGTCTTACTGACTAAAAACCCCGCGCCGTTCCTTCTAGCCTTCATACCGGGGCTCTAGTTTCCCTTCGGATAACCCCGACCCCGGTAGGCTTCGACCCAGATGGGCCCCTCCTGTTGCTGACAACTCCTTGAGGCGCGCGGGAACAGTGCGCGCCGTCGACGCCTTGGCTCGGTCCGGACAGTTACCGGACGATCGGACAGCGAGCTACCCATGGCTCGCCGTCCGCGAGCCCGCGTCTACGTTGGCCGGAAATCGGGATCGGAATCCCGGCGGCGGCGGCAGCACAATTGAAAGCTATAAAAAAATTCCGTCCGATCAACATTTTTCCATTTACCTACATAAGAAACCAATAGAAAGAGCCACTGCTCTCACAACGGTGGAGGAAAACCTCACTCGTGAGGAAATCGGCTTGTCCTCGAACCAAAAATTCGAAGACTTGTAATATCCACCAATCAGCTCCTTTGGAGGTTTGAGTCCCAGCAGTGGGAACAATATAAGTCTGTTTATGGTATTGGAAAAAGCCGGCAGTTAGTTAAATAATGGAAAGAGCAGTTAACATCTTATCTGGAAAGTAATATTATATTAGCCACTGTCCTATCGTGTTTTCGCAGGGGGCATGGTACTAATACCCATTACAGGCACTGCCCTATGTAGGAGTACAGTTTTGTTTTTTTTTTTTAGTATTTTTCCTAGACTCTATAAACGTTGAACTGTTGCTAACAAAAATAGTATTTTATGGACTATTATCGTTAGCACGAGACTATTTGCTTCTTTTTTGATGCAGCGAAAAAATGTGTGGTTTCATAAAACAGCAGTGAATAAATATTCTCCATACAAAGCATGCCATGCCTCAGGGCTCGGTTGTAAGTCCATTAGTATTAATATTTTGTATACTACAGTACAGTACTCTATTCGGATTTTGAAATCCCTGATATCCTCATTTCCCTGCGACATATGTATATATGTCGTATTTTTCGTTTAGTGTAACAAACTTCATGGCTAGACTTGGTACAATATATTTTTATGGCTAAAAACTTATAATGTTTTAAAAAAAAACATCCTGGAACAAGTTTCGTGAAATGTTCGAGCGAGTAACGGAATTACCGAATTCCATCACAGCGTTCAGGCGTTATTTCTCTTTTTTCGAATTACCTTTTTATTTTATTTTATTTGCTTTGGGTAGCGTTGGATAAAACAATAAGCTATTAGACCATGCTAACGTTGACTACAGGAGGATCGGGACGAGCCCTCTTAAGGACTCCCCGCAAGCACGTGTTTGCTACTTTTTGAGATGGGAAATGATCGGATGAATTCGCCTACTCTAGCGTGGAGCGAGCGAGTCTTTTACTAGACTAAAAACCTATGGTCCTTCATATGCCAGGGCCACGGTAATTCTTTCGAACTTTCCCGCAGTAGTAGTATTGATGCCTAAAGTTTCTTTATTATTTTACACTTACCAAGTAAACTTTGATCTTTTGAGCAATCTTATGATGCATTCCGTTTGATGCCTAGTGCTAGCCATGCTTCCAGAATTGTCCACCACAAAATGAGACTTGGCTACTTTTTCTTCAAGAGGCATTTGACATTTGATGCGTTTCCTGGCAACAGTTTCCGAGAAATCGTTGCGTTTGCACAGTCTTTCTAGTTGCTGGTGATCTTCACTGGAAATAGTAATTAAACGAATAAGAATCTTATGCATAGTTTGTTTAATTTATAAAATGTTCAAATGAGACAGGGCACGTCAGCTGCATGCACTGAGACCGTTGGGCAAAAGTCTCCGTATAATGGTTGCCAGAAGACGAATTGCGAGTCCGAGGTCAGCCCAGAATGAAGTGGCGTGACGGCTAGGACGCGTATCGTGAAGACTGGTACGAGGTGAAACCAGCTAAAGAATTCCTAGAAGGTTTTGGGGCAGGCTTTTACCCATTGTGAAAAAGTATAAGATTATAAAATAGAAGCTTCATTTTTATAAGCTAATCTAGCTTAGTGGTAATAGATTGACTAGAACGTCGCGCAATTATTAATGGTAAAGCAGTCCAAAAAACTTCCCAGACAAAAACTTCGAAAACATAAAGATATTTCTTAGGTTTCTTATCTTTCTCAACATTCATGAGGAAGATAAGCAAACTAAGTATCTTGACCGGGTTCGTTAGGTTGTCGAAATGTGGGATGTGAATACAAGCACAGTCATTGTGCTGATAGCCAAAAGCTAGTCCGTTACGGGTAGCATCGTTTTTCTTTTTATGACATACAAGAAGTTGCAGGGTTTTAAATTACAAGAGTCAAGTAGTACTAATTTTATGAAAGTACTGAAGATTAGCGCCTTTAGAGCCAAATAAGCGACTGAGCCGGAGATCCGTAGTGAATCGCACTCCTGCATCCTTATTTCACAACTGGGTACAGATGCTTCCTCATTTTAAGCTATAAGAATCGCTAAACTGAAGTTTAAAAATACATATTCATATACCGACGGCACCATATTTTTTAAATTTGTAAATTTTATTTCTTCAATATTTGCCTAGGGGTCTTTTAGTCAAGAGAGAATAGGTTACTTCTAGGCAAGCGTGCTCCATCGTCGACCACGTCATCGCTTACTATCAGGTGAGATAGTGGTCAAACGAGAGCCTACACCTAATTAAAAAAAAACTGTATATGTATGGTTTTGGGTTATTGGGTAATTTCTGTTTCTGCGCTGCGCTGTACAAAGGAAACAGAAATTAAAAATACTAAAAAAATACCCGCCAAATAAATCATAGTGGGACATTAAAAGTGAGACTCACCAGACAACAGTAATAATTTTATGCATGAAAGTCAACATCTTCCCAGTTTCAAACAACAATGGCACTTCCATGACTATGTAGCTATGACCAGAGAAGAAATACGATATGGCCATCTTCATCATCTCACTTTGTATCCTAGGGTGTGTTATGGCGTTCAATTTTCGTCTCTTTTCTATATCATCGAAAACGATTTCGCCCAGCCGCGCTCGGTTCACTTTACCATCTTGTTGAAGAACTTCCTCTCCAAAATATTCTCGCAACTCTTTCCACGCCTTCGTCCCTGGCTCCAATACTGAAATTGAAACGTTTAAATTTAGTTTTGTTTTTCCAACTTTGGCCGTCAGAGTTGGACCTCGAGCATTCAAGGTTCCGTACCAAATTGTAGTAGTAAGTGAACGCCATACAAAATTGTCGACATATTTCAAATTTTTAAGTTAAGAGTTAGATTATAGCAGAATTGCAGAAAATCTGAAATAGTTCTTTAGAACCGAGTTATAATTCCGAGTCAATACGAAGTTATCACAGCTCAGAGTGACTCGTTTTATGAAACGGCAACTAAATATTAAAATAATTTAATAATAATCATCATCATCATCTTCCTGCCCTTATCCCGTTTTATTTGGGGTTGGCACAACACGTTTTAAAATAATTTAATATAATAAAATAATATAATACCTTGTGGAAGAGAGATGTAAGTAGGCATGAGTGAGAGCGATAACCCTATCGTACTCATATATATGTATAGATTATGAGTACAATACTCTTAAAAACAGAACTTTTTGTAAACTTTTGGTGAATAAAACAAAACCTATTCTTTTAAAATTTTCACTCTCAATTCCAATTTGTAAATTCCCTATTGTGTAAGCAGATCATGAGGAGCATCACAGCTAGGTTCAAGGGTTGAAAATCTATCGCTTATCAGACCTAGCTGCTACAAGACTTAAAAAAACATAAACCACTTAAAAATAAAGACTCGTTCGTGTGCAGTCACAAATATATCGATCGATTCGTTGGTGCCAGCCTTAATCGGTCTAGCTGCCACGCAAATTAAGCCAAGTTTCGAGAAGGCAGGCCCACGAATAATTGAAATGTCCATCTTTCAGTTCCTGCCTTTTTAAGTATTCATACGATTCGTTAATGCACTTAGAGGCTAGACGGCCTTAATGCCGGCTCTGCACGCGATCGCATTCGATCGCATTCGTGACTATTGACTGACACTTGGTTTAAAGGTAAGTGTTCCTTTAGGTACTTACTAAAATGTATTTCAGACATAATAGGAATTACTCGTGTTCGTTTGTGAATTTATCACTTGCAGTAAGAACCCCATTAGCTTTATATTTTTTTAAGTTGGATATCATCTAATGACATCGCTCGCCCTTATCGTGTCAGAATTTTACAGACTAAAACCCACTCCTGTTCCTTCTGTGCCTTCGTTCCAGGGCATAAATAATAATTCTTCCAAAATGATTAGATCCACTAAGGGCATAGAACTGAATTCATCATCATCATCTTCCTGCCCTTGTCCCGTTATTTGGGGTCGGCGCAACACGTTTATTTCTTCCATTCTACCCTGTCATTCGTCATGCTATCACTAACTTCCTTTTTTTTCTTATCACTCTCCATCCATCCACATGTATACTCATAACTCTTTTAGTGATATGCGTAAAATAGAACTGATTTATTGTCACCTATTTTATAATGAGTAGAATCAATCAACTGATATTATAGTTTAGGACTTCTGTAAATGGCATCAGTAAGGCGCGATCGGCGATAGAATACTACAGGTGCTCCATTCATGTTGGATATTTTGAAAGAAAGAAAACTATTTTATTTAGCATACACACTCGTACACACAATGTAGTAACAATTTGAAATCAAGCGATAACAACGATTGGGGATTTTTTTTCATAGATCACCCAATTTGACTAGATAGAAATAACTTTTACGCAAGCATTTACAAAATGGTACAAGACGTGATATTTAATCAAAGATTTTTATCGTCGCTAAAAATAATAATTTCAACTTAGTCATAGCAATATGAGATGTAAGAAAACTCAGATAATGAAATAGGTGAATTATCAGTTCGCAAGCGCGGCAGCTAATTAGCTTTTACAGATAAAAAAATACATTAGATTGCGCATAGCATGCATTAACTTTTCCAAAATTGAACAGTGAAACAGTTTCGATGGCATTTAGCTTCGTCATTGAGTGTAAGGTCAAGTATTTGAATATTGAGAATGTGACTCGGTATTTGATACACAATGAGTTTTGCAAAAGCACATTTAGTAAGTGAAAATAGAAACATTAATAGCAATCATACATGAGTTTGTTTGCTAATAATGTTAACTAGAAAGATAAATGAGGTGTTTTTAACCTTTTAACACAATAAAAAACCGGTTTTTATTTTTATATTTTTTATTAGCCGGTTTTATCTTTAGCCGACTAAGCAATTTGGTGTGAAATCCTAATTTTCCACACAAACATACCAGTATAGCTACTGCCAGTGGCTTTAACCGCAAGACACTAACTGCCGCATTGAGAGACGCCCATTAACGCTAATCTCTGATTTACTAATTTTGTCATTGAATAATAGTCTATATCTTTATGATGTTAAGTACCTTAGGTTTGGCTATAATTGACATTAAAGTAAAATGACGTCTCTGAGTGCGGCAGTAAGTCCCGTATTACAGAACAACGCTCAATACTCAAGCATTACTTAAAACTAGATTCAAGCCTTTTGATTAATTAAAACTAGTTTTAAGTAACGCTTGAGTTTTGAGCGTTTTTCTGTAATACGGGTAAGCTTTGGTAACCTGTTTCATCCCCTAAAAGAGTGACTATTGGAAAATCGTTTCTTATTCTTTATAGATGTCGTGGTCAGACTTGATCACTTCATGATATGGCCAACTAAAACTGGTCAGATCGTTTAAAAGTTAATATTTAATGATATGACATTCCTTGTTTGGCCATATCATTGATGATAACAGGTCAATTTCTAAAATCTGGTCACATAACATCATAAAAGGTCTCCTGTGCAAAATTTCAGCATCGTAGGTTCAAGGGTTTGGGCTGGGCATTGCTTTTTTTGGCATAACAATGTGAACCCGACTCGCGCTTGCCTGTTTTTTTTTCTGTTAGGTATACATACATTAAAAAGTGTTGGTGGCTATGGTACTGGTGGGTATGATATAGCACAGGCATAATCAGACTATAATACATATATGCACAGCTGGAATACAGGACTTCTATCTATAAGGAAATATGAGTTCTAGTCATACGCACTAGTAGTGGTACTTCACTACATAGTATAAAACAAAGTCGTTTTTTCTGTCCCTATATCCCTATGTGCGCTTAAATCTCTAAAACTACGCAACGGATTTTGATACGGTTTTTTTTAATAGATAGAGTGATTCAAGAGGAAGGTGTATTTGTATAATATTGCACCCGAGTGAAGCCGGGGCAGGTCGCTAGTGATCTATATATCATCCTTGCTTTTGGCCCCAGCTTTGCCCGCGTACATGGAGTATAGCCTATGTGACTCAGGAATAAAGCAGCTTTCTATGGGTGAAAAACTTAAAGCAATCGGACCAGCGGGACTAAAAAAGCCACATTGGATTTGGCAATTCATCATTCATTAGCTATATTACGATTCTACTGCTCTGTGCTACTCGCCGTGCTGTTCACCGGAACATACACATCTTGTCTCTACAGTGTTGTGTTCAATCCTAAAACCCCCGCATATACTCACAAATTTTAAAAATGAGTTTATGAAACATCTTTCTTCCTGAACGTTTGTCTCTCTCTGCTTTTATATTTATATATATTATATTGTTAGTAATATATGTAATTTATTCGTTTATGTCTGATGGTCAAATCCATCCAAAGGTTGTCTGTAAAAAATCGCTTTTAGCGATAAGACCGCCCATTGTGACACCCTATTAATTTTAAGTTTCTTGTGTAATTTTTTATTTTTGGTGTACAATAAAGAATTTATCTATCTATCTACTAAACCAGCCTTTTTAGACCTGCAGTACTTTCAGAGATACTACAAACAAAAAAATTAAACCAAACTTTACTTCTATAATATGTTAGTGTAAGATATACAAAAGCAGAAACTGACTGACTGACATATCATGTCCGTAAGGATTGAGGAGCCACATTTCATATCTTAATTCATGAATCCCCAAGCGACCACCGGTGGCCGCGCATCTATTGTCTTACTATTGTGTCTCTAATTGACGGTATCTGAAGGGTTAATGAAATTAAACACTTTTTTAGTAGTTAATTAAAAAATTTAATAGGTCCTCGATCAATCCTCGATTTTGTAGTATAATACTTAAAAAGTTACATGAACATGAATGTGGCTCCTCAATCTAATTGTTTGGATTGAGGAGCCACATCAGAAATACGAACATCATGATTGAATATTTATCTTAATTCATGAATCCCCAAGCGACCACCGGTGGCCGTGCATCTATTGTCTTACTATCGTGTCTCTAATTGACGGTATCTGAAGGGTTAACTTAGTATGACTTAGTAGCATTTTAAAGTAGTTAGTAAACAAATTTTGAGCACTGTAGTGTTAAAATTATATTTTTATATAACTTACTACTAAATAAGCGTTTGATTTCATTAAGATAGGAAACATCGCTCCTCAATCCTTACGGACATAATATATCAACGGACCGCTGAAACTACTAGATTGGAATGTATATTTTTGCACATGGCAATGAATATGATGTAGACAAGCACTAAGAATAGATTGAAAGTTTTACTTTTAATTCATTAAACCCCAAGCGAATGTTGGTGTTCGCTCTCTCATTCAAGAGTTAATAAACTCCAAACAAAATTCAGTTGTCATTATTAGTCAGGCTGTCATTATTAGTTTTTCAAAAGTACACTCAAAATATGGTTTATTTCATTAAACCCCAAGCGGACAATGGTGTTTGCTCTGTCATTGACTTTCTATTGTGTCTCTAATTGACGGTATTTGAAAGAGGTATCAAAGTTTTTACAAGAACATTGTTGTGAAGCCAGCCACTGGTAAAGTGCTAGTATGGACATAATATCTTATCCACAGTACATATTAATTACAAGTCTTAATATAAGTGTAAAGCAAACCTTGCACAGTAGGGGTCACTGTCAGTTTTTCCAAAAGCTTTGATTGACGAAAAACCTAGCGTTGAATGCGATGATTGACAGTTTTTAGTACTAAATGATGAAAACCATCATTCATGATTGATGAAATTGATTGATGCTTGCAAGACCGTGTAATGGTCACCTATAGATTATGGATTGATTGACCATTTTAATATGTTTAGAATCAACATTTATATAATTTAGAAATTAATTTTACACATCATTCGAGGTTGTGGTCTGTGGGATGCATAGATGACAACAAAAAGTTAATGTTAAGCTTGAAACAAATTTTGAAATGGAAGCCAATTTTTGTGTTAGGTGGCAATCAATTAACTTCGCCTAAGACAATGGCGTTGTGCTAGGCAAATTATAGGACTAAGACATCAAATTTAATTTCACTTCAAAAGTCACAAAGAAATCAATAATAACAATTGTTTCACTGCAGGGCAAAGACCTCTAAAGATGACCCGCTGACCCAGCTTCGTAAACAGAGAAGGGTTGGCGATTTTCGACTAATCTAAATATTAACTACTCCATCACGAAACCAGTGATGTCCAAGATAATCAAACAACAAAAGCTTTAAGTTACCTTTTCTTGCTACTTCATCTGCGTCAATTACTGCTATGCCATGTCCTCGAAATATTGAAAGTACTGTACTTTTTCCGGTCGCAAGTCCACCAGTAAGACCTACTATGAACATTTTGTTTTAAATGTAACTGTTATCAACTTAACACCAAGTAAGTAATAAATATATTGGTAAAGCGTGAGTAAAATTCGATACTCAATCGTGAATATATCGCGACGTGTTATTTATTATATACAGAAAGTAAAACAACTCCTAAACACTTTAGGGAGCTGCAGCTTCAACCACCGACAACCTTTGCTTGTCATAAATGACAATACAACTTTTTTGAAAGTTTGATGAAGACGTCAGTCAATGTCAAAACTAGAGTTGCTAGCTGGAAATATGAAAGACTACCACAGAAAACAAAATTCCGCGAGACAAATCACATTCAAAACCACAGAAACACATTGTTACTGCCCTTATAGAATAGTAACTTTAGGCATTTATATAAATATATGCCCAATTTGCCCGATAAATGCCCAAACGCAGGCCATAAAAATATAGGGATCGTAAAACGTGATTTAATATAGTTTTCCATTTATATATTTTATATAGTGTTTATAAATACATTCTTAACCGACTTCCAAAAAGGGAGGAGGTTCTCAACTTCTCAAGACATCTAAATGTTTTTGTTTGTTTTGGGAGTTTACTGATATCTTCGTCAAATGTTAACCGATTTCGATGTTTCTTATTGTTTCGAAGAATATATCCCATTCAAACTTGATGACTATCTGAAGAAGAACTTCGGAAGTAACCATGGAATACTTAAATAAAAGATAGCAAAACTTCCGGAATTGCTGCAATCGCATGGTTGACAATACCATGTCGTAACATAAAATCACGCCAAAACGCTCTGAAGGGTTACCTTAGTCATGTATCACGTAAAGTTCACTCAGGTAAAAGTACCCTCAATTCACCAATTATGGTAAAACTAGCTACTCCCAACGGCTTCGCCCACGTGACAGTAGAAAATTATCCCAAAAGAACATACTTCCGGGATAAAAAGTATCCTATGTCCTATTCCAGGACATGGTCTATCCGTGTACCAAGTTTCATCAAAACCTGTTTTGCCATTTAGGCGTGAAGACGTAACAAATAAACAAACAAACTCACTTTCGCTTTTATAATATCAGTAAGGATAAGGATTCTGTGATAATGGGGTTATCATTATTCACGCATAGCTTTTTGTTAACCCCCGACAAAAAAGAGGGGTGTTATTTATGAACGGTTTTGAAGTTTCTTTTGGTGTTCGTTCGTTGGAATTGGAACTGGAATTAGAACCGGCATTGAAATCAGAACAATAGGTATAGGTAATAAAAAACCTTTGTTATCTATTGTTAAATTTGCGCCACTATCTCACCTGATGGCAAAGATTTTATATATTGTTACGTACGTGGGTAACCAAATGCCAATTTACCAATAAAGAACTTTATTTACCACAAACAACAAGTCCAGTCAACAATAATCCAAATCACAATCAACACTAGAGTACCGTTACACCACGGTAATAATATCATACAGTATTCCAACTTCATACAAACGGACGAAATGCGAGCTATACCTACGTGCCTCGGTTGTAGTATGGGCTCGGCATGTAGACAGTCGCGACCGTCGCAACTGTGCCGCAGTGACGAACGGACACGACGGTTTTTTTTAAAAATAATCGCGCGATTATTGTTAGTTTGTATAATTCAAAGTAAAGACGTGGTATTTTATTATTAATAATAGTGGTTTATTGTAGGTACTATGTGTATGAATAATACTAGAAAAAAGCATTTTATTTAAATCTACCAATCAAAAAACTACACGCATTTTTATTGAATACTTCCTATTCAATCCACAAAGTATTTTGTTTATATAAAAAAGTAAGTACCTACAATCACAAAAATAAATGGAAACAAACTAGGCAAATGTAATTAGATTGCTGGAGGCGGGCAGCCCTATCGCATGTTTACGTACCGCGCGGCTGTAGGCATTTATTTCAAAGATACGGCCGAGTTACAATACTGTATGATCGCCTCGGTCGTTAGATAAAATCACTTTGCACTCTTAGGTAGATCGCTCTCGTTCGCAGTCGAAATCCGAACTGACCCACTTTCCGAGAAATCTGCTACGTCCCTGCAAGGGGGCGCGGCGGCGGGGTATAGGCAATGCCTTTGTCCCGCGGTGTCGGGGTCGCATACGGCCAAACGCAGGGCCCGTAAACGCGGGCCCTGCGTTTGGGTGCCCTTTGGGCAGCAGTCTCGTGGCAAGTGCGCTTGCGCTACTTGCCTGTGAGTGGTTGTTTAGTAGCCAGTAGGAGCGCCTCGGCCCTGCTCCTGCAGCGCCGATATTTCACGGCATCTCGGCGGTCTTTCCCCCGCTGGGTGGAACTCTCGGTTGCCCGAGTGAAGCCCAGCGGAGGGCGACCAGCGACAAGATGCCGACTTTGGGGGCGCTCCCTACTGGAGGTGTGTGACCCCCGTCTGTCACGCTTCCAGGTCGAGCCGGTCACGCTTCAGACTAGGGGGACGTGGTGGGAGTATGAGCGGTATTGAATGTGTGACACCGCTCATGCGGGCGAGCGGGGCGCGCAACCGCGCTGCGCGCCTGCTGCGTGAGTTAGGCGAATGTAGAGTTCGTGCTTGTCTGTGGGCTGGCGCACGTCGTGCCTATATTAACTTAGCACACCACGGGCGCCAGATGCATGTAGTGTTGGGGAGTCTAATTTGTGTGAGTGAGTCGCGTGTCGGTGTTTACGGCTCATTCAGGCGTCGGGTCCGGTGGGTTAGCCACGTCCGGCAGGAGGTCGCGGGGGAAGCGCCTCGCGTCTGGTGGACCCGCGTGCCAGGGCGCTATGTGCTTGACTTGCGGCCAAGCAGAAGCGTCGGCACGCGAGAACATGCGGGACGCGAGGCGAGCACAGAAATCGTCCAGGCTCTCCATCTTGAGGTCCCGGTGTAGGACGTCGTTCCTCACCAGCGAGGGGGCCGCTGCTATGGTCCGGAGCGAGAGATTCTGCTGCGCCCGGAGGCGGATCTTGCTGGACTCGCTGGTGAGGGCGAGCCAGGCGGGGGCGGCGTACGTGATGATGGGGCGGATGTACGTCTTGTACACCCCCAACTTCGCACGCAACGGGAGGCGGGAGGAGAGCACTGGGCGGAGCAGTGCGCGGGCTACTCTGCTCTTGGCGGTGACCTGCCGGACGTGACTCTTCATTGAGAGCCGACGATCGATGGTGACCCCCAAGTACTTGACCTGGGGCGACCACTCGATGTCGGCCCCGAGCAGCTGTAGAGGTGGTGGGTGGCGGGCAGACCCCGCGAGCAGCGCCTGGGTCTTACCCACGTTCACTGACAGTCTCCACTTCGACAGCCAGTCTGGCAGCAAGTCCAGCACGCGCTGCACTTTGACGGCCGCGTGTTTCGCGTTTAGCGAAGATGCTATGTACGCGGCGTCATCCGCGTACAGCGCGAGCATGGTGTCGTCGGTCGAAGGGATGTCGTCGGTGTAGTGGGAGTAGCAAACCGGCGAGACGCAGCTACCCTGCGGTACGCCGGCCGCAGCCCGGCGCGCGCTCGAGAGTGCGCCATCGACCACCACCTTGAAGGTCCTGTCGGTGAGGAAGGAGGAGACCACCTTCACTACACGACGGGGCGCGTTTGTCTTCGAGATCTTGTAGACCAGGCCTTCGTGCCAGACCCGGTCGAACGCCTTTTCCATGTCGAGGAATACCGCAACTGCTCGCTCTTTCTTGTTCAGCGAAGCTGTGAGTCGGTGCAGTACCCTCGACAACTGGAGCGTCGTGCTATGTTTCGAGCGGAACCCGAACTGCTCCGGTCGGGGCGTCAGATGAGGGGTGAGATGCCGCAGCAGGAGTTTTTTAAACACCTTGGAGATGGTGGGCAGCAATGTGATTGGCCGATAGCTCTCCGGCTTCAGCACGTTCTTGTTCGCCTTCGGCAGCATGATGACGCGATTCCTTCCAACACCCAGGAAAGGTCCCCGTGCGCAGCACCCCCGTGTACAGGCGCGCCAGGGCCGCTACCGTTCGGTACGGCAGGTGGCGCAGCACTGTATTGGTGATGCCGTCCGCCCCGGGGGCCCTCCTCGGCCTCGTGGCCAGGATGGCGCGTCTCACTGCGTTAGGCGAAAAGAAGATGGGCTCTTCCTCGGGAGCTATCGGCGAGGCGAAGTATTTCCCAAGGTGCCTCTCCACCGCTGCGACATGCTCTTGGTCGGCAGTCGGGTTCGGCTGGAACTGACGCTCCAGGCACTCGGCGAAGATCTCTGCACGGTCTGATGCGGAGTATCTTAGCGCCCCGTCGCTGTGTAGTAGCGGGCGCACTGGAGCTGGGATGTTGGTGAGCTGCCGGCATAGCCTATGGATTGCCGGCCAGTCCCCCTCGGTGGATTCAACATGTTCTTCCCAGCTCTAAGTGTTGTGCTCTTGGAGCTTGGCTCTGACTCTCTCTGCGTGGCGGTTAAGCTGTGCCTTCTGCACAGGGCATCTTGACTGTTGCCACCGTTTGCGAAGGCGCCTTGTCTCGGCGACCAGCTCTCGCAGGTGTTTAGGCAGGGGCCTATAAACCTTCCCCTGCGGCTGTTTGATTGCGGTTGTCGCCTCCTCAAAGGCGCGCTGGATGCAAACGGTGACTTCCTCCGCCAGTTTCTCCACGTCAGCAGGAGAGACGACAGGCCAAGTTGGCGTAGTGGTCTCCATCACTTCCTGGAATTGGGTCCAGTCCGTTTGTCGGCGTGGCGCTGGTGGCGAGATCCTAATCGGCATGTCGGCAAGGACGACGAGGACAGGTTGGTGATCCGACAGCATCTCGTCGTCCAGGACTTCTTGGGCGATCTGGCTCCTCAGGCCCCTGTGCACGACGATGTCCAGCACGTCCGGCGCATATTGGTGTGCATCCGGGTAATGCGTCGGGGTCTCTGGGCCGGACACCTCGTACCCGTGGGCCTGTGCGTCGGCGAAGAGTCGGCTGCCTCCCTGGTTGGTGGTGTGCGAGTTCCACGCTGGGTGCTTGCAATTGATCAATTTTTGTACTTCGTTGTGAACAGACGTGCCGAAGAATTATAAAATAAATAAATAAAAACTCGCTGAATCGTGACCTGGTTTTACCTACTGGCCGGATAATTCTGAAACGTAGGCATAATATTTGCTAGTTATCTTACGTAACGTAATAAAATGTGTAAAGTGTTACCAAGTCAATAACTGTGTCACAATGGCAAGCAGCCCCTTCAGCCGGGCTGACCGATGTGCTCGGAGTCCACCTTCTACACCCGTGCCCACACCTGCACCCGAGCGCGGACTCTCATCTGATCCTCAGTCGCCCACCAAAAGAAACGAGGTGATATCAACGCCGGAAATACAAGACTGGATGACGACTATTGAGAAATGTCTAGGCAATGTGCACACTATTGCACAAGAGGGCAAATTAAATACGGAACAGAAAATGAGCATAAGTGCTTTATGTCGAAAAATTGGACACAGCACATCTCAGATGGCTGTTCAGTACCAGTCCATCAAGATGAGAGTAATCATGGCCAACTCTACCATACAAAGACTTGAAGAGCAAATTGATCTGTCGCATCAATTGCAAGACCTTAAGATGACAGTTGGAGCCTCTATTAAGCCAAATACGGGATCCTCCTTTGCTGATATGGTAAAGAAAGGTACCAACAAATTTATTCAGCCCTTAAATTTAAGCTCAGTGGCCATATATCCCAACGACAAACTAAAGTCCAGTGAGGAGACAAAGTCACTTGTACAAAAAATTATATGCCCAGAACAGATGAAACTTCAAGTAAGAGGACTACGCAAGACTAAAAATGGCGGTGTCATCATCAGCACTGAAACCAAGGACGACATTGAGAAGGTAAAAAAATCGATGCAGTCAACAAATTCAGGCCTTACAGTCGATGAACCGCAGAAAAGAAAACCTAGAGTCGTAATTATCGGAGTGCCATCATCCATGCAAGAGAAGGAAGTTTTTACTTGTTTGTTCAACCAAAACCTAGCCGAAAAACTTCAGGATTGCAGCCTCGAGACATTTTTGTCCTCCATTAAGTTGAGCCACAAGTCTGGTAAGAGGGATGCTGACACTTGTAACTTTATAATTGAAGTATCTTCACAGATACGTAAAGCCCTAATATGTAAAGACAGAGTTTTTGTTAATTGGTCTTCTTGCCCTGTAAGAGACTTTACTTTAGTCACACGTTGTTATAAATGTCAGCAATACGGACATGCGGCTAAGTCATGTCGGGAGATCACCTACACGTGTGGCCACTGTGGTGAATTGGGTCATTCCATCAAAGAATGCACCAAGAAAACCGAGGAACCTAAATGCGCAACTTGCATGCACTTCAAAAAACCAAGCAATCATAAGACAGGTGCAGCGGACTGTCCGGCGAAAATTATGGCAGAAAATAGGTACATAAACTCTATTGATTATGGAGGCGCCTAGGAGCGCCGTAAATTACGTTTCTTTTTGGCCTTGGTTGGTATTTTTAATTATATTTTAATATGATTAATAATCTAATTAGTGACATAGATAATTTCTCTGTATCTCAATCTGAAGTTTGTGATGTTGACCAGTGCAAGCAATATCTCTCCTCTTACACTAGACCATTAACTATATTAACCCAAAACATTCGTAGTGTTTTTAAGAATTTCGATAATTTTAGCATTTTTTTAATTCATGAATCCCCAAGCGACCACCGGTGGCCGCGCATCTATTGTCTTACTATTGTGTCTCTAATTGACGGTATCTGAAGGGTTAAAACGTCTAGAAATAATTTGTGACATTATTGTTCTGACTGAATGTTGGCTTGCTAAACAATATAATATACCACAAATTCCGGGATATTGTATGTATAAGACTAACTCGACTTGCAATCAGAACGATGGGGTGATAGTTTATGCAAGAGATCATCTAAATGTGTCGGTCCTGGAACCAAACATGCACGACTGTAGCAGATTGTTGATTAAAATCGGAACTGAATTTGCGATATTAGCTGTATATCGATCTCCCTCTTTTACGAATTTAAACAATTTTACTAATTCTCTAAACGACACCTTGCAGAACCTATCATCTTTTAGAAATATAATTTTAACTGGAGATATTAATATCAATATCCTTCCTGGAAGTACAGATGCTTCGGCTGAGGAATATCTGAACCTATGCGCGTTTCATAGTTTGCTTCCCGCTCACACGCTTCCTACACATCAAAGTGGCTCCTGCTTGGATCACATGATGCTCAAGGCCAATTTCCCAGCACTTACCCTTGTAATTAATTCAACAATAACCGATCACAGTGCTAACCTACTTATCCTTAATTGTAAATTACCTAAGGTGGCCTCTCGCACAGTCTCTAAATTAAATTTACGTAAACTTGAGGAAGACTTATGCAATATTGATTTTGACCCAGTCTACAATACCGCTGATCCGCAGTATTGTATGTTGTACCTAATTAAAAAGGTGCAACATGCAATTCAGAAAAACACGGTCATATCTCGGTTAAATAACAAATACTGCAACATAAAACCATGGATCACGGCTGGCCTTATACGTTGTATGAAAAATAGAGATAAACTGCATATGAAAGCTAAAGCTAATCCGAATAATTTTATATTGCAAGTGTCATATAAGCGATATCGTAACTTTTGTAACGACCTCCTAAAAAAAGTAAAACGCAATTACGATAACACTGCACTAAGAGAGGCTGGTACAGACAATAAAAAGATCTGGAAGATTATTAAAAATGTGACGTATAATTCAAAACAGAATCAGTCTTCTTCAAGTTTATTACAAGCACATTCATCACAGTTAACATCTGCGAATATTGCAAATAATTTCTTTGTTAATGTGGGCAAGTGTCTAGCTGAAAAAATTCGTGGACAAACGCAGCACCTCGCGAGCTCATTATTTGCATCCAACACTAGCTTATCATCCTTTGTTTTACTAGATACTGACGAGGCGGAAGTGGAAAGGATTATTATGGGTCTAAAAGTTGACTGTGCAGTTGGTTGGGATAACATATCTAGTAAAATTATTAAGCAATTCAAAGACCTTTTAGTACCACCGTTAACTTGCATTTTTAATAAATATTTAACCACAGGTGTGTTCCCCAAGTGCTTAAAAAAAGCTGTTGTTGTCCCAGTTTACAAATCAGGAAGTAAAGACCAAGTGACTAATTATAGGCCTATTTCCTTACTGCCTGCCATGTCTAAAATATTAGAAAAAATTATAAACAATAGGTTTTATAAATATTTGGAGGATAAATCAATTCTCTCTAAGCAGCAGTTTGGATTTAGACCTAAAATGTCTACAGATAATGCCGTACACCATCTTACTGACTACCTAGCACAGGAACTTGATAAGGGTAACCACACAGTAGGAATTTTCCTGGACCTCGCCAAAGCGTTTGACACAGTTTCTATTCCCATCTTGTTGCGCAAGCTTGAGGCCATAGGCATCAGGGAAATTCAGCTGAAACTATTTAAGAGCTACCTAGAAGAACGTACGCAATGTGTGAAGATTGGGAATGTTATCAGCGATGAGGAAAAAAGCACAGCTTTCGGAATTCCCCAAGGAAGTATTTTAGGACCTTCACTCTTTTTAATCTATATAAACGATCTCTGTAATCTGAATATAGATCACGGCCATATCGTTAGTTATGCCGACGACACTGCTCTTTTGTTTTCGGCTGACTCAGAAGAAAATGTCTACAAGTTTGCGCAACACGGATTCAATGTTATTAATAAATGGCTTCAAAATAATTCACTAACCTTAAATGCTGACAAGACAAATTACGTCAAGTTTTCGATGCGCAAGCAAAAACTAACCGGCACTACCTCAACATTGTATGCTCATAACTGCACATCTAACACAAATAACCAATGTGTTTGTCCTAATATTAACATGTCAAATACAGTAAAGTACCTTGGAATTATAATCGATGAGACACTTTCATTTAAACATCATATAGAAGCTATAAATAATAGGATTCGTAAATTGATATTTGTTTTTAAAAAGTTGCGCTACATTGCAGATCCAAAAATAGTTCGACAAGTCTACTTCGCTCTATGTCAATCGATAGTAACCTACTGTATTACCACATGGGGTGGAGCGGGTAAAACATTGTTACTAACTATCGAGAGAGCCCAGAGGGCAATTCTCAAAGTGTCTACTTTCCGTCCATTCCTTTTTCCCACTAACCTCCTATACAAAGAATGTGAAGTATTAACAGTCCGGCAATTATTTATAATGGGTATTGTATTAAAACAGCACGCAGATTTAACATATAGCACGGATTTTACTAACAAAAGACGTAAAGACCTAGTTTGTCCTCAGAATCATACCAAACATGCTTTCACGTCAAAATTTTACCTTTTTCTCGGTCCTCTCCTCTACAATAGATTGAACGCGAAAGCAAATATTTATCGCTTGAATCAAGTCTACTGTAAGAGAATTCTTAAAGAAACTCTTCAAAAAATGTCATACCATGATACAGAGAATTTACTGATTGTTCTAAAATGATTTTGTTTATATTTTGTGATTTTGTTTATATTTTGTGTTTTTACTCAATTGTTGACCTAGTTTAAGTATTTTGTTATTTAAGAAACTATTGTAATTTATAAAAAATTTACCTAGTTGAAGTACCTATATTGATAATTAAGAAACTAGAAGTTAAACTTTTTAATATTATAATAATGGCATGTCTACATTACAGATTTTTTTACACATTTGTATTGTACTTAAAATTCTTTTGATTATTTGTTAATTTTAAATTATTTTAGCTCTTCTTGCCTGAAACACAGGATTTCCTAGTTCAGGCACGTAAGACTCAGAATTAAGATATAAATATATATCTATGAGACTGTATGTAATTTATGCTTTAAAGAATTTTGAATAAAAATATTATTATTATTATTATTATTATATTCATCTGTTTATTAATCTCAGGACCCTGAGGTCCTGGGCCTTTGAGAGGCGTACAAGGGGCCGAAGCCAACTCGCCCTTTGGTCCCTTTTGGTTACTATAATGGAACGTGATACCAACCGACGATTATCAGTGCACCCAAGGACAACCCTCGGTTTGAAAAACTATTGCGACATAATATGAAAAACAAAATAATAGGGCTATGATTTTTGGAGTCTTAAGTGGACTGGTAATATGGAGCTATGTTAAGACTATGGCCCCTGCCTGAACAATGTCATTAATATCCATCGATAAAAGGCAGGGGGTGACTTGCACACTCAATAAATGGGCCCCCTAAAACGGCCGCTAGCACGAAGTGACGTAGCAACAAGAGGGCAACATATCCTGAGGCGCTTGAGGAGTGGAGACGGCTATCAGGACAATCCCGGAAGTACGGTCAAGATCCCTACCAGCACCTTACTGGATTATGCATCCATCTCCCGAGCATGTTTGCTCTTGCGACTCTCCACTCAAGCCAGCCAATAAAGGCAAGAGAGAGGTGGGAGCTCTGTTCCTCGTCAGTGTTCACTACGACCGGCCAATAAAGGCAAGCCGGAGATGAAGAACAGGAATTCTCCCGGGAGATCGGGTCCGTGGGGTCGCTAATACCCAACAGTTCGCCACAAAACTGCCCTGCAGATTGTATCTCTCTTAGTCTGGCCCCTCACCCTAGGTATGTTACGGTAAAGGAAATTCTACCGATACAGACCTAGGGCATGTTGGAGCACACAAGCCCCACCACGACGTCAATGTAGAGATACGACGATGGGGTTTATTATTATAATTTAGGTAGCCGGCCAGGAGGGTCGGCTGCGGCGACTGCAGCATCAGGGCCCGCAGCTATGTCGTATTTTGCTGCGGGCGGGATGTAGGCCGCGAAGATGTTCAGGTCCTCGCCGGCGACGTTCACTTGCACCCCCAGCGCGTAGAAGGTGGAGGGCGGCGTCACTTGCAGTGGTTGATGGACGACTCTTCGCCTCACCAATACCGCCAGACCGCGGAATTTGGTGCCGACTGCCGATCTTTCGTCTTGGCGGTAGACGCAGCATCCTGGGAACCTGATGGTGTCGGCGGGACCCAGGAGCGTTTCGTTCACCAGCGCCACGTCGATCCTTTGGTCCTTGAGGAGGAGGCGGAGTGGGGCGACCTTGGTCTTCAGGCCGCGGGCATTCCAATGGAGGATCCTCAGAGTCCCGGCCATTGATAACCGGTCAAGATCTCAGCGATCTGGGGGAGATCCCCCATGAGGACCCCCATTGGGTCCCGCGCCGCGATCATCCTGAGCACCAGTCCCACTATGTGTCTTAAGAGTCCCTCCAAGCGGGATCTCAGCCACGCCGGCGTTTCCTTTGCCGTGGCCTGGCTTTGGGGGTCTTCAGGTAGTCGTCGCTGTCGGGCAGGTGCAGCGTTTGCTTGCGCAGCCGCTTTAGGGGCGGCACGACTCGCCTCCGTGCCCCGCACCTTTTCTCCCTTTGCAGCGACGGGGGCCTCCTTGGTAGGGCCTTTTGCCTTTTGTGGGGCTGGTGCGGCCGCCGACTTTTGTTTGTCTGGTGGTGGTAGGGGGTGGGGCTTTTTCCCCTTCTTCTTTTTTCCCCCCCTTTTGTTTTGCCTCCGCCTCCCGGAGGGGTTTTCTTGTCTCTGTATAGGCCCATTTGCTGCCGCCATCAGGGTCGCGCTTGGCGCCTCCCTTTCCTCGGCATTTACGGGCCCATCTGTGGCCGCGTTTTGCTGGCGCTGTTGCCTGGCCCCCGAACTGACCCACTTCCGTTCGGGGGCTCGTATTTATATGCGGAGCAAAGAAAATTCTAGATACTGACGTCTCAGGATAAATCCAGAACAATAGAGTCGCGTCGCGGGGCCATAAATCCATTTTATTACTTTATCCTTCGCGAGTCACTTTCACGCGAATTTCGACCCTATTGTTAACATCGGAAAGTACCATTTCCTTTATCTACTTACAAATACCTACAGATTACATACCTACTAAATAATGTTTGTAGTAGGTACTACTCAGGATTGTTCCAGATCTTGCCAGGCTAGGTAGGTACAGTCAAGGTCTAGAAGTCCCCTTTCACCGCAATGACCATTATCGCCTGCGCTATACGGGCTGCGGCGCCTATACACACATACGCATCGCATATTTATCCGTGTGAGCGATCTTCCAACGCTAACTAATTAACATGCCATGTAGCATCGCTACGAGTAACTACACGTGTGGTCAATGCTAGACAAGGATGACCATATCAGTAACTTGTTTTTTATCGCCTTCTGATTACTTTTTTCATAGTGATGCAAAATTTCGACAAGCATGTATAAGTTAACATTAGCTAGATCGTAAACAAGGCTGCACTCGCTAATGTGATCGGGATCGATGTGAGTTCGAATCTGAGTTGGGCCAATTTGTTTGTGTTTTATATAATTATTATTATTATTTGTATATTTTAGTACTTTATTTTTGTAAATTACTTTGACCAAATAGATATTACAATAAATATAATATAATAGTACATTGTTACACTAGGGGTGAAAGTTACTTATTTAGTTCCTCGAATTAGCGACCTCGCTACGCTCGACCGCCAACTCCTTCTCGGGACGAAATAAGTAACTTTAACCCCGAGGTAAGCACTGTGCTTTTCATTACGAATACAAGAAGATAGACCTAGTTTTTTTTTTAAATAATTTGACAGTTGTTAGTTGAAAGTTAAACTCCCTAGGGATGAAAAGTGTGATACTTTTCAGTCCGCTCCTCAGGCAACTTCAGACCTACTTTCAGAGTATGAGTAATGAAGAGGTAATTTATTATTATAATATGATAATAAATGAAACAAATGACATAGTAACATTGTAATATATTTTATATAAAAGGAATCCTTTACATTTATGTTATTATTATAGTGTTGAATCTTAAAAAACATATTTTAGGTTACATAATAGATATTATGAAAATTCTGCTATCATTTAAGAGGTTATAGTTTAATTATTAATTTTCTCAATGAAAAGAGGATTGAAACTTAACCTCAATATTACAATAATATAAATACTAATTTGTTAAAGTTACGGCCACTATGACCCCTGACACAAAATTTAACACTTCCACATAGTTGACACTGTTGGCTCGCGTCGATATAAAACCTAATTCACCGGGCCCTTGAGCACTTATCCACACCCCATATTCACACTGATTCTGCCTAACGCGTTCGGTGATGAAGACCTTTGGCTTGGAGTATGCGGCGAAATGCAACGGCAAAAGGCCTTGTTGGGATAAAACCATTCGTCTCATATTCAGCTACCATATAACGTCGCTGAGTCTGGCTGATGAGAGGTGGTTTTTCGCTCCTCTCAAGACTCTTCAGACTATCTTCTTCCTCAAATCTCTTCACCCAATGTCTAACAGTCTCTCTCTAAAAAAAAAAAACTATATTACACACTTGCAAAAGCCATTAACTTACCATTATAATTTGTAGGATCATCACATAAAATTAAAAACATAAACTTACGCATAAGCCGGTTTCATTCGATATTTGAGATATATTAGGTCCTATGAAACGACCTATGAAATTGCCGTTCTGCAGTACTGGCCATTTCAAATCAAAATAATTTTTGTTTGGCTAAGAATTCTAATTCCAATTAATTTTATTTTAAAACATGTTTTTTTTTTTCTTAAAGTAGTCATTTGTTTATTGATTCAATCTTTTTCGGTCAGTGGGTCGTCTTAGGGGCGGATTCGTCATCATGGATACGTTAAAAATTCGAGTAATTATGGAATATGAGTACCGTCGTGGCAGCAACGCGGCACGCAACATCAACGACGTTTACGGAGCTAACACTACAAACCAACGCACCACCTGTTATTGGTTTGCTCGCTTCCATTCTGGAAATTTCGACCTGAAAAATGAACCTCGGGGTCGTCCGAAGACTGGTCGATAATGACGAATTAAAGGCGATTGTGGAAGCTGATGATACACAATCTACGGCTGAATTAGCAGCAGCTTTCGACGTTAGCGTCAAAACAATATTGGTCCATTTGCGTCAAATTGGCAAGGTAAAAAAGCTTGACAAATGGGTGCCCCACGAACTCAATGATCGCCAGCGCGAAGTACGCGTCGAGACGTGCCTTTTACTGCTCAACAGACACACAAATGAAGGAATTTTGTTGCGCATTGTTACCTGCGATGAAAAATAGATTCTGTTTGATAACCGCTAGCGCTCAGCAAGTTGGTTGGATCCTGGTTCGGGACCTAAACAATGCCCTAAACGAAAACTTACCCCTAGAAAAGTGATGGTCACTGTTTGGTGGTCTAGCGCCGGTGTGATTCATCACAGCTTCTTACCAAACGGGGTGAGCATTACTGCAGATGTGTACTGTGAAGAACTGAACACAATGATGGTGAAGCTGGCACATCTCCAACCAGCATTGGTCAATCGCTCGTCTCCGCGGCTCCTGCACGACAACGCGCGATCTCATACTGCACAGCAGACGGTCTCTAAGTTGCAAGTACTGAGGTTGGAAGCTCTCCGTCATCCGCCCTACTCACCAGACCTTGCGCCTACAGACTACTACTTTTTCCAGAATTTGGATAACTTCTTGGCGGGAAAAAAATTCAATACCCGAGAGGCAGTAGGTACAAAATGCCTTTGAAGAATTTGTTGCCTCCCGTCCAGCTGATTTCTTTAAGAGGGCATCAATAAACTGCCACTGCGTTGGCAAAGATGCATTGATTGCATGGGTGATTACTTCGATTAATACAAATAAAAAATACATGAAAAAAATTCGTTTAAATTTTTTTCATACAAAACGGCAATTTCATAATTTCACCTATTATTAAGGACATTCGAATTTAGGGCCACAATATACTAATATAAGCCTGCATATTATTGAATTCGGAAGAATACTAAAATAGTAACCACAAGATAACACAAACGCTCGTAGCTATGTTTACCGACCAACAACAGCGAATAGTAAAATAATTTATGTGAACTAGACGGTAGATTTGAAACAAAGTAAACTTACTCGTATCACTATTTGAAATCTACCCTCATATTTTAATAACGACGCTAAGATTGAAAATAATTGTAAAACTAAAGAATAGTTAGTGACGTTTAGTTGTGGAATTTTAAACATACAGTGCGTTTAACTTAAGACGTTCCTTCGGCGTAAGCAACGAAATCGATTTTAAGAGTACTTGTAGCACTTTTTGGAGATTTATAAGAGGAATGGGAATTTATTTAAAAAAGCAGGTCTAAAAGGACGTTGTTTTAGAGAGGAACGGTATTGTGGTGTGGCGTTTTCGGTATTTGAAAGAATTGCAGGACAATCGAAATGGAGCCCAGCGCCCTATACTTTATTAAAAAATTGTTAAAAAAAAACAAACAATAAAACGCAATTGTTAAAAGTAACGAAATACAAGTTAATCTCCCTAATATTAAGTAATTTAATTGCTAAAAATATTGCAACACTGTTTTTCCGTAAAGGAACTTCTTAAGTGAAATGCACCAGTGCGTTTCACTTAAGAAGTTACATAAATGGACCAGTGCGTTTCACTTAAGAAGTTACACGGCGTAATGTTGGCTCCCCTGTCTGTCTACACAAAAAGAAGGGAAAAAAGAAAAGAGTTGCCTACTATACCAAAATTGTTACCCGAAATGTGAAACGAAATCGATTTTAACGGTAGCTGCAACACTTTTTGGAAAATTATGAGAGGAATGGGATTTTATTTTAAAAAAGTAGGTCTCAAAGGAAGTTGTTAATAGAGAGGAACGATACTGTGGCGTGGCGTTTTCGTTATTTGAAAGAATTGTAAGACAATCGGAATGGAGCCCAGCGCCCTATACTTTATACAAAAATAGTAACAATAAAAAAAGGCAATTGTTAAAGTAACGAAGTATCAGTTAATCTCCCTAATATTAAGTAATTTCATTGCTAAAAATATGGCAACATTATTTTCAATACTACCAACATGACAGCAATGTATCTTCTTTGAATGCTTTAAGTTCCACAGTGCGACATAAGTGTACTAATTACAGGTGATTAGCATTCAATAGGTTAAGTGAAACGCACTGTAGATCATTGTTGTGTTGATGTCAATCATTGCTATTCAAAATGATTAGGCGTTTCTTTTGAAATCTTATTTATAGCGTCTCTCGCCTGTTCTCTGATCATAGAACTTGAACTACTAAAGCCGTACCTTTAAGCTTTAATACGATGTACCGTTTGTCTGTGTACATGAATATTTTTAGCTTGGGCACAGCTCCCTACTAATTTCGGCCATGTCATTTTTTACTATAAACGTGTTGTACACTTCTGGACACATCTATTGGCCCACCTTAGTTTAGGTTTCGATGGCCCCTACCGAAATATAATTGCTAGATTGAACAAAAACTGTTGATGCAGTTTTAAACCTGATACATTTTACCATCTTTTTCGATCGTATTGTTTTAAATTTGAATTCAGAATACCATACGACATGGAGCTACGCCTAACAAGTCGGATATGCGCCTTGTTAAAGGCAATTGATTTTTGAATAAAAAACATGTTTTATCAAATAAAGGTTTAATTTAATAACGCGTGTTGCCTCCATGGGCATCTACCACAGCTCTCATTCGATTAGGCATATAGTTTACCTATCAACCGCTCTATGAAATTTTGAGGAATCATCTCCCATTCCTCTTCTATGGCAGTTTTCAACTCCTACATCATCTGGGCAACTGGCTGACGAGCCCCAACACGTCTTTTTAGCTCGTCCCATATGTGCTCAATGGGGTTCATGTCTAGGCTTCTGGCTGTCCAGTCCATAACTGTGATGTTCACATCCCGAAGATATTCCCTGACGATGCCGGCCGCATGGGCTCTTGCATTATCATGCATAAAAAGGAAATTTGGGCCCACATAGTCCGCGTATGGTATCACGTGAGGTTCTAAGCACTCACGAATGTACCTTTCAGCATTTAATGTTGGCAGCCGTGGTCCTGTAACAACCTCAAGTTGAGTTTTGCCGCTCGCGGATATACCGCCCCAGACAGTCCATGAGCCACCGCCATAAGCAACCCTCTCTTCAAAGCAGCATTGTGCGAAACGCTCTCCCTTACGTCGGTAGACCTTCTTCCTTCCATCATTGCCATGTAACACAATTTTAGACTCATCTGTGAACCGTACTGGTTCAATACTCAGAAGTAAGGACTTGAAATATACAAAACACTCGCTTATAGACTTTGAAGACCACTTTTATTACTAAAGTTACGAACAGTTACAATATAATATCTATAAAGCACAGATATCCCGATAATCCAGAATGCCGCGTATTCCACTCAAAACAATGTCTGCCCTTTCCCGCCATTTTACTTGCTTGTGATTGGTCGAGAACTGTCAAAGTCTCGACCAATCACATGAATTAAATACAACTACATTTAATCTTAAAAGTTAGATATGATCATAAATAGTCAACAAACATATTATTATAATTATAGGTATAATTTATAACACATCAAAAAAGAGTACACGGCTCCAATCTTGCTGTGTCTAATTTAAATGACTGCGTGCGAAATGAAGGCGCGCTGTTCGGTGGGCTCGCGTTAGTTTGGGCCCATTAGCTGGCTTGTGTGGTACCATATCACGTTCTTTTAACCTTCTCCCAACAGTTCGAGCGCTCACAGATACTCCGTGGAAGTCGCGAAGTTGGTTTTGTATCTCAATGGAGGTAAGGTGACGATTTCTCAAGCTGGTCGTCACGATGAATCGATCCTGCCTTTCAGTTATGACCCGAGATCGTGGCCTTTCTTGGCGACGAACAAAGCCGCCAGTCTCTAGGTACCTCCGATAAACATTTCGGACCGCAGATCGACTTAAATTAAGTTGAGCACTCACGTTTCTTTGGCTGTGTCCGGCCTGAACAAGTGCCACAGCTTGTGCGGCGACTTCAGGTGAAGTATCCATAGATTATTGATAGAACCTCACCTTAATGTTAAGAATAAGTAATGTTTGTTGCAAAACCAAAGATATCAATCACTTTTTCAAGAATTAAATCCAAGTAAACCAATAAAACCAAGTTTTCTTAGTATTCGATTGTTTGATATCAACAAACAGGCTCCAAATTGTCTTTTGTTTCTTTAAATTCTGTGTTCGAAATTCAAAAAAAGACTATTGAATGAAATTGTGAATGTGCCAGGTTCAAAACTGCATAAAAACTTTTTGCTCGACCTAATATAAAATTTTAGCGAAGCAAACGAAACTGAAAATACAAGGTGGGCCAATAGATGTGTCCAGAAGTGTATATCCCTAGCTCGGTTAAATTAAAAAAAATGTAGTTATGTATATTATTAAGAAAAACATGGTTATCAACACCAGTCGTTTTAAACCAAAAAAAAATTGTTGTTTTGGTTTTAAACGGTTTGTTTCGTTTAAATCGCAGCCCGTCCGTTGCCTAACTGGAAATCTCCAGGGCCGGATGGGCTGCACAATTTTTGGCTTAAGTGGTTCCAAAAGTCGCACGCTCGCTTGGCATCCCAATTCCAGTCTGCCTTAGAGTCAGGGTCGCTGCCTTAGTTCCTAACAACAGGAGTAACCCACCTGCTCCATAAATCAGGTAGTACTGCGGAGCCTAAAAATTATAGACCGATCACGTGTTTGCCGACGGTCTATAAAGTTCTTACATCCATACTGAGAAGCAACATTAATAGTCATATTGACAAAAATTCGATCATGTCACCTTCTCAGAATGGATGTAGGAACGGGTCTCGCGGTACTAAGGAGCTGCTCCTCATTGATATGGCCATTAGCCAACAGGTTCGACGTTCCCGAAAGGATCTGTCGACATGTTGGATAGATTATAAGGCCTATGACTCTGTTCCTCATACATGGCTCATGAGGGTGCTTGAACTGTATAAAATTGATACAATTCTACGCACCTTCCTGATGTCGTGTATGAGGCAATGGAGTACGGTCCTCCGCTATCCAGGATGTTCGACATCCTGGATAGCGGAGGACCGTATCTCCAGGGGAATAGCGAACCTGTTAGGATTGAGCGAGGTATATTCCAGGGTGATAGTTTGAGTCCACTTTGGTTTTGCCTAGCCTTGAATCCTCTAAGCACACTGCTGGAGAATTCAGGTCTAGGCTATAGGTTGAAGAGAGGTGGTCAGGTTATATCTCACCTCCTTTACATGGATGACTTGAAACTGTTTGCCCCCAACAATCTGTAACTGATGGAGCTACTGAAGGTAACTGAAACCTTCAGTAGTGCCATCAGGATGGAGTTTGGTGAGGACAAATGTGCAGTCATGCATGTAAAGCGAGGGGAGGTTGTGGAGTCCGTGGGCACTCAACTCACGGATTCCATAAACCTGAAGTCCCTCTCGTCAACCGAAACCTATAAGTATTTGGGTATGTCGGAAGCTCTAGGCATCAGTATCACTGACATGAAGCAATCGTTGAAGGAGCGTTTCTTTGGGCGCCTGAAGAAGGTATTCAATAGCCTTCTTTCAGGCGGAAACAAGGTGCGCGCCTTCAACGGTTGGGTCATGCCGGTATTGATGTACTCTTTCGGCATACTTAAATGGACTCAAACGGAACTTGACGCCCTGGATAGGCGGGTCCGTACATTGCTGACTGAATACCGAATGCATCACCCACGATCGTCGGTGATGAGACTGTATATCCCGCGGAAGTGTGGGGGTCGAGGCTTTTTAAATGCTAAGACCCTACACAACCGCGAGGTATGCAGTCTCAGGGAATATTTCCTAGCTGCCGACGTGGGTATGCATCGAGATGTAGTGGCAGTGGACAAGGGACTCACCCCGCTCGCCCTGGCTAACGAGAACTGGCGCAAACCTATAGTGCTTGACACTAACGATCGCAGGGAAGCATGGCAGAGCAAAGAGCTTCACGGACGCTTTTTCCGGGCCCTTCATGGGCCCGATGTAGACCAATTGACGTCCGTAGCCTGGCTGCGTTTCGGTGACCTCTTTGGGGAAACCGAAGGCTTTGTCTGTGCAATTATGGACGAAGTTATCATGACGAATAACTACCGGAGATTTATTGCGAAGGACGGCACGGTTGACATCTGTCGGGCATGTCACCGTCCGGGAGAATCAATTCGTCACATTATCTCTGGTTGTTCTCGTCTCGCTAACGGAGAATACTTGCATAGGCACAACCTAGTATCCAGGATCAGTCTTGTAGAATCAGAAGTGCCATACTACAGGTATGAGCCCGACCCAGTTCTTGATAATGGCCATATCACTTTGTACTGGGACCGGTCCATCATCACTGACAGGACTATTTTAGCTAATAAGCCTGATATAGTGGGTGGACCGAAGTGAGAGGCGTGCAGTGATTGTTGATGTTTCCATTCCACATGACGAGAACCTCGTGAGAGCCGAGAAAGATAAACAAATTAAGTATATTGACTTGGCTCGCGAGGTTGTCGACATGTGGGATGTGGACACTGCGATCATTGTACCGATAGTCGTGTCGGGTAATGGCTTAATTGCCAAGAGCCTCGACCAACACCTTAGGAGGCTCTCGTTAGGCGGCTGGATCAAGGGCTTGATCCAGAAAGCGGTACTCCTGGACACGGCTCGTATAGTCAGGAGGTTCCTTTCTCTGGAGCCCTGACCGCCGGTAGCTTGGACCCTGTTCCCAATACCGGTGGGACACTATTTTTATATTTTTAAATATTTTTTATTTAAATATTTAAAAATATAATTTATATGTTTATAAAGTGAATAAAGAGAATAATAATAATAATAAGGTATCGTCGTATCTCCACGTTGACGTCGTGGTGGGGCTTGCGTGCTCTAAAATACCCTAGGTCTGCATCGGTAGAATTTTCTTCGCCGTAACATGCCTAGGGTGAGGGGCCAGACTAAGAGAGATACAATCCGCAGGGCAGTTTTGTGGCGAACTGTTGGGTATTAGCGACCCCACGGACCCGATCTCCCGGGAGAATTGTTGTTCTTCATCTACGGCTCGCCTTTATTGGCCGGCCGTAGTGAACACTGACGAGGAACAGAGCTCCCACCTCTCTCTTGCCTTTATTGGCTGGCTTGAGTGGAGATTCACAAGAGCAAACATGCTCGGGAGGAGGATGCATAATCCAGTAAGGTGCTGGTAGGGATCTTGACCGTACTTCCGGGATTGTCCTGATAGCCGTGGTATGCCTCTCCACTTCTCTAGCGCCTCAGGATATGTTGCCCTTTTGTTGCTACGTCACTTCGTTTTTGGGGGCCCATTTATTGAGTGTGCAAGTCACCCCCTGCCTTTTATCGATGGATATTAATGACATTGTTCAGGCAGGGGCCATAGTCTTAACATAATGACTCCAAAACCCATAGCCCTATTATTTTGTTTCAAAATCAAATCAAAATCAAAATCAAAATCGTTTATTTCAAATAGACCAATTACAGGCACTTTTGAATTGTCAAAATGTCGGTCAGTCAAACAAACAAGTGAAGCTAAGTTGCACGTTCCAAAGAGTAGATCTCTATGGAGAAGAACGTGCAAGAAACTCCATGGACACTCTTTTAAATCATATGTGTTACATATAGTGTTTGGTTACATATTTCTTGTTGCTTCTATTATGTGAGCACAATGTAGATAATAATAAAAAAAATATTAAAAGATAAAAACTGAATTAAGCTACTGGCAGCTAAGAGATGACCAGTCTCATCTGACGGCACCCGTTCACGAGCATGACGCGTGCATCAGCCCCACTCAGCTCAACCATTTTGAAGGGAACCGAATGACCCAATAACACGCGCCACCAACAGCGAGACATTTGAGTGAGCATGTCAAACTCTCAACTGCCATGCTCGCAATGTCAAAAAATAAAATAATAAAAAGTTGTAACTTAATAAAAATGCTCCATGGTACTTCACATTCACAAATTTGGAAAAAAAAGTGCTTCTACATTATACAATGCTATTATTTTTAGATATAACATGTAAAGAATCCTAAGTCCTATTGAAATAAACTAATCAAATAAAAATAAAATACTGAAAACAACATTACGAAAAGGGCAGCAGCATCTCTTCGAATATATATATAAAGACTAATTTGTAGCTACAAAAGTATGTGGCTGTGGAGCAGGACCGGCATTTAGCCAAGCATTTTTATCAAGGAGATAATCTTCCAATTTATAATATGCTTGTCTACATAGTGTGCGTTTAATGCAGGTTTTAAATTTTGACTCGTTTAATTGGAGAATTTCTAGTGGAATTTTATTATAAAATTTTACACAGTACCCCATAAAAGAACTAGCTACTTTAGCTAACCTGAATCGAGGTTGATCTAACTTGTCCTTATTTCTAGTATTAAAATTGTGCCTATCACTTATTTTAGTAAAAAGATGAATATTTTTCCGGACATACATTATATTTTCATAAATGTATTGACAAGGTACCGTCATGATGTTTATATCTTTAAATAATTCCCTAAGAGAATCGCGCCTGCGAAGATTGTATATGGCTCTGATAGCTCTTTTCTGCAGAATAAAAATAGACTCTATGTCTGCAGCCCGTCCCCATAGCAAAATACCGTAAGACATGATGCTATGAAAGTAACTAAAATAGACCAGCCTCGCGGTATGTACATCAGTAAATTGACGGATTTTTCTGACAGCATATGCTGCTGAACTAAGCCGTCCTGCCAGAGATGTTAAATGAGGGCCCCATTGTAGCCTCGAGTCGAGCGTGATTCCCAGGAAAACCGTGTTTTCGACGATTTCTAGTTTCTCCTTGTTCAATATTATTTCCAAATCATTACTTTTAACATTCGGCAACGCAAATCTGATGCACTTCGTTTTTTTTCCATTTAGTACTAAATTATTAACAGTAAACCAGTTTTGGACCTGCTGTAGAGCGTTGTTTACGTCATCAATACGTGTGGAACGTCTATTGATTTTAAATATTAAGGACGTATCGTCAGCAAACAATACTATATGTGGTTGTTGTTTCAATAAATGCGGTAGATCATTTATGTACACCAGAAAGAGGAAAGGACCCAATATAGAGCCCTGTGGTACCCCCATTTTTATTTTTAAGCCCCGTGAATTTACACCATTTATCTGAACTTGCTGTTGCCTGTCATTTAAATAAGATTTCACTAGGCTTAGTGCAAGTTTACCTAATCCGTAATGTTCTAGCTTTAAAAGTAAGGTTTCATGATTAACACAATCAAAAGCCTTTGAGAGGTCACAGAAGATTCCAATAGCATCTTGGGCTTCCTCCCACGCTGCAAATATGTGTTTTAATAAGGAGACACCAGCATCAGTCGTACAACGTCCTTTGGTGAAACCATACTGCTGTTCGTGTAAAATTTTATTACTGTTAAAATGAATAAGCATTTGATTGAGCATAACTTTTTCAAAGACCTTACTGAAAACCGGCAACACGGATACAGGTCTATAATTATTGGTGTCATTATGGTCGCCAGATTTAAAAAGAGGTATAACTTTACTAAATTTCATTACATCTGGAAAGACTCCTTGGTCCACACACAAATTAAAAATTAAAGCCAAGTATGGTGCTACGGTCTCGATTATAGATGTACAAACTTTAACAGACATTCCCCATAGGTCCTCGGTTAATTTTATTTTTATTTGCCGGAAAGCCTTTATGACTGTCATGGGGTTTATATGTTAATTTATTTTTTATGAACTATTTACATTTGCATTGCTATAAACTTAAATTAATTAAAACTAACTTAAAAAATTAAAATAAAACCCTAGAGAACTAAAATAAAAAAATAAATAAAAATGGCAATTTAATGTAAGGCGTCGAAAAATTCCTCCGCATCGCTGTCGACTGGTAATGTACCCAAAAGGCTGGCGGCATTGCCACGCTGAATGGCAATGCTTATCCTTTGACCGAAGTAAAAGCCAGCCTTTGGGTCACGCGAAGTGTCCACGAGGCGTTTGGAAAGTTCTTTAAATAATTTGTGAGCACTCGGACCCCACGATCCAAGAGTTTCAACCCCAAACGGCTCGAAAACATAATTACCAACAAGGTTATTATATTTCCGCCGCTTGAGGTTCTCTGCAGCCGCTGCAGCAGCACCAGCACAGCACGACGAGCTAGGAAGATGGGATGGCGCAAGAGTATCGACACAAGTAGCGTCCCACACTAAAGGCCTACCCATCTTCCATGGAAATAGAGACATACCGTCCGGTCTTTTGCCATCGTCGCGTGCCAGGCCATGAGGTTCCAATATGGCCGGAACGCCGACGGTGACAAGAGCGCGACGGATGATGTCGTTGATATTTGCGTGCCGCGCTATGCGTCCTGCACTTCGGCTGCATGACAGACCGTGGTGACCGAGGCTGTTGACAACTTCGCCACAGTGGCAGCGATGAGGAGAACAACAAGGAGCGCCAAGACGTAGGGCAGTAGCGAGGCGGAAGGTAGTATCATCGAGCAAGGTGCCTATGTTCGACGACGGAAGTGCGTGAAGCCAGAGTCCCGATTCCCATTCACCCACAGCTAGCAGGCGCGCACGCTCTGCAGTAGTCACTGATGTTGCCAACAGATTTTCTTGTACTACTTTGCAAAGCGGCTCATCCCACCGTCTTTGGGAAGAAAGGTTGTCGGGCTGTTTAGAATTCGGGCAAGCGAGTCTCCAAGCGTCTATAGCCTCGGTGAAGCACGGCACATCAAAATCAATCAGTGAGGAAGATAGGATATTCCTGATTAATTTTTCAGTGCCGTAAACCGAAGATATAAAAGCTGGTAAACTGATACTGGTAATTTTACGGACGCCGAGGCCTCCCATACGGATTGGAAGGGTAGCTTGAGCCCAAGCTTGATCGTCCAAAGCCACATTTAAAATTGATGAAAGAGTATTTCGAATAATTTGGTCCATTTTTTCCAGAAGATGGTTGTGTTTCCATAAATGAGAAGCGCGGAGGAAATATGTTAATTTAGGACCGAAACAACAAAAGCGAATTAAAGTGATGGCCGAATGCATATTAATTTCAAGCAATCTTTCCGAAACATCATTAAAGTTTTGAATCTTTTCCTCAACGAAATTGGGAAAGGAATCCTCGAAAATAGGAGACCCAAGGAGACGAAGAGAGTTTTTGTCTATAATTTTGATATCCGGGGCTATTGTGTTAAATTTGGAAAGAGTCTGTTGTCTGTCAGTACTGTCAGATAAGAATAACTCACATTTAGAAAAGTTGAGGTCAAGTCCTATTGAGTGGAGTTGATTTTTTAGGAAATGTAAATCATTAAAAACTATGTCTGCATCGCCTCCTAGGGTTCCGTCGTCGAGATACCAAACGTTTAATTTGGAATTTAACTGCCGAATAATAGGGTGAATGGCTAAACTGAAGATCACTGGCCCGAGGGGATCACCTTGTTGACAGCCAACTGCGGATTCCAAAAGGTTTTCCCGATATAGTAATTTGGAAGGTTGTCTATAACATTGCCAAAGAAAACTAAAAATTTGGGGTACTTCTTTTTTAGATTCTGCCAGCAAGGTGTCCCTATTAACCGAATTGAAGGCATTCTTTATGTCAACTTTCAGGATGACCCCTCCTAAGTTAGAATTTAGGTAGGTCGATAAGGCGTGTACGGCAGCCTCGCAGCCCCCTTTGGAGCCGAAGCCTAGCTGCAGGGGCTGAAATTTTTTCGAAACAGCCTCACCATAAAATTTACAGCAAATCTTGGCTGCCATACGACGGTATGTAGTGCCCACGGCAATGGGTCGGATGCCGCCATCTCTCTTGCGAAGAGCACATAAATTGGCCCCGTAAAGAGTGTCGATGACGGCCTCGTTCACCTTGCCTGAGAGCATTAGGTTAACCAGAGCCGTAAGCTCCTTCAAGAGCAACTCACCAGCTTCCCCGGCGCCTGAACACATGAGGTCCTTCAGGTGTTGAGGACTTAGGCCGTCGAGGCCGCCAGCAGAGCCGCTCCGGAAGGAGTAAACGGCTGAGATTACCTCTCGACCTGTAACGGTGAGGGTGTAAATGTCCGAATCAGGAGGGTCAGGAAAAGAGAGGCCATCCGCTGGGGCAGGGTGTTTACTCTCCAGAGCTACTAGAGTGTCTGGAGAACACGGAGCCATCACATCACTACTGAAAAGAATTCTGGCTGCTCCGCTAATGTCACCTTCCCCTAATTTAGATTCGACCAGATATGGAATACCTCTTGTAGAGGTATAACTTTGTGTCTGTGTCGAAAATTTTGAATCCAAATTATAAGCCGAAATATTACAATTTTCTTTAATTTGTGTGGTTAAGGTCTTTTTGGTTGCCAAATTCTTTTCAACATGCAATATTCTGTAAGGGAAGGTTAGCAGTTGTTTATATGTTTGAATTGAAATTCAACCGGACAGCCTGGCACGTTTTCTTTCAATAAAGCAATTGAGGCCTCTGGCGAGGAATTTAAAGCTTCCGTTGTCTTAAGAGGTATGTTGGTAAAAAAATTCACAAACTCTTGGGCTACTTCTATGTTAGAATTTATGGGACCATGTGAAGTCTCCAATAAAAATTCCGTGTTTCGTACCTTATTTCTACCCGTTTCACTATTAATAATTTTCCAAACGGTCTTTATTTTATTGTCTGCCGATTTGATTTTTGTGCTAATGAAAAGGGCCGGTTTTCCATTTTAAGTCGCAATAGTTTCTCAAACCGGGGGTTGTCCTTGAATGCACTAGCATTGCGCGTACAGGGATAATCACCGGTTGATACCACGTTCCATTAAACGCATCTAAAGAGGCCTCTGCGAGTTGGTTTCGACCCCTCGTACGCCTCCCAAAGGTCCAGGACATCAGGGTCCTGAGATAAACAAATATATATAAATAATAATAATAATTCTTTATTGTCATAATTATAAGGTTGATACAATTCATGAAGCCTTTGACTCCCGAACTAGGCACGCCTGTATGTCAGGAGTCAGCACCTTCCCAATTTCATTTAGACTCAATTCAATTCCAATTCTTATTAACAAAATTGATTTTAAGAAATGGCGACAGGTCATAGGAACCACTTGTAACCCACGGATGCTCCTCAAGTTGAAGAGTAAAATCTACAAGTCCGTGATAAGGCCTGTCATACTTTATGGATCAGAATGTTGGGCTATGAAAAAAACGGATGAAAAAAGATTGCACGTAGCGGAGATGAGAATGTTAAGATGGATGTGTGGTGTGACTAGAATGGATAAAGTGAGAAATAAGTAAGTATAGTAGGAGAAGTTTGAAAGTAGCACCAGTGACTGAAAAGTCGAAAGGGAATCATTTGTCTTGGTATGGACATGAGAAAGGAGAGATGAAACGCATATTGCTAAAAAAAAAATTTTTAATTCGTGTTTTGCTTAGTCTTGGTTTGGTTTTGCAATTTCCGAAAACAAATTCGGCACACTCATGCGAAATTTGGATGCCCCGAGATTATGTAATTTGTGTCACATAACTTAGCCGCGATATCATTAGCGCCAGTATTTCAACCGGCGCCGTAGGAAAGGGTGAAAATGTAATAGTACGAGATACATAGAAGAAATCTTTTCCCTCATTTGTTATTCGATTATGATAAATATTATGTGCTAGATAATGCGTTTGTTAAGACATTCCAAACAATAAAATTTATCCGAGATCGCGAACATATTTATATTTTCGACTTTAACCAAATACTTTCAAATTGAGTTCTATCGATACTAATAGCTTCTATTAGACTAAAAAAAAACACTAATTAACATGAAAAAAAAAAACTTTTTACAAAAAAAATATAACCGACTTCAATGATAAAAACACTGAAAAGTATCAAATAACTTTAATTTTGGAAGTCGGTGTTTCTATAATAGTTTAGTCTCTTCGTTATTTAACACCGACTTCCAAAATTAAAGTTATTTGATACTTTTCAGTGTTTTTATCATTGAAGTCGGTTATATTTTTTTTGTAAAAAGTTTTTTTTATTTTACACTTTTTAGTTATGGTACCACCACTAAAAAGTACCCCTCAGTCAAACTTAAATACCTTATAGTCAGAGCGCATCTCATAACGGTTCTAATAATCCCAAACACGGTTAGATTACATTAATTTACCTTTCGGCTTCATCATCAGATCAGTTCGATATATCCTCTCCCCCTCTTCTTTCAAACAGTCATTAGACTAGATGCTGGAGAGGGAAAGGATATATCGAACTGATCTGATGATGAAGCCGAAAGGTAAATCTTTCAATCAGTCATTAGACTAGATGCTGATAATCCCGGCTGTAGCATCAGGCCAGATTTATGTCAACATTGCAATGAACTTAAAATTTAGTCCTGTTTAAAATGAGCCCAAACACGACTACGTTGCTGTAATTTCAAGGTTTGTACTTTTCCTGATGCTCCTGGCTTCAGCATCAGGTCTCTATGTACTTCGGTGTTCTTTATTAGCAGTACGTTTATCCACACATCGAGCCGTTTTCAATGAGCCTAAACTCGATATATCTGCTGTTTGTTGTCGAGAACTTAGGTACTCTGCAGACTATCCTGACTGCAGCATCAGGTCATGACTTGATGATCATGAGACCAAATGTGACAAATGCCCTATCAAACATCAAAACCATTTACTAAAACAGTCCTTGCCTGTTCGAGTAACTTCTTACTGTTAAGGAGTTGTACCTTCCATCATCAGCCCAGCTACCTGAGATGGTGACGACCATACGCAAATACACAAGATACTTCATAAAATATGCGAAAATCAATAAGTGAGCCTATAAAATTTGAAGGTTGCCCTCGATTTCTCCAAGATCCCATCATCAGATCCTAATTTGGTGATAATGGGACCACCTCAGAAGTATCTACTTTCGAACAAAAAAAGAATTTTGAAAATCCGTCCACATTTGGGGGAGTATTCGACGAACAAACATACAAAAAAAAAAAAAACCATACAAACAGCCGAACGTAGTACCTCCTCCTTTTTGGGAAGTCGGTAAAAAACGATTAAATAACAGACGACGGTAAATTATGGCCATTTAGTCACATCTATAAGCGGGGCAACCCTTCTATTTGCACCAAAAAAAGTTCACCTAGTTTTTCTAACTAGCGATTCGAACAAACATGTGAAATAAACAGCGCTATACAGATCTATAGAGCGCGTATCTTTTCTGTTTAGCAGTGAATAGACAAAATCTTTAAAATCGTTCATTCTTTCCTAGCCCCTAGTAGGAATATAATCATACTGAGTGATTAAGTTCATGGTACGAAATGAAGGATGGAAACAAAATGTTCCTGCAATAAGATTGTTTTATAAATCTTTATGGTCGGCCTCTAGGTCTTCTCCTGGCAGTATTTGACGTGCTTTAAGTTGTGTTGCCGAACTAGAAAGTAGTCGATTTGGGCCTTATGATTACCACTTTTGTACATGATCATGTCGATGCTTCCGACAACAAAGGTCGGAAACACCAAAATAGCACTTTTGGTAATCAATGAAAAACTAAAAATAATTTCGTTTTTGGCTTATATCTTTTTAACTTTAAAAGTTGTAAAATTGTGTTCTAAACAAGAAATACGTAAAATACGATGGTGTTTCATAATATATTATTGCTATTTATGTCAAAGCCTTATTTTAAAAGTTAGCTTGGACATACACCCCAGAAAATTGAAGAAGTTGGTATTTACGACCACTAACAAATCAATGGAGAACGATTTGTCTAACGGCAGTTAGAAGTATGCACCAGTTTTTAAATACAATAGTTCTGGGTTTGGTTTAAAAACCATATACTGAAATAAAAATAAGTGTAAACACCACGATCTGATGCGATGGTATGTAACAAACATGGAAATATCTGAAGCAAATCAATGAATTTAAGACTGTAAGTTGAGTTTCCATTACTTGTAATAAAAACCAATAAAATAAAACACAAATTGACATAATTAAAAAAGGTTTTTTATTCTTTGACCGTCATCGTTTAATCAAAATAATGGTTAAGCAAGGCACTAATACAAATTCAAAGTAAAAAAAATGTCTAAACCAATCACTTAAATTTCCATTAGAGGATTTTGTACATCAATCATCATTCATCATCATTGTTTTTGTCGCGGCTCGAAATTTTTGTACCTACAGGACCTGGCAGGTCCTCATTGGAAGGTCTCATTTACCACAAACAATAAATAATTAGTCCAGTCAACAATAATCCAAATCACAGTTAGCACTAGAGTTCCGGTATACTATCGCTTCGGTCGTTAGATAAAATCACTTCGCACATTTAGGTAGATCGCTCTTGTTCGCAGTCGAAATCAGAACTGACTCACTTCCTTTTTCTTTTTTGAGTGGCCTCTCGCAGGTCAACCTAGGAGGTTGTCGTCTGCTCAACCGGTCTTGCCTGTGGCGGCCCTGAATAAAATCAAAGCCTCCAGCCAGGGCTTACTTAAAAACTACTTTAAAATTAAGTGACAACGCTAAGGGCACCCCCTGTGGGGTACGAGCCTCGGCTTAGGGCGTCGCTGGGGGAGGGCAGCAAAGGGACGGGCTGGATCGAGCAAAATAATATTTATTATTATTAGGGGATTTTTAAAGCTACAGCTCAGCGGCGCGGGCTGGCTCGAGCAAAAGTCGGGGAGGACATTTACGAGATTCTCGCGGCGGACCTCGGCGGCGAGGCCTGAAGGATGTCGGTTTGTATGGTCTCTTTACTGTACCGGTTTCCCTACGGCTCTCTTGGAGCAGGGTGATGGGGTCGTTTGGGGTAACAAGGGTATGCCTGGGTCGGCGAATCTTGGAGATGCGGGAGGGTTCGTAACGGGCTGCCCGTACGATGAGGGGGTTGCGATGCTTCACAGCAGTGTCAAAGAAGCGCTTGCACAGGCGCTTCATGAACTGCTGTATGGTGGGGACTCTGAGATCCAAGTGGATATTCTCATTACGGATATAGTATTGGGCTCCTAGGATCCTACGGAGGATACGGTTTTGGAGGGTCTGCATCCGGTGGATGTGACGGGCCTTGGCATGTGCGAAGATAGCACCGGCGTACGTCAAGATCGGGCGGATGACTGCGGGAGGCGCAATTTGCACTTGCGTGACAATTTGCTGCGGGCAGTCATCAGACAGTGGAACCTACCGTGAGCGAAAGCAGCTCGCGAGCGAGCCTGCTTTATGTGCTCGGCGAAGGTCAGGTGCTGATCTAGGATCACTCCGAGGTACTTGGTTCGCTTTTCCCAGGGGATCGGCTTGCCGTACATGGTGATCGGAGGGGGGGGGGGAAACGGTTTTACGCGGTCTCGAATAGAGAACCGCCTGACTCACTTCCGTTCGGGGGCTCGTATTTATACGCGGAGCAAAGAAAATTCTAGATACCGCCGTCTCGGGATAGATCCAGAACAATAGAGTCGCATCGCGGGGCCATAAATCAATTTTATTACTTTGTCCTTCGCGAGTCACTCACGCGAATTACGACTCTATTGTTAATGGCGGAAAGTACCATTTCCCTTATCCACCTACAGATACCTACAGATTACATACCAATTTTTTTTATTCAATTTTCAAACCAATTCTCCAAGACCAAGTGACATTACGACAATTGTTTCTCAGCAGAGCTTACGTTTTAAAAATGATTGTGGGGTGTAATTACAATTAATTATGTATTCATGTTTTTACGACCGACAGCTGTTTGTACGTTGTATTATACGACCTGCACGGTTATTCGGTTCTAAGCAATATGAGTTATACATACCCTCTTTTCTAAAAAATCTTGATTATACTAGTAAAAATTTTGGGTGTAAAAGTATTTTTTTTAGGCGAATATTTTTTTCACATTTTTAGATCGACGCAGCGCCAAAAATTAAGTAGGGCTGCATTCTTAACTCATTTTCGCCAAAATGGCGTTTACGACATTTGTTGCCGGAAGCATCGATGTGTTCGTCTCTTTTCTGGAACCACGCATTGGCTACTGCCAGGTCAAATGCAGTAGCGTCTCTACTTCACCTTCATCTGTTCGGACTACCGAAACCCCATGCACTCTTTCATTCTTCCCACATGTCCATTAAAATCACCTCCAAATATCAATTCTTCATGAACAGGAATATTCATTAAAGCTCTATCAAAATCCACCCAGAACTTCTCTTTCATCATTTCATCACATCCTACTTGTGGAGCGTACACACTAACTACATCATTCAACATCACATTCTCTAACATAACTTTCACAACTTACTATAAATCTATCACTAATCCTTTGTACTTCCATCACGCTTTCTTTCAACTTACTGTCTAACACTATTCCAACACCATTTCTTTTTTCATCACTTCCGCAGTAGTAGAACTTGTACCCCTCACCAATTTCTCTCGCTTTAGTTCCTCTCCATTTAGTCTCAAGCATGCTATATTTATCAGTCTTCTTTTCAATTCAATACATCCGCTAACTCTCTCGTTATGACATATATACTTATTAATTTTTCTAAGTTAATCTGTGATTTATTTGTAGGTTTTCCTGTGTATTAATTAATATGTTATAGCGCGGCAACCCTAGAGCGTTATTTCTGTGCCGTCCGCTAGAGCGCGGTGAGTGGATTGACATAACGAGTTGTGACACGTTCGAGCGGCTACGGCGCGCGCTAAGATAAAAATGGTTGTATCTCTTTTAGTTTTAACTTCTTGAGTCTGTGAATAAAACCTAGATACGAGTGTGAGAGTCTTAATTCGTTCCCCACCGACGCTATAATGTAAGGTTTATTAATGTAAGTAGGTATAAATAAAACTATCAGTATAATATAGGTAGGTAGTTGTTTAATTTCTTACTCTATTTTATAATAGACGTTTTCCTAACCATACAAATATTAAAAAAAACCAATCTGTTCTAAATATACCTACAACTAAAAAAGTATAAGTACTAAAACTACTTTGTACACTTATTTCACCTGCATCCACACATATGATCCGGCGGGCTGCCGGGCACTAGAGGCCATTTTTGTTTTGTGTTTCATTTGGTGGGCTTTGGAATAATCGCTTGGCCCATTCTCTGGTATGAACCATAGTCAGCTCTTACGACACCCTCGGGAAGAGAAAAGTCTTAATTTTTTTAATTTAAAATGAAATAAAAATTAGCCAAATTGAAAATAATAAAAAGAAATTTTTACTATAAACAAATATTAAAAAAAAAAACCTAAAATCTGTTCTAAATATACCTACAACTAAAAAAGTATAATTACTAAAACTACTTTGTACACTTAATTCACCTGCATTCACACATATGATCCGGCGGGCTGCCGGGCACTAGAGGTCATTTTTGTTTTGTGTTTCATTTGGTGGGCTTTGGATTAATCGCTTGGCCCATTCTCTGGTATGAACCATAGTCAGCTCTTACGACACCCTCGGGAAGAGAATGGATACAAATACAAATAACAATTTAATTCAAAAGTTTTATAAAAGTCTTAAATTTTTTAATTTAAAATGAAAAAAAAAATTAGCCAAATTGAAAATAATAAAAAGAAATTTTTACTATAAACAAATATTTAAAAAAACCTAAAATCTGTTCTAAATATACCTACAACTAAAAAAGTATAAGCACTAAAACTACTTTGTACACTTATTTCACCTGCATTCACACATATGATCCGGCGGGCTGCCGGGCACTAGAGGCCATTTTTGTTTTGTGTTTCATTTGGTGGGCTTTGGAATAATCGCTTGGCCCATTCTCTGGTATGAACCATAGTCAGCTCTTACGACACCCTCGGGAAGAGAATGGATACAAATACAAATAACAATTTAATTCAAAAGTTTTATAAAAGTCTTAAATTTTTTAATTTAAAATGAAAAAAAAATTAGCCAAATTGAAAATAATAAAAAGAAATTTTTACTATAAACAAATATTTAAAAAAACCTAAAATCTGTTCTAAATATACCTACAACTAAAAAAGTATAAGTACTAAAACTACTTTGTACACTTATTTCACCTGCATTCACACATATGATCCGGCGGGATGCCGGGCACTAGAGGCCATTTTTGTTTTGTGTTTCATTTGGTGGGCTTTGGAATAATCGCTTGGCCCATTCTCTGGTATGAACCATAGTCAGCTCTTACGACACCCTCGGGAAGAGAAAAGTCTTAAACTTTTTAATTTAAAATGAAAAAAAAATTAGCCAAATTGAAAATAATAAAAAGAAATTTTTACTATAAACAAATATTAAAAAAAAAACCTAAAATCTGTTCTAAATATACCTACAACTAAAAAAGTATAAGTACTAAAACTACTTTGTACACTTATTTCACCTGCATTCACACATATGATCCGGCGGGCTGCCGGGCACTAGAGGCCATTTTTGTTTTGTGTTTCATTTGGTGGGCTTTGGAATAATCGCTTGGCCCATTCTCTGGTATGAACCATAGTCAGCTCTTACGACACCCTCGGGAAGAGAATGGATACAAATACAAATAACAATTTAATTCAAATCAAGTTTTATAAAAGTCTTAAATTTTTTAATTTAAAATGAAAAAAAAAATTGCTAAATTGAAAATAATAAAAAGAAATTTTTACTATAAACGTGTTGTATTATAGTTTTATAAAGACCAGTAGGAATGCATGAAAGGAGTATATGCGTGATGTATGTGTGTAAGTGGATGTGGGGTGCACAGTATGAGTGATATCTGTATGTGAGTGAGTAGGTGTGGGGTGTGTGCGTGATGTATGTGTGTGAATGAATGGATGGTGTATTCTTTACGTCTAGACACCATACGGTATTTAATATACTTAACTTAACCTTTAGTATACTTAACCTTTAGTATACTTAACCTAATTAATATAATTTACAATATTTCTATATTACAAGGTTACTTCTAGGCAAGCCTATAATTTAATTTAAAAATCTATTAATAGGTATAAGAGGAGAGTAAACCTTATATGTACAGTAAAAAATTAACATAAATCACACTCGCATCATAGAAAAGCTAAATAAGATTAAACCAAAACAATATATTAACAATAATAAATTTAGTATGAGGGATGCCTTTTAAATTTTGTGGTTTGAGAAAAAAAACCCATAATTATACATTTCGTCTTTGTGTTTTTTCATTTGAGCCATATCAATTTTGGATTTTCATAGTTAGAACCTTAAGTATTATTTATTGTTTTTCAAAGTTTTCACCTTTTCAAGCCCAGATGATGTGAAGTCCTACAGACTACATGCTGGAATTGTATATACCAGTGTTCGACAGTCTGTAGACAAGGACCTTCATCGACGCAGTTGTCTTGGACCTTAAACAAAAAAAAACCAGTTTAGGTAAAACACATAGGTACTACCCGGGATAAAAAATATTCTACTTATATAGGGTGACTGGTAATTAGTGACCGATACTTATACACGTTATTGTACACATGATTACAAACAACTTTCCCAAATGAACTTAAATTTTTGTTTAAATTCAAATTATCAGCATTGGGCCTCTCGACTAACAAACACAAGGGGCAGAGAACTGAAGAAAAGCCTAGATAAAAACAAACTTATTACAATCTCAACGGCGGAACCCACAAACTGGCCGACGGACCCAACAAGACTACCAGACGTCATAGACTTCTTTGTCACCAAGGGTTTATCTAGGTTATATTACCACATTAAAACATGCCTAGACACTGACACAAACCATGTTCCGGTAATACTGTCTATTGGTACTACAGTTCTTAATATTGAAGGGAACCTAAAATTATACAACAAACGCACGGATTGGGATAACTTTCGCGAGTTAATTGACGAGAGACTAGAACTTAAAATAGCCCTAAAAACTACGGACGACATTGACGCAGCTACTGAAAAGATAACCACTACCATTCAAAAATGTTGCTGGCTCTGCACACCGGAAGCAAATGAGCATCCACAACAACGTAAAGTCTACTCCGAAAGCATACGATTGCATATACAGGAAAAAAGAAGACTTCGACGAATATGGCATACTAGTAGACATCCAAGTGACAAGAGAGCGCTCAACAAAGCGACCAGGGAGCTGAAAACGCTGATATCAGAGGCAAATGCTGTCGCCCTAGAGACGTACTTAGAAGGTCTTTCGCCTACTAAAGCCACTAACTATTCCCTGTGGAAGGCATGTAAAAATTTTGATCGACCCCTATACCACAAACCTCCACTTAGGACACAAGAAGGCAACTGGGCTAAAACTGCACAGGAAAAGGCTGACGCATTTGCACAGCATCTTAGCCAAGTTTTTAGACCAAATGATGCAAACCCACACATAGACGAATCTGATATAGACTCTATCCTCGACCAGGACTTTCAACTTGATTTACCCCTGAAACCAGTGACACCTAAAGAAGTCTGCAGAACTATCAGATCCATGGATAATAACAAAGCCCCAGGGTTTGACCTCATTGATAAAAAAGTTCTGGAAGAGTTACCACGTAAGGCAATAGTCTATCTTACCACCCTATGTAACGCTATTCTCCGTGTGGGCTACTTTCCAGATTTGTGGAAAGTCTCCCAGATCATAATGGTGCACAAACATGGCAAACCAAGCCATGAAGTGACTTCTTACCGACCCATTAGCTTACTACCAGTTATGTCCAAGCTATTTGAGAAAATACTGCTGCGTAGACTTACCGATGACCTAAAAGACAAGTCCATAATTCCCGACCATCAATTCGGCTTCCGGAAAGAACATGCAACTACGGAACAGGTTCATAGAGTGTGCAGAGCCATTAGAAAATCATTTGAAAAAAAAGAATATTGTTCATCAGCCTTCCTTGACATACAGCAGGCTTTTGACCGGGTTTGGCATAGGGGGCTGTTATGTAAGGTGAAATCACTTCTGCCACATACATATTTTGGAATTCTAAAATCATACATGTCCAACAGGCTATTTCAAGTCAAAGAAAACAACTGCACATCAGATTTCCATAATATCACCGCAGGAGTGCCACAAGGGTCTGTTCTGGGGCCTGTCTTGTACACCCTGTATACATCTGACCTACCACAAAGCCCAGATATCACAGTTGCGACCTTTGCAGATGATACAGCCTTGCTAGCTTCAAGCTCATGTCCCATTCGGGCTTCAGAACTCCTGCAAAGAGGATTACATAAAATGGAAAAATGGTTGAGTAAATGGAGAATCGCAGCCAATGTGTTAAAGTCAGTGCACATTACTTTTACACTTCGCAAAGAGAACTGTGCTCCAGTTACTCTTAACGATACCCAACTTCCACATCAAAATACAGTTAAGTACTTGGGATTACACCTGGACCGCAGACTCACCTGGAAAAAACATATACAAACCAAACGAGATGAGGTCAACTTAAAATATAGAGGTCTCTACTGGTTGTTGGGTAGAAATTCAAAACTGGGAATCGATAACAAGATTCTCATTTACAAAACTATGCTGAAGCCAATCTGGACCTATGGCATTGAACTGTGGGGTTCGGCATGCGACTCCAATACTACGATCATACAAAGGGCTCAAAATTACATTCTCAAGCAGATATCGAATGCGCCCTGGTTCATCAAAACAGAGGAGATCCATGAAATCCTGAATGTGCCAATGATTAAAGAAGTGATCAACTGCCATGGTGCCAATTACAAGTCACGTCTCCAAAAGCACCCAAACCAACTAGCAGGACAACTTACTATTCCTGAGAGTATTCGCCGTCTGAAGAAACGGCGAGATATCTTCGACTAGAAAAGTCACCTATATTGTGACAATACCTAAGGAAGGGCAGGCTCCGCAGGGGGCAGCACCCTACAAACTATCCAGACTACATCTCATCTGTTTATAGTCTACATGACTGATTACATGATAACTTTATAAATAAAAAAAAAAAAAAAAAATTCAAATTATCGCCTATTGTTTTAAGTGGGGGTCTGGGGCCCCTAATAACCTGGGGGCCCTGGGCTGCAGCCCAAGTAGCCCTTACGTAGATCCGGCCTTGAAGCCACATCTACTTAGAAGCACTTGTACTGAATATAAGGTATACAAAAGAAAGGAGCCTACAGAGGGTGCACTCTGCCAATTACCAAACTCTTGCAGCAGCTTTACATCAGTCAAAGCTTTACTTGTTTGCATTGTTTTTTGCATTTGTAAATATTGTTCCGAGTGGATAAAGTAGCAAAGTTATTTACTTGTAAGCCTAGATGATGAAGGTCTTGTAGTAGGAGGCAAGTGCAGCTCGATGGTGCTCCTAGCAGGTTCAGACTGCTGCTGCTGGTTCCGAATAGCAGTGTCAGATATTGATTTGTGATGTTCTGGACAAATACAACAACATTAAATGAAAAAAATATAAAAGAAAACCAAAAGAAAAAAAATTGGGGAATTTCTACAACTGTAAAACTTTCATTAGGCCTAGTGGGACTGGTGGTGGTGGTAACTTCCGTTTCTGACCCCAGAAGATTGTTGTAGAAAATATTTTTATTTATTTTTATTATACTTTTTTTGTTGATTTTTTAAAAGAATATACATGTAAAAAATAAGAATTTTAATGAATAATTATGATGAAAACACACCATTAATTTTGATTGAGCTAGCTCTATGGCTGGATTGATTGATAGCTAGTTTAAAAAAATTGACCAGCCATCATCACCATCACCTTCAGAGTTTCAGATAATGTAATCTGTTACTCTGAAGCTCCTTCATGCATGGGAGTGTTGTATAGTCTTTGATCTCAGCTGTTGTTGGAACAGATTGTTTCAAACAGTCGGTTAATGTTACATACAAATGGTTACAAGTTTCTATTATGTGAGCTGTTTAACATTCGTTAAATACAAAGCGTTGTTTCATCAAATAAAAAACTGTTAGTCTAAGTTATTTGGGTTGCCAGTAGAAAACGAAACTTTTTCCCGATAAAAATAGTTGCAGACGTTTCTAGCATGGCAACATTTCACAGTTTGGCTCAAAATTTGGTCTACCAGTGTGGAAATTTTTGTGGAATGTTTACAAGGGAAGTTCAGTCGCTGTTTTAATAATTCAGAAATTGATTCCTAGTGGAAATTGTGATGTAAAATTGGTGTGGTTTTGTATTTAAGTTGTGGAATTATTGAAACAGCCGTAATTTTGGTAAAATGGAGTATAGATTTTACCCCTAAATACTACATATTATATATACATTAGAATAATTTGTTACCATATTCTAATGGTAAACAAAGTAATTATATTAAATTAAAGACTTGACCAAACAGTCACAGTTACCAGGTCATAAAATCCCAAATACACAAAAAATCACTACCTAGAGACCAATACAAAAGAGAATCCCAAGTTGGGACGCAGCTACTTGAAAACAACAGCAAAGAATGGCGTAAAATGACGATAACAAGTGGATTGGGTAATAGTAACTTTTTGACGTACTTTGGAGCCGCCATTTTATGAAAACAAAAATAACCTGCCCTTATACAATGACAGTAATGAAGCCAAATCACTGGCCAGCTTAAAAACACTTAGCTCTGCCTAGCCACAGTGATGCAGCACAGTGAAATAAGCTTGAAGACATTTCATTGAGATCAGATCTTGACAGTGAAATGAAGAAGAATATTTTTACAATAATAATATTCAAATCACTTACTGGCGTATTTGTACAGGTACTACTGAACTGTGCCACTGGTGCTAAGATAGTGGGGCTTTTTTCCAGTGAAGGTTCCTATAAAATAAATTTTATACATTAATATAACTTTATACGAGTAAGCTATGAAACCTATGTAAAAAAAATAACGTAAATTAAATGGTTGTATCTGTAAATATGTGTCGCTTGTAGCAAAACCTTCAACACTCATTAACACTAGTAGACACTCTTCTGGAAGCTCTGGCATTCTACCTTCCACCATCCCTAAGCCTGTGGTACTACTAAAAGCGGCTGGCAGAGGTTTTCTTTTTTACTGCACTTTTATTGGCAGACATATATAACGGACAATACAGAAATAATTATTAATTCACACTGCATGATAGGCAGAGCCGCAAATAATATACGCACAATAAAATAAACTATGTATTTTGTATTAAAATACGTTGATTGAAATGATCAGTTATGTTGATGTTCATTTCCAGCAACCAGGCTCAAAAAAAATAGGGGGCTCATTTAGATGTCAATGCATACGCTTCTACAATAAACTGCCTAGTCATATTCAACAACTCAGCCTTAATAAATTCAAATCATTTGTAAAGCGAAAACTTTTCCAAAAAGCTTTTTACACTGTCAAGGACTATGTTGATGACGAAAAGGCTTGGGACTGACCTGCTCCAGTACCCTCTAATTCTTATAACATAACTGTTGTAATTTTTTTTTTGTTTTAAATTGTGTTTATTATTCATTTTTTTATTCATTTTGACATTAATGTTTAGTTTTTACAATTTGACTTTGTAATATTATTTTATTTTACAATTTGACATTGTAAATTATTTTATTTGTAAGTATTACAATTGTAAAAATTAACTTTCTTTTTATTATTGTGAATGTGAGGACTATGTTGGTTACTTTTTTATTTCTCGTAACCGTTTGTCTGGCAGTTTGAGTGTTTTCTGTGGCCTACCCAAATGTCCTTTCATTGGTATTGTTCGTCAAGTCGTTGAGCTCCTTAGTAGTCCTGAGTTGAGCTTTGCGAATACTGACAAATGCTTACACTGATTGGACGGGTCCACTCAAATCTGTATGGTTCTTTCTTCAAAAGACCATCTCAGATTAATCGGCATGGTTCTCATGTGATTTGACCATTACATATTTATTGTATGGACTTTAAAAGAGACTTTGACCCCTGAGTTTGTTTCGGTGTTTCTTCTCAGGGTAGTCAGCTAGGAAACACCGGCCTCATCTAGCTTAAACAGACGAAAAAAAAAATAATTGCCGTGTAAACGTGTTTTTTTTAAACCTATTTGCAAAAATAAATATCATGTATCATTTATCATTTATCAACTCACCTTAATCCATTTTTTTGCCGTCTTCACCGTACCTTCACCCATACTATTAAGTTTTAAAATAGGGTGATACGATCTCACTCTTTAGCTGACTGTTAGGTGCTTTGATTGATTTTTGACAAAACCTATAGCCAAGCTAGGGTGCCTTCCTAAAAAATCTAGTAGCGTCTCCACTTGGGCCGCAGATGGATGGGAAGTACGCGGGGTACTAAAGTAGAGAATTAAAAATGTTATCTTTGGCGTCTAGCTCAATTTAAATAATTTTTTTGTCGGACAATTTAAATTCCTTAACCACCATTTGTAATGACGCCAGAGCAAAGAAAGCATAGAGCATTCAGCATTGAGCTGAACTATATCATAGACAAATCTAAACTATAGAGCTTAGTGCTAAACCATGTTTTATTATTTTCTGGTGCCTTAAGGTCGACTGGTAGAAAATGCCTAAGGCATTAAGTCCGCCTTTGTACTGAAAATAAATAATTCACAAAACATAAATAAAATGTGGGACGCCACGCCACACCACCCCTCCAAGGTGAATGAAACCAACTGTATACCAAAGATGTTATATATCCTACTAGAGTAGATACATAAAATCTTTGCTGTATACATAACAACATATATATAGCTTATATCTGTCGAGAAATAAAAGGCAAAGGTAAAAAAAATAACCTTATAAATCTAACACATCCCTTCCAACTCTTCTTCCGGTCCTTGTAATGAAAGGAGCTGGAGGTGCTTGAGTAAAGATGTAAATCAACCGGTTTAAAACGTTTTAAACCAAAATGTTGCGGTTTTAAACCCCAAATATATATCTGAACACAATGATGGAGAAGCTGGCACATGTCCAACCAGCATTGGTCAATCGCTCGTCTCCGCTGCTCCTGCACGACAACGCACATCAGACATACTGCTCATACTGCACAGCAGACGGTCTCCAAGTTGCAAGAACTGGGGTTGGAAGCTCTCCGTCATCCGCCCTACTCCAGAATTTGGATAACTTCTTGGCGGGAAAAAAATTCAATACCCGAGTGGCAGTACAAAATGCCTTTGAAGAATTTGTTGCCTCCCGTCCAGCTGATTTCTTTAAGAAGGGCATCAATAAACTGCCACTGCATTGGCAAAGATGCATTGATTGCATGGGTGATTACTTCGATTAATACAAATAAAAAATACCTGAAAAAAATTCGTTTAAATTTTTTCATACAAAACGGCAATTTCATAGGTAAAGACCTATTATTTTGTGAAAAAATTTTTGATTTAAAATTTAAAGAGATTTCTTTAGATGGTACCGCCGTCACCAGATATTGTGATTAAGTTAATAAGTACTTGTGATAGCCTGCTGCCATCTAAATCAAAACTAAAATCAACTTTGTAACATTTTCTTCAGTATAAAATGAAAAAAAATGAGTCGTAATTTCCAGAGAAAGTAAGTATTTCTTCGTACGTGTATTGAAAAACGTCGTTTGATACACGTGGAGATTTGTCACTGCAGCACTCGGCTCCATAACACCAGAGCCTAAACGATTAAACCGACACCTACATAACTAAGTATTTGCCTTTAATATTTTATCAGGCACTTTTCCTTGGGATAATTTAAATAATTGCTAAATCCTTTATTTAACAAATGTTTGAAGTTACAACTAAATTAGATAAATGAAGTAAATATGTAGCAATTATTGACGCAATACATTTTGGGAAAGTCTGCATGCTTAACATTAAACTAGGGGTTGACCAGCCAACCAAACGTCAGGATGGCTGGTCAAAAAAAAATTTGTATTTCTAAATATATATCCTATGTAGCAATTATTTACTATATGTAGCAAATATAAGCAATTATGTAGCAATTTTTGAATCAACTCGCATACACCAACGCCACAGACCACCAGCCATTCTGACGCACACCTTTTTTGCACCTGGCAGCCCTGATTTATCGTTGATTCAATCCAAAGATTTTATATATCCTAGTACTAGATTGACTACGACAACCTCAAAAGCGTACCTGATAAGGAAAGTCAGAAAGAGTCCTGTCATCTCGTTCTACTAGTGTGTCCATACACTACCTACATACTACGGGACAATTTTGCTCAAAAGTTAGTTAAAGATATTTTTGATACATTAAAATAGACATGCAAGTTCAAAAACAATTAATATGTATAATAAGCTACCAAAAGGGAACTGTGAGTTGTCTCTGTAATGACTAGGAAATAGCTGATGTCCGTATAGTATATATAATAGCAATATCCTCTTATGCGAGTATGAAATACCTACACTGATAAAAAAATGTCTAATGTGTGTGTACCTACGTAAGACGATCACTTCTGAACGGCTGCACCTATCAGAATAAGGTTTGTCTGAAAGAAAAAACTAGTTAGTTTATAATAAAACTAAATTAAAAATAGACTGATGAGTGACATTTTTTTATTACGTAAAATTGCACTTATTAACTAACAAATAAATAATACATTAAATAAATAATCCTCGACTGGTTTATAAATTTATTTATAATAACTACTACTACTACTAATTATTGCCGATGCCCGTTAGCGCCACAGGGAATTTCCGAAAGGGATACCACGGTCCTGGAACACAAAGGGCAACTGAAGGACACGGGTAGGTTTATTCAGTATAAACCTCAAATAACTTATCCCGCTCTAAGATGGAGCGTAAAGCGCTCTACCTTAGAGCAGGATAAGTTATTGGAAATTTTACCACATCAAAAAAAGTCTCCCACTATGTTTGTTTATCTATATCTGTTTGCAATCAACTCAAAAACTACTGAACGGATTTTTAACAACTAGATGAAATAGAATCAGGTTTTAGTGTTGATTTAACTTTATGAACTATTACATCTTCAGACTACAAATAAAACTGTTGCTGAAAAAAAAAATTTAATGGCACAACTTCAAAGCCATTGTTGCCGATGGTTCTCGTTTCTTGGAAATCTACAACAAAACATAAAAAATAATATATTACTAGTGGTTAAGGGTTAAGCCACATACGTGCAGCATTGCGTGCGGCATTTATTAGGGACCTACCTCAGGACTAAACTTAAAGACAGTAGACTATGATTTAAAATGAATATAATTCTCGAATGTACTATATCGTTGTGGAGAAGATTTTGGAGTGCACGCTCGTCGTTTTAAGAACTGGTCACAGATAACTATATACTGAATTGGTCCGAAGACACGTACCGCATGCCGCACCTCTGGCCGCCGCTGCTCGCCGCTTTTCGTTGTGTCACGAGAGCAGCCGAAGATTGCCGAGCGACCAAAGGCGCCCGATCAACAAAAAATATAAAATTAGTAAAATTGGTACGCGCTTGATTTATTAAAAAAAAAAAAAATATTGAGCCTCCTCAGATATTTAGAAATTTGCTTATAATAATATAAAACTTGAACAGTAGACAACAAAATCTTATATATGTAGGCGCCTTTGGTCGCTCGGCAATCTTCGGCTGCTCTCGTGACACAACGAAAAGCGGCGAGCAGCGGCGGCCAGAGGTGCGGCATGCGGTACGTGTCTTCGGACCAATTCAGTATATAGTTATCTGTGACCAGTTCTTAAAACGACGAGCGTGCACTCCAAAATCTTCTCCACAACGATATAGTACATTCGAGAATTATATTCATTTTAAATCATAGTCTACTGTCTTTAAGTTTAGTCCTGAGGTAGGTCCCTAATAAATGCCGCACGCAATGCTGCACGTATGTGGCTTAACCCTTAACCACTAGTAATATATTATTTTTTATGTTTTGTTGTAGATTTCCAAGAAACGAGAACCATCGGCAACAATGGCTTTGAAGTTGTGCCATTAAATTTTTTTTTTCAGCAACAGTTTTATTTGTAGTCTGAAGATGTAATAGTTCATAAAGTTAAATCAACACTAAAACCTGATTCTATTTCATCTAGTTGTTAAAAATCCGTTCAGTAGTTTTTGAGTTGATTGCAAACAGATATAGATAAACAAACATAGTGGGAGACTTTTTTTGATGTGGTAAAATTTCCAATAACTTATCCTGCTCTAAGGTAGAGCGCTTTACGCTCCATCTTAGAGCGGGATAAGTTATTTGAGGTTTATACTGAATAAACCTACCCGTGTCCTTCAGTTGCCCTTTGTGTTCCAGGACCGTGGTATCCCTTTCGGAAATTCCCTGTGGCGCTAACGGGCATCGGCAATAATTAGTAGTAGTAGTAGTTATTATAAATAAATTTATAAACCAGTCGAGGATTATTTATTTAATGTATTATTTATTTGTTAGTTAATAAGTGCAATTTAACGTAATAAAAAAATGTCACTCATCAGTCTATTTTTAATTTAGTTTTATTATAAACTAACTAGTTTTTTCTTTCAGACAAACCTTATTCTGATAGGTGCAGCCGTTCAGAAGTGATCGTCTTACGTAGGTACACACACATTAGACATTTTTTTATCAGTGTAGGTATTTCATACTCGCATAAGAGGATATTGCTATTATATATACTATACGGACATCAGCTATTTCCTAGTCATTACAGAGACAACTCACAGTTCCCTTTTGGTAGCTTATTATACATATTAATTGTTTTTGAACTTGCATGTCTATTTTAATGTATCAAAAATATCTTTAACTAACTTTTGAGCAAAATTGTCCCGTAGTATGTAGGTAGTGTATGGACACACTAGTAGAACGAGATGACAGGACTCTTTCTGACTTTCCTTATCAGGTACGCTTTTGAGGTTGTCGTAGTCAATCTAGTACTAGGATATATAAAATCTTTGGATTGAATCAACGATAAATCAGGGCTGCCAGGTGCAAAAAAGGTGTGCGTCAGAATGGCTGGTGGTCTGTGGCGTTGGTGTATGCGAGTTGATTCAAAAATTGCTACATAATTGCTTATATTTGCTACATATAGTAAATAATTGCTACATAGGATATATATTTAGAAATACAAATTTTTTTTTGACCAGCCATCCTGACGTTTGGTTGGCTGGTCAACCCCTAGTTTAATGTTAAGCATGCAGACTTTCCCAAAATGTATTGCGTCAATAATTGCTACATATTTACTTCATTTATCTAATTTAGTTGTAACTTCAAACATTTGTTAAATAAAGGATTTAGCAATTATTTAAATTATCCCAAGGAAAAGTGCCTGATAAAATATTAAAGGCAAATACTTAGTTATGTAGGTGTCGGTTTAATCGTTTAGGCTCTGGTGTTATGGAGCCGAGTGCTGCAGTGACAAATCTCCACGTGTATCAAACGACGTTTTTCAATACACGTACGAAGAAATACTTACTTTCTCTGGAAATTACGACTCATTTTTTTTCATTTTATACTGAAGAAAATGTTACAAAGTTGATTTTAGTTTTGATTTAGATGGCAGCAGGCTATCACAAGTACTTATTAACTTAATCACAATATCTGGTGACGGCGGTACCATCTAAAGAAATCTCTTTAAATTTTAAATCAAAAATTTTTTCACAAAATAATAGGTCTTTACCTATGAAATTGCCGTTTTGTATGAAAAAATTTAAACGAATTTTTTTCAGGTATTTTTTATTTGTATTAATCGAAGTAATCACCCATGCAATCAATGCATCTTTGCCAATGCAGTGGCAGTTTATTGATGCCCTTCTTAAAGAAATCAGCTGGACGGGAGGCAACAAATTCTTCAAAGGCATTTTGTACTGCCACTCGGGTATTGAATTTTTTTCCCGCCAAGAAGTTATCCAAATTCTGGAGTAGGGCGGATGACGGAGAGCTTCCAACCCCAGTTCTTGCAACTTGGAGACCGTCTGCTGTGCAGTATGAGCAGTATGTCTGATGTGCGTTGTCGTGCAGGAGCAGCGGAGACGAGCGATTGACCAATGCTGGTTGGACATGTGCCAGCTTCTCCATCATTGTGTTCAGTTCTTCACAGTACAAATCTGCAGTAATGCTCACCCCGTTTGGTAAGAAGCTGTGATTAATGACATCGGCGCTAGACCACCAAACAGTGACCATCACTTTTCTAGGGGTAAGTTTTCGTTTAGGGCATTGTTTAGGTGCTGAACCAGGATCCAACCAACTTGCTGAGCGCTTGTGGTTATCAAACTGAATCCATTTTTCATCGCAGGTAACAATGCGGTTCAAAATTCCTTCATTTGTGTGTCTGTTGAGCAGTGCAAGGCACGTCTCGACGCGTACTTCGCGCTGGCGATCATTGAATTCGTGGGGCACCCATTTGTCAAGCTTGTTTTACTTTGCTAATTTGACGCAAATGGACCAATATTGTTTTGACGCTAACGTCGAAAGCTGCTGCTAATTCAGCCGTAGATTGGGTATCATCAGCTTCCACAATCGCCTTTAATTCGTCATTGTCGGCCAAAGTCTTCGGACGACCGCGAGGTTCATTTTTCAGGTCAAAATTTCCAGAATGGAAGCGAGCAAACCAATAACAGGTGGTGCGTTGGTTTGTAGTGTTAGCTCCGTAAACGTCGTTGATGTTGCGTGCCACTTGTGCCGCATTGCTGCCACGACGGTACTCATATTCCATAATTACTCGAATTTTTAACGTATCCATGATCCATGATGACGAAAAAGATTGAAATGCAATGAAAATGTAACACTAATCAATAAACAAATGACTACTTTTGGAAAAAAAAATGTTTTAAAATAAAATTAATTTGCAATTAGAATTCTTAGCCAAACAAAAAATATTTTGATTTGAAATGGCCAGTACTGCAGAACGGAAATTTCATAGGTAAAGACCTAATATAACACAAATAAAAAATAATATTTAATAGACTTTATTCCCGCGTTTTTTACCTTTGCAGATGGAAGAAGAAGCATAGATATCAAACCTTATATATCCTAGAAATTTAAATATTTTTGAATTTAGAACACAGATTATTGTTAATTTGCTGATAATAAAAAATTATAATTAAAAACTGTGTAAATAGTATTATTTATTCATGATATTCTGTTTCTAAACACAATTTTAATTTGCATTAAATAAAATAACAAAAACCTAACCTACCTACCCCCTACCTAACCTTAAAAATATCCGCCTCTTTGCTTTAAAAAAATAATAAACACGGTTCATAAATTAAAAAAAAAAAACGCAAACGTGATAAAAATGTCATGTTGAACCTATTCGTAGTGCAATTAGAGCCTATTTTCGACGTTCCATCGTCGACCGCATCGTCGCTTTCCATCAGGTGAGATAGCGGTCAAGCGCAAACCTATCAATAATAATAAAAAAAAAAGTGTATCGAAAATATGTGCCTACCCTCAATAATCCAATGAGTATCACCTTAGCAGATATTGTGACCGCCGTCACCAGATATTGTGATTAAGTTAATAAGTACTTGTGATAGCCTGCTGCCATCTAAATCAAAACTAAAATCAACTTTGTAACATTTTCTTCAGCATAAAATGAAAAAACAATGAGTCGTAATTTCCAGAGAAAGTATTTCTTCGTACGTGTATTGAAAAACGTCGTTTGATACACGTGGAGATTTGTCACTGCAGCACTCGGCTCCATAACACCAGAGCCTAAACGATTAAACCGACACCTACATAACTAAGTATTTGCCTTTAATATTTTATCAGGCACTTTTCCTTGGGATAATTTAAATAATTGCTAAATCCTTTATTTAACAAATGTTTCGACGCCTCCCACGTATAAGGTCGTAAGGCTAAAATGTATTTTTTTTCACTAGAGCATTTTTAGTATACGTTATTGATAAAATGTATTTGTAAAAGATTTTCCACAGATATTTTTGCACTAACCTGTCATTTATTTGTTAAATAATGTATCCCCAGGAGCTGGATATTATAAAAAATTGTAGTTATCGAAAAAAACTAGTTTTACTTACTTACGACCATATACTTATGAAAAAAAAGGTCGTATCTTATTGTTACGACTATATGCGTTCATAAACGTAACATAAACAACACGAATAAAGTCGTAAGTTTGAATTACGACTTTATGCGACGTGCAAACTATCGTATTTCTCTAAAAGGGAGTCGTAATAAGGTACTTTTGAATAAAAACCATCGTAAAATTTCAGCTCAAATTAATTTTATCACAATAACTCTCAATATAGGAACATAATTCAGTCTGCTCGACAAGTCACATTATTATAAACTTTTAATAAAAAAAAAAAACAAACAGTTAAAACTTTACTGGCAGTGTGGCTCTTCTTCAACTTAATAAAAAAAAATCGTATACAATCTTTGACATAATATTATATAATAAAATCAACTCAAAAAGAAATAAAATTATAATCAAATAATGTTTTCATTTAAAAAATCACTTAAAATTAAGAATTGAAAACTCTTGTACGTAACATAATAATTATAATAGAAATTAGGATATTTGAGACAAAATAACACTTTTAATTGATGATTAGTCAGAGGAATCACTACTATTCTCTTCAGTAATATTACCACTGTGTGACAACTGTTGATAAAAACTGTGGTACACTTAGGGTATTATACTTTTGGTCGGCACCGGTCCTACCAAAATCTGAATTCTTTGACGCCGTCTAAAACTACTGTAAATTAATTTGGATAAGTAACTAATTGCTACTTCGCAAGCCCCGTGTTTCCCATTAATTTCAGGCCACATGTAACAATAATTGTCTTGTCTCGCTAGGTCGAATATTATAAAATTATAAATGGATGATTTCCGTTTATACTAAAAATAAACCAACATTGCCATGAGGACAGTTTAATATTTTTTTTTTAAATCAAAACACGCTGTAACTATTTTACCTCCACTTTCCAAAGCTTCTTTTATATCATTTGCTTTAATCTTGTTATTTATATGAAGTTCTGATTTTTGTTTGTCTTCTTCCGCACTCGTTATATATGTCTTTTTTGGCTTTTTTAACGATATATTTAAGTTTTGGTTTATGATATCACGATACTGTCTAACTGTCGATACCTTCTTAGTTATATTTTCACTTATACACCACTCTTTGTACAAAGAAAACATTTTTGTAAATGTAAGGTCGCCGTCTAAGTAAATTTTACTTGTATCTTTGCGTACATAGTGAGATTCAACGGGCTGGGACGTATTGACGCCTACTTCGGTGTGGTTGACGATGTAATCCCACTGTCGACAGTGATCTCCAATTTTCCAAAAAGAACTAAATATACGTTCTCGTTGGTGTGCATCAAACTTTTGAAAGCATTTAAAACGACAAGTACCCGGACATGGTACGCCTGTCCTAATTTTTTTAAACATTTTTGTTTAATATCCTTCCACTCATCACGGCGACGGTGACGTCTTCTTGAAACTCTAGCTGGCGGTGAATTTTCACTTGACGAGCAGACAGAAGAGTACTGACTTGAAGCGTTCCTGAGCTGTGGTGTGTTGGCTCTACTAGATGAATTCTCAGCATCACAAATTGATTAATTTCTGTATAGTGGAGTCGAAGTGGCCATCAAAAAATCGTTATTTTGGGAGGGCATTGGTGTTATGTCCAGTGAAGGTTCTATTCTTTCAGCTGATTCGGTCTTCATGTTGTACCGGCGATTCTAAAAATAAAAGTTTTCAATTAGTTAAAAACCATGCATAAGTAAAAAATAAATATATAGAAAGTTAGACAATTAACAAAAATCGATCATAACATCACGGCTTTTATTCCCCAAAGCAATAGACAGCTTAAAGAGGTTAGAGATAGGAGAACATTATAGTACATCCACTTTTCGTCGGTTATTAGTCCCATTATAATGCCTATTGTCAAACACTAGGCGCTATTCCAGACTTACGGAGTCTGGAATAGCGCCTAGTGTTTTTATAAGAATTTTGAAATTGAAAAACACAATAATTTATTTCCCGATTCCCGGGAATCGAAACCGACACCTTGCCGCCGGCAGTCATGCTCGCGGCCACTAGACCAAAGAAGCAGTTAGAAAGTTAATTTTAATGATATTTCAACTACAATTTGAAAAGCAGAGAATCGTATCTTATTTTTTTAACGGAGCATAAAGTCGCATGTCAATGATACGTCTTTACACATTTATTAATTGGTATGTTTAAACATCGCAAATGGTCGTAAGTATAAGTTACGACTCCCTAGAATTAAATTTTTGTGTAGTATATAGTCGTAACATAAACGTTACGACGTTATGCGTCGGAACGGTCGTAATCATTGTTTTTTTTTGTTGAGACCTATTAAACACTATCTCATACTAACTATTATATTGGTAACACACATATAAACAATTAAAATAAATATAATATAAGACAAACCAGTAAAACTTACCATTTCCAAAATTGACATTGACCGTCACTTCACTATTTTGGTTTATTTGTTCATTTAACACTAGTTTCATAATCTTAGAAGCACGTACGTTACTCATTTTATTATAACTATTACTAGTAGTCCTAAAACTACATAAATAATAACAGAAACAATCGATGTTTTATTTTAAAAAGCAAAATTCCCCACTATTGACATACGACTTGCCATTGCGGTCGGTACTGTGCTTTGATTGGCCGGCCGCGGTCCAATCGATCGGAGCAAACAGTCGGAACTATCCGCGCGACTTTATGCGCGGGAGCCTTTAAATGTTAAGACCATTATCCGTTAAAAAACTCATTATTCGTATAAGATATTAAAATTTGGATTTTAGCAATACATACTATTATTCAAGATTACTGTAATGGAGCAAAAAAACGATTTTAGGTAAAAACAATGTTCCGACCTTCTGCGTGGGAGCCATCGGTTTGAAGTTACAACTAAATTAGATAAATGAAGTAAATATGTAGCAATTATTGACGCAATACATTTTGGGAAAGTCTGCATGCTTAACTTTAAACTAGGGGTTGACCAGCCAACCAAACGTCAGGATGGCTGGTCAAAAAAAATATTGTATTTCTAAATATTTATCCTATGTAGCAATTATTTACTATATGTAGCAAATATAAGCAATTATGTAGCAATTTTTGAATCAACTCGCATACACCAACGCCACAGACCACCAGCCATTCTGACGCACATCAAAAAAGGGGTGATCGTACGACAATACAACTACTAAAAATCGTATGCCAAGGAAATTTGGGAACAAAATTCGTTTAATTTAAGCACGTCCTTTCAGAATAATGGTTCAATTACATATATGTATGATCTGTGACATCCAGCAGCTGGATAGTGCGTATGCTACATCCAGCAACGTGGCCTTGGCGGGACGTACGTCAAGATGGATGGTGCGTGCGGCGCTTTAGATGGGACAAGGGCAGGAAGATGATGATGATTCGTAAATAAAATTAATTTAAAACATAATATCTTGTTTTGCGCCTTACCTGATTCGATTTGACAGCCTGCTGTGTGTGTCATGGCGCTAAGTCTATCCTATTCTTGACTCGTGTTGCTTATTTAAAAATAAAATGATTTAACATAATGACCAAGTGCGTTTCACTTAACCCTTCAGATACCGTCAATTAGAGACACAATAGTACCTAAGACAAAAGATGCGCGGCCACCGGTGGTCGCTTGGGGATTCATGAATTAAAGAGGCTCCTTTTTCACTCGCATAGCGTCAACATCGAAAATGGTTTAAAAGCTTGTTACTTCATCTAACGCAATCCAACGCGATGCGATAACACCTGAAAACTCTGTTATTATTCGGTATAATATTTCACAAAACTTGCTACAGGAAATAGCTGTTTTTTTAACCCTTAAAGTTTTAGAAAAAAAATGTCGTCATTTAGAATCTTAATAAAATTTACAAGGCTTCTTTAGTTTTACTTTTTTTTTTAATTTTTAGGCAAATTATAAAGTGTCAAAATTGATACAAAATAGGAGATTTTCAGAGGTCTTTTCTGGATTAGTTTTACACAAATTTAGAAATTGATTTCAATAGAAGCCTAGATAATATCCACAAGATACCTACTGCGTTTCCAAAACATTGAATGAAAAATGTGTAATAACGTCCGGTTATGAGCGGTTGTATGTGGAATCTATGTGTTACCTTTAGAGAAAAGGTTGACTAAGAAAGTTATTTAGTGTACCTACGGGGATTGTTATCAGGTTATTTAAATAAAACGACCAAAACGGTGTGCGTCAGAATGGCTGGTGGTCTGTGGCGTTGGTCTATGCGAGTTGATTCAAAAATTGCTACATAATTGCTTATATTTGCTACATATAGTAAATAATTGCTACATAGGATATATATTTAGGAATACAATATTTTTTTTGACCAGCCATCCTGACGTTTGGTTGGCTGGTCAACCCCTAGTTTAAAGTTAAGCATGCAGACTTTCCCAAAATGTATTGCGTCAATAATTGCTACATATTTACTTCATTTATCTAATTTAGTTGTAACTTCAAACATATGTTAAATAAAGGATGTAGCAATTATTTAAATTATCCCAAGGAAAAGTGCCAGATAAAATATTAAAGGCAATTACTTAGTTATGTAGGTGTCGGTTTAATCTTAAATTCAACCATTTTTTCACAAAATATAACACAAATAAGAAATAATATTTAATAGACTTTATTCTCGCGCTTTTTATCTGCAGATAAAAAGCGTAATTTCCAGAGAAAGTATTTCTTCGTAAGTGTATTGTAAAACTTCGTTTGATACACGTGGAGATTTGTCACTGCAGCACTCGGCTCGCTCCATAACACCAGAGCCTAAACGATTAAACCGACACCTACATAGGTAACTAAGTAATTGCCTTTAATATTTTATCTGGCACTTTTCCTTGGGATAATTTAAATAATTGCTACATCCTTTATTTAACATATGTTTGAAGTTACAACTAAATTAGATAAATGAAGTAAATATTGTTAGACTAAAAAGTCGATGACTATGCGCATCCCTAATGGCGTCGCGCATGATCGTCCCCGCACTAGCATCTTTGACATTCGAATATGGAATTACGCGCCCTTTTTCAGTGTGTTATACTTTTTGAATAGTTTGGAGTTGTAATTAAATGTATTATAAGTTAAAATGACGATTATCTCTATTAGATTTCAGAAGTGGAATGTTTCTCACGTGCGTAAATAGTGTTTGTTCAGTTCGATCGTAAAAGAATTTACATAAGTGAATACCTACTTTGGTGAATTGATTTCAGCTGTTGAAAAGACGCTTTTATAGTTATAAATTATATCATTGGATACATTTAATGTGCATAAAACTAGTTATGAGTTTATTGATGTGGTGTGTTTACATTGTAAACAGTTACAAATGCGTTTTTAATCAAATGTATACAAAGTTGACAGTCTGACAAGTTTCGACGTGTTTGGTTTTCGTGTTGCTGGCGAACGTTTACTTGTTCGAAAAACTTACTTGCCCACTGATGTGAAAAGTGGTGTTGCTGAAATCTTGAGTGGCTTACAGAATAGCAGATTTTTTCATAAATTGGTTTGCATGAAGATCTGGATGAGCTCAGTGACTTTTGGCTGCAAATTAATGAAAGTGGTGTATTGTGGTTCTTTAGGGAACACTTATTTTGTTGCAATTACACTTGCATGGCAAAACATTCTTATTGAAGCTTACAATTGCACTGGTTGTGGTGAAACTTACCCATGTGAAATTTGAATTGATAGACAATACCTACTTAAAATTTAATTTTCTTTGTTTATGAAAGTGAAAAGAAATTGGTTTATATTTTGAGTGAACTATTGGTGCAGTGGTACTAATTAAGTAAACATACTTTACATTTTTAATTTATCAACATGGGCTGTCACAAGAAGTCAGGAAGTAATGATAATAGTTAAAATTCTGTGAACAGAATATGGTTTTAAGAAGGAAATTTAAGAAAAAGTTGAATAGAAGTAATAACCACATTGAGGCATTAGACGGTTTAGTCCGGGAGCTGCGGAAGAAAAATAGTTCTCAGCAGGATAGCTCTTTAGAAGTTGAATGGCATTCTACACCAACTATTCATTTTTTGGGTTGAAATGATTTTATCCCAGAGTTTGAACCTCAAACATCTTCAGTTTCAATAGAATATTGGACGGTAATTTGGAAAGTATTTCAAAGATAGCTGGGATGAACGCACCTTGATTTGTATATGCATATTAAAGCTTTGGATATGCAAATGGTCGGTATGGGCAACAGCCAGTATATATGATGAGCTGGAACAATTGGAAAGGCAAACTTATCAAAACTTTTCCATTATTTACAAAGAATAAGTTGGCTCAAATAAGAGAACTTGTAAATAAGACAAGGTTTCTTACTGGAAACCCTATGAGTATTATTACAGTAAGCTTGGTATTGATATTTTATGTCAGTTCAGTGATGATCTAATTATTCAGGCTATTATAGGTATACACTTGGTGATAAACTTCTAGAAGTTGGAGGTTTGTCAGGTAGTTGTCAAGATACCAAATCTCGACTAAAATATTGGTGTGGATGGACATAGAGTCTTTCTTTGCCACCGCTCAAAGAAAGATAAATTAAGTGACAAGCAGGGACATGTTGAAGCAACCTGTTAAAGAAAGAAAATTTTGACAGATTTTATTTGTTTTGCAAAATTAAAGTACAAGTTGTAGAAAAGTGCGGGAAATGTTCTACAGCAAGGTTACTAGATAAAACTGTTGGAAAGATTCAAACAGTTGACTAGCTCTAACTTATCAGATTGGAAGTATTTTAAGATCATATTTATTAAGGAGACTACCACAAATCTTTCATTGATTTTGGTATAACGTCTGGACTTACATAGCTAATCGCCAAAATAAGGCTGGCATTCCTTCTCGCATGTACTATAATAATGAAACGTCAAACGACCCCCTTGGGATATGTAACCTATTTTCATCTTTCTTTCAATCTGTCTATGAACCCTCAAGTCTTACATCAGAATGGTGCCCGGTATCTGAACATACCAACAACAGCAACTCGTCTCTTCATAGAATATACTTTAGCCTTCCTCAGATTCGTACACAATTAAAGATATTGGACATAACTAAGGGCTCGGGACCTGATGGGATTCCTCCTTGCTTCTTGAAATGGACAGCAAATACAATATGCAAACCGATTTATATAATATTTAATAAGAGCATCAGTACTGGGTCATTCCCTTCTATCTGGAAAACAGCTAACATTGTACCTGTCCACAAATCCGGCTCGAAACAAAACATTGAAAATTACCGACCTATATCTCTCCTTTGTACTCTTGCTAAACTATTTGAAAGACTCGTCCATCTTGAAATATATCCATTTATACATAATAACATAATTCCAGAACAACATGGTTTCGTAAGACAAAGATCTACTGTAACTAATTTAATGATATTTACCAACTACTTGTTTAAAAATATGGACTTTAGAGCACAGACTGACGCTGTATATACAGATTTTAAAAAGGCTTTCGATAGAGTGGACCATAAAATACTGCTAAACAAAATCGCATTTAATGGCATCAGAGGCAACTTACTTCGTTGGTTTCAATCATATATCAGTAATCGCAACCAGACTGTTGTATGCAACGGATATCAGTCTAATGCATTTTTGGCTACATCAGGAGTCCCACAGGGATCGATACTGGGTCCTTTATTATTCATTCTGTACATAAATGATATAGCAAACTGCTTTCATAACAGTAAATTTTTGTTATACGCTGATGACCTAAAAATTTTCAAAAAGATCACAACATATGACGACTGTTATCTCCTGCAAGAAGATTTAAATAGATTATCCAATTACTGTGAAGATAATAAACTAAAACTAAGCATCCCTAAATGTAAATTTTTAAATTTTTCTAAAAATAAAAATATAATAAGGTTTGATTACTCCCTTTGCAATGAACTCCTTATTAAAGAGGTGGAGATACGTGATTTGGGAATTCTTTTAGACTGCAAACTTCACTTAGACTTACATATTGAAAAAATAACCTCGAAAGCTTTTCAAATGTATAGCTTGATCATGAGAGCTTCTACTGACTTTAATCGCCCGGCTACTTATCTGTACCTATTTAATAACTTGATACGGCCACAAGTAGAATACGCTTGTATGATATGGGACCCTCATTACGCTAAATATAATCAGGCAATAGAAAGAGTACAGCGCAAGTTTCTCCGTGCGATGCAGTTTAGGTGTCGCCTGGGCCGTCTTTCGTACGAAGATTCCTTGCAAAAATTTAAATTATTATCTTTGCAATCAAGGCGGCAGTTACTTCAAGTTATGATGCTTTATGGATTGGTGCACAATAGGTTTGACTGTTCTGAACTAGTAAGCAATATATCGTATGTCGTGCCGAGAACTGTTATAAGACGAAGGGTGCGCGCTTACCCGACCTTTGCTACCACTATCTGTCGCACAAACGCGGGTGAGCGGGCTCCCCTTCATAGATTAGTAAATTTATATAATAACCACTTTGAAAAACTGGACATATTTGCTTTGAGACAAAATGATTTTAAGAAGAGCGTTGTTAAAAAGTTACAGTGTCATTTTCAGATTTAAATATTTAGTTATAGTATAATTACTCTTAAGCACGTTCTCTCTGTGTAATTTTCTTATAAGGTAATACGTGGAAACGTAGTGAATTGTACAATAGCCTATTTTAACATGTATCTAGACATAAGACAAATTGTGCAATTGTTTGTTTTCCCCAATAAAATAAAATAAAAATAAAATAAAAAACGTCACTCATACAATAGGCCAAAAAAAAAAAAGTGAGTAATTGAGTTAATCTGGTAATTAAAGCTTATGGTGATGCTCTGACTGTGTCACAAGTTATTGCTGCAACATTTTGATTATGGATGATATAGAAAGTATTATTATATTATTGAAGCACCACATACTCAGTGTTGTGGTTAAGACTTCTACACATTCTAGAAAGACAACCAAATGGTAAGGATATTTTAGGTGAATAACAGAAGGCATGGCAAATATAAAACTTGTCAATATTGCCAAAGCCTGTGTCAAAAAAAAAAAAAAAAAAACAGTAAAGGTTGTTTAGTAGTGTTTTGACTGCATGGATGGAACTCGGTGAAATTGATAAAGTTGTAAATTATAAACTGTACCGAATATTGTTCCACAAGACAGAGATTGTCTAACAAGATGCTACTGATATGTAGTGCTTAGCTTATTTGGAAAAGTTCATAAATTGATTGATGCAGTGGGTGTCCAATTATTGATTATATTCATTTTTGGGGTTCCGGACCTCAAGAGGAAAAAAAAAAAGGAATGGAACCTGTACAGGATCACTTTGTTGTCTGTCTGTTGGTTGATAATTAAAACTGTTGAGTATCCTGGTAATGTGATAACTGAGAGGGAGGAAGCGTCCAACCCCACATAAATCAACTGCTGTAGCAGAGCTTCACAGAATATTCATGAATTTCAGTTATTCTTGAGTCAAGTTATTTTTGCAAAGTTTTAAGGTACAATTAAAGATAAACCATTAACTATGTTGGCAAAAAAAAGGGGTTCTGCCTTGAGTTGGCTACCAGACCAACAAGATGTTTTGACAGAATTCAAGATTTGTTTTGTTAACCTTTAATCCTATTCACAAGTTACAGCCCAAAATGTGAAACCCAAATTCACAGTGATGCTGCCAGGTGGAAAGTATAAAATTATTAGGCAAATGTCAGCTACTGAAACCAAGCATCACAGTTTCATTTTAGAGGTGCTTGCTGTTGTTTTAATACTTATCCAAAAGTTAAAGTTATGTTTCAGGACAGTGCGGTAACCAACTGTACAGTTTAGTGTTACTGTTGGCTTGATGTAAGCAAGACTTGTCTCCCTTGTAGCTTTGTAGCTCGCTGGTGACTTGACCTCCAGGAGTTTGACTTTGACGTTGAGCGTAGGTCAAGGAATTCTATGATGCATGTTGACGCGGTAAGCTGGAATCTGGTATTTGTATGGCACATTGAAGAGAATGATTTTATACTTAAATGCTTTTCAATATGGTGATGAAGAGATTCAAGTTTTACTTGATTGAAAGTCTAGAGTTAAAGATAAAAGCAATTAAATTAAGGCAACATGGTTCGCCAAGAAGTTTAAAGTGGTAAGAACTGCTTTGTCTAATTACTAAAAGGCACAAGCTCAGTGTTACCTGAAAACGCTTGGTTATGATAATAATGGCTCTTTGGAGCTTGTAATGTGTTGTTGAATAAGCTATACAAGCTAAATATTAATTTCCAAGGTTGGTAAAATGCGTTGGCAAGTATGTGATCAATTGAGTACCTACCAGTTTACTAAAAGCCTACTGGGAAGTGACCCAGGTTAAAACGTCCTATACCCAGGGAGTCGGTTCTGTTTGATGACCTGTAAGCGAACCAATTTGGTTCCTTTTGTATGAGTACATAATGCTAAGGCTTACGTTTTCTCAATTGATGGTTTTACGAAATTTGTGTGGCTTAAGGCTGTGGCAAGTGTGAGTGTCAAGGGTGTTATTGCTGGTCTTAAAAACTTAAACCAAGTGTTTGGTTAGCGAGAATGGCGAGTGATAGACGCACTATATTTATTTGAAAAGAATTCAAAAAGTAATGTGATAAACAGGGTTCAAAGCATGTGTTAAATGCCTTCCGAGGGCGAATGGGCAAATTGAGCGCCATTTTAAGTTGTCTGACCGCTTACATGGGCGATGGTCAGAAAAAGTGAGCTGGTTATCTTCGCGATATAGTTGGGAGTAAGATGACCATTAGCCAAGGTACTGGCAAATCTCCATTAAAATTTTGTATGGAAATTGACTTTCTGTTGAATTTCAGGATTCATGTGACTTGGTGTTGAGGGCAGAGGCAACGATGAAAGTTGATGAAGAGCTGATATGATAAAGGTTGACGTGTAACCAAATCATTTGCAATTGGTTCTTTGGTTATGGTGGAGTGAAGGATTTTATGACCAGATTTAACCAGTGGTGAATTGGTGCCTTGATTTGCATGGCCTTGCAAAGTTAAAGCTGCGTTGTCTAATGACCGTTTTGAAGTCACATACCTAGGCCGACAGGGGCAAGAGGGCATATGAAGGTATTGTCGCCCGTGACAAGTTTAAATTGTGGCATGCAAAACATGAGATTACATCCTATGAGGATATTCAATGATCCCTGTGTTCTGTGAGGATATTGATATTATGGCTGAACCTAAGAAAATTCAAAAATTTAAAATGTGAATACTGCCAGTACTCACTATCGCCGTCAGGGGCTGATGGTTACAAGAGCTGTGACCGCCGTCAGGGGCTGATGGTTACAGGAGTAGTAACCGCCGTCAGGGGCTGATGGTTACAAGATCTGTAACCGCCGTCAGGGGCTGATGGTTACAAGAGCTGTGACCGCCGTCAGGGGCTGATGGTTACAGGAGTAGTAACCGCCGTCAGGGGCTGATGGTTACAAGATCTGTAACCGCCGTCAGGGGCTGATGGTTACAAGAGCTGAAACCGCCGTCAGGGGCTGATGGTTACAAGAGCTGTAACCGCCGGAAGGGGCTGATGGTTACAAGAGCTGTAACCGCCGGAAGGGGCTGATGGTTACAAGAGCTGTGACCGCCGTCAGGGGCTGATGGTTACAAGAGCTGTGACCGCCGTCAGGGGCTGATGGTTACAGGAGTAGTAACCGCCGTCAGGGGCTGATGGTTACAAGATCTGTAACCGCCGTCAGGGGCTGAGGGTTACAAGAGCTGTAACTGCCATAAAGGGGCTAAGGGTTACTAAAGCTATAACCGCCGCCGGGGCTGAAGGTTGTAAAAAGTTGTGACTGCCGTTAAAGGCTTATGCGCTTAACTGCTTTCAGGTACCTGCCGTCGTGGGCCAAAGGTTCTGCCGAGTGGCGCATGGTATTAAGCTGATGATTTATTTTGGAAGTAATTGCCTTGAGGGGCTCACCAAGACTGCCGTTACGGGCTGATGACGAAACTAATTGCTGCTAAGGGCTTACGCACCTAACTGCCAACAAGGCTTATAAGTGTTCATGCCATAGTGGGTCAAATGTACTGATTGCCGAGTAGAGCCTGGTAATGAAGACTGCTGAAATGGGAACGTGGCTTTGTTTTGGAAGTAATTGCCTTGAGGGCTTATCGAACTGCCGTCAGGGCCTTACATGTAATTGCCGTATAGATTCATGTATGCATTGCGCCTTGCGGGGCCTTTGTTTGCTTTTCAGGGCTCTTTATCACCTCAACGCTGCCGCAAGGGATCGCTGTGCGAAGATTACAACTGCTGCCTGGGAACGTGTCGCAGGTTGCAGGGAACATTGAAGAATCACGGAATGCATGAGCTGTCGAGGATCCTTCGAGGACGAAGGATGGCAGGACGGCCGAACTGTTAGACTAAAAAGTCGATGACTATGCGCATCCCTAATGGCGTCGCGCATGATCGTCCCCGCACTAGCATCTTTGACATTCGAATATGGAATTACGCGCCCTTTTTCAGTGTGTTATACTTTTTGAATAGTTTGGAGTTGTAATTAAATGTATTATAAGTTAAAATGACGATTATCTCTATTAATATGTAGCAATTATTGACGCAATACATTTTGGGAAAGTCTGCATGCTTAACTTTAATTCATGAATCCCCAAGCGACACCCGGTGGCCGCGCATCTATTGTCTTACTATTGTGTCTCTAATTGACGGTATCTGAAGGGTTAAACTAGGGGTTGACCAGCCAACCAAACGTCAGGATGGCTGGTCAAAAAAAATATTGTATTTCTAAATATATATCCTATGTAGCAATTATTTACTATATGTAGCAAATATAAGCAATTATGTAGCAATTTTTGAATCAACTCGCATAGACCAACGCCACAGACCACCAGCCATTCTGACGCACACCCAAAACGGGTAACATACCCTTTGTAACACACACACACAAATAACACAAATATCACAGATAACATCAATCAACAACAGTTGGAATCAAATACTTATATACTAGCACTTACTGTAAGATGTTGCTTGCTCCGAAAACTGGACTTGAAAGAGACTCGAAGCAGCGCGGCGTGTCTTTTTATAACCTCTCAAACTGTCAAAAAGCGCCGCGCTGTCAAGTCACAGTTCGGTCCAGTTGTCAGTGCAAAAGTACATTTTAATGTTGCTAATACAGAAAATAATCATTATCATAAGAATCGCTAACAGTCGGCCATCCATATAACAAATACGACCTCGTATGTGAGAAACAAAATAAGTAAAAAGAAATTGGTTTTACACACAAAATAATGACCTAAGAAAAAACATTAGTAATACTTTAAATATTTATCTACGAGTAAACATAGATATCTAATACAGAAACGAATAAATATTTAAGTTATTCATACACCGGTCGCTGTATCTAAGAACGACACTGAAGTTATATTAATTGTACAAACAAAACCAATTGAACAATTACCAATTTATCAATTATTATCTATACACAACTTTTAAAATAAATATATATAGTAATGGCACCTGAAAGTGCAGATATATCAGTGTCGGCTCATTATACAGTCATTCAAAAACAGGGCCCTAAAATGTCCTGCCTCTAATGAAAAGTATACAGGCCCCTAAAATGTCCTGCCTCCAATGAATATAATAAAAAACATACAGGCCTCTAAAATGTCCTGTCTCTAATAAAAAACATACAGGCCCCTAAAATGTCCCGTCTCTAATAAAAAACATACAGGCCCCTAAAATGTCCTATCTCTAATGAAAAACATACAGGCTTCTCAAATATCCTGCCTCTAATGTAAACAGACAGGTCCCTCAAATGTCCTGCCTGTAAATAAAAAATAAACATTAGTAAAAACACACAGGTCCCTAAACGTCCCGTCTAATAAATAACAGGCTCCTCAAATGCAAACAGACAGTTCCCTCAAATGTCCTGTCTGTAAATAACCAAAACAAACATTAGTAAATAAACAATTGCCTGCTAAAGCCAATATGTTCCTGGTTTGTCCTGAACAGGCGCCTCAGTTATTCTGTACAATTTTCGGCCAATACTCCTTTTGATTTTGATATGGTCACTTAGGCCAGGTACATGATAAGTTTCAAGTGCATGTCTTCAATGATTACTTTTCACTCAATATTTATGACAATGAAATCCAGCCAATAACTGACCAACAATGACCGTTTACATTTTCGATATCAGGTAGAGTCTGTCTAATGAAAGCGTAACCTGGAGTTTTTTTTTTAAATTAAAGTGGCAACATTATTTTGCCGCCAAAATCACGTCTAAGTCTATGATTGCAATTGTCAGTTTTTTGAAACAGTTATTATTTATCAACAATAACTGCTTTATCATGGGTAAAACAATATAAAGTTATGTGCGAAAGCTGCTACACTATCATCAGTGAGTTTTAACAATAACAAGAAGAGAAAGAAGTTGTTTTCTAAGAAAAACAACAATGTTTATACACAATCTTGGATTTTTAAGTTAGTGTGACACTATAATCTTGATCATTGTTGACTGACCACTAGATATTTTTACGGTATAAATGATGATGACTATTTTATTTGACTATCGCAGTTTTGTGCTCTTGGTATTCTTGTCGGAAGGCCAAAATGCCAAATTGTAAATAAAGAATATTATATACGGCATTTTAGAGAACAGATAAAATAAATTTGGAATAATAACTAACATTTTGTGTATTATTAACCTTTACCATACATCTACCAATAAATAAATCTACACAATTTTAAGTTCTTATACAACCATTGTACAATCGTCATATAAACAAAAATACTCAAGTACCAAAACTTTTTTCTCCTACTATTTCAATAATACCATATTCAAATTTTTGGGTTTCAACCTCCTTTTCTCAGGTCACGCTTTCAGTAGACGGACTCTATAATCACTACCCCGACTAAAACGTAAGGGTTATATTATTTAATTTACTCTTTCGACGCTAATTAGTTCTTATTGAAACTCGGATTCAATAGCTATTCAAAATGCATGATCACGAACTATGAAATAGTTTCGTCTCTATTTTATTTTATTCATTAAAAATTACCAACTAAGAACTACGCTGTAAATACCACCACTTTTAAGATATTCAATGCAAATATAGTTGAGACTGGTTTCTCTTCACGCAAAAATAGTTTTCACGTTAATCACTTATTTTATGATCATACTTTTAAATGTAGGAAGTTAAGTACACTTTGTAAAAATACCCTTTGGTAATCAAAATATTCATGGACATACTACATACGGTACTAAATAAACATTTTAATGACCTTAATGATAGTCTAGTAGGAACAAATGCCAATAGTGAGACATCTGCGAAGATGTTAACGTTTTGCTTCAATTTAAATAAACATCTATTCTTCCATGTCCCTAGTGAACAAATTGGAAGTTCTTGTTTTATATTTATCTGCAATAACTCTTAACCACACCTGATAAGAAATCTAATTATAATAATGCCGTGAAAAGCCTTACTGACTGTAGCAACTACTTTATGCTGCACCTGTGTTTTTATTTCCATGAAAACACATCCTATAATTCGATCAATGCTAATACGGTAGCTTGAAGATCCATTAAAATCGTGACGCCTCTGTTGGTACACTAAATTTAGTAATTCAATAATAGTAATAATATTCCACAACTTGTACGCAACGCCATCCAGTCCCAAATCAAGCAGAGTCCGTGGTACGGGTACTCGACAACTGATAAACATTTTGGTAGTGCTCTAAAGTCATTATATAGAATTTACAATTACATTTATTGCAAATTCTGTAGGACCAAGGCCCAATGCAGGTCATTGAGTTAAGACCTCTGCAGGAATTGCAACCTCGTACAAATATTTATTTGGTCTTTTAAAGTTCAGAAGCTAAAACCGTTACCTATGGAGTTTCAAACTAAGCCCAAAAAAGCAAGTATTCAAGTGGGTAACATTCATGAAACGTTTGTTTGACAGCAGTGCAGTGTCACTGACATGACACTCGTCACTGTTTATAGGTTAACATTAACCTCAATTAACCTGCAGAATGACTTCGAGTATGAAAATAATGTTAAATTCTCCAATGTTTGTATAATGTTCTCCATTTCCTTCGAAAATGTGGTTCACTGAACAACTAGGGTTATGGTGTGTAGGAAAATCCCATGTGATTGATCAGTTTTACATAGTGTTATTTCGAAACGAGTTTACGTTACTATTATTGTGATTGTTCCCCATTTCGACTAATACTTATAATTCCCTAGTTCGCATAATCAAAAGAAAGTGTATCTAAAAAGTATTGTATCAGACTGGAAACTTAACAAACCACCAAAGTCCGCATATTAATGCTCAGACCACTTTCTTGTTAAATTGTAGGTAGGTATATAAAATTACAATTTTCAATATTATTTATGTTTCCATAGATAAAGTACACGGTATCTATTAATCAGTCTACCGTTATCGGTCAACAACGGCTGCAGTACTGCAAGCTTATCACAATATCCATGTGTTGCAATATGTAAGGCCAAGTTTAGACTAAACTTTTTCAGACTTGCAGTCACAACTTCACCAGTGTAGGTATATTTAAAAATAGAAAATAAATTGTGTGTAGCTATTCCCTTGAAAATACACAGAACATACTCAGTGTGTATTTTTAAACCAAGAACAAATACAAATTTTAAACTAGTTTTCCCAGTTGGACAAGAACTAAAATAATAGGATTCAGCTAATTCTTGGTACCCATATTACTTAAAAAATAATACAAAACATTTAAACAACAGCAAAATTGTATTAGGGTAATATTTACACTCAACAGTTTAGACAGTTGCCGACCATAGTTTTGTTGAATATAATGATTTTATTCTACTTTGATTATTCAACTATCAATACTATTTATCATCTGTTTCAATTAGAGCCATATTCAACTATCAGTACTATTTATCATCTGTTTCAATTAGAGCCAACAAGCGATGATGCTTACATATTATATGCCTGACGCCTACAGTATTAAAATACTGAAACTTTGTTTTTTTTTTTTACACATTATACTCTAAGTATTAGTTTATTTGGTTAGCGATTACTTGCTTCATTTCCTCAGTTAAATTTATTTTATAATTCATTGATTTCCCTTATGTTTTACCCCCCTTTTTTTTTAAAGCTATGTATTATGTTTCAATATATTAAACTATGTATTTGGCAACTACTTATGTTCAAACAAATAATATGCAATTTTATATTCAGTTACCCATGGTAAATCATATAGGTCATCATCGTAATGTTTTATTGTACCATTATAAGTCAATGCAGATAATTTCATATATTAAAATTGTGTACAACCTGATATTGATATATTACTTAGGCCCTGCCCCACCAGAACTAGTTGACCATATCGAAAGATATACCACACATTGACTGCCAGGCGGGACGAAGTTTGCCGGGTCAGCTAGCTCAAATAAATACTACTATGGTACCGAGTAAGTACCCACTCACCCGCCAAGCGCTTGCAGCTAACTTCACTACCTACTTCTTCCAATGCTCTTTATAATTACAATGCGTTTCGCAGAAAAATAAGATAAATATTTATCTATGAATTTTGCCAGCAAAGCTATTTGTACTTGTGAGATGAGAACATATTCGCCATTTAACCTGGTTTCAGTTAAATGGACAATGCTAGTAAGTATGTAAAATCTCTTCAAACAGCAAAGCCATATTACAACACCAGTTTCAGCATATGCGAAATGTAAAGAATCAATGTAGGTACCAAACCTCCATAGCTATCATGCAAAACCAGCCATAAGCTTGTTAGTTTCCTGGTTGTCCGCTAGAACTACATCGTCACCGGTAGTGATGGCTAATATAACGTATAGCGCCAAAATATAACACGCTATTTGGTCATAGCGTGTAGCGTTTGTTATATTGGCTCTGCCTCCGCGCTATAATATAACGTCTCGCTCAACAAAACGTTAACAACGGGGCCAAAACGGGATAGCAATATAGCGTTTATTGTATCCGTTTAGCGCGTTGCCGAATAAAATGATAACGCCTCCGCGTTCATTTGATTGCCGTGTTTAATTATAACGTGTTATAGTGATAGCATATAAAATAGCGCGCTATAAAAATATATTCAATAGTCCATAGCGTGTTTAGAGTTTATAGCGGAATTGAACATCACTAGTGACCGGGCCATCCGGGCGACTAAGGGGCCCTGGTAGGCGCAATGGCTGCTATGACTTGCCGCGACCCGTGCTGTACCCAGGGTCGGTGTACACCATTGTTTTATTTGAAAATACCAAGAAGTTGTGATTTTATAAGTATTCAAGGTTCGCATAAATTGTGGTAAAAGTCACGTGACCGCGTGGCTCGTCATATTACTACGCTCCGCTCAGTCGCAATTTGCCAGCTCAAGTACCTAGCACTTATCGACTTATTTTCTAGTGATAGACAACAAGCCCTTTACAGAACTTAAAACATGCAGCGCGACCTAATATAGCTTTTAGGGTGCGTCCTCATCTGGCGAATGTGCGGCGAATGTGCAGCTTGCGAGCCGTTTGCGAGCTGCCCGGAAACTGCGCGCGTGCATTTTTGTTCGTGCGCCGCTCCTGCGCCGCGTGCGCGCAGTTCGCGCGCGACCTAAGCGCCGTACGCGATTAGCGCGCGGGCGGCGCCCTAGTTATTAAATGATTGTTTACCCGCTCAGTTCGTTTCTGATTACTAGAGCCTAAGTATGTGTTGTCGTGGAGTAGATGGAGGAGAATTATTAACCCTTCAGATACCGTCAATTAGAGACACAATAGTAAGACAATAGATGCGCGGCCACCGGGTGTCGCTTGGGGATTCATGAATTAAAAGCACTAGTGTCGTCCGACATGTTCGAAAGTACTGAGCCAGAAAACAGAACTGTAAGTGCGAGAATTAAGTGCGAGCAGATCGCGAGCCGCGCGCACGCCTTTTACGATCCTTGCATGAGTTGCGCTAAACAGGCGCACCAAACCATTGCCGTGACTGCACGCGCGCAGCTCGCGGGCGGCTCGCAAACGGCTTGCGAGCTGCACATTTGCGGCACATTCGCCAGATTACCCTTAGAGGGTACATTTTTTTTTTTTCGCGACTATGAATTTCGTGGCAGTTACACGTTCAACATAATGTAATGTTTAATGTGTACAGTCTAAATTACACCTGAGTCGTCTGAAGTGAGTGTTCGGCACGCATAATCTAGTGCGTGGTACATACGAGTATATAACATATCGATGCTAGCACTGATTTACTGGCGCAGTGTTTCGTTCTGTTTCACCGCTTCCAGTTGTATGAACTAAATTAATAATGTACAAAGGATTCGAAAAAGGGACAGTCAGATAATCCACCCAAAATACATGTAACTTACGGTTACTCATTATTTATTGTAAAATAATTATCTCTGCCGCCGTAAGTAGGTACTCTGTGGTTGAAATGTAAATCTGAACATTTTGGCACAACGCATGGTTTACTAGTAACGGAATAATAATCCTTACTTATTACGCGTTTGTTACGGCTTCACGCCTAAATGGCAAAACCGATTTTGATGAAACTTGGTACACGGATAGACCATGTCCTGGAATAGAACATAGAATACCTTTTTATCCCGGAAGTATGTTCCCTTGGGATAATTTTCTGCTATTACGCGGGCGTAGTGAAATATACACAGGATATCCAATAACGCAAGGCACGGTAGATCGAAAACAAGCCGAGCGAGCGCAGTACTATGAACTCACTGTTATTGAACGAGGGATGATCGTCGCACGCTCACTCTAAAATTATACCTAGGTATTTATTAAGTGAGTCACACATCCATCGGGTTCCCGCGACCCTGACCAGGTCGTCGGTCCACCTTGTTGGAGGCCTAACGCAGCGTATTCCGATGCGTGAGCACAGGACCGGTCGCTGCGGGGACGTCTGGAGGAGGCCCACGTCCAGCAGTGGACGCCCCCCGGCTGATATGATGATGATGATGATGATGATGGTGATGATGATATATTAGGTTTTAAGTAATCTCTGAAAACACTGGTCCGATTGCCATTTTTTTTTTTCACAGAAACCCGCTTCATTCTCGAGTGGCACTGGCCACATTTTATGTACGCGGGCGAAGCCGCGAGCAAAAGCTAGCAGGCAATATATGTCGGACTATCTGTCAAAACGCAATCCTAATAATATTAATTTACCTAATTTTAACTTCAGTAAGTGTCAATAACATAACTAGCTAACATAACAACCTTTTGTTGCATTTAGATTATTTCCAAATAAAAGTGGGTACTTATCACTGGTCCGTTCATTTAATTAATAAGCAAACTCTGGCTATGGTAACAACGACTCATAATTTGATAGATATGTTCGCTACGGTTATTTAACAACGATCCAAGATCTGTCCATAATCCACATGAACACAGCCCGAGTTTTCCTCTAACAACTCTAGGGTGTAGCCTCGGCGAGGTACGTGTAATGTGGTAATGCCTCCAGGGAGTAGCCCTGGCAAGGCAAGGGTGGTGTGGCAATAGCATCCAGGGTGCCACCCTGGCGCGGCATGTGTATGTGTGGTGTGATAATACCTCCAGAGTGTAGCCCTGGCAAGGTACGTGTGGTGTGGTAGTACCTCCAGAGTGTAGCCCTGGCAAGGTACGTGTGGTGTGGCAATACCTCCAGGGTGTAGCCCTGGCAAGGTACGTGTGGTGTGTAGTGCCTCCAGGGTGTAGCCCTGGCGAGGCACGTGTGGTGCGGTAGTACCCCAGAGTGTTAGAAGAAACTCGAGGACACCTTTCAAAACTACACATCACTATGCCCGCTTAGATAAAATAGTACCCATTTTATCTAAAAGAAATTTTAACAGTGCTTACATTAGGTTACGTAGGTACTTTCAAGGCAAAACAAAAGTAGAAGATGCAAAATTAGGGGGAAAAAAATCACTTGTGGGCGGGATAAACGAATGCATTTAAAAATAAACGACCCGTTATCCCACTTCTGAATTGTAATCTATGTGTTACCTTTAGAGAAAAGGTTGACTAAGAAAGTTATTTAGTGTACCTACGGGGATTGTTATCAGGTTATTTAAATAAAACGACCAAAACAGGTAACATACCCTTTGTAACACACACACACAAATAACACAAATATCACAGATAACATCAATCAACAACAGTTGGAATCAAATACTTATATACTAGCACTTACTGTAAGATGTTGCTTGCTCCGAAAAACGGACTTGAAAGAGACTCGAAGCAGCGCGGCGTGTCTTTTTATAACCTCTCAAACTGTCAAAAAGCGCCGCGCTGTCAAGTCACAGTTCGGTCCAGTTGTCAGTGCAAAAGTACATTTTAATGTTGCTAATACAGAAAATAACGAATACAAGAAGATAGACCTAGTTTTTTTTTAAATAATTTGACAGCTGTTAGGTGAAAGTAAAACTCCCTAGGGATGAAAAGTGTGATACTTTTCAGCCAGCTCCTCAGGCAACTTCAGACCTACTTTCAGACCCACCCGCTCAACCCAATGCAATGCACAATGTCGCAATGCTCGGGAGTTAATTATATAGATCCCTCACTGACGTACGGGATTAAATCAGCAATCTTCGTTTCGTTCGGAATTCAACATGCCGCCCGCGACTTAAAGACACTGCTTTATCCCTAGTCACATAATCTACTATTATTTTCATAATTGTATGTACTTATTTCTATTTGTCTGCCGGTCGTAGAATGAAAAGACGAAAAGCTTGTGTGAAATACTTCACAAAGACGTCTTTATTACCTATTGTATATTGAATAAGACGAGATAGGTAGCTAGGTATTGCAACTTGTCCGGCGGATCTGAAATGATATTGCCCTTATTAACTGAACGGAACGGTATGTACCTACTTGGGTAATGAAGGTTAAGAAGAGTATTTACTTATCCAAAGAAGATCTTGGTTTCATAGATTATAAAAACTTGAACTTAAAATATCTAGCACTTTCAGTTAGGTACCTATCGACTCAAGCACCTTTAAATCAGTTTTTACTTTGTACCATTATCAAAAGCTAAACATGCACCATTGTACCACAAAACTGATTGAGAATTTAAGATTAAGATTGTAGGTTTCTACCTAGGTACTCTACAAACTTCTATATGTGCCTACCTACGGTAGGTACCTACCTCCTACTTCCTAGGTACATATACTTAGGACGATACTTTAGGTCTTGTCTTTGGCTAGTATTAGATTTCATCCCACTATGTACATAATAAAAAAATATGTAAAAGGCTGGTAGGTTAAATAGTCACAGACTAAATTAGAACGATATTTTCCAGTACCTATCACAAGATGCCACTAAATTCAGATGAATTAAACTACCAATACAAAAGTATAGCGATGGGCGATTGTGAATGACATTATTCGAATGATTCGATTGTACAAGTCATTCAAATCATTCGAATATCCTTATCATTCATTCGAATTTGGAAACGAAAGAGAAGAAAATAAGAATGAATTGCGCCATCTCGTACCTTCCGATTCTAATTTCATTATTACTAGAAATAGTTCTTATATTCGAATATCCGGAACGCAGGGCTAATTTCTAAGTATTATTTAACAACATTTTCTCAGAATAATCATTTGTATTAACTAAAAGTTATCTTTAAATACTTAACGGAAAAAAGGTAAGTCTAAGTATTATTTAACATTTTACTCGGAATAATCATTTATATTAACTAAAAGTAATCTTCAAATAACGGAAAAAAGGTTAAAAAAGAATTATATGGCAATCTGAATGAAAAAACTAGCGGTTCGCAAATCAGCTACTTGTTACTACGAAGTCGAATATCAATTGAAAATAGACTCTATTGCACGTTTTTACAGCCTAATTTTGTATGGGCCTGGTAAATGAATGAACTAGCGGTTTTATTCGAATTTGTAAACTAGCGATCGATTGTTTTTGCATTCGACTTTTAATATTAGTAGTATCAAACCATTCGATTATTGCAATCAGTAACAATCGCCCATCGCTAGTTGCCAAACGTATAAGAGGATAAGACAATATTGTTTTATAATAACAAAGCGGATTGAGGTTATGTGTAACCTTTGTCTGTGGCCTGATAACGATTCGGAAGTAAGTACATGATACCTTCTACACGAAACTAAGTCGAATGTCTTGAACATTATTACAATTACCACATTACCTACTAATTTTTTCATAATTTCTTAAAAATATATGATAGTTTAATTTTTGGATTGTAATTAAAGATAAACGTAAAACGTATTTACCAAGTGGCAAGTACCTATCAATTTGAGCGTTAAAAAATGATTGACTATGGTTCAATAAGTCATTTAACAGAGGCCAGTGATTTGTTCAAATTATTTATCTAAAATTAATAATGCGCCTATAAAAATTCATTCAGTAATCTATCGAGACGTTTCTGAATTGAACGCACCTCTGCGCATTCATGCCCATTTTTTTTGATAATCTGTGGTCGAAATCGTGTTGTGGGTGAAAATTCTTAACCTAAAATGGAAGTAATAAAGGAAAAAAATACTTGTTAATACATTCAGTAAAGATATTAATTTACAAAAGGTTGACACACAGTCCAGAATAGTTGGAAGGATTGTATCGATTAAAACGAATTAAGTTTTTATTTCCAAGTTGTAACGGTGGCCATCTTGTCAACTGCGCGACTATGCTGCGTGTCTGCTGACTTCGAAAACAAATTTTTCGTTAGGTAAGTGCGACTTCCCTAATTTAACAGCCACTTGACTAAGTAATTGTTTTTGAGTATTGTAATTGATGATCACAAAGAAAAATAACAAATATTAGTTTTATTAACTGTAGGTTAAAATTTATTTTATTTATTGTAAACCATAAAATAATTAATTCTAGATATAAACTTAAATTAATTAAAACTAACTTAAAAAATTTAAATAAAACCCTAGAGAACTAAAAAAAAAAAAAAATGGCAATTTAATGTAAGGCGTCGAAAAATTCCTCCGTATCGCTGTCGACTGGTAATGTACCCAAAAGGCTGGCGGCATTGCCACGCTGAATGGCAATGCTTATCCTTTGACCGAAGTAAAAGCCAGCCTTTGGGTCACGCGAAGTGTCCACGAGGCGTTTCGAAAGTTCTTTAAATAATTTGTGAGCACTCGGACCCCACGATCCAAGAGTTTCAACCCCAAACGGCTCGAAAACACACACATAACCAACAAGGTTATTATATTTCCGCCGCTTGAGGTTCTCTGCAGCCGCTGCAGCAGCACCAGCACAGCACGACGAGCTAGGAAGATGGGATGGCGCAAGAGTATCGACACAAGTAGCGTCCCACACTAAAGGCCTACCCATCTTCCATGGAAATAGAGACATACCGTCCGGTCTTTTGCCATCGTCGCGTGCCAGGCCATGAGGTTCCAATACGGCCGGAACGCCGACGGTGACAAGAGCGCGACGGATGATGTCGTTGATATTTGCGTGCCGCGCTATGCGTCCCGCACTTCGGCTGCATGACAGACCGTGGTGACCGAGGCTGTTGACAACTTCGCCACAGTGGCAGCGATGAGGAGAACAACAAGGAGCGCCAAGACGTAGGGCAGTAGCGAGGCGGAAGGTAGTATCATCGAGCAAGGTGCCTATGTTCGACGACGGAAGTGCGTGAAGCCAGAGTCCCGATTCCCATTCACCCACAGCTAGCAGGCGCGCACGCTCTGCAGTAGTCTCTGATGTTGCCAACAGATTTTCTTGTACTACTTTGCAAAGCGGCTCATCCCACCGTCTTTGGGAAGAAAGGTTGTCGGGCTGTTTAGAATTCGGGCAAGCGAGTCTCCAAGCGTCTATAGCCTCGGTGAAGCACGGCACATCAAAATCAATCAGTGAGGAAGATAGGATATTCCTGATTAATTTTTCAGTGCCGTAAACCGAAGATATAAAAGCTGGTAAACTGATACTGGTAATTTTACGGACACCGAGGCCTCCCATACGGATTGGAAGAGTAGCTTGACCCCAAGCTCAATCGTCCAAAGCCACATTTAAAATTGATGAAAGAGTATTTCGAATAATTTGGTCCATTTTTTCCAGAAGATGGTTGTGTTTCCATAAATGAGAAGCGCGGAGGAAATATGTTAATTTAGGGCCGAAACAACAAAAGCGAATTAAAGTGATGGCCGAATGCATATTAATTTCAAGCAATCTTTCCGAAACATCATTAAAGTTTTGAATTTTTTCCTCAACGAAATTGGGAAAGGAATCCTCGAAAATAGGAGACCCAAGGAGACGAAGAGAGTTTTTGTCTATAATTTTGATATCCGGGGCTATTGTGTTAAATTTGGAAAGAGTCTGTTGTCTGTCAGTACTGTCAGATAAGAATAACTCACATTTAGAAAAGTTGAGGTCGAGTCCTATTGAGTGGAGTTGATTTTTTAGGAAATGTAAATCATTAAAAACTATGTCTGCATCGCCTCCTAGGGTTCCGTCGTCGAGATACCAAACGTTTAATTTGGAATTTAACTGCCGAATAATAGGGTGAATGGCTAAACTGAAGATCACTGGCCCGAGGGGATCACCTTGTTGACAGCCAACTGCGGATTCCAAAAGGTTTTCCCGATATAGTAATTTGGAAGGTTGTCTATAACATTGCCAAAGAAAACTAAAAATTTGGGGTACTTCTTTTTTAGATTCTGCCAGAAAGGTGTCCCTATTAACCGAATTGAAGGCATTCTTTATGTCAACTTTCAGGATGACCCCTCCTAAGTTAGAATTTAGGTAGGTCGATAAGGCGTGTACGGCAGCCTCGCAGCCCCCTTTGGAGCCGAAGCCTAGCTGCAGGGGCTGAAATTTTTTCGAAACAGCCTCACCATAAAATTTACAGCAAATCTTGGCTGCCATACGACGGTATGTAGTGCCCACGGCAATGGGTCGGATGCCGCCATCTCTCTAGCGAAGGGCACATAAATTGGCCCCGTACAGAGTGTCGATGACGGCCTCGTTCACCTTGCCTGAGAGCATTAGGTTAACCAGAGCCGTAAGCTCCTTCAAGAGCAACTCACCAGCTTCCCCGGCGCCTGAGCACATGAGGTCCTTCAGGTGTTGAGGACTTAGGCCGTCGAGGCCGCCAGCAGAGCCGCTCCGGAAGGAGTAAACGGCTGAGATTACCTCTCGACCTGTAACGGTGAGGGTATAAATGTCCGAATCAGGAGGGTCAGGAAAAGAGAGGCCATCCGCTGGGGCAGGGTGTTTACTCTCCAGAGCTACTAGAGTTTCTGGAGAACACGGAGCCATCACATCACTACTGAAAAGAATTCTGGCTGCTCCGCTAATGTCACCTTCCCCTAATTTAGATTCGACCAGATATGGAATACCTCTTGCAGAGGTATAACTTTGTGTCTGTGTCGAAAATTTTGAATCCAAATTATAAGCCGAAATATTACAATTTTCTTTCATTTGTGTGGTTAAGGTCTTTTTGGTTGCCAAATTCTTTTCAACATGCAATATTCTGTAAGGGAAGGTGAGCAGTTGTTCCCAGGCACTTAGCGAGTTCTCCCGGGCAGCAAGACGAATGCATCCTGCTAAGTGTTGCGCTACAACAGGCCTAGCGCCGCGAGGAACTCCCTTTAAAACAGAAACAGAGTTTTTGAATTTTGAGAGAGTTTTCCAAAGCGCGTCAAATGTTGATGTAGTCGGCGTAAGAGTTGTAGAACCAATAACAGGGTCTGAAGTGAGTGCATTTTGAGGTTTGTGTGCCTTCCCAATATGCACCTTCAGACCCCGCTTACCTTTAAAAAACCCTGCCTGGGTGCACACTGTAGGTACACTTATTGTCATAACCTTTTTTTTACGATGGGCAATAATCATCCAATGACAACCCCAGCTTGGGTGGAGCGGAAGATAGTGTCAGACTCTTACTGACTAAAAAACCTACCCCTTTCCTTCTAGCCTCTTCATACCGGGGCTCGAGCTTCCTTTCGGATAACCCTGCCCCAGTAGGCTTCGACCCAGCTGGGCCCCTCCTGTTGCTGACAACACCTTGAGGCGCGCGGGAACAGTGCGCGCCGTCGACGTCTTGGGCTCGGTCTGGACAGTTACCGGACGGTCGGACAGCGAGCTACCCATGGCTCGCCGTCCGCGAGCCCGCGTCTACGGTGGCCGGAAATCGGGAACGGAATCCCGGCGACGGCGGCGCCGTTGTCTGATACGGTCGGCCTCCCCCTTTGCTAGCATTACTGCTTCGCAGACGGAGGCGACCGCCTGCCATTCCTCCTCGCTCCGGACCATGACCTGAACCAAGGCCCGGCGCGAGAGGTCTCCGCCGCCGATCGCCCCCACGAGGGCACGGCGATGCTCCGCCCAAGCAGGGCACACCTCGACTGAGTGCTCCAACGTGTCTTCCGGGCGTTCCGCACAGTGGCGACACTCGGGCGTCTCTTCCGCTTGAATCCGGTACAGGAACCTCCCGAATGTGCCATGTCCGGTGAGGACCTACGTCATGCGGAAGGTAAGGATGCCGTGAGGTCTGTCCAGCCACGCCTCAAAGAGGCGTGCCCAATTGTTAGAACCTAATAAAAATACAAATCAATAATTTACCTAACTGTTATATTTTAATTAATAATAATTGGCGTTCACCATCAGCACCTTACTATTGTTTGCGAAGGTCGAAGCCTTCACTTGTGAAATGTACAGAAGCCAAGTTTTGCGTCGTACGGAGTGATTTTGTTTTCTTCTTTGATCTTTGCAGGCATTTGCAGGCTTTATTCATGTTTGCAAATATTCTTTCAATACTGGCACATTTGGCTTGCCAGTTCGTGATCGCAGAGAAATGGCAGAACGTTCGCTTGCCCTTTTACCAATTCTGCGCTGTACCTGTCCTTACTTAACCTTTACGGTGTCCAATAGGTATCTAGCTACCAGTAACAAAAAAAAAAAAAAAATATTTGCCCCTTTATTTTTATTTTCATATCTAACTATTTTCTTCGGGTAAGAAATAACCCTGATTATCTTCTTTGCGCAAGCGAAATGGGGATCGAAGCGTATGGAGCGTATTTATTAACTAAAGATTCAAATAAATTATCGAACTGTCAATTACCTATATCGGTATAAAGTTTTTCGCTTATGATTTTACCTATTATACGTATATTTTTTACGGTAAGTATATCGAACAAAATTTTTGCTGTCAATATACCTACTGGGCAACTGAGGCGCGTGTTAATTCGCTGCGTTACAGGCGCGCGCCGAGCGCGCGTTCTCCTCGCATTGGAAGTTTTTTAAGCCCGCGCTTGTTAAACGCAACAAGATGTCCACATCGTCGCTTTCCATTAGGTGAGATAGAGATCAAGCGCGAACCTATCAACAATAAAAAAAGAACAAAACTTTTGAGCTCACAATATACAGTCAGTCGTCGGTCAGTTTAGTTACATCAGTGTTACTAAATATCTGGGAAGTTTATTACAAATGCATAGAAAACAGCAAGGAAAAATAGTTTTCTTTGCGACAACGCTACAGTTTTTCGTAGTAATCAATTCCTTAATTTTCTCAGATCTTTCCATATTCAATCACCTACTTTTACGCCATATTATACACCCCAAGCAAATACGGTTGAGCGATACAACCAAAGTGTTATTACGTGTTTAGGTATTTTGGTTGGTGAGAACCAAAGAAGTTGGGCTAAAATGTTACCTAAAGTTAAGCTTTACCTCAATTCTTGCGTTAATCTAGCTACTGGCTTTACGCCTAACTTTCTTATGTTTGGTAGAGAGGTCCTTATGGATAACAGTCGTGTATATAGTCAGACTCGAAGCTCTAATTTGGCAGACAGTCGGGCTCGACATGCTTCAAACCTATCTTCTCTCAACGAAGTTTATGCAAAGGTTGCTGATAATCTTTCTTTAGCTTTCCTCCGTAACTCTCGTGCATATAATCTTAATCGATCAGCCATCACTCTGAATGTTGGTGATACTGTATGGAGAAGGAACTTTTCCAAGTCTTCTGGAAATTATTTTTTCTCTGGGAAGCTTGCTCCACGTTTTATTAAGTGCCGCGTGATAAGAGTAATTTCTAGGACCACCTATTTGCTACAGGATTGTGGTTCAGTCCACTCCGGACAATATCATATCAAAGATATCTTAAAATAAATTGGATTAAATTCTCTTTATTCCATTTTATCATTAACATTTGCTTTCTAAAACTTTTTCCTCTTTGGTTTATGGCATATTTCTTTGCATAAGTTTTTTAATTAAGTTAAAAACTTTTTAAATTATCCGTTAATAATGACATTTATTTATTTTTATGTTATGTCAACCTGCGTTCTTAGGTTGCCTGCGTAATTAGGTTGTTTTATTTCTTTTGTTTAACACAAATGATTTGTCATTCAACAATCAATTTGAATTTTTTCTTTGACTTAATTGACTTAAGTTAACTTTTTCAAACTTAGTTGTTTGTTTTTTTGTCCAATTTCTTTCGTTTCTTTAACTAAGGTTGGACTTTACGTGTTGACGTTATTTATTTTTTTGGGAATTCCCGGGTCTTTTCTTAATGTTGTTAGGTAATAGTTTAGTCTTATGTTAAGTTAGGCTAGCTTTAATTAGATGTATAATCCCCGGATTTTTTTTCTTGTTGTTGTTAGGTAGTAGTTAAGTCTTATGTTAAGTTAGGCTAGCTTTACTTAGATATATAGTTGTTAAGATGCGGTAGGTTAGTGTTTGACTCTAATTGGACAGTATACATTTTGATTTTTGAGTTCGTTATTTTCTTCCATATTCTCCATAGTCGTAATTGAGATGTCGTGAGTTTGCGTGGATAACGTTTAGATGTGGAGGCCTCCGTGTTTATTCAGTATCTATTGCACTTCGATATCGTATGATTCAGAAATGGTTCCTGCTGTTGTCTTTGTCTGTTCCAGTTTATCTTTTTTCTCACTCGTACTTTCGTCCTTTTTTTTCTTAGAAAGGGGGTATTGCAGCATTACCTTGCTGCTTAATTCGTTTAGCTTAATAAAAACTTTTCCGTTTGCGTTAGTTTACCTTTTTCTAATATTATTTTTTTTTGATTTGAACTTGGAATAGAAAAATTTGTTTGGTTGACAAGGAAAAATTATATTTGTCATTCGGCGACGAAATTTTCTGAGAAAAAGTGCTTGATGAACACGAATTGAAAAGGAAATGTGATTATAAGTAATGATCTAACTGCAAAATGTTTTGTGAAACTCGGTAGTAAATAAAAAAACCGATAAGTGTTAGTGAATATAAAGAACCGGTATGTATTTTAAATATTTTAAGTTTTGGCTGCTTTGAAGGTTCAGTTTCGTGTCTCATGGTGTAATTTTCCTTTTCTTCTCACGATAGATTATTTGTCAATCGGTTCTTGGAGCATCCTGGACATAGTAAGGGAGAAATTAACAGAAGTGGACTGTTCTCCATTGCAATTCATAAATACGTGCGCCAACTAGCGCATGACGATACTAAACTAGAGAATACCCCGGTGGACATCGTGACGTCACTCCACGTGAAGTTTTCCAGATCCCTATTTTTTTTCTAATTCTATAGCAGTAGCAAAGTATTATTTGAGTAGTTTTTTTACGCTATCTGTTTTATATAATCACAGCAATACGTGTAAAAAGGTTGCGGAATGAACTGATTTCTTTGATAGTTTACGGTAATAGTTAGTTCGCGCCTGAGGCCCAGTGATTGCAATCCCTTACACCTATAGGCACTACTTCCAAAATTATAAATTTTTATTTTTTTTCTCATATCCATTTCGCCACTTTACCGAAACCCTATTTTTTATTTAAAGTCGTCGATTTTTTTTATTCCCTTTTATAATTTTTCTATGTTGGTATTTTTTACATGCAAAATTATACGTATACAAGTAGTGATTTTCTTTTTTTTAACGCTACAGCCTCCTGTATAAATTAAAATTGTGTTTGCCAAACACTGCCTACATGATCCTGAAATCCTACCATTTGGTTTTGATTGGAGATTGCTTGTCATCTATCTACCAAATAGAAGCTGGAGTTCCCCAGGGGTCAGTGCTGGCCGCAACATTGCATTAAAGACCTAATAACGAATGAAAGAACAGACTAAAGTCGATTAAATCCTAGCGAAAAAATAGGCACGGCATGAACAACTGGACAAAAATAATCCAGCAACCAGCAGTCAGCAAACGCCAAGCTAGAAAGCAAAAATATCGGCTAAATAACCGTTCATACTAAGCTTACCTTGAAAACCGAAGCCTATACATTCACACGTCACCATATATACCCTACGGGTTCTAACTACCGCTAGCTAAGGATATGGAATAAAAATCAGGAAACCTATCGTTATATTTGCTGCGATAAGTGGATAAAATAAAAGGCAGTTATGTGTTATATAGTTCACAAAATTATTTTTCATTAAAAATCATTACATTTCATGAAAAAATTATATGTCATGGAAAAAAACAGCTTCAAACATCTGTACTGGTGGTATAAATCCTATAATACCCTTCTTGAATGGAAGAATCCACGTCCTGAAACCAATAAGCTTAAGAATCATTAGCTCCCAGAGGGAGTGACCATTCTCAATAAGGCAAAAAAAAAATTCTTTATGTAGAATCGTTTAAATTTTATATGTTATTAAGTAAAAACACTTACTTTTGTTAGCCGGAGAGCCATTTTTGTAGCGTTTAAAAAAATAAAATCACTACTTGTATACGTATAATTTTGCATGTAAAAAATACCAACATAGAAAAATTATAAAAGGGAATAAAAAAAATCGACGACTTTAAATAAAAAATAGGGTTTCGGTAAAGTGGCGAAATGGATATGAGAAAAAAAATAAAAATTTATAATTTTGGAAGTAGTGCCTATAGGTGTAAGGGATTGCAATCACTGGGCCTCAGGCGCGAACTAACTATTACCGTAAACTATCAAAGAAATCAGTTCATTCCGCAACCTTTTTACACGTATTGCTGTGATTATATAAAACAGATAGCGTAAAAAAACTACTCAAATAATACTTTGCTACTGCTATAGAATTAGAAAAAAAATAGGGATCTGGAAAACTTCACGTGGAGTGACGTCACGATGTCCACCGGGGTATTCTCTAGTTTAGTATCGTCATGCGCTAGTTGGCGCACGTATTTATGAATTGCAATGGAGAACAGTCCACTTCTGTTAATTTTTCCCTTACTATGTCCAGGATGCTCCAAGAACCGATTGACAAATAATCTATCGTGAGAAGAAAAGGAAAATTACACCATGAGACACGAAACTGAACCTTCAAAGCAGCCAAAACTTAAAATATTTAAAATACATACCGGTTCTTTATATTCACTAACACTTATCGGTTTTTTTATTTACTACCGAGTTTCACAAAACATTTTGCAGTTAGATCATTACTTATAATCACATTTCCTTTTCAATTCGTGTTCATCAAGCACTTTTTCTCAGAAAATTTCGTCGCCGAATGACAAATATAATTTTTCCTTGTCAACCAAACAAATTTTTCTATTCCAAGTTCAAATCAAAAAAAAATAATATTAGAAAAAGGTAAACTAACGCAAACGGAAAAGTTTTTATTAAGCTAAACGAATTAAGCAGCAAGGTAATGCTGCAAGGCCCTTGTGCCATACGCGGTCGAAGGCTTGCTGAACATCAAGGAATACAGCAGAGCAGAATTCCTTTTTTTCCAATGCTTGACGGATAGTCTGAGTTACTCGATGGATCTGCTCCACAGTGCCGTGATGTGCACGAAATCCGAACTGATGATTTGGTACCACCTTTTGTTCTTCAAGTATTGGATTTAGTTGTTGTAAGAACAGTTTTTCGAACAGCTTGGATATTACAGGAAGCAAGCTTATTGGTCTGTATGATGCGACTTCTGTTGGCAGCTTTCCTGGTTTGGCGACCATATTTATTATAGAAATTTTCCATACAAGTGGAAAATATTGTAGTCTTAACACTGCATTGAATATTATTGTTAAAAGAACTATGCCTTTCCTTGGTAGTTGTTTCAGTACTTCTGCAGTTATCAGATCAAATCCCGGTGCCTTTTTTGTACTTAGACGGACTATAGTTCTTCTAACTTCGGCTGGTGTTATTAGCTTTAACGGCAATGACATTTGTTGGTCACTGTTTAGAACATCGTCAATCTCCTTTTCAGAATATGTTGGATCAGGGTCATTGGCCTTGAATGAATCCTTCAGAAACTCAGCGAACAGTTCTGCTTTTTCTTTGGATTTCCTTGACCAGTTACCGTTTGGTTGTTTCAGTGGAGGAATATGTTCTTTTGGTTTTTTTAAAGATTTTGTCATTTTCCAAAGGGAGTGGTTGTCAGATTTATGTGGAGACAGAGTCTTAAGCTTGTCTTGCAAGGTGTTATCCGCATTTTCTTTTATCATTTGTTTCAGTTCCTTTTGCGCGTGATTGAGTGCCGTTTTGTCCTGTCGATTTCTACTTGTATGCCATTTTCGTCGTAGCCTCCTCTTTAAAGCAATCATTCTTTTAATTTCCAATGTAGTATCCTGTAGCTTTTCTTTGTATTCTAAGTACGGTGTAGATAACCACGCAGCCTTTTGGATCAAATTTGTAGCGTACATAGCGGCAGTCTCTATATCATCTTCCGTTTTGAGCGGGAGGCAGAGATTCGTGTTTTTGTCAATATAGTCCCGGAAAGATTCCCAATCGGTTTTTTTGTTGTATAGAGTCTCACGTGGCTCCTTCCAGATGACAGTGGTGCCCAGCGTACATATCACAGGTGTGTGGTCGGAAGTACCGTCCAGACTTGATTCTATTTTTGTGTACATTCCGGACATTCCTTTTATTATGAAGAAGTCAATAAGGTCAGGAGTTTTGTTAGGATCTGTAGGCCAGTATGTGGGTTTCCCCGTTGAGAGAATATCCAAGGAGTTTCCGTCAACAGCTTTTTTTAGTTCTCGCCCTCTTGTCGTAGTAAGCCTGGAACCCCAATATGTATTTTTTGCGTTCCAATCACCTCCTGTGATAAATCTACACCCGAGCTTGTGGAAATAGTTTGTAAACGCTTCTTCATCGATTCTATGGCGCGGAGGGCAGTAGACGGCAGCAACTGTAAGCGTTCCTAGCCAGTCATCAATTGCTACTGCCACAGATTGTATGAATGGATTTTTAAGTTCAAAGAGAGAGTGATGTTTTATATTTTCTTTGATTAAAACTGCAGCCCCGCCATGGGACGTTCCATCAGGGTGGTTAGAGTAGTATGCATTATACCCATTAATTTTGATCACTCTTTCATCAGTCAAATGGGTTTCCGAGACCAATAAAATATGAATGTTATTGTGGTGGAGGAATAGTACCACTTCTGGCTTTGGAGCTATGCCATTTATGTTCCATGTTGCGACTCGTAGAAATTTCATTTTTGCTGTTGGGCTATGATTGTCGAGAGCAATCCCATTAAGGTGCCCATTTGTTGTATCAGTATATCTATCTTTTCAGATTGTTTGATGATAATTTGTTCAAGCAAATTTGTTGGCTGAGGCTGGATCTCCTCTGTTTTTCTATCCTGGTGTCGGACAGCTTCCGAATACGTCATGGTGTTGGGTGGGTCGTGTGTGTTATTACTGTTAGCATTAGTATACCTACGAGTTTTGAATGGCGGAAATTTTTCTATCTGTGTTGGTACAGATGGTGTGATTTTATAAACTGGTTTAGTTTTATTATTTGTTATTCGCATCGTTTTTCGCTCTCTTATCTCCTTGTAAACCTGGCAACCTTTGTAGTTGGCTGGGTGGTCACCAAAACAAAGTGTACAAATAGCCGGAGTGTTCCTATCTTTCTTAGGACAATCTGAAGTTTTATGTCCCTCCGCACATTTATCACACCTATAGGGGCGCATACAGTTATTTTTTGTGTGCCCATATTGTTGGCATCTGGTGCACTAAACAATTTCGTTTGATTTCCTAGGATCTTCTAATTTAACTCGTGTATGGTAGATAAACTCAATATTTTTTATCTCTGGATTATTTGGACTTGGCTCTATGTTTACAAAGAACATGTTAAGTAGCTTTTTGTTTTGTTTTTGATATGGCACATATAATTTCACCTCTAACTTTATTACCAGTTTTTTCAATTTCTTCTATAATTGCTGTTTTGGGAGTTGTATGGTGTAAGTTTTTCACTACAATTCTATAAAATTTTTTCTCTTTCTGCGTAAAAGTGTGGCCAATAAGACCATTGCAGCGAATATGCTGTATTAAATTTTTATAGGTTTCACTTGACTGTGTAACAATTCTCAGTTGATTTCTATTGATGATTTTGTAAGAGTAGGTACCAATAGGCACGCACTTATTAAGCAGTTCAGTTAACTTTGCCATATCTTCTATGCCATAGAGGATGATTGGTGGCGGTTTGTGTACCTTTTTTGTCTGGGTAGTCTGACTATCATCTCATGTGGTATCTTCAGTTAGATCTATTGAAAGCCCACTGTATCTATTCGAGATACTAGCTCCTTGTGATAAGCTAGCATGCTTTTTTGTTTCTGGTGGGGTATTAGTCCGTTTTTTTCTCTTGGGATTATGTTGGTATGGTATTCTTTGCCATTTGGGATGACTTTCTTTGTCTTCAGCGAATTTTATGTCAGTTAGTGAAGGAGACAGGGGCCGGAGGGCCCCTGTCCCTTGTGACACTTCCCAATGAAGAAGATCTGAGTCTTTGGGTGAAAAGGCTTGGATGGAATGCCTGTTGTACATATTTTTTATTATTACCACCACTTCCAATAGTATTTACTGTTGCAGGAGCCTGGTCTCTTGCTCCTGCGGAGTCTTGTTGAGTCATGGACTTACCGGTGTTTTTTTTTTAGACTCTGATGTTGGCGAAATTATGCCCCCCCCCAGATACGGTGGGGCTGCCCGAGTTAGACTCGGGGAGGGATTCTCCAGTTATACTGGTTCCCTCCTGGGGTAATTTAGTTTTTAATCTCGCTTCCATGTTTACTTCAATCTCGTATAACTTTAGACATTTTAGGGGTTATTTAGACCCCCAGGCTCGCTATAGCCTCTTCCAGCCAGTTACCTAGCTGGGAGTGTGGTTATACCGCCATTGCTCGGTCGCCATTGCCTCGTTTGTTGTCTAGCAGGGAGCACCACGGTAATCATTTGATTTCCGCCACCATCCGGTGCGTGCAGGAGAGGTTGACATTTGGGCCGGTCGAGATGGTAGTACCGTTATCCCCTTGCCCCCCTAAACGACAAGCGACGGTTGACTTGATGACGCATAAATCGAGACAGACATCGCTGCACCGGCTCGGCGACTAACCACCATCTTGGTCTAAGGCAAATGAAATAATGGAAGGAGGAAATGAATTACATTAAAATCAACCTCGTCTGGGCAAATAAAGGATGTCAAGTCAATATCTTCTCTGGAATAAATTTCCTTTATTTGCAACAAGCTGCTCCCAGCGGCTCGCCCGCGTGATAGCAGAAAATTAGCCCAAGGGAAAATACTTCCGGGATAAAAAGTATCCTATGTCCTATTCCAGGACATGGTCTATCTGTGTACCAAGTTTCATCAAAATCCGTTTTGCCATTTAAGCGTGAAGACGTAACAAACAAACAAACTCACTTTCGCTTCTATAATATTAGTAAGGATAGTTTTGTTTACACTGATTACTGTGATGCTGAAATTCAAGTATATAAGTACCTACAGGGTTATTTATTTGTAAAACACCAGCAATCTCTTAGGATTATGTTAAGAAAATCATAACCGCCTTCGTACCTTTGTGTTGCATGAAGTTTTAATCTATACTTATAACAAATCTGTGGAAGTAAAAATTCTGTACATTGAAAATTAAAAAAAAAAATGGCAGGGGATGTCACTAGACAGACACCGAAACCAAAAATGTGATTTAAAAAATAGTTGTGTCTGTTTGTCTGTCTGTTTGTTCAGGCATCACGCAAAAACTACTGGTTCGATTACGATGAAACATGGCTTTATTATGGCATTATTCTTTAATATCCTAGGCACCACACTGGGTAATTTTTTTATCCCGGAAAAGTATATACAAAAAAATAAACTTAATTTTGCGGTTCGATCCCTAGACCCATTACTGTACCAACCGAAAATAATAAGTTTGTCGTAGGTTACGTCCTAACTCCGTGGTTACGTCACCCGCAGTGGAGTTCACTAAGGGGCGCTGCACGCACATGGCTTTTTTTTGGTCGATTGGGAAAATCATCTTATGACAAAACCCGCTCTTGGGTGGAGCGGGAGATAGTGTCAGACTCTTACTGACTAAAAACCCCACGCCGTTCCTTCTAGCCTTCATACCGGGGCTCAAGTTTCCTTTCGGATAACCCCGGCCCCGGTTGGCTTCGACCCAGCTGGGCCCCTCCTGTTGCTGACAACTCCTTGAGGCGCGCGGGAACAGTGCGCGCCGTCGACGTCATGGCTCGGTCAGCGAGCTACCCATGGCTCGCCGTCCACGAGCCCGCGTCTACGGTGGCTGGAAATCGGGATTGTTATCCCGGCGGCGGCGGCGAAGGCGCTGTTGCCTGAAGCGGTCGGCCTCCTCCTTTATTAGCATTACTGCTTCGCAGAAGGAGGCGACCGCCTGCCACTCCTCCTCGCTCCGGACCATGGCCTGAACCAAGGCCCGGCGCGAGAGGTCTCCGCCGCCGATGCATGCACATGGCTAAGATACTATAATGCTTGCCATACAATTCAATGGACTGACATGGTGGCATTTTTGTACAAACATTTCAGCACTTCGATGTACCGATAGTTAATGTGGCACCGTTGGAGAGACTGCAGTACAGCTCAAGTCTCGATTGAATCAAAGGCTTTCTCGTAGTCCACAAACGCTAAACAGAGAGGCTGATTATACTCCTCAGTCTTCTGTATCACCTGCCGCAGCATATGTATGTGGTCTACAGTGCTAAAGCCTTTTTGGAATCCGGCTTGTTCGGGAGCCTGGAAGTCGTCGAACCTGCGCAAGAGACGGTTCGTGATGACTCTGGAAAACAGTTTGTAGATATGGCTCAGAAGCGAGATGGGCCTGTAATTCTTAAGCAGAGCATTAGCGCCTATCTTAAAAAAGAGTACCACCACGCCTCTGCTCCATGCCTGTGGCATTTTTCCCTCGAGTATGACGGAATTAAATAGCTTCTGAAGGGCCTTAAGGACCGGTTTTCCACCCGCCTTCACGAGCTCTGCCGTGATTCCATCCTCACCCGACGCCTTGTTGTTTTTCAGCGGTTTCAGAGCTATCCTAATCTCGTACAGGCTGACGTCCGGGATATCTTCGGTATACGAGTAGTGTCGAGTCAATCTAGCTCTTTGGTCGTTTGCTAGATCTGCAGCGGGTTTAGTGATACGACGTTCATAACTGTCCATAAAATGCCACGATCTCTCCCATCAGCTCCGATTTGGCGGATATGACTCTACCATCGTCGGTCTTCAGTTTCGTGAGCTGGCTTTGCCCAATAGACAGATCTCGTGCAAATACTTTACAGCCCTTATTCCGCTCAATCGCATCCTTAATCCTTGCGGTATTAAAGCGGTGAAGGTCGCGTTTCAGAGCCTTCGAGATCTGTCTATTAAGCTGCCGGTTTGTGCACGCAGCGTCTAGAGACTGCAGAATCATCTCACGCCTCTTCTTCATTAGCTCGAGGGTTGGATCATAGAGCCTCTTGTTTCTATTTGTACGGTGAGTCTTGAAAAACTCAGACCCGACCGTATGGACAGTTTCCACGAACCCATCATTATATTCGTCCACGGAGCTTCCTAGGCACTCGAAACGATTGTGTAGTTCGAGCTGAAAGCTTTTAGGACTGCTCTCTGAGCTCTCTCTAGTCGCAATTAGAAAATGGTTAAATAAAATCTGCAAGCAACTTAGTCGTAGCGTTTTAACTGGCCGCTGCCTCGCGCTCGCTACGCTCGTTCGAGTTACGCGCGGCAGGTTACAGTTATAACCTAACCTATTTCACCCAGTTCAAATAATGAATCTACCTGCGACTAGATAATTAGACAATGGTGAAAACATTTGTTAAAGTTAACTTTTTAGTAGTTCGTTATGTAAAACCTCAATTATATTTCTAGTCGCTCATTTAGTAATTTAGTCGCTTAACTAGGATTTTAATAACTCACTTTTAGTAAACTCGTTCTAGATTTTATTGTTGAATCAATATTTGTCGTTAGTTTAGTTAGTGTGTCACTTACTAAAATGTATACCGCTCAAGTTATTCATGAATCCCCAAGCGAACGCGCATCTTTTGTCTTACTATTCTGTCTTTCTCTAATTGACGGTATCTGAAAAGTTAAAACAGTATCTCATCATTACTAGCTAAGTCTTTTTTAGTCGCTCGTTTTATAATTCCCCTTGTGTAAATGTCTAATCAAATTAGTCTACAGTAAAAATGTCGAATGTAAAATTATTTCCTCAGTATTTAATTAAAAATAATAATTATGGTTCAAATGTCTATTTTGTGTTGTATATGAATCCTCTATCGGAAGTGCGGAACAGATTATTAGAAAAAATATGCTAAGATTTGTCTCTAAAAAACGTTAAATACTTTAATATTTTCTTAAAAAAGCTGTTTACCTCTAAAACTCTAAAACATCATTATATTCAATTGTTAATTTATTATCTGAAGAGTGATAAACTGATAACTTACTGCTTAATTCTACTTAAAACTCGCCGTCCGTACGCCGCCCGCGTCTACGGTGGCCGGAAATCGGGATCGGAATCCCGGCGGCGGTGGCGAGAGCGCCGTTGCCTGATGCGGTCGGCCTCCTTTGCTAGCATTACTACTTCGCAGAAGGAGGCGACCGCCTGCCACTCCTCCTCGCTACGGACCTTGGCCTGAACCAAGGCCCGGCGCGAGAGGTCTCCGCCGCCGATCGCCCCCACGAGGGCACGGCGATGCGCCGCCCAAGCAAGGCACAACTCGACTGTGTGCTCCACCGTGTCCTCCGGGCGTCCCACACAGTGGCGACACCCGGGCGACTCTTCCGCTTGAATCCGGTGCAGGAACCTCTCGAAGGTGCCATGTCCGGTGAGGACCTGCATCATGCAGAAGGTAAGGACGCCGTGAGGCTTCGACCCTGCTGGGCCTCTACTGTTTGCTGACATCTCCTTGAGCCGCACGTAAAACACCACGCGCCATCGATAATTTTGGCTCGGTCCATTGCTTGCCGTCCGCAAGCCCGCACCTACCGTGGCCGGAAATCGGGATTGGAATCCCGGCAGAGAGACGTTACCTCGCGCGTGCGGCCGTCTTCTGCGCAGAAGGAGGCGACCGCCTGCCACTTCTTCTCATTTCGGACCATGGCCTTTAAAAGCGAGAGATTGTTACCGCTGACGCTCCCACAAGGATACGGTGGTGAATTGGTGATCTGCCCATGCGGGGCACACCTCTACCGTATGCCCCACCGTGTCCATAGGGTGGTTCACACGGTGGCGGGTGACACCTGGGCGATTCTTCCGCACGAATCCGGTACAGGAACCTCCCGAAATGATTATGTTTGGTGAAAACTTGCGTCATGCGGAAGATGAGGACGCTGAGAGGTCTTTCCAGCCGCTCATCAAAGAAAGGATTCACCGCCATAATTAATTGTGGCGTGCCCATTTATATACATTTGAGTTTAATATTTTGTTAGTCTGCGATTAGTAAACCTAGATTTTACGCATAGCCACCGAGGCCAGGTTGAAGTTGACAACACACATTTTTTAGTTGTTCACTGTGTTTGTTTGATTTGAATTTGCGCTTGTTTTTTTATTTGGTTTGTTTGATATGAATTTGCACTTGTTTTTTTATTTGACATGAAAACCAGAAATTACATCAATATTTTGTTTTTAAATTTTTAAATTGAGTTTGCTATAATATATATAAATACTCGTAGTTTTAAAAAACGAGAAAGTCCTACTTACTACAAGGAACTACAGTCATATTATTTGGATGCAACTTTAGTATGATCGAATGTGTCCTGCACTAAAAGTACATGTAATATCTTTTTAACCGACTTCGAAAAGGAGGAAGTTCTATGTTCGGCTGAATGTATGTTTTTTTTTTTTGTATGTATTTTCACCGATATTTCGGTCAATTGTTGACCGATTTTGAAAATTTTTTTTTTGATTGAAAGGTTATGCTTCCAAGTTGGTCCCATAGAAATATTGTTATGATCTGATCATGAACTTCGAAGATATGGAACAGAACTCCTCATAGAATCATAGCAGAATTGTCGTAACAAGTAAAATTGCTTTGTTTATACGTGTAGTCGATGACTGACTGAAAGAAAAGGGGGACGGGTAAGGGGGAGGGGGTAAATTCATGTAATATAACCGTATTTGGGATTATAAGAATCGTTATGAGATGCACTCTGGCTATAAGGTAATTTATGTTTAGCTGAAGGGTAGGTACTTTTTAGTGGCGCTACCATAACTAAAAAGTGAAAAATAAAAAACTTTTTACAAAAAAAATTAAACCGACTTCAAAAAGTACAAAATAACTTTAATTTCGGAAGTCGGTGTTTCTATAATAGATACCTAATCTTGTCTCTTCGTTATTTAACACCGACTTCCGAAATTAAAGTTATTTTGTACTTTTTGAAGTCGGTTTAATTTTTTTTGTAAAAAGTTTTTTATTGCAAACTATTTTGCAAATAAAAACTTACTCCTACTTAAATCTAATTATGCATTGTTTCAGATTTTTCAAACAATGGAGAACAGTGCTAAAGTGTTTTCTTCAAATATAACGAGAGTTGGAAGTAAACATAAGAATAATCTATATGATCTTTTAAATATAGCACCAGCTATACCTCTAAAAATTCATGAAAAAACAAATATTACTTGTGATTATACTCCTAAAACTGGTAAGTATTACATCCCAAAAAAAAATTCAAGACACAAAGTAAAGACTGTTAGAGACATCAGAAAATCTTTTGAACAAGATATCTACAATTACCTTACAACTGATTTGGAAACACAACAAAATGTTCTATTTAAAAAAATACGACGAGGTTCTTCAAGAGACGATAATACAAAAAAATTGGCAACAAAGATTTTAAGGGGTGAAACACCTATTTCAAGGTCAACTTGGCATATGCTCGTGAACCTTAATCCAGAACATCAAAAATATCCACGCCAGTTTGTTTTGTGGAATGGAAAACTCATCCAAGTGAACGGAAGCTATGGAGGAGTGAAAAAAAGAATTTGCAGTTACGATTTAGCAAGTAAACCCCAAAGTTTACCCTCACAAAATCCCATGAAACAATGTTTGAAACAGCACGAAGAAAATAAAAATAAAAGGCTTTTGCGTAACTCGTTAGCAGTTACATTTAAACCAGGCCCTCTTTGTAAGAAACAATTGCTTGATAATTCACATCAAAAATATCACGTTGGCAAAATCGAATTAATTAATCTTCCAAAACCGGGACTAGATGTTCAGCCAACATACGGTACTGCTTTTGATTCATCAATTATTAATTTTTTAAACAATTTTCGTGAAGAGGACGGCACTGTGTCTCGAAAATGGGCCGAGTTATCGGTATCTGTTTTAGGCACAGTTGTAAAATCTAAAGCGGTTCAACTAAACAGAGATTACGTGACATTTGAATTAGCTTACAAATGTAATCAAAATAGATTATTGGTGCGCCGTGATGTAGATCATTGTTCTAACACGCCAGAGCAAATCGATACAAGCAGACTTTTCACGAATCCACCATCAGTAGATATAGATGTACAGCCACATGTACAACTTGAAATTAAAGACATAGTAAATAAAATATTGGCTGCAGTTGAAATAAGTTTAATTCAAGATAAAATATTCGATCAAGAGTCGGAGTTAAAGGCATCTCCATGTAAAGATTTTAATTTTGTAAATAGTCCAACACATGATAAAGACAAAGCCAAAAGAAGATTTGGGGAATTAGATAGGCTTGACGTCACAGTTATTACATTACCTGAAACCGAAGAAGGCAGTATAAAGAGAAACTGCAGTAAAACGCATTGTTCTTATGGTTGCATTTGCGAATCCTTAGACATAACATACAATTTAAAGCAGCATTGCGGTCGTGTGGAATGCATGTTTGATTGTAAATGTGACTTTTTAAAGTATAAAAGTGATATGTCGTACATCGGTTGCAATAACGCATTTCCGGGTCTATTAAGTATAGACAGTCAAACTAATTACAATTTAGCAAAAGAGGAGCAAAAATTTAATCAAACCGTTATTGTAAGTGGTGAAAAAAGAATTTTATTAAAGGGAGAAAAAAGAAATTGTAAAACATCAAAAAACTATGCAGATGTTTACAGTCATATGAGTTTAAAACATGAAAACCAGAAAACACAAAATTTATCAATAGTCGCATTAAAATTGAATTGTGAAAATATTGAACCTTGGTGTATGGTTCATAAACTATACAAGTGTTTTTGTAAAGGTGAATTCACAGATACTTGCGTACCATTTTTACATGAAACTGGAGTTAAAGAACCGGTGTCGAAAGATAGTATAAACGATGCTGATTGTTTAGAAAAATCAAAAGAAACGAATGACGTCAACGATATCGAGGATTTTGAACGACATGAACGTTCAGTCAAAAAATTAAAAATAACAGATAAATCAAGTGTTAAGCTAACCAAAGCATACACCTCAAAAAGTATCGATAAAACTACGAATATCGATAAAATAACAGCTTCTACTATCCCGGAGGAAGAAATTCATCCTAATCGCAATTTAACTAAAGGTGCGGAGCTTGTACCCAAAGATAGCTCTGTATGTGACATTATAAATATGAATATTGAAAAGGGTATGCTAACAAGGCACGCTGTGAGAAAATTTAACAGGCACAATGACTTGAATAGCGATAAGAAGTATAAAATCATATCTGGCTCTGAACAAAGTGATCATTTAGATTTACGGGATAGTAAAAGTATGTCGAGTTCTAGGACGACTGCATACAAAGGAAGAAAATACAGTAATGACTATTACAAAAATACAAATCATAAAATATCGAATATGGAAAAGAATGATAAAAGGCTTCAAGAAAGATTGAATTTGCTTTACAATAAATGTTACAACGACGAAACAATGATAACATCATCTAGGGATGCTAAAAATGAGACTGCTCGTCTTCTGAAATTACTCTTTGATAGTCATAAAGCCGGCGACGACCAGATACCTATGTCTAAGAGAAGGCGATTAGACAATAACACCAGTCTGGTGACTTGGTTAGAAACTCATTATAAACTATTTAGGCAACAAAAAGATAATGGCATTTTTAAAAATACTTTAGACCCTCCGAAACATGGGAAAGTAGCACTGCATACTTGGGATTTTATTTTAACGAGATATCGAGAACGGAAAAACCTTTTTTTAGTGTCGCTAAATCCACCGTTCAGAATTTTCATGGCAGTCAGTACAACAAACCCATTTTTTGAAAACTGCATTGATATAAATGATATTCGATTTGCGGAATTACATAAATATCCTGAAACTGTAAGAAACTTACTCATTAATGCAACAGAATTAAAAGATAATTTCTGTATTTTACGTGGTTTGTCTTTTTGTTGGGAATTAATTGGCTCTGTATCTAAAATAGTCGATAGTGACGGAAATGCTGGACAACCAGGTTCTCAAGGAATATACATGGATATGGAAGCATTGTCGGTATTTAATCAAAATGATTCTGCGGCAAGTGACTCGGGAATCACAAATAAGGACCAAAAGGATATAAGTCCATTAGATGTATTTGACCAAGGAGATTCAGAGAACTTGTTTTTTGAAAATACAGAACTGGAAAAGGATATTCAAAATATCACGGAGAAAGAGGTTGAAAGTAATGCAGGGTGTTCTGACGATGCGGGATCATCAAAATGGTTTGTGATGACTATAGAAAATGATTTTAGTGAAATCCGGTTTTTCAGAAAAGGATTTTTTGTCAAATATGGAAGTATTATAAATGCAATTAGCGTTGCACGATTATCTGGAAAAACTGTGCGTTTATCTTCTAAGAAATGTATAGAACAACCAGAAGCTCCACAATTTGGCATATATGCAATTCCCAATGACAACGAATATTGCGTTTTTGTTGGACCATATGAAATGGAAGACACTTTAGGGATAGAGACCATTAAGACAATCTTAGAAGTTAGAAGATTAAAAAGGACAAGAGGATTTTGGATTACAACGAATAAAGTAGACAATTTGAAAGTAGTAGAAAACCCGTTATCATTCGTGCCTAGTGGAAATAACCATATCAATAGCGCATTGATCCCTTTAGAAACGAATTTCTGTATAAATGACGAAGTAAATAATTACCAACAAGAGAAGCTAGACACGCAAGAGAGTATCCTCATAAGCAAAACAGAGGAATCAAAAGAATGTTCGCCATCTAAAAAAGGCCAAATAAAAATAGTAAAGCCTATTAAAATTCGCAAAACAAATGGTTTTTATCACCTAGCATCAGATGGTGTTTTAAAACAGATTTCTTTACAGTACCCTCAAAATGCGACAAAAACCATGCCAGTTGTATTAAAACCGTGTATAAGTATGGAAGATAATCATGCAAAATCATTATTAAAACCTATAGTGATTTCAAATCTAAATCCGATTCCTGAAACATCACAAGAAGCATTTGCTGAAGCGTCAACATCAGCAGCTTCTCAAATAAAGATATCTGCTGTATTTTCTACACAAAATAATGAACACATGGCTAAAAGTCATGAAAGAGGCATGTTTATTTTAAAACCTGAAGAAATTAATAGGAAACTTGTCCAAAATAAATTGACCGAAATTATATCGCCTTCGCCAAATGAGAATAATACCAACAATGGTACAACAAATCTTAGTTTATCTCAGTCGGATCTAGGAAATGTCTCTACTGAAAAACCTTCAGTGGACACTGAACAGAGCTCTCCAAATGATGCTATTTATGTTTCATCTGATGATGAAAATTGTAGAACTAGTGATACTACTGTAAACTGCAACATCTGGACAGACGTATGGATAGAATGTACAAATATTCCGAAACTTGGTTGGATCTCAGGAATAAGAAATTTAGATAATTTAATCAGTTTTAAAATACCAGGATGTAAATATTCAGAATTTAACACCGAAGAAGAAGCCTTTACCAACATCAACTTGTAAGTACTTTTTTGTTTTTCTGAAAATTTCTTTTTGATGTCAGAATTGAAAAGACATCAGGATTACAAGTAGTATGTATTGGTAATACAACGTAGTTAGGTTATGGTGATAACTATCGGTGATAACATTAACACCACAATGAAATGGATGGGTACGTTTTGTTTTGCTTATTATTGTTTTTCGTGCTTACCTTAAATTTTCTAATAAGGTCCAAAAAAACATTTATCGGAAACCGAATCCGAATCGAAACCAGAATCAGAGACGAAGAACCGTTAAATGAAACAATACTTATGAGCGGCCAACCCGAGTTACAAATACCATACACAACCGCTCTTACGTAATCATGATATTATTAGACACTCTTTTCTTCTCTTTTCTCTCTTTTTTAGAAACACTTTTTTTTTTATATTTGAGGCTGTTTTGAGCTATTTCCTGCCGAACTGTTTTTAGGCCAAGGTCGAGGTATATGTATCTATTACTTATACAATATGGGATGCCAAGCATTGTTCTTAAAGCTTTGGTCTGGAATCTCTCCAGGATATCTATATTGCTGTTGCTGGCCGTTCCCCACAGTTGTATTCCGTAAGTCCAGATAGGTTTTATGATAGTTTTGTACACTAGCATCTTGCTGTTAGGATTTAGTGGTGATTGGCGTCCCAATAACCAGTTCAGTGACCGTAGTTTTCCATCTAATTGTTTGCGCTTTGTCCAAATATGTTTTTGCCATGTAAGTTTCCTGTCTAGGTGCATGCCCAAGTATTTTGCATTATTATCTTGAGGGATAACTTTGCAGTTTAGCGTTACCGGTGGACATGTTTCTCTCCTGAGTGTAAATGTTACATGTACCGATTTACTCTCATTGGCTTTTATTCTCCAACGCTTCAGCCACATCTCAACTTCTGTCAGGTGGTTTTGCAACTGTGATGATGCCGTTTCTGAGTTGCTATGAGCCGACAGAAGTGCCGTATCTTCAGCGTATGTCGCAATCGTGGTGTAGTCAGTTGTTGGGATATCTGCTGTAAAAATGAGGTATAGTACAGGGCCCAAGATACTGCCCTGAGGGACACCTGATTTTATTTCGTGTACTTCTGAGAGATCATCTCTGTACTTCACTTGGTAGCATCTTTTATCTAAGTAGGATTTGAGTATTCGGAATAGAGAATGCGGGAGATGCTTCTTTAGCTTGAACAGGAGGCCGTCATGCCATACCTTATCAAACGCTTGGCTGATATCCAGAAAGACTGCAGAGCAATATAATTTGTTTTCGAGGCATCTGCTAATGGTGTCAATTATACGGTGTATCTGTTCATTTGTCCCGTGTTTTTCCCGGAATCCAAATTGGTGGTTCGGTAATACTGAACTTAAATGTTCTCTCATCCTGCTAAGCAATATCCTCTCAAACAGTTTACCAATAACTGGTAGTAGGCTGATAGGTCTGTATGAAGTAGCTTCGTGTGGGGGTTTACCGGGTTTCGGTACCATGACTACATGTGCAATCTTCCATTGCCCAGGGAAATGTTCTAGCCTTAAGCTGGCATTGAAGATGTTAACTAATTTCATTACACCTTTATGAGGCAGATTTTTAAGTAATGTGGCATCAATGAGGTCATAGCCGGGTACTTTACCTTCCTTGAGGTTCCTTATTTCTTTCACAATTTCTTTTGGGCTGGTACATTTTAGTGGAAGACACTTTTGATTCGCAGATTCAAGGTATTTCTTGATTTCCATTATTTGTTCAGGATTGTTGTCAGGGAGTGGTTGGAAAACTGTTTTCAGATGTTCCGCAAAGATTGTTGCCGTTTCTTTATCTGATCTAGCCCATCCTCCTTTTTCATCACTTATAGGTGATATGTGGATTTTCGGGCGCTTTAGATTCTTGGTAGCCTTCCACAGCGAGTAATTTGTGTCTCTCGTTGAATCTAGGTTTGAAAGATACTGTTGAATATTATCATTTTCTAGGGTATTGATAAGAGCTTTGAGTTCTTTTGAGAAACTATTGAATGCTGCTTTATCACTTGGGTATCCTGTAGTATGCCAGATTTTTCTCAAACGACGGCGCTCTTGTATTTTCTCTTTAATATCCTTTGGATACGAGTTATGTTTCAGAGGTTGTCCTTTACCTGTCCTTTTTAGAGTTGCAGAATTGGCAGCAATGTGTATAGTCATATTAAGTTGTTCTAGTTGTCTTTCAAGTTCTTCTATTGTGTTAATTTTTTTCTTTAATTCTGTCTCTGTCGTGATTATATTTTTATAAATTGTCTAGTCTGTAGTGTTCAAGTTGTATATTCTTAGGGGGGGTGCTACGAAATTAATTGTTGTTGTAATATTCAGTATAACTGGTGTGTGGTCAGATGTGAGATCTATTCGTGGTTCTATGTTTAAGTAGTTACTATCTATGTTTTTAACGATAAAAAAGTCCAATAAGTCTGGGATTCTTAGTCTGTCGGTAGGCCAGTAGGTAGGTTCTCTGCCGGAATGACATTCTAACTTCATCTCTTCTGTGGCTTTACAGAGTTGTCTTCCTCTAGTGTTGGTCATCCTAGATCCCCAATTCAAGTGTTTAGAATTCCAGTCGCCAGCACATACGAATCTGTTACCCAGTGTAGAAAAATATTTTGCAAAGTCACTGGCAGATATAGTATGTTTAGGAGGACAATACACAGCGGAGAATACCGTTTCTATTTTGCTGTCTACAAGTTTAATAGATGTTGCTTGTATTTTTTCTGTTCTATATTCCTCTATAGGGTAGTGTTTAATGTTACTTTTAATAATTACTGCTGTTCCTCCATGACTGTTCCCAGTTGGGTGATTGGTTGTGTACACTGTGTAGTTGTTAAAGTTTATGTATGTTTTCGGTGTGAATCTTGTTTCAGAGATTAGTGCAATATCAATCATCTCTGTTCTGAGGAAAGTTTCTAGTTCTTGACGTCGTTCTGTCAAGCCGTTGGCGTTCCAAGTGACTACTTGGAGGTTTCGGGTCATTTTTTAACCAGGCTGCTGACTAACTGAACCATGCGGTCCATCGTTTTGTCCATGATTTTTTCCATCATTGTCAACATTGAATGTTGTAGTTTTTCAAACATTATTTCCATTAGGTCAGTAAGGTTGGCCAAATCGTTCTTTGTGTCTTGTTTAGTATATTGTTCTTTAGTTCTTGTTGCTTCTGAATAAGTTTTAATTAAGTTTTTATTTTCTGTGCGGTTAGGCTTAGAACTCGGGTGGGGATTCGGATTTTTGATCTCTATGTTGTTAGGCATTGGTTTATCTTTTAACTTGGAGTCTAGTTTAAGAATTCTTTCTCTATACTGTTTGTACACTTTGCATCCTTTGTAGCTAGCGGGGTGTTTTTCGTCACAGTTCGCGCAAGTAGCCTCAGTGTCTGGCTTTTTAGTACATGTTGTTGTAGGGTGAGCACTACCGCATTTAACACAGCGGTAGGGCCTAAAACATTGGTTCTTGGAATGACCAAACCTCTGACATCCTTTTCTGACATTCTGATTTCCTTTTTCTTATATGGGGCTTCAAAAGTAATCTTCTTGTTATTCAAGTATTTCACATCGAAAATGGCTTTATTGGTTGGTTTTGGTTCTAAATCAACATAAAATACAGGCAACGGTTCTTTTGTAGCTCGATGTCTGGTATTGACTATTTGTCTCACTTCATGTCCAATTTCATACAATTCTTTTGAAATTTCTGCGGTATTTTCTGATGCATGGAGTCCGCGTAGTACTGTATGCTCTCTCGCTTTTAAGCTGGTAAGTATAGTGTGAGATATTATTAGCAATGAAGTTCTCTCGAATCGTTTTGTATGTCTGGATGTCTTTAGGTATAATTTTTATGACGTGTCCAGATCTAAGTGTGGTCATGAGGTAAAGATCGCTTTTTACAAATTTGTGAAGTACATCCTTAAGAGAATTTACATTAATTACGCCCGTAACAAAGATGGGTTCTGGCTTTGGTACATATACTTTATATGTATTGTTGGTTTTATCCGTAGGCTCCGTATCGAGTAGTTCAAAACTATTGCATGTGGGGATCACAAAATCGGGGTATTTTTTCTGTTTTTTATTCCCGTCGTTATGAATTGGACTTGTTTCTTTCCTTTTCTTTCTTCTGGTGGAAATTTGCCATTTGGCAGCAACTTGAAATTTGAAAAAAAAAATCGAGTGAGTGACGGAATTACTGAATACTAACAGAGCGTTCAGACGTTATCTCTTTTTTTACGTTGCCTCTTTATCAAACATTGCGTTAGATGAAATAACAAGCTTTTAAACCATGCTGACGTTGACGGTAGACGGTTCATGAAGGGTTAACAGCACTTCACGAGCCGTCTGGTATGTAAAAATTAGCGCGAACTCGAAGCATACTAAATCCGAAAATAAATCACAAATGAAAGAGTACCTAATCGACACAAGGCACGGAGAGAAAGGTTCCCAGTGAGGCAACTACCTTAGTTTAGAATTGAGCCGAAAAGAGAGACTAGAAGAAGAGTTGAATATTCGATTTAACTTTAGATACGATTTGTACAGTTTGCCTAGGTATTTACTATTTATACATTTTAAATATTTCAGAGAATTACGCAAAAGGATTAATAGTTTTGATAACTTGGAGATGACATGGAGAGTTCACGAGTCCATTGACCAACTTCAAGGAAAGGAAATAGATCCTAATCAACTGGACTCAGATTATGTAAGTAATCTGGTTTTGAAAATTCACAAGTTCCATCTAGCCAGTGTTTTTTGTTTTAAGATTTATTTGCAATTTTTTTATAATTTAAGTAATTTAAGTTTTCTTACAAGATTTGCATGATTACATTTGTAAGGTTAAGATTTTAACTTATCACATTCATTTTCTCAGATTCTTACTCCAGAAGGGCTGATACACACGAGTGAAATAAAAGAAAGTAAAATGAATAACATTAAAACATATTCAAAAAAACAACAGAAAGGCCGTGGGACCAGAACCCCGTGTGAAATTGGCAAGGTATTATATGAATAAAAAATCCTGTCGAATCTCTTCCTTCTTGCTCAAAAGTGCTTTGTTGTGGTGCTATAAAAATAAAAATACCACACCCATATTTCCAGAAGGCAAAAGTAGGTACATGCACCCATTGACAAGTCTCCACTGGAAAACCGAATAATACCTAATTGAATCTAGGACCCTCCAGGATTTAATTTATCTACAGATGTTGTCCTGTCAGAGAACTGGCTTAGCGTCTGAAAAAAAAATTGAGAATCAAATTGCAGCGCCAGCTAATTGTATTTTAAAATCTGCCAGGGACCCACACAAAATTACTTTCAAATCGGTCAAGCCGTTTAGAAGAAATTAGGTTAAAACACTTGTGCAGAAGAATTATAAATGTATATGTTACCGGCAAGCTATATAATTCACGTATTCTATAGATACCTACAATACGAGGATGAAACTGAAAGTTCTTAGAAAATCAAAAACTGGGCAAACTAGCAAGTTATTATTTTTATTATATCTTTTCAAAATAGTTTCCATTCACATCAATACATCGCTGCATTCGATAGAACCACCGAGAAAAGCACTTTGCGCACTCGGGGTCTCTTCGATGGCTTTTTGGAACGCAGCCACTGCTTCCCTGGCGTCCATAAAATGTTTTCCTCGAAGTTTTTCTTTTATTTTCGGGAATAAATAAAAATCGCACGGTGCGAGGTCGGTGTTATATGGTGGGTGACCCAGCAATTCCACGTCTGACGACGCCAAATAGTCGATCGTCCGCCCGGCGGTGTGCGAGGAGGCGTTATCGTAGTGAAGGAGGATCCTACTGCGAGGTCGTTTCTGTCGAACTTTTTTCGAGACAAGTGGGAAACATTTGTTACTATACCACTCTGCAGTAACTAACTTTTGATCTTCTAAAACAATTGTCGCATAATGACCAGCCCTTCCCAAGAATGAGGCCACCATCTTTTTTCCTACACTTCGACTTTTTCTTCTTTTTCAATTTAGTCAATTTAGTTGGCAACTCCTCGGAAAAAAACACCCACTGCATCGCAGATTGTCTTTTGGTTTCCGGATCATAGCAATAAATCTAGCTTTCATCACCCGTAAGTATGTCGAAAACAGTTTTTACGTCACTTCCGTTAAATCTTTGTATCATTTCACGGCACCAATCATCACGATAGAGTTTTTGGACCTCGGTCAATTAATGAGGTATCCACCGACCACAAAGCTTTCTAATGGCTAAATGTTTGTGGAGGATTTTGTTCACTTGACTCATACCGATGCCTAAGCTTGTCTGAATCTGCTGACAGGTTACTCATGGATCAGTCTCTATCATACACCGCACAACACTGATGTTATCTTCCGTCGTCGCCGTAGAAGGCCATCCCTCACGCAGAGCATAGTTGAGATTGGTGAGACCATGTTTAAACCCATTAAACCGTTATGAACAGTGGCACGAGAAGGGGCTTCATCGTGAAACACCAATCTAGGTCTGTCATAACATTCTTGTTGATTTAAATGACACCAAAAGTCTTAAAAATCTTAGTGCGAAAATTTTCTCGCGTTAAATTCATACTGGCGTGACACAGACAAATTTCAATTTGCCGCCAAATCGTAAAACAAATGAATGAAATTTTTTTCTTTTTTCGATTAAACAAAAAATAACAAAAATAAAGCCCATTTTTGGTTTAATTTACAAATAAAAAAATACGTGTCCTTTATTTTTGAGTAATCTAAAAGACGTACTAATTACATTTTTTTTTACGGCAACTAGCCTATTAGTATACAGATTGCAGGTAACATACACAAGGTGTAACGTTAAATGCGCAAAAACTGAAATTAATTTGATCAGAATAACGAGCAGAATCAATTCAACCACTTTTTAATATAGGTTACATTATTCAAAAAAATCGTCATTAAAAACTTCGACCTGTCTATTTATGAATAGGTCAAGCCATCACGTGCGCCGAAATCCAACTGACGCAAATCCGCTGAAATAGGTAAATAAACACAAATAGTTGTAATCCAATCAAATTTTCTCATACACGGGATAATAAAAGTTCTTATTTCAATGCAGATATGAATTTTAAACAAATTACAACTGCTCATAAAACCTTTAATTTTTTTAAATGTTTCTTTTTCTCACATAATTAGGTCAATCGAATTAAAAATCATTTGGGGTGTCTGAGGTTTTGCGCATTTAACTTTACACGCTGTATAAAGATTATTATCTTAGTACAAAATACTACAACACTAACAGTTTTTCCGTGGCGTTTTATCCATAATGTAACCAGGGACCATTTTGGTTACCCATTGAAAGGGTTTTTAATGGGGTTTTGACAAAGGGTTGTTTTAAAACCCATTCCGTATTGGTTACACTTTTTTACGAAAACCCTCATCAATGGATAACCTCTTCAAAACCCTTTCGATTTGCTTACCTGTTTATTCAAAAACCCATTCTGAAGGGGTTATATTTTTTAATGGCTACACGTTTTGAACGGGTTACCCCTTCAGAATGGGTTTTTACACAAGTAATCTCATAAAATGTAATTACACATTTTTTCCGTTTTTTATTTACATGTTACATTGAAATTTTGCGGAAAAAATCACTTGGGAAAAAAAATAAGAATCTTTCGAATATTTCGGTTTTATTTGGTGGATGGGCATAAGTCTGCCCCTCGCTATATTGACCGATGTCCACTGTTGGACACAGGACTCCACCTCATTGTAATGACCTGTGCCCACAGTTGGACATAAGCTTCCCCGAGTGTCACCATTTAGGCACTATAATGACTGATGCCCATTCATAATCATAATCATAATCCTTTATTTGTTAGAACATGGTAGGTATGTACATTACATGGTCTTAGGTTTAAACACTCAGTCTCGTCACGTTCTGCCACATGGGCGTACAAATATAAAAAGTTATTTATTTAGTTACATTAAATAGTGATAGTTAATATAATTGAAATTAGAGATGTCAAATGTAATCATACGAATAATCATTGAATTAATATGTCAAAGTGTCATTTAAGTAGTCATTTAAATTATAGTAACATTTATCAAACAAAAATTCTTTAATTTTTTTCTTAAACCCGGTCAAGTCCAACTCTCTAATGGGTTTTGGAATTTTATTATAAATTTGCGGGGCTCTGCAAAATATGCTTTTTCGCATAAGAGCGGTTTGTTGGACAAAAGTCTGCCCCTCGCCATAATAACCTGTGTATACTGTTGGACATAAGCCTCCTCCAAAGTGTCACCATTTAAGCGCTTTAATGACTGATGCCCACTGCTGGGCATAAGTTTGCCCCTCGCTATAATGGCCGATGTTCACTGTTGGACATAGGCCTCCACCTCGCTATAATGACCTGTACCCACTTTTGGACATAAGCTTCCCTAAGTGTCGCGGTTTAGGCATTATAATGACTGATGCCCACTGGTGGACAAAAGTCTGCTCCTCGCCATAATGACCTGTGTCTACTGTTGGACATAAGCCTCCTCCAAAGTGTCACCATTTAGGCGTTTTAATGACTGATGCCCACTGCTGGGCATAAGTTTTCCCCTCGCTATAATGGCCGATGTTCACTGTTGGACATAGGCCTCCACCTCGCTATAATGACTGATGCCCACTGTTGGACATAAGTCTGCCCCTCGCAATTATGACTTGTGTCCACTGTTGGACATAGAACTTCTTTTCGCTATTATGACCGATGTCCACTGTTGGACATAAGTCTCCCCCAAGTATCGCCATTTAGGCGCTATAATTACTGCTGTCCACTGTTGGACATAGGCCTCCCTCTCGCTATAGTGTCCGACGTCTTCTGTTGGACATAGGCTCATAAACTAGTGGGCCTCACTATCAGATTGCATCACTACTTACCACCAGAGATTCTGTGATGTCCCAGCCTTATTTCTATGTCCTTACAGGTACCAATATCGTAACCAAGCGGTGCAAGTATGCGACCTTTCATATTCAAAGCAATAATTACAATATAATTAAATACTATGTAATTAGGTTACATTGTAATTAAATTACTTTGTATTTAAATACATTGTAATTAATTTCATAGCACATCCAAAGTAATCTAATTACAATGTAACTCAATTACTATGTAATTCAATTATTAATTAAAGTACTAAACTGCATGCATTCGGTAAGTATGCGTCAAGTCGCAACACGCAGTCAAGGACCTAGCGACTCCACAGTCCATAATCATACGATCACGGAACACAGAAAAATAGTGGAAGTTGTGCTGGTTGCCGAGAGTGGCCTAGAGGTCCAGAACAGATCGGAGGTGTGGTGGTACAGACTGGTAAGGTGTGGTGGTACAGACTGGTAAAATCTACAAATCCGTGATAAGGCCTGTTGTACGTATATGTATGGATCGGAATGTTGGGCTGTGAAAAAGACGGATGAAAAAGATTGCATGTAGCGGAGATGAGAATCTTACAGTGACGAAGGTTCCATACAACTCGATTCCCACCGGCTTCCCTTCAGAAGTTTAGAACACAACCACTCTCTACCGTAATTGAGAAATGGCACAATCAGTAATTATAAAACTACAAAGAAACATTACAAAACGCCTACACTAAGTATACACTATGGACATTAAATCAACAAAATTTGCTTTTCAACAACATATTGCTTTAAAATAAGCCGCAGGCGCAATCGGCTTTTTAGCGTTTAAATTTCTATACAAGAATACGTCACGACGTCACATAAAGGTCAATGAACCTGGGGCGCTTTATAGCGCTCCGGCAAGCCGGTTTTTTTTTCGAGTTATTTGATAGAGTTTTATTGAATAAGCTTAAAAACTACTAGACTGTTTTTAAAAATTTTTTCACCACTCGAAAGCTACATTATCCACGAGTAACATAGGCTAAATTTTATTTTGTAAAAAAATAGGGTTCCGTAAGATATTTGGGGTTTTCGGACACAAGGTGTAAAAAATCAACCAGAAAAGTTACTTATTTTGCGTACGCTGCCTAAACTATTAAAGATAGAAACGTAAAATGTTCTAATTAATTGTAGATCTTATAAATATCTATAAAAAAGTCCGCGTAACAGTATACCTATCTATGTCGAGTGAGGCACAACAACCATTTTTTTATCTAATAATCTTGATTTTTTTTTGGACTACATTTAAACGCATTTATTTTACTCATGCTATTAACCCTTATCAAAATAAATTATTTCATCACTAAGTACAGTTTATGTAGATAATATTTGGTCTTTGAATGATTAAAATTGGACGTTTGGTTTTGAAGTTATGGCAAAATTAAAATATTACGATTTATGCTAAGCTATGCACGGCCCAAGCGTCACCAAGGCGGGGCCCGGGAGTGCGCGTGCGGGGGGAGTTTAGATCTATGAGAAAGGTCGTGCGCGAAGTCTAATAATTTACGTGCGATTTTTTTTAGATTTCGTTCTTAAAACTACACCTACGCAAAAGTTCTTCTCAGAGCTGGCTTTTTTAAACGTTTTAATATATCCCTTTTCAATAAATATCAACATGCGTAATGCTCAAAAACAAGAACGATTATCTGATCTAGCCATTCTTTCTATAGAAAAACGTTCTTTACTAAAAATTAAGAATCTTCCCGGCTTTTATAATAATGTCTTAGCGCACTTTGTAAGAAAGAATAGACGAATAGCTTTAGAGTATAAGTAGTATTATTAGTACTTAGTCGATTAAGTTTTGTTTAATTTACATCATATCATCATTTCACCACAAACGGCTTTTATCAAAGCCACTTCTATTATGCTTGTAAGTAGCGTTGCCAGGCGTCCGGATAAAGCCGGACATAGTCAGGCTTTTAAGTGGCGTGTCCGGCCAAATTTGAGCATTTTTGGCTTTTGTTAGGCTTTTTAAAGACCATTTTGTTTAGAATTGTCATTAGAGTTTTGCCTTACCTTGTATCGCTAGCACAAGCAGAGTGGATATGTAATAGTGTACCAATAATATCACTTAATCTTATGGTTTTTTCATTAGAATTTAAAAAGATTTCATGAATTTTATTAGACTTAAAAAAAAATGTCGGCCTCTTTGACCAAACATCCGGCTAAATAGGATAGATTGTCCGGCTTTTCAGTTCCAGGACCTGGCAACCCTACTTGCAAGACACTGTTTCAATATCTCAGTGCTTACACGTATAGTAAAAGTGGACTGGAGATACATCTGCCTATACAAGACTGAAGCCAGGATGCCAATCACAGGTTTTCGGTAAGGACTCAAGACTGCGTGCCCGCGCTCGGAGTAGGCAAGCATTTTTTTTTGCTCCGGCTTACCTCTCTCAATATTTCACGCTTCGCCACTGGAATCTTAAGATGGATGTGTGGTGCGACGAGAATGGATAAAGTGAGAAATGAGTAGATTAGGGAAAGTTTGTAAGTGGCGCTAGTGACTGAAAAGTTGAAAGGGAATCGTTTTTCTTGGTATGGTCATGTAAGGAGGAGAGATGAATCGCATGTTGCCAAAAGAGTTATGAATTTACATGTGTGGACGGATGGAGAGGGAGAGAGAGGTCAAAGAAAAGATGGATGGATTGTGTGAGAAGTGATATTGTTACGCCGTTAAACTTCAACACGTCATATTTCCGACAAAATAAAGAGTGGCAACGAATAATTAAAACGCATTGCTGTTCGAAAGCTCTAGAACCAAAGTACCTACCTAGCCTGGCAAGATCTGGAACATTCCTTCATAAGTACTCGTTGTACCTACTATTTAGTAGGTATGTAATCTGTAGGTATCTATAGGTGGATAAGGGAAATGGTACTTTCCGCCATTAACAATAGAGTCGAAATTGGCGTGAAAGTGACTCGCGAAGGACAAAGTAATAAAATTGATTTATGGCCCCGCGACGCGACTCTATTGTTCTGGATCTATCCTAAGACGTCAGTATCTAGAATTTTCTTTGCTCCGCGTATAAATACGAGCCCCCGAACGGTAGTGAGTCTGTTTTGATTTCGACTGCGATCAAGAGCGATCTACCTAAGTGTGCAAAGTGATTTTATCTAACGACCGAGGCGATAGTGTAACAGAACTCTAGTGCTAATTGTGATTTTGGATTATTGTTGACTGGACTAATTACTTATTGTTTGTGGTAAATAAAGTTCTTTATTGGTAAATCGGCATTTTGTTACCCACGTACGTAACAATATGAATGAAAAGGGAGTTAATGATAGCGTGACGAGCGACAGGACAGAATGAAAGAAAAAAACGTGTTGCGCCGTCCCCAAATAAAACGGGATAGTGGCAGGAAGATGATGATTGCAGAGACCTGAAATTTAGGAAAATAGCAGATAGAATTTATAAAAAAAAAATACAAAAATATATTTAAAATAATCCTGTATTTATATTTTAGGAGCACTAAGGCTAAAACACCAGGGTCGCGCCATAGAAACTGTGAAAAATTAGTTTTTCGCCAATATTTTGCTGAAAAAGCATTGCAGACGTCTAAAGTTTTTTGTAAAACACAGATTTAAAGATCATTGGGCACCTAAGTATGGAAACCATACCCACGGCAGACACAAACGAAATATAGCAGTATATAATGATATAAGGCTCTGATTTCCTATGGCAGTAGCCACATTAATGTGAGCCACGGGGATCTAGATAAATTCAAGTGTCATAAACTGATTTGGGAAATATGAATAAAATGCTAATCCATTTATAATTTTTATTAAATTTGATCCAAATCAAGCATAAGATCGATAAAAAGGCAGCGGGCGTGTCTATTGCTTCCTGATGTCTGGCCCAAGACAGATAGATATTATGCTAGCGATATGGGCGCAGCTCCCTACAGTGCGGCGGCCGAGTATACATGAGCAGTAGTACTCTTCTATACTTTGTCGTCCTTGTTGTGTTGGATTTAACAAAATATATGTATAGTACTGTCGTAAAAGCGTACGTGAGTGGGCGATGGTTTGTGATGACCACGAAGTTTCGTGCCTCTACCATGTGACGAAAATACCTTAAAGCCTCGTACACTGCCAACAACTCACGGTCGTACGAACTATATTTTTTCTGTGCTGAGTTCAGCTTCTTGGAAAAGAAACCCAGTGATTCCCATTGCAGAAAACTGAGATGGAGGAGTCACCGTTGGAGGCACCAAGATCTCTAACCTCCAGTACGCAGACGGCACCACGCTTCCGGCCGCCAATGAAGCAGAAATGGTGGAGATACTGAATAGAATTGAGCGCAATAGCCTGGAAATGGGTCTCAAGATCAATCACAGCAAAACCAAGATGATGGTAGTAGACCGAAGCAGAAAGCTGCAACTCACGGGAACTCTTGGGCTTGAGGTGGTTGATAACTTTATCTATCTCGGTGCAAACATCAGCAATACAGGTTCTTGTGAAAAAGAAATCCGGAGGCGCATACAAATGGCCAAAAGTGCAATGTCGCAGTTGCAAGGCATATGGAGGGATCGTAACATTTCACGCAAAACCAAAACCATACTGGTCAAAAGTGTAGTCTTCTCCATATTTAGCTACGGGGCTGAGACTTGGACTTTAAAAAAGGCTGACCGCGACCGCATTGATGCCTTCGAGATGTGGTGCTGGAGGAAAATGCTTCAAATTCCCTGGACTGCCTCCCGTACAAACAGCTCTATCTTACGCGAACTGAACATCAAGATCAGACTGTCGACTACCTGCATGCGCAGAGTACTAGAGTTCTTTGGCCACATTGCCAGGAAAAATGGCCACAACCTTCAACTGCTCATCGTAACTGGCATGGTTGATGGCAAACGACCAAGGGCCGCAGCCCAATAAGATGGGCAGATCAGGTCCGCTCCACACTGGACACCCAATTGCACGTCGCACTTCATGACACTAAGAACCGTCACAGATGGCGAGATACCATTACTAAGAAGCTAATCCAGCGGTAACTTCACGACCCTCAGTAATGAGGAATACGACTCAAGGAGGAGGAGGATTCCCATTGCTTAACATCTTGTTGCTGCAGCAAGGCCCCTATTGACATGTCAGATGCATTTGTTATTTATTTATTTATTTGGATCTCCAACAAAGGTTACATAGACATAGTATAAATCACTAGGCATGGGGTCCTTTAACGTGTGCTCCTTCAGTTACAGGAGACCACAGCATGCACATATAACTAGGTGAATATAAAAAATAAAAAAGTTTAAAATTCACATTAAATACCATACAGATTACACAAAATTTGAAATTCAGAAAGAAAAATCAAACAGATCTCAAAGAAAGAATTATCAAAGAAAGCTCAGCATTAGAACGCGGATGGACTAAAATTGTAGCGTTGGAAAGCGTATCGGGCCGTATGTGTTGATGGCTGACCCAATCGCAGCTGTTAAGCCGTGGGCACGCCAATTATAGCGGTAAGTCCCCTCTTTGAGGCGTGGCTGGAAAGACCTCACGGCGTGCTTACCTTCCGCATGACGCAGGTCCTTACCGGACATGGCACGTTCGGGAGGTCCCTGCACCGGATTCAGGCGGAAGAGACGCCCGGGTGTCGCCACTGTGTGGAACGCCCGGAGGACACGGTGGAGCACACAGTCAAGGTGTGCCTTGCTTGGGCGGATTGCCGTGCCATCGGCGATCGGCGGAGGAGACCTCACGCGCTGGGCCTTAGTTCAGGCCATGGTCCAGAGCGAAGAGGAGTGACAGGCGGTCGGCTCCTTCTGCGAAGCAGTAATGCTAGCAAAGAAAGAGGCCGACCGCCGTAGACACGGGCTTGCGAACAGTGAGCCATGGATAGCTCACTGACCGACCACCCGGTAACTGTCCGAACCGAGCCCAAGACGTCGAAATCGCGCACTGTTTCCCCACGCCTCAAGGAGTTGTCAGCAACAGCAGGCGCCCAGCTGGGTCAAAGCCTACTGGGTCCAGGGTTATCCGAAAGGGAGCTCAATCCCTGTATGAAGACTAGAAAGAACGGGGTGGCTTTTAGTCAGAGTCCGACACTATGTCCTGCTCCGCCCAAGAGCGCGAGTTGTCATTGGATGATTTTTGACCACCATAAAAAAAACTGTTAAGCCGTGTTTTGTGCTCGTGAATGGTGTTCTAACGGGAAAACGAATAAATTGGAACCGGTGTCTATTAAAATAACATTTTCGAATGGTGGTCCGTTACAAAAATACGGCCTTCAGACATTTATATTTATTTTCCTTCATTGATATTTAATTAAATAATTATATACAATTAAAGGTTATAATTTTCCCCTTAGTTTAAAACTATTTTGATTAATATCTGCATGAAGAGTGCTTCACAAAGCGGGTCAGATGTGCCCAATGATCTTTATCAAAACTAGTACAAATACAACAAAAATCCTAGCAAAAATATTCAGACGTTATTAAAATTTAAAAAGAAAGCACTGTCCTATCAAACCGAGTAAAAAACACTTATGGACAATTCTATACGATTCCAAACTTTCAAGGTCAAAATCTATTCCTGCTCTCCAAAACCCTTTAAAACCCTATGGTTATCAAAGGGTTTTAAAGGGTTTTGGACGACGAACCCTTTCAAAGGGTTATTGTTTCAATTGGATATCATACAAGAACCGGTAACCTCTTGAACGAGTTAACTTATTGAAAGGGTTACCCTAACGTTAGGGTTATGAAGGGGCTAGCACTATCAAGAGGTAACCCTTTCCGTTGCTATAGGCGTTCAACCTGTAACCCTTTCGAAAGAGTTAACTTATATTCGGGGTTGTACGGTCCCTGAATGTAACTAGGGTTACTCACTCATTCGTTTGTCATGATTATGTTATGTTTTCAGATTGGGTTTGGGTTATGGCTTTATATAAGTAGATATCTTATTTTTTTTCAATTATATTCTACCTATGTTATTTTTTATTCTCTATTTTTATTTCGCACGAGTATTAAAGTTTTTTTTAACTCTTAATTTTCTGTTGTTACCCACTGAAAATTAAGAACGAGAGGAATTTGATAAGGCACGCACAGGATTCTTGAACTGTTATTGCTCGTCTGAAAAGTGCAATTGATTGGTCCAGTGGACAAGTCTGTTGCACTTTTCAGACGAGCGGACAATTTCCACTGTAATTGCACTTATACTTATACAAGGTGTAAGGGACAGCCCCCCGCAAACTTTAAGGGCTTGCTCAGTAGACGAAACTGAACAACTTTCCACAACATTTTTTTTTTTCAGGAAACGACAAAAAAATATGGGCTGGCCGTACAAATTGCCAATCAAGTTTATCATTTTGTATGGTGAGGCTGTTTTTTTTTTTCGTTTTATGAAAAAAATCTTTTGGATGGTTGTTCAGTTTCGAAATTGAGTAATGTCAGCCAATAAAGTTAGGGACTTTCTTATTAATTACCAAAGTTGTTTTTCTTTTTAATTTTTAAAACATCATAAGCATTTGTGTTGCGAAACTAGTCTCCAGTGTAAGACGATTAAAATGGCAGTTTTTATAATTATAACTTTCATTCAATTATTGTTAAATGTAAAGCGGTTCTAAACAAGTGTAGTTATTAATCGGTTGCTCGTTCTCGCTTATTACGTATCTTATTACTCGTTTTAAATGCAAAATAACCGGCTTAAAAGATAACGTCCGTCAACCGACTGGTAAGTTCATTGTAAGTAGTTCAGTTTCTATCTACATTGTTTTACTTAAGTGCAGGTATCTACACTGTCTACATACCTACCATTTAAATCATTACGTAAAGGACCTCTGTACCTATTAGGTACTCTGTATGTAAAAAAGGATTAATCAATACAAAATTAAAGAAAGTTTACAATTTTATTTTATTTATTTTGGCATAAAACAATATAATCTAAAATATCGGCAGTTGGGTACCTATGTCTTATTACAATGTTACTTTTCATTTTAGCATGGTATCACATAATATATGTAGGTAACTACATAAATATATATTTTTAGATCGGCTTTGTAACAGTTTTTCACATAGCATAGGAACACGCAATACAAGTACTTACTTATAAATTGAAACAGAACCAAGGACAAGTTTTTACAAGAAAACAAGTGAATTTCAAAAACAAATTCCAATCAGATATAGATACCGGCACGGATCTTGAGCGCTGGCTTCAAGTTGCGCAGAAGTCAAATATTTGCGGGGTCGAGGAGCGTCTTACGGCCTGGCCACAGCTTCAGGCGGTGCGGCGCACGGCGCGGCGGGAGGCGCGGCGGGCGGCGCGACTTGCGGTAGTAACGCGACGTCCTGCGTGAGCGATCTAGACGCGAACGCGAAGCGGCGCGGCGCGGCGCGAAAACAACAAACATTCGAAACCTATTGAAGTGGCCTACGTGACCAAACGCACGTGGGGTGCGGTGCGGAGCGGCGCGAAATGAAGCGAACGCGATCAGTTGGCTTGATATTTTCGCGCGAAGTGGACGCGTCGGCCTTATTTTTTTTCAAGCAAAAATTGAAAAAGTGATAGTATTGCAATTATGTACATACTTACTAATTAAACTTAATTAATATTATATGTAATTTCTAACATTTATTTCATAGTTTATTATTTCATAGTTTTCTTACCTCAAAGTCACCATAAGTCGTTCTTCTACAGAAATAGGTTCCTGAAAATTTGTTGTAGTAAAATGCAGAATAGGTTTAACCCTTCAGATACCGTCAATTAGAGACACAATAGTAAGACAATAGATGCGCGGCCACCGGTGGTCGCTTGGGGATTCATGAATTAATGGCTTGTACAATATAGTCAAACGTTGTAGGTAACATTCGACAGTATTCCTTGAACAACAGGGGTTGAGTACGTAAATCCTGGTACAAATTATGAAATTCCCCATGAGTATGCCTTTCTAAGTACACAGTATTAGTTCCACTTCTCTGCTTTATACACTTCTTCAATATTTCATATTTAAGATATGAATTTTCCAACAACATTAGCTTCCGTCCGTCCATGACAAATGTTTAATGCTAACTGAACTGAACGGCGGCGGAGGGCGCGGAGGGGACGGTTCGCGCGCACGTAGGACAGAGTAGCCGCATCGCTCCGCATCGTATTAAATTCGCATCGGATCGTTTCGCAATCGCGTTCGCGTTGAGTCGTCCACGTAGGACATGGCGTTACGGCCTGGCCACAGCTTCAGGCGGTGCGGCGCACGGCGCGGCGGGAGGCGCGGCGGGCGGCGCGACTTGCGGTAGTAACGCGACGTCCTGCGTGAGCGATCTAGACGCGAACGCGAAGCGGCGCGGCGCGGCGCGAAAACAACAAACATTCGAAACCTATTGAAGTGGCCTACGTGACCAAACGCACGTGGGGTGCGGTGCGGAGCGGCGCGAAATGAAGCGAACGCGATCAGTTGGCTTGATATTTTCGCGCGAAGTGGACGCGTCGGCCTTATTTTTTTTCAAGCAAAAATTGAAAAAGTGAAAGTATTGCAATTATGTACATACTTACTAATTAAACTTAATTAATATTATATGTAATTTCTAACATTTATTTCATAGTTTATTATTTCATAGTTTTCTTACCTCAAAGTCACCATAAGTCGTTCTTCTACAGAAATAGGTTCCTGAAAATTTGTTGTAGTAAAATGCAGAATAGGTTTAACCCTTCAGATACCGTCAATTAGAGACACAATAGTAAGACAATAGATGCGCGGCCACCGGTGGTCGCTTGGGGATTCATGAATTAATGGCTTGTACAATATAGTCAAACGTTGTAGGTAACATTCGACAGTATTCCTTGAACAACAGGGGTTGAGTACGTAAATCCTGGTACAAATTATGAAATTCCCCATGAGTATGCCTTTCTAAGTACACAGTATTAGTTCCTCTTCTCTGCTTTATACACTTCTTCAATATTTCATATTTAAGATATGAATTTTCCAACAACATTAGCTTCCGTCCGTCCATGACAAATGTTTAATGCTAACTGAACTGAACGGCGGCGGAGGGCGCGGAGGGGACGGTTCGCGCGCACGTAGGACAGAGTAGCCGCATCGCTCCGCATCGTATTAAATTCGCATCGGATCGTTTCGCAATCGCGTTCGCGTTGAGTCGTCCACGTAGGACATGGCGTTAGACGTCACTCGTGATTCGTTTCCTGCGCTTTCGACGACGATTGGCTCCCCAATGTATGGAATGCGCCAAGCGATCCCCAATCTGACGCCGAGCGTTCAAGATCCGTGTCGCTATCTGATACTCATAATTTTATACTTTTATTATAAATTCTGTGGTAATTTTATATTCAAAAGTTGAATATGAATATGAAAACCAAAAAATTAGTCTGCAATTTTTAACCATTTACCTACCTGCTTGAATTTAAATTATATTGATTTGTTTATGATCTCCGAACGACTGGCGCTGTATCTTATAGGTATTAGACATTTTAATTATTAACAGTTAACCAAAAATAGGATTATCTAGGAATAATAATTTATGGTATAAGTACCCACAATTATTTTCTGGGATTAGATTGGTACATTAAGAAAACTATAATATTCCAGTTTTAAGAATGTGCAAATTGAAAGGGTTCTCTAGACATTCAGAACCCTACAAATATAAGATTATTATAATGTAATATTGCGTAATATACGTAAACGTTTAGCCATTTTTCCTTAATATGATATGCATATAAATAAGTAACTGCTAAGTAAGGTATTGTCGGCGCATCACTACGATGGGCACAGGAAGGAGCGCGCGGGACGCGGGGAACAAGCTTCGCAAAGTTCGAGTCTTGGTATCGTCGTTGGTTTGATGGGCGCTACCCGATTTCTAGAAACTAGAAGTTGCACGCCTACGGATCCACTGCCATTACAAGACCGAATGTACACACAAGCACCATACGCCTTCTCGGAGGCGTCGGTAAAGACGTGTACTTCATACGTAATTGAGTCATCAAGTAAAACCCAACGAGGAATATTTAAGTTGTTTAATGCTGTTATTGTGCTTTCAAATGTAGACCAAAGGTTTTTGATTTCATGCGATACTTCGTCATCCCAGTCGTACTTATCTAGCCATAGTCGCTGCATGATCATCTTTGCTTCGACGACGCACGGACCTACGAGGCCTAATGGGTCAAAGATCATGCTGATGACCACAGAACAGAAAATATAGGTAGAAATGCCCCTAACGTGGCTAAGCACGGGAACCAGTGTCGCCAAACTCACACATTTGCGTATCAAATTGTACATTACACACATAAAAAACAGTAATATGATTGGCTACGAAGCTACGAATTACAAACTTAACTTTTACAATTCATATTCTTATTGCTTTCATAAATTAGGTCTTATTACAACGTAAGAAAGTTGTTATTATTTGACATGACACGAACAATAAAGAAGTTTTAACCAATTTACAACGAGTTCGCCTACTCAACGCTAGATGGCGCTGTAACCAATTTATTCTATTCAGAACGCTAGTGCCTTTGAAATAGATGCCATATTCACCTGCACTAGTATATAATATGTAATAGGCGAATTTAGTCTACTGTTGACACACGGGCGATATCTAAGAGGCACTTCCTCTAGTTTTCTTTATTCCGTGCTGATGACAGACAGGACATGACGTTTGGTGACTTTAGTAGTGGAGGTGATGTTTATATTAAAAGTAAGTGAATCTGAGTCACACACCCAGTTAAGACCTAAAGTTTTTGTTTGAGGTGAATTTGATCCTTGTTCAGAAAAATGTAAAGTATTATCTGACTCGTTGCTATGTGTGATTTGTTCAAGAATTTGTGAATTATTTGAGCGCCATTTACGTAAATTAAATTTTGCTGATGATAGAACTGAATGTACCTTTTTTGAAATTTCAACAGTTTCAGCTACGGTATCCCCTCCACTAAGAAAGTCATCAACGTAGAAGTCACGTCGTATGGCGCATTGAGCACGACTATCCTCAATGTTATCAGCCAGACTTACTAGGCACTTAGTGGCTAAATAGGGTGCTGAAGCGGTACCATAGGTTACGGTGTTCAAAGTATAGGACCTAAGAGGTTCTGAAGAATTAAATCTGAAGATTATTTTTTGAAGAGGTCGTTGGACTGGATTTAACTCAATGGCCCTGTACATCTTCTCTACGTCACCTGAGACCACGTACCTATGCTGACGAAAACGTGTTAAAATAGAAAACAGATCGTCTTGAACTACCGGTCCGACCATCTGAATGTCGTTAAGTGACACGCCCGAACTGGTACGAGCTGATGCGTTGAATACTACGCGTAGTTGTGTAGTGGTACTGGAACTGCGGATAACTCCATGATGTGGAATGTAATATTTATTCATGGAGTTTTCTGGTGAAGGAGTACAGTCTGAGTCTAAAATCATATGACCTAGACGCTCATATTCTCTCATGAACTCATTATATTTTTTATGAAACGATGGTTCGCGTTTAAATCGCCGTTCAAGGGAAAGGAAACGATTTCTAGCATTAGTAAAAGAATGACCTAATGTACTAGGATCCCCCTTTAACGGCATGGTGACAACGAATCCCCCATCATCATTACGAATAGTGTTTTGTGCAAAAGATTGCTCACACATTCTCTCTTCAAGTGAGAGTGAATGTTTTGAAGCGACATTGTCAAGCTCCCAAAAATGAGTGAGGTCGGGAGTGACGTTGGAATGATGGCAAAATTCATTAGCGGAAAAACATGATTGGCGCGAAATACTTCCTGAAACTAACCAACCTAACTTGGTCTCGCATAGTTTAGGAAGGTTTTTCCCTAAGTCTATTGTTTTGCTACCTAAGACATTCCAGAATACTTCAGCCCCTACCAGGATATCTACGACCGACGGAACAAAGAAGTTCGGGTCCGCTAACTTAAGACCTGAAGGAATAGGGACGTTTTTAATATTTATGAAAGAAGTGGGTAGTACCTTTGTGATTTCGGGCAAAACATGACACTCGATATCGACAGTGTACTCACAATATAAAGACTCTATTGAGAGGTGACAAGACTGTGTACTGGTGGATATACTATTATTTATACCCGTTACCTTGGTGCTCGTACCGTGTCGTAACAAACTCAGCTTCTCTGACAAGCTCTGCGTGACAAAGTTCGCCGTACTGCCGTTGTCCAACAGCAAGCGCGCAGAATACTTCTTACCCGTCACGCCAGTCACATTCACCATAGCTGCGGACAGTAATACATGCGCAGAAGTAGCAAGCTGCATGGAATTGGCTGACAGCGCCACATTTAAAGAAGGAGAAGCAGAAGACAAGATAGAAGGCAATGGATTGGAAGCAAGCTTAGGGTCGTTACATTCTAAGTGTAAAAGCGTATTGTGTTTTGTTTTGCAATACTTGCAATGTGAAAATTTACATTTGTTTGAAGTATGTCCAAAGCGTAAGCAATTCAAACAAACTTTAAATTCAATTGCCTTTTGTAAGCGATTATCAATGGACAAGTTTCTAAAAGATTCACATTTAAATAATGTATGTGCTTGGGAGCAAAGTGGACATTTATTATTTTTAAAATTGAGGGTATCTGATTTTTTTGTTGATTGGTTAGGCTTAGAATCAGGTTTGTTGGAATTATGACTATTATTTAAGGCGACAATAGTATTCCTATCAGAAGTGCCATGGCTGGACTCCACTGATTCTAACCAGTCTGCTTTCCTGCTTAAAAAAGAACAAAATTGTGTTAAAGTAGGATCTTCTTTAAAGGTGCTGTTTCTATGTTCTTCCCAGACTCGCCTAGTAGTTAAGTCTAATTTTTTAACCATAAAATAAATAATAATATCATCCCAATGTTGAGTGGGCTTTTTTAATGTTGATAGTGCCCTTATGTTTTTATTAATAATGTTGACAAGGTTTCTGATGGAGACACTTGACTCATTAGTTATGGGTTCGACATCGAATAATGCTTGAAAGTGGTTATTTACTAAAAGACGGTTGTTGTTGTAACGTTCGCACAACAAGTCCCAGGCAAGATTATAATGATCGGCTTTAAAATCAATGTTTTTAATAATTAAAGCTGCGTCACCCTGGAGTGAAGCTCGCAGATAGTGGAACTTGTTAATATCACTTATGCTAGTGTTGTCGTGAATCAATGACCCAAATGTATCTCTAAACTCAAGCCAGCATTGGTAATTCCCATCGAAATGAGGCAAATCTATCTTTGGCAAACGAACAAAAGAATTCCTAAAAGGAACATGTGCACCTGAGTCAGCATCTTTGAAGCCCGCCTCCGACGCAGCACCGTTGGCCGAGACTCCGATCAGGCTGCGCGTGAGTGCCACCAGGCTAAAGAACTGGCGGTCAAAGTCCTCACGCTCAACCAAAGCAGACTCGTCGTCATCGGAAAGCACTTCGATCTGTGTCTGAAAGGCGTCAAATTCGGTGTGTAAGGTTTCGAATTTATTAAAACGTTCCTCTAAGTCCAAGCGTTGCAACTCAGATACTGTAGAACTACTTTTAACTAGGTTTAAATAGTTGCTGTAAATAGTAAGTTTCGATTTAATTGAACTACGTTTTCTAATCAATGTTTTTAAGCTATCTGCCATTTTAAATCAAATATTATGAGTACTTTTTCCACTTAAACGAATGATTATTTCAACACAAAAGAACAGATGTGCGCAAACAAATGGGACCGATGCGAGCAGGTAATAAAATTGTGAGGCAAGGTCAACCAAGGTCAAGTACTTATCACGTGGTGTGAGAATGCTATGCGTATGCCGTTATATAGTAGCTACAAGAAAAAGCAACTCGCAAGCGGTATGAATGCACTGTATAAAGCTATAAAAAATTATTATTTATTGAAATGAAATATATGAAGCGGCAGGAAAAATGATAAGACCCAAAACGATTTTTACGGCAGGAAATGAAGCAGGAATAAAGTAATTGGAACGAACTCACTCAAATACTGTACGATACTCCCAAAGAATGACTTCGGCTCCTTCATAGACGATGTAGGCTGCTACGAGTACGACTTCTTCTTCCAATCCGCGTGGCCGAGGTCAAAGTTCACGGCGACGACGACGGATTCGACGATCTTGTTTCGGCGAAATATTCGATTTGGCTTGTGATTCTACTTTCGCAAGGCCGAAGGACCACTGAATAGGCCTTTGATCATGCAGCGACTATGGCTAGATAAGTACGACTGGGATGACGAAGTATCGCATGAAATCATTTTTTTTCCTGTGGCAACACTACAGCTAACAGCTGACTTAAATTAGTTCCTTAAATTTTTTATTTTAAATATTAAATATCTTTGTTTTTTATGTATAATTCATAATTACTCATCAAGTAAATAAGATATCTAAGTGTATTACGTGTTAGTGTCGTGCAATTAGATATAAATAAGTGCAAAAATATCAATCAAACTGTGACAGGTAGAGGTTACCGGTACGAGTGATTTTTTCATTGTCATCTTATTATCAGGTACAATTTTTTACATTTGATTTGCTGCATATTGTTTGTGATCAGTTAATTTAATGATTTTTACATTCCTAGTACTTTGATTCAGCTGCTTATTGTTGTGAATGACAATTGTTAAACATAAACATAACCTTAATTTTGGTTGGTGACAGAACTTAACTTTCTAAAGTTTATTTTCTTTTCACTAACTACTACCTATCTTTTAAACTTCTATTACAATCGACCTAGTCTATTCTATTTTCTAGTTTAATTCCTTCATAATCATGACTATGACTCGTAGTGCCTATGCTCGTCAGGAGGAGTCCAAACTCGGTCTGGCTTTGAGCGAATTAAAGGCTTCGAGGGAGTGCTGTGACCAACTAAAAAAGGAAATAGATGACAATGAGAACGTCCTCTTCGAAGCCCATGAAAACAATAGAAAGTTAAAAAGTGAAATGGCTCAGTTATATGTTCAATTCACTGAGGCCATAGAAGACCGGGATAGGCTCCAACTTGTTGTGGACGGGTTCAGCCAATGTAGCACAGAGTATGAACATGCTCTGAGTCACAAATACTTATTGCAACAACAGCTGCAAGAGGCTAAAACTCAAATTTCTCAACTAGAGACCACTAATCTTAACATTACTGCCTCGTTGAATCAAAGCCTATTCAGCGAGTTGGTGCCTATTGCCCCATCAATGGTTTCGCAAATTATGCCCTCCTATACTATAGATTTGACTAGTGATGATGATTCTACATCATGTAAGAGAGTGAGGGTAGTTACTAGTAAAAATAAACTGAAAAAATATATTAAAATCAACAAATATATTGTGAGAACCAAGAAAATGGTCAAAAAACAAAAGTTCTTCATCAAAAATGTCAAACTAAATAGGGAAAGGTTACATCTACTGAAACAATTAGACATTTATTCTTCAAACTTAGAAAAAAGTACTAGAAAATATCAAACTGACACTGAAGACTTGCAGAGTGAATTAAACCGTCTTCAACACAAACTGAGTTCAATGACCATAAAATACACAGCCTCTGAAAATCAAATGAAGGAATATGTATTGGCAATGAATGAGCTGGTGAGCTCACAAAAAACGAATTGCGAGCATTGTCAATTACCATCTATTGCTTCTGCGCTGGATCATTCATTGACAATATGTAGTCCCACCTTACCCCAGTCTAATGTCAGTTTGCCAGTGGAAATTACTAATTGTTTGTCACAACAGATTGTAAATAAAGAAATAGTTATATTTTGTGATGAAATTGGAAAAGGTTTAGGCCACTTTTTGGCACATGAATATCCGGGACACTCATTAATAAATAACTGTATGCCTGGCTGTTCATTATTTGATATTATGAAAAAAATTATAAAATGTAAGTTTCACCAGGATACCATACTTTTAATTTTTGTTGGTAATAGGGGTTATGTAAACAAAGGAGAACTATTGCAATATTATAGCACCTTGTGTAACCTGAGTGTAAAAAAAATAGTAATGTTTACATTCCCATATAGTAAAAGTTTGCCACAGGAAGAAAATCTCTTTAGATATAAGATCAATACAACTTTGTACAATTTAACATTAAATAATAATTTATTTCATTTAATTGATTCCAACAATTATGTTGGCAAGGACTATTATTTGACAAAAGATAGTAATCTTGTAGATAATTACTATCTTTCAAAGTATTGTAGGAGACAGATAGCTATGTCGCTATATACCAACTCACAAAGAAATTATAAATTTATTAGATTCTGATCATTCTGGACAATTAATTATTTTTCAGAATCAAAATCACATAGTGGCTAAAAAGAATATCACTGTTAACCCTAAAACTGCACGTCGTTTTGAAAATTTTAAAACTAAACTCATTGATAATTTACCAGACTTGTCTACATATGATGATCTCAATCATCAATATGAAGGTTTCTTTAACATGTATTGTAATCAATTTAATTCTACTTTTATACCTAAGAATATTTCGGTCAATAGTAACGTGTCGTTTAGTGAATGGGCTACCACTGGTATTCATAAAAGTAGAACTCGGCTTTACGAATTGTATGAAGAAAGGATTCTTGTCAATACTGCCGAATTTAGTTTATATGTGCGAAATTATTCAAAATTATTTAAAAAACTTTGTTCTGTAGCGAAATCGCGTTACTTGAGTTCTAAAATTAAAAATAGTAATAATATTATTAAAACCACTTGGAATGTTATAAATAGTGAAACTGGAAGATCTACAAGACCATCTAGTGACTATAGACTTGTAATTAATGACAATGTGATCACTTCGGACTCACAGGTTGCCGCGGCTTTTGAGAACTTCTTTTCAGAGATCCCCATATCAACAACAAAATCTCTGAACTCATCACCCACTGCTGCAGAGTCTCTGCTTAAAGAAAATGTTAAAGTTTGCGATTCGGATTTTAGTTTCGAACATGTGACTTATGTAGATGTTATTAAGACGTTTAACTCCTTGAATGTAAAAAAGACTGCAGATTTATGGGGTAATTCTGTGGAAGTTGTTAAGTCTATAATCCATATTGTAGCTCCTTCTTTAGCTTATATTTTTAATAATTGTATCGATCGTGGTGAGTTTCCTGACCTAATGAAGAATAGTAAAATAATTCCATTGTTCAAATCGGGTAGTACATCTGACCCCACGAATTACAGACCCATTTCTGTACTACCCACTTTTAGTAAAATATTTGAAAAACTTATTTTAGAGCAACTTCAAAGATTTTTTAACAGACATAAATTGTTGCATACCAAACAGTTTGGTTTTACAAGGGGTCGTTCAACAACCGATGCCGGTGTTGAACTTTTAGGACATATTTATGATGCATGGGAAGACAAATGCGATACCCTGGGCATTTTTTGCGATTTGTCTAAGGCCTTCGATTGCGTTCTCCATGAAACATTAATCAGGAAACTTCACCATTACGGAATCCGGAACTCCTCCCTGGATCTTCTTACATCATATCTTAGTGAAAGGATTCAGAGAGTTGATGTAAACGGAAAAAGATCTCCTGGATCTGTAGTTAAAATGGGTGTCCCCCAGGGCTCAATTCTTGGCCCGTTTTTGTTTCTTATATACATAAACGACTTACCTTACCTCATAAAGGATAACCATAATATAGTGTTGTTTGCAGACGACACTTCACTTTTGTTTAAACTTAAACGTCAAGCGGTTACTGACGATATAAATATAGCTCTCTCAAAAATAGTACACTGGTTTAATGTAAATAACCTACTTCTTAACGAAAAGAAAACTAAATGTATTAAGTTTATCATGCCTCATGTTAGGCAAGTAGAAACTAGTGTGCTAATAAAAGGTAAAGAGTTGAGTCCTGAAGATACTACAGTGTTCTTGGGCATAACTCTAGATGCTAAACTTCAGTGGGGCCCACATATAGACAAATTATCAAAAAAACTTAGCTCTGCAGCATACGCTGTTAGACAAATTCGAAATTTAACTGATGTAGAGACTGCCCGTTTAGTTTACTTTAGCTATTTCCATAGTGTCATGTCGTACGGTATTCTACTGTGGGGTAATGCCACTGATATCCAGACAATTTTCGTTTTGCAGAAAAGGGCTGTTCGTTCAATTTATAAACTAAGTCCCAGGTACTCCCTTAGAGATAAATTTAAGGATATCAATATAATGACTGTACCTTCTCAGTATATTTACGAGAACATTTTGTATGCACATAAAAATAAAAACATGTTTAAAAAATACAGTGATATTCATAATTTTAATACTAGAAACAAACATAAATTTGTAGTTCCAGCAACCAGGCTCAAAAAAATAGGGGGCTCATTTAGATGTCAATGTATACGCTTCTATAATAAACTGCCTAGTCATATTCAACAACTCAGCCTTAATAAATTCAAATCATTTGTAAAGCGAAAACTTTTCCAAAAAGCTTTTTACACTGTAAAGGACTATGTTGATGACGAAAAGGCTTGGGACTGACCTGCTCCAGTACCCTCTAATTCTTATAACATAACTGTTTTTGTTTTAAATTGTGTTTATTATTCATTCATTTTTTTATTCATTTTGACATTAATGTTTAGTTTTTACAATTTGACATTGTAATATTATTTTATTTTACAATTTGACATTGTAAATTATTTTATTTTACAATTTGACATGTTACATTAAATAATGTTTATTATTATTAATTTTTGACATAAATATTTACTTTGTAAGTATTTTTACATTGTAAAAATTAACTTTCTTTTTATTATTGTGAATGTGAGGACTATGTTGGTTACTTTTTTATTTCTCGTTATCGTTTGTCTGGCAATTTGAGTATTTTCTGCGGCCTACCCAAATGTCCTTTCATTGGTATTGTTCGTCAAGTCGTTGAGCTCCTTAGTAGTCCTGAGTTGAGCTTTGCGAGTACTGACAAATGCTTACACTGATTGGACGGGTCCACTCAAATCTGTATGGTTCTTTCTTCAAAAGACCATCTCAGATTAATCGGCATGGTTCTCATGTGATTTGACCATTACATATTTATTGTATGGACTTTAAAAGAGACTTTGACCCCTGAGTTTGTTTCGGTGTTTCTTCTCAGGGTAGTCAGCTAGGAAACACCGGTCTCATCTAGCTTAAACAGACAAAAAAAAAAAAAAAAATTGACGTGTAAAAGTGTTTTTTTAAACCTATTTGCAAAAATAAATATCATTTATCATTTATCATTTATCATCATTTATCATTTATCAAAAACCTTTGGTCTACATTTGAAAGCACAATAACAGCATTAAACAACTTAAATATTCCTCGTTGGGTTTTACTTGATGACTCAATTACGTATGAAGTACACGTCTTTACCGACGCCTCCGAGAAGGCGTATGGTGCTTGTGTGTACATTCGGTCTTGTAATGGCAGTGGATCCGTAGGCGTGCAACTTCTAGTTTCTAGAAATCGGGTAGCGCCCATCAAACCAACGACGATACCAAGACTCGAACTTTGTGGAGCTTTGTTAGGTGCAAGGCTGTGTACTAAGGTTCGGGAATCACTTACCATGCCCATTCATAAATGTAGATTCTGGTGTGATTCGACCATAGTCCTGGGTTGGCTCTCTACTCCTTCAAATCAATTAAAACCTTTTGTCAGACACAGAGTCAATGAAATACAGGAAAGTACATGTGGTCATACCTGGAGCTACGTACCGTCGAAGGACAACCCGGCGGATCTTGTTTCCCGTGGCAGGAGTGCCGACGTTCTCGTCAACGAACCTCTGTGGTGGTCTGGACCCTCGTTTTTGCAACATGGTGAAAATGAGTGGCCCAGCTTACCAAACCTTGGGAAGGATAGTCTGCCGGAAGTAGTGACTCATTTAATTAGTGGTGATAGCAACAATCTTTCATTCATTAGTAATCATTCAGTCCATACCAGTCATTCATCAATCATTCATGATTTATTAGTTAAGTATTCTAGCCTAACAAAAATACAAAGGATATTTACATATGTACAAAGATTTATCTATAATTTAAAAAATAAAAACAAAACGCGTGGCAATCTTTCAACGACTGAATTACAGAAATCATTAAACTTTATTATTCATCATTCACAGATGGCAATGTTCCCTGAAGAGTATCACTGCCTAAAATCAAGTCAAAAATTGCCACGCAAGAGTAGGTTACTTCCATTGACTCCTTTTCTAGATAAGGATGACCTCATTCGCGTGGGCGGGAGGCTTGATAATTCCCCCTACGATTTTAACACAAAACATCCCATTGCTTTATGTAGTAAACATAGTTTCACTAAGCTTTTGTTTCACATGCAACATTTAAAACTGTTACACTGTGGTCCTCAACTGCTTTTGTCTCATATTCGACAAACTTATTGGCCTCTTGGCGGTCGAAACTTATGTAGGTTTGTCGTGAGTAAATGCCTTAAATGTTTCAGACACAAAGCTGAAAATGTTCAACCAATAATGGGTCAACTACCTAGTTCGAGAACTAATCTTGAATTCCTATTTCTAAACTGTTATGTTGACTACGCGGGTCCAGTATTGGTAGCCGATCGCAAAGGTCGTGGCTGCAAACTTACAAAATCATACATGTGCATCTTTGTTTGTGCAGCAGTAAAAGCCGTGCATTTGGAGCTCGTCTCAGACCTCTCGACTGCGGCTTACATGGCGGCTCTAAATCGGTTCGTGGCGCGTCGAGGTAAGCCTCGAAGCATTACGTCCGATAATGGGACGAACTTTGTAGGTGCAGCAAATGACATGCATAAGTTTTTAAAATCGTCAAATGTTGCATTTGAAATAGCGCAAGAGGGAATCGAATTTATTTTCACGCCCGCATACAGCCCGCATTTCAACTCATTAGCTGAAGCTGCAGTCAAATCCTGCAAGCATCACTTGAAAAGGTTACTTAACCTTACTCATTTCACATTCGAGGAGATGGCTACTTGTCTCGCTCATATAGAGGCGGTCTTAAACTCGCGTCCCCTCACTTCACTTTCATCAGACCCTAATGATTTTTCGGCACTCACTCCATCTCATTTTCTAATTGGACCACACCCACAGGTGACTGACGCGAATATCACGCGACTAGATCGATGGAGAAGAATCCAGTTCATCCGGCAGCATTTCTGGCGCAGATTTCATAATGAGTACACTTCTCTGCTACAGGCCAAATCAAAGTGGTTCCATTCCAGAGGTGAAGTCAGTCCCGGGACCTTGGTGCTGATCAAGGACAAAACAACGCCACCCCTGCTCTGGTCCCTGGGTCGGGTCATGAAGACCTATCCCGGCGTAGACGGGGTTACGAGGGTGGCAGAAATCAAGACGAAGAGAGGCATCATTCGTCGTGCCTTCAACAGCATCTGCCCTCTTCCAGTCAACAGTTGAAGACATCACTTCAACCCGGGGAGTATGTCGGCGCATCACTACGATGGGCACAGGAAGGAGCGCGCGGGACGCGGGGAACAAGCTTCGCGACTCACGCGCCGCCCGCCGGCCATCACTCGTAATATACCATTTATATACAGTCCACACTCTTTTATTTAATGTCCCGTTAAGGCCTATTCAGTATTCAAAATAAAGTCTGACAAAAGAGTTTCTATTTTCAATAGAATATAAATACTAATAATAGTACTTGGACATATAATGTGAAAATATTTCATGTTGCTAAACAAACAAATAACAAATGTCTTACAAAAATAGTTAGGGGTAAAATAATACAATATTGATTTTACAATACCTTGAAGGTCGTAAACATCATTTATATAACAATTTGTCTAAATGTAAATTAGGGTCAACTCACACTGAGTAGCGCTTTTAGGGTGCGTCCACATCTGGCGAATGTGCCGCAAATGTGCAGCTCGCGAGCCGTTTGCGAGCTGCGCGCGTACAGTCACGGCAATGGTTTGGTGCGCCTCTTTAGCGCGACTCATGCAAGGATCGTAAAAGGCGTGCGCGCGGCGCGCGATCTGCGCGTACTTAATTCTCGCACTTACAGTTCCGTTTACTGGCTCAGTACTTTCGAGTATGTCGGACGACACTAGTGCTTTTAATAATTCTCCTCCATCCACTTCACGACAACACATACTTAGCCTCTAGTAATCAGAAACGAACTGAGCGGGTAAACAATAATTTAATAACTAAAGCGCCGCCCGCGCGCTGTTCGCGTACGGCGCTTATGTCGCGCGCGAACTGCGCGCAGGCGGCGCAGGAGCGGTGCACGAACAAAAATGCACGCGCGCAGTTCGCGGGCAACTCGCAAACGGCTCGCGAGCTGCACATTCGCCAGATGTGGACGCACCCTTAGATGCGACAATGCTTGCAGCGGCTAGTTATTCCACGCTGTGCAACGCGACTCATCGAGAAGCCGTTGTGCGTATTTAAATTCGCGAGGCGTAGAACGGCGATGCGTCACTGTTCGCCGCTTTTGTGTATTAAATAATTATAATAATTCATAAAATAATAATGAATTATTTATTGTCAGGTCTCTTGGCCCATATATATATTGTTTTAAATTTAATTTCTACATCACGGAAACTGCATGCAACGTCGCATTTCAGAGTGAGCAGACCCTTTAACTCAAAGAATTTGGTAAAATACCTATAGATTTGTACAAGTACGGCCGATCTCTTCTCTCTCTCTATATTATTGCTTTGTGACGGATTTACATTAAATTTCTCAAGCTCTACTGTTTTATGCATACTTTATTGATTATTATTGATAATATTTGACATCGGGTTATACACGAAAGGCTACTGTCTAATTTCGAACAAGGAGGGGTAGGTATGCTGCACAGATACACTTCTAAGGACAAAACATCCGGAACCGCAGATGCATTAACTTCTGTCAGTAGTGGAGGAGCGGCGCACGTTGTTACGCTGCGGGATGACGAATTCCGCGTGGCGCGGCGACGTGAACGGGTTCGTGGACGCGAACGGCGCCGACATCGAGCCCTGCCGCTGTGGCGGGCCCCGCCGCGCTCCAGCGGCCCCGCCGGCCCCACCAGCCCCGCCGACCCCACCAGCCCCGCCGACCCCACCAGCCCCGCCCGCCGCGCTCGCACCTCTGCGACAAGCGTCACCGTGGTCAGCCTCGGCACGTCTGGGGCCGGACGAATGTCTCCTAATACTTTACGGCACATTGCGGCGTCCCGGACGTCGAGACAGTTCGCGCTATAAAACGCCGGGCGGGTCGCTCACCTCGGTGCGGCGCCGCCGTCCGCGGCAGCAGACAGCTGGCGCGGCGGCAGCGCGGGTGGCGGGCCCGTGGGCCGCGCGCCCGCTACTCCCGTGCGCGGCGGGATCTGCGAGCACAGGGAACGTCAGCGAGCGGTGCGATCACCTCGCAGCGGAAGCAGCGCGGCAGCAGGTACTCACCGTCGGCGGGTCGGGCGGGCGCGCCGGCGCGGCGTGCGAGTGCGCGCGCGCCAGGCGCGTGTGCGGCGCGGGCGCGTTGGGAGGCACGGCGGGCGGCGGCGGCCGGCGCGGCGGCAGGCTGTCCGAGCGTGTCGCTCTCTCGCCGCCGCTCCGGTCGCTTCCGGACCGGTCACCGCTGGCCCGATCGTTCCCTGTTCGTTCGGTTCCAGTTCGCTCGCTCCCGGCTCGCTCTGTTCCAAACCGCTCACTTCCGGCTCGCTCGGTAGCGGGAGGGCCCGCCGAAGGCATGCTAGTGTGTCCGCCTCTGACTTGCTGCCGTTCCACCGTTTCTCTTAAATCGCTGGGGTCCACCTTACCAATCGGAGATCTCGCCTCAGCAGTGCGTCTCACGGGTGAGCGTTTCTCCACCTGTTAATATCAGGAATATATAGATGTTGAAGGAAGGGGGATCCGCGAAAGTAATATGCGAAATTTAAATCGCGGCACATTGCGCCCACATTACTGGTGGCGCCACCCCGGCCATTCCAAGGAACTAATTCCAATCACCTGATACCGTGAGCGGAATTTTGATTATTTACTGATCGATCTGAATCGTTGTCTGCAAACCTGATATTTGTATGAGCTGCGCCGAGATTACTTGAGTCTGTTGTTGAATGCGTCGACTATCATATTTATCATTCACCATATTACTATTGAATAATAAATAATTTATACAAAAAAAAAAAAAAAAAAAAAAAAAAAGTGGCTGGCGTACAACACTCCCCACAAGATAAGCTAAACAAATTGACCCTTACGCAGACTCTTTCCGAACCTGATCTTCAGTCGGTAGTTAAGGATAGCGCTCATGTCAATACCAACAGAAATAAACGCCTACGACTAGAGAAAAAGCATCAGAGCGGTGCAGCCTTGAGCTCGCAAGAGATAGAAGACAAACTTGATGCTTGGCAAAAGGAACGTGACACTAGTGCCTCAAATTTAACTAAGACCATATCGGAACAAACGACCTTAATATCTAAACTCGTCGCCGATACTGCTGAAATTAAAGCTCAAAACAGCAAAATTCAAGCATCCAACATAGAGATTCGACAGTCAAACGAAGAGATCATGAAATCGTTAGCATTCATGAACAACAACTTCGAGGATATAAAAAGAGAAGTGGAGGATCTAAGAAGGGAACGGCAGGAACAACAGGTGTATATTGAAAATTTAGAGAGAAAAATTCACGACATGCAACTCATGTCACGCTCTTCGGGCATCGAAATTCGAAACATTCCAGCAGAAAAAGATGAGAACAACGCAAGTCTCATTAAAACCGTTTGTAACATAGGCAAGCGAATTGGAGTTGACCTAGCTGAACCCGAGTTTCGCGACATCTACCGTCTACCTGGGAAGTCCTAATTCTGCAACACCACGCCCAATTATTGCCGAATTTACCTCAGTTCAATCCAAACAGTCTTTATTATCAGCTGTCCAATCTTACAACAAAGATAAACAAAAAGAGGATAAGTTAAACACAGCATCTATTGGCATTCCGGGAAAATGTCAGCCTATTTACATCACCGAGCAATTACCTGCCAACGTCAAAAAACTGTTTTATCTGTCTCGGGAGTATGCCAAAAAGTACGACTATAAATTTTGCTGGATTGCTAACGGCAGTATCTTCCTACGAAAGGTACAGGGAGATAAACATATTTTAATTCGCTCTGAAAAATGTCTTCAGGCTCTACCCACTACCAGTATGTGACTAGTTATTAAGTTCCTTATCATTTTTATTATTTCCAATTTGTTTTCAAATCTTAAATTCAGTGAATGTATACACAAACAACAGCAGATCTCACACACACACAAACACAAACTCAGAAACTCTCAATCTTCCATTACCACTATTACACAAATAACATACATCGAACACTTTCATAAGAACATCGCTTTAATATCATCACATACACTACATAGCGCCGTCCCTAATATTTTGGTGGTTCTGATAGGTACCCTCCACGAAACTAGTGACAATGAACTTAGTAATAACATAAATCTCAATTCCAATGGCTACTATAAATAACATTAATGACGAGCTAGACAGGCTTCACCTAGGAAATTCATTTTTAATTGATCCAGAGGACTGCGTTAAATTCTCAAAACAAAATAACATTAAAATACTCCACATCAATATACGTAGTATAAGTAAAAACTTCGATAGTCTTCAAACACTTATCTATACCACTAAAGTTGACTTCGATGTTATTGTCCTGACAGAGTGCTGGCTGAGAAAAGTGTATAACTTACCGATAATTGACGGATATCAATCACACTGTACCTCAAACAACTCTAATCAAAACGAAGGAGTTGTACTCTACGTAAAAACCCAATCTACCGCCACTGTATACGAACCCAACATTGTAAATGCAAATTGTCTTATATGCAAAATAGAACCGGGACTTGCAATTGTGGCAGTTTACAGGTCTCCCTCGTACAATACTAGAGATCAATTTGAAAGTTTTCTTAATGGCTTAAATGATGTCTACAATGATCTATCTAATTATCAAAATGTGGTACTTGTAGGTGATCTGAATATTGATATCAAGGAAGAACACAGAAACGACCGTAGTTTGGAATATCTTATCCTAAACGCCTCTCACGGACTATCACCTACCCATCTACTACCAACCAGATTAGAAAACTGTATTGATCACTTTCTCATAAAGACAAAATTAGACACTACCACCTTAATTCTGGAATCACACATTACTGACCACAAACCGATAGTGCTATTACTTAATTACACAAACCTTACACGTATCAAGAAAACCACTGTATCTCGCACAAACTACGACGCTATGAAACACGAATTGGAGAATACAAGTTTTGCTGATATCTACAAGATTCGTGACGGTAACGAAGTTATGAACATATTTGTAAAAATTATCTCTACAGTTACAACTAAACACACAATACAAGTCACCCTACCAAGGAAACAACGAACCTTAAAGCCTTGGATCACCCCAGGTCTTCTAAAATGCATTAAGAATCGAGACAACATGCATTTAAAATCAAAAATCACTCCAGATAACTTAATCTTAAAAATCACATACACGCGTTATAGAAATTTTTGTAACAAATTGCTTAGAAAACTAAAACAAATACACGAACACAATGAGCTACAAAAAAGTAAAAACAACCCTAAATCCCTATGGAAAACAATCAAAGAAATCACCAACACTCGCCCAATTCGAACTAGCTCAGACAAATTGTTGAAATTATGTGACACTCCAACTTCTTCTATTAATAATGTGTGCACTTTTTTCACCAATGTTGGTAAAAACTTGGCCTCTAAGATACTTCAACATCAAACCACACCAAACAACAGCTATTCCCCTGAAACTTTAACAAAAAGTCGACCTTGTAATTCGCTTGTCATTACTGAAATAGACGAAAGGGATGTGGAAGCAACTATACTTCAGCTACGCAGTGACTGTGCTGTGGGCTGGGACGGCATCACGTCATCAGTCCTTAAAACGCATCGGCATATCCTGGGTCCACATATAGCTCACATCTTTAACCTCTGCATTCAGTCAGGAGTTTTCCCGAATGCTCTTAAAAAAGCAATTCTGCACCCAATTTTCAAGGGAGGGGATAGAAACTGTGTTAACAATTACAGACCCATATCGGTACTCACTTCTCTTTCTAAAATTTTTGAAAAGATTCTCAATAAACAACTTAGAAGTTTCTTAGACAAGTTCCATCTTATAGCTGACAACCAATACGGTTTTCGTCCAGGTGTATCAACTGAAGACGCGGTACTAGATCTTACGCAACTGGTTGCTAAAAAACTAGATGAAAAAACGAAGTGCCTGGGCATTTTCTTAGATCTTTCTAAAGCGTTTGACACGGTTTCTGTCCCCAAACTTATCTCCAAGTTGGAATCTTTGGGTGTCCGCGGCAAGGCTCTTGAAATTTTCACAGATTACCTTAAAAACCGTAGTCAGCAGGTCCAAATTGGTCCTAATTTGAGCAACGAGGAGCTGGTGACTTACGGCGTACCACAAGGTAGCATACTAGGGCCGACGCTGTTTCAAATTTATATAAATGATCTCTGCAATATGACTCTCCCAAACTGCAACATATACACCTATGCAGATGATACCGCAATCATCGTTCATGGTCCATCCTGGGATGCCGTTAAAGGCAGCGCTGAGTCTGCCCTAGATAGAGTCATGCACTGGTTTAACTCTAACCTACTGACATTAAATCTGGACAAAACTTCATATGTCCCTTTCGCCATCCGCTGCAATATGAAACCACCAAGTACTTTCTCCATAACGGCACACTCATGTTCAAGTCCTTCAATACACTGTACCTGTCCAAAATTAAGAAAAGATGAGAGCGTGAAGTACCTCGGCATTCATATAGATAGCGGACTAAGATGGGACAAACACCTAGACACACTTACAACCCGAACAATGCGTCTTATCCCTATCTTTAAATCACTCAGGGGGTCAGCTGACTATGAGGTTCTCAAAATGGTGTATTTTGCGCTGTGCCAATCGGTGCTAGGGTACTGTATTAACGTGTGGGGAGGAGCCGGGAAGACATGTCTCCTGGGGGTTGAGAGGGCACAAAGGGCAGTTCTTAAGGTTATGACTAAGAAACCACGTAGATATCCAACTGCGCAACTGTATGCCGACTGTAAGGTTTTAACTGTACGACAGCTGTTTGTGCTCCAATCATTCCTCTGCGCGCGCGCACACGCAGTTGACGTGCACAAAGTTCCTCCGTAAAAATTAAAATAATTTAGGTACTTAATCTATGCAATTTTGAGTACACTTCACTGGCCAACTGTGTTAAATGTGTTTGTTATTATCACAATGAAATAATTGAGTAAAGTTGAACAGAAACAGTACACAAATATCTGCAAGTCATCGTCGTCACAAGTACACAATCAGTGAGTCATCAATCTGCTTCGCTCCAATTCGTCGGCTAGCGGTGAGTCAGACAACGCGCGGCGACACAAAACGCTACCTTATATGGTCACATACTCCAACACCGCTGGATTGGATCAATACTGCCACTAGAAATACATCGGCAATTTTCATCAAAACTCCGCAGAGCAACGTAGCTAGTCAAGGCGTGGTTAGGACTTGCGAACAAGGGAGTGTGGGTTCGCTACCGAGAATCCGCGATTATTTTTGCTGGTTTTTGAGTTTGTTTTTGTATTTTTTTTATTTTTTTCCTTCGATAAAATAAAGAAAACAGCGCTCTGCTTATTTGTGGCTAATAGAATATTAACAGCTTTTATTGTTGCTCGGTACCATTGATTTATTTAAGGGGTAATAATGTCACTCAAGCGAACTCCTACAAAGACTAGGCCGACTCTCTCTGAGCCAGAAGCCGAATCGAGTATATGCACTCAAGCGCAAACCCTTATGAAAAAGTCTACCTCCACCCCAGCTGTTCCTGAAAACGAAAAAACCCGTAAACGCAAAGGTGATGATTTTGTAAACGAGATCCGTGACATGTTGAAGTCTCATACATCTCAGATGGACAGCAAATTAGAGGCGCTTCAAATGACAATAAAGGAGATAATTACGCAAAACACTGAAATAAAAGAAAAATTAACCAATCTAACTAAGCAGTATGAACATATTGTCATTAGAACGGAAACGTTAGAAGCCGAGAGGAAATCTGATTTTAACTATATTTTACAGTTAGAAGATCGCATTGAAAACTTGGAAAGGATGTCATGCCTGTCAAAGATGGAAATAAGAAACATTGCGAAGCCACTTGGAGAGTCTAAAGAAGACCTGCGCAAAATCGTCACAGAAGCGGCCAAGGTTCTCGGTTTATCCATGCAACAGTGTGACATTAAAGATTTATTCCGACTAAACAGGAAGGAAGGCGTATCGCCAATAATAGTGGATTTTGCGAACATGCATATTAAAGGCGAGTTCATTAAAAGCGCACGGAACTTTAATAAATCTAATAAAGAAAATAAGTTGAACACGGCACATTTAAAATTAGAGGGCCCCCCTAAACCGGTTTATCTGTCCGAGTGCCTTACACCAAAAGCTCAACATCTATTCTACCTTGCTAGAAAACTTGCCAAAGAGAATAGCTATATGTTCTGCTGGACTTCTCTCGGCAAAGTATTCCTGAGAAAAAGCGAAGGAGAAAAGCAGATCTATATTAAAAATGAAGCAGATATAAATATCCTGCAGGAAGCTAAATGACTAGCTGAGTATTTATGCACCTATTTTTCTGAAAACTCATATGACTACCATGAGCTTTTTATTCTTACGTTTTGCATGCTTTGTGTTCGTTTAAAATTATCTTTTACAAATATTTTTATTTTGTTAATAATTAAGTATTTCTATTATTGTTCTGTTTACTGTTTAACTACTCATAATCACTACATAATTTCAAAACACAAAACTCACACATTATTTTTACTAAAACACAAAACATCTTCGTGCATTTTACTATGTGCCTTCAATACAGCATATTTTATAGTTTTGGGTGTTCTGGTCATTTGTCTCAGCTGTATCATTGCTAAAATTCCTGTTTTTATTTCTACGAGTATACACAAAGAACATGGTTGATATACAAGGTATCGCAAATGACATTGACGATGTCGTCAGTGTCGGCGATGCTATAGCTGTTGACGTGCCAGAGCGCTGTAAGGCTGCCTTTGACCCTGGTGCAAAGACGTTTTCAATTCTACACCAAAATATCAGAAGTCTAAACCGTAACTATGATGGGCTTACTGTTCTCCTCAAGAGGCTAGACATCAATTACGATCTTATTGTGCTTACAGAAGCTTGGCTATCCGAAAATTCGTCCATACCTGGAATGATAAATTACACAGCTCACAGAACTAAATCCCACCTTAATCAAAATGACGGCATAGTATTATACTTAAAAGATGGCATACACGCGAAAGTCTATGAACCCAATTTTTGTCGTGAAGTAAATTGTCTTGTGGCAACAATAAACAACAATTTAGCTGTTTTATCACTGTACAGACCTCCAGCCTTCAAAAACTTAGAGCCCTTTTTAAACTCCTTAGATCAAGTCTTATCTAGTATTAACCATTATGAGAATATCATTTTAATGGGCGATTTAAATATTAACATTAGACCTGACAAACTTAACCCCAAACATACAGAATACTTAAATCTTCTCGCGTCCTATGGTCTTCTTACCACGCACACCCTGCCGACTAGAGAATCAAATTGTCTAGATCACTGCTTCATCAAAACAAAACTAAAACCATTGACTATCGTTTGCAACTCAACCTTAACTGACCACTACAGTGTTATGATATCACTACGTTTGACAATGAAAAATAGACCTATAAAAAAACGCTTTCGTACAAAAACGGACTACGATGCTGCAGTTAGAGACTTGGGAGTGATTGATTGGGAAGAAAGATTTCATAATGATGACCCGAATGATATGACGAATATTTTCTTGAATTTAATCAAAGACATCCTATTGACTCACACAAAGACGGTTAAGCAGCCTAGGCGACAAATAATTATTAAGCCTTGGATTACACCAGGTATATGCAGATGTATGAGAAATCGCGATTTACTTCACCAAAAACTAAGAAAGGACCCAGAAAACTCAACTCTTGCTATAACTTACAAGCGGTACCGTAATAAATGTAATAGTTTATTAAGAAGCCTAAAAAATGACTATTTTAAATCTGAATTGGCCAATTCCAGGAATAATATAAAAAAGCAATGGGGATTGGTAAAAGAAATGGCTAATTTAAATAACATCCCAAAAATGTCATCAGAACTTCTTTCTACTAATTCAACACCTCATAATGCGTTAAATAACATAAACAAATACTTTGTTAATGTCGGTAGCAATTTGGCTAACGCCATTATGGCCAGGACTCTTACAAATGAGAAAGATCTGAGCAAACAGTGTAGACCAGGACCGAATGGTGAACCCCTAAACTCATTTATGCTTCTCCCAACAGATCCAATTGAAATAAAAGAAGTAATCACAAACTTGAAATCTAAGAATTCCTCGGGATGGGACGGTATTTCCACCATGTTTATTAAGAGAGCAGTGGATTCCCTTATCACACCACTGGCACACATTTGCAATGCTTGTTTTTCACAAGGAGTATTTCCAGATGCCCTCAAAAAATCTGTAGTTGTTCCTATATATAAAGCCGGAGACAAAACTATGGTTTCAAATTACAGGCCAATTTCTCTACTTCCTAGTTTTTCAAAAATTCTGGAAAAACTAATAAATAAGAGGTTAAAACACTACTTAGAAACCCATAAACTTCTCTCAGACAATCAGTTTGGGTTCAGAGAAAAAATATCAACCACCGACGCTCTTCACAAACTAACTTCGTATTTAGTTGAAAATATGGATAAAGGGCAGAAGTCTCTAGGTATATTCCTGGACTTGGCTAAGGCCTTCGACACCGTCTCAGTACCTATCCTCATAAACAAACTAGAGGCCTTGGGAATTCGAGGAATACCTCTCCAACTTTTCCAAGATTACTTGACAAACCGAAAACAGGTTGTAGAAATTGATAGCAGTGTGAGTCTTGAGGAAAATGTTACCTTTGGAGTGCCTCAAGGTAGTGTAATGGGTCCCACACTGTTTTTAATATACATTAATGACCTTTGCAATTTGCTTTTACGAAATGGTCAGATAGTAACATTTGCAGATGACACAGTTTTATTGTTCAGCTCAAACACATGGAAAGATGTAACCGAAGCAGCAAATGAAGGGTTTGCTGTAGTAACTTCATGGCTAGACAAACATTTGCTGACACTTAACCTTGATAAAACTAAATTTGTCACATTTACTATTAATGCCAGAACTCAACCATCGCCTAACTCAATAATTATACAGTCTCACAAATGCAACAATTCAAGTTCCTGTCATTGTAACCCAATTATCAGAGCAAATTCCATAAAGTATCTTGGTGTAATAGTTGATCAGAACTTAAGCTGGAAGGAACACGTCATGAAAGTAGGCAATCGTACAAGAAAGTTAATTTATATTTTTAAAACTATTAGAAATGCATGTGACATTAAGCTATTAATAAAAATCTATTTAGCATTATGTCAGTCTATATTAATATATGGCTTGATTGTATGGGGAGGAACTTCGAAAACCACTATGCTGGTTGTCGAAAGAGCCCAAAGGATGGTACTTAAGGTTATTTCTCGCAAAAAGTACACATATCCGACACATCTACTTTACTCTGAAATGGGAGTTCTCACGGTACGACAGTTATTTATTAAATTAGAGATCATGGCACAACATAAAATAAAACCGCACTTTGCAAATAGGAGACGATTGGATGTAGTTTATAACATACCCAAATACAGAACCTTTTTTGCACACAAATTCCATAATTATCTAGGTCCAAGACTTTACAACACAGTAAGTAAAGATCTAAAATTGAAGAATCTTGATAATAAATCATGCAAAGAAACTTTGGAGAAATATTTAAAAACACTAGACTATAACAACACTGAAAATCTACTAAAAAATTGGTATAAACAGAGCACTAAAATGTGAGGGCACTCATAAATGCACACATTCAAAAACACACATAAAACATTCACATTCACTATACATGTAAACATACACATATACTCATATCCAAACACAAAACAATACAGACAGTTCCAATAGTGTAACTTAGTTAATATAGTACTATAATTTATTACCTAACCTAATTTGTAACTAGAACCTTGTGGGAATCTGTTGTAACAAGTCTGAGGAAGACTATCCGCTCGTGATACAGTTCTACACTAGTACGAGGGGATAGGGAGAATCAGTTCAAAGACAACCAACCCACACTTAATTCTTATTGTTTATACAGACCTGCCTAAATTTTATTGTAATAATTGTTAAACGGTTTCTGTCTAACTTTATGTACCTATTTTATTTAGTTATTATGTATGGTTGTCTCATATTTGTGAATAAAATTATTATTATTATTATTATTATTATTATTAATCAATTCTTAGGGTACATGGCAGTTTGGCTCCCCCTGATCCCAAAAAACGTAAACATATAATTCCCAGCACTCAACATAAAACGAAGTTTGCAAGGCACCAATTTTACGTAATAAGTACCCACATTTATAACAAAGCTCATGAAAAGCTACATATTCGCGGTCTCCCCAGGTTTAAACTGAAACGTACAGTAATTGAATGGCTGCTAAAACAGGACTATCATGGAACGGAAACTCTCTTAACCTACATCACCTAATAAATACCTCTTTATGTGTATCACTCATCAACAATCACTCGCACATCCCTAACACACTACAAACATACACTCACCATACTTCACGACATACAACACTATCACAACACACACCCCATCCACTTCACGACACAATCATCAATCACTTACTCACACAATACAATTCACTCTACACTTTCTTACTCACACATTTTTAAAGTTTACCGCAAGATTAAAAATTTACCCACTTGACACAGTCCACTGGCACGTCTACCACAATAGAATTATACAGCATACCCTACAGCCGGGCACTGCCCCCTAAGATACAGGCCTAGCCTAGTTTAGGGGACAGGGTTGAACCTATTGTACTTATCTGCTTTATGCTAATTTAAGATTTTTAACTTATATACAGTGCAATGTACTTGAATTTTGTGGTAAATAAACAATTATTATTATTATTATTAAATTTTCTTGGTCATGTGAATTTTTTATGGGGGCGTGGATGGCAAAATACAAAAATCCAGAAACCAAACTAACGGAATAGTGAAATTAGTCTAGTCAAATTAGCAAAAAGATTGGACTTAATTCGTGTAGTTGTAATTTTTTGTGGAATCATTAGAAGACATGAATATAAGTCATCTCTGAGTTTGCACCATTCCTGTTGTGTACGGAACATCGTTTAATATTAGGTATTAACAATAAAGTCCCAAAATTTTGAAATTTCATTAGTAACTAGTTATGGTAAGTTTAGATATCTGTAGATATACCTTTGGTGTATAGGTAATTAGGTACTTTTCGCGAAAAAAGTGTGAGGTGTATGAAACACTAATAAATCATTATTTTTAATTTGCGGCTCAAGGGAAATTTTGCCTGTTGGTGCAAACTCATAATAAGCTTTTTAAAGCATCATAAACACCCAGTTATAATTGCACCCTTTTGCACCCCAGGGAAACCAGTATTTTAAAATATTTGTAAATTGTACTTCGGGGCAAATTAGTGTAGTCATGGATTTTTTTATATATAATGTATTCTAAATATTCTACATTTGCACTTAATAAAAATAAGAAATATATAACTGGAAGTTTATGTAGATTTAACGTGGATACATACTGCGCCACGTGACGTTCGCAGGGCGAACGCGGGGTCGAAGCAGCGGCGCGGGCGGCGGCGGAGCTCAGCAAGTTAGCGTGCAAATTGTATGCGCTTAGATTCGGACTGTTGATATTTTTTAAATTAACGGACTGTCGATATATCGATATTTTTAAATATATCAATATAATCTATATTCTTTTTGACGATTATTACAGAAAATGAAACAAAATTTGAGTGTTCAGAGCCAGGATATTCTTAATTATCTAACAAACTAAGCTACTATTTTCTACGTTATACTTTTTTTTTTACGGTGGGCTAAAATCATCTTATGACAGCCTCCGCTCTTGGGTGGAGCGGGAGGTAGTGTCAGACTCTTACTGACTAAAAACAGGTTGGCCGTTCCTTCTAGCCTCCTCATACCGGGGCTCGAGTTTTCTTTCGGATAACCCTGGCCCCAGTAGGCTTCGACCCAGCTGGGCCCCTCCTGTTGCTGACAACTCCTTGAGGCGCGCGGGAACAGTGCGCGCCGTCGACGTCTTGGGCTCGGTCCGGACAGTTGCCGGACGGTCGGACAGCGAGTACGTTCTACTTCAGCGTCCATCATGTCGATGTGGGCTAAGTCTACTAGTTGAGAGCTGGGCGAACATTGGGATTCAAGGCTGTCGGCTACTCATTCCGCTTTTTCAGAGTCATTGAAAGTGTTATTGGACACATTCTTAGTAAAGACAATTTATTAGTTTAGGATATTATTAAATTACTTACTAATTCTTTTTTTATTATGGATAGGCTAGCGTTTGACCACTACCTTACCTGATGGAAAGCGAAGATGTGGCTGACAATGGAGCACGCTTGCCTAGAAGCAACCATTCACTCTTGGCTTAAAGACCCCTAATTTGTAGGTATCAGGGAACACAGACTCCGGCAGAGAATTCCAATCCTTAGATGTACGCATGGGTTCCTAAAACGCTTTGTACGTATGGGTGGGATGGCCACCATGTACCAGTAGCGCAACGCCCGCGCCGACTTGGCGGATTTAAGTAAATTGTGCAATTGCAAGGTCGACTGGTAGAAAATGCCTAAGGCAGTAAGTCCGCCTTTGTACTGTAATAGTGCATAAAGTTTTAATAAATAAATAATTCACAAAACATAAATAAAATGTGGGACGCCACGCCACACCACCCCTCCAAGGTGAATGAAACCAACTGTATACCAAAGATGTTATATATCCTACTAGAGTAGATACATAAAATCTTTGCTGAATACATAACATCATATATATAGCTTATATCTGTCGAGAAATAAAAGGTAAAGGTAAAAAAAATAACCTTATAAATCTAACACATCCCTTCCAACTCTTCTTCCGGTCCTTGTAATGAAAGGAGCTGGAGGTGCTTGAGTAAAGATGTAAATCAACCGGTTTAAAACGTTTTAAACCAAAATGTTGCGGTTTTAAACCCCAAATAAACCGTTTTAAACGGTTGAAAACTCGCCTACAAAAACAAAAGTTTTGTGTTTTAAACTTCGTTATGGGCAATTTTTAGGCATCTGACGTCATGTTAAGTGCGCGTGTGTGTTAGCGAGCTGGCGACGGCGCATCGCGATCGCGAGTCACGTTCATGAATGACGAAGTCAACGAGTGTGTGCCAGTGTGTGAGTTTGGTTTTAAATCGAATTAAATTGTGTACTTTTATCGTTTGAAAACACAGAGTATTTGACTTATCAATAGAGTTTTTATAACTTTTGTTATGAAGCTAATGCCTAGGTATGTTTGGTCAGACGGACCAAGTAGAACTAGCGTTGCAAAAAGCTAGTTTTATTCAATGTAACATTCGAAACTTTCCACTGTGTCTTATGTCCAACAGTGGATCTTGGTCATTATAGTGAGGTGGACGCATATGTCCAACACTGGACATCGGTAATCTTATCGAGGGGGAAGCTTATGACTAACAGTGGACATAGGTCATTATAGCGAGGAGGGAGCCTATGTCCAAAAGTGGACATTGGTCATCTTATCAAGGGAGAGGCCTATGAGAAACAGTGGACATCGGTCATCTTATCGAGGGGGAGGCATATGTCCAACAGTGAACACAGGTCACTATAGCGAGGGCAGACTTATATCCAGCAGGGGGCATAGGTCTTTACAGCGAGGTGGAGGCCTATGATCAACAGTGGACATCGGTCATTATAGCGAGGCGGTCTATGTCCAGCAGTGGACATAGGTCATTATAGCTCCTATATGGTGAAACTTCAGGGAGGCGACACCTGGGGGAGGCCGTATCCGCTGACCTAGTCCTTTGTAATATTTTTTGTACTTCGCATGCTATAACATATTTTTAAGTTTCAATAAAACTAGTTTTTTCCAATTTTCCATGAAATTAACCGAAACATTCAAAAGATTCCTGTTTTTTTCCGCAAAATGTGAGAAAAAAACGGAAAAGAACACAATTTTTTTTTCTGAATTTTTAACGCTAATTAAAACTAAACCCGTTAAATAGATTAATATCATTTTATTACACATTTAAAAAAATCCTTATACAGTAGTTTAGGTATATAGATTATATCCCTAGCTCGGTTAAATGAAAAAAAATGTAGTTGTATTATTAAGAAACACATGATTATCAACACCAATTGTTTTAAACAAAAAAAAAAATGGTTGTTTTGGTTTTATGCTTGAGGAGTTGGGGACGTTCTAGGTATTGGAACAGAACGAGTTATAAAGTTAGGTTGTATGGTTCCTGCAACAAAAATCAATTGAAGTTTTTTATTTAAATTTTTGAAAACGCTCTCCCCACTACATCTCCCCTTGAAAATTGTTAGATCATAGGTGAACGGGATAATGCGAATGGCAAGGCGAATGGCGAGACTAACGGCGAGGCGAACGGTGAGACGAATTGCTAGGCGAACGGCGAGGCGAATGGCGAGACTAACGGTGAGGCGAATGGCGAGACTAACGGCGAGGCGAATGGCGAGACCAACGGCGAAGCGAACGGAGAGTGCAAAGGTGTAATCGCGGTACCAGATTATTTTGATCAATGTTAATTATGTGTGAACCGGAATAAACCAAGCCTGCGAGATATGATGCGATTTTCCAATATTGTTAAATTAAATGTTTATTTAAAATTATGTAATCTATGTGGTATCAAATTGCTAGAATTACAGCAATTTTTGCATGGTGGCCCTTGTCCAAAAATGGTTCTTTTTGTAGTTAATTTTTAAATGTTTGACGAGATCTAGCACAAAGGCCTACTATGTAAGATCAAGCAGAATATATCCCACTCATAATATCCAATATTCAAATCCTACCTCGAGGATCGCATATTCTATGTGAAAGAAGGCAACGCCACTTCTGGGTTCAAAGAGATAGATACCGGCGAGAGATAATGGCGCTGGGGTGCCACAAGGATCTGTCCTCGGCCCAATGCTCTACACGTTGTACATCGCTGCCCTACCGCTTACACCAGGGATAACCACAGCTACATTTGCAGACGACACTACTATATTAGAAAGCAATGCTATAACAAAGCCGTGGCATTAGTAAAAACAAAAGCCCAGAATAAACTGTACGATACACTAGACAGTCCTCCAGACCAAAAAGAGCTGTACCGGCTTGCTAAAACAAGAGAGAGATAGACGAGGGATGTTTGTCAGGTAAGATGTGTAAGGAATGAAGCTGGAATGATCTTATCAGATGATGAAAAACTCAAAGAGAGTTGAGTTGGAAGGGCTATTATGAAAGACTGATGAATGAGGAAAATAGCTGGAGTGGGATCTTAGAGAGTAAACCAGTAAATGTAGGGTCACTGAGAATGCTTAGTATGGAAGAAGTCAGAATAGCAGTGAATGGAATGAAGAATGGTAAAGCCATTGGTCCAGATGGAATACCAGTTGAAGTGGAAGTTATTGCGAGTGGATGGTTGGACGTGGTTAGCTTTGTTCTTCAATAAACTGTTGCAGGAAGAAGCCATACCTGATGATTGGTGGAGCAGTTCCTTGGTGCCCATCTTTAAAAACAAAGCTGATGTGTTTGAGTGCACCAATTATAGAGGCATAGAGCTAATGTTACATACTATGAAAGCCTGGGAGAAAGTTATTGAAAGGCGACTGAGAGAAGAGAGTGAAATTTCACAGAACCAATTCGGTTTTATGCCCGATCGGGGTACAACGGATGCCATTTTTGCTTTACGCCAGCTGTGCGAGAAATACAGATGTGCGCATAAAAACTTGCACATGGTATTCGTCGACCTCGAAAAGGCAAACGACCGGGTACCTCGTGAGTTTCTGTGGTGGGCCCTTAAGGAGAAAGGTGTGCCTGGGAAGTATGTGCAGTTGATCCGAGAGATGTACAGTCGATGCAGTACTCAAGTCCGGTCTACAATTGGCACCACCGGCAGCTTCAATGTGGCTGTCAGCTTACATCAAGGGTCGGCTCTCAGCCCTTACCTCTTCCAGATTATAATGGACGCTCTGGCGCCGGACATTCAGGAAGAGGCTGCCTGGTATATGTTGTTTGCCGATGACATTGTGCTGGTTGCCGAGAGTGGCCTAGAGGTCCAGAACAGATTGGAGGTGTGGTGGCACAGACTGGAGAGTTTTGGCCTGAAATTGAGTCGAACCAAAACTGAGTACTTGTTCTGTGATTTCGGCGGTCTCTCCAATCCAGCGCCTTTAGCTCTCGCCGGAATGCCCTTGCCGATCTGTTCCGACATTCGGTAGCTCGCGTTGCTCATCCAAGGGGATGGTGAGGTAGACCGGGACGTAACAAACCGTATCAACGCAGGATGGATGAAATAATAATAATAATAATAATAACCCCACCGCCGTATCTCTACGTTGACGTCGTGGTGGGGCTTGCGTGCTCCAAAATATCCTAGGTCTGTATCGGTAGAATTTTCTTTGCCGTAACATGCCTAGGGTGAGGGGCCAGACTAAGAGAGATACAATCCGCTAGGCAGTTTTGTGGCGCACTGTTGGGTATTAGCGACCCCACGGACCCGATCTCCCGGGAGAATTCTTCTTCATCTCCGGCTTGCCTCCATTGGCCGGCCGTATTGAACACTGACGAGGAACAGAGCTCCCACCTCTCTCTTGCCTTTATTGGCTGGCTTGAGTGGAGATTCGCAAGAGCTCGTGCTCGGGAGAAGGATGTATAATCCAGTAAGGTGCTGGTAGGGATCTTGACCGTACTTCCGGGATTGTCCTGATAGCCGTGGTATGCCTCTCCACTCCTCAAGCGCCTCAGGATATGTTGCCCTCTTGTTGCTACGTCACTTCGTGCTAGCGGCCATTTCTGGGGGCCCATTTATTGAGTGTGCAAGTCACCCCCTGCCTTTTACCGATGGATCTTAATGACATTGTTCAGGCAGGGGCCATAGTCTTAACATAGTTCCATGATATCAGTCCACCTAAGACTCCAAAAATCATAGCCTTGTTATTTTGTTTTCCGTATTGTATCGCAATAGTTTTTCAAACCGGGGGTTGTCCTTGGATGCACTAGCATAGCGCATACAGGGATAATCGCCGGTTGGTACCACAATCCATCAATATATCATCAATCAATCATAAAAGGGCCTCTGCGAGTTAGTTTCGGCTCCTCGTACGCCTTCCAAAGGTCCAGGACCTTAGGGTCCTGAGATAAATCTATACTCTATACTAATATTATAAAGAAGTAAAATTTGTAAGTTTGTATGTAGGGGGTAATCTCTGGAACTCATAATCTAATTCTAAAAATTTTTTAGCTGGCAGAAAGCTACATTATTCCTGAGTGCTATAGGCTATAAATTGTTTCTATAGCATGTATATTAACCGAGCTATCACAATTTTTGTCTAGCAAGTCGGAAAAAAATACCTCATAAAACAGAATTATTTGCGTGCGCTGCCTAAACAGTTGCTTAAAATTAAAAACAATGTATGGCTACCTGGTTCGTCTTAATTATTTCTACAAAAAAGTCCGCGATACCATATCTCTATCTTTTATATTTTATCTTTTATACTTCTTTTATTGCATTAAAAATAATTTTTTTCGGCATACTTACGTTTGGTTGATTATTTGAGCAACAAAATATTAATTCTTATGACAATAAATTATTTCAGTATCACAAGAACATCATACAGATAAGATTTGCCATTTACAGTATATCAATTGGTCATACAGTTTCGGAGATAACATAAAATTACTAAAACGCAAAATGCCCCTAGCATAACTTTCATTATGCAGACGTTTTACCTATTTGCCCATAGATGGCGTTCTGCAATTACGTAATTTTTCGGAATCGCGGTGTTAAGACTTTCTGTGGATTGATGATCCTCTCGAATTATTATGCCCACGTTGTCGTTAGTTGGAGTTCTTCTGTCAGTCGTTTATTGATTTCGGTTGTTTCGTTCGTATGGTTGTTGTTGTTGATAGATACCTCATAATTGAAAATGTCGTAATTTCGTTGTACGTTTGTTTTGTATGTTCGTAGTTTCGTACTTTGTTCTATCGTAATAATCGATACGAGTAATTCGATATTACGATTGTTTTGTTTTGTAAAGGCGGACGGTGTTCGAGTCGCTCTCCCTTTGTTCATAATTGTTTTCAAGTCTGTGCGCAGTTTGTTGAGAGCACACATGCATGCCTAAAAGGAAATCTCAAATGTCCCGGCAGACATAACAGACAAGAGCCGCTCGAGTACGCCGTACGGAAGAATCTGCCCCTGAAAATGAGCAGTGCCTCTCGAGAAATAGAGAATATATTTCGCGAGCGCTCACAGCGCCTAGCTAGCCAAAATGTGAGGACGTCGCGGGCCCGTGCTAGAGAAACTAGCGCTGAACGTGCGCACCGTCTGAGTTAAAGCAGCATGTCTCTGAGACAAGGGATAGGGAGACTAGGGCTGAGCGCTCGCAGCGGCTTGGTATGCAAAATGTCATAACATCGCAGGCCCGTGCTCGGGAATCTAGCGCTGAACGTGCTCAGCGTCTATCTGAGTTAAAGCAGCATGTCTCTGAGACAAGGGATAGGGAGACTAGCGCTGAGCGCTCGCAGCGGCTTGGTAGGCAAAATGTCATAACATCGCAGGCCCGTGCTCGGGAATCTAGCGCTGAACGTGCGCAGCGTCTATCTGAGTTAAAGCAGCATGTCTCTGAGACAAGGGATAGGGAGACTAGCGCTGAGCGCTCGCAGCGGCTTGGTAGGCAAAATGTCATAACATCGCAGGCCCGTGCTCGGGAATCTAGCGCTGAACGTGCGCAGCGTCTATCTGAGTTAAAGCAGCATGTCTCTGAGACAAGGGATAGGGAGACTAGCGCTGAGCGCTCGCAGCGGCTTGGTAGGCAAAATGTCATAACATCGCAGGCCCGTGCTCGGGAATCTAGCGCTGAACGTGCGCAGCGTCTATCTGAGTTAAAGCAGCATGTCTCTGAGACAAGGGATAGGGAGACTAGCGCTGAGCGCTCGCAGCGGCTGGGTAGGCAAAATGTCATAACATCGCAGGCCCGTGCTCGGGAATCTAGGGCTGAACGTGCGCAGCGTCTATCTCATTTAAGGCAGCATGTCTCTGAAACAAGGGATAGGTAGACTAGCGCTGAGCGCTCGCCGCGGCTCACTAGGCAAAATGCCATAACATCGCAGGCCCGTGCTCAGGAGTCTAGCGCTGAACGTGCGCAGCGTCTATCTCATTTAAGGCAGCATGTCTCTGAAACAAGGGATAGGGAGACTAGCGCTGAGCGCTCGCAGCGGCTCACTAGGCAAAATGCTATAACATCGCAGGCCCGTGCTTAGGAATCTAGCGCTGAACGTGCGCAGCGTCTAATCGAGTGTAATCTTATTTTAAAACAAGAAATTTTCCGCGGACGAAGTCGCGGGCAGAAGCTAGTAAATATATAAAAATAATAATAATAAGCGCCTCAGGATATGTTGCCCTCTTGTTGTACGTCATAATTATCGTGCTAGCGGCCGTTTTGGGGGCCCATTTATTGAGTGTGCAAGTCACCCCCTGCCTTTTATCGATTGATATTAATGAGATTGTTTAGGCAGGGGCCATAGTCTTAACATAGTCCATGTTACCAGTCCACTTATGACTCCAAAAACCATAGCCCTATTAATTTGTTTTCCATATTATGTCGCAATAGTTTTTCAAACCGGGGGTCGTCCCTTGGATGCACTAGCATAGCGCGTACAGGGATAATCACCAGTTGATACCACGTTCCATTAAACGCACAAAAAAGGCCTCTTCGAGTTGGTTTCGGCCCCTCGTACGCCTCCCAAAGGTCCAGGACCTCAGGGTCCTGAGAAAAATAAACGTATAAAAATAATATTAATAACCCCATCGCCGTATCTCTACGTTGACGTCGTGGTAGGGCTTGTGTGCTCCAAAATACCCTAGGTCTGCATCGGTAGAATTTTCTTCGCCGTAACATGCCTAGGGTGAGGGGCCAGACTAAGAGAGATACAATCCGCAGGGCAGTTTTCTGACTCCCGAACTAGGCACGCCTGTATGTCAGGAGTCAGCGCCTTCCCAATTTCATTTAGACTCAATACAATTCCAATTCTTATTAACAAAATTGATTTTAAGAAATGGCGACAGGTCATAGGAACCACTTGTGACCCACGGATGCTCCTCAAGTTGAAGAGTAAAATCTACAAGTCCGTGATAAGGCCTGTCATACTTTATGGATCAGAATGTTGGGCTATGAAAAAAACGGATGAAAAAAGATTGCACGTAGCGGAGATGAGAATGTTAAGATGGATGTGTGGTGTGACTAGAATGGATAAAGTGAGAAATAAGTATAGTAGGAGAAGTTTGAAAGTAGTACCAGTGACTGAAAAGTCGAAAGGGAATCATTTGTCTTGGTATGGACATGAGAAAGGAGAGATGAAACGCATATTGCTAAAAAAAAAATTCTTAATTCGTGTTTTGCTTAGTCTTGGTTTGGTTTTGCGATTTCCGAAAACAAATTCGGCACACTCATGCGAAATTTGGATGCCCCGAGATTATGTAATTTGTGTCACATAACTTAGCCGCGATATCATTAGCGCCAGTATTTCAACCGGCGCCGTAGGAAAGGGTGAAAATGTAATAGTACGAGATACATAGAAGAAATCTTTTCCCTCATTTGTTATTCGATTATGATAAATATTATGTGCTAGATAATGCGTTTGTTAAGACATTCCAAACAATAAAATTTATCCGAGATCGCGAACATATTTATATTTTCGACTTTAACCAAATACTTTCAAATTGAGTTCTATCGATACTAATAGCTTCTATTAGACTAAAAAAAAAAACACCAATTAACATGAAAAAAAAAACGATTAAATAACAGACGACGGTAAATTATGGCCATTTAGTCACATCTATAAGCGAGGCAACCCTTCTATTTGCACCAAAAAAAGTTCACCTAGTTTTTCTAACTAGCGATTCGAATAAACATGTGAAATAAACAGCGCTATACAGATCTATAGAGCGCGTATCTTTTCTGTTTAGCAGTGAATAGACAAAATCTTTAAAATCGTTCATTCTTTCCTAGCCCCTAGCAGGAATATAATCATACTGAGTGATTAAGTTCATGGTACGAAATGAAGGATGGAAACAAAATGTTCCTGCAATAAGATTGTTTTATAAATCTTTATGGTCGGCCCCTAGGTCTTTTCCTGGCAGTATTTTGCAGTCTTTGACGTGCTTTAAGTTGTTGTGCCGAACTAGAAAGTACCTAGTCGATTTGGGCCTTATGATTACCACTTTTGTACATGATCATGTGTTCGTCTCTTTTCTGGAACCACGCATTGGCTACTGCCAGGTCAAATGCAGTAGCGTCTCTACTTCACCTTCATCTGTTCGGACTACCGAAACCCCATGCACTCTTTCATTCTTCCCACATGTCCATTAAAATCACCTCCAACTATCAATTCTTCATGAACAGGAATATTCATTAAAGCTCTATCAAAATCCACCCAGAACTTCTCTTTCATCACATCCTACTTGTGGAGCGTACACACTAACTACATCATTCAACATCACATTGTCTAACATAACTTTCACAACTTACTATAAATCTATCACTAATCCTTTGTACTTCCATCACGCTTTCTTTCAACTTACTGTCTAACACTATTCCAACACCATTTCTTTTTTCATCACTTCCGCAGTAGTAGAACTTGTACCCCTCACCAATTTCTCTCGCTTTAGTTCCTCTCCATTTAGTCTCAAGCATGCTATATTTATCAGTCTTCTTTTCAATTCAATGGTACATCCGCTAACTTTCTCGTTATGACATATATACTTATTAATTTTTCCAAGTTAATCTGTGATTTATTTGTAGGTTTTCCTGTGTATTAATTAATATGTAAGGTTTATTAATGTAAGTAGGTATAAATAAAACTATCAGTATAATATAGGTAGGTAGTTGTTTAATTTCTTACTCTATTTTATAATAGACGTTTTCCTAACCATACAAATATTTAAAAAAACCTAAAATCTGTTCTAAATATACCTACAACTAAAAAAGTATAAGTACTAAAACTACTTTATACACTTATTTCACCTGCATTCACACATATGATCCGGCGGGCTGCCGGGCACTAGAGGCCATTTTTGTTTTGTGTTTCATTTGGTGGGCTTTGGAATAATCGCTTGGCCCATTCTCTGGTATGAACCATAGTCAGCTCTTACGACACCCTCGGGAAGAGAATGGATACAAATACAAATAACAATTTAATTCAAATCAAAAGTTTTATAAAAGTCTTAAATTTTTTAATTTAAAATGAAAAAAAAAATTTGCCAAATTGAAAATAAAAAAAAAATGAAATTTTTACTATAAAAAAATATTTAAAAAAACCTAAAATCTGTTCTAAATATACCTACAACTAAAAAAGTATAAGTACTAAAACTACTTTGTACACTTATTTCACCTGCATTCACACATATGATCCGGCGGGTTGCCGGGCACTAGAGGCCATTTTTGTTTTGTGTTTCATTTGGTGGGCTTTGGAATAATCGCTTGGCCCATTCTCTGGTATGAACCATAGTCAGCTCTTACGACACCCTCGGGAAGAGAATGGATACAAATACAAATAACAATTTAATTCAAATCAAAAGTTTTATAAAAGTCTTAAATTTTTTAATTTAAAATGAAAAAAAAAATTTGCCAAATTGAAAATAAAAAAAATGAAATTTTTACTATAAAAAAATATTTAAAAATACCTAAAATCTGTTCTAAATATACCTACAACTAAAAAAGTATAAGTACTAAAACTACTTTGTACACTTATTTCACCTGCATTCACACATATGATCCGGCGGGCTGCCGGGCACTAGAGGCCATTTTTGTTTTGTGTTTCATTTGGTGGGCTTTGGAATAATCGCTTGGCCCATTCTCTGGTATGAACCATAGTCAGCTCTTACGACACCCTCGGGAAGAGAATGGATACAAATACAAATAACAATTTAATTCAAATCAAAAGTTTTATAAAAGTCTTAAATTTTTTAATTTAAAATGAAAAAAAAAATTTGCCAAATTGAAAATAAAAAAAAATGAAATTTTTACTATAAACAAATATTTAAAAAAACCTAAAATCTGTTCTAAATATACCTACAACTAAAAAAGTATAAGTACTAAAACTACTTTGTACACTTATTTCACCTGCATTCACACATATGATCCGGCGGGCTGCCGGGCACTAGAGGCCATTTTTGTTTTGTGTTTCATTTGGTGGGCTTTGGAATAATCGCTTGGCCCATTCTCTGGTATGAACCATAGTCAGCTCTTACGACACCCTCGGGAAAAGATTGGATATAAATACAAATAACAATTTAATTCAAATCAAGTTTTATAAAAGTCTTAAATTTTTTAATTTAAAATGAAAAAAAAAATTAGCCAAATTGAAAATAATAAAAAGAAATTTTTACTATAAACAAATATTTAAAAAAACCTAAAATCTGTTCTAAATATACCTACAACTAAAAAAGTATAAGTACTAAAACTACTTTGTACACTTATTTCACCTGCATTCACACATATGATCCGGCGGGCTGCTGGGCACTAGAGGCCATTTTTGTTTTGTGTTTCATTTGGTGGGCTTTGGAATAATCGCTTGGCCCATTCTCTGGTATGAACCATAGTCAGCTCTTACGACACCCTCGGGAAGAGAATGGATACAAATACAAATAACAATTTAATTCAAAAGTTTTATAAGTCTTAAATTTTTTAATTTAAAATGAAAAAAAAAATAGCCAAATTGAAAATAATAAAAAGAAATTTTTACTATAAACAAATATTTAAAAAAACCTAAAATCTGTTCTAAATATACCTACAACTAAAAAAGTATAAGTACTAAAACTACTTTGTACACTTATTTCACCTGCATTCACACATATGATCCGGCGGGCTGCCGGGCACTAGAGGCCATTTTTGTTTTGTGTTTCATTTGGTGGGCTTTGGAATAATCGCTTGGCCCATTCTCTGGTATGAACCATAGTCAGCTCTTACGACACCCTCGGGAAGAGAATGGATACAAATACAAATAACAATTTAATTCAAAAGTTTTATAAAAGTCTTAGTGCACAGTATGAGTGATGTCTGTATGTGAGTGAGTAGGTGTGGGGTGTGTGCGTGATGTATGTGTGTGAATGAATGGATGGTGTATTCTTTACGTCCAGACACCATACGGTATTTAATATACTTAACTTAACCTTTAGTATACTTAACCTAATTAATATAATTTACAATATTTCTATATTACAAGGTTTGATGTCTGTATGTGAGTGAGTAGGTGTGGGGTGTGTGCGTGATGTATGTGTGTGAATGAATGGATGGTGTATTCTTTACGTCCAGACACCATACGGTATTTAATATACTTAACTTAACCTTTAGTATACTTAACCTAATTAATATAATTTACAATATTTCTATATTACAAGGTTATTTCTAGGCAAGCCTATAATTTAATTTAAAAATCTATTAATAGGTATAAGAGGAGAGTAAACCTTACATGTACAGTAAAAAATTAACATAAATCACACTCGCATCATAGAAAAGCTAAAAGCTAAGCTAAGATTAAACCAAAACAATATATTAACAATAATAAATTTAGTATGAGGGATGCCTTTTAAATTTTGTGGTTTGAGAAAAAAAACCCATAATTATACATTTCGTCTTTGTGTTTTTTCATTTGAGCCATATCAATTTTGGATTTTCATAGTTAGAACCTTAAGTATTATTTATTGTTTTTCAAAGTTTTCACCTTTTCAAGCCCAGATGATGTGAAGTCCTACAGACTACATGCTGGAATTGTATGTACCAGTCTGTAGACAAGGACCTTCATCGACGCAGTTGTCTTGGACCTTAAACAAAAAAAAAACCAGTTTAGGTAAAACACATAGGTACTACCCGGGATAAAAAATATTCTACTTATATAGGGTGACTGGTAATTAGTGACCGATACTTATACACGTTATTGTACTCATGATTACAAACAACTTTCCCAAATGAACTTAAATTTTTGTTTAAATTCAAATTATCGCCTATTGTTTTAAGTGGGGTCTGGGGCCCCTAATAACCTGGGGGCCCTGGGCTGCAGCCCAAGTAGCCCTTACGTAGATCCGGCCTTGAAGCCACATCTACTTAGAAGCACTTGCACTGAATATAAGGTATACAAAAGAAAGGAGCCTACAGAGGGTGCACTCTGCCAATTAGCAAACTCTTGCAGCAGCTTTACATCAGTCAAAGCTTTACTTGTTTGCATTGTTTTTTGCATTTGTAAATATTGTTCCGAGTGGATAAAGTAGCAAAGTTATTTACTTGTAAGCCTAGATGATGAAGGTCTTGTAGTAGGAGGCAAGTGCAGCTCGGTGGTGCTCCCAGCAGGTTCAGACTGCTGCTGCTGGTTCCGAATAGCAGTGTCAGATATTGATTTGTGATGTTCTGGACAAATACAACAACATTAAATGAAAAAAATATAAAAGAAAACCAAAAGAAAAAAAATTGGGGAATTTCTACAACTGTAAAACTTTCATTAGGCCTAGTGGGACTGGTGGTGGTGGTAACTTCTGTTTCTGGCCCCAGAAGATTGTTGTGGAAAATATTTTTATTTATTTTTATTATACTTTTTTTGTTGATTTTTTAAAAGAATATACATGTAAAAAATAAGAATTTTAATGAATAATTATGATAAAAACACACCATTAATTTTGATTGAGCTAGCTCTATGGCCCAAACTGAAGTTCACATCAGCTGTGTTCTGTTAAATATGTATAACTATTAATACTATTATATTACAAATTTATGTTAAATAAGAAAAATATAGAATATTTCATACATTAATTGGATCAACAAGCGCTGACGTGCCTGGTACCACAAATAGACATTCATCATTATCCTTATATTACAGTTTAAATTTTTTTAAATATAACAAATACACTTATTGTAAAAAAAAATCTAAGAGTCACTAATGTTGCATTACTCATTTTAATTGATAGCTAGTTTAAAAATTGACCAGCCATCATCACCATCACCTTCAGAGTTTTAGATAATGTAATCTGTTACTCTGAAGCTCCTTCATGCATGGGAGTGTTGAATAGTCTTTGATCTCAGCTGTTGTTAGAGCAGATTGTTTCAAACAGTCCGTTAATGTTACATACAAATGGTTACAAGTTTCTATTTTTGTGAGCTGTTTAACATTCGTTAAATACAAAGCGTTGTTTCATCAAATAAAAAACTGTTAGTTTAAGTTATTTGGGTTGCCAGTAGAAAACGAAACTTTTTCCCGATAAAAATAGTTGCAGACGTTTCTAGCATGGCAACATTTCACAGTTTGGCTCAAAATTTGGTCGACCAGTGTGGAAATTTTTGTGGTATGTTTACAAGGGAAGTTCAGTCGCTGTTTTAATAATTCAAAAATTGATTCCTAGTGGAAATTGTGATGTAAAATTGGTGTGGTTTTGTATGTAAGTTGTGGAATTATTGAAACAGCCGTAATTTCGGTAAAATGGAGTTTAGATTTTACCCCTAAATACTACATATTATATATACATTAGAATAATTTGTTACCATATTCTAATGGTAAACAAAGTAATTATATTAAATTAAAGACTTGACCAAACAGTCACAGTTACCAGGTCATAAAATCCCAAATACACAAAAAATCACTACCTAGAGACCAATACAAAAGAGAATCCCAAGTTGGGACGCAGCTACTTGAAAACAACAGCAAAGAATGGCGTAAAATGACGATAACAAGTGGATTGGGTAATAGTAACTTTTTGACGTACTTTGGAGCCGCCATTTTATGAAAACAAAAATAACCTGCCCTTATACAATGACAGTAATGAAGCCAAATCACTGGCCAGCTTAAAAACACTTAGCTCTGCCTAGCCACAGTGAGGCAGCACAGTGAAATAAGCTTGAAGACATTTCATTGAGATCAGATCTTGACAGTGAAATGAAGAAGAATATTTTTACAATAATAATATTCAAATCACTTACTGGCGTATTTGTACAGGTACTACTGAACTGTGCCACTGGTGCTAAGATAGTGGGGCTTTTTTCCAGTGAAGGTTCCTATAAAATAAATTTTATACATTAATATAACTTTATACGAGTAAGCTATGAAACCTATGTAAAAAAAATAACGTAAATTAAATGGTTGTATCTGTAAATATGTGTCGCTTGTAGCAAAACCTTCAACACACATTAACACTAGTAGACACTCTTCTGGAAGCTCTGGCATTCTACCTTCCACCATCCCTAAGCCTGTGGTACTACTAAAAGCGGCTGGCAGAGGTTTTCTTTTTTACTGCACTTTTATTGGCAGACATATATAACGGACAATACAGAAATAATTATTAATTCACACTGCATGATAGGCAGAGCCGCAAATAATATACGCACAATAAAATAAACTATGTATTTTGTATTAAAATACGTTGATTGAAATGATCAGTTATGTTGATGTTCATTTCCAGCAACCAGGCTCAAAAAAAATAGGGGGCTCATTTAGATGTCAATGCATACGCTTCTATAATAAACTGCCTAGTCATATTCAACAACTCAGCCTTAATAAATTCAAATCATTTGTAAAGCGAAAACTTTTCCAAAAAGCTTTTTACACTGTAAAGGACTATGTTGATGACGAAAAGGCTTGGGACTGACCTGCTCCAGTACCCTCTAATTCTTATAACATAACTGTTGTAATTTTTTTTTTGTTTTAAATTGTGTTTATTATTCATTTTTTTATTCATTTTGACATTAATGTTTAGTTTTTACAATTTGACTTTGTAATATTATTTTATTTTACAATTTGACATTGTAAATTATTTTATTTGTAAGTATTACAATTGTATAAATTAACTTTCTTTTTATTATTGTGAATGTGAGGACTATGTTGGTTACTTTTTTATTTCTCGTAACCGTTTGTCTGGCAATTTGAGTGTTTTCTGTGGCCTACCCAAATGTCCTTTCATTGGTATTGTTCGTCAAGTCGTTGAGCTCCTTAGTAGTCCTGAGTTGAGCTTTGCGAATACTGACAAATGCTTACACTGATTGGACGGGTCCACTCAAATCTGTATGGTTCTTTTTTCAAAAGACCATCTCAGATTAATCGGCATGGTTCTCATGTGATTTGACCATTACATATTTATTGTATGGACTTTAAAAGAGACTTTGACCCCTGAGTTTGTTTCGGTGTTTCTTCTCAGGGTAGTCAGCTAGGAAACACCGGCCTCATCTAGCTTAAACAGACGAAAAAAAAAATAATTGCCGTGTAAACGTGTTTTTTTTAAACCTATTTGCAAAAATAAATATCATGTATCATTTATCATTTATCAACTCACCTTAATCCATTTTTTTGCCGTCTTCACCGTACCTTCACCCATACTATTAAGTTTTAAAATAGGGTGATACGATCTCACTCTTTAGCTGACTGTTAGGTGCTTTGATTGATTTTTGACAAAACCTATAGCCAAGCTAGGGTGCCTTCCTAAAAAATCTAGTAGCGTCTCCACTTGGGCCGCAGATGGATGGGAAGTACGCGGGGTACTAAAGTAGAGAATTAAAAATGTTATCTTTGGCGTCTAGCTCAATTTAAATAATTTTTTTTGTCGGACAATTTAAATTCCTTAAGGACGCGTTTACGATTTGACGCGCATCAATTTTAGGTATAGAGTCTTACTACTACACGTGCACGGCTCACACACACACAGCGAAATGCGCGAAGCGGCGAAATTATGAGTAACTTGACACGACTTGATACTTGAGCTTACTTTTATTTAATTTTTGCCATGTTTTTTTTTTAACTTTACTTTAATTATTTTTCAAAAAGTTCGTAACGTGAAATGGTAACAAAAGTAGATACCATTTACTTAATTTCATTGGACATTGATTGACTGGTAAGCAAGTACTTGCTAAAGTACCTATGTATTTACAATTTGCGCGACAAGCTTTTTGAAAACAAATAATTAAAAACATAAGCTTATTTTATCTGCTGTATTTAGTATTTTTAACCGACTTCAAAAAAGGAGGATATTCTCAATTCGGATGATTATATTTATATATATTTTTTTATGTATGTTAGGGCATAACTCCGTCATAATATAGACGGATTTGCAAAATTCTTTTTTGTTCGAAAGAGGTTTATTCCGAAATAGTCCCTTGTAAAGATCAGACGGGCAATTCTCGTAATTTTTAGAACGTTCACAGTCTAATCTGTCTCAATCTGTCAAAAATACCTCTAATTTCCCTACATTTTGAAAATTGTTTGACATTTGTTTGTTGCCGAGATGAGACTGCGAATAGATTTTGAACGTTTTTAATTACGAGAATTGGCCTTCTGATGAGGTCAGAGAGTTGTGGGATTGAAGAGTTTCAGAGACAGACAACGGAACTCTTCAATAAATGCCAGCAAATCAACCGCAATTGCTGCTTTCGCATATTATGTATGCATTGTTTGCGTAATCACACAGTATAAGATCATGCCTTTACCCTCTAAAGGGGTACGCAGATGTGTATACCACGGCACACCGTCATTTCTCTCAAAGTTGTTATTGGGGTACCTTTAATCTTGCAAGTAAATTCGGGCAACCTTTTTTGTTTATGAATTGATTTAATTAACCGACTTAATTTAGATTAAGTATTTTTTTTATGTAGGTATGTTTAGATGGATTTGCAAAATTCTGTCATTTTTTAATGGATAAGCTATGCATGCTCCAGGGGTAGTACAATATAAATTTTATGAACTTTGCTTGGCCTACCCAAGCAAAGTTCATAGAGTTCATAAAATGTTGAAATTGATGATGTTTAATTTCCTGACTGACACATAGCAAGTAAAAAGTTTTAGGTACCTATATAATTTTGTTTTGGTATCAAATGGTTCTCGAAAACTAGAAAGAAAATACGTTTATTTGGCACATACATATAACACTGATAAGTACTTACAATTACTTTCAAGGTTAGGATTAGGTTCCAAACATTATTAATTGCTTCATAAAAAAAAAAATTTTACAGAAAAATTAAACCGACTTCAAAAAGTACAAAATAACTTTAATTTCGGAAGTCGGTGTTTCAATAGATATCTAATCTTGTCTCTTCGTTATTTAACAACTTTTTGAAGTCGGTTTAATTTTTTTGTAAAAAGTTTTTTATTTTTCACTTTTTAGTTATGGTAGCACCACTAAAAAGTACCTTATAGCCAGAGTGCATCTCATAACGATTCTTATAATCCCAAATACGGTTATATTACATGAATTTACCCTCTCCCCCTTTCCCCTCCCCCTTTTCTTTCAGTCAGTCATCGACTACGCGTATAAACAAAGCAATTTTACTTGTTACGACAATTCTGCTATGATTCTATGAGGAGTTCTGTTCCATATCTTCGAAGTTCATAATCAGATCATAACAATATTTCTATGGGACCAACTTGGAAGCATAAATTTTAATCAAAAAAAAAAATTCAAAATCGGTCCACAATTGACCGAAATATCGGTGAAAATACATACAAAAAAAAAACATACATTCAGCCGAACATAGAACCTCCTCCTTTTCGAAGTCGGTTAAAAAAAAGTCGTTTGCATGACAACAAGAACAACCCAATAGATATTGTTTATCTGTCAAATTGGAATGGATTGCCATTCTAAGTGTGTTACGTAATTAGGATGCCGTACGAAGCCAGGTCAGGAGCTAGTAAATGATAAAAGAAATGAGTAAAACTTACGAAAGACATAAAAAAAATATCAATTTTTATTTTTCATTATATTATTATGACAATGACAATTATAATATTATGATGAATGTTCCCGTAGTTCCATATTTCTTTTGAATCTCGTCTTAGGCCTTGGCATCTAAAACAAAAATTTTGTTATAAAAGGTATAAACTATACACACTCTTATCAGCTAGCTCTACTCGTCTATTAGTTCCAGTAGCAGTCTTCGAAGAACACCTGCAGGTATCGCCATCAAGTCCGGAGGTAAGGTCTCAACATAACTAACAAAACGAGCCCAAACTCGGCACACCTAGCTCTACTGGTATACTAGTTCCAGTAGCAGTCTTCGAAGTACACCTGCAGGTATCGCCATCAAGTCCGGAGGTAAGGTCTCAACATAACTAACAAAACGAGCCCAAACTCGGCACACCTAGCTCTACTGATATAATAGTTCCAGTAGCAGTCTTCGAAGTACACCTGCAGGTCTCTCCATCAAGTCCGGAGGTAAGGTCTCAACATAACTAACAAAACGAGCCCAAACTCGGCACACCTAGCTCTACTGGTATAATAGTTCCAGTAGCAGTCTTCGAAGTACACCTGCAGGTTTCTCCATCAAGTCCGGAGGTAAGGTCTCAACATAACTAACAAAACGAGCCCAAACTCGGCACACCTAGCTCTACTCGTCTATTAGTTCCAGTAGCAGTCTTCGAAGAACACCTGCAGGTATCGCCATCAAGTCCGGAGGTAAGGTCTCAACATAACTAACAAAACGAGCCCAAACTCGGCACACCTAGCTCTACTGATATAATAGTTCCAGTAGCAGTCTTCGAAGTACACCTGCAGGTCTCTCCATCAAGTCCGGAGGTAAGGTCTCAACATAACTAACAAAACGAGCCCAAACTCGGCACACCTAGCTCTACTGGTATAATAGTTCCAGTAGCAGTCTTCGAAGTACACCTGCAGGTATCGCCATCAAGTCCGGAGGTAAGGTCTCAACATAACTAACAAAACGAGCCCAAACTCGGCACACCTAGCTCTACTGATATAATAGTTCCAGTAGCAGTCTTCGAAGTACACCTGCAGGTCTCTCCATCAAGTCCGGAGGTAAGGTCTCAACATAACTAACAAAACGAGCCCAAACTCGGCACACCTAGCTCTACTGGTATAATAGTTCCAGTAGCAGTCTTCGAAGAACACCTGCAGGTATCGCCATCAAGTCCGGAGGTAAAGTCTCAACATAACTAACAAAACGAGCCCAAACTCGGCACACCTAGCTCTACTGGTATAATAGTTCCAGTAGCAGTCTTCGAAGTACACCTGCAGGTCTCTCCATCAAGTCCGGAGGTAAGGTCTCAACATAACTAACAAAACGAGCCCAAACTCGACACACCTAGCTCTACTGGAATAATAGTTCCAGTAGCAGTCTTCGAAGTACACCTGCAGGTATCGCCATCAAGTCCGGAGGTAAGGTCTCAACATTACTAACAAAACGAGCCCAAACTCGGCACACCTAGCTCTACTGGTATAATAGTTCCAGTAGCAGTCTTCGAAGTACACCTGCAGGTTTCTCCATCAAGTCCGGAGGTAAGGTCTCAACATAACTAACAAAACGAGCCCAAACTCGGCATACCTAGCTCTACTGGTATAATAGTTCCAGTAGCAGTCTTCGAAGTACACCTGCAGGCCTCTCCATCAAGTCCGGAGGTAAGGTCTCAACATAACTAACAAAACGAGCCCAAACTCGGCACACCTAGCTCTACTGGTATACTAGTTCCAGTAGCAGTCTTCGAAGTACACCTGCAGGTATCGCCATCAAGTCCGGAGGTAAGGTCTCAACATAACTAACAAAACGAGCCCAAACTCGGCACACCTAGCTCTACTGATATAATAGTTCCAGTAGCAGTCTTCGAAGTACACCTGCAGGTCTCTCCATCAAGTCCGGAGGTAAGGTCTCAACATAACTAACAAAACGAGCCCAAACTCGGCACACCTAGCTCTACTGGTATAATAGTTCCAGTAGCAGTCTTCGAAGTACACCTGCAGGTTTCTCCATCAAGTCCGGAGGTAAGGTCTCAACATAACTAACAAAACGAGCCCAAACTCGGCACACCTAGCTCTACTGGTATAATAGTTCCAGTAGCAGTCTTCGAAGTACACCTGCAGGTATCGCCATCAAGTCCGGAGGTAAGGTCTCAACATAACTAACAAAACGAGCCCAAACTCGGCACACCTAGCTCTACTGATATAATAGTTCCAGTAGCAGTCTTCGAAGTACACCTGCAGGTCTCTCCATCAAGTCCGGAGGTAAGGTCTCAACATAACTAACAAAACGAGCCCAAACTCGGCACACCTAGCTCTACTGGTATAATAGTTCCAGTAGCAGTCTTCGAAGTACACCTGCAGGTTTCTCCATCAAGTCCGGAGGTAAGGTCTCAACATAACTAACAAAACGAGCCCAAACTCGGCACACCTAGCTCTACTCGTCTATTAGTTCCAGTAGCAGTCTTCGAAGTACACCTGCAGGTATCGCCATCAAGTCCGGAGGTAAGGTCTCAACATTACTAACAAAACGAGCCCAAACTCGGCACACCTAGCTCTACTGGTATAATAGTTCCAGTAGCAGTCTTCGAAGTACACCTGCAGGTCTCTCCATCAAGTCCGGAGGTAAGGTCTCAACATAACTAATAAAACGAGCCCAAACTCGGCACACCTAGCTCTACTGGTATAATAGTTCCAGTAGCAGTCTTCGAAGTACACCTGCAGGTCTCTCCATCAAGTCCGGAGGTAAGGTCTCAACATAACTAACAAAACGAGTCCAAACTCGACACACCTAGCTCTACTGGTATAATAGTTCCAGTAGCAGTCTTCGAAGTACACCTGCAGGTCTCTCCATCAAGTCCGGAGGTAAGGTCTCAACATAACTAACAAAACGAGCCCAAACTCGGCACACCTAGCTCTACTGGTATATTAGTTCCACTAGCAGTCTTCGAAGTACATTTCAGGTCACTCCATCAAGTCCGAAATAAATATGAAATTTATAAGTACATATAAGAAACTGTGAATAAAATCTTACCTTGGTTGTCCGTAGTCCGTGCAGAATGCGTGAAGGATCAAGTTTATTAGGTCAAATATTTTGTATTCGTACAGCGATCTTTTCCAATACGAGGAGCTGCTTGCAAGCGTCACAGTGTCCACTCACAACGGCGGCCGAGCGCAGACTAAAATTTCATTACAAATTTTTGTGCAATAAATCAAGACAGTGACCAGTAAAATAACCCTTATTTCAATCCAATAAGAATCACATGTTACCGCTAAATATGTGAAAAAATAAGACTCAATTTTATTTTTTTTCTGTGGCGTATTGTAACATTTTGATAGTTATTTTTGCTACCTTTTTGAGTTGAACATGTCTTCTTACATAAAATATTTTTAAATACATAAATTTATGTTATTAAATAAAAGAAAAATCTCCCTAAAGTCAGTACGATGTCGTCGAATTTGTGGGAAGAGGTAACGGAAATTATTTTTTACAATATTAAAAACCAAAATTTTCGAATAAAAAATTGCTACCATTTGAAGATTAAGGAGTAATCTATCTGTGGTAATTATTAGTTACATTTGGTTTTGTATCATTTTGCCGCAAAATGCACCGAAAACTGCTTATTTTTGTCAGATTCGTAAACGCGTCCTTAACCATTTGTAATGACGCCAGAGCAAAGAAAGCATAGAGCATTCAGCATTGAGCTGAACTATATCATAGACAAATCTAAACTATAGAGCTTAGTGCTAAACCATGTTTTATTTCTGGTGCCTTAAGGTCGACTGGTAGAAAATGCCTAAGGCATTAAGTCCGCCTTTGTACTGAAAATAAATAATTCACAAAACATAAATAAAATGTGGGACGCCACGCCACACCACCCCTCCAAGGTGAATGAAACCAACTGTATACCAAAGATGTTATATATCCTACTAGAGTAGATACATAAAATCTTTGCTGTATACATAACAACATATATATAGCTTATATATGTCGAGAAATAAAAGGTAAAGGTAAAAAAAATAACCTTATAAATCTAACACATCCCTTCCAACTCTTCTTCCGGTCCTTGTAATGAAAGGAGCTGGAGGTGCTTGAGTAAAGATGTAAATCAACCGGTTTAAAACGTTTTAAACCAAAATGTTGCGGTTTTAACCCTTCAGATACCGTCAATTAGAAACACAATAGTAAGACAATAGATGCGCGGCCACCGGTGGTCGCTTGGGGATTCATGAATTAAACCCCAAATAAACCGTTTTAAACAGTTGAAAACTCGCCTACAAAAACAAAAGTTTTGTGTTTTAAACTTCGTTATGGGCAATTTTTTGGCATCTGACGTCATGTTAAGTGCGCGTGTGTGTTAGCGAGCTGGCGACGGCGCATCGCGATCGCGAGTCACGTTCATGAATGACGAAGTCAACGAGTGTGTGCCAGTGTGTGAGTTTGGTTTTAAATCGAATTAAATTGTGTACTTTTATCGTTTGAAAACACAGAGTATTTGACTTAACAATAGAGTTTTTATAACTTTTGTTATGAAGCTAATGCCTAGGTATGTTTGGTCAGACGGACCAAGTAGAACTAGCGTTGCAAAAAGCTAGTTTTATTCAATGTAACATTCGAAACTTTCCACTGTGTCTTATGTCCAACAGTGGATCTTGGTCATTATAGTGAGGTGGACGCATATGTCCAACACTGGACATCGGTAATCTTATCGAGGGGGAAGCTTATGACTAACAGTGGACATAGGTCATTATAGCGAGGAGGGAGCCTATGTCCAAAAGTGGACATTGGTCATCTTATCAAGGGAGAGGCCTATGAGAAACAGTGGACATCGGTCATCTTATCGAGGGGGAGGCATATGTCCAACAGTGAACACAGGTCACTATAGCGAGGGCAGACTTATATCCAGCAGGGGGCATAGGTCTTTACAGCGAGGTGGAGGCCTATGATCAACAGTGGACATCGGTCATTATAGCGAGGCGGTCTATGTCCAGCAGTGGACATAGGTCATTATAGCTCCTATATGGTGAAACTTCAGGGAGGCGACACCTGGGGGAGGCCGTATCCGCTGACCTAGTCCTTTGTAATATTTTTTGTACTTCGCATGCTATAACATATTTTTAAGTTTCAATAAAACTAGTTTTTTCCAATTTTCCATGAAATTAACCGAAACATTCAAAAGATTCCTGATTTTTTCCGCAAAATGTGAGAAAAAAACGGAAAAGAACACAATTTTTTTTTTCTGAATTTTTAACGCTAATTAGAACTAAACCCGTTAAATAGATTAATATCATTTTATTACACATTTAAAAAAATCCTTATACAGTAGTTTAGGTATATAATAATAATTGTTTATTGACCAAAAAGGGTACCTACAGATGTCTAGGAAAAACCAAACTTAAACTACTTACAAACAAGTTATACTAGATGAATGTTTTACTACATTATGTGGGAGAATATATTGGTGGAAATACATGGTACATCTGTTTACATGTTGCGTTTCCCTGACTCTTAAACTAGGGTATACCTGTATCTTAAGAGGCAGTGAACGGCCATAAGGTTTAGCTTTTTAAGTGTTAAATATTAAGTGAGGACCCTGTCGATCTAGCCACAATTTAACAATTTTCAGATTGGAATTAATTAATTTACATTAAATAAATCAAAAAATTAAGTGAAATAAATCAAATTTAAATAAATTAGAATGAAATAAAAATAAAAACAAAATTAACTCAATATAATAATAATAATAACAACAAATTTGAATTATAATGAAATTAAATCAAATCAACTCAAAATTAATTTATGGACTCATTTTTTGTGAATGTGAAAAAGTATGTTTATGTGTGTGGTGTATAGCGTGTAATGTGTGAATGTGTAAGTGTGAGCATGAATGTGTATACATGTGCTATGTTATGTAAGTTAAAAGTGATTCTGTGAAGTCATAGTAGTCTTGTTGAAGTAGCCACTCAGTAAGTTTCTTTTTAATATCCCTTTTTGTGAGATCAAGTATGTTTAGGTGATTATGAATTTTTCTGTAAATGTGAGAGCTCAGAATATTATACTGATGTTTGGCAAAAGCAGTTCTATGAGGAGTACTTGGGGGGACGAAGGTGCGATTTTTTGGGTTGGAGGGGGGAAGGGATGGATGTTTTTTGAGGACTGAGTTGAGCACAAAGAGTTGACGTACTGTGAGAACTTTACAGTCTGAATACAGTTGAGTAGTTGGGAATCTGAAAGGTTTTTTGGTCATAACTTTTAGTATAGCTCTCTGTGCTCTCTCTAGTTTGAGAATGGATGTTTTACTCGCCACTCCCCATACTGTAATGCAATATCCTAGCACAGATTGACACAGGCCAAAGTACACCATCTTTAAAGTGTTGAGAGATGCTGATTCTCTCAAGGACCTAAAAATGTGTAAGAGACGGAGGGTTCTGGTGGTGATAGCGTCAATTTGTTTATCCCATTTTAGTTCACTATCTATTTGTACACCTAGATATTTTACGCTGATTGCTCTGGTAAGATTAGGACAGGAACATAACGTTAGCGAAGTAGATGGGACCCCACATGAGTGAGCAGTAATCAAAAAAGTATCTGAGGGCGAATTATTGCGTCTTATAGCAAAAGGTACGTAATTAGATTTGAGTAAATTGAGTGTAAGTAAGTTTGAATTTAGCCAGGCCATTATGGAACTCAATGCAGACTATGCCGTAGTTTTAACACTATCCCATGTAGGTCCATGTACTATTATCGCAGTATCGTCAGCGTAAGTAAATATTTTACATTGCGGAAGCTTTAGATTGCATAGGTCATTTATATAAATTTGGAATAAATTAGGCCCCAAAATGCTACCCTGTGGAATACCGAAGGAGACAAGTTCTTCGTCACTGAGGTAAGAATTGATTTTAACACGTTGTGTGCGGTTATTTAGGTAGTCTTTAAATATTTCCAGAGCAATTCCTCTCACACCAAGTAACTCCAGCTTATTTATCAGTAAGGAAACAGAAACTGCGTCAAAGGCCTTGGTCAGGTCTAGAAATATACCAAGGCATTTGGTATTGTGGTCCAGGTTCTTCGCTACATGTTGCGTCAAGTCAAGTACTGCGTCTTCCGTTGATATTTTTTTTCGGAAGCCGTACTGACTCTCAGCGATTATTTTATATTTTTCCAGAAAATTTTTGAGGCGGTTGGTGGCGGTATCCTGTCGAGAATTTTAGAGAGTACCGGTAGCACTGAAATAGGCCTGTAATTATTAACACAGTTCCTGTCTCCTCCCTTATAAATTGGGTGCACTATAGCTTTTTTTAAGGCTTCCGGAAATACACCATTTTGTAGACAGCAATTAAAAATATAAGTCATGAGAGGAACTAACACATTTTTAGAGTTCTTTAATAGTAAGGGCGAAATTTCATCCCAGCCAACAGCACTGTCATTATTTAGTTGTAGTACAAGTGATTCTACTTCAGCTTCATCTACATCTATCAGAGTCAATGAATTGCTAGTTGAGTAGGAGGAATTATAAGAGGATGAACGCTGATTAGGGAGCTGGAGGGATTGTGGACCGGATAGGATATTTGCCGCCAGGTTTTTCCCGACGCTAGAAAAAAATTGGCATACCTTATTAATGGAAGAATAGGGATTATCGCATAAACTTAGTAACTCTTCAGGTATAGTTCGAGTTTTAGACGTGTTAGTGATATTCTTAATAGTTTTCCATAGCTCCCTAGGATTATTTTTCGTTCTCTCCAATTCACTTTTTTCATAGGAGATTTTTAACTTTCGGAGTAAGGAATTACAAAAGTTTCTATATCGAGTGTAGGTTAGCCTAAGTATTACATTATCAGGTTCTTTCTTGGACTTATTATGGAGTCTATCACAATTTTTCATACATTTTATAAGACCTGGAGATAACCACGGTTTTATAGTTCGTTTGCGTCTAGGGATTTTAATTTGTACTGTGTATAGATTATATCCCTAGCTCGATTAAATAAAAAAAAATGTAGTTATATAATTAAGAAAAACATGGTTATAATAATAATAATAATAAATTTTTATTGAAGACTTATTAGTTATCAACACCAATCGTTTTAAACAAAAAAAAAAATGGTTGTTTTGGTTTTTTGCGTGAGGAGTTGGGGAAGTTCTAGGTATTGGAACAGAACGAGTTATAAAGTTAGGTTGTATGGTTCCTGCAACAAAAATAAATTGAAGTTTTTTACTTAAATTTTTGAAAACACTCTCCTCACTACATCTCCCCTTGAAAATTGTTAGATCATAGGTGAACGGGATAATGCGAATGGCAAGGCGAATGGCGAGACTAACGGCGAGGCGAACGGTGAGACGAATTGCGAGGCGAACGGCGAGGCGAATGGCGAGACTAACGGTGAGGCGAATGGCGAGACTAACGGCGAGGCGAATGGCGAGACCAACGGCGAAGCGAACGGAGAGTGCAAAGGTGTAATCGCGGTACCAGATTATTTTGATCAATGTTAATTATGTGTGAACCGGAATAAACCAAGCCTGCGAGATATGATGCGATTTTCCAATATTGTTAAATTAAATGTTTAAAATTATGTAATCTATGTGGTATCAAATTGCTAGAATTACAGCAATTTTTTGCATGGTGACCCTAGCCCAAAAATGGTTCTTTTTGTAGTTAATTTTTAAATGTTTGACAAGGTCTAGCACAAAGGCCTTTTAAGTAAGATCATACAGAATATAATATATCCCACTCATATTATCCAATATTCAAATCCTACCTCGAGGAGCGCATATTTTATGTGAAAGAAGGCGACGCCACTTCTGGGTTCAAAGAGACACCGGCGAGAGATAATGGCGCTGGGGTGCCACAAGGATCTGTCCTCGGCCCAATGCTCTACACGTTGTACACCGCTGCCCTACCGCTTACACCAAAAATAACCACAGCTACATTTGCAGACGACACTGCTATATTAGAAAGCAATGCTATAAGAATGATATAAGAAAGCCGTGGCATTAGTAAAAAAAAGAAACCCAGAACAAACTGTACGATACACTAGACAGTCCTCCAGGACAAAAAAGCCGACGAGATCGACGAGGGATGTTTGTCAGCTAAGATGTGTAAGGAATAAAGCTGGAATGGTCTTATCAGATGATGAAAAAATCAAAGAGAGGTGGAAGGACTATTTTGAAAGACTGATGAATGAGGAAAATAGCTGGAGTGGGATCTTAGAGAGTAAACCAGTAAATGTAGGGTCACTGAGAATGGTTAGTATGGAAGAAGTCAGAATAGCAGTGAATGGAATAAAGAATGGTAAAGCCATTGGTCCAGATAGAATACCAGTTGTTGTGTGGAAGTTATTGCGAGCGGATGGTTGGACGCGGTTAGCTTTGTTCTTCAATAAGCTGTTGCAGGAAGAAGCCATACCTGATGATTGATGCAGCAGTTCCTTGGTGCCCATCTTTAAAAACAAAGGTGATGTGTTTGAGTGTAACAATTATAGAGGAAGCTAGTGTCACATACTATGAATGCCTGGGAGAAAGTTATTGAAAGGCGAATGAGAAAGGAGAGTGAAATTTCACAGAACCAATTTGGTTTTATGCCCAGTCGGGGTACAACGGATGCCATTTTTGCTATACGCAAGTTGCACAAGAAATACAGAGGTGCGCATAAAAATTTGCACATGATATTCGTTGACTTCGAAAAGGCATACGACCGGGTACCTCGTGAGGTTCTGTGGTGAGCCCTTAAGGTGGTGCATCATGACTCACATTTTCACTGTTTTTCATACAACCTCATAACTGATTATGACGTTATTACACAATTTTCATTAGATATTTTGGAAACAGAGTAGTTATCTTGTGGATATTATCTAGGTTTCCATAGAAACCAATTTCTAAATTTGTGTTAGTTTTACACAAATTTAGAAATTGGATCCAGTAAAAACCTCTGAAAATCTCCTATTTTGTATGAACTTTAACATTTCATAATTTGGCTAAAAATTAAAAAAGTCAAAAAAGTAAAACTATAGAGACCTTGCAAATTTTATTAAGATTCTAAATGACAACTTTTTCCAAAAACTTTTAAGGGTTTAAAAAAAACAGCTATTTCCTGGAGCAAGTTTTGTGAAATCTTCGAGTAAATCTCGGCATTACCGAATATTAACAGAGTTTTCAGGCGTTATCTCTCTTTTTTTGCGTTGCCGTTTCGACAAACATCGCGTTGGATTGTATTAAATGAAGTTACAAGCTTTTAAACTATTTTCGATGTTTACGATAGGCGAGTAGAAAAGGACCCTCTTAAGGACAAAGGTGTGCCTGGGAAGTATGTGCAGTTGAACCGAGCGATGTATAGTCGATGCAGTACGCAAGTCCGGTCTACAATTGGCACTACTGACAGCTTCAATGTGGCTGTCGGCTTACATCAAGGGTCGGCTCTCATCCCTTACCTCTTCCAGATTATAATGGACGCTCTGTCGTCGGACATTCAGGAAGAGGCTCCCTGGTGTATGTTGTTTGCCGATGACATTGTGCTGGTTGCCGAGAGTGGCCTAGAGGTCCAAAACAGATTGGAGGTGTGGTGGCACAGACTGGAGAGTGTTGGCCTGAATTTGAGTCGAACCAAAACTGAGTACTTGTTCTGCGATTTCGGCGGTCACTCCAATCCAGTGCCTTTAGCTCTCTCTGGAACGCCAATACCGATCTGTTCTGACTTTCGTTAGCTCGCGTTGCTCACCCAACGGGATGGTGAGGTAGACCGGGACGTAACAAACCGGATCAACGCAGGATGGATGAAATGGCGACAGGTCATAGGAACCACTTGTGTCCCACGAATGCCCCTCAAGTTGAAGAAGAGATGAAACGCATATTGCTAAAAAAATTAAGTTTAAATGTGGATGGATGGAGGGGGAGAGACAGGCCAAAGAAAAGATGGATGGATTGTGTAAGAAGTCATATGAAAGAAAAGAAGAGTTGATGATAGCGTGCCGAGTGACAGGACAGAATGGAAGAAAAAAACGTGTTGCGCCGACTACAAATAAAATGGGATAAGGCCAGGAAGAAGAAGACTTTAGTTTAATTCAACTTAATTTTAATGTGATTATTGTTTAATATCGCTATTAATCTATTCAGGGTGTGGCGATAATAATGGTAGTGTGATGTAATTAATCGTAGTGTAATGAAAAGTATACTATAACCTGGCCAGGAGTATGAAGAATGATTGTACCAAGTTTCGTTAATATCCGTCGAGTCGTTTTTGTTTCTATAACGAACATACAGACAGACAAAAATTTTACTGTTTGCATTTTTGGCATCAGTATCGATCACTAATCACCCCCTGATTGTTATTTTGGAAATATATTTCATGTACAGAATTGACCTCTCTACAGATTTATTATAAGTACAGATGTTTGACTGGCCTGTTGGTCTAGTGGTTAGTGGCCCTGGCTGCTATGCTGGAGGTCGTGGGTTCGATTACCACCCAGGACAAATGTTTATGTGATGAACATGATCATTTGTTTTGTCTGGGTGTAATTTATCTATAACCAGCGGCTTCGCCCGCGTGATAGCAGAAAATTATCCCAAGGGAACATACTTCCGGGATAAAAAGTCTATGGTCATATAAAATCGGTTTTGCCATTGAGGCGTGAAGACGTAACAAACAAACAAACTCACTTTCGCTAATTACGTAGACTGCAGGCGGAAGCTCGAAAAAAAACCAAAGTGCTTTAAACTGATGTATTTTTAAACTAAGGAATTACAATTTTTGGTGAAACCTACTCGATGCAAGAATATGGAATGACCGAAAATACTTATAAAAATAACTTATTGCTAATATGCAGTTTTGCTGCGTCGGTGGCTTGTGAGTCGTGGCTGGCCCATGTGTCGACGATGCAGTTTTCATATGTTTGACGTCAATCGAATGAACTGCTGAGTCGGTGATATCCATTTTAATTCATGAATCCCCAAGCGACCACCGGTGGCCGCGCATCTATTGTCTTACTATTGTGTCTCTAATTGACGGTATCTGAAGGGTTAAGTAAGGATATGTATGTATTTAGAAATTTATAAGTGTGTTTATCAGTAGTCTATTACCCATAACACAAGCTCTGCTTAGCTTGGGACTAGACAGCGTTGTGTGATAGGTGTGGAACATATTATTATATTATATTAATTTAAAGTGCACAATTTAATTCGATTTAAAACCAAACTCACACACTGACACACTCTCGTTGACTTCCTCATTCATTAACGTGACTCGCGACCGCGATGCGACGTTGCCAGCTCGCTAACACACACGCGCACATAAAGTGCGTTGCGCACACATGACGTCAGATGCCAAAAAATTGCCCATAACGAAGTGTAAAACACAAATCTTTTATTTTTATTGGCGAGTTTTTAACTGTTTTAAACGGTTTATTTGGGGATTAAAACAGCAACATTTTGGTTGAAAACGTTTTAAACCGGTGGACTTACATCTATAGTTTTGGTATAATAATGACGAGTTGACGACTTTTTACTAAAAAAAAAACACAGAACATAAACATAACACATTCTCCTGACACATGACAAACGTCATGATGACGGCAAACAATTAGTTTCTGATTTTGACCACGCGACCAGTAATCTTGCGCGCTCTCTAGTAAATCTCACTCAACATGTACTATGCAATCTGTGGTTCTTGTAATTCTGCGTGAAATCGAACTTATATTTTGTTTGAGAAAATTTAGTACAATAGGCTGTCATTCGTGGTTTATTTTCGTCATTTCTGAAGTGTTTAATTTCTTTATTGTTAGGGACTTACAAAATTTTTGTATCCTTGAACTTGTTATATTAGTTTTATAAAAAAGCAATGAAACAAACCAAAAATAATAAGCAACTGTTAGAAAATTGCGATCAACCAAAATCATTTGCATGAATTTCAAAGTTGATTGTGTTGTTCAGTTATTTTTTACGTTTCTGGGACAAAGTCAAGAATGTCTGGATAGTAAATGGCCTCTATGTGTTGTGTTAAGGCGTAGAAACGTGCAGTTTTATAGTTTATCTCAGAATTTAACATGGCACATTTTGGGAAACGCGATGTTACCTACAGCGCACTTGACAACGAATTAACTCCGCCACTGGCGGCACTGGCGGAGACCACGAATGCAGCTCCAACTTTTGTTACCCTGGACCACGAGCATGAAGATGCCAACAATGTTATCATCCATAAAGTGCCCAAAAACAAAGGTAAGAAAGCAAAAGACATGTTGTTTCCTCTAGAAGTCTTTGTTCATTGTCTCGTGTTCAATGTTAGTAAAGAAAATTTAGGCGTGTTATTTTTGTGTGCAAGGACATTTATAATTTTTGCTGTATCATCAATTCAGATGCCTGAAATAATTTTTTCTTCCCAGTATGTTTAGATCCAAATAAAAATTAAAAAAAAAATCACATTAAAGCATGGTATTTTTTTCTTTCAGGAGGATGGACTCATATAGAGGATCTAGACTCATTTTTTACAAGAATGTACAGATACTATGTTCGTGGTGGATTTTATCCAATGATAATGTCTGACTTATTTTATTTGTTGCAATTTATTTTCATAGTGTGGTTTTCATCATTTTTGGTGTATTGTGTAAATTACCCAAGATTATTTAGGATTGATCCTAATGCCAACAGAAGTGAAAAACTTAGCTTAAATGATGTTATATTAGCTCCTGCAGTGTGTGTGCAGGGTGTTGATTGGCAATGGTAAGTAGCTGCATATCAGAGATTCTTTGAGAATGTCAATTTTTCATTAAATTCCCAAGGCAATTACCCAGGAGAAACTAAACTACTATGTACTTACTACTTCTAACTTCTATGCTCCTGTTTTATCTGTTCAGATTTAGAAGACCAAATCTTTTTATTTGCTAACCAATTACTAAAACTATTACTTACTAAGACTAAAACAGACCTGGGCAAACTATATGTGCAACATAGATGCTGGTTCATCAGGTTTAGGCCTGCCTAGGTTAGCTAAGTTGTTGCACAAGTATTTAAAACTGCATATAAATTTCTGTTCTATAAATATTTAAAAATATATTTATATTATAATAATAATATTCCACAACTATCACACAATACTGTCTAGTTTCATATTTCATACTTACATATTTCTAAATACATACATATAAAGATAATTTACACCCAGATACAGAACAAATGATCATGCCCATAATCATTTAGCCTGGGTGGGGATCGAACCCACAACCTATGAAGGCCACTAACTATTAGACCAACAGGCCAGTCAAATAAAGAATGTGGAATAAATTTTTATGGTTTTAATAAAAATCCTGAATTCTATTGTAAATTCACTGCATATCCTGCTTATGCAAATGTTGTGTAATTGTAAAACTAATCTGCTTATTTTAGGTGGTGTCTCGTTGCACTGTGTGCAGTTATTTGGTTGATGAAGCTAGTGATATCAATATACCATTTATATTATGCCTATGACACTAAATTATTTTATAATAATGCATTAAAAATCAATGAGGTGAGTAAAATAAACGGTATTCCTGTATTTTTCTGTTTTCACTAAGAAATAAAACAATAGTACATATTAAAATATGCCATTACTTTATAATTAACTGACTGTATGTTTCAGAGTGACTTGGTTTGGATGAACTGGTCTACGATACAGGACAGAGTAAGAGAAGCACAGCCAGAACATCACATGTGTGTTCATAAACAAGAGATTAACGAATTAGACATATACCATCGCATACTCAGGTACTTTATTATATTGTTTACCTCAAAACTGAAAACAATCTGCTTTAGCTGCATATAATTGATGGAGCACATTATGTTTATATAAATTAGTGAATCACACAATTTAGGCATGCGACAGGTGCAAAATTCACCAGTGGCTGTTGTTAATTCATTATACCCCAAGCGAATGCATTCGTGCTGTCATTGTCTTACTATTGTGTCTGTAATTGACAGTATCTGAAGAGTTAAAAATGGTTAATTGCAAAGAAAACCTATTTCATTTTCCTGCTCATGTCTCAAAGGTATTAAAGGTTTTATGATTATACATCCATAAATAATAATAATATTCCACAACTTTAACACAGCGCCATCTAGTCCCAAGCAAAGCAGAGCTTGTGGTATGATTACTAGACAACTGATAGACTTATTTATTTCTAAATACATACACATCTATCTATATATACAAAAAATGAAACCCGTTTTCCGTTGTCACGACATAGCATGAAAACGGCTTGACCGATTTGGCTGTTTTTTTTTTGTTGTGATTGTTATTGTGAGGATAAGCTACTCATGAAAAAAAAAGTTAGGGTAGTGTAGGGTAGAGTAAAGTAGGGTAGAGTAGGGTAGATTAGGGTAGAGTAGGGTAGAGTAGGGTAGAGTTGGGTATAGTAGGGTGGAGTAGGGAAGAGCGGGAGCGAAGCCGCACGGGCAAAAGCTAGTTATAGATAAATTACACCTGATCAATATGGTCATCATTCAAACATTTGTTCTGGATGGGGATAGACCAACAGGTCAGTCAAAATATGACATAATATTTATATATGGTCACTGGTGATCTATTCCAGACAAGATAATGATAGTGTGGACCTATTTGCAACAATTAAGCACCCAAGAAAGACTACATGGAAACTCAAGGGTTTTGAGAATAACTAAGATCTTAGTTTCAATTAGTTGTTTTAAAGAAAAATGATATTTGGTAAGGAATTCTGGAGAAAAAATAAAACAAAGCTTTTCCTTGTGTGCTTAATTTTTGCAAATAGGTTACACTATCTCATGATGATGTAGTACATTGAGTTACCAGTAACCCTGTAGAGTCATGACCCAGATTGTGTTCACTGTTCTGTTTCGAGATCAATAATACATCACTAGAATAACATATTACTTGTAATGCATTGAGTATGTACGTACAGTTATTTATGCTTGGGTGCAATATCCAATGGAACTTGTTCTGTCTTTATCTGAATTACTTACTAGTACTTCATTCTATATTGTTGAGGAAGTCATAAATGTAATATAGATCAGTTTGATAAATAGACGTCTGCATGCATATTTACACTCTCTAAACCACATGTGAGAACAACAACATTGGCAAATTAAGTCAGTCAGTAAAAGTCTGACGATGTACAAAGCATACTATTAATATTATCTGTGAGGTAACAGACAATAGCTTGGCAAAAAAAAAATCTTTCAACTTTACACAAAATATACACTTGGACATGGAGCTGTGGCCCTTATATGGTACAATGAAAGAGTAATGATATAACAACTTTTATTCTTACAGATTTACAAATTATATGGTGGCAATGGTCAACAAAAATTTACTGCCTCTGCAAATACGTGTGCCTTTTATTGGTGATTTTCACTATTTATCTCGGGGCTTGAAATGGAACATAGAATTTTTGTTATTTTGTAAGTATGACGTTTTCTTTAATACTAGCTGTCTTGCGTAAGGTTATGCTTATGGAAAAGACTATACCTGCCCCCCTAGCCAAGTTTCGTGTCGAATTCCGTTTTCCAATCGTTAACGCCTCGGTGTCAGCAATTGTAGAAAACGTTAAGTTGGCAGCCATGTTGACGCGCCTGAGTCGGTCGCTCGTTCTACAATGTAACGTTTGTATAACAAAGGATGTAGCGTTCAACATTGTAGAAACGATTGTGAACTTGGCTAAGAATTATGTATTTGTTTGTTCTGAACGCTGAGATGATGTCATTCCCATATATTTGATTAGTTCTCGACTAACGTTAACGATTACAGATTATCAACTTGGCTTGGGGTGCTGTATTTTAAACATCATGGTAAAGTAAAGCAAATGCGCCTCTGTGTTTTTCTATATTACTGCAGCATTTTTAAAAGTTATGTTTAATTGCTGGCGTTATTTTTATGATTGTGTATAATAAATACCATTGCATTCCTCCCGCAGATTCGCCCGCGTAGGTACATAAAATATAGCCTATGTCACCCAAAAATAAAGCAGCTTTCTATTGCTGAAAGAGTTTTAGCAATCGGACCAATACTTCCAGAGATTACCTCCTACACACAAACTTACAAATTTTACCTCTTTATAATATTAGTATAGAAGTATAGATACATTTTCCTGTGCTGAATACAGTGCTATTTTATGAATTACCTTTATTTACTTTTGTTATATCTTTGTAGTGTGTTAGACCATTGCGGCATTGCTCAATTGAAATATAATTGGTATAATTGGTTGGCACGTTTGGCGCACTGCTTTCGCGATTGACTGCTGTGCTACGAGTCGCGGGTTCGATTCCCGCGCGGAATAAACATCCTACAGAAAGTTGTTCCGGGATGTTTTCTTGTCTATGTGAATTTGTTGGGTTAATAGGACACCAAAGAGAAACATCGTTTTAAGGATTTCAATGATAATTGTTTATTATCCTTTTCATTATTTTGGAAGGTGTGTTTCAGTAATATTACGTGAGACGTGTGCTCCTAAGCAAGGCTAAAGGAATACAGTAACTACCATACGAGATTTCAGTTTAGGGATTTATGTTATGTTTGTTATCTAGCTTTAAGTATGCGTCTTCTTTCGCGTAAATAAAATGTTTTTCTTTCTTTTCTTTCTTTCAGTTAAGTGGTGACCCGTCACCACTAAACTGAAACCCCAGAGTCCCCGGACTCTGTTCATGAAATATAATATTTATTGCTTACAAAGAGAAAGACCAAGTTGAAGCAGGATGAATTTGTTTTTGTTATATTCCAACAGAATTAACATGATTGTGAACGAACACAAACTACGCGAATAATTTTTAGTGTCGGAAAAGTTTTCTAAAAAATAAAATAATAATAATAAAATACTCATGTTAGCATTTGCTAGAGTACCTTATGTGTCAATTGGTATAATAACAAGGATTAAAAACGTGTGTATGCTCGATAAACAGACAGTCCATGGAGTCCTTGGGAGAATTGCTGGCAGTTGCGTGCATGTTACAAGGATCATTCAAAACGAATGTTGCTCGCTCGCCAGCTTGAGAGACAGATATTATGGCTGGCCATCGTGAACTTGCTGCTCTCGCCACTTATACAGGCATGGCAGATACTCTACTTCTTCTTCAATTATGCTGAGGTACGTTTCCATCTATTTTGTATACTAATTTTTTTGCTCATTTAGAAATTATGGTATAGAATTAACTATTATATTGTCCAACGTTGTCTTTTATTTTTTTTACAATTCATTTCTTTATAATTGACTAGCAAAAGCTAAAAATACGCGGGGTCGCTCTTGCCAACTAAATAACCCTACCAATCCTTATGTATTACACTGGTCAACACTAGTTTTGGTGCCAAGAAGCTGTATTGTTTTTTTGACTTAAGACCATAAACTGATTACATTAATAGCAAAAAGATATTTATCCTACGTGTAGTTTTATAGATTTTGTCTTGAGAAAAGTCTTCTAAGTCTTCTAAAGAAAAAAACAAATTTACATAAAAAAAATATTTATTACAATATTAATTAAATAAAAACTTTCTTTTTCGCGACTTTCGAGTATGAGGTGTGGTGGGACTATCACGTTGCATCCCCCAGCAATAGTCAGCCATCATATGCCGATCCCATCGGCCTTGGTACCTGTCTTCCATAGTTTTTAGGTCCTGGTGAAACCGCTCCCCTTGTTCTTCGCTATAGGATCCAAGATTGTCTGGGAATTTGTCAAGATGACTGTGAAGGTAGTGCACTTTGATGGACATGTTACATACTAAGTTTTTAAAATTCTCTAGCATACCATTTACAATTTCAGAGTAGTTACTCGACTTGTGATTTCCGAGAAAGTTTTTGGTAACTTCAACAAACGATGTCCACGCGAGTCGTTCCAAATTGTTCATTGTACTTAAGAAATCAGTATCTTTTATTAATATTCTTATTTGTGGGCCGTCGAAAATTCCCGCTTTTATCTTTTCTGTGCTCAGACCAGGAAATTTTCTCGTAATATAAGAAAAACATTGCCCATTTTTGTCTAGCGCTTTAACAAATTGTTTCATAAGGCCTAGCTTTATGTGCAAGGGGGGCAGTAAAATTTTATCTCGTGATACCAAAGGCGGATTTATGATATTCTGCTTTCCCACTTCCATCGTCTCACGTACGGGCCAATCTTTATTTTCCCAGTGTTGATGTTTGGCACGACTGTCCCACATACAATAAAAGCATGGGTATTTTGTGTATCCACTTTGCTGTCCTAATAAGAAGTTAACCATTTTTAGGTCAACACAAATACTCCATTCGTGTTCGGCATATTTTATTTTGTCTAGCACAAGTGAAATGTTTTGATATTCTTCCTTTAACTTTGTTGAATGAGCAATGGGAACTGAACCATGTTTGTTGCCATTGTGTAAAAGGACACACTTAAGGCTTCGTTTAGAGCTGTCTATAAAGAGGCGCCACCAAACTACCTTAAATTTATTTATTTATTCATACTGGAAACGTATTTGTCTGTTTGCTATCTGCGCAAACGACGAGCTCAATAAATTTCCATCTATATAAATTTACATAGATGTAAATATACAGAGGTACATGCTTATTTGCTAGTTTTTATAGGACCGCGTCAGAAACTTAGCAACTTTGCAGACAAAAAAAATGCAATGTCAAATTCCGTGATTTTACGTGATACCATTAATATAATGTTAAAAACCCCATCCACATGTAGTGTAATATACCTTCAACAAAACATGCTTTTTGTTTCGTTACTATGTCACAAGAAGCTAATAGGGATCATCACAATTTTGTTAAATTATTGGATCACCGTCATCTTCTTGCCCTTGTCCGATGTTACTAGGGTTCGGCGCAAAACGTATTTTCTTCCGTTCTATCTGATCGACCGTCATTTTATCACTGGCTGCCTTTTCTGCTAAAATCGCAGAACAAGTATTCAATTTTATTTCTGCGCCAATGTAGGTCAACACTTTCCAGTGTTTTATAAAAATGGTTTATTTTGTGTAATACTGTTTTCCTAAAGTCCTCCTTGATAAATCATGTGTGTGTGATATTTCAGTTAATAAAACGATCGCCCGCATCCCTGGGTCTTCGAACATGGTCGTTGTACGCCCGCATCACGCTACGTCATTTCAACGAGTTGGAACATGAGCTAAGGGACAGACTCAACAGAGCTCACAAACCAGCTACCAAATACCTCGGAAGCTTCTCATCACCCATCACAACTGTTATTGCCAAGTAAGAATTTTCTGACTAAATAACTATACTTTAACCTTTCGAATACCGTAATTAGAGACACAATAGAAAGACATTGAGAGAGCGAAAGTCGGCGTTCGCTTGGGGTTTAATGAATTAATGGTGGTAACAAAACAAAAACAAGCCAGAAAAATTGTATGACTCTAGTGCCCTGTTACAGAGAAGAGGGACAAGTCCCAGCTGTGAAATCATTATAGGCTGATAATGGAACCATGGTTGCCCCAAAACTTCTGGGCACTTCACTCTGACAGCAAAATCCACTGTCACTTTTGGTTTCATAACAAACGACATAAATAATGAAAGATTAACTTATTCAAAGAAATTGTCTAGATTGTTTATCATCATACGCAGTTGTGTGTGATTCATAATTCACTGACTCTGATATATTCTAGAGACATAGACTGTAAACAATATTTAGAGATATTTATCTTTTACTTAGTACAAATCAAAGTAGGTTTCTGCGTCTGTTTATCCACTCGCTCTCCCTAAACCACACAACAGGTTTTGATACAGTTTTCACTTGTAGAAAGAGCAATATGCGAAGATGGTTTATGTGTGTAATATTGCATCCGTGTGAAGCCGAGGCGGGTCATTAGTGTTATCTTAAGATATCATAGTTGCAATTTAGATGTAGTTTATTGCAGTATGCAAATAGGAATTGGAATAGAGCTAAGGTGGCTCATAGGTCACAGTATTACGATACTTACATTACAATTTTAAAGCAAATATTTTAGGCTTAAAAGCAGTCATGCAACAGACCGCAAAAATCAGTATTTAGTACATTATATTGGAATGTGCACTAACTACGTAATTACTAAGTATTAAAGTAGGACGTATTCTAATCATGTCATTACAGTAATTGTAACTGCGCTAAAGTATTTATCTAGCAAAATATATTGCGTAAACAATGCCCTGCTAATTTTACGTAGCTTTAGTTTTGACAAAAATAAAACTCATGCGATTTGGCACTTATTCCATTGCTCATTTGTAACACAATGACGACTGTCTGTCGTGATGCGTATTGCGCATCTAGCTTTATCTCTATCGATGACTTTGGCGTGCGCATTGTTTTATATCCAACAGCTTATTATTGCTATGATACAAACTACATAAGGTTTTCCTGTTCTTTTTCATTTTTGTATTATTTATTTATTTATTTCTTTCTTTCTTTTTTTTGTCATTATCTATTTCCTGGTAAAAGGTAGTTGTGCTATTTTTTTTTGTACTATTTTCCAGAAGGTCTGTGTAATAAATAACTCTAAATTTACTTAAGTTAATATAATATTGCGTTCAATCTGCCAAAGAATACATTCCCATAACATATCGCCATCATAATCATACTATATCAGAATCACCACCTACTGGCCTATACTATTTTGTGTGTCACCCATCCCGGTGTTTCCTAAATTTAGCGATATCGTCGACCTAACGCGCTTTTGGACGTCCTTCATTTGTATGACCCGACCTTGACTCCTATTCGGTCAACACCTAACTCTAGCAGCCTTTTCAGCATCTATACTCAATACTTTATTACATTCCATATTGTGGACATAGGTATGGTGGTATAAAAGTATTTAAGATCAATATGGACCCTGTCGGGCGCAGTAAAGTAAGGAGAGAGGATAAGGCAAAATTACAATTCATGGAATTTATTATTATTATTGGCAGATCTATTAGATGTAATTGAGTATGTATATGAGCCATATCGGCTAGATATGTCCTAACAAATTCCACTTAAGTTATCGCCCGGTTACTGACTTCGACGTCGTGTGTGGAAACGGGCCCTATGCTCAAATAGTCAGTCACATTTATACATTTCTATTAGGGATGCCTTAGCCGGAATGTTGAAAGGCACCAAAAAAAGTGTGTAATTCAAATTTTGGTTATCAGGTCAGAGTCAAGTTGTTTTTAGATTAAAATATGATTGGCGGGCGTAATACGTATTTATTTACGGAATTATAATTATTAAAATCGTCAATAACCTCATTGCGTCTTACAATCTAATGTAAAGAGTTTGATGAAAAAGCCTACATTATATAATTTCTTATTATATTGATTTATTTTCAGGAATGTGGTATTTCTATCTGCAAGTGTTTTGGGCGTACTCGTCGTGTTGTCGGTGTACGACGAAGATGTGCTCACAGTTGAACACGTACTCAGCATCATCACCATACTCGGCTGTGTTCTGGCTGGTGCCAGGTGAGTATATCATCTTCTCAGCCTCATGTCATGTTCCTGCTTACGCGAGTAGATGTTAAACATACCTCAATAAAAACAGTTAAACCTCTTTCGTTTTCGAGTCCATTGTTAACTGTTTATGTAATTTGGTTTCAGTAGGTTGCCACATTAATAACTTTATTTCTTGCAGTAATTTGTAATTACAGGTTTGGTTTGTTTACTAATGACGTGTGTTATAATGTTCTCATTTTGTACGGTATATATTTTAGATCAATACTCATGGTTTTTTATCGACTTCGAAAAGGAGGAGGTTCAATGTTCGCCTGAAAGTATATATATTTTTTTAATGTGTGTTCACTGATATCTCTGTCAAGGACCGATTTTGAAAATAGGTTTTTTGATTGAAAGGTTATACTTCCAAGTTGGTCCCATAGTAATATTGTTATGATCTGATCATGAACTTCGAAGATATGGAACAGAACCCCTCATAGGATCACAGCAGATCTGTCGTAACAAGTAATTGATTTGTTCGTGTAGTTGATGACTGACTGAAAGAAAATCGAACTGATCTGATGATGAAGCTGGAAGGTAAATGAATATGGTCATATTTGAATTGCGCAAATATGATCATATTTCTGAATTTCGTATTAAGCTCAAGTGGCTGCCAATCCGCCTTCGCCGGAATGTTCATATTTTATCGTTGCTTGAGTGTCCTGTTTATTCCTACAACCCCCTCTTTCTCTTTCTTTTTTTAAAAGAACGTTTTAAGTTCATTCATAACACACATTCTAAACACTTGAGATCATCGGAGAATTTGACCCTTTAAATGCCCTTGCGTTCTACAAAATTTTGCGATAAGTCGTTTGCGATCTAGGCGGTGCGTTTGTGGAATACGTTGCCATTACCAATTAGGCAAATACTTTTTTTAATTCATGAAATCATCATCATCATTATCATTTCAGCTGATACACGACCATTGTTGGTAGGCCTCCCCCAAGCGTAATTAAATATTATATATGTGTATAGATATATATAAAATTATTAATTCATATAAATAAACCAAATATCCTCGCTCCTTCTTCATCCAACTAAACAGCTTGTGCAACGTTTTAGAGTACAAATAGACCTTAAAATTGGTGTTGTGGCGTTACAACACACCTGCCGATACCTACTGCAATTTGACGTGTTTGCATCTAAAATGTTTTTGTTATTTGAGACAAAGTTTGTCGCATAACTTACATTGTCAATATTAAGCTCGCCAATTTTTCATTAAACAACTTTCAGCAGGTTTGTTGCTATTTTTAAGTGCGATATGAAAGTAGTATGTATTCCGCATTTTAACTAGGTATTCACTTTGTACTACTCTGTCAAGAAAGTACCGGGAAAAGATCAATAATACACAAAATGTCTGTTATTCATCCAAATTTATTTTATCACCTTCAAAGTATGCTCCTTTAGAAACGATACACTTGCGCCAACGAATAATCCATTCATCAAAACATTTTTTAAACGCTGCTTCCTGAATTGAGTTCAGTTCTCGCCGCGAATTCTCCTTTATGTCTTCTATCGATTGAAAACGGGTGCCACGAAGTGGTAATTTGAGTTTAGGAAAAAGAAAAAAGTCAGCAGGAGCCATATCTGGTGAATATGGTGGTTGCTGGATGGTGTTTGTTGAGTGTTTGGTCAAAAATTCGTTCACAATGATAGCCTTGTGCGAAGGCGCGTTGTCGTGGTGCAAAATCCAAGAATTTTCTTTCCACAAATCTGGCCTTTTTCGTCGAATTTGCTCACTTAAACGCCGCATAACGCTCAAATAATATTCTTTATTTACCTTTAGACCTTCCGGTAAGAATTCAGAGTGCACAACACCGCGATAGTCAAAGAAAACAGTCAACATGACTTTGACTTTTGATCGACTTTGGTGTGGTTTTTTCGGTTTCGGATCAGTTGGAAGGCGCCACTCCGAAGCTTGTTGACTAGTTTGCATGTCAAACTCGTAAACCCACGTCTCGTCACCAGTAACAATGCGTTTCATGAATGTTGGGTCCGAACTGACTCGTTCTAGCATGTCCTCAGCGACTTTCATGCGATTGAGTTTTTGGAGAAAATTCAGATCTTTTGGGACTAGCCGAGCATGTTGCTGCTCGGCTAGTCATACCCAAATGATTAGTTAAAATGGTACGGATCGACTCGTGAGATACAGAAAGTTCGGCGGCTATCTCTCTCAGAGTTGAATGGGGATTTTCAGTCACTATTTCCTTCACTTTTGCGATGTTAACTTCAGTTGCAGACGTTGACGGCCTACCAGAGCGAGGCAAATCTTCCATCACATCTCGACCGCTTTTGAACGCTTTGAACCACTCATAAGCACGAGTTTTTGATAAAGTCGATTCACCGTAAGCCTTCTGTAACATTTTCAGTGACTCCGAACACGAAATTCCATTGGCGATGCAAAATTTAAGACAAACTCTTTGTTCGATATTTTTGTCCATTATGAAATTCGCAATACACACTATATATGATATTACTAAAACCAGCACTGTATTTAATATAAATAACAGATGCAACTCAAAGTCCGCGCCAAAATGGAAAACAGTTGTGCCAATCTAACAACTACAAAAAAACAAAAATTTGAATTTGGAACCATAAACAAATCATCCATTCCCGATACTTTTTTGACTGAATGTAGTCGATGTTTTCTTCTCGTAGTTGGGATGTTTTGTGATCAGTCGTTCTTACCTCCGTTTTTTTTAAAACCGTCTCTTGCCCTATGCTTTTGTGCTATTCTTTTTTTTCTTTTGGAATATTTATCAGTGTCGTACTAAGCTTATTTTTTTTATCCCAAACTTTTCGTGGCTTATGGTCTATGTCCACTTGTTGTAGAACATTCTCGATTGTTAAACCAATGCCAATAAATTATTTCAAAAGGTACTTGCTACGAAGTTAAATGATCCCGTTGACCATTGTTTATCGGCGTGGGACTCCGTCGGAAGACATTATGTAAGCTTATTATTTTTTAATAAATTGACGGAACTCAGCAACGATTTATTGTGAATCTCTTAAAACCGGATCTCAATTTATCAAATATGTTGAATTTTAATATTTATTTGTGTTAAAGGCTGTAATGTGTTTGTTTTACATGTCTTACCGTTCATGTGGTTGCTTGAATATATGCAGGTCTCCATCACACACCTATGGCGGTTGCACTAACGTAACATCGCTTTCGCTCCGTTCAGCCAACATTGCACCTTGTGTCACAGGCCACTATAACTTCTTCAATAACTATGTTCTTGAAGTATTTGCTGTAATGAGTGACAGTTTGTCGAAATCAAAATCAGTGTTGGTAAGCTCTGTAATATTCCATTTGAATCGTTTTTGAGGTTTTATTTTTCCAGTTTTGCAAAATTTTAACGAGGCATAGTAGTGGACTATGCTTATTAATTTTGTTTTTTTTTTTGCCATATCTGCTATTATAAGTCATACTCATGATTTCGGTTCTTGAGTGTCAGTATTAGTCCTTATCATAATAAATTATTGGGTAAATTTTACGATTTGTAAATAATCCCCGAAACTAGGTTTGTTTTGTAGAATTATCGATCCATAACGAGGCCAATGTAGGTTTACTGATCTTTGTTATCGTGCTAACTCGTCAGTTGTAGCTTATATAGATGGAATCATAATTATTAATAATATTACCTATGTTATCACTCAATTCTTCCACCACCATTCTAGTTACAATCATATCAATCATCCATTATATCGTATCACCTCGCGTCTTTTCAGATTCGTAATATATGAATGTAAAGATAGTTTAACTACCTTTTGGATGGACGATGGACGATCATAATTTAAATATCATTTTCTTCACAGTTTCTTGAACTTATTGAGTAAGGTTAGTCCTCTTCGACTCTTAGAGTCTAAGTGTTTTGATACTGTATATATTTTAAGGATCCAAAATAAATATAAGAGTAGGTATTCATATACCTACTTACATTGTTCGCCTTAGTAAAACAAATCATTTACTTTATAATATGTAATAAAAAACATTGGTGTGAAATCACAACTGGTACGAGTTGCATCGATTCGTGGTTATTATTGTAATACGCGAATCGGAGCCGAGTGTAAAGTACAGCTGCATTTTATTTTGTCATTACGAATAGCTTTAAATAGATAATTTATTCAAAGTCAAAAGTCCATATTTCACCAATAGGTCTCATGTTCACACGCTCGTTTTTGCCGTCTAAGTGGTTTAGTCGATAAATGTCAGATTCTACAAATGTCAGATGAGTTTAAAATGCCAGATTTTATAAATGTCAGATTCTGCAAATGCCAGATTCTGCAAATGCCAGATTCTACAAATGTCAGATTCTATAAATGCCAGATATTATAAATGTCACAATTTTGTTACAATTCCAATATTATAATTTCCTTCGCGTGTATATGTCGCAGGTTTTTTACAAAATTAGGTTTTTATTCAAAAACCTAGGTTTTTGATGAAAAACCAGTAGATGACAAATCTTAAACTCTATTTCATCATAAACTTGTAAAAGTTCAGGTTTTTTTATCAAAAACTTGAACTAGTTTAGGTTTATGATCAATCTGCTACTGCCTTTAACGAACCTGTATCGACCAATTAACTTAGTTTGCGTAAAATTGCTTCAAAGATGTCTTTATTTGGAGGTCAAGGTTTTAAGAAATGCTCGTGTGAAAAATCTAAAGTACGCTGCAAGACTAATCGGTCTGCATGCAAAAAAAAAAAATGTTTTATGCAACTCTAGATGTCGCAAGTCTACAAACTGCCATAATAAATTATTTATAATAAGAGATTTATAAAAATAGCAAGCACGTGGTAAACTTTTCTTTATTACATTTTTTTTTTAAATTTGACTGTTTAGTCGTATTTAATAGTAACTAAAAATCAGGTAAAATTGAAACATTATCATAATTAGATTGAAGAACGAGAATATTGATTGGATCATGGATGTAAAACGTTGATAAATAAAAAAATTTTTCTTTTCTACTAAGTTACAAATGATTGTTTTATTTATTTCATTTAAATTGATTTTGTCATAAAACAAAGCAATTTTGTCTAGAACTTGATCATAAACCTAAACTAGTTCAGGTTTTTGATCAAAAATCTGGACTATAACAGGTTTATGATGAAATTGAGTTTAAAATTTATCATCGTCCGGTTTTTCACCAAAAACCTAGGTTTTTGATCAAAAACCTAATTTTGTGAAAAACCTGCGACATATATAAATTTAGCTAATTACCAAAGTAGTTGTTGTTTGTTGTTGTTGTTTTTTTTGCATTAAAAAGTGTAAATAGTTATTTAATGCATTTTTTTTAATGTTCTCTTACAAATATTGCCACCAACATAATACCCGTATAATATGCACTATTGCCATATAAGACACAGATTGCGTATACCAGACTTTTCACGCTTTCTGGCAAGTATCGCCGTGCCCTTGTGGGGGCGGCAGAGACCTCTCGCGCCGGGCCTTGGTTCAGGCCATAGTTCGGAGCGAGGAAGAGAGGCAGGCGGTCGTCTTTTTCTACGAAGCAGTAATGCTAGCAAAAGAGGAGGTCGACCGCATCAAGCAACGGCGCTCTCGCCGCCGCCACCGGGATTCCGATCCCGATTTCAGGCTACTGTAGATGCGGGCTTGCGGCCTGCGAACCATGGGTAGCTCGCTGTCTTAATGTCCCGTAATTGTCCGGACCGAGCCCAAGACGTCGACGGCGCGCACTAATCCCGCGCGCCTCAAGGAGTTGTCAGCAACAGCAGGAGCCGGGCAAAAACCTACTGGGGCCAGGGTAATCCGAAAGGGGCTCGAGCTCCGGTATGAAGGCTAGAAGGACCGGGGTGGGTTTTTAGTCAGTAAGAGTTTGACACTATCTCCCGCCACCCAAGAGCGGGGGTTGTCATTAGATGATTTTTCCCAACATAAAAAAAAGACTTCAAGCTTATTATAGATGTTTTGCATGTGAAAATATCCAGTTTCTTAATATAGATGTTTTACATGTGAAAATATCTAGTTTCTATAAAAAATTGTTCGCGTACACTTTTTAATGCAAAAAAAACAACAACAAAAAGCAACCAATACTTTGGAAATTACCGAAATTTATATATATGCGAAGGAAATTATTATATTGGAATTGTAACAAAAATGTGACATTTATAGAATCTGGCATGTATAGAATCTGACATTTGTAGAATCTGGCGTTTATAGAATCTGACATTTGTAGAATCTGGCATTTGTAGAATCTGATATTTATAGAATCTGGCATTTTAAACTCATCTGACATTTATAGAATCTGACATATATCGACTAAACCGTCTAAGTCTACTGTTATCTTGTCATGGCATATCAAAGTCAAAGTCAAAGTCAAAGCCATTTATTTGCATTAAATGCGGTACAAGAGGTGGTAACTTAATAAAATTGTGCAGACACATTTTGCCATGAGTTGGCATGCAAATATTAAATTGTGTTAAGCTCATAATGATCAAAACTACAAAATTTATCACAAAATTTTCTTTTAAGAAAATATTATACTGAATGAACTCAGCACAGGAAAAATATATTTTTTAATATTGTTACATTTTACAGAAACAAAGTAAAACTTTACTAAATTTAAAATTCTTTTGAACCAATATCCATATGTGCCAGACTTACACTGGGTCAATCAAGCGTAGATATTTAGTACGATAATGCGTGTGCGATCAAGAAGCCCTACACCCTTACTCTAAGTCATTTTAAAGGAAAACTCTCTGCTCTACTCAGTCCCATGAAACAAAAACCTTCATTATAAATAAATAACAACGCGTATTCGTCATTATACGCTTGGTGTATGCCTGCGTGAAGCTTACATAAAAAACTATGAACGAATACGCGTTTATGAAGCTATGCGTTCTTGAACACTAGGCATTAAGTTGAGAAATGACTTAGAATATGGGTGCTGATTTGATTTGTTTTGCTGTAAAATATGTTTTGATTTCAGGGCTCTTATAGGGGAAGAAGAGCGTTTAGGCGGGGGCTGCACGGGCCCCGCGCGGGGCGAGGAGTTATTCGTGCAAGTGCTGGGGCACGTGCACTACCTGCCGGCCGCCTGGAGAGGTCGCGCGCACACCAAGGATGTGGCTGCGCACTTCCAACAGCTCTTTCAGTTTAGAGCCGTATGTATCTCTGTACATTATACTACAGTATCTATATATAGTTTAAATTCGTCTTCCTAGTTGAGTCAAAACTCCAAAATCTTGATCATGGATATGGCGCCGAGCAGCCAGTCTGTTGGTTTTAATACTTATCGGTTACGTCTCGGAGAGTGTGTTTGAATTTATGTCGAGATGACATGTGTCAATGACAATGTACGTTTGTGTGTTTTTTGACGGGCTGCTGCGGTGCATATATGATTGATACAGATGTTTAATAGCGCATCACTGGCATACAAACGCACGGCAGCTAGATACGTTTTCAATTTAGGCGCTTGTTGTCGGACTGCTAACGTACTGCAACCGACCAGCTGCGGCACAGTAAACGTGCGGCAGCGATCCGACATGAAACGTCTAACCCTGCGTTCCTTATTGCGATAAAAGTGTTAATATCGCGAATCCGACCAACGTTCAACATCACAACCATTACTCAATAGCGCTCTCATTTTGTGACTATTTAATTTGGTTGGATTCGCGATATAATCATATTTTACGCAATTCGGAATGCTGGGTAAAATAAAAGCGCCCATAGATAGAAGTGCCTTTGACAGATTGATTGTAGTGTTAGTATTCGTGAAAACCCAATGTGAAGTAAGCTGGAAATGAGCTATCATAATCTAGTTATAAAATGGAATTTACTCTGATTTGCTAAACACAATTATGTGAATTTGTTCACAGGCGTACATATTCTTCGAGCTGCTGAGCCCCCTGCTGTGCCCACTGATCCTGTTCTCGCTTCGTTCGCGTGCTCTCGACATCGTTGACTTCTACCGTAACTTTACTGTCAGCGTGCTCGGCATTGGTGATGTTTGCTCTTTCGCACAGGTATGACGTATAATAAGTCAACTAAGAAGCGGGTTTTCTACCTCAGAAGTGGTTTATCCTAACTCACTGGAGAGCTTAAGAGAGAACGTCTCCGTCGTGGTCGACCGCAAGGAAGCTTACGTGACGATCTGACCAAATAAGTGTAGCATACGACGTGTCTGGAGATGCCAGAAGAAGCAATGGTTTAGAATGGGAAAATCAGAAGGAAGATCCTTTGCTCAGCGATGTGACTCCAATCCCGCAATTGCGGGATCGGGAATACGGGGTTACTCATGTGGGATCCCACACATCTGCGGGATAAGAAAATTGGATTCCGACGATATGCGGCCATTTAGTTTATTTATTAACGTCCTCATTCACAGAAGCAGCTGATTTTATATGGGACTAGCTGCTCCCAGCGGCTTCGCCCGCGTGATAGCAGAAAATTATTCCAAGGGAACATACTTCTGGGATAAAAAGTATCCTATGTCCTATTCCAGGACATGGTCTATCCGTGTACCAAGTTTCATCAAAATCGGTTTTGCCATTTAGGCGTGAAGACGTAACAAACAAACAAACTCACTTTCGCTTTTATAATATTAGTAAGGATGGCATTTACATAGGTATGGAACAGTTTAGTGCGCAATTCCGACTCGCACTTGCGCGGTTTTTTTTTAATTTTTGGTTGATACTTGATGATTTCAGCTGGACATCCGTCGACATGGCCATCCTGACTGGCACACACCCGGGAAATTGAAAGGTACGTACAGCTATTAGTTAAAGCAGAGATTAACTCAATATTTAGTTTTACTCGAAATTACCATCTTGAATGTACAAACTATACTATACAACACAACTTTTAAAACTGTCACTATGATACTTCTTGTTTCTGTATAATTTTGGCTCCAGCCTTTAATCTGATCACTTAAGTTTCCATGAATCCATTATGTGCCATGTTCTGACCATCCATTTGTTTAGTTTAGTTAACACGAAGCCAAAATCAGGGGCCATCATGATTTTGTGATGAAACTTAGGTTTTTAGTTCTTATTCAGTTTTAATACGTCATATGTATTACTAAATAAAAAACTAATAAAATATAAAAAAAACTAAAACACCCTGGATTTATTTGGAATAATGCTAACAGTTGCTGCCTAATCGTCTGTGTACTCTGTGGTTTATGATGTTGCTAGATCTCTAATTAATCTTATTAAACAGGAGGAAATGGTAACACTCAGTACGACCAGGGTGAGGGCGGGAAGACTGAGCTGTCTCTGGTGGCGTTCTCCTGCCGCCACCCCGGCTGGCAGCCAACTGAACCCTCGCAGAGGCAATTCCTTCGCTCTCTGCGCCAGAGCATGCACCACGCCGTACCGACCAATAACCATCTCGTAAGTACACGCACCTTTTCTCGTATCGGCTTTAAATCTTTACTTTTTCTTAGCGTATCGATGGCAAAATCAGTCAAATTCCTTGCCCAGCCCAGAAATCGGCCACGGCAATGCCGTCCGCTGATGCTGTCATTAAACATCTTTACTGTTTAGGCCCTATAGGTGGCCACAATTATTGCGGCGTCGGAGGCTTTGTTCGTATCATTCATCAGAAATGCAGGTGAATGGACATTTTAGATAGTCCAGCAAACGGAACATATTCTGATCAGGGACACATTCGCAGAGCTTATTGGATAAACCAATAATCCCACATTTCACCATAATAATATCTTATGGAACGTGAATAAATAGTACATGATTGTAGTAGCAACTAAACTAGTGCTTGACAGCGATCCCACCTGATGGTAAGAATTGATGCAATCGTTGATGGTAAGGCGCACTAGTTTATTAAGAGCCTATTCACTCTAGCCTTGAAGAAAGAAGCCATGTGAAGTTAGATTTCGTCAAGTCAACTTATATGATACAAAGTATTTAAACCCTACTTATTATATTTTTTTTACATGAAACAGCCACAATCGACCATCACATATAAAGTGAGGGAAAAGATAATTAGCATAATCAGTCTTCTGGCCTCTTCTCTAGGAAAGGGAATGGACTGTAATCTACCACATGAATTTTTAGGTTCTAGGTCCTGCCATATCCTAACAATGTTTTTCTTCTACGTTTTGTGAGCAGTGGTGATGAAACAATTTACACAAAGATAATAATACCATAGTCAATTAATTTACGAGTATAAAAGGCGTCCCTTATCGATTCTTATAAATTGACTTGTGCATTTTTTTTTTCAGAACAAAACAATGTTGGGTTCATACATTCAACAAAGTCTATTTGGTGCTATCACACCGCTTCCAGCAGTTTTGTCATATTACCCACAACAGAAGCAACAATACAGATTACCGGTAAGTATCGTCTTATCACAAGTTAGTATTATTTTTAAACCCCGACGGAAAAGAGGGGTGTTATAAGTTTGAGGTGTCTGTGTCTCTGTCTGTGGCATCGTAGCTCCTCAGCGAATAGACCGATTTTGATGCGGTTTTTTTTATTTGAAAGCAGACATTATCGAGATGGTTATTAGATACAATTTGTGAAAATCTGTTCCGGTCTTCAAGGTCATCAGCTCATTTGTTGGCTGTGGCAGGGATCTTATAACTTAATGGATGTATACTTTACTAATAAACACATATGTGTGACCTAATGTTTGAAATATTCATGTACCTACATGCCGACGCTATCAAGCTGGCCTGATGATGGAGGTCGGAGGTAAGAGACGTACCCTTGGAATGCGTATTAATAAACCAATCCAGTATCGGCTTATTTAGTTTTATCTTTGTCTCATGACGATGAGAACCTGATGACGAAGACCTGATGCTAGAATTGGGAGGTGGCTGATGGAACCCTGGAATGCCTTCTAGTAAACACATTGAGTTTGGGCTCATTAGATTCGTCTTAACCAATTGGTTTACTTTTTATAGATATTATGCGTCGGGGGTTTAAAAAAAAATAGTTTTGCTATTATTTATGTTGTCATTGTTGTGATATTATGGTGCTAGTTGTTTAGCATATTTATGGGTGAAACTTTAATAATGCTTTGAATATACGGCAATATAATGATTCCATGTCTGGTTCCACCATCTACCAAGTGACGTCCTTCTAATTGCGTTTCTGGTTTTTTATTTATGCGAATACGGAAAGGGTAAGTTTGTGAGCGGCTCAACCGATTTTGGCGAATGAAGTGTTAATCTATAAAAAAAAAACTGATACATCTAACGTAATATGTAAAAAGAGGGGTCTCCATTGTTGGCAATAGTATCGAGTGGGATGTCAGACGAAAGAGGAGAATTTCAATTATGTGAACATTGTACAATAAAAACAATTTTACAATGTTCTATCGTGGTTTTAGTTTTAACTTTGTACTACGTTCATCTCGTTGGCGTAAAAAAGGTTTGCTTCCTCGTCCATGAGACTGTAGAATTCACTTTGTTAGCCGTGACGTAATAAAGGTTATTATTGTTATTTTATAGGATATGGACGAAACAAGCGACGAGGACGAAGCTCCGCCAGCAGGCTCGGCGCATCCAGAAGGTACGACGAGCACTCCCATGGGGCTGGCGGGAGTGAGCTCGGTGCTGGGGGCGAGTGTCGTGAGTGGGGACGCGCCGCCCCGGCAGCCCGGCGACGACAACCAGGACATGTCTGTCAGCACGCTGCATCTCTACGACCTGCATCTCACACAGGTACCTTACCTTTAACTATTATGCGCTTATTTGTTGACCATCAGAGGTGCGGTTAATGACAATGTTGTGGTTACGTGGGTGAAGGTGTAAGAACTGCAACAGCATCCTGACTACCGCGATTGAATCGCTGCAATGTGTCTTCGTGGGCAGCTTAATTTTGGGGTGGTGCAAAGAACAATGCAAGGTGTAACTATATGTGTATTTATTTTTCAGGCGGGCCAGAATGTTTCCTGCTGTACGAACAAGTGCAGCACGCGACGCGAGCGCAGCGGGCGCTGGAGCAGCACCGAGGGCGAGGACACACCGCTGCTCCACCGGCCATAACACCGGTGCCTGCTGTCGCCGCGTGGCGCCAAGTACCCCGTCTGGGTATAGCACACGCTTAGACAGTGCGTAACAAACAATCTCTCGTTTGTATATGCCAGTGTTTGGGTTTCATAAGTTCCTCGTATATCTACGATTTAACGTACCTTTTAGTTAATTTCACTATCTTATTGTATTTTTTTATTTTAATCCCTGACATAAGTTTTTTTTTGTGATGGTATTCGTAATTCAAAACTATTTACAATTTATTTTTATCGTAAATTCTGTCATTTGTTTTCATTGCTTTCGGTTATTGTTTGTTTGCAGCGACTTTTTCTAACCGCGTGTCATACTCAGACTACTCGTGACAAATTTATATACTTTGTTTTAATTTGAAGTAAAGTGGCCCACAATCTTTGCGAGAGCGGGTATTTCCAAAGTAATAAAAAACATAAGTCCTTTGTGTTTGGCCACTTTACTGAAACTTAAGTGTCAATAAATGGGGTGCCATCAATTGGGCATATTATTTTATAACGTGATTTGATAGCAGAACACACTTTTTATAGATAATTACTAGAACCTTAGAACGCACACGTTTTCTTTTTTAATGTCTTTTTATGAGTATATGAACATATGTGTACAGTTATTATTGTACAAAAGTCGACCTAGCTAATCTAATTTAAACTACGCGAGTGTCCAGTTTTAAAAGTTGAGAGATAAACGAGTCAAGTTAATGATACATAAAAAGTTTAGTGAATTTTTGTTCCTGTGTCTTATGATCATAGTTTATAAAAAAAATATTTTACTATCAGCGTTTGCAGATTTATGGGCTCAGACGTTATTGATTTTCTAATTTAATCATCGTTTTGAGATGGGCTCATCAAGTTGTATTTACTCGCGTTTTCAATAAAGTGCCGCCGAATTAGTGTGTAATATAAACTTGATGTAGCATGATTGCAGTCTGTCGGGAAAGTACTATTATTATAGGCACGAACACTACGCGTGCCTAACACAAAAAAAAACGCGGTATAAATATATAGTAATTAAAGAAAAAATTCGTTAAAGTTAATTCTTTATAGTCTTAACTAAGCAATAAATTCATTACATTGTTAAAGTAGCATTATACATAAATACAAAAAAAATATATTTTTATAATATGCACATCGAATCGAAAAAAACTAAAAAAAAGCCTTTTTACATATATTCATTATTTTTTTATTTCATGTTCTTCAATTTATTAACAGTGCCTGTTGTCTATGCAATCGTATTTCGAGTTAAATACAAGAAATTATAGTATTTAAAAAATAAGCGCGTAGTGTTTTTTTTTGTCAGGAACTAAGAGATTGATGATTTAGAAGTTATAAGCAAATACAGGAAAACGAGAAAGGAATTGCAATAAAGTTTTGGCTAATTTGAGAGTAGCAGTGAACAATGCACGGTCAACAATAGAGAGTAGTAATCAGACGGCAATCTAGATATTCAACAAAAGAAAATATTGTTACAAGCCGTATTCTATGCCAAGCTCGGCAATTTCAGCCGAAAGACGTCCACTGTAGGACATAACCTGTGCATCTCACATCTATCGCATTGCCGCGACCTTCACCAGGTCATCGGTCCACCGTGGGAGGCTTTCCAACGCTACGTCTTACGGTACGTGATCACTAGAACCATTCAGCCTCATTGACCATCTGTTCTGCGAGCAATGTGCTCTGCCCACTCTTAAATTCGGTATATCGGGTATCGGCTATGCCGGTAACCTTGGTACTCCTCGATTCATCAGGTTATGTCGGTAACATTGGTACACCTGCGGATATCTTCATTTCTGATGCGATCACGGAATGAAACTCCAAGCATATCAATATTAAAATACATACAAACGTATTGTAATAAAGTTAATTGTCGACTGGTAACTGATCTCTTTATTGACTGACCGTACAAGTTCACGTGTTCAATTATATTAGAGTATAGTATAGTGACTGGTTAAATCATAACAAATAGTTCAAGAGTATTCCGAGCCTTATCTGAGCGCCACCTCGTTATGCTCAGTAATAATTGTCTTATAAAAATACTATAGTTGTAATCAATAAACAATAAAACAATCAACAATACAAACAATAAAATTTAGGAAATATTTTTTATAAAGATTTAAATTCAGCTAGTTATTATGTAACCCAAGCCTGATAAATGAGATTTTTATAACCGGTTGTGTTGTGTGTTTTCCGTAATAGATAGTGATACGAATAAAATACTTGTCAGTGAGTGAGATACGTTCCTGTCGCCTTTAAAATAGTCGTAATGAATAAGGTCACTGACCACGTTCGAGCGGTAACGTCAATAATGGTGGTCTTAAGAGGGACGAAATCCCGACCTGTCTATGGTTAACCTGAGCATGGTTTAAAAGCTTGTTCGTTCATCCAACGCATTGTTTGATAAACAGCCAACGCGTAAAAGAGACGTAACACCTGAACGCTCTGTTAGCATCCGGTAATTCTGGCATTTACTTGATTTTTTTTATAAAACTTGTTTCAGGAAATTTGTGTTTGTTTAAAAAAACCTTTTATAATTCAACATTTCGTTTCTATCGAGTTAAATGTGGTTTCTATAATATATGGGTATATTATGAAGAGCCGAAGCTCACGTAAAATAGCAGATTTTCAAAGGTCTTTACTGCGTTCGTCTTTACTGCGTTCATCATCATCATCATCCTCAAATTTATGATTAAATTTCTATAGAAACCTAGATAATGTCCACAAGATAAACAAAAAACAATAAACAGAAAAATAATAAGATATTTGTGCTTCCAAAATATGTTGAGAAAGATGTGTAATAACAGCGGTTAGAAGGAAAATAATGAAAATGTATCTTGGAGTTAGACGCTCTTAAAATGAAAACTACGGGCCTTAGCGTGGTCATAATCTCGCTAGATGGCGCTGTAAATCAACATTTCAATTAAGCTCAAATCCGTGCAGTGTGAAAGTCGGTTCACACTACATGAATTTGAGCTTGGCTCGTGCTCCGCTCGTGCGCGGCTCCTCCGGTGTAGATCCATCTTAACTATTGTATTTACTGCGATGCAAACCTGTATCCGTTGCTGTCACAAATATCGCTACAACGTATTGAGTGAGTGAGATTAGCTATGTAATTAATTAAACAATATATTGATCGGTAATATGTTATTTTTATTAAAAATTTTAAAGTAAATTCATACACGCTATCGGTTAGTTTATATATTTTTGGACCGTTTATGACTTTAGCTACAGTTATACTTTTATTAAAATAAATTGTAGTTTCTTTAGTCATCCATATTAAAGTACTAATGTTATTTATACTCGCGGATGTAACTCTTGTCTACATAATTTTAAACCTGGCTGAGTGATTTTTTATGATTGGTTCACGAAAAGCCCATTCTTGAATTAAGGCATAGGATAAATTACCACAATAGTGAAATCTGACTGAAAAAAAATGAAGGAATAGTAGTCGTTAACGCAACAGTAAACAGACTTTATCATGTTTGTGAGCTTAGGGTCGTGGCAGACATGAGACTTTGACGCATGAAGCTCTGTGCCTCACAGAAGTCGAAAGCATGAGGAAGAAGGCGAAACAATGCTGCACTTTTGGGCGTGCAGCTAAATTGGGTATTTCACTGTGTTTGTATTTTTATAATATTTTATATTAAATAACAAATAACTTGAAATAACAATGAATATTTTCCTGAAAATAGTATCAGAAATAGTTACTAAATCAAGCAGCAATTAGCATTTCAAATATTGGAATGAAGAAGAGGGGTTAGTTGGGAACATCTCGCAATCTCTTTTGTACGCAAGTAACCTGGTGGTGGTGACGTAACGTTGTAGTGCGTGCGTCCTTCCTCATGCTTGACAGTTTTCCCCTCCACCAGATGTGAAAGGTTTCTAATTTAATTCTGACCCGATTTGAAAAATTATTTTGCTAATTGCGATTATTGATAAAGTTGATTTTTGAAACAAATTACTAAAACACGAGTCAAATATCCAGTTGTTTAGGCCTTGTACTCGTATGATTTTATGCCTAGACTCCTGTATTTAGCTTCATAAACCGGTTGAAATGTCAACCGCAAATGTTAAAATTTTCATATCTGCTATGGCCCTAACATATTCACGCTTGAAAAACGATTGTATAGACATACCATACGCTTATTAGTCAATCGGATTAAATAAGTCATTACACGTAAAATCGCTAGATAGTTTTTCATTATTAAATGATAGATTGTAAGTAACCTTTACACGAATATAGCGTCATTATATTATGATACATTATTCATATATCAAATTATTATACAATATTAAATTCAAATATAGTGGACACAGCTTTGATGTAGGGAGATTCAGTGTTCAATATCTGTGATGGTCCACTGAAGTTATATAAAAGATACGCTTACTAATAAATATTTGTTTATGTACTAAATATGTTAATAATTTATAGTCTCAGCTACAGAAACGCTGGTTTATATTTCAGCGGACTGTGCACACGTTCTAATAACTAATATGTCAAGGAAAAAAACACGTACAAAGCCTTTGGATCTCCCTACAAGATTCAAAATATTCAGCAATTTTAAAAACATACTTTTATTACATATTATGAAATACAAAGTTTACAAGGGATTAAAATAGAACTTATGTATTTTATGCAAAATGTGAGAGTAAATGGGACTTTATAAATATAATTCGTATATTTGAATACTGAACCGTCGATCAATTTAATATGATAGTAATAATATTCGTGTATCTTTTTTATGTGAACTGTGTGTCGCGGCCACCGCCTTGTCTATCAACGTGCACCTTATCTAAAGCAGAAGTCTTACACAACATTTAATAATCCATTGTCCCCTCTTTTATCTAATATTTTATTTCTGGTTAGTCATTGTTTTTGATATACAATTGTTAGCTTTCTCGTTTACTACAAAAATAATTCTAAGTTCTCTACACTCCCTTCAAAAATATTGACCGTTGTATCTAAGCCCGAGTCGGTATACCTCACTAAGCTTGCACAGCACTGTATACTGATGCATTTTTTAAGGACTTTTTGGTGATTTATCTAATATTTTTTAAATAGCCAGAGGACTGTTAGAAAGTAAAAAAGATATCCGTATGATTACATATTTAAACTAATGGTAATCGTACATACATTGTAAGGAATGTCGCAAAAGTCTGATCAATATATCCTGTGATATACATTATACTGAGTTGTCGTTTGCTCGCTGTAACTGTTATTCGTTTTCGTTTTCTGTTAGATATGAGGAACGATGGCAATAGTAACGTAAGTAAACGTACAAGGTTCGTGTTATTTATTCTTTAACACAACGACAATTGCTATCTAAAATTGCTATCTAAAATCGAAAACTCAGCGGCAATTAACATAACGTATCGGATCTTAATGTAAAAAAAATATAAAATTTACACTGAATATATCTACTTGGGTTTAAATACTTTAGTCTTTACATATAAGTTGACTTGACGAAATCTAACTTCACATGGCTTCTTTCTTCAAGGCTAGAGTGGATAGGCTCTTAATAAACTAGTGCACCTCACCATCAGAGATTGCTTCAGTGCTTACCATCATGTGGGATCGCAGTCAAGCACTAGTTTATATCAATTAAAAAACATAAAATCTGGTTTACTAGCAGAAAAAAATAATATATGATACACACGTATACATTTCATACGTCGTCTCTGCTTTGAGGTCCCAATTTAACAAAATGACTTTACTAAAACAATAGTTGCCTTACATAAAAATTATAAAATATATAAAATTCGCAATACACCATAATATTTTTATAAATGAACAATAATATTATATGAATTCATGTTAAAATGTAGTTATATTATATGTTTACACATTATCATAAGGAGGAGTAGGGGACGCCTTTGCCGGCTGTTTGTATCTGTTGTAGATATAGCCTTCATTAAATAGTACAATTATCTATTAGAATAGTTGGCCAGTGTTCGTCACGACGGGTTTGGTCATATTGTTTCATTAACATTTATTACTTGTCTGTTTTTATAATAATATTATTAGCTTAGTAAAACTAGTGATGGAGATAGCTGTGATTGAAAATAAACACATAGGAGACTGCCACAATTATAAAGGTCTGGGCATGACGGTCTGTTCATAAAAATAATCGTCAACGATTCGTTTGAAAGACTTGTTCACACATGCGCCCGTCATTCACGATTCGAAATTAATTACGATTCGAGTAGACGTTCAATATGTAAACCGAATCGTGATATGATACAATTCGTTATTAACGATTCAAGACATTAGAACCCAATCATGATTTTCACACAAAATGTTCGTTAAAAAGTCTCTAATGTGGTTCTGGTAATAAAGTCGTTTTCATTGAAGGATGGACAACAAGTACACACTGTGTTCATCTAATTTTAAAACCAAAGATACGATCCGTCAAATGAATCGGATTTTGGTTGTAGTATCGTGAGTTTTCACGATCCTATTGAATACGACTATGGTTATTTAACTGTCCCTGAAAAAATAAGAACAAATCGTATTTAATCACTATTTGGTGATGTGAAAACATGCCGTAAGAATCATATACGTCATAAATAATATGACGTATCGTAAGATATAGATGATGAATCTTACAACAAAGGAACGATTATTTTTCCGGACGATATAAAAATGATCCTTTAGGAAGCGAATGTAATTTATTATGGCGCTCGTCTTGATGATTTAGCATTTTACTTTCCACGTGTGAATAAGTCCTTCACACGTGAGAGACGTGAAACCCAACATGATATTCGTCGATCCCACTGTGGCTGTGATGGCGGTTTCCTTGTGTGTACCTGTAAATTGACTGTGACATCTTACGTTAAAACCATTTACTGAAAGAACGACTTGATTAATTGTAGTTCACAAATAACAAATGGCAATAAAAATAATACCAATATGTCGTATCGTGGAGGGTTTTTTTTGTATGTTGGTAATAGAACCATATCCAAACGACAATATCGAGGTCACTCGGCGGCTATAAGATAAACATCGGCCATTTTGAAGTCTTCCACGCTTCGCATTGCAATATATAGTATAATAATGCACGTTATTTGAATAAGCAGCGATATACAATTGATCTTCTTCAGTACTATAAAAGTTATCGAAGGAAAACGTAATAAAAAAAGCTATATATTTACACATATGTTAGAATTCATCAATATAGTTTCTGTATTATATATTAATAGTTATCTGAATTATTATTCTTCATAATAATATAGGTACACCACGTCCATGACAGAGCTTCCAAAGAACAGGCCAGATATCCTTAACACAAAGACTATGCGACCTGATTGTTATCGTACAAAATATTATATTATTACTTGCATTAAGTATCAATCAAAGGCGATGTATCCAAAAACAATACCAAAAGAAAATCGGTTGTTCCCTACATTTTTATTGAGTTATGGAAGCAAAGGTGTACTGAACAGCTCATTATTATTTCTCTAAGAAAAAAAAAAAACAACAGGTTATATAAGTACCTACTACTATAAGGTCCTAGCTAGAGCGATCTCGTTGTTTATACTTAAAGCTCTTGTGTAAGGCGACAAACATATAGCTTTGTAATAAATTTGTCGCTTTACACAAATCCCTGGACGAGGTGTTTCACAAAAGTTTTCCACTAATGTAGTTAGTTGTATCTGTAGATAAGTTACATATTGTTTAGATGTTTCATGTTCGGTTATATAATTATTGTGTATTTACTAACTGTCTTAGTGTGCACTTTAAATTAATCCTCTATATACATTTTAGTTATTAGTAAAGTATGTGTGTTATTACATAAACTTGATATAAAGATTATAGTAATAAAAATTGTCTTTCTTAATAATGAAATGGCAGGTTTTTCAAGTTGCCCTACTAAATGTTTGATCTCCGACGCTTTCCATTTCACTATTAATTCGTTACAATTTTAAACCTTCCATTTGAATAAATTATGTACGCTTAATATGACTGGGAGAGTAATTTAGATTTAGGTTTAAATATCTATAACAGTTTTTGCAGATATAAAGCTTATTTATAATAATTTTCATACGATTATTATCTATTAAATTGTTACCCTATAGTAATAATCTTATAAATTAATCAGTATCCAGCTTGTAGTCGGTCGTGATAATATTAGTTATGGATATGTTTGTGTGTAAAATGTATGTGTCGTTGAGTCGGTCGCAGTGCCACGGCCGAACCTTATACGTTTAAAATGTAGTGTTTTAAACTGTGACTGTATAGGCTCAGTCGAGCCACTGGACAATGTAATGTGTAGTAGATGCGTCGCGAAACATATTCCTAGGCCATAAGTGAACACAATAGATTTCGGCGATTGGTTTCACTAAATTTTAAACGTCCGAAAAAAGGCCAAGGTGGCCTTCTACCAAAATGATATTGATTTCAACAGGGCAATCGCCATTAATCCAAAATAAAGTACCCAATATCTAAAGGTTAGGATTTATTTTAAATTAGCTGTTACAATTTAGTGATTTATTGAAATCAATATCGCTTAAAATTACGTTTCCAACAAGAATTTGTGCTCCACAAGAAGTTCTTGATTGAAACCGAATCATTCTCTAATGAATGATGATATTTGTTCTACATTTTGAGGCCTTGTTCTACATTTTTTAATTGGATTGGATTTTTATAAGAATCTTAGTTTATTGATATTGTGACGTAGAAATAGTGTAAGAAATATGTAATATTTTAATAAAAAATGGCTTATTTTCGTAAAAGCAGTTTAAAATTATTAGTATTATAAACTTTTTAAATATCAATTGTACACGCTCATAGTCCGCCTAAAGCAGACATTCGTCAGTGAGATATACAAATACATATTCTATTTGGCAGTTTAATAGCATTCAGAGAAAAGGGCGCGATGCAAGTGATTTAGAATAGTTCTCTCTGAAAGTTTATTATACTTGGACTTCTACTTAGACTTTAAATTGTATTCACTCGACTGTTTCATGATTATTTTTTTTTATATAAAAGAGTCTGTTATAGAATAATTCAGAAAGGAATTATGAGTATTTTTATTCATTATCTGCTAATTCAGTTAGCAATTACTATAAAGATGTAAGGACAGTCTCCTTTTTTTGATGGGAAATCATCGAGTAACTTGTGTTACGCTCGGTGGAACAGACTTTTACTGACTAAAACCAACCTGTGTTCCTTAAGCTGCCTTTTGCGTTCCAGGACCACAGTTTTTTAAAAATATTTTCTTGTAGCGAGGGTTAAAATACCTAAATACACCCTGTACAGCCTAGCGGGCTGTGGGTTGAATTCCGAAAGGGAAACCCAGGGTTCTGAAATGTAAGGTAAAGAAGGTCTAAAATAGCTTCTTTATCGGGTGCAGTTTTAGCAAGTAAAAGTCTGACATGCCCTCCCGCTCCGCCCTAGAGCGTGACCAGTCAGGTGAGCAACCTTAAAGAAACTCCGTTAAAGTATTATTATTCTCCTATAACAATCAAGTTTCTGAATACAATTCGAAGTCTAAACTATAGCCAAAAATAATTAATTGATAAGTTTTTGGGCGTACTCAGAAAATAATTAGTATCTTCATAAAAGGGCTAGATAGCGGTACCTTGAAGTCGTGTATAGTCTGCAGAAATGCTTTTATATAGTTAGGGGCCGCACTATTAAGTGCCAATACTATCCAAATTTCGTCGTGAAAAAGGGATAGTGCTATACGGCCTGTATAGCTTCGTCTCTCTCTCTCTCTCTAACACATACATCGGTCAGCGCACACTAATGTGATACATTTACATAATATTAATTATGTAAGTTATAGCATCTTCACGTACTAAATGCCAAAAAATAGCGGTCTGTTCACATACATTCGTCGTAGCATTTCTTATTCTTTATTGATAATGATCCTTCGACATTCGTTTTCTGCCGATTGGTCATAAACAATAATTTTAAATGCAGAAGAATGACTACAAACTGAATGCACGTTGACATACCGTCTCTCGTAATAACAATAAGTACTTGTGCGAAAATGAGAGTTAACGATACTTGAGCGAGTAAATACGAGTAAAATCATCAATAATTATTCGTATCAACTAATAACTACGCCAAGAAGTGTGTGATCAAATATGCTCAGCTGCTCAATGTGTAGGTTTGAGTAATGTTGTTTATTTACATAAAATGATGTGATACAAGAAATGGTTTGTGAAATTAATACAACTGCCTTTTATAATCTTATTCTAAGTTGTAACTGAATACAACGAATGATGCATGTGAAACTATTGTTGTAAACTATTACAGTTGCTCCTCTTGAGATTTTAAAACTATTATTAATAGCCGTATTAGGGTTGACATTTTTGAGATGGAAAATCATCAAATAACTTTTCCCGCTCTGTGTGCAGTAAGAGGAAGTGTCAGGTTTTACTGACTAAGGCCCACCTGTGACCCTTCAGTTGCTCTTTGCGTCCAGGGCCGCGGTAACTCTTACGAACAATCCCATAGCCGTAGCTATGATTGGCATACTGACTAATAAATATAACACACTGTATGGTGTAAAAAAAGCAATATAATTAGGAAAATACTACATGCAGGCATATAATATTTTTCATGTTGTCAAGTGTGGCATTTTAGATCGTAAACGTTATTCATAAAACTTGCCATTTAGAAACTCCCGAAAAATAAAAGTTAGTTGCCCTTGTCTTTAAACTTACATGAAATAATAGAGCTATGTTCGTATCAACACAGATTCTATGAATTAAAAATAACAGAACTTTTTGTGTATTTCGGATCAGAACGGAAACTCACATAGAATTTGTTCTGTAGTAGCTGTTAAAAAAAAGTTAGATACCTTCATACAACAACTTGGTTCACTGAATTTTTAAAGTTTGTTTACGTTATTCCTGCTTAATTACTTATTACTATATTTCTACAGTAGACCATATATCGGACGGACGATACCGGGCAAAATGGGGTTAATAGAGACAAAACTTTGGTTTGGTTTTTCACTTTGATACTATAATGTCAGCCTCTAACAAAGCATCGATTTTTTATAAATGGATATAGTTAAATGCTGCAAAAAATATTCAAATATCGAGACACCCTTTAAAGTTTTGTCTTTATTCACCCCATTTTACGGTACATGCTATTCGTTCATTTTAAAAAGTGAATCAAGTTTTATTGTGATAGGATCCTACTCACTTTATCTTTTTAACTAATAAAATTTCTTAGTCGTTAGTCTTGTGATGTGTTCAATTTAGTCTATCGTGCCATGTTGTCTCTGGCGGTCCTTCGGGGAAGATTAACGGGTAAACATAATGTGGAGATAGTCATTCGCGAACCCATTGGTGTTTCTCCGTTGATCTTGCCTTTCTGAATGGTCCGGCCTTTATGATGCAGGCATTCTAAAAACCTAGATCCTATAGTCTTTCAGTATTTGATGGCGTCTGGCCTCAACTATTCAAAGTGTACGGAACTAATAATGTTTTTATATTCAACGCGTTGTATCATTGTGTATTTTAAGTTACACACAACAGGGCTTTATTTACCAAATTTGTAAATATTTAGTTCAATTTATTAACATAAGAATATTGTGATAAATAATTATATATTTTTGTCGACTCGTCTCGTAACATGTTTAGTTAGTTATTTGTAGTAAAGTCTGCGTTATTAATCATGATTTGTAACAGAGATTTGTATCAGAGACGATTGAGCGTGAATATTTCAGTAACAATGTTTGCTATTTTCATTATGCGCATTGTAAATAAAGAATGTAAAATTATTGAAGTGTTTTATTTAGTCAACCCCTTACCTTACCTGCTTTGCAATATCTAAAATATATACTGTCAGTTAATCTCAACTAACAACGTATAATTATCAAATAGCTTTCTTATAAAGGTGGTGCATCATGACTCACATTTTCACTGTTTTTCATACAACCGCTCATAACTGATTATGACGTTATTACACATTTTTCATTGGATATTTTGGAAACAGAGTATCTTGTGGATATTATCTAGGTTTCTAAAGTAACCAATTTCTAAATTCGTGTAAAACTAATCCAGTAAGAACCTCTGAAAATGTCCTATTTTGTATGAACTTTGACACTTCATAATTTGCCTAAAAATTAAAAAAGGCAAAAAAGTAATCATCTAGAGCCCTTGCAAATTTTATTACAATTCTAAATGACGACAACGTTTTCCAAAAACTTTTAAGGGTTTAAAAAAAACAGCTATTTCCTGGAGCAAGTTTTGTGAAATTTTCGAGTAAATCTCGGAATTACTGAATACTAACAGAGTTTTCAGGCGTTATCTCTCTTTTTTTACGTTGCCTTTTCTTCAAACATCGCGTTGGATTGCATTAAATGAAGTAACAAGCTTAAACTATTTTCGATGTTTACGATAGGCGAGTGGAAAAGGACCCTCTTAAATCGAAGTCACCATTAATATCGTAATTATCAATCAGCTAATTAGAAATTAATTTTAGTATTGTAAAAAAAAACAATGTTTTCCAAATCTTTTAGATATAATTAACACTTAATGCACACCAGAAGACGCAGAGTTGGCGCGGCCTTCTACAAGGTGGACCGATGAATGGTGAGAGGTGGTGGATGTGAGACGCATAGGACTGTTCGTTGCGGCGACACTTGGAGGTGGTCTATGTCCAATAGTCGACGTCTTTCGACTGTTATGGATGATGATAATGCATACTTATTAATAATGCAAACCTCAAACATGACAACACATAAAAAAGGAACAAAATAGGACGAGATCAAAATTCGTCTGCCCTAAAGAGTTTAGGGCGCATCACCGGTCCACCGGTCACAACCACAAAACGCCGCCACCGGCGAGCTATATTTCCTATAGCTCTCAAAACTTTTTTATGGATTTGCCACACGCGGTTGACTCCGATGGTCGCCACACGCTACAAACCGCCGCTGCTCGCTTCTTGTGGTGGCACTGGCCACAAAACGCCGTCACACGCCACTCGCGCATTTAAACCTTCTTCGTCAGAGTACATTGTGATAGATACTACGCGTATGGGTTAAAAAAAAGTAGCAGCCACCGACCACAAGTGGCTGTCGCGCGCTTCAGCTTCGTTTGTGGCCGCTTCTGGCTTCTCGTGACGGCGTTTGTGGCTGTGGCGTGTAGTCCGTGTGCGATGGTCCTAAAATCTTTAGGGCAGATGTATTTTGATGTCGTCCTATTTTGTTTATTTTTTATGTGTTGTCATGTTTGAGGTTTTAGACTCAGGCAGGGAATTTTACTCAGCTGTACGCTGAATAAATTCCCAAAATGTTTTGATGATCCGACCAATATGGGAACCTACGCGGTACCTATTATGGGTGGGATGTCTATCATGTAGGGTTATGTATCACAGTACGGGGCGCGCTAGTGGTCGGATGATAGAACTAGCTGAGATGAACATGCTCATATCAGCGAAAAAGAAGCTCGTAATTATAATCTATTTTTGGAGGTGAGAAATCATTCAATGACTTCTCGCTTAAAGGTGGAGCGAAAGATCGTATCAGACTTTCTGAGTTACATCTACCTGTATCCTTCAGTTGCCTTTTGGATCACGACTTCCCTTTCAGAAATTCCCCGTGAAATACGTTTCCACCTGCAGGTCGATTACTGTCCAATACCGCATGACATCTTTTTAAAAAGCGCTGTATAAATAACTAAATGAATATTACTAAATCTTATAGACAGAGATGAATGCATTATTTTGAAATTTTGAATATAAAACAGTGCAAGTTTTCAAGGTTCATTTATCACAAACTTGTGACAAACATTGAAATAGAAAAGTTGGCGAAATGCCGCCACATGGCAATGATCACTAGAGGTCATGTATCAGTTGTGTGCACATATAGGAGTTTCAAAACAGTAGAACTGATTGCTTTAGCACCGAAACAAAAGCAAGATGAGCTGCTTTGCGTGTTAGATGGTAGATTTATATATGTAGGTAAACGGCGATCACTTTTGCTTCTCCGAAAGTTTGCTCATCTTCGTAAGCATAAAATGACTATACTCGGAGCATAAGGTATTATTACAACTTTATCTTTATTACACAACTAGTAGGTACTTTTCCAAGAACGATTCCATGAAAACGTTAATATCCCTTAAACCGTATTTTGAATGAAGTATTGAAAGACTGGGCAAGTGCGTATCGGACTCCGTTCAATTCCTGAATTAAGTTAAAAAGATTTTTCCGAATCGTGAATATTTTGTGACGTAACTTCTTTGTAGGTTTTTTCTTATACCTACTTGTGCTATGAGACCTTGCTTCAAACCAAATCTCAGGATTCTAGGGAAGTATCCTAAGAATTTTGATTCCCTTAAGAGTGTCGAAATATACCTACGTTTATTGCGACATATACCTACGGCTATATCTTCTTTTGCGTCAACTTAGTAGTTTGTTTTTTTTTTATTAGTAACTAGCTTTTGCCCGCAGCTTCGCACGTGTACATAAAATATGTAAGTACTTAGCGGTGGTCAGGCGGAAGTGTCTTTGATGGTACATAAAATATAGCCTATATCACTCAAGAATAAAGCAGCTTTTTAACGGTGGAAACATTTTAGCAATCAGACCAGTACTTCCAGAGATTACCCCCTACATACAAACTTACAAATTTTACCTCTTTATAATGTTAGTATAGATATTACTTCGCCGCGCACTGTTCCCGCACGCCTCAAGGAGCTGTCAGGAACAGCAGGGGCCCAGCCGGTTCGAAGCCTACTATAGGGTTATCCGAAAGGGAGCTCGAGCCCCGGTATGAAGGCTAGAAGGAACGGGGTGGGTTTTTAATCGGTAAGAGACTGACACTATCTCCCGCTCCGCCCAAGAGCAGGGGTTGTCATTAGATGATTTTCCCCACCATAAAAAAGGTAACAAACCCTTTTTAACCGACTTCGAAAAGGAGGAGGTTCTATGTTCGGCTGAATGTATGTTTTTTTAATGTTTAAATTAGTGTCTACGTAAACACTGAAATGTCAAAAGATTCTCATCTGTAGTTTTTCTGAATTAATTAATTTTGTAACGGTTGATTGTTATTGTAATCCCCCGGTCACTACAAGGTTAAGCAAGCTATTTGAAATATAGGTATAAATATCTTAAAACTAAGTAGGTAGCTCCGTTAATCGACTGATAAATCAGAGAAAGGAACTTGTACCACATTCTGCAATGGAAGCAGTTAAGCTGCAGAAGTGAAGAGTCTGCTCTTTAAATGATCATCATCATATTAGCCGAAAGACATCTAGGTACAAGATAGATATTAAACATAGGGCTCCCCAAGCGTCACCAAAACCCTCGACTCTCATCAGGTTATCAGTCCACCTTGTGGGAGGCCTTCTTACGCTGCGTCTTCCGGTACTTGGTCGCCACACCAGAACCTTCCCGCTCCATCAACCGTTTCTTCAGGGAGTAATGTGCCCTGTAGCTGATCAAGTTAATATAATACCTATTATTTAAGTATATGTAGATACAGAGACCAGTGGCGGCCGAGTGGTAACGGCCCCGACTTACGAGTTGTAGGTCGCGGGTTCAAATCCAGCCAGGGGCATTACTTTCTGTAATTTATTTCATCACCAAAGCTCTCAAAACGGTGAAGGAAAACATCGTGAGGAAGCCGTCATGTCCTAGAATCAAAAAATTCGAAGACATGTGACATCCACCAATCCGCACTGGGCCTGCGTGGTGGATTACGGCCCATTCCCTCTCCTAGAGAGGAGGCCTGAGTCCCAACACTGGGAATCACTAACTTCCTTTTCTTTCATCACTCTTCCATCCATATTTTCTTTGGCCTCCCTCTTCACCCATCCACATGTATACCTACTCAATACTCATAACTCTTTTTCCTACCCTACCCTACGACAGTAGGTAATATTTTCTAGTTTAAAATCAAACGTTTGAAGTTAGATTGCTGTAACAGTCAGGGAACAAAATTGCAGTTGCACTCCACCAATGTTAAAGAGTCTAAAATTTATTTGTAGTAGAATTTTAATGGTCCACTAGTTTATTCAATACTTTACTTTATTATTACTTTTTCTATGCTACAAATGAAATTAGTCATGAACCATTAACCCTCTTCTATAAAGAAATTTTAGACATTAGTATTTGTAGAGCGCAACTGCTCTTTTGATCTCGTGACTGTCAATCAAGGAAGATCAAAAAAGTGTCCCCGCACACGGGCAACAAAAAAACGCCTCTTCAAGCTTCTTTTTGAGGCGGCTTTTTTTGTGGCTCGTGTGCGGCGGTGCCGCTACAAAAAAACGCTTGAAGCCGCTTCTCCGGCCACAAGCAGTCGCGGGCTTCTAGCGTTTTTTGCGGCAGCGTTTTGAGGCCCGTATGCGTGGACAGTTAATCTAGCTCAATGCGTCCACCATGAAGCGCGCTATGAATTCAAATAATTCTATATTCTTAAGAAATTTAATAACATCGCACGGCACAACAGAAGAACCTATTATTGTGGGCATCCTATCAATACCATCTAAACAAAGATATTGAATCTATTTAATGTCTTTGAATCTAAACAATAATTTATTGGAATATTTCTATACAATCATTGACAGCCGATATGTTTACATACCAAATCTCATTTTGCTGTAAAATATTTGTGAATTGGTAGTTAGAATTAGGTAATGACAACACAGGGCGTTCACAACAATCACATTATTTTCGTTGCACACTTACCTCGCCAAACTTAAGTGGCACTGGGCAGTTTACCATCAAAGTCAGTTCTACCTAACCAACGATGCGGCACGGTGGAGGATGTCCATCACTTGTTGGTGGAATGCGTCAGGACACGAGCTGCTAGAGAGGTGCTGATGATTACTTTCAAAATTAATTTAATTAATATTGGTTATATTCAGTGTAAATTGTCCGAACCCCTCTCTAACGCAGCTATCGCTGTTTATAAATTAGTCAGTAAGGTTTTAGAGCCCTAGTAGTAAATAAGAGTCAATGTAGCTTTACTTGTATTAGGTTACGATGGGGCTGGCGTGGTCTTTCTGTGACCAAAAGTCCCTAAATTTATAAAAGAATAAAAAAAAAACCTAACCACCGCTAAGTTCATTTTTGCTTGCACTCGAAAAGAAAATTTCAAGCGAATATTTTTTTAAGTGATCAGGCAGAAATGACCGCGATGGTACATTGTTCCCAGAACAGATGGTCGATGGAAAGGTTCTGGAGCAGCGACGTCGGAAGGTCTCCCACAAGGTGGACCGATGACTCAATGAGGGTCACGGGAATTCGATGGAAGCCAGGCGAAAAACAGGAACCGCAGTTTTGGCGAGACTTGAGGGAGGCCATGGCCAACAGTGGACGTCTTTCGGCTGAAATGATGATGACGATGATATCAACCTATTATGCTCACTTTGAATATGTTATTACTATGTTCATACCTATAAGTATATCCTAAAAAAAACTTAACTACACAATAGGAATGACATCTGTATCGTGGATGCTTTCGTAAACATGTAATCTTACATATACAAGACATCTGGAGTTCTGGACCCGAAACAACTATCTGTAGGCCTTACAAATATTTGTCGCGTACGGGAATAGAATCCGCAACACGCAGCACCAACCATACCTTCAAAAAATAATTGAAGAAACTTTAAGAAGGAGAAATTATAGCTAGGCACATCAAGCAACTCTATTTACTCAACTAAAAGCATAAAGAATTAATCACTTACACACTATCGGATTGTCAAGGTCGGTTAGCCAAAAAAATGATGAAGCTATTTGCACGTTCCAAAGCGTGGAACTCTATGGAGAAGAACAAGTAAGAGACTCCATCGACAATCAATGAATAGTTACAAAATTATGGTTACATCGTTAATGTTAAGATCGTGATACGTGTACGAGAAAGAAAGAAAGGAAGAAAAGAAAGGTATTTCTCGACTATAATGCTAGAACTACATTAGACCGATGCACACGTGTAGCACGCCTGATTTGTACGTAGAAAGACGTCGCGAGGCGTGTATCAAGTGCAGCTCTACAAGTCTAGTCTCTTTGTTCTGACCACGTAACTGAGCGTTGAGATGACGTCATTCCCGTATATTTGAAGTTTTGTACTAGCGTTAACGATTGCAGATTATCAAATTAAGTGAGAGGTGAGGGGTGTACACTACGCACATGTGTGCCATACACGCTGTTCTGTAGATCAGCGTGTGTGGCGTATGCGTAGTGTAGTTCTAGCTTAAAAATCTTTGAAATTATCGGCATTTCTCGACTATAAAGTTAGAACTACATTAGACCGACGCACATGTGTAACACGCCCGATTTGTCCGTAGAACGACGTCACATGGCATGTATCAAGTGTAGTTGTACAATTCTAGTTTCCATATAAAATGTATGGAGACCAACGCGTCCAGATTGGCGTGTGTAGCACACGTGTGAGCAGTGTAGTTCGACTTGCATAAGCGTGTATTATACACTCAAACCTTCCACATTAATCACTTTATTTATTGGTAAAAAATGCATGAAAATCCGTTCAGCATTTTTTGAGGTAATAGCGAACATACAGTCAAACGCGAAGGAGACTATGTAGACGGGTAGGCCATGTCCTGGAATAGCACATAACATTGCGTAGCTGGCCTAATAATGTTCTCACTGTTTGGACTCAGGCCTCCTCTCTAGGAGAGGAATTAGGAATTTACTCAACTTATAATTCATGATATTTATTAAACGAATGAAATTATAAATGTGTGAAAATGTAGCGTTCTAAGTAATTATTCTTCAATTTTAATAAAACATCTAAGCGTACCAATATTTTTCAAGAGGTTTAAGAATTCATGTTTATATGTTCAGCTCCCCTAGCCATGTTACAACTGTTTCGCTTGCGTCGAACGCTTCGAGTTGGCCACGCTCCCAATTCCTTTATTCTGACCACATGACTGAGCGTTGAGATGACGTCATTCCCGTACATTTGAAGTTTTCTACTAGCGTTAACTATTGCAGATTAGCACCTTGGCTAGTGGTACAGTTGTTTGAGTGCTGCGATAATATTGACATTTTATCAAAAGCTCTAGCGCCCCGTGTCGTAGACAAAACAGTTTTGTCTAAGAAGTCTTGTCTCAAGTGAGCGCAGGCCCTAATAGTTTCAATCGAGTCACAAAACCATTTTATGTCAGTATGCAAAACCAATCAAAAAGGATCGCAAACTAGTTCGGAGCGCTAAGTCACCCGTCCTTGACTTTTGATGCATTCACGGGTCGACAGCGGACGGTCAAAATAACAATTTTATCGTTAAATATAAATTCGGACACGCTGAACTGAGTTTCATCGCGATTTTGACTTTGATACACGGCCTTGTAACTCTGATAATTATTTGACCGTTGATTTCTGATCATTTCCAATCGCTACCTCGTTGTACTTGACCTTAGGGCCATGGAATTGGTTCTGAAAAGGATGTACTCATGGTCCTGGACACAAAAGGCAATTAAAGGAACATAGACGTGGATTTAGTCAGTAAAAGTCACAGAAAGCACGCCCTTTCGCACCACCCTAGAGAGGAAAAAGGTATAAGATCATTGCAGAAGACTAAAATAGAAAATTATATTTTTAAATGGTGTTGGTGGATTCATTTTATGTTTTGTTATATGACAACAACAAATAACATCTGCTCTGGGTAGAGCAAGAGGGATTGTCAATCTTTTACTGACAAAAACTTACCCTTGTTCCTTCATTGGTCCTTTGCATTCCAGGGCCATAGTAACTTGAACGATCCCGCAGCCCAGAGGTCACAGTCCCATTGAGTTTGGGCTCGTATGATTCGGTCTTGATAAGTATTAGTTTAATTACGTATACTGCGCTATAAAAGCTTGCTATGAAAAAATGATTTTCATTAAAAACTTGTTTAAAACATTTGACACACATCTAAGAAACCAAATGATGTAGGTATAAAATGTGTACCTATAAAACCCTCAACATTAGACCGACACCACTTTCGATGGGCAATTAATATAGTGGTTTTGTTTACGTCGAATGTCTTTTTTTAGTTTTTTTTTATTCGGTACCGAATCAGAATTATTGTGCCGGCAAGCAGTTCAGTCTGTGGCCTTATTAGACACTAGCCCCTACCCTCTCGAGTGCCGCGCCTGCCATGAGGAACTGCTTCCATATTCGGCTGCAGGGGCCGACGTCTTCATGGATATAATGCGGGTTCACCTCGCTTTCCAGCCCTCTTAACTGTATGGTTTTAGTCCATAAAGACCTTATTACTATTTCCATTTGGTTACAGTACTATCACCCCTCATAAATCTTTAGAGGTAAACAATATTTTACCCAAACATTGTTCGGTCCATTGTCCGTCTGACCGATCATTTTTTTGGTAAACGATCTCTCAGACGAATGTCCTTTAGGCAAGTAAACTTCGTACGATTGCGACTAGGGAATGCAATCTCGATCTCGCGAGATCTCGGCCTTTTTTAGCGAGAATGATCTCGGTCGAAAAAAGGACGAGATCTCGCGAGATTAACGAGATTGTACTCGAGCATAAAAACGTCTTATACGAAGCGCGGATTGACACGGATGTTAAAAAAATTATAGACAGATACGTCAAACAATGTTTGATGCAAAATTAGTACTGAAAAAATTCGTGAAAATTAATGTTTATCTTGTAATACTTTTTTTTGGTGGGTAAAAATCATCCAAATGACATCTCCCGCCCTTGGGGCGAGAGATAGTGTCAGATTATTACTGCCTTCGTGCCTTTCATACCGGGGCTGAGCTACGTTTCGGAACTAACCCTGGCCCTAGTAGGTTTCAACCCAGTGCACGCCATCGACGACTTGGGCTCGGTCCGGACAGTTACCGGACGGTTCGACTACTAACTACCCATTGCTCGTCGTCCGCAACCCCGCGCCTATGGTTATCTTGTAATATTATAAAAAAAAATCTAATTTATTCAAATATTGGGAATATTTGCAAAATAAAACACAAAACTGCCAATCTCGCGAGATCTCGAAATTAGCGAGATCTCGCGATATTGTTATTCATAATCTCGCGAGATCTCGCTCGAGCCCCAATCTCGCGAGATTTGCATTCCCTAATTGCGACGCACTCCTGATATAAGCAGTAACTCTTAAGGGTATATCGTGCTGCTTCGAGACTAAGTTATGGCGATCAGATACACAGCAAATCCTTCCGGTATCCAGCTGATTTCGGTCAGACTTTACAGCTGTTTGCCTCAGTACAATGGTCAATGACCTCGATGGCGCTTCTAAAAGAGTAGGTCTTGAAATGAGTACAGACAAAAAAACGGTCGTATCAAAAAGGCAGTTTAACTAATCAAATACATTTTCGAATATAAGCGAAATTGTTCAAAAGAACCGCATAGAGTAACAGAAAGAAAACGGGTGGGTCAGTCCAGAGTGGTAGAAGTTATTGGATGATTGTCACCCCAAAAACGGGTAGGTCCCACTTTGAGAAAGAGTTCCACCATCAAATACGTCTTGGCCAGTGCATTCTGCCAATCCCTAGTATCTAATGAAACGTAATCGATTACAATGTGCCTCATCATAAGACTGATTACCTACCTTAATAGAGAGAACCAATCAATCAGAAATAAAGAGAAAGAGCTCAAAAAAATCCACGTGACATGACTTATAGATACTTCTGAAGTATTGTCATACTTGTAGTCGTCACTACTTAACATGGTTTGCAGAGAGAACGGCTCTTGTGGCCGAAGAGTACTCGAGTAGCGGGCAAGGAACCGGAAAACCCAATTTGGAAACGTTTTCGACAAAATGGATCAATGACCAGGTGAGGGCTGGGGACTCTGGATGTCAAAAGCTAAGGACCGTTTGATGGAGGTCTGCTTTAACTTTAGACTTATTTCCACTGAAATGGTGACAACGATATTTTTTTTGCATATAAAATACTGTTTAATAAATCGTTTAACCCTGTATAAATGTTTTCTTGTTTAAAAAAAATATCATTCCTTCTGTTAACAACTGTAGTTGTATTATTATTAGCTTTTAATTAATTTTTAATACTGGTTTGTTCATTGTGTGCCAAATAAACATGTTTTCTTTCTTTTTTTATTATGGCTTAATCAACCATGAAGTAAAAATTCAATTATAACGATGAGACTTTCAATGGGTTCCGACTACGAAGGTGGAGGTTCTATGTTCGCTTGAACGGTTGTTGCTGAACTACTTCTAGGTTCTATGTTCGTAGTATTGAATTTATGATAAAATTGTGTTCAGCGATATCTTCGCCATTTTTTTAGGTCTCCTGCTGCGGTCACGTCAGATAATAATTTAGGTGTCTTCAAGGCAAGGTAAAGAAGCTCTTAATAAACCTGTGCGCCTCACCATCAACGATTGCATCACTACTTACTATCAGATGGGATCGCAGTCAAGTATTAGTTTATGAAAATTAAAAAAACAATACCTCCTCCTTCTCTGGGTGAAGCGAGAGAGATTTTCAGACTTTATACTGACTAAAACTCGTCTGTTCTTTTAGTTGCCTTTTGCGGGAAAATGTATTTTTTTTTAACAATCTCGCAGATATCTTCAATACTAAATTGTGGTTTGAAGGAACTGACGAGGGTCTTCAGGTTTTGAGAGATAAACTTTTCACAACTTTTACAAGCTTTTATTTAGTTTCACATGTCCCGATGTTTGTCTGTAATCAAATCATGTAAATTGAAGTTGACCCACTTTCCGGTTACCGATTGAGCTGAAATTTTGCAAGCAGGTGTAAATCAGATTACAATGCACAATTATTATGACAAGGAACTGATTTGATGATGGAACCGGAAGGTGGCTATAGGAACTTGGTAGTTAAACGACACAACCCCATCGAGTTCGGGCTCGTATGATTCGTCTTGACGTTTATTAATTATATTGGTATACCGAGTAATTTAATGAATTTTTTTTTTTATTGCTATAAAAAAAAAATTCATTAAATGCTTGTTTTTTGAACAATCCTGCAGATATCTTCAGTACTAAATTGTTGTTTGAAGGAACTAACGAAAGGTCTCAGGTTAAGATAGATATACTTTTCACAACATTTTTATTTTATTTTAATAAGTACAGTGACAGACTACAGATTCAACAAAAATCCCACAATTTTTATACAATCCCTATGTAATGATTAATGCAATTACATAACATGGCATCACACATGTTTGTTCTTATAGGTACACAGTAGGTATACCTACATTTTGTCATTTATAGTTAAGAACCATTTTATTGGGGTTATGTATTCGTGCATAACTTCTTTGTTTGAATCGATTTTTATGATTATTTTGCGTCGGGTTAAGCATGCCTCCACGGTGGTCCAATTTGATTTGGTTTGCATTGGACCGTGGAAGTCACGCGTCAAGTTTCCTTTAAAAAAACTTAAATGCTCATGGAGGAAAATAAAAATTATTATTATAAAGAAATACTTTTTATAGTTTATTTAGGTAAGTATTAATTTCAAGTTTCAAGTTTTTCAACTTTGAAATAATATTATTTGAACTTTAAATAATCATATGAGGGTAGTTTTGAAAATCTAATATTGTCCGTTTCTATTATTTTTATTCTGGATTTCCCTGGACGCCCTCTAAATCGTCTTGTATGGGTAGTTTTGAAAAATTAACCGATAATAGAAAACCTTTATTATCATTACTAATATTATAAAGACAAAAGATTTGATTTTTTGTTTGTTACGATTTAACTCAAAAACTACTGCACCGATTTTCAAAATTCTTATCATAGGCCTATTTTCTATTTTCACGCGAGCAAAGCCGCTGGAAAAAGCTAGTTTCAAATATATTGTTGAGTGATGTTCCCTTTACAACACTTTTTTATGCTTAAAAGGAAGCCTTGTGCGAAATTTCAAATGTCTATTCCCAGTAGCTTGCCTTGATAGCAGTCGGTCAGTTTCTCCTTTTATCTAAAGGTATAGATTGATGATACTCAAATTAAATAATTTTGGGTGTAGGTAGGTTATGCGCACTACCGGTTTAACCGCCTATAAATTTTTACCACAATGTTTCCAGCGAAATCATAATGACATCATCTTTTCTTGCACAGCAGTTTAAAATCAAACTGAGTAGGTACCTAAAGTTAAAGTATTTCTGGCGGCATAATGCCAGTGGTTGCTATTTCCAATTTTCCATATGCTATACCTAACATCTGTACGTATAAACGTTGCACAGCTTAATCATATATATCTATTTAGATACATAAAAATAAATCTCCAAAATTATGCTAAGGTTTTTTGATTAATTTACTTATTAGTTACTTTTACAAATTATAGTTTTATACGGTGTACCTATGTGAATAGGTATCCCTTTAGCGATCCATCATACATGTACCCGCGTTAGTAACAATTTCTGTATCTACATAGAAAATGATGGAACACAGAAGCAAACGTACTGAGGAAATCCTATAGTTCTATTCAGTTTCCATTTCCTTCCATTTATTGGAAGGTCAACCAATGAAATAGCTCCAACTTTGATTACTTTCAGCCAGTGCCAGTAAGAACTTTGTAACCCTTCTCACTAAAGCGTATTCCTTTTTTTCTCTTAACACCTCAAGAGATAAGTTTGACAAACGAGATCGCAAAAAAGAGATCTGAGTTATAAATAAACCCTAATACTTGGAAACATAATATAGGTGAACAACCCCTATTAGGATTCGCCACGTAATACGTATTTGCCAACAAGTAAATTTATCCATAATTTGTCCTTACATGTCCTAATGTTATTAGCTTATAATGTTTTTATACAAATAATAACTTATATAATGCCTACATTTCCCTTAAAGTCAGCCAGATAATCAACTATATTTAATAAAAGAAGAACAGAAACAGTAAATAATTCAGGTTATAGTAACTATTTTTTTTTATCCGAATAACGCGAAACATAGTAAACTAAACTTCGGCGACGACTACAGTATCGATGTAGACCACAGAATGAGTAGGTACTTTCTGTTTTATGCCCGCCATACTCGCTAGAGTATCCCTGACAGGTTTGCTTGTACAGGTGAGTGGCAGAGGTAAACCTGCCCCTCTAGCCAAGTTACAACCGTTTCGCTTGCGTCGAACGCTTGGAGTTGACCTTGCGACCTTCTTTTGTTCTGACCACGTGACTGAGCGTTGAGATGACGTCGTTCCCGTACGTTTGAAGCTTTCTACTAGCGTTAACTATTGCAGATTAGCAACTTGGGTAGGGGTACTGAGCGTGTTTTTTGTACAACTGTGCAGGTTTCCATACAAGCTTACCTGACAGTTATAACTGTGCAGGCAAACCAATCAGGTATACTATAGCGTGTATTACCTTAATATAGTAAAAAAACGTAGCAAAATTGGCACAACAAAGCAATTGATACGTCCCGCTGGTTGTTTCGTGGCGCCAACGAGACGAATGTTCGTGAGCTTCATAAGGGAAAACATGCGTGAAGATTAAAAGTATAAATAAAAAAGCCAGCGCATACCACACATACCTAGCATGTATATTATTATGTTCGAGTTCCTTGTTGCCAAACTACAGAAACTTTTGGCGTGCGACGAGAATCTTCTCGATTTCGTTTACAGTTAGCATCTGAAATTGTATTGTTATTCCAAGCATGCATTGTTGTACTAGCTTTGTAAACAACTTTTAAACTGTATCTTAATGTTGCAGTATTGTGTTTTTTTTAAGTAAATTTATTTCTGATCACAGGGTACGGATATAGATGTTAAGTTAAATTAAATAAATCTATTATTAATAAATTTGGTTTATTAACAGAATAATATTCTTTGTCATTAAATAACTTAGAAATATTTATTTTGAATTTATTTATGTTACTGCTAAGTATCAATTGCTCAGGTAACATGTCCTTAAAGATTATAAACAATGTCCTCCACCGCGCTGTCTGTCTGTATGAACGCGATAGACTCAGAAACGACTGAACGGAATTTCATCAATACACAGGATGATTCATTAAGAGAGTTTAGATAAATAATACATGCATATTATAGTGGAGAATATACCTAAGAATTTCAAAATTTGTTATTATAAATATTATTTTGGAGAAACAAGAACGCTGTTGTGCAAAGAAAAATAGTTTTGATCTGAAATTAGTGCAATTTATTTGAATGTTGTTGATTTTTTACTGTTTTTTTTTTTAAATACATATTATTTTCATATTGTTATTATTAATTAGAAATTGATAGCTAAAAATGACCCGTTTAAAAAGAAACCAGCATATTTATACATAAAAATTGAGATTCTTGTTTGGTTTGATGATCGAATCAATCGTAATATAGATAAAGCCGAATTGCTATCATACAAAATAATGGCCTATGTGACTGTGTCTGGATAAACAATCTCATAAAAAAGTATTCAGGTTCAAATCCTAAAATGTCCATTCATCGGCATTGTATGAACATAGCTACATATGAATGTCGATGTCAAAAAGGCCATTGCTATGCAGTGAAACAATCCTACAACTACCGACCAAGGCTGATGTGTTGTCTGAGGCATCTTACGGAGGGTTCCTACGAGTCGTTTAGCAGGTTTACAGCTTTGGACCTACTTACCTTGGTCAATTACATTACATTATCACTTCTGTATCTGTGTTTGGAAAGCATTTTAACGCGTTGGTCCCTGCTGTCATCTGTAGAGCATAGACAGGTGTTAACATCTCATCGATAATCATCATCATCATCATCATCATCATCATCAGCCTTTATAATGCTCCTCTCTAGGAGAGGGCCCATTGGCCGTAATCTACCACGAGGGCCCAGTGCGAGTTGATGAATGTCACATGTCTTGGAATTTTTGCTTCTAGGACATGCCGGTTTCCTCATGATGTTTTCCTTCACTGTTTTGAGAGCAGTGGTAATGAAATAAATTACACAAAGTAATGTGTCCGACAGGGTTTGAATCCGTGATCTACAACTCGTAAGTCAGAGCTAATACCACTCGGCCACTAGCGCCACCACGCACTGCTCTCATCGATAACCAGAAAGTAGGAAATCTGAAACCAGTCTTACTAAGGGGTACTGTGTTACCCAGTTACAGGGACCGGGGGGTCAGATAGGCAGTCGGTCGACGTAAAATGCTGATATCCAGCTGTTATTTGTTTAACAACAACAACTTTTGTGCTATGACTTTTTACAAAATATAATTCATTACCATAAAACATTTTAACTCTGTATTTTGCTATAACTACCTAGATCTGTATGACGCGACGAAACCGCATCAAGCACCCCACCACCCAATACCCGCTCCCCTCAGCTATTGTAATATCGCTTGCTTTGACTCATAGCAATGAATTTAGGACGTTCAATTTAAATATTTTTATTTTTATATGAAAATCTGATGAACATATGGAATTTTTTTTAAAAGTCAAATAACAAAAGTTGTTGTGTATGATATTAATAACATAGTCCTGAAAGGTTGCCAGAGTCTTACAAAAAACCCTGTAAACATATATTAAGAAAATAACGTTGCCCTATGCATTATTCCTGTGTCGTGGGTGCGTTCACAAACATGTCAACTTACAACAAGAAACCCAGGCCCAAAATATGTATCTGTAGGCTATGAAAATATTTGTTTTGTGTGGGAATTGAACCCGCGATTCGTAGCGTAGTCAGCCAATCGCTCAACTACCGTGCCGTCAAACGGGTATAGTGCTTATATGAAGCCGAAACCAATAGAGTTAGGAAAAGGCTCGAATCGACAGGCAAATTGAATTATCATACTAATTTTCTAAGAGATTATAACGAGGTATATGCTATCTACAACCACGTTTCTCCAGTAATGCCCCTTGTTAATTGACTTCAAAAAGGAGGATGTACTATGTTCGGCTGAATGTATTTTTTTATAATTATACAGGGCAAGCCTTATGTCATCTACCGGCTCAAATATATAATTCAGGTACTTATCAGGATTGCGGACGACGAGCCCAGTAGAGTAGATGCTGGCAGAGCCATGAAAACGGTGTTTAAAGAGTTATCATGGTCCTGGAACACATTGGGCAAGTGAAGGATACAGGTGTGTTTTCCACCACCGACACTAAGTACAGCACAGGTCACAGCAGGTCATAGCGGGCATTGGACGCCAGAAAACAGCTGGATGCAAGTGCAAACCCTTAATGGCCCGGTGACTATATATTTTTGCTGACATAACAAGCTTATAACTTTGTGATTTTTCATAATACTAATATGAAATTTTGTACATAGATCCTTACATAAAAGTACTAGCCACGTGTTTCGGTTTTCACATATTCTAAAACTAATAGAATAAATTTCATTGTACACTAAAAAGTATCACAACTAATGTTGTATAGCTACAAAACCTCTTTCGAACAATCCCGTAGCCAAAATGGACAATCTGTATAACAAATTTCTCTGAACTGGGAATTGAATTTTATTACACTATTAAATTTTATTAAACCTAGAATAGGAAATATATACTTAACAATCATTAGTGGTCTTTACAGGTTAGCGATTATGATAAATAAAATTTATTTCAGTAATATTTTTAATGATGCATGCCTCATTAAGTGATAAACTAGTAAGTGCTTAATTAATAAATGATGAGCTAATTAGTTAAATTTAGTAATAAAGATTAGAGGGTTATTAGGAAAAGTGTAAAAATGAGTGCCTTTTAGAATTTGAGTTTAAATAAAGCATTAATATAGCTTGAAAATATGAAAAAATTGAGCAAGTGCAAACTATAATTCCCGAATGGTGTTTCGAAGATTTTTCTTAATTGGAATTTTTTTTTTTTGACGTAAATAACAACAAATTTTCTGTTTTTAGTTTTTTTTTTCTATATTTGTGCTATAAGACCTTGCTTTGTGCCAAATTTCAAGATTCTTATCGGGAATACACTATGAATTTCTATCTTTGAGAGTATCAAAATATACGTTTTTTTTTGCGATATAAACGGCCGTATCTTTTTTATTTGTTACTTAAGAAGTTTGATTTTTCACAGCTTGAAGGGGCCGCAGACTTGAGTATTATGATTTTAATTTCAACTCGATACCTCCACGCGTTCTCGGGATAAAGGGTCTTGACAGACAGACAGACAACAAAGTGATCCTATAAGGGTTCCGTTTTTTCCTTTTGAGTAAATTAGTAACGATGGTCTATTCAGAAATAGGCTCTCGAATGCGATTAAGTATTTAGATACCAACATTTTGTAGGTTTTTTTATAATAAAAATTGTATAATCTAGCCTATCACAAGATTAATAGCGAATAATATATACCGAATAATACTAAGTTGAGTAACACCTTCTAAGTGCTAAACACTATTAGATGCTTTATACCTACTTTTTGGACAGCTTAAAGGTGTTAGGTCATTGTTATGTACTTATCCTGCATATATTATATAAGGAGTCAAGGATATATCAAGTTCTATGCAAGTTTACAAGGAAAACTGCTAAAACATTATATTACGCATTCAATACACAAATACCTATTGCGTTTCGGTAAAGGCCTATTATTTCTTATATATTATATTTATATCCACAGATGGTTTATAGTTATGCTGTTGTCGCATTTCCGGAATATTGCATAATATACAACACAATGACATCTTTTTTAGATTGACGTTTAAAGGTTATCTAATCACGAGCGTAAAACAAAGACAACTTTACATCTTCTACAAACATTTTTTACATATAAAAAAAAGGCAAATCATGAAAAAAGATGGACTTTCCAAAATATTGAATCGAACGCGTTGAAGTCTTTCGTAGCACCGCGTAGCAGAGCTACATGAAATTCATTTTGATCATTGAAAATTGTACAAGACTTAAAAATGTTTGATTTATATGTTGTGGCGATATTAAACAACTAAATTGTTCATCAAAAAGGTCAGTGTCGTATTTGTAGAGCCAAGACGTGAAGTGTTATTTTCTGTCTCCTGAAAATTTCGTGAGTGTTTACGAAGCTGGGTGGTTGGGTTAGTAGCAGATATGGATGAGTACGAGTGCAGGGTAGTGCGGCGCCAGGGTTACAGGAGCGGCGCGAGGGTGAGGCGCTGGGCGCCGGGCGCCGGGCGGCTGGTGGGCGCGCGGCTATAAGTAAGAGCTGCGCGCGCGCCGGCGAAGTTAGTCGCCGAACGGCAGCGCGTCGCCAGCGGTGTTACCCGCCCCCCCCTCCGGTGCGTTCCACCCCCACCCCTACCCCCCACCCTACACGCACTCGCCTTTCTCACACGATCTCCGGCGATTCTCACTTGCGCAACACTAGTCGAAACCGAAAGGTCGCCGCTATTGGCATTTAAGCGCTCTCTGACATTAGCGTTGCATTTAAATGTGCGATGCAGCTTCCTCGTTGAGCTTCACTGTCGCAACTTGTGTCGCTTGGGAAAGGCGCGTGTGTTGACGTGACGTCTCTGTTGCAGCAGCCGCCCAGCAGCCGGGCGTTCCCCTCGCCCACGCACCACGCTCCACCATGACCGCCAGGATAGCGCTGTAAGTACCACTAACATTGTCCGATGGTTATTATCGTTAATGTGATAATTATTGTTGCTTTTACATATCTCTGACTGTTCTCACACAACCACTTTCTAACATCGAAGCCGATAATTGTTGATAATGGCCGCAGCCGGCTCGTCTCCGTCTGCAACCGAGTGACTTTCATCTGGTTTGTGCTTGCTAAGATGACTTTTAGTTATAGTCAAGTTAGAAATTATGATATCGCTAACTCATCGATCGATATGACAAATATTCGATCTGATTTCTCGTGTGGAAATCAGGTTTTCATTGCTCAACGGCAGCCAACTGACATCACGAATGAGGGCGCGTATTTCTCAATGAAGGCTGCGAAACATTGCTTTTAAAATATGCACGACTTTGTGCGCATATTGTCTCCCAGCAGCGCCCGCGACCGCGCCCGCTCCACGCTCGCGGTTGGACCTCATTATTATAGTCTTATTTGCATATCGGCGTATTTCATTTCATAATCTATAAATAACGTAATAAACTCCCTATTTCACGTCTTAGGCGTGTTGCAAATAAACCACAAATGCTGAATGTCTATTGTGTTTTGTTGTTTCTGCTGCAACAACAATACACCGGTAAGTAGTTGCGTGCTTGCGGCCGCAACTTTATGTTCGGTGAGGAGCGTTTTGCCGCGGTGCATCGCTATGTTACGCGGTGTTTTCACCGTTTCATGGTTTTCTCCAAGTATACAAATTTACATAGTAAGGTATATATACGCACGAGGTGTGTCCATAAAGCTTTTAACCTGTCCGCGCCGAGGGGAGAGTCTCGAAGTTCATTACAGGAATGACTATTAATCACGATGGCCTTATTTAGCTTGGAAATTATCAAAGCCTGGCCGGTGATTTCACGTTGAGCCTTATTACACTCACTCTTTCACCGGGCGTTCTTATTGAGGAGGCATCAATAGAATATCGTCGAGTTAACAGCTCGTAGTGATGTAAACATCGCTAAGTGACGATAAACGTTCTGTAATACTTTTAGATAAGTAAGATGACGTGTGATGAGTGTGAGTGTGATCTAACGCGGGCCATTGTCAAAGCTCTCTCTCGTCGCAACACGATGTTACATGGCATCGCGGATGCGCTCACACACCTCGACTCCTGCCCACCTGTCTCCGCGTCAACGGTCAGCACTATCATATTGTATTGTACTAACAAAGTGCGTGTGATATATGAAAGCGTCACTAACTAATTCCTCATGATATTTCTTGGCGTGGTCAAACTTTGAATTGCGTGTTGTTTTTAGTATATTTAGCTATTTTATTAATTTGAACTTGAATCAGCGAAATTATAAACCAGCAATACACACGCATGCAATAGCTACAACCTGTTAACGATGACCAATCACAAACCTCGGGTAGTAAGGGTTTTTACAGATCAAAATTATCGCGAATTTTATCAAGGTTCCGCCGTTAATTGTAACGATACGAGTATCGACGAATTTTGTCTGCGGTTCTTTGTGACCTTAGTTGTGAATCATACAATTTTATTAAATGATCGTTTTTTATTATCTTCAAGACAAGTCTAGATTCTAGGAATACTTTTGAGTTGATCGCTCTATCAATGTCCGCGTCTTTGATTTGGTTTGTTTAGTTTGGGTTTTAACGACTTCGATCAGAATTATTTGATTTTTACATATCCAACAATTCAGAAATATACAAACATTTTTAGGTTTCTATATTGCTATGAGCTAATTCAAATAGTGTAACTATGGCTCGTTTTAATAACTTATTTATTAAGTTAATAAACGATGTAAATTTTAAGTAAGGAACGCTATAAATACGAAAAAAAAACATATTGCATATGATTAAAAAACTAAATCAATAAACTCCGTCTCAAACTTTCAGAGACATATGTCAAAAAAGATTGAGGGGATCCAATGACATGGGGTTTAGCCGCAAAGGGTCGACCGTTGACCCTTTTTCCCTGCGTTTCATTTGGTACCTGCTCATAAAGAAATACAATTTAAAATGAAATGATCAGAAATACTTTTGAGTTCTATTTTTATCTTATTTAAAAATGCACAAAACATTAACTAATTTAAACATTAACATTAACATTTTAACATTAACTAATGTTTTGTGCATTAATCACAATCAAATAAAATAAATCAATATTTTCACCTCAACTGGATTTATTGATAAATGCTTTTAACTTTTAACATAATTTCTCCAACTAAAAGCAAGGTCACTCAAGTCATAAAGATCTGAATTGCGTTTAAGTAATCACGAAACATTTTTATAGCGTAAATATCGAAAGTGTAACAAATATGAAATGGGTATGAATAGTAAAAAAATATGGTTAACGTGCTTGAAACACAAACTCGCAGTTGGGCGATATAATAACGCACATTATTATGCGAATGCGGAAAATAAAATAAAAAAGAACATACAAGAGTAAAAGACCGGATTAATTATTCTTAGACAAACAGATAAACACGATTCCGTGGATTTAGACATTTAAATGGACTTCCACAAGTTCTCACACATTTGCCAACATCAACATTCCTACTTACGTTTTACGAAATAAAAAACTGTACACAACAAACGTCAGTCGTCATGTAGAATTTACGCAACAATGAAAATATTGCATCTAACGTGCACTTAATGATTTTATATAATAGTGTTTACGTTTAATTGTTCAACAGATAAGTCATTGTTTGAAGGAAAGCCGTTTGAAACTTTAAATTTATCTGCGTGTCCCATGTTACGTGTGGAGTAAAACAATCGCATTATTATAAGCCACTACTTCCTAATTAGGTAATATAAGACATTCCTAGATTGCTTTCTCTATTAAAAAACTAACGTAACATATCGTGTTCAATGCAAAATTCGTTTAGGCGTTTTCTTGCTGAATACAAATTAGAATGGGAATTTCTCCTTGCTAAGAGATTTTCGATACGTAGACGATGTGTTAAAAGAAAGTCCATAAAACGTGCCGGTCGGTGTTTACGTCGCGTTCGAGTTATGTCTGTTACATTTCAATAGGTAATCATCGGTTGATGGTCCGCGTAGTGAGTGCGGCGGCGCGGGCGCAGGCGTGGCTCATAAATGAGCTGTTTATTTAGTTCGAGCCACGCTTCCTTCTAACCTTATACTTGATTGCCGATTTAAATCCTCAAAGTTTATTTAAAAATAAAATTTCTCCATAAAGTTCAGTGTTGAGAGAGTAAACAAAGATTGCGTGGTAGCTCATTAATTATGTATTTTGTTGGCCTTTACATTAGTATGGATTTAGTGAAGATAGCTCGAAGAAGCTTTTGTTTCGATTGACTCATCGACACACAGGCGGTGCCCACAGACAACCTAGACCTAATTATGAAATTAATTAGATATTGTGGTTTTAATTAGATACGTTCTAAAAAGATTTGAAATCGAAATTTAAATGTGGATAGTTCATGGTTATAAAAGCAGCTGAAGTCTTTCGAATTCAAATGAAGAAAGAACATTACAAAACCTCGCAGTCACTTCGGAAGATTCTTTTTTTTCATACGATAAAAACTTATTCAAGATTTCCGTCTTAAGTATTTCGTTTTCCTCTTTTTTAGGTTGCTCTTGTTTAAATAATAAACAGACCTAACGTCGCATGTTTTGTGTTTATTTATATTCCGTAGAGACCCGACCTAATCCGAGAATGGGAATATTGTTTTTAGTGGCAAATCGAAGGTCAAGTTGCTTACGTCACTCCTTTTACATACACTATAACAAACTTCCTATTAATATGTTGCACTTCTAGAGCAGTTTTAACATTGAACAGCTACTTATCACCTCTGCATGTAATATAATTGTAGATAATTCTATCTGATAATATGCAATCACTGTTAGCACTTGTGAAAACCACTCGCCATGTGGCCAGCCAACTATGACAAACATATCCTATGAATGTATAATAAATACCCATATACACGCAAGTAACCCTTTCATCATAGCTTGCTGTCAAAACTTCGTTCGTAAGGCAACATAGTTCGGTTCTATTGTCTCCGAGCATGCTCTCATTGTCCGGCGTGTTACCCAACTCGTAATTTGTCTGTAGTCTATGATTCTGGGAGCTAGGAGCTACATTACCTCCGCAGATTTGTTCTGAGTTTCTTGTGGTCTCAGAATTGTCTAGATTTTCACGTCAAATAAGCATTTAGCTAATTTGACGTAGCAAAATCTAGACAGTAGTGTGTTGTTCATATATATTTTGAAATGACTCTTTGTAGATGTACAAAGGTGTTGTTAGAAATTCAGGTTCTTAGACTAAGTTCTACGAATTTTACATTCCTTTAAAGCATAGTATAATAATAATATTCCTCGTATAATCTAACACACTGACTAGTTTGGTCATATAAAACCATAGGTAATTAGAAATTTCTTTATTTATTTAACGAATCTTAATTTAAAAAAAGTTAGACTAGTGGCACATTTGGAATGATCGGAAAAAATATACCTACTTCCTGAAATGAATAAAAAAGTTACTGTCGTTTCAATATTTCCTGATGAAAGTAAAGTAACCTCTTTATTATGCTAATTAATAAATATTTTTAATTGTCGCGTTTAACGAGACATTACATTGCGATTTACTACCGATAAGACATTTTGTCTAATTATTTTTATGTACAAGTATTATATTTTTTTTATTGACTTCCACGTTTCACAATTTTATTTATTCATACGTGTTGGAATTCTTTTACTTACTTTACTTACGACATTTTTTCATGATTAATAATATTTTTAACTGGTGCATACGAGTATGTCGGTGTATTTAGTAACAACATCATACGCAGACCACTTCACATTCAGGAACTCATTTACTTAAAACTAGCACATTAGGTACTTTCAGTTACGAAGAGTAAGAAATCAATTTATTACGTACTCCAACCGGTTTTTCTAGCATTTGATACGTAGATGCAGGTTAATTAATAAATATATACCGAAGCTGGTTTATTTAACAACTTTATTGACGGATGATTTATGCTCGAGCGAGCCGCGGCCAGCCTTAGGATCCACTTGCGGGGCTCCGACCAGACACAAAACAAACAGAAGAACATTTGCTCATGCTACAAGCTCTCATATCAGATTCCGGCCATGGGTTCCCTTCTGAAAGGAAAAACCGACGACTTGGAACGTAAGGCAAAGAAGGAACATAGGAGTGGGTTTTAGTCAGAAAAAATCTGACACGTTCTCCTACTCCGCTCTAGAGTGAGAGAAGTCATACACGGGGATTTTGTTCAAACCAGATCAGACTCTTACAGAACTCCCAGAGAGTTTTGTAAGAAAGGAAGGTCTTTAGAATCTATTAGTATTAGTTATTTAATATGACTGATGATCAGTCCATCAATTCAGAGGCTTAGCCCTTAGAACCGATTCGGACACGACTCGCACTTGGCTCGATCTAGCATACATCGTTCTTTATTCCACTGGACAGGCTCCTATTTCGCCACTCGCTCTATATGCACATACATATGCGATTATAGTAAGGTGTCTGTTTATGAGCGCGGATGTCCGGGCGTTTGCGTCTGGGCAAGTTTCCCCGGACGAAGCTAAACGTAACATCCGCCAGACACTTGTCGTACGGCAAAAAGTGACCGCCTGAACCGTTTTGAATCACGATTAGTGTGCTGGAATGTCAGGTACCGTCTTCGCGAAATAATTGAATCGAGGTTCAAGGAGCTTCAGATTCGGACGACATTGCGTTGAAAATTCATTAGTTACGTTTACGTCATCTTTTGATAGTCATTATAATTTATTTTTTATAGTTATTTTAAGATGGTTTGTTGTTGATTTAGATGGTATTTGTGAAGGAAAAATTGGGCAAATTCTGTTTAATATTAATGTGGGTGTTTCAAAACGATGGTGACAGTTGGCGGCATGCGCGGGCGCAGGCTCCGCGGCACTCCGCGCGTCGCGCCGCGTCTCGCCGCGCCGACCTTCACTTTCGCTTTTTATGTGTGAATCTCGCTAAAGCCCATCGCACACCTCGCTTACGTAACTAGCGACAATCGCGATTGTTTCACACGATGTCCTTTTGTATGGTCAGGATAAAAATTGATTGTTTGTTGTTGCATCAACAGTTACTTAATTAAGCAAAATTCTGCACGAAACTGAATAAATACTAACTAACGATAGACAACTAATATTTAATTTTGGAGTTTTTAAATGATCGAACAACGTTCGCTACGATTAATTGCCGCAAGCAGTACCGTTGAGAACCGGTTAGGAATTAGCAAATTAAATTAGTCGGCTATCATTTTTATCGATCAGGCTGGTTGCGCACGTGTTATAATTATTATTATTAGAAATAAAAACTCGAAATAAAAATATGACATTTGAATTGTAAATTATGCAAAAATAAATTCAATACATAAAAGTTTTGCAAAAAGATGAAGCAGTTTAAAAAATAACCTTATTTATAGATTAAGGATAATATTTTTTTCTCAAAGTACCTAATATTACTAACTATTAACAAGGAACGAGTTTCCGATCAACTTGTCACCAGCAGACGTAACTAGTAGGTGTGACGTTGCCGTGCTGCGCTCGCGCATCTCACATCCGACTCCAGCAACTTTCGCCTTCACGATCAAATGAAAACAAAATCTCCGTCCGTTCGTTCACAAGCTCACTAGATCAGTTTCAATCACAGTTCAATGAAGCTTGTTAAGATAATAAAAACACATTAAAATATCATGTTGGGCGAACAGTGGGATGGATACATTCTTTAAAAGTCAAATAATATGATTACACACGCAATTAGCATTTGGTTTAGTATCGTCATTTGTTATTGACTTTCTCTATGGCAAAACAAATAGTTCGTTACGTAATATGCCAAAATATACACTGCATGAGATGTTTCTTCAGCTTTGGTCTACACAACGAATTGTACAGATTAAATTTTGATCAACAATTGATTCCTGATAATTAAAGTAAGATATTCCAGAAACATAACTGCAATATCTTCAGCTTCAAGAGGGCATAGTCACAATCATCATCATCACTTCAGTCAAAAACCACTGCCGATAAGCCTCCCCCAAATTTCGCAACAACAAACGGTCCTGTGCGTCTCGGACACATTGCATTCCCGTGACTTTCACCAGGTCGTCGATCCACCTTATGGGAGACCTTCATCTACTGGTTTAACTGCTGGTTTGGTCACCATTCCTGAATCTTTCGGTCCCATATCGACAATTTGTTCTACGAGCAATATGCCCTGCCCACTGTCAGTTACGTTTGGCAAATTTTCTTTCCATGCCGGCGACCTTGGTTCTCCTGCGGATATCTTCATTTCTGATGCGACCACGCAAAAGAAAAGTAATACAATATTTACAGCCAACTCCTGACCAAAGAAAATGGATGGGAAAAGTGGGGTCAGTAAACCCCAATTCCCGATTTAAACATTTCAAATTGAGTATATTTGTCAAACTCTACTTTCCCCGCATTAATGTGGGGTTTGAGCAGTTTTTAATCCGAATTTCCGATTTAGAAACTGACCCTTAGTCTTTGTTTAAGCACTATGACTTTGAAATTCGAATGGTGGCGAAAAAAAAAACTTTTTTTGTTTTTGGTCTGTCTTTTGAGTGAAGTACAAAATGTGGCGGCGGAATATTAATACGTATAGCTAAGTTTTGAAGGCTGAGCTCGTCTCGTGGTCAGTCTTTCTAAGTACGTTAGCTAATGTTCCTTCTTTGGCGGTCGTTACGAGATAAAGCATCTCTAATGAATACCACATAACGATGTAAATGGAGCCCGCGTGGGACGTGACATTGACAAACGTAATAACATTTTCTTGTTGGTAAGGTATTACAGTAACAGAGTAAAGTCGAGACCGGTAATATCTTTATATATTATAAATCAAAGTCCCAAACCGCGAGAGTTTGTTTGTCTGTCTGTCTGTTTGCGAAAATATCGTATTTTTCACTAATAGAGATATTATAGTAAAGTCGAAAATTTTAAAAATGCGTTACTGTTTTGTGCTGGTTTTCGTACCTCCACGGTTCTGCTTCACAATTTTCAACATCAAGTTATATCGTTTATACTAAAATTAACTAATCTCAATCTGGCAGTATTTTAGTCGTCTTTCATTTCTAGTAAGAAATATCCTTGATCACAGGTCAATGAAGTTGCTGACTAAAAAAAAGTTTATCATTATCTGATCGAGAAACAATGCTTATCCAACTCCATCAGAAGTTCTCAACTTGACCTAATAGTGTTAGCCAACATTCCCGTCATTACATTCGACATATCAACTAGTTTGCAAACAATATCTCGTGTCCGAGCAGTCGTGGCTGATGCTTATACTTTCTATCAGTCGATATGTCAAGGGCAGCTAGCTGGCGGATCTGGTCACGACCTAGCAGCCGTGCTGATCCGCACGGAGGCAGACTAAGGATTCACACATTTCACACTCGATTACCATCCGATTGTAAACAACTATACGGGTGGTTTTAATATCGTGTGGATTTCATCATTTGTCAATTCTAAAAACGTATCCCGTGTACTTATCCCACGCATTGTAATAATATAATACTTGTATGAAATGGACATTTGCGGGAGTTACGCATGCGGGATTGGCCCGCATGCGTAACCGGAATAATGCTCACCTTTATACACCCCAATTAGAAAATTAACTTACAATCATAATTTAACCTTTCGCATACAGTCATTAGAGACACAATAGAAAGACAATAAGAGACTGAACGCCCCGACGCGGTCGCTTGGGGTTTCATTAATTAAGCTCTGAAATTTTACTCAAAATCACTTAGGTAGTTTTTTTTTTTACAAATTATTATCTTAATTGTAGGCAAATAATATTGGCAACGAGGTAGGTACTAGGTATGTTGGTCGCGTATCGGTATTAGTATCGACGCACGCACACACAAACACGCTAGTGATGCACTTAAGATTTATCGATTTATTTATTATTTTTATCCTAAAGTAGTACTTTCTTGATTATTTTGGGATAAAAAAATGCCTATTTTAAAAATTTCTAAAGTCGATTCGGCATCTGATTACAGACATAAGAATGCTGAATAATATAATGCAGAATTCATTATAATTATAAAATTTTGGAACATCACAACCTATTGATATTCTAATGTGGTAATATTGAAAAATCAATTTTTTTTTTGAAAGCTTATGGCTGGAGGTTCTTGCCGGTTCTAATCTATATGTGGACCATATGAAAAATAAAATGTTTTGATTTATGATCAGACTATGTCAGAAATATTAAAGTATTATTTAGTTAATAATTATAAATAAAAAAAAATCGCTTAAAAACATCTTACAAAACACAAGGTTAAAGGCGGTACTTGATTCGGTGGCGATGGATTTAAAATGATCCCCCGTTATGAATTTAAGTATAAATAAAAGTATATAATAACATGGGTTTATTTACAATTCAATATTCCTGATAACCGAATTCTTGCAAAACTCCACAAAAACTCATATGCTTCTGGCAATTTAGTCTCAAACATGGGTACCTACGTGAACTTCAACATTTTCTCGTGATGACTACATATCCAAAGAATGCGGGTCCTGTCGCAACAAATAACTCTTTCTTTCAGCGTCCAATTTATTGGTTACGGCTAGAGATTGATTTCAATCGGAATGTGTATAAACTTGGCAATGTGTGTTGTAATGCAGTTGGTAATAAGTTGCCGCAGACGTAAATTATGTCTGATAGGTGTGTGCATCGAATTCACTTGTTACTTTAATTTTACTTTGATGATTAGTTTCATTTTTTTTCATAAATTATACAAAAAAGTTTGACCAGCTACTAGGTAACTTTCTCTATTTAATTCGAAGGGCCTTAGTCGTTTTATGATTGATTACAACGTTCGAATCACAACCACGTGCTTTAAACACAAGAGCCTTACACTAACCCAGTGTTGGCTGAGAACCGGCTCAGTATCAAGTTATCAACATTAGTGCGCGAGCCCATTTGACGCAACGCTTAATTTTAATAGTTTCAACGCGCTGAGGCTTGTAGCGATAAATTGCAGTAGCATTTTTCTCGGCACGTGCTCCTAACAATCGTTGTTGCGGCTAAAATTATAGAATCAATGGTGTGTGGCAACCGCACGCAGGCTTCGATGCGCCAGGAATGCGGCCGAGTCGATGTCGTGCCGAAAATAACTAGCCTCGCCTGAAGCGCTCCACGCCAAGCTTTGCCGTTACATAAAAGCTTATGACGACTAAGGATATTACAGTCTTCAGAAAAAACTTGTTTGATAGTTCACTTTGAAATATCACTTCGTAGTTAGTTATTGAAATTATCTTCAATTCAAATGTTCTCTACATCATCGTCAGCAACTCTCTGCCGTTTATATTTGTGCTTCGTGACTAGTAACTATTAGAAAACGAATGTTTTAATATCGACAGCACATTGGACTTTTGCGCCGGATACAGCGAAAGGGAAGCGGTTAATTGCTGAGGGAAATAATACTTAATTGTTTGTTCGTGTTTCATAATAGTTTTAGGGACTGATACGAATCAACTTTTGAGTCATGAAGTTACCATTTAAGTAGCACCAGACACTCGCTTCCGCGCACTCAGTCACGAAGGCGAAGTTTTGCCTAAAAAATAAGCTGTTACTGAGGCACAGTCAACATGTCTCACGGTGTGCTGTCTCCTTGAAACCACGAGCTAATATAAATAATAATGTCATTCATTTTGTGACATTTTAATATTGTAGATCTTGTTTATTTATGTAGTAGTTTTTACAAGTTACTCAATATTTTATGAACACATCTCATGTTCCTAGATGATTTTTATGTGGCAAACATGTAAATAACTGTGTGATATTACGTAGTAATAAAATAAATTATACATAATTATTACTGTCGATGAGCCGAGGAGCATTTGACTCAATATTTTGAAGTGGCAGTTGCACAGGGTGTAAGTTCAAGCCTTACTTGGGATTCAATGATAGCTAATATTATTTGCGCAAATACTTCACATCTTATATCATTGATTTCGTCAGATTGGTTTGCGCATCTTGTGCGGAGAAAACGCTAAAAGCATGTCATAATAAAGTGACATTGGATTAACATGATTGCATCAGTGACATTAAGTGCGGGGTCCGGGTTCGAGCCCCGCGCCGGACAACGCGTCGACGCGAACATAAATCGGATATTTATGTGTGTCTTCGAATTTTGTAAGCATCACTTTCGGCTTCAACCAGTTTCACTTTCCTGCCGATGACCTTTCGAGGAATGCGAAGTGAGATAACGGATGAATAAAACATCTTCGATTAGTTAAAGCTGCTTACTGGCGTCCCGTAATATTGGCTTCACTCTGTACATATGCAGTGCGCACGCACTGGTGTTGCTCGAGGCGGATGCAACATCCACACTTTCTAGGCAAATCGCTGTAGTGACTCGAGTGATTTAACCTTTATCTGTTGCTTAGTCTCGTTTCGCAAGATCATTTAAAATCGATGGGAGATTCCCAGTAATGAGTGAGAATGTGGCCGCTGCGGCCAGCGACGCTGCCGGCTCCACTGCACGATTGGAACGCAGTTTTTTGACCTTGGCTCTTTCCCATGCCCATGATCCGCGGCGGTTACGAAACATGACCACGAGCGCTCGATGAAATGGCCACTGTAACGCCACGAGTGTGAGTTATGAGCGCCCGACATGAATATGGTCGTTTTACTTGACCATTATAATTTATTCTGAACACGTTTGAAACAAAGCTATGATTGCGGTCAGCTGTTGACCTGGCGGCGAGAGGGCACGTTCATTAGCCGCTGCGTTTGCTCGCGTTTTGATTGACAGCTTCAATAAGTAGGTACTGCTCGAAAGTAAATTAGGACCAGGAAGCAAAGCGAACCGTGTAAAACAGATTGTTCGCCATGCGCTGTTCTATTTGAAGACGATTCACATTAAAAATATTCGATACGTTTTTGTGAGGTTTTAAAAGGGTGCGCCGTCAGTCACGGTACCTACGCATGAGCGGTTCCTGTTTACAAAACATGTTTTATGTACTTACCAGCATTGTGGTAAAAGTTGATTTTCTGCTTGGGAAGCGTAGGTATTTAGCAAGAAATACGTGGACCTTGATATGCGGTTTTCGAGCCCCCAGTGTCGCAGGGATAGTCATTGACCCAACAATATGAGCGTTGCTGAGAGCTTTGTAGGTATAGGTATATTATGGAGAGCTTTTTGTATGAGTTGTATGGTTGGGTTACGAGAGAGTGGTGTGTGAATCAGAGGTGTGTGGGTTACATATTGTCGTGCAGTGTGATGGCAATATTTCAGCGTGTCGGCGCTGCGTGCCACACTTGCTGATGGCGCAGGCACGTGATGCTGATACTCAAGTGCTTGCTGCTGCCGCCGCCACTCGCTCCACACTTAAGCTTTATAAATAAATCTCTAGGCGTACTTCATTTTTATGCAAAATTCCACTTCTTAATTTACATTACTGACTCCACGCATTAACAATGCACTCCGACTAGTTTTCAATAAAGGCGCGATTGTAAATTAATTAAATACTTGTCTAAAAACAGAAGTGCTATAAAACTGCGGTCTGCGATCGTTCGTCGCCTTGAAAGTCGTGTCGGCTCTTTGAGGACTCAGCTAGGGGTACAAGTCTTGACTCTATGACCTACTAACATTTCAGTTGCCAAAAGTCTTACATTATGTGACATTTAACTATGATAGATAATTATATGTACACACATAAAATCGCTAGAATTTCACAAATGTTAGACTTTTGCTTGGCAATTAGTTGCAACTTGCATCGCTACGATTTATGAGTCGAAACAAAAACGCTCTTCAACATAAATTAACACAGTGACCTAAAGTTAACTGTATTATGAAATTGCCTACATTTTGGATAATATGCTATATTATTAGATAAGAACTGTAATTACGTCTTCTACTAAAATATACTACAACAACTACCTAACTGTAGACTATGAAATACTTGGAAGTAGGATAATTGTTTTAAATCTGTCTAGTAATAAATTATGATATTTAATGTAAACGTTACGGGTCGTGTTATGATCTTCGACGCTATCATCAGAACATTGTTTCTTCGTTACACTATTGTATCGTCGATCTACATCGAGATCCGCACTTCCCTTTTGATTAGTCTATCAGTTCAGAAATTACGTTAGAATTACCTTTTGTTTGTTCTATTGTCTAGCAATTGTAGTCACGTATCTACGTTCATTGTCTCGATCGATTGTTTACGCGGTGGATGATCTCTGGTCAAGTCACGCCACGCCACGCCACGCCACGCCACGCCACGCCACGCCACGCCACGCCACGCCACGCCGCGCCACGCCACCGCCACGCCCCGCTCACGTCGTCGTTTACTTTAACGTTCTGCGCACGGTCAACGTGTTAATTTCTACGTGATCGCAATCCGACGTTGCCTAGGGTTGACGAACCACAGTACCGTTCCATACATCAGCTACGTGCCGCTTAATTGTCATTACACTCGCATCAATCCGTGACAGCCGCGGAATATTACTAGCCGTGAATCAAACCCTCTAGAGATTTTTTAGCTGAATTAAACTTCCCGAAATGTCGATATAAATAATCTAGTAGAAATATCCAGTTAACCTTTATGTGTCCTTTAATTTGATGGATCAATGGAGTATATAATATTTTCATGGCTATTTTATCGAAATTCAAGAAGCTGAATTCAACTGGACTGTTCACCTCATAGAAAAAATCAGTAATAGACCATTACGATAATTCGCACGTTACAATTGGACGATGTCTGTTATTTTCTCTTCTCGATGTTTATCATTATTACGTTGTCAAGTCGAGGCTTATTCATTGGCAATAAACACCAGTGCTAGTTCGTGATTGTCCGATTTGAAAGTATGCTGAGTATGCTTATGTTACCCTTTCGATTTCGCTTCACATTCGGGTATGATCCGTCACGTCCGTCAGTGATGTGGTGCCCACGTCTAGCTAATATTAATGATTTTAATTCTAGAGGAGTAAACGTCGAAGACAGACCTCGAATAGTGATTCATCTAACATTGTACAAGCGTGTTGAATTAGTTTTCTTGATAAATGTTTTGCGTCTCTTTTGTTTGTGCGAGGAGTGAAGGAGTAAGCATGAGTATAATAATAGGCAATTGATTACGCGCACATATTTGCCCCCGTGGCTACGTTCACCGGCGACCTCGAGGTGCCGCCGAGCGGAGACCAGACCTTGTGCCAGGACACGCAGGCGGGTGCACCGCGAGTGTCGCGGCGTCGTCCGTTCACGTGCCGCACTTAGGAAGTTCGGAATGCTCTTGAAATATGAATGCACTCAATAATTCGATCCGTCCCCTCCAATTTTCTGTTTGAAAGTTTCGTTTTCCGTGTTCCAATAATAATAATGTACCTATAATTGGTTTCCTTTTCCTTGAAACCTTTCAGGCACTTTGTCTTCTATTTGCTAGATATTAATTAGAAGTTCGTTAATGCACACGGAAAGGACAACACCCAACACGACTTTGTAAGAATACTAGTTTCCCCCGTCAATTGTTGAATAGAAAATATGAAAGGTTCTTTAAATAACTTAATGAGATTCAATTTTTGCCTCCGTAAACTCTATTTCAATGTTGTAGTTGCGAAATTCCAACAATTACTCGAAATTTGAGTGGCATTATGGAACAACGCACAATGCGTAACCAGGCTGTAGTAAGTTAAATGTCGAACGCCAAGGACTTGCGAAATCTACTAAATATTTTGGGCAAGCCTTTCTCAATAATATTTGCGTTTTTGTAACCCTGAGCCCGCGATCAGCCGGTATTAACGACTAACTGCTCATACAATACTTTCTAATAAACGTTACAGAAATTATTCGCAACTTTGAAATTATACGCATGCTAGAGCTAGGTGGCAGTCACTAGGCGGGTGAGCGGTGCGCCAGCACACAGGCCGACACATTCCGTGACTCCCGACAGTAAACCTAACAATATCTCAGGTACCACTACTACAACAAATACCATGAAAATCTATTGCGTGTTAAATGACAAATATTACTTAACTAGTGTTTAATGAGAACCAGTTGCTTACATAAAGCTGGTCCGTATCAAGAAAATATTATCATTAAAATCCGGGTTTCTATGACTCACTTTTCGTTTTATATTTTACTTGTAAATGTGACATTTTACAAATTCTTTAGGGCTAATATCGTGTGTGGCGCGCCATGTGGCCATTTGTGATCTGAATATCAATCAGTTTTTTTAAATAATATAAAGATTTGCATTATTAAAAACACACACATGATTATAATATTACAACATAGTTAAACAACGAACAACTGTAAAATATACTACTGTATATAATACTTTATATTTTACATGTTAATGGCGTACTATAAAAGTGTTAATTTTACTAGTATTGTAGTAGACTATAATGTTCACCGGCCCGTGTATTCTCAAAATAAACTTAAAAGAACTGTACTCTGTGGAAATTAATTAAATTGGATAAATAAACCACTCTCGGACTTGACTATCAATGAAACATTACAAAACTTTTCTTAAATAAAAAACAAGTGCAATGAAGACTCGTAGCGGATTTAGTGGACAAATTATAGAGTGGAAATGTTTAGATTGGCTGATAAAATTGCAATATTTATTTATTGAAGACCCCCCCACAGATTGGTCAGTTGATTTGATTATTGAGTCACTGTGTACTACGTTAAGTTTTTGTGTACAATAAATAATTCAGAATTGGTTTATTTTTCAAAATGGCCGGTTGGCGGGTCGTGTGGAATGCTCGCATTGATTCCGGCAGCGAGTATTGTTCATATCCTTTTGCACAAGGTATCGGTTTCATTGGGCGGTATTTATTACTCTGGCACAACGCACTGACGAAATGATTTTATTTGTAGGCTTGTTCATTATAACACAGTTATGAAAAGAGAAAATCAAATCAGTCATTTCTTCTGACATTTTTTAGGAAAGCGTCGAATGAAGTAATTGTTTGCGTTACTTTTGTGAATGTTTGTTATTTGGTGTTTTTTATATGGTTGGTTTAAGTTTTTGTATGGTTGTAAGTTTTTAAATATCATGTTTTTTTTTGATAAGCGAGGTGTAATTTATTCTTCTGGAAAAGTACAGGGATAAATAGACATTATATAATGTATGTGGACCTCCACAGCACAGTTACTGGGCAACGCAATACTTCGTGGATAGTCTGATGATGAGGTCGGGCGTTTGACTATAAGTGCGTTTCACATAAGAAGTACCTTCGCCGTAATGTTGGATCTGTCTGTCTAAAGAAAACAGAAAAAGAAAAGAGTTGCCTACTCTAGCAAAATTGTTGCACGAAGTGCGAAACGAAATCGATTTTAATGGTAGTCGCACCAATTTATGAGAGGCATTCCTCTCATGGAATTTATTCCATTTCATATAACATAATGTCGTCGGTTTTAACCACACAAACACTCGCGTTTTAAATTCCACCAGTGTTGCACACCCACGAGCAAACGCTCCATCTCGTCTGCTGTTCTATCACCTATGAGAATTGAAGAGCTAAACGAGATAGAGTACCCTGTCGCTAACACACGACCCTGGCAAATAAGACACGAAAACACTCGTCGGACAGTGTTCATAGTTTCACATGTCGGATATTGTGTAGGATAGTACCTAACATTGTGAAATTGTCCGGAAGAGTTACCGTAGCTCTGGTCAACCGAACGAACCCATGTCAGTTGTAGGACAGCATAAGTCTGACACTCCCCCTCGCTCCTTCCATAGAGTGAGAGAAGTGGTTTAATGATTGTCTCAATATCAAAAAGACTAAAGACTAAAGTAGACTAAAATAAAGAATTTAAAGGAATGTTCCATCTACACTAATATTGAGAGTGGTCAAGTTTGTTTTGTTATGTTTGTAAGATATAATCTCTGAAAGTACGGGTTTGATAGCGATAATTTTTTCACCGATGGAAAGCTTTATTCCTGAGTGACATAGGCTATATATTATGTATGCGGGCGAAGCCACGAGCAAAAGATAGATCTAAGTAATGAGCTGTAACTGAAAAAAACAGTGCGAGTAGTTTTCAGTAAAATAGTAATTTACTATCACAAGTCTTATAAGTTGTCGTATAAACCGTAGGAATGCGTGGTGAAATCTGGAGAAATAATCATCAATTGACATACACGTATGTCAGTTATTACGTAGCTTTTGTTTGGATCTTTAACCTATAGTTAATGCCATCAGGTAGGTTGTATAACAGTGTGGCAACATCATCTAATGCTCATGAATGACACCAAAGTCGTCTTGATAGCAACACCGAAGTTTTCTAAATAAGAAAATTTAAACCGAATATGGCAGTAGCCCAGTGGTATCGGTCCCGACTTACGAGTTGTAGGTTGCGGGTTCAAACCCAGCCAGCCGCATTACTTTGTGTAATTCATTTCATCACCAGTGCTCTAAAAACGGTAAAGGAAAACGGCATGTCCTAGAATCAAAAATTCGAAAACATGTGATATCCACCAACCCGCACTTGGCCCTCGTGGTGGATTACGGCCCATTCCCTCTCCTAGAGAGGAGGCCTGTATAGCAGTGGGAATATTACAAGGCTGATTATGCTGTACTATGCTATCCTAAACCCCTGATTTCTAAATAAAGAACGCGAATACAAGCTGACTACATATTTTTCAAAGTGTCCAGAGAAACCCGTCAAAGTTGGCTTTGACGAAGTAAAACACAAAGTTCTCAATTTAGAACCGACGTATACCACAGTCCTTACGCGAATTGGAGAATCTATATTTTATTGTAAAAAAATAGAATAGTAATAATCGATTTGCAATGAAAACCTTTTCAAGCTTTCCTCTGTTTGTATTGTAGACTCATGAGGATCCGAAAACCGTGTACAGACCATGTCAACTTTCGGTGACCGGTAAGAATAGATAGACCGTTTATACCATACAGTATAATAGTTTATCGTCATCATCTACGATGGGTGCGCATACGCATATCGATGTGTCTCCTCCGCTGAATGTCAGCGATGGTGTTCGCTTGGTATGCGATGCGCCCGCGCCGGCACTTAGCCACGTGACGCCGTCACGCCGCCACTTGACAACGTTCTCAGGACCCAACACGTGCTTAGAATTAAACATTAAAACACAAGATTGCATGAATCATTAAATACCAGTCACCATTTTTATTTTAGTAGATTTCATATCTATTTAATATGGCAGTTCGTAAATGTTGTCTTCTTTAATACCAGTATGTAAATATGCAGCTATCAACAATTCTGGCCTACTTAGAATATTACTAAATGATGTCAGCTAAATCTTGAATGTTAAAAAATTATAAATGCTAAACTATTACATAAAATTAGAACAACTTTTGTCAAGTCAAGGTGAGCCAAACAACAGACGTAAAACTTATATTGAAACAAAAAATAATGATTCAAGTAAAGAGCGATTATAATACAATTTGGCACGACCTAACGTTACAACTACTCTTACCTAACTGCTTGCAATCGAAATTGCAGCTAGGAGATGTTCCACTCTTGCGCACCTATGCAAACATCTCGTAATATGTGACTTGTGAGCTAACTGCACACGCTAATGTCAAAGTGACGCATTTTATAATATTATAACTACATGTTGGCTTAGATGTTATGCAAACCAAATTGTGCGAATAGAAATACTTAGAATTTGTTTTTTCTGCATTACTATCCTACCGCTAGGCTAAGTCCTCAAGTCCTTCCAGATATTCTACTACCGCGCCGTCTCAAACCAGAACCAGAATTCTTCTTAATGAAAGCGAAAAATCTTCCATTTTTTATAGATTTGTACTATCCTTTTTATCCATGGCTAGAATTAAATTCTGCCATATCCAACACCATTAACAAAAAAAAAAAACAATCCTTTTACTAATGAGGAGAGAAAAGTTTAGAAATTGAAGCCAACTCAATCACAACTTAGTTTAATATCTTCATCAGTGGCCTTAGGGAATGGTGAGCAGGGCTACCGCGAGGGGCCTCGCACAACAATTTAACTCTATTAAAAAATGCTGATTTTTTAAACTTTACATTATATCCTACCTTTACCTTTCATAGTATAGTTTATATAAATAATAGGATAAGTATCTAATTTCCGAAACGGTTTTTAGCTCTTGCTATTCTTCAAACGAAAATGACATAACCCATTTAGGTACTTATTAGATTATTGAAAAGCAGTAAAGATCATTTTCGACTCATTTAGTACCTAGGTTTATCAACATTGTCGTATTTATGATTGTTCATAAATCTTCTAAAATATTATTTTAAAATCGAAATTCAAATACTAATTTATAAAGTTTGCATTTCTCACCTATAATAAAAAATACGCAGTTTTGATTCAGTTACTTAGTAAAGACGAGGACCTTGCAAAGACCTGTCGCCTCCCAGGGCCACATAGTGGTTAAGGCCCCAGGTCCGTATCCACAAAGCTTCACCAAAATGGAGTGTATGCTTTAAGACAAGCTAGCGAAAACTTAATACAGACTCACTCGATCAATTAATGACGGTTCCAGTGACTGTAATTAAACGTTCTTCAATTAATGCAAGTAGGAAATGAGTTCTTACAGTGATGTCCTCTTTAGAAATTGTTTATGCAAATCAAGTTTTGCAAACGCTGTTTTCATAACCGACATTCCTTCGATGGGTAAACCAATAGACTTTTTATTAAGCTTACCTCAAAAGTTTATTATTTCCTCTAAATTAATTCAAGTAAGTTCTTTTTTTAAATCGCTATGGACTACGGATTTACCTATGGTTTTAGTAAATCCGTAGGTCGTTTTTTGTATGGCAAACGTAAGTGAATATTATGAATGTGTGGGAAATATAGTCCGTCCTTGACCCCCTCCCGTTTAGGTGCTGGTCCCACGGATAACAATCACCACTTCTGTCCAAATGTACCTAAGTACCTGCAGCAGTGCCGCAGGTTTTCCTAGAACCAGTTTTCCTCCGGTTTCCTGTCACCTCATTGAAGAATATGAACTGCCCCACTACATATTAATGGGACCACTTTTATTTCAGAAATGTGTAACGATTGCTCGTTTATATTATGATGTGGTTATGTAACGACACATGTTTGTGGCGGAATGTATTTTAATTCCGGATGTACTCAACATTATAAACCTTATCGTAAACCGCTTTTGTTTTCAGTACGTCGTTTTGATAGTTTCTTTTATAGGGTTGGGAAATCATCAAATAACTTTTCCCGCGTAACGACATCTATGGCGGTACATAAATAATCCAAAATCCGGCATTGCGACATTAAAGTTTTCTGAATGATTAGAACATTTATAACAGTACGAAATCAACTAATGGGCAGTTGCCCGGTTCAGACATAATACTGGTCTGGTCGGTGGTTCCTCCCTTTTCAATGGAAGTTTGTGGGACTTTACACCCTGCAAATTATATAAACGCTCAATGGAGCGAGAGGAGGTGTTTGATTTTTACCAACTATAATGCTTGGCTTAATAGTGCCACCACAGCCACAAGTACAACAGTTGCAAGTCTATGATGAATAACAAACACGATACTGCAATAAACATACTCGTACAGCGATTTAAATTTTGAAACTGATGGTTGTGAACAAGCGTTTGGCGTGTTTTACAATATGCATGATATAGTCTCGGTAACAATACAATAAAAAATATATATTCAATTTTGTTTGTATAAACAGTTTTAGACGGTTCCATGGCCAATATAACAATGGGCAAGTTGCCATTTGGAGGCACTTTACTGTATACTTAACTATAGATATTACAAGAAAAATAATTAAAATATATGAGCTTAACCTTGTTTCTGCCATCCATCGCGGTTGGCCAATGACTGGGTGCTGTAAGTCTGTATACAATAACTTGAGTTATGTTAGATATTTGTTATCTAAATGATAAAGTTCACACGATTATTAAAAACCTTCTGGTATGTCCGTTAGTAATTATAAAGTGACATTGCATATACGATTCGTTAGATATTTTGCGTAACTGTGGCCAAGATTCGTATTACAGGGCAGTTTGTTCCACTGATCTTGAGATTCTTGAGACGTTATGAAACATTTAAGATGCTTCCGATGCTTTAGTATTCAATTGTCGAAGTAATTTAATAGTAGAGCAAGAATTGCTAAAGGAAGTGAGATGCATTCTTAACAAGAATTTTATCTACAATTTTATTTATATCTTAAATAAAAAGCGAAACAATGTAGACGAACAAGCTGCAACAAGCAGACGAGCACAGATATCACGAAACTCGTTTTTACCACGGAGAGAGTTTAACCTTTACCACTGCGGTGCTATTTAATCAAAAGATGGTAATATTGCGCATGCTGCGACTAGTGAAAGAGTTAGTTGGCAATACTTTCTTGTCACGTTCAGATCTCTTAATTTCCCGGGAGATAATGCCGCGGCTTCCTCCGCGCTGGCGATGGAGCGATGCACCTCCCCGGGAGGAAGCGCGGGGTTGCCGAACCCAGATGTAATCAAGTCACGAGTACTGCCTTAGCATCCACACAAATGATAAATGCACCGGCGCAGACGCATGCAATCGTTACGTAGAAATATTTTTTAATAGTGGCGCTTTGTCTTACAACAAATTCCTGCCTACGCGCATACTCCATCATCGTATAATTAAAATTCTTTGAAACTAGACAGCAGTATGCTAGTTAGACATATAGTCAGCCGTTGTTACGAAAGATTATTTTTTATCTAGTAAATAACAAACCACTAAAGGTGCACGCGACAAAAAGTAATATTGTGTAAAGTTTTTAGCTAGATCGCCATTTTTCACGCCACTTAGCGTAAGGCCGATTGATCTATTTTAGAACAGCCTTTTGGCTTATCTCACGATTAGCTTATTTATAGCACGTTGTTTGAATAATCTACAAAGAATTCAGAATCTAACAAGAAAACTAATTCCGAACTTAAGGAACTTGAGAGAAGGCAGGTTGATGATGATGACGAGAACGATAAAACGTAGAGAAAAAAATACTTTTTTTTTAAACTACAGGATGTACAGGATGCATTTAATGTACGTAGTGGTAAAAAATAACACTGAAAATGTTGGAGATGTAGTCCAACAACATTCTAAAATAACTTGATTCACGTGTCTCAAATCTAAATGGTACAAATAAACGGTAACTGATACGCCTTGAACTTTCTGAACCGTCAGCCGCATGTGGCAACACCATCATGTACAGTTTAAAGAGCATGAGAGTACCTTCGCTAGAACATCATTTATAACGTATATCATCTAGGCACAGCTTACTTTGAGAGGTTTACAAAAGCAAAACTTGTTTTAAAACTTATAAAAACGCTATATAAATTATCAAAGAAAAAAATAGGGGTTAGGGTAAGAAGGTAAATATAGCCTATGACTTATTCTTAGACCTAGCAGATAAAGACAACAATTTCATAAAAATGGTTTTATTCTTGTGGAGTTTGATACTCGTAACAAAAGTGACACGAGATGTTTATATATAGAACACTATAGTCTATTTTGGTAGAGTTACAGATCTAGCTGTTGTTATCCAGATTCAAAAATACATTAATCTTGGTTCAAATTCGTAGTGTTAACAAAACAGTTTGCTGCAGTAGGGACTACTGACTTAGTGTCTGTAGGTATCGTGTCTTTGTGTATCGGAGCACGCTCACCTAGCCTTGCGCTCGCGACCTTACATCTAGTGAAATTGAACCGGTACAAACGTAGGTACTGGTCTCGTTACACTCCAGTGCGGAATTGAGGCTGCATTCATTATCTCAATATATTTATGTAAGATTAATTTAGCTGAACGATGCTGTGTGACGTCCAATGGAGATACAGGAAATTACGTATTGTTATTATGGAAAGCGGATATTCAAGTACAAGTTTTGCTGGAAACTGCTACACCTCATGTACCTCTTTATCACTCTTTTGAACTCTGCTTCATTGTCGACTGTATCCTGTTGTTTTCGAAAGGCACACAAAACTTATAGTAATAGATTTGCATTGAGTATCATTCGCAAAGTTTATTTTAATTTGTTTTGTACCAAATTACTTATTAAAGGTTACAAAAGGCCGGTCATTTGAAGAACAATAAGTATAGTTAACATGAGTTTTATTGTCCAGTCGGTATTCGCAGTAACCTTCACGAGTAAAGTGGCGCTGCATCGGAACCAGTCACGGTCGGTGCAGCGCATTCACTGGCGTGCGTTGTCACCACTTCCTCGCACGCACTCACATGAAGGTGGCCTAATGCGATCGGATGGACTTAATTCCAATAGCGACATTCGCTTGCTATCCCTCGATCACCTTCCGTGTGCCGTCGAGGCTCACAAGAACTTGTACGGAAGCTCAAACACTTCCGACACCGATAATTGGATTTGTGAGCCGATAAAATAGCTGTGATATGATGTATTGCACTTTTTATACCCATTCCTCCAGCGACAGAACTCTGAAAGATGAATGTGCATGTCATTATTATAAAAGGTAAATGGTTTTCTCCGAGTCTGATCTTAACAGCCCAGGTTATTAATGTCTCCTGCAACCCGTCGGTTGGGCAACCGTAAAATCATCTTCGATCGTGAAAAGTTGCAAAATTCTTGTCTCGTCAAACTAGCATAAAACATTCTGTAGGACGCTGCAATACTCGTAACAGCTCTTACGTATTGATAATTTTATTGACAGGCCGATCAATTATAAAGTGCCATAAATACTGTGATGCATTGTAGTGGGCCGACGGGCTCGCGCGCAGCTTGTGCTCGGCTCGTGTGAGAGTCAATCCTGAGGCGAAAGTGATCGTCAACGTCATGCAGAGTTGCCTCATCGATCGACTTGCACTTGCGCGGAATCGAAATGCGTAATACACCCACGCTCTGATTTTCGCCATTTCTCACGACCACATCACTCTTGCAACATTGCAATGTTCGACAATGCTTGTTTTGTAGTCATCTAGATGAATTTTCACACAACTTCTTTGCCCCCCATCGTGCAACTGTGTCAGAAATATCGATAGCTATGCAAATCGTTAGCAGTTATGAAACCAATCAAAGTATAAAAAGTGTGCTAATATAACCCGTACATACACGTGATTATACGTCACTTTAAACATACACATTAGAACTGCTCATGTAATATCAAAGTTGTGTTGGTAGACAAACAATACCCAGTTTGAGAATGCGGTGATGAAATGAGTTAGTGACTCAGAGTTCCTTGTGCAGGGTCGCAAGCTTTTGAGTCGTAGGCGCAGCTGCCAGATGTCATCTTGCTGAGTCACGGAGCACTGACTCCTATTCTGTAATGTAACAAACTTTCGTAACTCACCACTTTGATGGAGATCTCACAAATTCCGTTTCTTTGTTACAGATGCTTGTTAGTGTGCACGTTCTACTCGGCGTACGCCGACGTAGATATCATCACGGAGCCTCGGCCCGGTGAAGAGTACGTGCTGGTCAGTTCAGGACAACAAACTCCATTAAGAAACTTTGAGACTTCACACAAAATTCCTGACAAACACCCTAATCATAGAAACTTCAAGCAAGATGATAGTGAGAAGATTGTGAAAAAGCTGCATAGCGGAAAAGTCAAACACCCTACTGAGGGCATCATTGCCATCGAAGAGGACAAGAAAGCCTTATTCAAAAAAGGATTAAAAAACAAAGCTTCAGAATCAATTGAAATTGATATTCCTGTGTCAAAGTTAGAAGACATTAAAATACGGGAGAATTTAAAAGATGTGGAAACCAATCCTAGAATGGCAGTCGCATTGGAAGCAATGTCAGAGTCTGGAAAATTAAGTAAAACATCAGGCACAACTACCCAGAAGCCTGTTCTTACTACTGCTCCACCAACTTCTGCTAAGCAGCAGTTCGACTACATCCCTATTAACTTTGATACAATCGACGATATCAACACTGGATTGTTATCGTCCAATGTCAATTTGGAAACTGCCGGCTCAGAACAGAAACCTCAATCAAGAATTCAAATTAAAAAAGGCCCCAATGGGCAGGACTACGAATATGAGTACATATATTATTATTATGATGAGGATGAAGAAGGTAACAAAAAAGATGGAAAAGGAAAAGACAAAGCTTCATCTACTACTGCTACCCCTGTACACAACTCTCATGATGGCCCGGAGAAAGTCGAAAGTGAGAACCACATTGCTAACGAAAGTAAAACAAAGAACAAGTATAGTTCTATTGACAGAACCACTACCACTGCAGCTACCCCAGAAATACAAAATGAAGTTGTTCCAGCGGCGACCAGAGGACGAGGCCGCAGCCGCACCGTCGCTCCTGCTCCCGTCTCCGAGGAAGAGGAGGAAGACATCAGGTACATCATGTTCTATTATTACCTTATTATCCAAACATTTCACACTAAATTATAGGATACACTATATACTTTTTCTTAAAATTTATATTAATAACACTTCCTAATATTCAAAGCGTTAGGCTGCCATCAAGCACACGGTTCCCGCCTCGAGGTCGTAACTTAGCATCAGCTACATCTACAACTTACGTACCCGAAGTGTCTTCTGAAACTGTTAGACAACGCGGACGGTCACAAAGCGACAATGTAGCCGATGAGTCGATCGGTCAGACCAGAAGCAGGACCCGTGCGCACATCAGGTAACGTACACACCGATCATTCACTCTGCATGCACAACAAAGTTGAAAGATGCTTAATTTATAACGATTTTTTACATTTACAGACGCCCAAGCTCGGAACTTGTTGACTTGGACAGTTTCAAGACTCATTCCGGTGACATTCCGTCTCCATCTCAATACAAAGAGTTGCCAAGTAGATATTCCTCAGAAAGCCGCACAACTACTGAAGCTGATGTGCCTGAAACGACACCAATTGCCAAAGAACCTACTTATGCCAAAGAGTCAGCCAGGGAGGGTCATAGCTTATCGTCAATCATCAGGTTCCAGGAGATCTTAGATGACTCCAAGCTGCCCGCCGACTACAAGCAGACTACACCTTACGATCAGGAGACCACTGAATACACCACAATGACTGCGATGGAGAAGGTGGCTCTGGACCTGTACGCGTACTTAGCTGGAGAGAACTTGAACAACGACATCAATCCGACGAATGAAATTAATTTCGATGGAACGACGACTGTGGAAGACGACATGTGGACTACAACGGAGTTCATGAGTACTACGGAGGAGGCTACCACGACGCCGACCACTACCACCACAACTACGACCACGACGACCACAACCACGCCAGCGCCGACTACCACATCCGCAGCGCCCACCAGACCCTCGCGTTTCAAGGGTCGCGCCGGCGCGCGCACTCGAGTGTCCAGCGCCGCCAGCGCCGCCAGTGCTGCCACTGAGGCACCGCTGGAGACCTCCACCCGCGCGCGAGGTAAACACAGCTCTCGACCACTTGCGCAACAACACTAACTGCTTCATCATGAACTAAATTGACTAATCCAGTTCGAAATTCTCGACACGATCGGCGAAAGTCCATTACTTAATTTGGTTTAATTGAAGCTAATTATTAATTCTAATAGACGCGTGTTTTCTACATTTACTCATTTTTTATTGGAATTTGGATATATCGTTATTAATCAGTTCTTTTTAAATCTCGTATACGTTACCTTACGCCATGGTTACATTAAAATATATATATATATAAATCCTTTTTGTATTACAAATAGTAAATTTCGATATTTAAGTGTAATAATACTCTATAGTTTCATCAAAATATTTAATTTCACTTTGCACAATCAACATTACCTCAAACATTATCAGATGAAGTAGAAATATTACATTTTCATGAATGAAACAATGACATACTCCAAACACTTCCCAAATCTTTTCTTCAGTTAAGCCGTAGTGGACTAGAAACCAGTAAAAACTCGTCTCCCCTTCCTAGCATGCTGCTTACACTCCCAAATTATATATGCTCAGTGATATACACCTGCGAAAGTTTTGTTTAATTATTCATTTGTTGCTCTGCGATTGTTTTTGTTGCGAATATGCATTTAAGCGATTGTCACGCTATGGAGAATATCCGCATGGCCTTATCCACACGCTCAACACATTATGTGAATAGTTTTTCTCACGAGTGTTTTGTGCGTAGAAGGTGTAAAGTGTTGTTTTATGCTTGATAAATGTATTCATAAATCTGCTGGTAACAATGGAGTGGGAAAGGTTGAAGACGAATCGTGTGTCTCAATGTAGGTGACACTTCTAGTCTTACATCACACAGTTCACCGCGATGTTGTTTGTCGGTCGATATCTGATAAGCTAATTTTGTTTCATTGATAACGTAGACACGGTTTTATTTTTAGATATTTTTAAATTTGTAGATTTTGTAAATCAAACAAATTGATTTTAATGTATTCTTCGTCGATGTACCTACAGACGCCAGCAAAATTGCTTGACATTTGCATGTGACTTTACATCATAGAAATTACAGATATGGGAGACATAACATATCTCTAATTTAGAGAGAGAGAGAGAGAAAACTCGACTGCGTGAAAAAATTAAAATTATTTAAAGGAACTAAAAAGGTAGAAACAAGTTTAAAATTTGAATAGGTAATTTAGTTTGCTTTTTTAGCAATTGTTGTACCAAATTACATTCAAAAATAATGTAAGCTATATATCTATATACCTATCCCTAATCACGGTTTCAAATCCTTTATTTCGATACCCCAATCAATAAATGTTGTTTTTTTAAACACAATTTGGCACCTATTTTAGTTTTTTTTCTTTTATAATTTTAATAAACCCATTCTCACTGTTACAACTATGACGATTCTAACGATACGTTCAAAGCAAAAATGCAATAAACCGTTAATGCCCTTTGGAAAGCCAAAGAAAAATACATACATATGAACGTTCACCCAAAAAACATAACCCTCTTTTTGGCGCAGTCGGATAACTAGATACACACGGTCATACAGCCCTATTTATACATGGGTTCAAAATCTGTACACCCTGCGACCCAGCTTAATACCAACAAATCTGTAAAAATAGTAGCTCCCAAAATCATTCGAAACATCTGTTAACATCTTATCAAATTCCAAATGGCACCTTGAACTTCACCGTAAGGTTTTTGTTATCATATCTACTGTTCTGATAAGAACCAAGTCTTTATCAATTAAATATCAAAATTATTTTTCCACTACTTGTTACTAAGGAAATATCGTTTCAATGCATTTATGACTAATAGATGGTCAAAATGACTTTTTCCAAACCCGGCGTTATGCATGTACAGTACGCGTCAAATAACTTTGCCGCTCTGAAGTTGGCTACATTCACTGCGCATTAGTCAATTTTACGAAAAAGACAGCACTGCGCATGCGCGAACCTCAGTGTTACGTTTCTATCTCAGTCGCTCGTATACGTCAAATACCAGCTTGTGTTCCGCTCGCACCTATACCACTCGATAGTACCTGCGCCGTTGTAAGGAAAGCCTAACTTCAGAGCGGCAAAGTTATTTGACGCGTACTGTACATAAGAATTTTCGAGTTAACGAGTAAAAAAGGCTGAAAAACAAGGAAAAATCATAGGCCATTAAAAAATTGCTCCACATCGATGTCAATGGGTAAAGTGCTCAGAATGCTGGCAGCATTGCTACGCTGGATGACAATGCTGATTCGTTGACCGAAGACAAGCCCAGCCCTCTGGTCACGTGAAGAGTCGACCAGCTGTTTGCTGATATCCCGAATAACTTGATGAGCGCTGTAAAGCCAGTAACTATATAAAATATGTTTTATTTTACAAACCAAGTGTAAATAAACCGTTAGGGGAGCTTCGTTGCTTCATTGAATAGATACAGTTCTCATCTCAGGTACAAGATATGTGGCATCTATCAGCGTTATCAGCATTGAGACGATAAACAAAGGTCACAGTAACTTGGAAAAATTGTACTTTACATAAGTATAAGGGAATCTTTTTCTTTAGCTCTTCAATAATGATAACATACATAATAAATTATGATGATACTGTAGTTAATGAGCAAATCATTATCTGACGTATTGTTTGCTTACTTTTGTTGTTTTCAAAGGCAAATAGTCAATGAACACGCTTAAAATAGACAACGGCAATAGCCCATAGTGCGGATAGTTTGAGTATTTTTTTTCAAACCTAAATTGACTAGGGTTTGACACTACTTTGACTCAAAATAGATTCAGAAACCTGGCCTTAATTTGCTAAACTACACTATACTCGTTACTGAATTGAGAGTTTGAAGTAAAGAACTTCCTTATTGCAAAAGTTCGAAAGATTTTATGTTAAATTATACTTTGTTATATTCTCAAATGCTAAATCACCTAATTCAGAAACCAAGGGTTAGTCTTTATCTATCTTAAACCATTATTTTTTATTATGTTTTTTTATAACATAGACTATATTTCATTTATTTCATTAGCATTAAATGTACTCGTACATATTAACTTTCTCTATTTTCTCTTCCTTGGAAAGCACTACAAGCTGTTGGTCCCGGTTGTCATAGATCGTTGACAATCGTTACAAGTAGTCAGACACCAGAAAGTCTTACCATCAGTCTATTCTTGGAGTATCGTGTTACTCAGTAACTGGGTTGTGGGGATTTGTAGGCATTCGCTCCATGTAAAACTGTAAAATGCAGCTGTATCCGGTTACACTGGAAGTCGACCCCAGTTTAGTTGGGAAAAGGCTAAAGAGATAGTAACTTCTGATGAGGTTTTGTACAATAGATATAAAGATATAGGTAATGCTCAAACGCAATCCACGTTGCGCATATGAAACGTAATCCTAACACAAGTACTTAATTTACAAGACATTGACGTAATTTCATTAGGAATTCTAACAAGTAGAGCTTGTTGGCCATGGCGGCGGCGGCGTAGTCGGTATGTATCGACAGCTAATATTACCTATATATCAAGCTGACCGACATTGCGATATCATAGCAAGTAAATCTACATAGTGTCTGCTTTTGTCGAAATAGTTAAGTTTAAATAGCAACGTTGCCAAGCTAGCAAAGAATATTATAGGAAAAAATATATATCGACCGGCAATTTTCGCTAAACCTACCTTGGGGCCACGAGTCGCCTTTACCACATCCATTAATAAAATGTCTGCAGCATGGAAATAACTGTAGAATGGCTCACTTTCAGTATATTGTAGGTATGCATTGAACGTGTGTTTGTTCGCCAGGTCGCTTCGGAAAGCCCAGTGTAGGCGGTCGCAAGACTACGGTCGGCAGCAGCTCCACCGCCGCGGACTCGTCGACGGCAGCACCAGCAGAGAAGCCAATCACACAACCCAAGGTCTGCATACATATTCATTGATCGATTACTGAGTCTATTTAACTAATAATCTAGCTATAAGAGCGACTGTACAATTTTGCATTGCGAATTTTCTGCCAGCTAAATACAGTGGTTAAAACCGTGTTACGAAATATTTAATTATTTCGATAAGATGTAAATGTTAATTACTAGGTACGAGTGGTTTTATAAATAATGGTTTGTACTTTCAAACGGTGTAAATATTCGTTGACCGTATACCATCATCGTTAGCAAAAGCATCCTTGGGTTGCACCGAGTGGGTAAAGCGTCGCGCAACGCTCATTCTATGTAGGTACGTGATACTGCAACGTTACCCAATGTCCCACAACTTGCCCCCAACATTTTACAACGCTTGACGTGGGACATGTTGTTGGACAATTTGACAGCGTTGCGAATCATGTTAGGGGACATTTTGTCTCCTAATGTATCTTAGGCTTATGGAAATCTTTCAAATGAGTAAGTAGCACAGGTGGTCCGTCTGGTTGAAGTAAAATGAACTCCAAATATTATCAAGATGCAGAAAATAGCATTGCTGAACGACTAAGCTAGTTAGGCAGATAAATGCTATACCCACCAGCATTACCCTTGCCGCAGACGATTTGAGGGTCGTCAAAACATTTTTTCCTTATTAGAAAATAAGAGACAATTTGTTTGCAAATATTTCAAGGAATTTTTGAGGCGCTGTATCGATGAGATTCCATATACTTGACGAAGGTGTTCCTTGTTGCAGGCGTTTGGTCGTCGTGGTCTGTTCGCGGGTCGCACCAGGCCCGCCTCCACTACGTCTGCCCCCGTGTCGGCGGACGATGCCGCCAGCACCGCTGCGTCCAGTGAAGCCCCTGCTACAGCAGCAGCAGCAGCATCCGCACCCGCACCCAGGTGAATAACAATCCTTTTCATACTCTTTTCTTGTACCGCCATGTTGTATGTGGTGGTGGTGGTGGTGGGTAATCAAACATAATTATTGAACCTCGCTTGTGCATTGTCATTTGAAGAGCGAACAATGCCCATGGAGTCTCTTGTTTCTTCTCCATAGAGATGTACGCTTTGGAATGTGTAATTAACATCTTGCCAATTCAAAAGTAGACACTTTTAAATTGGCAAGATGTAAATGTTTTATTTGAAATAAAAGTTTTGATTCTTGAAGATTTTCGACAGTCGACTATTTATAAGTGAGTATTTCTATACTGCCATCTTTCTTGTCGAGGGATATCATGTTACTCAGTAACTGTATTCAGTGAAGGTCGGATTAGATTGGAAGCTGAACCCAACAATTTTTGAAAATGCTAATCAGAATGACAGATTGAGCGCATTTAGGTTGTTCAATAAGACCCCAATAAATAATTCATCCACCGAACATAAAAATTAAGATCTTGTGTAATCATTTCAGACCTAGGCTTCGTCCAGGCCTGAGGAGAGGTCCAGCCACTACCAGCACTACGGCTGCAGCCGCCAGCTCCGCCGCTGAGGACAGCACGTCACCCAGCGCAGGGTCCGGAGAAGTAGCTGAGACTACCCCCATTCCTTCGAGGACTATCGGGTTAGTTGTACCAGATAATAGATTATTCTCTCCCTTTTCTGCACGCCGTATATGTGAACTAGTCCTCTATTTGAAAAAGTGACTTTTTTAATAGTCAGAAGTTAAACCAAAATTCACCTTAATTAAATTTTTAGATAATATACTTTAATTGGTAGTTTCATTGCTACAGAGCATTCCGGCAGGTGCAAAACCTACTGTGGTTACGGGTTCGCTTCTGAAAGGAAAATTTGGAGTCCTGGTACGCAAGGAAAAGAAGGGACATAGAAGCGAGTTTTAGTCAAATAAATTCTAACACACCCTCCCACTGTAACACCTAAAAAAAACATTTAACCCTTCAGATACCGTCAATTAGAGACACAATAGTAAGACAATAGATGCGCGGCCACCGGTGGTCGCTTGGGGATTCATGAATTAAAAAAATACAACCAGATTAAAATTTAAGTTGATTTTATTTCAAATGTGATCAGTACCAATTTAAAAAATAAAATAAAGATACAACAGTAATTTCGAGGATGCAAATACCTTATCAATGTTTTGTGAATCCATTTATGATTGAATATGTTGCTATGAAGCTAGCACGGTTTATACGCTAGATGACATCAGCCTCGTTACAGTAGATAATTACCAGTGTTACACTCAGATCAGTTACGTTACCATTATGAGCTATTTCCTGTACATTATTCTGCACTGTCTGTCTCATGTCCAGCGGTGGACTGCGATAAACTGAGTCGATGGACCCTTCCTGGATCGTAGGTTTACTCAAGACAAATTGACATTCTATCAGCGAAAATGATAGTCAAAATGTTTTGAAATGGAGCTCAAACACAAAACTGCGACGCGACGTCACATCGTAAAAATCTCTGAGCTCACACGACGCATCTCAATAAGTTGCGAGTTGATTCGCAACGCACATTATGTGGTTACCTGAACCGATGATTTGCCACACGAATTCGCATTGCTGTAATTTGTATAGTATCGCATTGCATCGCGGTTTTATGTGAGAGCAAATTAACATGCGCTCTAGAGACATCACGTTGATCCCATAAGATTCGATCTTGCGGCAAACATTATCGCTATTCCAAATACACTTAACTAGAGCCTCGTAGAAATGTCAACTAATGTTCTGTATGTATCATCTAGCCGTGGCAGACCAGGTCTCCGACCAGCGTCGCTCCGCCCCGGGCCCAGGCTGAACCTGCGGCCTAGCCCTCGTCTGAGAGGCGTCAGCACAGCCCCTGAAGCTGCCTCGGAAGCTCCCGCCGAAACCTCGGCCCCAGACTCACCAGCTACTGATGCGGATGCCGAGGTAAATATAAACACTTAATTAAGTCGTAATACAATGTGTGTATGGCCGACTGTACATGGGCGCGTAGCTTCATGGACGCATGTTCGTCATTTTACGCTTGGTGTACGCGTACGTGAAGCTTATATACAAAACTAAGGCCTACTGTCCATGGGCACGTAGCTTCATAGACGCGACACGTCGGCGCTTCATCGACAGAGTTTATTACTTTTGTATGAAGTTTCATGCATGTGTACACAAAGCAAATAATGACAAATACGCGGCTAAATACCTACGCGCCCTTGGACTACCTATAAAGAAATAATACCATGATTATTCCTCATTTCACGTTTGCAAGCAAATATTTTGTAATAATGACTTCCATTGACATAGGCTTCATCGGCCACGCCCGCTCCGGAGGCTCCTCGCAGCGGCCTGAGGGTCCGCAACAGGCTGCAACTCTCCCCCTCCCCCAAGCCCCGCACTGCTGCCACCCCTCCTGCTCGTCGTGTCAATCCTCTCCTAAAGAGGAAGACGGTGGCTTCTACTGAGGTAATTTAGGACTAGCTAGGGTAGCATAACTAGAACTCATGGTTGAGTTCTAATTATGATACACAGGCTGCTGCCATCGGTTTCTCCTGTATGAAAGTAGAAAACTAACCCTAAGTAATATATTCCCAGGAAAACGTATTCACTTCCTAAGCTACTCCTGGCCATGTTCTACTGACCGTGTGGAAAATTTCAAATAACTTTCGCCTTCATAATTATTATAATTTAAAGTGTGATTAATTGAGTTTTGCGATAACATGTTCAAAGGTGTTTTTGCTTATATGTATTTTCATAAACCACAGGCAACCACAGAAGTGCCTAAGAAGTCAACTGAGGTGACAGAAGAGAGCACCAGTGCAGAGCAGAAGAGTGAGACGGATACAGAGCCGACACCAGTGGAGACGACAGTGGCGCCGCTGCGCGGGCTAGACGCGCTCATCGCCAAGCGGCGCGCGGCCGGCGGCATCGGCGGCAGGCCCGCCAGACCAGCACGGGGCATTTACCATCCCAAATAACCACCATAAAAATCCTAATTAATTCTGGTTACACACACAATGACATAATGCTGACACTTACGCATCTTTCTATCTAGATTCTCCTGTACCAGTGACCCCGTCACTCGACAAAATTTTATTTTTTACACTTTTATTTAAAAAAGTTCGTTTTAAGGTTTTAAGGTTAAATTAGAAATACTCAGCTAAGTTCAGCATTTATGATATGTCATTAATCTTAGTCAATTCACTCCAGAAACTACTTAGATGTTAGTGTGTTTCGTCTCCGTACCATCTGCCTAATATCAATGTTTTTTCTACAGTAGTTTTAATGTGTCTATAAATAGTTTAAGTTTCTAATATTTTTTCATGCCTAGAATCGTGCCTGTGGGTACCCTCCACTTAGTAATACCTATCCTTTTTATATTTTACAAGTGTTATGTACATATTAGTAGTAGATATTGTTACGAGTAAGTCCGGGATTCCAAGTATAAGGAAATCGCCAGAAAATTCAATATAAACCAAATCAATATCATTTTACCATCTTTAAAAATAGTGTTTTCCGATATCAAAGGTCTTAACTTCTTACACATTTTACAAGTGTGTCTATCTAGGAATTTATTTCTTTCGAGATGTGTAATGTTGATTTCAAATTAAAAAGTTAAATTAGTACCTATCATGTAAAACGGTTATTATGTACGTAAAACAACCATAACAAGATTACCGTCGAGCCTTAGTTCAACATGACACCAAATTGTGTCTGTTATCTCCATGCAACTTTAGATATAACTATTCATATTTTGTCTAAATATTGTATTAATTATATCATGTTTTTGTCCATATTTCAAAACAAATTTGAAGATTTTAAATTGAAAATTTTGTTCGATACACTTATTTTCGTGTGTATTTATTATAACTGATTGGTGATAAAGTTGTACTAATAATTATGTAGTATGAGGTGACGTCACAATCAACTCGATATACTGTATCTACACGTCTACTGAAGCACTGACTGCTAGTGCCATCGTGATATGTTTTTGTATCTTTCGTAAGTGTGATAATAAAATTAATACTTAAGAATATAACGTTTCGATTGCAATGTTTTATTTATCTCCGTTAAATATTTCACAAAGCGCTATATATGATTGTTCATTGACTCAGGTCAAGGTAGCAATTGGCGTAGGAACTCATCGTTTAATAAAAGTTTTTGGATCAATACAAGACATAACGTCAAAGAAAAACAACAGTTAAGCCATTCAGTTATTCAGATTGCTTGCCTAATTTAAATAGTAAGAGAATTTCAGAAATTAAATTAAGAAAAATAAACAAAAAAGCTAATTTAACGTCTTATTATGGAAATGTATCGGTTACAAGGTCGCGTTTAGTCATGCAAGCACCTACCAGTTACTGTAACATTTCAGAGTGATGATGACACTAAAATAAATGATGGGTGAAGGAATGACCCGAAATGCCCGCAGTGCCAGTGAAGAGAGATTACGGTGATACGTGTCTCTATCCAGTGATAAATTGAAAAGTATTGTAAGTCTTATTGTGTCTCTCAACCTTGTTTTACGTATGAAATAATACGTTATTTTGACGGCACTAGTGTTACATCATCTGTAAAAACTCACTTGAAACAATTCGATTCTTTACCTATCAAATTCAAATCGTATTCTTACCAAACCGTTTTTTTTTTTAATAAATGGGATCTTGGGAAATTATCAAAGAACTTCTCCCGCTTTGTGTGGAGCGAGAGGGAATGTTAGACTTTTACTGATTAAAACCGAACTGTGATCTTTCAGAAGCGCTTTGTAGAAATTTTTGAACCATCCCGCATTTGTCTTAACCTCCTACTCCTTGCGTGGTATTCCTCATTGCTGAGGGTCGTGACCGGTTTATCACTTTCACCCTACACTCTCCCTTCCCACTCTCACTTGTCTCTCCTCATTTCAACCTATACTATTATTAATCTACAGGTCTGGAACGAAACTGTTGACTTGTAACAAATACAGCTAATTGAATAATTTTATGGGAACATAAAGTATGTACCAACACCAGCACAATTTTACTCAATCATAACCTAGCGACTGTGTGGTTGGCTCAAGGTTGTCAATAATGAATGGCTGGCCAATATTTAATGCTAGTCTATCCGCATTTTGTCCTCTACTGGTTAGTGTCTCCACCCAAATAACCCACCAGTTTACGCTAAGTATTTATTTTTAGAATTTAACCTCTAAAAATTAATAGTAAATACTTACCTACGTACCTAATTATTTTTCTGTATGCCTGCATTAATACTGTAAACATTATACTACTTTACACTTTTTTAACCTAATTAAAAAAATGTTATCTCAGAACTCCGTCGTTTAAAGAATATGCTTCCAGATAGTCCCTTTACAGTCAAAAAGTAACATTTGATGAAGTGGAACTGATTATAAAGACCAGAAATGATCAACGGAACTTCACACTCACATAAATATCACAATGAAGGCGACAATCACAATACAAATAAATAAATTGTTGTGAATCTGTGATCTAATGATGATGATGGAGCCGGAATAGCGTAATTCATCAATGTATGCCGTGTTTGGGTTTATAAGAATTTTCATAAGATGCACTTTGGCTCTAGGGTACTATCTAACTGATCTGATGATGGAGCCGGAAGGTGGATACGGGAACTTTCTAATCAAACAATGCATCCTAACATTGTTTGGGTTAATTGGAATTGTCATGAGAAATAGTTCTCTGGCTTCAAGTGTAACCCAACTAAAAACTGTGAAATAAAAACCTTTGCACAAAAAAAAAACCGACTTCACTAAAAACACAACGATAAAAATAATATTAATTTTGGAAGTCGGAAAAATAAGAAATAAACAATACTGTGAAATACCGACTTTATACGAAATTAAAGTTATTTTGATCGTTTTAGTGATTTTTAGCGTTCCGTACCTCAATAGAAGAAAAACGGAACCCTTATAGGATTAGGTACTCTTTTATCCGTCTGTCGGTCTGTCAAGGCTTTATCTCGAAAATACGTGAAGGTATCGAGTTAAAATTAAAACCATTTACTCAAATCTGCGGTTTCTTGAAGCTGTGAAAAAATCTATCAAACTTCTAAGTTAACGAAAATAAAAAAGAAGATAAATAATATATGGCCGAAGCATGAAGGAAATCAAAATTCATAGGGTACTTTCCGTTGACCTAGAATCTATTTATTTATTTTATTTATTTAACAATTCATGTACACACTGAACTTATAAAAGAAAACAAGACAGAAACAGAAAAATAGGTACATAGGTGATGCTTATTTCTAAAGAAATCTCTTCCAGCATACCTGCGAGAGGAGAATTGGAAAAAAGAGATGTAGACACCGTGTGTAAAAGTGAAAGGAATAAAGAAACAAATAAAACAATTATAATTAAAATATACCTACTTTATATACATACATAAGTATAGCAGAATAAATATCGCAAAAAATACATACTGACTAATATTAAAATTAATATTATAAATACATAACAATAAACAAATATGACGAAATAGAAAGATAATGTTCTTTCACTGCTTTTTTAAAAACTGCAAAACTGAATCCTGTTTGGCATGAAACAAGGACCGTAATTCAATGCTTTCAGAGGTAAGTTAGAACAGTGCGCGAGTCCGACTCGCACTTGGCCGGTTTTTTTAGTGAATACTGTTATTATTATTTATTTTTAAAATGCAACAGATACTCGTATTATGATCATAGGTGTTTCGTTTTAGCTGTTATCGTCTAGATTTTCAGTTGCGGTTGTTTCCAGGTACATCTTAGTGAAGTTTCTTGAGAAACAAAGCACTGATATTATTTTTTCTGATTAGTTTCAAAAGAAATAATGTATACATGAAATTATTACTACAGCGTTGTAGACATTTTTTTAAACATTAGTTACCTAGAGGTCAAGACCTCTAGGTAACTAATGTTTAATTCACATAGTTTTTTTTTGTTTTTTTTTTTTGTCGACGGGGAAAATCATCTTTGACGAAACCCGCTCTTGGGTGGAGCGGGAGACAGTGTCAGACTCTTACTGACTAAAAACCCCGCGCCGTTCCTTCTAGCCTTCATACCGGGGCACGAGCTCCCTTTCGGACAACCCTGTCCCCAGTAGGCTTCGACCCAGCTGGGCCCCTCCTGCTGCTGACAACTCCTTGAGGCGCGCGGGAACAGTGCGCGCCGTCGACGTCTTGGACTCGGTCCATTACCGGACGATCGGACAGCGAGCTACCCATGGCTCGCCGTCCGCGAGCCCGCGTCTACGGTGGCCGGAAATCGGGATCGGAATCCCGGCGACGGCGGCGAGGGCGCCGTTGCCTGATGCGGTCGGCCTCCTCCTTTGCAAGCATTACTGCTTCGCAGAAGGAGGCGACCGCCTGCCATTCCTCCTCGCTCCGGACCATGGCCTCGACCAGGGCCCGGCGCGAGAGGTCTCCGCCGCCGATCGCCCCCATGAGGGCACGGCGATGCTCCGCCCAGGCAGGGCACACCTCGACGGTGTGCTCCACCGTGTCCTCCGGGCGTTGCGCACAGTGGCGACACCCGGGCGTCTCTTCCGCTTGAATCCGATGCAGGAACCTCCCGAACTTGCCATGTCCGGTGAGGACCTGCGTCATGCGGAAGGTAAGGACGCCGTGAGGTCTTTCTAGCCACGCCTCAAAGAGGGGACTTACCGCCATAATCGTGGCGTGCCCAGCACTGGGTTGCGATAGCCGTTGACGCCATTTCACCATGAGATCCCGCCGGAGCTCTGTCCGCCATGTTTTAACATGTTGCGGCAGTGGACTTTCACCCCGGCGTTGCATCTCCACGCGCATGTCGTGCATGTGTGCAAGGACTGTTGCCTCCAGATCCCACGGTGGTAGGCCAGCCAGAAGGCTCGCCGCTTCGCGTGAGATCGTGCGGTAACCCCGCACCATCCGTATTGCCATGACCCTCTGGCAGGCGTTCAGTATGGACGCCGGTCGCTTTGCCAGCGACGGCGCCCACACCGGCGCCCCGTAGAGGGCCATGGATCGAACGATCCCCGCGTAGAGCCTCCGGCAGGAGGCGTCTGGACCCCCAAGGTTGGGCAGGAGCCGCTTGAGAGCAGCCCCAGCCCGGAGAAGCTTGGGAGCCAGACGTCGGAAATGTTCTACGAAATTCCACCGGCTGTCGAGGACGAGTCCCAGATACTTCATCGTCGACCCGACGCCGATGCGAACTCCTCCTACCGTAAGCTGGGAGTCCGATGGTGGCGCATTCCGAGGGCCGTGGAAGCACATTGCCTCGGATTTGTGCAGCGCCACCTCGAGTCCCAACTCCTGGATCCTACCAACGGCTATCGCAACCCCGCGTGTCGCTAGAGCGACCGCCGCTTGGTGCGACTCTCCCTGCGCTAGGATCAGCGTGTCGTCTGCGTAGCAAACCACGCTGACCCCGTCAGGGAAGTCGCCGCGCAGCACGTAATCGTATCCGATGTTCCACAAGGGTGGGCCCAGAACCGACCCCTGCGGAACACCGCACGACATCTCTCGACGTTTCCAGTCTCCCTGGTGACCGGGGTAGACAATGTACCTGTCTGACAGGTACGCCTCGACCACTCGACAGAGGTATTCGGGCACCCGGTGGTACCGGAGTGCTCTCCGGATCGTACTCCAGGGCAGGGAGTTGAAAGCGTTGGCAATGTCCAAGGACACTGCCACGACACACCTACCCCGGGACACCGCTTCCCCTGTCGTGAGGGCTCGCACGCGCATGATGGCGTCTATGGTAGAGCGCGCCCTGCGAAAGCCGAACTGTCCGTCCGACAAGTCCGGCCCCACCCGTGTTAGCCGCACGACGAGGCGGTTTGCAATTACTCTTTCAAAGAGCTTGCCCACCTCGTCGAGCAGCACAATCGGCCGGTATGCGGACGGAGAGTCCGCAGGGCGCCCTGGCTTCGCTACGAGGACCAGTTTCCCAGTCTTCCAGCGAAGCGGGAACTGGCCCCTCTCCAGGCATGCGCTGAAGAGCCCTCTCAGTCGAGGCTAATTCACATAGTTTAAATGGTCAAGATGTACGAGTATTATCTATTATAAATACTGATTTAATTTTTATTTTATCAATTTTTTACCTGTAATCCAGGTGAATACGAGCCAAAAAAGTAAAAATAAAGTTTACCGATTTATTTTGATAGCGAATAACAAGAATAACAAATGCACTGGTACCTAAACCAGTGCATTTGTATAGTTTTTAAGGTCTAACATCTCAAAAATGGTATGGGCTTTTTAAATACGGAATAATATTTGGCATGCATTAAAAATATCATCATCATCATCAGCCTTTTTTTTAATGTAAAAAAGTAGTTTTTTTTTTAATATAAACCCCACTATTGGGGGTTTATATTTTTTAAATTATCCTGTGGTGGTTTTATAAATTACCCTGTAAAGGCTGCTTTTATGCAAGCGTGCTCCAATGTCGACCACGTCATCGCTTACAAATAGGTGAGATAGTGGTCAACGCGAGCTAATTAATAATACCTAATGATAGGAAAGCATTAGGTGTCAATTAAGATAAAATAAAGATAATATAATGATAAAATTGGCATACAAAATGTGTATGTGTAAAGTGAGGCCCTGATTATTGTACTCGGTGGAAATACCTGTGTTACAGGAATCAATGCTTTCTCCCAAACGTTCAGTGAATTAGTACCTACAATAACAATAAAATGGACTTAATACTATATTTATACTACAAATTAGTCTTGCATTCTTGGCTATAACTCATATACATAATAATATTCTATTGTGGTGGGTGTCGTACTATTCAAATGGTCATTTCATTGTTCTGAGATCGGTCTATCATCACTGACAGGACTATTGTTAGTCAATAGGCCTGATATAGCGGTGGCAAACCAAATCAAGGGGAAGAGCGCAATCATTGTTGGCATTACCTCTCTCCATGACGAGTCAAAATGGTAGGGGTTAGGTACGTGCACACTTATTTAATGGTATCCAAAAACAGCACTTTGGGCAACATCACATGAGGTGTTTGAGGAGCGGAGTAGTATCCAACGGCTAACGCAACAATCCGAGAGCCCTGAAGATAGAATATCTTTACTGGGATGCCTTTACTGGGATGTTTATTTCCTTTAAGCACGTTTGCTCTTGTGAATCTCCACTCATGCCAGCCAATAAAGGCAAAAGAGAGTGGTGGAAGCTCCGTTGCCCTTCAATTTTCACAGCAGGCGGCCAATAAAGGCCACATGGGGATGGGAAACAATCCAGATCCACGGGGTCACAATTGCCGGGACAGTCTGCCACAAAACTACTTACTTAGGCACTTCACCTTAAATTATTAACTCATGTAATTCTTTTGATTTTGATAAGAAATAAATGTGGGTGTTTTTTAATAGGTAAGGTTAAAATGGTTTATTCGCCTAAACATTCTTACAATGTGAATGAAGCCTTGACTCCAGAGCTAGATATAATGTATAATACTTACCAATATTTCAGGAGTCAGTTTCTTCCTAAACACAAAACAGCTATCAAAATAAATTAAACAGACAATTAAATTAAGTAAGAACTTTGAAGAGCAAATAATTGCGCTATTTCTATCTAAACACACCGTTGGATGGCAATAAAATTTGGTTATATCACCTAATATTGTACATCACCGAAGCTATTTCCACATTTTAGTAAATTCAGGACTTGGGGAATCCCGACACGTACAGGTAAGGTTAAAAGGGAAACACGGGATCTAGTGAGCGAGCGAAGCGAGCCAACACAGACCCCACTATCTCTTTCGTGTTACAACCTTAGGCTTCCCTCTTAACCCTTTCTTGATGCGGTAGGTTACATCGTTGATCCTTTTTAGTACGGTGTAAGGTCCCTCCCATCGAGCTTGAAGTTTCGGCGACTTCCCTTTTCGTCGAAGCGGGTTGTGGAGCCAAACCAGTGCACCTTCCTCAAATCCCTGGGCGTTGGCATTACGGTCGTATCTCGTTTTCATTTTAACGCTGGTGTTCATGCTATTCTCACGTACTCGTTTATGCACTTCGTCCAATTGATCTTGAAGGTCACTTACGTAGTCCGTAACTGGCTTAGTCTTGTAAGGTGGCACGCCAGTTATGGCATCGACTGGAAGTCTCATTTCCCTGCCGAAATTCACTCTTGCTGGGGTATGTCCCGTGCTATCATGCACTGCCGATCGGTACGACACCAGAAATAGTGGAATATACCGGTCCCAGTCTTTCTGATGGTCACCGACCACCTTAGCCAGATGATTCTCCAGGGTTTGGTTAAACCTTTCCACCATTTCGTCCGACTGAGGATGCACAGGTGTTGTGCGTTTCTTATAAATTCCCAGAAGAGTACACATTCCCTGGAACAGCGCAGATTTGAAGTTACGGCCTTGATCGGAATGGATTTCCAAAGGTGCGCCATACCGACATACTACTTCCTCGACCACTTTCTTCGCCACTGTCGTCGCTTCCTGATTGGGTATGGCGAAGACTTCGGGCCACTTTGTGAAGTAGTCCTGGATCACCACTATGTACTTGTTTCCGTCATCCGTAACTGGGAAAGGTCCAGCGACGTCGATTGCAATGCGTTCCCAGGGGGCTCCCACATTGTAAAGCTGAAGCCTGCCCCTGCTTCTAGTCTGTGGTCCTTTCACAGATGCGCACGCTGTACATTTCCGACACCATTGCTCTATGTCATCTCTACAATTGAGCCAGTAATACCGCTGTCTCACTTTCAGTAGAGTCTTCCTAATTCCCAGGTGTCCTCCAGAAGCACCATCGTGTATCTCTTGTAGCAGGGGGACCACTTCACATCGTGGTACTATCACTTGTGTGGTCACCTCCTTGCCATCGTTCGATTCCCATTTCCTACAAAGCATATCATTTTCTAGGACTAAACTGTCCCACTGTGCCCAGTAGGTCTTTGTGACGGGACTATGTGACGATACTTCACTCCACTGAGGCCTAGTTCCGTTGCGCTTCCAGTCCAGTATAGGTCGAATATCGTCATCTTCTTCCTGGGACTTCTTGAAGTTGCCTTCAGTCCTAATTAAATTCACGTGTTCTCGGGCTTCATTCTGTTGGCAGTGTCTACAGTCCTCATTGCACGGACGTCGCGACAAGACGTCAGCATTATTATGCCCTTTTCCACTGCGATGTTCCGTCACAAAGTTGAACTCCTGCAGCTGCTCGAGCCATCTTGCGACTTGGCCCTCAGGGTTTTTAAATTGTAGAAGCCATTTCAATGCAGCGTGATCCGTCCTTAACGTAAACTGCCTTCCTATGAGGTACTTGTGGAAATGCTGCAAGGTTTTTACCACAGCCAGCAGTTCTCGTCGAATCACGCAGTAGTTCCTTTCTGGCTTTGAAAGTGCCTTACTGAAGTAAGCAATCACGACCTGTCTGTCACCTTGCACTTGTGACAACACTCTTCCAATTCCCGTGTTGCTGGCATGTCGGTATCAACGACAAATATTCCGTCTCTGCTCGGATACCCCAGTATAGGCGCTTCACATAGCCGTTGTTTTAGCTCGTTGAATGCTGACTCACAGTTCTTGTCCCAGATAAAATCTCGTTTATCCTCAGTCAGCTGATGTAACGGTTTTGCAATGTCCGAAAAACTCATAACAAACCGTCTGTAGTATGTGCACAACCCTAGAAATGCACGTACTTCCGTTTTGTTCTTAGGAACCGGCCACTGTTGGACGGCCTTTATCTTCTCGGGGTCGGTTCTCACTCCATCAGCGGAAATTACATGTCCCAGGTAGCTGACCTCCTTCTTGAACAGGGCACACTTCTTTGGGCTTAGTTTTAGGTTAGCCTCTCGTATCCTGGTGAACACTTTCTCCATGTTCCTTAGGTTTTCCTTAAAATTACGACCCATTATAATGACGTCATCCAAATATACCAGACAGACGTCACCAAGAAGGCCCACCATGACTCTCTCCATGAGGCGTTCAAATGTCGCTGGAGCATTGCACAACCCAAAAGGCAGAACGTTAAATTGCCACAGGCCGTTGCCAATGCCCGTACTGAACGCTGTCTTTTCTTTATCTTTCTCACTGATCTCCACTTGCCAGTAGCCACTTTTCAAATCAATAGTAGAAAACCACTTCATACCACTGAGCATATCCAGCGTATCGTCTATCCTTGGTAAGGGATAACTGTCCTTCTTTGTCACATTATTCAGCATTCTGTAGTCCACACAGGATCTTGTACTGCCGTCCTTCTTCTTCACCAGAACAACTGGAGAGGACCATGGGCTCGTAGAAGGTTCAATTATTCCGCTATCAGCCATGTCCTTTACCATTTCTGCTACCTCAGTTTCCTTAGCCCAGGGTATACGGCGCGGTCTCTGTTTAATTGGTCTAGCATCACCTGTATCTATCTCATGCTTGACGAGACCGGTTCTTCCGCAGTCTTTTCCCGTTGCAAAGATATCACGAAACCGTAGCAGAAATTCCTTGGCTGGCTGTAGTTTCGCAGCCGATAAATTGCTCTTAGAATTTTCCAGAAGTTGCTGGATGTGATCAGGTTCACCTTTTATTGCGTCTTGTTTCACTGAAGATGTATTGATTTGCCGGAGATAATTCACTCCTTCACATCTCCCAACAACACTGTTTTTCTTCTGTTGAACCTCTTCCTTTATAGGTTCACAATCCTTACCTTGGATCTCCCTTTCGTCATTACTAATGTTCTCGCGGTGATGAGCTCCGGGTGCCGGCCAGTATCTTCAACCAAAACACATCTTGTTTGCCTGATTTTCTTAGGAAATTTTACTTCGACTAAGGTTTCTGTTCTTGGAGCTAGTGTAACATTCTTTAAACAATACAGGTTGCATGAGTTATTTCCTCGCAGGAAGACTTCTTGATCTGGGAACTTCAATACTCCCCTATCGATATCTAAAATACATCGGTTATTCCGCAGGAAGTCGAGACCCAGTATGCAATCGTCCGTAATATTCGCAATTAAAACAGGGTGGGTATACACTTGATCACCAATTTTGAACTTGATTTCTGTATCACCGAGGACGGAGACTGACTGGCCGGTTGCTGTCTGAAGTCGGCAGGATTGAGACTTTCTTTGCCAAGTTATGGTTCGTTTCAGCAACTCAGGTCTTACAATAGTTCGCGATGCCCCGGTGTCAACGGTAAAATTGCAAGCACTATGATTCAGCGTCCCTTCGATGATCAAACTATTTCCGTCGTGAACTTGATTGATGGTGATGGTTGGGGCCTTCACTTGACCAGCCAGCGCCCGCCCCGCGGCCCTGGCGACTTTTAGTTTAAGGACTCCTCGTTAACTTGAGTTCCGGAATCCACACTTCCTCTCTTCCTCTCGGGGCAATCGGTACGAATGTGCCCTTTTTCCCCACACCCGTAGCACCTCAGAATATAGCGGGACTTTGTCGTGGAAGAAGTCACTACTTCTCGGTGACGTGGCTGCGTTGTAGGCGAGACCACTACTTCTCGAACTCTGTGCGTGCGAGAATCTTGTCGGACGGCTTCCACTTCCAAAGCGTGTGCCATCGCACTCTTTAAAGTTTGGTGGTGTACGAGTCGCACCGTAGTCCTGACTTCTGGATCCCGTAGACCGTCGATGAATGCTTGCACCAGATTTACTTCATCGTCTCTGGTGTCATCGACATGTATGCACGCCGGACCAGCCGTTCAACTTCGACTCCCCACTGCTGCAGGCTCTCGTTGGACCTCTGCGTTCTTTCGCGAAGTTGCGCACGGAAAACATGCTCGAGGTGCTTGTCACCGTAGCGAGTGTCCAGTCCCTCCATGAGGCGCGCCAATGTCCTGCCGTCCGGAGCTAGGTTCTCTAGGACCAGCAGAGCGTCCCCTCTTAGAGCCAAAGTTAATACCGCAAAAGACTGTTTATCATCCCAGCGGTTTGTTTCAACCAATGTCTCAAATTGGTACTTAAATGCCGTCCAGGAAGACGTGCCATCAAAACGCGGCACATCAAATTTTGCGGCCGATGCACAGGGGATGTACAATGGTGAGCCGACAGCAACGAGCTCGCGTGCTTCGAGCTTGACAATTTTTTTATTGATGTCCAGCAGTCGATCTTCATGGCCATCAATTCTTGTTTCGAGGCTATCAGCTCGGGCGGAAACCTCCTTTACCTCTAAGGTGGTCGATTTTATCGAGGATCAGGTTCTGCTTAGCCTCTTGATCTCGGCGAGCTTCTTCCTGTTCACGGCGAGCTTCTTCCTGGTCGCGGCGAGCGGCTTCCTGGTTGCGGCGGGCGGCTTCCATACTAGCTTGCATAGCGGCCAACACCGCAGCGAGTTTCAATTCCGAGGATGGTCCTGTTGGCGCCTCAGCAGCTGCCGTTGTTCCCATACCAGCCTGATTTTCCTCTTCCATACGATGACGCACAGCATCCATCTCTGCTTGCCTCCTTGTTCGTGGTCGCTGTTCGTCGTCCTTCTGTGGTAATGGCATCTCACTTCTGACACCAGTTGTTACGTACGTGGGTAACTAAATGCCAATTTACCAATAAAGAACTTTATTTACCACAAACAATCAGTAATTAGTCCAGTCAACAATAATCCAAATCACAGTTAGCACTAGAGTTCCGTTATACTATCGCCTCGGTCGTTAGATAAAATCACTTTGCACACTTAGGTAGATCGCTCTTGATCGCAGTCGAAATCAGAACTGACTCACTTCCGTTCGGGGGCTCGTATTTATACGCGGAGCAAAGAAAATTCTAGATACTGACGTCTCAGGATAGATCCAGAACAATAGAGTCGCGTCGCGGGGCCATAAATCAATTTTATTGCTTTGTCCTTCGCGAGTCACTCACGCGAATTTCGACTCTATTGTGAATGGCGGTAGGTACCATTTCCCTTATCCACCTACAGATACCTACAGATTACATACCTACTAAATAGTAGGTACAACGAGTACTTATGACGGAATGTTCCAGATCTTGCCAGGCTAGGTAGGTACTTTGGTTCTAGAGCTTTCGAACAGTAATGCGTTTTAATTATTCGTTGCCACTCTTTAATTTGTCGGAGATATGACGTGTTGAAATTTAACGGCGTAACAATAATATGGAGTTGGTTGCTCTAAATAGCATCAAGTTTAAATTTTTTAATTCTAATTTCACGCTTTAACTTTAGCGATCATTTACTATTTTATTTGCTGTTATATTTTACGAGATCTGGTGGTTTGTTAAACATAAGCCGTTGGTGTTCAGCGAAGTAAATAATCACAATCAACATAACTCGTGTCTACACGGTTGCCAACGATCTTGTTGGAAAATATTGGTATATAGGATATTTTTATTTAACCCTTCAGATACCGTCAATTAGAGACACAATAGTAAGACAATAGATGCGCGGCCACCGGGTGTCGCTTGGGGATTCATGAACTAGACCAGCTCTATCTACTGCTTTTCTCCAAACCTGTCTTTGTATTGAAAGGATGAAGAAACCAAATGTAAAAAAAAACCCGGTCATTTATAATAACTATTAATAAACAGTAAGTAGTTCATTTTCCACGCTGCCTTTCGATTTCTGATAAATTATCGTATTACGAAATACCTAATGAGTAATCGAAAGCGGTTTGAATGCGATAAACATGTTTACGCAAACAAAGAGAACGAGACGCAATATTGCCCTTCTTTGACATCACAAATAAGAACAATGTTGTTTTTATTACAAGTCAAACAACAACTGAACATCTCATATAACTCGTGATCAAATAATTACTACTTAGGAATCAACTGTGGTCTGTGATGTACTGTTAAAAGAGTGAATATACACCCACAAGGTGGTATAAAATAAAACATGATGATCTGACCATAACTTGTAAGCTACAAAGTAGGTAAATATTTGATAATTACGTTTTATCTGGGTGCTCACACGGCTCAAAAACTAGATCATTGATCTCAACAATGCACACGGAGACTGCGGCCGGGCGCAGCTGTGAGCTCAAGCGCGTGGCACGGTGTGAAGCTGATTGGAAGCGAGTGCAAACTCAGCCGTACAAAACGGCGAGGCAGACGCCGACTGTGACGTTCGCTCATTGGCCGCTAACGAAGATAAGTGGCGACCGCGCACGGCTGTTCGCACCGCGCTCCTCACTGTCCCTTGCGCCACAGTCGTTGTCCAGCCGCTCAGCTGTACATACAGAAACCTCAGAAACTTAAACGTGAGTATCACACACAAGTTTATCAATTAAAACTTAACATCCTTTTAAAATATGTTTTAGTATAAATGATAAATCTATGTTTTCAACACTCCAAGTTTTAACTAGACTGAAACCAACTTTATTACTTTGATAAAAATGATTCGCTTCTTCGCGAATTTCGCTTTGCAATAGTACCTATATAATGTTATAATGCAAATGTATCGTACAGTTATTTTTTTAGTTTTTGTCTAGCTAATGTGATGTTATCTTTGTATCTTTTGCACCAAAAATTTAAGTTGTCATTGATGTCAAATCTTTGACTTTTTAGTGGGTATTTTACAACCGGTTTGCTCCCTTTTTCAAACAACGTCTTATTGACATTAATATTCGTGTAACGTGCGCAGAATTGCAAAAAACTTCAACAGATACGGTAAATATTCAACCGCATTTTGTTTATAATACATGTATGTTTTTTCTTATGTTATTGTCATATGGTTGAAATAGATAACAGAATGGACATCAAGTCAGTCTTAGTCGTGGATGGTGTGGGAGCTAACTGCACGGAGATCCTCAACGCACATGGCATCAGTGTCATCAACCAGGCCAAGATCACCAAACAAGAACTCTTAAACGAAATACCGGTAAGACTCTTTAACACAATTCTCTTTATCTTTATTCCTGATCACACGAGGTTGTTGCACTTTGCGGACGATTGGGACATTTTATCTTACATTTCTTTCGATATGAAGTATTCAATAAGTGGTTTAAAACATTTTCCTGCTGCATTGTATATAATTGCAGTAATTTTAATAAGAGTAACAAAAGTATCCTGTTCTTTTAATGCTACATTTTCCTTTATCTAACTTTTTCCGTGTAACAGGGTTGCCACCCGTACTGCTTACATCATATTGTAGTACCGAGCTATATTTTAGACCATTGGACTTTAGAGTTTTGAAAAACAATATACCTTGTATTCAAAATACTATATTTTCATCGCTGATTATACTTTTCTGCCTATTTTAATAAAATCCCATGAAAGGCCTAATTACTGCAGTAAAACTCATTTTGGAAGAATTCCCTAATAATGTTCATCTCGTTCAATTTAATAACCTGCACTCTTATTTTTCTCAGATTTTTTTGCATGAGTTCACAAGTTATATTTCTGTTTGAACCGTCAAAAAATGTGAACGAACCGAGTAGAAAAGCTGGAATTTTTGAGCATGCTTCACTTGTTCTAGAATTTTTCAGAGCTGTAAAATCAAAATTAATTACTCCACGTGTCATATTCGCCAGTGGTTACTTCAACGTATTAGTTGATTTTTGCCATGCAAACTAGGTAGGTACTTATCTCTTAAAAAAGTTGACAACCCTACGTCATACTACAATTTGCGAGTAGGTAAGTTTATCTTAGACTCTTAATAAGATTTTTATATATTTAATGTATATTTTCCTTTAAGCAGCTGAAGGCGAGATAAAAAAATATATAATTTAATTCTGGCTGGGCACAACCTACCGGTAGTCTTTTCTTTAAGTTGCTAGGCTCTCAGAAATTTAAATAATATGTAATGCCCCAATATTTTTACTACTAATTTTTTTACAGTCAAATAACTTTTATGTCAAAGATAGTGATTGTGTCATAGTATTGAACAATGAGAAACTAGAATTTGTCGATACGGTTTCCCTTGGGATTACTCTTGACTCAAGACTACAATAGGGTCCTCATTTAACATATCTTGCAGAACTTCTTAACTCAGCTGCATGCTGCTGTTAAAAAAAGACTAGTCTATTGTAGTTATTTGCTTAGTATTATGTCATATCTTGCTATGGGGACGGGCTGCAGACATGGACTCAATTTTTGTACTTCAGAAAAGAGCCATCAGCGAGTCATTTACAACCTTCGCTGATGTGATTCTTTAAGAGAACCCTTTAAGAATAAAAACATCATGACGGTTCATTGTCAATATATCTATGAAAAGATCATGTTCGTTAGAAAGAATCTTCATCTTTTTAGTAAAAGATAGACATTTATAATTATGTTACAAAAAATAGGGACCAATTGCTTCAACCAGGTTTTAGATAGTAGCCTTTTCTCTCATATGATTTTTTTTTAATGTTATAATAAAACACCTCCCCACATATTAGACCTTAATGAAACGATATTTAAATTTTGTGTTAAACGCACACTATTTAGGCAGGCATGCATATTATAAGTTGAAACCCCTAAAAAAAAGAGAAAAACCCTTGGCGCAATGCTGGTCCAGCTCCACTAAGTAGATAGTGTTGTATAATGTAGAAGTACTTATTTCAAAGTTTGTAAATACGAGTATTAGTACCTACCATAGAGCTCTTTATGGTTTTTAGGTTACTATTGGACTTGTTTGACATAAATGAGCGTAGCAGTTGAGAGTTTTTCATGCTCACTCAAATGTCTCACTGGTGGTGGTGCCAAGGTGGCGCATTGTGTTGGATCATTCAGTTCCCTTCAAAATGGTTGAGCTGATTGGTGCTAATATACGCGTCATGTCCGTGAACGGGTGCTGTCTGTTGAGACTGGTCATCTCTGAGCTTCTTGCACATTCTTCTTCATAGAGATCTACCCTTTGGAATTACCAATTGGCATCTTTTTCTGACTGATTGACCTCTTGGTATTTCAATAGTGCCTGTAAATGGTTTATTTGAAATATAATACTTTGAATCTCAAATTATTATGGTTACAAAACTAAAGGAAATTGGCCCATAGGTATTTGAAAATAAATTCAAATACAATGCAATTTAGCCTTTCAAATACATATTTATGTAGATGTAGTCATTTAAATCTTCCTAAGGTAAAATGAGATCATTTTTGGAAATCTTTTTGGCACAGAAATACGACGCTTTGGTGGTAAGATCAGCATCTCAAGTCGCGAAGGAGGTTTTGGAAGCCGGCGTTAAGTTGAAAGTGGTGGGTCGCGCAGGCGCTGGAGTTGATAATATCGACGTCAAAACCGCTGGTGAACGAGGAGTAGGAGTTATCAAGTAAGTGGGAGAAAAAAAAATCACACCGTATTTGACAACACGACTTTTGATTTAGATCTCAGACTAAATAACATGGTAGAAATGGTTGTTGCGAAATATGAGAATTATAATTTCAGACACTACTCAAGCTCGAATGTGAATCAATACAAACATAATTGTTTTTCAATGTCAATGGTTTCTTTTGTATCTCGCTTGTTTTATTATTTTGCATTGTACATTTCTACCATCCTTCGTTGTCTATTGGCTACTCTAGCCTGATAAGGTCTCTTTTTGCTTTAGTGCCCCAGGAGCTAATGCTCTCAGTGCGTGCGAGCTAACTTGCAGCCTGATATTGAATCTGTCGAGACACGTGGTGCCGGCGGCCACTGCCCTGCGTGCCGGCCGTTGGGACCGCGCCCTCTACACCGGCACGGAGCTCAACGGCAAGACGCTGGCTATCCTCGGACTCGGCAGAGTCGGCAGGGAGGTCGCCGTCCGCATGCACGCCTTCGGAATGAAGGTACCTATATAATATTTTTCATTCTAGGTCTGTGCGAAATCAGCAGCGAAAAAGATCTACCTTCAAGCAAATTTCTATGGCGTGTTTAGCCGTCAAAGCGACATTTTTATTGAAAATAATGTCACTTTGACAGCAAACCACAACATAAGAAAGAAACATCGTTGTAAACAGCACATAGGATACTTTACAGCTGCACAAGTAAATTACATCATGTACAATTTCTATAGCGATATTGGTTACGCGATAAGTATCGGAAGAATAAATAAAGCGCTAAATGATTACGATATATGAATATGACCTGATTGTTACCTTCTGATGAGACCTGATGAAACAAATGACAGTTTACAAAAATTCCACCGGCACTAAGAACTTGAGAGTAAAATAACCGATAAGATAAGAAAACGATACTAAATAGTGGCTATGTTGCTGGGATTTTTCTGATGAAATAATGTAGTGATGCAAATTTTAGCTTTTAACCTATTGATAACATTTCTATTTCCGTTTATTTTGTTATTTGTTACTTTCGACTATGTGTACGCGACATGCTTTTATATGATTTGCTTGCTTGCTATTACGACTGAATATTTATCATGTGGCCTATTATCACTAGTAACAGCGAATGTGTTTAAATTGTCTTCCATCTTATGAGCGACCTGCCTGCACAGATCATCGGCTTCGACCCGTTCGTGACGGCGGAAGACTGCGAGTCTTTCCACGCCACGAAGATGGAGCTGGAGCAGATCTGGCCGCTTGCCGACTACATCACGCTGCATACGCCACTTATTGAGTCTACCAAAAGTAAGTACATCCAATAGGTGTAAATAACATTTTAACTTTAGTTGCTAAGTGCAAGGTTATAGACGTCTTACATCCATTGCTGAACGTGACCTTCCTTCAAATTCTATTGATTAGTACCTACGTCATGTGTGACGCTTGGCAGGATAGTGATCGCAGTTTCTTTGTTTATTTACTAGTATCGCCTCCTCAATTATATCCCTTTATTTTATCTTTTTACAATAGAATTTTTAACAATAAAATATGCAAAATAATCTAAACATCATCTGTCATTCAATCACACGTCACCCCGTTCCACAGACTATAAATTCCATTGACAACTTCAACGCGCGTTATGAAATGTCATTTCATTACATGTATGTAGATAATCTTTCGCCATTTCTCCAGAGTCTACTGAATCCACACGTAATAGTGTTTTTTTTTGCGTTCGGCACCAATCTGTCAATAAATGGTCAAAATGTCTTATCTTAGTAGAACACGTATACATCGTGATAACATCATAATTATTTATTTATTTACTAAAACTTTATGCACTAGTACAAATTAAAAAGTCGGACTTAATGCCTTAGGCCCTTTCTACTAGTCGACCTTAGGACGGTGCAGAAACAAAACATGGTAGGTGCAACTTAAAGGCAAACAAACTTTAAAATATAGGTAACCTATGAAATTGCCGTTTTGTATGAAAAAAATTAAACGAATTTTTTTCATGTATTTTTTATTTGTATTAATCGAAGTAATCACCCATGCAATCAATGCATCTTTGCCAACGCAGTGGCAGTTTATTGATACCCTTCTTAAAGAAATCAGCTGGACGGGAGGCAACAAATTCTTCAAAGGCATTTTGTACTGCCTCTCGGTTATTGAATTTTTTTCCCACCAAGAAGTTATCCAAATTCTGGAAAAAGTAGTAGTCTGTAGGCGCAAGGTCTTGTGAGTAGGGCGGATGACAGAGAGCTTCCAACCCCAATTCTTGCAACTTGGAGACCGACTGCTGTGCAGTATGAGGTCGCGCGTTGTCGTGCAGGAGCAGCGGAGACGAGCGATTGACCAATGCTGGTTGGAGATGTGCCAGCTTCTCCATCATTGTGTTCAGTTCTTCACAGTACACAACTGCAGTAATGCTCACCCCGTTTGTTAAGAAGCTGTGATGAATCACACCGGCGCTAGACCACCAAACAGTGACCATCACTTTTCTAGGGGTAAGTTTTCGTTTAGGGCATTGTTTAGGTGCTGAACCAGGATCCAACCAACTTGCTGAGCGCTTGCGGTTATCAAACAGAATCCATTTTTCATCGCAGGTAACAATGCGGTTCAAAATTCCTTCATTTGTGTGTCTGTTGAGCAGTGCAAGGCACGTCTCGACGCGTACTTCGCGCTGGCGATCATTGAGTTCGTGGGGCACCCATTTGTCAAGCTTTTTTACCTTGCCAATTTGACGCAAATGGACCAATATTGTTTTGACGCTAACGTCGAAAGCTGCTGCTAATTCAGCCGTAGATTGTGTATCATCAGCTTCCACAATCGCCTTTAATTCGTCATTGTCGACAAAAGTCTTCGGACGACCGCGAGGTTCATTTTTAGGTCGAAATTTCCAGAACGAAAGCGAGCAAACCAATAACAGGTGGTGCGTTGGTTTGTAGCGTTAGCTCCGTAAACGTCGTTGATGTTGCGTGCCGCTTGTGCCGCGTTGCTGCCACGACGGTACTCATATTCCATAATTACTCGAATTTTTAACGTATCCATGATGACGAAATAGATTAAAATGCGATGAAAATGTAACACTAATCAAGAAACAAATGACTACATTTAGAAAAAAAAAATCCATGTTTTAAAATAAAATTAATTTGCAATTAGAATTCTTAGCCAAACAAAAATTATTTTGATTTGAAATGGCCAGTACTGCAGAACGGCAATTTCATAGGTAAAGACCTAATATAAATAATTTTAAAATAATTATATAAATAAAAAAACTTATATAAATAAATATTTATACAAATACATACTATTAAACAAAATTTTAATTTATCAATATAGTTATATTCTTAGTATAATATTATTTTACAAATACGATGTTTTTGGGTAGCGACTCTATTTTATGTTGGGTACCTATATATCACTGAATACTTGTTTTTGTGTTCCTACGGTTACAAATAGTACTTCAGAGTAATGAAAACGAATTATTATCTAGTAAAATGTTCGAAAACAATTGTTTTTATTTAGTTTGTGGTTGTCATTGAATATTCATAAGTTTTGCAATTTAATTAAAGCGGTGGGTGTAGACATTAAACAGGTCACTCGGTAACTGTCTATTATTATTATTAGGTATCTAGTCCATTTTTTAGTGTCTTTGTACTTATTTCTGTTATCTACACTAATATCATAAAGAGGGGAAATTTTTATTTTTGTGTGTATTGTAATGAATAAACTCAGAACTACTGAGCCAATTCTAAAAATTCTTTCTCGATTTGAAAGCTACATTCACCATGTTACTACATAGGCTATATTTATTGCCCGTGTGAAACCGGGACGGGCCTCTAGTATATATATAAAAGAAGAAACAGTTTGACTGACATTTCAACACACAACCAAAACTACTGGGGTTAGGAGCAGGAAATTTAGCACAAAGCTTCCTGTTATTACGAAGGCGAGCTCTATGAAAGGATTATCCAAATTAAAACGCAAACAAACGGGGGTCTAAAGTTTGAATGGAGAAACCTAATTTAACGCGGGCGACGCTGCTGGCAGAAGCCAGTGGTAATATGTAGCGATAGCAATATATCGATAATACAAGTGCACTATTGTAATTATTGCAATTTTATAAGAGAACCATTTTTAGATTTTTTACGCTCTATATGGTCTTGCTTTGCCCTCGATTGCTCTTAAATTGTTCTTGTTATTTTTTCAAAACTCACTTGCATTGAGTAACTGTTTTTTGGCTTATTAGGGCAGTATATTGCCTTAATTATCATTTTCTTTTTAGTTACTATAGATAGTCCTTTGAACATCTGGCCGGATATAAATGTACACATACTCGTACTGCCGGCTGCGCCCGCATAGAACCCCCATTTTCTTTGCAAAATATTAATTGATTTACATATGAACATTTAATCAGAACACTTAATCAGATTTTTTTACGTGTAAACATGTTTCTAAAGAGCAAAGCCGTTTGAAAGGAATAGGCAACATAAGCGATCAAATATCATGTCATTATTTATATTTTTGTCAAAAATTATCATCAGACTAGCCCAGTGACTCTGACTTTGGTCCTAACCTGAAACCTACTAGGTACTGCATATAGGCCTCCCCCAACCGTCGACACCTCGACGTGATTTATGTTCTAATTGTGCGCGTTTTCATAATGTACTTAATTCTGATTTCCAGATTTCATCAACGCAAGTGTACTTGGTAAATGCAAAAAGGGAATCAAGATTGTGAATGTAGGTCGTGGTGGTCTTATCCAGGAACGTGACTTGCTCGATGCTCTCAACTCCGGACAGGTAAGATTGCTCACCGATACAACGTCTGATTGTTTTGAAAGAGTGACAAAAGCACTTTTTTTCTTTCTTTAAAAACTTTTATAACGCACAGCGTATGTCGGTCCCATCGTACCCTAAGAAGTTTTTTCCTAACAAATGAGATCAATGGATCAGGGCCATAAAGTCGAACAACTTATTCGAATCATAGGATGTTGGCTTATTTAATATTTGGTGGAATGTACCTATATTGTTCATGTTCAACTTCAAAGAACATCTTACTCCTATCAGCCTCATACTGAACACATTCCATCACCAAACCAATGCACTTGTCGAGTCGAAGAGAGCATTACAGTATTGTGCATCGAAATGGCATAGTTTGATCCCACTTAACGTTCACTTTCAATTAATGCGGTTCTGGTACATGGTGGACATCCTATCCTTACGCACCAAACGTTTTGGACACACATTAGTTGTGCGTAAGCTAAGAAGCAAAATTCCTTACTGGAGTCTTAGTTTCCTGATAGCTACAAAGTGGGGGGTATTTAAGCCAAGAGTTTGACCTCTACCACACCCGTACAAGTAAACAATGATGTGGTCGAAGGCGGCAGACGCTTGCCATTTCACTGGTATCTTCCTCCTGGTGGAGATCCCCAGCCAGGTTATATTATAACTAATGGGTAATGGTAGGTATAATGTTATTTCGAACATAACATCTAATTTACCTCATCATCATCATATCAGCCGAAAGACGTCCACTGCTGGACATAGGCCTCCCCCAAGCGTCGCCACAACGACCGGTCCTGTGCGTCACGCATCCATCGGATGCTAATATACCTATTTCAAGGTAAAAAAATACATGTTTTAATCGTTGCTAATTAGCAACTGTACGAGAATTGTACTCCACCCTACGTAAAAAACAGTGTCATTTGCATAGATTTTTTCTGAGTCTCTGCTTTTTGTACTTAGTTTTTGCTTGAAAAAATAACTGTTATATTCTAGGTTGGAGGAGCAGCCCTGGATGTGTTCGAGCAGGAGCCGCCGACAGATCCCCTGACCTTGGAGATCATTCAGCACAAAGCCGTCATTGCTACTCCTCACTTAGGTATGACCATTAAAAACTTCCTAATTAAGTCCTTTTTGAAATCACTGTATTTGATTCTCGTCCCGTTCAATCGTCCATCTTATGTTTTGACTGACCACTGAACATAAGATGACTGAAGTTTTGATGATGCCACTCAGAACACGTTCATACCTACGTAGCAATTTAGATTAAGTAGTTAGCTCTATGGCCTATGTCTGATGACAAAAGGAAGCATAAAACCGATGTTACTTATATACATGTGTATGTGTATGGATGGAGAAGGACACAGAGGCCAAAGAAAAAAAAGATTGTGTGAGGAGCGATATGAAAGAAAAGGAAGCGAGTATTAGCATGACTGGTGACAGGATGACATGGAAGAAAAAAACGTGTTTCGCTGGCCTCACGTAATATGGGACAAGGGCAGGAAGATGATTATAATCACAGAACAGAAGAGTATGATTCCTTTGTTCTGTGATTATGATAATGTTTAATGAAAACGAATTCAGAGATATCGTGTCTGTTAACGGGATGGAATAGGGATCTAGAAAACTAAGTGTGACGATCGTAATTAATTCATTAAACCCCAAGCGAACGCCGGCGTTCGCGCACCCATTGTCTTTCTATTGTGTCTCTAATTACGGTATTCGAAAGGTGTGGAAAGAAGGCAGTTATAGGATAATGATATCTGATTGCTAAGTAAATTAATATACGAAGCTGGCTTCGTGCAAAATTTAATGAACCATAATCTACTTCACACACAATTAAATTACTACTTGTAACTAGGTAAGATTCGAACAGAAATCGCTTGTATCAAATTACTGTAATCTGTGAATGTACTTACATACAGGGGGAAAATAGGTTAGTATGTTATCAAGTACCATATAAATTACGATTCTGTATTTTCTACATAACTCGACGATCGATTTCAAAACTTTGACCATTACTCTATCACACTAATATTATAAAAGTGAAAGTTTGCGAGTTTGTGTGTGTATTTGTTACTTCTTCACACTCGAACGGCTAAACGGATTTGGATGAAATTTGGCATACGGTTAGATCCTGTCTTGGAATAGCATTTAGAATAGAACTTTTTATCCCGAGAGTACTTGTCTTCCTTTGGGACAATTTTCTATTGTCACTCGGTCGAAACCGTTAGTAGCAGCCACCATCATATCATAAAAAGTGAAACGTGTGATCAAGGCATAGTGTTAAATTTACAAACCACGTTCTCAACACAACCCTTCGCTCCAAAACTCAAATCGTGGCATAAAAGGCTGCCCAATTTAAATAGGACTGGGCAGGACATGTCTGCCGCATGGATGGGACCAAACACTACCTATATAATTATAAGATCATTGTACCCTGTGTTCACGAATAACAAATGAATTTGAATTTGATGGGCTCGTAAAAAGCTAGATTGGTACCCAGACACAGTGACTCGGGGCCGCGGCAGATTACGAAGGAGATGGTGACACGACCTGGATGTCTCCCTTAAGCATTGGAAAGAGAAAGCGAGGAACCGTGAAAGAATGGAGGGAAGCCTTTGCCCAGCAGTAGGATAATACGGGCTAGCTATTAAAATGAAGTAATAATAATAATACTTTGATAGGTACTAGGTATCACCCACATTTTTGATTATTATTCCGTTTTCGTAGGTCGTAGCAACAATATGTTGTTTATAGCCTGTATCTACTATTTGTTATGAGTCTGGCTATTTTTTTTTCAGTTCTGGTACTGGTCCCGAAACTAAGGCGTTAAAACAGACATGTATTCTTCCGCATTAATTATCTTCTCATCTACGTAGTATTTTTTCTCAAAAATATTTAAGAACTTTACAAGTTGGACACCACCGGCACTTAGTTCAATACAGGTCACGGCAGGTCATAGCGTGTATTAGCCCGGTGACCTTGTATTTTTGCTGCCATAACAAGCTTACAACTTTGTGATTTTTCATAATACAGTTATAAAGTATATAGTATAGTATAGCATAAAGCTTGTATTTTGCGTACGGGTGGGACAAATGTGTTATTCGATCCACCCCAACTTCTCAAGGTAGGCCAGCAGCGCCCTGATGTTACTGTCCAAAGTACTTTGCTCTATATCCAGCGACCACAAAGCAACCTAGAAGCAGATGAGCTGCTGTTTCGTCCTCCTCCATGCAGGCTCTGCAGAGTGTCATAGGAGTTACAGACATGTAACTCCTATGACAGAGAGGTGCTTATTAAAGATTCCGTGGCCAGTTGTAACGGCCGTCACTTTATATTTGACCATTACATGTTCTTTACTGTATGGACTTTAAAAGAGACTTTGATCCCTGAGTTGGTTTCAGTGTTTCTTCTCAGGGTAGTCAGCTAGGAATCACCGGTCTCATCTCGTTAAACTTGATTGAAAAAATGAAAAATGAGGTTTGGTTAGTCGTTGGGCCTGTTTTGTGAAGCGGCCATCAATGGAGGGAAGTGCCTCCTTGGCCTTCCTGCACTCACCATGTTCCATCCATAGTTTGTGGTCGACGTTTTCTTAACAGATTGCGTAGGTATCCGAATGAAAAAAAGAATGGGTTCAGGCCCCATCACTGCCATACTCTTACGGGTCTAGCGAGTTCGTCCGCTGCATCGTTGCCTCGGGAATCGCTGTGTCCTTTTATCCATTAAATGGTTACTTGGTTATGTTTACCCACCTCGTGAAGCCGTTGGTGACACTCGTCACCAACGGCGTCGGCGTCGGCTCGTCGTTCGCTCAGAATTAACTGTGTGGTTGTTCAGCGCTTGCAGGGCAGCCATGCTGTCCGAATGTATTTGTAATGAGTGATACTTAACTTTCCTGGTCGTGAGGGCTAAGGCTGCCCAAGCATTCAGCCTGGAACACCGTGTTATAAATCCCCAAAAGTGTGGATATGTGAATTTCGAGATCCTCTGAGAAGACTCCCGTACCCGTGCCATTACCTGTTTTGGATCGAATGAAGATCCGTAGCTCTGCGGTCATCCTCATGTAGTTGGATTTTGCATTTTTTATGGAAGATATTTTTTTTGGTATCCAGTCGTTGATTACTTTTAGCTCATTGTTGAGTTCCTCAAGCAGAGCGTGTGTTGTGTTTCTCTCTTGCCCCAGAGATCCAGTGTTGTGAGGCGTACTGCCGCCGTCGTAACTTCTTGTTGTATGTCCAGGTGGAGTAGAGGTAGTCCCAGCATGGCCTTGAGCGCTGCCGTCAGAGTAGACATCAGGCAGCCCGTAGTTGCCATGCAGGCATGTCTTGAATAGCTAGCTTAGTGCGAGGCCACCTCACCACGGCACCATAAGTAATCTTGGGTCGAATTACTGCGCTGTGCAGCTAAAGTAGGATTTTGGAGAAACCCTGTTTTGGTTAGGTTAGACTAGGGTAACTCTCAGATTATTTGACCTCGTTTGACAACTGGAGTTCTGTATTGGACACGTCCTAGTGCTCGTTTTTGCGTGAACCTGACTAATTCAGTTTTAGAGGGGTTTACTGACAGATCATATTCCCTGCACTATCATTCCACGATGAAGTTGCAGGTTGTTCCGGCCACCTTCCCAGGTACGAGGATTGCTAGGTCGTCTGCATATCCTATCTACTGTATAGTAAATATTCGCGTTGAGTATGGTGATAAGTTCATTGATCTCCAGATTCCATAGTAGCGGAGAGAGTACACCACCCTGTGGGCAGCCTCTAGCTATTTTATATTCTAAACTATTCGTTTGCTTAACATATCAGTGATCCAGTCAATTAATACCTGGGGGTGTACTCGCATTCTTCGAAAAACGAAGTTTTGATTGAAATTTCGCGTGTTTCCTACCACGGTTCCTTTCGTTCCCGAAATTTCGCACGAAAGAAAATTCCGAATCTCTAAACCTACTTTAATTAGTTATGTTTCGAAAAAAATATAATTATTACTTGAGTTTCGTTTCGGAGAAAGCGAGTAGACCCCTGATCCACCCTGTGTTTGGGGAGGAAGGCCCCTATGCTGGGGAAGTTTCTCTCGAATGCTATTTCGATGTCTATAAAAGTGCCCAAGCAGGTACCTTTCTGGTGAATCGCTTCCGCTATCTAGCTTACCACCAGATGAAGAGTAGTGTGTCGACTTACCAAACAGTTATGAAATTGTGTACATAGATCCTTTACATAAAAATACTAGACATCTCGGGTTTCGCATTACTAAAAATAATTTTGTATAAAAATCTCATGTCACAGTGTTTATTATCGAACTCCTAAAACGGCTGGACCGAATATTATGTTTTTTTTTTTTGTATATTGTATGGTAGCACTGAAAATGGGTTGGGTGGTAGGCTATTTTTTACCAACCTATATGTTTCTACCCTAATATTAGTATGGATTCATCATCATCAGCCTTTTTAATGTTCCCACTACTGAGACTCAGGCCTCCTCTCTATGAGAGTGATGGGCCGTAATCCACCACGCGGTCAGTGCGGATTGGCGAATGTCACATGTCTTCGAATATTTGGTTCTGGGACATGCCGGTTTCCTCACGATGACTTTCGCCGTTTTGAGAGCAGTGGTAATGAAATAATCAAGTAATGCGCCTGGCATCCTGCTGTTATGGATTGGATTGATAATATTATATGTATAAGTATTATGTAAACTTTATAAATGTGTTTATCACACAGGTGCATCTACAAAGGAGGCACAAGTTCGCGTCGGTGCGGAGATTGCTGAGCAGCTGGTGAACCTGGTCAAGCCTGGCACTTACAAAACTCCTCTGGCGGAGGTCACCCGCGTTCTCAAGAAGTAAACAGGCAGCTAGAAGCATTTGTCCAGTGTCACAACTTATCACATATTTGACATCCATTCTATCTCTACTTATAAGTTATTTCTAAGTATATTTATCTCCTTCAAGTCGGATATCACACAGGAACCTACATTTAACTATTGTCTCGAAGTTACAAAATAAAGTTAAGTTATTATAAAATTCTATTAAAATAAGTACTCGAAATCTTTTTGTTCGTGTAGGTTTCAGTTCACTGTTTAGTGCCATATGATTGACACGTTATTTTGATGATAGTTCTGTGGTCAATATTTTGCCTTGTTTTGATATTTTTATTATTTTTTATATTACGTTACTTTTTGTATTACCTAAAAGTATTTGAAAGTTCAACTGCTTTTTTTAGACCGTTGAGTTCTCAATTGATATTGTAAAAGAAATAAAAGACCGTAAAAATAAATTTAAAATTATTTTATTTAAAAATTACTTAGGTACACTTATAATTTACACAAGTATAAAAAAATGTATTCTAATCCATCTAATGTGATGAACTTGGAGTCTAAAAGGGTTCTTTGTAGAATATATCCACTTCCAGACTGTAACCTAGATTATTTATGTAACAATGGATGCATTGGCCTAGCAATTTAATCATAATATTGAAGTCATTGCATCTAAATTACATAACATGGTCCAAATAATTTCACAATATCACAGGGTGAGTAGCCGCACCTATTACGAACATATTCTAGGTTATAGTCCGCACGAGGCGAGTTGAACTTGTTCCCAGATAGTATATTTTTGATAGGACGAGATAAAGGGAGGGGGATGGTGGGTGGGGGAGTATTGTGTTGAAAGGGAGTTAGTTGCCTCCTCGTCTGAACGTCCTGCCAGACCTCGCGGGGGGAGCCGCGGCCTCGCTCTGGGGTTCCTCCTCTGTTTCTTGGACTGACCTAGTGGCTGCTGTGGGCAAAAATTAAGATTATAAATCTTAGGAACTTAATTTAACTAACGATCGATTTTTATAAGAAATATCACGCTGCCATATTATCAAACGCATGTCAAGCCGCTATTATTGTTCCAGTCGGAAAATCATTGCAGTTTTTTGTAATTAACACCGACTTTTAGATTTCAATGTTTTTAAAGAAACTTAGGAAATATCAATTTGCCGTACGTTCACCAGAAAGCGAATGAAGGGCAAGCATAATTACAAGGCTGAACAATCCACTCAAATAGTGCACGTGAAGCAAATTGTTTTCTGAGTATCGTTAGTGATGGTTATTTTTAGGTGTATTAGAAAAGATAGAAAAGCAAGTTACTATTCCATATAATAATACGTAGTTGCTATTGAAATTGAATTAAATTCTTATGCTCACGTCTGCCAAATCGTCCTCTGCTTGGCTTAGGTGCCGGTGGAGCATCTTCACTGGCTACCTCCCTGGTCACTGGAGCATTGTTGAAACGCTTTTTGCTCTTGTTGTCTGCAGCAGATAAAATATTCTTAACATTCTATCTATACATAAATTATTTATGATCATGACGTAATAACATTTATGGAAAACCTGTCACCCAAATGAATTTGCCAATGATAAGTGTGCATGATGAAATGTTTTGTGATTTCTATTATTTCGATCGATCTGTATTAAGTAATACTACTAACTGTAGGAAATTTTGGTGGGGTCAAGAGAATCCTGTGCTGGCGACGAGGTGCTAGGCGATGGGGCGTTCAATTTTGCTGTAAATACAAAGTGTTGTTAATTTTGAACCAATCTTTCCTGACATTTTGTTTCTAAGTGTTACTAAACTAGCTGAAGTTCACGGCGGATTGATTGCTGCAACAATTACAAGTTTGTTTGCTTTTCCTATTACCTACTTACCTCTCCACATTTTATTGATACTCTTTTTTAGATAATATGAAAAATCCTGAGGACATACATTCTTATCGCTTATCTGAAAATGTTTCTTTTTTTTCCAAAATCTTTGGTATTTTGAATTCTGAATAGACCATCACATTAAAAAGGGAATTACTAAAGATATTTTCAACAGACATGAAATCAACCGCTTCTCTACTACTCAACTAACCTTCAGCAGCCTGAGCCCTCTTCTTCTTGAGGATCTCGAGCAGATCTGTGTTACTCCTGAAGGGCCTGACGCCACTGCCCACCAGCTTCTTGCCTTCTGTCGTCGAAGAAGGGGCCTCGGTGGAGGCTTCCTGCTGCTCGCCCTCTGCTGGGTAGTCACCTTCGTCCTCGTATTCTACCTCATCCTGAAAAAATATAAGTATGCTTTAGTGATCGTTGTATTAAAATAGTAGGAGGTAGTTGGATAGTAATCGAAATAAGACTAATTTATTAATTTTTACATAGGTACATAGTCGGACGATTAGACGTACGGCGTTGTGCCACTGGTTGTGTAAGTGGTAGACCTCCCACCGAAATACATTCAGTGTGCGAACAGCTAAGGAGTGAAATTCCTTGATAGTTGCATTTCTTGGTAGCTACAATCTAGGGGTCTTTAAGTCAAGAGTGAATAGGTTACTTCTAGGCAAGCGTGCTCCATCGTCGGCAACTATCAGGTAAAATAGTGGTCAAATGCGAGCCTATCAATAAAATGATAAAAACAACACTGTCACAACATTAGAGAAAAAGTATATTTGTATCCGGTTGTTCTTTTATATGGTTTATACAACAATTAATTTTAAAACGCTCATCAACAAACTTTAAATATAGGTTGAAATATTGGAAATAGACCTCCTTTTTAAAGAGAAACCAATTTTATTTATATCACATTTTGGTTCTGGTCGAATATTTTAAACTCTGTACATTATATCTGATCTACGAAATCTAACATTATTAATGAATTTCCAAACTAATAACCAGCCATTGAACCATCAAAACAGGTCTAAAAAACATCTGTATGAGGGCAGTTTTCAAAGGTCGAAACATTATGATAACCTACAGAGACAGACACACCATAGGTCGTTAGAAATAGTCGAATCGTTAGCACCCATTCCAATCAGTGTTGCTATTGTATATTGTGTGGCTTATATTTAAATTTGGAGCAAGGCTAAATTGCAGTAAGAAGAATGTATTCTTCAAAGACACATATTGGTGAGAAAGAGCAAACAAACGATGTACTTAGTTCAAGTTTGGGGACTGACATTGGGACAGCAATACGATTGAGTTCAACAACTGCGGTCGCCAAACAGGAAGTCGGACCCAGATTAACTCCTGCACAAACAATCTAGACAAACGGGGCTTCCTCGACCCACCTCAAGCACAATGCCAGTGTGGAAACGCTTCACAGAACACGTATCAACTATGCTTTCCTGCACAACCACCTGCATCTTTCTGCATTTATACGCGCCCAATAACAGAGCTATACCTATAGGGTGGCAAAGAAGAAAAAGCAATACGACATTATGCACAGATTGCGAGGATTTCAGAACTGGAGACATTAAAATAGTAGGTAGGTACGCATCAGAATTATCAAGGTCATCTTTCTGGTGAGTACAGCTACATCACGAGCAGAAGTCTTGACCTTTGCATCACAAGTCCTGTTACAAACTAGCTTTACGTAATCTTTACAATTAGGCAGCTTCAGAACCGGACTCAATAAAGCATTCAAGTTTATTAAGTAAAAAATATTCAGTAAGGCATGCATTTTCCGCATGCGAGCAAAGATCGCGGTTTGCATTGCACGTCATAAATTTCCTTGGTAAACCTGTTCAGAACAATGTCGAATTCGGGTGGTGGCCGAAACTCACAGGTAGAAATTCCTCAAAGGAAAGGGAGGTCTCGCAAAGGTCATTCGAGAAGGTGACCCGAGCATCGGTCGCTCGCACACTCGCCTTGAACTAGATGGACCTGCAGCGACAGCGACATCCTTTGCGAAACGCTGGTGCATCGTGACGTCACAGCCCAATAACACGTATTTTTAGACAACAGCTTCGTTGGTGTGCTGTCGTTACAAAAGGCTACTTCATCACACAGTTACAAGTCAGTCAAGTTTATAGATTTCGTAAACGCTTTGCAGATTTTGACAAAAGATTACCTGCTCTCACAAAGATCATTGCTTTTTATAGCTACCAACGTTACATATTTTTTTAGGATACCCACTTCAATGGATGGTTTATTTTAACACAATAAAGTACAATGTTTTCCTCGTTTTTGATGACTCAAAGACGGGTCAAGGCGATCGGGTGAAGGAAAACAGGATATTTGGAGGGCAACAAATGTCAGATTGCAGTGCAACACGCGCTAAGCACTGGTGAGCATTATATCTTTTGTTTGATGAAATGGAAATAGTTCGTTGCTTCGAACTTATTCGTGGTAAATATTTTCAACGTATATACGTTGAAAATATTATATAATATTATAATATTATAATATTATATAATATAATATTATATCTGGAAAAATGTAGCAAGAAATGGATCGCCATTGCAAGAAATAAAATATTAAACGCTTGGTCACCCAACAGCCGAACAAATTCATTAGACTCGACAGATCCTGTCATGTCTCGACATAACAATAAGAAACGCTTTCCAATACTTAATTTAGTTGTAGTAGTAGTTAGACATAATTGAGCGTGAAATGCTTGAACTTCCACCTTTTGACTGTGACAGGTGTCATCGCGACACCTTGTGACGTCGCGACACAAGATGTAACACTGACTAACATATTTACACAATTAACGCTCACTCTTAGCCAAACAATCTGCATCGACTGAGTTTCGTTGCGAAACGACACTAAGTGGACTTTCTAAGAGCTTAAATTGTCGCGGTGTAATATGGCAATTTCTTTCAATAGACTCGGAGATGTATGCAATATTGTTGTTTTACATATTTATCTGTACGTCTGTAGAGTGTGCGACTATACGTGTACATGCGAGCTGTCGGTTGTGTAACCACAGCGTCCACAGCGCTGTAACCACGCAGAGGTAATCAAATAACATTTTACCCAAAATAGACAATCTTGTAATTTAAAATCATGTGATTTTTAAATCATAAGATCTAGCCATGTGCTATGCAGTTCATGTTGCTAGTTAAAGAAAATAGTGCTTCCGCCTTTAGTGGGTCACAGACAGACTGGAACTAGAACAATAATACATGTTTGCCGAGTTTAGAGATACAAAAGCACTAAATATAATTTTCTTGAAACGAGAGATTATTCTGATGACTATTGAGGTGTCGGCAAGCTTATGTAGATGTAGGGGTAAAGAAGACATGAGTGACCAGCCAGAAATAAATCGAGGTAAAGACAAAGGGAAGAAATGGAGAGCACTGATTAATAAGGTTCATGGATGTACCTGCGGCGCAGGAGTGGTCGTGGTGGTAGGTTTCCCCTTGGCCAAGCCGCCGCGCTTGAGCAGGCCCCGCGCTGGCGCCGGCCGGTCCTCGTCCTGAGCCCACGCACAGCACGCGGCGCACGCCACCAGGATAAACCTGAAACACAGACACGACACACATGAAATATTTTAACATAACCTTATGCTAATAAAATACAAGTTCACAAATAACGAAGCTACAGGCAATGTCTTAACAAAGACTATGTAAAATGCCACGTTGTTGGGTAGTGAGAACTTGTGTTCCACAATAATTTCATTATACTTGAACACCAGAGCACCAGAACGGTGCTACAGTCGCGTTAACGATCAACAGGCAGTGAGAATTCTATGTCACTGCATAACTAAAGCTGACCACCCGTACATTTAATACCTACCTTCTTATTCATATTTCAACATTCATGTTGATAGACCACATTTTTTCCACAAGGGGGTGTTATGGTAGCACTGACTGAATCAGGACCGTAACAGTTCCACATTTGTGTAACAAACCTGTTTCTTACATATATTTATTAGTTACTAGATGGGCACATTCTTTTTCATGTGACATCATGCACGTATGCAAATAACGGCAGTAATATCAATCAATCACCATCTGTCGGTAATACAGACATTCAAATCAGAATAATATCACCAGCAGCTGTAGAAATAACCTATTAAAACTTGACTGCAGTCTAATAATTGTTATATTTCGTTAGTAATTATAATAACCGGGCCACCAACCGTATTGCACCCAGTTATACGCCGCAAAAAATGTAGTTATGACGATGCTTGCATGGCTAATGTAAATCAATATTACTCTTAAGTATCACTTCGTGTTGAAATATCTGAGACTTTATGCACCGAAGCGTCTGCGAGCGCAATCGTATAACTCAACAATATGGAGACGGGACGAATGATATGGCCTGGATAGTGCTAGTGCCGGGCCACACATTAATGTGGATCATGAGGCAATAACACCAGGAAGACCAGCTAGTGAGCGCGGCTGCCAACAGGAAAATGTATTTCCCTATTAGGATTCTAACTCTATTTTACCATTTACCTACCTTGAAGTATGAAGGCATTCGTTACATATGGTTCTAAGTACCTATATCTTATTTTATTCTTCCAACGCTACTCATATCCCTTCCAAGTTACAGCCTTGTCAGACTAAATTAATACAACCCTGACTTTGTTGTTATCTAGTTCGCAAAGTGATCATTTACTAAAATTCAAACCAGACCTATCGCAGCAGGTTGCGTACCAGTACCCAGTAGGTGTGTATTAACAAACATTTAATAAACTGCTCAATATTCCGTCAGACATTTACGATACAATCACTAGAAATATTAGTGAGAAATAAATAACTAGTCTTGGCGCTGTTCTGATTATAATGAACCATCGGTTTCTGCAATGCATATGTATATCACAAAAGCATATGCTATTTATGCCCACTTAATATGCATCGTATATATTCTAATTAGCGATAAATAGGTAAATTTTCACAATTTAAAAAAAGTCATATTGCTTAATCGATTGTGAATTATAAAGCCGTTAATAATAAAGCTGGCCACGTCAGCGTCGAGACTTTTCTTATAAGTTATTTACATGTAAAATGTCAGGGATATCTGTTATAGACGCCTGCATACCTGCCACCTATTCATGTACTTGTTTGTTATTCGCAATTTATAATACCTACTAATTTATAATAATAATAAGAAAGACGAATGATTCCTCGAAATCATAATGTCAAGAGTCGTGGCTCGTGACTGTCATGCATTGGGAATTTGCGTTGTCCTTGTAAAAACAATTAAGACCACGACGTTCATGAGACGTACAACATTATATAAATAATTATCTAGATATCAGAAAACATACTTCTTGATTGAAATTAACTGTTGCTTGTCGTAAAGATATTTTTTTACATAACCCCTTAATAGAATATAGCTGTCTAATATGAAGTTACGTGAGTACGAGTATATACCAATCACGTAATAGAAAATAACATTTCAACATGCTAGAAGTGGTCATACAAAAAGGTCAGCTAACTTTAAGTTCAAGGGGGCAACTATCTATCCATTCTATAACATATAATTGTTACCACAGTTGTCACTTCGTAGGTAACTACTGCCTGTCTATCTACTCTGTTGTTTTAAGGACAAAGCTTTTACCACCATGATACATAAGACAGATATCAACGCATAAACTATATCCATAACCTGGTAATGTAGTGTCCGACCGAATGTTCAGTTTTGGTTTAGGTCATCATCATCATCTCCCTGCCCTTGTCCCATTTTATTTGGGGTCGGTGCAACACGTTTTTTTCTTCCATTCTGTCCTGTCACTAGTCACGCTATCACCAACTCCCTTATCTTTCATATCACTTCTCACACAATCCATCTATCTTTTCTTTGGCCTCCTTCTTCCCCTTCATCCATTCACATGTAAACTCATAAAAAAACGAGTTTCGGTTTCGGTGGCAAACCTGCCGAAACTACGACCGAAACCGAAACTGCACTCGGGAGCTCTCGCGCTGCAATCGGTCATGTTCAGCGAGTTAAATTCCTTCCAAGCGAATAAGCAACGAAGACATTTTGCCGTGTCCACGTGCTTAATCAGAACGTGACTGGCTTGTGTTTGCAGTTCGTTTACCTACTCCCAAACTAAAATCGAATGCAGTAAAATTCATGATTGTCAACGAATATAAGAACTTAAATTTAAAATGCATTTAAAATAAATAAGGACTGACATAATAACATTTTCTTTATTTTTTCTCTCAAGACTTGATCCTTGTAAGGAAGTTTCGGTTTCGGCCAAAACTGAAACTTTTGCCAAAATTCGGTTTCGGTTTACACCATGTTAATGTCAAGCTAGATTAACAGGTTGAAGAATGAGTTTTGTGAGTACCTTACGTGTGCTTAATTCATACCCACATAGTTCAAGGCATTAAATGTCAAATACGAGGCACGGCATGCCGAGGCTGGGTGAATGTCGCGTAACGCGGAGCAGCATGGAGCACCTCCGGGTCGATCAGATCGGTCGGAGCCTGCGCCTCCTGAGGCGCTTGAGCCGCCGCGCCGCCGCATCGCGCTGAGGTCAACACGTCGCTCCACTCATAGATTGTTGTATAACGGGTCCTCGCACAGGGTCGCCTCAGCTGGACCGCGCTTCAATTCCGTGTCCGCTTCCGACAACAGCTTCTCTTTGCTTTCTCTGTTTTATGTAATTCACGATCGAACAACGCCTACTTGCCACCCGCACGCATTGTTCGACTAATGTTATGCGCCATCACGAGCGCTAGGAGTACGATCAGCGTTCATCACTATTGTTATTTTACAAACATTTTATCGGGGCTCAATAAACGTGCCGTTGCATTTTGTGAAAGGAAGTCCGCAACTCTACACCTTTTATTTGTCATTTATATTGTGAGTAGAAATCATGTAAGTGATTGCAGTTCAAGTCACGTCGGAAAAAGTGCAGCTTTCTATACTAGGCAATGTAATTTACTATGTCGCACGTGTGTGGGCGCACCGAATGTGTAAATTTAACCTCAAATCACGTCAAGGTCAGTCGGCCAGAAACCAGAAGTGGTAAAAAGTAGGCTGACCTCGGCGTGCAATGCGGCAGGCAGCGCTCTGCCCCTCGAGCGCGCCCGCACGCGTTGCCCAGCCATGACGGCGTTACGCACTTTTGACAGGAATTCCTTTTCTATGGTGACCTTCTCTTCTTGCGACCCAAAAATCCAATTACACCACCGTTCCCACGAATTTCGACAATCAGAACAAAAATAACGCTCAAAAATGATAATTGGATAAAAATGATTATACTTTGATGCAGATCTAACATTAGTCCAATAAATTGAGAAACAATGAGAGCTGCAGCGCACGAAACTTCTCACAATTAAATGTAGATTCATAACTGTTGAGCAATGTGCTCGTGATATACGAATAGCTTCGAAAACTTTCGCTGTCAACAGTTTCAGTAAACCTCTATGATTTTTTAACTAAGTACATAAGAATAGATGCGGGTGGGAAAGCTACTGTGAAACACGGAACGCTTACGAGTCCCTCAATTTAATAGGCAAATGTCAATCGTCTGGTTGGGCAATTTTGTTTTATTACCAAATGTCTTATGTGCGAGTAGGTAATGTCGACGTTGAGTAAGTGCCGGTTTTGTTGAGTGCATCCACATCCAGTCACGCCTTTGTTTTACAGATGCTAAGCGCTTGCCTGTGTTTGTGACGCTCTAGCGCGCGCTTCTAGTCAAAACCGTGAATCTACTCGATGTGGGATGTGCAATGAAGCTTACATTGATTGTTGCGCACCATCGAGGCATCGACCTACGCGTTACATTGTCTAAGCACACATTGATTGCTAAATAAACACTGTAACACTCCAAAATTTAACAGCAGGGTAGAAAACTGCGTTAAAACTGATGCAGAATTTTAATACATTATAATCTATATTAATTGAGGCCAGCAAGTGGAAGTGGCTGCATTCATTATCAATAGTTACCTACCGACATTGCAAAATGTAGAAACACCAATTCTTAAACCTTGTTTCAATTATCCAGACTTAATATTTTCCGTTTTGCGTTTTGGAGGATTTTTAAATACTAGCTTCGTGTTGCGAAATGTTAATTTCAAATGCAGACGTGTGAAAGTTTGAAATGAATTCTAAAAAGTAAGGCACTTGTTGCAATTCGTAATCGTGATTTTCGAAATATCATAGTGATGTTACGACAGTGTATGTAAATCTTCATGTTGATAAAACTCACTGTTAGAAGGATCTGCGATCACAATAAAAAATTTAATTGGGTGAAAAATATTTAGATATATACCTATAGAATATGTAAACTAAGATCAATATATTCTAAGTTGAGTAAGTGTTGCTGAATGTTAAGTTTATAAAAGCAACACACGTGCAGACAGAGTGATTTGTAAACCTTTTTACGACAATTTAATGCAGAGTAAGATATTTTCTGAATAAATAAGTGAATATTTATTTTGAACTCTAAACATTCCAAAGGCCGACAAAATACGATCAAGGACTTGTACATGCATATTGAGTGCGTTCGTGGTCTCTCTGCAGCTAATTCGAGAGTTTGTTGAAATGAAACTATGATTGACTTCTTAATAAATCAAATTGTTCCGTTTATTAAAAAAAACTTTATGACCGATTTAAATTAATTTTTGGATGAATGGAATGGAACTTGGGTCTAAAAGCTTAGTTAGGAACATTTTCGATAAAAATAAAGTAAGTGTAAAGAGAGGGTGATTTTTCACTTTTAATAAAAAAAAAAAAATTGCTCTCACCGTCTCTCTCGATTTTTTTTTCGAATATATTCGTAACTATTTAGATTTAGGTTCCTTCCAACACCACACACCAAGTTTAATTTAAATCGCTTCATTCATAGGACTTGCCAGTTTATATGAAATACCATAAGGATGAATCTTAGTAAATTTGAGTACTCTTGTTCCGCTGAACTGTCCAATATTCTATAAATAAATAAGTGATGCACTTGCAAGTTGATTGTAAATTGATATGACATGAAAGAAAAGTGGATTTGAGATGACGGGTAATAGTTGCAATAGAATGTGCCTATGTATATATATATATGTGATATATGTGATAAAAGATGACACGCTGCGCCCACCCCTAATGAACCAGGTTAAGGCCAGGAGACTGATGACTTAAATATTGGACATGCCACGAAGAACTAACATCGAATATTGGAACAGGAGGTACAGAGACTCTGCAGCTCCTCAACAGATCTGCTCTCTGTGAATTTTGGTTAGCGTTTTGACGTATTGCACTGAACGATGAAAGAAAAGCAGACGCGTCAGAACGCTAGCATAGGTGCACCTGCCACCTACTCACGTGCATCTAAGAAGATGCGGAGACGTTTTACATAACAATGATGCCGCCAAGCGGTAAATGCCGCCGCCTCGCGCCGGGAGCCTAGGCTCGGCATCGTCTGCCACATCCTACATAACGTCACATTGCCTAATCGTAGGTCGCGGGACCAACTTTCAACATGGGACCGACTCATTCATACAACCGGTTTTTTGTTTCGCTCAATTAATTTGAAAATTAATTACTTTGTTACGGGTCAGTCCGCGGTCTCCATAATGAGGTTTATAAGTCAATAATTATGAAATATTGATTACGAACACCATATTCTAATGTGCGGATAGGACTCTGATGCTATACATTATAGTAATGAAGTACTGCGTTACAACGGTGACCGACTCGTAGGCGGTATTTATTATAATGTCCGCTAGCTGTCAGTTGCACTATGTACAAGGGTGCATTGGTATTGATATTACGTTTGACCATTGAGAATGATATTAGAAAGGCAACACACGCCGTAAACATTCCTAAGCTTATATTGTATTTATGATTACGTTTTTATGTTTCGTCATAAGTTATAAAGCAATACTCGGCACTTCGTTAATAACCATATATCAATAAATGGGTATCTAACACAATCGTTCACTTAGCCTACCTTTCAAATAATATCGCCGTGCTAAGACCCCAAGTAAATGTTAATGATTGTTTTATTGAAAAGGTTTTCTATTAAACTTTATCCTACAAATCACTTAAGAACGGCATTGGGTAAGTTACTAAGGGCTAAGTTATACAGATAAAGAACATCGCAAAAGCAAGCGCACAGCTGCAACCGGAGCTTAATAATGGATAAGCACTCCTTAACAAAAGGGACGTAAAACTATAAGAATACAATAAAATTATGGGGCAGCACGACAATATTTTAAATAAAAAAAATAAGGTTACTCACAGGGGTAGAATCTTCATGTTTGTGTGGTGCAGCTGGGGATGTCGCAAGAGGCACTAGAGTCGGTCCTTTCTCCGCGACACGGCTTTGTGCAGGTCTACAATCGACGGAGGCCACGCTTGATCTGCCGTTCAAACTCGAACACCTCCGGTACACTCCAAGTGGATGTCGCTGCAGCGGCCCGCCCGCGCCGCGCCGCTCCGCCGCCACCGCCGCCACCGCCGCCGCCGCCGCCGTGCACCACCACTAGCCTGATTTATATTCGTGAGGCACACGCGCAACCACATGCCGAACATTGTCTAAATAGCAACTTAAACTCAATTGTTGGCTCTTAAGCTAAGTAAATCCTGTTGTGACGTCGCATCGCCGACGACTCGACACTGCACCATATCGTGACATGTTTACAAAACTCAGTTTTGGAAACCTTTCTAACGGTGCTTGAAGAAGGTACTTTATAAATCTTATGAATATTCAGATGTCGCTATTGACCTTTTTACAGCACTTCCTGCTCAGCGCATCGTAAACTTTTACATTTTAGATAGGTCACCTGTATTTGACAAATTAAATTAAATGATGACGCTTTTGGGAAAGCTGAAGGATGATAAAATTATCGTCGATTGCGCAAGTCAGATAATAGATGGACTTATTGGAATACTTTGCGGTGTTGTATGAGAATGATGGGTCGGCGTGATAGGTAATAAATAAGTGCGAACGTCACAGCGCTGGCTACTTTCATGGAGGTCATAGGTGAGATGATTCTCAGGAATTTTATTAGGTAACAGATAGACGAGATCTGATTGGATGCTGACGCTATAAAATTAAAATTATGTACACACTTTCTATGTGTTTCGGTACCACTATTCGAATATATTTAATTTAAATACATTTATACTTTTGCTACCCTTTTATTTGATCCAAATAAAAGGGTAGGGCACAGGTAGATACTGCAATAGCTTAATTTAAAAAATCTGAGTAAGAGGTATGTACATACAACCGGGGTAATAATTGGGTGTGTTTTACAGTGTTTAACTTTTACCTGCATTCCAACTGCATTCAACAATTTGGTCTCATCAAAAGTGTGAATTAGGTATCTGCATCTAATAATATTATAAAGGCGAAACTTTGAGCGAATATGTGTGTGTTTTTTGTTATTTCTTTAGGATCTGGTAGCTGAACGGATTTGTATGAAATTTAGCACTCGGGTAGACCTTGTCCTCGAATACCAAGATGCTTTTTATCCAGGTATTATGTCCTCGTGGGAAAGTTTTAAGCTTTCACACGGGTGAAGCCACTGTCAAAACAGAAGCTAGATAAAAAAAAAATGATTTTGCAGGTAACCTACTTTCAATATTTCAATAAATATGACATCAGTCGCCCTTCATTGCTTATAACTTTGTTATGCCGGAAAATATTGCGTGCAGCGGCCGCGGCCCTGTCTTCCGATATACTTGATATAGTCGCCCGTGAACACCAAATTACCCGCTTTTTAATTATGTAGTACGTACCTACGTCCAAAAGGATTGATTCGACAGTTATTTTGATAAAGACCCTTCCGCGTTTTTTTATTGTTGGGCCAATAGCAATAGTCAATGCCCTTGTGTGTATGCGATATACGTGTCGTTTATGTTTTTAGGGATCCGTCCCTACCCGAAGGGAAACTTAAGTAGCCCAGGATGACATAATACGAAAAAAGCTATGCTTCACTGTCCGTCCGTCTATCTGTCAGTAGGCTATATCTCAAGAACCATAGTAGGCAGACTATTGAAATTATCCAAAAGCGTCTATAAAGCAATAAAAATCCTTTTATTATCCAATATTTACTAAACACTGCTCAAGTGAGATTCGGTCTCGAGCTCCAAGACAAAAACGTACAGCATTATTGCTGTTGAACACTCTAGAAATTTCACAAGAATTAAGGTCCTCCAATGATAGGGAACCCTTCATATGCGAGTTTGATACGCTCTTGACAGGTTTTTAGGAACGCACTATGTAGCGTCTAGACAAGAATTGATCCATTTGTATTTTAAACACAGGAATTTCAAGGTCAGTGCTGCTATAAAAACCAAGTTTAATACTTACATACTATGGTATTATACCTAGCTAACGATAATTTTATTTGTTTAGGTAATACCAAAAGTTATTGTATCACTATTCATTTCTATATGTGTGTCAAAGACTTAACATTTCTTTGTGTAAATACTGATTAAATTTACATACAAATAGATACCATATATCAAATAAATAAATAATTAATACATTTAAAACAGACGAAAATATCCTTGAAAAATATGTATAAGTCAAGAAATAAATTTTTATAGCAATACCTACTAAATATTTTTTTAATATGTTCATAAAATTGCAACATTATAATTTAGCATAGTATTGAATAGTAATGAGATGTATCGTTAATTTTACATAATATAGTATATCTACTATACATTTGTTGGTTTTAAATGTGAGACAATTTGACCTTTCACATGTAGGTGTTGCATTAACTTTAGTCTGCAGAGACTGCGCAGGCTTCACGAGTGCCTCTATTTACGATTCTTATACAGTATTAACATCATACTCGTATGTTTATTTTTATTGTTGATGGGTTTGCGCTTGACCGCTCTCTCACCTAATGGAAAGCGACGATGCGGTCGACGATGGAACGGGCTTACCTAGAAGAAACCGATTCACTCTCGACTTAAAGATTCCCGGGTGGAAACACAGAATCCGGCAAGGAATTCCACTCCTTAGCTGCACGCACAATGAATGTTTCCAAAACGTTTTGTGCGTGTAGGTGGGGTGTCCACCATGTACTTAACTATTTTAATTCATGAATCCCCAAGCGACCACCGGTGGCCGCGCATCTATTGTCTTACTATTGTGTCTCTAATTGACGGTATCTGAAGGGTTAATTGGTACTAGTAGCGAAATTTAATAATAAGCACGTGTCAAAACGAAAAAATGGAACCCTTATAGAATCACTTTGTTGTCCGTCCGTCTGTCTGTCTAACTGTCTGTCTGTCAAGACCCTTAATCTCGGGAACGCGTGGAATTATCGAGTTGAAATTAAAATCATATAGGTACTCAGGTCTGCAGTCCCTTGAAGCTGTGAAAAAATGAAACTTCTAAGTTAAAGAAAAAAAGATACGGCCGTTTATGTCACAAAAAACGTACATTTCGACATTGTCAAGGGAATTAAAATCCATAGGGTACTTCCCGTTGACCTAAAATCCTGAAATTTCACATGAAGCAAGGTCTTATAGCACGAGTATACGAAGAACTCTGGAAACTGTAAATTTGTACTTACTTCACAAATAAAAAAACTTTTTTTTTATTCGGAAAAATCTTCACTGTTTTCCATCTTCTCTTCTGTTTTGAATCATCATACATCTTCTGTTCTGTGGTGTGTTCGTGTGGTAGAGACGTCAGACCATAGATGGGCGACCATACATTGGATAATAAGACCCTCTCCGTGCCGTATCACTGTGCGTTAATAAACTCCGACTGTCATTTATAGATCACTGACAGCTGTAATTATTGTTAGGTGACAAAATACGTAATACCTACTGACAACAGCCTTCCATCATCCTACTGATTTGTGAAGTACCTCGTAGGATTAGGCAGTGATGTAGGACTGGCGAGTCTAGGAGAAGATGGAGACATTTGCGGATCACAGTTACATCTCGATCGACGTCTCAGCCCAGACCTCGAGTGGCCCAGTCCAAGCGGGCCCAACCGGATACAGAGAGGCCCAATTGTGTGTTTTAAAGTACCACGTAATAAGGCTGAAACTATGTATGGTCATAAAATAATTACTGCAGATGGAAATCATGGAAGAACCCAATTAATAAATCTCACCAATTTTCCGGACTTGGGAATTCAAGGCCTTATAAAGAGTGTAGCGTAAAAAATGGATTACCCTGAAACCATTGATTGGCCAGAATTATCATCTATCATTCCCCCCCACTTTTATCACCCTATGACAATGGATGTCTTAATTATTGATTTTTAAATAAAAATCGTACTTGCTCTACAAAATCAGCAGCCATTTCTTCAATTGGTGACTTAAACTAATTCTGTTTTTTTTTTTATTACAATCTAAGTTAACATTACAAAAAATATTGAAAACATCTCTTTTTAAGGAATTCAATTTTTGGACCCCTGTATCGAAAAAAATGTACTACACTGCAGTGGCCCATTATTTAAAAAAAAACTACCTATTTAATGCAAATTCTAAAATGGTATAATAAAAACCAATATATATAACAAATATAAAGTACAAAGCTTTATTCTAATTTTAAAGGAAACTTTTATATAGTTCTGATTTTTAAATTATATTACTATAACACTGCTGTAACTAGTTTTAGATGCAAAGAGAATGAGAATTTTCTTAAAGTTTTATCACTATGGGTTTATTGATACAATAAATAATTTAATTTAAAAATCAGAATGGTATGAAAAATTTCCTTTAAGATTCGAATAGCAATAACTTTGTACTTTATTAAAATACTGCTTATGTTTATACCATTTTAGAATATACATTAAATAGGTAGTTTAGGCCACTGCAGTGTAGTACATTTTTTTTCGATACAGGGGCCCAAAAATTATAATTCCTTAAAAAGAATTGTTAACATTGGACATTATATTTTTTTTGTAATTGTTTTCTTAGATTGTAAAAAAACTTGATACTGGTCTAATAATACAAATATTCAGGAGTGACATTAAAAAAAACAGAATGAGAGAAAGTTGCCAATTGAAGAAATGGCAGCTGAATTTATATGAGTACCTAAGTACGATTTTTATTTAAAATATAAAAAATAACAATAATTTGGACATCCATGGGATATGGCGTTATAAGTGGGGGAAATGATAAAAAATATTATGGCCAATTGACAGTTTCAAGGTTATCCATTATTTACGCCACACCTGTATAAAAGAAAATCTTAATTTATTTTCTTAGTTTTTATAAGCCAACAAGGCTTGCTGGTACGCTTTGGATCAACTAATAACAAGCAATTTTGATAAATAAATAAAAGCAAAGCTACGAAGCTTCAGTAATTACTTTGTTGTATCTGTCAACACCCTTTTTCTCAGGAACCCTAGAAGTTCATGCTGATATTAACCTTTTAATCGTGATAATTAGAGACACGATAGAAAGACAATGGGTGCGAGTTCGCGTGGGGTTTAATGAATTAATATCAAATACTTCTGTCTGTTACCCCGTGGATCAGTGAAATCGAACTAAGTCAACAAAATCTAAAAATATGACCGTTTATGACCCATTTACGGCGCGTTGTATGCGAATCGTTTGCGTAGCAGTTAGCACTTGCTAGATGTCATAGAAGCATCCACGTCACCGCTACTGACTCGCTGATCCTAGGCTGCTAAGTTAAAAGTTAGGTGTGACAGTTCTTTACGTGTCACATTACCATTACACATAGGTACTTGCATCGTTTGCGTAGCAAGTGCTACGAGACGTCCACGTCGTAGCGTCTACGCAGCTGACTCGCATCATTTGCGTAGCAGTTAAATTTGACTCCATTTAGACTCTAGGAGCATCCGCGTGGGGCTCCTCCTACGTCATTGGCTCTCATCGTTTGCGTAGCAAGTGCTACGAGACGTCCACGTCGTAGCGTCTACGCAGCTGACTCGCATCATTTGCGTAGCAGTTAAATTAGACTCCATTTAGACTCTAGGAGCATCCGCGTGGGGCCCCTCCTACGTCATTGGCTCTCATCGTTTGCGTAGCAAGTGCTACGAGACGTCCACGTCGTAGCGTCTATGCAGCTGACTCGCATCATTTGCGTAGCAGTTAAATAAAACTCTAGGAGCTTCCGCGTCCCCTCGTACGTCATTGGCTCTCATCGTTTGCATAGCAAGTGCTACGAGTAGTGCTCGTAGTTTTGGTTGTAACGGAGCTTCGCTTCCGTTACTGCGGAAGTTACGCAAGAAATCGTAGCTTCGCATCCGCATCCGCTTCCGCAAAATGTATGTGGAGTTATAGGTAACGGAGTTTTATTTACGTCATATTCATAGAACATTACCGTATGAACAGCGACGCTCGATGACGACTCAGCCAATCAGCCGCGTTGCGTGTGTAATGGCCCAGAATCGGCGTCATTTTATAGGACAGGATCAACCTGACGAATTTCTTTGATTCGTAGGTTTAAGTTAGTACTTACTTTGTAACATAGTCAACGGTTGTGTCCTTTAACTACCGAGTTCCAATGGCCATCTTTTAGCTCCATCATCAGACCCTGGTTACCATCTAGCACCAAAGCACTCGTCAAGACGAATCATACGAGCCTAAACTCGACGTGTTTGTGTCCTTTAACTGCCGAGCTCCTATGGCAATCTTTCAGCTCCATCATCAGACCTTGGTTACCATATAGCACGAAAGCACTCATCAATACGAATCATACGAGCCCAAACTTGGCGGACTTGTATAATAATAATAATAATACCCTGTTCCCGATGCCGGTGGACTACTGTTTTTTATATTTTTAAATGTTTTTTATTTTTTTATTGAATATTTAAAAATATAATTTATATGTATATAATAATAAATAAATGAAATAATAATAATTTCATTTATTTCAGGCTAGAAAACCCATAGTAAAAAAAACAGTTTACAGTTTAAAAAAAGTTAAAGTTAAAAAAAAAGAATAATATTATAAATTCAGATTTAGTACAAAGTCGGATAACTATATAATAACAATGTCAGATTCAATTCAATAATTAATACAACGTCAGATAAATAATAACAATGTCAGATTAAGTTCGGTAACTCATAATAGGTCAAATTTAGTTAAATTAATACAATGTCAGGTTTAAAGCAATAAATTAATAGTAAGATGTCAGATTCGGTTCATTAATAAAAAAAAAATAAAAAAATGTCAAATAAATAACAGATTTCAGTTCACAATGACAAAATATTTAGAAATCATGTACAGTGTTTTAAAAATTGTCTTTACAATTACGTTATTGCAGCTCATTAGTCTTGCATGAAAAGATGCTCTAAGCCTTCTTATTACAGCATAGAAATCATCAACCCTGTTCTCAGCAAACATACCAGACGCGCTACACCGCCAAGGCAGGTTGAGCATGGCCCGGAATGCATTATTGTATTGTACACGAAGAGTGTTGTACGTACTCTTCGTGTACCTGTACCACAGTTGGCCAGTGTAGAACTTATTACTGAGAAAAGTTTAATTACTGAGTTCCTATGATCATCTTTCTACTCCATTATCAGAACCTGATCTGAGATCAGTTCCAAATCATAATAATGTTGCATTGTCATCTGATTTACACACGTATGCAAAATTTCAGCTCAATCGGTAACTAGGAATTCGATCAAACTTAATTTGCAAGATTTGATGACAGACAAACATCGGGACAGGAGAAACAAAATAAAAGCTATTTTACGATTTCAAACGTGTAAAATAATCTCATAGAAAACTATGAGATTATTTACAGAAATATTTGAAAATTACATAAAACAATCAAGCTTGGTATTTAAAAGGGTTTCGCAAAAAAAAAATACATAAGGTATTAAAATATTTATATCTTTGAGAAATTATTTATTTCTTAAACACATAAAATTGATCTACAAGAATACATTCAGAAAAATATATACAAAATAGCCGTTTTGACAATTTAACGAATGTTCCGCTTTATCTACAGTGCGTTTCACTTAAGAAGTTACATTGCTGTCATGTTGGTAGTATTGAAAATAATGTTGCCATATTTTTAGCAATTAAATTACTTGATATGAGGGAGATTAACTGATACTTCGTTACTTTAACAATTGCCTTTTTTTATTGTTACTATTTTTGTATAAAGTATAGGGCGCTGGGCTCCATTCCGATTGTCTTACAATTCTTTCAAATAACGAAAACGCCACGCCACAGTATCGTTCCTCTCTATTAACAACTTCCTTTGAGACCTACTTTTTTAAAATAAAATCCCATTCCTCTCATAATTTTCCAAAAAGTGTTGCAGCTACCGTTAAAATCGATTTCGTTTCACATTTCGGGGAACAATTTTGGTAGAGTAGGCAACTCTTTCCCTTCTTTTTGTGTAGACAGACAGGGGAGCCAACATTACGCCGATGTAACTTCTTAAGTGAAACGCACTGTATTTTGACACGGTTGAATAAAATGAAGTATAAGAATAGAGTATCAATATGACTTGAGAATACCTAAGTGACTGGATTTTTTCTTACATTTCTCTAAACTTACAGAAAAACAGTGCTCCACCAAAATAACATCTGACTGTAAAAATTAATTAGTTCTCCAACTTCTGAGAAGATTTTTAAATTAGTTTTTTAGTTATTTGATAAAAACTGTTACTGCTGCACTCACGTGATTACAACCGAATAGAGCGTCTTTCAACTTTTTTTGGTCTTATAATTATAGTTACCGAGCTAAATGTCGCGACTTTGTTTTTTATTAGCAGACTTTTTAGTTTTTAAAACCATTCAAAATTCTGTTGGAGTATTTTTTTCTGTAAGTATATCTCTGAAATGGCCCTTATTTATAATTTTCTGTACATAGGTAGTAGTAATTAGGTGTGTGAGAGTAAAATAGAAAATTAAGTAATCCGCTATACCATTGTCAAATACTTTATCCTAATTGAAATATGATGTGAAATATTTTCTATGAAAAGAAGATTTTGTATGGCCTCCGTCCCCACTCTCCAACAGACAGACACATGTCGTTTGGTTATTTCTGTCCACAAAACACAGAACAGCCAATTTGGTTGTTAAAATGTATGGGGATTATATTTAATTTAAAAATATAAAGACATTTACTATAAATCTATTACTTGATCTAGCATTTGTGCTGGTGCAATAGAAATCAATGTGTCTCTGTAGTTACAATGGATATTATGTGCGCACAAAATAAATTAGGTTAAGTAAAATAAAATGTATTCAACCTAAACCCCATACTTTTGAGGTAAGTCACCATAATAAAAAATAACTATTCAAGTAGACGCTTCGAATGAGACGGTTTTACTTTTAACAAAAAAAATATTTCATAGCATACCTATATCATTATTAAAATTTATAGTACACACGAAAAATAGCCTCATGATTGGTATACTGATTTTCCACACAGATAATGTAGTTTATATAAAGCACCAAGGTGAAGCAACCTGAGCGCTAACTATGTACAGGGTAAATTTTATCAAAGGATGGCCATTTGATTTAAAAATAAAAAAATTATTACTGATTGGAAACAAACGAAGTTGTAAAATAAAAAATAAACGCCACCTACGTGTACCAAAGCTTTTTTGTTTGTTTTTAAGTTCAAATTATGTTTAAATTTTAGTTCTCTCGAGGAGTGTTCGAGAGTTCTTTTACATTCAGATACGGCCTCTTAAAAAATTTACCCTGATCCTAACTCTAACTTAAAAGTGGTTTCTGGATGGCTAATCAACATATACCTATACTGGTCTGTCTTGTAAATAACTCTACTTTTTGGAGCGTGAAGTTTTTTTAAACATTCAGTTATAATGTAAAGTATGATAAGCGACTAGGAATCGATAGTAAGTACTGTTCGCAGCTCAACGGCAGTAGTTTCAACTACACTTGCGTGCAAGAAAATCGGCCCACCGCTGACATTTTGGCTTAAAACACGATAGTTGGATAAAAAACGAAAATTAATAAAAAAAAAAAAAAAACTATCTAGAAGTTTGGCACCGTCAATGCCTACGCTGAATTATCAACATATATCAACAAAAATTGAGCGGTAAGTCAGCCACGAGTTAGCCTATAACGCTGGAATCCTTGTACATGGCATAATGCCCCGCCTCTTTACATAATGTGGATCAAAAGTGGACTTTGAATAATTAAACACAGCTTAGAATTCAGCATAGCTTAGTGTTGATTAACCATCCTCATACTAGTTTAATATTAGCTATGTTCCCCCATTAACGCAAATACACAGGCTACAAACTAATTTATATTAAACGTATACATTCAAACGATTAAAACACGATTATTGCAGGCCTACCGCTTGCCTGAGACAACTGCGAGGTGCGGGAAGGTAGGGCTGAGACACCATTGACCTCACTCCCGTATCGTGCAACTACCTCAACCGATAATAACGAATTTGAGATACTTCGCAAATGGAACAACAATGATCATGATACTTGACAAAGCTTGAATTTCGTTACAACCTAGTTTTTAATAGTCACTTAAAAATCAACTTAAAATATAGGACACTTAAAACAATATTAGAGTTGGCAGCAGTGGATTGTAATTATCTAGAGTTATAATATATATCGATTATTCTGAGCAATCAACAATGGGTCAGTCCTTCTACACGCAAAACAAAACGCTATCAACCCATTTCAAAACCGGCCAAATCCATAGAAATCTAAAATATTTTCATTTAGCAAATCATTTTGTGTTTTGTGCCATTTAACAATACTAATTTATAAAATGCATTTAATAAGACTTGCTTCTGGCAGCCACTGTGTAATAAATTATAATACATTTTCAAAATTTTTTTATAAGATTACAAATTTTTCATAAGCAACAATATATCACACTAGTTCATATTTCCACTAGACCTTATATGATATTCATTTTATAGTAATAATAAGATATTTACTAAAAAAGTTTCAATATCTAGGGATTAGAACATCATATTTTAAAATGAATTAATAGTAAGGGCGGTAAAACATTTTCTTTTTTTGCGATGTTTTTGACTGAAATCACAGAAAAGGCAAGAAGACAGCAAATACTTCGGCTGTTTTTCATAGAAAATATACAAAAACAAGAACAGAGTTAAGAACAAGCGTGCAAAAGCTCTCTCTCTCTTTTTGCAGGCTATAGTTTGCCCATCCCTGACCTATATCTATTTTAAAACGTTCCAATTAATACTTTGATTATAGTTGAATAAAAACATTTCTGTTTTATTGTTCTTTAAAAACTACTAATTATTCTACTATGACATTGGTCCAGGTAACTACCGATATTTTTTAGCTAGTTTAAAGTCCCATAATTTTTCAAATGTCTTAAATTATTAAATATTCAAAGAATAGGACTAATTAAGCTACAAATGTCTTGCTGGATGCTCGAGGACCAGTTTGGACGCCTGAATACCTCGTATTTTGCCTGAAAAATAATAAAAATAATTTATTAATGTGACATTTATTTAATAAATACGCTTAATCACGAGATAGTTGGAGTAAGAAAACAGCCTTTACTCCTACGGCATGTACAAAAGACATCATAATCCATTCAGTTTTTACGTAGTCAAGTAAAAAAACAAAATGGCGGCAAAGTGGCAATCCGTCATTGGTTTTTTTTTTTCGAGTTATAGAGTTTTGTTTACATTTCCGTACAGCAGAGAATGATAAGTCTGTCAGATTGAAATAGTGATTTAACGTCTAATTTCTCAGGAGAAGAGGCTAAAGCAGTATAGAATACCTTTTGCCGCCTTATTCAGAAGAAAAATACCTACCTAAAATCATAGTTATGACGACTCAGGTTTTACAAACTTTTTATTATTTTATATTTACTTTCCTTGTATTCGTAATGAAAAGCACAGTGCTTACCTCGGGGTGAAACAATGTACTATTACAAGGTGTCGTTGAGATCGACAAGAAAATTATTGGTAAGAAAACTTAGTAAATACTGACCTTTGCTGATTATAAACCCGCGCAAAATGTAATTTATGGGTGAAATATATTGTTATAAACAAACAGAGACCGACGACTAATGAACCCCCAAGCAGCGCCGGGAACTGAAATATATACAAAATTAAATGATTGTAAATATAATTTAGATAATTATAAAACTACGAAAAGAAATGTAATAAAATATAAAAATAGTAGTGCCTTTTTTATTACAAGTGGTCATTTTATATTCAACCTAAAATACTGAAAGCTAAAGTCGGTATTTGAGATGGTGATGATAGATTCAAATTATCTCGAATTATAAATCCAATGTGACACATTGTGATATTATGAGACTGTTTCTACATTATTTACACCAGATCATTTAATATGTGCTCTCGAAAATAACTCATTTTTACTTCAAATCTGAAAGCTTCAAATCGAATCTCGAATCTATAAATATTTTCGATGTTAATTCAACGAACTATTTTACCAAGTGTTGGTTTGTCCCTTGTTGGATTTGGTGAAGCAAATAAAAAACCTTGGCTTTCTTATAAGCCTAATGTCTAAAATACGTCTACCTAGTTTAGCTATCTAAACTTGACTAAAAATATGTCTACATTTACAGGGTTATTTGTAAAACACTAACAACCTTGCAGGACTGCGTTACTAACATCATAAACAACCACTTTTGTTCTATGACTTTTTACAAAACATAATACATTTACCAAAAACAAACATCAAGATTTCGTTGTTCTATGTTAAATTTCGACTCTGTATTTTGCTACACCTACCTACGTCTGTATGATGCGACGCAAGCGCATCAAGAATCCTCACCATTCGATCCCCACTCCTCTCTGCTATTGTACTTGCAGAGACTTCGTAATATTAAATTTAGATCATACAGTTTAAATATTTTTATTTCTGTATGAAAAATCTGATGAACTAAATTATGATACATTTTCAAAAGTTTTAGAACAAAAGTTGTTGTTTATGTTGTTAGTAACATAGTCCTAAGAGGTTGCTAGTATTTTATCAATAACCCTGTATATTACTGAACAAGCATAGACTAACGAAATTGTACAATAGTTATACCTATAGGGACACTTGAAGAACGTTCAACGCTAACTGAAAAACATTAAGACTTTAATTACTTAATAATATGTTTTTAACACAATCATTTTTTTGCCCATCGAACGCCAGATTTTAATGACCTGAAAAATTGCCGTTTTTACGTAAAACACAAAAAAAAACATTTTCTAGAGTTTTCTAAGAAAACAAATAATATAATATGAAATTTATTTCGCCGGTAATTTTGGTTTCTAACCAAAACCAAACATTGTGAATATTTGCAAAAAAAAAATGAACACACTAAACTGCCAATCCCGCGAGATCACGAAATTAGCGACATGATGTATGGGAGCCCTATTTATAGCGGCAAAAGAAATACATAATTTGTGTAAATTTCAGCTATCGCGGTTCTTGAGATACAGCCTGGTGACAGACATGGAAAAACCGCGAAGTCTTAGTAACAGGGTTCCGTTATTACTCTTTGGGTACGAAACCCTTAAAAACGACAAAATTATACTCGAAAACCTACCGAACTTTGACACTAAAATAGCGTTTTATATGTTTTTAACCCGAAATCCATTAAAAAATCTTCACAGAAAAAGACCCTAAAAATTCTAATTCGAGTATTCTAATGAGAGTATTGGTAGTATGTTTATCACCTCTTTCTTGCATTCATCTTCCCAGTTAACGGAGAGCAGATTGTCGTATAGCTTCTTGAACCGTTCTACAGGACAGAACTCTCCACAATTTGGTATCTTCAAAACTGTCGGCTCGACAATCTCTACTGTATTCCTGTATGAGATTCTCACATAATTTCCACCTTTAATTTTGTTTTCTGTAATACACAATAGATTTTTTTGTTTAATAAAAGCCATAAAAAAATGAATAACATTTTAAGTAATACTTCAAATAAAGTATATCGTGCGTAAATAAGAATAAAAAAAAATAAAAAAATATAGATTCAGCCGAACATAGAACCTCCTCCTTTTCGAAGTCGGTTAAAAATAGACACACGTCCTTGACGCAGGAGACTACACAAGCTTACAAGGTTTAATAATACATCTTAAGAGGGTCCTTCTCCACTCGCTTATCGTAAACATCGAAAATGGTTTAAAAGCTTGTTACTTCATTTAATGCAATCCAACGCGATGTTTGACGAAAAGGCAACGCAAAAAAAGAGAGATAACACCTGGAAACTCTGTTAGTATTCGGTAATTCCGAGATTTACTCGAAAATTTCACAAAACTTGCTCCAGGAAATAGCTGTTTTTTTTAAACCCTTAAAAGTTTTTGGAAAAAGTTGTCATCATTTAGAATTTTAATCAAATTTGCAAGGTCTCTAGAGGATTACTTTTTTGACTTTTTTAATTTTTAGGCAAATTATGAAGTGTCAAAGGTCATACAAAATAGGACATTTTCAGAGGTTTTTACTGGATTAGTTTTACACAAATTTAGAAATTGGTTTCTTTAGAAACCTAGATAATATCCACAAGATACTGTGTTTCCAAAATATCTAATGAAAAGTGTGTAATAACGTCATAATCAGTTATGAGCGGTTGTATGAAGAACAGTGAAAATGTGAGTCGTGATGCACAAACCTTAAAAAGCATACTTACTTTTCACCAGTTCAAAGAGCACGGTTGACGTATATGACGGACAGTTTCCATCATACAAGCCTAAAGCGTTGAGCACGCTCCCCACTGTCAGGTCATGTCCACTGTACATTACCACCTTACGCTTGCTTTTTTTCGGACCTGACATAGCATCCTTCATATGTTTCATGATATTTTTGAGCAGGGGACCCACTTTCAGTCTCGCAAGAACGGGCGAGTCAGTTTGTGTCACAAAGCTGCCAAGGAAAAAAATATTACAATACAATATAATATAGGTATAGTACCAAAATTGCATAAAAATTGTAAGCTATCATATTGAACTTTCAAACTAAAAAAAATGCTTCTTAAGGTGAGTATAGACTACAACATTTACTTGTTACAAACCAACGAGCATATTGGTGTAATATTGGTGTAACATTTCGTCGAGCGTATTGGTGTAACATTTCGTCGAGCCAAGAGAACGGGCGATGCGCGGTTGCGGGGTGACATTTAAAAAAAAAATGAACGCACGGTTCAACGAAATGTTGGTAAATGCACACTCGCTGAGCATTTACCCGTAACATAACGCCGAGCATTCACAGGAACGTTACATTACATGGAAATGCTTTGGAAACTAAGCGTTTGCCTGTATTGTACCATTCGTAAGAACGTTACATTACACAGAAATGCTCCACAAAATGTTGTAGTCTATACTCACCTTTAGTATGTAAATTAAAAAAAAAGATCTTATCAATCAATAATGGTAAAAGCATTCTAAAATAATAATAGTTTAAAAGCGTTTTTCAATACTTGCCTGTAGCATGCCGGTTCCCGCATTTTATTTGGGAATACAGACTGTGTCCAATTTGGTAATGTAAAGTTATACAGTGTTTCAATGTACAAAGTACTATAGATATCTACAATGTCATAGTAGTCCTTCACTTTCAAACCAGTATATGCTGAAAGATAGCTGCAAAAGATTTTTTTTCAATATTAGAGTCGGTATGTAGTACTAAGTAAGTGCGATACATAAATCTAAATAAATTACTTAATAGATTACTTTGGATGTGCTATAAAATTAATTACAATGTATTTAATTACAAAGTAACGTAATTACAATGTAAGCTAATTACATAGTATTTAATTATATTGTAATTATTGTAAAGGTCGCATGCTTGCACCGCATGGTTACGATATTGGTACCTACTGCAAGTGCGGCCCGTACGACGTTATCGAGTTGTAGTAAGGACATAGAAATAAAGACAAGGCTGGGTCATCACAGAATCTCTGATGGTAAGTAGTGATGCAATCTGATAGTGAGGCGCACTAGCTTATGAGCCTATGTCTAACAGAGGACAGCACTCATTATAGCGCCTAAATGGCGATACTTGGGGGCAGACTTTTGTCCAACAGAGGTGGAGTCCTATGTCTAACAGTGGACATCGGTCATTATAGCGAAGTGGAGGCCTGTGTCCAACAGTGGACATCGGTCAATATAGCGAGGGGCAGACTTATGCCCATCCACCAAATAACCGAAACATTCGAAAGATTCCTGTTTTTTCCCAAGCGATTTTTTCCGCAAATTTCAATGCAACATGTGAAAAAAAACGGAAAAAAATGTGTAATTAGGTACATTTTAACAGATTACTTGTGTAATCTGTTATAATGTACCTAATATAAAATACCTAATATAAAGTACCTAAAATAAAAACTGTAATTTGTAATTGTTAATCTAATTACTTTTTGCCCATCACTGCTTAGAACTACAAAATTCGAAAACATGTGACATCCACCAACCCGCACTGGGTCCGCGTGGTGGATTACGTTACGACCCATACCCTCTCCTAGAGAGGAGGCCTAGGTCCCAACAGTGGGAACATTATAAGGCCGACTATGCTATATGCTATATGCTACTGTTAAGCCACAAAAACTTACTCCATCAAACGCTGGTATTTACTCAGTCTTTCCTTATACGGTATAGAGTGGGTTATCCTCTCCAATTCTTTGTCGTAAGCAGGACAGGACTTCTTCATAGCAAGTACCTCATCTTCTATTTCTGGCACAGTATGTATAGGTATTGGTGTCCAGTGTATTTGAGTATTCCATTCACTTTTGTTGGTTGGTGGGTACATTCCTGTATATCAAAAATTTGTATTGTTACTAGAAATTCCTTCATTATTAATTACATTACAGAAAAAAAAACAATACATTACAGAAAAAAAAAAAAACAAAAATTAAATACAGTATATACGAGTATTATCGACAAGACATAATATGCCAAGTGTAAAATGAAATCTAAAACAGGTATATTGAAAAAAGAAATACCTGCTAAATTAGCCTGAGCAGACATAAGAGTGCGGTCTACATCTGTTGATTGAATGTAGATTTCAGTTGGATCAAAGTCTTCTGACAGTAAATGCTGCAATTTAAAATTGATAAGTATTTAATAAAAACAAATTTGGAATTAAGCTTAAAGAGCATTTGTATCTCGCAGTTTTGGTACAAATATAATTATTATGTTAACCCTTCAGATACCGTCAATTAGACACACAATAGTAAGACAATAGATGCGCGGCCACCGGTGGTCGCTTGGGGATTCATGAATTAAGCATACTATTCTTGTCTTTTCTACCTTTTAGACTTTAAACTTAGCGTGTAACTACATTTATTGAGCTCCATTCGCGTTTCGCTGGACGATTTCGGTTACAGTTATACAGTTCTACTTCTATCAGGCGCACACAGCTTCGTAACATTGTGAAAGGCCATCATAGTTTACGTGATAGAACAGCACTGAACACTGTCGAGCATACGCAAGATAAGAACATATTGGATTTCATGCCAGTTTACCGCGAAAGCTGAATTCAAGCGGAAAGCTGAGTGGATACGTAGTTACGTACGTACTCATCTCCATACAAAACTGATATTTCTATGGACAAAAGCTGAATAAATGTAGTTATCTATATATAGTCAACAAATTCAAAAAAGCGCAAAGCACCAAATTAAATTCATTTCAGCCGAAAGACGTCCATTGTTGGACATCTTGTGCGTTTCGCTTCCATCGGTTTCCCGCGACCCTCACCAGGTCATCGGTCCACCTTGTGGGAGGCCTTACAACGCTCCAAATTAAATTACTTAAAATAACTATTAGTAGAGTAGTTAGAGCTTAAAACGCAGATATAGATAGACATAGATAACGCCAAAAACACAAGCTTTATGAAAACCAAGCGTGCCATTTTTTGACTACCTATTATGTAATACGAATGTTTTGTTTTTCTCAAATTTGGTATTATCAAGTATAACTAAGGATATTAGATTAAAAATACTATTTTTTTTTAAATTAATTACGCATATAACTAACGTGAGTGATGACATATGGCTCCGAAACGTGGTCGCTCACAATGGGCCTCATCAGAAGGCTTAAAGTCAGCCAAAGAGTAATGGAAAGGGGTATGCTCGGGGTTTCCTTGCGTGATCGAATCAAAAATGAAGATATCCACAGGAGTGAGAGAACTAAAGTTGCCGACAAAACACAAACAATTGCCAAACTTAAGTGGCAATGGGCAGGGCACATTGCTCGCAAAACAGATGGCCGTTGGGGCAGAAAGGTTCTGGAGTGGCGATTTTCTACCGGAAGACGCAGCGTTGGAAGGCCTCCAACAAGGTGGACTAATAACCTGGTAAAGGTTGCGGGAAACCGATGGATGCGAGACGCACAGGATCGTTCGTTGTGGCGACGCTAGGGGGAGGCCTATGTCCAACAGTGGACGTACATCAGCTGAAATGATGATGATGTAACTAACGTCTGACTAGCGCTATACACCGATGCAGACTGAGCGCGAAAATAGCCACTTACGATTTTTGTACGTAAGCTAGGCACGCGTTTAGGCACGCGAAGTAGTTGCTCTTGCGGTATCTGTCTTTCTATATCTGTGGCTTAAAACAATTCATGTTGGATATTAAAGAAAACCTAATATTTGTACCAAGAAAACCTTAAATATCCCTGAAAGCTAAGGGACCGAGCGTCGCTATGTTCTCACTAAATGGCACTAAACTGAGTTTATTTTAAGTGTTAGGGAGCATTATTAAGTCAAGGAAATTGTATTTGAAAAATCCGCCCTAAATCTGATTGTTCATGTAGTATAGCTGTAGTACTTATTATAGGCGCCTTCCAATTAGCGGATTCTGTATTATTCCATATAAATACTGCACCATAGTATTTTTGGCGCCCTAACTACTGCATTACAGTTAAAAGTCATGTTTTACATTCTTGATAAGCTCTTTCTTTTTATATTATTTTTCCTTTTTAACACGCTTTTATTCGCTTCACCATGTTTATTTGTTTGCTTGTAACCACCGCCTTTTAGCTCGATTTTGCCCAACTTTGTGAGCGCCGTTGCCTGATACAGTCGGCCTTCTCCTTTGCTAGCATCACTGCTTCGCAGAAGGAGGCGACCGCCTGCCGCTTCTACTCGCTATACCAAGGCCTATACTATACCAAGGCCCGGCGCGAGAGATCACCGTAGCCGATTGCCCCTACGAGGGCACGGCGATGCTCTGCCCAAGCGGCACACCTCCACCAGTGATGGGCGTAACTAATTACTTATGTAGGTAATCTAATTAATAATTGAATTACATAGTAATTGAATTACATTGCAATTAGATTACTTTGGATGTGCTATGAAATTAATTACAATGTATTTAATTACAAAGTAATTTAATTACATTGTACCCTAATTACATAGTATTTAATTATATTGTAATTATTGCTTTGAATATGAAATGTCGCATGCTTGCACCGCATGGTTACGATATTGGTACCTACTGCAAGTGCGGCCCGTACGTAGAGCAATCTGATAGTGAGGCGCACTAGTTTATGAGCCTATGTCCAACAGAGGACATCGGTCACTATAGCGAGGAGGAGGCCTATGTCCAACAGTGGACAGCAGTCATTATAGCGCTTAAATGGCGATACTTGGGGGAGGCTTATGTCCAACAGTGGACATCGGTCATTATAGCAAAAAGGAGGTCTATGTCCAACAGTGGACATCGGTCATCTTATCGAGGAGTAGGCCTTTGTCCAACAGTGGACACAAGTCATTATTGCGAGGGGCAGACTTATGTCCAACAGTGGGCATCAGTCATTATAGTGCTTAAATGGCGACACTTAGGGAAGCTTATGTCCAACAGTGGGCACAGGTCATTATAGCGAGGTGGAGGCCTATGTCCAACAGTGGACATCGGTCATTATATCGAGGAGGAGGCCTTTGTCCAGCAGTGGACACAGGTCATTATAGCGAGGGGCAGACTTATGTCCAACAGTGGGCATCAGTCATTATAGTGCCTAAATGGCGACACTCGGGGAGGCTTATGTCAAACAGTGGACATCGGCCATTATAGCGAGGGGCAAACTTATGCCCAGCAGTCGGAATCAGTCATTATAGCGCCTAAATGGCAATACTTTGGGGGATGCTTATGTCCAACAGTGGACACAGGTCATTATGGCGAGGGGCAGATTTTTGTCCAACCGTGGGCATCAGTCATTATAGCGCCTAAATGGCGACACTTTGGAGGAGGCTTATGTCCAGCAGTGGGCACAGGTCATTACAATGAGGTGGATTTCTAGGCAGGGCATTTTTCGCATCTTACAAAAATTCTTATATAAATGTGTAATTACATTTTATCAGATTACTTTTGTAATCTGTTATAATGTAATTAGATTAACTTGTAATTCAATTACTTTGTATTTAATTACAGTAAGTACTCAATGTAATTAATTACTTAAGTAATCTGTTACAAAGTATTTCAATTACAAATTACAATATAACTGTAATTTGTAATTGTTAATCTAATTACTTTTTGCCATCACTGATCTCCACTGTGTGCGCCTCCGTATCCTCCGGGCGTTCCACACAGTGGCGACACTTACTATGTCCGGTGAGATCCTGCGTCATGCAGAAGATGCAACAATTCGATTATCCTTCCCAGGATTCATCAATTTCAATAAAAAAAAATAAAATTCAATCTTGATATAGGCAGAAAATAATTCTTAACATATAAATGGAAATTACCGGTAGAAAAATTTGGATATTGGAATTTAGAACTTGATTTAAAAACCATTATTGTGTAATCTGCGCATTTCATCGACCTGCTTTTTGACTAGCACACATGACTTAATATTTATCCCCTTAATTCATGAATCCCCAAGCGACCACCGGTGGCCGCGCATCTATTGTCTTACTATTGTGTCTCTAATTGACGGTATCTGAAGGGTTAATATTCTTATCACATTCGGTGGCTATTCACTAAAAAAGTGAAAAATAGATATAGTTTAAAAAACTAATAAAACATGCTTTCATAGCATATCAGCAGTAAAAAGTGTAAAATAATTTTCAATATTGTTAGAAAACATAATAATGAATGAAAAATATTCATATTATTGTGAAACAAGCGTTCGGTGCTCGCTCGATGTACGAAAAATATGACACAAAGAGATATTTTGCGGTGCGGTGACTTGTTTTGTACAAATCACAATCGTAGCGGTGTCTTCGAGGGCACTTAGGACTCCTCATTACAGAGCAGTCACGCAAAGCACTTACTTGTTGCTTATTACATACAGTTCATGTCATATTTCACTAAAAGAACATGAAACAAAGCATAATTTTTGCCAATACAGAGATTCAAAGCCAAAGTCAATTTTGTGCCTAAGTGAATCTAGTTTTCCATTCACAAAAGTAGATTCTTATGGAGAAAAACAGGCGCAATAATCCATAGTTACTCTATTAGGCAAAGCGCGCACTGGTGACTTTTGTCATGATGGCAATAACTTTTCTACCCATTTTTATTAAGTGTCACGTGTTTAGGTCTTCACTACATGTTGGGTTCATAGGCTGGCATCGGTGACTTCTTTGTCAAAAGTCACAGTGCCAAAGTCACCAGTGCGGGCTATGGCTTAAATGAGGTTTACTTTACAATATTTGATAGATATCTATATTAAAAATAAAACCCGTTTTTCGTTGTCACGACATAGCATGAAAACGGCTTGACCGATTTGGCTGATTTTTTTTTTGTTGTGATTGTTATTCTGACGATAAGGTTCTTATGGAAAAAAAATAAAATTAGGGTAGTGTAGGGTAGAGTAGAGTAGGGTAGAGTAGGATAGATAAGGGTAGAGTAGGGTGGTAGAGTAGGGTAGAGTAGGGTAGGGTAGAGTAGGGTAGAGTAGGGTAGAGTAGGGTAAGGTAGAGTAGGGTAAAGTAGAGTAGAGTAGGGTAGAGTAGGGTAGAGTAGGGTAGAGTTGGGTATAGTAGGGTGGAGTAGGGAAGAGCGGGAGCGAAGCCGCGCGGGCAAAGCTAGTTAATAATAATTGTTGAAATATTATGAACTATTATGTATGTGTGGGTACTTAGTCAATCTTATTGTTCTACTAAGATTGAGTAAGTAGAGGGTAGGCGAGTTTTATTCAGTAGACTTGAATTTTAATGTTTTTCTTTAATTATTACTATTTTATCAGCAAAAATCCAAGATTGTCATCAAATTGGAAATATATTTTGCAGTGAGTATTAATAATAATAATATAATAATAATCTTTATCATCGCAAGGTTACAGTTCACAAGGTGACTTATAATTAGATACAAGTTAATGTAATGTGCTATAAATACTGATACTGTCTCCCAAACTAAGCGAATGCTTGTGTTTTGGCCGGCAGTATTAGTTTCTATAAATGAAATATCAAAAATACTTATGCAGAGCCCAATTCGCAAAGCAAGAATTAACAGCTATGCAAGGAAGAATTCTTTTGGTAGGTACAGTTGTACTATTACAAAAGAATATCAAAAGAAAGGCAGAGTTTGCGCACCACTGACCTGGTGGTCTAGAACCGAGAGCGCCAAGCCCATTTGCCAAAGTGACACCCCATGATAGAATATCCTGGCACCGATTAGTGAGGCCACCCGACCCCAAATAATGGGAACAGGCTTTCATACAAACCCCATCATGAGATTGATCTCAAGAAGGCTGGTGATGGATGGTTGGTTGAGAACAACTAGTATATTTTGTAGACTGCTACATTGGTCTAGAAAGTACATTCAGTAACTTTGTAAAATAGGTTGGGTTTAAATAAATAAAAAAAAAAAATGAGTAATGGTTCATCAGAATATTTCAAATTTTGAATTTAGTCTTTTCCAATAAAAGTCTATTTCCAGCTGCTCATCTGGAGCCATAATGTGGCCTATGGATCACATTTAGGCAGCTTTGCTCTAGACAATCATATCATAACATCAGTGAAAGCGATTATTAACATAACAAACTATATGTGATTGTGCTCACGACACATTAATTCCACTTGCAATCCGATTCTATACATTTCTTACTTTTTGACTAAATTGTTGATTAGATGAAGCCTTTGATCAATAAGGTCTAGTTTCTAAACTCATATTAGGTTAAGAATGTGCCAACGCAAACGTCAAATTTTTTACAGTTTTTCTGAGGTTTTTCCAAGTTTTAGATATAGAGATAGAACCGAGTTTTAGAAATACAATGTATCACACAACACATATGTAAATGGAATCAAATATGATCACAGGATATTTCAATAGTGCTTGCGATCCCTTATATTTTTTACTATAACACTAGCTAGTGCAGATAGAATGACATCGCCTAAGACATTTGCAAACAGTCATCTTTTAAAATGATGTGAAGACTCTCATCAATGAAATCATTCCATCATCTATGCATTGATTTGGATATTAAAATTGTTTTCAACTTTATTTTTTTATTATTATGTAAAATTTTATTACTTACATGTATTTATTACATACATTATTTAATTCACAATAGCGTTAAATTTAAATAATGCTGTGCACATACATTTTCAAGTCTAATCCAAATGCTAGAATTATTTACATTGTGGGTATTAACATGTAGTAACTTAACAATGAATTATTCTCTAATAATTCTATCATCAGCCTGTGTTGTTTATCAATAGACAAAGGAAATTGATTAAATTATCATGAACCTACTCAGATTAAATTCATATGACAGCAATAATATGATGACACGACATCAACAATCAAGGTATCAACTTACCGAATATCTTTGTCTGAACCATTTCCCTAGTTTAAAATGCTGATTTTTGCCAGTATTGGTGAGTTCTCCGAATCTTACTGGCCACAGAGATTCATTTCGCCATGGGTCAGTGGGATAGGTCTCCACAGGCGTCCTATCACCATGTCTGAATACAATTGCGGCAAATTTTACGCTTTCATCAGCGCATGTAGCCGCAAATAACACAAATAATAAAAGAGAAATCATCTCGTCGACTAAAAAACCCGCTTTAGCTTGGTAAATATTGAATACAAATTCAATATACTATCGTAAAATTTACAATAATGGAATATTTGCCAATTGAAATCAAAATGAAATTGATAATCAAGCCATTAAATATTCAATTATTCAGGTATGATGAGAGGGGTAATCGAAACCAATTTCGAGATGCCAAATGTCACTTGGATGTCACTCACTCTGTCACTGTCACTCTAGGTTGGAAAGTGGACTGGACGATAAACATCGATGAATTAAAATACTTTATGTATAGTAACGATGCATCGAATCAAATCGATCTTTTTTATTAATTGATGCATCGAAAAGGCAAAAAAACCAACCTACTTCTCTCTCCACGATTAATAACTATTTTTTTGTCTTTTTCAATAGAGTTGTTTACGCAAAGCTCAGCGCAGATGACGCTGCCTGCGTCTGACCCATAATATAATACTCCTGCGTTCTGAGCAGCGTCAAAAGCGATTACATTGCAAAAATTGTCACAAAAATATATGAGCTATCCATACTAATATTATATGGGAAAGTGTGTGTGTCTGTTTGTCCGTCTTTCACGGCAAAACGGAGTGATGAATTGACGTGATTTTTTTATGTGAAGATAGTTGAAAGGATGGAGAGTGACATAGGCTACTTTTTGTCTCTTTCTAACCCCGCACTTCTCTCAAATGGGTAGAAGTTTGTATGGAGCATTCCGCAATTTTCAAGGTAGAAAGCTAAAACTTGGTAAGCAGACTATTTGTGACTAAAAAAAATTATGTATTATTTTATTTTTTTGGAAATCTGCCTTCAACCCTTTAAAAGACGGGGTGAAATTTTATAAGTAGCTTTTCGCAGTTTTCAAGATAGGAAGCTAAAAATCGGTACACAGACTCTTTGTTACCAACGACAAATACCTGCTTTATTTTTTTTTTGTAAATCTTCCCCTGGCACCTAAAATAGGGGATGGAAATTTATGTAAGACTCCGCAAAATTAGTACAGGTTCTATGATACAAACGAATAATAAAATAATTTAATTAAAACAATATTAAAACCTTAAATCTAACTATGGTTAGATTCAATCAGTTTTTAAGAAAAATTGACATTCAAAACATAAATAAGTATTTTACCTGCTCGAAAATGTCAAATTATATGTCAAGCAACCTTAACCTAAAGTGAGTCATTAGTGGCCGGGGCATAGAAATATATTAAATCTATGTGCCGGGGCACAGCCGGTCAATAATGTTGTACTGGATTTCATTATGACCCACTGGTCAATAATGTGACTATTATTTTCTCACAGTAGGTGTAAAAAGTAGAGTATCCTCCTCTGGGCTAAAGGTGTCTTTGCCTTAGGCTAGCTTGAATCCCTCGTTGCATTCAGGATTCTTGTATTAACTCCCTCGCTTTGCTCGTGAGTTAAATCCCGAATCCTTCATTGCGCTCGTGATTCAATATGACGCCCGTGACATAAGACACAACTTTAGCCCCTCGGTGCATAATCTACTATTACTCATATAGATTCCGATGGCTGGCGCTGATAGGTTTCTGGAACACGCTAACTTTTTGTGCTCTCTATCTCTATCTGTACTTAAGTGCGACCATTGGCCCACGCTTCTCACTATAGTGCAGCATACGGTACCTATACTCTGTTATTTAACTATTGATTTGCTTTCGATGTTTGGCTATTCATGTTTAGCTTTGCGATTTGGTATTATTGTCTGGGTTTGATTTTCCGATTTCCGAAAACCAACTTGGTTTCTGACTAGGTTTTACTAGGCGTCCCAGTCATGCTTATGCGAAATTTGTATGCCCCGTGATTATGTACATAATCTCCGAGATTATGTACATCGTGTAGATTATGTACATTGTATACCTACTTCGTGTCACATAACTTGGCGACAATATCATTAGCGCCGCTATTTTAAGCAGCGTAAAAAAGGGTGAAAATGTCCCACGAATCTCAATAATTCCCTCAGATCTCCCGTTCCAATTTAAAAGGCTACAATTTCCTCTTAAGAGGCTGCTTTACCACTCGCTTATCATCAACATCGAGCATTGTTTAAAAGCTTTTTGCTTCATCTAACGTAATCCAATGCGATGTTTGACGAAAAGGAAAGGCAAAAAAAGAGAGAAAACGTCTGAAAGCTTTGTTAGTATATTACCATAATTTACACGAATATTTTACAAAACTTGTTCCAGGAAATAGCCGTTTTTATAAAACCTAAAAAATTTTTTAAGAAAATGTCGTCATTTTGAATATTAATAAAATTAACAAAGCATCCATAGTTTTACTTTTTTGATTTTTTAAATTTTTGGGTAAATTATGAAGTGGCAAAGCAGAGGTATTTACTGGATTAGTGTTACACTAATTTAGAAATTGATTTCAGTAGAAGCCTAGATAATATACACAAGATGCTATGTTTCCAAAATAATAATAATAATATTTATTTCTCTAAAACTTCCGAAATTAAAATTATTTTGTACTTTTCAGTGTTTTTTTTACGTTGAAGACGGTTTATTTTTTTTTTGTAAATAGTTTTTTATTTTACACTTTTTAGTTATGGTAGCACCACTAAAAAGTATCTACCCTTCAGCCAAACATAAATTACCTTTTAGCCAGAGTGCATCTCATAACGATTCTAATAATCCCAAATACGGTTATATTACATTAATTTACCTTCCGGCCTTATCACTAGATCAGTTCGATACATCCTCTTCCCCTTTTCTTTCAGTCAGTCATCGACTACACGTATAAACAAAGCAATTTTACTTGTTACAACAATTCTGCTATGATTCTATGAGGAGTTCTGTTCCATATCTTCGAAGTTCATGATCAGATCATAACAATATTTTTATGTTATTGCTATTCACCGGGGTCAGATTCGTAGGGCGTACGAATGTTTGCACGCATGTGAAGGGCCGTCAGACATTTATTCGCAAACTTAGCGGATATGTAAATATTTTCGCATACTCAATTTGCGAAACTGTTTGCCCTTCCTCCTCTTGTTTACGAATGTCTCTTCTTTTTTCGATTTCTTTTGGGGATCCCATTTGGTTGGTTCGTTCTGAAAGAGTTCAAAGAACTCCATCCAGGTGTTATTCCAACCAATCTATGATCTACTTATTTTTTTCTAATACTACATTGTAGCCCGACACAAACTATAAACAATACGTCCGTTATCGTCGCAATCATGTCCGCAAACTCCGCAACTGGTTACACAAATGTATTGGAGACTATGCAAAGGTTCGAGGTTCGCGCACTTTGCTGTCTGTTAACAAAAAATTGCTTGGTAAAGCGCGAATGCAGCGAAAACTGGCTTGTTTTTTTTATTTTTAACTCGTAGAAAAACAATTGATGTACAGAAAAAATCAATGTAATTTTTGATTTATCGATATTATATCGATGCCACTATCCGATAAATGAAATCGAAAAACTATCGATGTGTTTTTTTATGATCACCACTAATAAAGGTTGCTGTCACTATTTCTAAACGACGAGTACCTATAATATTGTTTTTATTAATATTTATGGCTTGGATACTATGTTCTTTGAGCAACATGACTTGTCGTATGAATTGTTTTCTACCCAGCCCAGACGCAATCAACTTTATAGACTAGCGGCTCGTCCTGTCCCGGCTTCGCACGGGCAATAATTATAGACCATGAGTAACATAGGCATGTTACTCAGGATGAATGTAACTTTCCGATGGTGAAAGAATTTCTGAAATCGGCACAGAAGTTTTTGAGTTTATTCATTACAAACATACACACAAAAATACAAATGTTCCTTCTTTTTAATATTAGTGTCGAGAGGGAAGAGCTAGCATTAGAGGTGTATCCGACCATGTCCGACTATTTCTCTTGTCGACCATGTTATTATTTACTTGTCTGTGGTTTTTAGTTGTCAGATGAAAATGAAGTGTTTCGAGCAGGGGATTATTACAAAACTCAATAATTACTCGTAAAAATTGTTAAAGTATCGTAATAATTTAGAAAGACTTGATAGTTTTTTTTTTGTGATGGGACGTTTTGTTTTATGAACAAGTGCAGTGAGTGTTATTAATGTGTTTACGGTTAGTTTCGCAATTATTTTGTCACGTCTCCTTGGTGTATCCCTCTGTGGGTGCCTCGCGTAGTCTTGGAAAAAAAATATACCTACTACAGTTTAAATTGTAATTATGTTACTTATTTAAACTTTAGTAAAGCTGAAGTAAGATCCATTTATTCTTATTTTAATCAAAGCAAGTATTACCTTACACTTGAACTTTTAAACTAAGCAAAAAGTTCATATTTTAGTTTCTAAAAGAAGTAGGGTACCTTCACATAGTTATTACATATCGAGGTATAATGATCCTTTTGATTTACTTTAAAATCAGATACTTTTTAAATATATATTTTATGCATTTTTATAACTTCGTAAATTGTTGCTAATTTAATTATTTGTACATAATAATAGTCTGAAATACTTCATTCGCTGACGAAAATCCTTTTGACTAGAAGCATACAATTTTGAACAAGAGTTCCATATAATAAAGAAGGTGAACTTTAACACACTTGTCACACAAATTTCCTAAGTACTGAAACTTAATAAAATAGTGGTTACTAGTCTATGATGATTATAAACAGTTTGGGCATTGGTAATAGGTAATATGTTATTAGATTTCTTTTTGTTACAAGTATCATTTGATGGAAACTCACTATAAAAGTAAAATTTAGGAGATAATTTGTTTAAATATTCTCAAAAGGGACTAGGTAGTAACAGGAAAAATGTAGGTACTAAAGTTCTTGCTATACAAAGTGGCCTTACATATTACAAGTTTATTACTGTAAGATATGGCTTCTGTGTTAATAATAAACCTATTGAGGAAACTGTTTTAGTCTAAAGTCATCTCTTTGTATTGAAAATTTGTTAACAAAAGAGTTTAAGAAAAATAACTACCCTCATTTTGCTTTACTGCTTACTCTCAATGTCTATTAACCTTTCAGATACTGTCAATTAGAGACAATAGTAAGACAATAGATGTGCCAACACCGGCGTTCGTTTGGGGATTCATGAATTATTTGGCATTGCTTGTATTATGCAAGCTACACACAATTTTGCCTGTACAGGTAAATCGGAGTGTGTTTGTTGCACAACTGTGCAGGCTTAGGGTACAAACATGAAGAAACAGATTTTCTCAGTTAGTTTGCGTCCAACGTTTGCAAAAAAACGATTGACGTTGTTGCTGCTCTTTTCTGGATTCACACTAGAGATGAGACAGGAGGAGTGGTCTGTTGCCCTACTAGAGCCACTTATCCGTTTGATTACATCCCATAATTTATTTTTGTTGCCACTTGCATTCCCTATCTCTTGTTTTTCATAATTTCTTTTAGTTTTCTTCAGGAAAGGAAATGATCGTGCTCATCACACAAAAAATTTGTCTAATTTGGGAAGCAAACCCACAACCTCCGGCATAGCAGTCAGGGCCACTAACCACCAGACCCACAGGTTAATATGATCAAAATTGTATTAACTTTTTTATGTAGGAAATTTTTATCAAATGACTTTTCCCAGCCTAGAGTAGATTTAGAAGAAGTGTCAGACTTTTACTGACTAAAACCCACAGTGTTTTTTCATTTGCCCTTTATGAGGGTCGGTAACTGCTCTGAACAATCTGTAGCCCTGGCAGTCATTGACCCTAACTGGCCCCATCTATCTTGCTGACATCTCTTTGAGGCGCGTGTGGAACACCACGTGCCGTCGACCGGGGCTTGGTCCTTACTGGATGGAAGGTTAGCGAACTATCCATTGCTCGCCAACCCGCGCCTATGTCGAAAAATATCCTGTGGCTCCCGGCACCTAGAGCGTCCCAGGTGGAGACCAGAACGCGACTCTTGTCACCGCCTCACAGTTTCCGCCTCTTTTGGTCGCATTACTGCTTCGCAGGAGGCGTCCGCCTCCCTCTCCCTCCGTACCCATGGCCTGGTACCATAAATCATGGTCGGACGCCAAAGGTTGCCACAACCGATCACCTTCACAAGGACACGGTGGTGCTCCGCCCAAGCTTGGCCGGCCCCCACCGAAAGCTTTTTCCTGCCGAATCCAACACAGGAACCTTCTGAAATCACCGTGTCTGGTAAGAACCTGCGTCAAACGGAAGTGAGGACGCGCGTGCGCCTATGTAGCCTTACTATTACACATTAAAAACAGAATTAGAAGTTTTTGTGTAAATTGCCCATTTTCTTGCTGGCTGTACATTTTACATATAAGATGGCTTAGAGTAAATACCTCGTAATTACGAAATACGTAACTTTACAGGAGGCACAAAAAAACAAATTAGATCTTTATTATGATTAAATTTTTAATGTACTACTACGTGGTTTATCCAAATATTTAAAGATATTGACTTATTTTATACACTTATTTTTCTTGTTTTCCAATTTTTTCGACATGTTTTGACGCGTCGTCGCGGCGGTATCACACCAAACTGACTCAAGCAAGGTATGCTTTCAACATCGTTGATGGCTCTAGAGCTATCGTATTAAAATTTTGCTTCATAAAAGATTGTGTGAGAATTTTTTTTTCCAGAAAAATAATAAAAAAAAAAACCTAAAATTGCAAATCCGAGGTTTTCACTCTAAGCCGATATACAAAATCGGTTCTATAAGTTATTATACTTAGGTATACTGAAAAAGTTAAAAACAAGCAAGCAATATTTACGTACATTAATAATTGATATGAAATACTCTGGTTAACTTATATCATAGAAATATTAAAACTTTACTTTCTAGTTTCTCAATAAATCTCTTTTTTAATCCTAAATTCGTCCATTTTATTATCACCTTAACATTTTTCAAAGTTTAATCATAGTGCCCCCCTCAAGGCGAGCAAAAAAGGCACGGCCGTAATATCGTTTTCTCGAAACTTCAGGCCATTTGCGGTCCCCTATAACTTCTACATGATATATAAAACTATACGCCTGAATTTTCAATAACCAAGCAGGCATTGTATAAACACGGTATATTTGAAATTTCATTTAATTTAACCTATTAACCGCCTACGTCGGATATATCCGACAAACATTCTAGCGTTTATTCCACTATGGTCGCATATTCACGACCAAATACTCCATTTCTTCAGCTTTTCTGTCATCTATGGGGATTAAACAGCTAACCGAGATAGAATACCCAGTCGCAAACACACTGCCTTAGCAAATAGGACGCGAAAACACTCATCGGACTAGTCCAAAGCGGGCGGTTAAAGGGTTAAACTGTAAAATTAGCGTAACTGTTAATTTAAGAATTATAACTGGTCAAAATTTCTTAATTTTTCAATTACTGACTGACCATCAAATCTCTAAAGCACTTCTAGCAGACCAGTAGACCAGCCTATTCAAATTTAAAATACAATCAGTGTTTAGTGTATATATCAATGAAAAACTAAAATATTTTGCATTTTTGGTACAGTTTTCTAGATTTAACAACTGCAAAAATAACTTTGTGATATAAATATATAAGGATTACAAAGTTAGATATTCAGTGAATGAAACGTATCTGTATATTTATAATATTATAAAAGAATCTGAAAAAAGAAATGAGATGCCATCACTTTTTACGGTAGAAGAACTGAGTTACAAAGCCTTGTTATTTTAACAAAATTAGGTTTTTGATAGCATAATTTATAGGGCACGCATTTCAACTTGTGGTATACAAATTATTGTTTGATTTATGTGATCCAAATAGTGCATACAGATCTAAACCCATCTCTAACCCAGCCTTTAAAACAGTTTGTATTACTGTTATTATCTTAGTACAATAGATAGGTACCATGATATGGTTTTGAAAGTGAAATAGTCGCATAAAGAGTTTTAACAAAACCTCTTTTGTTCTTTTCACAAAGCAAAACACTTCACACTTTACATACCGCGTGATTGTGTCTGAGCATTATCGTTTATTGCGCCAATAACAATGCGTGTAGCAAGTAAATTCATGGTTGTAAACATGTTTAAAGCTACAAGCAAGTAACGTAATCATCGTTGTGAAGACCCATATGACGTCACTGTGTGGGCATCACTTGCGATTAGCCGGATCTACAGCACGCGACCTCGCGTAGCGTCTGTTATCGTTTGCGCGAAACATCGACTTTTTAATTTGCCTCGCCTTGGCTTTGTTACGATAACTGTGGGTTAGAAGGCGAGGCTGCTAAGAATTCACGAAACCCGCAAAAAGACCATGTTAGTATGAAAACCTATTTGTCTCTACATAGTATAAGTCGCCTTCAGCGTCTGTTTATCCACTAACTCGTCTACAATAAAACTTTGATTCAGTTTTCACTAACAGAAATCAATAAATGATGAAGGTTTAGTTAGGTCTATAATTTTCAACCATGTGAAGCAGGAGGAGCAAGTCACAAGTTACGAATAAATTTGATATCATAGCGGTTTAGCCAGTGACGGTAGGTACGCGTAGGTCCTAGAATCTAGGACCTAGATTATTAGCGGTTCGCAACGTTCTCGCTACTGGATGTAGGACATGTAATCAATGTCAGTCGAGTTGAAATACCAACACTAAGTAAACGTTTACTGCTTCTGCTTGAGGTATAATATAAATATATAATATATAATATTTGGGCGATAAGATAAACGTTGTCCTATTTATATTATTACTTTTTGTGAACCTCTTAAAGAAATTAAGACATATATAAGGAAATAGTTAGAGTGATCTAAAAACAAGACATGGACTTACATAGTAATGAGTATTGATTAGATAAACATGTATTAATCAGATTTTTGAAGAGGCTAGATCGAATCATAGACTATGTTTGCTTCACGACTGATAACGGAGTCACACATAGGAAAACTTAAATATCTATATACTGACTAGTATAACGATGTCTATGTCGGCTCCACTTGTCGCGTCGAATTATTTATATAATCATAGTGCTGTGCATAATTACATAGTTTTATTACTTTACGATTATATGGATGTTATGCTTGGTCATACATCAAAAAAAAATCTTTGCTAATAATAACTATGTAGATAGTTTTTTATCACGTACAGGTTAGGTAGGTGGTTGGTGAAGTACCTTATCATTGATGAAGGTCAAGAATCACAGGGCCCTTCACCCAGCGGTATAGTTGCTTCGCCTAAGAAAACCTGGTCTCATACATTCCTCAAGTCGGTGCAGCAGTTAGGGTTCTTGTACAAATGATTCCTCTATTATTTAAATTATAGTCGTTTAAGCTTTAATACTTGGAATAATTTGAATCAAACAACCTTAAGAGGGTCCTTTCGTCAACATTGAGCAAGGTTTCAAAGTTTGTTGCTTCATCTAACGCAATCCAACGCGATATTTTATGAAGAGGCAATGTAAAACAAGAGAGATAACGCCTGAAAACTCGGCATTCGGTAATTCCGTGATATACTCGAGTCTCACAAAACTTGTTCCTGAAAATACCTATGTGTTTTTTTTTAAACCCTTGAAAGTTTGTCCTATAAATTATCGTCATTTAGATCATCGTTTAAATGTGCAAGCTGTACCCCTGCGGCTTCGCTCCCGCTCTTCCCTACTTCACCCTACTATACCCTACGCTACCCTAATTTTTTTTTTCAACAACTTCCTCACAACAAAAAAAGAATTAGCATAATCGGTGCAGTTGTTCTCGATATTTGCGCTTAGCAACACATTTAGCTATTCATTTTTGTTATTATAGATTAGTACATTATGGAGGACCGAAAGTTCATGTAAAATAGCAGATTTACAGAGGTACTTTACTAGATTAGTTTTACAAAAAAATATATTTTGATTTCATTAGAAGCCTAGATAATATCCACAAGATAGCTGTGTATCAAAAATATCTAGAGAAAGATGTGTAACAACATCATAATCACGTAAGAGCGGTCGGTTGTTTGAAAATGTACCTCGATAAGACGATCTTAACTTTTTATCCGACTGAAAGAAGGGCTATTTTTTACCGTTTCCTCCCTAGATTTCTAAAGTCGTGAAAATGTATATGTGGAGATCGTTGTTGATATCACATTTGTTAAACTATTTTAAATACTTTCTTTGTGTAATACTCTATGGTGGGTACCTATTGGCCTCTCTCTTGTGGAGTCAATCGTTACACCGTATTTTAATCCCGTCCATGTACAGGAGATAAGTCTCCCTCTTCTTAAGTCGACCATCCTACTCCTGTTCCAACATCGTTCAGGTGTGACTTGTGAATCGATGTTATTGACTTGATATCTTCAAATTTCGTCTAAACATACCCAAATTATAATAATACTACGCTTATATCTTTACCTATTATAGACAAGTATTATTTTTGTTGTAGTGGGACAAGTAATGTTGTATTCGAACGGTAGAATTTTTCTATTTATAGAAGATGATGTTAAGATTTGGCAGTCGCTAAATGTTTTAGGCGCCAGTCATTTCTTATTGTTTGTTACTACATAGCTAGGTGTATTTATAAATACTATAATAATAATATTGAATTTATAAATAACTAGCTTTTGCCCGCGCGGCGCTCCCGCTCTTCCCTACCCTACTCTACGCTACTCTACCCTACTCTACCTTACTCTACCCTACTCTACTCTACCCTACTCTACCCTGCCCTAGCCTACTCTGCCCTACTTTACCCTACTCTACCCTATTCTACACTACTCTACACTACTCTACTCTACCCTACTCTACTTTACTCTACCCTACCCTACTCTACCCTACCAAACTTCACATAAACCATCTGCTAAATAGTCCGAACTAAACCTAAACATTTGTTTTGGATAGATGAGCCCGTTCTTGAATTATACAATTACAACGAAAAGTGGTATTGATTTTTATAATATAGATTTCTCACCAACCGGGTGGTGTCACTTGGTTCCAATAGGTCGTCTAACAGGGCCTCTGTAAGTTACTTCGACCCCTGGCACGCCTTTCAAAGGACCAACAACACACACACACATTGTACACTTAGTTCGCAATAAATGTTTTGACTTTGACTTTGACTTTGACCAAGACCCCGACCCCAGTTACCTGAGAAGAATTCTGACATGTAGTATTTATAAATAAGCTTAGCTATTTCTAGTCCGTAGCAGTAAGCGCTACACTTTTCTTTTTTTGAGGTGGGACATCTAATATTTTAACTCCTCCCGCTCTAGGTGGAGCGGAGTGTCAGACTTTAACTGACTAAAAACCACCTGTGATCCTTCAGTTGCCCTTTGGGTTCTTGTGCCACGGTAATTCTTTCGAACAATCCCGTAGCATAAGCGATAAAATCTCGCTTAAGAAAATAGCGAAATACCCAGAGCCCTGACTAACCCGACATATCGACTTCTACTTTTCCACTGACCTTGAAAGAACGAATCCATTATAAAATCGATTAAGGTAGATACTTTGTATCAATGTTATAAGTCTCTTCAGTTACTTTCGACTGGTCTTCAGTATACACAGTTCTTAGTGCACAATAATAACGGCAGAAGATGATGATTTAATGATGACATCTTAATCGTTTTGTGAGCAGGTGAGTCGCTGTATCTGATTGAGAGACTGCTATAGAAGCATCTGACCGAACCAATAAAAACCAACGTGAGTTTCATACGAACTAGTAGATTGCTAGCAGCGAAAGCAATGCTTAGAGATTTTTTTTGCTTAAATCTTTAGTTGTCCGACGACTTTAAATAAATGAGACGTTTCAAACACAGGCATTAGGTCTAATAGCTGTAAGTTAAGTAGTCTTCATGGCAGACATTACCTGCTTCCGTCGTCGCATCCACTGTTCCACGCGATCCCATAGGAAACGACTTATTTACGAAATTGCATGTCTGTCCCCTTTAGTTTTAAAAGCGACCGATGCATATTGTGGACTTAATATCAGCAGTTGATACAGTATGAATTAATTAAAGCGTACCTTGATATGTAATAATCTACTATGCTTATAAATTCTACTTGCAATGCAAATAAATAATACTGCGATTTTAATAACAAAATCTATACTAATATTATAAAGAGGTAAAATTTGTAAGTTTGTAAGTTTGTAAGTTTGTATGTAGGGGGTAATCTCTGGAACTAATAATCCAATTCTAAAATTTTTTTTACTGGCAGAAAGCTACATTATTCCTGAGTGCTATAGGCTATAAATTGTTTCTATAGCATGTATATTAACCGAGCTATCACAACTTTTGTCTAGCAAGTCGGAAAAAAATACCTCATAAAATAGAATTATTTGCGTGCGCTGCCTAAACAGTTGCTTAAAATTAAAAACAATGTATGGCTACCTGGTTCGTCTTAATTATTTCTACAAAAAAGTCCGCGGTACCATATCTCTATCTTTTATATTTCATCTTTTATACTTCTTTTATTGCATTAAAAATATTTTTTTTCGGCATACTTACGTTTGGTTGATTATTTGAGCAACAAAATATTAATTCTTATGACAATAAATTATTTCAGTATCACAAGAACATTATACAGATAAGATTTGCCATTTACAGCATAGCAATTGGTCATACAGTTTCGAAGATAATATAAAATTACTAAAACGCAAAATGCCCCTAGCGTAACTTTCATTGTGCAGACGTTTTACCTATTTTTTTTTATGGTGGGCAAAAATCATCTTATGACAACCCCCGCCCTTGGGTGGAGCGAGAGATAGTGTCAGACTCTTACTGACCAAAAAACCCACCCCGTTCCTTCTAGCCTTCAAACCAGGGCACGAGTTCCCTTTCGGATAACCCTGGACCCGGTAGGCTTCGACCCAGCTGGGCCTCTGCTGTTGCTGACAACTTCTTGAGGCGCGCGGGAACAGTGCGCGCCGTTGACGTCTTGGGCTCGGTCCATTACCGGACGATCGGACAGCAAGCTACCCATGGCTCGCCGTCCGCGAGCCCGCGTCTACGGTGGCCGGAAATCGGGATCGGAATCCCGGCGGCGGCGGCGGGGGCGCCGTTGCCTGATGCGGTCTGCCTCCGCCTTTGCTAGCATTACTGCTTCGCAGAAGGAGGCGACCGCCTGCCATTCCTCCTCGCTAAGGACCATGGCCTCAACTAGAGCCCGCCGCGAGAGGTGTCCGCCGCCGATCGCCCCCACGTGGGCACGGCGATGCTCTGCCCAGGCAGGGCACACCTCGACTGTGTGCTCCACCGTGTCCTCCGGGCGTTCCGCACAGTGGCGACACTCGGGCGTCTCTTCCGCTTTAATTCGGTGCAGGAACCTCCCGAACTTGCCATGTTCGGTGAGGACCTGTGTCATGCGGAAGGTAAGGACGCCGTGAGGCCTTTCCAGCCTCAAAGAGGGGACTTACCGCCATAATTGTGGCGTGCCCAACGTTTCACCTTTTTGCCCATAGATGGCGTTCTGCAATTACGTAATTTTTCTGAATCGCGGTGTTAAGACTTTCTGTGGATTGATGACCCTCTTGAATTATTATGCCCACGTTGTCGTTAGTTGGAGTTCTTCTGTCAGTTGCTTATTGGTTTCGGTTGTTTCGTTCGTATGGTTGTTGTTGTTGATAGATACCTCATAATCGAAAATATCGTAATTTCGTTGTACGTTTTTGTATGTTCGTAGTTTCGTACTTCGTTCTATCGTAATAATCGATACGAGTTATTCGATATTACGATTGTTTGGTTTTGTAAAGGCGGACGGTGTTCGAGTCGCTCTCCTTTTGTTCATAATTGTTTTCAAGTCTGTGCGTAGTTTGTTGAGAGCATGTCTAAAAGGAAATCTCAACTGTCCCGGCAGACATCACAGACAAGAGCCGCTCGAGTACGCCGTACGGAAGAATCTGCCCCTGAAAATGAGCAGCGCCTCTCGAGAAATAGAGAATATATTTCGCAAGCACGCGCTAGAGAATCTAGCTCCGAGCGCTCACAGCGCCTCGCTAGCCAAAATGTGAGGACATCGCGGGCCCGTGCTCGAGGAACTAGCGCTGAACGTGCGCACCGTCTATCTGAGTTAAGGCAGCATGTCTCTGAGACAAGGGATAGGGAGACTAGCGCTAAACGCTCGCGGCGGCTTGGTAGGCAAAATGTCATAACATCGCAGGCCCGTGCTCGGGAATCTAGCGCTGAACGTGCGCAGCGTCTATCTCATTTAAGGCAGCATGTCTCTGAGACAAGGGATAGGGAGACTAGCGCTAAACGCTCGCGGCGGCTCGCTAGGCAAAATGCCATAGCATCACAGGCCCGTGCTCAGGAATCTAGCGCTGAACGTGCGCATCGTCTAATCGAGTGTAATCTTATTTTAAAACAAGAAATTTTCCGCGGACGAAGTCGCGGGCAGAAGCTAGTAAATAATAAGTCGGTTTTAACTACATATTTTTTGTGTGTGAGTTGCATTTGGCTGAAATCTGAATATCGGTTTATACTTTTCCTTCTTCTGGAATCGTTGGTTTTCTTTTCCCTAAAAGTTTTTGGGCCCAGTAGGTTGCCACGTTTATAGCAGCGGTAGGCACGGTTTATTATTTAGTTAGGCACACTTTTCTTTTGAGTGGGGTAATCATCAAATAACTTCGCACTCTGGGTTGAGCGTTTCAAACTTTTAGTGACTAAATCCCACCGGTTTTCATTCAGTTATCCCTAAAGCGCATACGTGAGTTTTATACCTATATGATATTAGAGATTATAAACTCGGTTGCCCCTTTGTTCAAACTGGCTGTTAGCAACAATAAACCCTTTTGGTTCACGGTCGCTGGGCATCAGGTTCTGCCCATTGTCCGTTTGTATTCAGTGCAGTACTTGACAAAATAGTCACTGATACATCCCTAGCTTGGCAGCTGTCAGACCTATATTAATAGCAAGTTGGGTTTTGAACTTTCTTATCAATGAAGATTAACTAGATTATTGCGCGTTCTCATACCTTGCTGACAGACTTCGACTGCGTTCTTTTTTTTTTACAAGCTTTTATTTAGTTTCACCTGTCTCGATGTTTGTCTGTAATCAAATCTTGACCTTGGACTTGATCTGATGATGGAACCGGAAGGTGGCTATAGGAACTTGGTAGCTACACGACAGAACCCCATCGAGTTGGGACTCGTATGATTCGTCTTGACGAGTATTAATTAGATTTGTAGGTGTACCAACTTGCTATGAAAAAATAATTTTCATTCAAAACTTGTTAATTACAAACTTTTATTTAGTTTCACCCATCACCTGTCCCGATGTTTGTCTGTAATCACATCTTGTAAACTAAATTTGACCCACTTCCTGGTTACGGATTGAGCTGAAATTTTGCATGCATGTGTAAATCAGATGACAGTGCAAAATTATTATGACATGGAGCTGATCTGATGATAGAACCGGAAGGTGGCTATAGGAACTTGGTAGTTAAACAAAACAACCCCATCGAGTTTGGGCTCGTACAATTCGTCTTGACGTGTATTAATTTTAGAGGTAAACCGAGCTATAAAAGTTTGCTATCATCTTAAGTTTTCACTGAGAGCGGATAAGATGTCTTTATTTTTTTAAACTACCAATCACTCCGCAAGATCTTCATCATCATCATTTCTGCCGATAGACGTCCATTGTTGGACATAGGCCTCCCCTAAGTGTCGTCACATTGAACGATCCTGTGCGTTCCTCATCCATCGGATTCCCCAAGACATTATCCATATACTAAGCAACCTAATGAAGTTCAAGACTAGATAATGGTCTTGTCTTGCAAGTAAATATACTATTTAGATTTGAAACCGTTACTCATGTTCCATAAAAGAGCTACAGAGAAATCATGAAATATTTTTTCCAGTCGTGTAAGTAAATACAACTGTTTTTATCATCATTCATTAGTACAGGATGATTGAAATACTAGCAATTTGCGTGTCAATATACACGCATGAAAATTGTACAAACTGTATTATTTCTGTTCAAGCAGAAACTTAGTTAATTTAGAACGTTAATTTTATTTAATACACTAGTTTTGTGTAATGAAACTGTGAAATGAGAAATCAAGTTGTTACCATCGTTACATACAAGTCACGCACGTCCCTCTTCAAATTGATTGTTAGATAAATAATTGACTTAAATTATGTTGTGTACGTACCTACGAAATGTTGTCACATTCTTCACATGATGACTATAATAATTGTTTGTTGGCATTTCTGTCGGTATTAATCAACCAATTTCGATGTAATATAGATACCAAATGTTTGTTCAATTCAAATATTGAATGCACCTCAAATGTTTTTCTAGGTAACTATACTACGAATAAATCGTAGAATCAGGGGCGTAGTTACCGCCGTATCAGCTGTATCAATGATATGGGGCCCCCGAGCTACAGGGGCCTACATATGCCTAAATTCGTAACAAGTTATACACAATCTTAAATTCTCATATTGATAAAAAGCTAGGAGTAAATGAATAATGACCACGGAGTTAGTATAGAAGAGGAGGCGGCCTAAACAACTGTGCACTGTGACTCTCAACTGAGTCCTGACGTCATCACGGTGGGCGTGGCTTAAATCAGTGTATTGTTGGCGTTCGTCCTGTGCACAACTTCGTAAACCTACTTATTTGGCATCATATTCGCGATAGAAAAACAAAAAAATTAAGTGTTGTATTTTATCTTGTAAAAACTACTTGGATAGACGTTCTGATGCTATGGATGCCATCACATTTCATTTGTAAGTAATTTTAGGCATAATTTATTAAAATACTTCTAGAACAATCTCTTAAAGTCAGCATTTCCAAATATAATTCTACTCGACATTAGATGGCGACACTTTGTGTCATGGGAACTAAATATATTTAGGCACGTAGAGCTCAGTATTAATATATTTTAATAATCATACGTACTGAAATTTGATCAATATTCATTCCTAAATGTCCTTTAATCGCCAAAATATTATTTTTGTAGTTTTTATATAATTTTGTAAACAGGTCGCCATCTATCGTCAAATAGCAAAAATACAGGGCAGTATTTAGAAGTCAATTATTTTACCGAATGTCCCACGGCTTATGAACTTGTAAATACGAGTACCTATAATACTTATATTTCTTTAATATATGATTTGGTCGACCAAATTGTTTTTTAATTACCTCACATTTGGTGTAAAAAGTAGAGTATACAACACGGGGATAACGCTGTCTTTGTCTTGGGCGGCTTGAATTCCTCACTTCACTCTGGTATCTCAATGCTCGGGAGTTAATTATATAAATCCCTAACTAACGTTCGGGATTAAAATCAGCAACCTTCGTTTCGTTCGAAATTCAACATGCCGCCCGCGACTTTAAGACACTGCTTTATCCCCTAGTTACATAATTTACTATTATTGAATGGTTTCGGACGTTAACACGTGTTTTTTTTTAAACTAGCTTTTTAATCAATCTTGATCATTCTTTCTATCAAAATAAGCCTTTAAAAAAGTAAAACCTAATAAAAATAGAATTTAAAAAAAAAATACAATAAAAAGGTTTTTGATGAATTTCGAATGATCTTTATTCGTCATTCATCAAATAATAGTCTAACTATTTCAATGAAAAATATACGTATCGGATGGTTTACACTTACACAATTAATTTAAAAAACAAATATCCCTGGTAATTCTGAGTGCGACCCTGTTGCATCATGCACTTAATGACATCTAGTGTGAGATAGTTAGGTAACTACAAAATAAAATCAACAGAACGAGCAAGTAGTTTTGCTATTGACCGGCAGATGGCAAATAAAAAAAATGGGCAGTCTAACACCCCCTCACCCCGCAAAATGTCACGCTTTTTTACTTAGGGAAATCTTATTACATCTCCTCTTCTATACTAACTCCGTGATAATGACTATATTATACTCTGTAAAGAGTTTTTAGCCTTTTAGAATAACATAGGTATAAGACGACAGTAAAACTCATCCTATTTTAGTAGGATTTTTAGTAGGTAGGTTACCTTCTGAATGATCCTTTCAGAATGATTTGATATGGGGCCCCATTAGGACTAGCTACGCCACTGCGTAGAATCGTAATTTTGCAATGTTCAGCGTTTCTCTGAAATAATGCAGACAGTACAAAATATTTTCTTTAACTGCCGAGCAACGAAGAAAATTAGTGTTATTGTTTTCCCACGAGAAATGTACATTCAACATAAATTAGCATAAACTGTGCGATGATAATTTATGGCGTATTCCGTACCTTTAGTAAAGCAATGATGGATGATAGCAAAATGACGTAATTTCTATCCTCGTCGTGTAGGTACTTTAAGTATGTTTGTTTAAAATCTATTGTCTGAGTATTTAATGGTACGATAGACTATTTCCATGTAGAATATGATTGTGTTTCTTAGCTGATACTTGTGGTTACAAGTTCATTATTTCCAGAACTTATGTTAAAACACATACTGGCGTAATAAGCTAGTTTTTTTCGTTTCGTTGTGTTCCTGGTTTTCCTTGAAACATCATGCATTCGTTCGAAATAGTTAATTTCCTGTTGATATTCCATAAATTTTACGTAACTAATGTTAAAATTTCTTAGCGTGTGGTATGGGAGTTTTGTACGCCATACATCCTCACAATGAATAAAACTGTTATATAGTTTTTAAAAAGTAATATTTTTTTTGTGATTAATCTGAAAGTTTCAGCAATGATCACTACAAGTCCAGTGTTCAACATTGGCCTTCTTAAACCTGTATAGATTTGTATTTAAAACTAGCTTCTGCCCGCGACTTCGTCCGCGGAAAATTTCTTGTTTTAAAATAAGATTACACTCGATTAGACGATGCGCACGTTCAGCGCTAGATTCCTGAGCACGGGCCTGTGATGCTATGGCATTTTGCCTAGCGAGCCGCCGCGAGCGTTTAGCGCTAGTCTCCCTATCCCTTGTCTCAGAGACATGCTGCCTTAAATGAGATAGACGCTGCGCACGTTCAGCGCTAGATTCCCGAGCACGGGCCTGCGATGTTATGACATTTTGCCTACCAAGCCGCCGCGAGCGTTTAGCGCTAGTCTCCCTATCCCTTGTCTCAGAGACATGCTGCCTTAACTCAGATAGACGGTGCGCACGTTCAGCGCTAGTTCCTCGAGCACGGGCCCGCGATGTCCTCACATTTTGGCTAGCGAGGCGCTGTGAGCGCTCGGAGCTAGATTCTCTAGCGCGTGCTTGCGAAATATATTCTCTATTTCTCGAGAGGCGCTGCTCATTTTCAGGGGCAGATTCTTCCGTACGGCGTACTCGAGCGGCTCTTGTCTGTGATGTCTGCCGGGACAGTTGAGATTTCCTTTTAGACATGCTCTCAACAAACTACGCACAGACTTGAAAACAATTATGAACAAAAGGAGAGCGACTCGAACACCGTCCGCCTTTACAAAACCAAACAATCGTAATATCGAATAACTCGTATCGATTATTACGATAGAACGAAGTACGAAACTACGAACATACAAAAACGTACAACGAAATTACGATATTTTCGATTATGAGGTATCTATCAACAACAACAACCATACGAACGAAACAACCGAAACCAATAAGCAACTGACAGAAGAACTCCAACTAACGACAACGTGGGCATAATAATTCAAGAGGGTCATCAATCCACAGAAAGTCTTAACACCGCGATTCAGAAAAATTACGTAATTGCAGAACGCCATCTATGGGCAAAAAGGTGAAACGTTGGGCACGCCACAATTATGGCGGTAAGTCCCCTCTTTGAGGCTGGAAAGGCCTCACGGCGTCCTTACCTTCCGCATGACACAGGTCCTCACCGAACATGGCAAGTTCGGGAGGTTCCTGCACCGAATTAAAGCGGAAGAGACGCCCGAGTGTCGCCACTGTGCGGAACGCCCGGAGGACACGGTGGAGCACACAGTCGAGGTGTGCCCTGCCTGGGCAGAGCATCGCCGTGCCCACGTGGGGGCGATCGGCGGCGGACACCTCTCGCGGCGGGCTCTAGTTGAGGCCATGGTCCTTAGCGAGGAGGAATGGCAGGCGGTCGCCTCCTTCTGCGAAGCAGTAATGCTAGCAAAGGCGGAGGCAGACCGCATCAGGCAACGGCGCCCCCGCCGCCGCCGCCGGGATTCCGATCCCGATTTCCGGCCACCGTAGACGCGGGCTCGCGGACGGCGAGCCATGGGTAGCTTGCTGTCCGATCGTCCGGTAATGGACCGAGCCCAAGACGTCAACGGCGCGCACTGTTCCCGCGCGCCTCAAGAAGTTGTCAGCAACAGCAGAGGCCCAGCTGGGTCGAAGCCTACCGGGTCCAGGGTTATCCGAAAGGGAACTCGTGCCCTGGTTTGAAGGCTAGAAGGAACGGGGTGGGTTTTTTGGTCAGTAAGAGTCTGACACTATCTCTCGCTCCACCCAAGGGCGGGGGTTGTCATAAGATGATTTTTGCCCACCATAAAAAAAAATAGGTAAAACGTCTGCACAATGAAAGTTACGCTAGGGGCATTTTGCGTTTTAGTAATTTTATATTATCTTCGAAACTGTATGACCAATTGCTATGCTGTAAATGGCAAATCTTATCTGTATAATGTTCTTGTGATACTGAAATAATTTATTGTCATAAGAATTAATATTTTGTTGCTCAAATAATCAACCAAACGTAAGTATGCCGAAAAAAAATATTTTTAATGCAATAAAAGAAGTATAAAAGATGAAATATAAAAGATAGAGATATGGTACCGCGGACTTTTTTGTAGAAATAATTAAGACGAACCAGGTAGCCATACATTGTTTTTAATTTTAAGCAACTGTTTAGGCAGCGCACGCAAATAATTCTATTTTATGAGGTATTTTTTTCCGACTTGCTAGACAAAAGTTGTGATAGCTCGGTTAATATACATGCTATAGAAACAATTTATAGCCTATAGCACTCAGGAATAATGTAGCTTTCTGCCAGTAAAAAAAATTTTAGAATTGGATTATTAGTTCCAGAGATTACCCCCTACATACAAACTTACAAACTTACAAACTTACAAATTTTACCTCTTTATAATATTAGTATAGATTAATTTACCTATTACATCAGAGTAGCCCTAGCTTAGTAGTTGTTATGCACTTTGTGACGGCGTCCTTGTGCACCCGCATTAGCATTGATCGTTCATTAATCTCAACATGGCCTGACTAGTAAAATTGAATAATCTGCTAGAATACAGTTACAATATACTAACACGACTCACAATATTTACATCTGATACCTATTGGATATTGGTCAAATCCTTGACCACATTTACAGATTTTGATAGCGCGATTTTGATTTTCTCTTTGTGAAAATATCACAAAAAACGCCTTATTCAGCACACGATATTCAGACTCGTCATATTTTTCATACCGAGTAAGACAGTCTAACCCTTATTACAGTACGCGACACGACGTGACATCGACTAAGACTGTCTGAATATCGAATGGTGTAATAGACCCTTAAGGTCTTACTAGATGTTCATTTGCATCGTATATAATACGGTTAAAACTACGCTAGTTAGTCAGAACCATTTTTGACTGCGAGAATTAGTCAGTAGTACTTTTGACCAGTTAAAGTTCCTTTAAATTACTTTTTAAAAACCAATCAACTTGGTAGGTTTCTTTTTGTGACCATTTTAAAAGCTAAAATATATGTTTTTTTTTTTAAATATAATATTAAAACGATTAACACAGTAATTTTTTACTGAAGCCAGTCTACACTTTATTATAGTATTTACTAATAAACAAACAGTATTGATTACACAAGGGAACAAGGTCTTGACAACCAGAACAATAATCTTATTATTATATATTATATCTCACAATTGCAGAGGGTTGCTCAAAACCTTTTTTCTTGATAATCATGGTGCAATGAATGATAGTAGGGGCGGCGAAATGGGGATTTTGCGGGATACCCAAGCGCGTCAGAAATTCATATGGGGAGAAACCTTGCAGCTTGTAATATATCCCTACCACATATGGATATATATGGCAGTTTATACCAAAGACAGGACAACGTGTGTCGTCGGGTCAGCTAGAAAAATATTATGTACACATGGCAAGATTTGGATGTATCCTTTACAGTACCTATTGCTTCGATTAATCGTACAACGAGAAGTATAATACAGTCACTTTGCACACATTGTTTTCCATGCACAGTGGTTCGTCTATTAATTAGCAATACAATCCATTTATAGCATGACTCAAGGTCGATAGGATCTCAATACTGTGCCATTCGTAATCTACAGCGTATAATAGCAGTATTTTTGGGAGTATGCGTAGGTAGGTCCATTCTAACCTGTCATTTAAACAGCAATTCTGTGACAACTGTTGCTTCACTCTATAATGAGTTCACACACTTCTACTGCTAATCTATTAACGAAAAAAATGCTTCTATTACTTTAAATTGTTGCCACCACACTTGGAATTGCTTCTGAATTGTTGGTGCGTTTTTAAACTTGTAAATTCACATACAAATGACATTCCAGACCCGGAAAAACTATTGTTTCATGCGGGAATCAAAGCCAGGACACGCAGCGAGCAATCAATCGATCAACCACTGCGTCAATTGCGCCGTCAATGTAATAATATTATCAAAGACAATAGGATTGTGACACAGTGCGTGAGGTACTTTTGGGGCTATTAATATTCGGTACACGGCCATTCATGTGCCTCTATTAAGACTGAGTGTAGAGATGTCATGTGACGAACTGATGACTCCTTCATCTCGTCTAATTACTTTATGGATACTGTTCGGTTCTATTGTATGTTGTGTTGGAGTGTTTGTGTATTGTATTCTTTGATTGACATTATCACAGTGTTGTGAACGGGAGGCATGCAAGCCCACCAACCATTTTAAGCATTTATAAAACTGCTTCTGTTAATATCGATACAATCTTTGACTGTTGTGGTATTGCTCTCTTCTAGACACAGAGAGATAAGTCCAAGAATTGCTGGTGCGTAATTAGGAACTTTTTTCTTTCTAAAGTATTTGCTTCTAGCACTTGTCAACCGACTTTCAAGTGGTAGGGGGTTCTTATTGATCGAAATCTTTTACTTATGTTATATTTCAGCGACAATTCTTCGCAAAGTCCACAAATTTTAAAGATTATTTTATTGTAGGAAACCCAAAGTGGTCCCGTCGAAATAATTCATGTGAAAAGTTACTTGCGATTTCTGGATTTTCTAGTGCTCAAGCTTAAGTCCAAAGGACATTATTGGTCCTTATTAGAAACAGGATCGAATAGTATCGAAAAAGTTTTTGGTTCGTCCAATTTCCTTCTGCCTGTAGGTACATTATTACTACTCCAAAATTTTGCCTTCTAAGAGCGTTTTCTAGTAGCTCCAAAGCTCCGAGTTACCTTTACTGACCTACCGCAAAAATCCATTCCATATAAGTGTTAGGTAAACATTAAAGTTTAAACACACAAATAATAAAACCGGTCGAGGATGAGTCGGACTTACGAACAAAGGGTTCTCTATGCCTTATTTGTCGATCCTCGCAATACGTAACATAGGGTAGGCTTAGAATCTTGTGATTTCGCAAAACATGGTCCCCTGACCGTTTTTTTCTTCAACCAATATATAAATTATTTGAAATATTTACCCCTGTTTTTACGTTTATCGAAATTAAACCAAATAATAGATAATAATATTCAGAAATATTATTTTAAAATAGGAGAATTATCGTATACAAAGGAAATAACATATCAATGACTAGTAGACCCGTAATTTCGCTATGGACACTTCAAAAGAGATTTAACAAATCATTGTCTTTGCTCAGCGTCGTAAACTTCGTGTTGTTAAAACAAATTTTGATTAGATAAGAATGAAGTGGTTGTGCGAATAAATTAACTGAGTGCGGTAATAAAATTTTCCAGTTTTTTTTTTTTTTCTGTCGACGGGGAAAATCATCATTGACGAAACCCGCTCTTGGGTGGAGCGGGAGACAGTGTCAGAGTTTTACTGACTAAAAACCCCGCGCCGTTCCTTCTAGCCTTCATACCGGGGCTTAGTTTCCTTTCGGATAACCCCGACCCCGGTAGGCTTCGACCCAGATGGGTCCCTCCTGTTGCTGACAACTCCTTGAGGCGCGCGGGAACTGTGCGCGCCGTCGACGCCTTGGCTCGGTCCGGACAGTTACCGGACGATCGGACAGCGAGCTACCCATGGCTCGCCGTCCGCGAGCCCGCGTCTACGGTGGCCGGAAATCGGGATCGGAATCCCGGCGGCGGCGGCGGGGGCGCCGTTGCCTGATGCGGTCTGCCTCTTCCTTTGCTAGCATTACTGCTTCGCAGAAGGAGGCGACCGCCTGCCACTCCTCGCTCCGGACCATGGCCTGAACCAAGGCCCGGCGCGAGAAAAAATTTCCAGTAAACATCCTGCAATAATAATTATTAAAAATAATTGAATTGTTTTTTTTTTTACTTCGGTGATCATCAAATGATATCTTCCTCTTTGGGTGGAGTGAGAGGGAGAGCAAGATTATTACTGACTAAAACTGTTGCGAGGGCCATGGTAATTCTTTAAAAAATTCGAAGCCCTGGCAGGGATTGGATTGTAATTAAGAATAGTTTCGGAACATGAAATTATAATATGAACTCTGGCTGGGCTGGCTTCTGTTTGATGTGACTGGACAGAGCATAACTGACGAAATGTGGGTGAACTGAAGTTTCTCTAGCTAACTTTTAAGAAGAAATAATAATTTTAATATCTAAATAACGTAAAAGCGTTAAGTTATGTAGGATTTTCAATTATTATTATTTTTCGAATTATTTTAAGAATTAATACTTTTTGTTACACATTAAAAGTTACTAAACAGCTCTTCACGCTCTTATTAAACTTTTATAACCGATAATATCGTTGCATGTTGTATGTTTACGCACACATATCAATATTTTGTATTCGTATTATAAAGATATTTCAGAAGAAGACGCATCCAAGGCGATTTATCACTAGAAAAAATCACTTTAGACGCAATGTTTCCCAGAGTAGATTATTCAGCATTTAAATGTCTTATTCGTTTCAAAATTTGTTGCCATTTCCAAGACTACGCGTATGCGGCAAGTACGTAGCAAAATAAATCAGTGAAAATAAAGCAGTGACGTGATCGTGAAAACAATTTTAATTCCAGATTCGTAAAATGTTCCCTGGACATAGTTTGGAATCATACAACAGCACCATGCCCTATGTTCGGTGACGGAAGCCACGAAACTTGTTACGATATTACTTAACTTGTGACATTATATTGTACTATCATGTGACTTTTTGTGAATAAAAACTGTGTAAAGTTAGTAAGTGCCTTAAATAATTTATCGCTTTTCTAAATATCTTAGATTTGGCTAAACAAAGGCACATGCTGTTCAATGGATACCGAAAAAAAAGCAACCTCAAATGTAAAAGTAAAGAAGAGCGGACGTAAAAATGAGAAGAAGAAAAAAGCTGAGACTCAAGATACTGACATCTCATTAGAAGAAGTATGTCAGCAAATGAGCAAACTGGCGGACGAGGACGGCGATGGTAGCGTCTCGGCCAGCTCCACCGATAGCGAAGACTTAGTTAATGCTATAAACTACAACACCATCACTTCACTTGCCGCTCTAAAGGATATAATCCAAGGCGACAATAATGATACTCCGGAAACGGACAGTTTCTTTCAGCACTACTTTATGAATCACTGCAACAGTCTTTCTAGTAGAAACTCTAATTCACCTTTCCCATTTCCGGAGCGTCGACGATTATCACAATGCCGCGAAGAAGACGAAGACGATGAGAAAAAAGATAGCGATCTACTATCCTTGTTAGGAGATAGTTGGGATGTAAAAAAAAATTCTAGAGGCAAAAAGAATTCTGCTAAAAATGTTAACACTCCTGAAACAGAAGACCAGAATGCGAATGTTGTTAGCGAGCTGGCACCTACTGACAGTAATGTCGCAGCTGATCAACAAGATCCTCCGAAGAGGACAGTGATGGGAGCTCGCCATAAGTTCCTGGTAACAACGACTCTTCAGGCTGCACCTCCACCGCCTGCGCCCCCCGCCGTGGAGCGAGCTCTGCGCTCGCATGTTCATAATGCGCATACCGTTCACTTTGGGACCAAAGGCGCCGAAGAACAGCGGCCAAATGTTCGTTCTATATTTGCAGGACAGAATCTCCACCTTGATAAAGATTATTTTGATAGTAGTTTAATCGAAATCAGATCTACTGAACTAGATAATGTTGATGGAGTAGCCGCTAGTTCTGAGGACATTTGGGTCAAAAGGAGCGAAGACAAAGTAAGTATTTTAAGATTGTAAAATTCAAAGCCATTTAGAATATACAAACAATAGCAAAATAGCTTGAAAATTTTAATAAATTACAGGCCCTCAAAGAAGAGCTTTCTGCCAAAGCCGAATTATTCAAGATAAATGAAAATGTGGCTGTGGTGCCTGTCAAGAAAGGCGCTAAGGCGTCTGTAACGAAAGTGGAGGAAGTTAGAGCGCGCTCTGGAACTTGGGGTGCTGCGACTGGGACCAAACAAAAGGAACCTGCAAAAAAGATCCCAGTTAAGAAAGAAAAAGAAATACGACGAGCCAGTGACGAACGGAGACAAAAACGAGGTAAGTGAATGAATTAAGTAACATGAAATATTCGTTTCAAGCGTAGAAAACGTAGCTTTCTATAAGACCTTTCTGTTTTGATTTTGCTGATTTGCTAGCGCGGTATCGGTATCGCCATAGGTCCAGCTTAGGACTGTCATGACATCATTAAAACTGAAGTGCCAGTGTTTGGTCCCATTAATATTCTGTCATTTTTTTATTGCTATTAAGTATTTTCATTATTTGAGCCTCATTTTAGTAAACGAAATATTATTAAGTGTACAAACTCATTGTGTTGACAAATAAACGGTAAGTTATGTAATTCGTTTGTAAATATAGATTTATTATCGACGGAAAGTGTAGTAGATCCCACAATGTTTGCCAGAGTGCGCCTACATATTTGAGCCGCACGGTCCGCTCCCGCGCTGGCTTCTTGCCAAGCGTCTAGCTAGTCGTAAGGGTCGATGTTAACGCGAGACCTGAGTTATTTTGTTTGTGGTTATTTTTTATCATAACTTTTTTTATTATTGATAGGCTCGCGTTTAAACACTATCTCACCTGATGGTAAGCGACGATGTAATAACTTATTGAATACTGGGAATTTCACTTCACACAAATTCTACTGAACAGCTGAGCTATCTATTATACATGACCGATGTATGCCCAAGATGTTTACAAGTTTCTTGAAACATTGTACTGAAAGGAGGCAATGTCTGTTCATGAAGATATCATAAAAATAATTTTGATTGTCTGCTAGACGTATTGAATGGCAGATATACTATTGTATATACAATACACTGTGCTATAATTATTTTTGTCCGAACTCAAAGGTGCCCGGTTAATGCAGACACAGGCAAATAATACATCTGTAGACTTTAATAGGTACACGATTGTTAAAAATATATATAATTTTTCGCAACAAAACTAGAAATTGTCTGCATTAACTGTACAGGTATATTAGTCTAACATTAGAACACGAACTGCGCGACACACGATATACAAAACTACACATTCCTCATTAAAACAACATAATTTTGGAATTTCTTGGCGTTATATAATTTGTTGCATACCGTACGAGAACAGAACAATAGTTGTGTTAGAAAATTAAAGGTAAAATTAAATTGCACTACGCAGATTTAACAATTTAAATCTGTTACACTTACATGCAAAATAGCATGCGGCCGGCCTTGAATTAGCTGTGGTTATAGCATAACTAGCGAACATTATCATACCGATGTTTGTCTACGTGCGATAAAAACAATTTAACTTAATTTTAGACATGATTTAATATCGCTGTAATACGTTATAGATGAAAGCTATATGAACGTCTCTCCTGGTGCTGATATAATTAACTGCTAGAACTGTTCCAGGTGTTAAACAGTGCTAGAATTTAATTAATCTGGTGCGCGTTATGAATGTGTAAGTCTCACGGCATATGCCACACCACAGCGCGCAAAATACATTATGCATGACGTTTCTATGCTCACATAAATACTTTGGCTCCATTATGGCACTGTCATTAAATGGTTTTGTTTTGCTGTACAAACCTGATAAAAATCTTTTAACTTTATATTGTTTAACGAATTCGTATTTTAAACAAATATGGCTAAATAGGCTATCTATATTGGACTTATACTCAAACGTAACTGGTGGTAACTAGAACAATTCAATTCGTTCGGAAATAATGGTGTGATTTAGTGCTGTGTTTGACACATCAGCTGACTTTAAGCGACAGATTCACACACTGTTCTAATAAAATAAATGTCGGTAAACAATAATGACGGCGTCTGTTCAAGAATCATAGCTGTAATCTTGTTTACGATGTCTGCGTTGCGAAGGGTCGTATAATAGTTTCAATACGAGTACCATCTTCATTCAGTGATACGCCAAGTATTTGTTTGGCCGACATTAGAATTGAGATGTTTTGTGACACAATATTTTCCCATTAGTTTTTTTTTATTTCGTTTTCTCTCACGTACGAGAAGATATTTATCTATTAGTTATTTGCATATTTCTTCAAAGTCATGCCGCATTTTTTTTTTTCTGTCGACGGGTAAAATCATCATTGACGAAACCCGCTCTTGGGTGGAGCGGGAGACAGTGTCCGAGTCTTACTGACTAAAAACCCCGCGCCGTTCCTTCTAGCTTTCATACCGGGGCTCTAGTTTCCTTTCGGATAAGCCCGACCCCGGTAGGCTTCGACCCAGATGGGCTGTTGCTGACAACTCCTTGAGGCGCGCGGGAACAGTGCGCGCCGTCGACGCCTTGGCTCGGTCCGGACAGTTACCGGACGATCGGACAGCGAGCCACCCATAGCTCGCTGTCCACGAGCCAAAGTCAAAGTCAAAGTCAAAAATATTTTATTTCACATAGGCCTACATGGGCACTTATAAAACGTCAGAAGCTAGTGCACGGTTCCAAATTGGTCGTTTCCTATGGAGAAGAACCGGCAAGAAACTCCATGGTTACTCTTTTAAAAAAAAAGTGGTAGGTGTTACAATATGATAGTATGTAAGAACAGTGTATATCAATACTGTACACAAAAGCAAAAAATAAAAAAAGTAATTCAAATAAAAAAGTAATTTAAATAGGAAGTAATCTAAAGGTTTGTAAGGTATACAGTGTTCTCACATTCACATTACAAAACGAAAAAGAGGCTATATAAATAAAAAAGCAATAGAAATATAGATAATTGCAACTATCAATAAATTGTTAACAAAATAAATTATCAACGAGTTTAAGGTAGTTGAAGTCTCAAAAATTAAAAAAAAAAGTACTTATTGCAAAAGCAATGTCCAATAGAAAAAAAAAATACAAATAAAAAATGTATATATATTAAAACAGAGGTGGAGCAGTTAACAGACACAATATTGGTGAGTTACCAGGGAGCCACATGTGCAGAGGTAGTCATTGCCAAACAAGCGTGTCTTCGACATAGTCTTTAACCTTGTAATATGCTTTTTTGGTTAAGACACGCTTAATATGCGTTTTGAATTTTCCCTCACTAAGTTCAGTTACCGCCTTTGGTAGCTTGTTGTAAAAACGTATGCTGTTTACTAGGAATGACTTGCTGGTCTTAGCTAATCTCCATTTGGGTAATACAATTTCGTGTTTACTACGTGTATTTTTGTTGTGGAAATCGCTTCTAATTTTAAAGAGTCCTAAGTTTTTACGAACATACAAAATGCATTCCAAGATATAAAGAGAAGGCAGAGTCAGAATATCGATTTCTTTGAATTTATTTCTGAGGGACTCGCGAGGACCCATCCTATAAATAGCCCGGATAGCTCTCTTTTGCAATATGAAAATTGAGTCCACATCAGCTGCAGATCCCCACAATAAAATGCCATAAGACATAATACTGTGGAAATAAGCATAGTAAACCAACCTAGCCGTAGCTACATCTGTCAATTGCCTTATTTAGCCCGCGTCTACGGTGGCTGGAAATCGGGGCTGGAACCCCGGCGGCGGCGGCGGTGAGGGCGCCGTTGCCTGATGCGGTCGGCCTCCTCCTCGCTCCGGACCATGGCCGGAACCAAGGCCCGACGCGAGAGGTCTCCGCCGCCGATCGCCCCTCGGCACACCTCTACTGTGTGCTCCACCGTGTCCTCCGGGCGTTCCGCACAGTGGCAGCACCCGGGCGTCTCTTCCGCTCGAATCCGATGCAGGAACCTCCCGAACTTGCCATGTCCGGTGAGGACCTGCGTCATGCGGAAGGTAAGGACGCCGTGAGGTCTTTCCAGCCACGCCTCAAAGAGGGGACTTACCGCCATAATTGTGGCGTGCCCAGCATTTGTAACTTGCAACGATCGCAGCTCCGCAAGAAGTGCGTAAATTCTATAAGTATAACAACAGAAGCCGGCTACTCGTGGCCTTCACTAGGCTTAACGGTACATATTCAATTAGGCGTTACTATTATATTGTACTCTCCAACTAAGTATGCAACATCGACCCTTACTTCTGCATCGGAAAGAAATCCCAGATTCGATCAAAGAATACTGCGATCATAAATATAGAGTTTAAAAAGGTGAAAACTATCATCTGTTTTGGGTGATAATTATAATGTAAGCGATCATTGAAATAAGTAGGACAAGGATATTCTCAGTGGATATCTGCAATGAAATACAGAAATCGCTTACCAATAAAAATTTGCCAAACAAAATAAGGTATTAAGAAAAAAAAGATGGTAATGGAAACTTTTGGCATGATTTAATTTATTCTGTTCGCCAGAAAGGAAACCTAGTTTATATGTCAGAGGCCAGAGCGAGGAATCAATAGCAAGAAAAACCAGGTCTTTAAACCTTAACAGAACGAAGATACGACGATAAAGATATAGATATTTTTTGCATTTTACATTGCTAGTAAATTTTTGTCAGGCGTTACCAATTTTTATAATTAAATAAATACGTGTTGTTTTGAGGTTCCATTGATAAAATAAATTAAGTTGGTTATTACTGTTATATTTTTTTCACACTCGTTGGTTTTCATCACTGAAATAGTACAGAAACAGTGTAGTAAAGAAAAGATCAGATTGAGTTGTTGTTGTTACACATTAGTGTTGTGATAGTGATTGACACTAATGCAACACTCACTATAAAAACCGAAACTAGAATTATATTTAACAATGGGATACTTAAAATAGCTTTTATTTAGTTTCACCTGTCCTGATGTTTGTCTGTAATCAAATCTTGCAAATTAAATTCGACCCACTTCCCGGTTACCGATTGAGCTGAAATTTTGCATGCATGTCTAAATCAGATGACAATACAAAATTATTATAACATGATATTGATCTGATGATGGAACCGGAAGGTGGCTATAGGAACTTCGTAGTTAAACGACACAACCCCATCGAGTTTGGGCTCGTATGATTCGTCTTGACGAGTATTAATTATATAGGTATACCGAGCCATAAAAGCTTGATATGAGAAAAAATATTTTCATTAAAAGCTTGTTATTTAAGAAAAATAACGCCTGATAACAAACTATGGCAATATACTAGTCTTTAATTTCTTTTGGTTACGGTTGATAGAAATCATTATTATTTTTTACTATTGATTTATCACACAGTCCTTGAAGAAATGGCCTAGGTTTCACTTATGACGAAAAGAAAAATAAAAGACATGCCAGCAATATACCCATGGGAAAAGTTTCATTCCCCTTTCGTCTCGTATTGTTTTTTATCCTGTAGCGCCATTATTGAACCCCAACGCACTTGGTAATGATACTATGTTCGGATTGATGATGACAGTCGACAATTATGACGATTGACGTACATCAATGGAAACCGTTTCGTAACATAAACGCGTGACTGCTGTTGGTATGTAGATTCTGACACAAATGCGCACACACTTCGTGAATATTTATCGCCTACCCTTCTTCGACTGGTTATGATTTATTATAACTGCATTTATAATAGTCTTAACAGCACTGCATCTGCAACTCCATCTGGGCAATTTATATCGTAGTGTTACACCAAAGAACAGTAATAAAAGATTCCATATCCTCCATAGACCGCAATGGTAACATAATGCGGTAGTTTCCAATTAGTTTTTGCATCATCGTCATCTTCGTCTTCAATAATAAAGTCCATAAAGTTACAAGATGACTTCATTCTATTTGTTATTAGGTTTTAAAACGATGAAGGAAAACATCGCGAAGAAGCCGCAATTTCTGAGAACGAAGACATGTGCCATCCACCAGCTCGCATTAGGTCCGCGTGAAGGAATATTCTTCACAAGGAAGTTGCTTTGTCCCTACAGCCGGGACATCATAGACCTTTGATAATGCTATATTATTCTTACTCGATTCCTGAAAGGAGGTACAAAATTACCTCAATCGTTCCATTTATCGACTAGGTACATTATCGGTACAGTTATGAAAATTACAGAATAAACGCTCTATTCTAAGAAAAGGCTAATGATCGATTGTGCTGAGTCATGCTGATATTGCGTTTTCCTGGTAAATTACCTTGACCGTAGGTGCCTTACATAATAACTGTACATAATAACATTGCACAATTGCAAAATACAATCAAATGCGTAAAGAGAAATTTTGCATCTTTTCTCAAACGTTGCGCATTGCGCTCGGAGGAGTATGAAGATTGGCTTGGTTTATAATTCAAATGATGTGTATAATAGGAAGTTATTCTTTTTAAATAAAATACAGTCTAGTTCCGATCATTAGGCGACCATCATTATCTTCCTGCTCTTATTCCATGTAACACGTTTTTCATAAGGCGTTTTGCTGTTAACAGTCACACGCAAAAACTTGTAATAAAATCGCCAAATGTTGCTGTTGTGTGTTTTTTCTTTGATTTCTTTTTTATGTGAGTTGTGTACGTTTCAGAACAACGTCTAGATGCAGCGATCACCCGTAGCACACAATCTGTGGGTGAACGCAGACGCCGGACCTCCAACGATGACGGGCAAGCACATCCCATGTACCAGCAGACTATACACGGTAACAAAAATTTCATGACTTTCATTTTTATTCAGAGACACAAATAAGCAGGTATTATAAAGGAGGAATACACATGGACCATTTTTTTTTTCTGTCGACTGGGAAAATCATCATTGACGAAACCCGCTCTTGGGTGGAGACAGTGTCAGAGTCTTACTGACTAAAAACCCCGCGCCGTTCCTTCTAGCCTTCATACCGGGGCTCTAGTTTCCTTTCGGATAACCCCGACCCCGGTAGGCTTCGACCCAGATGGGCCCCTCCTGTTGCTGACAACTCCTTGAGACGCGCGGGAACAGTGCGCGCCGTCGACGCCTTGGCTCGGTCCGGACAGTTACCGGACGATCGGGCAGCGAGCTACCCATGGCTCGCCGTCCGCGAGCCCGCGTCTACGGTGGCCGGAAATCGGGATCGGAATCCCGGCGGCGGCGGCGGGGGCGCCGTTGCCTGATGCGGTCTGCCTCCTCCTTTGCTAGCATTACTGCTTCGCAGAAGGAGGCGACCGCCTCCCACTCCTCCTCGCTCCGGACCATGGCCTGAACCAAGGCCCGGCGCGAGAGGTCTCCGCCGCCGATCGCCCCCACGAGGACACGGCGTTGCTCCGCCCAAGACACATGGACCATCAAAATATTTGTCTGCAATGTTGACAATGGAAAAAAATGCTCAAAACGCATTAATCATCGTGATCACATTCAAAACGGCCGCCACAGAGGCCAGCACTGGTAACGTGTAGTCGTTTGCTTACCGATGTCCGGATAAATCGTAATGCACTCGGCCAGGTTTAGTGATTATTTTAAGATAAGTAGAGTATAAGTCAAAAGCAGTATAGGAAGAAGTCTAAACTTCTGCCGCCGAGCAGAGTGGATATAGCGGAAACCAGCAGTTGGTGGGTGGACATTACAAAACCTTCCGTCAACGGTGTGTGTGTATGTTTGCTACGTCTGTACGGTCGAACGGCCGAACGGATTTCGATTAAATTTGGCACACGGGTAGATAATGTCTTGGAGTAGCACAAAGGATACTTTATATCCTGGGAATATCCTTTATCACTTGGGATAGTTTTCGATAATCAGAGGGGCAAAGCCGCTGGCAGCAGGAGGATGGGATATATGTAGGTAGCGTAGGAACTCGACTAGCAATGGAACGATCGTGTATAGTGACCACTGTTTTATTACTTAGTCCTCATAGGTGGGGTGCGGCGCGAGGTGCGCTCGTGAGATAGTACAAAATATAAGAAATGACGGAGAAAGACGTAAGCAATCTTGGGCGAACTAAATCTGCGAGTACCATATTACAGCTGCTGAACGTGTGAACCGCCAACCTACCAGATTCTGGGCTGCTATTAAGAACCTATTCAAAAAAACCTGTTTTCAACTTTCACAATGTATTTTCCAGGAACCTCCGGGGTGAGTCGAAGACCCGCTGTGTTCGACATCCGGAAGTCGAAGCCTTCGGGCGGTGACGCCAATAAACAGCCGTCTATTATGCAACAAGTCATGACTGCTGTGATGGTCAGTATTTTGATTTAACACTAGTTTTTTTTCCGCGGTTTGCCCCGTCTTGTAACCCCCGGCCACCGAATAATGTCCGGTTTTTAAGCCTATTGCTGGTGATAGGCGTTTTCAGTGAGAGTAAGACGTAATAAACATTAAGTTACATACATGTATAATTTTACTTCTCTATATTATTTATATTAGTGAATGATCAGGCAAAAGCAAGTCCTTATTACTAGATCAGTACCTACCATAAAATGAATAAAGAAAACCTTTTAGTTGACTGGCCTCTTGGTCTAGTGGTTAGTGGCCCTGACTGCTATGCCGCAGCTCGTGGGTACGATTCCCACCCAGGACAAATGTTTATTTGATGAGCATGATCATTTGTTCTGTGGCTGGGTGTAATTTATCTATAATATGTATGTATTTAGAAATATATAAGTATGTGTATCAGTTGTCTAGTACTCATAACACAAGTTATACTTAGCTTGAGACTAGACGGCGTTGTGTGATAGTTATGGAATATTACATTCGCTTTGGGGAGGCTTATGTCCAACAGTGGCTATCTTTTGGCTGATATGATTGCATATTACGATTATGTTAAAACAAAACACGTAAAAATATGATTAATTCATTAAACCCCAAGCGAACGCCGGCGTTCGCGCACCCCATTGTCTTTCTATTGTGTCTCTAATTATCGCGATTGAAAGGTTAATTTACAAGGTGTCTCACTTATTGCTAGTAGTTTATTATGAATGTTAGCAACTCAGCAATAAATTATGCTAATAGATTCATGTTTAGATGGAAAACCCTCCCAAGTAAAGAGCTCTTCCAAAGATTTAGAATCTCTTTCCTTTGCGTTCCAGCTATATTCCTGATATCGTCCTCCCTATGCATGTAGCGTTTACTTTTATGGCGCATGATCCAGGAGATGATGTTACTGTGTTCGTCCATCTGTTGTCTGAAAGTCGCGCCACATGTCCGGCAGTTAAATTTTTTTTTTAGTTATAAGCGTCTATTGTTTTTGCTCTTATATCTGTGTGTTTTATTTTTAGCGGTATTTCTTTCCGTGAAGTTCAGTAACGGTTTTAAGTATTAGAAAATTGAACCTTATCCTATTGTGATGTAAAATTCGTGTAGTTTTGTATCTCAACTGCGCAGAACAATTGGACACTATTTGAATTGAGCTGAGAATTTTATTGTAGTCTTGACATCTTTAGCAAAGCTTGCTGACAAGGTTGACTCGATACTGGTCCTGCCAAATACTACAAAAACATTTGAATATGTGCATCCATATTTTAAAATTGAAACAATTTACTATTCATAGGAAGACATGGCTTAAAAGACTTAGTATCCAAGCCAAAACCATGAAGATGAAAAAATACTCTTTTCTACACTCTGTACCTCATGAACAGGTGACTACTTCGTTTTTTGAGCTGTTAGTGAGCTGCTAGGTTTGGTACGTGTATGTTAAGCATGGGATAAAACACGAGACCACTATTTCTCTTTTTTAGGTAAAGGAGCATTTCTTTTAAGCTCCAGTTTTTTCACCTTATATTTTTGACCCTTTCAACTTCGAGTTATAAAAACTTGTTGCAACGAATTTGTTTTTATTAGTCAGTATATTGTACAACTTATTATTATGTTTCACGTTTTAATGTGGTTGAATGTCCAACAATGTGTTTTAGTGATGTTCATTTCGAGTTCCACTTTTCAGATAGCTTCAATCGTGAAGAGCTTCAATCATATGTTGTAGTTGAGAGCTCGGATAACATAAGCAGGATTGCAAATCTGAGAGGACTTAAGGTGTTTCCCTTTGTTAAGTTTATGTCTTATGAATTCTAGTATCTCGAGAAAGATTTTGGGGTTAAGGGTTTGGGCCTTGCTGCACACCTCTTTGGCAAGAAAACTTGGCCTAATAGTTGGTAGGACTTGGTTGGTTGGTGTTATTTGAGTCCGTCTCTGTACTTTTGTATAAGTATAATAAATAAGTTCAACCGCTGTAAATATTTCTGAGGGTCTTGATGGTATTCTTCTTCTATATTTTGAATTTTCTAAGTTTCCTATAGTTATGCTTTCGTGTGAAACTATATCAAAAGCTTTTTGATATCAATGAAAGGGATACTTAATAAAAATTGCCTTTGAGATTCCGAATTCGATTATCGACTCGTAGGGTATGTATATCTTCTATATATATAAAAATCAATGCCACTTTTCGTTGTTATTTTATAACTCAAGAACAGGCTCACCTATCCAAACCAAATTTTTAGGCTTTATTCGGACTATTTAGTAGGTGGTTTATGTGAAGTTTGGTAGGGTAGAGTAACACTACCCTACTCTAGTAGAGTAGTGTAAGGTAGAGTAGGATAGAGTAGGGTAGACTAGGGTATAGTAGGGCTAGTGGTCTATATTTTCTAAAATTATCTTATTCGATAGGTTGTTTTTGTTCTATATTGTGCCTATTCTCTGGTTTAGTTGACAGTAGTTTGATGGGCGTGTAGTGCCCTATCTTGTTGGGATCACTTTTTTGTCGCTTAAAGTAAAATCGGATTTGGATAACTGAGTAGATATTTTGAACGTTTTTAAAACATACACATATTAAACAATTTTACTTTATTTTACTAATGGGGCAGCTACTCCCTATTCGCAATAAGACTACACATTTAAACAAGCCTTTTTACCGTCCAAAAAATGTGGTTATAATACAAACTTCTCTTAGATCTATAAGTAGTAACTCTTAAAGTCCCTTCGTGTTTCATAATAGTGATTTTACTCCCAGCGCGGAGTAATTGACCAGGGTCTTCCAAGTTGTTCCGTGTCACAGCATTTTAATTTTATTGAAAAATATTTATTTGTAATAGAAGTTGTTAAAGTTAATATAAAATTTTGCATTTACTTCTATATTAAAGAAAACTGTACCTCGACATGACATGATATAACATTGCATTTTACTCCAACATTTTAAGCCTTTGTTCTTGATTTGATTTTCATTCCAAGTTCTAAATTTTTTATCTTATATTCCGTTTGCATTTTTTGGAACGTACGAATGAACTAAAAGTGAAAAGAGGCATCCTAATGTTTATGTATTAAGCAAAAATCTGTTTAGATGCGGATGAGGTGTAGAAACACCTTCAATTTTTTTATAGACTCGATATGTTTTTGCATCGACAAGTTCTTAATATTCGTAATGGCACAAACATCACGATGTTCGCACAAAAATCAGTGTGGTCTTTAATTGTTTTTCTCGCTACTGGTCAACGACGTAATAATGATGTCACCTTAATAAAATACATTTGAAGTACATAAGTACTTACTGATTGCACGGTACTCAATTAAAACACGGTTATCAATACAGTAGTGAATGACAGAACTTTGTATTGAATTGTATTATTACAATGACTGGTACAGTGTAGTTCTCATTAGCGTTATGTGGAGGTAAGTTAATCTGTATTAATTTTTTTTTTTTGTATTGATAGTCTTGCGTTTGACCTCTAACTTACCTGATGGTAAGCGATGATGTGATTGACTAATGGAGTAAACTTGCATAGAAGTAACCTATTCTCTCTTAAGTTAAAGACCCCTAGGTTCTAGCCTTGTAGCTATCGTGAAACAGAAACTTCGGCAGGGAATTCTACTCCTTGGCTCTAAGCACAATTAATGTGTTCCCAAAACGTTTTGTACATATGGTGGATATATACTAATGTAGCAGTAGTGCAATGCAATACATAAGTATAGACTGTTTGTTTTTGCGCCCTTTGTTGTTATCTGCCCTAGAATGCGAAATTACAGCGTGTTGTTTACAAATGTATACCATAATAACAATCGTGGACTGTTGGCTATGCGCCAGTTGTCACTTTTAATACACAAATGTTTCTGAAGGTCGCTATTGATGACTTCTTTACCGTCATTAGGAAAAGAAGTGGATCTATGATGAGTAGGGTCCATGATAGTACGAACGCTGTCCTCAGGACGGTTGCGTGAAAGGTCAGCAGTCCATTTGCTGTATATTGGACAAGTGTAAAACTGCATAGATTTTTGGTTTTTAGTTCTTTTTTATCACTAATAATAATTTTACTAAAGATCTCTTTGTACCTTTGTTTTATGGATTGTAACATGCGAAATAAGAGTTTATTATTATAATCTAACTGATGAAATTCAGTCAGTGACAGACAATACACAGCCTAAACCGCAAATTCTAGAAGCATGAAGTTTTGCAAAACAGTCCCTTATAAGCAGAATTAAATATGGCAACGGTATTCAGCCGTCAAAAGCACGTCAAAGTCTGTGAAATTGCAATCATCGACTCAGTATTTTGTATCAGACTTATATAAAAAAGGTTAATTAATAAGTTTTTTCGTATAATACGAAATAGATCATTAAGTTTGAACAAAAACAAGAAGATAAAGGGGTTGTTTTTAAAGAACAACAACAATGTTTATTTACGATCTCGGATTTTATTATATTTTACGATATGATGATACTTTTTCTCATGTTTATATCTTGAAGATATTCAAAGAATCGGCGAAATAAAAAAAAATTGTTGAAACGTTAAGAACCGCCTCGCTGTATCTGGGCTATATCCATCCTAAATCTATATCTATCCTGTATATCTATATATATATATCCTATATCTATCCTGTGTTTTTCGGGCCCACAGCTCACTAGACATGCGGTAGACCTGGCATGCCCAGTCCCATTTAAGTCGGGCAGCCTTTAGACCCATATCAACGATTTGCGTTTCGGAGAACAGTGTAGTGTTTTGAACGTGGTCTGTTAACTTAAAATTAGTAGTTAGAGTAGTATAGTTCTTCAACACATAGTGGCTGCGGAATTCGGCTCATGTAGCAATTCTTGGACGAATTGTATATTCTCTCCGCCTACTTGTATGTTCCTTTTATAGCTGTTGGTTATGGTTTAGGTCTTCTACAGGTTCATCTTTAGCCCAACCTCAAGGCTCGTATCGCTAAGATCTTGTAGCATTTGCTCTAGTTCTGTGGCTCTTGGAGAGAAAAGGACAACATCATCAGCGAGACGTAAATTAGTTAACCTCGCTTCGCCGATGACAATGCCCTTCTCTTCCGATTTGAATGCTAATGTGTGAAAGACTTCTTCCAGGGTACTGGTAAACAACAGATCGCCCTGTTTGACTCTCTTTAGAATTTCAAACATAGGACCTAATCTCTCCAACTTGATGGTAGCTGTGCTAGGGATGTGTATATTTTGCATTAGCTGTATATGATGGTGGATTCTATTTGTTGTTTTTAAGGGAATTGAATATTGCAGAGTCTGTGACGCTGTCAAAGGCGTATTGGTTGTATAATAAAACAATTTAAAGACATTGTTCAGTTCAGTTTAGGTCGGTAAATAGATCATGCTAAGAGCTCGTGGTAGGGTTCCTGGTCGCTCCAATCATTAGAAAACATTTTCGTTAACAAGAACTGTGATTTTGATCATGTTTTGTTATTTTTACTAGCTTTTATTTAGTTTCACCTGTCCCGATGTTTGTCTGTAATCAAATCTTCCAAATTAAATTTCACCCAAAGTATGACAATGCAAAATTATTATGACATGGTCCTGATCTGATGATGGACCGGAAGGTGGCTATAGAAACTTCGTAGTTAAACGACACAATCCCATCAAGTTTGGGCTCGTATGATTCTTCTTGAAGAGTATTAATTACATAGGTATACCAGGCTATAAAAGCTTGCTATGAAAAAATGATTTTCATTAAAAGCTTGTTACAAGTAGTGATAGATTTTTCGAAAAACTACTCTGTTTTTACTCAGTCTATAACACTGATCTCTACTATTTCAGAACATGACCAGGTCAAGCACGCCTAATAAAGAACCTACCAAACTGGAGACGTCGAAGGCGGAACCGGCGGCAGCCGGGCCGGTGCTGAAGGCCAGGGATGGGTCGGCACATCCACATCCTGGTAGTGATACGAGGGTATGTAGTCCTCCACTTGATTATCAACCTTAGGACTCATATAAATAAGGCTGTTTTTGATTATAAAGTTCAGGACATGTCTGAATAAGGCTGGGTTATACGCTTACTACTACGCAATTAGCCCTTTTGAACATTAAAATACACGAAATAGATGTCACTGTTTCCTAATGTATAACCAAGAAGAAACAGCGCCAGAAACTCCTCAGCAAAATATTATACCTTACTTGTTTTATAAATTAGAAGAGCGTTTGTAGACTTTTGAGCATAGCAAACTAAGTCACGTGTGTTCGAATTGCTTTGCTGTGCCAATTATAAGCGGGTGTCAAATCATGTTGGTTATGTTACATAGCCCATACTATGCTTCATAACTCAGGCTATCTTATACGGCAAGATTTTCTTCAATCCGTTAGGCAATTTCAGAGATTTCACCGCTTAAACAAATAATAACAGTGAGAACAGTGTGCAGGAGGAGTAGGTTCAGCAAAATACAGAGTTAAAATGTGTTAGATAGAACAACGAAATTTTGAAGGTTTGTTTTTGGTAAATGTATTATGTTTTGTAAAAAGTCATAGAACAAAAGTTGTTGTTTATGATGTTTTAACTAACACCTAAGAGGTTGCTAGCACGGAGTAAGTATAAAAGAGGAGATGTTGTAATAAGATTTCCCTAAGAATAAAAGCGTGACGTTTAGCGGGGTGAGGGGGTGTTAGACTCCGCCCATTTTTTTATTTGCCATTTGCCGATCAATAGCAAAACTGCTTGGTCGTTCATTTGATTTAATTTGTAGTTACGTAACTATCTCACACTAGATGTCATTAAGTGCAGGATGCAACAGGGTCGCACTCAGATTTACCAGGGAAATATGTTTTTTTAAATTAATTGTGCAAACCATCCGATACGTATATTTTTCATTAAAATAGTGATACTATTATTTGATGAATGACGAATGATGATCATTCGAAATTCATCAAAATCCTTTTTATTGTATTTTTTTTATTATATTTTTATTAGTTTTTACTTTTTTAAATGCTTATTTTGATAGAAAAAATTATCAAGATTGATTGCAAAACTAGTCTTTTTTTTTTAAAAAAAAAACGCGATTACTTCCGAAACCATTCAATAATAGTAGATTATGTGACTAAGGGATAACGCAGTGTTTTTAAGTCGCGGGCGGCATGTTGAATTCCGAACGAAACGAAGGCTGCTGATTTTAATCCCGAACGTCAGTGAGGGATTTATATAATTAACTCCCGAGCATTGAGAGGGAGATTATAAAGAAACCAGAGTAAAGTGAGGAATTCAAGCCGCCGCTAAATATATTTAATTCCCATGACACAAAGTGTCGCCATCTTTTGTCGAGTAGAATTATATTTGGAAATGCTGACGTGAAGAGATTTTTCTAGAAGTATTTTAATAAATTATGCATAAAATAACTTACAAATTAAATGTGATGGTATCCATAGCATCAGAACGTCTATCCGAGTAATTTTTACAAGATAAAATACAACACTTAATTTTTTTGGTTTTCTATCGCGAATATGATCCCAAATAAGTGGGTTTACGAAGTTGTGCACAGGACGAACGCCAACAATACACTGATTTAGGCCACGCCCATCGTGATGACGTCAGGACTCAGTTGAGAGTCACAGTGCACAGTTGTTTAGGCCGCCTCCTCTTTTATACTTACTCCGTGGTTGCTAGTGTTTCACAAATAACCCTGTATACCATACCTGCAGAAAAGCAAATCAATCCAAAAAAAAAATACTGTTCCTCAGAAATGTACTCTAAAGCGAGCGTAGCCGTGAGCAAAAGCTGTGCAAAGACACTTACGGACACTTAATAAATTGTGTTTTACCAATTGGTGATCTTTTCCCGTCAGTTATGGGTGTCAATTGAGAGAAAAAGGTTAACATGATGCCCGTCAATCGATTTATTATTGCAATGACTGAGGTCGCCCTAAGGCCAATTTGTTAGCTCGAGTGCTCTGTAGGAATTTCTTAAGTGCTGAGTCCAACTTAAAAATAACAAAATATTTTTACTTAAAAACGAAATGTTGGTGAGTGTTTCATTGCATTTAGAGGCATTAGTTACCGTTCTTTCTTAATCTCACCGTTCTTCTAGGCAAGAGTGTTCCATCATCGCATACCATCAGGTGAGGTAGTGGTCAAACGTGAGCCTATACATAATAAAGAAAAAAAAAACAAACATTTGATTTGGTTGCCTACCTGTCTCTTAAATCATCGACATTAAGGGCTATGTTTCGCCAGGACACCATAGCGGCGTGATCAGTTGCCGCGACCAACAAAATGTATATAGCTCTATAGAGAGTTACTCGCCTGGTGTCCGTTTGGTTCCGCACCTAATTTGGTAGCGCGCCCAGATCAGACGTGTGGCGACTCTGGTGTCTGTCTGGTCACCATGGCGGCGCAACTGGTCGCGCCACCATAGTGTAGTGAATTGGCTCATTGGACTGGAATAAAGTAAATGCACATAAATTCCATACTCCAATCTTATTTATATTTATATAAAAGGACTGACTGAAATAGACTGACTGACATCTCAAAGCATAGTCGAAACTACTAGGACTAGGAACATGAAATTCGGCTTAAGACTTCCTTTCATGACTTAGGCGAGCACTAAGAGAGGGTTTTACAAAATTCACCCTATAAGTGGATGAAATGGGTCCAAAGTTTATAAGCTACTTTCGTGCGGGCGCAGCCGCCGGCAGGATGGCTAGTTGCGTATATTTAAAAATTGTTCAAAATTTAAATACATGTTATATTTCTCCTCAACAGTACTACCACACAATAACAGCATCGTCGAGCCGTCGTCCCAGCGCCATGGACAAAGTGAAGGAGATGTTTCGCGGGCGAGCCTCCGTGCCGGTCCAGGGCGGGTCGGTAGACAGCGCTGAGAAGAGAAAAGCTGTACGTACTTACTACTATATTTATCTTTTTACATACCTTTCAGGCATCATACTAAGTACACATTAAAAAGTACGAAGCGATAATCGCGCGAATACGCGACTGTTGCATTCATTTCTATGGCAAAACGGGAAAACGCTATTTGTCAAAACGACGATGATATCAGATTTTCCTAACAAATGAAGTGGTGATAGCGTATTCGCTTTGTATTAGGACGAAGTTTTAAAGTACATAAAAGAAACCTAAAACTAAACACTTTACTGGAGGTCTCATCGCATTCTGTATTTTTTCTCTATGCAAAAGAACCAGCAAGAAATCCCATGCACGTTTAAAAAAAAATCTAGGCATTTAAGTATATTAAAAAAATTAATAAATATAAGATGACAATGTATACTGAGCAGTGGTGGCCGAGAAGTAACGCCCCCGACTTACGTGTTGTAGGTCACGGGTTCAAACCCAGCCAGGTGCATTGCTTTGTGTTATTTATTACATCACCTCTGTTCTCAATATGGTGAAGGAAAACATAACACACAACACCTAGAACCAAATGTCCTAGAACCTGACTGGCCTGTTGGTCTAGTGGTTAGTGACCCTGACTGCTATGCCGCAGGTCGTGGGGTCGATTCCCACCCAGGACAAATGTTTGTGTGATGAGCATAATCATTGGTTCTGTGTCTGGGTATAATTTGTCTATAATACGAGTATGTATGTATTTAGAAATATATAAGAATGTTTATCAGTTGTCTAGAACCCATAACACAAGCTCTGCTTAGCTTGGGACTAGATGACGTTGTGTGATAGTTATGGAATATTTCCTTTTCATTTTTAGCACATATTATAATTACTTTATTAAATATTTTTTTACAAAATGATATAAATAAATTTAAAAATATAAAAAAATAGCTAGCCGCCGGTGTCGGGAGCAGGGTCAAAGCTACCGGTGGTTAGGGCTCCAGAGACAGGAACCTCCTCACAATGCGAGCCGTATCGAGGAGTACTGCCTTCTGTATCAGACCCTTGATCCAACCGCGCAACGACAGCGTCGACAGATGGTCGTCGAAGCTTTTGGCTGTAAGACCATTGGCGGTCACGATTATACAACGTGTAACGTTAAATGCGCAAAACCTGAAAATAGTTTGATCAGAATAACGATCACAATCAATTAAACCACTTTTTATTATAGGTTACATTTCTGAAAAAAAATATTCATTAAAAATGTCCGCCTGTCTATTTATAAATAAGTCACGCTATCACGAGCGCAAACCCGCCGAAACAGGTAAACAAACACAAATGGTTGTAGTCCATACACGGGATACTAAAAGTTCTTATTTCAATGCAGATATTAATTTTAAACAAACTAAAACTGCACATAAAACCTTAAACTTTTTTTAAATGATTTTTGTACAATAAAAAATTGTGGGTTGTAATAGAAAATAGTCTATGAGTCAGTGGAGTCTACAATGTTACAACATGGACCGTCAAAAACAAAAGTTGAAGAGTCGTCTTAACGGTTAGCAATGGACCTGGGGACTACTTCTGGTATTGCAGGTGTACTCTGGCAGCGGTGACCGCTTATCATCAGGCCGAACGCCAGCTTTCCAATCAGGTCGAACGCCAGCTTGCCATACAAATAAAATGATAAAGTAGTTTTTATTTTTACGAGTCCGTACTGCAGGCTTCAGATCCGCAGAAAAAAAAACATTAAACAAATATCATAATATTTTAAAGATGGGTACTGTGGCTACGCTATAGGAGCCGAGCACGAGCCAAGCTCAGATTCGTGTAGTAGATCCACCTTTATAGAGTGAAATAAAACCAGTGACGGTTTTGCAGATGTCTCAACTCAAGTCGAACCACAAAACATTACAAATAAACCACTTACAGGCACTTTTAGACAGGGACCGTTTTCGGTTAAGGTATAAGGTTACGCTACCGGTATTGCAAACCGGTACCGCTTTATTTTAAAGGTTAAGGAAACCGGTTAAGATTTGCGGTTACGCTAACGGTATAAAAATATAACGGTACCGCTATAAGTTTATTTAACCGTAATAATTCCGGTACCGGAATTATTTCTCGTGAAAGTACCTACGACCTGCGACGTTGCCAGCTCTCGCGACAAGTGTATTGCGATCGGCGTAGAGAACGCTGCGCCGCACGTTATATTACCGCCGCCATGCCGTTCTGCAGTAGGTAAAAGACTGAATTCAATTGTTACAACGAATGCAGTGTTGGGCGTAGTTAATCTAATTACTTATGTAATCTAGTTAATAATTGAATTACAATGTAATTGAATTACATTACAATTAGATTACTTTGGATGTGCTATGAAATTAATTACAATGTATTTAATTACAAAGTAATTTGATTACAATGTAACCTAATTACACAGTAATTAATTATATTGTAATTATTGCTTTGAATATGAAATGTCGCATGCTTGCACCGCATGGTTACGATATTGGTACCTACTGCTAGTGCGGCCCGTACGACGTCATCGAGTACATCTTAGAAATAAAGACAAGGCTTGGTCATCACAGAATCTCTGATGGTAAGTAGTGATGCAATCTGATAGTGAGGCGCACTAGTTTATGAGACTATGTCCAACAGAGGACATCGGTCACTATAGCGAGGGGAAGGCCTATGTCCAACAGTGGACAGCAGTCATTATAGCGCCTAAATGGCGATACTTGGGGGAGGCTTATCTCCAACAGTGGACATTGGCCATTATAGCGAGGGGCAGACTTATGCCCATCCACTAAATTAACCGAAACGTTCAAAGTCAATGTCAAAATATTTTATTTCATATAGGCCTTCGAAAGATTCCTGTTTTTTTTTTTAAGTTAAGTAATCTGTTACAAAGTATTTCAATTAAAAATTACAATGTAACTGTAATTTGTAATTGTTAATCTAATTACTTTTTGCCCATCACTGAACGAATGACGTTGTTCGAAATAAAACAAGTTAAGCCTGTCAAAATCATAACCCTCCTTTGGCTTTGCCGTTGTCGGGTAAAAACAGTAACGCGCGCAATTTACGCAACGAGTGAAAACTGGCAACGGGCAGCCAGCCGCAGTACGATGAGAGCGCGGTAGTGGGGGTTTCAACGGGTACCTTAATGTTAAAGGTTTAGGTAGCGTAAAAAATAACGGTACCGTTATTTTGAGGTATTGAAATAAAAAGGTATGACGTCATACCGTTAACCGTTATAACCGATATTTTTTCGGTATGCGGTCCCTGCTTTTAGATTGTCAAAAATTTGGCTACTCACAAATATGAAACTAGTTGCACGTTCTTATGCGAGGTCTCTTTGAAGTAGAACGCATAAATTTAAGGTGGCCCCTTACACACATCAGTTGCATGTCTACTGTCTCTTTTGTCCCTTGTTTATCTATCGAGGTTAAAGTTTTATAACAAAATTTTATAAAGCACTGTATGTAACGTGAGACAAGATGACGGGTCGGGTATCCTGTCGATAGAATGGAAGAAAAAAACGTGTTGCGCCGACCCCAAATAACACGGGACACAAGGGCAGGGAGATGATGTGTGTAACGTGAGAATAAATAATAATAAACCGTTGCTTTGTGAACATATGAACATTACGTCAGATTTTCGTAAGAAATTTGGCCGTTGGTCGTCTGTCCAGTCAGGGTCATCTTTGTATTATATCAGTTTCATTATGAATTAATCCTTTTATTTCACTAACAACTATTCGGGGGCCAATTTGTGGGGTCCATTTTAATGGAAGCTGGTTTTCTTTCAATTATCTCTTTCTAAAGTTATGTAGTTATAACGACTCTTTGCAATAACAAGTGTAGTGTTATTGAAACTCGATAAAATAAGGTTTAGTTTTTGTTTTTAGTCATTCTTTAATTCATGAATCCCCAAGCGACCACCGGTGGCCGCGCATCTATTGTCTTACTATTGTGTCTCTAATTGACGGTATCTGAAGGGTTAAGAGCGTTATTAACTTCTGATCGGTGAAGGACAATTATTTTCTTACGACGTGATTTACGAAATTTATTCTGTAAAGTGGAAGTAGTAAGGCTTTTTCATTTGGATTGTCTTTTCCATTGGAAAGGAAATATGGGCTTCGTGTCTTTACTGTTGAAAAGATATGGAAGATAAAATAAAATTGACATGTCTTCTATTTATTTTTCTGTTCAGTGATAATCACAGTGACCGTGGTAAGTCAAATTGTTTGTTTACTGGTACAATATGCACAAAAAATGTTCGCCATTAGCTTTGCGCCTGATAAGACCGTTGACAACACAGCTTTGCCGCCGAAATGCAGATTGTGGTATTATAAGGCGGTAGTAATAAATAAAAATCTATCTGTCTACAATCCCATCTACATTACCTTTTTTAATATTTATATAACCTTCTCATTCGCTGCTGAACTGATATTAATGTAATTTTATTCCTTTTAAGTAAGTAACTAAATTTAGCGACGTAATTACCTAGTTTTAATAATTTTGTTTGCGTTGTGAATGGATAAATCATTCATCCGCTAATGTAAACACCCAGACAGTCGACTCGGCAATTCGATCCGATTATTTAACCTGGGCAAGGCGAGCCCCAACCACTTCAATTCTAGCCCATGACCACTCTGTCTTGACAACGCTTGAACTAATTAGTCCAAAGAGAGCGAAGCGACCTCGAAAGCTTAAGACACTTTGCTAAAGTGATTATAATTGCCACAAATATTGATAACTAGCTTTGCTCGCGCGGCTTCGCTCCCGCTCTTCCCTACTCCACCCTACTATACCCAACTCTACCCTACTCTACCCTACTCTACCCTACTCTACCCTACTCTACCCTACTATACCCAACTCTACCCTACTCTACCCTACTCTACCCTACTCTACCCTACTCTACCCTACTCTACTCTACTCTACTCTACCCTACTCTACCCTACTCTACCCTACTCTACCCTACTCTACCCTACTCTACTCTACCCTACCCTACCCTACTCTACCCTACACTACCCTAATTTTTTTTTCCATAAGAACCTTCTCCTCACAATAACAATCACAACAAAAAAAAAATCAGCCAAATCGGTCAAGCCGTTTTCATGCCAAGTCGTGACAACGGCAAAACGGGGGTCATTTTTATATATATAGAAGATGTCAATAGATCGATTAATTGTAATAGCCTTAATATAATTGGAACAGTTATTACGTAGTGTGTACAGATCTCCTTCGGGAATGTTTTGTTTTAGAAGTACTGGGTAAATGTTTGAACGTACTAGATGAATAAAACCGGCTAAGAGCGTGTCGGGCCACGCTCAGTGTAGGGTTCCGTAGTTTCTCGTCCGTCACAATAAGTGTCCCCACTTAAGAGTTAAACAATGCCAACGAGACACTAGCGGAACGATTCGACAATATAATAGATCGTCCCGACCCCTTCAACTCAGGAAAAATCTTAACAGCGCGAAGTAGCCTAAAGTACAGCGTCATCTCTCGGGAAATTGGGTTATTAATTTATACAAACTAAACTGGTTATGTATATTGGGTTTTCGGTGATAATTTTGGACTGTGTGAATTGATTTTAATAATTATTTTTTTATTTGATGAAGATACGTTCAGCATAATAAAATATGAAAACTGAGTTAAAAAAATGCTTAAAAATACACGGTTAAATTACAAACTTAGTCCAGAAACTATTTTGTACAACTTTTCAAAAACTGTTCAACTTATCAAGTTCAAAATAATTTCCATAGAAAGTCTTCATAGAGTTCTACTTTTGAGATTTTTTTTCATATTTTCTAAACTTATGGTTCTAAAGTTAGACGGGGAAACTTTTTTTTTTACTTTTGGTGCGATTATTTCATTAAAAGAAATAAATATTTTAGTAAATCTCTATTCATTTTTAAATACCTAATATAACACATATTAGGGTTGAAATGAAAAAAGGGGGAGGGGACCCCCCCTACATACCATGATAAAAAAAAACACTTTTTATTTTACCACTGTCGGCGTGATTTATATACATATTGATACCAAATTTCAGCTGTCTAGTGCTAACGGTCACTGAGATTATCCGCGGACGGACGGACAGACTGACAGACATGGCGAAACTATTAAGGTAACTAGTTGACTAAGGAACCCTAAAAAATGAATATAACTTATATTGTAATTTATTTAAAAATCTGCCCTTTCGGGCAGATTTTTTAACCCCACGACATTCAAATCCATTCAAAAGGGTAAGATGAACTTAGAGGGGATGATTTTAATGAATATATAAATAATTCTGTAGATAAATGTGTACTACACCCGCTAATCATATTTTTATCAACATACAACTTGAATCTGACCTGCAAAAAAACAAAACGTCTAAAGAAAAATTGTATTCCGCGGGCTACCATAGCGCTTCCACCTTAGATGGTTCAGTTTCTGGTTTGATTCGATCATATAATCTTGCGAACCTACACACTTAAAGAGCGTACTAGAATAATTCTCACTGTAAATAAAATTTCAATTAGTTACGTAATATAATAACATTCCATAAATTTCACAAAACACCATCTAATCCCAAACTAAGCAGAGCCTGTGCTATGAGAATACATACAAACGTATTATAGACTAACTTTTGCCAGCGGCTTCACACTCGCAAAATAGGTCTTTACTCAAACTTTGGACCTCCGTTTCATTCCCTTAGGGGGTGAATTTTGGAAAATTTTCTCTTAAAGTGATGCATCTCGACACACATTTTCACTGTTTTTCATACAACCGCTCATAACCAATTACGACGATATTATCTAGGCTTCTATTGAAATCAATTTCTAAATTTGTGTAAAACTAATCCAATTTGTGTAAACCTTTGAAAATCTCCTATTTTGTATGAACTTTGAGACTTCATAATTTGCCTAAAAATAAAAAAAAACTATATGTAATGTAATGTAAGTATGTTAATGTGTAAAACTATAGAAGTATTAAGATTCTAAATGACGACAACTTTTTTCAAAAACAGCTATTTCCTGAAGCAAGTTTTGTGAAATATTCGAGTAAATCTCTGAATTACCGAATACTAACAGAGTTTTCAGGCGTTATCTCTCTTTTTTTGCGTTGCCTCTCTTTTTTTGCGTTGCCTTTTCGTCAAACATCGCGTTGGATTGCGTTAGATGAAGTAACAAGCTTTTAAACAATTTTCGATGTTGACGATAGGCGAGTGGAAAAGGACCCTATGGTATGATAATGCTCGCCTACATCATAGAGGAACCCTTGTGCAAAACTTCACGTGCCTAGTCCCAGTACTTGTGCGTTGATACTCGATACGTCAGTTGCGCCGACCCCAAATAAAACGGGATAAGGGCAGGAAGATGAGATGACTCGATACGTCAGTTTCTCCTTTTTTAAATATATGTAGATACTTACACCCCGACAAAGTACAAATAATTTGTACTCATATCACATAAACAATGAATTATGTACCCTAAATCAGACCCAAGAAAATACCTAGTGTTTTCTTTACATAAGTTTTTATTATATTGTAATGACTAACCACATTTAAAATTACTAATCAAAGCCAATAATTTCCGTCGTCCAGTCGACAGACAGACGGACGGACGTCTGTCTGTCTGTCTAGCTGTCTGTCTGTCAAAACCCTTTATCTCGGGATCGCGTGGAGTTATCGAGTTGAAATTCAACCAATTTTGCAATCATAGATTATTTTTAGTTCAACAACTATGAAATAGTGAGTGAAATAATTTAAATAAAATACTGTATGCAAACGATTGGCCTATACTACTCCAATTAACGTAAATAATAAATAATCCCTGCATATTGTAGCCATTTTCTGGCATTTTTTATAAATTATTCGTTTACTTGCATACAGCAAATGCAAGTAAACGAATAAGAAACATCCAACTTCCAAATAGAATTGGCAAATGTCGTCGGCATATTGCCAGATCTTACTATGGTGATTTAGTTTTCTTTTTAAAAATAAATATTTTTTAATATTATTATATTTCTTATTATAGACATATGAGACGATTTAAATGTAGATCAACTGACTGGTATCTTATTTGTTATCATTTCTCATCTAGCGAAAGAGTGAGTCAAATGCAAAGATGCGGTTTCAACTACGGCTTTGCGACGTTTTATGACAGAATGCGAAATGACCTCAAAGGTTTACCGCAGCAATAGATAAATGATTACACTCATCATATTGAACATTTATAGTGCCTTCATGCAAATGAAATTAACTCTTTGATGTTCCGAGTTTAATAATTAAGTAAAATCTAATTCTGTCGCCTATATATACCTACGAAATATACATACCTTGATAGATTTATCACGCTTGCAACGATGAATGTCTTTGACATGCCCTTTCTTTGATATACCACTCTACTGCGCACATGATGTTAAACAAGCTTTCAATGAAAATCATTTTTTCATAGCAAGTTTTTTGGCTCGGTATACCTCTAGAATTAAAAATCAAAACGAATTATACGACCGCAAACTAGATGGGGTCGTGTCGTTTAATTACCAAGTTCCTATAGCCACCTTCCAGTTCCATCATCAGAACAGCTCCTTGTCATAATAGTTTTGCATTGTCGTCAGATTTTTACTTGATGCAAAATTACAGCTCAATCGGTAACCGGGAACTGGGTCAAATTTAATTTACAAGATTTGATTACAGACAAACATCGGGACAGGTGAAACTAATGAATAAAAGTTTGTAATAAAAGTAGCCAATTCTTAACTAATTGTGCTCTATTGGTGTAATTGTTGCAAGGTGTTCCGATATGAGGATAAATAAATAAATGAAGGATAGTAACATGATGTTTTTTGCTAAATAAAGACGGCCATTTATTTAAATTTACGATTGAGATCGTCGTTGCTCATACGCATTCTTTCCGAATAAACTATTGGTGAGACTAGTTGTTCATCGCTGAAATTGGAAAGAAAAGTATAAAATACACGTATGCTTCTTATTTCTGGGATACCCGACTGCCTCAGAAGGCGGGTTAATTTTTTTTCTGAGCGTATGTATATTTCTTTGGCACGCTCTAGAGCCTAAACGGGTTGTTACATTTAGGCATGAGAGATGTCGTCTTAGTTGTGAAAGTAACACTGGATACAACCAAAATTACAAAAAAAAAAATGTAGTGGTAGATTTTTGGTTCGAAATTATAATGTTTGACGTCAAATTATGTTTTTTTTTTATGTTATGGATAGGCTCGCGTTTGATCACTATCTCACTTGGTGGTAAGCGATAATGTGGCCAACGATGAAGCAGGCTTGCCTTAAAGTAACCTATTCACTTTTTACTTATATATAATACCCCTAGGAGATTCTTCGGAGTATGTTTATCAGTTGTCTAGTACTTATGGCAAGCTCTGCTTAGTTTTGGACTGGATGGCATTGTGTGATATTTGTGAAAAAAATATTAACGTTTGACATATTACAGAACAACGAAATGATTTTAAACAAGTACCGGTCTTTGCTAGGAGAGAGAGCTAGTAATAACAGCATGATTAGCTAAAATTACACTTTCGTTATTAATGGTTTATTATGAATGCATGTTGACAACATGCAACATGCATTTATACAGCTGTTTTTGAAACGTTTATCCTTAAATTGATTTGATTACATCACCCACTCTTTTGTATACAGACTCGTGCTAACGCTGTTTACTAGTTAGGGCAGTACATTCTTGATTACTCGGTCAGTCTTAAATGAACAAGTGGAGCGTCTAGAACACAGTGCGTAATTCCTAACTCCTGGCCAGGCGCGTCGCAGACACTCCTGCGCAGCAATTAACGAATATCTGAAGTAAACATGACAATATCTCGCAACCTGATGACTCTTTGTTATCGTTCGTGATAAATCAGGGGTAAACAAACACGGACAATGTCACAATTACAGTTTTGTTACATGTTCTGCAGAACGCTGAAAATAAACCATGGTCTAAATAACGATATCACGATTCCCCTCACTAATATAGCTATGTGTAAGTGTTAAGTTGTCAACTATTGTGTCAGCGAGCGAGCACTTGGGCGGTGGGTGCGTGCGCGGTTACTGGCGAGATAGGCGGCGCGGACGCATCTCCCTCAGCAGTCGCGAGTTCCGCTACGGAACCGACCTGCCACCAGCGGATATCGGTCGCTTACACGCTCGCGTTCTATAACAATAACGTCTCGTGACGGCGACGTTATCTCTCAGTACTTATAGAGATGCCTTCGCGGTCTAACCTCCCCGGTTTTACTAAAATATGTAAACTATAACGTCTCTCATGTCAAGCATATTAATTGAAATGTATATATTAGTGTGAGTGTTTGTGACGGAGTAACAGTGAAGGAGCCGATATGTCTAATTATTTTAGGTGGAAAAAAGGCAAAAGAGACGAAGATGTGTTTTATTCGGAAAAACCGCGTAGTCGATCTTTAGATCCTCGGTCTTTGGAGTTGAGCGGTATCAGACTGGTAGCGCAGTACCATCAACAGAAACAAGCAGCACAAGAGCACCACCAGGTAATAGTGGACATCGTAGTTATGAATCATTCATACAAGCCTAGAAAAATACTACAAGTTAAAGTTCAATAACCATCAATTGCGAGCACTGGAGATAAATGCACTTATTTATCTCTAGTGGTCGCAATTGATTGAAACCCTAGTGCATGGGTTAATTTAATTTTGTACTTGTTTAGTTACCGTTTTGTTTTAACATTTTCATTTGTTTGATATATTACCAATTGGCTTGTAAGTCCATTTAAAATCAAATGTTTGATTGATAAAAACATATTTGTTATCGTAATTGAAACATAAATTATGTCACTTTTATCGCTGTATAATGTTGCTGTGATACACGGCAGAGTATTTTATGTTATGTTTTTAATACCTGATAAACTGTGGCTTTACGCCTGAGTCCTTGCCTTCTACCTACGCGCTCCTGTTTAGAAAAATTTAGTAATACGACGCAGTAGACGAGGTCAGTGTTTTATGATAAGTGCTACCGTTAGTAATATAATATTAACGTGATCTTCCACAGCCGTTCGTAAATCATTCACTTACCGTGCCTGCCTGCACAATGATGCGCTAAAATTGATAATGCAATATATATCCGGCGTAATTGTGAGCTGCAATCTGCTCATTTTAAATTGTATTTGCCGATAAACGACGACAGGATGCTTCAATTTGGAGCGGATTTATTGCCCCGTCTGTATTATTAATTTAGCTTAATGCAATCAGCGCTCGCATTGACAATGTTATTGATACACGATTGATAATTCTATATTGCTCTGTATCTACTCAAAATATTAGGCATGATGATGAACCAGCAACACGCCCCTGTATCGCATTTCAGTACCTAGTTTGTGAGACTTGCGGGAAAACGATTTAAATGACTGTGATGAAAACTAAGTACCTACCTACGTCAAAAACTGTTGCGAAGAATAACACGGCCCCACAGACAAAGCGAATTTATTTTGTAGGTATAGAAGATACTTTTGTATGTAACCTAATACAAATTTTCGTGGACCCTGTTCAGCCATTGTTCGGTATTGTTCCTGCGACCTCGATTATGAAACAGAAGGCTTAACCTGATGATCCCGAATTCGTAACGATGGGTTTAGCATACAGCGCCACAAAATAGATACTGAAAATAAATTCTATTGTCGATTGAGGAAAATGTTAACAGCCGTGAAAATTGCAAGGAAGATTAATAGTTGAGGCTTCGCCCCTGAAACTCGTATTTTCTGTGAAGAATATGAACGGAGATTCGTTTTACATACTTACCTACATATATTATCTATATTTACATATGTGATTGGTTTGTTTTCACACCAGAATATTTTAAAATATAATTGTTTTGGTAGTCATTTCCAATTTTTTTTATTGAAGTAAGTTATTAGATTTGATGATCACAGATGTTAGTAGTACCTACATCTAACTAAGTCATAGCTTGATAAACGTATTAATCGTTGGAAGATAATGTTTTGACTACTTTCGTACTGATATAACTGAAGTTAAAATAACACCACGACGCTGTCCTGTAGTGCGTTTCACATAAGAAGTACCTTCGTCGTAACGTTGGCTACACTACAGCGAAGGAACTTCTTATGTGAAACGCATTAGGTATACTTATTACTGACTTGTCTTCAAAAAATCCAATTGTCTAGTCGCCAGCTGCAAAAATAGGTAATAAGGTTTAAAGAAAACAGCTTCGCGTTTTTGCAACGACAAGAGCGGTCGATGTTGCGATGCTCTATGGAAACAATATTTGTTTTCTAACGAGTTGATCAGTAGAATACAAAAATGTTTTCAGTTAATATTTAACTAAAAACATCAAAATTGGTAGAAAAGCAAACGAGACATAACAATTTTAAACAAATATATCTACTTCTCTCGTCAAGACGACGTTTTCTACGGCGGCCGGATATTATATAGGCGTAATGAACTCAGACGTTGCAGTCCCTGACGGATTTCTTTTTTTTTATTAGCAGCTTTGAAGATTTATAGGTAACTTTCATATTGGTTTACTAGGACTAAAACTGGCTAAGCAAAATAAAAGTTATTGCTTCCATATTCCCCAATGCGGCTAAAATGTTTCCTCAAGATCAGAGCACGAGCACGTATGTACTTATACACTCATGCAAATGATATGTTGATAAAGTATGCTTTGCCTGGGTAGGTACGTATGTAAAGTGTCGTGACAATCTTTGTTTACGATGCTAATATGTTTTTAAGTATCAGAAGTCAGGCCGTAAAACGTTCCATGTGACATTCAATCAAGCTGTGTGGCCGGAAAATAGTCCGACATTATCTCTGGTCCCTTTTGTCTTATCATGATTGACGATCAATTCGTAATAAGCTGAACCACTGCTTGTTTCATGTACTTCATTTTAAAACGGTCACAGTGAATGTTTATTTTGACTTATCCAATAAAATCTGATTTCCTATTGTTCCAATGCGATGTAGTGGGAACTGATAAGTAATATACTCATAGGTAGAGGGTGTAACGGAAAGAAGTAGTCGCATTTTTTAATGGTTTCTACACATCCACATCGGCTTTTTTTTTCAAGGAACACACAATAATTTTCCAAGTAACAATTGTACCGAACATATTAATTATGATCAACTATTGTTCGAATGTCCTAATTTTTTTTTTGTTTCTTGACTACGATTTCTTTAGGAAAACTGGTTCATTTCCATGAGTAATTACTGTTATTTTTTATTTCATCATTACTTTTCGTTACAACCTGTATAATCTTTACATTTTGTATAATTTATTATACGTTGTCACTTTCGCCTCAACAAAATTATCGCAAAGTAAACATGAAAATGACGTCATTTTCTGAATAACGAAGGCTAATATTGGTCGCTTACAGCCGATGTTATCGTTTCCTATAGTTATCTCATGATTGCTAGTGTCTTGTTGTCATAAATGGCAATAAATATGCAAATTGTATGAATTGAAACACAAATTATACAAGATCGTCGCTTAAGGGGGATGTTTACAAGTAACTGCGAAATTAACTCTATTTTATGACTTTTTCATGAAACAGCCATTCGATAGGGTAAGACGAACTAATGTGTTTGGATCCAGCGGGGCCACTCGCGCTAGACCGAAAATGCTCGTTGTACCTATTGTTTTGTTTGTTCAATGTACCTCACGAATTTACTGACAAGATCCAATGTACCTCAACTGTTTTGATAGAAATTACAATTAATCGCCTCATCCATTCGCTCCATTCCGGAATACATAAAAATAATACTGATCGTAACATATTATACCAATTCAATGTGCTAAAATGCGCGACACCATTCTTTCAAATCCCCGTGTATGATTAATTGCAGATTTCATTTCCCGATCGAGTGAGATACGCAACGTATATTGTCAGTCAAAAAAATATTTACGTGGTGCTAGAAGTTGGCGACGATATGTCAATATTGTTTCTCCAGTTATCTTATGTGTAAATAAACTTGACAATATTCTTGTATATATCCTTGAATATTTAAGAGGCTTGTTCATGTTGTAGCAATTAGATAGATTATTATATGGATAGGTTACAACCATAATCAGTGCTTAGAGGCAAGCATATGTTTCTTCTTCAGATAGCCACTTGCGCATACGCCAATTTATGCATCTCTTTATGCAAGTCAAGTTTAATTTCAATTCATGGTATGAATTAATATGCGTTTTGTCACAAGTTATGCGTTAGTACAAGACGCATGGTTCTATTAGAGACGTATCGTTTGTTTTACAAGTAAAAACCCATCGTGTTTATTTAAAGCTAAAATAAATATATCAAGTACTTCTTGCTCTCGTTCTACAATTGCGTCCATTATCATTTAACCATCGTTTACCCTCAAATTCAGCCTTGAGCCTTTAGTCCAAACATGTAAAATCTACAGTTTATTATACTTCTTATCACTACTCAAAATCAAGAGTCTCGTATCTGTGACAATTTTACATTGACACGTTTTTACTTGTCGCACCTAATGTTAGGCTAGCATTGAGCCAGCGATTAGCGGTTGTTGACACTGTTTATATTGTCACATAAATTGATTTGTGTACACGTTTGTGATTATCGCCTTAAGATCTTAGGCTATTTTCGTGATGTGTAGAAGACAAATATATAAGTTAGCTAAATTTAGGTCAGAGATCTAAGATGATGCGTGGTGATGATATGATAACATAGATAGATTTGAAAACGTTTGGTTTCAATTAAATAGATATTCTTGAATCTTTCGAAGTTTGTCATATTAATTTTGCTTGTACATTTTGCTTTCCATTAAACATTGAATTGTTTTTCCTAAATGCTCATTTCTTGGAAACTGTTAAATAGTCGTCTTTAGCCAAATGAAATGTATTCTGACCATTTACAACTTCCGTTTTCATATTCTTGATTTCATTAAAATGATAATTTATTATCGTTCTTGAATTCGTATTATTTTCGTCAGATACGAAGCTGCCTAGTGTCGATAGCAGTGTCTAGTGTCATGACCTATATCGTAAGAACTGCAGTTTATTACTTAGGCGTTGCCAAATGTCCATGAAGTGCATGCTCCGTGATCTTGATTGTCGGCCGTTTTGTTCAGTAATACTGACCAGCCGGCTGTCACGTCTATGCTTACTTCAACTATATGTTCCTAAAAAAAAAGTGTACTAAATCCGTCATCGTTAGTTAGATTACCAAAAAAAAAAAATGATTATATATTTTTTCTTTTGCCATCTAAACAGAAAATTAAAACAATACAATATAATAATAAATAATCTTTGACATTTTTATTGATTTGACAAAATAAAAAATACGTGTCCAATATTTATCGATAATCCGATTGAAGTCAGCAGTCAGTCATTAATTTGACAAAAAAGTTAATTCAGTTTTAGACCAGCATTAGGTGAAATGGAACAACAGTGTAACACGATATGAAAATATTTATGAAACTAGAGAAATAGTTTCAAAGAAAGTTCATCCAAGTAAAGTTTAAGCTAATTAAATAGAAAGTAATTTCCTGAAACTCGATTTTACAAAATTCCCGCTCGGATTAGTCCTTTACAATCTTTGAGTTTAGCAGTACTTAGTATAGTATCATCACAGCCTTAATGCTCTCCAAATGTCTGTTTATACTAATTGTTGAATATTTTTTCCGCATATAAATGTGTCTATTTAGTATCCAGTCTTTTCTCTTAATATTGTGTCTACCACTTTATTTCTGCATCACCCAAAGCTACATTTCGGGGAGTGTGCATCGGTGTGTCTAATTCTGCCAAATCCGTGTTATCATAGGACGAGAAGACGCACAGGCGCGCGGCGGCGTTGCCACCGCTACATGGTGTTTATCCCATTCGTACGTTACGTTACGTAAACGTTTTAGGGACACATTTATTGTACGTACAGTGGAATTCACCAATTCACTGCCGGTGTCTGTCCACATCATCGCTTACCATCAGGTGACCAAACAAAAAGTGGCATTAAATCAGTTTTTGTACTTTTTTGCTGTATAAAGAAAGAAAGAAATAAAATACGTAGGCAACTTCGTAAGCATGATTCATTTAGGTAGATATATACTCGTAATTTTGTATTATCATTAGATTAAAAAATAAAAATATCAGTGTCGAGTTAATTCGTTTAAAAGGTCAAGTGACAATGGCCCATTTACTTACGTTTTAGCACTTCTCTTGGGTTGCTAAGTGGCTTTTTACAAGCAACATAACATACTTGTCATAATTATTATATGACCAAATGCCCAGTTTTTATTAAACTCTCTTTCGTCGATATTTTGGATCGTATCAAAACATAACGATGCCTTTTTAGATCTTTCATCTGTTTTTAGGTTTATAAATCAATCAATCAATCAAAACGTTTATTTGCATAATACAGCTAAGTATAAAAAGTTGTTACATATAGGTATAATAGGTGCGCTGTACTATGACCTTATAAGTTGTGCAAATTTATTGATTAATTTAAAATTTAATTCTGACAAAACTAGACAGCAATTATTGAGTCAAGATTAAATTCACATTAAAAGTGGTATGTCATTTGTAAAAAAAAACAAAATAAAAATAAATAAGAAATGTCAAGATGAGATTACATACTTATGTCACATTATACAATCAAATAAAAAGAAAAAAAAAAGCAGAGAAAAAAGTCAAAGATTAAATTAATAAACATTACAATAAAAATCATCACTTATCGATGATAATTACCTTAGATTTTCTTTTATTGAAATCATACACGTAGCACTTCCTTTTTATTGTTCCTTCTATTATTGAAACAGCCAAACGCCTAAATAGTCGTTAAGACGTGCCCTGATATTTTCTAATTTTCTGTGCTATTATTGTTTTAATTTTTCTTTCCGTAAGAACTTTTGTCAAAGTATGTACTAGAAAATTAAAAAAAAATAGACAATGAATTCATAAAAATCGCTCTCAAGTTATGCCGTGACGAAGATTTTTTTAATATAATCAATTCGATTCAAAATATGGTATTTCTCCATATGCACTTATAAAATATCGGAAGGTAGTGTAGGCCCTAATGGGTTACCTCCTATGGACAAAACTAACAATAAACTTGCGTAATAAAATAGGATCCACACATACACAATTTTATATACTTACGTACATTTATTCCTGTTTTTATTTTATAATAAAGATAAAGTCGTTATCTTTATTCAACATTTACTGTAAGTTTAATTCAATCTTTATTGTACTTAATTTGTTTGTAGATTACTTTCTCATATCTAATGAATGACTTCTGACAGAGGTAGCTTTTGCCTCCGTGCTACGAAATATGTATGTATTCTATCTATTATAATAACAGGACCGGTCGTTATGGTGACTCTTTGGAGAGGCCTGTATCCAGCAGTGGACGTCTTTCGGCTGAAATTATTATATATAATTAATTTTTTGAAGTTTTTAGTTGCATAGCATCACGTAAATAGTACGAAATCGATGTAGATAACTTTTATACATTAAAATTATGTGTAACTTGATATATTATTACTTAGGCTTTCGTCATCATTATCATCATTTTTAATGTTCCCACTGCTGGGACTCAGACCTCTCAAGGGGAGGGAATTGGCTGTAATCCACCCCGCGGGCCCAGTGCGGATTTCAAACAAAAAATATTGTTTATATTTATTGCGATTTTTGATAGAGTTCACAAACAATAGTTAGTAAACAAAAATAAGTCGAGTATTCAAGTCTAATGGAAAATTAATACTTTTGCAGATGTGGTTATATCGATTGCCATAAATAGTTTTGTAACTCATCGGATTATTTGTGCTTAGTGTTGATTTCAACACTATACGCACTGGTAGGAAAGCTGATTGTTGAGCAATGAGCAATTTGCACAGTAATGCACAATTCCTAGAAATAAGTTTGCACAATTATTATTAATAATTATTATACATTTTCAAACGCGCGTTATCTGCTGGATTGCTTGGATGTATATTCAACATCCATCGCAACACTTGATCACACATCGCACTAATGTAGAGCATGTACTTTAATTTGCAGAGGAGTACTTCATAATCTATGACTGCAATACTACTCGTATTGCTCGCTAAAATACTTTACTTATTTCAACTTTGATTTTAAATTAAACTGATTAGAAACCTGTTATTTCAGTTTAAATTGCGTTGTTGCGGAGAAAGAAAACTATAGTCGCATGGAAACATTTCGGTAGTCGTACAATTTATTTTCAAACGACGAAATATTCTAATCAAAATGTAAAATAAATTAAGGGTACTCTTTTCTTAAAATTTACTATTATTTCACCCATCTAAGATCAAGTTATTTTATGCTTTTTTTAAATAGTTGGCAAACATACTTACTTGTGTTTAATTTTTGACGCGTGTTTTCTGTATAAATATCGTGCTGGGAGAATAACGACCTGATTATGATGTGATTTGAACTATCGATCAATTAAGTTGTTATGCATTAAATTATCTATTTAATCAAGTTTACTTCTTTATAATGCAATATTAAAAAAAACAATTACAACGCATTTTTTATTCTATGTATAAACTTGGGACATTATTATGAGTACCTAGGTACTTACGAGTATGTTCCTTGCTGTTCAGAAATGTTGACAGCCACAATAAAGTAAACAGGTGTACTTTAGATTTCAGCTGCCTATTTTTGTAGCGTTTATTTTTTCTCATATTCACGTTGCTTGGTATGCGTTAGAGAATTTTGCATTCAAGGTTGTCCTATGGCATGTCTCCTAGATATTTAAATATGCAGTCCACAAAAGACAATCAGCTAGAAAGACATCGTATGAATCACGACTATTTACATGAATAATGGCTTAAATACATATATTACGATAATTGTATTGTAATATGTACATACCTTGTTAGTTTTTGTTTTACGTGTCAGGAAAATAATATCTATAGGTACATATCTATACGTATCATTGTAACATATTATCAGATATGTCAATACAATAACAAAATGCAGCGTTTATAAAAATAATCTGCCTTGGCTGATAATGCAGGTTCAATACCACTTTATCAAAAAAGGAAAGGTATTTAAAATTTTCTTTTGTCGTAAAGAAAAAAAAAAACAATTTTCGTGTTCCATTTTTTATGTGTCATGGAGGTTTATAGGTCGGCGGCGAATAAGAAAGTTCACAAGGGAGATGGATTGCCTCCTCGCTGCAGTACAAAATACGATTGCATGGTAGTAAAAACAGTAAAGGAAAACAGCTTGGGGGAACCGCCATGTATTTGAATTTAAAAAAATTAAAGAAACGTGAGAGATACAATCCCGCACTGGACCTTCGTGGCGGATTACATTCCATTCGCTCTCTTACAGAGCAGGCCTGAGTTTTACAGTTCGTACATTATAGGGCTAACAAAGAGATTAAATAGATACAATAGAGTGGCCATCAGAAGAAATGTCTTAGAAAAACTGTCATCCTATCCTTCAGTGAAAACGAAAAATATTTACGAAAATAAACTGGAGTTAGGTCCAGTCGTTTTGCCATAATACGATTTACAATGGTGCAATGCGCAACTCGGCATATTTCTCCAAAAAATATTTACTTTTGGTGCGTATAACGGACACAGAAGCGACTTGTAGGTACAGGTGTCAGCGACTTGTTACTACTTTAGTAACAAGTCTCGGATTAGTATTTTGGCGCTATGTCCTGTCTATTAGTAGTATATGTTTGATGCTATAAGGGCTAATAATGCTATGCTTATTGTGAAAGTAATACAAAAACATAACAGCAATGTTTCATATCCTGTAACTGTCTACCTAAACTGTGTCTTCAGTCTATAATAATAAATTGAATCAATTTCGCACTTGAAAAATTCGCACATCTGAAAGATTCCTAGAAATAAATCGAATTATCTGTAGCATTCAATCTATGACGTCCATTATTGGATCTGTCGAGATTATGAACACTTGGCTAACCTACTTGGAATGGACGAGTGATTTTCATCCTGTATGATGAGTTAAGCCCGTTTTAGCTGTTCAATTTGAAATGACGTTCTTGACCTAAGATAATTTACTGGATGTAAAAAGATAGGACAGAAAAAGATTGTCACAATGTATAATTTAAGGGGACAACATGTTCTAATGCGTGGTCATTCTCGGACTGCATACAGAGATACGACTAGCAAGATTTATTTATTTAATACTTCATGCACACAAAAGTACAGAGCAAATTTATTGACGCTCATCAATCTATTTACAATCGTTGTAATAATTATTTTATTCATTACCGCCTTCAGTTATTAAGTATATTACTAACTATTTTGCATTATTGTTGAAACATAATATGTGTTATATCTAAAGGAATTTTTATATACGTTGACTCATATTTCTTATTTTTGTAGTTAAACAATTAAGTGACGAATCAATGTATATAATTCTTTTTTTATTATTGATATTGTATCAATTATAAGGTACCTCGTTTAAATAGGCTATCCTATTTAAGCAAGCTTCCATACAATTGGTTATTTGAAATATGTCATTAAGGTCTAGATTATGGAACAAAATTATCTTAAAATTGATTGAATAAATCGCATTACTTTACTTCGGCATTCAATTTGCGCAACGTCGGAATTCATTTTTTTCGGAATTCAGTGGTTCGACGCTTCAACTTGAGTAGGCTTGAGATGAGTATGTAATAAGTAGAAACCGGTTTATATACAACATAAAAGCTTGTTATGCAAGCAAATATGTATGAAAAATGCTTAAAATATACGCGAAAATTGGTAGAATACGCAAAATTAAATGATACATTTTAGGAACACAAAAAGAGAGGAAAAGTAATATTTAAGTTTTTTACTTCAACATCAGCTCACAATTAGAATAAGTCCTGTAAAGTAAGGCATAGGGAACAGTTTGTCTTGGTATGGTCGTCTGAAGAGGAGAGATGAAACAAGTTGTTAAAAAAGTTATGAGTTTACATGTGGCTGAAAGGAGGGGAAGAGGGAGGCCAAGGAAAAGATAGATAGATTGTGTGAAAAGTGATATGAAAGAAAAGGAAGTTAGTGCTAGCGTGACGAGCGATAGAACAGAATGGAAGAAAAACGTGTTGTGCCTAGCGACCCCAATTAAAATGGGACAAGGGCAAGAAGATGATGATGATCAGCTCACAATTAGTAAATTATCCTTTGATAGGCAATATCCTCGTCAGCGAGGTCGTGAGCCGTAGTCCTTACCCCACAAGGGATGCCCTTAGCGTGTAGTCGCTTAGTTTTGAGTTTTTTATAAACCAGGCAGGGTTTACAAAAAACTCAAAACGGGCGCTTTAACTTATTAAAGCCGCCACAGACTAATTCGGTTAAGCAGATGACTACCTCAAAAGTTGTCCTGCGCGAGTCTACTCCCAAAAAAAATATCTGCAGCGTTAACCGTGTGCCCGTACGTCTACCACGTGAAGGTTGATGCCGCTGCCCACAATACGTGGCGTTAATTGGATGACCTCGCTAAACAGAATATGGGATTAGCTGGTCAGTTTGTTTGTTTGCGATAGAACCACCGTCACCAGCTGTGCGCCGGGTGATAACCGCAGCAAACAATGCTTTCTATTGTAAGGTTAATCGGTACCTTAGCGATCTCGTTTGCATCGATAAGTGATAAGCCTACTCGCTAACGTATTATTTATTTATTTATTTAATATTCATGCAACACAAAGTACATAAACACACAGTACACACACACAATACAGTTACCTCATATTTGAAAATGTATTTTCCGATTATACGTTGTGAAGACGATTTAGTACAGTCCCCAGCAAAATGCCTTACCATTTCTTTTGACTTAACAATTAAAAATTGGAGAATTACCAATGTTAAGATAGTGTTGCACCAAAAATACTTTATTTTTGATAACTTTTAGTAATAGGTACTAACTTCAAAACAGTTGGAATGAAAATACTATAAGTATATTTGCAACACCAAAAAGGTAAAGGAAAATAATAAAATCTTTTGAATTTTGCGCAATTGTCACATGTTTCATACCATATCCAATCATAGTGGGTTTCGATTTGAAATTTGATAGTGCCATTGAGTCGTGCTTATTATGATTTTTTCACATAATCATGTGAAGCAATGGGTTTTAGTACAGTATCGAAATGATAACGAGCAATAAAAATATGTTGCATGTGTTAGAATGGTTCATGTTTTTGATCTGAATTTTATTACATACGAGTATTATAAATGTTATTGAGTTAAATAATTATAATATACTAGCTTTTGCCCGCACGGCTTCGCTTCCGCTTTTACCTACTCTACCCTACAATACCGTACTCTACCGTACTCTACCCTACTCTACCCTACTCTACCCTACTCTACCCTACTCTACCCTACTCTACCCTACTCTACCCTACTCTACCCTACCAAACTTCACATAAACCATCTACTAAATAGTCCGAACAAAGCCTAAAAATTTGGTTTGGATAGGTGAGCCCGTTCTTGAGTTATAGCAATAACAACGAAAAGTGGCATTGATTTTTATATATATAGATTTAAATAGTAAACAGCTTAACCAAATTTCTACTAGTTAGTGTATTTTTCCATCCCTGCTTCAAATTTTTATCTTTATTTTAAATATTCGTTTTGTTTTTAAGTAGGTAGTCTTTTTTAGAAGTATAGATTCTTGCTATCCTCATCATAACCCATATTTTTTTTTAATTTATATCCTAATTTGCCTTATTTTTCTTTTATTTCAGAGAGCGATAGCTCAGCAACAACATGCTGCAGGTATGTCATTTATTTCCTCATTCATCAGCATGCCACAAAAACCACACTTTTAATGTTTGTTGATTCAATCACCTCAATCGCAATATAGCTCGGATGAAAGTTACACGGGTAGACCATGGCCTACACAATTAGACATACTAAGTTTCTATAATTTTCAGTTTTTATTTTTATTGTAATAAACTAGTGTATGATTACGATCCCACCTTATGGTAAGTAGTAACGCAATCGCTGATGGTGAGGCGCAGTCGTTTATTAAGAGCCTTTTCAGTCTAGCCTTGAAGACACCTAAATTGTAATTGGACGGGAACATAACATCAAGCAAATTTTTCCAATCTAAACGACAAGGCGAAACGCTTGGTACGGAGCATAGATATAAGGTACGGACCGTACAGGTTTCAACAACGTACACGCTGTGTAAATTTAAAAAAATCTGTACATTGATACAATGAAAATCTTAGTTGCTGTTGACATACGTATGCGACATCCACCGTATGTCTATTCAAAATCATATTAATTAGGTACCTTTCTTGCTGCAAGGTAATTTTAACTAACAACAAACACAACTTACTCAGTAAAACAGCTAGGTTCCCTACAATAAAGACGTAAGTGTACACTACGCCAGTTACATGAGATTTACATCCATAAAAATATGTACTTATTGAAATAGTAATAATAATAATTACTCCTCGGAAGAATAGTTGTGTGATCTAGTGGCTCTCTCCACGTAATGGGAAAAAGAATTTATGTTTTTTAATTTCTTTTTAGCAGGGACCGTTTTCGGTTACGGTATAAGGTTACGCTACCGGTATTACATACCGGTACCGCTTTATTTTAAAGGTACACCGAAACCGGTTAAGATTTGTGTTTACGCTATCGGTATAAAATAACGATACCGCTATTTTTTTTAGGTACCGTTATACCTTATTTAACCTTTATTCAACCGAAATAATTTCGGTACCGGAATTATTTCTCGTGAGAGTAGGTACCTATGACCTGCGACGTTGCCAGCTCTCGCGACAAGTGTATTGCGATCGGCGTAGAGTGCGCCGCGAAGCACGTTATATTACTGCCGCCGTGCCGTTCTGCAGTAGGTAAAAGACTGACTTGATACAACGAATGACATTGTTTGAAATAAGACAAGTTTCGACGGGGTTGTAGTACTGCATGAAGGTATGAATTTGGAATTTGATTATTGTAAGGTAAGTACTTAACGTCCAGTTTGACATAGGCCTCCCCCAAGTGTCGCTACAATGGTCTCATGCGTTAGCCTAGCGCGGGGAAGTTAGAGTCATTATTATCATCATTTCAGCCAAAAGACGTCCACTGTTTGACATAGGCCTCCCCAAGTGTCGCCAGAATGGACTCGTGCGTTAGCCTAGTGCGGGGAAAGTTAGCTTCATTATCATCATTTCAGCCAAAAGACGTCCACTATTTGACATAAGCCTCCCCCAAGTGTCGCCACAATGATCTCGTGCGTTAGCTTGGCGCGGGGAAAGTTAGCCTCATTATCATCATCATTTTGGCCAAAAGACGTCCACTGTTTGACATAGGCCTCCCCCAAGTGTCGCCACAATGATCTCGTGCATTAGCCTAGTGCGAGGAAAGTTAGCCTCATTATCATCATCATTTCAGCCAAAAGACGTCCACTGTTTGACATAGGCCTCCCCCAAGTGTCGCCACAATGATCTCGTGCGTTAGCTTGGCGCGGGGAAAGTTAGCCTCATTATCATCATCATTTCGGCCAAAAGACGTCCACTGTTTGACATAGGCCTCCCCCAAGTGTCGCCACAAAGGTCTCGTGTGTTAGCCTAGCGTTTTATAAACCGAATTGTTGATTCGTTTGTTAATCCGAACTGTTGAAATAATGTGTGCAAATTTCCTACAGTAATTTACACACATTGAAATAATAATAATAAGAAATACATAGATAGTACGTATACCAGTTTTCGAATAACATTGTTCGAGCCTTAGGTTTTAATTTTTTACCTATATGATTTTTTTTTATTACCCATTTTTTATTTTCAATAATAAATTAAACAAATTATAATACCTAACTAACTAACTTCTATAAGACTAACAATGTAACTAACCTATAACTACTAAATAAAGTATTTCAAAATAACTACAACTACTTAAAGAAAATTTAAAAAATAATAACCGACTGCACTAAAAAAACTACACTAAAACGATCAAAATAACTTTAATTTCGGAAGTAGGTGTTTGACAATTCCAATTAACCCAAACCCGCTTGGGTTACATTGTTTTATTATGAAGATCCCGTGTCCGCCCTACACCTTCTGGCTCCATCATCATCAGTTTGATAGTACCTTATAGCCAAAGTGCATCTCATGACAATTCTAATAAGTCCAAACACGGCTAGAATACATTGATTAGCTACGGAGTTCCAAAGCCTACCTTACAGCTTCATCATCATCAGATCGCTTTGATGAATCTATTTTCAACATTACACTAATTCATCAAATGTCACTTTTTGACTGTAAATGCGTAAGTCCTGATGAAAATACCAAAATAACTATATAGTTGCCTGTAATATTTGAGGAGTTCCCTCGATTCCTCAGGGATCCCATCATCAGAACTGGATTTTGAAAAAAATGGGACCATTCATATTTGTGGATTTACAGAGGTTTAAAAAAGTTCAAAATGAGTAGAACCTCGCCTTAAGCTTGTCAAAATCATAACTCTCCTTTGGCTTTGCCGTTGTCGGGTAAAAAGACAAACGCACGGAATCGGCGTAACGAGTGAAAACTGGCAACGGGCAGCCAGCCGCAGTACGACAAAAGAGCGCGGTAGTGGAGGTTTCAACGGGTACCTTAATATTAAAGGTTTAGGAAGCGTAAAAAATAACGGTACCGTTATTTTTCGGTAAAGGAAATTTTCGGTATCGTAATTTTTCAGTAGTGAAAAATAACGGTACCGTTATTTTGAGGTATCGAAATAAAAAGGTATGACGTCATACCGTTAACCGTTATAACCGATATTTTTTCGGTATGCGGTCCCTGCTTTTTAGTAAGTATCCGAACATATAATTTAATCAACGTTACAGCGGATATTTTTGAATAACAATAGTCTAATGAGCTACTCGTACTTTTTGGTTTAATTTGCTAAAATAACAAAGGGATGGGTGTGTAAACTTTTATGAGAAACATTTTGCTCAAAAATCAGTTTTACAGGATCAGGTAGATAGAGCGAATAAAACAGACGCATACAGTTTCCCTATCATCATTTCAGCCCTGGAGTACCCTTTTTTCATTCATACTCTCTATTCCGTCCCGTCACATGTAGGTGTCGTATGTTCTGTTTAAATACAGTGTGTACATTATATTAAACCTATGTAGAAAAACTAGAGGTATTTAAAAATTCTGTAAGTGCTTTGCTAATGCCCATTTGATGACTGGTTTACGAAAACTCGCAATTGCGAAAGAAAAACATCATCCCTTGACATAAAAAAAAGCTGAAAGTTTTCCTTCAAGCGTAAAACTCAAGTCCTTGAAAAGACCTTAGTTCGGTTGCCATAACAAAATTAACATTTAAAACTAAAATTCAGTTCCGATTTTATCAATTAATAATTAATTTATATTGCAGTTCCTTCTATCGATTCTGTAACAAAAATATTATGTGAAAAACAGAGCCTGAAAGTACTATCCCAACTTGACACAATTATGTAAAGTTGTTCAAAGTTAAATTAAACATTAATAAGGGCTTAACGAAGGCATTCGGTAAGAGAAGTATTACCACAAAAGAGTGGAATATTATAAAATGTCCGACAATTTTTCCTGACCTATTACATTACTTTATTGTCATTTTAAAGTTTATATTCTACCTCACGAATCAAGAGAAATGAAGATGAATTGAGAAATAAAGCCGTGTATAAATAAAAGTTTCAATGATGTTTTCTTAGTTAGTATTTATAGGCAGGCATTTGATCACCATTTCACCTGATGGTAAGCGATGATGTGGTCGACAGTTTGCCTACTCTTTGTGGACTTAAAGACCCCCTGATTGTAGCTATAAAAAAACTCAAGATTTCGGCAGGGAATTACACTCCTCAACTGTACCTAGGCACATTATGCACAATGTTTTTTTCGCAAAAGGTTTAGTTCGTAAGGGTGGAATATTTACCATCATTGGTGCATTGCCGTACATCTGGTGGTCTGATAATGGAACGGGCTTTGCGGAACCAAGTTATGCAATTCCAACTCAAACAATGTAATCCAAGGACACAACAAGAATAAACATGAATCCGTAATAAAAGAATAACTTAAGTACAATATTAATAAAATATGGCACTAAACGAGGGAAGAAAATCGTCTGCCATTCCACGAACAAATTGGATTTACCTTTGTCTTAATGCTCTTTTAAATCACTAATTTATATAAAACGTAGCGTAGTTACGCTGCTTATGTTTATTATACTGATTAGGTTTATTATTTTTATAAGGTTGTTATTTTATAACAAGCTTTTATTTAGTTTCACCTGTCCCGATGTTTGTCTGTAATCAAATCAAATTAAATTTAACTCATTTCCCGGTTACCGATTGAGCTGAAATTTTGCATGCATGTGTAAATCAAATGACAATGCAAAATTATTATGATGTGAAGTGATCTAATGATGGAACCGGAAGGTAGCTATAGTAACTCAGTAGTTAAACGACACAACCCCATCGAGTTTCGGCTCGTATGATTCGTCTTGACGAGTATTAATTGTAAGTATTATACCGTGCTATAAAAGCTTGCTATGAAAAAAATATTTTCATTAAAATCATATTTATTACTTCCCAAAGATTTTTCTTCTATATGGACAACTGATCCGTAGGTAAAATAAAGTGTTATATAGTATAATTATTATTTTCAAATAACCATAAAATAAAAGAGAATTGTAAACGATATTTAGGTACGCTGATATTTATTTTTTTGAGTAGATAATCTATTAGTAAAGATAAAAAAAAAACTATAAAACTTTTCAGCTTAAACTTTTAGTGATAAGACCGACCATTGTTACAACCTAATAATTTTACGCACTTACGCATTTTTTAAAGTGTACGATAAAGAATATCTATGTATCCATATACCGTATTTGTTATTCATTAATTTCTATTTATGATTAATGCAGAGGTAATCGCTCGTTTAAAGCGCAGGCCACACCGCCAGCTAGCGGGCGGGCGGGCTTGGCGGGTGGGCGAAGCGAACGAATGAAACTATACAAACTACGCGAAATATTGGCGAGCTAAACTATGGGGTTCACACCGAAAACTACGGACAGACGAGCGACTTTCGTCGATATATGACATACTAGCTTTCCGCCCGCGGCTTCGCCCGCGTGGAATACAGTTTATATCGCGCGGGCAGAGACCCGTGCTCAGCAGTAGAATTATATGTAGCCTATGTGTTATTCCAGTGTCTCTTCTACCTACCTACCAAATTTGATCTAAATCCGTTTAGTAGTTTTTGCGTGAAAGCGTAACAGACAGACAGACAGAGTTACTTTCGCATTTATAATATTAGTAGGGATTCATCGTTCACAAACTAAACACTACACTGCTATTCGAAAGACGAGCGTCGACCTAGTCTACTCGAAACGGGGAGGACGGGCGAACGAACCGGGCGCGCCAACGAGGTGAACGAGTAGCTTCGCTGGAATCGTCGGATATTTCGTTAGCTTAGCTCGTTAGGTTAGTCGGTAGCTCGCGGTGTGAACCGAAGTATGTAAAGAGGTGAAACGATGTTCGCCCGCTTAGCCCGCCCGCCCGCTAGCTGGCGGTGTGGCCTGCGCTTTACATGTTGCCGTATCAGAAGTTAGCACTGGAGCGGAGTCGGGGTGGATCGCTAGTCAAACATAAGACTCTCAAAAAACATTAAGTGTATAATATAGAAGCAAATAAAATGTCATTTCCGCGTAGCAGCCATTGAACACGTAGCTGTTACTAATAGTTCTTTGTTCGCTGTAATGTTTTCGTCGTACTCACGAACGGTGATTTGTGCAAGAGGGCTCTTCCCCGTCTATCGTCAATGAGAGCATTGTTAAAAACTTGTTATTTCAGCCAACGCAAGAGTTTCAGTAATTCCATCATTTACTCGTATATGTCACTTTTTCCAGGAAATACGTGGTTTTTTAAATCTAGAAAAAAAAAAAAACTAAATAGTTCATCATTCAGAATCACGATTAAATGTGAAAGGTTTCCAATTACACTTTCTTAAATTTTATAATTTATGATTAGGTACATGATGAAGGGCCAAAGTTCTTGGAAAAATGTTTTTTCCTGAACAAGCGTTCACGCGTTATCTCTCTATTTTCACGTGTCCTCTTTACGAGTATCAAGCATTGCTTTGGATGAAATATCTAGATTTTAAACCATCGTGACGATGATGGTCGTAACGACGAGAGACGACTCGGGAACGGCCCTCTTAACGGTATTAGGTATACAGGGTAATTGTAAAACCCTGGCAACCTCTCAGGACTATGACTGTTAAACAACGACTCTTGTTCTATAACCTAATACTGAGTAAATAGGTGTCTACTTTATTAAGTAAGTTCCAACGTGTAGTTCCTCCCGCCCCTGTGATCTAACACTGAAAAAAAAAAAAACAATGATTGATTTTACTAAATTCCGCGTAAATTTTATCATATTCGCAGGTTAATATGGTCCTACACACGAAATTGTTGATTATACCAAATAGAACTGGTTGATTATGTAAATCAACAAATGGATTTTGTTAAATTCACTCTTGTTATAGTAAAATTAACTATGAAAAGGGTTGACTATGGCAGTTCATTACTCAACCTACGCTACTTTATTACATTCAACAATTCTTTTTTTTCAGTGGACTATTCGTTTGGTTAGCCTCACCTGTCAGTGTCACTGACATGACTGAGGAGGCCTGTCGTAAACATAGCATGTTGTCTCGTCCCTGTTCACAATAGCGTGGTTCTGGCGTAAACGTCTTTTTTTACTATATTCATTTCTTTTCCAATATTGTCATGTAATCTTGTGTTCCCTTATTCATTGGGTGTAATCTCACTGTAGGTACTACGTATTATGTGTATGGTAAACTGTGCATACATACCACAGTCGGTACCGTGCCCCACCACCAAAAAAATTGAGCTTATTTCAACCGATCTGATTAGTGCTTAAGTCCTGGCTTCGCACAGGTAATAAATATAGTCTACTAGCTTTTGCCCGCACGGCTTCGCTCCCGCTCTTCCCTATTCTACCCTACTCTACCCTACTCGACTCTACACTACTCTACACTACTCTACACTACTCTACTCTACTCTACACTACTCTACCCTACTCTACCCTACTATACCTTACTCTACAAAACTTCACATAAACCATCTACTAAATAGTCCGAACAAAGCGTAAAAATTTGGTTTGGATAGGTGAGCCCGTTCTTGAGTTATAAAATAACAACCAAAAGTGGCATTGATTTTTATATATATAGATGTTTCTCAAGATGAATGTAGCTTTCCAATGGTGAAAGAATTTTTGAAATTGGCACACTAGTTTTTGAGTTTATTCATTACAAACATACATACAAAAATATAAATTTTCCCTCTTTATAATATTAGTGTAGATGATGGCGATGTAAACTATACAATGCAAGTTTAATGTAAGAGTTTATGTAATTTTAGAAGCGTGTGCTTAGTGGGATACGATATCGAATGCTGGTTTGCCCTAATTAGAATAAAATAATCAATGATTTTTTTCACTATACCTACTAATGAAAAAAATTCAATTTAATGCGACTCAACTGAAATTACGTAGACAAACAGGTAAAACAAAGCGAAATAGTACACCGATAAGGTCAATCAATCATATACCTATTCATTTTGAAACGATCGCATTCGTTTGTAATTATGAGCATGCTCGTTTGCTGAATACTGAGCAGAGATAGGTATTGAAAGGCAGGCGAAATAAAGACCTCCTTATCTCGGAATTGGAACGTGCTACGAAAAATAATAAAAATGCTTTTTTATCTGCCATACATAGCACACAAAATACTATATGTTTCATTATAAAGGACAAAATTTGAGATCCTTTTAATCAAGGTTGAAAAAGCAGCCTGGACCTCTTACAAAAGTGTTGTTAAAATTTTTTTGGACAGTAAAAATCTGATAAATTACATAGAGTTTGTTGAAAATCTATTGCAAAAAAAACATACATTCAGCCGAACATAGAACCTCCTCCTTTTCGAAGTCGGTTAATTATGAGCGTATGGATGTAAATATGTCACTATAAATTTAGTTTTAGCAATCCCATTTAGAAAAATCTTCTTAACAACTGTTAAAAAATACTGACGTGTTGGATTTTTTTAATATTATTTCCGAGTTGTAGATAGTGATACCAAAAGTAACGTAACCATATATATTCCATTTCAAGGTCAAAAATCATGTAAACTAGTGTTAATCACACCATTAAAAATCATGTAAACTTGAGAGCGATTTAGCAGATTTTATTCATATTTTTTTAAAGTGTTCAAATAGTTTGTAAAGTGTTCTTACGAAAAGAGATTTAAGGAAATTGAGTAGAAAATTAGAATAATTCGGAAAAGTTCGACTATTTATCTAACCTTCGCAGTCGCACGTTTTTATAATAGGCTGGCGATTGACCATTGTCACACCTGGTAAGCTTGACGTGGACGATGATGAAGCACGCTTGCGTAGAAGTAGCCTATTCAAATGTTCGCTTGACTTAAAGTCCCCTAGGTTGTAGCTATCAGGAATCACAGACTCCGGCAGGAAATTCCACTCTATAACTGTACGCACAATAAATTTATTGCCAAAACGCCTTGCTCGTAAGAGTGGAATGTCCAACAAAATCGTTTGATGTTGATTTACAGTCCCAGGTACGAAAGCCTATTCCGTCTAATCACGGTAACTAACAAAAGATTGACCGTTTATTTGCTTAGACAACAGTTTACATTACTTGTTAGGCACTGAAATGAACAAACACGCGTTTAATTCTGGTGATCAAACATAACATGACTAGCCGTGCAAACATAGTATTGTAGGTCATCTACTGTATCAACAAACAAATTCTGTTGTTTCTTGCAATTTATCAATGTCTGTTAGCAATACTGATATCTGGTTATGTGTGCGTTGCATTATAATGCATAGCATTTGATACTTAGCCAATATACACGAATCCTGCACATTGACAGACTTGCGAGGCATACAAAGTTTCAATACTTTAGTATCTACATATTTCGTGTAATTTTCCTTGATGTGGGACTTTTTATAGAAGTTACATTTTTATCTAATTGAATAAAAATACAATGTAGCTTTCTTATAATAGACTTACGTCAATTATCTATTTCGTTCTGTATTGTAGTTATAACTATTCGAATTAAGAATAAACCCGATATACTTAATAATTAAAACCTGTAATAAACTATCACATCATATTTTAATTGGAAAATATTTGAGCACATGTAGTACTGGCTGCTGTCGGCGGCTTCGCTAGCTGGAAAGTATAAAACTGTCCCAAGCGAACATAACCCCGGAATACCATGCCTATGTTGTTTCAACACTGAAAAACGCTGTGATATTCTGGGGCAACGGGACTTAGTCTTTAAAGCGCAAAGAAGATTCGCGCATCTGTATTCCTGACTCATGTGATTCCTGACCTCATTATAAAACAATTAAAGAGATTGACCTTTCCATCCATTAATATTTATGAAGTCAATGAAAATCTATTCGGTAAACTTAAATTAAAAAGACATTTATGTTAAAAATATCTAACATACCACATAGAATTCAGATTGACAAAAGTTTCTTTGGTATGGCCACAGACTAAGTTACAAGTAGATACAAGGTGGGGCTTCAAAAATTTACAATAATATAATAATATAATATATTCCACAACTATCACACAACGCCGTCTAGTCCCAAGCTAAGCAGAGCTTGTGTTATGGGTACTAGACAACTGATAAACATACTTAAATATTTCTAAATACATACATATTATAGATAAATTACACCCAGATATTTAAGAATTACACCCAAAATATACCTATTGATTGACATTTTGAGCACTAAGAAACTTCCAATATTTAAATATAAATTACGTAATTTCTTAATCGATAAAACAAAGATCCGGAATTTCCTAAATGATTGAAAATTTCGCCTTCCTAATGTTAGTGTAAATACTGGATTTTCAACTGAAATTAACAGTGGGAAGTCCAGTATTTAACCCATAGTAATTAAACGTTATGACCGTTTTGGGGTTCATTAATTTAATCAGCACATTGCCGGAATAAATGGCAGACAGCGGAGAAATGACAATGAAAGTATGTATACATCCTTTGATTCACCCTTTGATTTTATAGATCTCATAGGAAAAAAGGAAATCAGAAGGCCAGTTTAAAGGCACTGAAAGTACCTTTTTAGAGATAGCGAACAGAGAGAGAGAACAACTTTAGATTAAGAGATTGTATGAAAGTGAGTGCGTAGCAACCCGACAACTTTAAGACTTTTGTCCGGCGAGGGAACTATCACCCTTTCCCTCTTTATTTTTAATGAAATATGTATCCACAAATTGTAATAAAAATAAACAAAACTATTTTTGTAATTATTATGACAGTGGCTTTTAACTGAGTTTAGGGCAAAATAGGAAAGTAATTACAATGTATAGTGGTGAAGCTCTACTAAATTGAACTAATCGCAATAAGTATCATTAGTGAATTTGGCCTTAAGAATTACTTCTGTACCATGGGGGCGTTCACAAACATCAAACACATATATAAAATTCAGTCTATGATTAGTGCTGAAGTTGGTGACATGTTCCACGCTACAGATCATGATATTACGTATTCATTTTACATATTACGATGTTAAACCGTTTTATGCTTATCATCAATAATAATCAAATAATGTCAAGAATATTCAGAAGAAAATATAGCAATAAATCTCATTTGATTTCTTAATTAATTTGGAAGTAGTTGCAAAGCTGCAAAGTAGCTACAGAGGATTAAGACAGATTGCCCGAGAGCCGCGATAATTAAACCATCAGAAATTGTTCAAGAAACTGCAAGAAGAACTAATTAATTAGTATCAAGTCTAGAGATAAGGCTGATTAAGTGAAGTCGAGAAATAGTATAAAAATCTTTTTTATCTCCCCATCTCGGAAAGAGTATTTTTGCTCTTCGATATCTGAGAGCAAAAGCCGTTTTAATTCTCAAGAGAGATAAAGTAAATTGAATTTAGTACAGCGCGTGCACTATGTTTATGAATTCAAAACATTAATAAACCTATGTACTTCTACCTCAATGATACCAAATTTGTCATACTTATAACTTTTTTTTTAATTGGTTAAATACTCAGACTCAGGACCTCCTTGGTGTACTTCTTTTTGCTTTTGTCACAAAAAAAAATTGCAATTCGGGAATTATAGTTTGCACGGAACCCTCAGTGCGCGTGTCCGACTCGCACTTGCCCAGTTTTTTTTTTTTGTTATTATGTGTACAGTTTTTTTTTCCAAAGGCGCTCGATAAAGATATTCAAGTTAGTTCAAAATTAAGCATAGTAGGTACATCGACTCGGAAGTCGGCGTACCAAGCTTAACATACGAACTTGAAAAAATATACGTTGCTTAAAAAGAATTACTGCATAGCAAATTGATCGAAGTTCGGAGCGGTCTACATATTTCGACCGTAAGTACCTACTGTTAGTTTCCTACTTAGTCTGTACCTTTGAAATCTGATGGAAGGGTAAAACTGTTGAGTACTGTCAAACCGGGTGAATGGGAACGCAGGGGTGAATAGGAACAGCACTTTGATTATAGTTTTTTCATTTTAGTATATATTTTATTTTATAAAAACAGCAGTATACAATACCATAATATCGGCATTTAGTCAATAGAAGTAACATACACTATTAACGAACTTATTCATAGATTAAACAGTAAGTATGTATTTATATTATTGACTAGCGGCCCGTCCCGGCTTTGCGCGGGCAATAAATATAGCCTATATTACTCAGGGTAAATGAAGCTTTTCAGTGGTCAAAGAATTTTAGTCTGTACCTTTGAAATCTGATGGAAGGGTAAAACTGTTGAGTACTGTCAAACCGGGTGAATGGGAACGCAGGGGTGAATAGGAACAGCACTTTGATTATAGTTTTTTCATTTTAGTATATATTTTATTTTATAAAAACAGCAGTATACAATACCATAATATCGGCATTTAGTCAATAGAAGTAACATACACTATTAACGAACTTATTCATAGATTAAACAGTAAGTATGTATTTATATTATTGACTAGCGGCCCGTCCCGGCTTTGCGCGGGCAATAAATATAGCCTATATTACTCAGGGTAAATGAAGCTTTTCAGTGGTCAAAGAATTTTTTAAATTGGGAAATTAGCTTTTGAGTTTATTCATTACAAACATACACACACAAAAACAATTTTTCCCTCTTTATAATATTAGTGTAGATTTCTATCAAAACCACCGATTATATTACAACTAAAGAATAAATAGGAGTACATACATTCTGTAAAAAAATGTTAATTAACGCGAAGATCCCCTTCAATCTTTTGTTCCCATTCACCCCTGCGTTCCTATTTACCATATTCGACTGTAACAGAAAAGGGAAGCACACAGATATATAACGTCATCACTAACTCAATGCAACAAGAGGTAGCAAGATTTTTGTTGTTAGCCAAAATTAACATGGAAACATACACAATGGTGCAGTGCCTCCTTTTTTTATTTGGTTAATAAGCGACTTCTAAGCTCAGTAGTATTTTTAAACCTAGCTTGATGAGAAACTAGAATGCATCATAAAAAAAACATGTGATCATGTTTAAAACTCTAATTTAGCTGATAATTACAATAATTTACTAAAAATATGATATTTTCCAACATGGGCAAATCTTTTATCATATGTATGTTATAAGTGCAAAAAATATGGCGTTGCCTGTAAAAAAGAATTTGCAATGTTTTAGCATGTTACTGCCATTTTGCAGAATGCTGTTTTTTCATTTTGCACCCGTCGCATCGGCTTTTTCGTTTGTAAATGGATTCCCTCACCCTCACCCTCACCCTATCTGAATGTGTGCTTTAAAATTTCGAATCTCTATGTTAAAATCGGATCAACTGTGAGGCAAATTGGAATGACAGGCACTACTTCTATCCCGAGTGGAAACATGAGTATTTGCTGTTTGCAGCTACCTACTTTTTTATTTATTATTTCTAATTTCAATGAGTATAAATAAAGTCTGCCGACTTATAATAAAAGCATTAAAATTTGGCAAAATATCACCTTATTATTCGTTGCTGTTTTCGTAGATTGCTGCTAGCGCCGGTTTTACGTGGATGCAAATTATAAACACAAACTTTCACCGTTTTTTTTTGCTCTTTCAACAAGATACGTTGCATGGTTTTTAATTGGGGTCAGCGGAAAAACAAAGAGACTATATGGAAAGAGACTCATAATACCGAGATATGTATACAGATGAGGTTCGCTTTTTACGTGAAAAAGAGTGCTTACAAAACTACACTAATTAACAATACTAGTGGGCTGAATGTGGATTACTCCATATACCTATTATATACCACTTGTAGGAGGCATTTTATTCAACGCACTCAATTAGGCTGTTATGTGGCCGGCCTTTGTCATAATTGACATTCCAATTCCAATAATTAACCAATTATATTCATTCAATAATTGGCGGTCACCCAATAATTAATATTTTTCCACCTCTGAATTCAGAAAATATTTGATTGAAAACAAATCCGCTACGTGCTTTCTACAGTATTCATTTCTGGAATGTTTGTTCATCAAAAAGCAATCAAGTCTCGTTGATTAAACGCTTACCTATCATATTTAAAATAGGTTTTAGTTTTAATATTTTCTCTTTTTTTCTTATTGAGATTAGAGACAGTTTGGACATCACTTCACTTTTGGTCTGCCAGATGGGTATCAAATCAGGGTGACTTTTATTTTCATTGACAATCTGTTAGGGTGTCAAAGTACTCCTTAATAATATACCCTCTTCTACAAAGAAATTTTAAATACTTTAGCAGAGCTAGAGTGCAACTGTACTTTTAACCATTTTTTATGGTGGGAAAATTATCTAATGACAACCGCCGCTCTTGGGCGGAGCGAGAGATAGTGTTAGACTCTTACTGAGTAAAAACTCACCACGTTCCTTCAAGCCTTCATACCGGGGCTCGAGCTATCTTTCGAAACTGACCCTGGCCCCAACTTTTGACCCCTGACTGTCCGTCATCATCATCATCATCATCATCATCATAACAGCCGAAAGACGTCCTCTGTTGGACATAGGCCTTCTCCAAGCGTCGCCACAACGACCGGACTGACTGTTCATACTACCAGCTTTTTTTGTATCAGAAATAGGAAAAAGTGTTTTACTAAATATAGTTGAAAGTATATTCCGAAACGGCTAGACCGATTTTGGCGGAGCTATCACATCTGATCTTATAATGTCTAACTAAGAGACTTTTATTTTTTTTTAATAATTAATGGTCCTGCACAAATAAAAACTTCTTGAAATTGTAACTAAATGACTTTGTTCTGTTTTATGAGTCTAACGCAGGCAAGTCGCGGGCACCAGCTAGTACATAATAAAATGAAAACAATACTATGGCAGCTAAACGAAAGAAATCTTTAATCAAAAATAATAATTTGTTTTTTTAAATGTAGTACCATCCATCCACAATATTGCAACAAAACAGTGCAAATAAATTATACTACTCTTTACTCTTAGGGCCTGCGAACACTTGAGACAAGACGTATTAGACAGAACTGTCTGAGACGTCTCAGACCAGTTTTAGACGTCTCAGACAAAAGGCTAGGGCTGTTGATAAAATATCGATATTATCGCAGTACTCAAACAGCTGACCATATAAACAGGTATTTGTAAACCTCTTGAGAAATATTGGTACTGTTTGGTACGCAGAAATGCTTAATAAAAATTGGAAGAATAATTTCTGAGAAAGCTACATTTTCATACATTTATGATTCAATTTGTTTAATAAATACCTATCATGAGTTACAAATTGAGTAAATTATTTTTGAACAAAACATGTAAAAATTGCTGGTATTTTAAGTATTATATTTGGCTGTTTTTATTACTTTGATTATAGTAGTTTAGTTAAAAGACTATTAGAATATCACAGCATGTCAAAGTGTTAAAGATTTATACCCAAATTGGGTATTTACCCGGTAAATACCCGATGAGTTTTTACCCACCGCCCATCTCTAGTCGTAGATATACTTAATGGTTTTGTCTAAGACGTCTTGTCTCAAGTAAGTGCAGGCCATTAGGGCCCTCGTCTAGTGCGACTTTTTGTGGCGTTGCTGTAGCGCGTTCGCATTGATACAGTCGCGATGAAATGGTTTAAAGACATATTATATCAATTGCTTGTAACGTGAAGTAAAATGCAGATGGCCAAATACATTTAAGCGGTAGTATTCGATAATAATATAAAACAGCCTACGCAAACAGAAATTAAAAATATTTTTTTTTTTTTTAGTCTACTGTGCACACTTATGACTCAAAATCCTTCGCAATCTGTATTTTTGAAGTATCTTCATATGACCAATTTTATTTTAACTTCTATTTATCTTCCTGGACCGCTTAACCCAACATGTTGCACAACTCCCCGATTTGTTCCATTTTTAAAGAGGTCAGTGGGGAACGAATTCGTATCTGAATCATTTAATATTTTATATCTAAAATGAGGTCATACCTTTCCTCATGACGATTTTCATATCAGAAAGATCAAGGACATTTCAGTTGCTTTAGTGATATCGTAACTTTGAATCAAGTTCAAGTGTGATTAGCTATATTATATGCCAGTTTTCGTCCTAATCAATATAACAAATATAGCCCTTGTTTCTCAAGCTCAGAAATTATAAACAAATTCAGAATAACTTTTTTAACCGACTTCGAAAAGGAGGAGGTTCTATGTTCGGCTGAATGTATGTTTTTTTTTTTTTTTTTTTGTATATATGTTCACCGATATTTCGGTCAATTGTGGACCGATTTCGAAAATTTTGTTTTTTGATTGAAAGGTTATGCTTCCAAGTTGGTCCCATAGAAATATTTTTATGATCTGATCATGAACTTCGAAGATATGGAACAGAACTCCTGATAGAATCATAGCAGAATTGTCGTAATAAGTGAAATGGCTTTGTTTATATGTGTAGTCGATGACTGACTCAAAGAAAAGGGGGAGGGGGTAAATTCATGTAATATTTACCGTATTTGGGATTATAAGAATCGTTATGAGATGCACTCTGGCTAGAAGGTAATTTATGTTTAGCTGAAGGGTAGGTACTTTTTAGTGGTGCTACCATAACTAAAAATTGAAAAATAAAAAACTTTTTACAAAAAAAAATTAAACCGACTTCAAAAAGCACAAAATAACTTTAATTTCGGAAGTCGGTGTTAAATAACGAAGAGACAAGATTAGGTATCTATTATAGAAACACCGACTTCCGAAATTAAAGTTATTTTGTGCTTTTTGAAGTCGGTTTAATTTTTTTTTGTAAAAAGTTTTTTATTAATGTGTTTATTAAAGGTCGTCAAGGTTTAAAAAGGGCTATTCAATCTATCTTCAACGTTGGCCTTTGCCTCTGTTGACGTTATAGGTCAACGGTGCATCAACACGACATTAGTATTTCCTGACTGATCGGATATCGGTGTCAGGAAAAGATTATTCTCTCGTTTATTTCCGATATCCCATGACTGTGACCAACACTTTCATTATCGTCTACGTTTTTATTTGATTTTATTAATGCTGAAGATCCTACTCAAATCACTCTTCGTAACTTTAATTATAGTATCTACTTTACAATCAATATATGCAAACCTTCTATGCTAATAGAACTAAAGTTTTTATTATGTTGCTAAGTATAGGTATTGAGTTTTTCAACATAAGGACTTTAGACCCATCGTTTTCGTTCACGATTGTAAGACAGACACTTATCGTATTGGTCATACGTACGTATAGTCAGGCTACCTCACGAATTGACCGCCAAAATTATTGTATAGTTAAATTGATAATAAGACTATAAAAGTGGTAGGCCACTAGGCCCAAGTGACATCAGCGGCGGGCAAACCAAGGCCAACGTGCATGTTGCGTCGGTTAGCGCGGGAGGACGGAGTGCCGGTTGGTGGCGGCACTCTGCGAGGCGACGTGAGAGGCGGCGGCACTCGGGCCCGTAGGTCGTGTGCCACGCGCTCCGGCCCGCTGCTCAACGACGCACGCCGCGCGTCTTCTCTAATGCCCTCTCGTTCCCACTCTCTTTACTACCTTATTCACTAAGTTAGTGTTCCCACGTCTGTCGCGAGTGAGTGACGTGTCGTGCGCGACGTACACATACACACGATAATAATACGATACAATGAACTGTGAATATTTATTTTCGATGCACATGAGCGGCACATTGTGTTAAATCGTCCATGAACGGTGCGGATGTGGTTACTAGGTTTACTTCACTTTGTTTGATTCGATCTCGGCGCAGCCGGTGCCACGGCGTGGTGTTTACGTTTTCTGTTGTGGCACATGGTGTAAGCTCTCGTATACAACTTCTTGCCGTGTGTTTGCTGGCGCATTGCGACACATGTTGTAAACAACATTGTTTAGCTCACAACGTAACAGGTCCGTAGGCACCGCACGAAACCGCGCCAAGTGCCATCATCATTGTTTTTCTTATTTTTCCTGATGTACGGTAAACACATTTTATCAGCACCTTCCGCTTCTATCAGTAAAGAACAGGTTCTGATAGATAAACATATTTAAAACAGGCAAATGTGAATATAGCTAGATTAAGTTTGATAAATAGTTTACAAAAGTTACTTAATAAATTTCAAAATTACTGATTAAGTACCTAGCTAATTAAACTTAATACCTAAATCAATAATAAAATATTATAAGTACCTATTTATTTGTTTATGCTAACTTTTGTAGTACAAAAACAATTTTTCTTTAAAATTTTTATTAATTTTGTTTATTAACTAAATAACTCCCTTCATAGATATAGGTATTCTACAAAACTTACTAAAATTAAACTTAGCTCAAACAAAAAAAAAAAAAACGATGCGTTGAAGTGTTCATGTAAGGGCATTTAAAAGTCACGTGAAACTTAAAAAAGGTGGACCAATAAAAAGGCACGTCCAGAACAACGAATAAAATGCCGAAAAGTAGAGAGTCAATACAAGCTAAAAGTTGCTGGAAAACTACCGAAGTGCCAATAATATTCACTGTTTATCCAGCCTCTTCACATCGCCTCAAACCAGCGAACAAACAGACAAATAAACGTACAGAAGCAATAATACAAACACAAAGTATCGTTTAAATACCATACAAACGTTTATAAGCGAAGAGGATATATTATTTATTTTTAATTCGCGTACGCAAAATTTCGCAATGAGATGGATCTTTCGGTATACTTTTAGACCAGTGCTGAAGCCGTTGAAAATGGTAAAAAGTGAAATAAAATCATAGTAGGATTAAACCTATTGGAAAAGGAAGAGAATATAACAAAAATGAAAGGAAAAATAAATTACGGGCGATCTGAGGTCGGGAAATGGATGGGTGTGCGTTTTTAAGGGTAAAAACAGTTTATCTCGATTTTCGACATAACTACAAGTCCTATGTAAAAAAGATAAATTGCAAAGTTGTAGATAATAAAAAGATCTACAACTTTTGTATTTACACTTTTTTTCACATAACCTCAAAATGTATGTGAAAAATTCAAATAACTAAGTTTTTGGTTTTTTATTTTTATCTTTTACAAAAATTATTATTTTTCGGAGAAATTTAATGAAAACTTACCTTTTTATGTCCCAAATACACTGTAATTTTTTTGATTAAAAATATTTATTTTTTCACCTTCATTTTGACTTAATATCGAAAAAGAACCCTAATTTTCAATCGAAAATTCTCACGTCAAAATATCTCCTTTTTTTAAAAATTCGCTAACGTTTTTGTTCGTTAAAATCTCTAGTTTATGATGGTGTAAAAAAAAATATCATTATTATGGTCAAATTTCTCATAAAAACCAAAAAACTCGAATCCAAAAATCTTTTTCATAATCATTACCTTTACTATTAACTGATTTGATTGTTGATTATAATAGTATTTTCGATATTAAGTCAAAATGAAGGTGAAAAAATAAATATTTTTAATCAAAAAAAATACAGTGTGTTTGGGACATAAAAAGGTAAGTTTTCATTAAATTTCTCCGAAAAAGAATAATTTTTGTAAAAGATAAAAATAAAATACCAAAAACTTAGTTATTTGAATTTTTCACATATATTTTGAGGTTATGTGAAAAAAGTGTAAATACAAAGGTTGTAGATCTTTTTATTATCTACAACTTTGCAATTTATCTTTTTTACATACGACTTGTAGTTTTGTCGGAAATCGAGATAAACTGTTTTTTACCCTTAAAAACGGCCACCCATCCATTTCCCGACCTCAGATCGCCCGTAATTTATTTTTCCTTTAATTTTCGTTATATTATCTTTCTTTTCCAGTAGGTTTCATCCTACTATGATTTTATTTCGTTTCAAAAATCATCGACCCTGGTCTATTTACTGTATTACGAAAATGTCGGATGTGTATTTTTACTAACTTTACATAAAAAATAATCACTATGTCGTCAATGCAAAGTAATCAAGTATTTGTAACGGAAACAATTTTTGGTGTTCAGCTTGCAATTTTACCTCGGTTACATAAAAATGCTTACGTCTCACAGGTGTCATTTTAATTCAATAGGTAGCAGAAACTAGCTAACGATGTTATTCCGATTGTTATACTTTGGCACGTATAATTCCTGAAAACCGACAATGGCATTGAATTAGAGTTATCTACTTAGCTGTTTGTTACTTTATGTGATTATATTGTTATTACCGCTGTCGTCGTTGAATCCTAAATCGATAAACACAATCGTTTCAATTCACATATTTCGATGTAGGTAGTTATTAAGCAAAAACTGACGAAAGAACTCTTTTTGGCGGGTTTTTGTAATATTTATTTCGTAATCCGGTTTATATTAAGTAGGGACCCAATGATAAGCTCTTATCACGCGATGTGGCTAAATCATGACTTATCATACCAATGTTTGGTGAAATTCTTGATAATTTTGTATGCTCTGTTTAGGAATGGCGAAACTTTAGACTCGTATCTTTTTATCGAAAACTATTATTACGTGGTCTTAAAATGTCCAGGCAAACCTATATCCTTAATTATCTTGTGAAATGGGCCTTACGGGTAGTGCCTACTGTCCCCAATTTAGATATCTGAACCATTTTAAAGTAGAGATTCTCCGCACGATTAGCCGCTTTAATTAAAGTTCCACATCAATCTGTCCCGCGTCACGGCCATGTAAGAACCTTTATATTCTACTTTAGTTAAAATTTAAATTTGCCAAAGCCATGGGACATACCTACACTAACATAATTTCAACTTGTTTCGATTATTTTATTTTCTGTTTGCTGCCATAGTACGAGTAGTTGACCTCTTGGAGTCTTGGCTGTGTCCTTAGCCTGCCATTTACAATTACATAGACATTGAAAAATATAATAATATCCACATTTATGTCGTTTTCAAGCAATAATTAAAATAAGGATTTGTGTTCTCAAGTGATTAATTAAACAAGGAAGTTTTGTGACCTTTCTCAGCAGTCGAGCTAGATGGTCCCATAGATAAATATAATATTTATTCTAAATGTTCTTATAAATATAATATAATGCTAGTTTCGGTCACAACATAACCGGTTCAAGTTTTATTATACCTTAATATTATTATGAATTTGATTTAAGTAGGTATGTGAAGCAAACCGGTGGCGCCATGTGTAAATCTGCTTAACAATTAACTTCACCGACTAGGTACTCTGTATAAAAATATATCAACATAAACATTAGACTTGGGTAATACGTTTTATTTAAATACAAATACAAAATGTTTTTTTTCAGAACCAAGTAAACAAATCTATTGTTCGACCTTGAACATTGTAATTGTGGTAACTGATAACGTTATAACACTTAGTACCTATTCATTAATATTTCCTTGTTTTCTATTTGGTCACGATCACCTGATATTTCGGTGCTTACCTAAATACAGCGGACAAACTTTTTTAGTAAAAAAACAACATGCTATTTTATCGATGCCATTAGATATCAATAAAAAAATAATTGCTGCAACTAAAAATTAAACACTATTGTTGCCAACGGAAATCAGTTTTATTATTGGTTATTTTATTAAATAAAATTTTATTACTAACATCACCAAAAATTAAGTAAACAGGGCTTAGTTTTCATGTGTTGTTAAAAATAATTTGCCCTAACAACTTTATTAATTCCGATAAGTCGGTCTTGATTCAATAATAATAATAATATATTTATTTGCAAAAAACATGGTATGCGCATAGAACGAACATGCCAGTCGTCACGTTCGCAATGCAGCGATTCCGCCATGGTAAAGAAACTTGGCACGCACCGAAGGTGACCCCATGTCCCTAACCTTACGCATGCGTCCTGTTCCAAACGCCTGTGTTCAGTGCGTCCTGTCCTCAAGGTCTCGCGCGGTCCCGCTCCGCCACAGTCATGATCACGAACCCTCTAAGTAGGGAACCGCGACCTTGGAAGTTGTTAAACCTGTTTTATCCCCTTTCGGCTACGCAGTAACGCAGCTGTATCCTTACCATGAGTTACTATCGAAAAACTGCACCGTCTTACCGTAGTCGATATCGAATAAACGTGTTTCGAAATTCGTACCATGGGTCGTACGGACTCGCTAGCCACAAAAACCTCATAGTAGCTAACTTCATACTTATGTTTGCTCTCTTTCTAGCTACAGTAAAAGACAGAGTAAGACAGATAGACTTAGAAATCCTACCGAAATTTAATTAATGGTTTGCTGTTGTTACTTTTTGAATGGGAAAAATGGAGAGCTTTGCCAGTACTTAATACGCTGACTTCCATGTGCGTAAAATAACAGTGAAAAGTGGTATTTCGATTATGAAATGCATGTACTTATAAAAGTAAGTTTTATAGCCTTATTTCTAACACACTTCTAGTTTTCTTCAATTCAAGTGTTACTTTTTGTGTAGATTTCAAATCTGAAACGCTATAAACCCTTACAAAGACCACACAAATGCTGCAAAACCTCTTTATTGAGCCTTTATTCTTTGATGAAATTATTTTCACTATTACAATAAGTGCCTTTCGTACTTATAGTAGCTTGGAAATTTATTTTGAGGCGTCATTCGTCTTTATATTCAGCCGAACTTAACATACCTATCCCACGTTAAATAAGTTTTACCAGACATATTTATGCACATATAAATGAAATATTGTTTTACTCGAGACTTTACAAAACTTTCTCCCTTCAATATGCTAGTTAGTTACCTTACTATTGTAGTAACGGTTTGCTTCGATAGCGCCTGTCAAATTTGTTACTCATGGTACCGATTTTCTAAAGGAAACTACAAAAAACTTTAGTCGCTAGCGAGTTCCTACTCGATACGTTTTTTTACTTGATGACTCATACTACCGATTTTGGTTCTGCAAGTGACTGCTAGAGGCGCTGAAAAATTTGCCATACAAAAAAGTTACGGTTTCGATATCGAGTAGCGATGAATACTATTGCTTTAAACTCATGGTAGAGGCACATATGTGTTCTCTCGCTTAAGTAATAAAAAAAAAAAATACTTGGCCGCTAGATTCTACTTACTTATATTGTTGTAGCTCTTAGTCATTTTGGTTTTTTTCGGGCCAATGAACTCAAATTTACACACCATTTCATTAAGACAATGATGATGCCGCACCTCCCGCGCTAAATATTTCAGCTATAATAATATCCTTTGATGTTGCTAGCCCGAGATCTGATCAATATTCATTGAAGATGAAGGTGCCAAAGTTTGGATTTAGTGAAGTTTAAATAGACGCTAGACGATAATATAATAGTATACAAAATGCATGGTATCACGCATTTTTTTCATAAAAACCATCGGGAATCTACCCCTCCTTTGGAAAAAGATGACAGCAGCAGTGACAGCTGGTATTCTACTCTAAGTTCAACGGATTCACGAAATGTCCTGGCAAGTGAAGGCACTGCATCATCATCGACTGCGAAACCCATTCCTATTAACCCCAGAGGCTCTAGTGCCCAGCGCAGTATCAGAGCTAGTTCTGGAAGCCCCTATGAGTTTGCATCGAGTCCCCGCGACCGTTACCCGAACTTTGCGAGTTATATTCGTGATGTTATGGAGAGAGGCTCCCCCACGCAGCATCACTACCATACCCATCAGCCAGACTACAGACGGCAGCGTGGTGAAGGGGATCGCCATCAGCTCAGCGCCAACACTTACCATGCGCCTCGAAATGACTACAGAAATTTCGTATCACCTCTTTATAATGATGTTATGGACGACATTCAAGAAAACGAGTATAGTAAATGCGAACGTTATGGTGAAATATCCAGTTCAAAATTGACCCATAGGCATCGTCACGATAACAAAAGTTTTGCTCAAAAGTTAGCCGAAAGTGTAACTGGCAAAGAGCAGTCCAAAGAAAGCAAAGACGACAAGAAAGAAAAAAATGAAAGGCGAGGTTCAGGGTCAAGCAGCAGCGGACATCGGCACAAGCACCACACGATACAAGAATTGATTCGAACGTTTGGTAAAAAAGTGGGGCAGTGGCGGCACGAGACTGGGGAAGGTCGGCGAGGCTCTTGCGCTATTCCGGCCGCCAGTACCGACGAGGCTCGTGCTATGGACAGTGATGAGTTTCGCTCACGATCTAAATCGCTCGATGGTGATCACTCGCATAAAATACTAAGGCGGCACGTGCTCGAAGATTGCGGCGCGACCTACCAGATCTTCGACGAAATATTAAGAGAAGGTAATTGTATCTTTGTCTGTTCTATGCTTTACTGGTACATTTAGATCATCCTCAACTAGGAATCTCTGATCCAAAACATGTAAAGAACTTCTAATACTTATATCTTCATATGCATTTTACCTATTTATAAAGCAGATACAGTATTAAGAACCTTTCCGTAAGCGGACAATAAAGTGACATTAGTAACAGGGCAGCGTGCATAAAATAATTAATTCTTACACTTCGTTTCCTTCGTTTGATTTTGAGGTCATTCGCATTTACTTTACGTCATTAAAGAGGAGACAAATACTCATCATTTATCTGATTTAGATTTATTAGCAGTTTTTGTGTAATGCTCGCTCTGATTCGCGTCGAATAGTACTTTCACAGCACAATTTCTTGTGGTTTTATGTTTGATGCCGTTGAATGTAACATAATATTTACACGCATTCTTTTATGGAATTAATTCATGAATCCCCAAGCGACCACCGGTGGCCGCGCATCTTACTATTGTGTCTCTAATTGACGGTATCTGAAGGGTTAATATGATATTATTATAGAATCAATGGCTCAGTTATTCAGCTTCGAATCACTGGGTAAGGTATATTTGGTTCTGATAACCACGTATCCAAAAGAACAGAAAGAAAACGTACATTTAAACTCTTTAGAAGATTTTTTAAAGAGTTAAAAGTGTGTGTAATGTTCATTAACTAGCACCCGTTGCGTACGTATCGGTTTTATTATTAGTCGGACTAGTCTTCACGAGGTCTCGACATATCGAGACCTTGTGAAGACCAGTACGACTAACGCACCGCATCCGCTCCGCAGCAGTCTATCAAAGAACGCATAAATTGAAAACGCCCGCCAATTGTACGGGATTATTTAAAAGACCGCGACCCTTGAACGCAAAGCGCAACTGAAGGAACACAGGTATTCAGTAAGTCTGACAAGCTTTTTCGCTTTACCCAGGGTGGGTGAATTTATACAAAAAAACTGAGCAAGTGCGAGTCGGATTCGCGCCTGCCTGGTCATCAGTCTGGTTGTAAATACTTTACTTCCTTACATATCACATTTAGGTACACCAGGAAAGATAGTGGTCATCAATAATGACATATATCATATCATATATCTTCATGCTGCAGCATTTAATAAAAAATAGTTCTCGAAAGTGGACGTTGGATAACTCGAAAAGTACCTACTACCTTTTTTTTGTGGAAAATCATCGTATGATAAAACCCGCTCTTGGGTGGAGCGGGAGATAGTGTCAGACTCTTACTGACTAAAAACCCCATCCCGTTCCTTCTAGCCTTCATACCGGGGCACGAGCTCCTTTTCGGACAACCCTGTCACCAGTAGGCTTCGATCCAGCTGGGCCCCTCTGGACAACTTCTTGAGGCGCGCGGGAACAGTGCGCGCCGTCGACGTCTTGGACTCTGTCCATTACCGGGCGATGGGACTGCGAGCTACCCATGGCTCGCCTTCCGCGAGCCCGCGTCTACGGTGGCCGGAAATCGGGATCGGAATCCCGGCGACTGCGGCGAGGGCGCCGTAGCCTGATGCGGTTGGCCTCCTCCTTTACAAGCATTACTGCTTCGCAGAAGGAGGCGACCGCCTGCCATTCCTCCTCGCTCCGGACCATGGCCTCGACCAGGGCCCGGCGCGAGAGGTCTCCGCCGCCGATCGCCCCCACGAGGGCACAGCGATGCTCCGCCCAGGCAGGGCACACCTCGACGGTGTGCTTCACCGTGTCCTCCGGGCGTCGCGCACACTGACGACACATGAGCGTCTCTTCCGACTTTATCTGAAACAGGTACCTCCCGAACGTGCCATGTCCGGTGAGGACCTGCGTCATGCGGTAAAGTACCTACTACCTCAATCAACATTATCGAGATGTATACAGCAATATGTCAGCTGTGAACAGTAAATCTATGTTTTAATAAGAGATATTGCTACCTTATTCAACACTAATTAGCTGTGTGGTCGATTCAGTGACGCTCATGACTAATTAATAATCTGCAGTTGGCGCAGATGCGGCGTTGCGTTTATTTTAAAATGGGAACACGATACGATATACTCGTCATCTGTGAACGGCTGCTTGCATTTTGATGCTTGTTACAACATTAATTACGGGAGTCTAGCAATCAATTCATAAATGTATGAATTAATTAACAGAGGCATCTCATTTTCAGATCACATGAGCATATTTTGACTTATATGCACTCATCGTCTATTATGAACTCTCACCGGGATTCACTTCACTTCACTACAATATATATTTTAATGCAAACCTAGAATAATAATACTTCTCAAGCAGCTGCTGCTGCTGCAGAGCAGTATCTATACGTTCAGCTATCATGATTAACTGGCGCAGCCATTTTCACCAGCAATGGATAGAATAGTAGATAATCTTACCTTACCTCCTAATAAAAGTAAAAGTAAGTAGGTGGATTGGAAAAGTTAGTAACGATCATTTTAGAAAAAGAGGTTAGAGAGGCGGTAAGAGCAATTTCGAGTTTTCTATAGAAAGTGAAAAATCACTTTCACTCCAAATTCTTTTTGGAAATTTAGAACTTGCCAGTTTTGTATGTATGTCTGTGAGAAATATGCGCTATTAGCACGTTTCAATTAATATTTCTCCTCGGTTGGCGTTTCGATATATATTTTCCGTCGACTAAGTGAAAATCTATCCTAGTGTAAATCTATCAGGCTCTTTTATTTTTCAATCAAGTAATGCTTTAAGCCTCTTTGTTAGCAATTTAGCAAAGTTTTAAAGGGAAAACGAATAAATCTAGTATTCGGCTTACTCTGTTTGGCCTCAATATTTTGTTATCACAATTAGTAAATGCTGCTGCGTTTTCTATGTAGTTGAGCTTTAGTCAGTAAAAGTCTGTCACTTCTTCTAACTTCAGCCAGAGCGGAGGAGTTACTTGATGATGACTCACCTAAACAATGTTAGTGTTCATTCGTTGTCTCTTTCTCTTTTGATATTCACGTGGTACGAATATGTCAATTTTGAGAAGCTATCAAGTAATACTGGAATCAAAACATAACTTTCCTGCAATATCTTTAATAGTAACTGCAAGTCACTCATGCCAAGCTATCGGTAGCATCATTTAGGTGTTTAACTTTAATGAATACACGTTGAGTATCATTGTTTGTGTATTAAAGATAACCTTTACGTCATGTGAACTCGTGTGCTACGTGCCCTATCCTGTCTGGATTCACGTCTGCCTCGTTCGCTGGCGTTATTACAGACAATATTATTATCTTGATGTCATCTGGTTGACATGACATAGTATACATTGTGAAGACGTTTTGCTTTGAAAACTGGTTTTAACTCCGTTTGAGGATGATGGTTTTGTTGTTGCCATGTGTTACCCGTATTAGTGTTATTTACATAAAATGTACATACATCTTGTAATGTAACCCATTAAATCAGAGTGCAAAGCATTCCTGAGATAACACATGTGAAATATGCCTATCGTTGGCATAATACATGCTGAAGACTTCTTCAAGACGTTGTTGTAAAATACCTCAAGAAACACACAGGTGAATTAATTGCTTTATACTCGTGATTTAGAGAAGAGATGGGTCCCAGGAAAGTACAAAGTAGAGGCATTAGCGTCCGCATTTATACTAATTAACGTCATCTTAATCATGTTTCCTTGATATCTGGTAAATGCCACGATGGCACTGAATACAAAACTGGAACTGGTCGTGCTAATGAAAGCAGGACGAGTTCCTTTAGACAAATATTTTGGTAAAACGGCCGAAACTTTGCGACAAAATTCAAACAATGAATTCATGCAAATGTTTTCGTGTCGTTTTTGTGGCAACTGATTATCTTCACCTAGGTACTTCATCCATCGACCACTAAGGAGATAGGGCGACTAAGTAGACAGATTCCACCAGAACTGGCAAGAAGAAGCCCGGGCGCGTGAAAGATGGAAGGAGTGGAGGAAGGCTTTTGCCCAGGAGTGGGACTGAACAGGCTAACAAGACAAAAATAGGAACTTCATCTTCGGGACATTCAATTACGTGTTAATAATGAAAGTGTGGTCGTTCCAAGTTTCATGATGTCTCGTAAATGGGTAGCATAAAAGTCAAGGCTTGTGCTTCAAACTTCCCCGCGCTAAGCCAGGAGCTACGATGTGTATTATTTTGTTGAGCTCTTTTACACATGTTCAAGGTTTAGAGCAGGATTTTAACACAAAGGAATTAGTAGTAACAGGTGATGAACATAACTGAAGAAATACTTGACTTGAACAGATACATGAAAATACCCAATACTCTTAAAAAGTATTTTTAATAACGGTCGGTTGATTATATCGTACTTTGTAAAAAAAAATATTAGGTTAGGTATTTAATGACAGCATTTTACAAAAGGAAATGAGTTTCAGATCAACGATCTACATTACTTTAGAGATGATGGATTTGGTGATGCGCCACCGGTACATGGTGGACATCCCACCTATACGTTTTGGGAACACATTTATTGTTCGTAAAACTAAGGAACCTGTATTTCCTGATGGCTACAACCTGGGATCTTTAAGTCAAGAGTGAATGAGTTACTTCGAGGTAAACGCGTTCCCTCAAGTGAGGTAGCGGTCAAGCGCAAACCTATCAACATTCTATAAAAAAAACTTGCACACTGTACCACAATTAAAAAGTGTAAATTACAGAAATATACCGCCGATTTCAATACGAAAACACTAAAAAGCATGATATAACAATACTCATCCGGAAGTCTGTGTTAAATAACAATCAAAACCATAAAAACCATAAAAACCGCCTTCCGAAAAATAATAAGTGTAAACTTCATTACAGATAGATTTTTCTTCAAAAAATCAGGTAATTTATTCACGCTTTTGTGTTTTTCTTGAATACAGGATCATTTGGAACATGGCCGCAAGCTCTTTCGTAACGAGTATAACTAATAACGTTGTTATTCAATTTCTGAAAATCTGATAATAAAATTTTCTTCCCAAACAACAGCTATCGCCTCGTCAAAGTTTTTATACAGGAAGAAGGCGTTTGTTAGGAGTATTTATTTTGAGTAGTTAGTGTGAGTTACGAGTACATATTTCGATCTTGTCAGCATCAACTACCTACAATTTGTCTAAAATTAAAACTAATTTTCTAGATGACGCTATTTTAATAATTCTATAGAAATTTGTGTTAACGTGTAGGTACTAAATTATTATTTAATTTAATTAAGATTTAGTAATAAAATAATACAGCATGATATTTGACTGAGAACGTCCCTTTTAACCGGTAATACGATAATATATATATTTTTTTTTATTAAAAGTAAACCGTTTTTTTCGTATAGGCATATAAAAAAAAAACATTTCAAGAAAATAAAATATAGTGCTTAATAATTATATTACAACAATAAATATCGATAAAAATAATAAATATGTAATATGTTAGTCTTAAGTTTGCGCCTTTTTGGGCAAATAAATGTTTTTCTTTCTTTATTTCGATAAAATTATCGATCTTCGCGTTCGAATCCCTAATTGCATGTGTGTGTTGAATGATACGTGTTTACAAGTGCATGCTCCGCCCATTCTATTTATGTGTGCTAATTAAAAATTGATTTAGTGTAGATGCTTTCTTCGTAGTGCGCGTATGCAAATTTTTAATGTGTGTCCGTAATACACTATTTGTGAATGTTGTAATTATTTTGGAGGGAGACAGCGGCTTCATTAGGACTCCTTACTGTTCTGCAATGATAATATATCCGATAATATCACTTTAAATACTGTTATGCTTGAATCCTGCGGCCCAGCGCTAAACCAAACCTTTGAAGTTTTCGTTTTATGTGCAAGCAAAAATGAACTTAGCGATGGTCAGGCGAAAAGTCTTTGATGGCACCTACCAGGTAAGGGTCGCGATAATCCGATCCCGTTGAAAGCGACACAGGCAGGACCGTTCGTGTTAGCGACAGTTCTATACAGACTGGTTATATAATAAGACTGTCTAATAATAATACAAGTAATTCAGTCATTATATGGAAATAATGCGTTGATCCAAAGTGACCTACGTCCAGGTCACGGTGAGTCGTTTTTAAAGTTGTTATATCTTGTAATTTTATGTAATACTCGCCTTTTCTGTGAAGATTAGATACTTTTATATCGTGATATAAACCCAGAGATTAATCATTTAACTATAAAAACATTAGCTTTTAACATTGTAGCTTGGAACAAAAAGTGAACCGCTGTTACCCAACATCTCTTATCATAAACGACCTACAGGATGATTTTAAATATATTGTCTTTTTACAAGCTTTTATTTAGTTTCACTCACCTGTCCCGATGTTTGTCTGTAATCAAATCTTGCACGTATGTGTAAATCAGATGACCATGAAAATTATTACGACATGAAGCTGATCTGATAATGGAACCGGAAGGTGACTATAAGAACTCGGTAGCGACACAACCCCATCGAGTCTGGGCTAGTATGATTCGTCTCGATGAGTATTCATTATATAAGTAATATACCGTGCTAAAGCTTGCTATAAAAAAATATTTTCATTAAAGAGAAGTCGTAGATAATAGTAAGTAATCATGAATCATGAACTTTTACAATGGGATTCATTCTTAACCCTTCAGATACCGTCAATTAGAGACACAATAGTAAGACAATAGATGCGCGGCCACCGGTGGTCGCTTGGGGATTCATGAATTAAATATGAAAAAAAGTTATTCATTAAATTATGTTTTTGTTATTCGACAAAATATAAGGACTACTTAGCGGATTTTTTTTAAGATAAACTTTTTTTATTGGCTTTTATTGTAGTTATATTGAATTTTAACTCTCTAAAAAAAGATTGATGAACTCGAAAATAATGAAATGAAACATTGGTATTCTATTCAAGCATACTTTTTGTTGTTTACACTAATTTGTTACTTGAGCTGGGTTAATTTCGCCTAATGGTGACTTACGTTTACCTGGCCTAGCAGGTAAACGTTTCTCTTAATGGCACGCACCTTCTACGAAAATGTATATTTGTAACTTAATTTTAATTTGATTGTAGGTTGTAAATTCACCAACATTTATATACTCCCTAAGTTATTAAAAGAAATGAGTTTTTAATAAAAAAAAAATACAGCAAGCTTTTATCACTCGGTATACCTAGTACTGATCAGGACCGTTCCAAAGAGATACGATAGGGGTTTATTGTTGCGCTCAGTGGTTCCTATGGCCACTATCTGACTCCATTATCAGATGAGCTTCATGATACCCGTAATGCATTATTATCCAAGTTACATAGGTTCAAATTCCATTTGCAAACTTTGCCCTGGACAAACAAATATTTAGGTACCCATATACAAAAATTGCTAGTTAAATAAAAACTTTGAAAAGTGTGGTATGTGTGTAGTGGATCCAATAGCTTTTCATTGGAATATGAGTGGTTTTAGTCCGTAAATATTTACTCTAACCCAAATCTCAATGCAAAATACCAGTATCGATCCTGTAGGTATTTGTTTTTTTTTTTTTTTAAGGGAAATCATAAAATAAATCCTCGCGCTGTTGGAGGAGCAAGATTGAGCGTCACGCGTCAGACTTTAAAAATACACCAGTGTACCAGTACTAGTAGTACAGTACACCAGTGGAATACGGCTGTTGTTCGGTAACTATTTCGAACAGTTTCGTAATCAAATTCTCATAATCTTTCGAGCTAAAGAATGGAATTCTTTGCCGGACTCTGTGTTTTCTAATGCTACAACTTGCGATCTGTAACTCAAGAGCATAGGTTACTTCTAGGCGGCTCCATCGTCGACCACATCCATAAGGTGAGATAGTGGTCAAGCGCGAGCCTATTAACAATAAAAAAAAAAACGCAGAACTGGCAGTGTTTCTGTGCTTGTGTTGATATAATTTGTATTATTCAGGATAAGCTCTATCTATGCAATGCCGCAGCGAGTTTTGGTTGGTTACGTCGTGTTAGTTTTGTTCAGCCTTAGCTCTTACATTTACCCGTTAAATTACATTTGAAGAGTACTTCATCATTGCACGGGTAATATCGACTGAGCATAATTAGCGTAGGATCGTTCGTTGCAGCTACAATTTTGGGGAGGTATATGTCCAACAGTAGACTTATATCAGCTGAAATGATGATGTCGATAATAAATTGGTACTATAATATTTTATTATCGCAAAATAGTAACCTAATAACCTTATTTCCTTATCATTAGGTAATTAATGAAATTGCTGATCAATGAACAATGTCATTTCTTAATATAAATCAGATGAGCCGGTAGCGTACCCACATAAGATTCTTTCGTTTGATAAAATAGGATTTAAATATACATTCAGGAACGGTTGATTTACTCCTTTTAAATAGGTTACTATGAGTATGTGGAATATGCGGAGTGAATTTATCGGGCAAAACCGGTACCGGTATAGCGCTCGAAAAAATATTTTCAGAAGCCGCGGCGGTTATCATACCAGCGTTTATCATACTTGAGATTTTTTATGTTTTATGTAAACAATCGTTAAAAGGTTAAAGCGATTTCTTGTGTATAATAAGAGAAACTGACTGACATATCAATGCACAGCCAGAACTAAGGTGCCTAGGAGCATGGAATTTTGCTTAAGATCTTCTTGGTTCTTTTGTGGACTTTTTAGAATTCATTCTGGAAGGGGATGAAACGGAGGTTCAACATTTGTATAAAGAGAAACCTACTCGCATGATGCTTAATGAAGCTGTTGGTAGAAGCTAGTCCTCACATATACTTAAAGTGCGGGGTTAATACCCGTTTTCTGAGTAGGGAAAGACTTATCAACAAGTACTACTTACTTAAAAGTGTAACAAGTTTCCATTTCGAATTCTCAATCCAGGTAAGTATTTCAGTTATACTCATTGCAATAAATCCAATAGACCACTTCCCTTTTCCGGGATTGTTCGAAAGAATTACCGTAGCAACGAAACACAAAAGGCAACTGAGGAAACATAAGTGGCTTTTAGTCAGTAAAAGTCGGTCTCTCTATTTCGCTCCACCCAGAGTGGGAAGAGTTATTCGACGATTTCTGACCTCAAGAAGAAAAATAATTTCCATTTATGCGTTGTCTCTATCCCTTGAAATGGCGTACTATCAAAAATTCAATCCTTAACAATAAATTATCGTTACTTCCTACGGTTCGATGTAAAAAAGTTTAGGTACAGTTTATTTTCGGTACGTGATATATCTTAATAGGATTTACGGTCAAAGTCAACGGGGCAAAGTTATTTTGGATGATGTTAATTATACCCGTTTTTATCGAACATTAGGGTTCAGTAAATACCTACGAGTTTTTGAAATGAATATATATATTATTTCGAGTGTCTCACTACACTTCATCTTCTGTCTAAATAATTCGCTGATTATAATATACTATCGTTAAACACGTTTGTATAAACCGAAACCGGCAAGTTCTACGACCAAAAATTCGAAGATATTATGTGACATACCTACACCAACCCGCACTTGACCGCGATTTGATTACAGCAATTTCTCTCCTAGAGAGGAGCCTTGAGTGGGAGCAATTTAAGACCTAAGTTAAACCTAAATTATTGGTTACTTAATTGATCATTTTAATTGGTACCATTTTTATCAAATAGTCTAATAGTGTATCTGCACTTTTTTGATAGCGAAATAACAAACTTCAGTCAGATTCAGTAAATATTTGATACTAAGAACTCGATCTTAATATTTTTCGTGGGTTTTCACAACTCTGTCTTTTATCTCGCTATTAGATTCTAGCGATTCATATATCTATGGAGATCCATAGATAAGGTAAATTAACTATTCCGTAATAATGCATTTTGATACATGTGGAGAAACTTTATCATTGTAACCAAGGCGAAATTATACCAAAACCGCAGGTGACGGTGCTATGGAGCCAAGTGCTACGATGATAAATTTTCATGTGTATCAATCGACGCTCTTCAGTACTAAGTGTACTGAGAAGCCCGAAGATATAATTTAAAAATGACGATGCATTTTTGTTCATTTACCACTGAATAAAATTTTCCAAGTTGCCATATTAGTTTCGGTTTAGATGGTAACTGGCTATCGCAAACACTTTCTGCCTCAATAACAATATCTAGCGGAGTTGCATCTAAAAAAATCACTTAAAAATTAAATTCGACATTTTTTTTTCACAAATAAAACAAATGAAAAATTGAGATAAAAAGAGATTTGCAGGTTTTTCTTAACTGCTAGCTTTAGCTTAACTTTTGCAGGTCGCAAGAGAAGCAAAATTATGTACATGTTGATCGAAGCAAATTATAATATAAATTATCATGTTTACTAGCTTTGCCCGCGCGGCTTCGCTCCCGCTCTTCTCTACTCCACCCTACTATACCCAACTCTACCCTACTCTACCCTACTCTACCCTACTCTACCCTACTCTACCCTACTCTACCCTACTCTACCCTACTCTACCCTACTCTACCCTACTCTACCCTACTCTACCCTACTCTACCCTACTCTACCCTACTCTACCCTACTCTACCCTACTCTACCCTACTACTCTACCCTACTACTCTACTCTACTCTACCCTACCCTACCCTACTCTACCCTACTCTACCCTACTCTACCCTACACTATCCTAATTTTTTTGCCATAAAAACCTTCTCCTCACAATAACAATCACAACAAAAAAAAAATCAGCCAAATCGATCAAGCCGTTTTCATGCCAAGTCGTGACAGCGGAAAACGGGGGTCATTTTTATATATATAGATTTATGATGTGTGATTTGTGATGTGAATTTAAATTTTCATTGAAAATTACGGCCTACAAATATGGGCCGCTTTGTTTGGATAAAAAAACACCGTTGTTTATTGTCCTGTGACGAAATCAAAAAAATAGAACCCGTGATAAATAAAAAAAAACATGAGGGTGGGTGATATCATATACATCGCATGTTGATAATAGTCAATAGTTCATTATGAGTCAGTTTCCTTCGAAGTGTATTGAAAATTATTTTATCGTTAACCAAGTTATTGGCTCCCTAATTGACAAATAATTGATGAACAGTATGAGTAATCAACCTTGTTGGTCCTCATGCGGGTGTCCAAATAATGAGGTTATCATGTGCATAGTGTACTCTATTAGCTGCTGGGGACAAACATAATTAAATACCGTAGGCCGCGCGTCGGTGTTATGCCTTGGGCTGGCCTAGCATCGTACGGAGTTTCAATAGAATAATGGTTCAATTTGTACTGGTAGTGCAACTTACCACTGCCGTGGAATATTTAGTATACCAACCTACACAACCTCCCTTACCCCCCTTTTATCTTTCAAACCAACTATCTATCAACATAAACCATTATGTCAATGCCCTTACCCCCCCTTTTATCTATCTATGTATCTATCTATCTACATAAACCATTGTGTCAATGTGCAGCAAAAAGGTACCTAATTACGAAGGACTATTCTACCAGCTGTAGGTAACAGTCGAGCGGTAATTATCGACCTAGAAAAATATTAATTAAAAAAAGATGGTGTTTATTTTGTCTTGAACCATCTACTGATAAGATAAATTAGTTTTATAACATTTGCGTCCAAGTTTGCAGTCCATACAAAATAAATGTTTTTAGTTTCACCAATTAAAATTAGGCGGCACGGTTAGGCGATTGGTTTCTGGTCTGTGACTCGGGTTCGAGTTTAGCTCGAGATTATATTTCTATGTCTTACAGTTAGCTGTTCCGAGTCTGGGTGTCTCGTATGTGAGTTTACATGTTTGTGGATGCACCCACGAAACAGGAGCAATATTCCTAGAGTGGGGCAACTTTTTTTAATGATGTTAGTATTATGAAGGTGTAGTATTATAATAGTATTGCTAGTAGTATTATAATTAAGTTCAGTTCGATCTCACAAAACGAATATTATCCTTTAGAACTGTGAACATTTAATATTAAGAGCTGGTTGTAGTCATAGAGTATTTTAAAGGATTTCGAGTCAACTTCACGGCCCCGTAACAGCGATTTATCCAGATATATAGACTTTTGTTTGGTGAAAACAAAAGTCTCGAATAGTTACTATGTTTTTTTCCTTTTATAAAAACAAACTTTATTATAACTTTATATACTTTCAAATGTTTCCGTGATGTAATCTAGTGACTCGTTTAATTCATGAATCCTCAAGCGACCACCGGTGGCCGCGCATCTATTGTCTTACTATTGTGTCTCTAATTGACGGTATCTGAAGGGTTAAAATCGTTAGTTATGGTCAGATTCGTGTTTTTTTTATAGAGCGATCTAATTTATATGTTTTGATTTTTACCAAAAGGTTGATCATACAGTCAATTTTAGTAACATAATTTTTCAAGGTGTTCTCTTTTACATTTGTAGATTTCCAGAAGTTCAAAAAGTTCCAAATTTCAAATCTGGCCCTAAAACAGCCTCAAGTGGAATATTTCATTGCAAACTAAATCACTTTCTCTACGTACTAATATCTGCTTTCTTAGTTTAAATACTTGTTAAGTAACATAAAATTACATCAGTTTGGTTAGGTGAGGTTAGCCCGACTGCAGAAAGAAAATTCTTATGTCATGTCTATGTGTATTATTTGTTACAATCGACACTGATATTTAGTCAAAACTAGTTTCGATTGAGTACTGATAAAACGTTTTTATTATTTTTAATAGAGGCTCTTGACCGCCATCTTACCTGGTAGAAAGCGATGACGTGGTCGACGACGATTTGTACTATAAAGCGCTCAACCCGTGACGACTTCCGATACAACCGCTGTTACGTAATTATGACGTAACACATCCTTCCCTAGATATCGTGTCGTTTTTATCTAGGGCCCACTAAATCAAACACAATACTTGTAAATAAATACTTAGTTATTTCTACAAATTTTGGGTCAGGAACCTAGACCTATAATAATTTAAAATGTATTGTATTTACCTACCGTATGTACCGCCCTTTTGTTGATCGATTGCTACCGACGTCGCAACGTAATCCAATAGGGTGGTTTTGCATGTCCTCGCAGATAACAGTATAATTAACGCAGAACCGACCTGATTTATGGTTTGCTGGCGCCAGAATTTCATGAAAATCATATTTATAAGTTTTTTTTTTAGTATCTATACGAGAGAAAGGATGTTTTTTTTTTATTTCTAATGATTTAACTGAAAGACAGAACTAATTTTAAAATTTACTAGTGGGTGTAATCACGGTAATAATATCATAGTGTAATGCTACTTTAACATTGACATAAGCTTTACATCCCTATTTTTTAATTAGTACACAAAAGAATGGGGCTTAATCCGTTCTTGTTACTAATCATATTTGTGTAGTCAAAAGCTATTTTCAAACATACGACAAATACGATAAATACCGTTAGTAAAAAAGACGCATAACATTTTTTCCAGATTTGAGTTATATATTATACATTGCCGGAATCAGGAAAACAAGGCGCATCTGCATGTATTTTTAATATTTTGCTAACTTTTCCAGTGCGGTTTCAACACAAGGAAAAAAGGCCCGATTTCCCGTTTCATTCATTAAAACATTTTTTTATCCGTTTTTGTTTTTGTTAAATACCTACGTCTTTTTAACTATCAGGGGAAGAATAGGTATTTTAATTAATTCCTTGTTTTTTGAAAGACTATCCATTAACCAAAGGCTGCTCCAGCTCACTGTCATTAGAAAAATTTCGCAATGTAACTGGAACACGGCAGTTAATTTGACCGTATCGTCGCTTTTCATCAGGTGAGATATCGGTCAAGCGCAAACCTATCAAGAATAAAACAAATGGGTAAATTTCGGTTTATTAACAGTGTTCCATGTAAGTTTACTAGTAATAAATAAATGGACCAACATTTTTGTATATTTTGGAGATTCTCTAACAGTTTGTTAGCGGAATTAGCGCTTGTTTGTTACATTTTAGTTTACATGCAATCTAAAAAAATAATTAGTCGGTAATTCCATATCTTGCCACCTCTGTCGTAGGCGCTGCGCAAATGTTGACACTTTTACTACCTATCTATTTTGTTTTTTTTTATTTACCTTTTAATTTTATTTTCAATGTTCAAACGAACACATTCCAGTATCCTTTCTTAACCAATCGAAATGATTGAAAAGTGTAGGGGTCAAATACGTGTTGTTTCATTTTTATTATTATTTTTTAGGGGTCGCGATTGGCAACTATCTCATACAAGGAAAGACTGATCGTAATTTTTTTCAAGGAAATTCAAAATTTCAATACCAATAAACAGATTTCTTGTAATTTCCTTCGCAGTATTTACATTTAGGTACGAGTGATTTCCTATTGACGTCATTTACCTTACATAGATACAGAACTACAGACGGGTACGGGTTTGAAAATCGGGAAACATTTATCATTAATATAATAGGAAAAGGCTTTTCAATCTCAAAATGATAATGATGTAGATATTATACCTAGTTACTCGTATCTACTTCTTTTGACAAAATGTTGTCGGGCGATCTTTCCCAGATTTTATTAATATCGTTTATTATAATAGGTAGTTGGTTTTACTTTAGTTGGATGTTATCATTCAATTACATAACTAAATGTAGGATATATTAATGTATACCTCGTATGTACTTACTCGTAGTATTGATAAAAGTGTAGATTCTGTTAAAATACTTAGCGTCTTTGTGTAGGTCTTTATGCCGAGTTAATTTTGAAGTCCATACTTAAATAATAATAGACTATTTTCTTTAGCTATGCCAATTTAGAAATGAAGAAAAGTGTGCTTTCTCGTTTACCTACCTACAGATTAGTATGGCAATCCAATTTGTAGATATTAGGTAGGTGTTATTTATACGTCTATCTTTTATTTCTCCTTAATATATAAGGAAATACTGTCTGTCTGACATATTATTATCAACGCACAGCCGAAGCTACGTGGACATAGAATGTGAAATTTTGAACAAAGTTTCCTTTTATGACGTAGGCGTCGTAGGCGAGCACTAAAAGAGGATTTCTTAAAATTAAGCTGCTATAGGTGTGGGATAACGGGGTCCAAAGTTGGTTCGTACGGAGACACCTTCTTTCACGCGAGCGAAGCTGCTAGCAGGAGTTTGTATCTTTATATATGTAATTTTTCTGTACGTGGTTGGTTACGTAACTTTCCTAAATGGCTTGACCTTTTTGGTTGTTATTTTTTGTGTATATGTGAGTGGGTTCCTGGATAATTTGAAAATACTGTAACCGGATTGCAGCGCCACAAACCGGGTTCATTGACGTTGCGAGTGGCGTTGCGATCGGGTTCTCTATTTTTATTACTGACGAGAAGCCATTTTTAGGCAGGAAAACGTCTGCCGGACCCCGCTTGTCTTCTATATAAAAAAAAATCAATGTTTGTCCTTTATGGCTTTCTAAATCAGATGATCAGATCGCGGTTGTGAGGACGCTCGAGAGGGTTCCTGATCGATCACACATTTTCATTTAAAACGAAATCCTCGGGGTTTTTGTCCTTTGGTTTCAAATTTTGATATAAACTTAAGGTTTTTAAGTCTGACGAGCATCCCATGTAACAAATCTCCCTAGATCTTCGACGACGAACGTTATTCTGGCCTTATGTGAATATATTATTATCGATGGGTTGTTTGGGACTTTACATAAACACTAGATCATCATCGCACTGATTTCTTTTTTTCTCATTTATTAAGTTGCACCTGCCATGTTATGTTTCTGCACCACCCTAAGGTCGACTGGCAGATAATGCCTAAGGCATTAAGTCCGCCTTTGTACAACTCGGTGCATAAAGATCAACGTAATTCTGCCCCATTGTGTATTTATTATATCTGTGGCTTAGCATGTCTAACTTTCTCTTCTGTCAACTCAGAGTTCACTTTATTTGTTATCCATTACTGACGTAACAATGCAAGCAATATCAAAATCATATCAGCGTTTCATAAACGCTTGGATTGTATGCAGGACTGTCATTGATAACAGGTTTCCTACTGATAAGTGACCTAAGAAACTAGCCTAAAGAAAATAAAATTAATAATAGCAAAATTAACCCCCCCCCTACACTTAGAGCTTAACATTGACATTATTCAATATTGTTTTGCTTCTATTATGCAAATTGACCTAATTAGGCGTGTTAAATTGTGGGATCTTGCGAATTCATTCTGTCAATGAGTGACATTAAGTAATTAACTATTCCAATAAAGACTGTCAAGGCTGTCTAGTTCAAAATCTATGTGTACAGGGTTATTTGTAAAACACTAACAATATTGCAGGACTGTATTACTGAAATCCTAAACAACAACTTTTGTTCTATGACTTTTTACAAAACATAATACATTTACCAAAAATAAACCTTCAAGATTTTGTTATTCTATCTAACACATTTCATCTCCGTATTTTGCCGTATCTATTTACGCCTCCCACGCACCGTTGTTGTAATAATAGTAAGCAGGCTTTTGAAACATTGTCATCACACCTAGCACCATTTCCGCGTACTCGACATTAGAATATTGATACACTATCATGTAAAGACAATTACGTCCGCACTGCCGAATTTCGCTACAAGAATACGTACGACGCGACGCAAGCGTATGCGATCGACTTACTAGTGAGGGCTGCCGTTAATATGTCAGTTGAGGTCAGGCTGTCAGTAGTTGTTTATGATGTTGTTAACATATTCCTGAGAGGTTGCTATTGTTTTACAAATAACCCTGTATACATTCATAACATCCAAAAGATTTATATTTGCCAAGTGTAGTTTTTTATTTCGGTGGGAAAATCATCTAATGACTTTACTTTTACTATCTAAAAATCCACTCCTTCGTGCTTTTCGTTTCGGACCTAACCCTGGCCTCAGTAGGTTCCGTATTGCCATGGCGTCCAGCTGGACCTTCACGCAGTGATGGCTTCCAATAGTTCCAAATTATGTCGAGTGTCTTACATACTGTTTTTTTTTTTAATATTTTTGTGCTAAATGCACGCTAGCCACATGAGGATCAGTCGTGTCATATTAATATAAAATTATTATTATGTACCTAATTATGGGTAATTGAATATGTATTTAAAAATCGGCCGACTTGATAAAAGGGTCGACCACACGTAGCGATTTCAGTTGCCGGTGATAGGTAGGTACGCTGGCAGGGTGTGAACCTGACATGATACTAGCTGCGATTTACATCGCAATTTTGTAGAGTTTCCAAATAAAATCAGTACATTAGGAAATCAATATCTATTTGTTATGAATTCACTTGACTTAATTATCTTGACCTTTTAAAAGATATGTTACGTGGTATTTCATTGAAAATTATACGAGCTTTGTTTCCTAATTCTCGACAATGTTTTACACTTGGAGTCATTTTTTATTGTTTAACGGCGGATTTCTGAATTGAATAGCCCGTATGACCGTCGAATACGGCTCGCCCATGTATAAACCTGCTTTAGGAAGTCGATACGCTCTGTGACGCAGGGCAGATAATCCTGAGGATTAATATCAGACCACAACAATGCCCGCCTCACAAAGCGCATCACCCTAGGGCGAGTGTTGCCCTCCCTGAAGTAGATAAGCTTACCGATGAGTGCTCTAGCCTCACCGATACGGCTTTCTATCCTGCACTGCCAAGCCGGAAGCTAGTCATGTCACAATTAGGAAGCTTAACGTGAGGTACACGACATGCAGCTACAGCCGCACAGTACAAGATCGAGGGGGTATCAGTGAGGTCTTCGCTGCTATCAAAACAATTTGATAGCTGTGAATCTAGAGCACACATCAGCGCCCTATTTCTTTTATGCATGGGCAAACGCGGTAGACGATCGATAATCTCGAAATGCGTCCTCTAAATCACTTCTCAATCGTTGATTGCATTGGGTACTCGCAGATAAAGCCGCGTCATTATCGGCATTACCAACGTGGTCGGGTCGCGGTGAGGCACAGGGTTGAAGTTGCACCGCGGCCAGTGGTATAGCAGATGAGGCACGGCTTCTCTGTGATTCCAAGCGAAGTCTGTCAAGTACGGCGTCATGCAACATACGGTTATTATTATTAACCTAAGTTCATTAGATGCGAAAACACATCTGATGTACAAATAAATGTAATTGCTGCATCACCCAAAGATTTTAAAGGATTTTTTTTGTGGTTTTTTGATCTCGTATACATATACCTATTGTGGTTTACGGATGGTTATAATTATAAGCTTACAATATACAGAATTAAAATATTTTTTAAAGCATTCTTAACATCAGTTATGTAATTTTAGTGATTTGGAATATTTAATAAAAACATTTTTATCACAATGTGTTTATTAAACGAACGCAATCAATTGTTTATTCGCGCGATTGTGTACTTTGTTACGCACATTTCCTTATTGTTTAGTTAAGTAACATACCTACCTAACTGCTAGCAACTATGTTTACTTACCTACTTGTTGGGTATGTACCTCGATCTCTTTGTCTACGAAAGATCATAAGACCATTACCAGCTTCAGCCAGCGTATATGCCCACGTGAAAGTTGAAAATGATACATGTGACTGCAGTACTTTCACATGGATCATTTCCGATTATAGCGAAAAACTGTCCAGTATTTAAATTCAGGACATGATCTCCCCGCCTCACCTTTTTCGAAGTCCGTTCGCCGTTGAGGCGTCATCACGTTAATACCATCTAATCTAGGGTAAATTTCCGGAAAAAACAGCGATAGAACGCGTTCCGCAAGGTAGACCGATAAGCTGGTGAGATTCGCGGGAATTCGATGGATGTGAAACACACAGGACCAGTCGTCGTAGCGATACTTCTTACTTAGTAAGGTCTATGTCCAACAGTGGGATGTCGTTCCTTTAATCTGAAATGATAATGATGCTGATGACGTATCAATTTCGATAGTTTTTTTTAAATTTATTGTTGATTTAAAAATGGTCAGGGGAAGTCAGGGAATTTTCATAGACATTAGCAGTGGAAATCCTAATCAATTTTCTCTTTGCCAGCTATGTTGAGGTCGACTTTCAGTCTTATCAGATTCAGCCAAGTACCTAATAGTACCAATGTAATACTTGCGAATTAAATATATACAACTAGCTGTTTATCAGCGCAGCAGCTTCACCTGCGAGATTGTTGAATATTATCCACGAGAACATACTCCCAAGATATAAAATATCCTAATATTAATCCTTTCAGGTCTATGGTCTACCCGTGCTAAGTTCCAACTGTATCCAAAGCAGATAGATGTAGTTAGATTCGCATTTGTAATATGAAATTACGTATAAATGATTAAATGATATTGATGTCGTATATTTTTGTTTCACAGGAGCTCATTTGCGCAGAGCCACATCTCAGGATGCAGAGAAGCGTCGGTCGTCGCTAGGACACGTGCCGACTATCCGACATCGGGCTTCAGACGCTTTCCTCGACCCTCATCATGCTGCCATATTGTTCCGGGATTCACGAGGGGTGAGTGTCAAAGAATAACTACCAAGATCATTGATAGGTAAGGTGGACATGACTCCGGCCACCGTAGGCGCGGGCTTGCAGACGGCGAGCAATAGGTAGCTCGCTGTCCGACCGTCCGGTAACTGTCCGGACCGAACCCAAGTCGTCGACGGCGCGAACTGTTCTCGCGCGCCTCAAGGAGCTGTCAGCCACAGCAGGGGCACAGCTAGGTCGAAGCCTACTGGGGCCAAGGTCAGCTCCGAAAGTTAGATCAGCCCCCGTACGAAAGGCAACAAAGACACTGGAGTGGGTTTTTAGTCAGTAAAAGTCTGACATTATCTTCCGCTCCGCCTCCTCAGGAGCGGCGGATGTCATTAGATGATATTCCCACCGAAAAAAAAGGTGGGCATGACAGTACCAGCTGATAGGTTCTGATAAAAGTTCAGCTAAAACTTCACGTGTACTTCTTAAATGTCTAGTATATACACATAGATGTTGTTCTTAGTTTTTACCTGACAAGAGAATACAAAAAAGCTGTACGGTCTATCGCACTTCGGTGCTAGAATTTTGACCTTGAACTGGCTTAGCTTAGTCCGAAGTTTTTATGGAATAAGATGCATTCATGTGTCACTTTCTTTGATGCCCGTTCGTAACCACCTCATGCACCTTCCAGGATTTAAATAAGGCCAATGAAACAGTTAGGTAGATATAGTGATAAATGACAGCCTAAATTAAAAAAAAAACAGGTATTATTTCAGGTTTATAATACAGGTTTAGGTTTGTAATATGGTCATATTTTTAACCGACTTCGAAAAGGTTCGAAAAGGTTCTATGTTCGGCTGAATGTGTTTTTTTTTTTTTTTTTTTTTTTTTATATGTATGTTAACCGATATTTCGGTCAATTGTGGACCGATTTAAAAATATTTTTTTTTGATTGAAAGGTTATGCTTCCAAGTTGGTCCCATAGAAATATTGTTATGATCTGATCATGAACTTCGAAGATATGGAACAGAACTCCTCATAGAATCATAGCAGAATTATCGTAACAAGTAAAATTGCTTTGTTTATACGTGTAGTCGATGACTGACTGAAAGAAAAGGGGGGGGGGATGTATCGAACTGATCTGGTGATAAAGCCGGAAGGAAATTCATGTAATATAATCGTATTTGGGATTATTAGAATCGTTATGAGATGCACTCTGGCTATAAGGTAATTCATGTTTAGCTGAAAGGCTGTACTTTTTAGTGGTGCTACCATAACTAAAAAGTGAAAAATAAAAAACTTTTTACAAAAAAAATTAAACCGACTTCAAAAAGTACAAAATAATTTTAATATCGGAAGTCGGTGTTAAACAACGAAGAGACAAAATGAAGTATCTGTTATAGAAACACCGACTTCCGAAATTAAAATTATTTTGTATTTTTTGAAGTCGGTTTAATTTTTTTTGTAAAAAGTTTTTTATTAGTATTTGCGAAACCTGAAATACTTGTTGTACGCAAAATACGCGCCTTAGTCGTGGAGTTGCGGACAACAGCCCGTCTTACCTATACCTATACCTGTTAGTATTTTAATGTAAACAATCTTTGTACAAACAATACTAAAAGCTTGTTATGTCAGCAAAGATTGGTAAAAGGTCACCGGGCCATCCAGGCGACTGAGGGGTTGTTTTGTGCTTGCACCCATCGGTTTGATGGCTTCTAACATCCGTTATGACCTGCCGTGACATTTGTTGTGCTTATTGTCTGTGGTGTCCAACTTGTGCCCTTTTTAAATATTTTCGGGAAAAAACTATAACTTGATGTAAAATCTAAGAGAATTACTAATTCTAACCTAATTAATTTAGTTACTAATTCTGAACAAACTATATTCAGGTTTCGCATATACTAAAAATAATGTGTTTGTTTCCAAACATTAAATTTAACACGTAAAATGATTTAAAAGAATGTTCATGGAGTTTCTTGCACGTTCTTCTCCATAGAGATCTACGCTTTGGAACGTGCAATTTAGCTTCACTTTCCTTGGACTGACCCACATTTGACTATTTAAAAGTGCCTACATTTGGTCTATTTGAAATAAATGATTTTAAATTTTCAGTTCCATTATTTATAATATTCCAAGCCATTTTAATTACATTATTGCTATTTTGAAACTTAAATAACGCATGTTTTGCAACGGAACATACTGTTTCGAATAATTTCACATAGTATACTAAACTCAGCATTCTTTCATCATACAACTCATAAAACCGAGTTCTATTTTTATAAATAATCATGGATTAAGTACCATTTATATAAGTAGAAGTCGGTTCATTGAAAGATTATGTGAAAATACAATCGTTTTTGTTCGATTAGCCTTCATTTTCCTTTAGCCGGAATCTAAGTAATACGACTCACGATGATGATTACGTATTAATTTTTATTGCGTTGTAATAAGGTTCAAAATCAGAAGAAATTAATTATCATATTAGAACAATGGTAAAGGCCAACAGGCGTAAAGGTCGGAAAATATCGATTTAATTTCGCGAGCACACGATAAAACCAGTAGGTACCTGTGCAAAATCTACTTTGAAAACGCGTAATCACACTAAAGTATAATAGATTTTCCATATTTTGTCAGATTTTGATCAGATTTTTGAAACCCTGTTTTTCGCAGAAACTTCTTCAGAACAATATCTGAAAGTACTGGTCCGATTGCTTAATTTTTTTCAGCAATAAAAAGCTGTTTTAATACCGAGTGGCATAGGCTATATTTTATGGACACGAGCGAAGCCGCGAGCAAAAGCTAGTGGTTCATTTTTTTTGTAATATTTTGCATGCATTGTCTTCGCTCATCTACTATTCTTGGCAGTCTCACAGTAACCTTAAACGCTTTAGGTCATATCACGGCCTTAATGAAGTTTTATTTTTAGATTATATATATTTTTAACACCAGACGAAAAAAAAAATTCATACGAAAATAAAAATATTTAATTCATGAATCCCCAAGCGACACCCGGTGGCCGCGCATCTATTGTCTTACTATTGTGTCTCTAATTGACGGTATCTGAAGGGTTAAATTGAACGTTCTATTTACGTTCTATGTACTATCTAATTATCTAATGCGAAGCAAGCGATAGTACAATAGCGGAGGGTAGCGGGGATCGGGCGACCGGGGTGTCTGTTGCGCTTTCGTCGCGGTCTATGTATAGAAAATACAAGAGTTGAAATGTGTTAGATAGAACATCAGGAACGTCAGGTAGGACAACGCCATTTATCGAGGCTATACAACTCTATATGGCTGGTAAAAATGTAGGTAAAATATTTTAAATTGACTCAATTTGTTAAATTCTGAGTATATATTAAAGTACATAGTATATTTACGTTATAAATTAAATTAATAACTTTCTTTATGGTGTTGCATTTTATATGCGTTTGCTTTCTATTTAATACATAAAATATGACCAATACCAGTGACTTATTCTTTTTCTTTCTTTATCTTGATCCTTGATCATCAGTAATATGTTCATGATGCTATTGTTATTGATACTTATTATAATCACGTTCCAATGCGATTTGTGTTGAGAGTTGTTTTAACGACCTTTAAATTTTCTTTATACTTTAAATAATCTGAAAGCCAGTAATTACATTTACTCAAAACGTTGATAGAGCGACAAGTTTAAAACTTTTTCTCGTTCGGAGAGGTGCGATCTTTGCGGCGCTCAATATAGTTAAGAACTAAAAGTAACGATGATATATAAAGAAAGAAATCTCGTTATAAAACTCTACAGACCGACACAAGAACTGCACCAAAGAGGTGTGATCTTTGCGGCACTCATTATAGGTGAGAACTAACAATTTCGATGATATATGAAGAAAAAAATCTCGTTATAAAACTCTACAGACCGACACAAGAACTGCATCAAAGTACGAAATGTTTCAAATAGAAGTACTTTTAGAAAACGCTGACTTTTATTACAAGTTTTTTTTTTATTTAGTCTCACCTGGCCCGATGTTTGTTTGTAATCAAATCTTCTAAATTAAATTCAACCCACTTCCCGGTTACCGATTAAGCTGAAATGTTGCATGTGTAAATCAGATGACAATGCAAAATTATTATGATAAGGAGCTGATCTGATGATGGAATCGGAAGATGGCTACAGAAATTCGGCAGTTAAAGAACACAACCCCGTCGAGTTTGGGCTCGTATAATTCGTCTTGACGAGTACTTTAGTGCTAAATGGTAATCAAAGGCTGATGATGAAGCAGGAAGGTGGCTATAGGAACAACGTAATAAAACGCGACAATTAACCCCACCGAGTTTGAGATCATTTGATTCGTCTTGATAATAATGATTATTTTGGTCCTAGATGTCATCCATCTTTGGGAAAATAAGTTTGTTCCATTTGGTATGAATGTGGATTCGGTCTGATCAGATGAATGACGCAATATTAAGGGGATCGCAGTCAAGCACTAGTTTATATCAGATAAAAAAAAGCTCATACCATGAACTGAATGGTATGAGAAAATATAAATATGTCATATCACTAACGCAGCATCAGGGTACCAAGGCGATCCCTGTTGTACTGAAAGTCTTATCCTTCTACAATAGACCTCTGTGTGGAGAGAGGATCGTTTTTGTCTTATGCTGGTCAAGTGCGAGTCGGACTGAGAGTTCCGTACAAAGTTTCTGATGTACATTGTGTAAATAGTTGAATTCCCGTATCGAGGCCCGAAGATTATTCCGAAACGCATAAAAGTACTTTTGTCACGTACCAACGCCTTAGCAAAAATAATGGAAAAACTCCCAAGACTGTAAAAGTCTTATGCTTGTGCTATGAGAACATACTTCATGACTTACAGGATTCTAGGTCAACGGGAAGCACGGTACTTCCCGTTGACCTAGAATCCTGTTAGGTTTTGATTTCCTTGCGTGAGTCAAATTTTGCGCCGAAACGAAGCTTTAACGGCGCTATCTTAAAGTTTAGATTCGTACACTTTTGAAGTTTGATTTTTTATAAGCTTTTATTTAACTTGCACTCCATGTTTATACGTGTATGTAACAACGTTCGGATAATCTCGTTACTCAATTTTGAAGCAGATGTGTGCAACCGATTGAACTGAAATTATGATATGGTAGACTTTGGTTGTACGCTTAAGTATTATAATATGGCTATCAAATAAAAATAATGCTGAGAATACAAATGCGAGTTAATAATAGCATAATTAAAAATTTTATAAAACCTCCGATGCATACAATCTACAAAAAGTAAAAGAACTGCTTATGGTGAGTCTAATAAGCCCAAGCTCGACGTGTTTACTAGTGGCATTCCAGGGTTCTATCAGCCACTTCTCAGTTCTAGCATCAGGTACTCGTCATCATACAAAATGTTAAGAACTGGTTAAGATGAATCTAATGAGCCCAAACTAGACGGGATTAATTAATAGGCAATCCAAGGTTACGTCTCTTACCTTCAACCTCCAACACCAGACCAGCTTGATAGCGCCGGCGTCTAGGTATATAAGTATTTCAAACATTAGGTTACATATATTATGTGTTTATTTGTAAAGTATATATCCATTAAGGGTTTAAGATCTGTGTCTCAGCCAATAATCGAGCTGATGGCCTTGAAAACCTAAGAACCATCTCGATAACGTCAACTTTCAATAAAAAAAATAGGTTCATTCGCTTAGGCGCTACGATGCCACAGACAGACACAGACATACACAGAAACACAGACACCTCAAACTTATAACACCCCTCTTTTTTATGTAATATGCCCATGTCAGTCAATAGGGAACGCGTTAAATTGCTGATTTTAATTATTACAATTCCGTACCTAAACAAATATATTTTAATCAACATACAATTTGACACTAACCTCTGAATTTGAATTAACATTTGAACTCCGCGGGCGTGGGCTGCCTTTGAGCATCTCCTTAAAATGTAAATTTTGTAAAAATCAAACATCTTCAAGTGGACAGAACGACAAGATCACTCGTATTTCAGACGTGCCTTATCTAACGAAACCACTGCTTAGTGATTCAATGGCGGTTTAAGAGCTTGTTAATTGTAGATCACTACTAGTACTTGCACTTGGCACAATTACTTAGTTGCCAGCTATGAATTTATTATTACCGTTTGTTAACTTAGCTTATTGCGACACGTACCTTCGTTTGCAAAATGCATGTTATTTAATTTGTAGGCTAGAAACCTAGATCCGGCCTCATCTCGTTAAAATTGACTGAAAACAAAATAGACGTGTAAAAGTATTTTTGAAAACCTATTTACAAAATAACGTCCATTTAATTCATGAATCCCCAAGCGACCACCGGTGGCCGCACATCTATTGTCTTACTATTGTGTCTCTAATTGACGGTATCTGAAGGGTTAAGTATCATTTGCATTTACCAAGGACTAAGCTAAGGTTAATCTCAGGCTACGAGTAGTTATAACAAGCTTTAGACAGGAAAATCTCTGACTCGTCTTCAAAGGAATGCTTAAAAGATAAGCGAACAGGTAGGTACTTTTGCCTAGTACCTCAAACGAAGCTTGCTGTAGTACTTCTTAAGAAAACGGATGAACTTTTGCATTTTGTATCGATGGTGTTGTCTGCTGTACACATATCTTTTTAGTATATTTTTAGTTTTAAGTTAGATTTAATTTTGTTCTTAAGTTTTGTTATGCTTTTATAAGTATTCTCAAGTGAAAAATTTCTTGGCTTGCTGTAAGAAAACCCAATTGTGGGTTAAGCTCTACATCAGTTGTCCTATTTTTTACAACAATACAATCAAGGTTAAGAATAAGATGGTACATATTTTGTCGACCCCGTACGTTGCGACCTGGGGCTGTAAAAGTATAACAGGTAGGCGGTAGCGATGTCTAAATGCCAAAATGTTTGGCATTGATTACGTAACATTTCGATAGAGCATGCCCAATCCCGTAAATTTAAGATTTGTAATTGCTGATTGCTGACCTTCGGAAGTCAAAAAGAGGTATCGAAACATTTTCAAAATTTCTGTTTTTGGTTTTTACATCAGAAAACTTGAAACTTTCCGCACTAAAAAAATATTACAAAATGCTAAAGTAACTCTGTTAATTTGTTTCGAAAGTACATCTTAGACACTTCACCTAGGTAAATGTTAACCATAGATATAAATCACCATTCCTCACAGACACATTCACGGGCAGAACCTTTTTTTTTAATATCGACGATGAAGTGACAAGAACTCCTAAGTGACATTTTTGGGATTTTTTTTTTTTACGTAAGTAGATTTTAAATAATCGTTTGCGTGAGCTGGCAAAAGCAGCTAATTTTATATCTTATTTTTTAACGAGTTGACTATAACTGACAATAACTATTAAGCAAGTATGCGCTGACGAGATCACCTAATGAACTAACACAATAACAAAATTATGTTCTGGTAGATAAAGGTTCTTGTCACTTCATCGTCGATATATGGTTTTATTTGGGCGTAAATTAAATTACTTTTAAATTCCTGATTCGATTTTTCGTTTCTGTGGGTAGTATAAATCCTGAAGGGTGCAGTTAGTAGTGCTTGCGGTAGAAGTAAAGATGTAGCCTATGTTGTGACGGGCATCTAACCTCACATTGTGTTTAGGATTGAAAACACTTATTAGAGTATTTTTCAAAATACTTCTTGCACGATTTAGGAGTCAGATGACGTCAGCGATGCGCCATCTATTAGATATTGGCAAATTGACAAAACGTGTAATAGGTACTCTCTACATTTCATAGGTGTCGCTACTTATAAATAAAAAACAGATAACCGATGTGTAATGAGAAAGAAGAAACCGCAAAACATTAGAGAGGTCTAAATTCTTGTAGATCAGTTTTGCAACTGAATAGAATCGAATAAATTAAAAAATAACATACCCAGTTCCTTCTTACCATAAAGTGAAACTTAGGACAGAGCACAAAACTTACAAATAAACAAAACTCCGATAAAGTTGTGTATCTTTTTTTGTATGTATACAGGGTTATTTGTAAAACACTGGCATCCTCTCTGGTTTATGTTACTAACCAACTATAAAGTATAACATCCAATAAGTATGTTACCTATTACCAGAACTCATAGTGTCATAACTTATTTTTTCTCTTCATTTCAGTTGCCAGTGGCGGATCCGTTTTTGGAAAAAGTCAGCCTTTCCGACTTAGGTAAGTTTTATTCCTATTTTATAATTATGACTCAGCAGGTGTCGCTTAAATTGCGTTTATTTGCAAAACTTAATTCCACAGATTTTTATTTTATTTTGGCCAAATATATTAAGTTTGAGTATGCGACGTAAAATAAAATCTCCGAATATTTAATTGCCAAATATTTTATTGTTTCCGAAACATACCTACATACTCAATCTCGATAGAAATTATTGTCAATCTTACTTCTAGGTAAAATTTGTATTTCTTTTTAAAAATAATCTAATGTATTTCTAGCCAATGTACCTCGATAACAAGAACAATCGAATGTTATTTAAAAAAATTGATAATTTTAGATAATATTTAATAAGTCATCTTAATTTTCTAAAAAATAAGTCCTCGTCATCATGAAAAAGGTTTTGAACTGGTTAAGATGAATCTAATGAGCCCAAACTCGACGGGTTTAGCAGGCATTCCAAGATTCCATCAGCCACTTCCCAGTTCTAGCATCAGGTCTTCGACCAACCGACCCGAAACTGGGTCGGTTTATTAATAGACAAGGTTACGTGTCTTACCTCTGATCTTCATCATTAGACCAACTTGATAACGTCGGCATGTAGGTATATGAGTATTTGAAACATTTGGTCACATACATGTGTTTATTAGTAAAGTATATAATCATTAAGTGTTTAATACACGGATCTTAAATACAAACTTATAACACCCCCCTTTTCCGTCGGGAGTTAAAAAGCGTGTAACCGCACTTTTTGTCTGGTCCGGGTAGGACTATTTTGACTGCATACAAAAGAAATGCGACGACATTACTTAACCCCCTACGGTAAAGAGGGGTGCTATAACACCCCTCGTGTTATATGTTTGACGTGTCTGTGTGACAGTCCGTGGCAACGTAGCGAATGGTTAAGCGAATGGATCGATTTTGATGCGGTTTTTTTCTATTTGAATGCTGACGTTATCGAGATGGTTCTTAGATACAATTTACAAAGATCTGTTCAGGTGTCCAAGGTCAGCAGCTCGTTTGTTGCCAGTGGCTGGGGTCTTAAACACTTAATAGAATGTATACTTTACTAATAAACACATATACTCGTATGTGACCTAATGTTTGAAATACATTTGTACCTAAATGCCGACGCTATCAAACTGGTCCGATGATGGAGGACGGAGGTCGGAGGTAACCTTGGAATGCCTATTAATAAACCCATCCAGTTTCGGCTTATTCAGATTTATCTTAAAAATAGTTCTATTCGTTTCTTATGACGATCATAACCTGAGGAGGTAGACCTGATGCTAGAACGGGGAGGTGGCTAATGGAACCCTGGAATGCCTACTAGTAGATAAACATTCGTCTTGACTACTTTTACTTTTTATAGATTTTATGCGTCGGGGGTTTTTTTTTTATTTTAAATTTTGATATTATTTATTTTTGTCGTGTGGTCCGATTTTGGAATGGGCTCGGTGGAATATTCCGATGCGAAAATGCTCCTCGAAATGTAAACGATAGAAAACCCGACAGGCTAGCAACTCAGAGTTGATGCTTAGGACTTTGAAGTTTTGATTCAACGTGTGCATAATTGCCGCTGATCTTCGCTTTAGGCAATGTCATGGATTTGAGTAAACGTTCTTATGAAACGATCATTGGATATTATCGAGGAGTTTTGCTTGTAGGTTTTTGGGTCAACAACATTGCAGAAGGGTTATTCTTTTGTATGTGTTGTGGATTTTGATTTATTGAAGATTGATTTATATATTTAGGACGATCTCCGGTCCTAATAAAAATGAAATACGTTTGCGTTGGTCAGTTCGCATGATAGATGTTTAGAAAAAGCCTTTAGTTAGATAAAGGGTTTCTGTCTCAGCAATCCGCGGAAACGATTAATCATACGAGTCATCCCAATGAAATCGTTTCTGCTTCGATAACTTTTTCTGCCATGAGTGCCACTTCAAAGGAATCTGGAAAATAAATCGGCACCTATTGAAATCAAACTTATTTACGATTTAAAAAAAATCTCTTCGGACTTTTTATACATTTTTAGTACTTAAATACTACTTAACATATTGGACAAAACCGAACAGTCTAATAATACTACTTTAATATACAACAAAAAATGTATCTAAGTCCTAAGGTATATCCAGGTAAATTAATCGATGTTTATAGCTCTAATTTATTTATCATTCTGTGGCTCCAGCCAGACAAACAAGCTAATGGTGTAACGATACCTGCCTTTCATTGCAAATAGCATTTCATTGTTGAATCTAAGTAAAAATTAGTTAGCCTTTATGCGGCTAGACGTACCTACGGTTTGTTTCAACATGCAACATCAGAACATTCAATAATGTACCATATCGCTTACATGTCAAATTCATTTTCATCAGCGTCAGTGTGGCAATGTTGATGGATGATTTTGTTAATTAGGTTGCCCCACCCAAAAAGACTTTCAGGCTATACAGGTATAATTTGCCTTGTATCCTGCAAACTGTAACCAGCTTTGAAGTAAACGTACTACTGACTCCTCCTTGCATCCTCTCCGTAGCGGGCTGCTTGTAATCTTAATGTCACAGAGGTGTAGAAAAAAGACAAATTGATCTGTTGCACCAACGTGTATCAGCTAAACAATGTTTCGATGAAACGGTACACGTGGTTTTAAACATAGTAAACAATACACTTACAACTTTTTTAATTTATTTTTTATTGACATTACGAGTATGGCAGTTGAGAGTTTGTCATGTTCACGTGTCCATGGAGTTTCTTGCACGTTCTTCTCTATAGAGATCTACGCTTTTGAACGTGCAATTTAGCTTCACTTTTTTGGAGTGACCGACATTTGACTATTCAAAAGTGCCTGTAAGTAAATGGTCTATTTAAAATAAATGCTTTGATTTGATTTGCAACTTTCGTTTGTTGAATACGGTGTTTTCAAAAACAGCAGCAGAGTTCGTTTACTTCAATTGGTGCGGTAAGGTGCGGCATTTAATATCAACTTGTCAATCAAACAACAGAAATTGACAGTTTTAGCCATATAATATTTAACGATTCTTATGATAACGATAATTTTTTTATCGTCGACACAGCAGTTACTCTCGCGGCCTCTCGCCGTTTTGATAGTGTTCAGACCACGTCTACGATTTACGTTTTCATTTAATATAGTTTGCTCTACGTGAAGTGTGTTTAGAATTAATACAGTGAAAATGATGATGCGCTATTATGCAGTCTGTGATTTGATGAACATGTAGTGGAATTCACAAGTGAAGAAATTAGATATGCTTGTTTATTTGCGTCAAAGGAAACTTAACTGGCTAGAAGGTATCTCATATTGAATAAGTATTTTAATAAAGTTTACATCTGGCGTTTTGTCGAGGTAAGTATGTTAGCGTTATTTCAGCTTAAATATTTGTGGAATCTATTCAATGTTACAATACAGTTTCGTTCAGAACAACAATATCTGAGGTTTGAGTCTTTATTTCCTACTACTTAGCTTCTGCCAGCGGCTTCGGCCGCGTCATCATCATCATCAGCCTTTTTAATGTTCCCACTGCTGGGACTCGGGCCACAATAAATCTGTTGACATCTGTTGCATGATCTTTAAATAATTATGTGAATTTGTAAATTAATACTGATTTAATATTTCTACACCAGTAAAGGTAGTTTATGTGATTCCGTTTAATATTAAGATCTTCATGTACCATGTACTCAGATATAAACGATTCTATTCTATTCCATATCTACATATATTAAAACTGTTGAAGATTTTAGTTGTGCGCGCATCGCGATGACTTTAAAACATTAAAATGGTGTGTAACTTTATATACCTAACTTAGGTTTTATTTCATCGCGATCGGTTGACCATATCTAAAGATATACTAATTTATCAGTAACAGTTTTAATTAAAATTAAAATATAAAAGAAATAATTGAAAAGTGTTAGGCAAGCTGTTACTTTTATTGTTAAAACGTAAACACTACACGGAGTACGAACTGCTGGAAGTGGCGTGTACTAAGGGCAGCTTCGCCCGCGAACATTAAATATAGCCTATGTCACTCAGGATTAACCTTTCGTATGGCCATAATTAGAGACACAATGAAAAAGCCATTGTCACGGTAATAATATCCCATTGTGTCCCGCGTAGATCTGCGCTCTATATACGACGGGTTAAAGCGTAAAAACTGTGAATTATCGGTGAAAAATTTTATCAATCTGACCAGTACTTTAAGAGATTACCTCCAACAAACAAAAAAAAACAGTGTACATAATGCCATTTAATGATTTTTTTATATATTATCATGGACTTTGCATTTTTAACGTTATTTAGTCATTTTTTGCACTTCAGTAGTACTCGTATGAAGAACAGTGTGTAGTCCTACATACCTGCGTTGAAAAAGGAGGATCCTCCGACCAGACGGTTGCCCGATCCAGACACAAGGATCGGGCAGCTACCAAATAATCAATTTTGATCTATTGTAGGTATATGGTCTAATCGTGCGGAGAACTCTAATACTACGATGCAGGATTTTGAATTTTAGTTTCTATGTGCCGTAATAAATGTCACTGAGGTAGGTGCCAAATAAACGTGGAATAACGGTCATTGACCCTTCTACATTTATTGACATTCTTAATTTAAAAAAAAAAAAAAACGGAATTAAAGACAACGCTGTCTTGAATCGACATAATCCTTGAACCTTTACCTTTTCCGTAAACAGTTCATTGATGGTTTTTCGGGTACCTTCGCTTCGATAGGAATATTGGAGATTATAGGAAAAGATCAATGTACTTTATTTAAAGTTTATATGGTGCGCTGTATACCTTTCAATACCTTTGTACATTATTAATATCAAGGTACTAATACCACTGGTGCACTCAAGGTACTAGAGTTGAATGAGTTATATAGCAGAACTATTAATATAAATAAGTTTCCCTTGAGAAATGTAACAACTACATGTGGTATACTGAACCTTAATGCACATAAATATGTGGTGAAGCAGAAAAGTACAGTTCTCGATGTTGTTTTCAATCAATTTACTTCATCGTGTTGTATTAGTTCCGGTAAAGGTAGACCCATCGATAAAATTGTTGAGGTAGGTGCCTTGAGTACTCTACCATAGGCATAATATAGGTATGAAGAGAACAGTTATTACATTCTTCTATTTATTAATACGGCACTTCAACGACTTACTTCTTAAATCATACACAAGCCAAAGAACACAGTTTTGAAAGGCTTAAAATAGTTACATATTGAAGAAGTGAACAAATAAACCGAAAAATAAAAACTATGTTTACAGGTATGCTATAAATTACAGAAAAAATATCCAAATAATAATTAACCAAAGCGAACTAAATTTCTTCCTTAAATAAGTACATAATTCCGCAGCATATAGAAATAGAGATCATCGGACGCTCCAGTCTTTCGTGTGATGACTGGCATGCTCATTTTTAGTTTTCTAAACATAGAGCGCATTGACTACCGACAAGCGACTAAATACCGACAAACGTTTTAAAACTCCATGAGCGTGTTAATATGCAAACCGAAACAGATATAATTATTTTAGATTACCGTGAAAAATAAGCAGGTAGGTTTCCGTGAGTGCGCTTCGGTGCGCTTGTAGCTGTTTCTCTTATATCATATTTTAAATATTTTCTGTATCTGTCGTTTCTACGTCAGTTTGGTTTACTTTTGTTTTCGTGTGTTTAACGGTTATTAGTGTACCATTAACGAACCACCTCGTAACGTTTTTTGTTGTTGGTTGTGGATAATGGATATACCCCACTGTCTGGGGTGCCACTTCCAGTATCTAAACTTAATTTGTAATTATATCGATCGAGGCAGCCTACCAATGAGAGGCTCATCTAATTAGCGACATACGTATACACAAACTAAAACAAGCTACAGATACAACAGAATACAAATGCGTCATCGAATACGTATAATTTGTCTCTGGGAGGTGGTGTGTGATGCATTATAGTCGCATGCATCCCGTCAGAAACAACGGGCGTGGGCAGGCATCCAACCGGCGGCGACGTAGCAGCCGTCCAGCCGTGCTAGTGGTGTCAAGTTCGTCGCGTCTCCCGGCGCGGACGGCGCGGCGGGCGCGCGCGTATTATTAGCAGTGAGCCGTGGGAGGCGCGCGCGGCCGCACCGAGTGGCGGCGGGCGATGCGCCGCCCGGGTCCTGCGCATGCTGCGCTTACATTACTTCTCGGACCACCCCGCGCTCGCCGTCGACGACGACGAAGAGTCCGTCTACTCCATCGACCTCATCAAGGAGTTCGAGGCCGTCGGCCGCGCTTGGAAGGCGTTCCTAGCTGACTGGCTCCTCAAAGGTGCCGGCTTGTTTATGTCACCCACGCTAGCGCTCTTGCGCAACTCTACCTGTTGATGTTTGCGTTTTGTTTTCGTTGTGCCCGACAGTGATGATTGAATCGTTATACCTCGGTGTCTTCAGGCAGTGCATTGACTTTGAAGATTATCCACTTTCACGCAAATGAAGTTGAACGCTGAAACTTTTTCGATGTCTCAGCGTTGCACTTTAAAGATATTTTACTTGGCAGGTAAACTATTTCATACTCGGAAGTAAAATCCATTAGGAAGTTAAAGTTCCCTGAGTTAAAAACAACTTAAACTCGAATGATTATCTGAACTATTTCGGTTATAAACTCGGCCAGGATAAGTTGCAATTGCCAAACTTAAAACTCAATATCAATTCCGATAATTATCAAATTTAGTTTCAAGCATGACTGGATTCGTGAAATCCAGTCCACTTGAGGCTTCCAATGACGTCACACTGTTAGCGCCGCGTGCGCAACGCACCAGCAATGAACGTAAATAAACAAATAGGTATTAACATCTATTGGTAGTTTTTTTCGGATAGCAACGATTTTTTATCTAGACGTATGAAATACGTCACAATGTTTTTTAACGCACGGATTTTGTTGAGTAAAAATTTAATATGATCAGTCTACTGCTAAAACTACAGAAGTCAGTGGTAAGCGAAATTGAGTTATTAAACCAAAAGTTATGGAAAATAATCATTTATGCAGGTTCCATTCTGCACATCTCCGTAGATTTCAAAAAGATGATCCCCAGGAAATATAATATGTTATCAGTAAATCTATTGTCAACTAAGTAGCTGTTGTGATTGGTTAGTAGAAATTACTTCGAACAATCACGTAACTATACATAAATAGAACCATGAATATGATGTCTTATAAAATATGGAAGATTAATCGATATTTTGATCTAAAATTGTCCAGTTGTGCTTCCAGTTTCCTTTACCTCGTAGAGAAACTTCTGTAGCTGAATGTTTTGGTCCCGTTCATTCGGTAGGAGTCATCAAGATCTTCGTGACTAATTTCGTCATTTTGTCCATATTAGGCTTCATAAAATAACAAAACATTCTTCTAATAAAAAAAAATCATTCTTTACAATTCCATTTCCATTTCATTTTTTATGTTTAATAATAAATCCTTACTAATATTATAAAAGTGAAAGTTAGTTTGCTTGTTTGTTTGTTTCTTACGTCTTCACGCCTAAATGGCTAAACCGGGTTTGATGAAACTTGGTACACGGATAGACCAAATCCTGGAATAGGACAGAGGGTAATTTAAATGTCAAAAGTATGTTCCCTTGGGATAATTTTCTGCTATCACGCGGGTGAAGCCGCTGGGAGCAGCTAGTATGTTATAAATTCTAACTAAGATGCTCTTCATCTACATTCTCTAAGCGCAATAATGGTTCATCGTTATGTCAATTATATTTTCAGTTATGCTCCTCGCTTGCATTTCTCATATCACATGCATGACTCACGCGCGTCGCAGTTTATCATTGAATGCACTGGTGATAAATATATATTGCACTAGCTTTTGCCCGCACGGCTTCGCTCCTGCTCTTACCTACTCTACCCTACTATACCCTACTCTACCCTACTTTACCCTACTATACCCTACCAAACTTCACATAAACCATCTACTAAATAGTCCGAACAAAGCCTAAAAATTTGGTTTGGATAAGTGAGCCCGTTCTTGAGTTATAAAATAACAACGAAAAGTGGCATTGATTTTTATATATATAGATTAGATGCACATTAGAGGTGTTAGTGGGCAAATTCTACTAGTTAGAGTTATGCAAAGTACTAGATTCAGCAACTGTTGAGACTCGTTCCTATTAAATTAAACCAATATTGTATCATCTGGTTTAATCAATGAAGCTTTGCTGGTTTACCTAACACGAACAACGTGATCTCATCCCGCAAAGATTTTACAACTCGTTTCTGCATTGAGAGTTTAAAGATCTTGTCACACTGTACTTCAAAACCAAAAATTTGAAATTCAGTAATCGTATATTTCGACTACCAAGACCTTCCATGTCCTTGAAAGTTGGGATTATAAAGGGCAGAAAGAGTAATCTCTGTGATTTCGCTGCGCGACGTTTAAAATAATCCTAAACTTCGGCCGTCTCTCACTTAAAGTTAGAGTAGACAGAGATGCAACAACGAAGTGCTGGTAATCTAAGTTAAACAGAAAGAAAAGTTTATTGGACTTGTCTGAACTTAACCGTCCAGGCTAGCTAAACATACGCTGAAGTTTTTCACGTTAAGAAGTTTGACAACTTCAAAGTGTGACCTCTCTCTTCTCTTCTAATGGTAGACGATATCATCAGCCGACAGACGTCCACTGTTGGGCATAGGCCTCCCCCAAGTGTCGCCACAATGATCGATCCTGTGCGTCCCGCATCCATCGGATTCCCGTAACGTTCACCAGGTCATGGGTTCACCTATAAAAATATATAAAATCGGTAGACGATATAAATACACAAAAGTGTAAAGCTGCTCGCATCAACATTGTCGTTGAACGTAAACACTGCAGTAACGCAACGCTGACGCCGCGTTTACGCCCCTTTACGGTACGTCAATGCGCTATCAACTAACGCCTAATGCAAAGACAAACCTCTCCAAGTTTAGTTGTAGACGTGGAACAAAGTTAGCTGGCTAAAGTTTTTTTTTAAACGTTCGTGTATACTGTGTATAGTCTGGTTTCATTGTCTGTTACTCTTAAATGCGTTTAAAGTTTTGCTGGGCATTCTTTAAACTAGTTGAATTCAGTCATTATGTACTCGTGTAAGCTTACTAGGCTTTTTAAGTGGTTTCCTCTCCCAGAACACCGTTTAACCCTTCAGATACCGTCAATTAGAGACACAATAGTAAGACAATAGATGCGCGGCCACCGATGGTCGCTTGGGGATTCATGAATTAAAATTGGCAACCATAATGCTTCATTTTGTGTTACAAAAAAAAAACTATACAACGTGTAACGTTAAATGCGCAAAACCTGAAAATAGTTTGATCATAATAAGAAGCAGAATCAATTAAACCACTTTTTAATATAGGTTACATTTTTCAAAAAAAATCTTCATTAAATATGTCGCCCTTACTATTTATGCATAGATCAAGATATCACGTGCGCAAACCCGCCGAAATAGGTAAACAAACACAAATGGTTGTAGTCCAATCAAATGTTTTCATACACGGGATAATAAAAGTTCTCATTTTAATCCAGATATTAATTTTAAACAAAGTAACACTGCAAATAAAACCTTTAATTTTTTTAAATGTTTTTTTTTTTTCACAGCATTAGATCTTTTAAATTAAAAATCATTTGGGGTATCTGAGGTTTTGCGCATTTAACGTTACACGTTGTATACAAAAGAGATATCCGTAACTACTTTTGGTTTGTTTGGCCTTTTTATTTGCGTTCCTGAATGAAAAACTAAAAAATTGTCGGAAAATATAAATAATAGTGTTTTTACATTAAGCGTTGTATGCCTAGGCGTTGGTTCAACGTATTTGTTTTGCAATTCCGACGACATTTACTTACTATACAATCGTGAAGCATGTCTTCGTAAATTCCTACTTTGCGCCTACGCGGCGTAATCGTGATACTAATGCACGCGGCGTTGTTGGTGTCAAAACGCCACTCTATCAACTTTGTTATCCTCTAAAACTTGACAAGATCGCAAATAAGTCTGCTCATGGATCATATCAGGTACCTACCCAGGATAACAATACCAGCTATCCACACAATAGTTCAAGGACAGATTACAATATCCGTTATACAAAGTGATACTCGTACATTTAGCACTGCATTCTGTTTGTTTCCGTCCGCAAATACTTATTACCTCTATTGTTTGAGAATTACGAAGTCTATTATTTGTTCAGCTTGGCGATTTTTTGTAACTCGATATTGACGACGTGACCACACAATGACTGCGATACGGAATAAAGGTATCATACATATAGCATACGTTTCAAAAGGCAATTGGGAAATCAATGGAATATTTAGACAAACAATAATAATTAAAGGTTAAGTTGATAATATAATCGACGTAGTCACGAGATGTTTTTCTGTCATTCTTAAAAGCCAGGTCCGCTGCGCCAATTTTCTAACAAAACACGATAGTCGAATATGTTAGAAAAATATGTTAGTAAAACATGTTAGAAAAATATGTTAGTAAGGCCGGACGCACACATTCGGTTTCCGGATTAGGTTCAGGAATTCAGATTCGGGAAAATTTCGAAATGGATGTCAGGTTTTTTACCGTTCGCAAAAGTAAGAACGTGTTTTCTGAACATTTTGTATAAAAGAAGAGCATTTAGGTTTCCGAATCTGAATTCCTGATCGGGAAACCTAATCCGGAAACCGAATTTGTGCGTCCGGTCTTAACCGCCAGTCTGCTGCGCCAAGTTGTTATCGTGTTTCGTTTCATTTCAAAAATGAGTTTCGACTAAGAAGATTTGGAAGCCGTTTTGGCAATTGTGAATTTAATTCTTCAACGAAGCATTAGAAACAGATTCCGTGTTCGACCTTACCTACGGCCTCGTTCTTTTAACCTATACCATTGAAAATTGATTACAGATTTGGCTTAAAAACTTTTTTTCGTTGTTCAGAAAGTGATTATGTCTTTTGTCATTAATTTTACCTGACATACAGAAGAAAACAGCGTGGCGGAGTGGTGTTCTTCTAGAGCATCCCGTTTGTTAATTTTGTTTTAACGTTCACTACATGTAACATCCCAAAGCATTCTTTGCTCGAATTAATTGTATGAACAACAAAATGCTTTCTGTATTCCAATCCATCACTGACCCGCGAAACGTATTCATCCGGCGAGCACAAACATGAAATGAATGAACCCCCTCCCGCAGGCGAACGCGGGGATGTTATCCATTCGTCTTGGCGTGTTTTTTTCTAACAAAACTGTTAGGCCACGCCCCTATTCGGTTAGCGAACAATGTTAGCATGGTAGCTAACACGAAAACACGGCGTAGCGGACCTGGCTATAAACTTACAAATACATTTTAATGCATATTACAGAAAACAATCGCAATATATAATTGCCTTCAAATAAAACCAACTCGGCACGCATTCAGTTTAAAAAAAAAGCATTAAAATAAGTACCTTGAATATGAATACGTTATGACGTAATGACGGCTTATAAATAACTCTTCCTGTAGTTAGGAATGAAAAATAAATATGAACTAAACCATCCATATTAAAATTGATTATAGGGCAATTTATTTCTATCATATACAAGGTTAGAATATCAGTTTTTTAAGTCGGAAACAGTCAGGTCTAGATAGAAGTACTGAAAAAAAAATTCTCACTTCGTTTGAAGGTGGCTCAGGCGACTCATGCCTTGCCTTTCATAAATATTAACATGCCATCAGTTATGAACCTAGGCAGCAAGTATACACTGAGAAAGCTTCAATTGTTTGTTCTATTGGCAGAAAGAGTGCCACATTAGTTTAAAACTCGTGATTTTTTTTTACTTGACCCCGTCCCTGACTACCAGTAGGCGTGGATTTACGGACAACAAGCAATAGGTAGCCCGTCGTGCAGACAGAACCCGAGTCGCCGACATCGCGTAGTGTTCCACGCTTACCTTAAAGAGATCCTGCAAAACGTAGGAGCCCAGCAGAGCCGAAATCTAATGGGGCCACGGGTAGACTTCTGAAAGGGATATTCCGTGGTCCTAGAACGCAAGGGCAACTGAAGGAAAATAGGTGATGATTTAGTTAGAAAAGTCTGACACGTCCTCTAGCTGCGCCCTAGAGCGGAAGAAGTCATTAAATCATTTTATACCTTAGATAAAAAAAGTAAAAAACTAAAACCCGACAATGACAAAAAAATCGGCGCTGAAAAAGTGTGAAACAAGATTTTCAGGATGTTGAAATAAAGAAGGTAACTGGAAAAACAAGAACAGAACAAAAAGAAAATCATACTTTTTCAGCGTCGTTTTTTTTTTTGTCGTAGTCAGCTTTTTTGTAGTCAAGTAGGTACCAGTGAAGCCCTTTCAAATGATATCAATCACGGTGTATTTATTAAACAAAAATTATATAGGTATAGATGAGTTATATGAAATTTAATAACTTGATAATATAATTCAGTTATATTACTCGTACAGGTAATTCAAAAAGTGAGCATGTCAAAATGTCGTGATTTCATTGTAGAACCTCGAAAAACACATTAAGCCTATGGTTCCGGCTGTCATTAATATAGATCTTTAACAGTTGATAGAACACAAAATGCAACTGTAGGATACAGGCACAGATGTGGTTTTACTCAGTAAAAGTCTGACAGTAACTTCCTAGTAATTAGATGATATCTGACTTTTAAAAAGTATCTGTCGAATTTTAAACACTCCGTACAAATTGAACAACATGAAAATTTCAGCAGATTTATCCGTACTATACACTGACATTATTTCTAACCAGCCAAAAGCCGGAGCAGTGATGGCCGAGTGGCAATGGCCCCAACTTACGAATTACAGGTTGCGGGTTCGAACCCAGTCAGGTGCATTACTTTGTTTAATTTATTTCATCACCACTACTCTCAAAACGGTGAAGGAAAACATCGTGAGGAAATCGGCATGTCTTAGAACCAAAAATTCGAAGACGTCACATTCATCAACCCGCTCTGGGCCCGCGTGGTAGATTGCGGCCCATTTCCTCTCCTAGAGAGGAGGCCTGAGTCCCAGCAGTGGGAACATTAAAGAGGCTGATGATGATGATGATGAGCCAAAAGCCATGCCTATGTCACTAAGGGTTAAAGCATCTTTCTATTGGTGAAAAAAATTTCGCAATCGGACCAGTACTTTCAGAGATCTTCTCATCTTTAACTCCTACAATCAAAAAAAAAAAAAAAACTTTACCTCTTTATAATATTAGTATAGGTTGCTTGTGTTGTTAATACTTATTTGCAGGATTCATTAATTTTCTGAAAGACGTTCGTTGGGTACAGGAAAAAGACGGAGGTCAGTGGATAATGAAATTGTCAATACTTTTTTATGTTGCAAAGAGGTTGTTTGTTTTTTTTTTGTACGAGGTTTTTTTATTGTTCCCCGTTCGCCACGCCACGCAATAAAAAAGATACCTACACAATTTAAAGAGCCATTACAATGTGGTTAAACAAATTTTATGATCCATAAAATATCGCTTATAAACTTTCTTTAAGAATTAAAATTACTATTGGACTATACGCGTCATTTGCATTTTAACGAATACACTTTTAATGGTTTAATTAGGAACCTATTATTATCATTGACCAAGATCTACATATAAATAAAATTGGTAGTGAGTAAAACTGCATTTTTTATTTTTTTTTTGTCTGTCATTCTTGGTAATCTCCGAAAGGGCTGGACCTTTTTGACAGGATTTTCACTGGTAGATAGGTGATATTATAAGATACTCCTTTTAATATCAGCTGCAACCAGTGAAAGAACTAGGCTACTTTTATTTTAGAAAAAGAACCTGTGATACGTGTAAACAAAAGCATCTAGCTAGAAGTGGTGAACAAATGGCATTGTACTGTTTAGATAAACAGCACAATGCCATTTCCGCGACACAGACAGAAGTGTGACGCGGACAAAGTTTATAACAGCGCATTGCATGATGAATATAGAGCGGTCGAAATGCAAAAAATGCGAAATGCGTCCATCTATTAGGTTTGGCGAGAACTGTTGTTGAAAAGTATACTTACAGTTCGGTACAATGAGGTCTGTTTTTATGCAATAAGACAGTGGTCTAAGGGTAGAGTGTTGACGCAACAAAGTCTGGTTGGAAAAGCGATATATAATAAGGTGTGCAACCTACATCCGTTCTAACAGCGTTTGCCGAGTCGGCTATTACCTATATGGAAAAGAAACTGACTGACTGACATTCAACGCACAGCCGAAACTATGGGGTCTAGATATTTTTTTACAAAGCTTCCTTTTGTGACACAGGCGAGGACTAAAAAGGAGTTAGTGAAAATTCAACGTTTAAGGAGGTGAAACAGGGGTCTAAAGTTTGTATGGAAAACCTACATACGCACGGACGGGCGAAGCCGCTGGCCGAAGCTACTAAAAAATATTTGTCACTGGATAATCGTACACACTGCAAGGTTGTTAACTCTCTGTATAATATAAATAGATCATTTGAAATGGCTCACTATCAAAATTTGATAATCTATAGTATGTATAAGATTTTAGTTGTGCGCATATCACGTAAAATGTACAAAATACAAAAAGTATATAACTTTTATATATTAAAATTATTTGTAACTTGATATAGGTATTACTTAGGTTTTACGAAAGATGTACTACATTCATTGACTGTTAGGCGGTACGAAGTTCACCGGGTCAGCTAGTCCTTACTATCCTTACTAATATTACTGAGAGCAGCTAGTTTACAATATATTCGAGATTTATTGAAAATAAAGTTTCTAGTTTTACGTGATTTAACATAAACTAACAATACAATTATCTGGTGACTACGGAACGCCATGTAAACCTGTTCCGCCTTATTCCAAAACGCGATCTAAATGTCGTCTAGTTCCAGGATTATTACTAGGTTTAAGACCAAAGGTAGGTTTTGAATTTGGAATTTAGGTATGAACATGCTTTTACTGAAATTATTTTTTCATAGTAAGCTTTTATAGCTCGGTATACTTACCTATATAATTATTACTCGTCAAAACGATTCATACGAGCCTAAACTCGATGGGGTTGTGTCGTTAAACTACCAAGTTCCTATAGCCACCTTCCGGTTCCATCATGAGATCAGTTCCATGTAATAACAATTTTGCATTGTCATCTGATTTACACATGCATGCAAAATTTCAGCTCAATCGGTAACCGGGAAGCGGGTAAAATTTAATTTGCAAGATTTGATAACAGACAAACATCGGGACAGTTGAAACTAAATAAAAGCTTGTAAAATGAAGTTTAGTAGTTTTTGAATTATCTTTGATAGTAAAGTTAGACCGCTGATACCTCTAGTTTAACTATGGTATCAACTTCGATTCTAATATGTTAATATATTATTTTTTAAGGTTAGCTTTGATTTTATGTTATTCCATATAAAAATCGTTAAAAATGGAAATTAATATGGAAGGATCTGGTAGATTTGAATATTTTGGAGTCGTCTCAGTAATCTTATCTAATTATATTATTATCATGGCAATTGGTTTGAATTGAGTAAAAAAAATTAACATATAAGTATAGGTTCAAGAAACGTTTTGAAGAAAAAGCAGTGACTCTTTTACAAAGCATTTATGATGTTTAATGCTCTTTTTAAGGAATTTTACTAAACGATGTATCACTATCGTAATCAATAACAATTTTCATTATTGTGTTGTTCCACTTTATAATGTAGATTACAATAATTAGGTACACAACAACAACAAAACAAACACGACTTATGTATGAACAAACCTAAGTTAACCTACGCTTAACAGTCTCAGTAATAAGAGTAATTAATAAATTATTAATTAAAAATCTGTCTAAATAAGCCTTTACTGAACTCTAGAACTTACTCTTGTACTAAAAGTAGTACAAACGCATTTTTTTTTTTAATATGACGGGAGTTCTACCAACCACACGAACGCGTAGGCCCACGAGAGGCCAATCAACAGTAATGCATGATTCGGACGAGAGGTTTCATAAAAACTTTTTATAGTATATTTTTTTTTATGTTATTACCTACCTATATTGCGTACCTTCCATGTTAATATAATGATTTCCTAGTAGTATCCATATTGATGTAATATGGATTATAAATTTCGGCCTTCTGAAATCCTATTGATGTTACGCACACGCTTCAGTGGAACAGATGATTAAAATTCTATGCACATTCTGTGTTGGAGACAATTCACTGAAGCTATAGGTAAGCTTCAGTAAATTGTCTATATTTCATGGCCGGCCATTTTCGAAACCCTATTGTTGGCTGAAATAAGCTCTTCGTGGAATAGATGTCAGAAATCTATACCTTTCAAATTCAATATATATCTAGGCCAGAAGCATGAAAATTCAATGAACAAAATTGTTACTGGTTTTCGGCGGTTTCTAACGAGACTAACAATTTCAATAAAGAACGAACTAGGTCCTCAACGGTTAAACTTGAAACGTAGTCCTGTTATTGGTTTGATTGTATATGCCAATCTTTGCTAGGGCTTGTCAGGACTAATTCCGAAAATACGGACATAAAAGGTGTTCTTTGTACGAAAATGAAACTGTATTTTTAAATTTTGTCCTTTCTCGTGTTGCATATTTTGTATAACATAAACAAATAAATATTTCATAATTTAAGCCCTCTTGTTCGTCGGTTGGCACCTATTGCTATGCATTACATACGACAGCTAAACACATTGGCTTGTTTATCATTCTCTAGAGCACGCCAACGCGCAATATTGGCTCGTTGGCTTGATACTACTAGAATATACTATCCTAGTCAGTTTATGTGCTCTCTCCTGCCGAACCCTCCTTCCTCATCCTGTTATAGTATCTACTCGTATAGCTTAGAAATTGTACAACGTGAAGCACTTTTTTTATTGAGTTTGTTGGTCTTTAGGGTATTCGGAGATGAGAATGCTGAGATGGATGTGTGGTGTGACGAGGAAAGGTAAAGTAAGAAATAAGTTTATCAGAGGCAGTTTGAAAGTGACTGAAAAGTTGAAGGGGAATCGTTTGTCTTGGTATGGCCATGTAAAGAGGAGGGATGGAGGGATGAAACGCATGTTACTAAAAGAGTTATGACTATACATGTGGATGGGTGGAGAAGGAGAGGGAAGCCAAAGAAAAGATGGATGGATTGTGTGAGGAGTGATATGAAAGAAAAGGAAGTAAGTGATAGCATGACGGGTGACAGATTAGAATGGAAGAAAAAAACGTGTTGCGCCGACCTCAAATAACACGGGACAAGGGCAGAAAGATGATGATGGTCTTTAGGGTATCGGTAATATAATATTTACCCGCGTCGACTGCAAAAATAAAGGTAAATATTTTAGTGCTCGAATTAGGACTATAATCAAACTTTCAATACCATTATTGTTATTTCTTAATCCAGATAACAGTAACAAGGTATATCAAAATTCAAAATCATTTATTTCAAATAGACCAAATGTAAGGCACTTTTGAATAGTCAAATGTCGGTCAGTCCAAGAAAAGTGAAACTAAATTGCACGTTCCAAAGCGTATCACCTAACATGTAAAACAGTCACACATTTTTTGAGGCAAATATTAAATATGTTTTGTTAATTAGCCTATATTGTGATGATCTTTGCTTACCTGCCTGTGTACATTTGTGAGACGTGTCCAGCCCGCTCCTACTTCAGCCTGGCTGGTTTTCCCCGATATTTGCTTCTTGAGTTATAGAGCGTTGGGTCAGTATTTGTATTGTCCTCTGTGCTCCATTTATTGCCAACATATGAAAATTAGTGTAGCTGACGATTTAAAAAACAAAATAACTTTTGAATACAATATCAGCTAAGAATAAGAACGTATCCATTGATTAAAACAACAATAGCTTAGCTACCACACAAAGGCGTTGACCTTGTATTTAACATCAGAATTGTTTACGGAATCAGTGACATATCTTCATGGTCATTCGTCTATTAGTTGTTTCTGGTTTGAGAATTGTTAATACGTGTCCATCAATATTTTGACTTTGACACTATGCAGCGGTCAAAAAGAAAACTGTCTTAGGTTTAAGGTCGGAATTCTATCATCGAAAACGATATGTATGTATGTAGCATGATCTTAGAATTGATCACTTCACGTTTGATAATGGATAATATTATGTCAATCCTCGTTTGGCCAAATCATTGATGTAGGATTTCTATGATAATAAAAAATCTAAAGAAAGTAGGCAAAACGAGGAGTCAATCCTCAAATTTCAACGTTTATAACGATCTGCGGGGCTATTATGTAACTCTGTTGACAGCTCAAGTGATGATCACTAATTATTGTTAATCATTGAACTGTCAAACAGCTGGCCAGTTTCACTTGGCCATATAATAAAGTGATCAATTTCCGAGATCTGGCCACGACATATAAATAAATAAATATCAGAAGTCCAGGATGTTAGGGATTGACCTCTAGATCATATTAGAATTTATGCCATTCGTAAATAGAGATAAATAGAGGCTTTATATACAAGGTGTCAGGGACAGCCCTTCGCAAACTTTAAGGGTTTGCTAGCCCAAACTGTACTACCTTCCACAAGATTATTTTACAGGAAACGAAATCTTGTGGAAGGTTGTTCAGTTTGGTCTACTGAGCAAGCCCTTAAAGATAGCGGAGGGCTGTCCCTTACACCCAGTATATAAATAGATTAGCTAATTAATCCGGCACCACTTGTTTACTGTTTGAGGATTGACTCCATGTCTATTTTTTTCGGTACAACAAGCCTATAGGCCGCCATCTTAGTATTCTTTACTGAGCCGTAATCATATTTATTTCACATCATCATCATTTCAGCCGGAAGACGTCCACTGTCATTTGAGCTTCCTCAATTCTTATAGCCGTGCTCATTGATAACTACTTTGTTTACGATAACCACTAAACAGACGTAGACTATTGCTATTTTATACTTATGTTTACTTTTGCCACTAGTTTTGCCCTTGTAAAAGTCAAAAAGTTCTCAATATCCTCCGATAGTAGTACTCGAGTGTCAAGTTTTATCCTTTAAGACGTGAAGAGGTATCAGATTGCCAAACAGACGGATATTACGTTCGCATTTATAAAGTTATAGCCCCGATTTCTGATATAAGCATTAGAAGTTGAGTAAGTGGTCAAACGTGAGCCTATCACATTACCTTTTTGGTCACGTTGCCTAAGTCAGCGAAAATCCAGTTAAAATCGGTTCAGCCGTTTTGGAAATTAGCTGGAACAGACAGATGTTTTTTAAATTGCTTTTTTGTTACAGTTTGTTTTTAAAATTACATTAGAATATATGAAAACCTTTTATTACTGTCCGTTCAACCGATTTTTACTTTTATTACCTTTGTAGTATGACAAATGCCGGTTGCAGTAAATAGTTGGTATTGTAACCACTTTTTTGCTCTTATTGCCATCCCTATGCCAACGAAATAGAAGTTAAAATCGGTTGAACTAACGGTAAAACAGGTTTCTTTCAATATCTAATCTTAACGCGAACAGGATATAGTATGAATATTGTAGGAATATTTTTTGCAAACCTATTTGTATAAGGAAAATGGCATATCAGCTGTTGGGGAAAACGAGTAAAGTATTTTCATGATGTATGTGCAAGGATAAACTTGTTATTTAACTCGTTGTATGCCGGGAGCGCATATATACGCGAGACACAATGACTTTTCAATTGTGTCTCTAATTACGGCATACGAAAGGTTAATAATGTTTTTAATTTTGGAACATGACATCATATGAATGTTTGATCATTCGTTGATTTAAAATCATCAAATTGTTGGTATAGAAGGTATGTTAGGCTGGTCGACTCAGCCAGGGGCTTTAGAAAACCGCATGGGTGCTCATGCTCATTTGATGATGCGAAAAAGTGGCGAAGTGTGAGAAGAGAAATGCATACTGATCGACCGACAGATCAATAAATGTCCTACTGACATACTGCGTTCCAAAACTAAGGCTTGTACTATGCTGCCCCTGATAGTTAAAAAGACGTATCTAACAAAAACGAAAACGAATAAAAAAATGTTTTAATGAATGAAACGGGAAATCGGGCCTTTTTTCCTTGTGTTAAAACTGCACTGGAGAAAGTTGTATATAACTCAACTCTGGAAAAAATGTTAGATGCGTATTTTTTACTAACGGGGGAGTATGAGAAACTTGGAACAACGAAGGTACCACAAACATTCAGACCCAACCCAAATATTTGTTTCATCAACAAAAATTTCTGTTGGTATGGAAATCGAACCCGCGACTATTACGTGTCAACCGGCGTCTTAAACCGCTGCGCTGCGCTAAACGGGTCGTCGGGTAATGAAAAAACGTCCATCCCTAAAAGACGATAACTGATCTGTTTCTTAATGTCTATTCTCATGGGTGCTGGAGCCCCCGAGCACCCACACAGTCGGTGCCCCTGGATTCACCCTACAGCAGATTGTCTGTTTACTAACGTTATTTTCCTATGAAGTTTAGAAGCCCTGTTGCGGATCATGTGATTATATCGTTTTCACATATATGGGCCCTTTCGATCTATGGTATCGACTTTTTAGGCAGAATATCGTACTAAAAATATGTGTAACACTAACTGACCCGATGGACGTTGTTCTTCCTCTGCTATGAAGTATCAAACACGCGAACCTTAAATATTTATTAAGACTCATCTTTTTCTTTCATAAAAACTATATCCAGATAACCAAAATCCCACCACAACACAACAAAAAAGAATTAGCGAAATTGGTCCATCGGTTCATGCGTGATGACGTGATCAACGGAAATTGGATTAATTTTTATAAAAATAGATTATTTTCCTACTGTTGTAATAGCATAGTTGCGAATAACATATTTTCACAAATATTTTTGCAATATAGAACAGAAAACCAATTCCTGCAAAAACTCATATTTTTATCGCTTACGATGTTCTTCCTGAAAAGGCGACCATGACGTGATAGAATTTCAGTCGTACGAGCGAAAAAGAGCAATAGAACATACTATTTACCTTCATTTCTTTAACAGTTCAGTTTAGGTCGTCAAATAGATCGCGTTAAGAGCTCGTAGGAGGGCGACTGTTGTGCCCTTACCTTAGTAAAAAGCGTCGCATAATATTCAAAATATTATGTCTACGTATGTAAAAATATACTTACCCATTTATTTATCGTTTAGGAGTAGGAAAATAATTGCGCAGTACAGCTACTGTGGCAGTCGTGGCCATATGGTAATGGTCCCGATTTACGAGTTGTAGGTCGCGGGTTCAAACCCAGCTAGGCACATTACTTTGTATAATTTATTACATCACCACTGCTCTCAAAACGGTGAAGGAAAACATCGTAAGGAAACCGGAATGTCTTAGAACCAAAAATTCGATGACATGTGACATCCACCAACACCACACTGGGCCGCGTTGTGGATTACAAATCATTCCCTCCCCCTAGAGAGGAGGCCCGAATCCCAACAGTGGAAACATTATAAGGCCGACTATACTGTACTATATATAGTCAGGGCCACTAACCACTAGACCAACAGGCCAGTCACTGCTACTATGTAGAGTAGTGGGACTCCCAAACAAGTAAACAAGAATAATTAAAGCGTTTTGCGAAAACGAATTCGGCATAACGAGATTGAAATGTAATATATTATTCATACAAGTGAACTAATCGCTTAAAATTCAAGGGCATTACACGTCTTTTCTTATTTATTTATAAAAATAACACGATTGATACAATATCTATACGTCGTATCAGCTCGTATCTCTCTATCTATTTTTCAGTCTATGTTTATGTCGTACATTTGTAGAACATTTTGCATAATGCCCGTCACGTTTTTGAGGGGTTTATTTGCCAATGACCTTGATCATCTGAGCGGAGCTAAATGGTCAAGGTTAGCGCACCCTGAGCTTTTAGGCGACCATTACACGGTCATGCTAGCGTCAAACAATTCCATCAATCATGAATGATGTTTTTCGTCAGTCAATCAGTATTAAAAAATGTCAATCATCGCATTAGACCGTAGGTTTTTCGTCATTCAAGAAATTTACTGTGCTGGCAAAACTGACAGCAAAATCTAACGTGTCATGTTCGCCTTATTTTCGTATCGCGCCGTGCGCGTTATCGATACGATGATCACGGCGAGACACGCGCCTAGCTCGGTGACATTTTTGCCTGCGACTCCAGAAAATAATGGTTGATGCAAGGCTCATTTTTGTTAAGATACAGATTTTACGTATATTATTTTTTTTAGTATAGGTATGCGGATATAGTGTAGTGGGGTGTAGTCTAGTGTAGTGTGACCTATCATCATCATCATCATCTTCCTGCCCTTATCCCGTTTTAGTGTAACTACCTATATCGGTTATATTAAAACCCTACTTAAATACAAAAGAGTTTGGTATTAAGTTTCCTTAAAAAATCTTTTACTCAAAATTTAAAATATTTATGATTAAAATTCATGTTCATTCAAGAGTTCATGGTATCAATATAGCTTTCGTTACTAAGATGCATAGTTTTGTAACAAAAATTACAAAACCTTAAAATTGTCTACATACATAGCAATAAAAATGCGTTCATGGACGCGCACAACCACATTGAGTCTATAAACGCACACTTATTCAACAAGTCTATGGGTGTTTGCACTCACATTCATTATGTGCATAGTCGGACACAAACGAACTGAGCATCGAGCGATACAGCCATTGTCTGAGTGCTAACTCACGACTGCTACCACCTGCACCCGCGCACGTATCAAAATATGCCATCTCATTTTGGACATTGTCTTTGTAAAATTTAAAATTCACATAAATGCTATGTACACTTGTATGAAATCTAACCACCAACTTTTCTGTGAAAAATATAATAAGTACAATTCATCAAGAAAATAGTTTTCCATGTTGAAAATGTTGTAAATATTAATCCATAATAAACATATTATTATGTTTAACGTGTTTAAAACCCTAATCTTTGGTTTTTAAATCTTTTAACCTAGCCTAATTAAGGAATTAAAGAAATATTTCTTAAAAATGTATTTCCAATATTTATTTTTTAAGTCAACATCAACTAGTTTACCATTTCAATCAAATTCTTTCACTAAATCTAAAAAAAATCACACATAAGGAAAAACAAAAATAATACTTATTATCTCGCTGTTAAAATTATCCAATAGCGTTTCAAATGTGGTAGTGGAGTGTATAACGATATGTACGTATGTTAGTGTTTGTACAAGTTTATAAATAGACATCAGAAATGAGTCATTTCTCATTTTATGTCCGCGTGGCCGTACAATGAGCATGTTCCGATGTACATAAATACTAAGTTTTTTCTTATGATGCTCTTTTCAGAGGAGGATGAGTCCCAGATATTCGTCAAGTTCTTCAAGTTCCACAAGTGTTACGACCTGATACCGACTTCGGCGAAGCTGGTGGTTTTTGACACTCAACTCCTGGTCAAGAAGGCGTTCTTCGCTCTCGTTAATAACGGTTAGTGTGTGTATAACTGTTAGAGTTTGTTATTATGTTGCGTGCAATATGACAGGATAGTTTACGACCACTCAACGTGTTTTTGTTTTAGTGCAAAAACTATATTTTACTCATCATTGTAATATTGCTGTTATCTGCACGTTCTTTTTTGCTGTTAATGTTATTTTTGTCGTAATGTGTTTTATTAACCACAGATAAAGACAATAGCGAATCAAGGTATCAGAAAATTTTCTTTTTTGTAATAGTTATTTTTTGTTTCTGTTACCTTGACCTCGTCTTTTCTAATTGACATGTGTTCATCATATAACTAAAAACTTTATTTCTGTTTGAGCGAATGCATTGTGAAAAGCGTTGCGATTTCTTCCTCTATTGCAGCTCATTGTCTCAAGCGATTTCAATAGCGCTCATTATGCGATGCGATACAATTTAAAAATCTATTGATGATGTAACATTTCTGATTTATTTATACAGCTGTGGTGTTTGCAATGTTCGGCCGAATCCCATAAGAAACAATACGGCCCTGTTGCCATGGAAACTAAGGTGTATATCTTTCCTGCATTTTATAAACAAACAAAAAAGTTTAAAGTAAAACAAGCATTTTGCGGTTGTTACACAGGTTACTTACGTGGTATTTTGCTATTTTAATATAAATGAATAAAAATCAATTAATTAAAAAATAAAAAGAAAAAAATAATTTATTATTTATAATAATAAAAATGACCGATTTTACGCTAGGCTTGAATCCTGATAACTTTAGCCACTTCAATTAGAAGATAATGTTAGATAAAAAGTACATTGAACTTTACGATTTTAGTACGGATATTTATAATTATCACTACTTTATATAAATATAAGTATAACACGTGTTTGCAGTCTCCACCACGTGGTTGTATTGTTTCTTAAGGAGGTTATTTGATATGAGTGTCAGATAGAACGCAAAATGGCTAGGACAAGAAATGGATACTACATTTTAGGAACTTATTAAAGAATGGAAGGGCCTTGTTGCACCAGTGGTCGCAAATGTTATCTCAGAATCCTGGATAGAATTTAATGCGGATTTGGGCCAAATTTTATTGGGTTCTGTCATCAAGAATTTTTAAGTAACATCCAGTATTTTGGATTTGTTCCCTGTTGTTCGCTATACGCTCGCCTGCAAATACGTGAGACTTGTATTATAACATAAAAAGCGAAATATGGTGGTATTAGTTATAACAACTGTCTTACGCTGAAGTTCTGGTTTTATTCGACTTTATAATTATCATCATCATGACAGTCGAAAGAGTCCACTGTTGAACATAGACCTCACCCAATTGTCGCCACAACGACCGGTCCTGTGTGTTCTACATCCATTGGACTCCTGCGACATTGCGTTGGATAGTCACCAAGCCTTGTGAGAACGCTGCATCTTCTGGTATGCAGTTACCATTCCAAAACTTTCGACCGTATCGGTTCTGCGAGCAATAGGCCCTGTCCACCTCTTAAGATTGGCGATTCTTCACCCTATGCTACCAACACCTTGGTTCTTGTAACTTTCGTCTTGAGGGACAGTGGTATGTCGGGCGAGAATACCCCGTGGCTTCCTGAATGGTGTCCAGCCTAATCGGATTTGACGATCGACCTTTTTCTCGAAGTTTGACCTACTTAACTAGTCAGTTTTTCCCGACCTTGATAGTAGTGGGTGCTACATTGATATTTACCATGATCGTGCTTTTGTCCATGTTCATGTTCGGAAACTCTACTGAGGTCATCATGCATTGCACACCATAGTCTCAGCCATGACTACTACAGTGATTTACTCGCGATTCACGTTAATGCCTAGCCCACTTGTAAATCAGAACCTTGAAGATATTCTCCATTACATCTGAACAGTTTCGGAGAAATTACGCCTTCCTGCTTCGGACCCCGCTGTAGGAGGATATGTTTCGAGGTCCTGAAGTTGGACTGACAAGGCGGCGTTTTCGTACAAGTGGTACAGCCCGATCAAATTGAAGATCTCGACAATCGCTAAGTATAGATCCAGGTCTTGAAAAACTTAGTTTCGATTGTATAGATGTTCTCACGAGGGCATAATTATACTTTATAGTAAACAAAGTATCGGTCCAGGTAGACGTTGTCCTGCCCGGATACTACTAGCATTTCGTCAGAAAAGAGAATTGAGAACTCGATTGCAGCTCCACCGGGTTCAATTGTATTTTAAAACCATCCAGGAACCCACTCCAAACCCACAAAGTTTGATCGGAATCGGTCAATCCGTTTCGGTGACAAACCCACGTATAAAACAGTTTATGTATAACGATAAGCGTAAATAAATAAATGGCTCTAATGGGTCCTCGCAATCTCTCATCTCATCATGAATAGATTAATAAATGGGTTGTATACATACCCATTGTAGTGTTTTATTCAGTATCAAAAAACATTCGAAAAAGTTTGACTAAAATGCGTTTTGGACTCTAATTCTTAGGTATAGGTGAAGCTTACTACTCTTCACTACTATTTGTGTATATTCCAAGTGACGCCGAGTTTAAGCCTAGTCTGAAAATGCCTGTTCAAGACACTACCCGTAACGATCCCACTGGTAATAAAAGCTAGTTTGGCTTTAGCTAGCTTAAATTTCACCCGATTGAGTAGGTACCACTTGGACGGGAAGGTCATATTAAAATATCAACAGTCTCCGTTTTTATACGACTCTCGACTGTAAAAATCCCTTGATTTCACCTTCTGTCCGACACTATTACAAGTTTAGTTCACACATCGGTTAACTGTGGGAATTCGCACAGTTGAATACTGCAATAAATGTTCTATTGTTCGCTGCAGTTAACTATGACATATTCAGACACGCGTGTCATTTGCGACGCTTGTAATGTTCGTAAACGCCCAATATTCGCTATTTCATGTCCGCTATTCATCGATACTTACGAATTTGGCTGCCCGTTGTATGAGTAAAGAAATTAATGAACCAATATTTTCCACTTTTCCCGTAGCTTCGCTGCTAGGGTCTATCCCACAGGATCCCCGCATGTTACGTTATATACCTATATACTAGAGTCCATAAGCTAAATAAAATAAATTAAAAAATAAATCAATTTGAAAATTAATTTAAACAAGTTTTTAATGAAAATATGTTTGTTTAGCAAGCTTTAAATTCTTATATAATTAATACTCGTCAAGACGAATCATTCGAGCCCAAACTCGATGGTGTTGTGTCATTTATCCACAAAGTTCCTATAGCCACCTTACGTTTCCATCACCAGATCAGCTCCATGTCATAATAATTTTGCATTGTCATCTGATTTACATATGCATGCAAAATTTCAGCTCAATCGGTAGCCGGGAAGTGGATCAAATTTAATTTGCAAGATTTGATTACAGACATAATGGCAAACATCGGGACAGGTGAAACTAAATACAAGCTTGTAAAAATAATTCATAAATTAATTACAAACAAACAGTTACTTTTTTAACCATATTATAAAATAGCTGGTACAGATATGTAGCAGCAACAATAAAAGTTATGTAATAACTTGTACTTAAACTTACAACTAGATTAGTTTAACTAGATTAGTCGAAAACAGTTCAGTTTCAAATGATATAATTTACTATTATAAAACCTTTTCTTAGGTCTGTACAGAAATAAAAGTTTATTTGTCTAGATTTTCCTCGCACAGTCCAATAGAAGGCTGCTGCTTAGAATATCGTGTTACGTTTTCTCAGAATCTCGTTATAGACGCAGCAATTGTAGTGTTTCTGTCTCATCGTGTCCATTCAGTAATCAATCGTGTATAAAATACGACCATTAGTAGACTAGACAGAAGCTTAACAAGTGAACAAATGAATCGAATGTCTAATAGCGGTTTGCTTCTGAAAATAGGTTTTTTTGCTATGATTTCTCCGTGTCGAGCTTAGAACATGTTTCTAAATGATTAAAGTATTTAAAGAAATTAAGAACTTGTCAAACATTACTTTGTCAAAGTTTCCAGTACTAGCCGCCATTATTTTTTTTTTGACAATTTATATGGCAGACCAATGTTTTCCGTGTCAGCTAGTAGCTATATGAAGGTAGAAAATGACTTACTGACTACTGAGTTTTGGCTGTGTGTTTATATGTCAGTAATTTCACATTCCTTGTCCCGGAAAACAAGGAATGTTATATTTTGCGTAACTCTTCCTTTTATGATGTAGGCGAGCATCAAGGGGTTTTTGGAAATTCAAACCTTTAAGGGGGTGAAAGGGGGAAGTTCGTTTATATGCAAAATCTCATCCTGTTTGCCAATTTACTTAAGTTTGCATAAATTGAGTCTGTCTAAAAAGTTAAACGACTTGGGAATTGAAGGACATAAAAAATCTGTTGTTGGCAACGCAATTTTTAGTTGTTATACACTTGTTTCTTGTGATGATGATAGTTCTACAACAGATGTTGATTGTAATATGGCTAGTGATGTTGAATCAATAAGCGGAGTGGAATATTTTGAATCAGATTTCTCTTATTACTTTATACTTAGATGAGAATGTTAAGATGGATGTGTGGTGTGACAAGAATGGATAAAGTGAGAAATGAGTATATTAGGGGAAGTTTGAAAGTGGCGCCAGTGACTGAAAAGTTGAAAGGAAATCGTTTGTCGTGGTATGGTCATGTGAAAAGGAGGGACGAAACGCATGTTGCTAAAAAAGTTATAAGTTTACATGTGGATGGATGGCGGGGAAGAGGGAGGCCAAAGAAAAGATGGATGGATTGTGTGAGAAGTGATATGAAAGAAAAGGGAGTTAGTGATAGCGTGACGAGTGACAGGACAGAATTGAAGAAAAAAACGTGTTGCGCCGACCCCAAATAAAACGGGACAAAGGCAGGAAGATGATTGCACTATTATAAATCTTTGTAAATGTGACTTTGACTTTTGTATTAAGAATATCAGTAAAGAGACTGAAATAGGTATAATCTTAACGAAAATCTTTTGCATTTCTTATTGTGAAAAAGTCTTCTAATAATATTAAATCATTTAAAAAATACTTATAGGTATTCAATACTTTTTATAATGTTTCTATAAGTAAACAATGATCAAGATCTCTTAATCAACCTTGATTTTATTAAACCAGTGTTGACTTCATCAGGTTTCATTGCACCTTAATAAATTAACCAAGTCGTTTAACTTTTTAGACAGACTATATTAACCTACGTAAATAATAAAGGTTTTCATTATTTTGTTTTCTAACTACCGCTAATAGTGGGTTTTAAAGATTATTAGGAGGATTCTTATTTCTTGAGTAAATACATAATCTTCAAACTCGACACAAATTCTAATTAAAATGAATAATAAAGGCTTTCATAATTCGTGCTTTTAAAACGACCTTTTTTATGGTGGGAAAATCATCCATGACAACCCCCGCTCTTGGACGGAGGGGAAGATAGTCTCAGACTCTTAGTGACTAAAAACCTGCCCGTTCCTTCGTGCCTTCATTCCGGTGTCGAGCTACTCTTTCGAAACTAACCCTGGCCACAGTAGGCTTCGATCCAGCTGGGCCCCTCCTGTTGCTGCCGACTCCTCGAGGCGCGCGGGAACAGTGCGCGCCATTTGAAAACTACCCTCAAAATACAGTTTAAGGCGTGTTAATGCTTCTATATAAATATTCTCGCGAACGAAGTCACCACCAAAGTGCTAATTTCTCATAAATTTAACTCCAGTTGGCAAACTATTTAAGTGTTAATTGTATATGCAACAATGTTTATCAATAGTGTGTTTGTTTTGGCTGTAATTGATGTTTTCCTCTGTTGTTGCCAAACGGAACTAGGGACTTCTCTCATAGCAACAACGATTTATGCAGAATTCTCCTGAGTAACTCACAAAATTCAAATTTCCGTAAATTTTTTCAATTTGCAGTATCGAATAGCGACGTGTATTTATATTTATATTAAACTAGCTGCTCCCAGCGGCTTCGCCCGCGTGATAGCAGAAAATTATCCCAAGGGAACATATGTACTTCCAGGATAAAAAGTATCTTATGTCGTATGACATGGACATGGTCTATCCCTGTACCAAGTTTCATCAAAATTTTGTTTTACCATTTAGGCGTGAAGACGTAACAAACAAACAAATAAACAAACTCACTTTCGGATTTTATTCTTGATAAAACCGTTAATATAACTCTCTAACTCAGAGGAGTCAAAATATGCCATTTAAACAAAAACATAACATTGTACCTCATTGCGGTGTTGTTGTTGGCTCGGGGTGGTGCTTTTACTGAGTATAGTTGTGTAAATATATACATGTCGATGTTCTTTGAAAGTTTGTATTTCGCGGAGCTTTTACCTTAAATAAAATTATCTAAGCACTAAACACTAACGAGGAATCATGGCTGTAGACAAAACCTGCTGTAATCCTTGAAGAATGCAAACACCTTTCTATCAAGTGTATATACATCATCTCGTTTTTATGCAGCGCATTCAAAAGTTAATCTACCCCTGGCCAGAGGACCCAATCTTCAAAACGGTGAATGCTGTAAAGCCACCTTTATCACAGTATACCGTAAAGGGCAGTTAACTCTAGGTGGAGACTGTAAATCTGTAGCAACATCAACACGACTACAAAGGATACTACGTGGTTTAGCTAGCGGAGTGCGACGCCTTAAAAAAGTAATGTTTGCCACGAAATCTTCTTAAAAGATATCCTTAGTGTTGGGTAGTACCCAATCAAACACAGGTCTTAGCTTAGGTACTTTAGTCATCTCATGACCTCGATTATGAGAGCGTTCAGAAACAAGCTTTTTGCTTCTTTGAAAAGGGAAAAAATTTCGACTACACAAAGGAATTGCATATCGGTAATACCCATAAGGCAAGTTACCCATAAGAACGGTTGTGACCTACCTCGTCACGCAGAACGCCGCGCTGTGACGTCAGATCGTCATTTATTACTTTAATGGATATTAGAGTGCTATGTAACCGTGGTTGAAAAGACATTTAAGTATTCCACAAATTCACAGACTTGACCACCCATTAATTGATGGCATAATTAACTACTCATACTACCAATACTTTTTTTTTAAATTCGTATAAACTAGTGCTTGACTGCGATCCCACCTGAGGGTAAGCAGTGATGCAATCTCTGATGGTGAGGCGCACTAGTTTATTAAAAGCCTACTGATGTTGGCTACCAACATGATGACAAATTTTAGCGACCATCAGCCAATATCAAAAACTTTTATTGCCAACAGGCGTCCGAGCTGCTCCTCTATGGGACTCTCAGCGGCAGAAGTTCGTCGGCATGCTCACCATTACGGATTTCATCAAGATACTGCAGATGTACTACACCAGCCCGAATGTCGCTATGGAAGAGCTAGAAGAGCACAGACTTGAGACTTGGCGTCGTGAGTATGCTTTGAAGATTTTACTAGAGAATATAATAATAGGCTAGTTGCCGTAAAAGTTTTTTATTGGAACCGTCTTTTAGATTATTCAAAAATAAGGGACACGTATTTTTTATTTGTATTGTAAACCAAAAATGACAAAGATATAGCCCATTAAAGTTACGTGTAACGTCACGCTGTGCTGCATTTTTTCGCACGGGGTGACGTCACACGTAACTTTAATGATCTATATATTTGTTATTTTTTGTTTAATCGAAAAAATACGTATCCAATATTTTTTTATAATCTAAAATACGGGCTAAATAAAATGTAGTTATTTTGACCCTGGAATCTACCCTATTATAGAAGTAGCCATAAATTTTTTCCTTTATATATGTTCCGTTGAAACTGCTGGTTTATTCATGTAAACTCACGTGTGTCGCCGTGTGTAACCTTTCTGGAAGCAAGATTGGCAATTCGATGTTTATTTGCAGGATTCGATTGCAGCCGCAATAGACACAATTAGTAGCATAAGTGTTGGCTGTCAAAATGCCAAAAATCGTCACAGACCGAGTTGCAGTAATCGTCGAGGCATTTCGGTGCTCTGTGGTCTAAATTCACTACATTAATGAAAAACCTATAACACAAATATTTGTATGATATATTTGTTTTCAGATGTGCTGAAGGGCTCCGTGGTACCACTAGTTTCTATCGGGCCGGATTGTTCTCTGTTCGATGCCATCCGTATGTTGATCACCAACCGCATCCATCGGCTGCCGGTCATCGAACCCGACACCGGCAACGTGTTATACATACTCACACACAAGAGGATACTGCGGTTTCTCTTCCTATACGTTAGTATTGAATTTTATTTTTCTATAGAAGACGTCGTTTTCAATTTAGTTGACTTGCTCGTTAATTAAGTGCATTAGAAACCGTAACATCAGAAGCTCTACCCCGAGCTCTTAACGAGATCTATTTGACGACCTGAACTGAAATGTTAAAGGGCTATTAAGCTGTATAGCTCCATCCCTCTTTCTAGCCGTGTTAAAATGTCAAGCGTGCATTTGACATTTTAACACGTCACGCGAAGGCTCCAGGTAAATTTTGATTCTGAAGCACAGACTAATAGCTGTGGTGTACCACAAGGGAGTATCTTGGGGCCATTATTGTTTCTTCTGTATATAAATGACTTGCCTCAGTCAATAAAACATCAGTGTGTATTGTTCGCCGATGATACCACAATTATTATTAAATGTGAAAATGTACAAAACTTTGACGTTGAAATTCAGAAAACACTAAATGACATTATACAATGGTTAGATATTAATAAACTAAAATTAAATATTTCCAAAACGAAACTGCTTCAGTGTAAAACATTTAAAAGTAAACGTACACGTCTTAATGTTGCACTTAACAGTAATATTATCGAACAAGTATGTAATGCAAAGTTCCTGGGTGTAACACTTGATGAACACTTTACTTGGAAGAATCACATCGACATAATTTCAAAAAAAATCAATCAATTCGTATTTGCCTTAAAAAGAATTAAAAATATTACATCATTGCGGACAGCACTAATGGTGTATCACGCTTACGTGTGCTCAGTGATACGATACGGTATAGTTGTGTGGGGAAATTCTTCCGAAATTGCGAAGATCTTCATCGCCCAAAAAAAGTGTATTCGTGCAATGTTCAAAAGGCAGTGGTCTGACTCGTGCAGGCCTATATTCAAGTCGCACAATCTATTGACGGTCCCGTGCATTTATATTTATGAAGTTGCCAGGTTTGTGAGGTCCAATCTTAAATTATTTGAACGGAAAGATAACACAAATAAAAGGAAACCTACACATTTAGATTTCGAGATGCCCGTCCCAAAATTAGAACTTTTTCGGCGGAGCTGCGTTTATATGGCTCCGCTAATCTACAATGCTTTGCCGAGGTCAATTACTCAACTACCCTTTAATAAGTTTTGTGTTGCGTTGCGGAAGTGGTTGTTGCAAGAGTGTTTTTATTCGTTAGATGAATTTTTTCAAAAGTGTCCATGTAAATTTTATACCATAAAGCACAGACATATTTGACTGTATAAATTGATGAACTGTCTTAACAACTTAGTTGCGTGCCTAATTAATATTATTGATACAGGACTCTAAATTTTAATTTGTGAATTTATGACTAATAGAGTAATGACAAGTGACTTATGGAAACTAATGATATTGTTATTATAAATGCATGTTAAATAAATGTTTGCACGACTGATAAGTCGAATATAGTGAATCTAAAACTATTTTACTATGTCATCATGTATGTACCTATATTCTGGCAAATAAATAAATAAATAAATAAATAAATAAACCATTAATAGGCCGGTGTGGTATATAAACATAATACTTAAAGCAAGCGAAAGGTGCCTGCCCGATAAATACCTCTGTCAGTCTTCTCCTAACAAAAATATCATCGATTTTAGATTAGTTATGAATATTTTAGAGTAACGAATGTCAAAGCTCTACAGATGATCAAATTATAGTCAGACTGGCTCATAGATTGCCATCGATCCACTGACCGATCTTGGCTGTCATTTGTTTAAAATTCTGTTTAAAAACCTATGTTGTCGAGTGATTGTCGCCGGCACATCGCCGGTGACCTTGCAGGTGACTTTACGATCAAACAAATTTATTTCCATCAATAGCTCATCATATATCGTCTATTTCCGAATTAAGATTTCAGTTTTATAAATGTTGTTAGCTGTAATTTACTTCCAAAACTTTTAGGCAAAATGGAGTTTACCAAATCAACAACAAACTTAATTCGGAAACTGGTCAATAGTCACAAATTTTAAGTTAAGTATTTGATTTTACCATAGTGCTATCCAATGAACCCTAGCAACTTTCTGTGAAAATAGCCAAATCGAAGACCTACGATTGAGAATTAGCAGAATAGTTAACGCCTTAATAATATAGTAGATAATTTTAGGTCAAAGTCCAATGTAATGTAGAAGGTCAATGTTTGAAATGTTTAATGCTAGCTTCAGCTGTTAGTAAAATAGGTGGGAAAGTTTTAGGGAAACGGCCAAGGAGTTTGGTAATTTACCTCACTAAAGTAATCTTAGTGTCACCATCAGCACATGGAAGGGGTTCCGAGACCTCTTAAAAGACCACCCCAAAACCACCTGCACAACACCTGTTAGGATACATCCTTGGAGAGATTGTAAATAGGGTCTCCCTTGAGCCTCACTGTGCACGGCAGCACTTCTTTCGTCTTTCCTAGGTTCATCGGGTGGGCAGACTGAGAGTATAGCATTTAGCTTAAGTGCAGCATTTCTAAACTACTCTCAATATATTGTCAAGGGGTGGTTTATAAAAACTTTCTTGCAGCCGCTGGCAGTGCATCACACTAGTATTAAAAAAGCGAATCTGTGAATGCATATGTTTATGTTTTTTTACTCCTCTCAAACAGATGTGGATGCAATTTTGTGCCAAGATTGCTTATGTTCTGGTTAAACGCATAGGCTTTAATTTATAATGGAGGGAGTACCAATTTCACGCGGGCAAAACCGCCAGCAGAAGCTAATAAAAATATTATAAACGCAAAATTAAAAGAAACTCTGTGGACTACATCTTTTTTTTTTTTTTTGGACTACATCTTCACGTCTTAACGACTGGATTTAGATGATTTTTACTTCGACTCTCATATGGGTGAATCCTCTGGAAGACGCCGTCTTTAATAGATGACTAATATATATTTATTTTTACAAATTCCAGATAAACGACTTGCCAAAGCCTTCGTACCTGCAGAATAAGCTGCGCGACTTGCGCATAGGCACGCTGAATGACATCGAGACGGCGACAGAAGACACTTCTATCATCGACGCTCTGCGCAAGTTCGTCAACCGGCGCGTATCTGCGTTACCGCTCATCGACGCCGAAGGACGCCTGAAAGACATATACGCTAAATTTGATGTCATTGTACGTTCATTTTGTTTTTAAATATGCTGTTTTTTGTTTGACAACCCTGTCAATGTACAAACACAGACATATATCAAAGATTCGGCAAGGCCAGGTACCGTAAGCGTTGGTAGGCCTCATGAAGGTCCCATGACCTGGTAAAGTCAAGGAGGGGAAACGCATAGAGTGTCAATACATCCATGTATTGACACTTAGGGAAACCCTATGTTAGCAGCAGTCAGCAGTGGACGGCGCTCCACTGAAATAGTTGAACAAGTAGGTTCAAGCATGTTCCTAAACATAGGACTATCATCTTGTTTTCTGAAGTAAAAAAGATGGATGGATTGTGTGTTTCTTTCATAAAATAGGGTCTGTGTAGCGTGACGGTTGACAGGATAGATTGGAAGAAAAAACGTATTGCGCCGACCCCAAGCTACTTGAGACACGGGCGGGAAGACGATGATTCCATTACTACTCGTAAAAATACTAATCGGAAATTACTACTGGTCTCTGTATCATATTAACAAAAATATTGTAGATAGTCTTTTATTCACTAAATTTTTATTTTTATAATTGCAGAATCTGGCAGCTGAGAAGACGTACAACAACCTAGACGTGTCGCTGAAGACAGCCAACGAGCACCGCAATGAGTGGTTCGAAGGCGTCCAGAAGTGTACCCTCGATGAAACACTCTTCGACGTCATGGAGAGGATAGTGAGAGCTGAGGTAACTTGTTTATGGAGCTATTTATAAAAAGACATACAACTATTTTTAATACTTTAAGGCCATTAGCTACACCTGTTAATATGTTGTTGTAATTTTAATTTTATACCAAATAACGTAATTGTTTTTTACTTGATTGTCTTAGTACAGCGAATTGTTTGTCTTGGTATAGTCATGTAAAGAGGAGGGATGAAATGCATGCTATTAAGAGTTATGAGTATACATGTGGATCGGTGGAGAGGGAGAGGGAGACCAAAGAAAAGATGGATGGATTGTGTGAAAAGTGACATGAAAGAATAGGAAGTTAGTGATAGCATGATGAGTGACAGGGTAGAATGGAAGAAAAAAACGTGTTGCGCCGACCCCAAATAAGATGGAACAAGGGCAGGAAGAAGAAGAAGTCGTAGTACAGCGCTATTTTTGTTCTTACAGGTGCATCGTCTCGTGGTAGTCGACGAGAACGACAAAGTGATCGGCATCATATCTCTGTCCGATCTGCTCATGTACCTCGTGTTACGTCCGACTGGGGAGTGCGGCGCCGGCGGCACGAGTTTACGCAACGAACACTCGTCCATTGAGGAGAAGGACGAGAACACTGTCGCGGACGACAGCGCGGCTGGCGACACAGCTAGCGGCACACACACAGACAGCGGCCAGGATGAAGCAGCCGCTCTCATCCCCGACAACGGACACAAGAGTACAGACGAGACCCAAGATCCGTAAAGTGATCCCTTGATGAGTTCTTACTTCTTAGTTATAGAGCTGGCGTAAAGCGAGCGCGGTTTATTTAAGTCTGCATTTCCATTTTGTTAAATGTTTAGCAATAGCAACTTGTAAGTGGCGGTATAGTTGATCTGGGTTTGAAATGCGACTACGGGCTGCGTGCTCATTATTCTGGCAATGGTCCCTGTATGCAGGAACTCTGTAATGTTATTGCTACAAACTTTAATTTTAATACTTTACAACCAAATATGAACGATCATTTTCATGATGGTTGTGATGAAAACTGAGTTTTATTTCACTTAAAAGGGTTTTGATATTTATTTATTTTCAATTCCACTTTTGATATGATATTTATGTGTATATTCCATATTTGTTTGTATAATTTTCTAGTTTCACCTTTCATTTTGCATTATGTTTGTCACTAAACAGGTCAGGTACCGACAGATCGCTGTATATGTATCGTTGTGTCTAGTATATAATACGTATTGTTTTATCTAAGCGAGGCAAGCGCTTCACTTCGTAGGTACGTGTTTATATGAGACAGGAGCAGAATTTTCAATGTTAAATTTTCTAGTCTTATCTAGTTTTATCGACTTTTTAAATTTTCCCTTTTTATGTTAACAAATGCTTAGTTTTTTGTAGTTATCTTGATTTAAGAGAAGAAGATAGATTAACGGAGTCGCGGGAATCAATAAATTGTAGTCTTCAAATACTTAAACAATTGAAAATTCGTTTGACTACTACAAAATAGAAGAAAAACTATTACTAAGCTCTTAAATAGTAATATGGCCATGAAATTTAGCCGGTCTTTGTATACGAACCAAACGTAATCAACATGTAAAGCCTATTTTTAGTTTAATTCTTACTTATGTGACCTTATGTTTAAATAATTGAGGAGATGAGATATATGTTCTTTAATAACCCTAAAAACATGGATTTCAATCGTTTTTATTTTGTGCCAGCTCTATTTATTTATATAAGTAAAAGTTATAGCATGCAAACGGTATGTAAAAGAAAAGGTATGCTTTCAGGTTGCCACAGGCTAGTCTAGTAAATAAAACTGACGACAATTTTTAAGCGTAAAAACCATATTTACCTTAATTTTTAAGGGGACAGGCAATTGTTGAATAAAGTGAAGCAAATGGCTTTCTATTACCTAAATTCGTGCCTCGTTGTCGCATTTATTCTACAATCTAACAACACTAACCCTATGTTTCTTTAAGAATCAAAGTTATATTATTTAGTTAGTTAAATATATGGCTTTTAAGTCCCAGGAGAAGCCAGTTAGATTTACTATAGTAAAATGTTTTTTCGCTATTTACTCATCTCCTCATCAAAGAAAATACATGAGATTGTAACTATAATTTTCATGTGGTATATAACTTTGATTTCTAGAGGCATATGAGTAAGTATAACAGGCGTAAACATTTAGCGTAATTGAAAACCATATTTTTACGCATGACCTTGGAAGAATGTTACATTTTTATATACCACCGTGGTAATATAACTTATAATATTACACAAATATAACGATGAACCGCCGATTACCCAAGATGAAAGCATTGTTCAGTTTGGGAGTCGTTGAATCACTTTTTGAAAGCCCCATTTTTAATTAATGTGAAGTTATCTTTGTAATGTCACCTTAGAACAAAAGTATGACTAAAACTAAATATTTGAGTGGTATAACTATTACTTATATATATCGTCGATTCGAGATCTTACTAGAATATTTACACATGAGCGTTTTTGAGATATTTGAGGATCTAATGGGGTTCATTTTGTATTCACGCGAGAACTGAAAGCGCTACTGATGGTAACAAAGTTTTTGGAGATGTTATAGTTAGACTGACCGACGTTGTAGACATATTACAGGACATATATCTCACTTCACTCAATTTGTTCAAGAAAAAATTAAACTTCGAAACTTTTCAGGAGAAACATCATTAGCGGCAGTTCGTAATTTTTACAGGTAGGGCCATTTTCTTTGCAATTAAAAAGTATTTTTGATAATATGCTAATAGTGGGTATTCTAATAAATCAGTAGATGTATGTGTCTATATAAAATTAGCCTTAATAGTTTTAGAATGTATTATCAAAATAATTTTAAATTGGGAAATAATATACGCCTTCCTGCAAGAAGCTCAAATTGTTGGTTACAATGTTCTTCCTGATAAAGCTCGATATAACTATATACTATTTGAAAAAACGTTACTAAAGTTTGGTTTAAATAAACCTTTTTTATTGTCCGTTCAACCAATTTTAACTTCTATTCCATAGGCATAAGGATGACGTTAAAAGTAAAAAAAAATGGTTACAACACCAACTATTCACTGCAGTTGCATTTGTCATGTGGACATCCCACCGAAAGGCACTAAACGTTTCGGAAACACATTCATTGTGCGTGCAGCTAAGGAGTGGAATTCCTTGCCGGAGTCTGTTTCCTGATAGCTATAGATAACCCGGGAATCTTTAAGTCGAGAGTGAATAGGTTTTTTCTAGGTAAGCGCGTTCCATCGTCGAACGCATCGTCGCTTTCCATCAGGTGATATAGCGTCCAACAATAAAAAAAAGCAACGCAATAAAAGTCAAAATCGTTTGAACGGACAGTAAAATGGTTTTATAAATCAGTATACATCGCACGGCCAAATTGTCAAACAGTAATAAATTGTAACATTAGTTGTGAAAATTCCGCAATCTGTTTAATAATCATGATAGAAGTAATATGACGTCATAGTTCTATGCGTTCTCTTGGTACCTAGCCACAAGCAGTAAGCTACTTATGTATGTAAACACATTGAATGTTTCACGATACTATAGTTTTACGATAATACAACGGTACGCGTTCATACAGTGTTTAACCAAGTGTAAACAGGCATAACTATAAATACGATTTCTTGTAGCCACAGTGTCTATGTTTATCAAGTAGTCAAAATATTAATAAATGTAACTCATATTGAAATATCCATTGACCCAATGTTATCATAAATGTAAGCTGAGGTATACATTCACACTTGATTATATAAATGTATGTAGAAAGCAGTAAGTCGTCTAATATATGTACTGTATTCCCCTCCCCCTCCTCCACAAAATTATCCGCCAAACTAACGCTATTTAGTTTATAATCTTTTGTTTGGTAGTAATTATTCGAAAATTAGCGTTTTAATCAAAATTAAAGGGTGGAAGTTACAAAAAATAAAAATTATAAAGATATCACAATTTTTCTGTTATAAGTTTTAAATATGAATCGACTGTGAAACTTAGGCGACCATTGCACGGTAGGTTTTGCCATCAGTTTACCCACGGTAAAAGGTTTTTGATTGACGAAAAACCTACCGTCTAATGCGATGTCAATCATCGCATTAGACGGTAAGTCGTTTTTAGTAGTGATTGACGAAAACCAACAATCATGATTGATGGAATTAATTGACGCTTGCATGACCGTGTAATGGTCGCCTTACGGTAACAATCAATCAAATACTTCAGAATACAGAAGTCCTACCACGACTTTTAAACGCGATCTTTTTGACGACTTAAACTGAACTATAAAGCGATGGAGCTATATAGGGTGTATAGTATAGGTCCATCCCTATTTCAACACATCACAGTCGGTCCCAGGGGTCTTACCATGATGCCTTTAAATGTCAGTCATGTCAATCTAGCTCCATCCCTATAACAGTTTAGTTTAGGTTGTAAACTGGATTGCATTAAGAGCTCGTAGTAGGGCCTCTGGTTATTAATTTTGGAGTCATTTAAAAAAATAACATGGTAGTCATGGAGGTGATTCGATTGATTACTAACAAACAAAACCAATGTGTACCGATGCTTCCCGTAAGTATTATAAAATTGTGTTATTAATTTATGAGTAGAATAACGTTATAGTAAAGATTTTATCTGTTATAAATGTTGTATTAATAAATTCAAATAAATTTGTTCTGTAGCAACATCGTCAGCACGTCATTTTGTATAGTTGCCTAGTTGGGATGACTCTCCTTGACGTTTCAAACCATAATGTTTAAACATACGTAGTTCCAGATGAAATAAAACATTATTTCTTCTTATTGTGTTCAGTGTTTGAGAGAAGAAAACGCACATGCATGATACGGCATTATGAGGACTTGAAATAAAAATTTGATTCCGTCACCATGTTGGTTTCATTTTGTACACACCTAGTTCTTGCTTTTTACTTGAATTCATAATTTTTTGTGGTGGGTAGTCATCAAATAACTTTGCGCTCAGGGTGGAGCAAGTGAGTAACAGACTTTTACAGACTAAAACCCTCCTATGTTCCTTCAGTTGCATCACAAGACTACGGCAGCTCTTTCGACACATACCGCATTGATCCATCACTGCCCTCCATCAAGTGACGACTATAGCTGATTCAAAAAGTGAGGTGTACATAGCGTCAGTTGCAGTGTAATTTTTTAATTATTTTATCCAGTATCCATCATGAATACTGAAAAACCTCCCGACCTTCCTGATCCTTTCAAATATACTCTGGTACTTACAGTTCCCCTTCCTGACGACAATGCTTCAAACGATAAAATGGACTCTGAATCTGCTAGCAGAAAAAGATTAGCGTCTTCTCCCCCGACCAGTGCTACAACCACTCCCAAATTCAATAAGAAAGAGACCGACCGGTAGGCAGATCTACACAACGAGAGACAATGCTCCGTATGTATTGCATGTCTCTTTAAACAATGGTCAGACATCCGGTACCAGCCTGCACAAAGTTAAAAAAAAAAAACTTCAGTAACATTATACTAGGCAGCGTGAAACAATTAGGAAGAAATCGCGTATCAGTGGAGTTCCAATCTTATCAGAATGCGAACAGCTTTTTTATCAGCCGTATATTAGTCCAACACAATTAAATAACCACTATTCCTCAGTACAACACCACCCGATGTTCCTATGGATTGGACAGAGGATGAAAACATCCAAAACATCAAGGTTCCTGCTGGATGCGGCCCTGTTATAAAAGGAGAGGAGAATGAACCGGAAAGTGAGCTCATTAGGTGTCACTGAATGGAAACCCACTCAAACTGTTGTTCTCACCTTTGACGGCGAGTTTATTGCTTTTACTCAGCACTTCCGGTTGAAAAGTATATGTACCTGACCATATAATGTTTCCATTGCTGCCGTTCCGGTCATACTCGTACAGTATGCCGTTCGAAACCTCGATGCTTTAAGTGCAGTGAAGACCACCCAGGTGATGGATGCCAAGTTCCTAATGAGTATGCCATTTGCGTAAACTGTTCTGGCAACCATTATGCTAATGATAAGGCTTGTCCTGAATTAGGCCGCTAGAAAGGGATAAAAGCCCTTATGGCAGAAAAATCTGTTTCTTATGAGGAAGCAAGTCATGTTTTCCCTCGGATTTCACTATCATATGCTGAAGTGTCAAGAGCACCATCCAAATCAAAATCCCCTAGGTCCCCTCAATCTCACAGCCAAACTCCCTAAACACCCAGATCCCACCGTAAAAAAGTCTACCTTAAACCCAAATCTCATGCCACTATTTCACCTAGCTATGATAAGCAGACTCATCAAGCCCTTATTCGAGACTATTTTTTTTTTTTATTATTGATAGGTTTGCGCTTGACCGCTATCTCACCTGATGGAAAGTGACGATGCGGTCGACGATGGAACGCGCTTATCTAGAAGAAACCTATTCACTCTCGACTTAAAGATTCCCAGGTTGTAGCTATCAGGAAACACAGACTCCGGCAAGGAATTCCATTCCTTAGCTGCACGCACAATGAATGTGTTTCCAAAACGATTTGTGCGTGTAGGCGGGATGTCCACCATGTACCGGTGGCGCATCGCCGTACGTCTGGTGGTCCGATGATGGAACGGGCTAGGCGGAATCAGGTTATGCAATTCCGACGCACACTCCCCGAAATGCAACCGGTAGAAAACCGACAGGCTAGCAACTCGTAATAAGTACAAACCATCGATCTGCAGCATCGCTGAGACATGGCTTCGTCCTGAGAGCAATTTCAGGATTCCATGTTTTAGCAGTGTCCGATATGACAGAGCAGATGGATATGGGGGATGTGCCTGGTTTATCAATAACAAGGTTAGATTCTCCCTAATTCCTCTACCCTTTGTAGGTGACAACATCAATGTTGTTGCTGGTAGGTAAGGCTGAGGATATTTTTTTTTTAGTTTCTACATTGCTCAGCCACTGATTAATGATCTTCATATAATAAAAAATTGTTGAGTAACGTACAGGGCCCATTACTTGTTATCGGTGATTTCAACGGTCATCACTATAGGCGGGGCTAAGATACCTGCGATAACTTTGGTTCGGGTTTGGTTGATATGTTGGATGAGCTTGACATGTGTGTGTTCAACAACAGTTGTGCCACACGTCAGGGCTCCCCAGGACAGAACCACAGTTGTCATCAACAGTGTTGATCTGACATTTTGCTCTTCCAGGATAGACAGCCTTTTCAATTGGAAGTGATTGGATATGACTTATGGGAGTGATTATGGCTGAAATCCCATCTAAATCCATTCCCAATAATATCTCCCCTCCCCTGTTAAAGTACAAACTGAAATCAGTTGATTGGGATCTGTACTCTAAAACTTTGGATATATGGGTCACCTCTCTTCCTCCGATCAATGACGCAAATGCTCGAGAGTGCTTTTCATCATTCTCGAGTACTATATCCATTACAGCGGACGACTGTTTTCCCTCCAAAAAATCACCAACCGGCAAAATTCCTTCTCCGCCATGGTGGGATAGAGATTGCTCTGCCTCGATCAGAGTCAGGAATGAGGCCGAAAGAAAGTTTAACGCGGATATGAACCTGAAGAACCTCATTCATTTTCAACATGTATTCGCTAAATCTAGAAAACCACTTAAGAAAAAGAAAAGAGAAGGTTGGCGGAAGTACTGCGATTCGGTGAGTCCATCCACTCCAGCTTCAGTAGTGTGGCGTAAACTAAAATCTTTTAGGAACAGCATGTGACCACCTTCTGGTAGCATGACATCTAAAGAACTGGGTCACCAGTTCTTTTCCAAACTAGCTCCAGCCTACTGTGGAAACACATTCATCCTTGCCCCCACACACACAGCTTCAGATGGCATCAAATGATAGTCTGGATAAACTATTCACATTGGCAGAGCTAAAATCGGTCCTCGCACATGTGAAGGATTCTGCACCTGGTGTGGATGGATTTCATTATTTATTAGCTGGGGATAAGACTCACCAATATTACCTGAATTTGGGCAATTATTGTTCTTTTTCCGGATATATCCTTTCTGATTGGAAGGTTCAAATTGCTATCCCTATTTTGAAATCTGGGAAAGGTCCCAGTGATCATTCTTCATACAGACGAATTGCTCTCTCGACCGTAGTTATGAAAATCTTGGAAAATGTAGTAAAGAATGATCTGGAATGGTTTGTGGAGACCAGGAGAAAGTTGCCAACGACTCAATTTGGCTTTAGAAAAGGTCTGGGTACAACTGATAGTGTGGCACCCCTCACATCAGAGATCCGGTTGACCTTTAGTAGAAATGAACCTGTGGTAGTCGTCTTCTTGGATATTTCTGCTGCCTATGACTCTGTTCTCCTCCCAGTTCTCAGGCAAAAGTTGCAACAGCTGAGAATCCAGTATGCAATATCTTTTCAGACCGCAGTATTAAACTAAGGATTCCTGGGAAGGACGCTGAACCGAGGTTAGCTTGTAGTCGCTGAACCGAGGTTAATGGATCCCTGCAGTAGACCCCTCGGTCTACTGCAGGGATCCATTCTTATACCTTTCTTTATATAACATCTACACTTCTGATCTCCCTTCTTGTCTAAATTTGGAATTTGATTAGATTTAGAAGTGCGATCTATAATTCAGCAATGGATTGCACCACTGCAAGTAACTTAATCTATTTACTAACTAAAAGAACATACATTTAGCTTACAAAGGGTATAATCAACAGTTTGTAATAATAATATAATATCCCACAACTATGACACAACGCCGTCTAGTCCCGAGCTAAGCAGAGCTTGTGTTATGGGTACTAGACAACTGATAAACATACTTATATATTTCTAAATACATACATATTATAGATAAATTACACCCAGACACAGAACAAATGATCATGCTCATAACAAACATTTGTCCTGGGTGGGAATCGAACCCATGACCTCCGGTATAGCAGTCAGGGTCACTAACCACTAGACCAACCAGCCATTAATAATCTAATATGAATGTACAAGCTAGCACATTATTCTGTCTGAATTTAATTATTGGTTTGAATATTGAAATAGTTGTATTGTCTTGACTCATAGTCACAGTATTACATATTGTATATTGTAATACTGTGTTAATGCATTGCCTCTTTGTGATACCATTTTAAAAGATCATGTTAATTATTATCACATTACCAATCCCGCACTGCTGTCTTTCAACGGATGTGTGACCTTTTGGCAGTGAACAATGTAATATTCAATATATTAGTGTATTAAACTACAAACTACAATCTGGGACATAAAATATTTTTATAATTACTTAGATTGAATGTTGCAGTATGTTAGAGGAATAAAGCTAATGTCACATACTATGAAAGCCTGGGAAAAAGTTATTGAAAGGCGACTGAGAGAAGAGAGTGAAATTTCACAGAACCAATTCGGCTTTATGCCAGGTCGGGGTACAACGGATGCCATTTATGCTATACGCCAGCTGTGCGAAAAATACAGAGATACGCATAAAAACTTGCATATGGTATTCATTGACCTCGAAAAGGCATACGACCGGGTACCTCGTGAGCTTCTGTGGTGGGCCCTTAAGGAGCCTGGGAAGTATGTGCAGTTGATCCGAGCGATGTACAGTAGATGCAGTACCCAAGCCCGGTCTACAGTGGGCACTACTGGCAGCTTCAATGGGGCTGTCGGCTTACACCAAGGGTCGGCTCTCAGCCCTTACCTCTTCCTGATGATAATGGACGCTCTGACGTCGGACATTCAGGAAGAGGCTCCTTGGTGTATGTTGTTTGCCGATGACATTGTGCTGGTTGCCGAGAGTGGCCTAGAGGTCCAGAACAGATTGGAAGTGTGGTGGCACAGACTGGAAAGTGTTGGCCTGAAATTGAGTAGAACCAAAACGGAGTACTTGTTCTGCGATTTTGGCGGTCTCTCCACTCCAGTGCCTTTACCTCTCGCCGGAACACCTATACCGATCTGTTCCGACTTTCGGTATCTCGGGTCGCTCGTCCAAGGGGATAGTGAGGTAGACCGGGACGTAACTCATCGGATCAATGCAGGATGTATGAAATGGCGACAGGTCACGGGAACAACTTGTGATTCACGGATGCCCCTCAAGTTGAAGGGCAAAATCTACAAATCCGTGATAAGGCCTGTCATATTGTATGGATCAGAATGTTGGGCTGTGAAAAAACGGATGAAAAAAGATTGCATGTAGCGGAGATGAGAATGTTGAGATGGATGTGTGGTGTAACAAGAATGGATAAAATGAGAAATGAGTAGATATATTAGGGGAAGTTTGAAAGTGGCGCCAGTGACTGAAAAGTTGAAAGGAAATCGTTTGTCTTGGTATGGTCATATAAAGAGGAGAGATGAAACGCATGTTGCTAAAAGAGTTATGAATTTACATGTGGATGGATGGAGACGAAGAGGGAGGCCAAAGAAAAGATGGATGGATGGTGTGAGAAGTGATGTGAATGAAAAGGGATAGCGTGACGAGCAACAGGACAGAATGGAAGAAAAAAACGTCTTGCGCCGACCCCAAATAAAACGGGATAAGGGCAGGAAGATGATGATGAATGTTGCAGTATGTTATTAAGTATTAAATATGACCAGTGTGGAAATAGGTTTCAGATAATAGTCTGGTATGTCAGCCTTGCTTGATGTAGGCAAGGGATGCACAGCATTCTGGTTCACCAGACCGACATATTAGTCATAGACAAGTATGCGTTAACTGTGGCCAATCAGTTTTACAACGGCGCTTCCATCAACTTAATCCGAATAATGCAGGCACAAGAGAAATGCAAATAAGAAATACATATATTCGCAGAATGGGTAATCCCAAGGCAGGTCAGTGACATAGTGTTATGTTCTATATGTTTTACTGGCACGTTGGTCTAGTAGTTAGTGGTCCTGACTGCTATGCCGGAGGTCGTGGGTTTGATTGAATTTATCTATTTATGTATTTAGAAATATATAATATAAGTATGTTTATTAGTTGTCTAGTACTCATAACACAAGCTCTGCTTAGCTTGGAACTTGACGGCGTTGTGTGATGGTTGTGGAATATTATTGTGGAATATTATTTTATTATTATTCAGATATTTAAGTAAGGCATAAGACTTATGTCTTAGAAGTTGAATTTATATTAAAATAGCTTTTACCCGCGGCTTCGCCTGCGTTTATTAATATATTTTACTCTTTCTCCCCTTTTTCTCACTTTAAAAAAAAATTAGCCTATTTCCGTTTCCAGGGTCCCAACTATCTCTGTACCAAAATTCATCAAAATCGGTTTTGCCATTTAGGTGTGAAGACGTAACAAACAAACAAACAAACCCACTTTCGCTTTTATAATATTAGTAAGGATCTCAACGCGAATCGTTACTATACAGTAGGGTATGCAGACGACCTAGCAATCCTCGTACCTGGGAAGGTGACCGGAACAATCTGCAACCTCATGCAACAGGCACTGCGCATCGTGGAACGGTGGTGTAGGGAATATGATTTGTCGGTAAACCCCTCTAAAACTGAATTAGTCATGTTCACGCATAAACGAGCCCTAGGCCGCTTCAATCTGCCCAGTCTGTTTAATACAGAACTCCAGCTGTCAAACGAGGTCAAATATCTAGGAATCACCCTGGACAGTAAGTTAAACTGGTGTGCTCATCTAAACAATAAACTAAACAGGGCTTGCATCACCTTTTGGCAATGCAGGATGATGATAGGTAAGAGGTGGGGTCTATCTCCCAAAATTATACTTTAGCTGTACAGCGCAGTTATTCGGCCAATGATCACTTACGGGGCCGTGGGGTGGTGGCCTCGCACCAAGCTTGCTACAGCTATTAATAAACTTCAACACATGCAAAGGCTTGCTTGCATGGGACTACCGCCACTCCACCTGCACATACAGCAGGAAGCGACTATGGCGGCAGTACGCCTCAAAACAGTGGATCTCTGGGGTAAGAGAGAAACACAACACACCGCTCTGCTCGAGGAACTCAACAAGGAGTTCCCCATAACAAAAGATATCAACGACCGGATACCCAAACAATTTATCTTTGACAAAAAATACAAGATATAACTGCACGAGGATGACCGCTGCGAAGGGCTGAGCCCCACAGAGCTGCGTATCTTTACTGATGGTTCCAAAACAGGTAATGGTACGGGTGCGGGAGTCTTCTTAGAAGACCTCAACATTCACATAGCCACACCTTTGGGGATCTATAACACTGTGTTCCAGGCTGAGTGCTTGGGTATTTCCCTGGCAGCCTTAGCCGTCACGACCAGGAAAGTTAAGGATTACTCACTACGTATACTCTCGGACAGCATGGCTGTCCTACAAGCGCTGAACAGCCACACAGTCAACTCTGGGCTAATATACGAGTGTCACCAACGGCTTAACTAGGTGGGTAGATACAATCAAGTAATGGATAAAAGCACACAGCGATTCTCGAGGCAACGATGCAGCGGACGAGCTCGCTAGAAGGGGTTCGAGCATTGCAGCAATGGGTCCTAAACCCACTTCCCTTCGGTTATCTACGCAATCTGGTAAGGAATCGTACCAGAGATCTACACCACAAACTATGGAAAGAAAATGGTGAGTGCAGGTAGGCCAAGGAGGCTCTTCCCTCGATCGATGGCCGCTTTACGAAACAGGTCCTACGTCTGACGAAGCTACAGTTGCGCAAGGTGATGGCCGTTACAACTGGCCACGGGACCTTTAACAAGCACCTTTCTGTCATAGGAGTTACGGACAGTCCACTCTACAGAGCCTGCATGGAGGAGGACGAGACAGCGGCTCACCTGCTTCTAAGCTGCCCTGTGGTCGCAGGATACAGGGCTAAGTACTTCGGTAACCCAGGTAACCTTCGTGAAATGGTCAGCGACACCAAGGCGCTGCTGGCCTTTCTTGAGAAGCTGGGGTGGATCGAATGAATCATCTGTCCCACCCGTACGCAAAATACGCGCCTTAGTCGTGGAGTTGCGGAAAACAGTCCGTCTTACCTATTAGTAAGGATTCATATTAAGTTATAATATAAATAATCTAAGAGCTAAATATAATTGTATGTGTAAAATAACGAAAATAATAATATTTAGTATGTTTTTCTTACATTTTAGTTGACCTCAACTGATGTGGTATGCCATACTTGTTGGACTCAAGCAAGACAAGCAATACCACAATTTACACCAGCATCTACTTCATCTCAATTTCCACAAAATGAAGATATGGGTGTTGTACCAGCTAGCTCTGAAGACTTGGATACAAGAGAAAGCAGTGCAAGTATTATATTAGGGCTCCGATCAGCCAGCAACGTTGCTTTTATTCAGGATACAATCAACCGGAGAGGCATACAGTGCCTACAAGTTTACGGGCTGATTATTTGTTGATTTTAATTAATTATTATGTGTCACCAACAAATAGGATATGTAATTATCATAAATCAAATACTTTTAGTAATCAGCTTACTGCAGTTGAAAATCCAATTCATACATTTTCGGTAGAGCAAATAGAAGAATACACTAAATTAATAGAACGGCCACAATCAGATCATTTAGATTTCGAAAATATTGAAAAGATGGACATTTCGTAGTTCATTATTGGTTTGGCCTATCACTAGAAAATATTTTATATATAATCAGAGAAGTGCCACGACTAGGAACAATGCATAGAGGCAAAACTGCTCTTGCTGCTTATCTAATGAAATTGAGAACTGGAGATAGCGATCAAAGAATCTCAACATTATTAAATATACCGAGGAGTACCCTAGAAAGACTTATGAGGAAAGTTAGAGAAATCTTAAATCAAGATTTTGTGCCTCAGCATCTCGGTTTAAATCACATAAGCCGCGAGCAAATCTCATAAAGAAATCTTATTATTCCAAATGAGCTTTTTGGAGGTGAAGAAAGTAGGCCTATAGTTATTGTCGATGGTACCGACAAAGCCCCTTAATTAAATTAAAAAAAAAATACTTATCAGAAAAATACATACTCAATAAATATAGGAACCTTGTTAAGCCTTTTTTAATAGTTTGTTGTGATGGATACATTGTAGATGTGTTGGGCCCCTATCCAGCAACTACCTCAGATGCTCAGATAATGATCAATGAAGTTTTCTGAGGAAAACAGTCCCATGAGGCAATATTTTCAGCCTAATGATGTTTTTATTTTGGATAAGGGTTTTAGAGACTCAGTGTCATTATTAGAAGGAACATGTAATTATTCTGTTCACACGCCTTCATCTCTTCGAGAGGGTGAAACCCAATTATGCACGCTTGCAGCTAATAAAACAAGATGTGTAACAATAACTAAATGGGTTGTCGAGGTGGTTTATGGCATTTTTAAACACTCCTTTAAATTGTTTAGGCAATAATTTTTCAACAATTCATCGAAACATATAATGATAGACTTTGCCATTGCCGCTTCAATAATAGTTTCCATCAGCGTATAAGAGACAGAGAAGATGCCACTTTAATTCTGGCAAATATTAGAAGATATTTATATGTTAACAATGATCTTGCTGATTTCGTAGAAAGTAATAATTTAAATCAAACGCGTATACAATTCGTGAATATAAATGTCAACAGAGATAATATAACTGAGTTTCCCCAACTCACTTACAGTGATTTAATATTATTTGCATGTGGGACTTACCAATTAAAACAGGCACGCTCTTACTATGAAGAACATATAAGAGTGCAAGGTTCATATAGTATTGAAGTATGCCCAGAAACGAATAGAATTCTAGATGGATTTCCTTCAACTAGTAATAGGATTTTGGTTAGAGGACGAATTAAAAGCAGACATATCAGTCGAAAAATGTATTTCGTATATATTATTGTTAATACTAACGAAACAGGTTTAGAGTCCATACGACAGTATTGCTGTAATTGTATATCCGGGCGGAGGACGGTAGGGTGTTGTGCCCACGTGATGACGATTGTGTGGTTCTTGGGTTGGGCGAGGTATCAGACAAATATAAATCCCCAAACCAATTCCTAGACCATGTAGTTATAATCTATTCAAATGAAAATGAATAAAAACTTGAAAACTATAATTATGCATATTTTTTTTACCTTTGATTTCCATTTACAGTTTCTGATGTTCCACCAAGTCCTAGGTAAAAAGTTTTGGTTATTTCGTTATCTACAATGTCAAGAAACAAATGGTATCTTAATGTCTACCATTTGTTTCTTTCTTGGGAACTACTTGGCCAAACCTTCTTTACCAAATGGGCATTTCCCTTTAGAAGTTCATTTCTATAGAAGCCTAGATAATATCCACAAGATACTGTGTTTCTAAAATATCTAATGAAAAATGTGCAATAACGTCATAATCGGATAAGAGCGGTTGTATGAAAAACAGTGAAAATGTGTGTCGAGTCGATCAGTGTGTGTGTGTCGGTCTGCCTGCTACGCTTTCATGGTTTTACTACTGAACAGATTTTGATGAATTTTGGTACAGGGGAAGCTTGAACTCCAAGGATGGAGATAGACTTTTTATATATTTTCAACTTTGACCTCGCGTCCGCAACAATCAACACTCACGCGCGGGCAGAAGCTAGTTTTATATGTATATAGAAAACTCCTGCAGTGCACAGGGTTGGCGCAGGGATAGATAAGGTAGGTAATCAGTTTTGCTCCTTTTCTAAAAATGCGCTTTTCTGAGTTTATATGTAGATATGTGACATGCCCAAACTGGTTATTAAAATTCTAATGTGTGTGTGTGTGTGTAAGTGTAATTTCGCTCAGCCCAGAGCTCAAGCTCTGGGTTCAAACCCAGCATGAAGATGTAAGGAGTGAGTCGAGTAGAGCTTAGAAATAAAACGCTATTGATTTATTAACATTTTATTACGATCGATTATAGTAAAAACTAAATTTACATATCACATAAATAGTTTCCGGAGCGAAGCAGCGATTTGGTTTTCTTTTGGTCCAATATGTTTGGTATGTCAATACATAGCTAAATTTTACTTTTACTTATTTATTCGAAAAGCGACTGTAGACGTTTCCGCCTGCGCGAATTTTGGTTGTTTTTCTTTACTTTCTTTTCCTAGTTTTTCCTTAAGCGCTTATTCATTAGAATTAAAATTTCCTACGTTTGGCCCTATTTCATGGATTCGTTTTAAGAACACGTTCTTGTGGTATCTTTCAGGAATTTCTATCCATTCTCTAATAACCTCATAAGCTGCTTTATCTATTCATTCTGACCAGGTATTATCCTGCTCATACAGGTACAAACTGTTTAAAACAAAATGTACCTGAACTACTTCAGTTCAGTTCTTATCATAAAAACCAGCGCTGCTGCGGTCCGGAGAGGCGACAGCAGAAACAGAAAAATTATATCTAAATTATACTGACAGTGTGCATTAATGCTTTACGACTATGCTTTTAAAGATTCAGCCAGAGTGTACAAGAAATTTGAAGTATTTTACTTATATAAATTAATCCTTTATGAATACTGGTTTTTGGAATGCACGTTAAATAGAGTTAAAAGTTTCTAATTTGATTCTAATGAAAACCAAAATATAAATATCAAACATAGTCGTAAAAGCGAATAACTTATGGCGACATACTTATAAGATAATTTAAATACTTAAAAACTATTATAAAGAAACCTAATCCAAGTAGAGATCCATCGTAGGCAAATTAATTAATCTTATGTATTCTAAAATAGGAATGTAACCATTGCAAACAGTTACATTACGACATTGTCTAGCTGAACCGTGGTATATTTAATACAAAAATCACAATGTTGTAATTTCGTAGATATTTGCAGGCCTGGCCAAGTTTTGAATCTCTTTCTTGAGAAATGACGCCTTCAATTCCTTTATTTTGACCTCATGACTTAAAACGTTGAGATGATGTCAATCTCAGAGATTATCAACTTGGCTAAGCCCTCTGTTAAGTATTTATTTGTAGGACTATTCTATGTAGAAACTAGGTATACTTTTGCCATATTTCTACGGCTTTCAAGCGTGCTGTTAGGTACCTATGTGTTATTATTCCTGGCACTGAGCACAGGCAGACTATTCCTACTATAAGTTGGTTACATTGACAAAGCTAGACATTGCCATTCTGTACCTGAACAACTACGGAGCGGCAATATTGTGCTGAGAGGTTTGTGTTGTGGAACTTTCTCCGGTGTTTATGTTTTACGGATTACTGCCAGTCAGTCAGTAGGACTGCTGCACATCGAGTGAGATGGTCTGGTTTCTTTCATTTGAAGCTTTGTGGACTACAGCCTCACTTTCGGATATTGTTTAGATTCTTTTGGATTAACGTTAGGTTGATGGATGTTCAACGCATACTTCCACAATGAAAACATCAATACTACTCTCAGCCAATATTCCCGTTCGACCCTGTGCCCGTGTTTCATATACTCACGGACTACAGAATCTACACTTAAATATAACAACAGTGCATGGATAACTCGGTTAAATATGGGGAACATCGATTCGGTGCTTTAAAATACACCGGGCCGATCTCCACTCAAGGCCAAGGGAAACCAACCTTAAATAACGAAAACTTTGCGACAAAACTGGTATTAACCATCCCCACTGTCCCCTGCCTTCAATGTAAACCTTTCAATGTATTTTAAAGCTTAGGGCAAACTGTGTGAGTTGTAGCTGAGACTTCTGAAGCCTGCTGATGTAAAATTTGGTTAGATGGACTGATGGAACAATTTTCCTTCTATATCTGCGTTTTGCAGCAATGCAGGTGAATTTCAAAGTAAACCTAAATTTCTACAAAGCAGAATGACAGTGGAAACAGCTTGCAGTGTAAATTCTTCGCACACATTAATATGAAAATCAGCATGTTGTGGTGCACCTTTTTCAGCTGTCTTTCGTACCTAAGTGCTTCCGATCGGGCAAGGATAACCTTGTCCTTGTAGTTATTGCGCTAGCTGTTACTGCGCTGGCTGTTATTGTACATGCTGTTACTGCGCTTGTTGTTAATGCGCTAGCTGTTATTGTACATGCTGTTACTGCGCTTGATGTTACTGCGCTTGCTGTTATTGTACATGCTGTTATTGCGCTTGCTGTTATCTTACATGTTGTTACTGCGCTTGCTTTTAATGTGCTTGTCGTTAATGCGCTTGCTGTTATAGCGCTTGCTGTTATAGCGCTTGCTGTTACAGCGCTTGCTGTTATAGCGCTTGCTGTTATAGTGCTTGCTGTTATAGCGCTTGCTGTTATAGCGCTTGCTGTTATAGCGCTTGCTGTTATAGCGCTTGCTGTTATAGCGCTTGCTGTTATAGCGCTTGCTGTTATAGCGCTTGCTGTTACTAAAAATGCTTTTACTGCACTTGATTTTAATTCGCTTGTCGTTAATGAACTTGATGTTATTATACATTGCTAGCTGTTATTGTGCGGTTACTGCGCTTGCTGTTTATGCGCTTATTGTTACTGCACATGCGGTTACTGCGCCTATTTTTTATGCTCTTGTTGGTAATGCGCTAGCTGTTATTGTACATGCTGTTACTGCGCATACTGTGATACTCTGATTGAGGTCGTCTCTCTGCTTACGAAACACGAGTAACTGACAGCTTTTAGTAATAAAGTATTAAGGTAGATCTAAGTTAGTCCAGCTACAGTTTCTCTCAGTGTGCCCTACGCTTAACATTTTAATACTTATCTAAATGTATAATTCTTATCAATAGATTAATTAAGACTTACTAATACAATCCACGAAGGATCAACAATTTATAATTAAAATTTCCAGAACTATCTATGAAATTAATGAAATAAATTAAAATTTTGAGCGTCATAATTTTGGTAGCAAATCCAAAAATGTTTATGGTATAATATTGTAATAAAAATAAAAAAATTTAGATAAGGCTGGTTGACCTGGAGTAGCAGAAACGTTGGTGACTGGTGGAAGGGACGATAATACCGTACTAGTGAAAGTACGATAAGGATTTCAAAATGTTGTTGCGCAAGAGTCTGATTTACACTGTATGTGTGACACATTAGGTGTTTTCATCAATTTAACTGCAGATGACCATATATGTAGTGGTTGCAATTATCTTTTCCACAGCAGTTTTGTCACGAAACTCGGTAAATAAAGAGTCGACAGCTGCCTGCTTTTAAATTTTTGGTTCTATTGATCTATCATCTTTTTTTTACATGAGGGCTCCATTAATTTATTGATGTTGTGTTAGAGTACCCTCTTTTAGGCTGGTAGTTATTGGATTATTTAATGTTGATACTTAAGAGTTCAATTTATGTGGTATCTGTCAAGAACTAATCAGAATGAAAATAGTGAGAGTATTGTGTATATTTGTAGATATATAATATATATCTACAAATTAACCCTTCCACCCACCTACCCCACCTCCCACCCACACCACCCAAGCCAACACAACCCTAGATGTTAATAATGTGTCAGATAGAAGGAGCACATTGATACTAACAGTTATTGTTACATAGTGCGTGTTTACACAGAACATACTTAAATACTAATAAATAGAAGAGAGTTATATTGGTATCATCTCTAGTAGAACACGGGACGTGGCTAGTGTAGTCCCGATTAGAATGCGCGTGGGTTTGACAAAATTATCGCAATTTTTCATGCGTCATGTTAGTAATGATGTTAGTGTTATTCGGCTCGCTTACCGAGTGAGCGAGTGAGTATGGAAAGCTTGTTATGTCTTAGTATTTCACGCGCATTCTAAGTAAGCCTTGTGTGTTCAGATGTGCGGGGTTACCCTCGCCATTACGACTGGCTGTCTAATAGTTCAGGTGCCAACTGAAATCACTCATATTTTCAAGTCCCGTAGCTAATCGTTTACAAATTATTCTTCTGCAAGAAGAACAAAGAACATAATCAAAATTTGTCAGATTTTTAACTCTTCATCAGCTGTTACGACCTTTAACAATTTAATTACAAATCAATTCATTTCAAGAAGAGGTACACCTCGACTTCAAAAAGCCAACAATTACTAGTTATTTATCAACATCAACAAGTTTTATTCAAGGCCTTACCAATTTTATCATAATTTCTGTTATCCAAAGAGAATTTTGTCTTGAGTTATTCTCTGACAAAAATACCTAATCTTATTACGTAATAAAGTAATGACTAGTTGCGTAATTAATGTAACTCGTAAGATTTCAGTTTAGTATTTTAGAACTTAACTTTAAATAAACCCTGTTTTTATCAACTGAAGAGCAAATGTATAAAAAGCGACAAGTATTAAATAATCCGATATATACTTGAGACCTATAAGTATTGTATCTACACAGTAGGCATAGTTTGCACTTCCCAATTATGGTTTTATCTTTGACCAAAGTCTTCGTTCATAACTGACTATTGGACAGCGCAAACATCTGAAAATGTTGATATAATACAATGATATATGTACTACCTAATTAACAATATAGGTTTTATCCTAAATGATAAAAAATATTGCAATAATAAATAAAAATATAAATATTACTGTGAATTTCTAATAACATATTAAGTATATAGTTAAACCATTACTTAAAATATCACATTTTTAAGAATAAACTTACATAGAGTTAATAAATAAAATAGTTAAGTAGAAAATAGAAGTAGAAATAAATTTTAAGTGGTGAATAAATTAATGGTTGATTGGGATTTTATAGTTTACCGACTGAAGTTGCTTAGTCGTTTTATATGTCGTTTCATTTGTTGGGATGGGAATATACGGAATTCCGGTGCAATTTGGCTAGAAACCGGGACCAAATCATTTAGAAGATGTACTTGTATATAAAAGATAATTTGGTCTTGCGTACCTACTGTCTTTGATTTCACTAGGTACATAATCGGAGCCGAATCTTTCAGGAGGTATTTTAAGTACATCTAATGTTAAGCATTTTTTAATGTCGGTGGTAAAAGCAACTCCAGAAGTAAAACAAATTAATGGGAAGAAATAAACCTGATCAGTTCTAGCGTTTTGAAGTTAATAGCGGAGTTTGACAACTCCCTTGTTTTGTAAATTATATGAACTAATATAAAATACCTATACGAACATAACAGTAATTAATACACAAGTAAATATAAATATTCAACAACGTTTTGAGCTGCATAAAAATATTCTTAAATAACAACAAACAGGTGAAAATGGATATAAAAATAATGAAGGTCTTTAACTTAAAGGCAATATATGGGGTACAAAATAGGTATCTGTTGGTATATAAAAACTACAAAAAATGTTGATAACAGGAGAAAAATTTTGGGTCAAAAAAAAAAAAATTTGTAGAAATTCATTTTGTGATATGTTTAGATATTATGAAGTATTTTAAAATGTGGAATATAAAATATTAAGATTTTTAGTGCCTCCCGTACGTCAAACTGAGTCAAACATCAGCGAAGATTTCAAACGCCGCACATTCTGATACTGTGTAAAATTTTTTTTTTTGATTTATTTCTCATCAGATATGTTTCTTAATTTCCTGTATTTTGTAATTCTGAAGTTAATTGCTGGATCATTCAGTACACGTACGGGATTTTCATTAAAAATTAAAACAGTTAATATACTACATACGATAAGGATACATGTATAAATATGATATATAATATATAAAATTATGTCTACAGTAAATGGCCAAGAAGTTTAATAAGTCGGTAAATATGTAGGTACATATACTTCGCTGAGAAATAGAAAAAGCGTGAATTTGAAGCGTGTGAATTGCAACACGATTAAAATAAAGAGGGGATCACATGTCATCTTAGATTGATTTGTTATACATCTTGGTTTTAGTAAGATATTCAGTTGAAACTGGTTAGCTATAATCTTAAAAAATCATTGTTAAGCTTCACTATGTGATCACTATGACAGAAATTGCAAATAAATCATACATGACGGATTTCTATTGAACTTGCGAAGTTATATGTGAAATTCTGAATGTAAAAATAAAGACAGTCGTGTGAACGAAGAGTTTATTTTGCATAGCTGTCGACTTTGGTTCCAGGGACGGCCCAGGGTGGTCGGCTGATCGAACTCGTCACGGTGACGGTCCGATTGGTTTCCGGGTCGTAGCTGAAATGAATAAGTGGATTGTTTTAGTATCTATACAAAGTTAAAATTATAAATAAATACGATAAAGTAAAGATTTGCTGTAAAACTGAGTATGTCGAAAAGTACATTATTGAGAATAGTGCTATTTAGTGATGTCTAGTTTAACAGAACAAAGTCCTTAAATATCCTTGCACGCAACCTTGAAATCGAAAAAAGGAAATCCAATTTCCCCCAAACATTTATGTTTATCAAATAAAACTGAACAAAATGTACATAACACAACAGACCAGCAGCAGCTGATAATAGCTGATAGCTGTATGTAACAGCTGATTTTACTATCATATTATCCACTCCACATAGTAGGTACCTAGGGGTACCAAGAGATTGGTGCAGTCCGTCTAAAAAAATCATATAATTCAGGCTTCATACAAATTTGGAGCAGTGGTGGCCGAGTGAGCAGTGGTGGCCGAGTGGTAATGGCCCCGACTTACGAGTTGTAGGTCGCGGGTTCGAACCCAGCCAGGCGCATTACTTTGTGTAATTTATTTCATCACCACTGCTCTCAAAACGGTGAAGGAAAACATCGTGAGGAAACCGGCATGTCTCAGAACCAAAAATTCGACGACATGTGACATTCACCAACCCGCACTGGGCCTGCGTGGTGGATTATGGCCCATTCCCTCTCCTAGAAAGGAGGCCTGAGTCCCAGCAGTGGGAACATTAAAAGGCTGATGATGATGATGATGATGACAAATTTGGTCCTTTTTTAAAAGCCTCTCATTCATCATCTATCATTATTTCATATTTATAGCACTTTCATTAATCAATAAGTGTATGGAAATACCAACTCGTTAAACTTGTACAACTAGGCTAAAAGTATTCCTATAACTGTTGAGTCACATTAACTAGGTATTACCTACTCCAAATGACTCCTACAGAAAAGACATAAAAATGATTAGTTTTATAAACATAACTAAACATAGTTACGGAGTGCACTAAAGAACTAACTGCAGTAAATCGTGAAGCCACTCTTTTAAGACTCAAGTTATATATATATTATAAACTTATATACCTACACTTTACAAAAAGGTATCTCTATTACATACACGAGTCCGCAAAAAATCCTCGTTGCTCATGTAGTGTGATTAATTCATGAATCCCCAAGCGACACCCGGTGGCCGCGCATCTATTGTCTTACTATTGTGTCTCTAATTGACGGTATCTGAAGGGTTAATACACAACTCATTTTCAACACAACATAATTTAAATGTAATATTTAGATACTAAAACTCTTTAAAAACACTTTTCACTATGACAAAAAAAAAATACAAAGGCTCTATTTTGGTATCTTAAAATATACATTTTTTTTTAAATTTGAGTACTTTTTATTTCATTTCCAAAAAACGGGATTGTAAAAGAAATATAAACTACTAAAATAAAAATAAAAAATAGTGACAGTACCTCGTGACGGTGGTATAGTTTTTTACTGAATGAGCATTATTGTCTCAATACAATATACATATAAGTGGGACACTCAGAAAGTTTCTTGCGTCTGAACCAATTTTCAAAATAGGCCTTTTCTTGATGAAAACTGTATACCTTTTAAGCTGTTTTTGTTTTGTTTTAGGGAATAAAAAGAATTGACACGGTACCAGATCAAGACTGTGAGGAGGGTGCCTCTAGACTCTGACCGGTGTGGTGTCACGTTGTCATGGTGAAGCAGTAGGTGCCCGCGGAGCCCGGTGTTCGGTCGCTTGTTGCTCATTGCAGACAAAACTTCTGGCAAGCATTTTGTGGTATACCATTCGGCGTTGATGCTTCTTTGGTCTCGTATTGAAATTGAAATCAGATACTCCGTCAAAGTGAAGAAAGTAACGATCAAAATAGACCTTGCGTTTCTTGAAGGTGAAAAGTCCTTCACTTTCGAGAAACGAAAGGACATTTTGTCGTAAGCGTTGATTCATTTTGTAACAGCCCAACTGTCGACTGACGCTTTGTTTCTGGATTGAGCTTCGGTGAGTTTGTGCCGCACCAGTCCTCCTCACGAGTAGGTGCTCGTGTAGAATCTTGTGAATGATTCCCGCATCAATCTGCAGTGTATGCTGAATCTCATCGTATTTAAATCGCCTGTTTTCTTGATTTTTTTTTTACTGCCAGATTGCTTTTTTTCTTGACAACCGTCGTAGGACGACCATTCCTTTGTTCATCCCCCAAAGTAAGGCAACCGCGCTTGAACTCACTATATCAGCGGTAGATGGTTGATTTTGAAGATCCTTCATCCATAAGCAATTTGAAGTCGATCAAAATACCTCATTAGATTTTAGGCCATATTTAAGATCGTAGAAAATCATCGCACAAAAATGTTCTCGATGCAGATCCAGTTTTAAATGAGCCACGATAATTTGATTTGGCTCTCGAAAAAATGTGCAGGGAAATTCTAAATTCGAACAATGGTATTTTTTCTTAATAACCAAAGTTTTAAAATAATTACAAGTGGCCAGTGCCTTATACATAAAAACTTTTTTTCGCAATACTTTCTGAGTGGCCTGGTAATACCTCCGAGTAATTTATGAAGGTACATGAGTTTGGAAGACATAATAGTTTTTTACTTGACCCCTTATTTTTGCGGCCTAGTGTATTTTTTCTATATTGCAGTAAATTAAATTAATTTAAGTTAAAAAAAATGTTAATTTATTATTTTATTTTATTAAATTACCTACCTACCAACAACTAATTATAATTTTTAATAAAATGATGATAAATCTAAAATTATTATTACATTATCACTATAGAATAGAGGGTGTTTGTCATTGCCGTCATTCCAAAGCGGAACCTTATAAAGGCTGATCCAATTTGACGCTCCTACGTTTGTTTCTAGTGCGTAGGTACAGATTAGCTACGAACAATTCAATCATCTTTCTGCCTGTCCTGTTCTATATCGCATGCGATTTTGCCGGAATCTACCTATATAAAGAAAACTTATATTGTAACTGATAACCTAAAGTACTAGTATAAAATATAATATAAATAGCCTAGATAGGTCTTGCCAAATTCACGAAAAATTTATCGAAAAACTAATGTAATTTTTCATAGTAAATGAAATGATTGAATGAATGCCATTTTTGTTTTTTGTAGGAAATAAGTACTATCTATATTTATTTAAAAAAAAATTGAGGTGGGTAGTTATTTAATTACTTCTACTTAATTGCGGAGTGGGCGTGTCAGACTTTATCTGATTAAAACCACTCCTAGGTTCCTTCATCGCGTTCTAGGACCACGTTTTCAGAAGTCAACCCATAGCCCTAGTAGGCTGCTGGGCCTCTATTTCGGTTTTGCTGAAATTTATTTCAAACATAACAATTTTGACGGGGTTATTGTTTAAAAAAATGACGAAAATTTCAATTTGGATCAACCTTTACATTTAGGAATAAATTAGGTAATAATGTCAAACACCCAATACGGTATCCAGAGTCTGTCTAAAAAGTCAAACGACTTGGGTAATTATTAGGGCAAAATAAATTCTGATGCAGTCAACACTGATTTAATAATGAAAGTTTCAAGTATTTTTTAAATGATTAAATATTATACAAGACTTTTTAGACAGACTATACTAATTATATTGATAAGTATCAATCGGTATCAATAGATGAATCAATTGATGAGTCTACTGGTCATAGGAAATAAGTGTGGACCTTAGAATGCCTCTTACTGTCTGGGGTTCAGTCTCATCACGAAAAAGAAGTAAACCTTGTTTTGAGACCCTGCGTTGCATATGGGCATGGCAAAGAAGAGCATGTTATTTACTAGCAATATCCATTGTCAATGCCGTACATTTTCTTAGATCCACAGATATTTTGCCGACTGTTGATTAACCGTTATATGATATCAGAGGCCGTATTTTGAAGTGTTATATAATGCCATCAGATCCGTTGCAAAAAGGAGATGTCACTATTCGTCCTGAATAGCTGCATCTCTTTCGCGCATTTAAGTGTTTGTTATAACACATCATAATACGGTCGTCACAAGTACTTACTGCGTTTCTACTTGTCTGAATGTGTGCGGATTGTAACCGGAATGCGTTGGCGTTGGATTTTGAGATACCATCTGGTTGAGTTCCGAGGATGGGGTTGAAAAACCACTTGACGATCCTAATGGTTGCAAGTTTGATTCATGCCACGTTAGTAAAGCATTATACCTGGAAAATGGTGTTATTTGGTAGAACGGGTGCAAAATAGTTAGAAATCTAAAACTAGGTTCTAAATGTTAATTCAGTCGATTCTACTTAAAAGTTGATACTTTTGAACATTAATGTGGTGCTGAATGGGTGTCGTGACGGTTCGTTGCATTCCGGTATTCATTCACAAGATCTAGAGTCTTAATTGACTTGTGAAGCAGTGTGTATGGCTTTGTTCACATTAGTCAAGTATAGCAATGTCTGTTGAGATCTTGTCAGAGTCTCACCAGTATATTCACGCGAACAAAGCTTTACACACTCATCATAATGAGTATAACTCAAGATTCGCTAACATTCCTATGTTACCTACAATATAATCTTCAAACATTAGTTCATTCTCCTTCTCACAAAGATACTAACTCCATATTTCCATAAGGTCCTTCAGTGCCGTCTCCTTCGAAGATGTTACGATCACCAGTGGGTCTGGACTGGTGTGGTGATGGAGGTGGGATGGTTGTGCGGTTCAGAGGGCTCGGGGTCGGCGGGGTTTCTGGGGTCGGGATATGCGGGTTCGTCTCCAATGTCGAGTTCTTGATTCCGTATTTGAAGTACATGAACAGTCCTGGAATAGATAGTAAAATAGACGTTAAAAGCAATCATTTTCAGATATTTTCATGACTGTCAAAATCACAACAAACATATTTTTTTTCACAGGCCTACAAGGGCACGTCAGAAGCTATTGCTCGTGTGCTCGTGTATAGCTAGTGTGGTTATTGACTGTAATTCTAAAGAAAGGGCAAAGATGCGAAGGATGAAGTGCATGGGTACCTGGCTAGGTTTAGATAGGCTAGGTGAGGACCAATGGAGAAAGTGATTATTAATATTTGTCAACACCACCAACGAAATATCTACAAAAAAAATAATACAATACCTATTGAATTATAGATTGTTTGAAAATGTTACCGTGGCTTTGCAAACAAAAAAGAAATCAAATCTTTCCTCTTTATGATATTAGTTTATAAGTAGGCATTCCAATCAAATTTTCTCAAACACGGGATAATAAAAGTTCTTATTTCAATGCAGATATTAATATTAAACAAACCAAAACTGCACATAAAACCTTTAATTTCTTTTTATGTTTTTTTTTCTCACAGAATTAGGTCAATTAAATAAAAAATCATTTGGGGTGTCTGAGGTTTTGCGCATTTAACGTTACACGTTGTATATGTCGTATCCAGATCTTAGACATTGATCACTTCATGGTATGGTCAAGAAAAGCTGGTCAGATCAAATCGTGACTGGTCGATTAAAGGTTGAGAATATTTCAATCTTCGTTTGACCTACTTTTACTTTTAGTTGGGCATATCATAATGAAGTGATCAAGTCTAAGATCTAGCCACGACATATGTACATACGTGCCTACTGAAACTAGTCTATTGGGACATGATGACAATATTATTGAGGGTACAGGATTACCCTTTTTAGGGAAAAAAAGTATCTACCCGTTCAAAAAACTTTAGAGTGGTATCGCTTTAACTTTTCAAAGGCAGTAAAGTTTTCGATCTCCCCTCTTGGGTGCTTTCAACATCGTCAGGAATTTTGGAATTTTTCTTAGGAAGTAGCTGACATATGGTAATTTTAATTATATTATATTAAAATTATAATATTAATATTCCACAACTTCCACACAACGCTGTCTAGTCCCAAACTAAGCAGAGCTTGTGCTATGACTAGACAACATTTCAGCAAACGCTGTGGACTCGTCGCATTTTGCGTGTGGACACAGCATTTTGCTGAGCGTACGGCCGTTTTGCTCGAACGTGGCGCTTAATTTTTTATTATAATTACATATTTTATTTTTTCATGTAAATGTTTGTAAAATAAAAATATAAAATTGTACCTAATTGTAATTTGCCCGAGACATTAAATATAAAATGAGAATTACGCATGCTTTGTCGCATTGTCGAATCTGATTGCAGGAGTCTTAATAGAGAAAGCAACATTTCACAGAAATACCTACTGACGGATATATTTAGACGCAGTTAGAAGTATTTTTTTGGGTTGAAGCAGTTTTGACATAAGAGTGCAATATTAGATAATAAGTTTTTATAAAACATAAACTTACCAAGTATCATCCAGATAGTGAACCGAACAAGGGTCAAGATCGAAAGGTTCAGGATCAGATAGATGTTGACGATGATGGCAATAGTCGGCACGAACGGCAATCCAGGAGTGGCGTAGATCAAGGCAATACTGAAACATTCAGGCAGAACATTTGTTTAATAGTTCATACTTTTTATTTATAGTGTTTTATTATTATCATTTTTTTTTCAGAGCCTCCTACATAAGTACCTCTTTAGATTGTTTAGAGCTGGCACATTGTAAATAAAAGAGATATACTAATTCGAATTTTAAAATTAACAGATGAGATTAGACGGTTGTCGTGTCGTAGGTGCAAGTAATTTCTGTCCCCCGCGGTATCAGCCACGTCCTTGGTTACTAGTAGTATCAAGATCATAATCCCAGGATAAAAAGTATCTTATGTGTTATTCTGGGATATGGTCTACTCGTGTACCAAGTTTCATCGAGATTCGTTCAGTAGTTTTTGCGTGAAAGAGTAACAAACATCCATACATCCATCCATACATCCATCCATACATCCATCCATACATCCATCCATACATCCATCCATACATCCATCCATACATCCAACCATACATCCATCCATACATCCATCCATACATCCATCCTACATCCATCCATACATCCATCCATACATCCATCCATACATCCATCCATACATCCATCCATACATTCATCCATACATCCATCCATACATCCATACATACATCCATCCGTAGGATAAGTAGGATACAACATATAGCCTTCTTTGATAAATGGACTATCTAACACTAAAATATTTCTGTTGCTGCTGCGGCTGTCGGGTAAAAAAATATCTATCCTATACGATATCGTATCACGGTATGAACCCCGGAGATGGCCTAGTTGTCTGTGAAATGAATTTTGAACCCGGGATTTGTTTCAAAAATTCATGAGAGGAGGCTTTTGCCCAGCAGTGGGATACTAAGAGCCTGTTATTTAGTTTAGAATGTAAGAAACTAGTTTTTGCTAGCAGCTTTGCCCGCGTACGTAAAATATAGCCAATGTCACTCGGGAACACTATCGGTGAATTTAGCAATTGCACCAGTTTACAAAACTTTACCTCTTTTTAATATTAGTGTAGATAAAATGTAAATCACTTGGATAGTGGTGATAAAGTTGATTTTCATCATAAGTAACTTTCGATAATCTACCTATTATAGACTAAACTAAGATTTAAATCCTTACCGGTTCTGTGGCCTCCTGGAGATCATCAGCAAGATAGCGAAGATACCGAATATGAGCAGTAGCATGGTAACGTTGGTGAAAGTTGAGGTTCCAGGGTTTCCGTACGCCGCGAACAAATCGAACAGGATGATCAGCAGGTACATGATGCCCACAGACTTGATGACGAACATTCCTGGTGGAAGGATAGAAAACAATTGAAGCACGATTCGAGAAGGTCAACATAAGTTACGCCAGTTTGTATTCTTTGATGGTTTTACAGCAAAGAATTTTTTTTTTGCGGTGGGTATAAATCATCCAAATGACATCCCTCGCCCTTGGGCGGAGCGGGAGATAGTGTAAGACTCTTACTAACTAAAAAACCCACACCGTTCCTTTCCGCCTTCATACTGGGGCTGCCCTACCTTTCGAAACTAACCCTGGCCCCAGTAGGTTTCGACCTAGCTGGGCCCCTGCTCAGAATTTTCGCACCAGCCAGAGATGCCTTTTCTACTCATCATCATTATTTCAACCGAGAGACGTCCACTGCTGGACAGTCTTCCCCGGGTCACCACAATGGCCGGTCTTATGCGCCTCAAAGCACTGTGCCTTCGGATACGTGGTTGCTACTCCAGAACCTTTCGGCTCCATCAACCTCCTGTTTTAGGAGCAATGTGACCTACCCACTGCTAAGTTTGGTGTATCTTCGGTCTATGTCGCTAACTTTGGTTCTCTTTTTTTATTAATGTTAGATTAGTTTTGCATTGAGAGTAAATAGCTGTCTAAGTAGCGGGTCACATCAACTACATGCACATTAACAGTTGGGCAAGAGTTTCCACTGGCGTCGTACCCACTTTGGGTACGACGCCAGCGAGGTCAACATGGGAAGAATTGGTGAGATGACCTAGACGCCTACTTCAATAGCTCGTTCGAGGTAGTTCGAGAAAAGAATACCTGGAAGACGTTGGGGGAGGCTTTTGCCCAGCAGTGAGAAAGTATAGGCTTAATAAAATAAAAAACAAGGGTTACAGTGACGTATATCAGAAATGCGGTGGAGCACACAGTCGAGCTGTGCCCTGCTTGGGCGGAGCATCACCGTGCCCTCGTGGGGGCGATCGGCGGCGGAGACCTCTCGCTCCGGGCCTTGGTTGAGGCCATGGTCCGGAACAAGGAGGAGTAGCAGGCGGTCGCCTCCTTCTGCGAAGCAGTAATGCTAGCAAAGAAAGAAAGGTAACTGTCCGGACCGAGCCCAGACGTCGACGGCGCGCACTGTTCCCGCGCGCCTCAAGGAGTTGTCAGCAACAGAAGGGGCCTAGCTGGGTCGAAGCCTACTGGGAACAGGGTAATCCGAAAGGAACTCAAGCCCCGGTATGAAAGCTAGAAGGAACGGGGTGGGGTTTTTAGACAGTAAGAGTCTGACACTATCTACCGCTACACCCAAGAGCGGGGGTTGTCATAAGATGATTTTTGCCCACCGAAAAAAAAGAAAAAATACAACGCAATCTTTGCGTTAGATGCAAAAGCTTGATAGAAAAACGTCTAAATGTTCAATGTCTATTTCGTTTTTGTCAAAAAGAACTTTTGATAAAAGAAAAGGAGGACGCAAAATACGAATAAAATTCTAAATACGTAAATACTTTTTTATCACACGAGACGAATTAAGGTCCGTTAACGACGCATACTTTGTAACAAGTATTTAAAATTTTATTCAGCAGGATATTCAACATGCATTGCTTGCCTGAGCTAGCAAAAAATTTAACAATAAGCCATGACGTGAATACCGTTCAAAGTTCCGTACAGATAAAACAGTGTTATACAAAATAAGCCCTGAGTTCGAAATTGTTCTCTCGATCAAAGGCTCAAACGCTTAGTACTTTAGTCTTTCATTACAATTAGATTTTGCTGCGCTGCAGCGCAGTTTTAATTTTTTGTCCGGAACTTTTCCCTGTAATTATAGGGAAAAGTTCCGTTGTTCAAAAAGCGAGCAACTTTGAGACAGTCATCAAACTATGCAGACAGTTACAAAATGTATGAAACTGTGAACAATTTACTGCTAGGTGCCCCGTTGAGACTCCTAAAGTTCTCACTTTACGTGAGAGTATTTTTTAAATGGCCATTCGGGAAATAAGCCTTTGGTTAGGTAATTAGTTTTGATTCTTCTACTCCTTTTTGACGGAAGAGACAATTAAAATGTGTTGCTACTGTAATGTTTGCCGAATTCGGACACCAGAATTTGAGAAATTAAATTGAAATTATTTATGGATATGACGATGAAGCTTTGTAGAACCATTTCGGAGATACTAGCTGAAATCGTACATGTTAGGGGTTTCCGTTTATGGTAATTAGACAGCCATTCGTTCCGTTGTTCGTGGTGGGCGACCATGATGCTAATTGCTAGATCTATAAGAGAAAACTTACCGCTCATTTCCGTAGCCGGTCCACAGTCAACCCAAGGGAACAGTCCAGGGCACAGGTAGCTCATGGCATGCAGCTGACGGGATACGGCCATGAGGAAGCGACTGCAGTTGCTGGGGGTGCCCGAAGACCCTCCGCTAACTGCACATAGAAGACGCTGCTTAGTAATACCAGTTCCAGTAAAGGAACCTAGACTTAAGAGTGGTCGAAAAAGGATCAAGTTTTTACACATTTTCAAGTACGTAATAGTGTTTCAGTTTTGATGCTTGTTAGATTTAAACCTATTTATTATTTGATTATACAATTTGGTATTATTTTTAAGACTGTCGTAGACAGTTGTGACGTCAAAATGCGACAAAGATTCATAACGTTTCTCTTTTGTTTAGAAATTTTAGAACAATTTCTATGAAAAGGCCTACGCATATCGCCAGGTGTCACATCGTTGTCTTATCATTGTCGCAATGTTATGTTGCCGCACTACTCCTCCTCATGTCGACTTCCAATAAAATTAGTTAAATTGAATTAGCTTTTCAAAGAACTGATCTGACTAACTTAGATATTTAGTTTTAGATTTTAATCTAACTAAATGATTTCGTCGATGACTGACACGATCTATTCCATCGACGTCTATAACAACTTATAATTGCTCTATTACAGTTGGTTGAGTAGACAATGATTACGTGAGCACGCTATGTCAAGGGTCAATTAATATTGAAAGGCCATCGAGTTTTCTTTTCTTTTCTTTGAATACCTTCTGTAAATGAAGGGAAAAATTGCTAACGAATCGTAGAAATATGCTAGCGACTTCGTTAGCGAAAATATTTTTATGAAATCTTTAACTCCTCTTAAACTGTATTTCGAGGGTAGTTTTGAAAACAAATAATGTCAATCGTTATTAATTACTTATTGCTGTAACTTTCAAGTTACAAGGTATGAGATTTTACATCATATAAACGAAATTTCTCCTTTTCGGAACCCTTGCGCAAAATATTATGTTCCTAGTCCCAATAGTTCGGCTGTGCGTTGATATCTCAGTCAGTCAGTTTATCTTTTTATTTATCCCCTCGCGCGCAGGGGGTATTCGCGTAAATCAACAATTTTTTTTAGTAAAAACAAAGATACAGAAACCAAAATAAAATTAATTTTTGGTATTTTGTTTTTATCTTACTTAAATATGTCACCTCAAGATGTTCCCCCATTCTTCTACAACATTTGAAACACTAATTGCTACCATATTTAGTAGTCAAATATACTGTTTTGTAATAAACTTTATTCTTAGTATTACTTGTTGTTCAATATTAAATATTGTATAAAAATAAAACACAGACATGTGCCTAATTGCTGATTCGGTTCAGCCGTTTGCGAGTGTTACTCTTAACAACGCATTACACTTCTATTTACATAAACTCAAGAGAAAATTTACATATATAATACCTAATATCAATATATTGACATATTCAGACACGATTTATTCCGATGGTAAATATTTGTGATCATTTTCTATTATTTTTTCGTATCACAAGGGAAATTAAACCCGGGCAGGGACGAGAAGTTTATGCTTACAGAAAAAAATAAACTGTTACGAGTAAGTATGAAAGATAACATGTATATATTATTTTTTTTACTAGTATTACTCTCCATGTGTGTATAGTCATACTATTTTTGTATACACGCATACTAATTATGTACTAATTGATTTGATCTGTTAAAAAATAGCATGTTTTTGTATTGCTATATAGCATGTCACTGAAGCGTTAACTAGTGGACATGTGTATTTTCCTCATTCTGACCTATGGTGCACAGACTTGGTCTTCGACTAACATCCAAAAGTCCAACTTAAGGTTTACCAGCGTGCTGTGGAGTGCAACATAGTATGTGATAAATTAACAGACCACGCCCGAAGTACTACACTGCTTTTCAAAACGCAAATCGTATCAACTATTTTGAGCCATACCAGTGACTCAAACAAACGTCTTAGCTTTTCTTTTTTATGGACTGAACGACATTTTACTGTTTAAAATATTTTTTTCGATTTTTAAAAATTTGGATCTAATATTTCCTTTGTTTTTTTTTTCATGTATCTTGAAGAAATATTCTCGTCTTTAGAGAATTTTACTTTCAACGAACATTATTTTGTAGCGTAATTCTGTTTAAAGGGCTTCCTTGGGTAAAATCAAAGACGCACCTTGGGCGAACCTTCAAAAAATATGTAAGAAATTCCTGTGATTCTAGTGAAGATATATTAAAATAAAACTGAGTATGACACAAAAGCAATCCCAAACTTACAGGTTGTTTATTAGAATTTAAAATTTTGTAAAGGAAAATTGTGAAGTTTTGCTTCTTAAAGTTTCAGAGCGCATTGGTGAATACCAGTATTATATGTACACTTACATAAATACTGTAGATCATCATCATCTTCCTGCCCTTGTCCCGTGTTATTTGGGGTCGGCGCAACACTTTTTTTTTCTTTCATTTTATGCTGTCACCCGTCATGCTATCACTAACTTCATTTTCTTTACATATCATCATCATAATATCACTCTTCACACAATCCATCCATCTTTTCTTTGGCCTCCCTCTCCACCCATCCACATGTATCGTTTTCTTTACCTGACCATACCAAGATTAACGATTCCCCTTCAACTTTTCAGTCACTGGCGCCACTTTCAAACTTTCTCTGATATACTCATTTCTTACTTTATCTTTTCTCGTCACACCACATATTTATCTCAGCATTCTCATCTCCATTAATTACATGCAATCTTTTTTCATCCGTCTTTTTCACAGCTCAACATTCTGAACCATACATTACGACAGGTCAGGTCAAATGTGTTACGTCTCAGTCTACCTCACCGTCTTCTTGAATAAGCCACACGACGTACCGGAAGTCGGAGCAGATTAGTATGGGCGTTCTGGTGAGAGCTAAGGACACAGGTCCGGAGAGACCGCCAAAATCGCAGAACAAGTAGGTATTCGGTTTTTGTTCTGCTCAATTTTAAGCCAACACTCTCCAGTCTGTGCCACTACATCTCCAATTTGCTCTGGACCTCTAAGTTACTCTCAGCAACCAGTACAATGTCATTTGCAAACAGCATACATCAGGGAGCCTCTTCCTGAATGTCCGACGTCAGAGCGTCCATTATCATCAAGAAGAGGTAAGGACTGAGAGCCGACCCTTGATGTAAGCCGACAGCCACATTGAACTTGCTAGTGTTTCCCACTGTAGACCTGACTTGGGTACTGCTTTACATAAATACTGTAGATATTTTTAGTATTTAAACCATAATTATTTTAGAAAAAAACCCGCGAATAAAAAGAGATTAAAAAATATATATTTTACAACAGTACAAAAATCTGTAACAATCTCAACTGAAAAGTTCGCTTGGCAACATGAACAAAATAGTGATATGCAACAGATAGTTTTGTAGATAGTATTTTAGCCACGGATATCAATTTTAGCATAAGCACTAAGCATAAACCAAGACGAAACAAAATCTTACCATAATAATTGTTTTCGTTGGTGGAGCTGACTAGGAAGGTGTCATCGCGGTAATCTTCGCTTTCATCGCCTGGCAGGGTGTCATCAGAATCGGGGGAGCTAGAAACATTTGTGGGTCATAAACCAGTGTCGAAATAATTCAACTTCAACTTTAGTTGCATTGAAATTAAGCAAGAGTGAAGTTAATATTCAGAAAATGTTCCATAAAAGAACAAGAATATATTAGAAGATATTAAAATAGATAAGCATTTTTACGAACTGTTTTTCAAAAGTACGACTAAACGTTAAGATGCTTTAAGTGATATTTACTAATAACAGATATGAACTTTTTTTAATTGATGGTCTGGGAATATTAATGTAATCTTTGCCAGAAGGAAACGTTAGAAACGTCAAAAAGCGAGGCCTTGCTATATCCGCTAGCGAACGCACACGACATTTGATGACACATAAGGGTGCGGCCGGCCTTTCGCTGGGCACATTCGCAAGACATTCGCATTTAGCATGTTACCTTCTGGTGACTCGACGAACCATGACGCGCTGGCTCGGGGGCATGATGTGCGCGGTTGCGTGGGCCTAGAAATAAGACAGTAAATTACAAAATGTTATGAGCTTAGTACCAAACAATGCGGCCCTAAGATAGGCATTATCAATATCACTGATAGGTTAAAACATTCTGATTCCTTCTCGAGTATTAAAGTCCAATCCTCGCACTTGAAAGCGTTCAAATTTAATTCACAATAAAATCTCAGTGACAAAAAGTGTTAAACTACTGGATGTTGGATATTGATCATGGCTTGCGAAAGTAAACGTTCTTTAAAAATACTCGAATTTCACTTCTGCTTTAGTAGCTTATTTATTCCTATAAGGGTGGACTTAATGCTTTAGGCATTTTTGCCATAACATTTTTTGGTGATGCTGAGAAAAATAGTAGAAGATATAAAATAATAAAAAAGGTGAACAAAAAAAAGATGATATAAACTATAGTTACATTCCAGTTATGTAAAATAAAATCCGTAGCACAAATAAAAATAATTAAATCATCAGCAAAGGAAAATTATAACATTAAAATAAAAGAATACAATTAAAAAGAAATCACAAATATTGTTATAAATTATTTACATTACATTAATGCAAAATTAATTATTACGCAGTCAACATAAACTTACATTATGTCCATAAATTTTCCTTATTGGTTCATAAATTAGGTTAAGTACCTAATTTTAATTACCTAAAGAAAAGAAAATTCTGCCACTTTTTTGGTTTGCTAAAAATAGGTAAAAATCTTTGTAATTTTATTGCACATATTTAGGCTTTAGTGTATCTTTATTTGCTTTATTAGTATATTTTATTATTTCTATGCTAAGAAGTATCCCGATGATAATATCGAACAATGGTAACATTATCGATAGTTGTGATAGTTATGTCCCAGTTTTTTTTTAAATAATTTTTACATATTTAATACACTTTTAATCCTTGAACCCGTGAAGATTATTTACAACAGCCTTTTAATTCTTAGAATAATTATAATTTAAAGATACGCTGATTCTTTATGCGTATACGTAGTGCCGACAATACGACAATAATTTAAACTACGTAAACCTCATGATGTACTCCAGTCTGCATACCAAAAATTATTCGAAATAGTAGTTACAGGACTTTATTTTTAATTTTCAGCATTTTCTACATGCTGTATAAAGTTCACGATTGCAAAAAAAAAACTTCTTTGGTAACTGAGAAAAAAATCGTATTTGGTGACATGAATATAAAACCTTTAAAACTAAGTTAACCCTTCAGATACCGTCAATTAGAAACACAATAATAAGACAATAGATGCGCGGCCACCGGTGGTCGCTTGGGGATTCATGAATTAAATGTAGTTATAGATATAAACTTAAATTAATTAAAACTAACTTAAAAAATAAAACCCTAAAGAACTAAAAAAAAATGGCAATTTAAAGTAAGGCGTTAAAAAATTCCTCCGCATCGCTGTCGACTGGTTATGTACCCAAAAGACTGGCGGCATTGCAACGCTGAATGGCAATGCTTATCCTTTGACCGAAGTTAAAGCCAGCTTTTGGGTCATCATTCGTTTTAAAACTTAAGTTTAAAACTAATGAATAGGTAGTAATAATTATGTAATGTTTTTATATAATAATATATATAATGTAATATTCTGTGTATGACTTGATGAAGGTTTTTTTTTTCTGTCGACGGGGAAAATCATCATTGACGAAACCCGCTCTTGGGTGGAGCGGGAGACAGTGTCAGAGTCTTACTGACTAAAAACCCCGCGCCGTTCCTTCTAGCCTTCATACCGGGGCTCTAGTTTCCTTTCGGATAACCCCGACCCCGGTAGGCTTCGACCCAGATGGGCCCCTCCTGTTGCTGACAACTCCTTGAGGCGCGCGGGAATGACTTGATGTAGGTAATTGTCAATATTGTGATATAATGAAAACAAAGACTTTGTGTGAAGTGAACACTTGGTTAGGTCAAACGTCGTCGTACACCCACCCTACGCTTCTTGACGGCTTAATGGTTTGGAATAACGTGTGGAGGGTAGACATAAATCACAAGATTTATAAACTGATAGGTCGTAATATTAATCAGAAATAAACGTGTTTTCTTACCCGACTAAGCCAGAAGGAGGTAATGTTTTTGAGTGAACATATAAATATATAATCCTAACGAAACAAATGAAAATTTGAAAATTCCTTTTTTCAAATAAAAAAATAATAAAATCTTATATTTCAAAAACTAGTGTATACAATTTTTTTTAAAGTAACTAAATACCATGCAGGCGTACACAATGCTACATTATGGTGCTGTCCTACCTGTCCGCTATAGTCTCAGGATTTAAACATCACGACAAGTCATGACAAAAAATGTACTTTTATTTTACCACCTCAAACACGCGCAAAATGAAAGTTGCAATTTAATTCAGCCGCTCAAAATGAAAGCTTATAACAAAGGGTGAATTCAATATCGTACATTTTGTTCGACTATCAAACATACAGTGTCCACGCTTCCACGAACAACGGATATTGCAGCTCAATATATTTGTCCATCATCTTTAACGTGGCGTAATAACGACCATCGTGTCTATAGGGCTATTCGAACAAGTTTTTTTTATGGATATATTAATTTTTAAATTATTTTTTATATATGCGTTTCAGAGACCATTGGTGGCCGAGTGGTAATAGCCCCGACTTAGGAGTTGTAGGTCGCAGATTCGAACCCAGCCAGGCGCATTTCTTTGTGTAATTTATTTCATCACCACTGCTCTCAAATCGGTGAAGGAAAACATCGTGAGGAAACCGGCATATCCTAGAACCAAAAATGCTAAGACATGTGACATCCACCAACACGCACGGGGTCCGCGTGGTGGATTACGGCCCATTCCCTCTCCTAGAGAGGAGGCCTGAGTCCCAGCAGTGGGAACATTAAAAAGGCTGATGATGATGTGCGTTTCAAGAAATATATAAAGATATCTAAAAAATAAATAAAGGAAATAATAATAATTTTGTAACCTTTGTATTACTTCTTTTATTATCCACTAACTACTAATCCTAATCCACTACTAATTAATCAGCCTAACCTTGGTGCGTCTCGCATACACCGGATTCATCAGTCTACCTTGTGGGAGGCCTACTAACGCTGTCTTACTTTTGGCCCTATCGATCTTCTGTTCTGCGAGAAAAATGCCTTACCCACTGCCACTAGTTATATTTTTATATTTTTTTTCATACAAATGACATTGCCAATCTTTGTAAGGAAGCTGGAACAAGTGCTGCCCAGAACGGACACTTTGTGCAATTTGTTCTTCAGTCCAATACTAATTAGTAAACTAAAGCCGCGTTCCAAAATCTGTTCCAGGATTCAAGAGAAAAAGTGTTTTGTTCCGAATTTTTTCGTTGATTATTTTGAATTGTACTTTTTGTGTATTAATAAAATGTTATTTATCCACAAGTACATTCATGAAAATTTCATAATCATCTATTATGATTTGATACAATGAGTAAAGTACAATGAATCAGTGATATACCTGTAACTAGTAGCCAGTACTTGTGTAGTGATAATGTAACAATAAAATAAAATGATACTATTTAGATTTTACAAAGGCACCTATAAAACATTAATATCAGGGTCCCAATTAGTCGTTTCCAATGGAGAAGAACTGGCATAAACGTCATAGATAACTTTTTTTAAATTTGGGCGTAGATCAGCGTGATGGCAGCGTAGTTAAGATACCCACCTCTTATGAGTTCAAAACTGGGTAAGGAGTAATGCGAATTTTTCAATTTACGTGTACCTACTTTTTAATTTTACCTAAGACATTACTGATACGCCGTGCCTCGAAGAGCTCGCAAGGATTTACATCCCGATTATTTTTTTGTTATAAGTTTTTGCGAACATACAAAATGCTTTCTAAAATATTAAGAGGAGGCAGAGTCATATTTATTTCTTTGAATGTGTTTCTAATGGACCCGCAAGTACCCATTTTACGAATGTCCGGTAACTGTCCGGGCCAAGCCCTAGTCGTCGACGGCGCGCACTGTTTCCGCGCGCCTCAAGGAGCTGTCAGCAACAGCAGGGGCCCAGCCGGGTCGAAGCCTACTGGGGCCAGAGTTATCCGAAAGGGAGCTCGAGCCTCGGTATGAAAGCTAAAAGGAACGGGGTGAGTTTTTAGTTAGTAAGAGTCTGACAGTATCTCCTGCTCCGCCCAAGACCGGGGGTTGTCATTGGATGATTTTCCTCACCATAAAAAAATACGTACTCATGAGTGTTGTCGTCATCAGACTTTTAGAAGGTGGCCAGGTGATTAAACGATAACAATGATAACTGTCGATCACATTTATAATTGAGTCAATAAATTCCAAAATAGTCCCTATGGTTTTCCTAACAAATATTTTGAAGGTACTTTCCATTGGAAAACTAGACAATAATTCCGTATTAAAATTTATCATGCTGACTAGAAAATAAAAAGTGAATTAAGTGTTTTTGTTTTTACATTAACACGTCAATAAAAATAAACGAAAAGCGAACAATAAAAACATTTCTTCTTCATTACATCACAAAGGGGAATCATTAAATAACAAGTCTCGGCTTACAAAATCCGATTACAGGTAACAAAGTGAGGAAAATCCCGAGTTATTTCGATATAAAATTACAAAATGCGAAATTAATAAATTGTTTTGCTCTATGCGGATAGCTTAGGGTTGGAGTCAGACAATCAATTTAATATCATTCAATAATCTAGTCTTTTCTTTTTTGAGGTGGGAAACCATATAATGACTTTTCCGCTCTAGGGTGGAGTGCAAGGTCTTTAGAGACTTTTATTGATTAAAACCAAAACTCTGTTCCTTCGGTTGTTCTTTGCGTTCCAGGACCACGGGTTTTCCTTTCAGAAGTCAACCCATAGCACCAGTAAGTTTCGGCTCTGCTGGGTCCCTACGGTTTTGTTGAGATCTCCGAGGCACCCGCAGAGCGTGACTATACGCCGTCGACGACTCAGGCTAGGTCCGGATGGTTACTAGACGGTAACTTGTCTATCCTTACATTATAATTATAATACTAGCTGACTAGGCAAACGTTGTTCTGCCATATCAATGATTTCGGGGCACCTTTACCATCTTGGTGCAGTAAAAAGTAACCTACTATCTATTCTCAGTCCAATCACAAAACACAAAACATCATAAAAAATCGGTCAAGCAGATTCGGAGGCGAAAGACGAAGTACGAGATTTTTTTAATTAGAAGAAATAGATTATTAAAAAAAAACTCCTCCACCGCGTCTGTATGTTCACGATAAACTCAAAAAATACCAAACGGATTTTCAAGCGGTTTTCACCAATAACAGAGTACGTGTTGAATAATGACGGTAGACGGCCTTTTTCAACCAGCCTATCGTCAACATACTAGAAACTTGTTGCTTTTTCCACACAATCCAATGCGAAGCTTGATGAAGAGGCAATGCAAAAAAAGAGAGATAAAGCCTAAAACTCAGTTGCCATTCGGTCATTAAGTGATTTCCTCGAATATTTCACAAAACTTGTTCCAGGGAAATACGTGACTTTTTTAAACCCTTAAAAGTTTTTCTGAAAATGTGTCCTCATTTAGAATTTCGATTAAACATGCAAGGATTCTATGTATTAGTTTTTATATTTTTAATACATGAGTACATTATGGAGGGCCCAAGTTCAAGTAAAATAGCAGCCACAGACGTTGACGGCGCGCACTATTCCCGCGTGCCTGAAGGAGTTGTCAGCAACAGGAGGGGCCCAGCTGGGTCGATGCCTACTGGGGCCAGGGTTATCCGAAAAGAACTAGAGCCCCGGTATGAACGCTAGAAGAAACGGGGTGGGTTTTTAGTCAGTAAGAGTCTGACACTATCTCCCGCTCCACCAAAAGCGGGGGTTGTCATTGGATGATTTTTGCCCACCGAAAAAAAGGGGTCGTGGGTTTGGTTCCCACCCAAGCGAAATCTTTGTGTGATGAGCAATCATTTGTTCAGATTTTGGGTGTAATTTACGAAACAACAAAACGAACTCATTTTGCGTAGCTCAAAATTAGTCCACCATATCCCTATGCAGCTCATTTCAAGCGACGCTAATTGCACTAACCCAACCTAACCTAAGCTTACCGCACATACCCAAGCTCGCTTGTTTCATGCCATAAATTAATTTAGCTCGGAATGTGATTAATCTGCTGGTCAGCCGACAATCAGGTTGTAATATAGCGTTTTCATTAATGGGATTATTGGTGAGCACGCCGCGTAACTGGTTTAGTTTTAAACTCTGTTCTCAGATAATAGCTTATTAGAGATAGTGAATGGCTTGTTTAAGCCATTCTGTTGAAAATTTATGTATTAATATGATGCTGAGTCAGAATTCATCATCATCATCATTTCAGCCGACAGACGCCCACTGTTGGACATAGACCTCCCCCAAGCGTCGCCACAATGATCGATCCTGTGCGTCCCACATTTATCGGATTCCCGCAACGTTCACCAGGTCATCGGTCCACCTTGTAGGAGAATTAACATCACTAATTTATAAGAGGACAGGAGGAGCAGGTGGTGACGCAGCGGTAATGGCCTCGACTTACGAGTAGGTAGTAGTGCGCGGGTTCAAACCCAGGCAGGTGCATTTAATAATATTCAAATAATATTCCACAACAACTATCACACAACGCCGCCTAGTCCCAAGCTAAGCAGAGCTTGTGTTATGGGTACTAGACAACTGATAAACATACATAAATATTTCTAAATACATACATATTATAGATAAATTACACCCAGACACAGAACAAATGATCATGCTCATCACATAAACATTTGTCCTGGGTGGGAATCGAACCCACGACCTCCGGCATAGCAGTCAGGGCCACTAACCACTAGACCAACAGGCCAGTCAACAGGCATTACTTCGTATCTATATAATTTACTTCATCACCACTGCGGGTTGTTCCCAGCAGTCCATGATTCTATTGTTCTTTTTTCTGAGAGATCTTAATAACATAATCAGCCTTATAATGTTCCCTCAGTTGGGACTCAGACCACCTTTCTAAGAGAGGGAATGGGCCTTAATCCACCACGCGGGCCCAGTGCGGGTAGGGATATCTTTATCCCATACCCTTTCACGGGAGATTTTAAAAATTTCAGTACGAAGGTTTTCATTCATTAAGTGAACATATTTACAGATTGATATTTGAACTGAGTATCTACTCGTATATTATGAAACAAGAACAAAGTTACCCGATTATAATATTACATTTTCCTTATTACATTTACATACATATTCATACAAGCTATAGCAATACTTATTACTTAGAAATGTAGAATTATGTAATTCAAGTAAAAGGCTCTTACAGACAGCATCAGACTGCTTGGAAATTTTTCTTTTATCTCCTAAGTTTTTGTGGAGTATTTTTTTTGGAATTGCTTCCTCGAGCTCTTTATATTGGCACTCCATATTTGTGATTATGAAATAAAAAGGTTACAAGCCGAGTTTAAATTGTTTTAAATGGTTATTCAAAACGTAAAGAAGGTTTTAGAAACCTGAAGATGATATTTATAGAACAATTCTATAATGCTTAGTATGTCAACGTTTAATTTTCTTTTAATTTTTAGGGTTTTGTAACCAAAGGGGACAGACAGACAGACGGACAGCGGAGTTTTAGCAATAGGGTCATCCTATTGCTAGTCTGTTCGTTGTCACCAGGCTGTATCTCACGTGAACCGTGATAGCTAGATAGTTGAAATTTTCACAGAATTATGTATTTTTATACTAAAAATAGAATAAAATATATATTTAAGTTGGGCTCTCATACAACAAAGGTGGTTTTTTTTTTGTCGACGGGGAAAATTATCTTTGACAAAACCCGCTCTTGGGTGGAGCGGGAGATAGTGTCAGACTCTTACTGACTAAAAACCCCGCGCCGTTCCTTCTAGCCTTCACACCGGGGCTCGAGCTCCCTTTCGGACAACCCTGTCCCCAGTAGGCTTTGACCCAGCTGGGCCCCTCCTGCTGCTGACAACTCCTTGAGGCGCGCGGGAACAGTGCGCGCCGTCGACGTCTTGGACTCGGTCCATTACCGGACGATCGGACCGCGAGCTACCCATGGCTCGCCGTCCGCGAGCCCGCGTCTACGGTGGCTGGAAATCGGGACAGAACCCTTCGTGCTCAAGTCCGAATCGCACCTGGCTGGTTTTTATAATTAAAGTTTTGTGGTTCATATTGATTTTTAAGGATTGATATGTCTTTAGTAAAACTCATAAGATTAAGGCAATCGAAGCCTTCGTATATCAGTACTATATTTGACTCTAGCGACTTTAGCGAAACTATCAAATGGTATAAATTAGCGTTTGATTTTTTTTTTCAAAATCTTCTGCTGCGATTCCTGGCTGATATTTAAAATATTGTTTTTTTTTAATACAATCATTCTGTTTTAATTTTCATTGAATCGGACTCAATTCTCTTTTGAGTATTTTTAATAACCTTCATAGTTTCGAATTTGGTCTATGACGGCCATTTAAAAATTTCACACTACAGATTCATTAAACACCTCCTTTGCGCCGCGTATTTGGGTGAAAAGGGGTATCGTATAGCGCTTTTTTAGGGAAACTTCTATTTATGGCTTTTAAAGTTTTTGAAAGACATAGACAAACATCAAAAGTTACGGGAATGAAAATAAAACAAATAAAAGACAACATTTATAAAAACGCGTTGTCGCATTGTCGCGTTTCGCCTATCTGTAGGTGTCTTTAGGGTGCTCAAAGTTTTTGAAAAAGACTATACATCACAGACGACAGTCTTTAAATGAGAACTCGTTTCTAACTCAATCTGTCATCGCCCGGGTACAACACAGAAAATTTCAAGTAGGTTTTTGAAATTGGTATTTTCTCAATATGCGCGTGAATGAGAACTAGTTGCTTAGAAAATGGGTCAGGGGTGCAGGCGTACCGTGGAGGGAATGTAAAGCAATTCTCTTAAGTGGCCTGAAGATAAATGACTGCACCGGTATTGACTGGTCTTCAAAGGCGGAGCTCGAGTGTGAACGTTTAACAAATGAACGGAAATATTCATATTTTTTTCTTGATCATTAGAGTGTTTATAGAAGCTGTTCTAGATTTTTTATCACGCTCGACTTAACGAAGTGTTTGAGTAACGTAAAATACTAATTTTGCAACCGTCAGATACCGATATTTTATTAAATTGGATGAAGAATAATGGTCGTTTTACAGCTTTAGCATAGACTACAGGTCAATGATTTTATATATCCTACGTTTACAGGTATAGTGCGTTTCACATAAGAAGTTTTTTCGCCGTAATGTTGGCAAAATGAAAAAGAAAAACAGTGTTGCTATATTTTTAGCAATGAAATTACTTAATATTAGGGAGATTAACTGATATTTCGTTACTTTTAATTTTGTTTTTTGCCTTATAATTTTCTTGTTTTTTTTTCGTTTGGAAACTGTAAAAAATAATTTTGAATTAAGTATAGGACGCTGGACTTCATTTTGATTGTCCTGCAATTCTTTCAAATAAACTTGATCAATGAAATATCTAGTCATTAAAGATTCAGCAATCTCATCTCATTGGGTTCAGTGGTTTTTTTGGTATGATTTTGTAACAATTTTCAAAAGGGTTTCTTTTGGGTAATTAGTATTGGTGAAGTTTATGACTTTCCACGTTGCTCTTACATTGTTGTCAGAATTTTTAATGAAGTAGCTGTTTTACGTTTTTTGGTTTAATTTGATGATTACTTATATGTGTTAAATATTTTTTATTAGTATTTTTGGCTAGTGTCTGAATTGCCATAGCACCTCACGTTTACGCTTACAGCACAGTTCTATACCTTTATATGTCAGTGTGATGAAAGTTAAATGTTTGGGGGCCATTTGGTAAAATTTGCTACAAGCCCCACGCTAGCTTGATCTAGCATTGTACAAGATCCATCGTTTATGAACACACGAAGCACTTGTCTGTACTTACTAAACGTACATTATCATTAAGACATTTACCTTTGATAAAATTACCTGAATAGCTTTATACATAGGTCCCTAAAGGTCCCCAAAGGACGTTACAGCGGGCACTACATTATCTGAAAGGTCTTCTGTTACCTACAACTAATATTTCCATATTGGACTCAAGAGACTAACTGTTTTCCGTTAATCTCAACTCTGCTCAACGTTTCTTTTCTTTTGATTTAGTACTGTTTCTCCAGGTCGTCTTGTGGGAGGCATCTCAACGCTGCGGCTTGCGCCACTCTAAAACCTTGTGGAATCGTGAAAGAAAGAAAGAAGAAAGAAAGAAAAACATTTTATTCGCGCGAAAAAGACGCAATCTTATTACTAGTTAACAAACTGTTGAACACTTGGGGTCTGTGTCTGACAGTGGATGTCTATCAACTGAAATGATAATGATAATTAGATGAGCTCTCTGAATGCCATGCCCACTCACAATGGTCCATTGTGGACTAAGTGTGGAAACCGAATTCGAATATAAATAGAATTGTCAACTACAAACATGCACTCATAAACTGTCCTACAGAAATCTATATCCTACAGATCACACTATAAACATCTGTGATGAAATTGTGAATATTGAAACAGAAAATACATAGATATCTCAATTATTTTTCAGTCGATATACTCTCAACACGGGTTGTACCTACTTTGGAGTATCGCAAAGCTTACAGCGCAGACTAATTAAAACGTTCAATACAAACACTGGATTTGATTTGTATGAGCAAAACAAGAGATACTTGTAGGTAAACAACGATTGTCAAAAACTGTCGTGCTTACAACGGGTAATGGTACAATCAACAGCATAAATACCTTGGCAATTACGTAACAATCGTCTATGTAAATTTCAAATAGAAAAAAAAAAAAATATGAGTTCATTATGAACGGTCGAGGTTCACGCATAATAGCAGATTTTCAGAGGTATTGACTGGATTAGTTTTACACAAAATGTTTTGTATATCTACAAGATACCTGTGTTCCCAAAATATCTGAATAGAGAAAAATAACGTCAAAATCAAATAAAAACGGTTGTATGGAAATATATCTCGGAGTAGCCGCTCTTAACGTGATCGAGTAAGTTGGTATAAGAATTGGCAATAGGTATGGCCACATGAAGGTTATAGTTTAATCAATTTAAATAATTTAATTCTTCCTTTAGATTTATTCACAATGTGTGTCAGTGTTACATATAAATGTATATCATTTATTTAATTATTGCTATACACTATTTCCATAGTTATACAATTCTTAATTAACATTAATTATATTATATACACTCACGTCTATAACGAAAAAACTATATTTTTCGTAACTAACATATCGTCGAAAAACTCCTCTACATCGCTGTCGAATGGTAGTGTACCTAAAAAGCTGGCGGCCATTGCCACGCTTTATGGCAATGCGTACCCTCTGTCTAAGGTAAACGCTAGGCCTTGGGTCACGCGATGTGTTAACTAGGCGTTCACTAGTATCTTAATCTAATATTATAATATTATTATATGAAAATCTCGTGTCGCAGAGTTTGTTATTCGACTCCTCTGAAACGGATTGATCGATTTTATTTAAAAAAATTGTGTATATTTGGTAGGTCTAAGAAAAAGTCGTAGGTTATTTTCTACCCTCCTACCCCCACTCCCTGCTTTTTTCTTTGATATTTTATATGGCAGAACAACATTTGTCAAGTCAACTAGTATTATTACGAATTTGAAAGTCAAATTAATATATTCATATTCAATCCTGCAACTCGAGTAAAGCAAATCTGGTTGTGTATTTTGAAATAGCAATCGGTTTTTTATTATTTTAGGCTTTATATATTAGTGTAGTTACTAGTCAATATTATTTTATTTAATCAAAATAAAATAATATAGACTAGTAAATACTAACGAAAAGGATTTGTTTTCGATATATCAAAGAAACGCCAAAGGGAGGACGGAATTACCTACAGGAATTTGGTAAAAGAAATATACCCTGCGTAAAAAAGATTGTGAAACATCTATGTATAGATTAAAAATAAATATAAATCAGTCAAGATTATGTTTTTTAAGAGCGATTCTTTGAGTACACATTATTAAGAACGAGTTTTTTAGAGGAATTGTATTGGTATATTTTTATAGATTAATTTGCAAAGTTTTCTACGTATTTTGTGAGTTGATCAGTTTATGTGCACTAGAATGAGAATAAAATTGACCGAATTTCAAATGATTCTATTATGAGAAAACATACTTTCGAATTTATTGCGTTATAAAGTAAATTGTACTTTTTTTGAAAATGACATTGATGTTTAAGTTTTGATAGAGCTATAGCGGTTTTTTAATATTTTTCGGATAAAACGAAAAGAAGAAAATATTCAGTAAAAATCCTTTACCTCTATAACAACCGATAACTTTCTTTAATAACCTCTATATCTCAAAGCCCCAGCCAATAAACGAAAACTACATTCTCTTTCATCAAACATTGGTGTGAGGATTTTATCTGCTCCAAGAGATATTTTCCGAGAAAATGAGAAAAATAGTCGAACAAGTGGCTCACGCGAACGGCGACGGTCAATTTCAATTTCTAGTAAAGTTTCTATATTTAGTCATAATTCCTTTGCTCTGTCAAGAAACGATTTTTGGTTCGAATTTAATATTGTTTTAGGGGTACCCATCGTGTGCGAGTCGCACTTGACCAGTTTTTTGTTTGATAAGACGGGGTTCCCTGATCAATAAACTGAATGAACAAAGTTTGAAACTGAACCGGGTGCCCGGTTTCGGAACAGTTAAGAAACAATTAGTACAACAAATTGTTCCCTAGTGTAGTAAATCTTTTGTTAGTTCTTATTAAAAATATTAATTACAGATACGAGTTTCGAACACAATCGATTTTAGAACTACCCGTCTAGTTTTAATTTATCACCCCCTTGCGCAATTACTTTGTAATATTTGCACACAGTGCGAATTAACTGGCGACCTACCCCACAACTTGGAAACACTTATTTTTTCGGCTTCCGTATCCAGTGGCTAAACCTGGATCCTATTACTAAGACCGCTGTCCATCTGTCTGTCTGGCTGTCTGTCCGTCTGTCACCAGGCTGTATCTCATGAACCGTGATAGCTAGACTATAGAAATTTTCACAGATTATGTATTTCTGTTGCCACTAATCCACAAATATGAAAAACTGAATAAATTAAATATACCAACCTACCTACAAAAACGTGATATTTTGCCATTTTTGCTACGGACCGTACAGAACCTATCGTAGGCGAGTCCGACTCGAACTTGTTCGTTTTTTTTTGTGATACAGAAGTAATTCCTAATATAGTGTAGATTTAAAAAAAGTAATTTAGAATAGAAAAATAAATAAAATACGATCCGAAATCAAGTCGTGGTTAAACCTTATAAGATATCATTGCGGCAAAATTAAACGACGGTTATCCATATTAATAGGCACATCATGATCAGTTGCCTATCTTGAATGTGGGAGAAACGAGCCCCTCTGGCTGACTGCTTTAGTTACTCAAACCTACATATCATATATGGACATCAGTCGATTAGATAAGCGTGTAGCTAAACTGTTAGCTTAAGGTTAGGTTCCACTCATTTTGAACTTTTTAAACCTCTGGAAATCCACAAATTCACAAAATGTTAGTGTTTTATTAAAATCGACTATGTGACCAACTGCCGGGCATCAGAACATTATATATAAATTAGTTGGCTTGAGAAAAAAAATCCTGCATCTGACCCTAACTTACGATTTCAAAAGTGTATGTTTACATGATTACGTCACGAAAATATTTGCAAGTGAAAAAATATAATAAAGCTTGTGTGAAATCGTTAATAGTTGTTGTTTTTTTTTCATGAAAAAATAGAGATAACGCTCAAAAACACTGTTAGCATTCAGTAATTTTGTGATTTACTCGAGTATCTCATAAAACTTGTTTCAGGAAATACGTGTTTTCTTAAACCCTTAAAAGGTTTTTGAAAAGAAATTTGTCGTCATACAGAATCTCGATTAAATGTCGAAGATTTCTGTGACTGTACATTTTTATATTTCTAATAATGAGTACATTATGGAAGGCCAAAGTTTACGCAAAATAGATTTTCAGAGGTCTTTTCTGTACTGTATTTACACAAAATGTTTTGATTTCTATAGAAGTCTAGATAATATCCACAAATTATCTGTGTATCCAAAAATATCTGGACAAATACGTCTAACAACATCGTAATTACGTAGGAGCGGTTGTATGAAAATGTACCTCGAGTTGAGCCTTGCTAACAAAGAGACTTTTCTATAGAAGACTGTCTATATACATAGTTTTTCTTTAATCTTATGTTTGAGCAGCGCTACTGAAGTGGCATGGATATTAATTCATGAATCCCCAAGCGACCACCGGTGGCCGCGCATCTATTGTCTTACTATTGTGTCTCTAATTGACGGTATCTGAAGGGTTAAGAAAGTTTTTTTTTTTAATTAGTACTAAAGCACTCATTGGAAATGTATGTACCGACCCAAGATTGTTTCGGTAGCCTGTAATATTATGCATTCTGATATTTTAATAATATTTTTATGTCGCTTACGGTAGCAAAAAACGCAGACTTTTATATTTTTCGAACATCTAAATTGTACTCGTACTGAACAAACAAACTTATCTGATTTGATTTGATGGCCCCGCTAGAGTCTGTCTAAAAAGTCAAACGACTTGGGAATTTTTGTATAATCCTACTAATATTATAAATGCGAAAGTTTGTATGTATGGATGGATGTATAGATGGATGTTTGTTACTCTTTCACGCAAAAACTACTAAACGGATCTCGATTAAACTTGGTACACAAGTAGACCATATCCCAGAATAACACATAGGATACTTTTTATCCTGGGATTATGTACGCGGATGAAGCCGCGGGCAAATGCTAGTATTTAATCATTTAATAAAATACATAGATTAGAAACTTTTTATAAGGTTCTTCTATTAGTAAACCATGATCAAGATCTCTTAATCAACCTTGATTATTGAACCAGGGTTGACTACATCAGATTTCACTAATAATTACCTAAGTCGTTTGACTTTTTAGATAGACTCTACCTATAAATAAAGTATTTTCTGTTATTTCTAGAAGCTTACCGAAAACGTAGTCTCGCGGTTGGCGCTAGCAGTTCCTTCAGGGTCTACCGGGGTACGAAGACTTTGAGGCAGCAATTCAATCAGGTTCGTTGAGTGTGGTTGATAGCGTAGCACCAACACGCAGGTGGATACCAGGGTGTAAGCCAGAAGAGTACCTGAGGAAGAACAGAGAAAGAAATTGGTTAATCGGTGCCGTAAATTGTACAGGTATAAAAAGTACAGACACACATAACTACACCGACAAATAAAATGGATTCATATTTGCTTTTTTAATAATAGTTGCTTTTCTGGTGCTATAAAGGCATGTGACAAGTTATATCAATGTTTGAAGAGTTAACGTGGTCCTAGAACGCAAAGGGAAAATAAAGGAACATAGAAGCAATCTATTCACTCTTATTATATTGTTAAGTTATGGAAGAGCGGAGTCTCCTAATACAGGCATTATTTACATAAAAGAAGGCTCCAATCACAACCTATTGTTAAAAAATATTTGGTTCCGAAATAAAAACATTTGTATTTGTATTCACTCTTGACTTAAACACCCCTAGGTTATAGCTGTCAGGTAACACAGACACACAGGAAAAGTCTACCAACTTAAAGACCCCTAGGTTATAGCTGTCAGGTAACACAGACACACAGGAAAAGTCTACCAACTAACAAAACCATTTTCGTATAAAGGTAAGAATATTATTTTTAATAAAAAAATCTGCTTCTTTCATAATAAATGTCATTTTTATCTGAATCCTTTGTCTTTGTGAGTGCGTTTATTAGCAAAGGCGACTTTTATGCAATGTTCCGCTTAATCCTTTTGAAGTAGGAACGGAGAATTAATTCATTGTGTTATGTTGGCTTTTATAAACATTTTATACTATTTGCAGCAAGCTCTTTTTTAAATTACCAACTAACATAATGGCATATTATAAATTACTCTCTGTAGATAACTTTTATACATTAATACATTATATAATAATTATTTTATATTTTCATTAAAAGCTATTAATATTTTTTTCATAGCAAGCTTTTATAGCTCGGTATACCTATATAATGAATACACGGCAAGACGAATCATACGAGCCTAAACTCGATGGGGTTGTGTCTTTTAACTACCAAGTCCCTATAGCCACCACCCGGTTCCACCATCAGATCAGCTTCATGTCATAATAATTTTGCATTGTAATCTGATTTACATATGGATGCAAAATTTCAGCTCAATTTGCAAGATTTGATTACAGACAAACATCGAGACAGGTGAAACTAAATAAAAGCTTGTGTTCGAGCTTGGCTTCGTGTGATCAAACGCCTGCTCTTTGACACTGAGCAGATCAACGGCGCAATGTCTCATGACGTTGATTAGTTGTAAGGTTCAATTTACGTGTACGTCATTCGCACTCCATCTTCTACATTCAGAACAATATATCTGACTAGCTAACAGCAATGTTTGAGTTTCCTTAAAGAATACCTAAAATACCCCAACAGCTTGTAATAAAAATGTGTGTAACTTGATATATTCCTTAGGCTTTGTTCATTGCAATCAGTTGACTATATCGAAAGATATACTTCATTCATAGACTATTAGGTGGTACGAGCTTCGCCGGGTCGGCTTATCATTAATATGTATTAGTTATTTCAAAGCAATATAGTTGCGACTCACGAAATAACCCAAAGAATCGCCGAACTTAAGTGGCAGTGATAAAATAAGCAATCTCAGGTATTTTGGTTTGTGTGAAGTTCTGGCGGGCAATAGATCATAGCAATAAGGTATTGAATTTCATCATAATTGAACAATTTAACTTTAATATTTCTAGACCCGAGTTGTGATTGGTTATACCGCCATAGGAAAGGTCTCTATCCTCACGAAAAATATTATAGTTACTAATATGTAAAGGAGTTTCCTGATCTAGCCATGTCTCACTAATTGCAGCTATATGTACAAGTTCCCGGTTTAGTAACTGTTCAAATATTTTTAATTTAGGTTTAATTCATGAATCCCCGAGCGACCACCGGTGGCCGCGCATCTATTGTCTTACTATTGTGTCTCTAATTGACGGTATCTGAAGGGTTAAGACTACGAGTATTCCATTGTATCACGTTTAAATCAATATTAACTACCGTTTTTGTGTGATTAACTATTATTATACAGAAACATCCTAACTATCCCTGGTAAGTTTGGCAAAAGATTAGTAAAAATTGAGGTAAAACAGTCTGTACAAATCTCAATAATGGCTTTGAGCTTAACCGCTATACTATCCTTTTTTTCTTAGATAAAGTTCTTAATTCTTTGTAAAACTTCAAAGTCAAAGTCAAAAGTTTTTAGTCAGAAGCTAGTGCACGGTTCCAAATTGGTCGTTTCCTATGGAGAAGAACCGGCAAGAAACTCCATGGTTACTCTTTAAAAAAATTGTTGGTTGTTCTTACAATATTTCCATATTAAAGTATTAATAGATATTATATAAGAACGAAAGTCACCCAAAGGGCGATGGAAAGGGCTATGCTCGGAGTTTCCCTGCGTGATCGCATCAGAAATGAAGATATCCGCAGGAGAACCAAGGTTGCCGACGTGGCTCGAAGAGTCGCCAAACTTAAGTGGCAATGGGCAGAGCACATTGCACGCAGAACAGATGGTCGATGGGGACGAAAGGTTCTGGAGTGGCGTCCACGTACCGGAAGACGCAGCGTTGGAAGGCCTCCAACAAGGTGGACCGACGACCTGGTCAGGGTCGCGGAAATCCGATGGATGCGTGACGCACAGGACCGGTCGTTGTGACGGCGCTTGGGGGAGGCCTATGTCCAGCAGTGGACGTCTTTCGGCTGATATGATGATGATGATGATGAATATAAGAACAGTGTAGACCGGAGTATACTGTACTCAAAAGCAAAATAAAAATAATCATATTAAATAAGTGAGTCATAAAAGGATGTAATCTAAGAATTCCCGGAAACTACACTCTTCTTCCATTTACATTATAAAAAAGAGGCTATATAAAACAAAAAAAAAAGCTAGGAAAAAAAATAATAATTACAACTGTCAATAGATGAGACGTTAACGATAATACTAAAGAATTTAAGGTAGTTGGGGTCAAGTAATATAAAAAATACTTCACTAAATGACCATTATTTCCAATGTGTCGGATCCATATCTGTCCGCAACGTTTGACCAGCTGTGTCTTCAGCTGATTTTTCTGAATCTGAAGTCTCCAAATCAATAATTACATTATTTGCTTTTTTATATGGTATTTTCTTCTTCTTGGTACTTTTATTTTGTTTTTGTCTTGTTTGAACCTGAAGGAATATTACTATCAATGGTTTCCATGTTAACTTCTTGAATTTGATACTGAATCTACATTCCAGGATTAGGCTTGGGTCACGTAAGTACACTTAGTGTAAGTGTGTAGTGTAAGGATTCTCCCAATACATTGTTAAAGCTTTTTGGTAAGTGTAATTATGTTCTGACATCAATTCTCTAATGCGTTTTTCTTTTTTAAACACAGGGCATGGTTCGATATCGCCTTGTCGTTGCCTGAGCAATTCGGGCATTTGTATGTTGCTGGATCACAAGTATTATGGTAGTTAGAACACTTTGGGCATACTGATTTACTTGTTGGGCGCATTTTTGCAATAAGCCCCAATCTCTGGCATTTAGAACATTGCGTTATAGGAAACGTATACGGTTCTACTCTTATTTTCAACTCATATAGACATACATTTGTAAGTAAGGAAAAACCTTTGAAAGTTATTCGGAATGTTGCATTTTAAACCCATTCATCTCCATCTTTTTCGTTGATAATATTGTATTCATTTCTATAACGATGTTCAATCGTGTTTGGTCATCTAACGCTTAATTAAGTTTGCATCATAATTCTCAAATTGGGTTTTATCCCTATCCGAGCGCTTACCGGCACTTATATTGGTTTTTCGTTCGATTTTATATTAATATTTGAGTTTTTCGTACACTGACGTATTATGACGTTAGATGTCAACTCCCATGATGTTGATGATGATGATAAACTGCACGACAACGAACTATACCTACTGTTTGTTCCGATTAATTTATAGCCGAAAACAAGGGAATCCGATGGATGCGTGACGTACAGGACCGGTCGTTGTGGCGACGCTTGGGGGAGTCCTATGTCCAGCAGTGGACGTCTTTCGGCTGATGTGATGATTGATGATGATGAATTTATAGCCAAAATCTGAAGAGCCTGTAGACTGCTGTTTCTGGGAGTCGAACCGCCGCTCGAGTCCATCTTCTTTCCATCGTGGTCAATACGCGCACAGCGCACCGCAACCGTGCGACGGCAAGGCGCCGTGCCGTTGCACGGTGACGACGCCGTGCCATTATACGGTGACGGTGCAACGCCGTGGTGATGGGGACGTGCTCCTATGAAATTGCCGTTTTTTAAAACTGGTTGCTTTGAAGTGTTATATGGGTGCAAATATAATTTACCGGTCCAGGCGATTCTGAGCGAGATCCGTACAGGTATAATTCTTCCTTTTGTTTAATAGGTTTAATAGAATTCTCCCAAGTGATAAATTGATCAATTTTCAAAAATTGAGGTAAAAGTTTTTTCTCTTCAGGTTCTTCTCCTCGGTTTTTGCGAGAATTAAAGTCCTGGGTCCCTAATTTTCACGAAAACTGAAGAAAAAGTTTCGCCACCAAAACTTGAAAAATTTGATAACATGAGTTTAAAATTCATGTAGGTATACTCTTAGGTTTGATCAACAGTATTAAATTAGAATCAAAAATCGTTTTACGAGTTATCTTACCAACAATAAAAACATTATTCTGTTCCAATTTCTGTAGAATAAGTAATATGGTCAGAAGCAGCAGAATAAAGAATTGGCAAAGAATAAACAATATTCAATCCCCAAATATCACCCATATTAAGTTAGTTATTAAGGTATGAGCTCACCGCCGTGTGCCGAGTTCACCGCACCCAACACTTGAGTATCGCTCCAGGCGTTCGCCGTCCTGACTTTTTTACTATCCCGAGTTTTCCACCTAATTGAAATAACCAACGCATTGTTCTATGAATAAACTAATTCTGTGAAAAAAAAAACTCAATACAAGATATGTATTAAACATGTCGTTAACAATTCATAGCAGTTTTCTGGGTTTCAACTTTGAACTTTGACTTGAGGTCTCTTTGCCTGGCACTACGTTACTATGAGTAGTGGCCAATTGATTCGGTTCGGTTTAGGGAACTTACTAGGGTTTCTTTGGGTAGTACATAAATTAATAATTTTATACTTATCGATTCATATCAAAACGTGAAAACAAATAAATGAAAGCAGAAATTACGTTCACAAATCACACCACACCACTCATTCTCGTGATCTACAGATCAAAAATCCGAACATTTATTTCAAATAAACCTAATTGCACTTTTGAATTGTCAAAATATCGGGTAGTCAAACAAGTGAAGCTAAATTACACGTTCCAAAGCGTAGTCTCTCTATGGAGAAGAACGTGCAAGAAACTCCATGAACACTCTTTTAAATCATTGAAAAAACATCGAAGCATTGAAAATACATCTTTATTGCGTTCAAGAATCTGGAACAGATTTTCTGAAAGCTTTGTCGTCGCTGTTGCATTGTCGAGGCATAATGCATGGCTTGCATTAAATAACTATAAGGGCTTTATCACACTAGCGGATTGCAAACAATCTCAAAGCGGTGCGCGACGAATACGTTACGGGCGCGCAAGTAACACGCCGCGCATGCGTTGCGAATTTGTTGCAGACTAGAGATGTGCGTTGTCGGCAATATTGCCGCGAAGTGGGAATATTGGTGGCAATATTGCCAGCAACATTCCCAGATTGCCGGCAGTGGCACATCTGTACGTGCAACGGCAACAAGATGCGGGTCTTCGGCATCTTCGAAGTAACAAAACCAACAGCAGTGTCTCCTCATCGGGATCCAATGTTACGGAGTGTATTATACGTCGTTAAGTTGTTACAAACATGAGTTGAAAACGTTGCGAATTTCCACGCGACATCTTCGCTTTGCAGCCGCGGCATGTTCGCAACGCATTCGCTGCGTGCCTGCCCCACCCCGCAACCGCTCGCAAACCCCTAGTGTGATAACACCCTAAGGGGCAGGGATCCTCTCCCGCCTGGCTGAATTTCCTTCGCCTAGAATCTTTTACGAGCGACTGTGCGGCCTTCGGGCCGTTAAAAATATTTCAAGCTACTACCTCTTACGTGAATACGTATATTTTTGCTCAAATATTTAAACGTTGAAAGCTGTGGCTTGTATAAAATGAGCAGTATGGCCAAGTGTGATAGTTATTTAATTCATGTTTATCTTTATTAATTTAATTGTACCCTATGTATGAGAACAAATAGGGTAAAATTGAAATATACTAACAAACGTCACAGACGTGAGTGGTAGTATATTGGTATTGAATGACTGAACATCAAGAAATAACTTAATGGGTCACTACTGCTGATTGGGCTGATGGGCTTATCAGGAACCTGTGTAACTCAATATTCTTGCGGACGACGAGCAATAGGTGGCTCACCGTCCCTCCGTCTGGTAACTGTTTGGATCAAGCCTAAGTTGTAGACGGTGCGTCATAGGGGCCCAAAAGGGTCGACGCCCGCTAGGGTCACGAGCAATTTCTGAAAAGGAAACCTGTGGTCTTACTCTTAACCACTCCCACTCCCCCTAGAGCGTGAGATTTCATTGGATGATTTATCCGTCTCAAAAAGTACCGTTGGTTGGTAAAATATGAAATATATGATAATTAGGTATTATTATAAACCTATGTGAACATAATCACATGGAAACATTTATTAGGTCCCCAACATTTCGGCTATCAATTAATTTGTACGTACATGTGTTACAATTAATAACAATTGATTAACCAGCACATACTCCATGATTGATTAATCATTGCTGGGTCTTTAGTTGGGCTGATGAACAAAACGTGATCCAAAAGTAAGTAAATACTACCATGCAATTTCTGCAGAAAATGAATTTATTAAGCACAGCACTAAGCACACAGATACTAATTAGTTTTTTTTTATTATCAATAGGCTCGCGTTTGACCGCTATCTCATCTGATGGTCAGCGCTGATGGCTGACGATGGAACACGCTTGCCTAGAAGTATTTTATTTACTCTTGACTTAAATACTCTAAGGTTGTAGCTCAGGAAACAAAGATTCTGACAGGGAGTTCCACTCCTTAGCTGTAAGCACAATGAATGTATTCCAAACAACCATTACCCATGGTTTGGTCATGTCAAAATAAATGACATGACCAAAATTATGTCATTTTGGTTATGAAAATGACCTATCAACAATTAAAAAAAAATGTCCACCATTTACCGCTAGCGCAACGCCGTATGTCTAATCGTCTTGGTATAAATGAAACAAAAAACAACAAAAAAAAATAGTAGTTCCAGTTCAGAATATATGTCAGACAACTAGTGCCTGACGCTGGTTTTAACAGTACCTAGATATATACCAATATACTGGTGGGTGTGATGTAATATGAATGGATGGATTGAAAAATTAATATTTAACAGGAAGTCGAAAAGCGGTACAGTTTGCTAAATAGTTATGGGAAAATCGGTTAACAGAGTATAGGCATGTGATTCGAGGGATGAGGAAAATGCCGGGACAAATGTCTTGATTGTCAATGTTTGTAGGTCGCTATATTGGCTATAAGACACTGCACATTAACTCAAGCACTGATTTAAAAAAAAAAAACCGGCCATCGTAGGCGCAGGCTTGCGGACGGCGAGCAACGGTTAGCTCGCTGTCCGACCGTTCGGTAACTGTCCGGACCAAGCCCAAGTCGTTGACGGCGCGCACTGTTCCCGCGCGCCTCAAAGAGTTGTCAGCAACCGTAGGGACCCAGCTGGGTCGAAGCTTACTAGAGCCAGGGTTAGCTCCGAAAGGCAGCCCAGCACCGGTATTGAAAGAACGGAAGGAACGCGGTGAGTTTTTAGTCAGTAAAAGTCTGACACTACCTCCTGTTAAGCCCAAAAGCGGGGGTTGTCATTGGATGATTTTTTCACGGAAAAAGAAATCTTTGTTAGTATTCTATGATTATCTGTATAAATACGGGTTTCGTTGACACAAAAGCCAATTAATTTCTGTTTACTTGATACGTATCTATGTATTACGAGCAAATATTGGGATGCGAAGGACTGGCAATGTAGGTTTTGGACTATTTTTTGTACTAGCTTTTTTTTTTAGTTTGCAATATAGAGTATGAGCAAAATGTTACGAGTATACAGCTATGGTGTGGAACTCACTGCCGACTCTATGGTTCATTAGTTACAACCTGGGGGCTTTAAGTTAAGAGTGAATAGGTAACTTACTTCTAAGCAAGCATGCTCCATCGTCGACCAATTTATTGCTCACCATCAGGTGAGATAGTCATCCAATGTAAGCTAATCAATAGTAATATTATATTTAAAAAAATATCTACTGAAAATTAAAATAGTTAGTGCATCGTTAGTCTGTCTGACTCTGATTTTAAATCGGTTTTCACATTTACTAATGAAATAAGGTTTAAGTATTGTTCTATCATAGTAAATTAATTAACCTTATATATAATAAACCCTCTGTTGAATCTCAAGCCTCCTCTCTAGGTGGATGTCATAATTATGTCTTCGAAGTTCCGATTCTAGGTCAGGCCGGTTTCATCACGATGTTTTTTTTCAGTTTTGGAGAGCAGTGATGATGAAATGAATCACACAAAGTAATATACCTGGCAGTGTTGGAACCCTCAACCTGCAACTCGTAAGTCGAGGCCGTTACCACTGAGCCATCACTGCTCGTCTAAATATTGTTATTACTATTTAAATCTTGTATCGACTGTAACAGTGAGTATCATGACGTTAGATGACGTCACAATGTTAACATAATTTGTTGTGATCCCTAACAGACGGGCTGTGACAACGTGTTATACAGCGACCTCGATTAGGAGCAGCTGCGATCTCCTTCGTCATGTTCTGACAAGCAAATATGACCCTTATGTACAAACTAACGAATATTAATTGGTAACTAGGTTTAAAACATGACTCAACTTTAGATTTAATTAATCGACTCCTGAGCGAGGAACATAGGGCTGGGCTGAGCAATACTGAGGGCCTAGCCAAGTTGATAAATAATTTACAATCGTTCACGCTAGTACAAAACTTCAAATGTATGGAAATTACATCATCTCAACGTTAACTCGCGTAGTCAGAACAAAGGAATCGGAGGCGTTGCCGACTGTAGGAAAAGGTCGAAACGAAACGGTCGTAACTTGGCTCGGTCTGCTTATTTTTTTTTAAGTGATTAAATATGTATTATCTCATTTTCATTCAGCAAAAGTACAAGACAAATATTATTTTATTCGGATGGCCCTAAAAATTAACAATGGTTTCAAAATTCAAAATGTAGATAGAGATCATTAGTGAAGATTGCTCTTAAATTGTAAGCGATCATTCTAATGAGGTTCTCGTCCTCTATTTGTTGAGCTTCAGTTGTTGAGTTAAGGAGCTCAAGTGCAGTCCCGAGTCTCAACTCCGGACTGCTCTTATCCACGAGACTGCGAGATTGCGCTTTTGCCAGTCAAAGTCAAGTGTAAGTCTTCGCGTAATGAGTTACACGAACACTTTCAAATATTTGCACTGACTGGACAGGTCCACTCAAATCTGTATTGTTATTTTCTCAAAAGTTCTCACAATAATTTGACCATTTCATGTTTACTCAGGTGGTCTGAAAAGTTTCCGACTTAACAAAGACACCAAGACATTTTTTCTTACAATTTATTTTTCTTTCTTTGCAATGTCTATTTGTAATTAACTCTACACACTTCTCCCGGCGATGCCCCCATCTCTCTAACCCGTTCAAATAGTATTTGGCGTTTTTCTCTGCAAAATAATTATTGACGAATGTTTCCTCCGTATGACTATAATCTCTATCCTCCGAGCGCAATTATTAGATGAAAGAACAAATAGAAATTTTCATCCTGGCAAGCGCTGAGGTGTGAGACGGCGTGTTGTCTTGGTGAAAAAGGACATCTCTTCTTCGGCACATCACATCGATTCTCTGAAATTACTGTGAAATAACTTCTGCGCGTCCAAAATGGTTGAAACTTTGGCGAGTAACAGTCAAAAGAAGCACAACTACATACACTGGCTTTTATTGACGAGTGCTGATACCTTCACACTGAGGTCGCCGAGGTCGGAAACTTTTTAGAGCTCTCACGTATTGTATGGACTTTGGAGAAGCGTTTGTTTCAGTGTTCCATCTCATGGTAGTCAGCCAGGAAACACCAGCCTCATATAGTTTAAATTGACTGTAATGCATTACTTCTGTATGTATAAAGAGAAAATACTGACTCATACTGCCCAGCCTGCCATTCCATTTTGGATAAAAAACGCTGAAATTTTGCTCAGAAGTTTGCCTTATATGCTGTATGCAAAGAATAAGAAATAATTTTTCAAAGGGATAAAACGGGGATTTAAAGTTTGTATTGGAACCTAGTTTCAGGCGGGCTAAGCCACTAGCAGAAGTTAGTAATAGCCAAAACACAACCGGCCATAAACCAACCAGCTTTTCTCGTTACAGTATTTAACTACGTACGAGTGAACGGGCCTGTGTACTTCCCAAACCGACATTGTTCCTCACTTTGGGCACAAAACGGTCTCTTTCGACCTCCCTTTGAAACTAGGTCAAGGGAACGATGTGCGCGTCGGTTTGCGACTTGTCTGAATAAGCTGACGAAAAACCTCCAATAGCTAAGAGCCAAGCAATATTACTGAGATATCGTACCGTTATTGCAAGAACCATTATCTGTAATTTTTTTTACCCAAATTATGTTAAATATTGCTAACGATTCGTCTTACCAAGACGAATCTACAGGTGAAACCGGTTATTAGAAACTACACTTATTTACAAAAATTGCTTCGACAAAAAGTAAATAACCTATAGATTTGATCGAATATAATAATAATACTATGTATATTACGAGCAATAATACAAACATCTTGGTGCATTTAGTTGGTTTTAGCAATAAGGGTACAATAATTTGTGATTAGTGATATTGAATTGACTCTTATTATTTTATGGTATTGTAAAGCTAAAAATGAACTAAGCTAACTATGCTACGTGACATTTAGACTCTTTTTACTTGAATACAGACGACTTTACTTTATCTACTCACAATTACTGCCGGTAATCTTGTACGTCAATATGTGGGTAATGCAGTGTGCGGTAATATTGTAAAGCACGTCTGTGATTTTTTTTTAGTCTCTATTTATATTGAACCTGTTTACTTGCTGCTGTAGCGGTTTATTGTCCTATAATTAAATAGGACTCACGTGGGACGCGTAAGATCATGAGTCGTGTTTTCAAGCATATTCAAGAGTAGAGGTCATAATTCGAAGCATACGTGGCGTACGTGGGCAAAGTTTGTCTTTAACTTTAAGAAGCCATTGGTGATGTCACTCGAAGTGTAGCATTAATACTGGGCGTGTCGATTCCTTGGTTTTACTGAGAAGGAAAACCACGTTGTTTGGGATAACTGGATTTGGCACGAATAATTGTAGCAATCAATGTTTGTTCCATTTATAGTACAAGGTCCTTTTTTATAATCTTTGGTGAGAAATCATCAAATAACTCTTCCTTGTCTATTTAATGTTGATTGCTCTGCTCATTTGCCTGTTTATCAGTATTTCCAAATGCTCAGTTGAAATTAGAAGGGTTAATATCGGCCAACGTTTTCTCGAGATTCGTTATAAATTGACGTTTCGTGAAAAAAAACTTCAATGCTTTGAAAACTATGTTGACAAAGTTTTACTAGCTTGGTTTTATAATATCACCTTACGAGTTTCTCGTACGTACAACATTCTCTAATGTTAATAAGGGTTAAGTTTCCACATTTTAACTTGAAAAAGCATTAAAGATAGGTGTAGGACATAAAGAGGGTGTTCTGTGCTCAGCCTTTGCAATATGAACCCATCCTTAAGAGGTGTTGAAAAATTCAATTTTCAGGGCACCGTTCTTCGTTGTTGTACTTCGTAAAACGAGACGCTGCTCTCCTCTTTGTCTTCAATCTTTTAAACCGTAATGTACCCGGCTTGAATCACAAATTAAACTTCCAGTATCCTACAACTTTCGACCGTTACTTGGGCAACTTTTTAATATTTTTGGCGACTAGCGGGTGGTAAAGAAAACACAGTAATTGAGGAATATAACGAATATATTTATTGTCGATTTGTGGCTATTTACATTCACATTTTGGGAGTCGCAAGTAGTGATGGTATTACATTTACTTTTGCCAAGGTGTGTGTGTATGTGAAACTAATGCAATATTTTAAATATTGCGCTACCGAGAGTTTTGATGTAGTTAGTCCTGAATCTAAAATATTGGTGGCGGCCACGGTGACGCGTTCAGTGTGTACTGTAGCTCATTCGGCTGGTGTGCGCATCGCTATATACATTGTTTTATCAAAAGTTATGAGATCACAAAGTACTTTTTCATTACTCATACTCTGAAAGTAGGTCTGAAGTTGCCTGAGGAGCGGGCTGAAAAGTATCACACTTTTCATCCCTAGGGAGTTTTACTTTCACCTAACATAGTAAAATTATTATTTTTTTAAACTAGTTCTATCTTCTTGTATTCGTAATGAAAAGCACAATGCTTACCTCGGGGTTAAAGTTACTTATTTAATCCCTCGAATTAGCGAACTCGCTACGCTCGGCCGCCAACTCTTTCTCGGGACGAAATGAGTAACTTTCACCCGTAGTGTAACAATGTACTATTTCGTGTCGTTTGATATCTTTGTCATTATTTTTCCCTGTTCAATTTTTGTACTAAATAATCAATCTCGTTAAATGTTATAAATAATATATGTTGTGATCAGGTACATATAAAAGAACAGCGTAAAAACTTACGACTTTTAAAACAATCCTTCGTTCTACTGATTTATTGCGAGTGGCCTACGATACAAAGAGGCTCATACATTATTTCATTTGAATAAATTTCGCCTTTATATTCATGAAAGATTCAGTTGTGTAAGATGAAAGTAGGTCCCTTCACAGACGATCCACAGGTTCGTGAGTGCAATGGTTTTCCACACGAGTGGGTTGAATGACGTGTGAATTAATCTTCTGAACGTTTCGTGGCATGCATGGTGAGTGTTTAGATCGATATTTAGCAGCAAATCAGAACGGGAAACATGAAATCAATTAGAAACTCGTCACGAATGTGAACATTGAGCACGAATGACAGAATTGTATCTATTGAGTGTGTTAATGAGTTGTGCGAATACTAACATAGGTGCGCACTGTCAAGAGCTGAAATGTTTTTGTCAATTACGATTGATTATAATTATGTAAAGACATAAATGTTATTCCCCACAAAAATATATTATATATTTTTTAAATTATTATCCGATATTGAATGGTTGAGCATATTAAAATCATGACCAACTTTTCTTTTGACATTACGAGCGAGACATAAAGCGCCCCACGTTTCTATCACAATAATATTAATATTTTTCGTTCATTATTATTAGCATGGCAGTTGCGAGTTTCTCATGCTCACTCAAATGTCTCGCTGTGGTGGCACGTCTTATAAGGCCATTCAGTTCCCTTCAAAATAGTTGAGCTGAGTGGGGCTGATGCACGCGTCAGGCTCGTGATCGGGTGCCGTCAGTTGAGGCTGATCATCTCTTAGCTGCCAGTGACTTAATTCAGTTTCTATCTTTTAATTTTTATTTTATTATCTACATCGTGCTCACATAATAGAAGCACCAAGAAATATGTCACCAAGATTATAAGTAACTCATAATATGTGTCCATGGAGTTTATTGCACGTTTTTTTCTATAGAGATCTACGCTTTAGAGCGTGCAATTCAGCTTCACTTTTTTTTTGAATTTACCGACATTAGACTATTCAAAAGTGCCTGTAAATGGTCAATTTGAAATAAATGTTTTTGATTTCATTTGATTTAAAAAAAGGATAATAAAATTTGAATTTCGCGAGCTGAAGCAATCTTAAACAAAACATTGGAACTAGTTTTATAGAACCCAATCATAAATAGTTAGATAATATTATTCAAAGCAAGTTCATTTTCTCATCTGAAGCAATAGTTCACAACGCGGAACTGTGAACTATGAAACAAAACTAACCTCTAAACTATAATTTCCCTGTAGTCTGACGTCGCCATTTCCAAACTTATGTGCCATATGTAGGTAGCTAACTGAGATATTGTTGGATGTCATAGAGCACGGAATCATCGCGGTGGGTACAGCTTGATACGATATTATATATCTTTTTTTGTAAACGACAATGTGTATCTCATCAATTTAGGTACAATCAGAAAACCAGCTTTTAGTGAAAATATAATATCCCTACTAGTCCCTACTAATATTATAAATGCGAAAGTAACTCTGTCTGTCTGTCTGTTACGCTTTCACGCAAAAACTACTGAACGGATTTAGATCAAATTTGGTAGGTAGGTAGAAGAGACACTGGAATAACACATAGGCTACCCATAATTCCACTGCTGAGCACGGGTCTCTGCTCGTCCACGCGGGCGAAGCCGCGGGCGGAAAGCTAGTAATTAATACTCGAAAAGAGGAATCATACGAGCCCAAACTCGATGGGGTTGTGTCGTGTAAGTTCCTATTGGCACCTTCTGATTCCATCATCAGTTTCTTGTCATAATAATTTTGCATTGTCATGAATCGTCTTGACGAGTATTCATTATACATATAAGTATACCGATTACCGAGCTAGATAGGTAAAAGCTTGCTATGAAAAATTTTTTTTCATTAAAAGCTAGTTTGCTGATATCTTAAACAATCATCCTCACATTTGAACCAATATAAAGAAAACACGATTGCATTATACACTCTGTCTATTGGAGAAAACTGCATGAAAATCCATTTAGTACCTAGTGTTCGAGTTTACAGCGAACAGACAACAGGCGCGTTGGCTTTTGTTCTATAATATGTATAAGGATACCGTGAGGAAACCGGCATGTTCTAGAACCAAAAATTCGAAGATATGTGACATCCACCAACACGCACTGGGCCCGCATGGTGGATTATGGCTCATTCCCTCTCCTAGAGAGGAGGCCTGAGTCCCAGCAGTGGGAACATTAAAAAGGCTGATGATATAAGGATGTATAAGAATTGTAGAGGGGATAACTGCCGTACTTATCCCCACTAGTGAAACATGTAACATTGCAAAATTTGGATCGCTTAAAATGGCGTGTCTAGTCTTTTCGTGCTCTGTGCGGGTAGTAACTATCGCCAAGCAAATGTTGCTGCCCTAACTTGTTGCCGCTGTTCAATATTTATCTGTGTCAACTCAGTTGGGTCACTTGCACTGGCCTTATGGCGGAGTTTCAACGACGGGAGTTGTCCTACGTAAATTTAAATTGGATTGAGTTGAATGTAAATCTTGTTAATTGAATAATTCAGTTAAATTGCTGAAATGTTTTCATAATAAGATGAAAACATTTCAGCAATTTTCAGCATTTCAAAACTAATAGTTTTAATGGTTTTGCACTTTTATTTTTTTCCTTTTTTTTCCTCTCGACGGGGAAAATCATCATTGACGAAACCCGCTCTTGGGTTGAGCGGGAGACAGTGTCAGACTCTTACTGACTAAAAACCCCGCGCCGTTCCTTGTAGCCTTTATACCGGGGCTCTAATTTCCTTTCGGATAACCCCGACCCCGGTAGGCTTCGACCCAGATGGGCCCCTCCTCTTGCTGACGACTCCTTGAACTCCCTGAACAGTGCGCGCCGTCGACGCCTTGGCTCGGTCCGGACAGTTACCGGACGGCTTTATTGATTAGCAAAAGACGGTCAGTAAAGGAAGGTTTCTTTAAGTAGATAGGCATAATTTTTGATGGATTTGTCTGTGTGTGCGTTCGTTTGTTACTTCTTCACGTTCAGACCGCGTGTAAAGTTTATTAAAATAATATTTTTTTTTCACCAATTACCAAAATCACATGAAACCTAAGATCATAAATATATAAGTAGGTACTCTGACTCCTAAACTAGATGTGGGCTTGTAACTTAGGAGTCTTAGGAGGAACTTAGAATATTATTTAATTTGATTTATAAGAATTAACTGTTGATTATAATCAATAATATCTAATAAACAATAATCAAGTCATACAAGAAGTTACACAATAGCTGTGTGCTATTGGGTGATCGAATCAAAAATGAAGATATCCGCAGGAAAACTAAGGCTGCCGTCATAGCACGAAGAATTGACAAACTTAGATGGCAATGGGCAGGTTGATTGCTCGCAGAACAGATGGCTGTTGGGGCCGAAAGGTTCTGGAGTAGCGACCGCGTACTGGAAGACTCAGCATTGGAAGGCCCAAGGTGGACCGATGACCTGTTGAAACCGATGGATGCGAAATGCACAGGATCGGCGGGCGACATTTGGGGGAGGCCTCTGTTCAGCAGTGGACGTATATTGCCTTTCAACATCAAACCAAAATCAAAAATATAGCACCTAAAAAAGATCATCCACAGCGCTTTTGACCGGCCAAATGTGTTATTTGCCCATAATACTGGCGGCATTACCCTGTGTGGCAGTGTTTAACCTGCGTCCAAGCTAAAAGCCAGTCCAGTCACGCGACTTGTCAACAAGGCATATCGTATCAGCTATTAGTTTTCCTACATCTTCTTTTAAATCTTCGTCTTCCTGCCCTTATCCCATATTACTTGGGGTCGGCGCAACACGTTTTTTTTTCTTCCATTCTGTCCTGTCACCCGTCAAACTATCATTAATTCCCTTTTCTTTCATATCACTCCTCACACAATCCATCCATCTTTTCTTCCGCTTTCCTCCCCCTCTCCATCCATATACACGTATACTCAGAACTCTCTAAGTAATATGCGCTTCATCCTCTGTCATGACCATACCAAGACAACCGACTACCTTTCAACTTTTCAGTCACTTTCACATTTTCACTCTTTCACACTTTCATTTACATCTGCTGTTAAATAACTTAACATACATCAATGTTGTTGTGTTGTCAGTTACATCACACCTCCAAGGCGCTTGCCTGTTGCGTGATTCTACACGATACGCGACCCGATATCAGTTTCCTACTGACAATATGACGTCATGAAAAGTCGAAGCCATTTGTGATAAGTTACGTTACGATACCGTTAAGTTGTCACTGTCACTTAGTTTGAGATGAGTAAGCGTCCCTGCACACGACCCACAATAAAAGGCCACCTAAAACGGCCGGCGTTTTTCTGTGGCCTGTGTGCGGGGACAGTAAGATGTTGCAATAGATGTCATTTTGACAGATACGACTTCAAATTGTAAGAACGTTCGTGGAATGGATTAATCGTTTACGGTCATAACATAAATTGGAAATGAGTTTTCAGACTTGAAATGTAATTTTAGCAAAACATTCGTGTAGCATGGAAGGAAGGTGAAGCATATCGAGAAGCGTTTTTAGTTGTTTATATTTTCTTATACCTTTAATTTCAACTCTATATCGCGCAATTGGGTAGTTGGCACAGTTTTAGTAGAGATGAAACAGTGGTTTGGCCGGATACCGGATACCGAATATTCGCCAAGCTACATGGCCGGAGCGCCGGAAATCTGGCTACCGGATATTCAGCCCTTTATCGCGTTTCATGACGCGTTTAGTTTAATTTGCTAGAATTTATTTTTCACCACCTGGCAGTAGAATTTACACATTTGTTTTTTTAGGTAGGAAATATGAACTACCTAACTCCTTTTACTGACTATAACCCACCTGTGTTCCCTCAGGTGCTTTTGGCGTTCCAGAGCCACGGTATTTTTGATCAGACCACTTTTCCGCTCTGGGTGGAGCGATTTGGAGGGTAAGACTTTTATAGACTTAAACCTGTTTTCCTTCAGTTACCCTTGGCGTTTCAGGGACGCGGTAACTCTTTCGAACAAGGTCACACCGCTAGAAAGAACAGCTATTAAAAATAATCTTTGTTCAACGTCAAAAACTAAAAAGCTCGCTAGAAATCGTGCTGTACATGTACAAACAAGTTTTTGCAGGTAACAACAATAAGCCATGTTTAGAAGCGAGCTCGCTTGACTGTATTCACGTTAATAAATAGCATGTCGGAACGGATTGATATTTTACCTCACTTTTACAACGATACACCGATTTTACTAAATAACATTTTTGCTGAAAATTTTCCTGAGACAGAAGCCGATTTTGTAAGCGTTATTTTTCGAAATTATTAGGTTGATTTTCTTATAGGTAAGTTTAATAAAGAAACCGTTAAATACACGTATCTAAAGAAGTGTGTAACATTTAAAGTTACTGATTTTAACTTATTAGTTCATTAAAATCGCAAGCGAACCGCCGGCGTTCGTGCTGTCATTGTCTTTCTATTGTCTCTCTAATTGACGGTATCCTGAAAGGTTAATCAACGAAACCTATTTCTGAATACTGAAAGAAAGAACTTAATAGAAAAACCGGGCAAGTGCGAGTCGAACTCGCGCACTGAGGGTTCCGTAACCTACATATGAAACAGTTAATTCTCGAATTGAGTTATGAAGATTTTTTCCAATCGCAACTAAGTTTTTTTTTAATGTAACTACAAATTTACAGTTTTCAAATTTTTTCCTATACTTGTGCTATGAGACCTAGCTTCAGGCCAAATTTCAGGATTCTCGGTCAACGGGAAGTACCCTATAAATTTTGATTCCCTTGCGTGGCGAAATATACATTTTTGCGACATAAACGGGTGTATATTCTTTTTTGGTTAACTACAAGGGACCGCAGACCTAAGTTTATGGTTTTGATTTCAATCCGATACCTCCACGAGATAAAGGGTCTTGTGATAGACAGACAAACAGACGGACAACAAAGTGATTCTATAAGGGTTCCAAAAAACACTGCTCAGTTGGGACCTTACCTACTGGCCACCACTGTTCAGTCTTCTTCAGTTTCCTTTGCGAAATACGAGTGTGATATCATTTGAATTCAAAGTTACATTTACTGCTAACTAACTCTGCTAAAAAAAGTGAAAAATACAAAAAATAAAAGTATCTGGCTATTAGTTTTTTAATAAGAAATCTAATAAAATGACAACGTCGATATATGAAAGTATAAAAATTTAACAAAATTCTTCAGCACTAATAAAATATGATTACGAATTAGTTGTTGAAGTAGTCTTTCTTTGGAAACTTGTAATATTAGGATCTAATTTGGAACTTACTATTATGAATAAATTTTAGGAATTCTTTGTCGTTAATATTACAAAATCATAGTAGAAGTAGAGAGCAGTGGTGGCCGAGAGGTAATGGTTCCGACTTACTAGCCGTAGGTAGCTGGTTCGAACCCAAGCAGGCGCATTACTTTGTAAGTGTGTAATTTATTTCATCACCAGTGCTCTCAAAACGGTGAAGGAAAACATCGTGAGGACACCGGCATGTCCTAGAAACAAAAATTCCAAGACATGTGATATGCACTAACCCGCACTGGGCCCGCGTGGTGGATTACGGCCTATTCCCTCTCCCAGAGAGGAGGCCTAAGTCACAGCAGTGGGAACATTAAAAAGGCTGAAGATGATAGTAGAAGCAAGCTTGTAGACTATTGGGGGTACCATAACTAAAAAAAAAAACTAGCAAGATTTTTTTACAAAAAAAAGAAAACAACAAACGGCTCATTAAAAAGATTAAGATCTCAAAAACGAAGATATAAAACCGAAACCGAAGTTAAAATTTATTTTAACTATTATGAATTTTTTATCTACGATGGAGCGACATAGTCTAAATTGAGCACGGAGATAGGTGAAATTGAGACAAAGCTCCTTAAAAAAGATTAAAAAAAAAAAAATATTTTTATCTATATTAGGTTTTGTTTTGTAATATTTTTCGGGCTCAGAACAATTAGTTTTGATTTAGAATCTCACAGGTGTCCAGACTAACCAGATAATGATTCTGCGGTACTATTTTTGCTGTTAGCATATTTCAAATCTGAAATATATACTTGATAGCGATTAACACCTTTGCTAGCATCTGTAACTATGTAACGAATTAGAATAGGAGTATTTCAAATTCATGGATCGATTTACGATCAATTAAAACCTTTGTCAATGCACACCAAAACACCTTTGTCCACTTAACCCTTAAATTTTTCACACAGTTCACGAAAACACGTTCGTCATACAATCACCTATACTCTCTACGTTAAAATGATGCATATAATAATATATTTACAAAAATCTGGTTTGGACTTTTTATTCTTATAATGTGTTTATTAACCTGTATTTTCTAAGCTCCAGACTTCGCCTTCTAACCCATAAAACAAAGGAATCATATTCTAATCTAATCTGTCGGTGTCGGACTGCATTGAATTTCAGAGCACGCTCCATCCGCTCATGCAATATGCACCATTACATAACTAGTTTAGTAGACATGAGATAATAGGTAGCAGTATCTGAATTAGACTAAATGCTACAGTTATTGGCCAGTTTACACAGTTATGACCATTTCAAATTTGACGTACATTCATAGCAGTTTACTGATTTATTTAGTGGTGAATCTACTATTCTGGTAGGCATTGCCTATGAAACGGCCAATAACTGAAGCTTTGCCCCTTGTGACGTTTGATGGCCAATCCTTATTTTTAGTGTAGTAAATCCTCAAATAACTCGCTTCCGCTTTAAGTGGAGTGAGAAGGAGTGTCAGACGTTTGGCGGTTATCATACTACCACGCAGCAGCAGTGTAGTGCGTGAATGCGTGTCTCCACTCTCTCATCTGCACTCCTGCAAGTAAGTGTGTAGGTGCGTTTTCACGCCCTACGTTGCGTGGTGCGTGGCAGTGAGACCGCCTTACTTTGTAAATATTACGAGTTCTTATAATTGCCATTTTGATGAGGAGAGTAATCAAAGACTATTTTGCAACAGTCTAATTATCGTGTTTATTCTTAGAAGCACTATATTTTACCGTATTATTTATAATTATACATATTCAATGATCGTGCTCATCACACAAACATTTGTCCTGAGTTGGAATCGAACTTACGACCTCCGGCATAGCAGTCAGGGACAATAACCACTAAACCAACATGCAAGTCAAAGAATTTTAAAACATTATTGGAGATTTTAGTTTATTATTTCAAACAATTTAAATTCTATGTCCGCAAAGCATAGATGATAAATTTTAATTACACTAAAATAATTAATGTTGATTACCGTGTAAACAGATAATTTTCAGGCGCTTGTTTGTATGTAATAATTGATTGTACAGAAATTAATTATGAAAATAATTATAGTCTATCATTATGTTGTGGAAATTGTGTATGTGAGTATTTTTCGAGTTAACTATTACGTTGTGCGAGATCCTAAAGCTTTATTGAATACGTAAACCGCAAAAAAGTGTTGCCAGTGATGAACTATGGCTCCACGTGGTTACAATGGGCCTTGTAAGAAGACTCAAAGTCACCCAAATGGCAATGGTAAGGTTTATGCTCGGAGTTTCCTTGCGTGATCACATTAGAAATGAAGATATCCGCAGGAGAGCTAAGGTTGGCGACATAGCTCGAAGAATCGCCAAACTTAAGTGGCAATGGGCAAATACCGGAAGACGCAGCGTTGGATGGCCTCCCACAAGGTGGACTGATGACCTGGTCAGGGTCCACAGGACTGGTCGTTGTGGCGACGCTTGGGGGAGGCCTATGTCCAGTACTGGACGCATTTGGCTGATATGATGATGATAATGATGGGGAAAAAGGTTTATTGATATTATTTTCATACGCCTTTTTATGAGTGTTTGGAATATAATTTTTGGAACAGAGCTCTGCAAGCAGTACCATCTTCAAATGACTTCTTATAAGTGCAGATATGCCCTTTTTTATGATTGGTTTGCGTTTGACCACGATCTCATCTGATCCTATTGCCTAGGGTGTTTACTTGCGTCAGTTGGAGCTTAAGAATTACCTCTAAATTGTTTTTTACTCCCTTAGAGCTTCAGACAAGATGTTCTTGGACCGCTCGCTTGGGTAGGAGTCGCTTAAAAGCAGCCCTGGCGAGCTCCAGTCTAGGAACCAAACAACGAAGGCGCTTAACGAAGTTCCACCCGACTGGCAATGTAAACCCTACCTACTATCATTTGGTGGTTGCGGCGTGTTCCAAGAACCATAAGAACATGTATTCTCAGACTGGAGAATGGCCACCTCGAGTCTCAATTGCTGGAACAACCTTTGTCGCAACTTTGAGTGTAGCTAATTCAACCGCCGCCTGGTGCGATCCTCCTGCGCCAGGACCAGCGGGTCATCAGCGTAGCATAGCTAAATGAGGCCCCCCGGGAATCCAATCTCGTCTGAGAAGGGCTTTGATGAATTAGATACCAGAGATTTTTTTATAATACTTTTCTCTTCCATTATGAGGAGCCAGTAAATATCACGGTAGGCACATTTTCGTTTGGATATTTGTGAATAAAAACTGTAATGTGAAATGTAAAAGCGGATCAAGCCATAATGAATTTGGAAAACCGTGTTTATCACAGTTTTACAAGTTTAGAAAATTTACAGTTTCTTTTGTAGCTTATTTTCTCATGAGAGCATAAATAATTTATTTTGGGACCTTTACGGGGTTAGTAAACCTACAGGTTTTACTGGCAGTTTTGCGTCAACGAAATCTTATTTTATTTTCTGGATGATATGTTATGCAAGCAAGTAAGTTTTGCAAGTGGGGACATTACCGACTGGAGTAAGTATCCTAGTTTTCTATATCACAAAATTTTGCATGTTATGCAATTATCGGGTCCTAAAATATAAAAATAAATATTATAATGTATGTATGTATGTTTATTAATGACATAAACACAAAATAACCCGTACTTTGACATCGTTAGTTAAGTTTATAAAGTGGACTACGTAGAAATCCATTTCAGTTAATAATTTTATATGAATTCCACATAGCTCACTAGTTGGTAATTACTGAAATTTCGTCAAATATTTTGTTAATTACTGTTCTGCGTGCACTCATACGTTGATTAAATTGGATTATTTATGTGGTAAACCAGATTCGCAACGGATTTTAACCATAATTTCAGTAATTACCTGCTTATTATGCACTCATCTTTAATTGATACTTCAGCTCATCAGTTGATATGCCAATAATACTTCATTTATACCAATTTTATATCTCATCAATGAAAAACACATTTATTATGAAGAGTAGTGCCTGTTACCGACCAATTCATCAATTATTGCTAACTGATCATCCATTATTATTCCACTCACTGCTGGGTATAAAGGATTTCTCTTTTTTTAGTTACGAATATCAGATATAGGCGAGTTCTTTTCAGGGCCTTCTTAATAAATGTAACAGACTAAGTGCGAAATTGGTCAGTTCAAAATCTGTAGTTACTAGTCCCAATAGTTTCGACTGTGCGTTGATGTGTCAGTCAGTATCTCCTTTTATATGTAGATATTAATTTATGTCATTGTACTTTATATACCTACCAATATTTTACCTGTTATTATAATAAAAATCCTTGTCTTCTAATTCAGCGACATTATTATAATATCATTTTCTTTTCAGAAGAATCGCCTTGGCAGTCGTTTGGGAACTGTAACAGGGGTGCGTGGGCCCTTAAGTTTGAGAAACTTTGCTCTAGGCCATTACGACGTATTTGCGCGATAATCACTTTGTATAAGGACGATGTTTATGTCATTTTCGTAGCGAGTTGTGTCCCTTATTATTTGTCTATTAAAGATGTTGCTAAAACGAAACAACTGCACCTTGAATGGAATTAGGTATCTGCCTGCGCTTATTTTTGTATAATATTTTATACTAAAGAACAAATACCACTAAAAAGAAACAATATCAAAATAGGTTATTAAATGGAGCAGCAATTAGCATTCCAAATATTGGTCTGAGAATGAGTGAGGATATCTCACTATCTATTTTAAGTTCACCTAATGGCGGTGACGTCATATTTCATTATGTGTTAATTGTGCATCTTTATACTGTTATTTGACAGTTCTCTTCCACCAGAGTTAAAAGGGTTCTAACTTGATGAATATTGAACGAATTTGATCATTTCTTTTCAGTTCTGATTTTGGATAAATTACTTTTTGAGACAAACAATAAAAAAAAGTCAAGTACCTACCCAATTGTTACTAGCAAATACCTATTTATTCGATATTTCGCTATGAAAACGAGCGTTCGCAAATAAAATCCAATAAAAATCATTCAATACTGGCACTGGGCAAAAGAAAAATTCACTTTAGCCTCACAAATACACAACAAAAGTTCCCCACGAACGGACTTCTAAAGGCTTCGTATTTGAAGGCATAGCTGTACTGCTCGAAATTCAAAAGGCAGAAATTGGCAGGATGTTGGTATTCAGGAAGTAATCTGACGCTGTGATAGCATATCAATGACGCATCCCGTCATATTTCTGCTTGCTATAGCAATTCTAAGTCTAGCAATTCATCTCTACATATCGAACGTGCTTTATTTTCCTTTTTTGGCTACGCTTAGTTTGTGTAAATAATAAATGATATTTATTTTTGCAAATAGGTTTAAAAACACTTTTACACGTCGAATTATTTATTTATTTAAAGCTTTATGCACAGACTTGTATAAAGGCGGACTTAATGCCTTAGGCATTATCTGCCAGTCGTCCGTTTAAGCTAGATGTGGCCGTTATTTCCTAACTGATTAACCTGAGAAGAAACAACGAAACAAACTCAGGGCTCAAAGTCTATTTTTAGGTACTACAATAAATATGTAATGGTCAAATCTCATAAGAATCATGCAAATAAGTCTGAGATAGTATTTTGAAGAAAGAACCATACAGATTTGAGTGGACCCGTCCAGTCAGTGCAAGTATTTGTCAGTATTCGTAAAGCTCAACTCAGGACTACTAAGGAGCTCAATGACTTGACGAGCAATACCAAGGAAAGGACATTTGGGTAGGCCGCAGAAAATACTCAAATCGCCAGACATACGGTTACAAGTAAAAAAATAATCAACATAGTCATGTATTTGCCAAATGGGTCAGGTTTATGAAATATTAAATCTTTCATACAGTCACTTTGTTTCCCATTGGAATACGAGTGTAACACGTTCTGATGTGCTGACAGTTTTGGCATCAAATGTCTCAAGTCGGCATTTTCGGCAGTTTTGCTGAGGTAGTGAATACAATCGCGCATATTTCAATAAGTTCAGATAAGTAGATGGTTGATATACAAAACTAAATCAATTTTTCATCACAATATCTCATGTGATTATTTGCAAATTGTTTCCTAGGGGAATCAATTCATTTAATAGCCCCTAGAGTTCACTCGAAAAATCCCGCTTAAAAGTCTGAAAGTACAAAAAAAACACCAAAATTGTAATACGTTTTTTATAATTAGGTATGTTTTATATTTTTTAATACCTACTAGTTTTTGCTATATGTTGGTTTGGACATCTGTTTCATCTTAGGGTATACATTTTAGAAAATCCATTATTATTCATTGAAGAATAATTATTATACAGATTGCCGGTAACATATACACAGATTTTGCAAGTTCAAATTCTCCTGAGCTAAAATTACGAAACCAATCCTGAGGTTTAGGAATATAGGTAACTTCGCAAATTACGAATTAAATTCTCTATAGAACAGCGTGCCAGTGAACAATCTTCTCATATAGATACATATAGTACGTATACATATATAGGTAGAAGTTGTGTTAGTAGTTCGGTGACTAACTACCGTAAGCCAAACCGCCAAACTTTCGAGGGTGAAGACGTTAAATATTTATCGAAACTTCGCCTAGGATCGGGTCAAACAGAGCGGGGAAGATTGAAGCCAAGTCAAGTACCAAGCTATACCAGTAGCTACTTTCCAATAAAAACATGAATCAAGAAAGTATAAGTAAGGCACTGCAATAACAAAAATGGCAAAAAAGATACTGCGACATCTTTTTTCTCGTTTGCTTGTAGCGATTATCTGATTGCGTTGGATGTAGGTCAGTGGGCCTCCTTGCCGGTTAGTTCCACCGCCGCCGGCCTAGTCTTCCAGGTCGTCGACTCATCGGAGATTGGACGTTTCGGGACGAGATCGGAACTCATTTTAAGGTGTTTTTCTTCCATCGTAAGCTCATGGTGTTTGCCCTGTACCTAGTATGAATGTGGATGGCCATATATAGCGGAATTGGAAAAAGATTGACGAGTTTTGTGAAATGATAAAAACGAAGGTGTCAGTCATGTTAGGTTCAGTATGATAGTAATAATTAAGTCATTTAGTACTACAGTTCACAAAACCCTATCACATCGGATCTGATTATCATGAGCATAATTATGCAATCTATCTACGGGCGTATCAGAAAAAAATTGCCTTTTATTGAGACAAGAAATCAACAAGATTGCTACTCAACTTCTGAGGGAGTTTTCGTGAATGTAAGAGACCGCTTTGAAGAGTGCCCGAGTTGCGAAGAACAACATTTCAATAATATTACTTTCAAAAAGTATTTTTCCAATGTCTTCATATTTTGATTTTGTAAATAAACGCGTACTAACATGTAGAAATATTTACATAATATTTGTTAATTTTGTGTGGGTACAAAAAAGAGTACCTATTTTCTTGATGCCAAGTATTTATAAACTACTATAAATTTATTAAACACTGGAAACAACAGCTTTATAAAATGGTGTAAGCGTTGCCGCCACCCGACAAACCTAGCCCGACCCAAGGGTCCTGTAATCCTCCATCAAAGCCTCATACAGTACCTCAGTACAGTAAAAAAAAGGAAATGGTAAACTAATAAATTGAGAATCTAGTACAACAAGCAGTCTTTAAGATTATTTTCGTACCAGTAAATAGAGATATCTATCTATACACAACATATAAGGAGAAACTGACTGACATAGAGATCGAGGAGGAGTGGCAGGCGGTCGCCTCCTTCTGCGAAGCAATAATGCTAGCAAAGGAGGAGGCTAACCCCATCAAGCAATGGCGCTCTCGCCGCCACTGCCAGGATTCCGATCCCGATTTCCGGCCACCGTAAATGCAGGCTTGCGGACGGCGAGCCTTGGGTAGCTTGCTGTCCGACCTTCCAGAAACTGTCCGGACCGAGCCCAAGACGTCAACGGTGCGCACTGTTCCCGCGCGCCCAAAGAAGTTATCAGCAACAGCAGGGGCCCAGCTGGGTCAAAGCCTACTGGGGCCAGGGTTATCCGAAAAGGAGCTCGAGCCCCGGTATGAAGGCTAAAAGGAACAGGGTAAACACTGTCTTCCGCTCTGCCGAAGGGCGAGGAATGTCATTTAGATGATTTTTACCCAAAAAAGCTAATAAAACATTAAATCTTTTACATTGTGTCTAAAATGTATAAAATCTTTGTACAGCAAGAAGTTGAACATCAAAACACTTGACGGGTCAATAGATATTGTAATAAAAACACGAGAAAGGTGCCAACAAAAGGATTCCTGGGCTTTGTTCAATTGAATCGTTGAGTTCAGTGAGTTCTATTACTTCAAACATAGTTTTAGTTGTTATTCTTGAAATAACACGAAATATTTACTTTAAATGGGTTCTAGATATTTTTCCGTGTTACAGTTTCATCTTATTATTTTTAATTATACAATAGTTTAGTAAGTACTTTAGGTAGAAATGTATAAATTTATGATCATAATTATACAAGTACATACAAACTAAACTAATAAATATTTTATAATATTTTTATGAACTAAAAATAATATAAATGAAGGTAAAAAAATAACTCATTGTGTATCAATAACTATAGATATTGTATATCAATAACTCAGTGTCAAATCTTTTTTAATTATATGGCATTTATAATAGGTCTTTTAAGACAAACTCGTCTTCGAGATTGGATACATGTAACGAGGCGAAATCGACTCGTTACATTACATCCCTCCCTGAAAAAATAAAAGAAAGCAATTTCTTTTATGCTAAGAAAAAAAAACAAAAGACAAAAGCGGAAGCTTCTTCTAAAGAAAAGAATGGAAATATAAATTCTAAAAACAATACAAAAGAACAATTTATAAATCTTTAAAATAACATGCATTTAAAATAAGTACAGCTAGATCACGAACGTAACTGACCTACAATAATAATATCAAAAGAACCAACATGGGTGCATGTACATGAGTGTTAGGCACATACGCCACTGAATAACAAAAGGATTATCTAAAAAAGAGAACTGGGTAGTCAAGGCCCTAGGCGCTCTGCGCTGACGAATGAACGAAAAAGCGAACGATGCTCGGATACATGATCGTACTTACGAAGGTTGAAGACAAACCGAATGCAGTTATTTAGAAGACGGTCAAGTTTATTGAGGAGATCTGCATTCAGGTCATAGTAGCACACGTCAACATAGTCGATTATGGGAAAGATTAGGGACTGTACAAGCATTGCCTTAATGTGAACTGGGAGAATATTCTTCAAACGATAGAGAGACCGCAACGTTCCAGTGACTTTTTGACTGACATTTGTGATCTGCTTCCGCCAATCAAGACAAGCATACAGACAACAGACCAAGATCCTTGATCTCAGAGCCAAACGAAATCACCGTGTTGTTGAAGATTACAGGTGGTACGGCTAGTCCATCCAGCTTTCTCAGACTAAGAGGGCTCCCAACTATAATAGCCTGATATTTCGTAGGATTAATAAAATAAAAAACCACCACCCCGAATCTATCTGACCAGTTTTTAATTACCTGTAAATCCCGGTTTAACTCCTCGATCCCGAATCTATCTGACCAGTTTTTAATTACCTGTAAATCCCGGTTTAATCCATCCGATATGTTCTCGACACTTATAGATTTATTTATTGGTATTAATCTAAGATTTTTATGTGGTCATGGCGACTGATTTTATTCGAGTCGACGTCTTTTAATTGACTTGAAATCTCTTAATAAAAAGGTCAGAACATATTTTCATAGAATTTGGTTTTATTAATTATTTGAGACGTTTAATCTAAAAAGAGCTTTAAAATTTAAAATCAAATATTTTATTTCATATAGACCAACTTGTATATAAATAAGATATCCGCAGAAAAGGGTCGTGAGAGTCCGACGATTGCGAGACGCACAGAATCGGTCGTTGTGGCGACGCTTGGGGGAGGCTTATGTCTAACAGTGGACGTCTTTTGGCTGAAGTGATAATGATGAACTCGTATACCCATTAGCACTGATAAAAAATCAGAAGCTTGAGCTCGTATAACGTACGCGGCTGAAAAGAAATGTTTCTATTCTATAAAATAACCTTCCAGTGGACAAGCGGTAGTGAACCCCGCGGGGGTACTGTTTGCGGAACTTATCAGCCGTCTGTGTGCCAAACGTATAAAGTTACTTTCTTTTAGGACCAGTAACTTACTATAGAACTGTTTGAAGGAGTTTAAAAGAACCTTTTTATTTTATCGCTATTGTTTCATTTTAAGACTTTTATCTCAAAAATAAATCGATAAAAAGTGTATTAGGACTGTTGATAATATTTTCTTAGTGAATTTATGTTGGGTAAGGCGCTGCGCAAATGGAGACAGACAGTTTTTGTTTTAGTTGCCGACAACGAACACTTTATGATCGTCGTGTTTAGTATATGAATCCCCAAGCGAACGCCGGCGCTAGCGCAACTATTGTCTAGAAAGAAAGAAAGAAAAGAAAGAAAAACATTTTATTTACCGGAAAGGACAAAAACTGTTTACAAATCATAAGTAATTAATTAATTTAATGAAAATAATGCGCCACTTCCGAGCAAAACAGCTGAACGCTCGAACGCAGCGTTGTGGTCACGGCATAATGCTGACATTATGCCGTGACCACAACGCTAAAAGCGGCGAGTCTACGGCGCTGGTTTTCAGCGTGGGCCGATAACAGAGTCGACAGAGACGTCGGCACGGTGCTGTGTGTCAAAAAAAAGTAATTTCAATATTTAATTAGTACAAAAAATAGGGGTTTTATCCGTACCCGTTAGTGATCATATTTTAGTAGTCAAAAGTAACATAGCGTTAAGGTTTTCCAATTGTTGATTTGAACAAATTGTTTGACAATATTAGTGTATATATGTAGTTTATTAAATTGAGTATATATTAGTATATAATTATATTATGTTTATAGTTTATTAGTATATCAATTCTTGTATTCACCTTATTCTCGTTCGTTTATTGCACCTACCACTATTGTTCTCTGCATCACCCAAAGGTTGACTGGAAGAAAATGCCTAAGGCATTAAGTCCGCCTCTGTACTTTTGTGTGCATGAAGTATTAAATAAATAAATAAATAAATAAACATAAAACGATATCCCAAAATTGTCCACGAAAAGTCAGTTTATGAATATTATTTATAGAGGCTTTTATTAATTATATTATTAATAATAAAAAAAAACATGTCTTAATAAATTATGTCTTTGATTACTCACTAATAAGCCAGGATAACCCACTACCAATCGATTCGACAATGCTGTTACCATTAGAGCTCATTGCCAGAACCGCTGACCTCAGTTGCGAGCCTACTTAGCCGGCAAGAAGTGCTCTTCATCAAGTATTATCTGCTTAAACTTCTGACGGTTCTAGATAAGCACGTATTTTTTCCTCTACTCGTGATTGCGTTGGAAATAAGCTTTCTTGCTTCCGGCGGTGAGTAGTTGAACTAATCTCGTGAAAGAAAAAGATAAAGGCGTTCTAGTCAAAGTTATTTTATTATTTTATCTAGCCTATTCAGTGTAATAGAATTTTTTAATTATTTTTTATTCGTAAACAATTCACGTTTTACTTATTAATGATATATGATACATAGTTTGTTATTCGTGTCGGGTATTAAGTGTATAAGGCAAAAATAGTCACGCTAAAACAAACTTTTATTTAGTTTCACCTGTCCTAATGTTTGTCTGTAATGAAATCTTGCAAATTTGACCCACTTCCCGGTTACCGATTGAGCTAAAATTTTGCATGCACGTGTAAATCGGATGACAATGCAAAATTATTATGATATGGAGCTGATCGGGTGATGGGACCTAAAGGTAGCTATAGGAACTTGGTAGTTAAATGACACAACCCCTCGTATGATACGTCTTGACGACTATTAATTATATAGGTATACCAAGCTATAAAAGCTTGCTATGAACAAATGATTTTCAATAAAAACTTGTTCAGTATCAACGTAGTTACTGAAACTTTATCAATCGTACTTGTGTATGTGAACTGACGCACTCACGAATTCATGACACAAGTAAATCCTAGTGTGAAACCATGTTTTTTTATTTAAAAAAAGAACGGATGCAGTACTCCACGGCAACTAAAAAAAAGCAGAAAATCCTAGTGTTGTGATAGATATTGGAACAGATAGGTCTTTTCCCAACAGAGTTGCGGTCGGGTTCCATTCAATCTGCTTATATACTGGTATCCAGCCACCAGTATTTTATACGAAGCCGCTAAAAGCTGAAATGCCTAAATCTGAATATTTTTTATTCCGGAATGTTTGGTAGAACCTAAAAATACGAGAACAGAAAGTCATGATTCGTATTACTGTTATAACCCTTAAAAATAGGCAGAAATTAAGCATCGTGCTACAATTTCCAAATAAGTATTAAATTTTAAAACACATTCCTATACAAACCATAGCATTCATGAAAATCTTATCAACAGCATCAATTCAGCCGAAAGACATAGTCCTCCCCCAAGCGCCGGAACAATGACTGGTCCTATGCGTCACAAATCCATCGGATTTCTGCGACCCTGACCAGGTCATTGGTCCACCTTGTGAGAGGCGTTCCAACGCTGCGACTTCCAGTACGTTTTAATTTTTTTTGTCGACGGGGAAATTCTTCTTATGACAAAACCCGCTCTTGGGTGGAGCGGGAGATAGTGTCAGACTCTTACTGACTAAAAACCCCGCGCCGTTCCTTCTAGCCTTCATACCGGGGCACGAGCTCCTATTCGGACAACCCTGTCCCCAGTAGGCTTCGACCCAGCTGGGCCCCTCCTGCTGCTGACAACTCCTTGAGGGGGTCGCCACTCCAGAACCTTTCGTTCCCATCGACCCTCTGTTCTGCGTGCAATGTGGCCTGCCTATTGCCACCTAAGTTAAATTTTATGCACAAGCGAAGACACAAAAAGATGAATTTATTACAATAAACTTTGTTGTACACCAAAACAGTAAAAGAACTTTTACCTAAACTTAAGGTGGTGCATCACGACTCACATTTTCACTGTTTTTCATACAACCGCTCATAACTGATTATGACGTTATTACACACTTTTCATTAGATATTTTGGAAACACAGTATCTTGTGGATATTATCTAGGTTTCTAAAGAAACCAATTTCTAAATTTGTGTAAAACTAATCCAGTAAAAACCTCTGAAAATGTCCTGTTTTGTATGAACTTTGACACTTCATAATTTGCCTAAAAATTAAAAAAGTCAAAAAGTAATCCTCTAGAGACCTTGCAAATTTTATTAAGATTCTAAATGATGACAACTTTTTCCAAAAACTTTTAAGGGTCTAAAAAAAACAGCTATTTCCTGGAGCAAGTTTTGTTGAAATTTTCGAGTAAATCTCGGAATTACCGAATACTAACAGAGTTTTCAGGCGTTATCTTTCTTTTTTTGCGTTGCCTTTTCGTCAAACATCGCGTTGGATAGCATTAAATGAAGTAACAAGCTTTTAAACCATTTTCGATGTTTACGATAAGCGAGTGGAGAAGGACCCTCTTAAATCAAAAATTCAATGAATGAATCATGGTTCAATGGCGGTCTTATCGCTTACAGCAATATGTACCAGATTACCTTATATTATAATAAAGGTAGATAATAATCTCTATACAAATATTGGACCCTATTTCATCTCTCTAAGGAGTGAATTGAAAAATCCTCTCTTTGTGCTTGCCTACATCATAAAAGGAAGCATTGTGTAAAATTTCATGCTCCTAGTCTTAGTAGTTACAGTTGTGGGTTGATGTGTCAGTCAGTCAGTCAGTCAGTTTCTCCTTTTATATTCTACTACTATTATAAATGCGAAAGTTTGTATGTATGGATGGATGTATGGTTGTTTGTTACTCTTTCACGCAAAAACTACTGAACGGATCTCCATGAAACTTGGTACATGAGTAGACCATATCCCAGAATAACACATAGGATACTTTTTATCCTGGGATTATGTACGCGATTGAAGGCGCGGGCAAAAGCTAGTATATAGATAAATGTCAAATTTTTTTGGTTTTGGGTTTTTCCGGCTTTAAAGCATATATACAGCTCAGAACACACTCAACTTTTGATAAAAAATTCTGCATTTGCATCTGTAAATTCGTATAAAATTTTAATTTTTATGCTGCTAGTAAAAATGTACGAGCTCGTTGGAGTCAGATGCTAGTCGTAATAAAATAGCATTTTTATGATCCGGTGATAAATAATGCTGTTCAGACATCGGCATAATCTTTTTGACTAGCAAAGTTTATATGGAAACGAGAATAAATTTATATATTTATTTTTATTTATTTATTTACTCGCTGTTTCCAGTGTTGAAGTGTAAAATAATACTACGGAAACATACTCCTGTACCAGTACCAGTTTGCCAAATTTTATCGCTTTCCGTTCAGTAGTTGGTGTGTAAATGAATAATAAATATATACACATACATATGTCGGCGATTATGACAGCGATAAATAATAAAACACACATGTCATAGTAATTCTATTCAACGTCATGAACTCATTACCAGAGCAAAGCCTATTAGACCAGGGTCGATAATTTTTGAAACGAAATAAAATCATAGTAGTATGAAACCCACTGGAAACGAAAGATAATATAACAAAAATGAAAAGAAAAATAAATTACGGGCGATCTGAGGTCGCGAAAAGGATGGGTGTGCGTTTTTAAGGGTAAAAACAGTTTATCTCGATTTCCGACAAAACTACAAGTCCTATGAAAAAAAAAATGCAAAGTGGTAGATAATAAAAAGATCTACAATTTTTGTATTTACACTTTTTTCACATAACCTCAAAATGTATGTGAAAAATTCAAATGATTAAGTTTTTGGTTTTTTATTTTTATCTTTTACAAAAAATATTTTTTTTTCACGAAATTAAATGAATACTTACCTTTTTATGTCCCAGACACACTGTAATTTTTTTGATTTAAAATGTTTGTTTTTTCACCTTCATTTTGACTTAATATCGAAAAAGAACCCTAATTTTCAATTTTTTTTTTACCATTAACAACGGCTTCAGCACTGGTCTATATGGGCACGCGTTCTCAAAGTATTAACACTTATTTTAACCATCTAATTTCTTTATTGCTCAATATTTCTTCAAACATCTGTGCCTACGTGCGTAGCTGATTGCTACGAGCGTGCTACGCGGTGCTACGCCATCTACGACTATTCTTGATTTCCTGATTTTTCCTGATTATTATTTTTGATTTCTGATTTTTATTATCTCAGTGGGATTGAAAAAATATGAGTTTGTAATGACTTTCTTTGTGAGTCTGTTTTGTCTTTTATATAGTAAATAAGTGAGCATAAAAATGTTGGTTTTTGATGAATTGAAAATAACGAAGTTGCTTATCACTGCGGAACATATAAATAATCCATGATTTATAATATATGACATTTACATTATAAAAGCGCACTAGTTTAATCCACTCTAACCTTGAATACATATTTGTACTTATCTATGGGAGCGGGCGCTCAGAAAAACTTCACTTGCTATAGACATATTTTGTAAAGATAATCTAACATGACTATTACTTTGAAATTACATACCTATTCATCTAGGTATGTAAATTCTAATCAACGGACTTGTGTAGTGCCACCTCGAGTCCCAACTGCTGGATCCTATCAATGACCCCCCATGTTGCTAGATCGACCGCCGCCTGGTACGACTCTCCCTGCGCTAGAACCACACTGATCCCGTCAGGAAAGTCGATGTTCCGCAAGGGTGGTTCTAGTAGGGAACTGAAGGGCTAAGTTATACATAAGTAAGTTTCCAACTCGTACACCATTGTGTAGTTCAGGCTAAAAGAGCGACTAAGTCTAACTCCGGTAACTTCGTCATTTGTCGGGAGCTAAGTTGAGCAACTACCTCATAGTTGCTGTTAAGACCTGTATCTTACTGTTTATAACTACTTACGTAAGTTGGGTTTTCAATAGAGATTATGCAAATATTGTTTATTCAATTACTTACAATTATAAAAAAATCATCTAATTACATTGTTCACTATTCTATTTGTCTAATAATTTAATTTATCTATTTAAAATCAATTAATATATTTTATCGAAAATGATCAACTTTATAATGAGATACGATTTAAATTGTAATTGTCATTATAGGAAATAACATCTCGCCAATATTTTCCGAAAGGTTCAATATTTACGAAGTTCTATTTTATCGCACACTCAGTTTTACTAGTCCTATTGAAGTTTTATATCTTATCTTTTGACAAATTGGGGCTTGGCAAATAAATAACTAAAATGAGTGTGTGAACGAAGGTTCGTGCCCATTTTAATTCTTTATTGGCAGTAAAAATCTTATTTCTCAGTATTTAGAGTTCCGCGCCCAAAGGGTCGAAACAGGACCTTATTGCTATCACTCCGCTATCCATTTGTCTGTCACCAGGACGTATCTCATGAACCGTGAATTTTTTTTTCGGTGGTCAAAAATCATCTTAAGACAAACCCCGCTCTTGGGTGGAGCTGGAGATAGTGTCAGACTCTTACTGACTAAAAACCCACCCTGTTCCTTCTAGCCTCTTCATACCGGGGCACCAGCTTCCTTTCAGATAACCCTGGCTCCAGAAGGCTTCGACCCAGCTGGGTCCCTCCTATTGCTGACAACTCCTTGAGGCGCGCGGGAACAGTGCGCGCCGTCCACGTCTTGGGCTCGGTCCGGGCAGTTACCGGACGATCGGACAGCGAGCTACCCATGGCTCGCCGTTCGCGAGCCCGCGTCTACGGTGGCCGGAAATCGGGATCGGAATCCCGGCGAATAAATATATATAATAAAAGAGAAACCGCACGAAATGCTAGCACTGAAATGCACTGTAAACATAAAAGTCTTATTTCGATTTTGAGAAAGACTAGTTTTTATTTTATTAAAACTTCTGCTCTTTTGCCACTACAGTTTTGAAAGTTCAAAGTGAAAAGTTATCACGAGACGTTAAAGCATTTTCTTGTTTCACTCTACTGTTAGTTCTTTAATTGATGTTTCTTGCATTTTGGTTTAGGGTTATAATGTTTTTTTTTTTTTTATTATTACAAGCTTATATTTAGTTTCACTTGTCTCGATATTTGTTTGTCATCAAATCTTGCAAATTAAATTTGACCCACTTCCCGGTTACCGATGAGCTGAAATTTTGCATGCACGTGTAAATCAGGTGACAATACAAAATTATTACGACACGGAGCTGATCTGATGATGGAACTGGAAGTTGGCTATAGGAACTTGGTAGTTAAACGGCACACACAACCCCATCGAGTTCGTGCTCGTATGATTCGTCTCGACGTGTATTAATTATACAGGTATACGAGCTATAAAAGTTTGCTATGAAAAAAATATTTTCATTAAGGTGGTATATCATGACTCACATTTTCACTGTTTTTCATACAACCGCTCATAACTGATTATGACGTTATTACACATTTTTCGTTAGATATTTTATAACACAGCATCTTGTGGATATTATCTAGGTTTCTAAAGAAACCAATTTCTAAATTTGTGTAAAACTAATCCAGTAAAAACCTCTGAAAATTTCCTATTTTGTATGAACTTTGACACTTCATAATTTGTCTAAAAATTAAAAAAGTCAAAAAAGTAATCCTCTAGAGACCTTGCAAATTTTATTAAGATTCTAAATAACGACAACTTTTTCCACAAACTTTTAAGGGTTTAAAAAAAACAGCTTTTTCCTGGAGCAAGTTTTGTGAAATTTTCGAGTGAATCTCGGAATTACCGAATACTAACAGAGTTTTCAGGCGTTATCTTTCTTTTTTTGCGTTGCCTTTTCGTCAAACATCGCGTTGGATTGCATTAAATGAAGTTACAAGCTTTTAAACAATTTTCGATGTTTATGATAGGCGAGTGGAAAAGGACCCTCTTAAAAGCTTGTTAGATGAGAAATTCGATTTTTATAATCAACCATTACTAAACGTGAAGTTTTCTTATGGAAAGAAGGAAAGAAAAATATTTATTTTGGCGCACAAAACATTGTAGGCAACAAAAACATGTTGAAACTTAAGATAAACACAATACAAACAAGAAAAAGCCAACATTGTTTTATTGACTTTCAGATCTTTATTGTTTAGCATCATCATCATCATCAGCCTTTTTTGAATGTTCCATTGTTTAGCATAGCACAACACATTTATATCCTTATCTATAATAATCCCACTGGAACTCAGGCCTTCTTTCTAGGAGAGGGAATGAGCCGTAATCCATCACGTGAGCTCAGTATGGGTTGGTGAACGTCACATGTCTTCGATATTTTTATTCTAGTACGTGCCGGTTTCCTCACGATACTTTTTTCACCGTTTTTGCGAGCATAAAGCGCGATATAGTCTATATTTATATTATGAAATGACTGTGAGTAATTCACATGACTGATATTTTTACGATTTCCGTAATACTTTTATTTAAATGAATGTAACCTTAGCGTTGCTTGAATAATATTTTTAAGTACCAGATTTTTTATCTTGTTATCTTGTTCCAATGCCCTATGTCACGTTAAACTAAAATACGACTACACTGAAAAAAAAAAGAATTGTTGAATGTACTAAATTAGCGTAGGTTGAGTAATGAACTGCCACAGTCAACCCTTTTCATATTTAATTTTACTATAACAAGAGTGAATTTAACAAAATCCATTTGTTGATTTACGTAATCAACCAGTTCTATTAGGTAAAATCAACAATTTCGTGTGTAGGACTATATATAGTACCCGCGGATTTGATAAAATTTACGCGGAATTAGTAAAATCAATCATTCTTTTTTTTCAGTGTAGCTTAAACTAGGTCACCTACCTTTGCTGAGCTTCATTAACTGCTCCGTAGAATCTTTCAGACGTTTGATAAATCTGTTCAAAGCGAGGTACTTACCGATACTCATCATTTCCACCAGCACCTCGAGCTGGATAAATAGGGCCACGAAGGCCGCAGCGATGCCTCCGCAGATGGTCGCGAATGCAGGGGTGCCAGTGCTTTCAGAAATCGCAGCCAGTTTTCTAAAACAAAAGAGAAGAAATGTAATTATAAAGAGGAAAGATTTGTATTTTTATACTCGTTTGTTTGTATTTTTGGTTTTTTGTTTGTAATTAATGAACTCAAAAGACACTAGACTGTTTTTTTATAAAATCTATTAATTGCACATTGCTAATTTATCATTGAGTTATACCTTGAGTTATACCGGTATTATTTTTTGCTTTCACATAAGCCAAGCCACTGACACTAACGTTGATAAATTTACACCATTTATGATTCTTGAATAATTTAAATTTCTTCTGACGTGCAATGAGATTAGTACTCGTCGTTCGATTGCTATTGCAATGGCAAAAGGGGTGTGAAAATCCATGACACTGTTGTGTTGGTGATATCGAATACGACCATCTAATAAAATTATCTTAGGTTTTATTATTCAGATTAAGATTTAATTAGATTAGGTTCAAATTTCTATTATAAAAATATTCTTGGAATTTGTGAAAAATACGTGCTTATAATAAATTATGGATGCTACAAGGTGGACCGATGACCTGGTGAAGGTTGCGGGAATGCGATGGATGCGGTACGCACAGGATCGATCATTGGGGTGACACTTGGGGGAGGCATATGTGTCCAACAGTGGACGTCTATCGGCTGATGATGAATAAATTTAAATAATTTATATATTCGTATTAAAATAAACACAGCTTTCGATTTAGTCCCGTGTCGATAATTTTTATCCAGGAAACGGAAGTTCTTAAAAAACTTGCTCAAGGGAATTAATCACGGATATGAGTTCTTGAAACAGGCTCCGGTTTGAAACCCCTTTTCAACAGGATGAAGAATCTCACCAGTCTTTCGAAGTTTTCCTAAAATATTTTCAAAGTGTAGTCATCCAACAAAAGCAGGTTCAAAGTGCCAGGTCTAGAGAAATTATGAAGCGTGTTACCCACATTCTTGTGCGTCGAGAGGGGAACTCAAAGTATGTCGGCACTCCTCAAAGAGACGTGCGCTTCCAGCATCCCGTCGGATTTAAACTACCCACGCAAGTTTTGAGTGAGTCCTTGGCAAAGATAAACTTTTTCTCTTGCTTATAAAATAAGTACGAAATAAGATCCGTTAAAAACAGGTCTCTTTAAGAAGTAGGAAAAATATTTCAATAATTATGAGATCTTTTTGCGCATTGCAATTCTGAATAGTTTAGTTAATTATATCTGTAAATTTTTCTTTTAAAATCACGTGTTTCATAGAATAGTATTTTTGATGTCCAATTAGCATTGTTAACAAATTGCGTTATGCAATTAGGAAGGGAACTGTCACCTAATATACAGGCTAACTGCCCAGTTTAGGAGGCAAAGTGCGTAACGGTGACTGTGGTTTCTAAATCTATGAATTATTATTTCATTTATTTACTTAATTACATTCAATAACTCAACTGCGGAGCGGAGTACCCGCTCCGGGTCCATCGACCAATTAACAAAATAGATTGGTACCTACAGAAGCCAATCTCATGTATGTGCTTCACTTTTTATACCTACGCTTGGTGGACGCACACTAATGAGCGTTTGAGCCGGCACTGTTCGATGAGCGGGCCGAGACGCTCCGAGATATGTTGGCCGTGAGTGGTGTCTATGTGTGCGTTGCTCGAGTGCGCATTGTATGTAGATTGACTTTTGTACCTATATATTTTGTGCCAAAGTCTGTCTGTGGGAGAACTGCTGCGATCCACTGAGTCTTACGTCAAAATATAAGAACTACTTCTACTAGGAGCGTAAAATTTTGTACAAGGTTCCCTTTTATAACGCACGCGAGCACTAACAAAGGATATTTTCAATAGAAAAGAAACGGGGTCCAAAGTTTGTGTAGAGAAACTTAGTTTCCCGAAGGAAACCGCTGAATAGTTACTGCACTTTTGCCAAACGGCCAAACGGCTAAAGTTACCGACTACCGATTATTTCCTACTGATTCAACGAATGAATGAGACCCCGATTAAGTTATATCAATACTCAATTTAGAAGTAGCATGAGCTCCGTTTTATACCCAAGAAAGGTACAGGCCTCGTAATATAACCCGCTAACGACCGCCGTGATCTCTGAATTAGGTCATTCACTAAATATTGTGAAGTAAACTCTAAACGTACGTAATACCACGCTTCTTTTTGCGTGGAAAATCATTCACACTCATCTTTATGTTGAGCATAATATAAGTTAAGTAGTAAAATAGGTATAGATATTTATTGTATCCCGCATGTGGTGTGGTATATATTTTGTATGTGGTGTAAAATATGTCACACTAAATATTAGGTATATTTATACAGATTTAAATGAAGTTTTATAATAACTTTAAGCGTTAACAATTGTTGGTGAGCCTAATAAATAGATGAAAAAGGGGTAAATGATTTTTCCCGCTCTGGCTGGAGGAGACGAAGTGACCAACTTTGGCTTTTTAGTCAGTCAGCGCACATGTTATTCTGCAGTTAGGTATTTAAGTTTAAGAAATTGTATATAAAAAAAAAATGTTTGGCAATGGCAGCTAAAGTGGCAATGTGCGGGGCACATTGCTCAGGAGTAAAAACCTCGTACCAGAAAACGCAGCGTTGGAAGGCCTCCTATGAGGTGGACCGATTGCCTGGTAAAAGTGGTGGGAATCCGATGAATGAGAGACGCACTGATATTAGTTAACACGTTGACTGCCAAGTAATCCGGTTAACAAACAAATACCAAAAATTTTAACCCCGCCCTCCTTTCACTGCCACTTTTCTTGAATTCGTTAGACATCGCATACAATCATCTACGAGAATACTCGTAGTTGGCAGTGGGGCCCAGATCTTGTACTACGAGTATACTCGTAGGTTGGCAGTCAACGTATTAAACCGTAAACAATTCAGTTAGTATGATCGCGAGACATTTTAAAATTGCCAATTTTCACGACGTAAATAATTGTAATTTCAACTACCGTCGGTAGATATAATAGTTACCGTTACGATTTTTTTTTATGTCGGTGATTACTTCTCCGTAGATAATTTTGACGTTATTGACTCTGACGTTGCCCTAGAATATAAATCTGTGATTATTTCTGCGTTGATTCGATAATTGAACTATTTTATTATAGGTATACTACAAACGCCTGATGACCTGGTGAAGGTTGCGGGAAGCCGATGGATGCGAGACGCGCAGGAGCGTTCGTTGTGGCGACGCTTGGGGGAGGCCTATGTCCAGCAGTGGACGTGTATCGGCTGAAATGATGATGATGATGATGATGATACTACAAACGCGTGTTACAAAAAGTGAACTTATTCGTTTAACTGACTCAAGCAAATAACGAAAATAGCGGTCTAACGCGGAAAAATTCCATCCCAAGGTTGTCTGGAAGATATCGCTGTCAGCGATAAGACCGCTATTGTAGCCATAGATTTAAGTTTCTGTGACATTGTTACTATTTTGGTGTACAATAAAGTTTATTCTTTTCTATTCTATGAATTGTTGCATGCAAATATTTTTCGACCGAGTAATTCGGGTTTATCTCTTTTGGCTTAAAAGCTCGACCGGCCAGCCCCCCTAGCCAAGTTACAACCGTTTCGCTTGCGTCGATCGTTTTGAATTGACCTTGCCGCCAATTCTTTTGTTCTGACCACGTGACTGAGCGTTGAGACGACGCGACGTCGTTCCCGTACATTTGACTACTACTTTTCTACTAGCGATAAATATTGCAGATTAGCAACTTGGCTAGGGGCACAGGTATAATGTGCAAAGATTGCTGTGAACTAAACAGAGTGCCCAGCCGGTATTCGTTTACAATATAACTCGTTTACGTAGTGCGCGTTGTTTCACAAAATAAGATTGTGTCAGGCTTTCAGTAGCGTTTATGACAGCGGACAGCCGGTACAAACATTGACTAAGCCACTCAGTATCGAAACGTGATCATGGTTTTCAACGGGGTTTTGGTAAATCAGTAAATATCTACGTTAAAAACCATAAACAAAAAAACCAAATTTACCTCTTTATATAACAGTTACGGTTCTACGTTATAGTTTGAGTTGTCAATATTTTGATTATTGTGGAAACTATTTTATGAAGGACGTTGGAACATTTAATGTAGTTTTACAAACATTGACTAAAGCCGGATTTGCATTAGATTAAAAAAGTGGTTGTTTTTGATAATGCAACCCGTGTTGCTAGGATATGAAATAAAATCAAGTGGTGAAGTTTTATCTAAACGCTTAGTTGACTCTTCGCGTGACCCAAGGGCTGGCTTCTACCTTGGTCAGAGATTAAGCATTGCCATACAACGTGGCAATGCCGCCAGCCTTTTGGGCACACTTCCAGTCGACAGCGATGCGGAGGAGTTTTTTGACGTCATAATTAGTTAGGCCTTTAGTGTATATATTATTTTTAATTATTTAAGTTTATTTTATAATTTAATTTTCTCTATTGACTTAAATAAATTTTTTAGTGGTGAAGTTAGGAGGTGTAGGTAATTATTTTAATATATTTTGCCTTTTTTAATTTTTGAGTACAATGAAGGGTCAAAGTTCATGCGAAATAGCAGATTTTCAAAGACCTTTGAAGGGGACCCAGGATTAGTCTTACACAAAATAAATTGATTTTAATATAAGCCTAATCAAAATGGAAGATAATATTCACGAGATATCTGTTTACAAATATATATATAAAAAAAAAATGTAGGTAATATATTTTACTGGATTAGTCTAAAGGTATGATTCCGAACCACGCTGCACGCAGCAGTGCCGCCGCAGCAGTGCTGCCGCGACACTACTGGTCCCCATACAATTTCTATAAGCTTATATGGGATTACATTCCGAGCTAGGCAGCAATGTCGCGGCAGCAATGTACGCAGTGTGGCAATGTGTGGCAGCACTGCGGCGACAACACTGCTGTTTGTTGTCGAGTTCGGAATCATACCTTTACACAAAATAAATTGATTTCAATATGAGCCTAATCAAAATGCAAGATAATATCCACAATATATCAATATGTTTCCAAAATAAATATGAAAACAAGCTTTCAATGAAAATCATTTTTTCATTACAAGCTTTTATAGCTCAGTATACCTACCTATATAAACGTTACTCGTCAAGACTAATCATACGAGCCCAAACTCAATGGGGTTGTGTCGTTTAACTACCAAGTTCCTATAGCCACCTTCCGGTTCCATCATTAGATCAGCTCCATGTCATAATAATTTTGTATTGTCACCTCATTTACACGCGCATGCAAAATTTCAGCTCAATAGGTAACCGGGAAGTGAACAAATTTAATGCAAATTAAATTTGTTGACAGACAATGAGGACAGACAAACATCGGGATAGGTGAAACTAAATAAAAGCTTGTAATAATATGAAATAACGTCATAATCGCGTAAGAGCAGTTGTATGAAAACAGCGAAAATGTATTTCAAAAACCCGCTGGCTGTAGCTATCAGGAAACACAGGAAACAATACTAAATCCCCAAATAACAGCTCAACCCTAACACAGTTTCGTATTGATTGCAGAGTAACTATACGGGATGTGGGCTTTGTATCTCGCAACATAAATGCACGGGAGAGTTGTGGTTTAAATAGATAACACACAGGTATTGTATCCACGAGGCTGTTGTGGCGATAAATAATAGGCTATAGGTTTTTTCTGTGCATATACAGAAAAGATGAATGAGGTTTGAAAGGAAATACTTTTTTGATTTGTACTACAACGAGTAGAAGTAGGAGGCGATCACCCGTCATTCCTCTTCGCTCCGGACCAAAGCTCGGACCACAAGACGTACGGCGTTGCGTCACACGGTACATGGTAGACATCCCACCCATACGTACAAGCGTTTTGGGAACAGATTTATTGTGCGTGCGACAAGGAGTGGAATCCCCTGCCGGAGTCTGTGTTTCCTGATAGCTACAACTTGGGGGTCTTTAAGTCAAGAGTGAATAGGTTACTTCTCGGCAAGCGTGCTCCATCGTCGACCACATCATCGCTTACCATCAAGTAAGATGGTGGTCAAACGTGAGTCTATAAAAAAAAAATAGCTTGAATGGCCTGGCGCGAGAGGTTTCTGACGCCGATTGCCTCAAAGGACAAGGTTGTGCTCCGCCCATGCGGGGCACACCTCCACCGTAAGTTCCACCGTGTCTTCCGGGCAGTCCACATAATAGATGAAAGAGGTTAGAAAGGATTCCGATTTGTTTGTGACAGGCAATAAACTAAGCATTATTACACATTTTTCATTAGATATTTTGAAACACAGTATCTTGTGGATATTATCTAGGCTTCTATAGAAATCAATTTCTAAAGTATAAAACTAATCCAGTAAAGACCTCTGAAAATCTCCTATTTTGTATGAACTTTGATACTTCATAATTTCCCTAATTTAAAAAGTCAAAAAGTAAAACTATAGAAGCCTTGCAAATTTTATTAAGATTCTAGATGACGACATATTTTTTTCAAAAATTTTTAAGGTTTTAAAAAACAGCTATTTTTGATATCACGTTTTGTGAAATTTTCGAGTAAATATCGGAATTACCGAATACTAATCGAGTTTTCAGGCGTTATCTCTCTTTTTTTGCTTTGCCTTTTCGTGAAACATCGCGTTGGATTGCGTTAGATGAATAAACAAGATTTTAAACTATTTGGCGAGTGGAAAAGGACCCTCTTAAATAGCGAAGCTGCTGGCCGAAGCTAGTTTCAAAATAAATCGGACAAATGATTTTGTTACCGCATTGTGTGTTACATGGAAGCTCATAGTTGCGCTATCTCTATTCTTATTGCTTCAATGAAAAGGGGTCGGAAAAATGCAGTAGGTATTCGTGTATTCTTATTTTATTTTTCTCTAAGAATAGTGAATTCTCGGTGGTTGAACGTATTCTTCACATTCTTGTGAGGACTAGCAATTTCAAACTACAAGCTAATGGATAAAGGATTCCACATCTTAAAGCCTACGACACAGTACCATACCATGACTGTTACCAGGGTTATCTGAAAAGAAGCTCGAGCCCCAGTATGAAGGCTACAAGGAACGGAGTGGATTTTTAGTCGGTAAGAGTCTGATACTATTAGGAAGTTAGTGATAGCATGACGGGACAGAATGGAAGAAAAAAACGTGTTGCGCCGACCCCAAATAAAACGGGACAAGGGCAGGAAGATGATGAGTCTGACACTATCTCCCGCTCCACCCAAGAGCGGGGGTTGTCAGTTGATGATTTTGGCCCACCGAAAAAAAAACCATGACTGTTAAAAATGCGTAGGTTAAAAATATCACCGACCAATATTGTAGTATCGAAAGTACTGGAACGAGACTACGATAAGACACGCGTTTGATTCGGGGATGGTACCGGGATTTTACGGCCACTCTCTAATTGTTTCTAATTGATGGTATCGGAAGAGTTACTTTAGATGCCGTCAATTCGAGACGCAATAGAAAGATAATGGAGAACGAACGCCGGCGTTCGCTTGGGGTTTAATGAACTAAACCATTTTGCACGTGTGTAATATGCTGCTGATATTTCTAGTGGCTAAGCAGTGCAGTGTGCAGTCCCTAGCACGAGTATGGTATGATACGGCAAAGTGGATTGTATGCTTTTGTCGTTAGTGTAGGTTATTAAGGAAGGGACAAGTATCATTGCTACTTAATAATAGTGTCGGTAAACTCGGCACAACTGTGAAATCGGCATATCATAGAACCAAACATTTGAAGACATGTGAAGCCTAAGTCTAGTAATTAGCAGTACATGTTAAAAGAACCACAAAACCAACTCTTACAAATCCTACTAATATTATAAATGCGAAAGTTTGTATGTATGGATGGATGTATGGATGTTTGTTACTCTTTCACGCAAAAACTACTGAACGGATCTCGATGAAACTTGTTACAGGAGTAGACCATATCCCAGAATAACACATATGATACTTTTCATCCTGGTACTATGTACGCGGGTGAAGCCGCGGGCAAAAGCTAGTATATAATAAATACATGTCTGACACATTTGTGTTAATGTTACATGAAACGCATTAATTAATGCACCAATTTAAATGCAAAATCAATATTTAACAACACTTTATTGACAAAACTTACTCCATTTAGTGATAAAATACCACAGAACAGATGAATTGTACGATTAGAAAAGACGATAGTCATTCATAACTGTTTTCTCATACAGTGTTAAATGACTTGCGATGTAGGGGGAAGGAGAGGCTCAAGGAAACAACGTGGTTTGTACTACTCCATGAGTCATTTGATCATAGGCCTTTAATTCATGAATCCCCAAGCGACCACCGGTGGCCGCGCATCTATTGTCTTACTATTGTGTCTCTAATTGACGGTATCTGAAGGGTTAATTGTTAGAATATATATACATAGTAAGTATGTGCCTATGCTATGAACACAGCTTATCTATCTTAACTTAGACTAAGTGCTATACGTGATGTGCTAACGTACGTGCTTTCATACCACATCACCCCTCTTAAAGTAAAAAAAACTAAATTACAATGTTTATTTTTCCTAATATATTTTAAACTTTTGCAAAATAATTTCTAAATTAATCAAGAACCTTTATTAAATAACTAAATTCGATAGATTTCCAAAGGCTATTAGATAAACTACGTTGGAGCGTAGCAAAGTATTCCCACAAAGTAATCTAATGAGGGTGAACCGCACTTTACATGCATAATACGAGTATTAACGTGTTCCTAATGCGCGCTCGAGCTAGCGTAACTTCACGTCAATTCTACAGCAGTTTGCGTTAGACCAGATTAGTATGAAACTTTATTAGTGCACTTTAGAGGGATTAGAGCGGAATCGTTTGTTAGTTTTCGTTGACCCAACCTTTCTGGAAGAGGACTGGAGCAATGCTATTTATTTATTGAAGCTTTATGTATTTTATTTATTTATTAAAACATCGTGAGGAAACTGGCATGTCCTAGAACCAAAAATTCGAAGACATGCGATATTTGCCAACTCCCACTGGGCCCGCGTGATGGATTACGGCCCATTTTCTCCTGGAGAGGAGGTCTGAGTCCCAACAGTGGGAATATAATAAGGCCGACTATGCTATGCTATGCTAAACTTTATGTCACGGTACATAGGCGGACTTAATGGAACAAGGCACTATGTACTCGTATCTACTACCCGTCAACCTTAAAAACTCTTCTTAAGAGCGGCCAAGCCGAGATATAATATTTTCTCACAACCGCTCGTACGTTAAAATATTTGTGTTTTCAAAATGAAGTAAGATGTGTAATAATGACATTAAATATGTCATTATTACACATCTTACTTCATTTTGAAAACACAAATATTTTGTATTATTGAAGTGTCTATTGAAATGAATTAAATTAATTTTTGTGAAAAACTAATCCATTAAAGTTCTCTGAAGATCTGCTATTTTGCGTGAACTTTGGCTTTTAATCTTTAATCTATACGTTCGCTTGGTGTTTACACAAAATCACGTGCAAACGCCTTCGCTTGTAGTTTGAGTACCTAGTTCCAAAATCCTATTGCTGTAAAACGAAAACACTACAAATTACTATGTACAAAGAGCGGACCGTAAGCGAAGGCAAACTAATTACTAATAGCTCGCAAATGAAAATAAACAAGATTCCTGCTCCGTTTTCATAAAAGCAGTAGCTTCAATACTGCTTGAATGAACCGGAATTATTTAAATTAATTTCATAATTTCATAATCATAATCATAATCATTTATTTTGTTTGTAAAACATAGGTAATACAGAGGGTGATATAATTATATATATTCATAACAGCAGTCGGTCTGTCTGTATGTTGAAGCAGCCTTCGTAAAGCAGTATGTGGCAGTATTAATTAAAACTGTATACAAGAGGAAAAAGGAATAGAAACGACTCGTTTCTATCAAACGAGTTCGTTGAAATGGGAGGTAGGGGGATAATTTCAATTTAGTGAGAGTATTTATAGAAATATTACTCTGTATTTCATCCAAAGGGTATTTTCAATTACCGTATGGAATGACCGTGCCGACAACTAATGGAAAATGTTATTAATAACAGGCCGTTGCCCTCGGTTTCATCTGCATTAGAGTCGTATAAGGACATTATATAATGGCATTTGGTCAAGTTATTTCGCGCGGTACCAGGTAATTCCTTTTCTAAATTAAAAGTAGTTTGACTACTTTTATTTTTACTTAGTTCCTGCTGATAACATCAGCTATCAGTACACTTTAGCTGATAAATACACAGATCACATATATTAAAAAAAACAACAAGAATAAAATCAATGTTTTTTTTTATTAAAATACAAACAAGGATATAAAAATAAAAACAAGCTTTTAATGAAAATCATTTTTTCATAGCAAGCTTTTATAGCTCGGTATACCTATATAATTAATACTCGTCAAGACGAATCATACGAGCCTAAATTTGTAATGATTACCATCCCTAGAATTCTGTTAACTTTTGACAGATTTTCATGCTAAAGTATGTACAAGTTTGACAAGATCTCATCTTAAAATTCTTAATTCAAAAACCGGAAGTCATCATCATCATCATCATATCAGCCGCAAGACGTCCCCTGTTGGAGATAAGCTTCCCCCAAGCGTCGCCATACTTTCTGTAAATTGGTTTACTAAGGTTTATAGTTAAATACTAAGCTATTAACTCTGCTAGTCGGCTGATTGGAGTGGTTTATATCTAAAGCAATAGATAGGAACGGTAGCTGCAGCGCCGCTGCTAATTGGCTATCGCCTTTGACTTTGGATTGGCTATCGCTAACACAAAAGGAGGGTGTCGGTAACTGTTGATGTTCAGGCCAAAGTGAGGTTAAACCTACCTCAGGTGGTCTAGTTACTAGGAAACTATTGAGTTTAACTTGGTAAATTAAAGCGGTACAGTTATGAAGTTAACCGATTACATAAAGTAGTTTTATGGTATTTGGTTCTGACTTTTAAGGTTACTTGCTTAAATTTTGATGCCTCGGTAGATCACAAGAGCACAGGCGTAGGAACTCAGCCTTTCGGTATTTTATTTTATCTAAGATGAATTTTGGAGGGTGTGCTTTACACACCATTTAAGAATTACGTGACCTGATCCTTTTTTTTGGGAAGTCATCCAATGATTTCTCCCACTCTTAGGCGGAACGGGAGGGCGTGTCAGATTTTTACTGCCTAACCACTCCTGTTTTTTCTTTAAAAATCTCATATAGTCTTTCGCGTGCGCGTCACCTAGAGCGGGAATAAGTTAGGCATTACTGTCTATGGACGCGTAGCTATAGACGCGTATTCGTAATTATATGCTTGGTGTATACCTACTCACAGCACACGTCTCTGAAGCTACGCGTCTGAGAATAGTAGGCCTATATTTTCCCACTCTATATCAGACTTTTACTAACTAAAAACCAAAACTCCTAACTCTTTCAGTTGACTCTTTCATACAAACCCGCATGGATCCTGAATTTCAATTCTCGAAACTAAATTATTTTTCAGTAAATACAGTTCTTTGTTCTAGAAAAGTATACTTATGTGTTATTGCAATTTAAATATGTTCTATTTTCTAATCTTAGCGAACTTCGTTACAGTTATAAAGTAAGTATTGACCAGTTGTGTAGTAAATTATATAGTTATAAATTAGTCTAGAGAAACAGAAAACTAAATTAAGGTTGTTTTCTTATAATAATGTTTCCAAGGCACTCTTGTTATTTTTGAAACTTGTCATCAAACAGGTCTTCAAAAGTTACGAAACTGTTTCAAGCCTCGTTTACTCCATAGAACAGCGTACGATCTGATATTATGTAAGTACTCTTTTGTCATTTTCATTTCTAGTCAGATTCAGAGTTTGAGTCGAAATAAAAAAAAAGATCAGGTTACTTTACTCTATTCAACAATATTTTATTCAGTGCCGGTAAAGAGAAACCATAAAATATTATCTAGTACACATAAGAATCTCGTGTCATAATGTTTGATATGATTTTTTTTTTGTGAATAAAATAACCTATGATATAATGTCAAAGCAAATAAGTTTGAGAATATTTTCAAAATTATTTCACCAGTAGCATGCTTCTTTTTATTTACTATTTAACATAGGTTGTATATTTACTATTTTCTCGAAGGCGAAGTCATTGGCAAAGCTAGTCTACTAAATAAATCTTGTGTCAGTGTTTGCTTGAAATGGCTTGACACTACAATTTTTTTGATAAATCTCATAGTTGTTATGAGAAAGTAAGTATAATGATAAAAAAGACTTTTCTTTTTGAACTAACTTCTTTATTTCATTCGATTTGATGGTTTCTGCGTTCGGCTTTTATACAAAAGCAAATCAGTTAGGCAGCTATTAGATATTCTACATTTCCTAGTATATTGCACATGTTTCTTTTCTAATACTAAGGATAGAAGGAAGAACGTATGAGCCAGACTATACGTGTATCTTAGTTGAAATCGACGCGACGGGTATTGAAAACCGACAATATTTCTTGTAGGAAATGCAAAAATTTCACTTGACATGCTAGCATTTGTTTTTTATTTGTTTCAATGCGCAGGGAATGTTTAATCAAATGTCGGATGTTTATTTACAGTTTGCGTGATTCAGCTCGATCAACATGTAATATGGGATTGCTTAATATTAACCCTTGTCTCTCGTGTCGTCAAAATGTGCAAAGCGAACATAAACAAAATAATAATCTTGGTTTGTAGTAGTATCAAAATATTTTTCTTAATCCTTTATAACAGTTTAAAATTATTATTAAAAAAAGTCCTGTAAAATCAAGTGTTTAGACTTACATGATAATTTAATTTGAGCAATTATGAGTGCGACACACATTTCTTTATTGCTGACGTGATCAATTCTCATTTTATTAAACCTCTATATGAAGAAGTCAGTTCCATTGGCGCTCCATTTTATTTTAATTTAAAATAATCTAGTTATAAGCAAAAATATTATTTTCGGTGAGTATCTTAGTTTTAAGTAGGCATCAATTAAGAATTGTATTTGTAGAGCTAGTCTATAAGTTTATTGATGTATCTCATACTGTGTAGGTACGTGTATTACATTATTGGTGAGCCATAAAACACCTATTTAGAACCCCATAGGGTCTTGGGCTAAACAAAGATCCTCGCTAAATGCCTTGTGGCGGCAATACGCACAATCTAACAGGAAAAGTAAATTTGCACGCAATACGAGGTTGGTTTCCTCAAAAGGATGAATAAATAAAGAGCAATAAATAAAAAAACACAGCTACGTGATAAGAAATCGATTAATTTCATTGAACCGAAGTCTGGGAGATCCCTCATAGCAGCGAACATTCACGAAAAAGTCTTCACGTAAAAACTTACAATCGTCATCAATTCAGCCGATAGACGTCCAAATTTGCACATAGGGCGACCAAGCTCCGCCACAATGTTCGATCATGCGCGTCCCGCATCCATCGGATTCCCGGAACCTTCACCAGGTCACCGGTCCACCTAGCAAGAGGCCTTGCAACACTGCGTTCTCCGCCACTCCAGAACCTTTCGGCCCCAACGGCCATCATTATAAAATTAGATACAATAGAAAAGACTTACTTGAAGATCAGTCCATCAAGGGCCATGGCGTAGACGACTCGGGGCATTGGGAACATCGAACCGAACATGGAGACAGTGAGTCCAGCGAGAGCCCCAATAGCCACGATGTACTTGCAGGTTGGGGCGTTCACGTGGGCGAACATCTGCACCAGAGCCGAGTCGGTGTCCACCTGGTCGTAGGGTACTGCGGGACAATAGAGAAATATGATTTGTAGATAGTACTGGGATATCACACAGAGATGAATTGTTGGAACTGTAGAAACTTTAGGCTGATCACCGAACACAGAAAAAAATCTCTGATGGAAGATATGTAGTTAACTAAAAATTGTTCAAGAAATGTCAATTAATATTGCTTGAATAACAAGTCAGAAGTTAGAATTCTAAAGCTAAACTTTCTCTCTCCCAGCAGAAAGAAAGTCCTCAAAGGCGTCCTTAATTCTTCCAGGTTCTTTTTTTTTATTCTTATCTTTATTTCTTATTTAATCTTATCTTAAGCCACTTCGAGCCAGTCCCTGCGGAAGGCATTTAGGTCAACTCGCCACCTCTTCCCAGGTGTAATCAAATAAATTGACTCAGTTTTTACTGAGATATCTGTGCACAAACAATCTATAGGTACTTACTAATATAAAAAAGAGATAAAGTTAGTTTTTTATGTTTTTTGTTTATAGGAGGTAATCTCTGAGAGTATTGATCCGATAGCGAAAATTTTTTCAACGACAGAAAGCTGCTATATTCCTGAGTGACAAGCTATATTTTATGCACAAGGGCAAAGCTGCGGGCAAAAGCTAGTAAATAATATTCTTTTCGAAAACATACGGTCTTGTTTATTTTAAAGTCAGTATATCATTACGACCACAAGACCTCAAGTCTTGATGTCTTGATATTGACCTGCGTGTAACAATTTATAAAAACAAAACAACTGTCTTCTGGACTTTACTTTACTTTTTTATTTTAAATCCCGAACAAATGAAGCAGACAATTATGGCTTGTGGTGTAGTATCTGTAGGGGTAAACAATGTGCATTGTGAAATGTATCTCACTAATGATTGACTCAGATTAATCATAGCGGCGCGGGATTGTTTAAGTACAGCTACCATTACCGACGCTATTGTGTATTGCATTCATCATTACACTTTATTGCACTTATATTTCGAAGTAATTTGTTTCAATCCATACTTCCATACCTACTAATATTATATATGCGAAAGTATATAAAGATCCCTGTAGGTAGTTAGTACGCAACGTCGACTACTACCTACAGGTCATTGGACTCGCTCAGCTGACGTTATCTTAAAAGAAATACGAGTTTTAAAAAAAGGTACTTTATTTTTTAATTTTTATCGTTACAAATCGATAGTGCTGTACCGGATCGACCGTCCATGGGATTAAAACGATCAAAATTAATTCATGAATCCCCAAGCGACCACCGGTGGCCGCGCATCTATTGTCTTACTATTGTGTCTCTAATTGACGGTATCTGAAGGGTTAAGCAGTGTAATACATACAAAATACTTTTACAATATTATACGAGTATATACACCTCTATTTTTTAATTAGTACAAAAATTATTTGGCCTTTATCTTTACCCGTTACTTATCATATTTTATGTAGTCAAAAGTAAAAAAAAACGAAATCCGAAAATTATCTACGATTTGTAATACCTAATTGAATCAATTATTCATAACAATACTACGCGCCATGTTTTTCTATCGTTTTTCATTCATAAGCAATACTTCCATAAATTGAGTGATATTTTAGGATATAAATAAACCCTAATAACTTTGCTGTTTATAAACCCCTATTAATTGAGACTTTACTTCCTTTTCTAAGAAATCCTTTAAGTGTTTGTACTAATTATAAATTAGTGGTGTATGTGTGACGTTGTACATTGAATTAATAAATGTTTTTCTTTCTCTGCTTATGTTAAATTCGGTTATACTCGTACAATCCATCAAACAAGTTTTTTCTATGTACAATCGTTTTATAGAAAACAGTCGTTGCACCGCCGCCGCCGTTTACATTTTTTTACAGGCGTACTCAAAGTATCAAGTATTTTACCTATTAAAAGTGAAGTGCAATATAGCTTTTGTGAGCAATAAACGAGCGAACGTTGCGCTTCATCGAGATGGTTGCATAAACAAAATGATGAAAAACTGTTTCTCTTTGACGATCTGTTTTCAAAGCTGTGGCTGTTCGGTACTACAGAAAAATTTATGACTAGTGAATAAATATTTTTAAAATATCTTTCGAATGGTTTGGCAAAATATTTTCTATTACCTATTTATTAAATGGTTTTTCGATATATTCAATAATCGATAATTTTGCTCATTCGTTTTCAACAAAACTTTAATTCAAACAAATGTTACAAAGTGCAATTTAAAAATTGCAACCACATATGATTAAAATGTAAAAGATGATGGAAAGTTAGTGATCGCATTTTAAAATATAAGTTTTTTTTTATTGCACACATATACTTATAATTAAAATACAATTATTAAAATAAACACTTAACTGTCATTATATATTGGCCAGATTATAGAATTGATCACTTCATGATATGGCCAACTTAATCTGTCCAGATCGCCAGATATCATTGACATTGGATTTCTAAGACAATAAAAGGTCTGAAGAAAGTAGACCACACGAGTATTGACATATCATAAAACTTTAACGTTTAAAACTATCTGGCTAGTTTTAGTTGGCCATTTTATGAAGTGATAAATTTCCCAGATCTGGTCATGACATATACACTAAATAAAAATAAAAGCCCTTATGAACTTATTAAAAGTAATCTAAAGTATGGCGTCAAAAAAGTCGTATGCATATGCATAAAAGACTAGCAGCACAACTATAAGCAATTCACCTAAGGCTGATGTTGTGGAGAAAGTTGCCCATAATTTAATGAAAACATTTACCGAGGTAATAATAAAGTTAAATTTCACTAGTTTACTGGTGTAATCAAATTAACACGTGAATAAACTCTCATAACATTTTCATGAGAGCGCTGTCAATTTTCCGCGCAAAATTCATATTGATGGATAGCTTTTAATTTTAGTAAACCGTTGAACCGAATATAGGTATATTGTTTTAGTGGAACTACGTTTTAATTATGATAGCGCTGTAATAATGATTAATAAATGCAGACTACCGATTATTACCGGATTATTTATTGACTGGAACCAAAAATTTTAAGACATTTGACATCAGTCAATCCGCACTGGGCCCGCGTGGTGGATTACGGCCCATTCCCTCAACTATATAGGAAGCCTGAGTCCGAACAGTGGGAACATTATGCTATGCTATAAATGCAGGTTTGCACACTAACACACTAATATTATAAATGCCAAAGTTTGTGGATGTGTGTACGTTTGTTATAGCTTCACGCACGGCTGAATGGATTCCAATTAAACTTGCTACTCAGGTATACCATGTTCTGAAATAGAACAGGATAATTCTCTACTATCCCGAGGTTTTGTATTTCATGTTTGTAGAAATGATTTTTTAATTTGTGGACGAGTTCAATAATTTTAGACGCACTAGGGTCTTACCGCGACATGTCATAATGTCAATGTAAAAGAAAGAGCGATGGAGCTATATACCCTAAATAGATCTATCCCTTTAACAGTTCAATTTAGGTCGTCCAATGGATGGCGTTAAGAGCTCGTGGTGGCCTCTGGTCGGTTTATGAAGTTAAACAATGCGTGACGAGGTCGTTATATGAATCTTGGTATGCTAAGATGTTCACTATAATCTTAACATATGAATTTTAGTATGTTAAGACTATGGTGGCCATCTTCGTATCTCGGAAGACATGTGAAGCCGTTGGTACCAGCTGTCATTGGTAGATTTTTGACAGTAGTTACGAATAGTCAGAAGCCAAGAAATCTGACGCAAATCTGTGAATATTCCACTATAAAGTCAAAACTAAAATCTATTCTCTTTGAAATGTCAAAAAAAGCAAGGTATCTTTTTAGAGGGTTAAGAATCTCTTACTATAGTTTAAACATAAAGAATACCGTCAGGAGGTTTCTGTGGCTGACAGTTCGATTGGCGTGCGGGATTGTATTTACAATAACTTAAAAAGTAATTTATACCCACATTTTACACTGTTACTATTAAAAAAAAAATTCTATAGTAGTCTGTTTTTACTAAAGTTTCTTGAAAGGCAATATGGAGCATGGTTACTAAGAGACTTATGAATATGCATGTATGTAGAGAGGGAGGCCAAAAAAAAGGTGAAAGGTCTGTGTGGGGAGCATATAGACAAAAAGAGAGACAGTAACAACGCGTCATTTGACAGGACAGAAAAGAAGAAAAATATCCTATTGCGTTGACCCAAGGTAAGTTCATGAAACACAGGTAAAAAAAATATGATGAGGTTTCTAAACCCACTAGTGACGACTTGGCTTATAACATACGAGCTGTTTTACAAAATATCGATAAAAATATGTTCTTTCTCAATAACGTAGTAACATATCATTCGCATATAGTGAGTGCTTCAACAATTGACAAACGCTTTTGATACCTCAATAAACACAGAAGATTAATTTTGTTTACTTTTCCAGTAAGTTTACTTACAGATTGCCATTTCCAAGAAAAGTATAAAGGGAAAACATGGCTTTTAATTTTCATGTCAAAATATTAAAGCTTCTTTTTTGTTAATCTGTTCCTGAAATTCTGTTGACGTAAAGTGGCGTTGATTTTCAGGCACTTTAACTTTTTATTTATAAATTTACTTTCCGTTATATTGTAGCGTTAATTTAATGTGGTTATTAAAAGCAACATGGCTGACGAGCCCGAGTGTGTTTTACAGTAGCTCCTGTCTGCGGTTTTGTCCACGTGAAAGCAGAAAATTTTACACTAAGTGATAAAGTGATATGATATTGGTGGTGGAAGCCGATATTTTTAAAATTGGTGCAGCAGTTTTCGAATTTAATTTATTAATAATTTAATATATCAAAAATCTAGAACCACACATTTCGGATTTACTGATTCTTATGTATTATTTGGTAGGTCAGAGATTAGTTCGTAGGTCTTACCGTCCTTCCTCCAAAACCCCAATCGTTTCTTTTTTATAGTTTTCTTGGTGGAACAATGCTTGCCGAGCCATCTAGTATAGATAATGTCAGTAAAGTTTTAACATGCATAGTCACGTAGAAGGTCGTCGTTTAGTAAAAAATAATCATAACTTTCGTTGCAACTAATCAGAAGAAAAAAATCCAAACAATGTTCTTCTAAAAATGAATACATAGATATTATTTTATTATTGTAATATTGGTCTCTTGTAAAATAGTTTTTATTGCGATATTGATCCAATGATTAATAAAAACTTATAATCTAGTTTTTTTTTTATTAATAATGTTTTTTTTTTAATTTAGGTACTATTATATAAAAAATGTTTGATTGTAATTTTTCATCATCAACAAAGAACAGATGGTCCGGACTAAGCGTTTCGCCTTCTGGTTTATACCGCGTACATCGAAGGATTGGAACAATTTGCCTGCTACAGTCTTCCCGTCTTCTAGGCTAGAGTGAATACTCCATCAACAATTACATCACTGCTTATCATCAGGTGGGATCGTAGTCTAGAACTGGTTTTCATGATTAAAAAAAAATCATCTGCACCCTAATTTGATGCTTCACATGCTTTATCAGCAACAATCGCTAGAATGCCATTGCCACTAGCACAAACCCTGCTTAAGAAGGAAATAAAACTTTACTCAAAGAGAAAGATAGCTTAACCCTTCAGATACCGTCAATTAGAAACACAATAGTAAGACAATAGATGCGCGGCCACCGGTGGTCGCTTGGGAATTCATGAATTAAGAGGGTCCTTCTCCACTCGCTTATCGTAAACATCGAAAATGGTTTAAAAGCTTGTTACTTCATTTAATGCAATCCAACGTGATGTTTGACGAAAAGGCAACGCAAAAAAAGATAGATAACGCCTGGAAACTCTGTTAGTATTCGGTAATTCCGAGATTTACTCGAAAATTTCACAAAACTTGCTCCAGAAAATAGCTGTTTTTTTTAAACCCTTAAAAGTTTTTGAAAAATTTTCGTCATTTAGAATCTTAATAAAATTTGCAAGGTCTCTAGAGGATTACTTTTTTGACTTTTTATTTTTTAGGCAAATTATGAAGTGTCAAAGTTCATACAAAATAGTAGGTTTTTACTGGATTAGTTTTACACAAATTTAGAAATTGGCTTCTTTAGAAACCTAGATAATAGACCACAAAAGATCCACATGGGTCGAAGTGACCGAGCTGTATCTCGGCCCCTTAACAGGATAACCTAGATAATATCCACAAGATACTGTGTTTCCAAAATATCAAATGAAAAGTGTGTAATAACGTCATAATCAGTTATAAGCGGTTGTATGAAAAACAGTGAAAATGTGAGTCATGATGCACCACCTTAAGAGTTGTTTTATTGACGCTGTGTTAGAATTACACTAACGAAAAGTACTAAATTCTTCACAAGAAAGCGATAGAGCAAGTTTTCAAAGAAACCAGATAGCCGTAACCAGAACTCGTCGTCTCAAAGCGTCGTCTAGCTGCTCAGCTCACGGCTTTGACAAAATTTAAATAAATACGCTTTTGAAAAAACTCTGGTATACCTTTCAAGATCAAAGTTGATGCTGCAACTGCAAATGTAAGTTCGAAATGAAATGTATTTTTTTAATAGAACAATAGTTTATGAGAGCGGCTTCACCCTCATGGTATAATACCTCCATTATTTATTAGCCTAAGTATATATTCAAGCAGGACAAAAGTTATCCTGGTAGGTACCAATTTTCAAAAGTAATCCGTTATTTGAGCGTCTAAGGACTAACAAATGTCCATACACTCACTTACATTGTACATACACCTAAACTCACAAAAACATAACCTAAAATCAAACGTAACAAAAACTGCAACAAGTCACTTTTCCAATCACGGAAATTAATTAATTTATGGCTCGTATCAGATACAAAAGACTGTGAAAACAAAAAAGATTCAAATGAAAAAGCTTTTACTGTAATTTAAATATCGTTATGATTTCAATTACGAATATGTCGACAAAGGACATGAAGGAATTTCTTTTTCAATATACTTACTCGGAAACAACTCTAATTAATTCTAAATTCATTAGTGTTCAACATATCCGAGTCTTATTTAGAAAAAGATATTTACAATTTCGCGCCTTATTTTATAATCTTACGCTGTTTGCAATTTTCAGGTGACGGTATTAGTGATAGCGTGACGAGTGACAGGACAGATTGGAAGAAAAAAACGTGTTGCGCCGACCCCAAATAAAACTGGACAACGGCAGGAAGATGATGATGATGATGGTATTATTCCATCCCAATTCGAATTTTGATCAGAGTGTAGTAAAGAAAAGTCGAAGAAAATCTTTACTATCCAGCTTCAGAAATAGCCTGTAGATATAGGCTAATTCAATATAATATGTAATATTTATTTGCCAAAAGAATAATGAACCATTATGTTTAAAGGGCAACCACTCACCACAACACTGTGGGTGATGACACATGGCTCGACCTGATGCTCACCTCGAATCCTTCCCTCGTCTCTTTCCATGGTCAACATGACGCTCCTGGTTTCTCTCATCATGACATGATCTTCCTTTCCTATATCCTTAAACCTCCTAAACCTAAACCCAAGGTTCTGTACAGGCGTTGTTTTGCGAGGATGGACGTTGATGAACTCAAGAAGGATGCATCTATGGTGGATTGGGAGCCAATGACGGAGGCCAATTCAGTTGACGACAAGGTGTTGATCTTTAATGATATTGTGGTCAACCTTTATAACATCCATGCCCCTATCAAAAAAGTAAAATTAAAACGTCCTCCCGCACCTTGGATGACGGAAGGAATAAAGATGGCCATGCGACGCAGAGACCGTGCATTTCGCAAACATAAAAGGGACCGTACTGACGAGAACTGGATTTTATTTAAGTCTGCAAGGAATAGGTGTAACCAGATGATACGTAATGCTAAACGCCGCCACATATTCAAAAATATTTCTTCTTCCTCTTCTGCCGATATCTGGAAATTCCTTGGAACACTTGGTATCGGCAAATCGCGACATTTAGACCCTCCAAATTCTATTGACTTAGATGATCTTAATCAACATTTCTCCACTGTGCCTACCTTGGATCATCTATCTAAACTACAAACTCTGTCTCTGATCTTTGGTCTAACGCGTCCTAAAATTAATCCTTTTCGTTTCGTTCCAGCTGAACCGGAAGAGATAAAAAAAATAATTCTTTCCATTAAATCCAAGGCGGTAGGATGTGATAATATCTCTCGTGATATGATTATTACGATCCTTGATCACCTCCTACCTGCCATATCCCACATTGTAAATTTTTCACTTTGGTCTGGAGTTTTTCCCTCCTTATGGCGTAAAGCCTATGTTCGTCCACTACCCAAAGTTTCAAATCCCACTCTCCCAACCCACTTTCGCCCTATTTCTATCCTACCCTTCCTTTCCAAAGTGCTCGAGGCCTGTGTCCACAAACAACTCTCAAGTTTTGTGCAGTATAATTCACTTATTAGTCCTTTGCAATCTGGATTCAGGCCGGGGCATAGCACTGTTACCGCCCTCCTTAAAGTGACTGGCGATATAAGGGCAGGTATGGAAGACACCAAAGTCACTGTACTAGTGTTGGTTGATTTCTCAAATGCCTTTAACACCGTTAGTCACGAAATCCTTTTAGCCATTCTGTCTTATATTATGGTCTCTTCCGAGGCGCTGGACTGGTTTTCTTCCTATCTTCGGGAACGTCAGCAGTCGGTTCACGTCGGGGATTCTTCATCTCGATGGTGTGGGTTGGAAACTGGCGTTCCTCAAGGCGGTATCCTTTCTCCTCTTCTGTTTTCTATTTTTATTAATATCATCACTACTGTACTTCAGTGTTCGTATCATCTGTATGCAGACGACTTGCAGTTGTACTGTCATGGGACAGTTGATGATATATCTGCAGCTATCGACCAAATAAATAGGGATTTAACAGCCATAAAAGACTGGTCTGATAGGTTTGGTGTTGCAGTAAACCCTAATAAATGTCAGGCTATCATCATTGGGAGTCCTCGAAACATCGCTAAAATAGACTGTACCACTTTGCCACCAGTTCGTTTCGACGGTACGATCGTTCCATTCGGCACTGATGTAAAGGATCTGGGCTTGCGCATTGACAGTACCATGAACTGGCGTACTCAAGTAGCTAGTGTTAGCCAGAAAGTTACAGGAACGCTGCGGGCTCTGTATCGGTTGAAGAACATGTTACCATCGAGCACGAAGACAATGCTTGTGCAGACCTTGATTTTTCCAATCATCGATTACGGTGACGTGTGCTACTATGACCTGAATGCAGATCTCCTCAACAAACTTGACCGTCTTCTAAACTACTGCATTCGATTCGTTTTCAATCTACGTAAATATGATCATATTTCAGCGCATCGATCGCTTCTTAAATGGTTGCCCATACGTCAGCGCAGAGAGCAAAGGGCGCTCACAACCTTGTTTTCACTTCTTGATTCACCTAATTCTCCCAGTTATTTAGCACCTCACTTTAAATACCTTGGCGCCAACCACAATAGAAATCTGCGCTCAGCTCATAACCGCCTACTTCAATGTCCCACTCACCGTACTGACTTTCTTCACTATTCTTTCTTTGTTCAAGCGATTTCTTTGTGGAATGCGCTCCCCCAGGAGATCAGGATGGCAACAAACCGATTAGCATTCAAATCTAAAGTTCGCGAGATAATTCATAAGAGGTTGGCAGTGGTATCATCACAGCGTTAAGGTTTTCCAATTGTTGATTTGAACAAATTGTTTGACAATATTAGTGTATATATGTAGTTTATTAAATTGAGTATATATTAGTATATAATTATATTATGTTTATAGTTTATTAGTATATCAATTCTTGTATTCACCTTATTCTCGTTCGTTTATTGCACCTACCACTATTGTTCTCTGCATCACCCAAAGGTTGACTGGAAGAAAATGCCTAAGGCATTAAGTCCGCCTCTGTACTTTTGTGTGCATGAAGTATTAAATAAATAAATAAATAAATAAGGGCGATATTGCTTGCTTAGCTACATGCTCAAATAAGAGATATTTCGTTCACTAGAGCTTATTTTATCAATGGTAAAACAAGGCCATTTCGTTCTTAGCTAATAATATTTTCTACTGTTTTTAGCTTTCTAGTCACGATATCAAGCAAAATGAACTAATATTTTATATGAGCAGATAAGAATTAAGCTTTCAAATTAATGTTTTAAATGAAAGAAGCACGTAAAGACGATGTCTGTTTAAATGAAGACTGAAAGAGGCTGTAATATTTAAAATCTGACATGTATTAATTTTCAAGTCAAAAATTTAAATTTAGTCGATACGAATCGAACGATTATCAACTACGCATAGGAAATCATCGTTAAAAATTTCAACGTAAAAAAAAGTGATTTTTTCGACTGTAAAAATGTGTCTCTTGAACGCTATGAAGAAGTATTCATTAATTTTAATGAAGGCTGAACGGCACAAACCTTGGCCAGGTTGAATATTAATACAGATATTAATATTCAGTAAGTAGCAAGGTAATCCACGACAGAATTTTCAAGGCAGACAGAAATATAATAATTTAAGTCTTCCTGTCAGAAATTGTACGAGTAACATCTTGGTTTCTTCAGATGAAAACTTCAAACTTCCAAGAGTACTTGTCTCTTGATATTGTTATAATTATTTGAAATCTAATTCAAATATCTAATCCTATCACTTTATGATCTTAATATTAGAGGATTGAGAAACTTAAATTCGAAAGGTTGACAAAATTATTGATATCGTCTTTAATTCATCATTTACCCAAAATATGATGTTTTTTTGGTTGAAATTCAAATAACGAATGGTGTCTGTATCGCGATATAAAATGTAAAAATGGCGGTCTTATAAGTAAGTGTGGCGAGACGGGGATTATACGCGATACTCGAGCGCGTCAGAAAATCATATGGGGGGAAACCTTGCAGCTTGGTATATACCCCTACTCCATATGAACCTATAGTGGTATGCGTTGAGGGCAGCCCGTCAGATTAGTAAAAAAAAGGTCCTCGAAAAAAAACCGAGCGCGCCAAATTAAGACAAGTTAAGTTCATGCAGAAAAGTGTATATTCAATAATCTGACAATTTGAGCATGGAATAAGGAAATGAGCGAGTCATAAAGTTAGCATATAAGGTTCCTGTTAATATTTTATTGATAAGTGTAATTTTTTACCATAGTTGATGAACCCTCGAATTCTTCAGCCGGAATTCATACTATTACGCAAAAAACCGACTATAGGGACCTGCCTAGTCACAAAAGCGATCTGTATCTAACAGATACCATAACTAGTTTGTTCTCGTAACAAACTAACATGTAAACGTCCCCCACGGTCTATTGTCAAGATGCTGCCCGCATTGTTACCAGCCCTTGGAATGTTTCACGAGCACTAGACATTCACTAGTATATAAGTATGTTCTATTTGTATTTCTAGTATATAAGTATGCTTTTATAATTATATATACATATATATTTATATATATTATATTATATTATTAGTAATATATGTAATTTATTAGTTTATGTATTGTGTATATGTAAATAGTACACCACGAGCTACCTGCGTATCTTTTTCTCCTCCTCGGTCAAATCCATCCAAAGCTTGTCTGTAAAAAATCGCTTTTAGCGATAAGACCGCCCATTGTGACACCCTATTAATTTTAAGTTTCTTATGTAATTTTTATTTTTGGTGTACAATAAAGAATTTATCTATCTATCTATCTTTCTACGCACGTGCTCAACCCTCGTCAGTTCATTTTAGGTTAGCTAGCTTTTGCTAGCGGTTTTGCCCGTGTATACGTAGAAAAATATGCCAAAATAACATATTCTCGGAATGATAACGACTATAATATAATATATTCCGCAACTATCACACAACGCCGCCTAGTCCAAAGCTAAGCAGAGCTTGTGTTATAGGTACTAGATAACTGATAAACATACTTATATATTTCTAAATACATAAATATTATAGATAAATTACACCCAGACACAGAACAAATAATTAGGCTCATCAGACAAACATTTGTCCTGGGTGGGAATCGAACCCACGACCTCCGGTAAAGTAGTCAGGGTCACTAACCACTAGACCAACAGGACAGTCGCAACTATGAAGGTCACATAGTAATAAGATTGCAAACTGGCAAGTTAATAGAGCTTTTACTGTTTATGGTAATAACAAAGTTTAGATGAGATTTGAATTGAATGATGAAAGAAGATGTCACAAAAGAAAATATAAAGAAAATTTTATACATAAAATATGTTATAAAGGCTCTTAACAATATGTCTAACTAAAGTAAACGAAAAGCCTTTCATTTGCGTCTCCACACGCCACAGTCCTGCTATTTCTATCCCAGAACATGGTTTACCCGTATGACAAATTTTGTCTAAATCCATTCAGCAATGGAAGAAATATACTCAAAATTTTATATAAATAAACTATTCACCAGATTGTCAGTTTATTAGGAAATTTAGACTTCGGCAGGGAATTCTACTCCGAGACTTCTACGAGAATTATGAGAGGAATGGGATTTTATTTAAAAAAAGCAGGTCTAAAAGGACGTTTTTATAGAGAGATACGATATTGTGGCGTGGCGTTTTCGGTATTTGATAGAATTGCATGACAATCGGAATGGAGCACAGCACCCTATACTTTATTCAAAAATAGTAAAAAAAAACGGAATTGTAAAAAGTAACGAAATATAAGTTAATCTCCCTAATATTAAGTAATTAATTGCTAACAAAATTGCAACACTGTTTTTCCGTATTGCCAAAATTACGGCAAAGGAACTTCTTAAGTGAAACGCACTGTATGTATATGTTTTTAATCTTTGCACAGAAGTATCGCGGGTGCGTTCAAAAAAATGTATTAGGTTTTAATTATGATTAATGTTTTGAAATGTGCAAATAGTTTTAACTACTAGTACTATCAACAACTACTTCAAAAGTTTGTGTCATAAAAAGTGTATCATAATAATATTGAAAACGATTACCTACCTAGTAATTCACAAGAATCCTAAATTGCAGTACAGTCGGGTTAAAACAACGAGTCTAACTATCCGACGCAAACAATGGGTTTTCTTACAAAGCGGGCTATAAAACGACCATTTTCTTTTATTTTTACACCTCTGGAACACTGGAGGTGTACTGAGATAAAACTGATAAGGTATTTTAAACTTTTTATGAGCATTTGAAACTAAAAAACAACCGCTGTTACGTCAATTACCGGCGCTGATCCTGAACTAGAGAAAAACTAGTGACCCGCCCCGGCTTTGCACGGATGCAATGCCGATACGTGCGAGCGCAGCTAATCGTAAAGTGCTATAGGGCCCAGCTGAGTCGAGGCCTACTGAAGCCAGGGATAGCTCAGAAAGGTAGCTTCGCCCTGGTATGAAAGGCATTTATAAATTAATATTTTCGAAGATATTATAGATTTAAAATGCAGGGACTTAGCGATTGCGTCTGCCCCATAGATATTCTATGGTCTGCTCATAAATAGTACGTTGCGTCAAAAGCCACGCTTCGCCCTATTGCACTTTTTTGTGGTTAAAAATCATCCAATTGACATCTTCTACCCTTGAGCGGAGTGGGAGATAGTGTCAGACTTTTATTGGCTAAAAACCCACTCCTTTTCCTTCGTTGCCTTTCCAACCGGGCCCGATTCGTCCTTTCAGTAACTAACTATAGATCAATATCTATTGTATCCAAATTCGCGAAAATGTTTGATGGTATTATATATTATATAACGTAGCTTATTCTCACCTCCGCTTTATAATTAGACCGAAGCAACATGGTTTTGTGTCAAACCGATCCACGATGTCTAACTTACTTATTTACACTGCTCTCATTGGTAAGGCTTTTGAAGCTAGGGGTCAAGTTGATGCTGTGTATACAGATTTTGCAAAAGCCTTTGAACGTGTTGATCACTCAATTCTTTCTATGAAATTGAATAGCGCTGGTATTCATGGCTCTCTGTAACGATGGTTTGAGAGTCACCTAATTAATCGTTCTCAAATAGTTGCCCTGGCAGGTTATGAATCTTGTTTTGCGCCTTTTTCTCCTGGTTCTGGTGTTCCACAAGGCTCTAAGTTAAGCCCATTGCTTTTTCAAATATTTTAGAATGATCTTTTAGATTTAATAGATTGCAATTGTTGATCTGAGTGATTGCATTAAGAGATCTTGAGATCCTTCAACAGTGGTGTTTCAACAACAAAGTGACGGTAAACGTTAAGAAATGCCAAACTAAAATATTCACGAATAAAGTATATATATATAAAATTACAGATTATCACATGCCTCTCTAGGAAATAAGGATTGGGCCATCCTCCATCACGCGGGTCCATTGCGTGTTGGTGGATGACACATGTCTTCGAATTTTTGGTTCTAGATCATGCTAATGCAGTGGTGCAGTGGTGATGATATAAATTACACAAAGTAATGCGCGTGAATGGGTTTGAACCCGCGACCTAAAACTTGTAAGCCAGGGCCGTTACCACTCGGTCACCAATGCTCCATTGCTGCTCGTTGCCCCACTCTCCCAATATATCTGTAGGTCTTACAGATAGTTCTTTGTCCTGGGCGGGAATTGAATTCACAACACGCAGCGCAAAAGAAAATTGCTTAACCACTGCACCAGCGAGGGTTGTCATTGGATGATTTTTGCCCACCGTAAAAAAAAACTGTGTAAAACATTTAGCAAATAAAAATAATTATTGCATCTATAATCCCTATTGACTGTAGTCGTGTAACAATAGTTCATTCAATACAAGTCTTTAGATATTACATACAATAGATAAATAGTCTTTAGATAGGTAAAGAGTAGAATATTGGAATCCTGCAATGTTAACATTGAAAGTATCAAAGAACTCTGCAATAATATTTGAAATATTGTTAAATCCAGCGGACTGAATACTGGAAATGTGGTTGAGAATCGTCGTGGTATCTTGTGAAGAGTGAGCGATAACATTGATATTGCAGTGGAGAGACGCCAATTCAAACGTCTTATAAAAATATGCGAGCATTGTGCATCGTTATTATTGAACTAACTGGAGCCCGCGCTTTCATCTGTGTTAGACTCGTAAAACAGCACTCACCTATAACAAGTTAGTCGGTCTGTTGCGGAGATTAACCGGAACAAAAGGACGGACAAAAGTTTAAAAAATGGCATATTTGTCTTCTTCCTTTCGTGTCGATGCTCTTAAATTATATTTTTTTCTGACCAATATTTGGCAATCTGTACAGCTCTATTAGTGGCCTCGTATAGATCCTGAAAATTGCAGGGTGTTACGCAGGATGGGCAGAATAGCAGGTTTCACATGTCCTGAGGAGAGGCTCTATACTGGCACTGCGTTGCACATTTGTTATAGATATCGAATGTACTCTCAAGCGTATTTAGTAAAAAATGTTATTTTGATATTACAAATCGACGGTTCAATGTTATATATAAACTAGCTTTTGCCCGCGGTTTCGCCCTCGTACATGATTTACTACATCACTCAGGAAGAAAGCAGCTTTCTATCAGTTTCATCACGTACCGAAAGACGCAGCGTTAAGAGGTCTCTCACAAGGTAGACAGAAGACCTAGTGAGAGTTACGGGTATATACTATATGTATTTTACAAAGTGCAATGTTGTGTGTCCAAGTTTTATTTGGCACCTACAAAGATACTCACAAAACATTGTAAACTACGTTTAGTGGAGAGTAAAGAAGTTACTTTATTACTAGAGGTATATGGTAGAATAAAGTGTAACTCTGTCACTAATTTAAAAGGAAAACCTGTAAATTAAATACCAAATTGCATGCCATACAAAACCTATTTTTTTTGTGGAATAGTGTACAGTCCCTTATATGTACCTCCGTTAAAAAAGGAAGGATCCTCCGATCGAAAGGATTATGGCGCTGGGTCGGGGTACAGTGGTGTCAGTTCCGAATTGTTCCAGCCGATTTTGGACTATTGTGTAATAATATATTCTATTATTATTAACCTTGCGAATACCGTAATTAGAGACACAATAGAAAGAAAATAAGAGAGCGAATGCCGGTGGTCGCTTGAGGTAAAAATACCTGATTTAATTCATTAAGAATTAAATCAGGTATTTTTATTATTAACTAACTTTTGCTCGTAGTTTCGCCTGCTTACATAAAATGTAGTCTATATTCCTCAGAATTAAACCAGATTTCTATCGGTGAAAAAAATTGGCAATCGGACTCAAAAAAAAATCTAAGCCAATTTTACTCAACGCTGTGTAAGCCTTATTTAATCCGCTCAAATCCGTCCACTGCCTAGTCACTTTATATTTCTAAAAATGCATTTCTGAAATATAAAAGTGGAAATACGAAAAACTGAACAGCGAACACATTTCGTAATTAAATATTCAAATAATATTGGGATTACAGTACTATTATTACCCGAACGAGGCTTTTGGGGATTACACTGGCCGCTAAATAAAATAGTGGTGGGCTTGTATACGATTCCGTTATGTCGTGCATATACTCGTATGTATGTAGGTATTGGCGTATAGTTACTGGTGCATTCGTGGGGAACGGGTGCTTTGATAAGTGCTGACCCTGAAACGGTTGGCTTGTTGGCTATTACAATGATGTTAATAATAAATTAAATCCGACCATTTCGTCATTATTAACATTATCTTTTTCAAACAAATTTTACTTTAAATCATTCTCCTGTAAAGTTTACTCAATATCGCTTAGATCATTTTGCCTTTCAAGTCTCGATTTTACAAAAGGTTGCCATCTGCTTAACCGGACTTTCCTATATAAACCTGACTATCCGTCAGAAAGACGTTCTGAAATGATAATGATAGCTAAGATATAGCTACATTACAAATAACACCTAAAAAAAAAGAACATTGCTCATTTGCATACCGCCAAAGTGCGATGATCTGTAATAACTCGCCCATTTCGTAGTACGTTGCACTGCACTATAGTTTTTCATTTTCATCGCAGTGCTGCAGTTAATTTCAGTAACCTAGTTTATAACTCGAGGGAATACAGCTATCAATTATTTTGTAATACTTATATTATTTTATTTTATACAACGTTATTTTTAGTATATGCGAAACCTGAATACAGTTTGTTCAGAATCGGTGACTTTGTAAATGATTGATCTCGAGTATCGTAGTTTAAACAGAGGTGACACACAAGCGACTTTATCAACAAAGGTTTATTTAAAAATCGACTTCAAAGAAAAAAAAACTGGGCAGTGTGAGTCGGACTCCGTGCAAACTACAAATCCCGAAATGAGTCTCGAAGATTTTTTCGAATTGCAATTTTTTTTTGTGACGTACTTAGTAATTATAAATTTACTGTTTTCAGTTTTTTTCTATATCTTTTTCTATATCTATTTTATACTATTATTTATTTCTATATCTATTTTTGTGCTATAAGACCTTGCTTTGTGCCTTTCAGGATTCTCGGTCAACGGGAAGTATCCTATATATTTCGATCTTTGAGAGTATCAAAATGTATGTTTTTTTTTGCGACATAAACAGCCGTATCTTTTTTATTCGTTAACTTAGAAGTTTGATTTTTTCACAGCTTGAAGGGACCACAGACCTGAGTATATAGTTTTAATTTGAACTCAATACCTTCACGCGATCCCAAGATAAAGGGTCTTGACAGACGGACAGACTGACTGACAGACGTACGGACGGGCGGACAGACAGCGAAGTCTTAGTAATAGGGGTTATTTTTAGGGGTACGTTTTTACCCTTTGGATACGGAATGGAAACCTAAAAATGAAAAGCTGTTCGTTAGTCTCGCTAAAATGAGTTTTAGCGAGACTTAGTCAAATTGGTCGTCCTTATTGAGATAAGGACGACCAATTTGACTAATTTTAGTCTTGAAATAATCGTGATAGTCCACGGTGCGAAAAAATTACGAAAACATTCCGAATACGACGCTATTTCCAATTGAAATGTCATTTTATAATGAATTATACTGACCCTGGTAATGCCTGTAGATGGAGTTCTCTCGGCGGATAACAACCAAGATTTTTTTATATAAGGTACCAAGATCCTCCATTACAACATTCATTGGCAGGCGGTATGAAGTTCGCCGGGTCAGCTAGTAAATATAATAAAATTGAGGCTGAGATGAGCACGCCTACTTTACCGTACCAGTGCGAAAAACAGTAAATTGCGTGCCTAAAAGCGGTAGGAATAAGAGCAAGTTTTCGAGTTAATGTATTGAAAATTATTTTTAACCGACTTATAAAAAAGGAGGAGGTTCTCAATTCGGATGTTTGTATGTTTTTTTTATGTTTGTTCGCGCATAACTTCGTCGCTTGCCAACCGATTTGAAAAATGATTTTTTTGTTGGAAAGGGTATACTTCCCAAATGGTCCCATAGTCACCAAGTTGGGATCTGATGATGGAATCTTGGCGAAATCGAGAGAACTCCTCAAATTCAATTCAATTTTTTAGTGAAGTCGGTTATTTTTTTTTATAAAAAGGGTTTTTTATATAAAATGTTAGTAGTTTATGTAGCTAGATAAATATATCTACTAACATTTTATTTAGGCCTGAACGAATACTCAATATAATCGTTTGTCTTTGTCCTCCAAGCTTCTCATAATATATGTACCTACAGGAAAATGATCATCAATCACTTAACTTCGCTTGAGTTTACTAACACAAGCCAGTTATATCTAAAAAATAAATACCTAAATAAAAAATAAAGGCCTTAGGTACTTACTTTACTTACTTAGAGCTGAAAAATAATTATACATGAGTATGAATAACTCATTTTCGGCTCTGTCGTGAGTAAAAATAGCATATTTACGCGATTTTGGAAGATCTTACTCTTTTTTTTTGGTTATTTAAAGAAACGAAAATTAGATAAGCGTTAACAAAGAATTCTAATTAAATATTTTCTTGTTGCAGTTTTCAGGATCTATACGAGGCCAACAATAGAGCCGTACAGGTAGCCAAATATTGGTCAGAAAAGTATAGTTTGAGAGCATCGACACGAAAAGAAGAAGAATTATAATTAAACCTAGCTTCTGCTAGCGGGTTCGCCCATGTGAAAGAAGGTTTCTCTTTCTTTAGACTCCCGTTTCAAGGAAAATTATGGAAAACCATAAAAGGAAACCTTAGCAAAATTTCACGCTCCTAGCCTCAATACTTTGTTATATCAGTCAAACAGTATCTCATTTTATATATAATTATGTATACATAAAGATAAACAAATATCTCAAATTGTTTTATAGTAGGAATTTCAATATAAAAACTGAAATTAATAAAAAATAAAAACGTTAAACCGAACGTGATTTTTCAGGTAACGTTTTTTAAAATGAACGTTGAAATATGTGGAAAATTGGTTGAAATTACGAGTACATTACAGTTATTAAATGCCTGCCTTTACAAAAAGTAAAGTAGTGAGTAAAAAGGGCTATGTTCACTCGCTCACTGGCTAAAGAGTCCTTCAAAGTGTGAAGTGGAATTGTGAACTCATAACTCCTTAACTTCGTATATCAGTGAGTTATTTCGAAAAATGTTTGCGAAAAAACAAGCCGTATATTTTTGTACAGTTTGTAAAATTTCCAATTTGTTTTCATCATCATCATCATTTCAGACGATAGAAGTCCACTGTTGGACATAGGCCTCCCCCATATGTCACCACAATGAACAATCCTGTGCTATCCCACATCCATCGGATTCTCGCAATCTTCACCAGACAATCGGTCCATCTTGTAGGAGGCCTTCCAACGCTGCGTCTTCTGGGACGAGGTCGCCACTCCAGAACCTTTCAGCCCCTACGGGCATCTGTTCTGCGAGCAATGTGCCCTGCCTATGCAATTTGTTTTGCATTGAGCTAAAATTGGCGTTTTGTGAATGTATTGCTTTGGTTCTATATACTCGTAATTATCGAACAATTTGCATGTGATAGTTGGGTAATTCGGCGATTTAGGGTGTATTTAAGATTCTTATTTCTGGTGTCAATGAACCTGAAATTGGATTGATTAAAACGAATAACAAATAGGTACTGTCAATATTAGTTTTTCAAAACTACCTTCGTTAACTTTTTATAAAAACTATACCGCGAACGAAGTCGCGGGGAAAGTTTTGGTTAAACATACAAAATTAGTTTAGTACGAGTAGGTATATGGGAAACCCGAAACATGTATCTGAAGAATCTATGTACAAAATTTCATAACTGTTACATGAAAAATCACAAAGTTATAAGCTTGTTATGTCAGCAAAAGTACATAGTCACCGGCCATCCAGGCGAGTGAGGGTTTGGTTTGCACTTGCACCCAGCTGTTTACTGGTGCTCGATATGATATGTGTTGCACTTAATGCCGGTGGCGAACAACTTGCAACATTTTTAAATATTTTTGGGAAAAAATATAACATGGTGTAAAAACTATTGGAATCCATTCAGTTACTGATTCTGAGCAAACTATATTCAGGTTTCATACTAAAAAAACATTTTGTATATAGTGTTACTTAGGTACATATTTATTGTACTTAACTACATAAGTTATAGAGACCAGATATGTAGGCAATTACTACATATAAATTATTGAAAGAAAGAAAGAAAGAAAGAAAAACCGTTTATTCGAACCTCACACATATTAAAAATATAAATTAAAAAATAGGTACAATAAACACAGAAGAATTTGTGCAAGGTCAAAAAGGCACCTAACTCAGCATATGTTGCGATATCTATAAAAATAAATAACGCAGCGCTGGTATTCTGTTAGGGCCCGCGGTGATGCCACGGTCATACTTACGGAGACTAAATAAAATATTTATTGGTATTTAGTTAGCAGCATGTTATACTGCAAATAGACCCGAACCTAATTACGAAAAGCCTATAATAATTATTGAAACAGAAACTTCGCTTAATTGGACGGCCGGAAACTAGAATGGACTTGGTCGATTTGTGCACAGTGTTGTGATATAACCGCGAACTGATAAGACTGATATCGAAGCTGCACTTTGATATTAATTACAACAATGGATCATGGCGAAGTCCGGAACAAAATTTTGCTGGCATATTTTTTTAGCGGATAGTGATGAAAAATATACAGACGTAAATAGATTTCCAAACATTTTTTTCTCAGAGTACCTACTATTAATAGAATCCGTGTATTATAGATATTCCAGTTTAAAGTTGATTAGCCATGAAGTCAAGCGAACAAAAAAAAAACTAAGGTATGATTATTTATTTTCGTAAAAAATCTAGTCAACTCAGTTTCCAATTATGACGATTTTTCTGCTGTCCTTAGACTGGCCATAATCTTGATTAGATAAAACAAAGTCAATTATTTCGTTAGTATATATTATGGTAACTTATACAAGTAAGTACCTACTTATATAAGTAGACACTTTTTTTGCGGTGGGCAAAAATCATCTTATGACAACCCCCGCTCTTGGGTGGAGCGGGAGATAGTGTCAGACTCTTACTGACTAAAAACCCACCCCGTTACTTCTAGCCTTCAAACCAAGGCTGGAGCTTCCTTCCGGATAACCCTGGCCCCAGTAGGGTAAGTAGACACTTAATAATTTCATCAACAATGTCCTCGCCGTTGTGCTTTGTTCTGTTGAAAATCGTTTATAGTTTCATCATGCATGTTATTTTGTGCTGCGAAATTGTTCGAAAACTTAACCCCTGCCCTTAAATTAGCCGCAAAGTGCCGTGCTGCTTTATTATTCCACGTAAATAACAAACTATGCTACCGCAAGTTCCGCGAATTCTTAGAGTACGTCCTTGTATGACACACTTATTTAATGTGATTTATTTTTGTTGTGCTTTTAAGTACAATATACACCGGTCTGCACTGTTCTTACATAATATCTATTAATATTCTAATATGGTAATACTGTAAAAAAAAAACATCTTTTTTTTAAAAGAGTAATTCATGGAGTTTCTTCCTGGTTCTTCTCCATAAGAAACGATCAATTTGGAACCGTGCACTAGCTTCTGACGTTTTATAAGTGCTCATTTGTGAGTGAGATGATGGGAAATGGAAATGGAAATGTATGAAAAAAAAAGCTATGCCAAATTGCTAGCCTAACGTTTCTATACCGGTAGTGAGCGTCGGATTTGCATAATTTAATTCCGCCAAGCCCGTTCCATCATTGGACTACCAGAAGTACTGAGATGCGCCACCTGTAGGTACACTGTGGACATCCCTCCCATACGCACAGTACATTTTGGGATACGTTCATTGCGCGTATAGCTTAACAGTGGAATTTCCTGCCGGAATCTGTTACGTCATAGCTACAACCTAAGGTTTTTTAAGTCAATAGTAAACAGGTTATTTCTAGGCTAGCGTGCTCCATCGTAACATTCCCTTTGGTGAGATAGCGGCCAAGCGCGAGCCTATCACTAACAATAAAAAGACTACGATGATCTCAACCAAATAGTAAATTAAGACTCTAGTTTTTGCCATTCGCTTTACAAGCGTGGATGATGCAACAAGTCAAATCTTCTTCGTTCTAAAGATGTGCAGCTACTGCAGAAGAATGATAAATAATATTTATTTCACGAATAGGTTTAAAAACACTTTTTACACGTGAATTTTTTTACTGGATACGGCCGGTGTTTCCTAGTTGACCTCCCTGAGAAGAAACATCGGAACAAACTATGTAACTCAGGAGTCTCTCTAAAAGTCCCAAATCAACCCATGGTTTTAGTCACCTACGGCCCCAAATCATCCCATAGTCCCAAATGAGCCCATGGTCCCAAGTCAACCTATTTGTCATATTTTCACGACATCGAAACAACGTTTTTGTCACAAATATACCTACCTATGCGGTTACTTGGTAGCATTTTCAATATTAAATTAAAATAGTGTCATAAAAAGTCAATATATTGTGCTACAAAAATTAGTGACAGAAAAGATTCGCTGCAAAACCGACTTCACACAGTCTGGTCTGCCCTACCCTTAGAGTGTAATTTAAAACCGTGTAGGCGCGGAAGTGTAGGGCGTCTTGCATGCTGAATTACTGCTTGCCGTCAAACTATTTGTTGCTTTTCGTTTATTTAATTGAAATTCATTAGGTCCATCGTTTAAAAAACATCTTGAAACAAAATTAGTTACATTAAAATTACATCAACCGATTATTATACTAACTGATCGAAAAATTAGAGTATTATTTGGGCATTATTCAGGCACGAGAGCTGCGTCATCGACAAGTATCTTGTTGTACACGAAAAATTACATTTCTCACTCTCCGAAACCAACTCCGCGTTTCGGAGATCGAGAAATGTGACCTTTGCGATACACGGTCCTTTGCACGAGTGCATCAGGATATCAGCCAAGTCTAGTAAGGAGAAGTCGTATAAGATTGTGAGGAAAACCACATCCGCGGCAGAATTCACTACGTGATGGTCAATATATATATATACGATATTATTGTATTGTATTATCCCTATAAATGTTACTCATATATAGGAATATTATTTTATTTAAAATAAAATCAGTCTGAATCGTTTCTCGCAAATGTCAACATGTTTTAAAAGCTTTGTCGCTCAGCCAACATAATCAAACGCAATGTTTGTTGACGTTGCAAGGCAAAAAAGAACGCCTAAACGCTCTGTGGGCATTCAGTAAATATACGGAATTACACTCACTAGAAAATCTCATAAAACTTGTTGGGAACACATGTTTTTAAAACCTTGTATGCTTTGAAAAAATGGCATCTACGAGTATCTGAATTTTAATTAAACGGGCAAGGATAAAAGTAGATACATTTTCTTTACTTTTTTTCTACTTATACCGTATAAAGGGCTAAAATACACACAAAGTAGAGAGAAATGAAAAAGTCTTCTTTAATAATATACACATGATATTTTTTGTATCCATAATATCTGGAAACAGATTTCATAATCATGTAAGAGCAGTTTGTATGGATAATGTATTTCAGGTACAGTAAAATAAAAGAAAATGAAAACTTTATGCTAATTACAGCTAACAATAATGATACTGATTTATATTATGGTGTCAAAAAACTTTTCCACGTCGCTATCGACTGGTAATGTGTCCAAAATGCTGGCAGCAATGCCTCGCATGACAATGTTTATTCCCTGCCCAGGCACGTCCCGCGTAGTGTCAACAATGCTTATGAAAATGGTTTATTGTAAGAAACTAAACTGAATGAAAAATCTTTAGACTTTTATTATAATAAAGCAGTGTTATTAAATATTAAAAGCTTCTTTCCTTTCTAATTATGCAAAGTAGGTTAATGGTATCATCCGTTCTAATATTGTAAACGAGCGCACAGTAGGCACCGTTCTGTGACGTTGGTTACAGCACAAATGAAATGATGACCAGAAGAAGAAGAAGTTTTTTGTCCAATAAACGGACTCATACTGGCTTCCTTTGTCGAGTTTTTTACACTGATGTTGTCAAGTAAAGCATCTGTAAATGAAGTTACTGAATAAGTTTATATTTGTATTAATAACGCGCTGAGGGCACTGTTGGGGCCAGTGCGTCAGGAATGTCTGCGTACAGTAATATTAACGGTTTTGCCGCCATTATCAGAAAAAGATGCGCTTCACTGATGGAGCGTATTTCCAACGTTTTTATAAGGATGTTTGGGATCCCTGGGACTCCCCAAAAATACAGAGGTGGTTACAGCTCCACGCTGAATTTTAACTGTTTTTAATTTGTTTTAGATTTTTTTCCATTGTTTCCTTGTAACTCTACCCACTTCTCTCGTTGATGCCTTCATCTCTCTAACCCGTTCAAATAGTAGTTAGCGTTTTTCTCTGCCAAATAATTATTCACGAAGTTTGCTTCCTCATTTGAGAAAAATTTCCATCCTCTGAGCGCAATTATCACATGTGGGAAAAAAAGGTTGCTTGGGACTAGATCTTGTGAGTAAGACGGGTGATCAAGCAGTTCAAACCGAATTTTGTAGATTTTAGCCAGGGTAACCGCTGAGATGAGAGATGGCGCGTTGTCTTGGAGAAAAAGGATCGTCTTTTTCTGCACCTCATATTGACTTACTCAAATGACTATCAAATAATAACTGCGCGTTCTAAATGGCTGAAACTTTGGCCAGTAACAGTCAAAAATTTTTTTTTACTAATATTATAAAAGCGAAAGTGAGTTTTTTTGTTACGTCTTCACGCCTAAATGGCAAAACTGATTTTGATGAAACTTCGTACACGGATGGACCATGTCTTAGAATAGGACAGAGGATACTTTTTATCCCGGGAGTATGTTCCCTTAGGATTAATTTCTGCTATCACGCGGGCGAAGACGCTGGGAGCAGCTAATAAGTATATAAAGTTTAATTTTTTCACATCTTCAAAGGACCACAGACTTGTGTTTAAGGTTTTAATTTCAATTCGATACCTCCACGTGTTCCCCAGCTAAAGGATCTAGATACCACAAATACATTGCTGTTCGTCGTCTGTCTAGACAGATGGATAATAAAGTGATCCTATAAGGGATTTCTTTTTTCCCTTTTGAAGTACGGAACCCTAAAAGTATATAAGATTTTTACATCTTTCAGGTTGATTGTAGAATAAAAATGGGGATACTTTTTATCCCGGTGAGAAGTTCCCTTGGGATACTTTTCTACTATCTTTCGAACGAGGTCGCTGGCATCAGCTATCTGACAATAATTATAGTGGTACTTTCATCTACTAAGAGATTACCACTTGATGAGTTAATCTACTGTATGATTCCTGTGTTCTGTGAGTTAATCACACTAATCTTAGCACTCACACTAATAATGACCGTATTTATTTAGATTAGATATTGTGCTAGATTTCAAGTTTATTCACCTAAAAAATTAGAATCTCCATAGAGTCTGAGATAATGACTTTATCTCAAACACACTAAATTGTACTGTAAAGGGAAGCTTTTTTAATATATATTTTTTTATAATGTAAAGGCTCACATTTGACCTCTACCAAATAAATAAATATCCTGTATTAGCGTCTATGATACTTTCTACGAGTATATCTCGAGAATATTTTCCCTTGGGATAATTTTCTAAGTTATTAAATATTCAAACATTTTAAGTGTTTTCTTAATCTTGAAAGTTACTTTATCAACATCAACTGCTTTTATGAATAAAATTAGTGTTAACTTTACGTGTGTTAATTGATTCAAGGTTGTGGTTCCAAGTCTGTTGAATTTGTTGTTGTAAAACAAATTCAGTCGAGCCAAATGGGTATGGTTGGACCAGTTTGGTAGATACTCTTGTAATCCTTCAATCCCTCTATCCAGTCTTTTAGAAATCATCTTAGAGTTAAAGTTGACTCTGATCAGCCCCCTAGCCAAGTTACAACCGTTTCGCTTGCGTGAAACGCTTCGAGTTGACCTTAGCCGCCAATTCTTTTGTTCTGACCACGTGACTGAGCATTGAGATGTTGTCATTCCCTTACATTTGAAGCTTTCTACTAGCGTTAACTGTTGCAGATTAGCAACTTGACTAGGGGAAGACCAGAGCAGTCAAATACCCTAGATGTCTTCTGTGGTTTTACCTACTCGTATTGGATATAATAGTCTATAACTTTTTTACCGATTAGGCTTAAGCACAAAACGATTTTTTTTTTAATTCACATAATTAATTTATGAGATCAACGCGTTTGAACAAAAAAAATCTAGTGCCTTATAATATTACAAGCCTTTGTCCGCAGCTTCGCCGGTGTAAATAGAATATAGCCAATCATCATCATCATCATCTTCCTGCCCTTATCCCGTTTTATTTGGGGTCGGCGCAACATGTTTTTTTCTTCCATTCTGTCCTGTCACTCGTCACGCTATCACTAACTCCCTTTTCATTCATATCACTTCTCACACCATCCATCCATCTTTTCTTTGGCCTCCCTCTCCCTCTCCATCCATCCACATGTAAATTCATAACTCTTTTAACAACATGCGTTTCATCTCTCCTCTTTACATGACCATACCAAGACAAACGATTTCCTAGATAAATAGAATATAGCCAATGTCACTCAGAAATAAAGCATTTTTCTATCGGTGAAAATTTTTCGCAATCGGACCAGTACTTTCAGAGATTACTTCTTACAAACATAAAAAAAAAAAACATGAAAATAAACATTCCTCTTTATTATGTTAGTGTGTAGATTGATAGAGATGGATAGATTGCTGATCTTGTAGCTAAGCACAATATCCCTAAGTCAGATTGTCACAATTGCGAGATTCTGACCAGCCACAACTACTAGTAAACATCACGTTATCCTTATCGATTCCTTGATCCAAACTAAAACTATGGAAGTTAATTCTATCTCATTTTTGCAGCCTCTAGAGATTTGTGTAATTAGGTACAGCAATTTATGAGTTATTTTTATTATTGACTACTCTAGTTAGTAAATAGAGTACGGAAGATATTGAATATAGAAGTTCCAATTGAAAAGAAATAGGTACCTACAGACGAACTAAGCATAGTCATAATTCGTAGAATCGCCGAACACATTGCTCGCGATACAAGGGGTCGATAGTGACGGAAGATGCTGGGCTGGCGATCGGGTACCAGAAGACGCAGCCCTGGAAGGTCTCCTACAAGATGGACCGATGACGCTTGAACACTTGGCACTTTACGACTAATTTGTTTAACAAAATTGACATAAAAATAAACAAAAGCGACCCGAATGGACTCTTTTGTGGTTTGACTCAAATAACTCGATTAACATTATTTTTACACACAGCACAGGCACAGGTATATATATTTTATTTACCATGATTCGTGCGTCACCTGGGGGGGGGGGGGGGGAGTTGAAAACTAGCGTTTGGTTTCTGAGGCCCAGCAATTACCGAGATAGCAACCTTTTCAGTTCAGGATCACTCAGCGCAACTGTACAACACTGCTTCTTTTTATTATATTGTGTTGTTGCCTTTGTATTTCCTTTTTCCATCAAATTCTATCTCTTCTATAGGTCGTAGTGATGAAGGTGACACTGCAAGGTTGTTCTCTAGAAAAAAGTATAAAGGTACTCACCCATCAGAGTCAGGATTATGGAGGTCGATACGTAGGCGAGCAGGATGATTCCCAGGCTGTTGACAATCGCCAGGGGGATGGAACGTTTGGGGTTGTTAGCTTCCTCGCCGGTGGTGGCAATGATGTCGAAGCCAATAAAGGCGTAGAAGCAGGTGGCTGCTCCACTGAACACCTGGGTGGCAATTAAATAAATATATTAGTTTACGATAATAATATTCTTTATTACGAGCTACGAGACTCATCATAAACGCAATCAATACGCATTTCCGCAAACATCCCTGATACGCTACAGAAGCGAGGCAGTCCCATCAACACCCTGAACGTACTATTATACTGCACGCAAAGAGTACTGTACGATTTTGCGGCCTCGCTACGAAACACGGCGCCATCCCTTCGAAATGGGGGTCCAAATTTTGTAAGGAGAAACCATTTTTACGCGGGTGAGGCCACTGCCAAGAATCTAGTTATTTTATATAAATGATGTCGTTGGATTTAACGCCTAGTTTTTTGGAAATAAATTGCCTTCACGTCAAAAATTAAGCAATCCAAAGCAAAAAAAAGCAAAAGTCGATTTTTGATTAATTCATAGCAGCTTACACGCATGCGCCAATACTTTAATCAAATTATTTTACAATAATTTTCTTAAACCAGTAATTTAATTAACAAAATAAGATAAGAGTGTTTATTTGTTTTGATCATGTCATGAAGCCATACAATAAAATTAATTAAATAAAAGTTCAAAGTAATAACTGTTTTTTTTTTGCAAATATCATTTAAAAAATCCTCTCAAAATAAACCCTTATAAGTCAACCGTAAAAGGTCAATTTGGATTAATTCACTGTGTACCCGACGGCCATAAAAAAAAAACAATAAGTTCGTTTTGAAAAAGGAAGAGTTTTGAATTTTCCTTTGAAATGAGTCAAGCGCCCTCGCTTACAGATTTATTTAGTGAGAATTAGAGGATTTGTTCATTTTAAATGCTTTAATAGCTTTTGTTGTGAAAACAGTTAAGTTCACTTAAAATTTTTATTGTGTGGACCAATCCGCACTGGGCCCGCGTGGTGGATTACGGCTACGGCCATTCCCTCTCCTAGAGAGGAGGCCTGAGTCCCAACAGTGGGACATTATAACGCCGAATATGCTATTGTGTGGTCGTTGTGCAAAAATATTGTAGGCTAACTTTTGTAAGCGGCTACGCCTTTGTGAATGCTTTCTCGTTATAATCTTAGGAACCCCATTTCATCCCACTAGGGGATGAATTTTGGAAAATCCATTCTTATTCTTTTGTACATCAAAAAAGTAACTTCTGTTCTAAATTTCAAGAGTTTGGGCTGGGCGTTGAGAGTCAGTGAGTGGGGTCCGGACTTTGCTTTTTAAACATGTTCCGACCACAGTAGAGGCAAGATGGGCATCAATTAAAAGAGTTTATTAAGAAAAACAACAGTAAAAGAACTTCATAAAAGAACTTCAAAATATATCCAATTTGGCAGACAATTTTTTTTTAAAGTTTGTTTCTTAGAAGGTTTTTTATGTGTGTGAAATGCCCAGTCTTAACGTAAAAGGCTAACAGTTCCACGCATCCTTAGGGAGGACTAAAATATGAAAAGAGATACCTTACAGACCTGTTCAGATACAATACCTAACACAACAAAATAAAAAATGGCCAGAACCCTTTGAGAGTCATGTTAAAAGCCATTTTCATTACCTAATCTTCCATTTGCGATTTCCCATGGTTGAAAAGTCAAAGTTGGAACTGGAACTCGTCCGACATCATTGTGGGAAGCGGTCGCCAGTTGCAATCGAGATAAAAACCTTCAGCTACATTCAATCTTCCGCCTCGCTGTCTTTGGAGTGGCCGAGATTGGAAGCGAATACAACTTTGATCCAGTTCGCTCTCGTTGAAATCGGGGTGAACTCCTAACCGAATTAAATGCAGCTGTGTGCATGTTTCTTGACGTCGAATATCAGCTTCAAACATTGATGAAATGTTTTCAGAATATAAGACATCTATTCTATGTACAAACTAATGATTGGAGCTTGTGTATTGAAAGATATACTTTCGTTTATGCAAGTTGTAATGAAATGTTTGCACGCAAGTTTTACCTGCATTATACTGCTATTTTATTAATATCTGCCATGGCACCTGCTGACGCCGTTAACATTTTAGTACCATATGTACACGTGGCGTTTATTAGTTTCCTAGGATCCCACGTAACATGCCATCCGAGTAATTGCCGATTATAAACGTCTAAAGTTAATTGTGTAAAATGCGGAATAATCGAGGACGTACAACGTATTCTGGTGAGCGGGGCGAACGCCTCAGGAGAAATATAATTAGCACTCTAAATAAGTTAGATATAGGTATTATCATCAACATATTAGCAAAACCTTATTCAGACGAGGCACGAGTCTTGTATTAAATTTATCACAACCACTTAAAACAAACTATAACACAAAATTTGGCTACGATGGAGCGACATAGTCTAAATTGAGACAAAGCTCCTTAAAAAAGATTTAAAAAAAAACACGTCTAAAGTAAAATGCACAAGTAGATTAAATTTAGCCTAAATATTTTGATCTTAAATCCGATAGAAGAAATCTCTTCCTTCGCTAGATAATGCGTTTATTAAGACATTGGTCATAGTTTGCCGTTGTAGCTAAATTTGGTGCCAATTATGTTAAACAATAAAGTTTGTTGTTACATTTTTGACATCAATTACACCTCATTTTGTTATTTCGGAAAGTCGAGCATCAGTTGAAAGAATGTGCCCCAAGGAACTGAATAACTATAGATTTCCTCCTTTTTTTTTTATGCAAATAGGAGGGTTGCCTCGCATAAAGAGGTGAGTAAATGGCCATAATTTACCCTCATCTGATGTTTAATAAATTTTTAATGCTAATTAGTGTTTTTAGTCTAATAGGAGCTATTAGTAACGATAGAACTCAATTTGGAAGTATTTAGATAAGGTCGAAAATATCAAAATGTATGCGATCTTAGACAAATTTTATTGTTTAAAATCATTGGCACCAGGTTTGGCTAGGCAACCTATTTGGATTGTCTTAATTAACGCATTATCTAGCACGTAATATCGAATAACAGATGAGGGAAGAGATTACTTCAACGGATCACGTACTATTTGATATAAAACCGAAGCCTTGACTGCCTGCAAAATATATTCTGTCTGACTAAATATTGAACCTTCTTTTCGTCGGCGTCACATCCTCGATAACGATCGAAAAGGGCGCCTGAACATGTCAATGTCTCTGTAATTACATTCTTGCTTTGTCTCCTTAGAGCGTCGAGTTCGAGAAGAAAATTGAATTGAAAAAAAATGTGAATCAAATTGAAGAATGTAATGTGTTGACTGGCGTGAAATCCAATATTTTAGCTTATGTAAAATTATCTTAAGGCAATAATATGAATTATTCGAAGTTGATATACATAACTCAAAATACTTCTTATTTCGGGAGTATACTTCCTTGGGATAATTTCCTAAAATCACGCGAACAATAACAGTAACAGCAACTAGTTAATAAATAGTTACATACAGTATGTGTATACTTACTCCACTCCATCCGAAAGGCAAAAATCCTTTATGTTCGGTCCAATTATCGACGTCGATGTAGAACAAGCCCGCCGTCATGATGAATACCCAAATGCTGAGGTTGATACAATTCAGCAAGTTGTTGAAGAACAGGGATTTCCTCACGCCGGCGACGAGCACCATCGTCATGCACAGAGTTATCGCACAAGCCAATACATCAGGGGGTTTACCTGTTGAAGATGAAAAAAATTGGTTAATAACATTTTATAAGCTTTTTCTAAGTAGCCTAGCTACGTGTCTTTGGCATAACTGACATACGTGAAGGCAAACATCGTGGGGAATATTGGATTTTTGATTACTTTCAATCTGAAATTGACAACCAGCTTTGCGTAATACCTAGGTTAAGAAGGTCCTTTTCCATTCGCCTATCATAAACATCGAAAATGGTTTAAAAGCTTGTTACTTCATTTAATGCAATCCAACGCGATGTTTGACTAAAAGGCAACGCAAAAAAAAGAGAGATAACGCCTGAAAACTATGTTAGTATTCGGTGATTCCGAGATTTACTTGAAAATTTCACAAAACTTACTCCAGGATATAGCTGTTTTTTTAAACCCTTAAAAGTTTTTGGAAAAAGTTGTCGTCATTTAGAATCTCAATAACATTTGCAAGGCTTCTATAGTTTTACTTTTTTGACTTTTTTAATTTCTATGCAAATTATGAAGTGTGAAAGTTCATACAAAATAGGAGATTTTCAGAGGTTTTTACTGGATTAGTTTTACACAAATTTAGAAATTGTTTTCTATAGAAACCTAGATAATAACCACAAGATACTGTGTTTACAAAACATTTAATGAAAAATGTGTAATAACGTCATAATCAGTTATGAGTGGTTGTATGAAAAACAGTGAAAATTTGTGTCGTGATGCACCACCTTAAGAGTACATACTTCATCAATGAGTAGAGGAATTAAGTGGGATACTAATGGTGTTACTAATGCCGGTGTGTCTAGCTTTTTCTAGATAAGCGATGATATGATCGACGATGGAACATGCTTGCCTAGAAGTAACCTATTTACTCTTGAAAACCCCCAGCCTTGTTTGAGAGTTCGACTTAGTAACTGTATGCAGAATAAATGGGTTCCCAAAATATTACTTATTTCGACTGTGTTTTTTTAAAGGTGGAAATCATTTAATGATATATCCCGCCCTTGAGCAAAACGGGAGAGCATGTCAGACTTTTAGTGACTAAAACCATGCCTGTGTCCTTCACCCTTGCATTCAAAGACTACAGGTTTCAGAAATTTTGGAGTTTTGGATACAAGTTACTTTTTGCGATAGTCATTAAAAAAAAGACTCTACTGTCCAATGGAGCGGTTGAGTTGAGTATATTATTTAGGCACAGAGACGCCTAGAAATCGTAATTATTAGACAAACTTTAAATTAAATTTACCAAAGTGCGAACTACCACTTACAAAAGTTAGGTGCGAAACCGCACTCCGGGATTCAGTAATACAATTAATTGCAGTTGTAAGCCACCAGTCACCGCCAGTGCAGTGCTCGTGCAAATTGATTTACATTTTACAAAAGCTTAATCCATTACGCAGTGGTCTGAACCAGTGTTAAGTTAATCTGATATCAATCATGCTTATTGGTTTAACTTATTAAAAACATCCAATCATTTTAACAGCATCCATTGAATCCACTTTTAATAAAATTGAGCTTATTTATTTATTACTAGCTTTTACCCTCGGCTTCGCCCGCGTTTTTTAATTTACTTTAATTTAAAAATATTCGAATTAAAAAAAATAGCCTATGTCCGTCTACAGGGTCCAAACTATTTCTGTACCAAAATTCATCAAAATCGGTTTTGCCATTTAGGCGTGAAGACGTAAAAGTAGATTATTAAGAAAACATGGGTATTTATATAAATAAAATAAACATAAATATATAGGTACATATATAATATATTAATATAAAGTAAAAGAAACTTATGTCAGTATTCTTTTGTCTGATAATACTGAATGAAAAGTAAAAAACGAACTAAATATTCAAATGTCTGGTTTTAAGCAGTGACTAGAGAGTACTAGCATAACAAATTTATTTTAAAACAAACGAGAAAGTTCCGAGAACGTAAAATCGCAAAGTTGAATACACATCGAATCGATGTTGATTTTAGAATATTGATTTAATGATGAATTAATGAATGAATGTTGATTTTTGAAAGAATGAGTTACTGAGTTACTGTGGACCGTATCGTTCTAGAACGCAAAGTGCGATTGGAGGGACACGAGGAGGAGGATTTTAGGAAGTAAAAGTCTGACACTTCTCCTGATTCCTCTTTGTATGGGTGTGCATTATTGTAGTTACATGATGTATATTATATGAAAAAAAAAAATCATAAGATCAACTGCAAAAATCCAGATTAATTTCATCCTACAAATGATTGTAACATGTTATATGTTGATTCACCTTAAAAAAATATTCGGTCAATTTAACCTGTTTAATATTGCTTACGCCTCGATCGTATCTGAAAAAATACATGGAAGATACCTACTTATTTACTTTTATTATTTTGGGGATATTTTAAAAGAAAGTGTTTATTTATATATTTATTTTTATAATTTATGTTCGAAGATGTTGAGAGAGGCCTTTGCCCAGCATTGGGACAGTATAGGCTAATAAAAAAAAAATGTATACAACTATACATCGAAAAAAGATACATCTTTATAAAAATTGTGTTTCTTTCTTTTGATTCCGCACGATTTGTTCATTTAGTGAGTGTCTACAAAGTATTTAGTTATAAGGAAAGAAATTAACATACCTAACTACTGACATCTTTTGGTTTCAGAAACCTTTCTGTATATCTAAGATGTATTCATTACTGTACATCCTAAATATAGAACAAGTTTTTAATGAAAATATTTTTTTCACCGCAAGCACATTAATTTTATAGTACCGTGCAATAATATTATAATAAATACTCGTCAAAACGAATCCTACGAGCCCAAACTCGATGGAGTTGTGTCGTTTAACTACTAAGTTCCTATACCTAAGCCACCTTCCGGTTCCATCGTCAGATCAGCTCCATGTAGCAATAATCTTGCATTTTCATCTGATTTACACATGCATGCAAAATTTCAGCTCAATCGGTAACCGAGAAGTGGATCAAATTTAATTTGCAAGATTTGATTACAGACAAACATCGGGACAGATGAAACTAAATAGAAGCTTGTAGAAAGGTTACAAAAATAAATAATGAGAGATCTTTTAAGAAAATCTGACCTTATAAATAATTGAGAGAAGTGCTTGAATAAAAAAAGATATCCCTGATACAGTTCCAGTTCATCGCGAAAGGCAACAGCGTGTAAATAACTTATGAACGTACCACCTTTTTTAGAGAACAGGCTGCGAACTACAAAGTAAGGACTGGTACAGACATATCAAAGCACAGCTGATACAGTTTGCAAAGTCCTTTCCTGTCTCTAAAGCGATTACAAACAAAGTCACACAGACTCTCGACGCTTTTATCGTGACCACTCGGCTTATATTGACTGTATTAGAACTATGTTACCCTGTATACGTGTGAGAGTCCTGTCGTTTGTGGTTGCAGGGTGTCAAAAGGATTAATTTAGCATTTTAATACTACTATTTGAGAGCCAGTCGATGAATGTCATTGCATCGTGTGTGTAAGTCCTCTCCATTGATCATTTGCATTGGAGACTTTTGGTTCACAACAAGCTTTGATGAAAATTTGTGTGGGTAGCTTTAGAAACGTGTCCTATTCAACCCTAGTTCAACTCAAAAGGCTTAATGAAAATACCTGCATCACACTATAAATTCTATTTGAAATATCGTTAGAGACGACACTGTATTTCCATATTAGTTGCTACTAATACAGTTTCAATGGAAGCCTCACAAACAGGATCCTTATAATTGATTCAGACGTTAATTCTTTGGCGCCCTCGCGTCGACAGATGCATCCAGGTGTACCTATCCCTCGATGTGAGGACTAAGCTTGTTTAAATTTAGCTGTATTCAGGAATATAGACGGTGGCGTCTGTGTCTAATTTAGTTAGTCATCTTACGACTACACAGAATACCTTTTAGATGCATCGGTATTCAGAAGCTCTGTTTATTAATACTATTATGGCTCAACGGTAGATCTTAATACGACGTGGGATATGCCGATGGTAAAGTACAAATAACTTTTGATTGGCTTGGCATACCTATTTCATGTTTTAATGTACCAAGTAGCTGTAAGTTTTCCGAAAATTAATAAAATAAAATAAATAAAATACGTTTTAATTGACATAGATAGAGTAACTAGCTGACTCAGTAAGTGACGTTCTGCCATATAAATTTTATCAAATAAAATTATGAGGTGGGGTAGGAGAGTAAAAAATAGCCTACAATCTATTCTCAGACCTACCAAACATAAATTAAAAAAAAATAGTTCGTATGTTAGTATGTATAGTGAATTTGCATTTTGTTTTAATATAATCTACAATTCTTTTTAAATACCTAATGGTATTTCTTTCTGAATAAGAAATATACTGCCATTCGTGATTGGATTTACAATTGTAGAGAACTGTAAAAACTGTGTTACTAATATTTCTTTTGTGAGCTTTTCGGGAGGCAATCACTGGTCGGCCATTTTGCGGTCTCAACGATCGTGTACCTTTTATTTAGTATCGTAATATTTCGTGTGCAAAATGGTGTCTAAATACTTGTTCAAAACATACAATATTTGACTTTATTTAAAAATGTATGAAATGAACCTTGCGAGACCAGAGGGCAGGCTAGTACGTAAATTTTTAGTTGGTTGTTACTTCTAGACTAATTATAAAATCTAACTTCATCAGTTTTATTTTGTATATTTCTTTTTGCAAGGAAATAAACATGACTTCTCAGGCGCGTCGCCCATAGTCTGCAAGAAACAGGATCCTTCGACATCCTTACATGCAAGCGCACACTGTCAGGAAACTATGTCTTGGCATATTATGTAGGGATGCCGATAATGGGCGCAGGATCTTAGGTAAGTAACGTTAGTATAGTATAGTGTTATTTTCGCAAAATACTCACAAAAGCTGAATTTTTAAACATACGAGTGTACCTATTTAGGTTCAAATACGTTTCGAGTTGGGGTATTTAAATGTAAAGCAAACAATAACAATGCCTTTGGGCAATTGGCAATCCTGCCTTTAAACGTTTTATGGGGCTACGTTTCTGGTGACACAGCGCTGTTGAAGTTTTTAGGTCAGTTGGTTTGAGGGGTGGACGCTGCGAGTTGAAAAGTCGAATGTGGCCGATTACACCGCCGGCAGTTGGAAATGACTCAGGGGAAAAACTGTTACACATTTTATGTAGGTGGCGAGAGAAGATTTAAAATATAATAAAGGGCGTAAATGAAAAACATTCTGAACTTTATAAATAAATCTTGGAAATTCTCGGTATTTTCTTTCTATAATATGAATGTATTTATATTTATACACTTGAACTTTTCTGACGAATTACGTTGGCCTTGGTTTGAGTTTTTAGGGGGCACGGTAGCGAGGCAAGCGAAAAAGTGACACGGCCGTAACATTATTTTCTTGAAATAGTTCAGGCCATTTTCGATCCCCTGTAGCTTTGTTGTGTATAAAACTAGAAGCCTGTATTTTCAGTAACCAAGCAAGCATTGTATAAACACGGTATTTAAAAAAATCATTCAATTTGAATAGTAGTTTAAAAATTATAACTGGTCAATGTTTCTTAATTTTGTCAAGCGCTGACTGACCGACCATCAAAAGTCTAAGGCAAAACTAAAACATTTTGCAATTTCGGTACAGTTTTCTACATATACTAACTGCATAAATAAGTTACATTTACAGTGAATGAATTATTGTTCCTGTATTTTTATAATATAAAAGAATCTACAAAAAGAAATGAGATGCCATCAATCTATTATAATTAAACATAACTAGTAAAAAGACCGAGGCTTGCAACTCAGTTCTTCTACCGTAAAAGTTGTGAGATCCATGTAATACCAAGTCGGCTAATTTATTCAGTCCGTGACTCCGCACTTAAGAGATCTTGATGACCTCAATTGACTTGGCAGGACAGGACTTCGTTTGTACCTATAATATATAATAATATAACAACTTATTATGATTCCTAAATCATAAACAAAATCAATTCCAAACGTAAAAAGACAAATAAATGTTTTTACAATTCCATTTACAACTAGAAAATACTGTATGTCACCCTGCAATTCCGCTTACAATGAAAACCCACACACGGTTAGCCTCGCAAGCCCTAGGCATGATGGTGCTCAACTCAAGCACTCGCCACACGTCACAAATGTTTGCGATACGTTCAACAAACAATTGACATTTGCGTTGGCTATAACAAGTTGGACCTTTTGGATATTACCTTCATGAGTTTAAGTTTGTGAAACAGTGAGCGTGGGTGTGGGTTGGCTTGCATTAAATATATCGTCCTTCAAAGTTTCTTGTTTACCACTTGGTGGCCGAGAGAGTATGGCGTCGCTCTAGCGTCGCCTTCAGTATGCTCGAGTATTTAGTGGTAAAATATTTGCATGTGGGAAATCTCATTACGGAAAACGGTTACCAGGGAAATAATCATTTACGTTTCGATTTGATTTCTTAATGGTTTAGCGGTTGTTTTTTTATTTGTTTAGTTAAAATAATAGAGTTTCTTCATGAGCAAGCATGACGTACGTGGTTTTCGATCACGTGAACAAAAAGGAAAAGAGAAAAAGCTTTTAATAAAATCTTTTTTTTCATAGTAAACTTTTATAGCTCAGTAGGTATACCTATATAATTAATACTCGTCAAGACAAATTATACGAGAGAAGGCAGGTAATAATATATATACAACCTACAACTTGTAAGTCGGGGCTGTTAACAGTCAGCCACCACTGCTCTCGGTACGTACAAATATATTTAAAATAGGTTCTGGTTTACAGTTGCGCCACATTTGAATGAAAATAACCATTTATTTTATTGCCATTCGTGAAATTCCGTGCATCATCAAATTCCGTTCACATGTGGTTAATTTATTGTGGTTGTAGTTTTGCCTCAACACTGATCTATATGGGTAAACCGTTGTGTGTGTGTTATACAGCGGTGGGCTCTACTATATATACTACTGGACGGGCTGCTAATAGACAGCAAATTTTTTGTGCCTATTTGAAGCGCCACCTGCGAGCGTCCAGAGAACTAATTTTGACATATAATACAAATGGCTGCAGAGAAGTGTACAGTACTCTGAAGTATTTTTGCATTTTGAATCGTTCAAATTCCTTGTTTGCTTGCTTCACGAATCATATAAAACCTAAAAATAATAGCAATATTAAAAAAAAATCCGACGCATAAAATCATCTTGGGTTTAATGCTGTTGACACTCGCCAACCATCGCTACGGCCGACAGCGCCAAAATGGAATATCAAATGGGTTTGATATTTCTCCATTTTGGCGCTGTCGGCCATCGGAACTGGACGGGCAGCCGTCAGTTCTTTGATGCCCGCATAAAAGCACTTTGACGGCTACCAGCCCAGTGTGGTAATAACAGAGGAGAGGTTGTGGGGTATAGGGATGAATGCGTAAAACTATACCGCAATAGTACATTTTGATACAAGTGCAAAAAATTTACCACGACATAAACAACGTGTAACGTAATAAATGCACACCGCAAAAGTAGATAATTTTTTATTTTAAATTAATCAACAATACCAATATCATTGATCAGTCTTGATGGCGTGTTTGTGTGTTTAAGCTTAGTAACCAATAGGTCTACCTAATCTCTACCAACAAAGTGCATTGATTCCCACATTATTTGCCTACAATAAAAGGATACTTAACTAATTTCTTAAAAACACATATACTATGATTGTAACTTAATTTTCTGATTGGGATAAATGCACACCCAGTGCATAATTCTAGTTAAAAAAAAAAATAGAGAGATATTATTTTCTCGCAGTTTTTTTTTAAATTCTTTTTCACGTGTATTCCACGTAAGTTACATTCCTTCAAGTAAGTTTTAGTTTTAGTATATCGGTATTAAGCTCGCTGCTGCACTGGATGGATGGAAATTGAGTTTAAATTACAATTTCTGTTTGCGAGGTTTATGTAACATTATGGAAAATGTCGTTCAAGATGGCGCTAGCACCGAGTATGGTGTACCGCAAAACCGCAAGGCCTGTGTGTCGTTGTAGGTGACCGCGAAGGGTATTCGACTTGCGTGGCTTATATGGCTTATATATAAAAGATAAAATCTATAGATGACACTTACTTCCATGTCATAAAATATATTCCCAGTCCGTGTCACTCTATCTGTATGAACGACTTAGACTCAAAAAATACCGATCGGGTTTTCATGCTGTTTTCACCACCGGGCCCTTATACAGGCCACGATCCAAAGCAAGGAGTGGCAGGCGGTCGCCGAGATTCTGATCCCGATTTCTGGCCACCCTAAGCGTGGGCTTGTGGATAGCGAGTAATGGATAGCTCGTCCGGTAACCGTCTGGACCAAGCCCGGCGCGTGATGTTCCACGCGCGCCTCACGGATATGTCGGCAAGAGTAGAGGCCTGCTGGGACCTTGGGTGATGAGAAAGAGCAGAGTTCCTATGCCCACCTTTCAGTTCCATCATCAAATCAGCTCTATGTCATAATAATTTTGCATTGTCATCTGATTTACACATATATGCAAAACTTCAGCTGAATCGGTAACCGGTAAGTGGAACAAAGTTGAAACTAAATAAAAGCTTGTAAAAATAATGATGTAACTGCGCGAAGGCAAGATTGTAGTGGTAACAGCAATCCCGACTTACGAGGATTTAAATCCGGCTGGGATTATTACTTTGTGTAATTTATTTTACCACTACTGCTCTTAAAACGGTAAAGGTGAATATCGTGAGGAAATCGGCATGTCTTAGACGCAAAAGTTTGTAGACATGTGACATCTATGGCGTGTTGGATTGCGGCCTATTTCCTCTCCTGGAGCAATGTTCCCACTGCTGGGCCCCCAGCAGTGGAGACATTGCGAGGTTTATGTAACATTAAAAGGCTGATTATGCTATTAATATTATACCTACAGTTGGAACATGGTAATTCTGATTATGCTATGCAAAAGCATAAAGTTTTATTAGTCACTCGTCGAGTACGAATCCGAGTTACAAAGCCTGTAGGAAAACCTAATTGTTCATCTGTATAGTCACAAAGAAAACGAAGCTTTTTTCCTTTTACCGAATAAAACTCATATTATTATTTAAACGGATGTTTCAAATTGCTTTTGCACAGTCGTAGAACGGCCTTCGGGTGTAAAAAGTCGGAACAGTTAACTTGTGTCTTTGTCATGGCTCGTAATATTTTATTACTTTTGTAGAGCTGGTTTATTGCTCCGCTGTGCAGTTGATTATTGTTTCATTCGGAATTCAATACAAGTGGGCAATTTTATAATGTTACGGGAAAATGGATACAGATTTCTTTTTATCTGGAAGGTAGTGATTTGTATTTGATTTATTTATCTAAACTTCATGTACATTAGTGGTAAATAGACGGATTTAATGAAACAAGGAATTTTCTACCAGTCAACCTTTTCGATTTTTTTCACATGAAAAGTTCTTTCCTCAAATTTAAGAATTTGTAGTAGTTTTTTTTTAAATTGATATAAACTATAGCTTGACTGCGATCCGAAGCTGTGATGCAATCTGTGATTAAGTATTAATTTGCAGACTTAAAAAAAATTTGCTTCTCAATTTGGTTGTATTTTCTTTTTGTTTTTTAAACAGCCACAGAAACTTCGTAATAAAACATTGCCTCCACTCTCGGCTAATTCACACTGACGAGAATGTATCTAGTCTAACTTTAAGGGGCCAACACAATGATCCGATGACGAAACTTGAACTTTAAAAAATACGTGGTAGGAATAGAAAGAAAGAAAAAAGAAAAACAGTTTATTTACGTGAAAAAGACGCAATGTTAAAACTAGCTAACAAACATAATATTAAAACTTGAAATTCATAGGAAAAATATGCATCACATCCGCACAAAACGGAAACTAGAAACAAAAAAAAAAAAAAACTCCAAGCCATGTTCTGGTTTATTAGTTTTTTTTTTCCACAACTACCACACAAATTAAAAATATATATAAATGAAATGCACTGCACTAGCTTATGAAATGATGTATGTGTGTCATCCCTGAATAAATTAACTGACTTAGTATTACATAAATCTCGCAATTTTTTACGGTAGAACTTTGTAGCAAACCTTGGTTTTTTTTTTACTATTTATGCTTTTGATGGCTTTTTTAATAGTCTCCTTTTTCTCCTCTCACGTAAAAAGAAAAACCTCGAAACATCAAAAGTTAGTACGATGTTTTTACACTCGTATGGCTCAATTTTGTACCAGTGTTTTTTTTTTCTTTTTAACGCAATTTTCGTAAGTCGGTAGCAGCCCTCGTACACGCGAGGAGACACATTATTCGCGTGTGCCGATATAAATAAAAAAATCTAAGGTCACGATTAGCAATTTAAGTATTTGTAATATAAGATTTTAAATATTAATTATTAAATTTGGGTGTGTTGTAGTATTTTTCAACTAGATTTTAATGAAAATCATTTTTTCATAGCAAGCTTTTATAGCTCGGTATACCTATAATTAATACTCGTCAAGACGAATCGAACGAGCCCAAACTCAATGGGGTTGTGTTGTTTAACTACCAAGTTCCTATAGCCACCTTCCGGTTCCATCACCAGTTCAGCTCCATGTCATAATAATTTTGCATTGTCATCTGATTAACACATGCATGCATAATTTCAGCTAAATCGGTAACCGCGAGGAAGTGTGTCAATTTAAATTTGTAAGATTTGATGACAGACAAACATCGGGATAGGTGAAACTAAATAAAAGCTTGTAATTAAAAGTACCTTGTGTTATAAAAAAAATAGTTTAATAAGAATAGTTTAATATCTCTGACCCAGCCACGTACCTAACATTTCATAACAAACGGGAATATCATTCGTTCAGGTCCGTCCTGCATTCAAAGAATGCGCATTCAATAAACACTTAACCTGGATATGTCTAGAATCTTAGTTATGTAGGACGTCCATTCTTCTCTAGCTGAACGTCAGAGAAGAACATGACATTCTACATAGCTGCGTTGAATATACACCAATAATTTTTAATTATTATAAAACTTATTTGATTAAAGTCTCAATAAATAATATTCATAAACAACAAAGTTATTAGGTTTATATCCCAAAATATCACTCAATTTATGGAAATATTTTACAAAATTTTGATTATGAAAGAATAAATGACGATGGAAATGGAAAAAACAGTGCGCGTAGTCTTTATTTTCTATTTGTAATTGTCATGAATGATTGATTATATTATGAACTAGCTGTCCCCCGTGGTTTCACCCGCGTCATTGGTTGCTGCTCCGCTCCCGTGGGTTGTAGCGTTATGTTGCATAGCATACAACCTTTCTCGAGCAATAGGTTATCAATACAAATAATGTTTAATTCGAACCAGCAATTCCTGAGAATTGCTTGTTTTATTTAAGAGTACGGCTCGTACGAACGAGTCGTGCGTGAAATGCACGCGCGCCGATGCCATTCGCCAAGTCTGCACACTCCATTACAGATGAACCCAGCGGTTGTATCACTTAGCCACTCATTCTCCCACACACGTATGCTATACATGTTGACCGAGGTCCCACTCGCATTAAGTGCACTTAGTTCGGCGATGGAGTGACGTCACATCATATTATAGCAGATTATGAGAGGGGCTTTATTTACACAAAGGATGTCGTCGTTTCTCTGACCCTGATCTTTGTAACTTTCTTCACGTTTGCTTTATTTTCGCACCTTTTGTTCTGTATCGTACTAGCACTTTACCAGTGATTTTACTTACGTGGACGTTTTCATAAAAACTTAACATGGCTTGATTCCGTCATCTCAATTCTACCATCGGACAACCCGACGTACGATGGGTATCCGCCCATACATTGTTGAAACCTCTACGGTTACCTCTAAGGTAAGGCGGATTAACCAATCTGCCTAACGATAAACTAACCAGTTTGAATAATTTCTACGTATATCCAAAATACGCACAGACCGATCGTTGTGACGATGCTTGAAGGAGGCCTATGTCCAACAGTGGACGTTTTTCAGCTGATATGATGATGATGATAATGATATCCAAAACTAATTAAAAAAAGCTTTGTTTGAATAGACGACCGACAGTCACGTTGGGCGTTGGTACGCCCCGCTAAAGGTGACAGACAAACTAATTATCGCACAGTAATATCCGCTTAGCGGTGCCACTGTGTTTGTTCGTTGGACGTTATTAAACTTATTGAACCGATCAAAATGCAGATTCACAACAAAGGGTGGCATGGTCCTTTGCAGAGAACCTGCATGTTCTGGTTGAAACAAATTGCAGTGAGTAAACTTCCGTTTTGCTTGCCTCAAAGAGAGGGTGGTAAAGGTTTATTTGTCACAGGAAGGCGTGCCACGTCATGATATCAATTAATAATATAAACTATTTCATCTTCCTGCCCGTATTCCATATTATTTGTGGTCAGCGCAACACGCCATTTCTTCCATTCTGCCCTGTCACCCGCCACACTATCATTAGCTCCCTTTTCTTTTATATCACTTCTTACACAATCCATCCATCTTTTCTTTGGCCTCCCTCTCTCTCTCCATCCATCTACGTGTATACTCAGAACTCTTATAGTAACATGCTTTTTATCCCTCCTCTTCACATGCCCATACCAACACAAACGATTTCCTTTCAACTTTTTAGTCACTGGCGCCACTTTTAAATTTTTCTCTAATATACTGATTTCTCATTTTATCCTTTCTCGTCACTCCACACATGCCTCTCAATATCCCATCCCATCAATTAATAATCAACTACCTATAAAGTTGAAAGATTGTTGGGTTTATTTTGTTTTTATTTCTTTTTAGGGTTTCGTAGCTAAATCTTTAAAAACTTAACCCATATAGGATCACTTGGTTTTCGCTTAGGTTAGTGACATAATCTTACTTCTAAATCAAAACCAATCTAAAGATAAGGTTTATGATCCGTTTCATCATCATCATCATCATCATTTCAGCCGAAAGACGTCCACTGTTGGACATAGGCCTCCCCCAAGTGCCGCTACAATGATCCGTTTATGGCACATATTTTGACATTCACAAGAAAATGAAAATTTACAGGGTTAACATAATAAAATAATTACTTTTTGCTATTAAAACTATTTGCTTTAAAAATCCAACTAATAACATTGGTTTTTCTGGCAGAAACTAGTTCTAGTATCGAGTATATCACTTGGCTAACGCACGAGATGCATGTGGCAAAAATTTAGTTTTTTCAATTTAATGCGAACTGATGTAGAAAACGATAAAAAAGTATCGTCCCTGAATTTACATAAATATGTTTGTACAATAATAAAGTGTATCTTTGAAAGTTTTTTGATCTGCAATCAAAGAGGATAAATCCGAAGTATTCTAAGAATTATGAGGCTCTGGTCAAAGCAAAGGTTAAAAGGGTATTAAATAACTTAAGCTTGTATTTAAAAAATGTTCTTTATATAAAAAAAGAACTTTGACGTAAGTAACACAATTTTCGATAATATTATCTTTGTTCAACAATGTCTTCTGAATAGTCGTTAGCATAGAAGTCCTACTAAAATTATAAACGCAAATGTTTGTATTTAAGGATGTTTGTTACTCTTCCATGCAAAAACTACTGAATGGATTTCGATAAAACTTGGTGCATGGGTAGACCATGTCTTGGAATAGCACAAAGAATACTTTTTATCCCGGGATATGTTTCCTTAGGATAGTTTTGTAGTATCACATAGGCGAAGCCGTTGGCAGTTGCTAGTAATAATACTAATTAGCATGGCAAACAAAGGCACACTGAAGTCAATGTATGGATAATAATATTTGGCCTAACTGTTTTTTACCTAAGAGTTTTGCCTATCTTTAGCAAACTGAAAGAGTTAATAAAAACAAAATTCATAATATTTTGTTTCACAAGGGCACATACAAAACGTTAGAAGATAGTGCACGGTTCCAATTGGTCGTTTCGTAAGAAGATGAACCGAAGAACGACGACGAACGAAACTACTTGGTTACTTTTTTAAGGAAATGGTTGTTCTTACAATATTTCCATTTTTTTAAAGATGAGAAAAAAGCAAAAGAAAAATACATTTTAAAAGAAAGATGGTGCAGTAATTAGACACAAATTACCTATAAAAAATGCTCAAAATTTAAATAACCACAATTTTAGGAACAGTGTACTTAACTGGCTCAGTAAATTAGAGTATGAACAAGTAGAAAATCTGGTAACCAGTAACACAAATAAATAAAAGGACTATACTTTGAAGACATCCACACACTCTCAAACACACCCTAATTCTTACAAACACACCATCATAATCATGAATCTATATATCATGAATAACCCTTTATTATTGTTATTTTTATTCTATTATTTTTTTTTTTGTATTCCACATCATAATCAATTTTGCTTTTTTTTTATGTGATTGTCTTATTTTTGTTATTATAATTTTTTTTTTTTTAAATTCCTAATATATGAATTGGCATTGTTTGTAAACAAATTATAATATGTGCAGGAAGGGAACTGCCTCCTGAGATACAGGTTCACTTCCTAGTTCAGGAGGCAGAACATTTATGTAAATTGTGACACTTGTTTGCAAATAAATGATTATTATTATTATACATTAGCAATATTAATGAGTTACCAAGGCGCCACATGTGCTGAAGCAGTCATTGCCAAACAAGCGTGTCTTTTATCTTGTAATATCCGTTTTTGCCTGATAAATTTTTTGCATGTTTTTGACTTGAGACTTTTTTGTAAAAAATATGATTTGCGATAAACTGTTTTAAAGTTTTAGATGATTTTGAAATTATAGTAAGCGAATTTCTATCAAAGCGCGAGCAAATTCTACGTCGAAACTCGATATCCGGGTTACTAGTATGCGCCTGACAGTAACGCTATTTTCCTGACGTCGGCAACGTCAAATAACACGGATGAATTCTGCATTTTAAGTACCCTCGTTGCAGTATCTTATCCCACTTCAAGGAATAATATTGGCTAGGGCAGTACAGTCACGAGTAATAATATCATTGTCACATTTCCAATTCATCTTAGTTATTTTTTTGTATTGTCTTCATGAATGTCTAACATTTCTTGGTTAGAGCTTGGTTACCTACAAATGTGTAGAAAAAAAACTATTGGGCTTCAAAAAATTCATCCACATTGATATCAATGGGAAAATATCGAAAAAAAGTCCAGCCCTCTGGCCACGCAAAGAGTCGACTAGCTATTTGCTGACATAACGAACCACTCGATGAGCGCTCGGACCCCATGACTCTAATGTTTCAATTCTAACGGTTCAAACATATGACTTCCGATAAGGATATTATAATTACGCCGTTACAGGTTTCCTACACCTGCAGCAGCCATCCCTGTACAGCCTACTATACTCAGAATATGAAATGTGTATATAATAATGAAAAAAAAAAACTCCCTCAAAATAGGGTTTAAGTTTTCATGAAAACATTCTTGCGAACGAAATCGCATAAAATCGTGTAGACTGGACTAGACTAGATTCTTAAAGATATAAAATCTTTTAGACTCAATATTTTCTTGTAATAATACTGTGGGTACATTGCACAACCAGATTATGTATCTATCTGGTGGTGTATCAGATTGGCTGAGTCTAGACGCCTGGATGGATAACTGGACATCTACTTATTTAAGCCGATTTTTACTTGAATGTGGCACGACAAGTATCCCAGCATATCTTGGATTTTCTTTGGTAAATTTTGTTGAATTTTTGCTAAATTTTCTCGTATTATATCATATTATTCGAATTTATATTTGTGTAAGGTATTTTTCAAATCATATATTTATAGGCTTTTTAAATTTATGACTTTGCTAACTTTTAAAGAAGGAAAATTAGAATTAATAATTGATCAATTCATGATATGGCCAAGTAAATCTGGCCACATCGTTTTAAACGTTTTAACCTTTCAGTTAAGTTTGATGATATGTCAATCGTCCCCATTTATTTAACTATCTCCAATCAGTAATTTCGCACGCGTGAAAGACAGAGCAGAGCCGTGCCCTCGCAGCGACACTCGCAGTGCCCCAGCCGCCGCCGAAATCGATCGGAATTCCGATCCCGCTTATCGGCCACCGTAGGTGCGGGCTTGCAGACGGCGAGCAATGAGTAGCTCGCTTTCCGACCTTCCGGTATCTGTCTGGACCGAGCTCAAATCGTCGACGGCGCACTGTTTTCGTGCGCCTCAAGAAGTTGTCAGTAACAGCAGAGGCTCAGCTGGGTCAAAGCCTACTGTGGCCAGGGTTAGCTCCGAAAGGTAGCTCAGCTCCGGTATAAAAGGCACGAAGGAACGGGTTGGGTTTTTTAGTCAATAAGAGTCTGACACTATCTCTCGCTTCCGCCCAAGAAGGTATATAGTCTGATATCGTTGATTAATCAACTTTGGGCAAGCGTGGTGTAGTGTCTTACTTTCTCTGTATGAAAATAGATCTTCGTCATGTTTAGGGTTCCGTATATCAAAAGGCAAACAAGGAACTCTTATTGGATAATTTTGCTGTCCGTCTGTCTGTTTGTTTATTTGTCTAAATACACTTTATTGGACACCAATATTACAATATTTATAAAAAGGAAACCATCTAGTAAAAAAAACATATAATTGCCTTATCGCACTTGGCGATCGACTGTTTGTCGGTCAGCACTGTCTGTTTATCTCGGGAGCTTGTGGGGCTATCAAGTTAAAAATAGAACAGTATACTTCCTCAAGTTTGCAGTCCCTTGAAACTGCGAAAAAATCAAGCTTCCAAGTCAACGAAAAAAGATACGGTCGTTTATTGTCGCAAAAAACGTGTATTTCGACTCTCAAGGGAATCAAAATTCATAGGGTACTTCCCGTTGACTCAGATTCCTGAAATTTGGTGTGAAGCAAGGTCTTATACCGGTATAGGAATAAATCTTAAAACAATCTATTGTTGTAAACTTTTTTTGTGATTCGAAAAAATCTTTGACACTGCATTCGGTAATTAAACTTGTAAAAAGGTAAGTTTGTACGTAACCCTCAGTGCGCGATTCCGACTCGCACTTTCCCAGTTTTTTTTTAAGAGGAAAATCATCAAATTAATTTTCCTACTCTAAGTAGAGTGAATGAAAGGTTGTGTCATAATTTTACTAACTAAAATCCACCAGTGTTCTTTCAGTTGCGTTCTGGAACGGAAAGCGCCACTGACCCTGGTAACTTCCACATCATTGCTTACCATCAGGTGAGATAGTGGTCAAACGCGAGCCTATCCAAACAAAAAAAAAAAACAACAATACCGCAACCCATATTATTCTCCAGCCATTTTTGGCTTTGAATAAGACAAAAATAAAGTAGCAAAATAGGTCCTAACTATGTACGTACGTACATACAAAGCAAATTTAATAATGTAATATATATGCCTGAAAAAAAGTATGCCCTTTAGTTTTACATTACATAAAAAGTCTATTTTAGAAAAGGTTTCTAAAATTAAAAACGAAGGTTTCTAAAATTATTTAACAAATAATATATTTATATTCTGTTTCAGTTTCAACCATTTCGTAATATTTAACGAAGTAAAGGATCATTAACTTGCTGTCCTCAATTTTATGCTCACTTTTCAGTTAGTAGGTCGGTACTAATTGCCCCAAAAATACTTGTAATGTTAGTGAAATTTCAAGATAAACGCTGTTAACAAAACAGTTGTTATCTTTGCCAAAATAATTTAAACAAAGCTAACTTAATAATGTGTTTTTTTTTTTCAAATATTTTATGGTAAGTAACAGTTTTATATGTATAATTATCCGTACCTCAGAACGGATAAGGAATCGCTTTATCATTTTATATTTTTATGTGCTTGTAGCGACATCTATGACGCCACATAAGAACTACGAAGAAAACACGAAATCCTGCATCGCGCAATCAGAGTTCTCCGCGCGATTTGAACATATACGACAGCCCGACATCAACTATCGGGCAGTCGCCCACCAGACTATAACATCCTGTCTGGCCGGAGGATCCTCCCTATTCAACGGAGGTATGTGGGGCTTTACACTCTGTTCCACCTACCTCCAAATGCTATTCCAAGACTTCGTGTCCGTGTACCGAGATTTGTCAAAAACCTTTTAGTGGTGCGAGAGTGAAGAAATAATAGTTACACACACGCCCACAGCCACAAAGTGTCACCTTATGCTTTGAAGGACAAAGGGAATATTTTAATATTCCCTACCTTTGAAACTGTCGTGCAAAAGACAGAGGGAATATTTTATTATCGCCTACCAGTAAATCTCTTGTGGCAGTCCCGTTTGCCAAATGGTTATAATCGTCTTATACTATTAAAATGATTACATTTCGCTTTTAACGTGCATATTTGTTCACGCATAAAAGAACGGATTGGGATGAAAGGCACAAGGGTGTACCATGTCTTGGAACAAAACATTGAATACTTTTTGTCCCAGGAGTATGTTACCTTGAGTTAATTTTCTACTTTCACTTGAGCGAAACCACTAGTTGAAAGTAGTCTGAACTAACTAAGTTTTATTCAAATGAAAAAAGTACTTAGCACAATGTTTGTACTACCGCAAAAGATGTAAGTTCCAAAATTTTGTTGTAAAATATACAAGTTCCATCAGACATTCTTCGCTTATATTCGAGCATAGAGGTTGAGCAATTTAATCTGGTGTCAAGCGTTGTTGTTCATAGATCAATGTATCTTCGTCGAGGTGACAGCTTCACGTATACTTTACTTCAGCAAGGAACATTAAAATTTTTCGTACACACTGCGACAAAATAATGGGGGGCTTTTCTACTTATAAATTGGAAACCTACATATAAGCAAGCTAAGCACACAGCCTTATAATGTTCCCACTGCTGGGACTCAGGCCTCCTCACTAAGAGAGCCCGGCAGTAATCCATCACGCGGGTCAAGTGCGGTTTCGAGGATGTCAAGTACGCCTTCGAATTTTTGGTTCTGGGACATGCCAGTTTCCTCATGATGTTTTCCATCATCGTTTCGAGAGCAGGGGTGATGATATAAATTATAAAAAGTACTGCTTGGTAGGTTTTGATCACACGATTTTCTACCACATGTAAATCGTGCCATTTCCATTTTGCCATTACTTGAAATGCTCTCAATCTTAATTAATGCCATTTACCTGTCTTTATAAGAACTCACTGATATACTCGTAGCATATTGTCATCGAATATGACAACCTGAAAGATTTTCTTAACGATGGACAGGCACTTTCAAATCGTATTAAAAACTAGCTTCTGCCAGCGACTTCGTACGCGGATCCTGTTGCTTATGCCAGCGACATTCAGTGTTATAAACGTAAGAGTAGACAAAAAACAGAAAGCTCAGAACTGCTAAGCTATCGGGAGTTACACGTGTTATTGTGAGTTAACCATAAAAGATAGACGTATGCTGTCGTGGGACGTTTTTTATATAATTTTGAGGAGAACATTTCCGTTATACATGTTTTCTGTGTAGCTTTAACTATTAAGGCTGCAAACGCGACGGAAGCTTAAAAAATGGAGTAATTTCTACCCGTTTCCCCAACATTTCCCTTCACTGCTCTGCTCCTATTGATCGTAGCGTGATGAAAAGTATACTATAACCTGCCCAGGAGTATGAATAATGATTGTACCAAGTTTCGTTAAAATCCATCGAGTAGTTTTTGTTTCTATAAAGAACATACATACAGACAGACAGACAGACAGACAGACGGACAGACAGACAGACAGACAAAAATTTTACTGTTTCCATTTTTAGCATCAGTATCGATCACTAATCACCCCCTGATAGTTATTTTGGAAATATATTTCATGTACAGAATTGACCTCCCTACAGATTTATTATAAGTATAGATGTATGTGAGGACACGGACACTATGCCACGGCTTTCTAAATTCACGTCGTGAATTCTGTTTGTTATTTCAGAGAGACTTTCAAAATCTCACCACAGGGTCATTTTCGCCAAATGCCCTTTATAAGCAGTTTCGGTTCGAATCGGGGATGCAACTCGATGTACATTTTCATTAGATATTTTGGAAAATCGGCTATTTTACATGAACTTTGGCCCTCCATAATGTACTCATATATAAAAATATAAAAAAGTACATCAATAGAAGCCTTGCACATTTAACCCTTCAGATACCGTCAATTAGAGACACAATAGTAAGACAATAGATGCGCGGCCACCGGTGGTCGCTTGGGGATTCATGAATTAATCGAAATTCTGAATGACGACCATTTTTCTGAAAAACCTTTAAGAGTTTAAAAAAAAAAACAGATATTTCCTGGAACCAGTTTTGAGAAATATTAGAGTAAAACACGGAATTACCGAATGCCAACCAAGTTTTCAGGCGTTATCTCTCTTTTTTTGCATTGCGTCTTCATCAAACATCGCGTTAGATTGCGCTAGATGAAGTAACAAGCTTTTAAACCAAGTTTGATGTTGACGATAGTGACGAGTGAAAAACCAGCCTCTTAATAACGGCACGATCACGAGGCGAAACGCTGCACAGTACTAAATTCACGTAACTGAGAGTGAGGGATAGATAAAGCGCAGCGAGCATCTGTTGACTGCTGCAACTTGGAAATTGTGAGATATCATAGCGGCGCCGCTTTGCTTTTGTATCGAGCTCAAAACGGTGACCACGTCCACGTTTATTTCCGTGCCTTTTATGCTCTCGGAACAAAAGCACATTGTCTGTGCCATATCGCAACTTACTCCGTGGTGTGTTCATAAAATCAATGATATTGATTGTCAATAAGTGTAAAATGTATCTACAGGATGGACATGGATTGTTAATGGAATGGTTTCGAGTAAAGTTCAGTGGCTGTTTTCATTATTCACAAATGGATTGATATGAATGATGCCAGTTTTGTACCTTAAATGTCTACACAACAAGAAAATATAACATTATTTTTAGTAGCAAAACCTGAATAGGTATAGTGTGTTCAGAATTAGTAACTGAATCGATTCAAATTTTTTTCCTAAAAATATATCGAAAACTTCACAAGTTGGACACTACCGACACAACGTACAAAAGAGGTTACGGCAGATCATAGCGGGTATTAGGTGCTGGATGCAAGTGCGAAACAACGCTTGTCGCCTGGGTGGCCCGGTGATCTTGTATTTTTGCTGAAATAACAAGTTCGTAACTTTGTGATTTTTCATGATACAGTTATGACATTTTGTACACAGATTCATATAAAAATACTAGGAGTTTCACATATACTAAAACTACCGTAGTGTACCTACATGTATTGTGACACAAAAAGGTCTGAGAAGCCTTTAAGGCATTTGTGATTTGTAACAAAACCCAGCCGAGCTTTGAACGAAAGACTTTATTTGCAATTCAAAAGGCAGGTCATGAAACCGCGGAAAATCTTAACGCAGTGATTCAGTGCACGGTTAATATAATTTTTTTTTTAATAGCCTCTAAAAAACAAAGACTAAAAATTTCTTTACTGATGTGATTTATTTTATCACTGCTGCTCTCAAAACAGTGAAGGAAAACATCGTGTGGAAGCCGGCATGTCCTAGAATCAAAAAATTCGAAGAAATGGGACATCCATCATCCCGCACTGGGCCCGCGTGGTGGATTACAGCCTATTCCCTCTCCTAGATAGGAGGCCTGAATCCCAACAGTGGGAACATTACAAGGCCGTCTATGCTATGCTATATTTTTTTTGTAAAAAAACCATTGGACGAGTTCGTTTACGGGGCTCCGTGGTCGGCCTGTGAAGTTATGTTCCAAATACGTTCTAACTGTCATTTTACAGTTTCGTAATCATTAGCGTGTAACAAACTAATTTGACTTCGATAAAATTATAATTATTTCATATCTGAAAAGCACTAACACTTTACTTCGTTCGGCTCTTTGCAATTAGTCGGTACTCAGTAATAATACTTGAAAAATGTTATAATGATTTGTTGAACACTGAAGGATAATGAAGTATCATTGATACAATAACTAATCAGAGATATTTTTACTAGTGAAATGTTACTTGGATATCGTCATGGTAACGTGGAAAAACACTACAACATTTTTACGCTCGAACAATCTTCATTAATTAATATCATTACAGATAATAATAAACAAATTGGAAAGAGGGCCCCGACCGGATGTTTTTTTTACGCTCTGGTAAATAATAGAGATGTGTTGTTATCTTAAGGTTCACTTATAAAGGAAGCCATCATAATCATAATCAGCCTTTTAATGTTCCCACTGTTGGTACTCAGGCTTCCTCTCTAGAAGAGGGAATGGGCTGTAATCTCTACGTGGACCCAGTGCGGGTTGGTGAAGGAAGCCATACTTTCTTGAGATTATTGACTTTTGATATTATAATACACTCATGTTATTCAGACATTGAAAGTGATCTAAGGCCTGGATTTTACCTTGGACAAAATTTTGTCTTCTGTCCAAGGTAAATGCCAGCCCTTGGGTTGCCATACAGCTTAACAATGCCGTCAATCTTTTGGGTACATTAGCATATTAAGTTTCGAGTTTTTAGCCATATTTATTTTTGATTTGTGTAGATGTAGATGTAAGTTTGTATAATAGTAGTTCTGTTTTGATATACACTAAAGTATGTTTGGTCACAGATGGTCTTTATATCGTGAGCTGGATATCAAAGGGGTAGAAAGGGGTCAATAGAGGAGGGGGGGACAGCGAACAGAATGTTGGTCAACCTCGACCCAACCTGAAAGGTCAAACCTATTTAATATAACCAGTATTTATCACCACGCTGATTCAATTTACATTAGAAGTGAGGTATTTAAAAGAATTATTTTAAAAACTGACCGACGGAACTTCTCTCAACGACGTAACAATAAATTTCCTTTTTTTTAGTTTTTTCTATACTTGTGCTATAAGTCACTTTATGCTAAATTTCAGGATTTTAGGCCAATGTAAATGTATCCTATGGTTTTATTTTCTAACGAGTATCAAAAAAGACGGCAATATATATGCAGATTCTGATACGAAACCTTAAAATCACCAACGAGAGTTACCGCTACAGAAAACTTATAGTTCTAGGTACTTGTTCAAATATATTATTGTCTACTACCTTCAAAGTAAAACTCAATATTAAATTGTGACTGTTTTCAGCAAACACGAAGAGTAACCTAACTTTAGAACCAGCTCAATATGAACTGAAGAATCCGCTGACAAGCTAAATTAAACCGTTCATTGAAAACTTTGGAGCCAAAGTAAAAGCTACCTACCCAAGTATTTATTACGGCTCCAGCTTCGCAAGGGTGTTAGACATTTTGAAGCCGACTTTTTTTACTCAAATCAATCAATCAAAGTTTATTTCAAAGAAACCCTTTACTGGCACTTTTGATTTGCCAAGAAATCAGTCAGGCAGAAAAATGATGTTAATTGCACATTTCAAAGCGTAGATCTCTTTGGAGAAGAATGTGTAAAAAACTCTATGAACACGCTCTCGGAGAAGTCATTAGATGATTTCATCCCTAAAAAAAAAAGGTATCCTATTCTATCTAGCTACCAAGTACTAATAAGTACGAGTAGGTACGGAAAGGTTAAATTCGTAAGAAGTTGGTTGTAGTATCATCACAGCGTTATTGTTTTCCAATTCTTGATTTGAACCAATCGTTTGACTATTATGTGTTAGTTAAGTATGTGGTTTATTAAATTGAGTATCTTATCTTTTTAATTGAGTATTTGTATTACGTATATAGTTTATTAGTATATATATCTATTCTTTTATTCGTCTTCTCTCTCTCTCTTTTGTTGCTCCCACCACAATTTTTCTGGAATTTGTAAGACTGTACATTATTCCAGTTACCTAAATGTTGTGAAAAAAAGTTTTTTATAATGTATGATATAACAAAGCAGCTACAACCAAGAGATATGTAAGGCAAGAGTTAATAGGTTATTCCTAGGCAAGCGTGCTCCATCATCAGCCACATCATCGCTTACCATCAGGTAAGATAGTGGTTAAACGCGAGCCTGTAAAAAGTAGGGCGCTGAGACTTCTGTTTGCATTGATTTTGTCTCAACTTAAGAAAAATTAGAAACTAATTATAAGGCATGGAAATAGCGACACCGCTTTATCCGCCTAATTAAACCTTCTAACTCGTCTATTTTATGCTTTTAAGGAAAATCCCTAATTGATGGGTATTGTTCTCACTGAAAATTAAAATGAAATTATTTTTTACTCCCCGTCCATCTTCAGTAGCAAAAAATTTGTATTTTATGTTTGGTTGTATCGCTGCCTTCATGGCAATGACTGTTCAAGAATCTTTTGTGATTAATTCCGAATTTCTTAGAGTGCCTCTCTATCGTAGTAATTATTTTAATGACTATAACCTCCGTTAATAAATTCGAGTTACGGTCGCAAATCATATTATAGAGCTGCCATACAAAACTGCGATGCGATGTGATATTACGCCGTGTTGCAGAAACCTGCAATGTGATTTCGTGTAGCAAAGCAGCATGTTCTGATGGCCAAACAAAAGCCGAAAGCCGTTCAGATATCCAACCGCGGCTTTCTGCGCTGAATGTCAGGTACTCACTGTCAGACAGCTCTTTGTTCTTGGAAGTATTCAACGTTAACATCCCTCTGTGATATTCGACCCGACAGCACCCAAAAATGATGCAGATACTACGAGGTATGCACAACTCTCGGTAGTCGAACGGCCCTTGCTCAGCGCCATTTCGATGTCTTGTCGAACCATCTATATAATAGAGTAAAGAAAGTCTGTACTATTGCTCTCGTGTGTTTAACTGTCCTCGCACAAAACGCTAGAAGCGGCCACAAAAAAAAATCTAGAAGCCGCCGCAAAAAACAACTGCAGCGCGAGTGGCCGGAGAAGTTTGAAGCGGCTTCAAGCGTTTTTTTGTAGCGGCACCGCCGCGCACGAACCACAAAAAAGGCCGCCTGAAAAGGTTTTTTTTTAAGCCCGTATGCGGGGACAGTAAGAACACAGGAGGATTTTAGTCGAAAAAAGTCTAATGCTTCTCGCTCCAGATCTAGAAAAGTTATTAGGTGATAACCAATAAAAAAATAATTAAAACTAGCTTCATTGTCACTCTATGCAATAATACTCCAGCTGTAACTTTGTCGACTTCATCATTTGTATTCAAAAATCTTCCCCCTTCCCTGTTGCAGTGTTATCGATTTTTAATTAGCTGTATATTGAGCAAGTCTTGGCCGTTAATTTCAAGTTTGATTGTTCTTGGGCAACTGTCAGAGGTACGAATGATATTGACTCTAATAGGAGTAATTAAAAAGTTCTCACGGAGATATCACCAAAATAGTTTGCTGACATCTCCGTGAGAACGTTTTTCAGGGCCCAGCAGGGTCATAACTTACTGGCATGAAAGCAAAGAAGGAATAGGAGTGGGTTTTTAAAAGTCTGACACGTCCTCTCACTACGCCCAAGAGCGGAGGATATCATTGGATCATTTTCTCATTAAAAAAAATTTAGGTAGAGAGTAGAGATATTTTGAGTTAAGTACTTTGAATAAAGTAAAACCTACCCGCTCTAAGATTTTTTTTTTTCTGTCGACGGGGAAAATCATCATTGACGAAACCCGCTCTTGGGTGGAGCGGGAGACAGTGTCAGAGTCTTACTGACTAAAAACCCCGCGCCGTTCCTTCTAGCCTTCATACCGGGGCTCTAGTTTCCTTTCGGATAACCCCGACCCCGGTAGGCTTCGACCCAGATGGGCCCCTCCTGTTGCTGACAACTCCTTGAGGCGCGCGGGAACAGTGCGCGCCGTCGACGCCTTGGCTCGGCCCGGACAGTTACCGGACGATCGGATAGCGAGCCACCCATAGCTCGCTGACCACGAGCCCGCGTCTACGGTGGCTGGAAATCGGGGCTGGAACCTCGGCGGCGGCGGCGGTGAGGGTGCCGTTGCCTGATGCGGTCGGCCTCCTCCTTTGCTAGCATTACTGCTTCGCAAAAGGAGGCGACCGCCTGCCACTCCTCCTCGCTCCGGACCATGGCCTGAACCAAGGCCCGGCGCGAGAGGTCTCCGCCGCCGATCGCCCCCACGAGGGCACGGCGTTGCTCCGCCCAAGCAGGGCACACCTCTACTGTGTGCTCCACCGTGTCCTCCGGGCGTTCCGCACAGTGGCGGCACCCGGGCGTCTCTTCCGCTCGAATCCGATGCAGGAACCTCCCGAACTTGCCATGTCCGGTGAGGACCTGCGTCATGACCCGCTCTGGGGACATGGATTACAGGCCATGTCCCTTGTGCAATAATACATGGTCACCGGGCCATTCAGGCGACTGAGGGGTTGTTTTGCTCCCGCACGCGCTGGCGTCTAATCCCCGCTATGACCTGCTGTAACCTGTGTTATACTTAGAGTCGATGGTGTCCAAATTGTGACCCCTCGAGCGCTGATTGTACACGTCTATACAATCCAGAAAACGCCACTACAGAACGTTTTGTCCCCATCGGCCATCATCATATTAATATCATAAAGTACTATTATGATATTATTATGGATACCTCTTATTACCAAGATGACACAAAACCTAAGTTGGAAACATACAAATGAATTCAGTGAACAAAATCGCTTAAAACTTAGCTCTCGTCTGTCGTCCTGAAGTTGGCTTAGCTAAGTGCGAATGAGGAAGTTTTCAAGTAATTCATTGCTTACTCGTCTAAATGGATTTTAGTAAGTTCTCCTTCAATGAGATTAGATTTTCTTGTAGTTGGAATGGCCGTTAATTTGTTACATGTACCTAAGTTTTCTACTTTTACCAACAATATCTTATTTTACTGTGATATAAGTTAGAGGTAAATGATAATTTATAAAATGGTAGAACTAGTAGGTACATTTTGAGAGTTGTATGAATAAAGTCGGGTTTCATTTTGATAACAGTGAAGAAAGATTGTCATTGCGACCGAGACGGAATTAGCCTGAGCCGCAGGCGAGGGTATATTGGTGCCGAGTGCTTTAGTATATCAAACGACGTTTTTTGACACAAATAATTCGAAGAAATAAACAAACGGGGTTGCACGATGACTCGTGGACGGCGTTTGGCGCCCAGCCATAAAATAATTACAATAAATTGTGGAAAACAGTAAATTGTGTGCCTGAAAGTGTTAGGTATAGGATCGGGTTTTCAAGTAAGTATATTAAAAAGAGATTTTCGACTGATTTACCCTACTATTTTTAAGAGCGGGCCGATCGAGGTACATAACTAATAAAAATTTTCCAGATATTTTGGATACACAGTATCCACTATCTTGTGGATCTTATCTAAGCTTTTATAGAAATCAAAACATAAAGTGTAAAACTAATCTAGTAAAGACCTCTGAAAATCCGCTATTTTACGTGAACTTTGGCCCTCAATAATGTAATCATATATTTAAAAATATAAAAATGTACGCCTAAAGAAGCCTGGCACATTTAATCGAGATTCTGAATGAGGAAATTTTTTCTGAAAAACCTTTTAAGGGTTTAAAAATCACTTATCCTATCTTGGAATAAGTTTTGAGAAATAGAGAGATAGAGTAAATGGAATTACCGAATGTCAACAGAGTTTTTAGGCGTTATCTCTTTTTTGTTGCATTGCTTCTTATTCAAACATCGCGTTGGATTGCGTTAAATGAAGTAACTAGCTTATAAACGATCGATATGACGTTGACTATAAGCAAGTGGAGAAGGACCCACCTAATGAAACCATGCAATATATTCGTGATTATCGCAGTATCTTCAAAACTAGATAAACTATTAAAACTTTTAGACAATCATTAGCTGCTCTACTCAAACATATAATATATCGAATTATGTACCTACTTTCTTATATTTTATAAAACAAAGTTCTCCAACGCGTCTGTCTAAATGTTTATGATAGAGTCATAAATGACTGACCGAGTTTCGAAGTTATTTTTACCAATAGAAAGAGTCATACTAGGAAGGCTTATGGGTAGGTATAATAAATGCAAATCATAGTAGAGAAAAGCCGAGAATTTCAAAGATATTTGCATCTTGCGATGCTGGGACGGATTGCTGGTATTCATATTAGTGATAGCGTGACGTTTGACAAAATAGAATGTAAGAGTCGTACTTGACCTGTTTTTCTACACGAAGGGTTTCGTAATATCAAGAAAAAATCAAGCAAAAAATACAGACCAAATAACGTTTATTTATTTGAAACCTCCTTTAATTTTTTACTCTAATTTTACAATTTGTCTGTAAAAAGTTCGTTACGTTTTATTAGATTCAACTCGCTGAAGATGGACTGACGGACGGAGAGCGGAAGCTTAGTAATTAGGTTCCGTTGGCACACTTCGGAGATGGAACCTTAAGGTGCCTTTAGAGTAAAGTGAGAAAAGGCCAGCAGTACTACCATGAGCTCTTAGTGTACAAGATCCATTTTACGACCTAAACTTGAACTATGAGAGGTGGAGCTTAAGGTGTATAGCTCCATCTCTCTTTGACCTTACCAAGGTAAGTGCCCTGGAAGAAAATGAAATTATTATTACAAAACATCTAGTAGTAAGTACTCGTAACGCATTGAACCGAAGAAACATTTAATGTAAAGTCCGATTAAATGACCCTGAAACCGTTTCAAGAATTACTTTGGCTTTAAGTACATAATCTGTACTTAATATTTGTCAAACCAGACAGCCCAACCCAATTAATGACCATAGCATCTGTCGGAATTATTGATTTGTGGGTTTTAATTAAACGTTTAAGTACCTGGTTTGAAGGTCCTTATTACATTATTGAGTAATTTAATTGGGCGAGAGGAAAGGGTTCGATTTTGTTAAGACTATAGATATGTATGGACAATGGACATCAATTTATGAAACACTAGCGATCTTTGTTTGGCGTGGGATATCCTTCCTATAAATTATCCCGCTCTGGATCAAGCAAAAAGTAGTGTCAGACTTTTAGTACTGACTAAACCCGTGTTTCTTCAGCTGCCCTTTGCATACCTGGTCATTCTTTCGAACAATCCCGTGATTAATGAATCCTTACAGGGTTAAGTTATTTCAGGGTTTAGTATATGCCACTTTCCCAGTTTCTTTTTTTGAGGTTTTTGTTTGAAGATTCCTAAAAAATGGTTAAATTAAATAATTCAGCATGTTTCTCAGGGTATTCGACTGTTATGAACTCAATCGTTCAGCGTTCTCGCAATTAAAATGTTTTGTTTTCAGGAGAAAAACTCACAAAATAAGAGCAGTCATATTTGAGAATATGATGCTATCTTGAGAAAATATTCGCTGGAATATCAGATGAATTCCTAACAGAACCGCAACGAACGATTCTCCTCGCTCAAGTCTCTCCAGCTTCATTATATTAAATATTTTCTGTACATTAGAATGTAAATATGCCTTCGGTCTTGCATAGGAACTGGGAAGGATCGTCGCGGGCCCGTGCATAATTAATCAAAGTTTAAACCAAACTTGTTCCATCCCGTATTCAGTATTTTCATAAAAAGTGTTGTGGAAACAATTAGGAAGTATTTTTTTAAGCGTCTCTTGTTAAACAATACTTATCTGGTTTGTTTGCCGTTGTAAATTTTCGTAACTATACATTTAATATTTTTATAGATATAGCAGATTATTGACGAGGTTAACTTGTATATTCTATTTTTTTAAGTCATTAGTCGGTTTATATCTAATTTTGAATTTCAGGCGACGGACGTCCACTGTTGGACATAGGCCTCCCCCAAGTGTCGCCACAATGATTGACTCTGTGCATCCCGCATCCATCGGATTCCCGTAGCCTTCACCAGGTCGTCGGTCCACCTTGTAGGAGGCCTAAAAAGTCAATGCTAATAAAAAGTCTCCTATATGCTATATTGATTGGACATCATACCGTGTGTCAAATTTTATACTTTGTTGACATATTTTTGCGTAATAAACATACAAACTAGTTTGTAACAGATGTGATATATTAAGCCTATAATAATTTTTCTTCTCCACCCTAGGTTGACTGGTAAAGAATGCCTAAGTCATTAAATCTGTCTTTATACTTTGTATTGAATGAATCTATACTAATATTATAAAGAGGTAAAATTTGTAAGTTTGTAAGTTTGTAAGTTTGTAAGTTTGTATGTTTGTAAGTTTGTATGTAGGGGGTAATCTCTGGAAGTACTGTTCCGATTGGTAAAATTTTTTCACCGATAGATGCTGCTTTATTCCTGAGTGACATAGGCTATATTTTATGTACGCGGGCGAAGCCGCTGGCAAAAGCTAGTATTAAATAAATAAATAAATGATTTCTAGAAGTTTGAAACCGCCTACCAGTGTTTTATATGTGTGTTGATGAATTTTTGTGGGCTCTTGATATGACCTAGGAAGAAATATTTGATCTATTTTTTAGTTTTTGTCAGAAAAGAATAATTTCCGCTCAAGTTTAAGACACTTGCTTAAACCTATCAGTGACCATCTATGTCAGCAACTTTGCATAATTAAAGTCGCCGACATGCATGCCATGATACTATGACCTGCATTCTTAATACAATCACGCAAGGAAACTCAGAGCACTGCCCTTTATATTGCCCTTTGACTTAAGGTGTTGTTTTGAAGCCCATTGTAAGCAAACACGTTTCGGAGCCTTATGTAACCACTGGCAACACGCACATAGACTTTCGTCTTGAGACACTGGTGTATTGGACAAGAATTAACTTTGTAAGCGACCACGTCATCATGTGTTATGTTATAATTTACTATAACGAACATAACGCCTAGAAAATAGTGTGGGCCAAATGAGTATTGTTATTATGCCATTCAATATCATACTCAATTTGTCCCTAAAGGAATAAATTGGCCACGATATTGGATGCACTCGAAAATCGACGACACGACAAACGAGTCTTAAGAGAATTGGCTGAACGGTGGATTGCAATATAACGCTCAAAGGTTGTAGTGTAATACTGAAATTGTAGTTTGAAGTATGTGATACGTGGTGCGAAGTATGTGGTGTGTGGTAAACATGTGTTGCGTGGTATGTGGTTCTTGGTATACATGTCGCACCTCTGCTCAAATAGTGTCACAACTCAAAAAAATATTTTTTGCTAACTATGCTATTCATTTCAGAATTCATCAAGCTTTAAGGGCAGATAGTGTAATATAATTGTATTTTAATTATTTTCCCACAGTACCAACCATTTTTTTTAAATTTATTTGTTGCGTCATATCCTTGAATTATTGGAATTTATTCGTAAAGGCTTTTTTCTTAATAATTCATTTGATTTTTGAATTGTGACACTATTTGAGCGGAGATGCCACGTGTTGCTTGGTATGTGGTTCGGTATCTCTTGCGAGCTTTAAACGAAAACCTTATTAGGGTTCCAAACGTCGTACTGAAAAAAGGGAACCCTTTTAGAGAATCACTCGTATCTTATTCAGTCGCGTTCTCTGTCCGTCTGTCACAGCCATTTTGCTTTGAAACTACTCGATTCAATTTGTTAATAACTGTGACTTAAACATGTGTGTAACATAAGTAAACGAATTTGGAATTAATGGTTCATTTATAGGGTGCAAAACAGATAAATTAAGGTAAAAGTTTTCAAACTGTACCAAACTATTCATCATTCATCCTTTCAGCCGACAGACGTCCACTGTTGGACATAAGCCTCCCCTAAGTGTCGCCACAATGATCGATCCTGTGCGTCTCGCATCCATCGGTTTCGCGCAACCCTCACCAGGTCATCGGTCCACCTTGTAGGAGGCCTTCCGACGCTGCGTCTTCCAGTACGAGGTCGCCACTCCAGAACCTTTCGGCCCCAACGGCCATCTGTTCTGCAAGCAATGTGCCCTGCCCATTGCCACTTAAGTTTGGCAATTCTTCGGGCTATGTCGGCAACCTTGGTTCTCCTGCGGATATCTTCATTTCTGATTCGATCCCGCAAGGAAACTAAACTATTGATTGATAAAATATATTACGTGAGAAATCACAATCGAGGGTAGAATCCAGAGTACAATATGAATCAATATACAATATAAAATAAGTATTATATACAAAACTATATAATACTTTGAAATAAACACAAAAATATATTAAACAATATGATATCATTTGGGAAAGGAAGTGCCCTTTTATTTTCCTCATAAAAACATTCAGAGAAGAACTGTTGCTAAGGAATCAATGTTAATATTACTAACATAATATTAAATTAACATTGTCATTGGTAAATATGCTATGTTATATAATTGCGAGAAGATTTCATGTTTTATTGTGTCTTTACTATACCCATAACGTGTGTGTTAGATAAAGTTTTATTTTATTATATTATTATTGATAGGGTCGCATTTGATTACCATCTCACCTGATGGTAAGCGATGATGTGGTCGACGATAGAGCATGCTTGCCTATTCACTCTTGACTTAAAGACCCCTAAATGTAGCTCTCAGGATACACTGACTCCGGCTGAGAATTCCACTCCTTGGCTGTACGCACAAATGTGTTCCCAAAACGCTTTGTGTGTATGGATGGGATGTCTATTATGTACCGGTGATGCAACGCCGTATGTCTTGTGGTCCGATGATGGAACGGACTTGGCGGAGTTAGATTGTGCAATTTCAGTGCACACTCCCCGGAATGTAAACGATCGAAAACCGACTAGCAACTCGGCGGCGAAGTTTTAATAATATACTCGTATCGCTGTGAGCGCTTTAATTAAGAGGAGAGGGTCCTTTCCCACTCGTCTATCGTTAGCATCGAGGATGGTTTCAAAACTTGTTGCTTCAGTTATCGCAATTCGTTGCGATGTTTGATGCATCGAGGCAATGCGAAAAAAGAGATATTACGCCTGTAAACTCTGTTGGCATTCGGTAATCCCGTGATTTACTCGAATATTTCACAAAACTTGTATCAGGTAATACGTATTTTTTTAAACCCTTAAAAATTTTTCAGAAAAATTGACGTCATTCAGAATCTCGATAAAAGGCTTCTATTGATCTATCTTTTAATATTTTTTTGAACAATATGGAAGGCCAAAGTAAAATAGCGGATTCACAGATTTTACTTGATTAGTTTTACACAAATTTAAGTTATGATTGCTATCTAGAGCCTAGATAATATTCACAAGATAGCTGTGTACTCAAAATATCTAAACAACGATGTGTATCATCATGATTATCAGATCATGCTGAACTGGACCTATTTGGCGCAGCCGTGAGACATACAATGTAGATGTATTCTAAGTTTAATTTTGTATACTATTATAATAATCGTTATGTCATTGTGTGTACCTGCCTAACAATATACTTTCTTTCTTAATAACATCATAATCCCATAAGAGCGGTTGGTAGAAAATGTACATCAAAAAAGACGCTATTAAGACCAAAATAGGGAATGTAACAACACACCTTGTTTGACAAACCAAAAAATCCTCAAACGATGTCAAGATTTGAGTTTGTCAAACAAAATGGTACGTATAATGATACTACCTATAAAATGAAGAATCGAAAAAAGGGATCGTCGAAGTGAGGACATCCATCTGGCATGTAAAGAGGGATTACCTACCTCAAAAGGGGCTTATGGAGCCAGCATCGGATTAAAGCTTTAGGTACTTTAGCCATAGACTAACCGTAATAACGTAAAAGCGTAAAAGCCCACAGACAAACCCGACGGAACAATATGACAACGTTTTTTATTTTTGAGGTAGGAAATTAACCAATGACTGGTCCTGCTCTATGGTGGAGCCGGAGGCCGGTCAGACTTTTACTGACTAAGAGTACACCTACGTCCTTAATTGATTTCATTTTTAATTCCGTTGGTTTGCTTTTCAGCAATTCCTCGCTTGCAATGACGCTTTTTTACACGGGTTTATTAGTAAAACACTAACAACCTTGCAGGATTGTATTACTAAAATCATAAACAACAACTATTGTCCTATGACTGATGAACTAAGTCAAAAAACAAAAGTTGTTGTTTAGTAACATAGTCCTGAGAGGTTGCCAATGTTTTACAAATACATAAAAAAATAAAAGTACATGTTTCTATCTGTTGAGCAATTTCAGGCCTTTTTCTATGAAAATGTGTCGTTGTCGCATTGACGTATTACTCGCGGGCTCTTATCGAACATGGACAGTTTAGGTTCTTGTTCAACGCCGACATTTTGTAAGTATGTTCCTTTGATATTAGTACACGACTGAATAAATGAAGACACATCGATTTTATTTATACGATTTACGTATATATTGTGTGAAGTGCTCACAAATTGTATAAAAGTCTGTCGAAACGTCTTGTTGACACTTCGCGTGACTCAAGGGCTGGCTTTTACCTTGGACAGATGTAAAGCATTACCATTTTATAGTCTGGCAATGCCGCCAGTCTTTTGGGCACATTACCAGTCTACAACGATGTGGATGAGTTTTTGAAATCATATTTTAGTTCGTTTTATATTTTGGGTTTTTATTGTTATATTATTGGTCCAGTTACAAAAACTTTGTCAACGACAGAAAGCTGCTTTATTCCCGAGTGACATAAGCTATATTTTAAGAACTCAGGCGATGCTGCGTGCTAAAGCTAGTAAGGTATATTCGCTTTTTTCGTCTGTTTTCTCGCTAAACAAATATTGGACTTAAATAACTTTTCAATGCAATATTTATTCAAAACATTCTTTTAACAAATACAAAATAATGTTTTTTTTTGTGATAATAATTTATATTCCTATATTTTTATCTGAACTTGTATACACGCTTAATTATTACGTCAAAAGTAGTTGTGTAATATATTTATTAAATATACCCAGTACCTTTTTTTTCGGTGGGAAAAATCATCCAATGACAACCCCCGCACTTGGGTGGAGCGGGAGATAGTGTCAGACCCTAACTGACTTAAAAACGCACCCTGTTCCTTACCTAATCTTTGAAACCGTTTGCTCCGTCACTTATCACTAAAGGTTCATTGGAAGACCAGCGTCAGACAGTATTTTTCTGTCTGGCAACATTGCTGAAATTAACCTTTTTGGCGCGGCCGTGATACACACAATGATATTGTTTTTTATTTACTTTTTATTTTTTGTGTTTTATTTTAGTTGCTGGTGACTGCCGCCAAATAAATATTTTTTTTCTTTTATTTGTATTTATTAAAAGACGAAATCTTCCGTGACTCTAACTCAATCGTTACCTAAGTACTCCTCTATACTTAAAGCAGAGCAGTCTCAAGTAATTCTCTATTCACAAAGGTCAGGGTTACTCTGTCCCTGACTACTGTTTTTTTTATCCCACTGAGGCTTTTTTCTCAAATCTCTTAATTCAAGGACATATTGTGGGCTTTGTAATTCTTGTTCATTTGCTGGACTTTAATTGCTAGCAATAAACGTTTACCTAGTAAGTATGTGAGTCAGTGGAAAGGCGTGCCTGAAGAAGTTGTCAGCAACAGCAGGGGCTCAGCTGAGTCGAAGCCTACCGGGGCCAGGGTCTAGTTCCGAAACGGGCTCGGCCCCGGTATGAAAGGCAAGAAGGAACGGAGTGGGTTTTTTAGTCAGTAGCAGTAGACACTATATTGAAATTAAAAAAAAAACTTTTAAATTAGTTAAAACTTTATATTTTCCTTCTTCAAATTTCAGAGGGTTTGTAGTTATGGCAAAATTTTTGAAATGGAAATGATTGCAAAATTAATGGAAAACAGCGTAAGCTGCTGTGATTAATATAATATAATAATAATATATAATAATAATAATATATTCCACAACTATCACACAACGCCGTCTAGTCCCAAGCTAAGCAGAGCTTGTGTTATGGGTACTAGACAACTGATAAACATACTTATATATATCTAAATACATACATATAATAGATAAAATCACACCCAGACACAGAACAAATGATCAAGCTCATCACATAAACATTTGTCCTGGGTGGGAATCGAACCCACGACCTCTGACATAGCAGTCAGGGCCACTAACCACTAGACCAACAGGCCAGTCAAGATTGACTGTATGCCAATTTTACTACTTTACGTACATTTAATTGAGACGAGTCGATTATTTTGGGACGAGTCGATAATTAATTTACAGAAACCTGATGTACGTGGACTATTGCTGTTTCTGTTTTCGGCAGAAACAAATTAGTCCCGAATACAAATTATATGCGGGTTGGTGGATATCACTTGTCTTCGAAATTTAGTTTCTTGAACATGTAAACGGTGTAAAGATTCTAAGTGTAAAGTTTGTCAGAAAATATGAGAATCTCTATTTAAATTATTTCCGTCAGTGGAATCATTATATATTCATATATATGTATATATCCATTTCTATTTCGAGTTTTTAGGTTAAACTGAAATGTTTCTCGTCTTGGTTAGTTCCGCAGATAATAAGTCGAGTAATTAAGTATGCAGAAAAATTAAGAACACCAAAAAATAAGTAGTTATAACCTACATAGTACATAATTTTTGTTAAGTTTTTCTGTAAGTTTGCTTGCGTGTTATTTACTTTTTATAATGTGTATTTTTTATTTAAAAAATATTAATAAAGTTTCTTTGTTGCATTCGACCATATTATTATTATATTATAGTCGTTACACACGGAATTACGCCATACGACTTATACATATATCTAATAGTATATTTACATTCATACAAAAAAAAATAAAGTGCTTAAAATATTCACCATCGCCGAGTGTCATACGCATTTTAATTTAAAAAAAAATACAGTTAAAGAAGGACAAGACTTAGGAAAAATTAGCATTAATTGTAGCAATAACTTTAAATAATTGGCTAACCATCAGAAATAGCAACTAGAGTGGTATTTACCTGCCGCGATCAACTCTACATAAATTGCTCCACTTCCATTTACATATGAATGAGGGAGATTACCACGCTCGGTATAAACTGGGAACTAGCATAGTAAAATAAAGCTACTTTAGTAATCGGATTATTTTTTTTTTAGAAGGGGAATCATCCAATGACTTCTCTCACTCTAGGGCGGAACGTGAGGGTGTGTAAGACTTTTACTAGGTGTGACACACTTCTAAGCTCCTCGTTTTCCTCCGTTCCAGGCCCCAGGGTTCTCTTTTCACATAACCCATGGCCAGGTTGAGGGTACCAGACCACGAGAAATAGCAAATCCATTCTGCCCCTTATAGTTAAAAAGATGTATCTAACAAAAAGTAAAAACGGATAAAAAAATGTTTTAATGAATGAAACGGGAAATCCGGCCTTTTTTCCTTGTGTTAAAACCGCACTGGAGAAAGTTAGCAAAATATAAAAAATACACATACTTTTTCCCTGATTTCGGCAAAGTATGTAAGTCAAATCTGGAAAAAATGGTAGATGCATCTTTTTTATTAACGAGGGCAGCTTCCCTCATTCGGGTCAGCAATGTTTTTTTTTTGTACTTTGACGTAACACCAACGTTTGATCACATCCAATAAAAATAAGTCCTTATAGTATTTTGCACTACGTCTCATAACGTCAAGCCACCATACTAAATTCTTTTATTTAAACTTCCAGCGCAACACTTTCAAATATGCACTACGTTGTAGAGCTGAACGTCCATCAACGTATTTCCATTTAGCACTGACTTCTACCATTTACCAACGGACAGGCTGTTTCATATGTTAAACAGCTATTTGAAGCGCCACTCGCGAGCGTCCAGCCAACCGATATTGACGTATAATGCAAATGGTTGCAAATGGTGCACTCTTAAGTATTTTTGCACTTTGAATTTTGATCGAATTCCGTGTTATTTCTGCTTCAGGATTTATATAAAACCTATGAGAAAAAACGTCATGTGTATATACGCGATCAGATCTCAGTCTGATGCATTCTTGCGCTCTGTTTAGAGTGGAAGAAACATAATGTCATTTTCTTTCATTCTTTCTTTACATACCTTACCAAAGAAAAAAAAAATTGTGATATATAAATGAAAAAATAACCGAAATCTTCGAAATGGTTGGGAGGAGTAACCTACACTACTTTTATTGAAGTACAATAAGGGCCGTGAAAAAAAAAAATCCACGAAACCGTCTGTTGTGCTGTTTTATGCGTTTAACGTACATAGTTCGAAACAAAGGGTTTTTCCCCGGGTAAAAAAAAAACTCTATTTTTTTTTTAGTAAAATTGACATAATTCAGAATCACGATTAAATGTGCTAGAATGTGCCATTGATGTACTTTTGTAATTTTATATTTTTAGTATAGGTATTTGAGTACATTATAGAGGGCCATAGTTTACGTAAAACAGTCAATTTTCAGAGGTCTTTACTAGATTAGTTTTACACAGATTAATGTTTTGATTTCTATAGAAACCTAGATAATATCCACAAGATAGTCGTGTATCTAAAATGGAGAAAATTGTGTAATAACATCATAATCACGTAAGAGCCGCTGTAAGAAAACGTACTTCGAAAAGAACGCTCCTAATTTAATAACTATACCATTTTCTGCTTATCCAATGATTTTATTGTTTCATATACTATTATTTTTCTATTTTTACTAATATAGGTTACGCCGGAATGTAGGGCGTGACCGAGGTCTTAAAATTCGGCCACAGTCCACAGTTGCTTAGCATATTGACCACCTAAAAATAGAAATAGACAGACAGAATCATTCGATAGTTATTTCCGTCCTTGGGCAGTCGACATGGTTAGACCAAACCTTTAGAAGCATGTACGTTTGTTAATCAGTACTACCAAAGACAATTCGTGTTAACAAGTTTTCAATGAAAATTATATTTTTTATAGCAAGCTTTTATAGCAACTATACTAATAATAGCTAAATTAAAAATGAAAAAAAAAAACCCCGACGCATAAAATCTATAAAAGACCTGGTAAGCCCAAGCTCGACGTGTTTACTGATAGGCATTTCAGGGTTCCATTAGCCACCTCCCAGTTCTAGTATCAGGTCCTCGTCATCATGAAAAATATTTAGAACTAGTTAAGACGAATCTAATAAGCCTAAACTCGATGTATTTACTAGAATGCATTCCAGGGTTCCATCGGCCACTTCCCAGTTCTAGCATCAGGTCTTCGTCATCAAATTGATTCAAATAAAGTTTGCGGAAAATGAACATTAAGCCAATAGAAATAAGGTTTTCCACACAGTTACAGTGCCTATAATACACTAAAACTAAAATATTATTAATAGTGTTTCCTGATAGCTATAACTTGGGGGTCTTTAAGTCAATAGTGAATAGGTTACTTTTAAGCAAACGTGCCCCATCGTCGACATCATCGCTTAGGTGAGATTTTGGTCAAACGCGAGCTTATCAACAATAAATTAAAAAAATATTAAAGGAGTCATCGTGGTTCGGAATTGCAAAACCGAAGTAGTGGACCGCTGGTAGGCAAATTTATTAACACTAATCTTTTTCTTTGTATGAGCATAGAAATATTAATATTACTTTAATTTGTTAAACAAATGTTTCTATTTCAGAACTTTCTTGTTTCTACAATAAAAAGTAAAGTTGTTCCAGTTCTGTTTGTTGTTTACACTTTGTACAGTGTGCGAGAGTTATATTTGTATGATTTGCATAGTAATTATGCGCTATAGGATATTATAGCTGAGCTTGCTTTTTAAGGAAACAAAGATCCTGTAACTTTGTCATGAAACAATAGAAAATATAATTAAAACTATTCTATTCTGTTTTTAATTAACTGGACTAAACTGACAGCAGTGGCCCTTCACTAGATACGGTAAGTTCAAGAGGTTCCTACATTTGGTTCAGGCGGATATGCTAGTGTTATGAACAATAAGCTATATGCTGCGGGCTCGCGGACGGCGAGCCATGGGTAGCTCGCTGTCCTTTCATCCGGTAACTGTCAAGACGTCGACGGCGCGTACTGTTCCCGCGTGCCTCAAGGAATTGTCAGCAACAGCAGAGGCCCAGCTGGGTCGAAGCCTACTGGGGCCAGGGTTATCCGAAAGGAAACTCGTGCCTTGATTTGAAGGCTAGAAGGAACGGGGTGGGTTTTTAGTCAGTAAGAGTCTGACACTATCTCCCGCTCCACCCAAGGGCGGGGGTTGTCATTTTTGCTCACCGAAAAAAAAAATGCTATATGCTGTTATATTATAACGTAGTCTGAAATGAGCTTTAAACTACGCGACACGACGTGACATCGATTAAGACTGTCTGAATGAGTGTTGTAATAGGCCCTTTAAGTAGGCTAAGTTGGAGTACCTATATCAATACATCTCACAACTAAGAAAATAACAATATTAATGTCAAAACCGAACCATGAACAGGGCGACTCACTCGGAACCCACAATCAAGCTGAAGTCTCGAACAATTTAATTATTATAATTACTTCGTTTAAAAGTTTTCCGCGTTAATGTTTTACGTTTCGCACAAAGATTTTATTATTAAAGTTTTTCTTGGGTAAAGAGTTAGGTATTTACTTAGGATAGGATTTATTTGAGGCCGTGATGACTCAAATGTATAAGGCTAATTCAAAGTTTACCAGCTACTTGTCACGGGAGTACTTTTTAATTGAATTAGAATTTTATTATTGGTATTAGTGGAGATAAAGAGGAAAGATTTGAACTTTTATTTGTAATGAATAAACTAAAAAAGTATGAAATATAGTAGTGAAAGAATTTTTTTAAATCGATCCTGATTTAAAAAAATTCTTTCACTGATAGAATCCCACTATATCACTGAGTGTATAGGCTATATTATATTTTATACTTTTATGTGGTGAGAAAAGCCGCAGAAGCTAATAAAAATTGAAATAAAATTTGATTTTAATTTGTTGATGAAAAAATAGAAAAATTGGGTCAGTAAGCACGATTTTTTATTGTTTCGCGTTCATTTACAATGAACTGTTCGAATCAAAGAAACCTACCCATAGTAGGTATATCCTATTTCAAAACGTGATCTGTAAACTATACAAAGTAATTTCTTTACCCGAGTATGTCAAAATTTACTCTGAGTATAGTAAACATAATCAGAAACCACTTTGCTATAGATTAAATTGAAATCAAAAGGTATATCTATGTTTACATAAGTTGAAAAAGAGCTCCAAAATTATTTTGTAATTTCGTAGACGATCCCGTCGTAAAAGTTGATCATGTTTCTGAGTATTTTAATGGCCTTAAAGATTTTTAATAAATTAAAAGTCTGTATAAATACAAGATGGCAATTCGATTCTAAAATCAAAATATAGTTGTTGTTCCAATTCAGTGATCATTAAACTTGAGTTGGTCAATAACATTATTGCCACACCACTTGCATCAATTCAAGTAGAAAGCAGCAGGTGTGGCATTTACCCTCAAACAAGCTAGATCGCTTTGATTCCGAGGAACCCCTATGTTCGTTTTGAATACCTACTAACTGATGAGTCAATCTAGCCGAGCCGTTATCTGAGAACGTTATCGCCGATCAACTGTCAATAGCGAACGATTGACAATGACCATAGAGCACAAACAGCCATACCGCACCGAACAGAGACTGCAGAGCAGACGCCACTTTGAATAATAGTCCTAACCATGCAGTGTGGTTTCTCAGTCACGACTCGACAGTTCCTATTATTCATCGATGGTTTCATTTATTTGAATAGCAGCAACTAATATTAAAAGGCTCTTTTTCCAACCAATCGTCAACATTGAACATGGTTTAAAAGCTTGTTGCTTCATCCACAATCCAAAGGGATGTTTGATGAAAAGGCAACGTGAAAAAAAAGATAACGCCTGAAAACTCTGTTGGCATTCGGTAATTCCGTGATTTACTCGAATATTTCACAAAATTTGTTTCAGAAAATACGTGTTTTTTAAACACTGAAAAGTTATTGAAAAAATATGTAGTTATTCAGAATCTTGATTAAAGCGTGGCTTCTATTGTTATATATTTTTTTACTTTTTTAAATTTTTGAGTACATTATGAAGGGTCTAAGTTAATGCAAATTAGTAGATTTTCAGAAGTCTTTACTGGATTAGTCATTCACACATTTATAAATTGGTTCAATAGAATACAAAATAATGTCCGCAAGATATTTATGTGTAAAAAAAAAATCGGTTTTCTTCCTCAATAATGTTCTCATGAAAGGCTTTTTTATTGGTATGAATTGTATAAAAATCAGCAATTTTTGAGTTTAGCAAGAACAGACGCGTTGGAGGACTTTGTTTTATAATACGTAAGGAGGATATAGTAAAACCAACTTTTTTATGGACGGTCGTCGCCTTTTATTGGTAATTTTAACTAAATCAACAAGATCATAATCATAAGTTATGAAACCAAGAATTTTAGCAAGGAATGAAGGCCATTCTTCGAAGCAGGTCAGGTGCATTTTTAACTGGGTCATTTTTTATACTGTACCAGGCAAGGCCAAAGTTACTGCTAATGTTAACAGTCTTGTTGAGAAAAGTTTATTTGTGGCACACTGGTACAATTTTGTTGTTAGAATTATTTGTATGGTGTCTCTTTGAGAAAAGTTTATTTGTGTAAACTGGTACAATTTAGTTGGTAAAGGATTTGTATGGTGTCTCTGTGTACTGCACATAGTAAATGGCATACAATTATTAATAAAAAAATTAAACTACTGATCATAAGCACTAAGATACCACCTGCAACCCTGGCCCCAGCAGGCTTCGACCCAGCTGAGCCCTGACAACTCCTTGAAACAAAACAACAGATATTTTTTTTTTGTTCAAATTGCACGATTAAAATTGCTCATAACAAACTGTAACATTGCCGCATAGAAATAGAGGGCAAACAAACTACGAGAAAGATAATCATGATGTAAATTACTTACCCACAACTAATAAAGGAAAACAACTAAGTCTTTGCAAGCTTGTATGGAAGGAGCGGTGAAATATATGTAATATTACAAGACGAAGAGCAATTTGCGTCGGCAAATTTGACGAAACCCTAAGTAGAAAATGAAAAATCGGAACGAAGAGGCTCATGAAACCAATAATTTTCGAAGAATAATTCATTCAGAAGTTCAAACTCAAGTTTTGCCAACGATCAATCTAACCCAGTAGGAACATTAAGTGTCAAATTGATAGATCAAGTTCACAACACTATAATCATCAACTTATATTCCAGTGTTAGGGTGCAAACATAAAGATACAGGTTTTTCGGTTCCGATTTATGTCGGTAAAGGTCGGTACAGATACGTACCAGTAAAACTCCATAAAGAAACAGGTAAATCTGTATGAGTAAAACACTACACTGGCCAATGCTTAAACCCGTATGACTCGGTCCAGGTAGCCGGTACCGACAAGTATAGGTAAACCTGTTTCTTTATAAATGAGCGTATAAGAAAACACGGAAGAATTATACCTGCACCGATCGGTACCGACCCGTACAGACTTGCCGGCACCGGTAATCCGTTTCTTTATATTTGCATCCATAGACAAGCATGGTAATGTCATGGAAACTATTTGTCGAAATACTGAAAAGTTAAAACAAATTCGAGTATTTGCTGCAGCGCTTCATGGTATTATGTCGTCTAACAAAACTACTAAACATTACAGCGCCTAGATAGCTTTAGAAGATAGATTTTTTGCGATCAAAATGTTTTAAGCGCCATGAATTTTGTGACACGCGTTTCGTTCAACATAGTGTAATGACATGTTATCATAGATTTTTATACCGCAGAAGTGAAATGGTTTTTTGCCTCAATACTTCATAACAATGACGCTCTATTTCAAACTTTTACCTTTTTTTTGTTAGTGTAAATTTATAAAACCGAACGTTCTACTACTTTAGTATACCTAAATAAGTGAATTTAAAAACGTATAAATAATGAAACCATTTATTGTAATCATCATTCTGAACAACAGCTATCCTTAGTCAATTATGGTCAGGATTGCGGCGCTAATATATCATTAGCTTGAAAGTGTGCATAGCAAATAAACGGATATTTGGTGGGAATACACGTGTTTTCACTTCTAACCTCTTGAAGATCTTTTATCATTTTTTATTTTCGGCTGATTGGAGCGTTGCGAGTCATCACAAAATTTTGGCGGATTTTGTGGTATGCCAAGGCACATATAATATTAGTATGTGACGAGTGCGCCGTAGGAGGCCTAGAACGGGGCGATGGGAACCTAGCTTTGCGACCAACTCCAGTTTAGCCACCTATGGAGTATATCGAAAATAAAGCAAACATATATCTATTATTTTACCTCTATCAACGAGTGTTAGCAGATCGTGTATTCGACAGCTATCTTAGTGAAACATTGGATGCTCACGAAGGTGATAGTTTAAGATGGTCTGTTAAACTAGTTGAAATAAATAGCATTGTAGTAGACGATGAAATTCAATCTTCGAACTTAATACCAAAGAAAGTTTTCTATAAAGAACAAAAACACGTCGTAGTTTCCAGAGCGGGTAGAACTTGTAGTTTTTGTACCAACAAACTGACGCCAAGACGGGAACGTTGTTAAAGTTCGGGCTAACCGTCTTGCCTCCTCGTTTCTACCGCGTACATAGAAAGAACAATTTGGCAGCTGCCGTCTTCACGTCCGATTATAATTTAGCTATCTTCAAGGCTAGAGTGAATAGGCTCTTAATAAACCAGTGCACTTCACCATCAAAGATTGTACCATTGCTTTGTGGGTTCGCAGTTAAGCACTAGTTTCTATCAATTTACAAAAAAAATAGGTCGGTGCCATGATTTTTGCAAAACCTTAGTTCGAAAGTTCGAATCCACCACTCCTTGGAAGGAGCATTTTGCTTCACTATTTTAACCGATGTACATATCTAGAGAATTCAAAAGTCCCTGTGAATGGTTCAATGAAATGTGTCAATGCTTTCGAGTTTTAAGATGTCGTAATATCATACTCGGATATAATATAGTTAAGAACATACTTACCTTACTATTTTAGTAATTGGCTTCCAAAGATCTTCAAAGACTTCAAACCTTACTCAAGTGAAAGCTATCTGTCAACAATTTATTTATAATACTCGTACAACGGTCGTATTTCAAAAGGTTAATTTCCATTTTAAATACCGCTTTGAACTATGAACGGTGTTGACAAAACTACACCTACGATTTTATTTTAATTTATTAATTGTAGTTCAGGTGAGCTTTGCAAGATGAAGAGGAATTTTTAGGGGTTTTTACCTTAAGTACGGTTATTCAGGCGGAACAAACACCCGGAAGGCGCCTTTGAGCGGGTAGCCCGGGGCATAAGGTGGAGCTATGCCCCGCTTGGGCGAAGCATCGCCGTGATCTCTTTTAAGTATTCAGCAGTGGCGACCAGGTCATAGTCCAGAGCAAAATGGAATGGGATGTGGTACGAGGGAAACCTTCTGCAAAGCTGTAATGCTAGCGAAAGAGGCATCCACAAGAGTAACGGAACGGACAACCTCACGATCAAGCTGCCATGACAGGATGCTCAGGGTGTTGGAAATTGTAGAGCGATCTGCAGCCTACGTAGGCGTAGGATTGCGGACGACGAGCAAAGAGTAGCTCGTCGTCTGCTAGTCCTATACGGACCGAGCCCAGAGGCATCGACGGTGCGTAATGTTCTAGGTGCCTCAAGAAGATGTCAACAAACCGTAGGTATTTTAGTCAGTAAGACTAAATTAGTTAGATGTTAATTTTTTCCCTACCTACATAAAAAAACCTTAGTAGATCCAGTTTCAATCATACGCAGCACATGAAATGAAAACCTGTCATTTTAAAGAAAAACGACGGAAAAACGGCTATTAGAAAAAACTGATGGTTCATATTTCGGGATTTATTTCGTGGCCACCGTCAGTTTTTACAACGGTATGAAAAATATTCCACCAGTTTTCTCATCTTCGCTCGTCTGTTTCTATTTTGTTTGTCTGTGTCATAGACTGTATTCGATGTTTGAAACTGGGAATTGGGAAACCAGCAATTTTTCGGTTGAAGAATTCTTTGGTGGAACCCACCAGAAATATTTGGTCCACTATCAAATTGACGGATTATTTGCCAAATTTTTCACTTCTTTTTGTAGTATTTTTTTTCTAATAACTAACTTTGTATGCTAAATACAAAGTTTGCTACCAAGTCATTTTCTATATTCCAAATTCAAAATAAAAAGTGTGATAATAGCACTTTGATATAAGCGGAGAAATTGTGTCGCGATATTCCACCGAGTAAACACTCGGTGGAATATCGCAATATCAGTGACTTATTTTCACGTATATCAAACGACGTTTTTCAATATAATTACGTAGAAATATTTTCTACGTAATTATATTGAAAAACGTCGTTCTAAAAAAATTTTTCACTTAAATTTTTTTTTTTAATTTTTCTTTGTTAATTTTTCTGTGAAGAAAATTTTACTAAGTTGTCAAAAATGTACCTATGGCTCATTTTGGTTTGATTTAGATGGCAACCGGCTATCGCATTTTCTACCTCAATCACAATATCTGGCGGCGTCGTATCTAAAGAGTTCTCTTCAAAACTTAAATTCGACAGTTATTTCACAAATAGCACAAATAAGATTTAATTTGGTCTTGTCCCACTCGCAAACTGTTATACATCCTAATATTAAAAATGAGATATTCAAATATATTTTAATTTTGAATTTAGAACACAAATAAATGTAATTTTGGTGATATAAACAAATTATTATATAAATTAAATAATCGTATTTAATAATGATTTCCTGTTTATAAACACAATTTAACTTTATTTTACTAGTTATTTATTATTGTATACTATCTTTTATTGTAACATTTATTTTTATTTTTGAATAGTTTCTTTTTATAATGTTAATGTAAATACACTGTATACTCCGCGGTTTCATGGATTACAATTCTTATTTTGATTTTAGGTACAAAGCTGATTGGTCTAAATTGTCCTCTTATTTCTATTAATATTGGAATACTAGCTTTTGCACGCGCGGCTTCGCTCCCGCTCTTTCCTACTCCACCCTACTATACCCAACTCTAGCCTACTCTACACTACTCTACCCTACTCTAGACTACTCTACCCTACTCTACCCTACCCTACCCTACTCTACACTACTCTACCCTACTCTACACTACTCTACCCTACTCTACCCTACTCTACCTTACTCTACCCTACTCTACCCTACTCTACCCTACTCTACCCTACTCTACCCTACTCTACCCTACTTTACCCTACTCTACCCTACTCTACCCTACTCTACCCTACCCTACCCTACCCTACTCTACCCTACACTACCCTAATTTTATTTTTTTCCATAATAATCTTATCCTCACAATAACAATCACAACAAAAAAAAAATCAGCCAAATCGGTCAAGCCGTTTTCATGCCATGTCGTGACAACGGAAAACGAGGCTCATTTTTATATAATAGATGGAAATATTGCAGAAGCAATTTTTTTTTGAAAGAGTGATCATGGATTTTCGTGTCAGTTCTTCTCCTTGGGATACGACCAATCGGAACTGTGCGCTAGCTTCTGACGTTTTACAAGTGCCCATGAAGGTCTATGTGAGATAAATAATTTTGACTTTGAGTTAGTTTTCGAGGCAGTGTATCGAAAATTTTCTATATTCCATTTATTCTTAATAGTTCTATTATTATACTTAACTTTGCTGACAGTCGCAACAACTCTTGTAACACTGAATTGTGTAACGTATGTTTTCCTTATCAATTCATTTCCATTAAGACTATAAAACTGGAAATGTAGAAGGCAAAATATTTTCCTTTGTTGTAGATCTATATTTATTGATTAAAATGATCTTGGTATTCCCCTGCCAATATTGAGATAGCGCGTTATTCACTCTGCCAAGAACTTCATTTCTTATTTGCAGTACGGCTTCTGTTGTTTATTACTCTTTTATTTTTCTGTGTAAATCAATAGAGAGCATGCAGAAATGAAGGGTGGTAATTCAAAAGTGCCAATGCAAAGTATTTACAGTTCCGAAATAGAACTGCCTATGTCGTTTATGTTCCCTAGAAATACTTGATCCATATTCCTTTCAAAAGAATGGTGAAGGAGCATTAACTATCACTTTAGTTTTTCTTCTCCTTTCTAATTGAAATTATATTTTATATTTATTAGTTTATTATTTGGTTTTTTATTTATGTATTGTATTTTTATTTTATTTTTACATTGTTTTTGTAAGTTGTTGTACACTGACAGCCCGAAGTCTTTTCCTTCTGTCTAAGTCCATCCAAAGGTTGTCTGGTAGAAATTGCCCTGTGCAATAAGACCGCCTATTGTACACTTATATTTGTAAATGTTTGTCCTTTTTTAAGTTAAGGTGTGCAATAATAATAATAATAATAATAATTCCTTTCAGTGGCTTGGTACGTTTCACCCGCTCATTATCACCATTCATCTTGTTGCTAGAATATTATTTGTGTACTTACCATACATCGTTCCAAAGGTCTCCGCCAATTTAACCGATAACGCGCCGTTGAGCAGCGAGTCAAAGCAGGCACTCAGAGCCCGGGCACATGCACTTGAGCCTATCTGTTGAACAAAAAAAAAATCATTTATTAACAGGAATCTTGGCCCATAGATTTATACCTAATATATATGTATACTACTAATATATATGTATATAGAGCAGTGGTTCCCAAACTTATTTTGTCTACTGCCCACTTTGAGAATAAATATTTTTTAGCGCCCCCATTTTTTCACCTATTTAAAAACCACTATAACTTCAAATTAAATTAATTAATTATTGTGACCTAGATATGTATATTATGTATATTAACGGGTCTTTCTGGGTCTCTTCCCGCCCCCCTTGAGACCTGCAGCGCCAAAAGGGGGCGTTATCGCCCACTTTGGGAAAGACTGATATAGAGTAAAAAAAACTAATACAGCACTACTAAACTAATAATCAGTAGAGTGCACATCACTATACAAGGAACGAACACCTACAATACAACAAAATTTTAGATTACTTTGATACTATTTCGCCTGGCTTAGAATATTTATAGGACTACAACATCCTCTTTTATTTATACCGCGCCTCCCATTACATATTAGCTTATTAGATTAAAAAAACAGTGACAGTGCAAAATTATTACGACAACGAGCTGATCTGATGATAGAACCAGAAGGTGGCTATAGCAACTTGGTAGTTAAACGACACTCATCGAGTTTGTGCTCGTATGATTCGTCTTGACGAGTAGGTATTAATTTATATAGGTATTATACCGCTATAAAAGATTGCTATGAAAAAAAATTTTTTCATTAAAAGCGTGTTAAGATTTTATTACCTAAGTAAAATTTGAAGACTAGAGCGTAAAATCAAATCGTTGGACTGTTTACTGATAACATTATACACCATAATAATATATTGACGAGTGAACAGATATCAATGAGATGTAAGCGCGTGGGTGACTCTAATAATAATATGTGAAGGAATAATTAACGTAAATCGCGACGTTATTGACATGTTCGAAGTAATTACAAGTCTATCAGTTCAATGTGTTTAGAATTATCCATCGGAGTAACGTTATTGATCATGATTGAATATATTTGGCTCGTCCTTATTTCGCCAGAATTACGCTGCCTAACGGTCTTGGTTTAAACCTTTGAAATGGAGTTACCTCCCCTCCCCTTTTTTGTTTTGAAAATCATCTAATATCATCCCTCGCTCTTGGGCGGAGCGGGAGATAGTGTCAGACTTTTACTGACTAAAAACCCACTCCTGTTCTTTCGATGCCTTTCGTACCGGGGGCTAAGCTACCTTTCGGGCTAACTCTGGCCCAAGTAGGCTTCGACCCAGCTGGATCCTTGCCGTTGCTGACAACTCCTTGAGGCGCGCGGGAACAGTGCGCGCCGTCGACGTCTTGGGCTCGGTCCGGACTGAATCCTCTGTAAATTTTTTGAACCCCTTCAAAGGGTTTATTCAAATATTGAAAGGAAGTTTGCAGCTATTGGTCGTCATATTTCCCCTTTTGACTACAAGGCTTTTTGCCAAATAAAAACTTTAAAAGACTAATCAACCAGCACGTTGCGTGTTATAACAATATAAAAAAATGACATTAAAATCTCTAACCTAACGAAGCCTACAGTATATTGATCGCTCGTCAACGTTACAAACGTAGGGCAACAAAGTATTGATTATAACATAGTTATTTACCAACGTAAGAAAAAATTTACTTATTTATACGCGAGGCTTTAATAATAAATAAACACCTACGAGTAATGCGCCACTTTGCAATTCTAAATTCCATTAGTGCGAATTGTCAACTCCTGATATTTAGCTTTTTAAATAACATGGATTTGCTTTCGAATTTTATCGTATATTTGAGTGAGGATTAAAGTGAATTTTACTAAATAGCGTTAGGTATTATATACATATATCTATTTGAAATTAGTGACGAGCCAAACTTTCGGTTTCGGTACAAGTTCTGATCTAGTTTCGGCAAAAAAAAACGAGTTTCGGCTTAGTTCCAGTGTTGGTTGCGTCTAGCCGGAACTACGGCTGAAAGCACAACTGATCAAGAGGTTTTGTGCTGCTATCGGACATTTTATATTTTATCTTATTTGTTAGGTAAAAGGTAATTTGATTTTGTACCTCAAATACCAAAAACTGAATGATTAACATAACAATTATACTTATTTTACGTGCTCGCGCTTTACTACTATCTCGCTCAAGCGCAAACCTACCAAAATTTAAAAAAAAATTGGATAACTAATTATAATTGACCTCTCGAAATCTCGGGTTTGGCCGAAACTGAATTCAAAGCCGAAATTTTCGGTCTGACCTTACTAGAAACGCTAATTTGTGTAAATTTGTAATAACTTACATGAAGTGGACATGAAGTGAATCATCAGTCCATCCAATCATGATGGAATTACATTTCACTTCATTCTGACTCCACCTAAGTGCTCAAGAGGATATGTTTAGCGAACTATCTGACTGATCTTCAAGTCTTCATCTTTATTAGGTACTACTTTTGTCCGCGACTTCGTTCGTTTGAATGTCGGCTATTTTGGGACACGAAGTCGAAATAAAAAATTGTCCTTGTCCTTGAGTTAAAGCTTACTCTCTACAAATATCACCATAATTGGAAGTATACTTTACCCGTGAAAGCATATCAGACAGCGAGAGTTACTTTCACCGATAAGATTTAAGTTATGGATGAGGAAAAATAAACACAAGATTTTGTTTTGACGTCATAATGAAACTCTTATGTTCAATATTCATCTGTTATAGTAATCTTTTCTTAATTTGACGTGATATACCTGCTGAACTTGATAACAATAAGAGCATAAAATATCAGACAGCTTGTTTCAATGTTAGTGCTTTCGCAGGTAGAAGTGACGACAGTACCTATTATATTTACTAATCTTTTTTTAAAACAGACAAACGGTCGCTTACGTGATTTATTTTGTATTTTATTGTGTTTTTCATTAACATACATATATACATCTTAATTATTAAATATTATAAACTAATAGGTATATAAATAAATTGTAGGTGTTTCTATAATAGTTTTGTCTCTTCGTTATTAAACACCGACTTCCGAAATTAAAGTTACTTTGTACTTTTCAGTGTTAAGTCGGTTACATTTTTTTTTCAAGTTTTTTATTTTACACTTCTTAGTTATGGTACCACTACTAAAAGTACCCCTCAGCCACACTTAAATACGAGTACCTTATAGCCAGAGTGCATCTCATAACGATTCTAATAATCCCAAACACGGTTAGATTACATTAATTTACGTTCTGGCTTCATCATCAGATCAGTTCGATACAACCCCTTCCCTTTTTGTTTCAGCCAGTCATCGACTTCACGTATTAGCAAAGCAATTTTACTTCTTACGACAATTCTGCTGTGATCTTATGAAGAGTTCTGTTTCATATCTTCGAAGTTCATGATCAAATCATAAGAATATTTCTATAATTATAATAAATAATATAATAACTTATTTATTTCCCAAAGAAAATGAAAATACATAACATGTTACTTTTACTGAACAGTTTTATGGGACCAACCTGAAAGCATAACATTTCAATCAAAAAAAATATTTTCAAAATCGGTCCACAATTGACTGAGATATCGGACCATATATATTAAAAAAAAATACATTCGGACTAATAAATATAGAACCTCCTCCTTTTTGAAGTCGGTTAAAAAGTAAAAAAATATATACTTACAAGATACTCAAGTATCATGTTCCAACCGATGACAAACGCTATAAATTCGCCAACGGTCACATAGCTGTACATGTACGCGCTTCCAGTCGTGTGGGGAACTCGGACTCCAAATTCAGCATAGCAAGCTCCTGTATGGACAAAAAAAACATCATCATCAAATAAATCATTTACAGGCCCTTATGAACTGTAAAGGAGTCAGTCAGTCAGAAAAATTATGCTAATTGCACATTCCATAGTGTAGATTTTCATGGAGAAGAATGTGCAAAAAACTCTCTGGACACTTTAAATATGTTCTATAATACAAATAACTCGGTTACATTTTTTTTTTGTCCCACAGGTACTTATTATTTGAGACGTGGCGTTAAACCAAATCCTTTGAAGTTTTCGTTTCGAGTGCAAGCAAAAAATTTAGAGGTGGTCAGACGGAAGTGTCTTTGCACCATACCCATGTAGGCTTATGGGAAATAAAAATAATTGTTTTTTTTATTAGTTTTCGGCTTTGCACAGATATGCCAGTCAGCCAGTTTCTCCTTTTATATAAATAATAATATATATATATACATAATATACGAAATATATTATTGTGACTTTTAGTGTTTAAGTAAACTAGGTACATATAACATAGTAAATTATATGTTTTTTTATTGTTTCGAGACATTAACCCTTCAGATACCGTCAATTAGAGACACAATAGTAAGACAATAGATGCGCGGCCACCGGGTGTTGCTTGGGGATTCATGAATTAATTGTTAAATATTGTTATCATTTTTATTGTTCTTCAACTTCTACGCTTGTGATACAGGTTTATCCCAGGCACAGATGACAGAACATAGCCATACCATTGTAATAATTCCTAAGATTTTATGTAACTATTTTACCAGGTTTTAATTTTGATAATATTATTATAATAATAATAAAACTTACAAAACAAATTCACTTACCGGAAAAGATTGATGCAATAGCCGCGATGATGAAACTGATGATGACGCCAGGCCCCGCAAACTTACGCGCCACCATCCCAGCCACTAAGTACATCCCGGTGCCGACACAAGAGCCGACCCCGAGAGACGTAAGGTCCAAAGTCGTTAGGCATCGCTGTGGAAGAAAAGTATTGTTAATTTGGATTGTAATAGTACGATAAGGCAGTCTAGAGTCAAACTTAGGATCTTGACTAGGAATTAATTAAAATACTGGGTACTTATAAATAAAGGGCTGTAAAAACTGACAAATGTATATCCGAAGGATTTTATATTTTCTTTGTTTAGGGACGAGTAACAAGTACAAATATACGAGGCTTCTAATAAATTAACAATCGTGCGTAACAGTTTAACTGCATTATCCGCGCAAGCTAGTTATCAAAAATATTTGGTAAGTAACATAGACTATACTCTAAGTAACATAGGCTAAATTTATTGCTAGAAAAGAAAAACTATCTTATGTCCACCCATGCGAAGTTAGGACGGGGCCGCTAGTAATATGTAAATGAAAATATCTATTCTAAATAAGTAAATAGACATTTCAATATTCGTTTTATTCAGCTGTGTTTTCAGATATATATTTTATATAAGGATTTATAAAAGTAACATAAGGATTATCCAATGAACAAATATGTCATGTGCATACAATATTCGCTGCATGATCATTTTCATAAAAGCATATTTCGAATAACGTATTGTTTTCTCGAAATGCTTTAATAATAAATTCAATATTTAATTAAAAGTTTCAACCGTCCATATTTCAGTTACATTCCACAAAGGATAAAAGAATGAAGCTCGATATAAAATAAAAGGGTATGGGCAAAAATGTCGATCACTTTTACGTACTATAGGTAGGATAGGCCTTTCAAAGTGATCGCTCACAGTTCAAAAGCGGGTGTTGACGTGATGGCTCGTTGTGAAGTGTATGCGTACGATTTTTTAAGGCGATACTGCGAGTATCATCATCATCATCACCATCATCATCATCATATCAGCCGAAAGACGTCCACTGTTAGACAAATGCTTCCCCTAAGCGTCGTCACAACGACCGGTCCTGTGCGTCACGCTTACATCTGAATCTCGCGATCCTGACCAGGTCGTAGGTCCACCTTGTTGGAGGCCTTCCAACGGTGTATCCTCCGGTACGTGGTCGCCACTCCAGAACCTTTTGTCCCCATCGACCATCTATTCTGCGTGCAATGTGCCCTGTCTATTGCCATTTAAGTTTGGCGATTCTTCGAGCTATGTCGGTAAACTTATTAACATGACATAACATTTTTTTTTGTGGTTTTTAATGTTATATTGTTGTTATGCTAACATTAAAAATAAATGTTAAACTAAAAACATCATGAAAATTCTCCATAGTGTGCAGTAATTTAAATGAGGTATTGCATTTTTTTATTAATGATAGGCTTCCGTTTGACCACCATCTCAATAAACACTAAACGATGATGTGGTCGACGATGGAGCATGCTTGCCTAGAAGTAACAATTGTAGCTATCTTTTTTTCATCATCATCATCATCATTTCAGCCGACAGACGTCCACTGTTGGACATAGGCCTCCCCTAAGTGTCGCCACAATGATCGATCCTGCGCGTCTCGCATCCATCGGTTTCCCGCAACCTTCACCAGGTCATCGGTCCACCTTGCAGGAGGCCTTCCGACGCTGCGTCTTCCAGTACGAGGTCGCCACTCCAGAACCTTTCGGCCCCAACGGCCATCTGTTCTGCGAGCAATGTGCCCTGCCCATTGCCACTTAAGTTTGGCGATTCTTCGGGCTATGTCGGCAACCTGTCGGTATCTTTTTTTATGGTGGGCAAAAATCGTCAATGACGTTTTTACTGATATGTAGAATTTGTGAAGTTAGGGTCGATAGAGTTAGGCCGTGTAGAGTCAGACACTTGGCTCTATATGAGATCTGATATCTTTTTCACAAGGCAAACCTCATGTGGTCGTCTTGGCAAAATTTTACATGAAATGTTTTTGTTGGGATAAATGTGTTCCCAAAATGAAAGTGTCCGATGCGTACGTCTTGTGGTTCGCATTGCGCATGCATTCGAGTGGAAAGCAGAACAGTAATCGCAGGAATGCTTTTGTCAAAAACATTAATCGAAAAAAGCATTGTGAGACACGTCATATAGCCTCAGGAGTGGTTCCCGGAATATTTAACCACGAAGCTTTTATTTGACATTCACCGATGAAGAGCTTTTCCATTCCAATGCACAATAACCGTAATTACGAGTTTATAATAATAATTCGTGTTAAAAGTTTGGTACTCAAAGTATTAATTTACTTTCAGTTCATTCAATTTAATATTCAATTAAACCCGGTTTTGTAATTATTGTCTGTATAACGCTTACTACACTTCGTGAACACAGAGTTGTCAGTCTCCTTTACAGCTAAATGAATTGCATGTTGGAGAGTTACAAAAATGATATTAAATTCATGTTGTCTTTTTATAAATATTAAGGGTGCCTTCAAATTAGCCGCAAAATGCCGCGTGACATCAGTGCAGCATTTTCAGATACTAGTCGACCTTGTTGGCTATTAAACTTTTAGCCAATTTTAGACCCTTTTTTACGTGGTAAAATATCATATATTTATTCATCCCTCTCTAGGTGGAGTAGGAGAAGGGTCAGACTTTTACAAACTTAAATATACAGTGTTTTGCTTCTGTTGCCTTTTTCGAGGGCTTTGCTTGGAGCGTGTTGTGTTCAATTATTGATCAAAGGAGTAACACGACAACACGCTGTTTTTCTGGATCTGGTCCTTAGCGGACGGCAAACTACCTATGGAGGCTGGAAATCGTTTTCCTACTGCCAACGCCCCGGGGGTCTCCGCCGTGAGATTCACTATTAGACGTTACCGTCCTTACTGTGAGCGTGTTTATGAGAATATATGTCATAGTAGTTTTTTTTTCATGTTGGCCCACACCAGGTATAACTCCTGTGTCGTAGGTAGAATCACAATCATGTATAATTTACAATTTGATCCGAAGAACATGCTGCATTTGTGATATGAGATGGTTTTCAAATTTTTATGCCAATCAAATTTAATCATCTGAATGCCATCGAAACCCAAGGCGTGGCTGGAAAGACCTCACGGCGTCCTTACCTTCCGCATGACGCAGGTCCTCACCGGACATGGCAAGTTCGAGAGGTTCCTGCATCGGATTCGAGCGGAAGAGACGCCCGGGTGCCGCCACTGTGCGGAACGCCCGGAGGACACGGTGGAGCACACAGTTGAGGTGTGCCCTGCTTGGGCGGAGCAACGCCGTGCCTTCGTGGGGGCGGTCAGCGGCGGAGACCTCTCGCGCCGGGCTTTGGTTCAGGCCATGGTCCGGAGCGAGGAGGAGTGGCAGGCGGTCGCCTCCTTCTGCGAAGCAGTAATGCTAGCAAAGGAGGAGGCCGACCGCATCAGGCAACGGTGCCCTCACCGCCGCCGCCGCCGGGGTTCCAGCCCCGATTTCCAGCCATCGTAGACGCGGGCTCGTGGACAGCGAGCTATGGGTGGCTCGCCGTCCGATCGTCCGGTAACTGTCCGGACCGAGCCAAGGCGTCGACGGCGCGCACTGTTCCCGCGCGCCTCAAGGAGTTGTCAGCAACAGAAGGGGCCCATCTGGGTCGAAGCCTACCGGGGTCGGGGTTATCCGAAAGGAAACTAGAGCCCCGGTATGAAGGCTAGAAGGAACGGCGCGGGGTTTTTAGTCAGTAAGACTCTGACACTGTCTCCCGCTCCACCCAAGAGCGGGTTTCATCAATGATGATTTTCCCCGTCGACAGAAAAAGAAACAAAATCGAAACCCAATTCTTGTATGTACAACAGTAAATTCTCAAAGTTGATAATTTAGTTAGTGGCGATAGATTGAAATGATTTCGTATTATTTTTACAAGTAGGTAGGTATATATAGTCCGAAAAGCATTCGCACGGCACCAATTAGTGTTTTCAATGTAATAATTTCATTTTCCTCGACCAAGCTGAGAACGGAATTACGAAGTTAAATACTCCAGATACGAGAACGCTTGAAAAGTAGAAATATGAAATTCTACTTTTCTTAATAATTGTGTTATTACCGGCTAAGCTAAAGTTAATAACTTGTTAGCAAAAACAGAACGTAATGCATTTCAATAAAACTTCTTTTTAGGGTTCTGTAAGTACGTGCCAACGGGGCCCGTTTGCTAAACCTCCGCTGTTCACCCGTCTGTCAGCAAGCAGTATCTTATAAATCGGAAGAGATAGACAATTGAAAAAAATATCTTTCGCCTCTAAGCGCTAAAATAACATTATATTAATAAAATTAAAATAAAGTTAAAAAATTGAAAGACTCACACTTGGCCAGTGTTTTAATTCCCCTTACAAATACAAGTTAAATCGTCTTTTTGTGAATCACTACATAACAAGCCGGCTCCGGTCGGCTTGCTGTTTATTGCACATCAAAGGAAATATAGCTTTAATTCCCTGGTACTACAGTCCATTTTACAATGTATTCATAAATCAAGATACAGCTGACTGTTAGTCGACCACTTTCAAAGTTATATTGAACAAACTGAAATGTAAAGTGTAACATTTACATTTAAGAACTTTCGACTAAAGTATTCAGCGTGAAGGCGAAAAGAAAGCTGTTTTAGGTTGGACTATTTTTTAAATATTCTAGTTTAAAAAACCGTTTTAACAAAGTCAAAGTCAAAAGATTTTATTTTACATAATTATTACAATTACCATTTATGGGCACTTATAAAACGTCAGAAGCTAGTGCTAATAATGTTTACGAAAATATAATCCCGCCTATTGATCTTAATTCATTAAACCCAAAGCGAACGCTCGTTCGCGCACCCATTGTTTTTCTATTGTGTCTCTAATTATCACGATTGAAGAGTAAAATGTTCAACATTATCATCACCATTTCACCCGAAACACTTCCACTCCGGGAATCCGATGGATGTGGGAAAATGGATCGTTCATTGTGGCAAAGCTCAGCGAAGGCCAATGTTCTACAATGGACGTCTATTGGCTGAAATGATGATGATGATGTACTAATTAGGCCTAAGTCCAATGTGCGAATGCTAACCGTCATGTAGTGTTCTAAGGCTTTATATTTGTATAACGATTTCTCAGACTTTTTCACTGGATGAGCAGCTTGAGAAGCAACAAGAAATAAGTAACGAAGATTCATGTAACTCGTAATATAATTTAAAAGAGTGTCCATGGAGTTCTCCGCTTTGGAACGCGCAATTGAGCTTCACTTGTCTGTTTGACATTTTGACAGTGCCTGTAATTGGTCTATTTGAAATAAACGTTTCTGATTTCTGATGACTATGGCAAGCAACAGTGGCAGTTTCAATTTGTTTTTGGCTTTTTATAAGTCTATTGTTCCAAACTAAAAAGAATATACGTTCATCACGTGCCGTACTATTCAAAAGTTTACAATTGTGTCAAGGATCAAAGCGTGAAGCGTTTCATCATTGATCCACCGTAACAAAAGATTTCAATTTAAAGGTACCAGGTATTCTGCAGCCATTTTGCAATAGTCACAGTGCGTGTTGAATGAAAACTGGGGTCGAAATCCGCTCCGAATTGTCCGTTTCGTCCCACGCCGTCCCACGCAAAATGGCGGGGGTTCAACATCGAAAATGAATGGCGTTTAAAATAGAATCGTGGAATTTGGGTAATGGTGGTATTTTTAAGTACGGTATGCATGAGTGAAAGATTTTTCTTGACGGGTAAATAACCAAAAATAAGCTTTCAGATGTAACAAAATGAATAAATCTGCCTTCAAGTTTTAATGTCATAAATATTAGAAAAAGTCATGATTTTCCTCAAATAAAAAAAAAATATAGGTAAGTACATTAGATAAAATTTTATTTCGGATACTTGTCTCGAGATATTTCTAAAGAACTATTAATTTTATCGTTATAAATAGTAGTTATTAACACGGATGACAGTTTAAATGTCTATTAATTCATGAATCCCCAAGCGACACCCGGTGGCCGCGCATCTATTGTCTTACTATTGTGTCTCTAATTGACGGTATCTGAAGGGTTAGTGGAAGTTCTGTGCTCAAGAAAATCAATAATCAATACTCATCGTTTACATCTGTACGTAACGTGTATTTATTTCCTTAAACATTAGACTTTATAACGTTTCATACATTTTGAACGCTTTGCTTTAACGATACATATCCATACGATGACGTACGGGTCCGGGTATATAACCCTCTCAGAATCACGACCCGGCCCGGTCTGCACATTCACTACGGATATTGGTGTCTCATAAATACCTTCCTGAACGACGATTTTATGCGCTAAATGTTTTCTTTGGACGAATCAACATATTCGATCCGTAAATGTTCGTATTTCAGGCACACAAAACTGCGATGCGATATCGCATTGTGAAAGTCTACGAACTTGCACGACGCATCGCAAGAACTTGCGAATTGATTCGTATTGCACATTGCATGGCCATCTAAAACAATGTTTTGCCGCACGGAATCGCGCCGTAGGAATTCAAATCACAAGATTTTGTGATGAGCCATCGTGTAGCATCGATCTCAATTTTTTACGTTAATGTAACATTTTTTTTTACTGCATAAAGTTAAATTACGAGCGCAGCGCATGTCCAATTTCAATACGCTTTGTGTTAAATACGGTAAAAGTCATTTGTAGTAGCAAAAGGGATCAATTTATTACGAGTTTTGTTGAGATAAAGATCAAAGTTCTCCGCGCGATTTGAACATACCTATACGACAGCCCAACATCAACTATCGGGTAGTCGCCCACCAGACCATAACACCTGTCTGGTCAGAGGATCCTCCCTTTTCAACGGAGGTTTGCGGGACTTTACTCTCTGTTCCGCATACCTACCTTCAAAAACTCGTAATAAATCGATTCCATTATACAGGAAAATCTCTTACAAAAAAAAAAAAATGAATATATCATTTTCGATATGCGAAATTATTTTTTATTCAAACAGTAATTGAGCGATTGACAGTTTCGTTTCGTGTCGCGGGCTCGATTCCCGAACGAAACATAAATTTGTAAAGCCGAAAACTCTTTTGAATGGCAAAAGAGTAATTCTGTTATTTACTTGTATATTTCATATAACTTATTCCAGCAAATACGTGATTTTATAAAAACCGTTTTTTAATCAATGAGTGAGTATATTATGGAGGGCTAAAATTTTAGTTTGAGGATTAGTTTTAAACGTAATTTATGATTTATAGAAATATTTTATAGAAACCTAGGTATTATCCACAAGATATCTGTGTTTTCAAAATATCTTGAGCAAGAGGAATAATAATGTCATAATCACGTATGACACGCGCTTGGATGGAAATGTATCTAGGGTTGGCTGCAGCTCTTAACGTTAACGTATTCGTGTACGTTAAAAAAAACTCTGACTAAGCTTACATACGGTTTGCAGACGAAATAGCAAACAAATTAAATGAACAAACAGATCCTCTTTCGAAAAGTATCCTATGTCCGTCTCCTGGTTGGTTTGGCTCAAACCTCCCCACCAATTTTCAGCCAAATCGGTTCAACTATTTTTTGTTATAAATATTGTAACTAACACGACTTTATTTTATTTTATATAGACTATATTAAATTCCAAGAGACAATTCTTTAAAATGTTCATTGCTTGTCTCTGCTCCACAACGTTGTAGTTTTTCAACGGATTTCATTAAGCTCTATTCTCGAACGCACGGAATCTGATATTAACAGCGAGCTAAAGAAAATGTACGATGCACGATATAATAGAGAAGAATTTCAACCGCGTCGTGTGCGTCGGTTGAATGTCGTTAGTTTGCCGCACGAGCCCGGCGCGAGCCTGGCGCGTTATATTCCTACATCTCGTGCAAGGATCGAGTCACTAGAATAACTTAACGTCCTCATTCCTAGAGGGAAATAAGTTGTTCGGTGTACGTTCCATTTCGAACTAATACCTAGATGGAATCAAACTTCAAATATATACAGCACAGCATGAAACACTTATAATAATCGCACATCGTCGCTTACCATGAGGTGAGATGGTGGTCAAACGCGAGCCTATCAGTAATAAAAAGATCATCCTGTTTATATACTATTTTCACAATCGGCTACTGGATATGGTTAAGATAAAATTAATTACCTGAAGTCGAATTTTCAGATAATTATTGTTATCATAAAATATCCATGAATTAATTTAGAATAAAAAATTATCTATCACTAGCGCGTGAGTTTGCCTGTCAATACTGATTAATCGACGGTTTACCAATTTAGTGCGTCGATATCCTTATTACTTGCGCATTATCAGGATAATTAGTTTCTTTAAAAAATACAACCTAAATGCATTTACTTAAGTAAAATTTCAGTGTTTGAATTATGATTGTTACTCAACCTTCTTTCTAATTAAGATGTATAAGGATTTCCACTATTCTTTATGGTGTGTCCAGACTACTCGAGACCTAGCGAAAACGCCGCTCGCGAGCCGCTCGCGAACTGCGCGCATGCATCTCGCGCACAGCTCATTCGTACGAAGCCCCTGCGCCGCACACGCTTCGTACGAACATGGAATGCACGCGCACAGTTCGCAAGCGGCTCGCGAGTCGCACCATATAGATGTACTCGTATATATGTAACATTAAAAATATTTCTTACACACTTGCCTAGATGTAACCTATTCACTTTTAACTAAAATATCCAGAGAACAAAAAGTTTTTAGTGAGTTTAATTGGCGTAGTTAGTTCTGTTAAATTCAATGTTTTTGCAACAGATCTAAATAACGCATAAGTAAATAAAACTAACGTTAGCTGGGATCCAATCATGATCAAATAAATGTAAAGCAAAGCGTTGAGGTTGAAGTTTTAATTGAAACTCGGGTTTGTAGCTTGCATATGCATAGTAGAATATTATGGGTATTCCGTTATTTGTGTTTGTCTGTGTTATATGAGAAAATAGACTGACCCGTAATTTCTGAATTGAGTACTTGAAATTGATATTTGTCTTACTCCAACCCAGTACGTTAGCTACATCATCGCTGGCACTCAACAAAAAAGTCATAAAGGAGCTTATGTAAAAGAAATCAGTCATACTTTACCAATATTATGTATTCGTCAGAATCGGAACTTTCTTACTTTTTTACCACTCCAAATTTGTTTACTGTGAACATTTTCTACATTTTGAATTTTTTTAAACAAGTAAATGCACCTTGTCATAAATAATGGTTAGAGTTGTCCATATTTGATTTTTAAATTGATTTTAAGTACAGTGTTTTCATTTTCCAGATAAAGGCTAAACAGTGAACAGCTGAGTTTAGCTGTCAACCAATCATCGTGTCAATAAGCGCCGGAGCATTAAGCTGTCACTGTGAGCTTCTGAATTCAAAATTTGACATCCATAAGTGCCTTTTGTGACAGCGGTAAGTTTACAAACTAGCAAGTTTTCTGTGAATTTTACTATTTAGGTAAACGACAATATTTTGTTGTTGATTTTTCTTAAAAAATAAAGGTTAGGAAACAGTTCATGAAATTATTAAGTGTTTATATATGTCATCATGATATATACCAGCGAAAAAATTTACTAAGTTTCGTAAAGGGTCAGTCTAAGTTTCGTTTTAATAAAAATCAGTTCAATCTCTGAATTCAGTTACGAAGATTTTACCGAATCGCAAAATAAAAGAATTTATTTTTGTTGAATTGATTTGTGCTATGAGACCTTGCTTCATGTCAAATTTCAGGAGTCAATAGAATGAAATTGAATTCGAAAAATAAATAATTAAATTCCTTAAGAATTTTGATTCCTTTGAGAGTGTCGAAATACACGTTTTTAGCTACAAGCGGCTATATATATTTCTTTTTCGTTGACTCAGAAGATTGATTTTTTCACTTCAAGGGATCGCGGACCTGAGTATATGGTTTTTAATTTAATTTCAACTCGTTACCTTTACGCGTTCTTGAGATATAATAAGGTCTTGACAGATAGACAGGATTGATCATTGTAGTGACACTTGTGGGAGGTTTATGTCCAACAGTGGACGTCTGTCGGCTGAAATGACGAGACAGACAGACAGGCAGACAGATATAGTATGACAGACAGGCAGACGGAACCCTTACCACACCTTTTTGTTGTCCACAAAGTGATCCGTTTTATATTTTAGGTATGGAATCCTAAAAACCCCCAAAAAATACAAGACTTACTTCTCCAAATAAAAATACATAGAGATGAGGATTAAAATTGAAAAGGAATCCTATATGAGTTCTCTTTGAAACTCCATTGCAAAATGCCACAGATATTTTGAAAGAGAGAAAAAAGTATCTCGCATTCAATCCGGCTGGACCTAGAAATTTCATGTTTCATTTTAGAATTTCCGGATCGCCACTAATTAGAAACGGCAAAACCGTATCGCAAAAATATTGCGGTTCACAAAGAAATGAGACATAGAACTGATATAGGACCTGATGGAGTCCGTTCAATAAATGGAAGCGCGAACCTATCAACAATAAAAAATGTAATAACGAAAAAATCTCCATGGAAGGGTACTGGCCAGTGAAAAGCATATTGTGTTTTTTTTTATTGCGTTTTCAATCAAGCTTTTGACATGAAACATATTCCGATATGACGATCTGGATTAAACGTTTCGCCTCGTCGTTTATACCGCGTACATCAAAAGATTTAAAAAATTGTGCAGTGGTCTTCCCAATTGATTAGGTGTCTTGGTTGTTGACAGCTGAGTTGTCTATGGTTCAAGCAAGTTAAGCCCGGTTCACACGTGATCTCATAGGGCAACTAATTTTTGTTTTAATTTGTTATTATTTTTTGAAAATTATTTGTGTGTCTATACGAGCAGAATAAACATGTTTTCTTTCTTTTCTTTTTTTTCTTCAACGCTAGTTTGATTAGGTTCTTAATAAACTAGTGTGGTTTACCATCAACGATTGGATCACCGCTTACTATCAGGAGGGATCGCAGTCAAGCACTAATTTGTAACAATAAAACAAATGTTACTGTATAACTAAATAGCAGCCCGTTCCGGATCGCACGGGCAATAAATAAGTATAGCCTTTGTTACTCAGGATGAATGTAGCTTTCTAATGGTGAAAGAATTGTTGAAATCGACACAGCAGTTTTTGAGTTTGTTCATACAAAATTTTCCCTCTTTATAATATATTAGTGTAGATAAAGATATAGAGCTGAAAAGATATTGGTAGATTTGTTCGAAATAAGAATAGGCTTTTATCGAAATTTGACTCTATGAACATAGTAATACACTATATTACGCTTTTTTATTTCGTTTTCAGGTTTTAGCTGCTCAGCTTCTATTTTTGGTCTATTTTGGTTTGGTTTTGCCTCTATCTTCACCTTGCTTACGTAGTTGGATAATTGAGCAAACATTATTTTCATGGCATTGCAATGGTATTGCAACTGCATGGTATGGAATAATAATAATAATACTCTATAACTGTCATACTGTCATACAAAGCCATCTAGTCCCATATCATGCCATAATGCTAGCAAACCTTTTCTACGCAATGTTTTTTTTCTGTTTTTATTATGTATGTGGTATTTTTTAGAAAATAAACTGAGTTTTCTCAAAATAAAATAGTATTTTATCTTTAAGTCTTCAATTCTAACTGTCCAAATATTACCACAATAGTGTCTCAGTAGTTTAGAAAGTATATATTTTATCGTTATCTAAATAGTTACGTAGCAAATAGTTTCACGTTGGTTTCCACAAGTTAATGAGGTACCAAACCCAGTTTCTGCGATCTCAGTAAAACATTTTTTTTTAAGAACAAATGAAGCTCTTTTTTGTTAAAAGTTATAAACAAGAAATAAATACACATTTAAAAGTAGTAAATTTCCTAATGGACTCAGACCTTTCTAGGAGAATGAATGGACCGTAATCCGCTTTGCGGACCTAGTGTGGATTGGTGGATGTCTATCTTCGAAATTTTGGTTCTAAGACATGCCGGTTTCCTCACTGTTTATAAAAAATATTACTTGAAATTGAGACTAAATGGGCTGTTTTACGAGTCAGGCGTAGACAAAGTTGCCTTTGATACCCGCAACTTAAACCACGCTAGTTAATTAAAAAAAAAAGTAAAATGAAGTCATAATGTTTGAGTGCAGGGAGATGAAAAAATGGAATGAAGGAGGGTATTTCGATGATTTTGCCGTCAAAGGAAGGTCCTTGGTAGAAAGATGATTTAAAAAGTAGAAATTAAAAAGAAAATTATTAAAGTAAAAGTACCGAGACGCATATGAATTTCCATTTGCCAGCTATCAGGTAAGTAACTGTCAATTTACTGTAAGTATTTAATTATTATTTTTTATTGTTGATAGGCTCGTGCTTGACCGCTATCTCATCTGATAGAAAGCGACGATGCGGTCGACGATGGAACGCGCTTACCTAAAAATAACTTCTTCACTCTTGACTTAGAAATCTCTAGGTTGTAGCTATCAGGAAACACAATATCCGTAATATCTTTTTAAATCACTCACATTTAATCAAAAATAGACGTAACTCAAAATATGTTTTAAAAACAAGTTTCAATATCCATATACCCCCTTTTTTTGGGTTGCTTCTCTTTAGACGACACCCCGCACTTTTTTTTGTCGACGGGGAAAATTATCTTATGACAAAACCCGCTCTTGGGTGGAGCGGGAGATAGTGCCAGACTCTTACTGACTTGGGCTGAGCGGGAAATAATGTCAGACTTTTACTGACTGAAATCCCACCCTATTCCTTCGTTGAGTTTCATACCTGGGCTGAGTCTTTCTTTCAGAAGCAGACCCTTGGCCCCAGTAGGCTTCGACCCTACTGGGCCCCTACGGTTGCTGACAACTCCTTGAGGCGCGCGGAAACAGTACGTGCCGCATGTATGCATCACTGCTTATCATCAGGTGGGATTGCAGTCAAGCACTAGTTTATATCAATAAAAAAAAGCTGAGATTTCGCAAATCTGTTTTTATTTCTTTGTTTTTTACTATTAAACTACTATTCTACAAAAGTATTCTTAGAACACACAATTATTTTAATGCCAAGGTTATTTATTTGTCGGAAAAACTTTTATCCACAGTAAATAAACCACGACAACATTCTACGTATTTCGCGTTCGTGACGAAGAATTTCCGATACATCGTTAGTCTAACTAATTGAGTTTCCAGTTTCTAGAAAATTACCTACTTAATAGCTACGTGTTAAAAGTGAACTTTATTTTTTTTTTATCGGATTATTGTTGCTTATCAGTTTATAGGAAGTAAGTTTAGTGATAAGTACATTCATGAAAGAGACTAAATAAAGATGTTTGAGGTATTTTTTTATCGATATAAACTGCTTGATTGCGATCTCACCCAATGGAAAGCAGTGATGCAATCGTTGATCGTGATGCGTACTAATGTATTAAGAATCTATTCACCTAAATTATAATCAGACGGGAAGACCGCAGCAAGCAAATTGTTCCAGCCAGACAAGGCGCAACGCTTGGTCCGGACCGTAGGTTTCAACAACATAAGGGTGGATACTCGCCGTCCGTTGAGTTGTCCTGCGCACACTCCAAAATGCATCCTGTAAAACGCCGAAAGGCTGGCTATGGCTATCCTACGCCTGTGCTCAAGGCTTTGTAGTTCATTTTATTTTAAGTTAGTATTTCTATAATAAATCTGTAGCGCCAACCCTAAGTAATATGAGACCCCAGCAAGAAGATGATGATGCATCTGTATGTGCATTTTCCTTTGCCTTATCAAATTAATTGGCTGACTTGTTGCAGCAAAATTGCAGCGTAATTTTAAGAGGCTTAACTCTAAAGATGTTCTACTGGTACCTCCTACAGAGCGAGGCTCGAGTATAACGCATCAGCATGTTTCAACTAATTGGGTATTACCTACTTGTAAACTTTCCTTTGTGTTTATTATGTAAGCTCTGCTTTATATCCTGCTTCGGAACAAGAAATGGAAAATACATTATTATGTTACTAGTTGCTGCCAACGTCTTCGCCCGTCTTATAGCAGAAAATTATCTGAAGAGGCTTTATTTCGAGATGTTTTCATGTTATGATCTGCCTGTACTTATATTTATTAGACGTTATTATTGCGTTGATTGGCAGGTAAAAATAGTGAACGAAAAATATTATTATGTGAAAAAAAGCGTGGTGTGCTATATAAATATCACACCACGCTTTTTAATAATATTTTTCGATCACTTTACGAAAAATATGGCAGAAAGCGCCCCACGCTTTTATCACAATAATATTTTAGTTTTCTTTAAGATGGCGGGGCGACTTGGATGTCTTTCTTGGGAATTGGAAAGAAGTGGCTCAAAGCCGGGACCATTGGAAGGAGTGGAGGGAGGCCTTTGCCCAGCAATGGGTCAGTATGATAATTTATTTTTCACTTTTTAGTGAATAGCCACCGAATGCACTAGCTTCTGACGTTTTATAAGTGCCCTTGTAGACCTATTTGAAATAAAATATTTTGACTTTGACTTTGAATGTGATAAAAATATTTAGAGGATAAATATTAAGTCATGTGTGCGAGACAAAAAGCAGGTCGATGATATATGTATAACATGCGCAGATTACGTAATAATGGTTTTGAAATCAAGCTCATAATTCCAATATCCCAATTTTTCTACCGGTAATTTTATTTATACGTTAAGAATAATTTTTTGCCTAAATCAAGATTGATTTTTAAAATTGATATTGATGAATCCTGGCGAATCTAATCAGGATAATCGGATTATTGCATTGTCATCGGTCTTTGATGGGTGTGCAAAGTTTAAAGAAAATCTGATAGCCTAGTTGTTGGGCAAAATTGAGCTCAAAGGCGGTGGTTACAAACAAACAAACAAGCAAAAACAGGTAAACCAACCTTTAAATGTGTAGTTATAAAAAGTAATCTCGTAATCGTAATTTCAACTACAATATGTAGTTAGTAATCAAAATGTGTAACTACTTTTTATGATTATTTAATGTAATATGTAGTTGTATTTATTAATCAGTACTTCATTAGATTTTATGCCTAACACTGACATGTATAATTCACACCACACAACTTCGGTCGACCACTGACAGCTGTCAAACACATTATGTCCTGTACTTGAGACAACCCACACAGCCAGTAAACCACAATAAATTATATTGGTTTTTCAATCAATAATATTATTGCTACTTTAGCTCTCCGTTTTTATCCGAAACTTTTACATCAGCGTCGGTTACGAATACTTTTGTATTTCGGATATCCGATAGTTTCTGCAGTAGAACTAAGGTCCGCCAACATAGCCCAGAGAATCGTCCAAAGTATTTAAGTGACTATGGGTAGGGCACATTGCTCGTTAAACGGTTGGTCGATGGGACAACAAGAAGACGCAGTATTGGAAGGCCTCCCACAAGGTGGACCGATGACCTGGTAAAAATTGTGGGAATGCGATGGATGCGAGACGCACGATACGCCGTTCCTTATGGCGACACTTGAGGAAGGCTATGTCCCAGCAGAAGTCGATGAAATGATGGTGATGATGATCTGATTCAGTTACAGTTATGAAGTTCTATAACATCCCTGGTTTCAATGGTGACATTTTTACACAGTTCACCAGCTATAGAATTTTTCGGAAACAAATCATTTCTTACAAGGCTCTTTGTGCATTTATCTCAACCAAATTTCTAGTGATATTATGAGAATAAAAATACAATTTTAGACTGTTTTTCTTACCAAAAACCAACAATGCGGTAAACTGTTCTATTGCGATGTTTTTGAGGAGCCAACTGTAATGAAACCATTAAATATTCAGCCATCGGAAGGACCAGCTTTAACCGAAGGGAACATTAGTGCATACAGCCAGACAGACCGCCTTTTGAAATATAAATTTTGGGGTCGACCCTGGACGAAGAAACTCTCCGTGAAATAATTGATGCTTGGAGTGGAATCCAAGAATAGAACCATTAAAATACGGATTACATTAATTACTTATCAGTTTTTGAAAGACTTTAAATTGAAGGACGAAGCTTTTTTTTTCTTTCGGTATAATTTCGGAGCGGGAGATAATGTCAGACTCTTTCTGACTAAAAGAACCACCCCGTTCCTTCGCGCCTTTCATACCGGGGCTGAGCTACCTTTCGGAGCTAACCCTGGCTCCAGTAGGCTTCGATTCAGCTAGGCCCATGCTGTTGCTGACTACTCCTTGCTCACCGTCGGCAAGCCCGCGCCTACGGTGGCCGAAAATCGGGACCACCTGCAACTCCTCCTCGTTTCGGACCATGGCCTGTACCAATGCCCGGCGCGAGAGATTGCCGCTGCCGATCGTACTCACGAGGGTACAACGATGCTCTGCCCAAGCGGGGTACACCTGCACTGTGTACTCCACCCTGTCCTCCGGGCGTTCCGGTTGGGTTTACATTGACATTGTTTCGATTAGTTGTATTATTATTTCGTTATTTCTCTTTTTAACATATGTTAAATAATAATATTTTATTTAAAAAGACAACTGTTGGTCCACATTGTTTGTTAGTAATACTTATTTCTATGTTAATAATGGGGCGGTGTGTTCTGTTGGCCGTGAGTAACGTGAAACAAGGTCGGGAAAGTGAGGGTGGCAATTGAATGCTAACAAGAATAGCCACTGTTTGTATTCACTGTAATCAATTCAATTGTTTTAAAGAGAATTCAATGTCATACGAAAGCCGATACTTATGTTAAATATTGTTCTAGCATCATCATCATTATTTCAGTCGATAGACGTCCGCTGTTAGGCATAGGCCTCCTCCAAGCGTCACCACAATGAACAATCCTGTGCATCTTGTATTCATCCCGTTTCCCGCAACCTTCACCAGGTCATCGGTCCACTTTGTAGGAGGGCTTCCAACGCTGCATTTCCGTAGGCGGTTGCCACTCTAGAATCTTTCGGCCCCAACGGTCATCTGTTCTGCAAGCAATGCGCCCTACCCATTGAATTCTTCGTGCTATGTCGGTAACTTTAGTTCTGCGGATATCTTCATTTTTTATTCGATCATGCAAGGAAACCCCGAGCATAGCCCTTTCCATTGCCCTTTGGGTGACTTTAAGCCTGTTGCTTGTTCTAGCATGTGCTTGCTTGTTCTAGCAAAGCTTTGAGTCACATTCAGCGTTCTAGGTAACATTCAGGTCCTCATGTGACTTGCTTCCAACTTTGGCCAAAATACTCCGAGCATAGATCGAACATGTCAGAACACTATTAACGCTTACATTAATTATAGCTGTTTGTGTTCTAACTTAACGAGACGAGCTTACTATAATTACCATAGGTAATAATATAATTAATTTAATACCAATATTATCAGTTGGATCAAGTCAACATTCTCTTTCATCAGTTTGGCGACAATAATATCATGAAATAACTTTATGAATGGGAGCCACCACGACGGATGTTTTGCAAAGTCGACCTTTGTACAATGTTAGCCGTAGTTTCCAACTGCCTTGAGTTAGAAACAACTATGTTTCAGCTCAGACCACGACTTGGTCATATTAAATACTGCACATAGTCTAGGCTTCTTGAACTTTGCCTTTAACAAGGACAAAGTTGCAGCAGCATAATAAGGATTCCAGTCCCGCAAACATGTTTGTGGCTTATTTTAAGTTGATATTTCAGGATTATTTAGAGGAATCAAAGCAAAATTGAGGAAGTTTGAAAGTGGCGCCAGTAACTGGAAAGTTGAAAGAGAATTTAAGTCTAGTTATAGTCATGTGAAATGAAGGGATAAAATGCACTTTACTGAAACAGTTACGAGTATAAAGCGCCCAACAATAAATGTGCTGCTCATTTTTATTGTCCGTACAAATTTATTTAACTTCATACACATTGACTCTATGCTTTGTAACGTATCTATGCGATTGGTTTTTTTTTTTTGCTATCGGTCTAATTTCAGTGGCTGACACTTAATTTGTTGTCGTCTCAGTAAATTTTTGTGCCCGTTCTTTGAGGCCTTACTCGTGACTAGCCAACTTTTGTACTAATATATGTTTCTGATAATTTTGTAAGTGACGTCTCCGAGTTTCTGTGGCCAGGTCTGATGATGGGATCTAGGAGAATCGAGTGATGCAACGCCGGGGCAAATTCCGCTGACGCGACAAGTCAACAAGTCAGAGTTCTGATTGATGATTTTGCTAATTTTGAATACTACCATTACTTCACCTCAGTGGTTTATTCAACTAAATTGTATATTGCTGTAAACTTTAGTATAAATAGTAAGTTGATATTTCAATTTCATAATCACGAGTATATAGGTATATTTTCATTTCATAAATAAATCTCCACTGAATTCAAAAGCTGGCACTTTTGCTGGCAAAAAAACTGATCTTTAAACTCAACGTTTCTGTCTACAAGAATTTGAAGAGTTGTCTAAAAGTAAGATTCAAAGATACATAACTGGAAGGGTCCCACATCTTTTCAGGTTTAAAACCAACTCTGTCCTGAAAGATCGGCTACACCAACCACATTCTAGCCACGACTGAACATAATTAACGTCAGAAGCAGATGCCAGTTTGTAAAGAGTACCATTTGTTACAATGTCGCTCCTAGAACTTTGTTATTTACTTGGAGGCCTTAGTTAGATTTAAGTTTGTTTTCTTCAACCAACAGCGAGTGTACCCAAAATGTTCTTGCAAAGAACGTGGGTGTGAATTACAAATCTGGGTTCATTCAAATTTTGGATGTAGATAATAGGTAGGAAAGGTTCGCGTCCGGGAACAACTTAACGTTTTTAGTTTTTTTTTTATGTTCATGGGAGTTTAATAAAGCTTAATATTATTATTTATATTTAGAAAGTTCCTGTTTCTGGAAACCTAACCACCGATAGCTTGGACCTAACTCCCGATACCGGTGGACTACCATTACCATACGTTGAAAAAAAGATAAATAAACGGAATAATAATAACTTTTGTTTCAGCCCATAATACGAGCAAAAATCAAAATCAATAAATTACGTTAAAAACACACGCAAAACATGACATTAAATATGACGATAAGATTGAAAAAAATAATATTATATACATAAATAAATTACATATCTAAATATGTCCGCAGGTATCCGGAACAGGATTCAACCCACCGTTGGTCACCGGTAGCTCCAGAGAAAGAAACCTAAATATATAAGCCGTGTCCAGAAGAGAAAAATTATCGAAAGAGTATAGTTTATTTATCTAAAGTAAATGTGAGAAAGTACTTACCGAAAGTCGTTGGTTTCCCGGTAAGGAGACCTCCTGACTCAGTTCGGAGTCACGAGGGTCCTTGGTCCGGATGAGCTTAGTAAAGAGATTGTGTGCGTCACGGCGCCTTTGCCCCCAATCCATTTGACGGAAATAGCGTATATAGCTGCAACAAAGATAGCATGGTTAATATTCAGATCAGAAGAAAGAGATACACTGACAACTGCTCAATTGAGTACCCCTCTAACATTAAAATATCTTAGAAAAGAGGTTGACCATTTGAACGCGCGCAAGACGTGCGGCGATGTGCCACTGGTATGGCAAATATTCAAACCATTTTCGGAACACAGTCTTTGCACGTATAGCTAAGGAGTGGAATGCCCTGTCGGTGTATGTGTGTATAGCTAAATAGCTATAACGCTAGCGTTTTAAAGTCAGGTGTCCTATTTTCGATCACGTTGTCGCTAGCCAACCAAACTGAAAACCTGCCGGCTTAGCCAAATTACAACCGTTTCGTTTCGACTGTCTTCCGTTAATCGCCTTGAGTAGGCCACGCCTCCGATTGCTTTGTTCTGACGTCTCAACTCTCAGTCACGTGGTCAGAACAAAGGAATAGGAGGGGTGGATCCAAACAAAACGGTTGTAACTTGGCTAGGCCTACTGAAGTGTTCTATGGTCCTTGCGTTGGAGGCAAGGCTAATGGATGGAAACGGATCTAGACTCCAAGCATACTCGTGGTCCAAGCAGTAGTAACTTATAAAGACGGACTGAAAGACATAGATGGGTAAAAAAATACTTCCATGTGCATTTACTACAAAAATAGTCTTCATTAAAAACTGCTTAGTTTTATTATAATTATTTTTATTGTGATTTTCGTACAATAATGACTAGTTTACACTGATCTTACATTATTATCTCTTAATACTATAATAAGGAAATGTTGTAGCATCCACCACTTTTTCTTGAAGAGTAACCATGGAGATTTTTTCCAGTTCTTCTTCATAGGAAACGACCAATTTGGAACTGTGCACAAGCTTTTGATGTTCTAGTAATGCCCATGCAGGCCTATGTGAAATAAAAATATTTGGATTTGATACCATCAGATTACTTTGTACGACAGGGAGATCCGACTGTTATAAACTTATATACACCTGTATTCCTTCAGTTACCTTTTGCGTTCCAGGATCGTGGCAATTCTTTTCCAATACACTAACTTGAAACCCTGCTCTTATCCCACTTGTACCAAAATGTACTATTGAACAATGCACTCTGCATAAACTTTCACATTTTAAATCACTCTGCATAAACTTTTACATTTTGAAATTGGAATTGCATGTTTTATACCAGTATTACTTATGTACAGGATCTATGATTGGTTCATATTCAAATGGAAAATTACATAATTCAAAGGCAGCTTGCATGTAACGTGCATCATCATAATCAGTAGCTTGTTATTGTAAATTGTGATGTTTTAGTTTGGATAACGATGAGAACTTAAATGAGTGATTGTGATGCCGTTTAGATTAACTTTGTCCATTCCAATCAGTCAATGTAAAATAAAGGGCAAAAGGATTGATTGAGAGAGCGGCCGCTGCCCTAGAATGCAAAGAGCAACTAAGATAACACAGATGGGTCTTAGCCAGTACAAGTCTGACCCTCTCGCCCACGATTGGAAGAAGTTGTAGCTTCATCTACGATAAGACGTAGAAACTAAAAACTGACAATCCTGCATTGCGGTGTTAGAGTTCTTTGCGCGATTAGTACATACGAAAACCTAAAATCAATTATTGAGCCCGGATTAGACATAACACCTGCCTGGTCAAAGGATCCTCCGTCTCAAAATAGATAGGTACAGAAGTCAACCTCATGACGGCGCGCACTGTTCCCGCGCGCCTCAAGGAGTTGTCAGCACCAGGAGGGGCCCAGCTGGGTCGAAGCCTACTGGGGACAGTGTTGTCCGAAAGGGAACTCGTGCCCCGGTATGAAGGCTAGAAGGAACGGCGCGGGGTTTTTAGTCAGTAAGAGTCTGACACTGTCTCCCGCTCCACCCAAGAGCGGGTTTCGTCAAAGATGATTTTCCCCGTTGACAAAAAAAAAAAACAGTCAACCTCATGTATGTACTTCAATTCTTATACCTACGCTCTACCGTCACGCTAGGGAGCATTCCTACGAACAGTATGAGAGCGACCAGATGATCGTGTCCGTCAGCGGTGTCTATGTGTGCGTTGCTCGCGCGTGCTTTGTATGTAGATTGTTTTCTGTACCTATACAACGCGGAATTGCTTCGCACGCGTATTACCCTCGTAAATGTCCATTACATACAAGCATTTATTGTAATTATAATCCACTAGCGTGATGAAATCTGCACGATATAAAAAAATACCCTCAGTCTGTAATAAGTTTAACCAAGCTGTATATAAGTTTTTTTACTTTATTAACCCATAGGGATGTTGCTTATCCGAAATAAAAATGATTTGGTTTAATTTATTATTTTCGGCACAAGAGCTACAAAAAAAAAGCCGCCACAAAAGCTATAAGCGGCCACAAAAAAAGCTGAAGCGCGCGAGAGCTTGTGGCCGGAGAAGCTGGAAGCGGCTTTTAGTTTTTTTTTTTTTGTGGTGGTACAGCCGCACACTTTCCACAAAAAAAGGCCGCCACAAAAAGAAGCTAGAAGCGGCTTTTTTTTGTGGCCCGTATGCGGAGACGTCGTTTCATTAAATATTTATGTGCCGGGTGTTGCTAATTTATTGAAGAGGTCTCAGACTTTTCTTTCAACTTTAACCCAACTAATCAGTCACAAGTTTCATTGACTTAGTGTGGGAATAGGCTTTTTCATTAAGACTGCTTGAACTTTGAAACTAAATAAAACAAACACTTGGAGTTTTATGTTAGTGTTTGAGAGGCACTTATTGCCGTCGTTGTTTTTTTTTTCATGTTATATTAAGTGAGGAAGTTGTACTTGAGGAAACTAGGTGGATGTGAAAATTGATCAAAGGAAGACTAAAATCAGTGAAGGCAAGTGGAAAATTTGCCAGACATAGTTTCCAACAAATGCAAGGATAAGTTGAACGGAAATTGTTTTTAAATATAGGTGCCAAGTGAGGACGTTGTACTCGAGGAAACTAGGTAAATGTGAAAATTGATCAAAGGAAGGGGTAAAATCAATGGAGATAAGTGGAGAAAACTCGCCAGACTTATAGTTTCCAACAAACGCAGGGATAAGTTGAACGGAAATTGTTTTCAAAACAAGGTGCCAAGTGAGGACGTTGTACTCGAGGAAACTAGGTGGATATGAAAATTGATCAAAGGAAGGCTAAAATCAGTGGAAGTAAGAGGAGAAAATTTGCCAGACTCATAGTTTCCAACAAATGCAAGGATAAGTTGAACGGAAATTGTTTTCAAAATAAGGTGCCAAGTAAGGACGTCGTACTCGAGGAAACTAGGTAAATGTGAAAATTGATCGACGGAAGGGCTAAAATCAGTGGAAGTAAGTGGAGAAAACTTGCCAGACTAAATTATCTTCTTTATTTAACGAAATTTGTAGAAAATCTGTAGTTTTAGACTACAAAAAGCAACTGAAGGAACATGAATTGGTTTTAGTTAGTCAGCCGAAATATTCATGACCTAATAATTTATCTTCTGAAACAAGACTGGCTGAAAAAAATTTGACTGGCCTGTTGGTCTAGTAGTTAAGTTAGAAGTACTGCTTAGGCCGCTCAAAATAATGTTCGGAAAGACTTATTCGAATCGAAAAATTCTTCGTTATCTTTGAATATATTATTTATCGAAAAAGGTTTTAAGCTCTATAACTTTACAGTAAGAACAATAAGAGAAGAGCAGTGGTAGCCGAGTGGTAATGGCCCCGACTTACGAGTTGTAGGTCACAGGTTTGAACTCAGCCAGGCGCATTACTTTGTGTAATTTATTTCATCACCGCTGCTCTCAAAACTGTGAAGGAAAATATCGTGAGGAAACCGGCATGTCCTAGAACCAAAAATTCGAAGACATGTGACATCCACCAACACGCACTGGGCCCGCGTGGTGGATTACGGCCCATTCCCTCTCCTAGAGAGAAGTGTGGTCCAGTAGTGGGAACATTAAAAAGGCTGATGATGATGATGAAGAACAGTAATCAAAGACGCGGGGTTTTTTTCATTCTCATCACACAAACTTTTGTTCTGGGTGGTAATCAAACCTGCAACCTCCGGCATAGCAGTCAGGGCTAATAACAACTAGACCAACAGGCCAGTCAACTGATTTAATATTCAAAATTTCACATAATTTCACTTACTTCATTATTGATGATGATTCTGGACATGACGCCACGCGAAAGCCTGTTGAAGAAGAAAAATCAGAATTAGTTATAAATCTTAATATACATAGTTAAAAATGTTTTTTTTTTTTTCATTTATTTATCACATAAACAAAATAATACAGAATTGTCTAACTTAATAGCAACTAAAAACCACTAAGGTTTAAACTTGTGCTATCATGAATCTAACTCAAAATCGAAACAAAATTATTTTTTTTATATGTATACATACGTTAATGTCGATAACAATTTAACTCTTCTACTGAGTAAAAAACATTCTTAAGTAATATTTAAGTAATATTGTTTAAGTTTACATTTGATATTTTTAGGTGTAATGGTTTTTTTTATTTCTGAAGGTAGATTATTAATAAGTCTCGGTACAATATACCCGCAAGTTATTAGTAGCTATTGCGTAAGCTGCTAATTAAATTATGTTTATGTGTTTATGGCTTGTCATAATATCTTAAAACTTGAATTTCACTGACATGTTATACATTGATAAGTAAATGTGCGCACATTTTAAAAATATTATAAAGTTTATTTATTACATTTGAGTAATTTGTAGAATTATTCTGTTTTTATTTTATTTAATTCATGAATCCCCAAGCGACCACCGGTGGCCGCGCATCTATTGTCTTACTATTGTGTCTCTAATTGACGGTATCTGAAGGGTTAAGTAGCACAAAGTTTAATCTTTGGATAATTTACTTGATGTGTTATTTCTTACTAAATAAAACAATAAAAACAATAATTATCGTAAGCAGAACACGTGTTTTGGATGTGAAGTGGATGACACCAACCCAACATACAGTTTATAATCTAATATACAGATTTTATTTTGCGCTGACGTCTTATACTGTTTGTTATAGAACTGCACTAAAACGGCTTGACCGATTTTAATATTTTTTTGGTAGGTAAACTATTTTTACCCTTCTACCCACACACGTAATTTCTTCTTGTATAATAATTTATACTGTAGAAACCTCGTAAAAACCTCGTGTCACGTTATTTGATAGCAAACTCTTCCGAAACAGCTTGACCGATTTTGATGTTTTTTTATACATCCGAGAATAGGTTTATTTTAACATTTATTAAACCACATTACTATCATGTACATTCGTGTTAACGTATTAACATACCAGCACAAATCATCATGAGTTTAACAGCGGTATACGTCAGAAGTGGCAAACATACTTTTAGGCGAACAGTTGGTATACATACATAGGTCATCATTCAAAGGATACTAGGAGGCCGTAGGCTATTAAACTACCTATCCGACGATATCGTGTCGTTATCGTAAACGCTTAATGTAAAACGACCTAACGGTCGTGGACAAAACCTGTCGGAAAGAGTAACAAACTATTTGATAGCTCTGTAACAAAAATATTTTTGAAGCAAACAAATAGCGCAGCGCGGTCCAATTATAATGTTTTAAAAACACGTATAAAACTCCATGTACCTGAATTTTATTACAGTTTGCTCGTTGCAATATTTGCTTTTTATTATACCAATTTTTGGTCTACAGTTCATTTTCAATGTTGTTTTGTTTTTAAGTGGGAAATCGTCAAACAACCCTCACACTTCTCACACTGAGCGTACGAGAGGGACTTTAAACTTTTACTAACTAAAAACCTACCTGTGTTCCTTTATTTGCCCTTTGTGTTCTAAGGAAATAATAATTATTTCGAATAATCCAAGCAGCCTTGGGTTCCGTTGCTTATCTCGAAAAAATCGTGAATATTTTTACAGTAAAATTCAGAGCTCGTCTATTGTAGCTACAAGAATATTTTAACGTAAACGGATCAAAACTTAAAAATTTTACCTTCTTCAAATAAAAACCCAAACTTTTACCTCGATATAGGAATTTTATGATATGTAATGTTTAATATGGCACCCACCACAATTTGTCTCTGCATCACCCAAAGATTGGCTGGTAAAAAATGCCTTGAGGCATTAAGTCCGCCTCTATACTCATGGTGTGCATTAAAAAAAAATAGATGTAATATAAACTAAGTTAAGATTAGAATCGGCTTAACTGTTACTACTGACTTAGGTTTACTACTGACAAGAACATAGAATCTCTGTGTAAGCTCCTGTAACCAATTTCATAGCCTATCAAAGCCTTCGATACGCGTACGTCTTAGCTCATCAGCTTTAGAGATTATAATTATACAAGCTACAGCTTATCCTTATCAGAGCTGAATGTTAGACCGAGTTTCTGAGCCGCCTTATCGTTAGAGACACTGCCCTAAATGCGGCTTACATAGCCTATAACCAAAGCCTCGAGAACAATGCTTTTGCTGAAACTAGGAAGTCGACTAAGTTGCCTTTGAATGGATTAGATAACATAGTCTCCGGCATGTCCAAGTATAGCAGTGACTACGTACTGATGTGATATTTTATAGGCAATAACAAGCTTTTAATGAAACCATTTTAATCATAGCAAGCTTTTGTAGCTCGGCCTATCTATATAATTAATACTCGTCAAGACAAATCATATGAGCCCAAAAAAAAGTAAAAACATATTTGAATAACATAATATGCTAAATGATAAATTATCTTTATTTTTGTAAATAGGTTTTCAAAAAACACTTTTAGACGTCAATTTTGTTTTCAGTCAGTTTTAACGAGACGAGGCCAGTGTTTCTTAGCTGACTACCCTGAGAAGAAACACCGAAACAAACTCAGGAGACAAAGTCTCTTTTAAAGTCCATACAGTAAAGGCCAACCATGCAGACATCTCAAATAGTCTTTTGAGGAAAGGACAGAACCACACAGATTTGAGTGGACCTATCCAGTCAGTGCAAGTATTTATCAGTATTTGTGTAGCTCAAACTTAGGACTACTAAGGAGCTCAACGACTTTACGAACAATACCAAAGATTTGGACAGGCCCATCAAATACTCAAAACTGCCAGACATCATGTTAAAATACAGAAAAGGAAAAAGTAATCCACATTTTCCCTACACAGTGCTACGGCATACATACATAATATGCATATTTGAACGATATAATATGCTATCGACATGATCGCGTAATCAATTTCAAACGCTTTGACATTCTGATAACTAGGTATTTGATTAATTAGTACCCTTAATTGGTCCCAACGCAAAGGCATTAAGTGCACTTAACTCTGGTCGCAATAAGCGCAACGCGTTTCCATAATATAATTATAAATTAATGTGTTTCATTCCCAGTTCTGTCTTTGGAACACAAAGGGCTGTAATTAAAAGAGCCATGGAGGGTTTTATTCTGCAAGGACACTCCATCTCATTGCAACCGGAGTGAAAGAAATTATTTTATCATTTTCTGCCTAAAAAAATTGGAGATTGGCCTTCTCTTAATTATATTGATATGAAATATCCTACTTAATCAATCGGTGGTATAGGTAATACGTCTAAGCGCCGAATAAGGGCCTGCGCACACTTCAGACAAGACGTCTTAGACAGACCTGTCTACGACACGGGGCGCTAGGACTATTGATAAAATATCGATATATCGATATGATTGTTTAGAAATATTCGATAATTATTACTAATACTTTTTTGGCGATATTTCGATATTAGAAATGTAAATATCGACACTCGATATTTTTTAACGTGGACCGTGTCGTAGACAAGTCTGCGACGTCGTGGACAAATCTGTCTAAGAAGTCTTGTCTCAAGTGTGCGCAGGCCCTAAATAGCTCTTGCCACACCTAGAAGGTGGCGAATTCCGCCCTGTGGAACTACTATCCACGATAATTATTTCCAAGCCAACTGGTCTCCAGTCTTAGGTGTAATCCCATTGATCGAGTTAATAGAGCTATAGCTGGTGGACAAGCTTAGTGTATCTGTGTTATAAACTCCTATGCTGACAGGTCGTTGATGTTATTTAGAATTAGTACGTGACAAGCAGTATGAGAATCTATTCTGATACAACGTGGTTGACCCTTGCAGCTATTTCAATAAATTATACCCTATTCGCGATAAGCTTAGAAATTTAAATAAACCTTTTATACTGTCTCTTTAAGCGATTTTAAGTTCTATTTCGTAAGTATAAGGATGGCATTAAGAGCAAAAAAGTGGTAACAATACCAACTATGTTCTACCACCGCCATTTGTTATGTAATCAACGTAACAAAAGTCTAAATCGGTTGAACGGACAGTAATAAAAGGTTTTCAAAAATGTCTAATGTAATTTTTAACAGAGTATAGTCTATTGTTGTATGTAGAGACTCATTTTGAATCCTAAAGAGGTTACTTCTTTTTTTTTGCGTAAATTACTAGCTGACACGGCAAACTTTATTCTGCCATATAAACTATCAAAATACAAAAATGATTATATTTTTACCCGTCTACCGGTTACCCGTAATGGGTAAATGTATAAAATTCTTGCTCACAACCTATTTTCAAATCTACAAAATATGCACAAAAAAACCATAAAAAGGTCAAAAGAGTCAAGCCGTTTTAGAAGCGTTCGATAACAAACACTATATATGTGATTTTTATATATTAGATGCCCCATTAGAACATAATTTAATTTGTCTAAACGGTGAACAAAAAGGAAAATCGTTTCACGGTCGGACCCGACACCTCGGGTTTGGTGTACCTAAAGTTAAAAATACAAAACATCGACAACATGCATTCGTAAAAGTTTTTTACAGTGTGAACCGACGCTAGTTTTTAGCATTGCGGCCTTGAACGAAAAATGTATGTCGAAAAGTTTTGAAAATAATTGGAAGTAGTTACAACCAAATAGAGTGTTTTGTTATAGAATTTTTTTTTTTTTTTTACTAGTTTCTGCAAGCGGCTTCGCCCGCACGTAAGTAGGTTTTTTTCGTATAAACTTTAATGTTTCCTCTCCATATGGAACGGAACTCTTTGAGTGCTTTAAGTTCCACAGTGCGACATAAGTGTACTAATTACAGGTGATTAGCATTCAATAGGTTAAGGAAAATCCTCCATTAGTGCTCACCTACGTCATAAAAAAAAAACCTTGTGCTTTACGAGCTCCTAGTCAGTCAGTAAAAGTCTGATCTCGCTAAATCTAAACCGGAAGGACTTATTTGATTTATTATCCATCCAAAAAAAGGCCTGCAACAGTTCGATGGTAAACCTTCAATTCATTTGTTAATGTATTGAAAACATAACCTATACAAAAACCATTTGGACAGCCTATTCAATTAAATTGGTTATCCCAGAAAAGTGCCCAGTGGACAAATATTTCAATTCCGTTAAATTGCATAGTTAAAAGCATTGGGATTTAGAGATTATTTTTATAGCGAATTCCAAAAGTTTTAGAGTGGTTGGATAGGTCTCGGTCTATTTTGTTTTTTGGACCGATTTTTGTGTTAGAGGATAACGCATAACGCCTCGAAATCCTTTATAACAGTACGTTAGCACGTCTCATTGTGTTTTACAGTCGAATCGCATTCAAATGGTTCAAAACTCGTCTGCCTTTTTTATGGTCTCATCTCAGTACAGAATTGGGTAAAAATAATCGTTGATTGGGCCTCTAACAACGAGATATAAAGGTATAGAAATTGGGCCAGAAGTAGATGTCATAATGAGTTACACTCCGACGTACTAGTTATTTTTTTGGCTTTGCTCGCGTTTGATCACTGTTGGTAAGCGATGATGTGGTCGACAATGGAGCACACTTGCCTAGAATTAGCTTATTTACTGTTAACTTAAAGACCCCTAAGTTAACTATAGATATTATATACAGATAAAGTTATTATGTTTATTTAAAATGTAATGTTTAATTAATTTACCAACATAATTCATTTCAAAATTACATTTTAATTAGAGATTGATTGGATTCAAATTGTTCTAGATTTTCTCACCGTTTCCCTGGACTATCAAGAATATTTCAAGACCAATATGACCCAATCGGTCCAGCCGTTCTCAAGCTTTAGCAAGACTAACGAACAGCTATTCATTTTAAATACCTACATAGATTTAGTTTAACAATAAAACTCAGTCCCTTTCATTATTGATCTAAAACTGTTCTGTATTTTATTTGTAGAGTTCTAAAGCCGAAATTGTGAGTTGAATATTTTCTGTTATACCTTGTCCTTTTTATTTACTTTTTCCTTTATAAAACTGACTCGTTATATTTTTGCAATCAATTTATTTACAAATTCTTCCGGGAGTTGTACCTTCGTTTATTTGAATAAAAAAAACATTTTTGTTGACTCAACTTTGATAGGTAAAGCTGGCCTTTTAAAGTAGCGGTAAATAATTTTATTTGTTACCATCGATTGTGTGGTTTGTTTGAAACAGATATTAAATTGAGTAAAACTATAAAGAACGCCGCCACAAAAAAAACGCTAGAAGCGGCCACAAAAAACAGCTAGAAGCAGCCGCAAAAAACAGCTGAAGCGCGCGACACCTCTTGTGTCCGATGAAGCTTGAAGCCACTTCAGGCATTTTTTTGTGGCGGCACGAGCAGCAAAAAAGCTGCCTCAAAATGAAGCTAGAAGCGGCGTTTTTTTAAGCCTGTATGTGGGGACATTTAACAGCCAAAAATATCAAAAGATAGTACCAAACGACCGCCCTTGAAATCTTTCATAGTATTTTAGTAGGTGAAAAATGGCGCAAAAACTTCGCAGTAAATCTGATATTTATGATACCTGTCTCCAACTGGGAATTTTATACCGTGTTATATTCTTATGAATTATATTAGAAAAAGGAAAACTGGAACAGTATGTTTCAACCTAAGTTATAAGTTTTCATAAAAAAGGATTAAACTGTTAGACACGCAGTTTGGAGTAGAGGGTACACTATCTTATATTCAGCCATAGACTAAAACAATTTATGGCGTATCAAAAACATCAATTGTTGATTTTATTGAACCGCATGAATATTCAACTAGAAGAATTTATCGTGTAGTGCATATTTACGTCAGAATTTAAAATACGATTCCGATGAAAATTGTATTTGAATATTTTACAGTAAAAGTTCACTGTAAATATTTAAATTATTTTTTTATCGAATGGTAGGACAGAATAGAATAAATTTTATTTTACACCAAAATAGTAACTTTATTTTACAAAAACCTAAATGAAATGGTCACGGTCTTATCGCTGATAGCGGTATCTACCAGACAACCTGTTTTTTAGTTAGGAAATCAACAACTATATCACAACGCCATCTAGTCCCAAGCTAAGCAGAACTTGTGTTATGGGTACTAGACAACCGATAAACACACTTATATATTTCTAAATACATGTAACATATTACACCCAGACACAGAACAAAGATCATGCTCATCACATAAACATTTGTATTGAGTGAGAATCGAACCCACGACCTCCGGCATGGCAGTCAGGGCCACTAACTACTAGACCAACAGGCCGGTAAAAAAATCTAATGACTCCACCCACTCTAGAAAGAAGCAACCCTTTTACTGTCCGTACTTTTGCGTTTCAAGACCACGGGTAACTTTTTCAGAATTCGATCCATGCCCGTACGGCTAGCCGCTACGGTTTCGTTGGCATTTCTTTGAGGCGCGCGTGGAACTTTACGCGCCGTCGGAAACTCGGGCTCGGGTCGGACGGTCACCGAACGGCTGGTCAAACTACTCTTTGCTGTCGTCTACAAGCCCATGCCTACCTAGATAATTTCCAGGTAACCTTGGAGGTAAATCCTACCCTTTAATATAGCTTCGTGGAATATTAAGTCAAAACCATAGAACCCGTATCTGTAAGCTAGAATCTCTAAAGAATTACTTGTTTAAAATTTTAGATTATATATTATACTAGCTTTCCGCCCGCGGCCTCACCCGCGTGGACTACAGTTTATATCGCGCGGGAGAGAGCCGTGCTCAGCAGTGGAATTATAGGTAGCCTTTGTGTTATTCCAGTGTCTCTTCTACCTACCTACCAAATTTGATCTAAATCCGTTCAGTAGTTTTTGCGTGAAAGCGTTACAGACAGACAGACAGACAGAGTTACTTTCACATTTATAATATTAGTAGGGATGTACGTATTTATAGTAACCCAACGCTTATGTCATCGCTTACGCACCATGTGAAAAAAAAAACATGATTATGACATGAAAATTATTAGCTTATAATGTTGTACAAAGCACAGGTCCGTTTGTATGTGGAATACTGCAGCCACATATGGGCTAGTGCAGCAAAATGCCACCTGGGAACTTTGAAATCAGTGGAAAAGCTTGCGATGAGGCTAATTGGTGATCCATATTTGATTAAGTCCAACGTTCTTAACTTTGAGCACAGGCGTAGGGAAGACAGCCTTTCGGTGTTTTACAGGATGCATTTGGAAAGTGTGCGCAGTAATTGAATGACTTGATTCCGCCATCTCATTTCTACCATCGGACAACCCGACGTACGACAAGTATCCAGTTAATCGAAATTACCTTTCGAATACCGTAGGTAATTAGAGTTACAATAGAAAGACAATGAGATCAAACGCCGCGGTATGCTTGGGGCTTAGTGAATTAAATGACAAATATTTATTTTCACATCCACAATGCGGTGTAATTTCCTGGTGTGGACTGACGTTTGTTTTATAAACAGAAAAAAATAAACAGAAAAGATGTTTTAAAATTCTTATTTTTTTTTTAATTTTTATTATGGAGCTTTTTCTTAACTATCGTAGCCAAATTTTGTGTAAGACTCTTGCCTCGTCAGACGTAGGCTTTGCTAAAATATATGTTGTTGAAAATACCTATATCTAAAATATTTAAAGTGCTAATTATATTTTTCCTGAGATGTTCACCCCGCTCACACTCCACCAGAATATGTTGTACGTTCTCGATTGTTCCGCATTTTACACAATTAGGTGAAGCCGTGATACCCATGAGGAACGTAAATTTCCTTGATGGAATGTGACCAGACCGAAGCCTCATGGCAGTAACAATTTTTTTTCTATTGAGAGCATAATTGTCTATCCAAGGAATGATTAAAGATTCGGATTGGATAGTGTTGTACCAGATACTTTAACCTTTAAAATTGTTCTAATAATAAAATCCATAGACTACCGAGTGCTTAATACTTCGGCATGAGTGTTTAATTTCACTTAATTGATCTCTAGAAATTTTTAGTTTCACTCAGCTATTTTAGCTTATAAATGGAGACCCAAAGAGATTATCTATGTAATTTAATATTCACAATTATCTTTAATACCTTTTAGGAAATTTTAGGTACCATTCATTGCCGTTGCTCACAGTTCACGGTTTTGACATTGATATGGACTACATGCAAACTTGAACACATTCATTCGTTTCGTACTAAGTGTGGTTACTAAAGCGATGGAGCCGAATGGAAACGGCCCCGACTTACAAGTTGCAGGCCACGGGCTCAAACCCAGCCAGGTGCATTACTTTGTGTAATCTATTTCATCACCACTGCTCTCAAAACGGTGTTAGAAAACATCGTGAGACACGACGTGACATCGTAGAACCAAAAATTTGAAGACATGTGACATTCACCAATCCGCACATAGGTCCGCGTGGTGGATTACGGCCCATGCCATGTTCTATAGAGGAGGCCTGAATCCCAGTAGTGATAGCACTACTCCAGATGTTGTCCTTCACCGGTTTGAGAGCAATAGTGATCAAATAAATCACATAAAGCATTACAACTGGTAGGATTTGAAACTGCGACCTATAATCATAAGTCGAGACCTTTACCACTGGGCCACCATTGCTTCTAATTATCGAATTAAAAATATTTACTTTATCCCAATGAGAAATCGTTAGTTTCAGTACTAAAGCAACTTAAACAAATAAATGACCAGACTAAAATAGTGCAAGTAATTAAATAGTCCACCGGGAATTAGACTGACATATTTGTGATACGTCTCAAGCGCTCCGTGTGTACTACGGTGCTACGAGAGGCTACAAAACCGCTACGCCGCTACGGTATTCGTAGCACAATTTATTGAAACCACCCGAGAACGTTTTAAGCGCAGAATAACAGAATTAAATAATACGAGTTAAAATTAGATGTAGCCTGCTACGGCTACCAACTTGGAAATTATTGAAAAAGCGCCAAATTCTGTGGTTCAAGTATTGCTCGAGGGCAAATTGAATTCTTTAAGCCAAATTCCAATTTGCTTCGTATTTTATCTACTGAAGATATTTTCTTTCTTATTTCATTGACTTGTTAAAAGAGCCATTATGTCGGTAAGGACACTAATATTATACAGAGGACTTTTTTCAAGTGGGTGTTGATCTAGCCTAATCCGAAACTATGATTATATTAACATAATCTAAAAACGTATAATAATATAAATCAGAGCTAAATTATTCATTAGTGTTTTAGGTTAAATCGTAATCAAATAAGGAAGTTCTTTTTTATAATAATGGATAGAAAAAATAACGATTCGTGCCTGACCTCGTTTTTCATTTTAACTTTACCAATGTGAATAGTTCAATTCCAGAATTAAAACTTTCACAAAAAAAAAACAAAGCCAAATCGCATTTTTTTTGGGAGGTAATAATAAATTTATTCTATCTTATTTTATTCTTATACCTGTACTTAGACTTTGTTTTATACCATTCAGGGTCAACGGGATATAAGTAGCCTAGTAAGATAGTAAGTAGCCTATGAATTTAGATTCCCTTGAGAGAGTCAAAATATACGGTTTTTGCGACATACATGGCCGTATCTTTCTTTTTTCATAACTTATAAATTTCATTTTTTCACAGCTTCAAGCGACCGTAGAGCTAAGTATCCTTACTAATATTATAAAAGCGAAAGTGAGTTTGTTTGTTTGTTACGTCTTCACGCGAAATGTGAAAACTGATTTTGATGAATTTTGGTACATAGATAGTTGGACCCCCTGAACCCGGATACGTTGCTGGTACGGTTGGTGAGAAAGAATACAGTATAATAATAAACTGGGGTGAAGCCGCGGGTAAAAACTAGTATGGTTATAATTTCAACTCGATACCTCCACGCGTTCCTTACGCGGACAGCTAGATTTTCTAATAATCACTATTTGAAAATGTCCCTGCTCAAATGTGGTTTCAATTAAATTGGAGTATTTCCTGACGGCGACAATACTAATAAATCTACATTAACAAATCATATTTTTCATGAAATCCAACCGTCCAAACCGCAACCAAATCCAAACCGCCATCATAACGAATTTCAACTGAAATCCGTTCCTCCGCAAATTCCGCGCTTCGGCACTCGTTAATCAATTACGTCAAATTTCGGTTAAATATTGAATATAAACGATAACACTATAGTTTACTAGCCTTTACCCGCGGCCTCGCCCGCATTTATTAATATACTGTATTCTATCTCGCCCTTTTCTCACTTAAAAAAAAATTAGCCTGTGTCCGTCTCCAGGTTCCCAATTATCTATGTCCCAAAATTCATCAAAATCGGTTTTGCCATTTAGGCGTAAAGACGTAACAAAGAAACACTTTCGCTTTTATAATATAAGTAAGGATAGTACGAGTATGTATTTAAATATATATTTTTTATAGCCATATATATTTTCTGTAGCCAATATTATCCGTTTGCTAGGTAAGGTCCTTCATCTAATTATTTCAGTCGAGAGCCTCTAGCTAGGCTAAGTGACATTTAATTAAAATCGTGATTGAAATATTCTGAAACTAGCTGTCTGCCACGGTTTCATCCGTATTTTGCTTACTGCTCCGCTCATAACGTGATATTATATGGCCTTTAGTCTTCCTCAATTCATGGGCTATCCAATAATTTCAAAGCAGTGGTTCCTGAAATTATCGCGTTCAAAAAACACATTTTGCTTTTTATTATTAACTATTATGACGATGTTAAGAATTTTTGGTAGCATATGCTGATCTTTTATATGGTTTTTATGCATAATAGCTTTTTTGATATTTTCACTACTAGGACTCGCGGCTTCTCTCTAGGAGAAGGAAGGTACCGTAATCCACCACGCGGGCCCAGTGCGGGTTGGTGGATGTGGCATGTCTTCGAATTATGGATTTTATGACCATTATCACTAAAGCCTTGGTCTTCTAGGTTTTTGACTAGCATTTTCGATACACATTCAGATAGTTTTCTTTTTTTTTTGTCCACTTTTCTGATTTTAAAACCAACTCTAACTAAAATCAGCATGTTTGGAGTCAGAGTATGGCCCAAAATATTTTTTTTTTTGTCTACAACACACGCCATTGACCTGAAACTGTTCATAGGTTCTTAGCAGGCTGCTCACCTAATGGTATATGGTAATTACCGCCTATAGATATCTGCAATACTGGAGATACCGCAAGCGTGTTGGGTATTATCCCTATTAAGCCCTGATACCTCGTATATCCGTTACCCACAAAATTCTGCGGCCTCACAAAATCTTAGTTACCTGACATTGTTGTGAGAGAAACTGGAAATAGTTTCAGAAAAGGCCCTTTTATTTCGACTTTGGCATAAAGATGAGGTCCATGAAATTCTAATATGACGGCCACAAGGGTTCAGTGTAACTACAGGTCAAAGGTAAGACTTTTTTTGTGATTGGAATATATTTTTATCTTGTGTAGTTTCAATATATTTTCGTGAAACGTATTTGAGACAGAACTCTGTTTGGGGTAAGCGATAAAGGGATTTAGTTATTTTATTTGATTTCCTTAACTCTTCTGTTCTGGGTGGAGCAAGAAGTGTAGCAGACTTTTACTGACTAAAATCTATCCGTTTTTCTTCTGGTGTTCTTTGTATTAGAAGACCACGGTAATTCTTCCGGACAATTCCTCAACCCTGGTAATTCAAAAGTTGGTGGATATGAAACTCACTCTCTATTTCTTCGTTGTCTCCTAAGGGTTTTTCAATTTAATAATATGGACGTAAAAATCTGTACGCTGTAAATGTGTAAAGTATAAAAACTAAAAGCGTTAAATTTTGCAGTTTCCTTTTATGACATTAGCGACCACTAAGACAGGATTTTCCAAAAATCACCATATTCAGAGATAAAATGAGAGTTTAAAGTTTGTATGGAAAAACCTACTTTCAAGCAGGTAATGCCGCTGGCAGAAGCAAGTCGATACTAAAATAGTATCCAAATATTTTAAAAGTTTGAAAAAAAAAAAAACTTTTTCATCTGATGAATCTGGCTGGAATAGTTTTTTTTTAAACATTGACAAACAGAGGCCGTCGTATTTGATTTTATAACTAATAAATATAATAGTTGTATATCCTATCTAGTCATATAGAATCTGTACTTCTATGTTAATATTATTAAGAGATATGATTTTGGTATTTTTTACACCCAAAAACCCACTGAGCCAATTAAAAAAAAAACTTTTACTAGTAAAATGCTATATTATCTTTGAGTGGCATAAGCTTGTATTTCCCACTTGCTTTAGCTTGAATGCGTTAGCAAAAGCTATTAATTAACGAAATATACTTCACGAAAGCTAAAATTGTTTAAATATTTCTTTATTTTCCAGTATCTTCTCATTATTACAGTCTCTTTATAGAAAACCTGATTTTAATACACACTTACGAAGAAACCAACCAAACAGATAAACTTCCCTCATAAATGTTCCTCATCTGTCTCATAATTTTCAAAGTAGATAAAAAATTAATAATTTAAAGTGATCAGGTTTTGTAAAAAATAACAATCTACATTAATCCTGCTCGACAATGCTTGCCTCACTCTATGAGCCACAAACCATTCCGTTCTGGGGTTCCGTAGGAAATTAAACCGATGTCCACTGTCTAGTACGTATCTCAATCGACAATCAGTATTCAACATGGCTGCGCATTTTACTAAGCTTTAGTTGAGCTAATATTATTTCTCTAATTGAAAGCGAGTTAATGAAAAAAATATATTCATGGTTATAAAAATTTTATTTTTTCATTAACTAGCGAGCGAATAATTTTTATAACTTTTTATTGTAAGAACTTTTATAACCATATTTATCTGCAAATAAATCTTTGATTTTGACTTGAAGACAAAATCGATGCATATATTACAGTAGATAATAATAACGTTTATATTTCACCACAAAAACAGACAGTCATCAAAAAAACTTAGGTGATTTTGGTTATGGATCGTTAGTGCGTGTGGTAGTAAGTATATTACTGTTAATTAGTCAATATCATTAAAAACATTGCATTAGTAACCAAGTTTGGTTGGTCACAGTTTCTTTATGAAATATGGCCACAGGTTTACTTCAGTAAGGGAAACCTATGGTATTGGAACGCAAGAGCAAAGAAAGAACATAAGTGGTTATAGTCAGTAACTGACACCCCTTCCCAGTCTACCCTAGAACGAGAGAAGTCATGATTGAAAGTCAAGAAAAATCTTCGCTTTATATTTATATCGACGGCAGAACTCTTCACTATGCGGTGCACAACGATACCATTTTTTTATATAATTGAGAAAAAGTTCTCAAATCAAATTAAATGGCATTTAATTAATCCCTACCATCTTGTTGGGAAGATAGTTTTTTCTTTTTCAATATTTGCTTTGGAGCTACCGCATTTAATCTCCGTTTTATTACAAAAAAGATCAGGAAAATGAGATTTCCTTTGAACGCCCACGATTAGATTAATAGACGATCTTGAAAGCATCTGGTTTTAATTGATTACGCAACTCTGTCAGTAGCTGCTCTATGCTTCGTGAAGTTATTTATTTATTTTAATATACTGTATGCACACAAAAGTCGACTTAATATTTTAGGCATTTTATGACCAGAAAAGGTTTGGATTTTTTTTGTAGATGTAAAAAGAACAGGCGATATGTTTCAAACTGAATTTTTTTTTTTTCTGGGACTTATTAGTTAATTAATTGTACATAAGTTTAAAGATGCATACTATTTGCATATTTAAATCATACCATAATTATACTACACTAAAACAAAAAATAACTTCCGAGCTAATTTCATTGGGACACCATGGCGGCACAACTGGTCGCGCTGCCATGGTATACCAGTGAAATAGCACTAAACTATCAAACTAGACACCATACAGATACCAGAGTCACCATACGTCCGAGCAGGTTGCGCCACCAAATTGGTAATGCAACCAAACGGACACCAGGTGAGTAACTCTCTATAGAGCTGTATACATTTTGTTGTTAGCGGCGACTGGTCGCATCGCCATGGTGTTCCGGAGAAATATAGTCCTTATCCATTTAAATTTATTATAAACCATCTAAAACATGGTGTCGAAAATGTCCTTAGCACCACAGCATAAAATGTTCCAGTGGGAATATTATAGATTGATTTATATTTAAATCCCCACTGCTTGGACACAGCCGTACTGTATGGAAAGGGGACTGACCCGTAATCTACAGTGAGGGCTCAGTAAATCTTTGCGGATCACCACAGTTACCCGACTCCTAAATCTCTTACGGAGAATGAATTTATGTACAAAATAATATTATAATAGTAATCATTTTTAAATGTCTTTTTCTCTTACTTAACCAATACTTTTTCTTGAAATTTAAACATGTGACTATCAAGTCTCTCATAAAGAAGTTTTCAATAAAAATCATAATTTGATACCTATCTCAGAAGACACCGATAATGCACAAAGAGAGAGCGGACTCGGGAAAAACTATCAATCAGATCTTTTGTTAAATAAGTTCTGACACTATTCGACATGAACGCAATCGATAAAAATAACTGCTCTATTTTATGTCTGCCTTTCACACTGAAGGTACCTACTACTAGGCGTGGGCTTGCAGACGACGATCAATGGTTAGCTCGCTGTCCGTCTGACCGGTAACCACCCGAGCTCGACTCGTCCCAGCCCACCAGCAGGGTTTAGCAGGGTCGAAGCTTACTGGGGTCATGGGTTTGCCAAAAAGGAACCTCGCGTGGTCCTGAAACGCTAAGCTCGCATTTGACTACTGTCTCACCTAATGGTAAGTGATAATATGGCAGACGATGGAACACACTTGCCTAGACGATACCTATTCACTATTGCCTTAAAGACCCTGAGGTTATTTTCATTCATTGAAAGATTCTAAAATGGTACGATTGGTGAAAAAATAAAAATAAATCACACGTTAAGAAATAACCCGTTTTCTATATTACTAAAGTTTATATACGATAGCACAAACTCGCTGTGACATGACTTGCACATGATGCCACACGCAATTAGTGCTGTCTCCCTTTATCATCGATTAAAAACGTAAGTTTTTGAAATTTTATAACCTTATTTTCTGTGTCTTTTCTTTTCTTTAAGGAGATTGAAAAAAGTAATAAAAATAGGTATGATAAATATATGTATGTAGCTCGACTTTATTAGCCGACTCTTGGTCAGCGCGATTGCGACCACGAATATTAATGAAATCTTTAATCAGTGAAAGCTACACTATAGCATTTTATGCTCTATGGTGTACCATGAACTTTTTTGAGAATATAAAGAAAATAACTTAAAACAAAAGAACAGAATAACAAACATCAAATGGCCAGTCTGATTCAAAATCCTCAACACGTCACTTTTATTTGCATATTCATATTTTGCGTGACGGTGTCCATATTCCGTTAAAAGTTTTTAGAAACCGAGCATTGATCGACATCCATTAAATTTTTTACTGCATGTCTAGTGTCAATTTTGAATATTGGGTTTTATACGGAACTAATGGACTACGACGTATCGCGCCTGCTGAATAGAATTTTGAGTGCAGTTTTTACTTTTTATTTAGATTTGGTGCTAACCATGTTATGTGGATTTTTAAATTTTGTTAGTACCTAGATACTTGCACCTCCTACTATTTGAGTGTTTCTTTTTAAGAGGGTCCTTCTCCACTAGTTTATCGTAAACATCGAAAATGGTTTAAAAGCTTGTTACTTCATTTAATGCAATCCAACACGATGTTTGACGAAAAGACAACGCAAAAAAAGAGAGATAACGCCTGGAAACTCTGTTAGTATTCGGTAATTCCGAGATTTACTCGAAAATTTCACAAAACTTGCTCCAGGAAATAGTTGTTTTTTTTAAACCCTTAAACGTTTTTGGAAAAAGTTGTCATCATTTAGAATCTTAACAAAATTTGCAAGGTCTCTAGAGGATTACTTTTTTGACTTTTTTAATTTTTAGGCAAATTATGAAGTGTCAAAGTTCATACAAAATAGGTCATTTTCAGAGGTTTTTACTGGATTAGTTTTACACAAATTTAGAAATTGGTTTCTTTCGAAACCTAGATAATATCCACAAGATACTGTGTTTCCAAAATATCTAATGAAAAGTGTGTAATAACGTCATAATCAGTTATGAGCGGTTGTATGAAAAACAGTGAAAATGTGAGTCGTGATGCACCACCTTAAGGCAGTAAATCATGTAATCTAGTCCAGTGTTCCAAAGAGGGTTTGAAACGACAAGGTTTTTTAGTTGCAAGAAAACAAGTGAATTTTTGTCAGTAAAAGTCCAAAACTCCCTCTCACGCCACTCAAACTGGAGTCTCGCGCCATGGTTCAGCCATGGTCTGATGATGATGATGATTAAATAGGTTCAGCCTCTCATCTCCTTCTGCGAAGAAGTAATGCTAGCGAAGGAAACGGCTGCATTTGTGAGGAAACGGGCCTTCTCACGCCCCAACCACCACGACAGGAAATGCGCGGGCGTCGGGAATTGCAAGACGACTATATGTCTCCACAGACTTGGGCTTACGGAAGACAAGCAATCCTTAACTCATCGTTTGGCCGTCCAGTAAGAAACGAGCCCCAGGCGTCGACGGTGCATAGTGGTCTACGCGTGCATCTAAGAGAGGTCAGCATAACTATAGAGGCCCTGCAAGGTCGCCCGCTAGGATTACGCAAAAATTCTGAAAGGACCACGGACCTGGTACTCAAAAACCAACTGAAGAAACATAGTCTGTAAAAGTCTGCTACGGCCTCTTGCTTTACCTAAGAGCGGTGGTAATACGAGTTCTTCCTCTCTCGTACCATTCATAATGTTGCTGTGCCCGACAGGGTCCATAATTGTTTCTATTTTTTATTATTTATGTCCTAAAATGTACATCGTGGATTTCAATACAGATTTGAGATTATGTCATAGCAACGTCGATGGTTTCAATTCTTGATAAAGCTCGTGCTAAAACGAAGTGCATCAGAGCACGAAGACATCGCCCGTGCCACGAAATGATCAAATTATGTCTGGAGCTGTTCCTTACCGATGAACTTGTGATTGAATTTGGAAATTTTGGTCCCTTGCACAGTTGTCGCAAGATAGGATGAGAAATGACCGGTAAGGTAGGTAAAGCGGATCCAATCTATCCTATAGAAGTTGTTACATAATGATCAGGAACCTTAAAGAGTGTATCGACGAAAAAAATGGTACAAACTCGAGTTGCCAAAGAGCCGTCGAAAATATTTGTAATGCATTACAAATAACTTTGCGGGAAATAAAGTTGAAAGACTCTTTATTGACTATTACTCCACGACTCTTCCTCTTTATTGACAGCGTTACCAATTTGATGACGTAGTCAATTCAACTTGTCAGCCACACTTGTTTTTACATGAATTCCCCAGCATCTCGCACTGACACCAAACTATCAATAAAAATCATGTCGAATAGGGAAACGTTACTGTAATTGAACGACTGATCTATATTTCAAACTTTTCCCTTGTGGCCCGATGTTACGCCAATCCGTAACGGTTCCATCTTTGATAGATATTATGAAATACATATTAGGTATACGAAATATTATCCGCCCACATTCTTTCTGCAGTTGCCTCTATAAATTTTACAACGAACGATACGTGATGCAGGAGATTGCATGGGTTATTTTTCTTATAGCAGGCGGACTGGCTAGATAAATTTTAATGTGTTTTTTTAATGTTATAACATATTTAATACTAGAAAAGAAAACCTTTGAAATTTATAGAAAAAATATAGCCTATGTCCAACAGCGTCTTTCGTTTGATATGGTGATGATGACTACGACATTTATTTTGATTTCAAATTCTGCGAACCAAGGCCCACCTATCAGCGCACGGTTCCCACAATACTGTGATACCGATAGGAGATCGCATGAGTTATTTTTTTTAATAGCTAACAGTCTGGGTTGATAAATATACTTTTAAAGATTTCAAGAATTGCTTAAAAAGTTTGATAAGAAAAAAATTGTGTTGTTTTTTCAGTAATGAAGTGATTTTTGAATTGAAATGTACTATTGAAGGCAAAAGAAAATATAGATGCTATTATTGTTCGTCCTAGTTATTTTCTTCAAGTAAAGATCCCGAACCGAGACCTACCTGAACTGAGCTACGACAATACCTATCAATTAATAATAATTATCATCCGGAACAATTTCAATAAGAATTAAATTTCTTCTTACTGTCATACTTTGTAAATATCTGTAGGTACTTGTTCATGATGGAGGTACAAAACCCTTTTGTTTCACGCTTCAATAACTCAATTGATCGTCAAGACTTGACATGACGGCTCGGAAAACTGGCTATTTTATATTCTGACAGTACAGTCTGTTCCTGTACTCTGTGTTAGTATACTATATGTTTAAGCAGGTAACTAAACGTCCACAATCTTGATAAGTCTTTTAGTTAAAAAAAATCGTATAAAAGACATACAAATATTATTTGAATTTAGTTAATTAGCAAACATGATTGTGTAAAAAACTAATCGTAAATAATTTTAGATAAAATGTTTAAGTTAAAAGACATGTCAAGATTTTTACATTTAGTTAATTACTACAGATGGAGTATATAAGTATGTTGATAGTAGTCATTTTTGTTTTTTTTCGTCAAATCGTGTATTAGGTACTGGGTTACTTCACGTACGATCATATCAGAAGAATTACATAATTTATTTTTTTCAGATCTTAAAATTCATCTATTTATAAGTGTGTTTGTCACTGAACTCCTGGATGATTTATAATGACCCAGTAGTGGGCACTGTGATCGGGTTCTCATTTTTTTTTTCTTACAAAATTCCACCGGTAAAGCAACATAAAGTCTGTCGAGATCGTTTGTCTACACTAATATCATAAAGAGGTAAAGTTTGTCATTTTGTTTGTAAAAGGTAATCTCTGAAAGTACTGGTCCGATTGCAAAATTTTGTTCACCGATAAAAAGCTACTTCTAAGTGACATAGATTATATTTTATGTACGCGAGCGAAACTGCAGGCAAAACTAGTATTTTATATATTTTTATTTCTTTCACTACTTAATGGTCACCGAATGCAAACGTATTCGATTTAATCGAATTTATGCAATTGCGGCGATCGTATTCGGTTTATTGCGTTCATGCATTCATTTATGCATTAATTTGAAGTGTTTACTTTTATTCGATTACTGGATACAGCAACTGAATTCATTTCTAGATGTTGATCTTCCGTTTACATAGAGCTGAACTGTAATCATGTTATAGGCATTATAATCAAATAAACGATAAGTAGCGTGTTTCAATACGATCAAAGTCAACCGTGTTCAGTTACCGAAACGCTGCTTTTTACGTGAACTTTGGCCCTCCATAATGTACTTATATATTAAAAATATAAAAAAGTACACCCTTAAAGTCTTCACGACACATCTTCAGAAACTTTAAAGGGTTTAAAAAAAAAACACGTATTTCCTGGAACAAGTTTTCTAAAATATTCGAGTCAATCATGATATTACCAACCAAATCTCTCTTTTTGCATTGCCTCATCATCAAACATCGCGTTGGATTGCGTTAGATGAAATAACAAGCTTTTAAACCATGCTCGATGTGTTTTGTGTGTGGTTTGCCTTTTGGTTTGACTATTTTGTATACGTTATAAAACGATTTAATTATGTTATTTTTGATATTAAGTGTTAAATGTTGTTAAAACAATCATGTTTGCTAATTAACTAAATTGACTTTAAGATAGGCACAAAATTGTTTATTTTTTTTTTATTTTTTTTTTTATCTACGCCTGCTGGTATGTAACATTGTTTACTACATATCGACGATGAAGTGACAAGAACCTTTATCTACCAGAACATAATTTTGTTATTGTGTTAGTTCATTAGGTGATCTCGTCAGCAAATTGGATGCATACTTGCTTAATAGTTATTGTCAGTTATAGTTAACTCGTTAAAAAATAAGATATAAAATTAGCTGCTTTTGCCAGCTCACGCAAACGATTATTTAAAGTATATCTACGTAAAAAAAATAAAATCCCAAAAATGTCACTTAGGAGTTCTTGTCACTTCATCGTCGATATGTAATGTTTTATTTCTATCTGTAAGTGAATGTGAAATTCTTTTGAGAAATAAATATCTTTAACCGTATGTTTACGATAAGCGAGTGGAAAAGCAACCTCTTAATGTAATTGAGCTAAAAGCTATAAAAAACGCTGATACACAAGTTTTTTTTTAAAAGACAACGTCAAACAGAATAATAATATGGCAAGCTGATACAAGGGCTTAGCATATTCTGCTATTTCATTTCAGAATGAATTTGCCTCTCGGCGAGGATTATGTGGCTTTTATAATATCCAGCTTGCGAATATTTCAACTAGACGTAATACAAAACAGTGTTTTTGTACTGAATATTATGAAATGTACAGCAGGCAAGTTGAGAGGGTCTTTTTCCACTCGCCTATCGTAAACATCAAAAATGATTTAAAAGCTTGTAACTTCATCTAACGCAATCCAAGGCGATGTTTGAAGAAAAGGCAACGCAAAAAAAGAGAGATAACGCCTGAAAACTCAGTTAATATTCGGTAATTCCGAGATTTACTCAAATATTTCACAAAACTTGCTCCTGGAAATAGCTGTTTTTTTTTTAAACCCTTAATAGTTTTTGAAAAAAAATTCTGCGTCATTTAGAATCTTAACAAAATGTGCAAGGCTTTTATAGTTTTACTTTATTGACTTTTTTAATTTTTAGGCAAATTATGAAGTGTCATAAAAAATAGGAATTTTTCAGAGGTCTTTACAAAATTAGTTCTACACAAATTTAGAAATTGATTTCCATAGAAGCCTAGATAATATCCACAAGATACTGTGTTTCCAAAATATCGAATGAAAAATGTGTAATAACGTCATAATCAGTTATGAGCGGTTGTATGAAAAACAGTGAAAATGTGTGGCGAGATGCACCACCTTAATGGTAGAACTACACTGCTCACACGTATACCATACACGCCGATCTGGGCACGTTAGTCTCCATAAATTTTAAATGGAAACTAAACCTGTAAAGCCACGCTTGATACACGCCACGCGACGTCGTTCTACGTACAAATCAGGCTTGTTACACGTCGGTTTAATGTAGTTTTAACTTAAGGGTACTTTTCTACCGGACAATATGTGCTATGTTACGGGTTGCTATAGATTACAAATCTTATGTATTAGGTTCACATAGATCACCAGTGAAATCAGGTTCAATTAGGCAACTAACAAAATATTTTATAAGGATGAATGCGTGCTCTGGATTTGTGCTCATCATCATCTTCCTACCCTTGGCCCGTTTATATTTGGAGTCGGCGCAACACGTTTTTTTCTTCCTAACTAACTCCCTTTTCTTTCATCACTTCTCACACAATCCATCTATCTTTCTTTGGCCTCACTCTCCCACTCCATCCATTCACATGTAATTTAGCAACATGCGTTTCGTCCCTCCTTTTCTCATGACCATACGAGAACAAACGATTCTTTCGTATCACTACAGACTATGTCGGATAAATTCAAGCTATCTAATCTTTACTCTGCACCAAGACCCATTCCTAAGTATAACTAATGAGAATTGGCAAATCGAATTAACTCTACAATCCGTTTACATCACTTAAAAATAGTTTAGTAGAAAAAGTTAACCGGAGCTTGGTTTTCTCGTAAATTCAAGGAAAAAGAAACCGATTGCCGGGTGGCAGTCAGTTTTTTTTTCCTTACGAAGCGAAACTGTGGTCAGTCAAAAGCCATTCTGCTAATGTAGCACGATCTATTTGAAAAATGGACTAGTATTGGACTCGTGCCGTAAGGGTTCCATTTTAGCCTTTAACTCATCGATAGTTATAAAATAGTGAGTGAACGAACTATTTAGTTTAATTATATGAGTAGACCATATCGCCAAACATGACGAAACCGGCATGTCCTGGTCGCTGGGACCGCGTCGGGTTTAGGGCCTTCTCCTAGAGGGGAGGCCTGAGTCCCAGCAGTGGAAATACACTATACGGTTAATATATTTATTACTAGCCGCTGCCTGCGGCTTCCACCGGTTGGAAGTAGATTTCTTCTTACAAATCTTGGACCCCCACTACAAGCATTTAGGGACTAAACTTTGGAAAATTAACTCTTAGTGGTCGCGTTACAAATGGAATCCTTGTGCAAAATTTCACGCTCCTAGGCCCTGTAGTATCGACAGCACCTTGATATGTCAGTTAGTCAGTTTCGTCTTTTATAAATAACTAGTGACCCGCCCCGGCTTCGCTCGGGTATTTCTCCACTATTTAATAGATGTTATTATACATATAAACCTTTCTCTTGAATCATTCTATCTATTAAAAAAAACCGCATCAAAATCCGTTGCGTAGTTTTAAAGATTTTTAAGCATGCATAGGGATATAGGGACAGAAAAAGCGACTTTGTTTTATACTATGTAGTAGAAGAAAAATCTAACTATCACTAGTTGGATTTTTTTTCTCCACAGCCAATCTGGGTATAATCCGGCCGCCGGATCTAAAGAGGTTTTTATATAAATTACAGTGTTGACCTATATACTGAGTTAAACCCACATTGTAAGCCTGCACTTACTGGGGCTGCGGCTACGCGATAGGACAGTTTTACAGCAAACGTTAACGGTCCGTACTAATCCAATATAATGTATTACTATAAACGGGTGGATTTTTAATAAACCGTTCGATGAACAAAGTTTCTCCGAAGACAATTTTTCATTGGTTGTTGCTGACGTTTTGTTACCTATATAATATCAATTATGAAATTGTAAAAAAAATATAAAAAAAATGGCTAATACGGAAACCGTTTTTTTTAGTAGAGTTTCGTGCCCCAAAATAAAAAAAACAGAACCCTTCTAGGATTACTTTGGACAACAAAGTCCGTCTTTCTGTCTGTCTGTCAAGATCTTCTATCTCAAGAACGCGGGAGGTATCGAGTTAAAATTAAAACTATAATTATACTCAAGTCTGTGGTTTCTTCAAGCTGTGAAAAAATAAAACTTCTAAGTTTACGAATAAAAAAAAATACGGCCGTTTGAACAACAAAAAAAAACGTATATTTTGATACCCTCAAAGATCGAAATTCATAAAGTAAGGTCTTAGGTACAGCACAGGTATAGGATAGGAATAAATCTGAAAACAGTAAATTTGATGTTAACTACATCGTAATACTAGGACTTTATCAACTGAACCATGATTTCGGATTACGCGATGAAGTTCAATGTCAAAATTCATTAACTTAGATTGATATTACAATTTGTAACTAATATTTCGCGCCTGCTTTTAAAATTTCCTAGGTATCTGAAACAAGATACCGTGGAGCACTTCACATTTTGGTCATTAGTTTTAATTAAAAGCTCCCACTACCGAGGATATTAAATAAGCTCTTACAGAGAGTTTTTCAATAATATCAGTTCACTACCTAGTTTGCCATCGTATAGAGGATTTAACGTGTACAACGTGTAACGTTAAATGAGCAAAACCTCAGACACCCCAAATGGTTTTTAATTTAATTGACTTAAATCTGTAAGAAAAAAAAACATGAACTTTTACTATCCCGTGTTTGAGAAAAAATTATTGGTTTGCGCACATGATGGCTTGACCTATTCATAAATAGACAGGGCGACATTTTTAATGAAGATTTTTTTGAAATATGTAGCCTAGGTATATTAAAAAGTAGTTTAGTTGATTCTACTCGTTATTCTGATCAAACTATTTTCAGGTTTTGCGCATTTAACGTTACACGTTGTATATCGTACCATAACATGACCATTGACCATGCTAGTAACGTGTCAGCCAAAAAACTATGCTTTAATTTTTTAAATTTCATTTGCAACAAATTATAAACCTTCCATGTAATTTTAAAGACTGTTTTGACCTCCTCCCTCTCCTCAGCAGCGACGCAATTTTTTAGCGTTTAATTGAATAGAACCCGTCGGTACGGGCTTCCGGGAACATTCCCGAAGCGCTACAGTAACGAGTTAGTCTCAACAACATCCTGAAAGCATTATATTATATATATTTATATTAGATGCGCAGGACATCCAGCAATCTCTTAGTATAATCGACCCACAGACTGCCCATGAACAGACTTTGGCAATAAGTTTTGAAAAGTGTTCATCATCATCCATCATCATCAGCCTTTTTAATGTTCCCACTGCTGGGGACTCAGGCCTCCTCTAAAGGAAAAGGAATGGGCCATAATCCACCACGCGGGCCCAGTGCGGGTTTGTGAATGTCACATGTCGAAAAGTGTTGTTACAAGCTTTTATTTAGTTTCACGCAAACTACGTTTTCTTATTTCATCTTATAAAAAAAAAATCATGACCATCGTAATCAAAGTTACAAAAAAATTGTATTCTTAGTAAGAAATTAAATACGAGTATCATCATAATATACTCTTAGCTATCATGATGTAATTTCTGGACTGAAGACCATTTGGTGTTTCTAAAAGAAATGGCACAGGGTTTTGTCCATTCAACGAATAATTGTCACGTTCCTGGGTTTAGCATACAATGGCATTCATGGTAAAATTATAAAATTAATCTGGAACGGTTTCAGTAAATGTTTACTAAAACTAAAACGTTTTTCATCTCATCTCTCGTAGTCTCTGTTCATTTATTTGTCGAATGTTATTCTGAACGTGCTAAAATAACCGAAGACTTTATTTTTCTATCGCTGAGTGCTTTAATCTAGTTTTTATCTTAGGTTTTCCTACAGGAGGATTGGTCTATTATATCCATCGGAAATAGTTAAATTGTAAACATGACACGTACTGGAAGACGCAGCGTTGGAACGTCTCCCACAAGATTGTAGTAATTCGATCGATGCGAGACACGCAGGACCAATCATTATGGCGACACTTGGGGGAGGACCATGTCCAGCAGTAGATGTCTTACGGCGGGAATGGTGGTGGTTGTGGTCGAAATAGGACGAAGCCCATTCAGGGCTTGTAATGAAGATACTAAGTAAATACCCATTTTTTTTTTTTGAACTGGTCAAGTGCAAATTGGACTCGCGCCCTGAGGGTTTCGTACAAACTTACCTATGTAAATAGTTCAATTACGGAATGGAAGTCTCGGAAGATTTTACTGAATCGCAAAAAAAAATGTGACGTAACAACAAATTAGTTTTCAGATTTATTCCTATACTTGAGCTATAAGACCTTATTTTATTTTATTTTTTATTTGATTCTGGGTTAACGGGAAGAGTACCTTATGAATTTTGATTTCCTAGAGATTGTTGAAATGTACTTTTTTGCCACATAAACCGAAGTATCTTTTTTCTCGTTAACTTACACTTAACTTAGTTTTTTTTAGAATCAAGAGTCCCCAGAGCTTAGTAAATGGTTTAAATTGGTAATAATTTCAACTCCGATACCTCCACGCGTTCCCGAGATAAAGGGTCTTGTCAGTGAAGCAGACAGACGGACGGACGCACTCACAACAAAGTGAACATATAAGAGTTCCGTTTTTCCCTTCTCCGGAAACCTAAAAGTACCGTAAAAAGAGGTGAATAGAAACAAAACTTGTTTGGTTTTTCACTTTGATACCATATCTCTAACAAAAGCATCCACTTTTTAAAATAACAATTCAAATATTGTTATAGTTAGATGCTACAAAAAAAATATCGAGAAAATACACTTTGAAGTTTTATTTCTATTCACCCCATTTTACCTGGTAACAGAAACTTACCAGAGCTCTAATTCTAGCAATGCGCTTCATTATAATAGGTACCACCTATTAAAATAAAGCGCATTGCTAGAAATATTGCTGGAGGGAAATGAAATGCGGTTTATTTCAACGAGGCAGAAAGTAGTTCTATTTCGTTGGAGAACCGTCAGCAACCGTGTTTTCACTGTAAACTTATATAGTATTAAAATCAAGTACGCCTCGTTCGTTCCTCGTTTTAATCTTATTATGAGTTTAGGAAAATTCACTTTGTACAAACAACCAGTCTGATAGACAGGATCTGTACGTAGAATATTACTATATTGTACATCAGTGCTTTCAGAGACTTAGTATCTATCTTTTCTTTACTACATATTAAATGATATTTTAACTAAAAAGAAATATGACATTACTATTTATTTATTAAAACTTCTTGCAACACAAAGGTACAAAGGCGGACTTAATTCATGAATCCCCAAGCGACCACCGGTGGCCGCGCATCTATTGTCTTACTATTGTGTCTCTAATTGACGGTATCTGAAGGGTTAATGCTTTAGTCATTCTCTCCTAGGGTGGTGAAGAGAAAACATGGCAGGTGCATATAAAATAGAATCGGTTATTAGTATCTTATTCGTTACGTAAATTTAAGTCTGTATTGCATAAGGCATTATCACAGTGAAAAGAAAATTTTGTCCTTTTCACGTACTTTGTGTGAGTGAAAAGGACAATATTTTCACAAATGAACAAATAAATATATAAATATTTAGAAGTTGTAAATGTTCAAATGTTTAGAATTGGTTTTTGTTGTCATGCTTCTTTTTTTAATAGGTTTGCTTAACGTCGATCAAAATGTAGTTCCTATCTCCTCGTATGTTTAATGGGTGCCGTGGTTTTCTTTAATTAAGGATACACTATATAATGTAAGAATGTTGAATCTTTAGCATGTATAATGGTGTATGCTTTGTTGGTTAACTTTTTCCTTTATTATAAAATCATATATTTAAGAAAGTTGAAGTATTATTGACTTGTATTAGAAGTGAAGGCTTAAAGTTGTAATTTTCAAAGAGGCCTTTGTGTCCAGTGTCGTGAGGCAGAACCAAATTGTTATTACCTTAATGGAACAGCCTCATTATCCTCTATGACCTCAGGTGAACTCACTCTTAGACATTGAGTCCACATCTGTACTTTTGTGTCCATAAAGTATTTAATAAATAAGTAAAATATTTTTATTTCATTCGAAACTGTTTATTTAACGAAAGATCGTTTGTTCGTTTATTGTAAGTACTCTATACTCTATTCAAAATAACTTAGACATTAAAAAAAACATTTTTCACTGGCCGTTCAATTGATTTTGAGTTTTATTACGTTGTTAGTAGGACAAATTGCAACTGCAGTACATAGTTGGTTTTCTAACATTTTTTTTGCTCTTAATGTCATCTTTATGTCTCCGGAATAGAACTTAAAATCAGTTGATCAGACAGTAAAAAGATTAAATGTCTAATCTTGCCGCGAATTGAGTATACCAGTAACAAATATGATTTCTTGAGTAAAGTTCCCAAATTCTCAATTTTATTTGAACTGATTTCCTCCCGACTGTCTAAATACACCACACAGTTTATTTATTATACTTAAAAAGATGTCCTATCCCGGTATATTCGCTGGAACAAGCAAACCTACTCTTATATGGGTAAGCCAGGAAATCCGGGTTATAAATAATTTAACAGAATACATATTCTAGTAGCGTTCGAATGGGGACTACACAGAAAATGCCGATATCCGTTACTTCGAAAAGAGCACTATTCTAATGAGTTTGAAAATATTTAATACGTGCACATATTAAATATAAATCAATCTTTAATACGAATTTTAGACCTGTTTGTTTGAAAATTAACCTTGCACCTGCCCCCCTAGCCAAGTTACAACCGTTTCGCTTGCGTCGAACGCTTCGAGTTGACCACGCTCCCAATTCTTTTGTTCTCACCACGTGACTGAGCGTTGAAATGACGTCATTCCCGTACATTTGAAGCTATCTACTGGCGTTAACGATTGCAGATTTGCAACTTGGCTAGGGGTACTGGAATTCAAAGGACGACAGACGGAACATAGGTAGGTTTCAGTCAGCAAAAGTCTGACACTCTCTTGCTTGCTAAAATTAGAAAAAAAAATTTGAAGATGTTCCATAAAAAAGTTGTTGCAGAATTAAAAGATTCCATTTTGTTTTTTAATGTGTTTATACTTTTATTAACGATTATAAGGTGAGAATTCAAATCAGTTAGGATTCTATTCATACCGTTTCTCGGAAAATTTATATTTTTTTTAATATGATGGTCCTTTTTCAGCGGTTTTAAAGTGAGAATTTGAATCAAAGTTTTATTTTTTATTCGTCCTCTTTGACTTATATTTTTTAATGAAAATATTACTACTATAATTTCTTTGTTTCTTTTTTTATTAAGAACTAAAAACAAAATACAGGAAGCAAAAGATGAAACGATGATGGCTGCAAAAGTTAAAACTGTGACGCAGCCAGCAACGCCCGACTCCAGTAAGAGGGATAATTAATTACATATAATTAATATTATTACTAAAAATACATTCGTAGAATTTAATCTTGGATCTTGAATTGCCACAAACTAATTTATCCCAGAAAATGACTGTAAAAGTGTTTTATAATCTATTTACAAAATAAACATCATTTGTCATCTTATTCCATGTTTCTATTTATTAAGTAATTGAGAAAATAATAAATGCGCTGGCTGCTTGCTTCTCCGCTCCTTGTATGGTAATCTAGTCTAACAGATTGAAATGCTCCCTCGAAACCACCAGCGGTTGATTGACAGCACCAAAAGCCAATCATCGGACTCAATCATCTTCGTAGCTATAGGATATGTGCTGTATAGTATACATAATTACACAGTTTCCGGTACCAGGGTTTGCTAGCAATTCCTAATAACCATATCCGTTGTGTTTGAAGCCTGTTTCTACACGGAGATTACCCGGTCACCGCAAATTACTGCTGAAGAGACCTACAAATGGACCTATTATCGAAGCTAATATGTATATATAGGTATCTATGTGGACGCAAAATGACTTGGTGTTGACATGAGGGATGAGATGAAGTAACGTCAGTCATTTACAAAAGTGTACAATGTTTGGGGTCAGATGACCTTTAATTTTGTAAAAACGACATACTGTAAAAGTGACATTTTGTAAAAGAGATATCTATTGTGATAAACCGATCTATTGAGACAGATTCATTCTACAAAAGCGATAGAAGTACTGCAACACTTTTTTAAGTCACTTTATACTGCGAAAGTTACATTTTGCGAAAAATCCTTTCCATCGGACCATAATATATTTTACAAAAGAGACGTTTTGCGATTAAGCCTTATTGAATCTATTGTCGTCCTGGCTTGTCATAGTTGAGATTGGTTACCATAATCGAAACTCGACTGGAAGGATTACCCATTATCATATTGCGCTGAAGAACATTTCAACAATAGATTTTTAATGTCACTCTATCTGCAGCTTTTAGATATTTTTAGAGCAAAATCGGGACGAGATTCCCTTCAAAATTAGTTTTTTTTTTTTTTTTTAAATAAAGCGGCATCTGCGTATAGAAACCGCACCAGCGCGGTTACTGATCCATAACCTATTTGATTTTACCAGTTTTCAATCAATCTTTTAGTTTAGGGATTCTGTATTTGTGTTCGTAAAAAACAATGTACCTACACGTACTGGGTAATGTTTTAAATAAACTCATCATCTCTTATCATCTGTTATTTTACTTTATTCTGCTGCTATTTAAATCAAAACTAAAATGTATGGCATCTTTGGAAAAAGTTCATGAACAAACATGCATCTTTATTTTTAGAGAAAGTATTTTTTTTTCTTCGTAACAGTATTGAAAAACGTCCTTTGATACACGTGGAGTTCTCACTACAGCACTCGGATCTATACTGCACCCTCACCTATACGGCTCGGGTGAATTTTGCCTCGGTTGCAATGTAAATTTTTCTGTACTTCTATCAAAATATGGGTACGACTTTGGCGTAATTACTATTTTAAAAGCGATGATTTTTTTTTAAACGGTGAATTATTCATTAAAAGCTTTTGTTTCTAGGAGAGGGAACGGGCAGTAATCCGCCACGCGTACCGAGCGCGGGTTTGTAAAATAAACTTAGAGCACCAACAAAATAAACATAGGAGCACTAAACACCGCCGGTGTCGTTATTAAGACTATTTGAACTGTTCTGATTGTAATCGATGTAGACCTATTTAAAAAAAAAAAAAACCGTTATCTCACACTATGAATTACTGCTACATCTTCGTTGAGTTCACAAACATGTAAAGTTACATAAACAAAGACAGACTTCTAGTAAACAGTAAATAAAAAAAACTTTGTAAACTGTAATCTAAATAATTATTTTTTTTAGGCACATGAATCACAAATTGTGGTTAGTTATTCAGAACACATGAATTTGCATTTAGGTACAATTTTTATTTTTCTGTAATTGAATGATAGATGACAACCGGTGTCGAAGTCGTTTTTTCAATGGCAGCGGCGGAGCAGTAATTTCAGCCCGCTTTGTTTTAAAGGTTTCTTTTTTTCATAAATAACATGCGCGCTTACTGCTGTTGCAACGAAAAAAATAATCACCTCATAGTCACATTCATCAAAAAGCTCCTCATCATCCTTATTTAGCATCGTCGATATTTGGTTCATATCCAAGTAGCGGCTTACTATAATGTTTCTTTACTTGTAAAGAATTTAAAAAAAAATACAACCAATTTTCAAACAATAATGAAACAAAAAACAAAACCATTATAAGTACTTATCAAAATTGTACTGCATTAATAATTGCGTGAGGTCCTTTGGACCCCATGTAGGTACCTCAGTACGGCATGTGTGATGGACACCGCGGTTACGCGGAACACGGAAATAAGAGAAATATGTGAATAAGGAAGATACTAGAAAGCACAGTTTCATAAGTGTAATATTTTCCAAAGTATGACACAAACTAACTTGCTTAGGGTACAATGGAACCCACGTAACTGTTTAAAGGTTAAACACTGAATAATTGATTTGAAAATTGTTGATTTTAGATACTCTGTTATTCAGTGAACGTGTCGCGTGCATTGGAGTTGCATGCATTGCTAATGCCTCCCCGTTTCTTTTATTACAGCTGCGTCGGAAATTTATGGTAAATTCTTTGTTACAATTCTTATTTCTTCGAGGTGGAGGCGCCAATTGTAGCGAACGTGGGATTGAATACAAGAAAATCTTGTAATGCTTCATTCACTCGTAGATATGTTGAATGCAATGGTGTATTTTATCATATAACTTATGTTTCTCAGGGTGAATGCAGCTTTCCAAACGTGATAATATTTTTTTAAACGGCACAGAAGTTTTTGATTAGTCTCTCAAAGATTGGAATTCAATTCCCGTTGTCCCAGAATCTTGAATGTTCGCACAATAAAGGTCTTGTAGCACAGGTATAGGAAAAATTCTAAAAACAGTAAATTTTTTGTTACATAAGTCACAAAAAAAAAAAATTGAAATTCAAAAAAATCTTCGAGACGCCGTTCGAGAGGTAAATTTTTTTTTTTTTGGGAAAACTAGTCTGGTTGCGAAAATTTGTTCACCGATAGAAATCTGCTCTATTCCTGAGTGACAAAGGCTATATTTTAACTAAGCAGGCGAAGCTGCGGGCAAAAAGTAGTGCAATATAACGACATAAAAATCTACAGCCGGCTCCTTCGCAAATCTAAGATGAAGAATTTAATCAGCTTAGCTCAGGAGCAGCACTTCCACTTGACTAATCAATCTCATATCTATATAATACACCTACTGATAGGAACGAAGAGCACCTGTAAATTAATCCGAGAGATAGACGTTCAAGAGGAAGGCTTCATCGATTGTCAGTTTCACACGTTTCCGCTCCGATATAATCTTTGCGACCGAAATAAGATCTTTCAACGATTTTTTTAACTCGGTATTTATAGAATATAATTACGAAGAATCGCCAAACTTAAGTGGCAATGGTCAGGGCACATTGCATATAGAACAGATGGTCGATGAGTACGAAAGGTTCTGGTGTAGCAACCACGTACCGGAAGAGGCAGCATTGGAAGGCCTCCAACAAAGTGGACCGATGACCTGGTCAGGGTCGCAGGAATCCGATGGATGCGTGACGCACAGGACCGGTCGTTGTGGTGACGCTTGGGGGAGGCCTATGTTCAACAGTGGACGTCTTTCAACCGATATGATGATGATGATGTTAGACAACCTACGAGCTGCATGCCCATAATATGTTCTGGGCATGGAGTTAAAACTGGTTCAAGAAGAAAGAACGAATACCATATAACATTAGACACAGATAGAAAAGAATACAGTAAATAAGTACACGATGCGTTTCACTACATCTCCGTCCCCACAATATTTCTAACAGCTAAGGAGTTGAATTTCCAACCGGTGTCTGTATCTTGTTAGCTGCATGCAACCTGACGGTGAATACATTACTTCTAGGCAAGCGTACTCCCTCGTTGACAACAACATCGGTCACCATTATGCAAGCCTTTGAAAGGCTAGAAATAAAATGTATGTCCAGAAACGAGGTGACTATTGCTTCACATACATACAAGTCACAAATTGGTAAACTTTAAAAAATAAAAATTAGATTACGATGTCGACAAGAGAATGATGTTATTAGGTATAAAGATGTCATAGAAACTGTAAAAAGCTCTTTAAACTTCTTTATTAGATTAAATAAGCTTTTAATGAATATAATTTTTTCATAGCAATCATTTATAGCTCGGTATACTCGTCAAGACGAATCATACGAGCCCAAACTCGATAGGGTTGTGTCGTTTAACTACCAAGTTCCTAAAGTAATCTTCCAGTTCCATCATCAGATCAGCTGTCGTAATAATTTTGCATTGTTATCTGATTTAAACATCGGGACAGGTGAAACTAAATAAAAGCTTGTAAAAATTCATTCATTAAACCCCAAGTGTTCGCTCCCTTTGTGTTTACATTGTGTCCCTAAATATGAAAAGAAAATATGAAAAGTTAAATTAATGCATTAGCACACAAAGTGGTCCGTGACCACGAGATATGATTAACAATATAATTATAATATCTCAAATTACATTATAAGCCTTTTAATGTAACCACTTTCATCATATCAGCTGACAGACGTCTACTGTTGGACATATGCCTCCCCCACGAGTCGCTACAACGACCGGTCCTGTCTGTCATTATAGACTTGCGCGGTATTAAATATTACCATCTGTTCTTTTTTTAAATGCAGTTTCCATCACATTTTCATCAAAGTTAATAACCGTTTGGTTTTTGACACGACAGATTTCAAAAACAGAACTTTATTCTTAGGTAAAGTTTTCTTGCGGAAACTTCCTATAACATGAACTAATTATTTGACGTGACGTTTCACTTTAAATCCAAATAAAAAGTTTGCAAGTAAGGAGCGGCTTTCTATGAAGACTTGTTAGTAAACCGAATATTAAATTTCCTTCAAAGCGGGATAAGTTATTAGGACGCCTGATACTAACTGAACAGAAGCTTGTTTTATAAAGTCTAGGTAAATCTTGACAGGCCTGTTGGTTGTCAGTCATTAATTTTTTTTTTGAAATATTCAAAGCTCTTTGCTATGAAGGTGATAGAAATGTACTAGCTAACCGGCAACACGCTTCATTTCGTAGTGTCACCGGTGATAGCTCCAGATTCATCCGATAACAGACCGTTATTTTAACTTTCATATGCAATCGTACCTACGTAAATTCTAGAAAATTTCCGGCAAAATTTCTAGAAAATATCCGTCAAACAGCCTACGTAAAATCTAGAAAATATCCGGCAAAATTTCTAGATAATATCCGGTAAAATTTCTAGAAAATCTCCAGCAAAATTTCTAGAAAATATCTGGCAAAATAGAAAACATCCGGCAACATAAACTCACTTAGGAATATTCAATGCACTTTTCTGTGTTAGAGATGGAAGTTCACTATTCCTGAAAAACGTATAGACTGGAAATTGTGATCGTACCTATGTAGATGCCGTCTGGAAAATATCCGGTAAAATAAACACATTTATTAATATCCAAGGCGCGTTTTCGTGTAGGAAGTGGAAAACTATTTCAACTTCACCTGGCATATCGTGAAATCTTAGATTCTTTTCAGATCAATGAATAATTTTGAACTGCTGGTTGGACAGCAGTAATGATGTAGAAACTTCTAGTGGAAGTTTTTCTTAGAAGGTACGAGAGAAATAGCACATTTTGATATAAGTTGAAAAAAGTTTGTCACTGCGACTGAAGCGGAATACATTGTTATGGAGTATATATGTGTTATGAAGCTGAGGGCTGCAGTGACAAATTTGCACGTGTATCAAACGATTTTTTTCAATACACTTACGGAGAAATGAATAAACTGGGGTTGACCAGTGATTAGTGGGGTCGACGCGCCTGATACGATACATGTAATAACATTGTGGCAAGGGCTCTCCCTAGCCACAATGTTATTGCACGCGCACTTTACACGAGCTTTTCACTGCAATAGTGCGAAAAACAGTCTATTACGTGCTTAAAAGCGGTTGGATAAGAATGATTTTCGTGTGTTTAAAAAATAATTGGCAAACCAATTTATGACTCATGATTGAATGGTGGTTTATCTAATCAAACATTTGTTTTAATTATATCAATAAGTCTCGAGTTTCACCTGATTCTAGGTGAGAAAAGAGTCGACAGAATAAGACAGACGTATGAACTGCCAAGGTAAGAGAAGGGATTGGGCAAGTCACTTCAGCTTCAAGCAGATTGAACACTGAGGAAAAGAGTCCAGAAAGTTAATGGCTGGGTGGACCTTTCAATTTGGAACAGTGCACTAGCTTCTGACATTTTATAAGTGCCCATGTAGGCCTATGTAAAATAAAACATATTTTGACCTGGGAAAAGATGGCGAGATGACTTAGACGCAAAACTTTCCAATAGCTCTTTACATTATCTGGATTGCAAATATCTATTAATATAAACGACGGTGTGTTTTAGTCAACAAAAGTCTAACAAAATCAGAATAGACTTTTATTGCTCCATTGAGAGCAGGATATTTTGATAATTTTTCACACAAATAAAACACACATGACGGTTTCCTCACGATGTTTTTCCTTTACCGTTTTTTGAGCAGTGGTGATAAAATAAATTACAAAAAGTAATGCGCGTGGCTGGGTTTGAACCAGCTATCTACAACTCGGAAATCGGGGCCGTTACCACTTGGCCATCACTGTTCTATAAATTTTATGAAGTTTCAAATAGTTATTTGTATTTGATTTGTGTAATTTTGCAACTTCAAATTACATCAAGCATATAATTTAGAGGTAGATCAATAGAAATGATAACGAGTGGAATGATTAGCGTGGTACCACTAATTATCACGCAAACAAATGTAGGGTACTAACTAGGGATCTACATATCTGTTGGTATATGACTGTGCGAATTTGAGCTTTGTTATGGTACACGGTTAGAGACAAAATTTCGAAAAAAAAACATAATTATGATACTTTTTTTCTCTTGCGATTATGTTTCCCTGCCGCAGGCAATTACTTATTACTAATAACAAACAATATAGTCTTTTTTCTTGTCATTAGTAAATTAGAGGTACACAGAAATGAATACTTTTAGGAAATTCACTAGCATTGTATACATAACACTCGATGAAATAATACGATTTGTTTTTATTACTTCTGGCTGTTTTTGGTGTCCGAGTGTAAGTGATATTAAATGAAACAATGGAATTGATTGCTGGCGTAGGTAAAGTTATATCCTTGTTGTTTTGGCAACAGAATAAACAAACTGAGTTTCTCCTGTTTGTGATTAGTATCTATACTAATGTTATGAAGAGGAAAGATATATAATTTTGTTGGTAATAAATAGGTACTTATATTCAAAAACTACGGCACCGATTTTTTTAAATGTTTCACCAATAGAATGCTAGTTTAATGCTAGTAGAGGACTAGACGGCGTTGTGTGATATTTTTTGAATATTAAAGAAAGAAATAATATAGGCTATATATTTTCTACTTTCACGAGGGCAAAATCTTTAGTTTTTAGTTGTACGCTCATCACGTAAAATGTACGAAATCGACGAATTTTACACGAGTTCATTAAAATTGTGTGTAACTTGATTATTACTGAGGCTTTGTTTCATCGCAACCGGGTGACTTTATCGTAAGATATACTCCTTTTTTTATTTGTTAGGCGGTACGTAGTTCGCGGGGTTAGCTAGAACTTAATTTTTTTAGCTAGTATTTGATTCATTAAAACCTAAGTGAACAGCGGCGTTCGCGCTTACATTGCCTTTCTATCGTGTCGACGGTAGTCAGATAAACAGTTAATATTAGTAAAATTAATAATAACCTGCCAACAATGCGGACACAGTAATATTTATAGTTAAAAAATGTATATAATGCAAACAAGCGACTACACAGCATGAATTCTTACGACCCATTATGCAAATGTCCTCGAATATAAAACGTAAATGGAACCCGTATCTTCACGCTGCTACAAAGAGGGATGAGCACATTTAAACACATGGTATATGAAAACTTTGTTTAATATCTGAAGGACGAAATGAAAGTAGTTAAGTCAAAAGTTGAAAGTCTGTTTTTTTTTTGTTGCAGATGACAATAAAAAAAAAACCGACAGATTTTGAACTGCTTGGACATGAAAACAAAGCCTTTTGATTTATTTTTTTACTATGACTTAAAATATTCTACTGGACACATGTAGTCGATGATCTTTTATGCGGTTCGATAAATAAGTCTTAACTTAAAAAATATACTGGTCCCAATAATTCCAGGATTTGGGAATATCACTCCCGAAAATTTCGGGTCCAGATTACGGCTGTGATCCCGGGATTTCGAATTCTCTAATCATCAGCCAATAATTCAGTCTTATACTCTCTTATGGCACGCCAGTAATTAAAATTGCGACAAGTATAATCCAACTGTGAACTATGATCTGGGTTGACTGGTAGTCCCCCCAGATCGTTAAGTTCATCGACCATTCATCCTTTGATCAAACTCTTTAGCATAATTCATGTCGACACAAGTGAAGACGGGATACAAACATGCCAACGTCTGGCACAACAATAAAAGACGACGTATATTAATGAATTCGTCCCTTTGAGACGATATCCAGACCAATTGACAGGCCATCTGTTGGTGGCCCGGGCCGAATGACCGATTGTAGAGTTTGTGATTAATTGGTCCACCCGTAATGTAATATCTTACCACTACTATTTCACCGAGATCAGAAACACGCCACGAAGTACAAATTGTAACAAAATGTCAATCCCTTTGTTTCTAATGGGTTATACAAAACCTAGGTTTACCTATGCACGACACTTACATATAACTCTCACATTCAGCAAGTTTAGTTACGTAGATAAAAAAAAAACTTAAGGCACCCAGAATAAAACGTTCATCAAAATCATCGTCATTTCTGCCAAAAGATAGCACTTGGAGGAGGCCTTAAACATAGGCCTCCTCCAAGTGATACCGTAACGACTGGTCCTTTGCATCTCGCATTCATCGGATTTCCATACGGATCACTCTGTGGGAGACAAATAAAATGTCATACGTACAAATTATTGGGTTCTCATGCATTTTATATTGGACTAGTGTTGCTCTGTAGCACTTTATTTGAATACTTTATTTTTCTATTAAATAGCTAACTTAAAGTTATTATTTTCCTATCAAAATTCTGACTCAGCCATACCTAGCCCAAACATTTGAACCTAGAAATTTCGCACAGACTTTCCTTTTATAATTTATGAAATGAGAAGAAAGGATTTACCTAAATTCACAATCTCTTTCATTTGATTAGTCACGAAATTCGGATTATCTTTACCTACATAAAGGTTAGGTTATTTACACACTAGATAATATTAGCCCGATTTGAGTAAAATATTGAGAGCCACGCCCACGCCCACGTTGTCCAAATGATCTACTTATATTCCAACGTCTGAGCGAAAAAGCAATACCAACAAAATGAATGATTGTGAGAATATTCCATTTTTCCACCCACAATGTCAGAAAGCCTATTAAGAAGGCTCTTCCCCACTCGTCGTTAGTCAACGTGAGCAATTAAGCATGGTTAAAAAATGTATTGTTTCATCCATCGCAAATCAACGAAAGTTTGATGAAATGGCAACGCGAAAAAAGAGAGACGATGAGAACAAACATTAGATAATAATTTAAGTTTAAAATTAAAATATTTATTTTAATTTAATTAGTAATACTTTTTATTCTTTTATTTAATTTCTTCGTAAGTGTATTGAAAAACGCCATAACATACACGTGGACATTTGTCACTGCAGCTCCATAACACCCTCGCCTCAGTTCGGGCGAATTCCGTTTCGGTCGCAATGATAAAGTTTCTCCAATTGTATCAAAAGGTACAACATTTTTAAATAAACTAACCCCTACTCTAATACCTCCCACGAGGAGGTCCGTGCACCAGCAGAGGTATCGTTAGAAGCCGATAACAGCTTGCGATGGCAACCAATTTGTATCGTGACCAGCTTAGACGTGTGGCGACTCTGGTGTCTGATATATTTTACTGGAACACCATGGCGATGCAACTGATCGCTCTACCATGGTGTCCTCGTGAAATATAGCCCGAAGTGTACTTATAGTTCAAGAAATGAAGATCATTACTATAACGTGTACCTAATTACACACGTGCAAGCTCAATTCCAAACGGACTAAATAATGGGAAACGTTGAAAACAAAAATTAACCTATGACTATTCACCGTATAAAAAAGACCGACTGACCTTTTCAATATCTATGATTTATTTATGACGTGCAATAACCCATTATCAATAAATTAGATAACAAGACAATGTATCATTACGAGTTTAATGCATTTTGCGTAACTAATGAGTATACGAAATTGAATAGGTAAACCTCATAAAATTCGTTGCAAATGTAAAAGAAGAAATGTTACTCCATAAACAGTTTCTTCCGACAAATCCCGTTTCGGAATTTCAACGTTATTTAAAGAAATATATTTTAAAACCTGTAGGCGGTTCAGTCTGCAAGTGAACCCAGGAAATTGATACACGTAAGCGCTACGTTTTCCTTTTCCATTCGAGCTGCCGATGAAATTTCCAATTGGATTCAAGTTGTAAAATAGTTTCTTATGAAAATTAAAACTAATTTAAGCTTGTGTAGCTATTTCTAGTAACGTCGTGTAGGACTGTGTGTGCAATTTAGGAATTAATTAGTTAGTATTAAGTAAATTTTGGATCTAAAAAAACAAAAAATGTTTATTTTATCTGAGGCACAAATTACTTCCCGAACAAACAACAAAATCGTATCAGAAAAACGTTAGTAAAAGTTTTAATAGTTGTGCTTTTCATAAATTTTTATTACCAAAATGTGTAAAGTTACAGCGCATATCTTGGTCAGAAGTACCTTGAAAATGAATCAAGATGGCGTCCGATTCCTGAAGCGGGCTGTGTAACTAGATTATTTCACTTGGAATTTTTCATTAGTAGTGCGTTAGTGAAGAATGCATCGCCGCTCACCATCAGGTGAGTTCGCGGTCAAGCACTGGATTACATCATTAAAGAAAAATTTAATAAAATGATATTAAACCATACCGCTCCATAACAGGAATCGTAGGGCGATCCCCGACCGAGCGCGGTATTGCGTACGACAGAGCCCAGCTAGGTATTGGCCCGCTAAGGTCAAAGGGAATTTCTGGAAACCCAACCTGTGGTTCTGGAATGTAAAGGGCAACGAAAGAACACAGGTATATTTTTAGTGCACTAGCTTCTAACGTTATAAGTGCCCATGTAGGCCTATGTGAAATAAAAACTTTAGACTTTGACTTTCAGTCAGTAAAAGTCAGACACGCCCTCTCTCACGCTACCCTAGAGTTGGTGAAGTCATTGAATGATTTTGACTTTTTTGATGTACAAATGTAATTGTCTCTCTTCCAAAGAATCTGGCCCTTCAGACCTTCCAGCTTCTTCAGGGTATCTTTGAGAGAATTGGGTGATCCTAGAGCTTGCATGTGTCAAGTAACGAAATGTGGTTATACTTACAACTCTGCCTAAACCTTCACAGAATATTGGCTTGCTATTGTACAGGGTTATTTGTAAAACACTGTTCTTAACTAGCACCTAAGAGGTTGCTAGTGTTTTACAAATAACCCTCTATAACTAGTTTCTGCCAGCGGCTTTTAAAGTACGTTTTTCCTTCCATTTTTGGACCCCCGTTTCATTCCCTTACGGGTGGAGCTTCATAAACTCTGTTCTTAGCGGATGTCTACAAGGAAAATACAACACGCCAAATTTTAAGTTTCTGAGATTTCGCGATTAATCAGTGGGTGGTATTTCGCTTTTATATAAATAAGTAAATATAAAAGCTAAATATTTACTTAGATGACAAAGGACTTGGCAGGCATAAGGAAAACGTTCTTTCTATGTTAGATCCAAAAATGGCCGGTAAATGATTTCTTGTCCGGATTAGCTCAGTAGGAAGGAAACGTTTCGAGTAGGTACCTAATATTAAAGACACTCAAGTAGAAGAATTTGAGGTAAAAGTTGACAATAGGTACCCGTGTTAGCGTCACATGAACGATTTCCGATTTAGAACTGCTTATCACAGTTTACACTGTAATATTATAAAGGCGAAAGTTTTTGGCTGTGTGGGCGTGAGTTGGTATGAGTATATTTATTACTTCTTCACGGTCTAATAGCTGAATGACTTTGAATGAAATTCAACAAACTGACTATGTTTGAGAAAGCAAGTTTTTTTTGTCATTGAACTTGACTGCTCTTTAGTTCCATCTTTATACCCTATTCGAAGATATAATTTATCATGGTATACATTTTTTTAGCCATTTTGGTGCACATAGTCACTATGTATGGGGTTATTGCGCACACGTTTTTTTTTTCGTTCTTTCCCGTTTACCAGTCATACAAACAATATACTATGAACTTGAAAAAAATTACATTTGTTGATAATCTAGAACCTACAGGTATTTAAATTACTTTATATTTTATACCTACAGCTCTTTGTGTCGAAAACTAACCAAAATTTCGTATTTTCATAAGTCTTTATGAATTTCTAACTAGCGTCCTTTCCTACAATTCATTGTTATTCCTTCGTAATCATAATTCACAGAATGATTCTAACCTTTTCAACATTTTTGAAGTGAAAAACATACTTAGTAAGTAATATATTAATTAATTTATTAAAAGATTTCAAAGGCTGCGTGGGATGTTTGTGTACCTAGTTAGTTAAAGAAAACCACACTCTCTTTTAAGTTAATATGGTGTAACGTACCTACTTAACTAAATAACGTAGCATAGCATAATCACCCTTTTACTGGTCCCACAGCTGGGACTTAGTCCTCCTCTGTAAGAGAAGGAATGGATAAAATCCACAACGCGTGCCCAGTGCGGGTTGAAGGATACTACTTGTCTTCGAAATTTTAGTATGTACCAGTTTTCTCACGGTATTATTCTACCAAGAAACAGGATTCATATAGCGATGCAATAAGTGTTGGTAGATTTTTTTTATCTATGTGGTGATGGTCGCGGGAATACCATGGAATCAAGGTGCATAGGGCCGTTCGTTGTGGCAACACTTGAAGGAAGCCTACTTCCAACAGCGGACATTTGTTGGGAAACTATTGCGATATTTATAGAATATGTGATGATGCCTTTTGGAGCCTTAAGTGAACTGGTGACCTGAAACTATGTTCCGAATATGGCCTCTGCCGGAACAATATTATTTGCACACTCAATAAATGGGCCCTTTTAAACGTACGCTAGCACAAAGTGAAGTTCATAAACTAATAACGGTTTAAAGCTTCTGGGAAAAAAACATTGTAGCACAGCATTTTATAAAGCTTTCGAACAAAAGCTTGTGATTTTATCATAGAGTATTTTTTAAAAGCTTCGGCTTTGTCAACGTAATACACTTAAGTTGCATCCGCATAGGCAATTAAAAATAAATTAAATTAGTGTTCCTATGAACATTTTACAAAACCTTTCAAATTTTTCAGTCGAAACAATGAACGGCTCTCCTCTACCCTTTGATAGTTTTTTAATTTTTTTTGAGCAAGGTCTGATGGCTTTTTGATCAAATGAGTTGTCCCAACCCATAGAATATCAGATATCCGATAAAAACCTTTACGTTTCACTGCGAAAGCAAAAAAGACATGAAGATATTGTTATCGTCTACATTCAGTCACATTTTTCTAAAAGGTTTCAATATGAACAATCATTTTAATGGATTCTTTAGCCAAATATTTTTCAGTTTCGGCTTTTTTTATCGATGTTCTCTAGCCGACTACTTAGACTTAATTTATACGGTCTCAAGTTAACCACTCAACATGATTGTCTCTCCGTAAGCTTTCACAGCGGTCTTGGAACGAAAAAAGGTCTTTATGGAGCTAGAATTTATCTGGTGAAAGTTAGAATTCAAAAATAACACAGACCCAAGAGTTTCGATTGAAATTGGAGTATTTTATTTATAAGTGTCAAAGTGTGGACTGTATTTCGTAGTCTGGTGGTAAACAAGTCGTCGTGGAAATGAAAGATATTTACAAATTTTACTCTCAATTGGAATATTAATTAATTAAATTCCAAGCGAAAGCCGGCGTTCGCTTTCTTATTGTCTTTCTGTTGTGTCTCTAATTACAGTATTCGAAAGGGTAAAAGAAATACAATTTGCACAAATTTGTAAAATTGTACAATGACATCACCCACCCCTGGGCGAAGCGGGATATAGTGTCAGTCTTTTCCTGACTAAAAAACCGAACCCGTTCCTTCGTTGCCTTTTATACCAGGGCCGAGCCTTTCTTTCAGAAGCAGACTCTTGGCCCCATTCGGCTTTGACCCTGCTGGACCCTTACAGTAGCTGACAAATATTACACTGTTAGAGAGCACCAAATTGGTTTTTAAGTGGGGAAAACTGTTAGTAACCGAACATTACAAACTAGCACCAGTATCCGTAGGGCCATTATAGTCGGAACTGTTTAACTTTTGTTACAAACACAACAAAAAATCAATTTACGAAAATATCCCTTTTTCAAATTTTCTTTAATTTCGGTTACCAATGAAACAAAAAATGTAGAAATACTAATTTAGACTGGAAAACTCTTTAAAAGGTCTTCAAAGTGTAATTGATTTCGTTTAGGTATATTTGGAGTGGTGACCCTTTTTTTTTTGTCGACGGGGAATATCATCTTTGACGAAACCCGCTCTTGGGTGGAGCGGGAGACAGTGTCAGACTTTTACTGACTAAAAACCCCGCGCCGTTCCTTCTAGCCTTCATACCGTTGCACGAGCTCCCTTTCGGACAACCCTGTCCCCAGTAGGCTTCGACCCAGCTGGGCCCCTCCTGCTGCTGACAACTCCTTGAGGCGCGCGGGAACAGTGCGCGCCGTCGACGTCTTGGACTCGGTCCATTACCGGACAATCGGACAGCGAGCTACCCATGGCTCGCCGTCCGCGAGCCCGCGTCTACGGTGGCCGGAAATCGGGATCGGAATCCCGGCGACGGCGGCGAGGGCGCCTCCTCCTTTGCAAGCATTACTGCTTCGCAGAAGGAGGCGACCGCCTGCCACTCCTCCTCGCTCCGGACCATGGCCTCGACCAGAGCCCGGCGCGAGAGGTCTCCGCCGCCGATCGCCCCCACGAGGGCACGGCGATGTTTCGCCCAGGCAGGGCACACCTCGACGGTGTGCTCCACCGTGTCCTCCGGGCGTTGCGCACAGTGGTGACACCCGGGCGTCTCTTCCACCTGAATCCGATGCAGGAACCTCCCGAACTTGCCATGTCCGGTAAGGACCTGCGTCATGCGGAAGGTAAGGACGCCGTGAGGTCTTTCCAGCCACGCCTCAAAGAGGGGACTTACCGGAGTGGTGACCTTGAGCTTACATTCTCGTGTGAATGTTACGCAGATCAATAAAATGATTAAATAATTCTATACGAATGTCACAGGACGCGGCGAGGCGGAACTCGTGACAAGGGTAACTGTAATGACGGTGATGGGGCCAATGCAACAATTGTTTAATCACAAAATAAACTTTTGTAATTACTGTGTGCGGCCTGAATTTGAAATAACTTCGTATTTATTTAACTGTTGACTGTTTTTGTTTTATTCCTATGGTTAAATTATTTTTCGACACACTCGAAAACTCACTCCTATCCCTGCCGCTTTTTGGTACGCAGTTTACTGTTTTTCATGCTAGTGTGGAAATATACGCCAGCGAGGCCCCACCAAAGTTTATAATATTTCCAGACAGTATCTGATAATTTATTTCTTCGTTTGATAAAAAACTAATAGGATTCGAAACTTTTTTTTCTCGGTCGAAATGACATAGTTTCCCCACTTGTATCTAAATTAAAATGTACTACTTCCAAGTTCCAATTTAAAATAATGGTTTTGTATAGACTGAAAATATCCATCCATTCAAGTGGATTTTTAAATTGGTTCTTTTCAAGTCCAATTGTTTTCATTCTTATCAACATTTCTACATAATAGCCAAAGTGCGTGTTAACATATAAGGACACAAAACTGTGGCATTTCGAACCAAGTTGTTTGACTGTATATCGACAATTTAACACCTGGTTTTACCTATTATTATTACCCTTTTGTGTGTAGCCCAAGGTAATGAGTGTAATTGTATTGTTAAAACTAGCTTTTGCTAGCGGCTTTATCTACGTGAAAGCAGGTTTTTCTATACAACATTTTAAAGACCCGCTTCATCTTCTTAGGGGCTGAATTTTTGAAAATCCTTTCCTAGTGCTCTTTAAGGTCATATAATGAAACTTTGTGAAAAATTTAATCGAAACGGTTTATTCCGATTGCCAAGTCAATATATTTATTTAAAACTTAGTGTACAATGGGCGATCTTATCGTCTGCTTGGTTACTGAAAATTCAGGCTTCTAGTATTTTACATATCGAAGTTACAGGGGGCCAAAATAGCCCGAACTGTTTCGAAAAAGGCTGATACGGCCGTGCTACTTTTTTGCTCGCCTAAGTGGTACTCCCGTGCTCCTAATTATTCCTAAGTGATTACCTAGGGTAAGTACCCTAAGTAGGGTACCCTGAATGAACTTTCATTCAGGGTACCCTTCAATGAAGTAACATCTTAGCCAAGTAAGAGGACCTTGTACATGTTTAAGTCTTAGGAGCAAATATCTCGTCTAAATATAATTTTCGGATATCTTTTGTGCGAAACAAAAAAAGGAGAACATTGTTCAGCTTCACATTAAAATTAACAATAGGTTGGTTCTTAGGGGCTGAAAACTTTTTGTGCTATTTCTATTGAATTATATTTGAGGGTGTATTTAAGTTATTTAATTAATTATCTTGACTAATTAATTCGATATAAAATAGAAAGTGGACCGTTTTCATCTTTGGAAACGGTTAAAATTTTCGATTAGTTTGTAACTAATCAGAAAATTTAAAATGGACATCCTTTACAGCTTTGTATGAGCGTTCGGGCGTCTTGCGCGGATGTGACGCATATTTTTTCCATGTATTGATTATATTATTGTTATAATTAATTTTAAGATTGCGACAATTTATGGCTTTTTTCTTTGTGCTTTTTGCAACTAAGAATTAGAAATTTAAAACCTATAATTCTTATGTGTCGTATAATTCCAGTAAATGACAAATCTTGCTAAACGATTTCTTTTTTTGAGATATGAAAATATAATAACTTCACTTTTCTATCAGACTTGTACTGGCTAAAGCCTTTGTAACATACAAAGACCTTCGGCTACCCTTAGCGTTCCAGAGTCGCGGTAACTCTTTCAAAGAACACCGCAGTCCAACATTTACGTAACATTATCATAATCAGTTTTTCAAAATTAGACCTCCGCCCAGGAACGACAAGCGATTTACTACTCTCAATATTATTTGCTCGATTAGTAGACGCTTAGACTTGTGCCTTTTTGAGGTAATTAGTTTTATGCCTACGCAAGTTACTTTATTTTGGTTTGGTTTAGTATGTTGTTTGGTTTGATTGGTTAATTAGGTTAGTCGCAACATGCGCTTCCAACGTACGGAGGAAAGACTATAAGCAGTGGATAGCGTACCCATCCACGCGGTCAGACTCCAACCCTGATTACCAGCCACAGAAGGCGTGGGCTTGCAAACGACGAGCAAAGTCCACACTTGCCTCGAAGAGAAGTTAGAAAAATCGTAGCGGTCCGACAAAGCCGAAGCTTACTATGACCATAGGTCTACGAAAGGCAATTGAAGGGACATAGGTGTGGTTTTAGTCAGTAAAAGACCGACACGCCCTCTCGGTCCGCCCTAAAGCGAAAAAATCATGTATATGATTTTCTAATGATTTCCCATCTTTGGGTAGTAAAGTCCAACCTCAGCAAACGTGTGTTTTATTATTTAGCCACGATCACCAGATATATTAGATAAAATAGTATGATGATAAAAAAAAACGTGTTATCAAAAATTGATTTGCGAAATATTAACATTCTCGTCAGTCAGTCTTGCGAGGAATATAAAAGGGGCCAATATCGCGGCCATATTGAAGTCGGAGACTAGGCATAATCAATTCTGTTTGCCATTCTCATTGTAATAACGTGTGGATGAGCATTCTCCGAATGAAATAGGTGGCACGAAATAAATTACCGAATATTAACGAGATTCATTACTTCCGTTAACATTTTCAGATCGTCACCAATCATCAGAAAATAGCTTACAATTCCCTACGGCTGTAGCATTTAGGGTGATTTTAATATCGAGCGGATATTATTGATTTTAATAGAATATTTTCTTCTCAAGTACAAAACTACTTTATTACTGCGTAACAGACTTATTTTTTTATATTTTCACGTGGGCGAAGCCGCTAGTAAAAGCTAGTGTGACGGAAAGAATTTTTTTTAATCGTAAGTTTGAATTAAAAATTAATTACTAAATACGTTATTTTTTTTGTTTAGCCTTTGCCTTAATTTTTTGGTGTCTACAATGTTTTGTGTGTGAAAATAAATATTTTTCTTTCTTTAAATAAAAAAGAAAGTTGTAATCAGCGCGAGGCCAAAAAGGCACTTATCTTATCATATGCGACATAACAAGGCCACCTATTATTTTTTCCCTAGACTTTTTCCAAATTGGATAAAATTGCAGCCTATGACAAGAAGCGACGGAATAACCAGTATTTTATATGTAGTGACTGACAGGCTATTTTAAATGGTCTCATTTAAAAATCCAACTGTTGCTCACGCGAGCTATCTTTATCGTTAATCCTACCTATCACAGTGACTTCCGTTTCATACGCTTAAAGGTGAATTTATTGTAATTTTCTCTAAAAAATTTACCTACGTCTTATAAAAAAACCTTGTACAAAAAGTCACACTTTTAGTCCCAGTAGTTTTGACTGTGTGTTTTTAAATATGTCAGTCAGTCAGTTGCTTCTTTTATTTAAAGGTATATTAAACGGTATATACCTTGTTAATATGTCTTTTGTTTTTTATTTGTTCCGACGCGATTGTAAGTAATCTGTCTGCTATCGTCGCCATTTTAAGATGTCTGCCTGCTATCTTTCAGCTAGCAAATGAGGATTAAAATACCTCTATTTTCCTACATTTTGTCAAAATTTAGACATTAACTGCCTGGCGGTACAAGTTTTCTAGACATGGTAATATCAAATCACCGGTCTTTATACGATACCATATTATACAAATAAATGTCCGTAATATCGATATCTATTTTAGTTCTTCGTATCGTATCTTAAAATATACTTAGTTACTTTCGCTTATTTATATAAGCGCAAGTAAATAATTCGGTACATTCTCTAAAATTTCCTGAAGCTATCTTTACCTAACTCCCACATAGTAAACCTCGGAATTCGACTACGGTACCGATAAACGGTTCATTGATGAAATTGTATGAGCCACGGGTCTATTGTTAGGTATTATTCGTTCATTCTTTCTTTAAAGATAAACGATTACCAATATTCGTAAAAAAAACGAATCAACCAAAACCGTAACTACAACAGTTGGGATATTATTTGCAAACGTTAAATAAAATTTTACTGTTTTAATTAACCCTTCAGATACCGTCAATTAGAGACACAATAGTAAGACAATAGATGCGCGGCCACCGGTGGTCGCTTGGGGATTCATGAATTAAATGAGCTTGAAAAGTCGAATAAAATGTTTTTTTTAGCTTGAAGTAACGTATAAAAATATTTTATATATTTGGTCACGAAAATTATTTTATGGTAAGTAATTATACGTAAACGATATTTTACAAATAAAAATTAATTCTTGTTGCTCTAGGCGATACCGTTTTACGTAACCTAATGTCGAAGTGTCGTACTAATATCAACTCCAGCAAAGGCTGAGTTATTTCCCGTAAAAGATAATGAGGCCACCGTTTCTAATTAATTATTGTACAAGGTACAATCAATACCGCAATTAACAGTAAAATTTAAGTCCAAGAAGATAAAGGCTGCGCAAATGGTTTTGCCACACACAGCGAGTTTATCCAAGGACCTAAGTCAACAGAAGTGAAAGAGAACTCGACAACATCGCGACCCATAACCAAGCCCGAACAGAATAAATTACTGGTCTGAATTTCAGACACAGGTAAAAACAATCCCATTATTATAATATTCCTACCCCCATATTGATTCCGTAAAAAACCACATTCAAGACCAAAGTCACGTACTAAACGAAGATTTACACCGATAGCCAAAAAGCATTTCCAAAGTAATATTAAAGTGCCACAGTTTATTACTGGTACGTTAACAGCCACTAACGTTTTAGTGTGCCGTTGAGGCTTTGTTTTCCTAATAAATAAATTATTTAACGAAACAGAAGACGATCCTCGTCCAGCAACACCTCCGGCAGCGTCTAAAAAAATACATTTCGTACAAATAATCCTGTAAAAATACTTAAGAAAAATATGGAGAATGTTGCGGCGACCCACAGGTAGGCTGAAAAAGTACTTACTTTGTAAAACTTCGAGAACGCGTGGTGCTGGTTAACAGGGAGCGCGTACAGCAAACGGCGTGGAGCAGCGAGCGCGAGAACTAGCGGGCGACGCAAATGTGCGAGCAACGCGGGAGTGGAATCAACTGAGTTAGCTTGGAGAGAGTTCGTGACGAGAGCGGTAGGACCAAGGGAGCGACCGTCTGCTGCGAACGACCAAGCTACACTGTGCCGCTGCTTATCGACCTCCCCTCGCGCACTTCGCGCCCGCCCGCCTTCACGCCACCGCGCCCGCCCAACATACAGCGTTGCCCAAATGTGCGGAGGCTTTGACTATTCATCTCTCATTATTCCCAGTGATACCGCGATCGATGACCATGTGACAAAGATTCTCTTCAGAAAAACTCCTTCTTAACAGAAAATCAAAAAATGAAATCTGGAACAAGTCGCGCTAAATTGACCCAATCTCACAATGTAAGGCTCGTACCGCGTCGTTGCTTGTTATTCCTTGCCCTGCATGAATTCCCTTTTGTCTAATGAAACAACGAAGGATCTTGTCAGGGGTTCAATTTTCTATTATATTAATTTGCTGGAATTACGAACAAGCTAATTAAGTGTTGTTCATACAAAATTCTCGTGATAATCAGAATAGATACTTTGATAAACTTTATATCGAAAGGAAGGTAAATGTTGAATTTCTTTTTAAATCTCAAAAAAGATTTTCTGGTAAGCAGGTTTTCTTACAATACCAGATACTGATAATTTAATATTAAACGCAAGTTTGCAAACATCTAAGGTATTTCGAGTTCCAAAAGCCTGTTTCAGCCAGCTACCAGGCATACATGCGCTAGTCGGTAATGTGCCCCACTTGCAAAACTAAGACATGTAGGTATTTAAAATTCGGTGCTTATTTGAGCCCATCTCGTTAGTTTATAAGTATGACAGCGATGTAAACTACACAACGCAAGTTTTCGACTTGCGTATAATTCCTGTAATTCTAAATGCGAGTCTTTGTTGGCAAGTGGGACATGTTACCGACTGTGGCACATAATAATATGGCTAGTTTACGCAAAATAATTTGAAGAGAAATTAAAAAAAAATCATTATACTAGTATAACTCATTAAAATTATTAGCTTTTTCTAGTTTCACCTGCCCAATGTTTGCCGGTAATCAAATCTTGCGAATTAAATTTGATCCACTTCCCGGTTACCGATTGAGCTGAAATTTTGCATGCATTTGTAAATCAGATGACAATGCCAAATTATTACAACATGGAGCTGATTTAATGATGAAACCGGAAGGTGGCTATAGGAACTTGGTAGTTTAACGACACAGTCCCATCGAGTTTGGGCTCGTCTTGACGACGAGTATTAATTATATAGGTATATCGAGCTGTAAAAGCTTCATCATCAACTTCCTGCCCTTATCCCGTTTTTTTGGGGTCGGCGCATTCGTTTTTTTCTTCCATTCTGTCCTGTTGCTCGTCACGCTATCACTAACTCCCTCTCCTTATAAAAGCTTGCTATGAAAAAATGGTTTTCATTAAAAGCTTGTTTTACTTCGTTGGGTTAAAATTATATCACATTTGAAACGTTCTTGAAACTTGCAGGCAATAGGTTTTTTTTTAAGCTATTGCATAGCTTCTATCGCGGGCCTTGAGCGTAGAGACCGAATCCAGAAATTCCATAACGAAAAAAACCTAACACCCCCCGCTAAATGGTTGTCATGGCAACTTGTCAACTTCAATAACAATTTAATTGCATAAGTTGATAAAAAATGCTATGCAATAGCTTTACCGCGGCAGTCTCCGAGTACCACACGTCTTTTTTTTTTAATTAATAGATATAATTTAGCACTTGACTGCAATCCCACCTGATGATAGATCGTTGATGATGAATCGCACTAGATAATTAAGAGCCTGTTCTCTCTAACCTTGAAGAAACCTAAATTATAATCAGACGACAAGACCGCAGCTGGCGAATTGTTCCAATTCTTCGATGTTTGAGTTTTATCAACCCACAAATACCGAAGGGCCTCGTTCAGGCAACATTAGTTTCATTTTAAGTCAATATTAGTTTGGCAAGGAGAACACGTTACGGACTGGGCTGGTCTACCGGTATGTAAAATAATTTAAAGAGAAATTTCAAAAAATAGATATTACTTCATCATCATCATCATCATCATATCAGCCGAAAGACGTCCACTGCTGGACATGGACTTCCCCCAAACGTCGCCACAACGACCGGTCCTGTGCGTCACGCATCCATCGGATTCCCGCGACCCTGACCAGGTCGTCGGTCCACCTTGTTGGAGGCCTTCCAACGCTGCGTCTTCCGGTACGTGGTCGTCACTCCAGAACCTTTCGTCCCCATCGACCATCTGTTCTGCGTGCAATGTGCCCTGCCCATTGCCACTTAAGTTTGGCGACTCTTCAAGCTACGTCGGCAACCTTGGTATATATTACTTATTGAATCTTATTAACTATTTATCATCATATCTTTAAGATTAAGGTAACTTTTAGTCAGTGGGTGAACATTACACCACATTTTGCAATGGTTTTTTTTATTAATATAATCTCGCTCTTGACTGCAATATAACCTGATGTAAGCAGTGACCCTTGAAGATGACGCACTAATTTATCTAAAGCCTATTCGTTCTAAACTTGAAAACAACTAAATTGTAACCAGACGAGAAGACCGCAGCTCACAAATTGTTCCAATTTGTTCGATATTCAAGTTTTATCAACCCACAGATACCGTAGGGCCACGTTAAGGCATCTCGAATACAAATTACATGCTTTTATGTTCTTCAACTAGTTGTGACTACCAACTATGTTAGTATTTATTATGTAGGCAAGATACTATCACATATTGCTTGTGTAGCCTAAATACTGAAACGTACGATGTGTGGTTGGTTCTTTATTATTGTCTTTTATGTCACTCTAGTTGTTTCATCATTTTAATTCAAATGGTATGCTGTAGTCTCTATACTATTTGTGGTTTTTAATGAGGTTACTGTGCATCCTTTGTTGGAAATCTAATTAAATAAAATTTTGAATCTTTAGTACGTCAGGTTCGGTCACTATTATTTGAAAGAGAGTGCAATTATATGCACATAAATGACTATGTTTTCTTCCACTCTGTCCTGTCACTCGTTACGCTATTACTAACTTCCTTTTCTTTCCTATCACTTCTCACACAATCCAACCATCTTTTCTTTGGCCTCCATCTCCCTCTCTATCCATTCACTTGTAAACTTATATCTCTTTAAGCAACATGCGTTTCATCCCTCCTCTTTACATGACCATACCAAGACAAACGGTTTCCTTTCAACTTGTCAGTCACTGGGGCTGCTTTCAAACTTCCTCTTATATACTCATTTCTCACTTTATCCATGCTCGTCACACCACACATCCATCTTAACATTCTCATCTCAGCTACTTGCAATCTTTTTTCATCTGCCTTTTTCACAGCCCAACATTCTGATCCATACAGTATGACAGGTCTTATTACGGACTTGTAGATTTTACCAGAAAAACAGAGTTGGTATTAGGAATTTTTACAATAAAAAAAACGGCTCATGCTAGAAATTATTCATGTATCGAGGGTGAGCCCACAAACATGTAAACTCACACACAAGAGACCAGATACGGAACAACTACCTGTAAGCTATACAATTTTTTGTTCCAAGCGAGTGTCACCGACCGGGCAGTCAAAATTGCATAATTGTGTTGCGCTCGGCTTCCAGTTTCGGCAAACCGAAACTATTAATAGTTAATTTTTACACAAGTGGAGTAATTTTGACTTTGCAATCGCATTAGCGGTGGCAATCTCTATAATATATAACAACGTGCCTTAGTTCAGGCCATGATCTGGAGCGAGGAGTGGCAGGCGGTCGCTAACTTCTGCGAAGCAGTAATGCCAGCAAAGGAAAAGGGCCAACCGCATGAGGCAACGGCGCTCACGCCCCAGCCATTGCCGGGATTCTGATACCGATTTCCAGCCTCCGTAGGAGGACGATGGTGTGAAGGCAACGAAGGAACGGGTTAGTTTTTTAGTCAGTAAAAGTCTGACACTATCACCCGCTTCTCTATCACTCTCTCGACACTATCACTATCGAGCCGAAGGCTGTAGTGACAAATTTTCACGTGTATAAAACGACGTTTTCAATACATTTATGAAAAAATACAATATAATAATTAATAATATGGTATTTTTAATAATGTTTTTCCTGTATTTTTTTTGTTTATTTGGTGTACAATAAAGAATATAATAAATAAACAAATATTAAAACAAAAAGTATTTATATCATTAAAATATCGAACTAAAGAAAAATTCTGAATTATTAAAGACAAGGAAGGAAATCGGTACAAAACCTAATAAAAACCTAACAAAATTTAAATATTTTTCAATTTAGAACACGGATGACAATTTATTGGTAAAAACAAATACATATTATCTTTAAATAATCATATTTACTTATTGTGCCCTTAGACATAATTTAACTTTTCATTAAAAATGTTAAGGCGTTAAAAATATGTGCTTTGAAAAAAAAAACTGTTATTGTTTATGATTTTATCGAAATTTTTGAAAATAATATTTAATACTATAATTTAATTTAATAGTTATGCCTAACTTTATTTCGATATAGCTAGGCATAACTGTATATAAATACTTAATTGTAGTTATACTAAATAATCGAAAACATTGATGATTACTTAAAAACTAAAAAATAAACGTAGACGAACAAGTCAGACAGATTTTAAGTAACAACCATCAACTCAAAGACGCTAATTTCGGGCTATCCCGACTATTCGGCCCCTTCTTTCCCAAAACCAGTTTTTTGGCCAAACCTGCCCGAAATTGAAGCCGAATCTTCAGTCAAGGACTATGTTATTGGTTCACTGCATGTAATTGCATTATAAGCTAGGACAAAAGCCTGCTTACTCAGGAAGTTGATGTCTACCTAATTTCCTCTCATTTCATTCATTTCCTCTTACATTTTCACAAGTCCTTTGTGCACACTATAAGGCTGCATCATCTTCCTGCCCTTGTCCCGTTTTTATTTTAGGTCGGCGCAACACTTTTTTTCTTCAATTTTGTCATGTCACTCGTCAAGCTATTACTAACCCAAAGGGGGGTTCTTTCATATTACTTGTCACACAATCCATCCATCTTTTCTTTAACCTCCCTCTCCCTCTCTATCCATTCACATGCAAACTCATAACTTTTTTAGCAACATGCCCATACCAAGACAAACGGTTTCGGTTTCTTTGAACACTATAAGATTGCGTGAAAGCTTAAAATAGTTACTTTGGCACTGTAGTGCAATTTGATTAAATTCAATAAAGTACTCCCGACTGTTAGGGTGTACCTGACAAGTTTGCCTGCACAGTTATATACCTGTCAGGCAACTGTGGAAACCTGCACAGGTGCGCAACATACACGCTCCGGTTTACCTGTGAAACCGATAAGAATTAAGGATTTATTTTAATTGCAAACTTTATGTATTTTCTTGGCTCAATAAATCTATCTATATCTATACTTATAATAAATCTGTAGAGAGGTCAATTCTGTACATGAAATATATTTCCAAAATAACTATCAGGGGGTGATTAGTGATCGATACTGATGCTAAAAATGCAAACAGTAAAATTTTTGTCTGTCTGTCTGTCTGTCTGTCTGTCTGTCTGTCTGTCTGTCTGTATGTTCTTTATAGAAACAAAAACTACGCTATGGATTTTAACGAAACTTGGTACAATCATTCTTCATACTCCTGGGCAGGTTATAGTATACTTTTCATCACGCTACGATCAATAGGAGCAGAGCAGTGAAGGGAAATGTTGGGGAAACGGGAGAAATTACTCCACTTTTTAAGCTTCCGTCGCGTTTGCAGCCTTAATGGTTAAAGCTACACAGAAATCATGTATCACGGAAATATTCTCCTTAAAATTATATAAAAAATATCCCACGACAGCATATATCTATCTTTTATGGTTGACTCACAATAACACGTGTAACTCCCGATAGCTTAGCAGTTCGGAGCTTTCTATTTATTTTTGTCTACTCTTACGTTTATAACACTCTCACTCATCCCTAATATTAAAAAGTTAACATTATTATCTATTCAATAAAAAAAGAATCATAGAAATCGGTATAGAAACACCAAAGTTATACATGAAATACGCTAATAAGCCATCGCGCGTGAATACTGAATCCAGTCCCCCGGCTCTTAGAATTCGATATCAGACGTTTCAGATCTTTGATTTTGACGACCCCGTTGTCGCTGGCATAAGCAACAGGATCCGCGTACGAAGTCGCTGGCAGAAGCTAGTTATTTAATAATTAGAAAAAACATCTACATTTATTCATTCATTTTAAATTATAACATTAATCTACATCTGCACTTCTACACTAATATAATAAAGAGGTATAGTTGGTTTTTATGTTTTTTTGATTTGTAGATAGTAATATCTGAAATTACTGGACTAAGCCGTTTGCTAAAATTGTTTCACCGATAGAAGGCCGCTTTATTCCTGAGTGACATAGGCTATATTTTATGTACGCGGACGAAGCCGCGAGTAAAAGCTAGTCTCAGATAATAAGGTCTGCCGGTAGTAATTCCCGTATCCATTTCCTAACGGTAGAAAATGCTTTTCAACTGGCAGTGCTATTCTATAAAGTTCACTTTGAACTTCATTCAAATAGGATTAAACAAATGAATTCGCATTCAAAATAAAACCAAACTCATTAACCCCCAACGGAAGAGAGGGGTTTTATAAGTTTGAGGTGTCTGTTCGTCTGTCCGAGGTATCGTAGCGCTTAAGCGAATAGACCGATTTAGTTGGGGTTTTTTTTATTTGAAAGCTGACGTAATTGAGATGGTTCTTAGGTACAGTGCGTTTCACTTAAGGTGCATCACGACTCACATTTTCACTTTTTTTCATACAACCGCTCATAACTGATTATGACGTTATTACACACTTTTCATTAGATATTTTGGAAACGCAGTATCTTGTGGATATTATCTAGGTGTGTAAAACTAATCCAGTAAAAACCTCTGAAAATATCCTATTTTGTATGAACTTTAACACTTCATAATGTGCCTAAAAATTAAAAAAGTCAAAAAAGTAATCCTCTAGAGATCTTGCAAATTTTATTAAGATTCTAAATGATGACAACTTTTTCCAAAAACTTTTAAGGGTTTAAAAAAAACAGCTATTTCCTGGAGCAAGTTTTGTGAAATTTTCGAGTAAATCTCGGGATTACCGAATACTAACAGAGTTTCCAGGCGTTATCTCTCTTTTTTGCGTTGCCTTTTCATCAAACATTGCGTTGGATTGCATTAAATGAAGTAACAAGCTTTTAAACCATTTTCGATGTTTACGATAAGCGAGTGGAGAAGGACCCTCTTAAGAAGTTCCTTCGCCCTAATGCTGGCAATACGGAAAAACAGTGTTGCTATATTTTTAGCAATGAAGTTACTTAATATTAGGGAGATTAACTGATATTTCGTTACTTTTTATAATTGCATTATTATTATTTTTTCTTCTGAAAACTGTAAAAACTATTTTTGAATAAAGTATACAACGCTGGGCTCCATTTCGATTGTCCTGCTATTGTTATTCTTTCAAATGCAGAAAACGCCACGCCACAATATCGTGGAGCACACAATGGAGATGTGCCCTGCCTGGGCGGAGCATCGCCGTGCCCTCGTGGGGGCGATCGGCGGCGTAGACCTCTCGCGCCGGGCTCTGGTTGAGAAGGAATGGCAGGCGGTCGCCTCCTTCTGCGAAGCAGTAATGCTAGTAAAGGAGGAGGCCGACCACATCGGGCTACGGTGACCTCCCCGCCGCCGCCGGGATTCCAATCCCGATTTCCATAGACGCGGGCTCGCGGACGACGAGCCATGGGTAGCTCGCTGTCCGACCGTCCGTTAACAGTCCGAACCGAGCCCAAGACGTTGACGACGCCCCTGTTCCCGCGCACCTCATGGAGTTGTCAGCAACAACAGGGGCCCACTGGGTCGAAGCCTACTGGGCCCATGGTTATCCGAAAAAGAGCTCGAGCGCCGGTATGAAAGCTAGAAGAAACGGGGTGGGTTTTTATTCAGTAAGAGTTTGATACTATCACCCGCTCCGCCCAAGAGCGGGAGTTGTCGCGTATAGACTAGTCAACTATAATTTACACACAATCTTTTGATTAAGTTGTCATTAATCATCAGCCGTATTTTCAATATTCAGCATTTATATTAAAATCTCGCAAGTAGTAATACATATCAAGAGTAACTGCAGACAGAATTCATGAAACTTAATTAACATATCGACGTCGTTTTAATTAAGCTTTTCGATCGAACCGATGTCGGAAACACATTTCATATACCAATATTGAATAAAATATTTACAACTTACAGTTCAGTAACAGTAATCGCAAAGATTCAATACTTATAATAAGTCTGTAGAAGTGAAAATTCTGTACAATGAAAATATATAAAAAAAAATGGCAAATACACCCCTTGTGTATATAATTTGTTAAGTTTTTGTATTTATTTCTGTGTACATTAACGATATTTGTTGAAGATGTCGGGAAAAAATAAGCCGAAAGGGGAACCGTGTTACCCCGGATTTAACGCGAGCGAAGCCGCGGGCAAAAGCTAATTTATATTATAAAGGTAAGATATACACCTTTCTTGTACAAAAAGGTGTTCGTTAGAGTCACTTTCACGTTGATAAATGTGGTCAAAGTATTTAATAAAATTAACTATCTGCCTGTCTACCAAGATCCTTTATCTCGGGAACGCGTGTAGGTATCGAGTTGAAATTAAAATCATAGTGAGTACAAACATCTCTGGTCTGATTTCTTGAAGCTGTGTAAAAATAAAACTTCTATGTTATCCAAAAAAATAAGAAACCGTCGTTAATGTCTCAAAAAATGTTATTTCGACCCACTCAAGGGAATCAAAATTCATAGGTACTTTCCTTTGACCTAAAATCTAATCATTAAAAAAAAATTTGGCATGAAGCAAGGTCTTATAATGGCACAAGTATAGGAAAAAATCGGAAAACTGTTTTTACAAAAATAAATCAATTTTTTCTATTCGGAATAATCTTTGTTACTCAATTCGGGAATTGAACTGTTTTCACAGGTAAGTTTGTATGGAGTCGCAATTGCCCGGTTTTTTAAGTTTATTACATAGCAAATTATTTTGATTTATTTCTTGTTATCATAATTAATAACAAGAAATTAATATAGAGCAGTGGTGGCCGAGTGGTAATGGCCCCGACTTACGAGTTGTAGGTCGCGGGTTCGAACCCAGCCAGGCGCATTACTTTGTGTAATTTATTTCATCACCACTGCTCTCAAAACGGTGAAGGAAAACATCGTGAGGAAACCGGCATGTCTTAGAACCAAAAATTCGACGACATGTGACATTCACCAACCCGCACTGGGCCTGCGTGGTGGATTATGGCCCATTCCCTCTCCTAGAAAGGAGGCCTGAGTCCCAGCAGTGGGAACATTAAAAGGCTGATGATGATGATGATGATAATTAATATTACCTTTGGTCTGTATTCCGTGAGTGTGTCCATGACTTCTTTTTATTCTTTTTTCTTTACTAAGAAACACGGACAAGACATAATAAAATTAATTTAATATTGTTTATTTTTGTAACCTCACAACCAATTCAAAATCCAAAAAATATTTTTATTTCACATAGGACTACATGGGCCCTTATAAAACGTAAGAAGCTACTGCACGGTTCCAAATTGGTCGTTAAAAGTTCGTTCGTTGGTCAATAGAGAACTACCCGCTAACATAGTTATAATGTATCAGGAACGTCGGATAAAAACTAAGTCCCACGACACAAGATCCTAGTGTTGGATCTAGGGCTACTTTATTGCGCTAAATACTGTTAGTCTGGTAGTCTTAAAAAATATTGATGTGATGTTTTTAACGCTAAAAAAAATTACTCTTTCAAATAATTCCATAATGTCGTTAAGAAAAAAGATGATACCAAAGAGTTTTTTTGCCCTCGCCTACGGCTCGTGCGTATTCCACCTCGGTCGCAATGACCAACCGTCTGCACTTGTATCAAAATGATTGATGATTTTTCACTCATAAAAACGGGTTCAATTCCTAACCAATCATATTTTGAATCTGAAACTTTACTACTTAACTGTATCTATCTATGAGCGATTGACGTTAGCATGTTCATTCATTATTAAGTGGGATTTGAACGTGACTAGCAAAATATGGATGTATTCGTAACTTATCCCGAGGGGAAAACTGGCGCGGTGTTGAAGCGTGTGCTCTTAACGAGATATGACGTTTTAGAGGTACCTATATGGAAAAGGGAGGACTATCCGACCAGACGGTTGTTATGTCACACCACTTGTCACGTTACTTCTCCGCTGGTAATGTCATATCCATACATTTTTAACCTAGTTCGAAAAAAGGTTCTTAATTCAGTTTTGTTTTTATCGCCATTTTTTTACGTGTGTTGATTCCTCAGAACTCCATCGTTTATGAATCTCGTATATCTCAACTAAATAGTAGGTATGAAATAAATAGCATTTTAAACACTTATCGCGAAAAAAAAAAATTTACTAAAAAAAGAAATTGTCAAAAAATATCCGACCTAGACCCTATCCGAAATAATGTTTTTTTGGGTAGTGAAGTCAGTAATATTTTTGTAAAAAATTTATTGTTCTTTAGCGTTTGACAGATACGCTAACAGAAAGGTCTTACTTATCTAACAGTTCCCGCACACGGTCTTTAAAAAAACGCCGCTACTCGGCCATCACTGCTCTACTAATGCACATTAATTGGAAGCGAGTTCTTGTTGAACGTAGAACAGATGGTCGGTGGGGACGAAAGGTTCTGGAGTGGCGACCACGTACCGGAAGACGCAGCCTTCGAAGGCCTCCAAGAAGGTGGACCGATGACCTGGTCAGGGATAAAGGAATCCGATGAATGCGTGACGCACAGGACCGGTCGTTGTGGCGACGCTTGGGGGAGGCCTATGTCCAACAGTAGACGTCTTTCGGCTGAAGTGATGATGATGATGTTCTGGTTGCAACCGCAGTCCAAAATGCGAAAGTAACACATGGATAGACTGTATCATGGAATAAGATATAGGGTAAATTTTATCTCCTTTACAAAAGTTATAAATACAGGCGAGACCGTTGGCAAAAACTAATTCACAATAATTGTTTAAAGCAGGTTGACATCACATTCACATGTTATATCTAGAAGCGACGTGTCGTGTGCCTGATCTGTCGTTTCTGATCTGTGCCATGAATTTCTCGTAACGTCGCACACCACATAAAATCCTCCGAGACAAGAGATAGGGTAATTCTAAAATACTTAGGCTAGACCTAGATAACACAGTCCACTGTGTTACATACACAGTCCACTGTGTTACATACACAGTCTACTGTGTTATCTTAGATAATGTTCTATAAAGATATTTTTTTTAGTTTAGTTCATTAAACCCCAAGCGAACGCCGGCGTTCGTTCTCTCATTTTATTTCTATTGTGTCTCTTATTACGGTATTTGAAAGGTTAAATCTAAGACTAGCTGTTACCAGTGGCTTCGCTCGCGGACGGTACGACACTGTGCCGTCGCACGGTGTCAGCGCCGTGCCGTTGTAAGATGGCGGCGCCGCGCTGTGGTGATGGCGATGGAGACCTTACAGGGACTTTTAAATTGTCAAAATGTTCGTCAGTCAAAAAAGTGAAGCTAAATTGCACGCAAATATGCTAGTCTATAGCACTAAAGGCTTAATAACCCGAGATATTTTTTAGTTAGGAAATCATTCAATGACATTTCCCGCCCTTGGGCGGGGCGGGAGGGCGAGACTTTTACCTCAAAAAAATAAATTGATAATCATAAGTCTAAGATTCTGCGCATATTACATATCATTTTTAAACTTATTTATTACTATATTGCACACTTAAACTTATTACAGGACAATTACAAAAAAATAATAAGTGTACAATAGGCGGTCTTATCGCATAGGATAATTTCTACCAGACGATCTTTGGTTGGACTGCTTTACTTGGATTGCTTATTACGTACAATAAGGTACATTTGTTTTTCACAGCGAATAGGCTTGCAGTTGACCACTTTGTTACTATCTTTTTTTACTATCTCACCTGATGGTAAGCGACGATGTGGTCAACGATGGAGCGTGCTTGCCTAGAAGTAACCTATTCACTGTTCACTTAAAGACTCCCAGTTTGTAGATATCATGAAACACATGTTTCGGCAGGCACTCTACTTTTTAGTTGCATGCACAATGAATGTGTTCCCAAAACGATTTCTGCATAAGACTGGAATATCAAGACTATAACTATATCGGAGGCGCAACGCCGAACGTCTGTCGGTCCGATGATCGAACGCTGGCTGGGCAGAATTAAATTGTGCACTTCAGTAGCACACTCTCCTACCTACATAGGACCTACCTACCTATATATACCCTTAATTATTATATTACAAGCTTTTATACAAAAATAATGTCTTCTAATAAAATTATAATTATTATATATTCATTTATTTAGCTCAAGACTGAGTTCTGAGTATAGTAGTATAGTAGCAGAGGAAGAGGAAGGCCGAAGAAAAAATGGATGGAAATTGTGAGGATATGAAAGAAAAGAGAATTTGAAAGTGACAGTTTGACAGGCGCCGGGCCCTGGTCGAGGCCATGGTCCGGAGCGAGGAGGAATGGCACGGCGCCCTCGCCGCCGTCGCCGGGATTCCGATCCCGATTTCCGGCCACCGTAGACGCGGGCTCGCGGACGGCGAGCCATGGGTAGCTCGCTGTTCGATCGTCCGGTAATGGACCGAGTCCAAGACGTCGACGGCGCGCACTGTTCCCGCGCGCCTCAAGGAGTTGTCAGCAGCAGGAGGGGGCCAGCTGGGTCGAAGCCTACTGGGGACAGGGTTGTCCGAAAGGGAGCTCGTGCCTCGGTATGAAGGCTAGAAGGAACGGCGCGGGGTTTTTAGTCAGTAAGAGTCTGACACTGTCTCCCGCTCCACCCAAGAGCGGGTTTCGTCAAAGATGATTTTCCCCGTCGACAAAAAAAAAAAACAGGTGACAGGTCAGAATGGAAGAAAAAAACGTGTTGCGCCGACCTAAAGCAATATGGGATAAGGGCAGGAAGAAGAAGAAGAGACCCTGAGGTCCTGGTCCTTTGGAAGGCACACCTACCACAGTGTAGGTTTTTACATATTTGGTATGCCTTATCATGGAAGATATCCAGATCTATGTGCTGAGTGAGCAAAGAGTTGAGCAGTGTAATTGCTCGTGCTGTGGGTGCTGCAGCGGCTCGTCGTGTGCGCACTCCCGGTGGCACAGCAAACAGTTCCCTTCGACGACGAGGTCCCTCCACGTCTTCACCTCCTATCAGGAATCGGCTTAGCACACCCGCTAGACCCACCCGCTCTAGCACTTATGTATCAGTAGGCTGTACATGAAGTCTAAATGAATAATCATCATCATATCAGCCGAAAGACGTCCACTTTTAGACATAGACCTCCCCAAGCGTCACCACAACGTCCGGTCCTGTGCGTCACGCCACCTTCGGATTACCGCGACCCCGACCAGGTCATCGGTCCATTTTAAATAAATAATATTAATTTAAAATTTCCGTGCTTTAATTATATTTTTTAACTAGCCATTAGTGTCCCACTGCTGGGCAAAGGCCTCCCCCAAGTCTTTCCAAAAATTTTCTCTTGCGCCGTCTCTAACTTTTATAATTTACTAGCTTTTGCCCGCACGGCTTCGCTCCCGCTCTACCCTACCCTACTTTATCCTACTCTACCTTACTATACCCTACTCTACCCTACCAAACTTCACATAAACCATCTACTAAATAGTCCGAACAAAACCTAAAAATTTGGTTTGGATAGGTGAGACCGTTCTTGAGTTATAAAATAACAACGAAAAGTGGCATTGATTTTGATATATTACTAGCTTTTGCCCGCACGGCTTCGCTCCCGCTCTTCCCTACTCTACCCTATTCTACTCTACTCTACCCTACTCTACCCTACTCTACCCTACACTACTCTACTCTACACTACTCTACACTACTCTACACTACTCTACCCTACTCTACCCTACTCTACCCTACTCTACCCTACCCTACCCTACCCTACCCTACTCTACCCTACTCTACCCTACTCTACCCTACTCTACCCTACTCTACCCTACTCTACCCTACTCTACCCTACTCTACCCTACTCTACCCTACTCTACCCTACTCTACCCTACTCTACCCTACTCTACCCTACTCTACCCTACTCTACCCTACTCTACCCTACTCTACCCTACTCTACCCTACTCTACCCTACTCTACCTTACTATAATACCCTACTCTACCCTACCAAACTTCACATAAACCATCTACTAAATAGTCCGAACAAAGCCTAAAAATTTGGTTTGGATACGAAAGCCCGTTCTTGAGTTACAAAATAACAACGAAAAGTGGCATTGATTTTTATATATATAGATAGATAGATAACTTAATTTACTAATCGAACTGTAGAGTGACCAATTATTCTAGTTACACGTTGTACACATTAGGAACATGTACATAAATCCTCCTGTACTATCCTATTTTGAGAATCAATATCCTCTCAGTTAGTTGGTAAGCCAATTTTCTTCAGTTATTAGTCCTCTATCCCCAGATGGTGAATGGTGAGCAGATGACGATATCATTAAGTACAACGCTGTCGTAGGACTAGGTCCGATTAGATTCCGGTCGCTCCCAGGAAACCCTGGGCGTTACTATTTTAACAACTGATTTGGAAATACTGTCTGTCTAGTAAACTAGGAAATGTAAACTTGCGGTTGCAAAAGCCGTCAGGTTCCTAGGTATATAAACGTTGTTAGACTTGCAATGCTCAGCCGTTCGTCAGTTCCTGGTAATGTAATTTTGAAATTGGACTCGAATTCTCAGTCCTCCACCGTATTCCCTGTGCTTGCAAAGACATCACTAAAACCACACTGTGATGTCAATCACGATTTGTTTACCGTTTATACATCACTGCCGACTAGTGATGTATAATGTATAACGTATAATAAAACAATTCGATATGTTTTAATGATAATGTTGAAATTGGCCACGTTCACCAGGGATTCAAAAAACATTGTATTTATAACAAAAAAGTAATCAGCTAAAGTTTTTTTTTATTTATTTGGTTAGGCCAAATATATAAAAAAAAACTTTAGCTGATATTATATAATAGCTATTATTTTTTTTATTTTTTGAATAGGGTACTTATTACGTTTTGATTTTCTTGTGAATGGTTGCCTGGAAGAAATCGCCTGGTGCGATAAGGCCGCCAATGGTGTGTTTTTTGTTTATTATATGGTTTCCTTTTGTAAGTTTTTAACTTGATGTGCAATAAAGTATATTTAAATAAACAAATAAATGACAAAATATGAGCCGTATACCTTATCTTTAGACTGTATTGATTTAGTTCGATTTTGTAACTAACCCAAGAGGTAGCAGACCTATAGTATACAGATAGACTACCAAGTGATCCTATAAGGATTTCGTTTTCAAAGACTGACATACGGATCCCTAAAAAGAAATAAAAACAGAATAAATCCCTACAACTTTTACAACTTTAATATCACTACGCGTCAGGCTTCCCAAACAGTAGCTTTACTTCGTCAAAGGCGCGTGTAAGGGAAGTTTGTCCACTGCACTGTTTGTTTCAACCGAAAAATGCAGGCTCAAAGGTCCCTTTGTTGTGGATCTGCATTTTGACCAGTTCAATAAATTTGATATTGACCAACGAACAAACACAGCCGTGTCCACGCACAGCGGATATTGCGGTGCGATATTTTGTTAGTCTTTCACCTTTAGTGAGACAAACCAACGTCCAGCGTGACGTGACTGTCGGTCTATTCAAACAAGGATTTTTTTATTCAGTTTTGGATATAAGCTAGGCAGAGTTAAGCCAAAGTAAGGCAGATTGGTCACAATCTAACCAACCAAACCAACCAACCAATCTTGCCTATCAACCTAATTACGTGGTCCCCACTCCAAAACCTTTCGGCTTCAGCCACCATCTGTTCTACGAGCAATATGGCCAGCCCGGTTCGAATTTTAAACTATTAGGGCAAGGCAGTGCCTGGTTACCTGTTTGCCATCAGGTGGGTTTGCAGTCAAACCCTAGTTTATACTATTTAAAAATAAAAACTGTTTCAAGTTATAAAATGTCGGTGAAAGCCGCTTCGAAATCCGGTAAATATTACCAAGTACTTATAGGTTCTTAACAAGCCTACTACGGTAAATACAGAGAAGCAATTTTAGTATTAGACACATCGTTATATACCACTATTTAGAGACAGCACGGTTTTTTTTTTCGGTGGGAAAAAAACATCTTATGACAACCCCCGCTCTTTTGTGGAGCGGGAGATAGTGTCAAACTCTTACTGACTAAAAACCCCACCCCGTTCCTTCTAGCCTTCATAGCGGGGCTCGAGTTCCTTTCGGATAACCCTGGCCCCAGAAGGCTTCGACCCAGCTGGCTGTTACTGACAACTCCTTGAGGCGCGCGGGAACAATGCGCGCCGTCGACGTCTTGGGCTCGGTTCGGACAGTTACCGGACGGTCGGACAGCGAGCTAGCCATGGCTCGCCATCCCGCGTGAGACAGCACGGTTTAGAGTGTCCGCCTATATATCAGCAGTTTATGGTATTTATTTTGGGTAATGTATTTGTAAGTTCTTCATGCTCGAACAGCTAAACGCAATCCGACATTATCACTGAAAACCCAACATAGATAACCCGTCTAGTTTGTATAAATTAGTAACCCAAAGATTGTCATCTGATTTAGGTACACGTGCATGCAAAATTTCGGCTCAATCGGTAAACGGGAAGTGGGTCAAATTGAATTTGCAAGATTTGATTACAAACAAACATCGGGACAGATGAATCTAAATAAAAGCTTGTAATAATATCATGCAGGCGTTTGTTGAACCAACAATTGAGTCAATGAAACCTTGCTCCGTAAAAATATTCTATAATATATTAATAATTCGTAAATTAACCTAGATTTTTTAAATATTAATTCATGAATCCCCAAGCGACACCCGGTGGCCGCGCATCTATTGTCTTACTATTGTGTCTCTAATTGACGGTATCTGAAGGGTTAAATACATCCAAAATGAATGGTTCGTAAACCATTCATTTTGGATGTATTCAATATTTTTCTCGATCAGAACAGACATAGAAATTAGGAAGAGATATTGTGCCTGAAAGGGTTGGACGAAAATAATGTTATATGAACGATGATTATCCTGAATTAGATTGGGTTCACGTAGCGCAATTGACTTTGAATGTACGTCAGTAGTGAAAAAAACGGTATATCATAGCATAAGCCAAATTAGCGGAATTCTGTATCGAAATGTAATGAAAAAAAAAGCAAAATTAAGTACTTGAATTTATTACATAAACTAAAATAACAAGAAGTAAAAATAACTAGTAGTAGGCGCCAGAAAAGAAAAAAATGAAGACCATTTCGTAATATCTTTGCGTCTACATTAAAAACAAACAACGAACTGTTTTTCATTACTAGAAAATGTAAAGTATATGTAAATGTAAGTATGAATGCTTTTGATAGATGTTGTTTAAATGAGCTTTATGTCTTTATTCCGTTTTTGAAATTTATAGTATCAACAAATCTAGAAGGGTCAATGACAGTTAGCTTTTTGTTATCTGGTGCCTACTTTAATTAGGGTTTTTTTATGACCTATGTTAATACTTCCACAACTTTTGTTTGTAAAGTCACCCGTGTTCCACGAACGCAAAGGATAATTGAAAGTGATTTTAGTCAGTAAGAATCAGACTTAAAAAACCATTCCCACTTTGCCTTAGAGTGGAAACAGTCATGCGATGACTTTACACCTCAAAAAAAAAAAATCATAAACAGAAAAGATGAAAGAAACTAAATCACACATTAAATATCGAACTAGGGAATGTTTGCTAAATTTCAATTTAACAATTTAACCATACAAATGATATCGGAGCATCGGGTTTTGATGGATGGTGAACCGCATTTTCAGTACCTACTATTTTATTCACACTTTTCAGGGTTCCACACCTCAGAGGTAAAAAACGGAAGTCTTCTAAGATCACTTTGTTGTCCGTCCGTCTGTCTGTCTGGCTGTGTAGACTATTGAGAGTATTGAGTTCAAATTAAGATCACTTACGCAGGTCTGCGGTCCTTTGAAGCTATGATAAAATCATACTTCTGAGTTATCGAAAAACAAAACACACGGCCGTTTATGCCGAAAAAAACTTATATTTCGGCCTTCTCGAGAAAATCAAAATTTATAATTAAAATTCATCTAATCCTCAAAGCAAGGTCTCATAGCACATACATAGGAAAAATCTAAAAACAGTTTTGTAGTTACGTCCCAAACAAAAAATTTCAAATTTTTTAAATAATTATTTAAAAAAAAAAAGTTATTTCGTTACTGATCATATGTGTGTAGTCCAATGTAAAGTAACGAAATCCCGAAATTGTCCACGAAAACTTGCCATAATTGGCAAATTCATAATTGAAACAATCATTCATAACAATTGCTACTAGATAATACTACGCGCAGTGTTATTTCCATTTTGATCGTCATTTATTAATTCATTATCATTTAGCCTGTACAATATTTCCATAAACTGAGTGACATTTTGAGACATAAACCAATTTTCAAACCACCTGCTCGATAATTTAGTTTTATAAGTCATACAAACCTCACTTAAAGCAAGTCGTTATATCCCTAGGGAGTTAATGCAGTATGGCCAATCCCTAGAGAATAATGAGATTTGAATTTGGAACACTAAAAATCGTGAACATTGTGAATTAAAATGTACGTGCAAACTACTATTATTGAGACTTTACATAAATACTCGTAATAATGAGACCTTTTCTAAGCTCTTTAAGTATTTGTATTATGAGTAGTGTATTAGTACGAGTACCTAACTGGAGTATTTACTGCCAGGCTACATGTTTGCTAAAGGATTACGTGTTCCTAACATTAACACACCTCTATCTATCAAAATGTTGTTCGAGAATTCCAAGTTTGCATTAAATTGCAGCGCAACGTGCAGCGCAACGCCATAAGCCAATCAACACACGGAACGTTTGATGTTCTAGGTAAACCCTAATGGAACATGACCTAAGCCTTTGAATCGTGTTTCATGGATGGTCGCGGGACACACCGACAGCGCATTTCAACGGATTTCAAAATCATGCTGTTTACGAAAATGGATATGGTGAGTTTCAATTAAGTTGGACCGTACCTGCAAGGTAAATCGAAATGCAGGCAAGGTAAATCGAAATGCAGGGGTAAATATGTAGATAAAGATCGTGTTTTCCGCTTTTGTGTGCATGTAATATATGTTTACATAAGGCTTCCTACCACCATTACTTCTTTCTTCTATGGATAAAACTGCTGGCAAATTGATGGAGACGGAAATTATCCATGAGGAAATCCTCAGGACACAATTAAGTTTGCTTGAGCGGAGCATCGCCGTGCCCTCGTGAGGGTTATCGGCGGCGAAGACCTCCCGCACTGGGCCTTGGTACAGGCCATGGTACAGAGCGAGGAGGAGTGGCAGTCGGTTGCCTCCTTCTGCGAAGCAGTAATGCTAGCGAAGGAAGAGGACAACCGCATCAGGCAACGGCGCTCTCACCGCCGCCGCCGGGATCCCGATCCCGATTTCTGGCCACCGTAGACGCGGGCTCGCGAACGGTGAGCCATGGGTAGCTCGATGTCCGACTTTCCGGTAACTGTCCGGACCGAGGCCAAGAGGCACGCGGTGCTCCCGCGAGCCTCAAGGAGTTGTCAGCAACAGGTGGGGCCCAGCTGGGAACTCGAGCCCCGGTGTGAAGGCTAGAAGGAACGTGGTGGGTTTTTAGTCAGTAAAAGTCTGACACTATCTCCCTCTCCACCCAAGAGCGGGGGTTGTTATTGGAGAATTTTAGCTACCTAGTTATCGTTTTCTAAAATTGCTGATACCGAGGCGTAACCGATTGGAGAACGGAATTCGACACGAACCAGTTGTAACTTGGCTAGGGGGCAGATATAGGATTAAATCTGAAAAGAGTAAATATGTTGTTACATCATAAAAAAACTCGATCTGGGAAAATATTCGAGACATAGGTTAATTTGCACGAACCCGCAGTCTGACAGTACAACTCGCACTTGTTCACTGTGCACTCTCTCATCATTCTACATTGCTCTCACAAAGATGTAATCATAGGTTTGTAGCTAACTATGTATTTATTCAAAAGAGTGTCTTAAGAGTTTCTTGCACGTTTATAAGCTCAGAAGAACACGCATGCACTATCGCTGCTTGACCACGTCAGACTTTTTGTAGGACAGATAATCGGGCCGATTTTGTATATTTTGTTATTGGTGACGATGTAGTCATGATGTGTGTCGACTGTTGAGACTGATTATAACGTTATACGGAACGTGCACAACGAAGGTTCTCTCTAAGGGAGATAATCCGAATCTTTTTTTATACATAAATATTCGACAAATTATATTGGCCTTTCAGCTTTTGTGGCGAGGAAAATGAATCGTCTGATCTTATCGAGTTGCTTCCGTCATCATCAATAATTGCGTCACCGGTACATGGTTGACATCCCACCCATACGCACAAAGCGTTTTGGGAACACATTTATTGTGCGTGCAGCCAGGGAGTGGAATTCCCTGCCGGAGTCTGTGTTTCCTGATGGCTACAACTTGGGGGTCTTTAAGTCAAGAGTGAATAGGTTACTTCTAGGCAAGCGTGCTCCATCGTCGGCCACATAATCGCTTACCATCAGGTGAGATGGTGGTCAAACGCGAGCCTATCAATAATAAAAAAAAAAAAAATAATATCAGCTTTGAATGTATCTTTTCTTCATATGTAGATATTGGTATAACTGGTCAGTACCCCAAACCTACCATATAATACTGCAAATACTTTTGGTAGTTTTAGTAGAAACACAAAAACTAATTTGATTTTTTCATTTTAATATTTTCAAATATATCTAATTTGTAATTATACTGCAAATACATTTTACGATCTTATATACCACAGAACAGAAGTGTATGATTCCTGTGTTATTTACCATTGAATAAGTCTAGATTAGTTTTAAAATAGTTTAATTGGTCGGGGGGAAGGGGTCGTTATCTGGACAAGTAATACGTTTCTTTTAAAATAAGTGGATAACAAAGTTCATGTACATAGGCGAGCTTAACTCAAAGATGAGTTTTCTTCCAGCAGACCTTTGAGCGATTGTTTCTTTGTTTTATAGTGAAATATCCCAGACACTGGGTGAACTGCATACAGTAGATCCTTGTGTTAAACATAGATCGCTTTGCTGCAGATATGAGAAAACAAACATTATACCCAACGCAACCAACAATATCTCACGTGAGATTGGGTGGGGAGGAAGGGGGTCGAGCTCAGTCGGGGTTGAATGCTTATGCTACCAAAATACTGGTTAGTATTATTATCGAAAACTCACGGCAAACATGAGAACTTGCTAAGTTATACTAGGAACTTAATAATAACACGTTTCCACCATTACTAGTATAAACCGTTATTATTAAAAAGGGCACAACTAATTTATTTTCGGAATTGAGTTAAATTATACAAGGTGATTGGCAGATGGTTGCAAAGCTTTGAGGCGAACACAGTACAGACAATTTAGAACCCCTTCAGCCATGGTTGTCTTAGACGAAGTCTTACCAATTTTTTTTAACCTAATTTTTAAATTTTATTTCGGATATTCTCAAAATTTCATGTAAACTGCCTATTTATGGCCAAATGGAATGATAGATGAATTCATTTTTATTTTATTTTAATAATGTGTAAGCAATTCAGCGAAACATGTTTTAGGCAACTGTGTCATTAGAAATTTTTGTATAAAAGAATACTTTATGTGTTCGAAATGATAACATAGTTCAATCCTAAGAATTTTTTGCACATGCAGGAGCCTCTATGCGCGGTGCGACGGCGTTTCCAGGAAGAACGTCCAGTGAATAGAGAAAAGCGATAAGTGTTGGTTTTTACAGCAAAATGATGGGATACACCGTGTGGAACCTGGAGTCAACCCAGGCAGACACAAAACTACCATCGAAGAAGACATTTTGGCAGCATTTAGCCAGAGCAGTAGCTCGAAATCTAAACATTTCACAATGAAAGGTGTGGCATACAATGCACCAAAATGATAAGAAATGATAAGTAACCTCACCAATAGTGACATCGAAGATGCATGGTTTCTGAAATCAATCTTGTGGACGGATGAAAGCAAATTTTCAAGGGAGGGTACTACAAACTTTCACAACATCCATAAATGGGCCGACAAAGACAGCAATCCACATTTTAAGAAGCAGAAGTTGTTTCAGAGAAAATTCTCTGTCAACTTATGGGCTAGAATAATTGGCTGAACGTTGATTGGGCCCCACTTTTTACCAAATCCTTTGAATGGCGAAAATGATTTACAATTTCTGCAAATTGATTTACCACTGCTGATTGAGGAATCAGATGTCACTATCTTCGAAAGAGACCGAATACTAATTTTTCAACCAGACGGCTGTTCAGCGCAGTTAACGTTAAATGTAAGGGAACCCCTTAATAATTACTTTCCTGACAGCTGGATTGGTAGGGATGGACCCATCCCTTGGTCGGCTCGCTCACCAGATCTGACCCCGTTAGAATTTTTGGTGTGGAGCCGGGCCAAGGAACTGGTGTACACACATGAAGAAATAAATACTAGGGAAGAATTGATACAGAGAATAAATTCAGCGTTTGAATTAATGAAACAGAAGATGATGTTGAAAATAACAACTACAGAAGTTAGAAGACGGAGTTGAGCTTGTATTAGGAATCACGGCCGTCACGTTGAACATGAAAAATGAATAATTTTGATTCAAATGTTTGTTTCAATTAGTCTGCCTAAAATTTAAAATTTCTCCCTCAAATTGGTTTGTAAGTCCTAACTTCAATAATTTGTAAGATATCCACGTAAATGATACCTCAAAAGAAAGAACGATTATCAGGCATATTTCCAAAATGGTTTGAATAAAAAAGCACCCTAAGTTTTTTTTTTAAATAAATTTTTGAAAAAGTATTGATAAAAACTTTAATCTTTTTCTGAACTTTAAATGTCTGTAAAAAAATGTTCAAGGACACAGTTGCCTAAAACATGTTTTGCTGAATTTCTTACACACATTACTCTGTTAAAGTAAAATAAAAATGAATTCATTTATTATTTAATTTGGCCATAAATAAGCAGTTTACATGAAATTTTGGGAATTTCCGAAAAACAACTTAAAAAATAGGTTAAAAAAAAATGGTAAGACTTCGTCTAAGACAACCATGGCTGCAGGGGTTCTAAATTATCTGTACTATATTCGCCTCAAAGCTTTGTACCCATCTTCCAATCACCTTGTATATCACTAATTTTCGGAATCAGAAAAAGGTAGGTACCTACCTACATATATTATGTTAATTTTTTGTACAATTTCAGGAAGAAGATAAACAAAAATGTCATAAGTAAGCTTAAATTGCACGACTGGCATCTTTTTAATGTTTTTGCACTCGTACGTAGAAAGAGTACATGTATTTGTAAAATGTTAGATGTGCTCTTTTCGATTATGATGCAGCTTAACAGGGCTTGGTATGAACTACATAACAAGCAAAACTAGTTGCATACTTTAAAGTTCAGTTGCGTTACCTAACACGTTAACAGGTACGTTTAGCTGTAACATTTCAAAGCTTTTCCTTCCGTAGTTTGGCATGCAACTATAAATTGGACTGCAAGAATATACGAAAGAGTTTCGCTCTGAAACGCAAAAGGCACCACGATTATGTGAACCGCTGGAGCATAGGGTGAAGGTGTGCTCCGCTTGGGCAGAGCACGTGGAGGCAATTGGTGGCAGTGAACTTTCGCACTGGAGTCTAGTTTAGGCTACGGCCTGGAGTGAGGAGAATTGGAAGGCGGTCGCATCCTAGTGCGAAACGGTATTGCTAGTGAAGGAGGAGGCCACATGTGTAATGAACAAGCACCCTCTCGCTTCAGCCGCCAAGACTCTAAACGCAAAGGGCTACTGAAGGATACAGGTGTAATTTTATTCAGCAAGTCTGACATGCTCTCGCTCCACCTAGACCGAGAGAAGTCATTAGATGATTTATATTAAAAAGTCTATTTTAGTCAGTAAATATCTAACTCCCCTTCTCGCTCTAACAAGAGCGGAATAAGTTTTTTATGATGGGAAATGATTTCCCACCATAAAAAAGTCAACCAGAGGAAACCAAAAATATAATGCAACACCTAAATTGTATAAAATTGAGAATCATGCATTCATCATTTGTATAAAAAGCATAAAATAAATGAATTACTAATATGAATGTTTATGAAATGATTAGTGAAATGATTTTGAATATTATAATATAACATCATCATCATCATCATCAGCCTTTTTAATGTTCCCACTGCTGGGACTCAGGCCTCCTCTCTAGGAGAGGGAATGGGCCGTAATTCACCACGCGAACCCAGTGCGGGTTGGTGGATGTCACATGTCTTTGAATTTTAGGTTCTACGACATGCCGGTTTCCTCACTATGTTTTCCTTCACCGTTTTGAGAGCAGTGGTGATGAAATAAATCACACAAAGTAATGCGCCTGGCTGGGTTCGAACTTGCAACCTACAACTCGTAAGTCTGAAAACCATATCAATGTCTGGACCATTACCACTCGGCCACCACTGCTTTCTATTGTTATAATATAACAAAGTCTTTCGAGTAGGTAACAATAGCCATAACCAACGATAGCTCAACTCAAAACTAATAAGGAGCTCAAATCGCTTATTCCATTTTTATTGAACTTAGTCAAATTACTTACTAAACTAAAATTAAAAAAAACCCAACGAGCTATCCAGCTGGGCCGAAGCCTACTGAAGCCAGGGTTAGCTCCAAAAGGTAACTCAGCCCTAAGTACGAAAGGCAACGAAGGATCTGGAGTAGGTTTTTAGTCAGTAAAAGTCTGACACAATATCCCGCTCCGCCCAAGGACGAGGGATGTCATTAGATGATTTTCCCACCAAAAAAAAAACTAGCTATCCAGCTAAATCGTGTCTATAGTCGTTGCTCGTGTCTCTAAATATAGTGGTTTAGTCTAGCGTTGTGATTAAGCACTGTGGTTAAAAAGAAACAGTGAGAATATAGACTCTAACGAGAACATGACCACGTTCGGGCGGGTAATTTTAACCCAATTAGCGCAAAGGATGGAGTTTTTTTCCCGTCATTGTCTAAAAAAAAGCTACAAGAAAGAGGGTGTAATAAACACACACCCTACTAAGAGTACTGTACTCATTTGAGTACAATTATACTGTACTATAAGTTGAAAAGAAATCGTTTGTCTTGGTATGGTCATGTGAAAAAGAGGGACGAAACGCATGTTGCTAAAAAAGTTATGAGTTTACATGTGGATGGACGGCGGGGGAGAGGGAGGCCAAAGAAAAGATGGATGGATTGTGTGAGAAGTGATATGAAAGAAAAGGGAATTAGTGATAGCGTGACGAGTGACAGGACAGAATGGAAGAAAAAAACGTGTTGCGCTGACCCCAAATAACACGGGACAAGGGCAGGAAGATGATGATGATACTCATATGAGTACTCTGTTACAGCATCTTTTCAATTGGAATTTAGTATATTAAATCAACAAATACGTTATAAAACTTTCGATTACGCTTTTAGATTATACACAAGAATCAATTCTGTAACATACGAGAAATAAATTCGAACTACAACCTGTAGACGTTCTACGATGAACTATCATACAAGTATTAATTTTATACGCTAGAGCGCTATTTTTTGTTACTGCAAAATTACCAAAAAATTGATGAAATATGGATTATTATTATTTAATAAGTAATAATAATCCATAATAATATTATATTTATCGGGAACTGTGTGTGTCTGTTTGTCCGTCTTTCACGGCAAAATAGAGTGACGAATTGACGTGATTTTTTAAGTGGATGTAGGTGAAGGAATGGAGCATTCCCACTTCCCAAAAATTGGGGTGGAAGTTTGTATGAAGCATTGCGCAATTTTCAAGGTAGAAAAGCTAAAACTTGGTATGCGGACTATTTGTGACTAGCAAAACAATCGTGCATCATTTTTTTTTTTTTTGGTAAACTGCCCCAACCCCTTTAAAGAGGGAGAGACATTTTGTAAGAGATTTTTTGCAGTTTCCAAGATAGGAAGCTAAACATCGGTACACAGACTCTTTGTTACCAACGAAAAATACTTGCTTTATTTTTTTTGGAAATCTTTTTCCGGTCCATTTTTTATGGTGGGGAAAATTATCCAATGTCCACCCCCGCTCTCGGGCGAAGCGGAAGATGAAGAAGTGTCAGAGTCTTACTGACTTACCGTCTGACTAAATAACGTCCGCAAGCCCGCGTCTACGGTGGCCGGAAATTGAGATCGGAACCCCGTCGGCGGCGAGGGCACCGTTGCCTGATGCAATCGGCCTCCTCCTTTGCTAGCATTTCTGCTTCGCTGAAGCGGAAATGAAGAAAAATTTATTTTATTTTATTTATTCATTTATGTACACACAAACACTTAAAAAATGAAATTAACAAATACAGAAAGAAGAGTACAAAGGTACTGCTTATTTCAAATGAAATTTCTTCCAGCAGACCTGCGACAGGAGAGTTGGATGAGAGATGTAGACACAGTGTATACAAATAAATGGGAGAAAAAAAAATACTATAACTATCTAAATTAAATCATATAATACATATATAAATATATCAAAATAGATACAATACATAAATTAAATTATAAGTATATATACAAAAAAAAAATTCTTTAATGAAAAAAATATTTTCATTAAAAGCTTTTTTAATAATATATAAAGAAGTATTAAGAATCTTTTCAATTTTCACATCATCCTGTTGCCGACATCGTAATCTAATTGAAAAAAAAACGTTTACCTATTTGTGACTTGTATGAATGTGAAGCAATAGTCACCTCGTTTCTGGACGTACATTTTATTTCTAGCCTTTCAAAGGCTTGCATAATGGTGACCGATGTTGTTGTCAACGATGGAGTACGCTTGCCTAGAAGTAATGTATTCACCGTCAGGTTACATGCAGCTAACAAGATACAGACACCGGTTGGAAATTCAACTCCTTAGCTGTTAGAAATATTGTGGGGACGGAGATGTAATGAAACGCATCGTGTAGGTACTTATTTACTGTATTCTTTTCCATCTGTGTCTAGTATTATATGGTATTCATAATTTCTTCTTGAACCAGTTTTATCTGCATGCCCAGAACATTGAATGTGCATGCAGCTCGTAGGCTGTCAAACATCATCATCGTCATCATCATATCAGCTGGAAGACGTCCACGGTTGGACATAGGCCTCCCCCAAGCGTCGCCACAACGACCGGTCCTGTGCGTCACGCATCCATCGGATTCCCGCGACCTTGACCAGGTTATCGATTCACCTCGTTGGAGGCCTTCCAACGCTGCCTCTTCCGGTACGTTATCGCCGCTCCAAAACCTTTTATCTCCATCGACCATCTGTTCTGCGTGCAATGTGCCCTGCCCATTGCCACTTAAGTTTGGCGATTCTTCATAATCCTATTCTATAAACTAGCTTTTACCTATACCTACTCTATTACATATACTTTACTCTTTGTCCCCCTTTTCTCACTTTTTTTTTTAAATTAGCCTATATCCGTTTCCCTAACCTAACCTAACCTAACTATCTCTGTACCAAAATTTATCAAAATCGGTTTTGCCATTTAGGCGTCAAGACGTAACAAACAATTAAATAAGTATACTTTCGCTTTTCTAACATTAGTAAAAATACCGAGTTAAAAAAATCGGTGAAAGATCTTATTCCGGTCGCAAAGATTATATCGGAGCGGGAACGTGTGAAACTGACAATGAGAGGTCGATGAAGCTTTCCTCTTGAACGTCTATCTCTCGAATCAATTTACAGGTACTCTTCGTTCCTATCAGTAGGTGTATTACATAGATATGAGATTGATTAGTCAAGTGGAAGTGCTGCTCCTGAGCTAAGCTGATTAAATTCTTCATCTTAGATTTGCGAGGGAGCCGGCTGTAGTTTTTTATGTCGTTATATTGCACTACTTTTTGCCCGCAGCTTCGCCCACGTACATAAAATATTAGCTTTTGTCACTCAATAATAAAGCCGCTTTCTATCGGTGAACAAATTTCTGCAACCCGACTAGTACTTCCAAAAAAAAAAAAATTTACCTCTCGAACGGAGTCTCGAAGATTTTTTTGAATTCCAATTTTTTTTTTGTTACTATTTTTAGATTTTTTCCTATACCTGTGCTACAAGACCTTTATTGTGCCAAAATTCAAGATTCTGGGTCAACGGGAATTGAATTCCAATCTTTGAGAGACTAATCAAAAACTTCTGTGCCATTTAAAAAAATATTATCACGTTTGGAAAGCTGCATTCACCCTGAGAAACATAGGTTATATTTATTGCCTGTGCGAAGCCAAGACGGGCCGCTAGTTATATGATAAAATACACCATTGCATTCAATATATCTACGAGTGGATGAAGCATTACAAGATTTTCTTGTATTCAATCCCACGTTCGCTACAATTGGCGCCTCCACCTCGAAGAAATAAGAATTGTAACAAAGAATTTACCATAAATTTCCGACGCAGCTGTAATAAAAGAAACGGGGAGGCATTAGCAATGCATGCAACTCCAATGTACGCGACACAGTAGGAATAAAAGAGTTTCTAAAATCAACAATTTTTCAAATCAATCATTCAGTGTTTAACCATTAACCAGTTGCGTGGGGTCCATTGTACCCTAAGCAAGTTAGTTTGTGTCATATTTTGGCAAATATTACACTTATGAAACGGTGCTTTCTAGTACCTTCCTTATTCTCATGTTTCTACCATTTCCGTGTTCCGCGTAACCGCGATGTTCATCACCCCATTCAATCATTAATGCAGTACAATTTTAATAAGTATAATTGTTTTGTTTTTTTTTTGTTATTATATTTTTTTGTTATTTATTTAATTGTTTTGTTTTTATTGTATGAATACGAGGGGTTGTTAATTTTTTTTTAATCTTGTTCAAGTAAAGAAATATTTTATTAAGCCGCTACTTGGTTACGAACAAAATATCGACGATGCTAAATAAGGATGATGAGGAGTTTTTTGATGAAAGTGATAATGAGCTGCTATTTTTTTTTGTTGCATAGCAGTAAACGCGCATGTTATTTATGAAAAAAAAAACCTTTAAAACAAAGAGGGTTACTGCTCCGCCGCTGCCATTGAAAAAACGATTTCGACAAAGGCGGTTGTCATCTATCATCCAATGACCCCGCGCGCCTCAAGGAGTTGTCAGCAACAGGAGGGGCCCAGCTGGGTCGAAACCTACCGGGGCCGGAGTTATCGGAAAGGAAACTTGAGACCCGGTATAAAGGCTAGAACTAAAAACCCCACCCCGTTCCGGTGGGGTTTTTAGTCAGTAAGAGTCTGACACTATCTCCCGCTCCACCCAAGAGCGGGTTTTGTCATAAGATGATTTTTCCCCATCGAAAAAAATAAATAAACTATCATCCGATGACAAAAAAAAAATCAAAAGTTGTGTGCAAATTCATGTGTTCTGAACACCTAACCAGAGTTTTTGTTTCATGTGCCTAAAAAAATGTAAGTAATTATTTTAGTAATTAAGTTTTTTTATTTTATTTCCTGTTCCATAATGAATCCATAGTGTGGGATAGCGGTATTTAAAATAAAAAGGCTACAACTAGAACAATACAAATGGTCTTAAAAACGACACTGGTGGTGTTTAGTGCACCTATGTTTATTTTGTTGGTGTTTTAAGTTTGTTTTACAAACCCGCGCTCGGCACGCGTTGTGGATTACTGCCCTTTCCCTGTCCTAGAAACAGAAGCTTTAAACACACTTTTTAAAAGAGTAACCATGGAGTCTCTTGCCGGTTCTTTTCCATAGGAAACGACCACTTTCGAACCATACACTAGCTTCAGACGTTTTAAAAGTGCCCATGTAGGCCTATCTATATATATAAAAATCAATGCCACTTTTCGTTGTTATATTATAACTCAAGAACGGGCTCACCTATCCAAACCAAATTTTTAGGCTTTGTTCGGACTATTTAGTAGATGGTTTATGTGAAGTTTGGTAGGGTAGAGTAGGGTAGAGTAGGGTAGAGTAGGGTAGAGTAGGGTAGAGTAGGGTAGAGTAGTGTAGAGTAGAGTAGTGTAGAGTAGTGTAGAGTAGAGTAGTGTAGAGTAGTGTAGAGTAGGGTAGAGTAGGGTAGTGTAGGGTAGAGCAGGGTAAAGTAGGGTAGAGTAGGGTATAATAGGGTAGAGTAGGGAAGAGCGGGAGCGAAGCCGTGCGGGCAAAAGCTAGTTTAGCTATATAATTATTATCTTTATTCATAAAAGGAATGACCGGATAGTAATAATAATAATAATTTATAATAATAATTTATTGAACCATTGTTACAGAGAGTTGCCTTAAATTATGATAATCGTAACTTATTGCAGAAATGTAACTATTGACAATCATCTTCATTGAGTAGTTTATACGGTGGTCCCCAAACTCGGCGGTGCCTGTATCTTGAGGACCGGGTTGAGATATAAGTACCTAGGTACATTTTGTATGACTATAAAAACTTAAAAAATAGAACTTATCTTAAATAAAACAAATAAGGAGATCAGTGTCTTAAAACTAGTTATTATTTTTAAACATTAACAAAATATAGAATAAAAATAGAAATTAAAAATTGTGCTGAAACTAGCACATTTTGAAGAGAAAAAAAAAAAAAATGTCTTAGAAAAAATAAAGATTAAAAGTGAGGTGTGGGTGTGTAAATGTGTGAGTGTGTTGTGTAAATGTTTAGTATCTGTGATGTGATTCCGAGTTAAATGTTGTGAGAAGGTTTTCTGAATCGTCGTATGTAAGACCTAAAAGCCATTTTTTGACTGCTTTTTTACACAGAGCGGAGGAGAGTGTTTTCGTTTCACAAGGTAAACTACTGGTGATTTTGTTATACACGAAGGTGTGTAGATAAGCGGGGCATCGTCTAGCTAGGAGGGAGGTTGTTCGTTGCAGTGGTATATGGAAGACACGTTTGGAGGTTAATGAGTCATAGTCAGGTCGGAGCTTTACGGTTTTGTGAGTGCGGGAGAAAGCATTAAGAATATACAATTGACGGACACGTAAAACTGGAAATTCACTGTATAAGGAGTCAGTAGGGAAGAAAAATGGTTTTTTTAGAAGAACCTTTATAACAGCTCTCTGGGCCTTTTCGAGCTCAATCATTGTAGTTTTCCCAGCTCCACCCCAGATAGACACGCCATATTGAATAATGGACTGACATATAGAAAAATAAACCGTCCGCATTATATTTATTGGGGTGCGGTCTCTCAATTTCTTTATTATATAGATAAGTTTCCTTACTCGACCAGACAGATGTTTGATGTGGGCTTTAAAAGATAGATTTTCGTCAATTAGTAGACCTAAGTAACGAATAGACTGAGTTCGGTCAATACAGTCACATGCGCAATCTTCTTGTGACGTGTTTGTGTTTTGCTGACATGTATGAAATTTTAATGTTAGGTTGGGGGAAGGGCTAGATGAAAGTGTTTTGTAAAATGGAATGTGTTTGGTTTTCTTTATATTGAGTGTTAGTAAGTTATGGTCGAGTGTTTGAGCAATTGTTGCTAATCCTTCTTCTGCGAGATAGTAAACCTGTTCCCAGTTTCTACCATTAAATATAATAACGGTATCATCAGCGTATGATATTAGTTCTGCGTTTTTCAATTCGAGGTTTAGTATGTCGTTCATATAAATAATAAATAGTGTTGGGCCCAGTAAGCTACCCTGTGGAACTCCAAAGTTTATGGGAAGTTGATTACTTGAGTGGTCGCCAGATTTTACGTATTGTCGGCGATTGGTAAGGTAACTCTGAAACCACTCAAGTGGTTTCCCTTTGACTCCAACTGAATCTAGTTTTTTAAGGAGAAGATCTATTGAGATAGTGTCGAATGCTTTGGCTAGGTCTAAAAAGACAGCCATACAACGATTGTTTTTTTCTACAGTTGCTGATATGAAGTTAGTTAGTAGTAAAGCCGCGTCTTCAGTAGATTTGCCTTTTCTAAAACCAAATTGTCTCTCTGATATGAGATTATGCTTTTCGAGAAAATTTACTAGCCTAGTGTTAACAACTTTTTCCAGAAGTTTAGATAGAATGCTCAGAAGGGCTATTGGTCTGTAATTTTCAGGTTTGTCCTTAGGGCCACACCTGTGTATCGGGCTTACAGCTGCTACCTTCCATTGTTCGGGGAATTCACCTGTTTCTAGGCTGAGGTTAAACAGGTGAGTAAGAGGTGTTATAATAAGAATTTGTATTTTCTTCAGGAGTTTTACGCCGATTTTATCAGGACCTGGGGAGCTGTCATTTTTTAACTGATTGATGAAGTTAGTGATTTCAGTTTCATCAGTAGGGTGTAGGAAGAAGGATGACGGTGACGTTGTTGGTGATGAGTACTTGCTACTGATAGACGTCTGAGTTTCTGCTAATCTAGTCAATATAGTGTCAGCTAGCTTTTTGCCTACGGAGGTGAAGTAGAAGTTGCACTTGTTCAGAGACTCGACAGGGTCCAGTGAGCTTGTCAATAAATTGGACGTGTTGCAATTCCGGGTACTAGGGTCATACATTGATTTTAAAACTTTCCACAGCTTTTGAGAGTTTTGTTTATTCTCCTGGATCTGTCGACTGTCGTATTCGATTTTGAGGTTGCGTAAGAGATTGTTGCAAAAGTTTTTATAACGGCGGTAAATTAGTTTTTTGGTCTCGTTTGTGGGGTCACTGCGTACTGACAGATGTAGCTTGTCCCGGTGTTTCATACATTTCATGAGTCCAGGTGTGATCCAAGGTTGAATATTACGTTTACTTCGAGAAATTTTGACTTCGTATGTGTGTGTTTCTATTAATTTCGCTAAGGTTCCAATAAAAGAGTCGGCAACAGAAGCCATACAATGTTTGTTAAGGGTATCAGTCCAATCAATTTTAGCTAAGTCAGTGGCTAAGTCGTCCTCGTTTAATTTGAACACCCGGCGTTTTTTATTGCGACTAGGGCTATTGTTTTTGAGAGGAATGTTTGCCATCACCATGTCGTGATCTGTGATGGAGCTTTTACAAACTATGCCTTTGGGTTTGGTATTGCACTTAACAAATATGTGATCAAGACAAGATTTTTGTCTGGTCGGTTTGGTGATGACTGGAAGTAAGCCATATGAGGCCAGAAGGCACGTATAGTCATGGTGTTTATTGTTTGAGGTGCTACATATATCAATGTTGATGTCTCCGGTAATAATAAGTGTTGGATGTTTATTTGCTGTTTGAAGGAAAATGTCTAATGAAGCGATAAAATTTGAGAGGTTCGTAAAAGATGGTGATCGGTACAGTCCGAGTATAGCCACTTTATTATTAAGAGTCAGAAAGATGCTGTCGGTATCTAGTATTTTAGATTCAATTGCAGTTACGTCGTAGTTTGTTTTGGTGTAGATGACTATCCCACCATTTTTATTATTTTGGGTGTTAGTTCGAGTCACATTATAACCAGGTAAGTTGTCCAGTATAGAACTTTCGCTTAGCCAGCATTCGGTTAATACGATGGCGTCAATATTAATCTCGAGTCGATTAAATGCTACTAAGAAGTTGTCGAAATTACGTTGATAACTTCTGATGTTAAAAGAAAGTATTTTAAAACTAGGCTCGGAATCGTTTGTGAACAACCTGCATTCTTCCAAGTTTTCGAGGTCGTGACAATCTATTGCAGTGATTTCCTCTATATTTTGGATAATGTCAAATAAAGCCATTAGTATAGTTGCTGAAAAAAGCTGAGGAAGTACTGTGTATAGGAGGTATAGTCACGACGACATAGTGTGGTGCGAATAATTGCAGGTAGACATATTTGGATAAGATTGTGGTGGTGTTAGTGTGATGTGTTTTCTTAATATAAGTGCGTTTGTGTAGTGATTGGTGTGGTTGTGTTGAATCATAACGTAAATTGGTGAGCAATAAAGGAAGTATTACAATACTAGAAAATGTGATACAAAAATTAATAGAAGTAGAAATAATAAGAAAGTACTGTGTGCTGGCCGGTTGACTTTCAGTCACGAAGTTCCGTTGAGGGAGGAGACTGGTGAGGCGCCATGGCCGAGAGGCCCAGGTGGAACTCCAGGTCTTCGATGTTGCGTACGTGAATAGGGGGGTTGCCTTCCTGTTTCCGTATGAGGATAGCGCCATTCTTATGCCAGCAGAAGCGATATCCTTGTTGCTTTGAAGCCAGCTTGGTGGCACGAAATAACTGCCGGTTTTCGTGAGTTAGTCGTTCGTTGAAGTATATATTTCTCGAAGGTCCGTCTATTTCCATGTCAGAAGATGTCATGGTTTTTCTAGTTTTCGCAGCCTTTAGAAACTCATCACGCTTGTAGCGGCGAACAAATCTGACTACGAGGGGACGTGTGGGAGTTTCGGCTGTTACTTTGTTTTCCTGGCGACGCGAACCCACTCTCGTAACAAAGTCAATGTCTTGATCCTCCACGGTAACTCCAAATTTGTGTGCCATTACTTGGATAATGTGAAGCGGATTCTCATTTTTAAATTCATTCACTCCAGAAATTTCCAGCTCATTCCGAATGGATGATTGGGCCTGCGCGTTTAGTTGCTCACGAAGATTGCCGATTGTGCTGTTTAGAGAGATGATTTCCTCCTCACGTTTTTCTAGAGTTTTAATTCTTGCGTCGTATTCATCCAGACGGCCGTAGCAATGGGTGAGGTGGTCGCTCAGTTGTTTTATGTGAGATTTCAGGTCCCCCATGTCACCTCGGAGTAATTTAATTTCAGATGTCAGTATGCTTAGAGTGTCAGAGCTGCCGTCGGGCGCAGCTATTGGCGATTGATTACTTGACGAGTTTGATGTGCCGGGCGACTTTTGTGACGTGTTTGGGAAATTAGATTCTTTTGAGCTTGAAGTAATGTTCAAAATTGCCTGCTTATCGATTGCGGAAGGCCGAGAGCTGGAAGTACCTTTATCCAGTTGAATAGTGTGGCAAAACTGACATACCCAGCAACTTTTATTTTCCTCTGATATTTTGGTTTGGTTTCCACCTTTTATACAACTGAAGTGAAAAAGTTTGTAACATAGTGAAGATAGCATTATCCTACTAATATTATAAATGCGAAAGTTTGTATGTATGGATGGATGTATGGATGGATGTATGGATGGATATATGGATGGATGTATGGATGGATGTATGGATGGATGTAAGGATGGATGTTTTATGATGTTTGTTACTCTTTCACGCAAAAACTACTGAACGGATCTCGATGAAACTTGGTACACGAGTAGACCATATCCCAGAATAACACATAAGATACTTTTTATCCTGGGATTATGTACGCGGGTGAAGCCGCGGGCAAAAGCTAGTATGAAATAAAATATTTTGACTTTGACTTTGACTTTTAATTAATTCATAAACCAATTTTTTTTTTTAAATTAGGCATTGCCTATTCATTAAACACCAAGCGAACGCCGGCGTTCGCACACCCATTGTATTTCTATTGTGTTTCTAATTATCACGATTGGAAGGTTAAAATAATATTTACGCCAAAATCGTACCCACATTTTGATAAAAGTGGAGAAAATTTGTCATAGCAACCGAAGCGAAATTCAGTAACCGAAGTGCAGTATGGAGCCGAGTGCTGCAGTAACAAATCTCCACGTGTACCAAAGGACGTTTTTCAATACTGTTACGAAGAAAAAAAAAATACTTTCTCTAAAAATAAAGATGCATGTTTGTTCATGAACTTTTTCAAAAGATGCCATACATTTTAGTTTTGATTTAAATAGCAGCAGAATAAAGTAAAATAACAGATGATAAAAGATGATGGGTTGATTTAAAACATTACCCTTTACAGACACAAATACAGAAGGGTAAAGCGGCCCTCACGCCCCAGCCGCAGAGATCTCGCTGGCGGACGGCGAGCAATGGGTAGCTCGCCGTCCGACCGTATATTCCGACTTGCGTCAAACGCTTCGAGTTGGCCTTGCCGCCAATTCTTTTGTTCTGACCACGTAACTGAGCGTTGAGATGACGTCATTCCCATACATTTGAAGCTTTCTACTAGCGTTAACTATTGTAGATTAGCAACTTGGCTAGGGGTACTGTTTTGTAGTTTTTGTGGTGTCCAACTTGTGACCTTAAAAATTATTTTTGGGTAAAAATATAACATGATCGACTGAGTTACTGATTCTGAACAAATTATATTCAGGTTTCATAATACTAAAAATAATATCCCTACCTTACCTTAGGTAGGAGTATTACCTTAATAAACTTTGTGTCAGACACTTTTCAATAGTATTGTTTTTTTTTTTTATACCCGTAGGATATTACGGGTATCCGTAGGATATTATATGCAATACTTTTAAATGTTCAATAATGATTATTATTATTATTATTATATTACATTAAAAACCCTGCGAGAGTCTAACATAAACACACCAACTACACGGCTACACCAACCTTTAAACGAGTATGTATAATTAAATTCGTATAAGTACAATATTTAATTAATGGACAAAAGATGTAAATTTATTCCGTAGCCGTCGCCATAGTAATGTAAAATCGTAAAAACAACCGTGTTACCGTGTAACATTCCATTTGCGGAGCGTTGTATCGCCAAGGATAGCTCAAACTGTTTGCTCTGATCGACATTTTCATTAAAATGTTGTTGAACTCTGACTTATTTGTGTAGGTACTTAGGCATAAGAAAAGCCAATACCCGTGTACCAAGTTTCATGACCTGGAATGGCACATTGGATCCTTTTTTATCCCAGGAGTTTGTTCCCCTGGGATCATTTCCCTGCTAACACGCGGGCCAAGCGCCGGGCAGCAACTAATGTTTTATAAAATAGTAAAAAGTTTTTTTTTTGATAATGGTCACGACACATTTGTGTATCCTTTTTTTTGATACTTGACTGTTTCTTCTTTCACCATTTGAAGTGTTTCTGTCAGTCGGTTCTGCCATTTAGGCGTAAAGACGTAACAAACAAACAAACTCACTTTCGCTTTTTTAATATTTGTAAAGATTAATGCTCTCAAAGCTAGAACCAAAAATTTGAAGACATGTATCATTTACCAAGCCGCACTGAGTCTGCGTGGTGGATTGCCATTTCCTCTCCTAGATAGAGAGGAAGCCTAAGTTCCAGCAGTGAAAACATTAAAAAGGCTGATGATGATGAAATCTTGCGAAATGAATATAACAAAACTGAGTAAGCAAGAGCAGCAGAGTTCAAATAGGTCGCAGGCACAAACTCGGCCAGGGGCTTTACTTTGTGTAATAGTTGAGAAATTCTCGTCGTTTAAACTGCGTTCGTCTAAGGATTTCGATAATAGATACCTAATCTTGTCTCTTCGTTATTTAACACCGACTTCCAAAATTAAAGTTATTTTGTACTTTTTGAAGTTGGTTTAATTTTTTTTTTTGTAAAAAGTTTTTTATTTTTCACTTTTTAGTTATGGTAGCACCACTAAAAAGTACCTACCCTTCAGCTAAACATAAATTACCTTATAGCCAGAGGGCATCTCATAACGATTCTTATAATCCCAAATACGGTTATATTACATGAATTTACCCCCTCCCCCTTTTCTTTCAGTCAGTCATCGACTACACGTATAAACAAAGCAATTTTACTTGTTACGACAATTCTGCTATGATTCTATGAGGAGTTCTATTCCATATCTTCGAAGTTCATGATCAGATCATAACAATATTTCTATGGGACCAATTTGGAAGCATAACCTTTCAATCAAAAAAAAAATTTTCAGAATCGGTCCACAATTGACCGAAATATCGGTGAACATACATACAAAAAAAAAAACATACATTCAGCCGAACATAGAACCTCCTCCTTTTCGAAGTCGGTTAAAAAGGATAACCCTTTTAGTGTCATAGTAATAAGATAACCTAGACTAACCTAGACTAATATAATGGTGTATTTGCTTGTTCGTTTGTTAATTTGTATGTATTTAATCCAGGCATTACCTACCAGAAATAAAAAAAGAAAACTAGCTTTTGATAGCGGCCAGCGCGAAAGGATGAAAATTTTCTCAAGGAAATATATCTTTGCTTTTGGAATAAAAAGAATCCTATATTCTAGATTATATTTTCTTCTAAATCTAGGTTTTAAAAGCAAAAAATCGAAGACATGTGATATCCACCAACTCGCACTGGACTCGCGTGGTGAATTGTGGCCCATTCCCTCTCCTAGACAGGAGGCCTGAGTCCCAGTAGTGGGAACATTAAAAAGGCTGATGATGATGAAGCATAAAAGCAAACAAAGCCGCTTGCAGAAGCTAGTCACACTAGTTTATATATTTGCTACTCCTTTACGCAGGTGCGGTCTGACAGGCAGACGCTTCATGTATGTGTGTGTATCCAACTGTGTCCGGTTAGGCTGAATACACATACACATATGCGGGGCCAATTAGACTGTAGGCCGACTCTAAGGTAATTGGGAAACACTGCCCTGTCCTCAAAGGTGCTCAATTTGCCTGCTGCTGTCTTCCCGTCCGATTACAATTTGGGTGTCTTCAAGGCTAGAGTGAATAGGCTCTTAATAAACTAGTGCGCCTAACCATCAGATATAGCATCACTGCTTACCATCAGGTGGGATGGGAGTCAAGCACTAGTTTATATCAATAAAAAAAAATAGGTGCGATCGGTGGCAGCGATTTCTCGCGCCGGACCCTGGTACAGGCCATGGACCGGAATGAGACGGAAACAGGAAGCAGTAGTGCTAACGAAGAAGGTAGCCGCACAAGTGAGGATATGTGTGGTGGCAAATAAACGTGTTTTCTTTCTTTCTCTTCCTCACGTCCCAGCTGCCGGGACACCGACCTCGATTTCTAGCCACTGAGGGCGTGCGCTTACAAACGATCGGCAATTAGTAGCTCGCCGTACGACCGTCCGGTAACCATCCGGACTGAAGAGATGTCAGCAAAACTTAGACCCAGCTGGGTGGAAGTCTACTGGAGCCATGGGTTTTATTTCGGAAGGGAAACCCAAGGTCCTGGAAGTAAGGCAAAGAAGGAACATAGGAGTAGGCTTTAGTCAGTCAAAGTCTGACAAGCTCTCTCCTGCTCCGTCCTAGAGTAGAAGAAGTCATTGGATGATTTCCCACCTAAAAAGGATTTGGAAAATGGCTTGTTAATGTTTATTACTCCTTCATATTGAAGTTGCTCAGTAAATTCAGATGTTTAGCACACGGATAGACCATGTCCTGGAATGCCACATATTAAAAAATACTTTTTGTCCTTCGGGATAATTTTCTTCTATCACGCGGGCAAAACCACTGGATACAACTAGATAAAGGGGCATAGACTAAAAACTAGTCGGACTCGCGCACTGCAAACTTACCTATAAAATTTTCCGAATTGAGTTACGAAGATTTTTCCGAATCGCAAAAAAGATTTTTTTTTGTGTTCTAACTACAAATTTACAGTTTTCAGTCTTCATTCCAAATTACAAGATTTTAAGTGTACTTCAATGATAATTCAATGGGATGTACCTTATAAATTTTGATTCCGTTGAGGGTGTCGAAATGTACGCTTTTTCGACATCAAAGGCCGTATCTTTTTTTCATTAACTCTGAAGTATGATTTTTTTACAGCTTCAGACGTAAAAATAATTAAATTTAATTAAATCATAAATAATTAAACCATTTAGGTTTAAGTATTTATGATTTCACCTACATCCCTCCACACGTTTCCGAGATAAAGGTTCTTGACAGAGGGACCAAAAAATTATTCTTCCTGAATCCCCAAGCGACCACCGGTGGCCGCGCATCTATTGTCTTACTATTGTGTTTCTAATTGACGGTATCTGAAGGGTTAAGGGTCCTGTGTTTTTCTTTTTGAGTCACAGAACCCTAAAAATACTCAGACGATGACGTCACACGTCAAAATGAAAAACAACCTATTGTTTTCAGTACTAGTAATGTAGCAACTAATCTTTGAAAATCCTTTATTAATACACTCTTTGTACATGAAGATGAAAGGGCTTTTAGCTTTTAAGACCTTGCTAAGTTGACAGCTTTGACAAGAGTGTCAGTTACTAAATTGATAAGATTCTCTTAATAGGGTAAGAAACATAATCGAAATTATGAAGGTAAGGTCACATTGCCATCACACGTTTATTATTGAAGGGTTAATTTGACCTTCAGGATAAGACACACCTGTACCTACGTATTATCCAGCAGCCTATTATCTTACGATTGACATTACGTCTACCTAACTTACTTTAATTTCATTAAATATTTTTACATTATTTCTTTACTAGCTGCTCCCAGTGGCTTCGCCCGCGTGATAGCAGAAAATTATCCCAAGGGAACATACTTCCAATATAAAAAATATCCTATGTCCTATTCCAGGACATGGTCTATCCGTGTACCAAGTTTCATCAAAATCGGTTTTGGCATTGAGGCGTGAAGACGTAACAAACCAACAAACAAACAAGCTCACTTTCACTTTTATAATATTAGTAAGGATTACAATATTTGTCTGTAGGTAGTTGAGGACGTGAGGACAATGTAGTCCTGTCAATATTGTAACCAAAAGCGTAATAAAAAAATAAGTTTTGTTTCTAAACCCTGCAGGATGTTAACTGGGTGAGGAATTAAAGTTACATAGTTGTCTGCGAACATCGCGGAACATACAATTTTGTAAGCACTATTTTTACGCGTAGGTACCAACTTCGGAGTTAATTTCGTCACTTAATAGGACCCTTTTCTAATCAACGTGAGCATGGTTTAAAAGCTTATTGTTGAAGCTTATTGTCGTTTCATCCGACGCAATATTTGATGAAGTATTTCTCTCGCACGCAAAACTCTGTTGGCATTCGGTAATTCCGTGATTTATTTGAATATTTCATAAAACTTGTTCCAGTTTTTTTTTTTAACTTTGAAAGTTTTTGGACAATAATTTCATCAGTCAAATATGCAAGGTTTCTTGACTTATGTCTTCCTTATTTTTTTATTATTTTATGAGCACATAATGAAGGACCAAAGCTCACGCAAAATAACAGATTTTCAGAGGTCATTGAACTGGATTAGTCTTACACAAATTTATGATTTGCTGCATTGGATTGATGCATTGGAATCTATTTTTTCGTTTTAAATATAGATATTTATTTTTCCAAAACATCTAGAGAAAGATATGTACAGGTCCTCGAATCTAAGAAGTACAGTAAGACTTTTCAAACCGAAGTAACGTTGTACAGTCCTAATGTCTGCATGAGCACTCCCTGAGTGATTCCTGTCTACTATATGCGCGGGTTTGTAGACAATGAACAATATTAGTTTGCTGACCTACGGGGCCACAGATGAATGGCTAGACAAACGGTCCAAACAGGCCAAACACCGGAACAGGCCAAACGGGCCAGCTAGAGTCAACTTTGCGTACCTACTATTATAGTAACTATTTCACGAGTGCTTCAAAGAGATGTCAGCAAAAACGACAAAGCCCTTTAGGAGCAATGGATGACAGAGTTAATAAATAATTCGCAAACGGCCTTTGAAGGAACATAGTGAGTTTTATTTTATTGATTAAGTGTTCACAGCTTTGCAAACTCTGCCCGTTAAGATCGCGAATTCAAAGACATACGCAGACTATCAAATATGCGAAGTTGGTTGAGCAAAAGTACACGTGCTTAAAAGTTTGTTCATTTCAAAGTTGAAGACTCTTCGGTGGAGTAGTTTCCAGTAAAGAAAAATATTCGTTTGATGTATGGCGACGTCAGTTGAAATTCCGCACCGAGAAAAGTCCTGGCTGAATGGACGCGTAATTTAAATAAGTACACAAGATTTTTCCCGATCGCAAAAAAAGGTTTTTTTACGTAACTACAAATTTACAGTTTTAAGATGTTTAGATGTTTTGTATGAGACCACGTTTTTTGCGACATAAACGACCGTATCTTTTTTGCGTTAACTCAAAGATTTTTTCACAGTTTAAAAGGGATCGAGGAACTGAGTATATAGTTTTAATTTCAACTCGATACCTCCTTGCGTTCCCGAAATAAACGGTCTTGACAGACAGACAGACGGCCAGAAGTGATCCTATATGGGTTCCTTTTTTTTTCTTTTGAGGTACGGAACTCTATAAAGAGACAGAAAAGCTGCGGGTTGTTGAAAAGTTGACCTCAGGAACAGCTCCGTAGGTACTGATTTTTTATACATTTTGACAACTAAAAACTACTTCATCCACTTTTTTAGAGCCTACATTATCTAGCACTTATTTCGTGCTGTCCAAGCACAATCATCAAGTAGATCTCTGCATTTACTGTGTGTAAATATGCTTTCTTTGAAAAACAAATCCTTTTAAAATCGTACATTTTTGTTTTACCGTAACATTAAGAGAAAGCCTACATACACTAACGCTTTTTTCCATGGAGTTGGCAAATATTTAGATCGCCAACTGCGGCGACACTTAGTGTCCCCCTCAAAGGGCCCACAAAAAAAAGCCGCCATAATAAAACGTCGCCTCAAAAAGAAGCTTGAAGCGACTTTTTTTTTGTGGCCCGTGTTCGGGGACTGTTACATATTTCTTCTGCTTTGTTTACGTTCACAAGATAATTGGCCTTTTGTTGACTTATAACTGTGTTACTTAGGTGAAAAAAATAAAATAAATGAATTGGACGCTTTCGGTATGAATCTTATGCACAAAATTATTATTTACTGTCGTGTTTTACAAACGGGCAACAGCTAGTTAAAAATATTATATACTAGCTTCTGCCCGCGACTCGTTCGCGTAGAAGTCGTAAATGGTTCTAATATAATTTTTAATTGTTTTTGTTTTTTACGTTTTTGTTTTGTAATCTTCTCCCTTCTTCTTTTGTGACTTCTTCAAAAAAAAAACACTCCACAAATTCTTACTACAAAAAGCATATTATAGTACCTACTTTAATTCATGAATCCCCAAGCGACCACCGGTGGCCGCGCATCTATTGTCTTACTATTGTGTTTCTATTTGACGGTATCTAAAGGGATAATATGCTTTCTTCGTTAATATGTACCTAGTACCTACCTATTAACGAATATTTGTAAGAAACAAACCGTGTCTAACACCATATGCTCCGATAATTATGTACCTAATAGCTTAGGCAGCTATTAGGTACATAATTATTTTAGTAATTTTACGTATATTTTAGTTTTATAAGGGACGTACTGATGTTTTGTTGTTTTGTGATGTGTTATATTTTATATCTAAAGTTTAACAAGCAATATTATAAACTGTTCTAAGATAACTTTGTTTCAGTTCACCATTTGGAAAACAATATTTGTACGCCCAGCCCATTTGTGTTGTTACCTTACACATAGTGAGTCGACATCGTCATCTGACTGGGCTGTTGGTCTAGTGGTTAGTGAACCTGACTGCTATGCCGCAGGTCGTGGGCTCGATTCCCACCCAGGACAAATGTTTGTGTGATGAGCATAAACATTTGTTCTGTGTCAGGGTGTAATTTATCTATAATTATGTATGTATTTAGAAATATCTATGTATGTTTATCAGTTGTCTAGTACCCATAACACAAGCTCGGGACTTGACGGCGTGTGTGAGTGTGATAGTTGTGGAATATTATTATATTATTATTATTATCGTGTACTATACCCACATACGTTATATCTATGTTGACTTTGACTTCTTTTTCATATTTTCTTTTTTCTATGCCACTGAAAACTATGTACTTGCATCATTCCATCGCCATCATTTTCCAATTGACTGAACCAGCTTGGCTGATTTCTTGAAAAATCCGTGGCAGTCTAAAAGGTGAGAAATTATAGAAAAATTGCGAGAAAATTAATACTATATACGACTATTTTATTTCCCATACAAACTGTTCCTAAATGTCAAACTTTTGATCGGGTTAGTTATACTATTTATAACTCAAGAACGGCTAGCCCGATTTTGATGACACTTGGTAGGTAGTAGGTAGAGAGATAAGATACTGGATTAATGGCTGACTGACGATTCTTACACAATATGTTCGGACACAGTATCCGAATTGGCACATTTCAAACTTTATTGTCTTACTGTACTAAACAGCATCAATAAAATTGGTGGTGTCCGAATATATTTGGTCCGAATCGTCAGCAAGTCAGATTAACATATAGGGTGCCACCGTAGACGCGGGCTTGCGGACGGCGAGCCATGGGTAGCTCACTGTCCGACCGTCCGGTAACTGTCCGGACCGAGCCCAAGACGTCGACGGCGCGGACTGTTCCCGCGCGCCTCAAGAAGTTGTCAAAAGCAGGAGGGGCCCAGCTGGGTCGAAGCCTACTGGGGCCAGGGTTATCCGAAAGGAAACTCGAGCCCCGGTATGAAGAGGCTAGAAGGAACGGGGTGGGTTTTTAGTCAGTAAGAGTTTGACACTATCTCCCGCTCCACCCAAGAGCGGGTTTTGTCATTGGATGATTTTTCCCACCGAAAAAAAGGGTATTGATGGTGTTAGGAGAATTTTCTCTCAACTATCTCTGTAACAAAATCCATCAAAATTGGTTTTGCCATTTAGACGTGAAGACGTAACTAACAAAAAAACTCACTTTCGTCATATTATTAAGGATACCAGGTAAGTAAAAAATTTGGTTGAATTTATATTGCAACTCAACCTTTGTTTAAATAAAATCCATTTGTAAAACACAATACATATATTTATTGCAGACCACTGTAGATTCAAATGACAACAGGGAGTTTTCTTCAAGTTAGGATGAGTTTGGAGTTTGGAGACCCAACTACCAAAGCGTCAAAGGACGACATTTGAATAATATTAAAGTTTTCAAGCAAGTGTCCAAATAAAATGAACCTAATTAAAATCAAAGCACTATTAAGGATTAAGGATTAAGGAGGACGCACGGGAGCGTTCATTGTGGCAGCACTTGGGGGAGGCCTATGTCCAACAGTGGACGTCTTTCGGCTGAAATGATGATGATGATGACTAAGGATTATAGATATCAACTTCGAAGTAACAACCACTTTCAACCCCCTTTTAACCCTTCAGATACCGTCAATTAGAAACACAACAGTAAGACAATAGATGCGCGGCCACCGGTGGTCGCTTGGGGATTCATGAATTAAACGATATAGTAGATGAATTCCAGTTGATCAATAAAACACATAGGTATATCTTCTATCGATGCTGTTAAAGAATGTTCATGTGAAGTAGATTGGACGAAGGAATCACGTTATCCTATACAAACTTGGCCCACTTTTTCCACCCCTTTAGAAATGACTTTTTGAAACTCTACCCAGTTTTAAAAAGTCCTTTCTTATCGGATGTCTACGCCCTACGTCATACAAAGAACGTAATTATCCTCTATCTTTGGGGTTTTTACGATCAGTGGTCTAGGCAGTGCGTTGATCCGTCAGTGAGTCAATCAGGACAAAGCATTTTGTAAATAGATTACCTACATATTATTTCGTATAGTACCCACTGTTTTTTTTTCACATAAGACAACGCCGCCGCACCGTGGTGATATCGTAAGTATCAGAGAGAGTTTTGAGGTTCTGCAAAATAAATTATGATGTTGATTAGTTAACCAGAAGAAATAGGTAGATATTTAAAGAAAGGCAGTAGTTTTCAAACAATTAAAGTAGGTAGGTATTTACACCCAATTCGTTTCAGTTTCTCTTAAAATCATCCTGCCATCTATTCGCAATGGGAGCGAAGAAAAAATGTTGGAGTCCACATTCCTCCGTATTTACCCTTTGATCAATACAGAGGCAGTGCAACAAATGATTCCGCCATCTATGGGATAAAAAGAATAACATATTTCACGTTTGCGTAGCGTTCCTCTGCTTTGGCAAAAGGGTTGTAGAACTACATCGGTCGTTTAATAGATGGCGCTGAGTGAAAGATACGGTTGTATTTTTAATAATATGTAGCTATATTTTTCTTCATGAATATTTTGTTGATTTAGTTAAAATAAAACGAAATGAAAGAATTACAATTATATAAATTATTTACGACAAAAGAAAGAATAAAAATGTTGGTAAACAAAGTCCATAATATCACTGCTTCAAAGTAGTAGTTCTTTCATATTATTAAAAAAAAAATACTCAAAAAAGCTTACCAACATTACAGCTATCTTACTGAAATTAGTTCTGGATGCTGATAAGACTCTTTTTGGTAAGTATCAAATTTTTCAGCGCTGCAAAACTGGTTAGAAACCAAGTTACAGACCTACTCAAACTGTCTGTTTAGGTCATCATAGCTCTGCATTTATAATACTTATTATCAAATAATCAACCTTATAACCTTTGAGATTACTAATATGTACAAGCATGGTGTTATTTAAAACTACGTTTCAGCATTTGCAGAGGTACATTATTCTTCTACTTTTGGTCATTAAGTGCTGCTACTTACAACGGTCCACACCGTGCCACAAAATAGGTACAGAAGTCAATCTCATGTACCTATGTAAGCTAAGCTAGGCAATCGCGCTAGGGTCAACGCGTTGCGCTGAACTGTACGAGTGCTACCAGGCAATTGAGTCGAGATATCGTGTTCGTGAGTGGTGTCGTGTCTATGTGTTCGTTGCTCGAGCGCACTTTGTATGTAGATTGACTTTTGAACTTGTTTATTTCGCGACCGTACCATTGACCGTATTAGACAACAATACTAGTTTACAGGTAAGGAAAAATACCCACCGCGATACCTAAAGGTTTAAAAAAAACAGCTATTTCCTGGAGCAAGTTTTGTGAAATTTCCGAGTAAATCTCGGAATTACCGAATACTAACAGAGTTTTCAGGCGTTATCTTTCTTTTTTGCGTTGCCTCTTCGTCAAACATCGCGTTGGAATGAATTAAATGAAGTAACAAGCCTTTAAACCATTTTCGATGTTTACGATAGGCGAGTGGAAAAGGACCCTCTTAAGGGACAATGAAGACTAGGAGAAGTTCCTAAAGTCCTGAGCAATATACATTACGCGTTTATAATTATAGGTATTCGCCTGGTCTAAACTCAACTAGATCCACTCATTTATTGCACTACATCATACACTATACAGTTACACACGTTTTAATAATAATGTACATTGTTACACTAGGGGTGAAAGTTACTTATTTCGTCCTGAGAAGGAGTTGGCGGCCGAGCGTAGCGAGGTCGCTAATTCGAGGGACTAAATAAGTAACTTTAACCCCGAGGTAAGCATTGTGCTTTTCATTACGAATACAAGAAGATAGACCTAGTTTTTTTTTTTAATAATTTATCAGCTGTTAGTTGAAAGTAAAACTCCCTAGGGATGAAAAGTGTGATACTTTTCAGCCCGCTCCTCAGGCAAGTTTAGACCTACTTTCAGTGTATGAGTAATGAAAAAACTTATTATTATATTAAGATGTAATTAGTATTGTCACCTTCCTAATATTTACTACTGCTCACTTTTGTAAGACGAAGGAGACTAGTCTCCATGACGAAGGGGATCCTAGTGTGGAGACTAGGGCCATATAAATTAGTGTAACACATTTTTTTCTATACAATAAATATTATTATTATTTTCATTTGTTTTTAGAGAGATGTAAGTGAGCGGTGAGTGCGGGTGATTGAAAATAAAAGTCACTATGTTACTAGTACTCACGGTTTACTTGAACTAGGTCCGACACAATACTCATAACACAGAAGGAGTAAATGGATAGACGAGACAAACACTACACAGTCACAACACAATAGTCCACATGTAACTTTCCTGGAACAAGTTTTATAAAATATTCGAGTAAATCACGGAATTACCGAATACTAACAGGGTTTTCAGGCGTTATCTCTCTTTTTTTACATTGCCTTTTCGTCAAACATCGCGTTAGATTGCCTTAGATGAAGCAACAAGCTTTTAAACCATGCTCGATGTTGACGATAAGCGAGTGGAAAAGGAGCCTCTTAAGTAAATATGCAATTTTCAAAATTTGAATTGGCAGGCTCTATTGCAATTGCCATCGATGACGAAGTGTTGGTACAACGAAGCGAAACTACTAAAAGAAGATGAGGTATACATCCAACCTGGAGAAAGCGAGAGCAAGAAAGAGAATTGGCTTTAGTTTTTTACTTGAAAAAATAAAACTAGACCTAACCAAAAAAAATTACAAGATTTCAAAAGCCATAATATATCTCCCATCTACCGTGCCGGAGCCGCGAAACAATACCCACCGACATTTGAACGCTGCCGCGCTGTGCCCGGGCCGAGTCCTGGCGGCGCACGGCCGGGGCACGGTCGACCCACGGTCTGGCATGAAATACTTCATACAAAAAAGTATACCATTATGTTTGACCGTGCACACGACATGGCCCGGTTGCGACACGGTGTAGCGTGAATAATCATTTCTGCCCCTGATAGTTAAAAAGACGTATCTAACAATAAGTAAAAACGGGAAAAAAAATGTTTTAATGAATGAAACGGGAAATCGGGCGTTTTTCCTTCTGTTAAAACCGCACTGGAGAGTGTTAGAAAAATATTAAAAATACAGGCCGATGCGCTTTTTTCCTGATTCCGGCAATGTTTAAAACTAAAATCTGGAAAAAATGTTAGATGCGTCTTTTTTACCATCGGGGGCAGATTTATACAGATTGCCGTTAACATATAAAAAAACAAATACATGTAGGATTTGGGGATTGGAAAATATAATAAAATACCGTCTTCTGAATACCGTCTTATATTTTGTACTTTATCAGCACACGTTATTCATGCCCATGCCGTCGTCGTAATACGTCGTCTTAATGTGTCATCCTATTTTCCCTATTATCCTTCCTCTCTTTCTCTCACTCGCCATCTCCTTCATTTAGCTGCGTTCAAAATCCCACATTCGGCCATCCGACATTCATGTTTGCCCTCGAACATGCTTCCATTCAAATATCTTCTCAAATCATTCTAAAATCATAATTTTTCTCGTCAACAATCACACGCATTCATAAATTTACACACAATATTTTTACTATAGCTGAAACATTGACAATAAATACTAAGTATAAAAACAGTATATAAACTAAAAGTGTTACAAATTCTGACAAATTAAAATTAACCATTCAATTTAACACAAGTAAAATAAAACAAAACAGAGTCACAGTAGTGAAAACTTCTTTCATACATTGACACACTCATTAAACAAAAAAAAATAATAAACAGAGGTATCTTACCAAGTTGTTTATTCCTGGTTAATGTCTGGCCACATTTTCATTTGGTCAGCAGAGCTTGAAGTTTTATTCGATCCCTCCGCATTTGGGTCAATTTTTTCCATTTCATAACGATCATTACCTTTCACAGTAGTAACACGATACGGTCCAAGGTATTTAGGTTTTAACTTGAGGCCTGTCCCAAACTGTGTCCTCTTGATCGCCACCAAATCCCCAACTTCGTACTTATGGCTAGCTTTCCGAAACCTGTCAAAACCCTTTTTATTTTCTTCTTGTACTTTCAGAATCTGTTGTTTTGCCTGAATCCTGAGATCTTCCCTGTTCTTGTCAAAACAGTCGATTTCTTCTTGTTTTAACAATTGTACTATTTCTAAATCTTCCTTTGATCTCATATCTACACCAATCATTAGTTGGAATGGGGAAGTATTTATGCTTCGTTGATAAGTGCTATTTAAGGCACGTTGTAATCGGCTCACATGCTTGTACCAGACTGATGGGTCCTGTACACATAATTTCGTTAGTACGGATATGATAATTTTATTCACTCTCTCCACTTGACCATTGCCTCGGGGAACTCCAGTTGTTATAGTCACATGTAGAATTTTCTCTTCTTCACAGAATCCTTTGAACTCAGTACTTGTGAAAGCAGTTCCTCGATCAGTGATTATTCGGACCGGATTGCCAAAGTGTTGCTGGTATATTTTTAACTTACCTAAAGTTTCCTTACTGGTGGTACCTTTTGTAGGAAAGATCCATGTAAATTTAGTGAAGGCATCCACCACGGTAAGAATGTAGTTGTACTGCTTCTTAGTCTCAGTTAGGGGTCCTATATGGTCCAAGTGCAGTGTATGTAAAGGGATTCCTTCTTTTTCCACTGGGTTAAGATATCCTTCCTGCTTTCCTGCTTTTTTAGTAGCTAGCAGGCATGGTATACAAGTGTTAAAATCATACAACTTTTTTTCTAAGTGGTCTATATGATAATCCTTCATTATAAGCTCCTTCATCTTTTTTGCTGAAAAATGTCCATTGCTATGGACTTGTCTTATTATCTCTTTCTCCAATGTTCTGGGTACAACAAGTAACTTTTGTTCTCCTTTATAAAGTAGTCCATTATCAAGCCAGTAATCTAAATATGAGTTAGTCTTCAGTACTTCACATATAGCCTTTAATCCTTCATCATTCTGCTGAGCCGTCTTAATCTGTTCCTGGAGATTGTTAGCCACTATAGTAAAACACGGATTTCTGCTTAACGCATCAGCATGTCGCATCTTTGAACCTGACCTATGCTCAATTTCATAATCAAATTGATCCAAAAACAGCACCCAACGAGCAACTTTAGCAGACAAGTCCTTCTTCTCCAATGTTGATTTAAAAGCTTGGCAATCTGTGACAATTTTGAAGTGCACACCATACAGATAGACACGAAACTTTTTTACTCCTTCAATGACAGCTAAAGCTTCTAGTTCATAACTAGAATATTTAGATTCTGCTTCAGTTGTTCTCTTGCTTCTGTAGTATACTGGATGTAATCCATCTGGGTGGAGTTGTAATAATATTGCAGCATAGGCAATGGATGAGGCGTCTGTATGTAGTTCTATTGGTAATTTAGAATTATAAATCTTTAACACAGGAGTGTTGCCTAAACTTTGTTTTAACCTACTATAAGCAGCTGACTCGTCTTCGCCAAACTTGAACTGTACATTTTTTCGCAGCAAGTCTGTGAGCGGTTTCGCGATGACTGCATAATCTTTTATATACTTTCTAAAGTAGGATGTAAGCCCAATAAAACTATGTACTTGCTTGGTATTAGTCGGCTTTGGGTATCGTATCACAGCATCTGTCTTTTCAGGAGTAGGGCGCACTTCTCCATTTTTAACTAAGTGCCCCAAATATTCGATTTCATAACAAATCAGCTTGGCTTTTTTCCAATTTATTTCTAGCCCATATTCCTCGGCGATCTTCAATACAGATTTTAACCTTTTGACAGCTTCTTCCTCATCCTTAGCTGGAATCAACAGATCGTCGATGAAGATTAATACCTCACCTCGCACTAGCAACTCTCTAAATATCATTGAGATGAATCGCATAAAATAACCTGGGCAATTGGACAACCCAAAGGGTGCACGCAGGAATTCAAATTGCCCATGGTGAGTTACAAATGAAGTATAACGTACAGACTCTTCACTAACCTTAAGGTGGAAAAATCCATTTTTTAAATCTAATACACTGTAAACTTTGGCATCTTTTAATTTATCTATCAAATTCTCTATGACTGGCAGAGGGAATTTATCCTTTATCATCTTTCTATTTAACTTTCTGTAGTCAACACATACACGGGTAGAGCCATCTTTTTTTTTAACTAGTACCAATGGACTACTGTAATCTGAATAGCTTACCCGAATAATGCCCTTTTCCAACCACTCAGACACTTGATGTTCAACTATCTCCTGCTCCTTAATTGATAGACGGCGAGGCAGCTGCGCCACTGGATTATCATCCTTTAACACAATCTTTAACAGTAGCGGTGTCTCCCTGGTTTGCACAGGTTTGTAATTATTTACAGTCTGAATTACTTCTTGTTTTAATTTAGGATTTTCTATGGAACCTAGGACAAAATCATATGAGCATACATCGCTTGCAAAACATCCTAGTAACGACCATTCTTTACACAAAAACCTTACACGACCACCTTCCATTACTACCGTGACGTTATCTAAAAATTCTTGGCCTATAATGGCATCATACGGAACACAATTACAAGAAATGATATGAAATTTAACACCATCATAAGATTGTTTGTTAATGTGCACGTTCAGACTACATTCACCCATTGAACGCACTGTTGAAAGTCCGAGACCGGTTAGCATTAACTCGTCTTTTATGCATTTAGGATTACCAATATCATCGTATACCGCAGACGAGAGAATATTCACGTCACTGCCGGAATCTACTAGTGCATGAATATTCTTCCCATTTATTTGTAGCAGGATCATTGGTTTTTTCTCAGATTTTTGTCGTTTGTTTACAACTTCAACTTGCATTACTTCAGTTCGAACTGACAGGTCGCTGTCATTGTCGCTCTCACTTTGAACTTCAACCTTTTCCGTGTTATTGTAATCTATGTCGTCAGAGTTACTTATCGGCGTGAAGTCGTCCTCTTTAGTCATTGCTCCGAACATCGTTCGCTTTGTTCCTTTGGTATGTTGGTAGCGCCGACCTTTTCCAAAATCTTCCGACAACTTACGATCCTTGCCGACACTTTCAGTCTTCATGCAAGTAGAACCGACATGACCGAATTCGTTGCATTTGAAGCACTTTAGTCCTTTACTTTTGTGTGGGCAATCGTTGGATGCATGCCCCAGCTCACCACAACCATAACATCGGATTCTACTGCGTACTTTCGATGTACTTGGTTCCAATTTTCGTTGCTCTTTCACTTTAGAGCTTATAGTTTCATAAATTATTAGTTTGTCTTTAAATTCGGCATAAGTCGTGATACCATATAGCAACATCTTATTTGTTTCTTTATCGGGTATCCCGTCCACAATGTACTTGATAGCTACGCAATCAGGAAATTTCCCTCGTTTACCTAATTCCTTCATAGTCAGCATATAATCGATACAGCTCTCATCGGCTCTTTTCTTTCTATTGCTCATGAGCTCATGGATAGCCTTAACGTCAACAGTATCCGGAAATTCTTTCAATAACCCAGTTTTTAGTTCGTCCCAACTCTTGAAGGGTGGTTCTGCGCGTAACCAGAGTTCTGCTGTACCGGTTAGCGCTCGGCGAGCCACTAATAGTTGTTGGAGAGGTGTCCAGCCAAACATCTCAGCGTTACTCTCCAAGTCGTCCACCCATCGATCTACTGTGTAGGTGTTGTCACGGCCGCTAAATTTGGGGAGCAGTTCCGAAGTCATTTGCAACATACTTGTGCCTGGAGCCGACGTCGTCTCATGGCTCCCTTGTTGGGCGTCTTCCCATTCCGGTAACCGGCTTCGTCGTCTTTCACGTGGCATTTTCGTCTTAGGGTCTGTCAAATATTTGAAATTTTTTGACAATTGTGGCGTCGTTTGTGTGTTGGAATCTTCTTAGTTGACCAATCCCCGAAATCTTCTTTTTCGATCCCGGACGAGCCCCCAAAATGTAGGATTTGGGGATTGGAAAATATAATAAAATACCGTCTTCTGAATACCGTCTTATATTTTGTACTTTATCAGCACACGTTATTCATGCCCATGCCGTCGTCGTAATACGTCGTCTTAATGTGTCATCCTATTTTCCCTATTATCCTTCCTCTCTTTCTCTCACTCGCCATCTCCTTCATTTAGCTGCGTTCAAAATCCCACATACATGTAAATACATATACACTCATAATACATTATCTGCTGCGCACTTGGCTAATCTCCGTTGTAATTAGCCATCAACGTGATAAAAGTTTGGTCCAGAGGTTTTATCCCAACTAAAAATAAATTAACTATTGTGTTGAATGAAAAGTCACTCACGCCATCTATGAAACTTTTCATGTACTATTGCAACTTCAGCCAACTCTACCAAAGCTGAACTGATAGTGTTGCCATCTTTTTAAAGATGGCGTTGATGAAGTGCCATCGGTTGTTGTGCAAAAACTCGGTGTTTTTTTTATTAACTTTTATGTAATGGATAGGCTCGCGTTTGACCACTATCTCACCTAATAGTAAACGATGATGGAACACGCTTGGCTAGAAGCAATCTATTCACTCTTGGCTTAAAGACTCCTAGGTTATAGCTAACAGGAGACGCAGACTCCGGCAGGAAATTCCAGTCCTTAGCTGTACGCATAAAATGAATGTGTTCCCAAAACACTTTGTACGTATGGGTGGGACGTCCACCATGTACCGGTGGAGCAAAACCGTACGTCTTGTGGTCCGATGATGGAACGGACTTGGCGGAATTAAATAGTGTAACTCCAGTGCAGTGTGCACAGGAGTTGTAAACCCCGAAATGTAAACGATAGAAAACATATATGTCATGTATTTTGCCCGTTATCGCCATTAACGAATAGTAACTTAACGAAAACGAATGCCATACGAACTAGTATTATAATAATACTAGCTTTTGCCCGCGGCTTCACTCGCGTACATAATCCTAGGATAAAAAGTATCCTATGTGTTATTCCAACCAACGGATCGGATCTCGATGAAACTTGGTACACACATTGGTAGTGTGTACCAAGTTTCATCGAGATCCGTTAAGTAGTTTTTGCGTGAATGAGTAACAAACATCCATACATCCATCCATACATACAAACTTTCGCATTTATAATATTAGTAGGATTCATAATTTTCCTCCTTTTGTTTCCTGTTATTTGGAGTAGGCCTTACACATTTATATCTTCCATTCTGTCCTGTCACCCCTCACGCTTTTACTAACCTCACTTTCTTTCATATCACACACACTATACATCTATATTTTTTGGCCTCCCTCTTCCTTTCAGTAACTCTTTCAGAAGCATGCGTTTTATTTCTCCCCTCTACATGACCTTATTAAGACAAACGATTCCTTTCAAACTTTTCAGTGACTGGCGCCACTCAAACTTCTTTTTGTGGTTTCATTTCACACATCAACCTCAATATTATCATCTCCGCTACATGCCATCTTTTTTCATCCGCCTTTTTCCCAGCCCAACATTCTGAAATAAACAGTATGCCAGGTCTTATCACTAACTTGTAGATTTTTCCTTCTGGTTGGTAAAGCGCTAGTTTTACGAACTGCGCGTAGTAATAACACTGAAAATGCATTGTGTATTTACAAATATAGGTGCGTATTTTATTTTTTTGTTTATGTTTTATTTTTATATTCGTATTTACTTGTTATTGGATTTTGTGGTGTACTTCTTACATAGGCTCATGAGCTGCATCTGTGTGTGCATTTTGTGTTATAACGAATAATTTTTTTATCTATCTGTATCTATCATATGGCTGGCATGGCAAGCATCATGAGGACATTATGCTACCCTCATTCGATGGTTTTCACATGACAGTGCCTATGGCACTGCTTTTTATAGGCTCAAGTAACTTTACAAGACCGCTTGGTTGAAGTTTGAAATAAATATTATGTTTATTCAATAGTTCAAAATGTTTTCCATAAATCTATATTCATGGAAAACATTATAAACTGTTGATTTTTTCGTGCGGTTAATACTTATGTCTAAAAAAATATTTAGCTATTTTGCGACTTTTCCCTACTCCTTCTAAACAGTCCGGATCTTTAGACATTATTCAAAGTGAACATAGCATATATGTAAATCAATCAATATTTCACAAAGAAAATGGTCTTAGAGGTCAGCAGGGCTCTATCTGGACGTGGCTAGCCGGATATTAATGCAGAATATCTGCATTAATTTCCGGCAAGCTGCGTCCGTACTGCCGTCTTAGGCAGGTACCATTGTTGTGTCCATCTAATTCCGGCCAGATGGTCAAGGGACTATAAGTCTTCAAGTCACCAGCAATATATATTTATTTTTATGCCATTCAGAAAAATCTTCATTCTCAATTCGGGAATAAAATTGTTTTCATAGGTATGTTCGTACAGAACCCTCAGCGCGCGAGTTTGACTCGCAATTGTCCGGTTTTTTTATTCATCTATTTCCTATAAATATGGTTTAAATGTATGGAGTATTATTATTTCATAGATTAGAAACAAGCTTTTAGTGAAAATAATTTTTTCATAGCAAGCTTCTATAGCTCGGTATACCTTTATAATTAATACTCGTCAAGACGAATTATACGAGCCCAAACTCGATGGGGTTGTATCGTTTAACTATCGAGTACCAATAGCCACCTGCCGGTTCCATCATCAGATCAGCTCTATGTCATAATAATTTTGCATTGTCGTCTGATTTACAAATGCATGAAAAATTTCAGGTCAATCGGTAACCGAGAAGAGGGTCAAATTTAATTTACAAGATTTGATGACAGAGAAACATCGGGACAGGTGAAACTAAATAAAAGCTTGCAATATTATATAGGACATCGTTTGATATATACATTTAAGTTTTTTCCTATTAACTCTTCAATCTTGATAATTAGAGATACAATAGAAAGACAATGGGTGCGCGAACTTATATTCAAAGTCAATGTCAAAATATTTCAAAGTCAAAATATTTTATTTCATACTAGCTTTTGCCCGCGCGGCTTTGCTCCCGCTGTTCCCTACTCTACCCTACTCTGCCCTACTCTACTCTACTCTGCCCTACTCTACTCTACTCTACCCTACTCTCCTCTACTCTACCCTACTCTACCCTACTATACCCTACTATACCCTACTCTACCCTACTCTACCCTACTCTACCCTACTCTACCCTACTCTACCCTACTCTACCCTACTCTACCCTACTCTACCCTACTCTACCCTACTCTACCCTACTCTACCCTACTCTACCCTACTCTACCCTACTCTACCCTACTCTACCCTACTCTACCCTACTCTACCCTACTCTACCCTACTCTACCCTACTCTACCCTACTCTACCCTACTCTACCCTACTCTACCCTACTCTACCCTACTCTACCCTACTCTACCCTACTCTACCCTACTCTACCCTACTCTACCCTACTCTAGCCTACTCTACCCTACTCTACCCTACTCTACCCTACTCTAGCCTACTCTACCCTACTCTACCCTACTCTACCCTACTCTACCCTACATTACCCTTCTCCTCACAATAACAATCACAACAAAAAAAAAATCAGCCAAATCGGTCAAGCCGTTTTCATGCCAAGTCGTGACAACGGAAAACGGGGCTCATTTTTATATATATAGATAGATAGGCCTACAAGGGCACTTATAAAACGTGAGAAGCTAGTGCACGGTTCGAAATTGGTCGTTTCTTTTGGAGAAGAACCGGCAAGAAACACCATGGTTACTCTTTTAATTCATGAATCCCCAAGCGACCACCGGTGGCCGCGCATCTATTGTCTTACTATTGTGTCTCTAATTGACGGTATCTGAAGGGTTAAAAAATGTGTTTATTACAATATTGATTGATATGATTAATATGATTATATTAATATGATTCCAGTTTCATTTCATTCTCTTAGAGGCCCGACAGAGCCGAAGCCTACTGGGGTCATGGGTTCGCCTCTGAAAAGAAAATCCGGGGCCCTGGAACGCAAGGCAGAGAAGGAACATAGGAGTGGGTTTTAGTTAGTCAAACTCTGACTCAACCCTCGCGCACCGCCGCCCTAGAGCGAGAGAAGTCAATGGATGATTTCCCACCTAAAAAAACTTCCATTTCATTCTACGAAGTTTCAGCGTTTAGACCAGTAGTTATTATCCTGTAGCCGGCGTGGTGGTCCAGAAAAGCTTAAATATGATAAAAATTCTAAAGAACAACGGTAAGGACATTATTGATGGAATTATCAAGTTCAATGTATGTGTGTGTGAATCTTCATTTAAATCTTGTTGACCAAGATTTATATTAGTAGCGACAATAAAAGTGACATAATATGATTGGCTTTGTTTATTAATAATAAATACCTAATGAATATAATCCGAATTAGATACTAGACATAAAAAGAACTAGTAAAAATATTTGTGCTTAGAATGTAGTGGCTAAAATGACACAAAATCACATTGTCACTACAATAAATACAATATCGAGAATTACATCATCAGAAAAAAGCATAGCATTAGATATTTCAACCAACTGCCATCCAGCCTTATGACATAGAGAAAACGGAAACATAACATTTGACATGACATCTTGTCGTTCATTCAAAAATGCATTTTTAAAGGACATTGGTCATCGTCCATACATAGCTCACCTAAGATCCAACAGGGAGGTTTATTTACTTTTTGGGTTTTAGATAACGTATATATTCGATTGAACCTAAATTAAAACAACGGACACTTTTGAGAATTCTGAAAAAATCAAAACACTTTCGGATTTTGTGGTTATAATTACGCCAATAAAAACATTTGGTATGTTATTATTACCAAATATGTCAAATGTTGTCATCTGTCAATTCATCAACTGTCAGTGTCGATATTGTTGCTCGTTGCAAACAGCGCTTTCAATCGAGTTTTTTGATTAGCCGTATTATGGTTCCGCGACATCATAGCGGACTATTTGTAACTAAAAATCATTATCGTATATTATGTATTGAGAATACTGACGCTTTTCTGTGTCAAACTCTTATTTTAAGAGTGGTATTACAAAGACTTGGCTGTATGAGCTAATACTTTAGCCTATTAAAAATCTCAAATTGAAGCAAAAAATAATAGAAATATCACCGAGGATTACGACGGAAGCTAAGGACGGAAGTGAAAACTTTTTAAAATGTTTTTGCAATTAAAAAGTGTCCGTTCTATTGTAATATTTGTAATGTATATTATTAAAAGAACTAGTAATTATAGTAAATGTTTCATGCGTGTTGATTCATAGGCCATTTTTTACAATGTCCTTTATAAGTAGGCACGTAGATATAAGACATTGTATACGTAAACTCATAAACTTTAAACAGGAATATCTTTAATATAGGAAATCTATTATAAAACAAATTGGAAATTTAATCAATAATAATTTTGTATAGTTTTCATCACTAGACAGTAAAAAAATATGCCAACAAAATTTTGTTCTAGAATCTGCCATGATTCTTTCCAACTATTCGTTACAATGATACTTTTGTGTCATTAAAGATTAAAAGTTTCTATCCGAAATATTATGTTTTTTTATGAAAATTCTCGTTAATTTGTATTTTATACTTTATGCTACAAGTTTTAAATTTATTTATTTTTTAAATTTGCATAAGTGTTCTTCTGGACTTTTGGCCCCGGTGCTTACAACAACAAGAAGAAAGGTTCGGCTCGGTCAAAAAAATTTGGGAACCACTCCTGCGGCTATCCACATAGCCGCAGGAGTGGTTCCCAAATTTTTGCAGTGGCGCAGTGCAGGGAGGAGTGGTGTGGACCACTCCTCCCTGCACTGCACCACTGCTTCTGACGCGCTCTCCACTAGCTTCTTATCTTCTTTGAAGCATACGCCTATATGAACCAGTGCCCATTTAGTGAATTTTTTTTTTTTTAATATACTACATCATCAACATTATCATGAGAAATGATGATAATCATCATTTCAGCCGGAAGACAACCTCAACATCGACCGGTCCTATGTGTCTCACATTCAATGGACTCCCGCGACTCTCACCAGGTCATCGGTTCACATTGTGGGCGCCCCTTCCAAAGCTGTGTCTTCTGGTAGGTACGCAGTTGCCATTTCAGAACCTTTTACATCTGTTGTGTGAGCAATGAACCGTGCCGACTGCTATTTAAGTTTAATGATTGCTCGGTCTATACCGGTAACTTTGGTTTTCGTACTTACAAAATCAATACATCACCAGACTATCATCGGAAAACCTAACTTGTCGCCCCACTACGGTCCGGACTAAGCGTTTCGCCTCGTCGTTTAAACCGTGCTCACCATTAATGGTTGCAGCTTATCACCAGGTGAGATCGACCTTTTCGTTCCGAACGTCGTAAGTGATCGTAATTTTTGCAAGTAGGGTTTTTTCTATCCTAATCAAAAAGTTTTTGTGACAAGTCAATCGTGCCAATTTTAATAGATCAGTAGATGAGTCTTATCGTATTAGTTACTAGCCTTTGCCCACGGCTTCGCTCGCGTACATAAAATATAGAACATAATATAAGTCATAATAAGTACTATGAAAAACTGCTTTATACTCAGGTATAAAGCATTTTTATTGGTAAAAAAAAAATTGCAATCGGACCAGCTACTCCCAGAGAATATTTTTTTAAAACTCAAAAAAATATATTACTTTATAATAATAATGTAGATTTACTATTTTTTTAATAAACACTTAATGAACATACAGGTACAAAGGGAACTTACATTTTCTACCAGACAAGCTTTGCAATAAAAGAGAAGAAAAACCAAGAGCATGTCGAGCCACGCTCAGTCTAGGGTTCCGTAGTGTCTCGTCCGTCACAATAAGTGCCCCCACTTAAGAGTTAATACAATGAACAACAACAGACAACGAGCACGAACAAATACCACCAATGCCAACGAGAGACCAAACGAACAAAAAAAAATCATTCCCTCTTTACGTGTAGGAGCCCTAATAAAACATTTTTTCCACATTTTATTACCACTTTGTCGGCGTGATTGATATACATATTGGTACCAAATTTCAGCTTTCTAGTGCTAACGGTCACTGAAATTATTTATTTATTTATTTAAACTTCATGTACAGTAGTGTACATCGGCGGACTTAATGCAACAAGGCATTCTCTCCCAGTCAACCTTTGGATTAAAAAGACAACACTGTGGTAGGTTTGCACAATAAACAAATAACAAATACTTTAAACGGAAAACATGGACAGACATGGCGAAACTATAAGGGTTTCTAGTTGACTACGAAACCCTAAAAAAATCCGACCTAAAAAAAAGATATACAAATGAACCGTGGACACAATGCAATTTACAATTATAAGATACTTTTCAATACACTTTCTCGAAAATTGTCTTTTATTGGGTTCAATATGCTATTTATATCACCCTCATTTTTTTTTTTATTTATCACGTCAAGAATTTCTTAAGTAAGAATGTCATCATCATTATATTTATGACAGACGCACTTCTGGTCATAGGCATCCCTTGCAACGACCGGTCCTATGCGTCTCGCATCCTTTAGAATCCCCTCACCAGGTCCACTTTGTGCGAAGTCCCCCAACGCTTCATCATCCCGGTCGCAGTCACGAGTCGTGAAATTTTCGACTCCATCGACCGTATCAAGACTTTTCATCATGAAAACATCAATTTTGCAGGAATAAAAATGACTTGTTAATCATAAAAGTACTGATGTAATTAGAAACGTTTAATTTAAATTTAATTCAAATAGACCAATTACAGGCACTTTTTTGCTTTCAAATTGTCAGTAAAGAAAATTAATGATAAATTGCACGTTCCAAAGCGTAGATATCAATGGAGAAGAACGTGCAAGAAACTCTAAGGACACTCTTTTAAATCATATTATGAGTTACCTACTTAAATCTTGGTTACAGTCTGTCTAAAAAGCCAAACAACTTGGGTAATTATTAAGGTAAAATTAAATCTGATGTAGTCAACACTGGTTGAATAATCAAGGTTGATTAAGAGATCTTGATCATTCTTTACTAATAGACGAAACTTATAAAAAAAAATATTGAATATTATAAGTATTTTTCAATGAGTTAAAATTATAAAACGTCTTTTAAAAAATAAAAATGTCAATGATTTTCGTTTAAAATATACACATTTCAATATCTTTAATGACATTCTTATTAGAAAAGTAGGTTACATTTGCAATGGTATAATAGTGTCATAAGTAAGTATAAAGTAATAAAAAAAAGACGTGTGGCACTCGGAGACTGCCGTGGTAAAGCTATTGCATAGCATTTTTTATCAACTTAAGCAATAAAATTGTGATTGAAGTTGACAAGTTGCCATGACAACCATTTAGTGGGGGGTGTTGGGTTTTTTTCGTTACGGAATTTCTGGATTCGGCCTCCACGCTCAAGGCCCGCGATAGAAGCTATGCAATAGCTTAATAAATCTGCAATCGTAAGAGAAATCGTTCTACGCCGCTTATTGATTCATCTTCACTAACCATATGTAGTATGATCAAGTTCTTTTGTAGAACTATAATCATGCCTGAGGCATTTAGTCCGCCTCTGTACTTTTGTGTGCATGAAGTATTAAATAAATAAATAAATAAATAAATAAATAAATAAATCTCTAGAAACAAGTGAATGATGATTACTAAAATTCGCGTTGCCGACAACAGATTTTTTATTTCCTTCAAAAATTCCAATTCGTTTGACTTATTCAAAGAGATTAATATGTTTAATGCTTTGTGTGAGCACAATGTAGATAAGTACCAAAAAAATAATAATCAAAGAATAGAAATTAAATGATGCCAAGCTACTAGCACTATTGTCATATTGCCAAAAAAATATATTAATTTTTTTATGTACACACAAAAACTTATCACTTATCAGCGAAACACTTAACACCAATACAGACAGAAAAGCTCAAAGGTGCTGCTTATTTCAAACAAAATTTCCTTCGCAAACCTTCGACAGGATCGTAGGATAAAAGATGTAGATACAGTGTGTATAAGTTTGGAAAATGAAAATAAATTATATTTTTTCTATTGACTACACTAATTGGCTATATCCTGAAAAGGACTCATGGTCCTGGAACGCAAAAAGTAACTGAAGGAACATAGGTGTGGTTTTAGTCACTAAAAGTCTGATACGCCCTCACGCTCCATCCTAGAGCGCGAGAAATCATAGCATAGCATACTGCATAGTCGGCCTTATAATGTTCCCACTGTTGGGACTCAGACCCCCCTCTCTTAGAGAGGGAATGGGCCGTAATCCACCAAGCGGGCTAGTGCGAGTTAGTGAATGTCACATGTCTTCGAATTTTTGGTTCTAGTACATGCCGGTTTCCTCACGATGTTTTCCTTCACCGTTTTGAGAAGCCATTAGATGATTTCCAAGCTCAGCAAAAAAAAACACTACTAATGCAGTAACTAGAGATGGCATTGATAAAAATATTAGTGCTAGAACTTATCACAATATATAGGTACAGAAGACACTCTCTTGTATGTACTTCACTTTTTATACCTACGCTCGGTGGACACACACTAATGAGCGTTTGAGCCGGAACTGTTCGACAAGCGAGCCGAGGCGCACCGAGATATCGTGTCCGTGAGAGGTGTCTATGTGTGCGTTGCTCGAACGCGCTTTGTATGTAGATTCACTTCTGTATATAGGTATATATTGTGCTATTAGGTACCAACATAGAATAATCACGGACCGTCGATTTCTCAAAGTAAATAGTAACTGACATTTATGTGTCACTTATGTGTCATTATTGACACGTTTGATTTGTAAGAAAACTTTTGACAATACCGTCTCGAGCAGTGGACGCTGGCATCTCAGAGTTAGTACCTATATTTGTAACCTTCACCAATGTCGAAGTAGCTAGGTATTAATAGCTGCAGATCATACCGTACAGGTGGAAGGACGAAGTTCGATTTAATAGAACTTCGTGTTCTTCTTGAAGAACATCGTAACCGATAGTTTGCGCTATTTGCAGGAAGGGATATTTTCTTTTATAATTTAAATAGTACATTCTGTTACAAGTGCAGAAAGTTTGTCATTGCGACGATTGTTAAATTGTCATCATAGATTTTCAAATGATTAAGTAAGTTAATTGTGTACAACATTTACTTTTAATAGCTCTTTATCGGTTGTCAGAGTTTGTGCCTGTAGGCTAATCGGAGGGTAGGCAACAGTAACGCCAAGTGCCATGTTTAATTTGTCCAAATCTACGAACACCAACTATAGTATTTATAGTAGGTATACAGGCACCGAGTTTGGGCGATGGCCGCCGCAGCGAGAGGAATGGGGTCGACTTAAGTATATTTTTTTTTTATTAATACTTATTTTTTTCATTTTGTTTTTTCTTCAAATGTCCATGTCTTTTCATTATTAAATGACTTTGATATTTATATAATAACTTTTTATATAGTAAAATGAACTAATCTCTGATCCCATATCTTACATTAGGTTCGATAGGAGAAAAAGTTTATTTTTATTTACCATACTAGTTTAATGATAAAATGAGTTTTTGAATAATATAGTATTCTATTCTGTAATAGTACCCTACGTCATATTATACAAGGTTATTTGTGTAACACTAGCAACCTCTCAGGATTATGTTAAGAATATCATAAACAACAACTTATGTTCTATGACTTTTAAAAATATATGATATTTTAGTTCATCAGATTTTCATACAAAAATAAATAAATAAATTGAACGTTCAAAATATTACGAAATCTATGCAAAGCAAGCGATAGTACAATTTCGGAGGGTAGCTGAACATAAACTTGACCTATTTACGGGCAGCTCTCACTAGTCGGTTGGTCGCGCTTGCGTCGCGTCATACGTGATCTTGTAGCGAAATTCGGAAGTGCGGAAGTATTTTTACATGATAGTGTATCAATATTGTAATGTCGATTACACGGAAATGGTGCGAATGCTTACTAGGTGTGATAACAATGTTTCGAAAGCCTGCTTACTGTTACTATGAGAACAATGCGCAGGTGTAAGTAGTTACGGCAAAATGCAGATTTGAAATATGTTAAATGGAACAACAAAATCTTGAATGGTTTGTTTTTGGTAAATGTGTTGTTTTGTAAAAAGTCATAGAACAAAAGTTGTTGTTTATGATGTCAGTAAATACTGTCCTGCAAGGTTATTAGTGTTTTGCAAAATAATCTTGTATTGTAACTTAAGCGTCCGCACTTTGCGAGTTTTGTAAATGGCAATTACAAACTGTAAAGAATTATAAAGTAAGGTATTAGATAAGTACCTACTTATATTCACTTTAAAAGTTAAAGTCATTAGCGTCTATTACAGTCAAGATAGTATTTGTGTCATTCCTTTCCAATAAACAATTTATTATTTGTACGAATCAGAACTTATAAAGCCTTCCATTATTTACAAAATTTAATATTTCATGGAATTATAAACTCAACGAAGGCAGCTCCATGGTTCTCTCTCACGGAATACTAAAATATAAATGATAGAAGATGCGCCAAACATCTATATTGAAAAATTCTTCGCTGTCCGATCATTGGAAAAGTTCGATATAAGACCCCGTCCTCGTTTAAAACAAGACTTTGCTTTTCTTGTACAATTCCACTTTTCGAATACTTAATGTAGACATACCCCTTTTCATCTTTTCCGAGAAGTTTTGGGCTCTTTTAAGATTCGTCCAGTGGAAATTATGCTCTGTTGGGAGTTCGGACGATATGCCACGGATCAGTACCGCGTGATGCCAGGTACATTGAACGACTATAATAGGAAGGGTAGGACGACTTCATTCAAAATACTTAAGGAAAATATTTTATTTAAAAATCGCCCACTCTATTGATGAGGTGTACTCAAGTGAATTTTATTGTTTTGAACCATTGATACACCCTTAATAAAGCTGTGAAACAAAACCAGTGTTTTACTTGACTCGAATTTAAAAGTAAATTATCCTTAACGACCAGCACCGGACGATAAGACAATAATATATGTAGGCGGACGCCATCCATTGTCGCATTTGGCGTAGCGTAACAAATTGCGAACAATATTTCAAGGCTTAGTTGTTAGTGAAACTTAATCGCCTCTCGCAGGACACTCTCAAATTAAGTTTAATCGCACCAAGTGAGGGGGTCAGTTAAAAAAGAGGCCCCCTAATCAGGTCCGCGCGAGCACGCGTTAGGTACGCACTTACATAATGAAAGGGGGAAGCGAGGGGGTTAGGGAGCCGCTGGGGGCCGTCATCTGCGTACACCCTGTCCGGCCGCCCGCGATCGATACCTATACGTGTGGACTTTATGTAAAAAGCCTCCTGCACACCCGGAGGACGCCGACCATAAGTGTCGAGGAACGAGTCGCCCCCAGGGAGAAGGCACGAAATATCTTCAATTTTCGAGAGAAAATTTTCCAATGCGGGGGCGAGTGCCCGCGGCGGAAGGGCTGCGTGGCTCGCTACGGACGCCTGTGTCCGAAAAATGCTCGAGCCTTAATTGAATTTACAGATTTGCCTTTCGGAACGCACGCCCGACGCCGACGTAGGTACCTCGCTGTTTATTGCGGCCGCTCGTTATGACTCTTTACGAGCAGCGCCGATGTGCCCGATAACTTTTTATTTATTTATAAACTTTTTTATTTATTTAAATATAAGCACGTCGAAACAATAACGAGATGTATCAAGGACTGCACTGATTTAGTGTATCATATTCGTAGTTGGGCGTCCTGAGAGTTTTCCGCTTACGATTAATAAGAAGTTAGTAAGGGCCTTCTGAGTCGTTTTGATCCTTATGGGACTCATTCCGTTCAGTTTGCGACTGACACGTATCACTTCTTTACTGCTAATGAAAACAAATTAATCCTTTAGTACTTTCTAACGGTGATATCTATAAATTATGCTTAAGTTAGAGAAGATAGAATTTATGAAAAATAACTATCTAAATTAGTTATTGGCTCAGTTCAGTTTCAAAAGCTTAGATTTCCTAATATATTCAGAGTTCCTGAAATACCTTGAAACAAACGAGTGGGCAGCCGAAATTTTCAAGTGATTTCTATACAATTACTCACCATTTTCTTTCAAGAATCAAAAAATAACCATTTAGTTCCAAAAACAAGTTATAAGTACTTTTAAAAATCAAAAGTGGGAGTGAAATAATATTTTGTTAAGTTTTACGAGCGCCCTTTGGAAAGGGTACAAGGGGCGAAAAAAGAATAGTGATATCCGCGCTGCCCCACTTATTAGTGGACCTCGGGTCGCTTTCATTTGGTGACGTCAGTACGCCACTCCATTCAACACTTTTTTGGTAAACAGACGGGAAAAATGTTCTAAGAGGAACTTAGGAGTATTATGCAAGTAAGTGGTCTTATATTTACTTATCTTGTGTACTGTGGAATATCTAATATAATAAAATATTAATATCTAATATATATATATAATATTAAAAAACCTCGTGTCACAGTGTTTTTATCGAACTCCTCCGAAATGGCTTAACCCTTCAGATACCGTCAATTAGAGACACAATAGTAAGACAATAGATGCGCGGCCACCGGTGGTCGCTTGGGGATTCATGAATTAACCGATTTTTATGATTTTTTTTTGTGTAGAATATATTTTGTAGTTCTGAGAATAGGTCGTAGGCTATTTTTACTCGACTGTCCCAAAAAAAGGAGTGTTATGTTTTCAGGTTTCATGTATGTTTGTATGTATGTATGTTAGTTTCTCTATTCCACCATAACTTCTAAATGACTTAACCGATTTACATGTATCCCTGCATCACCCTGAGTAATATAGGCTATTAAAAAAATATAGAATGCAATGTGGTGGGTACCATAAATAAATTAAAACCTACCAATATTTTTTTTTTACATTTCAGTCCCCCGATTGTGATGAAAAATTTTGTTTTGTAGATCGAGTAGTTTTCGATATATCGTGTTTATTCAGTGATTGACAGTGATAAATGAGTGACTACTTAAATTTTTTGGTCTACAGTTTAACCAACATCTTATTTTTGCTTTTTGTTAGTTCATTTCTTTGACACGGCAGTCTTGGTTTTTAACCGACTTCGAAAAGGAGGAGGTTCTATGTTCGGCTGAATGTATGTTTTTTTTTTTTTTTTTTTTGTATGTATGTTCACCGATATTTCGGTCAATTGTGGACCGATTTCGAAATTTTTTTTTTGTTTGAAAGGTTATGCTTCCAAGTTGGTCCCATAGAAATATTGTTATGATCTGATCATGAACTTCGAAGATATGGAACAAAACTCCTCATAGAATCATAGCAGAATTGTCGTAACAAGTAAAATTGCTTTGTTTATCCGTGTAGTCGATGACTGACTGAAAGAAAAGGGGGAGGGGAAAGGGGGAGGGGGTAAATTCATGTAATATTTACCGTATTTGGGATTATAAGAATCGTTATGAGATGCACTCTGGCTATAAGGTAATTTATGTTTAACTGAAGGGTAGGTACTTTTTAGTGGTGCTACCATAACTAAAAAGTGATAAATAAAAAACTTTTTACAAAAAAAAATTAAACCGACTTCAAAAAGCACAAAATAACTTTAATTTCAGAAGTCGGTGTTAAATAACGAAGAGACAATATCAGGTATCTCTTATAGAAACACCGACTTCCAAAATTAAAGTTATTTTGTGCTTTTTGAAGTCGGTTTAATTTTTTTTTGTAAAAAGTTTTTTAATTATTTTTACTTTCCTACCCATCCTTTTCCTACCCCCATTTTATTTTTGACTAGCTTTTAGCCGCGTCTTCGCCCGCGTTTATTAAAGTTGAATGTTTAAAATTAGCCTATGTCCGTCTCCAGGGTCCCAACTATCTCTGTACCAATAAACAAAAAAAAAGGTTTTGCCATTTATTCGTGAAGACGTAACAAACAAACAAACTCACTTTCACTTTCACTTTATAATATTAATACTCTTTTTTAAATATTCAATTAGTCCAATGTTTTTACAAAAATCAGTCACACGTGGTACCAGTTCCACCTTTTCATTTGACGTGTTTTCTCGTCTGTAAGTGAGTGAGATCACTGTTGAAATAGAGAGACCGCAAAACGTGACCAAGCCAATAAAACTGTCATTAATACACTGACATACCCACAATGAACTTCCAGTAAAAAACGCCTAAAAGGGACTTGGGTTACACTCAGTAAATGGCTCCGTAATCCGTAGTTCATATTAACGTATGCACAGTAATGATTCTTCATCAGACGGCTTATAGATACCCAAAGGACAAGGAAGCTATGCTCGCAGTTTCGTTGTGTGATCGAATCAGGAATGAAGATATCCGCAGGAAAACCCAAGTTATAGACAGCCCAAAGAAACAACGTACTTATGTGGCAGTGCATAGGGCAGGCTAGCAGTACAAATGGTGGATGGAGTCGTAAGGTTCTGGTGTACCTACCACGTACTGGAAGATACCACAAGATGGACCGATGACCTGGTGAGGGACGCGATAATCCGATGGATGGATGGGTGAAGACGCTAGGGGGAGGACTGTATATTTCGCCTGAAATGATGATTATTTTTATTCTTTCCACTATGGGATCTACACACATATTATTTGCATTGAATTTTATTATTTACTCCTTCAGTTTAATATAGAGAGAGTTTATTAGCGTTATCCTTATTTCTTGTGATAACATTACTTTTTTGTTTACCTCATTAATATTAAAAGTTAAATCTCTGAGAACTGGTTCTGTACGGAAAGTTAACATTGAAGTCGTAAATATAATGTTGTATGGTGTGTTGGTTTTATAAATTTTATTTTAATTCATGAATCCCCAAGCGACCACCGGTGGCCGCGCATCTATTGTCTTACTATTGTGTCTGTAATTGACGGTATCTAAAGGGTTAAACGACTACTGGATTTAAATAGTTTTGGTCCACAGCTGTTAAAATCAATAGTAAACAAGCTTTTAAGGAAAATAATTTTTTCATAGCACGCTTTTATAGCTCGGTATACTTATATAATTAATAGACGTCAAGACAAATTATACGAGCCCAAACTCGATGGTGTTGTGTTGTTCAACTACCAAGTTCTTATAGCCACCTTCTGGTTCCATCATCAGATCAGCTCTTTGTCATAATAATTTGGAATCGTCATCTGATTTACATATGCTTGCAAAATTTCAGCTCAATCGGTAACCGGGAAGTGGGTCAAATTCAATTTACAAGATTTGATTACAGACAAGCATTGGGACAGGTGAAACTAAATAAAAGCTTGTAATAAAAGTGGCAAGGCAGGTCGCAAAACTCAAATTTCTTAAGGTTTTTTCTCGACACTGTTAATCAGTGTTATGTTGTAATATGTTTGTATTTATTTATGAAAATATAATCATTATAATCATCATAAATAATACAGCCCTCTTATTTCGTCTGACCTATTTAAATGTCTATTTCATGAAAAAATCTTTCACAAGCTACTCTGGAGCATCTTGCTTAAAAATAAAAACTATCTGTGTTACATTACCTACTTTTAACTTTTAAAGCCTAGTCCTAATCAGGAGTTCCCAAATCGGCATCCAGTCTAACCAGATTAATTATCAGTTTTTTTAGTGGAGCGCCTGCTTATCAGACCACCATCCAGTAACTGGGCAACACGTTGCTCATTAGATAGACTGATGACCAGACTTTCTGGTAATTTGTGAAGACAATCTACGAATGACAATCGGGACCAACGGTTTCACATGCTTTTGGAGGCACATCATTATCATCATTTTAGCCAAAGGTCCACTATTGGACGCCAAAACGGTTCCGTGCGTCTCACATCCATCACATTTCCACGACTCTCACCATGTCATCGGTCCACCTTGTGGGAGGCCTTCCAACGCTGCGTCGTCCAGTATACGGTCGCTACTCTAGAACATCTGTTCTGCAACCAATGTGTCCTACCTACTGCCACTTAAGTTTAGCGAATCTTTGAGCTATGTCGGTAACATTGGGTCTCCTGTAGATATGTTCATTCCTGATGCGATCGCGCACGCAAGGAAACTCCGAGCATAACCCTTTCCATTGTCATTTGGGTGACTATAAGCGATGCACCAATTGCAAATAACCATGTTTCAGCGCCATAAGTCATCACGGACACCTCTCTGCCTATCATCATCAACTTTCCGCTCTGGTTATAGACTTTCATCTTGAGACACTGTGATATATTGAACGAGAAGATACCGTGCAGTTTCCCGAACGCTGTTCAGCCGACAATAGACCTCTTTCTCAAAGTTATACCTACCGAACTGGATTGAGTCGGAGGCACGGGGTGTCAGTAATGTTCGAGATAAACTTAGATTTATGTTTGAGTTTAAGGTATGTGTTGAAATATCCATATGTCTTCCTAGTATATTAAGAAAGTTTGACGAATGCTTTAGGTAATCTTACACATTGCATATTCTTTATATCTTTTTACATAATTTCTTGTCATCACATATACCACTGACCAATTCTATATCTAAAAAACTATTAAATATATTATTATAAATTAATAGGTATATACAAACTTAAAATAATAATATAGACAAACGAGTAAAAAAGGCTGAAAAACGGGGAAAACTCATAGGAATATTTATTATTCCATCTCAAGGGACAATAATTTTGAAGTGATAGGTATAGGCAACTTTTGGTTAGATGTAATTATTTACAGTTATTGTTAAATTTAGCACAATGCACCTTGTTATTGCATCATTATCGGGGCCTTTTAGGGGCAATAACTGTCAGGGCCATGAGATTTTTTTAAAGAGTCTCCGCAGTTTTGGGACGGAAAAGGCAACTGTAGGAATCATAGAATCAGATATGTAAGATTTGCAGCTAAGAAAACAAAGTCAAAGTCAAAAGTTTTTATTTCACATAGGCCTACAGAAGCTAGTGCACGGTTCTAAATTGGTCGTTTCCTATGGAGAGGAACCGGCAAGAAACTCCATGGTTACAGTTTAAAAAAAAAGGGGTTGTTCTTACAATATTTCCATGTTAGTATTATCAGCAAGAACTGATAAGGAAAAGTAAGTTAGACTGAAAGCCTTACTTTTAAAGTCCAGAATAATACAAAAATTCCATGAATAAATAATAAACTACAGTACGAGTATCACTACAGTTTTTCTTGCGTAAAAAACGCATTCATTCATTAAACCCCAAGTGAAAGCTTTTTGCTCTCTCTTCTTTCTATTGTGTCTCTAATTACAGTATTCGAAAGGTATTTATGAAAATTCAACAGAAATTAAATCCTTTCAACAAATCATATTGTAATAAAACAATATACTTGCCCACATTTTCCTGCTTTATTACTCCCAATCTTTCTAAACAATACGACAAAATTTTGTCCTTTCGACATTACGCTGAAACTTGACCTTAACTTTATTTTATTTTCTTTTATAAATTTAGGGACTTTTTTTCACAGTAAAACCATGCCAGCCCCATCTGAATCTAATACAAGTAAAGCTACCTTGAATCTTATCTACTATTAGGGCTCTAAAACCTTACTCACTAATATACAAACAGCAACAGCTGCGTTAGAAAGAGGTTCGGACAGTATACTCTGAATAAAACCAATATCAATCAAATTAGTTTTGAAAGTATTCATCTCAAGTATGCACCTCTCTAGCAGCTCGTATCCTGACGCATGCTACCAACAAGACTTGTCCTTGACCGTCGACAAAATGCAACCCACATACTCGTAGTAGGAAATGCATGAATGTGGTGAAAGCGAAAGTTCTCCGTGAGTATGGCCTTCAACAGTTCCTCCCCCCATTTTTGGGGAGGTTGGGAAGAGGGAATGGTGCAAGTTCATTGAATGAATTGCAGTAGGACGAAGCGGGTGCATTCATGAGATGAGGCGTCCACACGTGGAGGCAGTTTTTAATGTGTATACGTATGGAAGTACCTGGACACCCTGCTGCCACCTTGCTGACTAGACAGTTTAAAGTAATGGCATAAAGAGATGACATTGTATGTTTCTTTATTTGATTGTTACTTGTTACATTTATTTATTTTTAGGATGTGCGTCATGTTGGACGCAAATAAACTCTTTTTCTTTCTTTTCTTTTCTTTCTTTTCTTTAGCTATCCATGGAAATATTGACGTCATTACCAACATTATTTCAATGTAAATATTGACTCCATCTCTAAGTGTCAGACTTTTCTTCTAAGTGGAAGACACAGCTAAAGGTTAGTTTTTTGGCAGTGCTTAATCTACCTTTTAAAGTTCTCACAGTTGAGATTCAGGCGGATAACAACACGCGGGCTCGGTGCAGGTTCGTGAATGTCACATGCGTTCAAATTTTTAGTTCTAAGATAAGCTGATTTCCTCAAGATGCTTTTTATCAAGTTTTGTGAGTAGTGGTGATGAAATTCGTGCATTACACGCTGCATTTGAACCCACGACTAAGTAAAACTCGTAAGTGGGGGGCGTTACCACCAGGCCTTCACGGCTTTGGTGTTTTAATAACTAAGTGTCAAGATCCTACTGAATTGATAAAATAGAAAACAAACTGTACTTAGTAGATTTGGAGTTCCTATAATCGTTTTCAGTCATGGCACTTTGTTTTAATGCTTTTAGCCGTTTTATTTAATTCCATATCTTTTTAATCACACACACAATATTAACATAAAATTAAGTGATAATGTACAAAATTTTTTAAAGCAACTTATTTTAAAATTACTACACATTTCTACAATACAAAAAATTATAACTTTTATTACAAGCTAAAAAAAGCAATTTGACAAGTCAAATACCCTTTTCTTGATCTTTTCCAAGTGAAATATTCAATAAATATATTTATTTATCAAACAATACAACGGGACGGTATGGCCGTACATATTAATATTTATAAAAAATCAGCGGGGAACGACCCTATACCCGAGGGATGTATCCGGTCCGTCATTGTACCCTTTAGAGCGTTCTACATGTTTCTAAAATTGTCTACTTTTCCAACTGATTTTGGTTTCCTTTTATTTTCGATTGGTGTGAGGTGAGCGGTTTTCACAAGAGAAAATAGAGTGGTGTTTATCGATTTTCTTTTTGTTGTTGCATAATCGATTTTTGTTTCTTTTTTTCGATTCTTGTTGTTTATAATTAAAGTGAGAGAGTGAATATCCTTTTATCTTCAAACAGTATCTATACTTGTACGTAAAATGAGTCGAAACTTGTAAATTTTCAGTATTGAATCCATACAAAATCACTCTAATACTCGTATTACGAGAACAAAAGCGAAAGTTAGTGAGTAGAGAGAGAGGTGTGTACGTATGTGTCTTGTTAGTCTTCACGTTCAGACGATTTTGGATGAAATTTAGCACAAGGATAGATCCATGTCCTGGAATAGTACCTATATAGAACCCTTTTTATCCTGAGTGTATGTTCGTTTAGGATCATTTTCTAATTTCACGTAGACAAAACCGCTGGCAGTAACAGATGTAAATAAAAATAAATACATACTAACAATTCTTGTTCAACGCGATGAAGAATCTTGTCGAAAGAATTTTTTCATATACCTAAAATGGTTTACACGGGTCGTTTTCCACTACGAAACATTCTTAAAAACATAGAGTATCATCGTAACCCCCCGTCTATCAAAGTACACGAACCAAAAATCAAAGCGAACATTTTACAAGTGAAAACGAAACCACCCAAATGACAACCCGTCCGTTTTAATCACCTGCGCTCGGAAAAAAAAGAAAAAAGCTTTCAAAAATCGAACGCGATTGGAGAAAACCGGGTCAAAACCGAAGAACCCGGATCTCAGACCACACGAAATATACGAAATACACGGAATATATTCAGTTCTGTGTCGCTGGGATGCTATTGAGACTGCCAGTACCTACCGATAGGACGCTAGCTATAGGCCGCGCACATGTAAAATAGCTACGACTGGCTGAGAAGATACTCTACTTTGATGTATAATTAGTTTTATTGATTTTTTGTATGTTGTAGTTTTGATCAAGTAAGAGGTTTGTTTTGTAAAATGGACATGATTTTGGCGTTTGCTTTATTAAGTAGCCAAAGTTTGTCCGGAAAATAAAATTCTATTACAATTGTCAAAAATTTAAAATAATGAGATTGACCTCATATCATTTCAGTAGTGCTTGATAATCCTTACAATTTTTTTCTTTTTATAATCTTAACCACGGATAGAATATCACTTTAGTGTGCGCTAGTGTTTTGGCTTACGTAGTATGAGAAGAACAACAAAGAAGTAAAAAGCATTTATTAGTAATAACAACACCTTAACGGCTGACGCCAATATGATGGCATTTTATACGAGTACCTAAGTACTTAGGGAATACGAAATATTTGTTGTTTTTCAAAGTATATTTTCCCGCAATGCATTTGCATTCACTGAAACCACTATTCAAAGCAGTTGGACCACTCTTCTTTAGAGACCTCTTCAATAGCTTTATGGAACGCTTTCACCGCAGATTCAGCTCATAAAACGTGAGCTCCTAAGTTTATCTTTAACTAGCAGCTCCAAGCGGCTTCGCCCGCGCGATAGCAGAAAATTATCCCAAGGGAACATACTTCCGGGATAAAAAGTATCCTATGTCCTATTCCAGGAAATGGTCTATCCGTGTGCCAAGTGTCAACAAAATCGGTTTTGCCATTTAGGCGTGAAGACGTAACAAACAAACAAACTCACTTTCTCTTTTATAATATTAGTCTTTAATTTTTGTATACAAATAAAACTAGCAGCGTGCGAGGTCCGGGCTGTAAGACGGATGCATCATCAGTTTTACATTCAAAATGGCTTGTGTGTGTTACCTTAGCAGAATGTGACGATGGGTTACTGTGGAGGAGGAGCACATTGCTTCTACACTAACTAATCTACAGTCACCGTCCTTTGATCTTCAAGCAATACTGTAGTACAACTTTTCTTAACTTTCGTCAGCAATTCTTTAAAAGGAAAGACCCTCTCTGCCGACTGGCTTTTTCTTTCGGGTTCAAAGCAGTACACCCTGGTTTCATTGCTAGTCACGATGTTATAAAAAGCACCTTTAAACTGTTTTAAGCATTTTACGGCACCACTTCGCGCTCCCGACCCTTTCGATGAACTTGTAAAATGATGGTTCATTCAGGTACTTGGTTCATTCATCGGAATGAACCAAGTGTAAATCAAGCTTAAGAAAGCCGAATTTGCTGGCAAGTATTTTTTGTCAGTTTCAACAAGTTGTTTTACGATGTCAATATTCGAGTCTGAAACCGCAGGCGCCAGTCGACCTTCACGAATCTCGTCATACAGATGATCAACTCCACGTCTGAATTCTTCAAACCATGAATATACACAAAGTTGCGACATGGTGCCAATTGAGGTCTCGGGCAACTCTATTTTTGAAACGTTGAAACGAAAATCGTAAAGAAACGAGTTAAATTCATTTTGATAACGACACACTCTTCTAAAAAGCGCATAACGAAAAAAACAAATGACGGTTTCGCAAATTAAAAAGTAACATGGTCGCAAAGAGTTTCTTTTACGAAATCCGTAAAATAGTTGTTATTCTATTATTTTTTTGGTAAATGACCAGATCAGAGACTTTCAGTATGCCCTACGTATTTTCATAATAAATTAACCGCAACATTTACTATATTAATTAACACAAAATAAAATTAAATAGAATACAACATAAAAATGTGTTGGGTAATTAAACACATAAAATAATATTAATTACACCACATAGTTTTAATGCACTTTTTGAGTTAACCTGGCTACAATTAAATAGGTATATAATTTTCCGTAGAAATAATGTTCAGCAGTCATATGGGCCTCACAAGAGGGCAAACTTGTTTAAGTTTGTCCTAGATATAACAAACTGTAGTAACGTAGTCGACTAGTTGATATTGACTACATAAAAATAATTCTAAATCGACCAACCAACAAATACTAAGGTACGAAGAAAGGTACCTACTTGTGATTTGCATACCATTTTAAATATGATGACAAATGAAAACAAATGATGCCAGTTGGTCATTATCTATCTGCCATGAATTACAGGATAGAACTACGGATCAGCAGATAATCTATACAATTCCTAGGAATTGTTTTCTTTTCCGAGGTAAAATATGTAATGGACAATAATATTCATAATATTCCATACATTACTTTGGTACATGTTTTAGGCATTCTATATAATTGCCTAGGTTTTGTATAGAATACTGGATTATACATTGCCGATAACAGACACACATCAGCCTAATCAGTCCGATATAAGTATTACTCTAACACGAAAACCCAAAATTCTTTAAAAAAATTATGGCTATTCGGTATTTAACAGTACGTGAACTCTCCAGAAGCTATGTATCTTCCCACCAAAATACTTTTACACCGTAACCCAATACATACCATAAAACATGATGATATTTTAAAATCACTTTCAATTTTCAAAACTTAAAGTAGAGCATACCTCCCAGCGTTCGATTAGAAGCTTGGTACTGGGGGCTACTTCTCTGTTATATCTGCTCGTCCAAGATACATGCCTCGCATAGGCGCACTCGTGTTACCGTCCGCGCTCTGGCCAGCGGGGGGCGAGGGGCGAGGGGGAGTGAACCCCTCCCGCCCCCCGCACGACACCCGATTCGCTCGCCGCCCCCCCCAAAGGCCCCTTCGGCCACCCTGCGTCATCTAGTACGGCGACTAGCCCGCTAGGGTTAATTCGAACTATTCAAGACTATTTGAATATTTAAAAAAAAATTGGTTTTAAACTTTTTCAAGATTCGGTCTTTTTAGTGAGTTGGATTTGTTTTTGTTGCGGAATAGCAGATAAACTTGAAGAAATTTTACTTCGCGAGTTTCCGAGTTTTTGCTTATTTAAGGATTTTCGATTCTGTTACGGGAAGAATGAAAATACGCTGAAATGACTGTAACCACATAACTATGCTGATTTTAGATCCTAAACCAACTCTCAAGTAGTGTTCAAATAGTTTTACTCCCAAGTGGTGTTAAAATCGTTTTAAGTCATAGAATACGAGTAAACTTTTCAGCTTTGTATTGCTGATAGCCTTGAAACTTTCAACATCAACTCTAACCGAAATTCCGATTCCTATTCATGCCTTACTTGTAACTTACTTTCTTCCAACTAACTTTAACTTTCTAGCAATAACAAAACATAAACAAAACACTGTCAAGTTTTGTCTCTTTCAACTTTGAGACTATTTGATGGATCATTGCTAAAGAACTGGAGGGTAGTAAAAAAAAAACTGTTTCAAAAATCGATCAAGAAAACTAATGTTTAAAATAAGTAGAGAGTGTCAGCCCTGGGTGTCCGGCTCGCAGCCCTGATTCTGTAGAACAGAGAGCGGCGTGCGTGCCCGGTTCGTTGTAAACAGGCTACCCTCGTAGGTACCTACGTATGTAGGGCGGATGGACGGCCCGGACCCCCCAGAGAAAGGGGTGCCCCCGCGTCTTCCTTGTTCCTCCTTGTGCAAATTCCCTTGACGATGGAAATGTGCTCAGCCACATTTTATACAATTTCTAGTCCACGCGTCGAACGCTGTCCACACATGTTTGTGTTTTCTCATTAGTGCCAGCCCACAGATGTGGTGAGTGTTTACCCAGCTACCCAGCTATAGTTTGGTGAAAATTTCACCTAGATACCTAGTTTCTATTTCGCTTACTGTTGTCAGCTTTTGATTGCCCTTCGTCTTCAAAGACTTGAATCAGAAAATGTAAAAGTGTATATAAAACTTCTTCATCATATAGCCATTTGGCATCGTTATTGATAACATATTTTAAAGCAACCATTGATTTAAGCCAATTTTGATTTCTAAGGGCTTCCAATATACTATTTCAATTACATTAATTTGTCTCTTGCCTACCAAGAAAATTATCAAAGAGAGTCAGAAAAAATAATATTTAAGATTTTTAGAGTTAAAATATAATGTAATAATTATAGTAAATACTTTACGTTCAGCATCATTAAAACGAAAACTGAATATTGTGAATTTTTAAAATTTTCGCTGGTGTCTTTTATCAGCGGACAAAAAAAAATGAAAGAAAAGTCGAAGTATGATTTTAGCAGAGTATGTAATAATTTGTTATATTTGGTCATAACCAAATATAACAAATTATTACTTAAATAATCTTCGACTACGCATCAGTCGGTTTCTGGCAGCAACAATATTGATTCTCGAAACAAGACACCAGGATAGCCCAAAGCATAAGGGGTCAGCAATCAGTGAATCGATCGTTTCTGAGTTCACATTCTACCCCATTTGAACTGCAGCGGTGAACTTGCATAATCATAGGGTTAGGGGAGTTGGTGAGATGACCGGTCATTTACATTTTACATCTGATGCGTGGTTTGTTTGGACCGAAATTGTCTTATTTTAACTTCTGCAACACCCGAATAGCTATTAAAATAACAGCTGTAATAGTTTAGTTTATTACTGCAGAATTAAAGTTTAAAAGTTACGTAATTTTTTTTATTTTAATTTAAAAATTACTTTTTTTTTCAGCATTACAAACACTTTCATTTATAAAACTTACTTTCGCAATCAAACTTTTAACAATCCTATGAAATGAAATCTTATTCCTACAAAACTTGAAGAAAATCTAAAAATCCGCTAGCCACCCGCAAGTAGTGACAGGCCGCACACCGTCATAAAAAATATAGACAAATACGGTTGCGCCATTCACACATAATCGACTAATTCCGTCTCAAGACGAAGGTCGGTATGAATGGGCGAAGTTATTAAGTCTGTTGTTCGGAACAAATCGCTGCGGCCGTTGACTTTCGGTTTCATTCATTTTCGCGTGAACTCGACCGCGACTCAACTAAGTATTTGTGTACTTCCTTGGATAATTTTCGTACTTCTATTTTGTAAATTGTGTCAGTACACTGAATTGAGAAGTTGGAATACAGAAACTAATTTATCGTCAAATTGACCTACAGTGGCCTTGTATTATATTATAAGTTTTGTATTCGTTTCATGTTTACGGTTGTTTACAAACTTACTTAGCGGTTCTGATGAAGAATCACTCACACAGTGATTCTTCATCATCTTGTTGATGAAAAACGAGTTTATTATATTTCCAAAATAAGTCCATATAATCTGGTACTTGCACGACAGTAATACTCGAGGTACTTAAATAGTCGTAGTCATAGTAATTTAGTAAGGGATTCTTACAAGTCATATTTTATACAGAATTTTCAAACTGCATGTTAGCATGTTAATAAATAAAATAAAATACAAAAAAAAAAATATTAGTCAAATCACAAAATTAAAAGTAACAACAATTTTCAGTCCAAATTCATATTTACGTCAAAGTTAAAAATGTTAAAATACATTAAGTCATTTTGTCAAAAGAATAGAAAGCTTACTCGATAAGCCACTATTTCAAACGAGCTTTGAAGCTGCCTATCTATAATCGGGGCACCAGAAATAGCTGCAGCAACTAAAAATAAACTAAAACGAAGCTAACAAAACAAAAACTAAAAAGCCAAACTGTCATAAAATTATTTAAGATTTGGTATATTGATTACTTAAAATAGAGTCTAAGCACCAACTTACCTGCCTAAATATTTCTTAGTGAAGCCTACACCCCACTTATGCGTCATGCTGAATTTGATATAGACTCTGTTATCTTTAAACTACATTATGAGAAGCAGAACAAAGGTTTAATATGGCACTAAATGCATTTCAAAGCAATTTGTGATCCAACTGAGTTACAGAAAATTAAGTCTTGTGGGAAAAGAAAAACATTCTTGAGCTAGATTCTAAGCTGCTCCAATGAGCCCTCTTATTGGTTTCATAATAAGCAAGGGTGGAAGAGTAGCTTATTGAAAAAGCTTTATCTCAAACCAGTATTTGTTTATGAGTGTAAGGGAAAAGCAACTCTAATTTTTACACTTTAAAGTCCTTTTTACTCTAATTGTTTTGCTTCCGTTGCATTTTCTTTGCACGTTTTTTTTTTATGGGGTAATTGTTAATAAAATTACTAAAACTTCCCCATAAAAAAGGTTGTAAATTAAAAAAGTCCTTATAAATTACAATAGTCCAGAATGTCTATGCACACTACATCTAAGGCTATTATTAAACCTTTTTAGGGTTCCTTAGCCAAATGGCAAAAAAACGGAACACTTATAAATTCGTCATGTCAGTCTGTCTCTTTGTTTGTCTGTCTGTCTGTCCGTCCGTATGTCACAGCCACTTTTTTCCAAAACTATAAGAACTATACTGTTGAAACTTGGTAAGTAGATGTATTCTGTGGACCGCATTAAGATTTTCACACAAAAATAGAAAAAATACAATACATTTCTGAGGTTCCCATACTTAGAACTAAAACTCAAAATTTTAAGTTTTTGTCAAACCCATACGTGTGGGGTATTTTTCTAATATATGTTTTTTTTTTTCTAAACTGAATAGTTTGCGCGAGAGACTCATCCAAAGTGGTAAAATTTGTCCCCCACCTGTAACTTCTAAAATAAGAGGATGATAAAACTAAAAAAAAATATGATGTACATTACCATACAAACCTCCACCGAAAATTGATTTGATCGAGATCTAGTTAGCAGATTTTTTAAACACGTCATAAATCTAAAAAAATACACTGTTATTAACCCTTCAGATACCGTCAATTAGAGACACAATAGTAAGACAATAGATGCGCGGCCACCGGTGGTCGCTTGGGGATTCATGAATTAAAACATCGTTCAAAGTTTTAACGAACTACAAGAACTTTTGTATTATGTTACTTGCTGCTACGGAACCCTTCATGGGCAAGTCCGACTCGCACTTGGCCGCTTTTTTAGGGTGGGCATCATAAAATAACTTTTTCCTGCTTTAGTAGAGCGAGAAGTGTCAGACTTTTACTGACACGCTTGTATTACTTCAGTTAGCCTTTGCGAGCCAGGCGTATAATGACACCTTCGAAAACTGTGCGGCGTAGGAGGGCATTTTGCTATCGTCTTGAAAGCTTGTCATGATTTTGGCCCTGCAACAAGACCTAGCGTTTTCTCTTACATAAAATGTAGTCCATGCCAAGTATGTAATGGATTATGACATTTATGACAGATAGAGTACAAATATGAATACGTTTTAATAAATATTGGGATATCTAATAATATTATACTGGTTTTAGAAATAAAATTATTTCGGATTATCCCCTGGTTTCGGTTATGGATATTAGAATTTTAAAATTATAAAAATAAAATATAAATAACAAGATTTAACTTTTATTTCTAGTTTAGACTATCATTTCTTTGAAAACAAATAAAAACCTGTCCTAACCTGTCATCTAAATGCCGCGTCTCTCATACTATCCAAAACTTTTGTATCGGATTTGGCAACAAAAAAATTCCGACATTCCAGTACGTCGATTCTGTAAAATTCAGACAACAACTCGCATTTCACTTCGATACTCACTCTCACTTCACATAAGGTTCAAAACGACCTTGATTTTGCATTCTGTAAGCATCACCTAGGCACTTGCGAAGTGAAGTGAGCTCCGAAGCGACCAATACTGTACTAGTGATTACCACACTCAACTAAATGTAAGTTGAGATTTATCGGTTTTTTATTTTAAAAGTTTTTGACACAGAATTTTAGCTATTATGGATGTTTAAACTAAAATATCTTATTTAAAGGAATTTGAGGCAGCTAATAAGTAAAAAAAAACAGAAAACTCTAAGTTCGTGCCGTGAATATAATCTATGCTTACCTTACTAAAAAAAATGACTGACAGATAATATCATTAGTAATCTGTGGACAATATTTATGCGTTGAAGTTGTATAATGCGTAGTGCGTTGTATTGTTTTGTTTAGTTTACGTTTTGTTTGTTTTTTGATCGTTCAGTGCCAAAAATAATTGTGAAATAATCATGAAGTAGTTTTATATTTCTGGTTGTAAAGTTCAAAAATAATATTAATAAAAGAAGTATTTATTTTGTTTTCTAAAACAACAACAACGTTTCAGTCCAAATGAAACACGTTCCTCTCACCGATCGTCGGCTCAGGTTGAAACTCTGGTAGTGTTTATGCCTAAACAGTATAAGTGGCACTATCAAAACATACAAACAGTGGACTAAGGTTAGCAGTGCTTTTTTATATGTTAGAACCACTTATCATTCCTTAAAGCAAACCACTTAAAATGTGCGACAAATCTTGGTTTAAAGTGTGTTTAAAAACTTTATTTAAACACTATTTAACTATGATTTCTTCTATTTTCACTCGTAAAATAGATGCTTTTAATTTGACACTTTGAATCGGGTTCGAGTACGAAGTGAGCGTCGAAGTGACGCCGGAATTACCTTATAGAATGCCACTTCTTACGTCATCTCATACTTTATCTGTCAAAATTCCGCGGTCAATTTAGTTCAACTCGCAAACACGCTCGCAAGAGCAGCGCTAGTGTAGATTCGAATTATCAACCGAGTTTCAGAATGCCAATCAAGAAACTCACGGCGGATTCAGATGCGAAGTTTAGAATGAAGTCTTACAGAATCGCACTGCAGGATCATGTCAATAAACAAGATGCATGATTTGAAAACCATAATAAAAACAAAAGTGCGAAGCACATAAAATCGAAGAACTTTATAAGAAGTACATTTAAGCTTACGGAGTTAAAAATACGAGAAGACGTGCGAAAATACATAGTTTTGCACTATTAACAAAATATAATGTCATTGTGTTTTATCTATATTTACTGTAGGTCTGTAATGGGCCTTGGGACTTATGTACAGTCCGGGGTCAAAAGTGCAGTTGCACTCTATCATCGTCATCATCATATCAACCGAAAGACGTCTTCTGCTGGCCATAGGCTTCCCGAGACTCTAATTCTACTATTGCTGTGTCTAAAATGTATTTGTAGAAAAGGCTTCGCTGAACCATTGTTCATGCGCGATTTAGGTAATTTGCAGCATAAAATTTAAAGTATTGAATAAACTAAAGCCCGGCTAAAAACCTAAGAATTACCGTTTAACAGTTTTACACGTTTGTTGAATAAAAATTGTATATGTTGTGATATAATATAAATAGTTTCAAAATTCAATGGTTTTATGGAAAAGATGATAGAAATGGTGTAAGTTTCGCCTATACAAAACTATTTTTATAGAAAAGTGTGAAATATCCAACGTTATTTCTTAGATTTTTTTTGATATAGTTGTCAATTACTAAACTGCTACTATAATAAAATTCTAGGTACTTTAGCTACAGAAGAAAAAACAGAAGTAACTGCACTATAGATTTCCTTTTTGAGGTGGGAAATCATCTAATAGTATTCGCGATGCTCGTCATCGGGTTCTGGTATGTATATATGTTATATTACTAGCCTCTCCAAAGTATGGCTTTTCATTTATTGAGCTTTAGTTATACAACTACCGCTAAAGTAGCGTCATGTGTGTTAAAGTAAAACTTTTGAACGTAATTCACAGCTTCTGTATGTTGTAACTTTATGCACTAGTAAAAAACACTAGAAAGGCAAACTTAACGCCTTAAGCATTTTCTACCTGTAGACCTTAGGGTGATGCAGAAGCATAACATGGCAATAAATTCACAAGACACTTGTACTTCAAACTCTATGGGGTTTACCCATTCACCCCACTGATGTATCCGACATTGTTTGTACTGGGTATGGTGGGGTACAACGAGCTCAGAGTGCGCCGTGAGTTTACACTCGCGGCGTATGCATTAAAGCTCCTGCGGGGAGTAGCGCACAACCCGGGCGTGCTGCGGCACCTGAAGCTGTGTGCCAGACCGGTACGAGTGGAGGTGGCGGCGACCGTCATCGCTGGCCGTGCCTGCTGCCAGAACCAACGTGCTGACAAAAGCACTCCTCACCCTCACAATACGCGTGCTAAACGAAGGGCATGAGAGGATTGACCTATTTTTAAGCGATGAGACAGAATTCGCAAGAGTTTTATTAAAGTTTGTTTATTATATTTAAATAGTAGTTAATGTTAGGTATTAAGCCTGATTTTGTTTACTTACATACATGTAGGTTAAGGTTAATTTTCTTTTTGTATTTATCGTTGTTTAACATTTTTTAGGGAAGTGTTAGCCAAAAGATATTTTTTTTTAATCCTTTTTAAAACCTCTGTTGTATTGGATCCAGCGTGTAAAGATAGTGTGTGTGTTTTTAATAAATAGATAAATAAATATAATTACTTATGGTGTTAGACTTTTAGTGACTAAAACCAAACCTACGTTCCTTCAGTTATCCTACGCTCTGAGACGACGAGTTACTTTTGACCCCTGACTGTACATTACCACACCACTTTTGATCTTATAAGTACATTATAATTTTAGTCAAAATATCAGTACAGTTAGCAGACAATGACGCTTCGAAAAACTCGGAGCTAAGCGTCACTACAAACGGACTCCTGTAGCTGTTACCATAATATATCCTCAAGTCGCCTTGTGTCACCATTACAGCGTCTTCGTGTACGAGAATGTGCTTATTGTTATACAAAAACTCTCATAGTAACTTTCAAAAAGACTGCGTCACACTCATTTCACTCAGTTTCCCAAATTCTCTCAAAAGATGGCGTTACTATACATACATTTCTTTCGCTTTGCTGAAAGTATTTTTTTACACACGGTGGAGCACACAGTAGAGGTGTGCCCTGCTTGGGCGGAGCAACGCCGTGCCCTCGTGGGGGCGATCGGCGGTGGAGACCTCCCGCGCCGGGCCTTGGTTCAGGCCATGGTCCAAAGCGAGGAGGAGTGGCAGGCGGTCGCCTCCTTCTGCGAAGCAGTAATGCTAGCAAAGGAGGAGGCAGACCGCATCAGGCAACGGCGCCCCCCCCGCCGCCGCCGGGATTCCGATCCCGATTTCCAGCCACCGTAGACGCGGGCTCGCGGACGGCGAGCCATGGGTAGCTCGCTGTCCGATCGTCCGGTAACTGTCCGGACCGAGCCAAGGCGTCGACGGCGCGCACTGTTCCCGCGCGCCTCAAGGAGTTGTCAGCAACAGGAGGGGCCCATCTGGGTCGAAGCCTACCGGGGTCGGGGTTATCCGAAAGGAAACTAGAGCCCCGGTATGAAGGCTACAAGGAACGGCGCGGGGTTTTTAGTCAGTAAGACTCTGACACTGTCTCCCGCTCCACCCAAGAGCGGGTTTCGTCAATGATGATTTACCCCGTCGACAGAAAAAAAAAAAAAAAGCCGTTCAAGCGTAAAGAAGTAAAAAACATACACAATCACCAACTTTCACCTTTATAATATTAGTCTGATATAAAAAAAACTTTCCTTCTGGATTTCTCTTTTTTGTATAAACTACAACACATTAATTAAAATTAAAATGACGTTTTCAGTTTACTAACGTTTAGTTAACGCTACGTTGAGAGTTGTTTTGCAGTAATGTCCTCTAAAAGCTGTAGTAGACAGGTGTCATAAGACTAAGCTTAGCCGCACATGGGCCACATGCCACAGCCACAAACGCTGCCACAAAAAGCTAGACACCCATTTGTGGCCGGTGGCTGCTAGTTTTTTTAACCTATATGCGCAATTGACCCTGTCGAAGAAGGTTTAAATGTGCGAATAGCGTGCGACGTTTGTATCAGCGCTTAATGGCCGGTGCGAGACAAAAGAAACGAGCAGTGGTGACGTAGCTTGTGGCGGCCACCGACGTCAACCGTGTGCGGCGAGTCCATATAAAAAGTATTAAAATTACACGAACTAAGCCAGTGGCTGCGTTTTTTTATTGTGGCCGGAAGTCCATGTGCGGTGACCCTAAGATAAATAGTTATTTACGGAATCTAGTTAGATTCCGTCATTTTGCGTAAATCAATTATTTGTTTTACTTTCATTTTTAAACTTCTGTTTTCTTTATAAATGTGAGTCTGATTGTTTTTTCGTATTTGTGTTACACTAAACAAACTAATAAGTTTTAAATACAGCGGAATATAAAAGGCTATACCGTTGATACAACCGCTGTTGAGACCGCCCTATCACCTTGATACCCCCTTTTTTAATACCAACCGAAGGACCTTACATATACCCTATACTTAACCCTTCAGATACCGTCAATTACAGACACAATAGTAAGACAATAGATGCGCGGCCACCGGTGGTCACTTGGGGATTCATGAATTAAAGGATCCTTAATAAAACGCGTGAAGGGTAAACAGTCTTTACGTTTTCTGAATTATTTTTGTAGGTACAAAGTTCCTACGTTCTACAAAGTACTAGAAAACTTAGAAAATATGAATGAAATCGGTAAAGTTATAGCCATTCTATGATTTCACAATAAACAAGCTTTTAATAAAAATCATTTTTTCATTGCAAGCTTCAATAGCTCCGTATACTTATATAATTAACCCTTCAGATACCGTCAATTAGAGACACAATAGTAAGACAATAGATGCGCGGCCACCGGTGGTCGCTTGGGGATTCATGAATTAATACTCGTCAAGACGGATAATACGAGCTCAGACTCGATCAGGTTGTGTCGTTGAACTACCAAGTTCCTATACCCACCTTCCTGTTCCATCATCAGGTCAGCTCCTTATCATAATAATTTTGCATTATCATCTGATTTACACATGCATGAAAAATTTCAGCTCAATCGGTAGCCGGAAAGTGGCTCAAATTTAATTTACAAGATTTGATTACAGACAAACATCGGGACGGGGAAACAAAAATGTATTATGACGTTGCCAACTGAAATACCACTCTAAGGCCGTTTGTCCACCACCGCCGTCACCGGGACGTCACCGTGAACGAGATGACGGCGCTGATTTAGCGATACATACATTTTTATGGCCATGTGTCCACCGCACGCCCGTCACCCGAGCGCATCTTAAACTAAAACTCGGCCTGTAATAATCTCGTTCTCGGTGACGTCCCGGTAACGGCGGTGGTGGACAAACGGCCTAAGGGTGTTTTAATTTATCGTGCGGATTTCATCAAGCAAAAAAAAACACGTAGTGTGAGACACGCTAGCCTAAGATCTAGTTTTCTGCGGACTTTTGTGCGTTGTGGTTGTGTACAGTGGATGACAAACTCGCGGGTTCCCACGCGTAGCTGCTGCTCTGAGTCCTGCGAGTTATTCCACGCATTACAATAAATACTTGCATGAGTCCAACATGCGTGAATCAAAACCGCAAGATATTAAAAGCACCCTTAGGCGGTTATCACACTGCCACGTAACCCGCAGCGTAGTGCGTGAATGTGTCTCTTAACGTTGCTTGTAAGTATCTCCGTTTGTATAGAAAATACGCACCGTCCAACCCACCGAGGCTGCAACGCGCGTTCATGTAGATCACGCACCTACATGCGGAGAAACACGCACTTACGCGCGTGGGTGCGAAGCGACACGTAAGGTCTGACACACTGAGTCTCGTAGTACCGTGCGTGGTTTTGTATAAAATGAAAGAAAAAGAAGGAAAGAAAGAAAACACGTTTATTTGGCACACAAGTACACACAATGAGATAACACTATAATTATGGTATACAAACTTAAACCTAGAATACATCTACATTGTATGTCTGTCATTGTACGGCTGCGCCAAATAGGTCCAGTTCAATATGATGCCCGGCCACTACGTAGCAGTTGCCTGACGCTGGTTTTCAACTGAACCTTGCTATGAGTCTACGGATGTTAATCAGTTGAAATGAGGGGTTGAATGTTGGGTATTTGTTCAAATGAGTACGTGCCTCCGTGAATTTACAAGACGCACCTATGAGTGTCAGTGCGTAACAAACCCGCACGATGATGCAGATCTGCACTCCCGCAAGTAGGTACGTGCGTAGGTGCGTTTATTTACACGCGCGCTGCTTGGTGCATGGCAGTGTGATAACCGCCAAAAAGCACCCAGCCAAGCAAAAAAGGAATTTGTAGTTTAGTTTCTAAGTAGCGGCATAGATGTCGCTACAGAACTACCAATTTTTATTTAAATATTTTTTTCTGTAACTGTGCCTTTGTCACCAAACACCGATCTCTTAAAGGGTATGGGGTGTGTGTATATTTGAGTGGGTCTTTGGACGGTTTGAAAATAAAATCGGACCCAGTAGGTGGTAGGTACTGTAATCGGGTTCTTAATTTTTTTCTGGCAACGTGCTAGCTTTCAAGCAGAATGTTTACCGGAATCGCTAGTATAATTTAATAATGTATGTACTAAATGATCAATTAACAAATAATTACCATTTTTGCCTATAGGCATGCAAATTACAGATCGACATAAAAATAAAATTTTAATTTACAAGATTTGTTAGACTTTATTTTACATAAGTAATGTTCCCAAATGTTACAGATGGCCGTTGGGGCCGAAAGGTTCTGGAGTGGCGACCTCGTACTGGAAGACGCAGCTTCGGAAGGCCTCCTGCAAGGTGGACCGATGACCTGGTGAAGGTTGTGGGAAAACGATGGATGCGAGACGCGCAGGATCGATCATTGTGGCGACACTTGGGGGAGGCCTATGTCCAACAGTTGACGTCTGTCGGCTGAAATGATGATGATGATGATGATGAATGTTCCCAAAAGATGAATTACATTTTACATCACAAGTATTAATTTTACATTTATGTGCCTATTATTTCGTTATCAAAATAATATTTTTCATATTTCATTTATTGTGGCAAGAAGATTTTCACACTTATTTTTTTTTAAATAAAATCGTCCTAGAACGGTTAAATACCACTCCGTAACAATAAGGTATGTCCATTCCCTTTTTACATGCTTTTATTTAGTTTCACCTGTCCCGATGTTTGTCTGTAAACAAATCTGGCAAATTAAATTTGACCCACTTCCACAGAGCTACAATATTGCAGGCATGTGTAAATCAGACGACAATGCAAAACTTATTATGAGATGGAGCTGATCTGATGATGGAACCCGAAAGTGACTATAGGAACTTGGTAGTTAAACTACACAAGTTGACACAACCCCATCATGTTTGGACTCGTATGATTTGTCTTAAGGATTATTAATTATATAGGTATACCGAGCTATGAAAGCTCGCTATGAAAAAATGATTTCCATTAAAAGCTTGTTTATAAAAATGCATTTTAACTTAAACCAAAATAAAGAATTTTAAAACATCTTCATCAACAGCGAAGTTATTAAGCATCGAGGCAGTTTATAAAGGCTATTCCTATGTATTACCAAAATAACAATAAAAAATCGTTTGTACGCTTTAAACATGTTAGGCTACAATATTAATATTTGTTCCCTGTGAAATCGAAACCGCGACACGCAGCACAGCAGCTGACCACGCAACCACTGCACTAACCTCTTTTATCTGTTTCGTAGCGCCAACAAACTACTGCGGACTCTGATCTTGTCGATTTTCTCAAATGACGTTTAGACTTGGACGCTGAAAGCAGCAGATCGCAAAGGCATTGATGCCTTTGAGATGTGGTGCTGGAGAAAAATGCTCCTTATCCTTTGGACAGCATTTTGGACCACCTTATAAATACTGCGTGAACTAAAAATCTCCTCGCGTTTGTTGTCCGAGTGTTTTCGCAAAATTCTGCAAAACTTTGGTCACATTGCAAGGAAAGTCGACGAAAACCTCGCAAGGCTAATCGTGAGTGGTAAAGTAGATGAAAAAGGCCTCACGAGCGCAGCCCAATACGTTGGTCCAACCAGATGCGCACCGTTCTTGGCTCCACAGGCAACAAGGCTCTTCATACCGCCAGAGACAGGAATACATGGAAAATACCATATAAATTAAAGTGATGAAGTAGGGAGGTCACGACCCTCAGCATTGAGAAATATTATTTACTAGCTGCTCCCAGCGGCTTCGCCCGCGTGGTAGCAGAAAATTATCCTAAGGGAACATACTTCCGGAATAAAAAGTATCCTATGTCCTATTCCAGGACATGGTCTATCCGTATACTAAGTTTCATCAAAATCGGTTTTGCCATTTAGGCGTGAAGACCTAACAAACAAACTCACTTTCGCTTTAATAATATTAGTAAGGATTTATTTATTTAATCTTCATGCAACAAAAAGTACACAGGTGGAATACGACGCAAGAAGGAGGAGGGGCGCTAACAAAAAGTTCTAGTACTATGTCATTCAAATAAAAATATTATCGACAAAGCGCCTTGTTGTGAGTTTGTGACATCCCTATCGTCAACGTCGAACATAATTTTAAAGCTGGTTGCTTCATCTAATGCAATATAACGTGATATTTGATGAAGAGGAAATGCAATAAAAGAGAGAACCGCCTGAAAACTCTGTTGGCATGCACTAATTCCGTGAGTTACTCGAATATTTCACAAAACTAGTTCCGGAATCAACAATAAAAAAAAGGAAATACTCGTCCTGTTCAAAAGTGGTTGTTTATTCAGAATTTTTATTAAATGTGCAACGCTTCTATGGATGTACTTTGTTATATCTATACTAATATTATAAAGAGGTAAAATTTGTAAGTTTGTAAGTTTGTATGTAGGGGGTAATCTCTGGAAGTACTGGTCCGATTGCTAACATTTTTTCACCGATAGAAAGCTGCTTTATTCCTGAATGACATAGGCTATATTTTAGGTACGCGGGCGAAGCCGCTGGCAAAAGCTAGTATTTAATATATGAGTACATTATGGAGAGCCAAAGTTCACGTAAAATAGCAGATTTTCCGAGGTCTTTACTAGATTAGTTTTACACAGATTTATGTTTTTATTTCTATAGAAGCCTAAAAAATATCCACAAAATAGAGCGCTGTGTATCCAAAACATCTAGAGAAAGTTGTGTAATAACATCATAATCACGAGAGAGCGGTTGCATGGAAATATACCTCGAGTTGGCCACCAAGACGAGATATTTTTTAAATTAAATTTATTTACGAATCACAAACCCTAATTTTTCAATTCCGCTCATCTGTGCATCACTGGGTCAAGTGCCTAAGTAGTAGCAAATGGAAGAAGGCGATTTATTAACACCATTGCAAATAAGAAAAAAGAAAAGTTATTTTAACTCTTTAGGGCTTTTATTTTTATTTTTTAAGTTAGTTTTTATTAAGTAAAGTTATTGAAGGTTTGTTATTTTTTAAATTAATATGATTTAGATATTATATTTAGATAATTTAAATTAAACAGTAACGTTTCGTCTGCATTTAACTTTTACTAATAATAATAAAGCCGTTTATTCCAAATCTCACTCTTGATATATACCTATTACAATGTTTGTTAGTTATTGCTTAAATTTAAGAAAGTTTACTTATAATTAGTGTTAATATTATTTAAGAGATTTGGACCCCTGTTTGGGTAAAGGCCTCCTCCATCCTCTTCCATGATTCCCTGTCCTTGCCTGACCTTATCCAGTCGTTTCCTGCGACGTGTATTATGTCATCAGCCCACCGTCTTAATTGTTTACCAACATTCCTTTTCCCCATTGGTCCTTTCCATCGTGTGGCTACAATAGTCCACCTTTTATCCTGGTATCGTGAGATATGTCCGGCCCATCTTCAACTCAACTTTTACTGATACTCCGGTTAAATTAAGTAAAAAAACCGTGATTGATACATAAATGAACTTTTTTTACAAACTGTGCTTTTTGAGTACCTAACATTTGATTAATAACTAGCTTTTTTTTCATGATGGACAAAAATCATCCGTCGTGCGCGCCGTCGACGTCTTGGGCTCGGTCCGGACAGTTACCAGACGGTCGGACAGCGAGCTACTCATGGCTCCTGGCAGTGGCGGCGTGGGCGCCGTTGCCTGATGCGGTCAGCCTCCTCCTTTGCTAGCATTACTGCTTCGCAGAAGGAGGCGACCGCCTGCCACTCCTCCTCGCTCCGGACCATGGCCTCAACCATGGCCAGGCACGAAGGTCTCCGCCACCGATCGCTCCCACGAGGGCACGGCGATGCTTCGCCCAAGTCGGCACACCTCGATTGTGTGATCCACCGTGTCCTTGAGGCGTTCCGCACAGTGGCGACACCTGGACTTCTCTTCCGCTTGAATCCGGTGCAGGAACCTCCCGAACGTGCCATGTCCGGTGAGGACCTGCGTAATGCGGGAGGTAAGGACGCCGTGAGGTCTTTCCAGCCACGCCTCAAAGAGATTAATAACTAGCTGTCTCCGCGGTTTGACTCACGTTTTAAGTTTCTGTTCTGCCTCCATAAAGCCATAGCATACTTATTTTCATGAATCAGGTTATCATATACCTAGACAAACATTTTTTTTAATTCGACTGGTTCTAGAGTTAAGCGACAAACAAAAAACTCTTTCACTTTAAAATATTGATTTAGATTAATACAGAGAGTATATATTTAAAAATTTACCCCCTAAAGGGATGAAATGGGTGTCATAATTTTGCATGGAGAAACCAACATAAACGCGGGCGAAGCCGTTAGCAGAAGCTAGTATAATATATAAATTTGAATGCCATCTCTAGCAGCTATAGGTGTGGTATATGTTCGGTGGGTCACAGATTCAAACGTTAAGAACAAACGTTAAGAATTTTAGACCTAAGTCCATACTATTCTAACTAGAGATTGCAATCACAATACGGGATCCCGCAAACCCGCGGGATCCCGCTGCTTATATTAACCTGCTGCCTTCATAGCACGGATCCGCGGATCCCGCAAATTATATTATATTAAATTCAGCGCTAAAACTTTCACGTAAATCACGTGTAACACGAGTCCGATGTTGCCGTTCCGCACAGAATAGAAATCTAAATATCGTAATCTAACGCTAAAAGTAGAATTAGAAAAACCGCTTCAACAAACTGTAATAGAAATATTTAAGAAAAAGCATTATTGTATACAAGCAAAAGGACTTTGAGGTAATTTTGAAGAAAGAAATGACGTTCTTTGAGTCCAATGGTATCAGAGGAGAGTATCTGACGCTCGCCTATGAATATATCCTGACAGTTCAGCTTACAAGCATAGAAGCTGCAAGAGCGATTTTAGCATCAGAATATAATGGCAGTAGAATCAGAAGCAAGCTAGGAGATGATATAATAATTAATGCTATTTGCTACTGAAGAGCGTTTTTAAAAAAGTTATCTATATATCTACCTTTATCATAGTTATCATCTAAGAAAAAGTTGTGATTTGATTTAATCCCTATAATATGATAAAGACTGAATTATAACTATAAAACTCTTGTTAGGAATAATGTTAAAATAAAAAATAAAAACTTCAAACTATTAATCAGAAAACAGATTACTAATTACATACTTAACTTAATTAACAGAAAGTTTGATAAAAGTTAAAAATCTGTATCAATTTGATTTTATAACATAATTTCAAAGATGCGCGGATCCAGCGAATCCCGCGGGATCGAGTAATCCCGCATACAATCCTGCGGGATTGCACTCCCTAATTCTAGCTCCAAAGTTTCTCAAGTTTCAGACTATGGCAAAGTTCATAAAATTATAATAAGAACAGAACTAGGTTTCAAACAATAATAGATTTATATCGTGACCAATCTTTGTTTTCTTTCCTTTGCCAATGAAAGATTTACGGATTTAGTTTCGAGGCCGAGTGGTAATGGCCCTGACATACGAGTTGTAGGTCGCGGGTTCGAACCCAAATCGATGATAGGATCCATGAGGAATTGAGAGAACTCCTCAAACATTATAGGCAACCATACAGTTTTTGGTATTTTCATGGAGGACTTCAAAAAGTAGCATTTGATGAAGTGGAATTGGTGAAGAAGACCAGAAAGGGCCAAGTAAACTTCATACTCACATAGATATCACAATGAAAATAGATTTTAAGCGACTATGACTATACAAATAAATGAATGGTTTTAAATAGTTATGTTTAAAATGGTATAGTCGAAGTTTTCTGATGATTCTGAACTTAGCAAATAATCAATGTATCCTTGCCGTGTTTGGGCTTATTAGAATTGTCATAAGATGCATTTTGGCTATAAGGTAATCTGATGATGGAGCCGAAAGGTAACTTTATTTATTTATTTACACTGTAACTTTATTTATTTATTTACACTGTAACTTTATTTATTTATTTTTATAGGCACACCAACGACTTATTTACAATATAATTTAAACAATTTATTACGAAAATATGAGATGATCCTGTGTAAAAAAGTCACTTACAGGTATGCACAATATTTACAATAGGAATTATTAAATAGATTAAAAACGACCAATAATAACAATTAACATTAAAAATAGATTAAAAACAAATGTCCTAAATTAAAATAACTTAAATTAAAATTAAAACTTCATAATAAAACAATGTATCCTAGCAGTGTTTGGGTTAATTGGAATTGTCAAGAGAAATAGGTACTCTCACTCTAGCTATAAGTGTACCGCAAGATAAAATGATAAATGATAAATGATAAATGATATTTATTTTTGCAAATAGGTTTAAAAAAACACTTTTACACGTCAATTTTTTTTTTTTTTGTCTGTTTAAGCTAGATGAGGCCGGTGTTTCCTAGCCTGACTACCCTGAGAAGAAACACCGAAACAAACTCAGGGGTCAAAGTCTCTTTTAAAGTCCATACAATAAATATGTAATGGTCAAATCACATGAGAACCATGCCGATTAATCTGAGATGGTCTTTTGAAGAAAGAACCATACAGATTTGAGTGGACCCGTCCAATCAGTGTAAGCATTTGTCAGTACTCGCAAAGCTCAACTCAGGACTACTAAGGAGCTCAACAACTTGACGAACAATACCAATGAAAGGACATTTGGGTAGGCCGCAGAAAATACTCAAATTGCCAGACAAACGATAACGAGAAATAAAAAAGTAACCAACATAGTCCTCACATTCACAATAATAAAAAGAAAGTTAATTTTTACAATGTAAAAATACTTACAAAGTAAATATTTATGTCAAAAATTAATAATAATAAACATTATTTAATGTAACATGTCAAATTGTAAAATAAAATAATTTACAATGTCAAATTGTAAAATAAAATAATATTACAATGTCAAATTGTAAAAACTAAACATTAATGTCAAAATGAATAAAAAAATGAATGAATAATAAACACAATTTAAAACAAAAACAGTTATGTTATAAGAATTAGAGGGTACTGGAGCAGGTCAGTCCCAAGCCTTTTCGTCATCAAAAAAGTGTGAAATAAAAACTTTTACAAAAAAAAAACCGACTTCTCTTAAAAAAAACTATAAAGATCAAAATAACTTTAATTTCGGAAGTCGGTATTTTTTATATTGTTTGTTTCTTACTTAGAAACTAACCATATCAAAAAACACCACGATAGATTACAAGATACTACGTTCCATTAAACGCATCTAAAAGGGCCTCTGCAAGTTGGTTTCCGAAACCACCTCCCAAAGGTCCAGGACCTCAGAACCTCCGCAGTGGTGATGAAATAAATTACACAAAGTAATGCGCCCGGCGGGGTTTGAACCCGCGACCTACAACTCGTAAGTCGGGACTGTTACTACTCAGCTACCACTGCTTTCAGTGGGAGATAGTGTCAGACTCTTACTGACTAAAAACCCACCCCGTCCCTTCTAGCCTTCATACCGGGGCTCGAGCTCCCTTTCGGATAACCCTAGCCCCAGTAGGCTTCGACCCAGCTGAGCCCCTGCTGTTGCTGACAACTCCTTGAGGCGCACGGAAACAGTGCGGGCCGTCTATGTCTTGGGCTCGGTCCAGACAGTTCCGGACGGTCGGACAGCAAGCTACCCATTGCTCGCCGTACGCAAGCACGCGCCTGTGAGCCCACATAGTGGTGCCACTTGAGCGTTTCTTCCGTACGAATCCGATGCACGAACCTCCCGAACTTACTAAGTCCGGTGAGCACCTGCGTTATGCGGAAGGCGAGAGCCTCATGACGTCCGCAAGCCCACCTCTACGGCATCCGGAAATCGGGATCGGAATCTCGGCGGTGGCGGCAAGAGCGCCGTTACCTGATGCGGTCGGTCTCCTCCTTTGCTAGCATTACTGCTTCGCAGAAGGAGGTGACCGCCTGCCACGGCCCGGCGCGAGAGGTCTGCGCCGCCGATCACCTCACGAGGGTACGGCGATGCTCCGCCTAAGCAGGGCACACCTCGACTGTATGCTCCACCGTGTTCTCCGGGCGTTCCGCACAGTGGCAACACCCAGGCTTCTCTTCCGCACGAATCCGATGCAGGAACCTCACAAACGTGTCATGTGGTGAGGACCTGCGTCATACGGAAGATAAGGACGCCGTGAGGTCTTTCCAGCCACGCCTCGAAGAGGGGACTTACCGCAATAATTGTGGCGTGCCCAGCACTGGGTTGCAATAGTCACTGACGCCATTTCACCATGAGATCCCACCGGAGCACTGTCCGCCATGCTGTGACCTATCGCGGCCGTGACCTTTCACCCCGGCGTTGCATCTCCACGCCCATATCGTGCTTGTATGCAAGGACTGCTGCCTCCAGATCCCACGGTGGTAGGCCAGTAAGAAGGCTTGCCATGACGCTCTGGCAGGCGTTCAGCATGGTCACCGGTCACTTTTGCTACGACGGTGCCCACACCGGCGCCCTGTAAAGGGCCATGGACCGAACGATCCCCGCGTAGAGCCTCCGCCAGGAGGCGTCTGGAAACCCAAGTTTGGTCAGGAGCCGCTTGAGAGCAGCCCCAGTCTAGTTCAATTTGGGAGCCAGACGACAAAAATGTTCTCCGAAATTCCACCGAGGGTCGAGGACGAGTCCTAGTTACTTCATCGTTGACGCGACGCCGATGCGAACTCCTCCTACCGTTAATTGGGAACCCGATGGTGGCGCGTTTCAAGGGCCGTGAAAATACATAGCCACGGATTTTTGCAGCGCCACCTCGAGTCCCAACTCTTAGATCCTACCAACGACTATCGCAACCCCGCGTGTCGCTAGAGCGACCGCCACCCGGTACGACTCTCCCTGCGCTAAAACCAGGTAAGGATCACTTGCTCAGGCAACTTATTATATAACTTAGGAGACATTGCAAATATGCTTTTGTGAAAAAAAAAAATGTTTTAAGCTCAGTCATCATCATCATCATCATTTCAGCCGATATACGTCCACTCTTGGACATAGGCCTACCCCAAGCATCACCAACACGAACGATCCTGTGACTCAGTATGTTATCTTAAAGTTCCCAGCATATACAAAACTTTGAGCAAACTTAAGCTCAGTATTTTTTCTTAAAGTTCCCAGCATATAGAGAACTTTAAGAAAACTTAAGCCCAGTATGTCTTCATAAAGTTTCCAGCATATAGAGAACTTTGAGAAGACAACCTCAGTAAGTTTTCTTAAAGTTCTCCATATTATGCTGGGTCAAATTGCAAATAAAACCGCACACACATTTTCAAGTTGAGTCCTCCTTGACATATCGTTGTCAATGTTTCCTCCAAGAAACTTTGTTGTACTTGTTTCAAATATTTGGTCTCCTTCAGTTTATGTCCAAGTTCGATAATATATTTTGTCTTATCTTAAAATTCATCACTTTCATCAAATTTAGCGATGCGGTGGAATTTTTTGACGCCATATTTTAGATAAGAGTTATTGTGTATAGGTACACCTATGTATAGTTTTAATTAGATAAGTGTTTTTATTTTTCATGTTCTTCCTAGTTTAAATAAATAAATAATCATCACTTTAGTTTTGGCAAGATTAATTTGATGGTTGACCGTCCACAGGCGTGGGCTTACGCAACGAGCAATGGGTAGCTCGCAGTCCGGCTATCCGGTAACTGCCCTAAAAGGACACGGCGGTACTCTGCTCGATCGGGGCAAACCTGTGCGTATGCTCTGCCGTGTACTCCAGGCGGTCCAGACTGTGGTGACACCTGGGCGTTACTTCCGCACGAAACCGAAGCAGGAACTTCTCGTACTGACCATGTTCGGTGACCTGCTTAGGCGGAGCATCGCCGTGCCCTCGCGGGGTCGGTCGGCGACAGAGACCTATCGCACCGGGCTTTCGTTCAGGCCATGGTCCGGAGCGAGGAGGAGTGGCAGGCGGTCGCCTCCTTCTGCGAAGTAGTAATGCTAGCAAAGGAGGAGGCCGACCGCATCAGGCAACGGCGCTCTCGCCGCCAGCGAGATTCCGATCCCGATTTCCGGACACCGTAGACGCGGGCTTGCGGACGGCGAGCCATAAGTAGCTCGCTGTCCGATCGTCCGGTAACTGTCCGAACAGAGCCCAAGTCGTCGACGGCGGGCACTGTTCCCGCGCGCCTCAAGGAGTTTTCAGCAACAGCAAGGGCCCAGCTGGGTCGAAGCCTACTGGAGCCAGGGTTAGTTTCGAAAGAGTAGCTGGAGTCCCGGTATGAAGGCACGAAGGAACAGTGTGGGTTTTTAGTCAGTAAGAGTTTGACACTATCTCCCGCTCCGCCCAAGAGCGGGGGTTGTCTTTGATGATTTTCCCACTATAAAAAACTAGTAGTAGTAGTAACTTAGTATGTCTAAATAGTCGCACGCCGTGTTCTCGTAGGGCAGTAGGCACAATTATGGCGGCAAGTCCCCTTGACTTGTCACTGTCTCATCACTGCTAATCACTGCTGACTCCAGTTCACCATGAGATCCCACTGGAACTCTGTCCGCCATGGCGCGCTTGTCACGGCAGCGGAGTTTCGCCCGGCGTTGCATCTAATTGTGCATGTGTGCTACGCATGTACGGTTGCCACTAGATCCCATGGTGGCAGGCCAGTAAAGATGCTCGCTGCTTACTGGGGCCTTGGGTTGACTTCTGTAAAGGAGATCCGTTGTTTCGAAACGCAAAAGGTAACTGGAAGAACTAGGGCTCAGCCCTAGAGCAAGAGAAGTCATTAGATAAATACCCACCTTAAAAAAAAAGTAACCAAGCTAAAATGATAGTTAAAAAAGTTTGCATAAATAAAGCACTTGCTGTGCATATATCAGAGATTTCCTTACGATGTCTTTTGTGATGAAGATCACAATCATAATTCTCCAACCATCCTCACAATTCATATTACAATGTTAAATAGCAACTAAAATGTTGTATGTAAAATATTACTATGATATTAAAGGACGCATATACCTAGAAGTAATCAATTAATCTTGACTTAAGGACTCCAAGCCGTAAGAACCATTTCGTAGCGCCAGTATTCATAGTCCATTTAATTCATTAAACCCCGAGTGAACGGCGGCGTTCGCGCACCCATTGTCTTTCTATTGTGTTTCTAATTATCACGATTGAAGAGTTAAATAAAGTACAAAATATGGTTTGGGTATTTTATATTTGTGGGATAGCACAAATATATTAATAATAATAATATTCCACAACTATCACACAACGCCGTCTAGTCCCAAGCTAAGCAGAGCTTGTGTTATGAGTACTAGACAACTGATAAACATACTCATATATTTCTAAATACATACATACATATATAGATAAATTACACCCAGACACAGAACTAATGATTATGCACACAAACATTTGTCCTGGGTCATCGAACCCACGACCTCCGGCATAGCAGTCAGGGTCACTAACCACTAGAACAACAGGCCAGTAACACTCAAGCCATATTTTTTTTAACTTACTTCTTTAAACCAGAAATCCACTCCACTATTATCAAAAACACTACTAACTTTGTGGACTAAGAACAATACTGCCTGCCAAACTAAAAACGACACGAACTTCGTAATTAAAATTAAACTAACTAAGTAGTCAAATTGAAAGAGCTAACAAAACTTATTCATAACAAGATGTGCAAAATGGCAAACACTTTGCTATTTTATTTGAGGTCAACTCGCTTGCGAATATTTCTGTCTACCCTGACGACATGAAGAAGTAGCTATACAGGGTTATTTGTAAAACACTGGCAACCTCTCAGGACTATGTTACTAACATCATAAAAAACCACTTTTGTTCTATGACTTTTAAAAATTTATCAAAGTTCAACAGATTTTCATACAAAAATAATTTAAATAATTTTCTAAATATTACAAAGTCTATGCGAAGCAAGCGATAGTACAATAGCGGAGGGGAGGAGGGTTGGTCGGCGGGGGTGCTTGATGCGCTACGTTGCGTCAAGCACCCCCGCCGAATAGAGCAAGGAAATATTAAAGGAATGTTTTTGGTAAATGTAATTATTTATTAAAACTTTATGCACTAAAACAGTACAAAGGCGGACTTAATGCCTTGTAATATGTTTTGTTAAAAGTAATAGAACAAAAGTTGTTATTTTTGATGTTAATAATACAGTCCTGTAAGGTTGTTAGTGTTTTACAAATAACCCTGTATACCTAATACTATTCTATACAACATTCGTTTTAGTACATATATGCAAAACCCGAAATACGTGTCTAGTACTATTATGTAAAGAAATCGTATCATGAAAAAGCACCAAGTTATAAGCTTGTTATGTCAGCAAAAAATCATAGTCAGCGGGTCATCCAGGCGACTGAGGGGTTGTTTTGCATTTGCGCTCAGCTGTTTGCAAGCTTTTAATGGCCGCTATGACCTGCCGTGACCTGTGTTTTATTTAGTGTCGGTGGTGTCCAAATTTTTGACTTTAAAAAATATTTTTGGGGAAAAATATTGTTATATGTAAATCTAAAATCTAAACCTAGCTAGGGGTATTTAAGTCAAGAGTGAATAGATTGCTTCTAGGCAAGCTTGTTCCATCGCCGGCCACATCGTCGCTTACCATCAGTTGAGATAGTAATCAAACGTGAGCCTATTCATTATAAAAAACAACAACGTTACTGATTCTGAACAAACAATATTCAGATTTCGCATAAACTAAAAATTATTTTGTATATTTTGTTTCCATTGAAGTTCAATACATACCAATTATATAAGAATTCACAAGAATAACATGTTTGTCGGACAAAAGGTGAGCAATAGACATTGTTTTATGTGCAAAATTATCAAATAATTTCTCCTGCTCTAGGTCCACCCAGAGCGGGAGTAAATTATTTAGTAATTTCAAAGCCGGTCTATTACTACCAAAAACACAGCTGTGTTTCTTCATAAGCCTTTTGCTTTCCAAGATGGCAACCCTTTCCAGCAATCCGCAGCCCATAAACTTTAGATAACAACTAATTCAAAGAATTTTATTACCTTATCGACTACTTATCTTTACAGTTTGGTCGAGAATCAGAAACTAAAACATTTAGCATAACTTTAATTTTACCACAAATTCATACTATGAAACTAAGAGCAAAAAATTGGGTCGCTAGAAAATAGAACTTCGTTTAATAGTACTTCGACCATCACTCGTAAAACAAATGAGTAATTTCAAACAAAGTTCTAGTTTACTCAAAAATACCTAGTTATTATGCTATAACTACACTAGTTGTAGGCGTAGGTCGCTGGAATACTTGTCATGAACAGAATGCTATGCTTTTAATTAAAGCTCAAGTAATTTAAAGGGGCAGGGTACGTTCCACCACGCGTGTGGCCATGTATTCGGCGAAATCTTCTGCATACTCATTTGGAAATGTTTAAACAGTGAGGCAGGGGTAGCGGGTGGAGGCCCGAAGGCTATGGTTAGTTCTACGCTACAGATAAATTAATAAAGCGGCCACCTAGGTATGCATAGATATAGCACGCATGTCCGTGAGTACCGTGTTACAGGCTGTCCCAATTTTAGGGAAGAATTTTGGACGTTGTACTTTGTTTTTTGCACTTATCGTGTTTTATGTTAATTTAGTAGACTTATGGAATAGGTATGTCATTATATGTTGACTGAGTTTTAGTGTAGGGAACAGATTCTAATAAAAGATGTGTGTAAGAACTTTAATGTTTTATAAATCTCCGAAATGTTCACCAGTGTTGCTATAATTGTTAATAAAAAAACATAAATAATTTACGTTTTCCGGACATTTTACACTGATTTACAATACTGAGAAAAAATGGAGTTATAAAGCACCTAAGCACGTAAGACACACGTAAACTAAACATTCAAAATAATAGTTTTTGTCACATTGTAAAAACTCATCACGTTACACAAAAATTAAGAACCAATAGTCATACAATTCGTGTGTAGCAAATGGGTAAAGACTAAAAATAATCAAACACCAATTCCAAATCACCCTGTACGCATAAGATGTGAGATGTAAAATTTGAGCCGAGCACAACGCCACACCTATTATGAAATTTGTGCACACATACACGAATGGCCACTCACACATACGCAAGGCTCGAGAAAGGTACCTATTCGGACTTAGGTGGCTATTGGGGGGTAGGGGTTTGTACTTGCCACGACGTTCGGGCCGGCTTAAATTTTCGTATTAATATGTATCTCTTATACTCGCGGATTTACCAGCCGATGTTCGCCATAATTATGTGGTCGGCAAGGGGAGTTTTAAATAGCCCCACGGTAAAAATACAGCGGAGACTTAAGAATTGGGTTATGTCCTTTGTTTAAATTTTTCGATGTTCGCACCGAAAGTATTGGTTCTGCTTTGATGTTTTGTTTGTGTTCGTTTTTGATGCATTATTTAGTTTTCTAATGACCTCAATACATACACAAAAGTTTTATGGTGTTACTATATATAGAACATATCTTTTGGAACAATAAAATCACTTAACTAAATAAAACTATATACAGAATAACTCTTACCTAAAATATGGCGTTTAAAAATTCCTCCGCATCGCTGTCGACTGGAAGTGTGCCCAAAAGACTGGCGGCATTGCCACGTTGTAAGGCAATGCTTAATCTCTGACCAAGGTAACAGCCAGCCTTTGGGTCACGTCATATCCTGGAACAAGATTTCTTGTATAAATATGACGCAGTCATGGACTAGCAATAGTTGTATGATTTTAAATGGATTATTTCGAGTAACATTTTTATTATATGTTTAAGAATTCATGAACACATTATAAGGGCAAGAAAAATTAAACTAAACAGAAAAATAGGTGCTTATTTCTACAGAAATCTCTTCCAGCATACCAGTGGGAGGAGAGCTGAAAAATAATTAAGACATCGTGTGTTATAGTAATAAAAAAAAATCCTAACAAAACAATAATCATAACAATCATCAAAATAATATACCAGATAACATATTATTATGGTGAACCAGGCATTTGTGCCCCAGTCGGTTACATGCTCACTTGTAAAACTAAGACACGCATTTAAAATGTGGTGCTTATTTGAACCGACCTGGTTAGTTTACAAGTATGACAGTGAAGTTAACTATACAACGCAAGTTTAACTGGCGATGTAAGTATAATTTATTTAATTTTAAATGCGTATCTTAATTTTGCACGTGGGGCATGCTACCGACTGGGGCACGTATGCCTAGTTTACCCTATAAATATATACATATACTACTATGTGAGTAGAATAAATATTAAAACAATACATACTGAAAAATATTTTATAATAATACACAATAGAAAGGTAGTGTTTTTTCACAATTTTTTTGAGTATTTTGTGATTGAAATATCGCGTCAATATCACGCCCTATGAAACTTCGAATAGAATAGAATAAACTTTATTGTACACACAAAGTAACATAGCTTGTACATAAACTTAAATCTATGGGTAGAATAGCGATCTTATCGCTAACAGCGATATCTTCTAGATAACCTTAGATTGAAACGACTAAAATAATAGAGGGGGTAGTCTGCGGTGTACTGCTAATACTTTAACCCTTCAGATACCGTCAATTAGAGACACAATAGTAAGACAATAGATGCGCGGTCACCGGTGGTCGCTTGGGGATTCATGAATTAAACAAACACTAGTTAACCTTTTAGATTAAATAATTACATAAGTATCGGTATGTAATTAATTCTATAAAACACAATACATAAATTTGAAATCCTCACTAATATTATAAAAGCAAAAGTGAGTTTGTTTGTTTGTTACGCTTCACGTCTAAATGTCAAAACCGATTTTGATAAAACTTGGTACACGGATAGACCATGTCCTGGAATAGACATAGGATACTTTTTATTCCGGAAGTATGTTCCCTTGGGATTGGGATAATTTTCTGCTATCACGCGGGCGAAGCCGCTGGGAGCAGCTAGTAATTTATATATCTTAATAATCAGAACGAAAAGAAAAACCTTAGGTCAGTTTATTATTAACTAGACAAAATTACAGACAGCCAAACTTTCGATTTCTTTTTTAAAAGTAGGTATATATAATCACATACCTATTCTACATCCCGTATCCCTGTAGGCACCTCGGGCACTGGACATAATATCGATTTATCGTAAGTTCAAACTACGTGACGTAAACGACACGTAGCTACGCATACATTTTGAGATACAGACAAGTTTACGGTTCAACATAGAGAATTAATTTTAATGACCCATTAGTTTTATAATTAGTAGGGACGACTGGATGTATAACATAAGTTTTAATATATGCGAAACCCAAAACACGTGTCTAGTATTTTTATATAAAGAATCTATGTAGACATACATGATGAAAAATCATGATAAGTTAAAATCGTGACAAGTCAGCATAGTCATAGTCACTGGGGCCATGCGGGCGACTGAGGGATAGTTTTCCACTTACACAGAGCTGTTTGCTAGCTCTTATTGCCCGCTATGATCTGTGTTGTACTTAATGTCGGTGGTGTCCAACTTGAGACCTTTTCAAATATTTTTTTCGAACAAATTATATATATTCAAGTTTCGCATTCATCATCATCATCAGCCTTTTTAATGTTCCCACTGCTGGGACTCAGGCCCAGTGCGGGTTGGTGAACGTTACATGTCTTCGAATTTTTGGTTCTAGGACATACTAAAAATAATGTTTTATAAATCAGGTTAAACTGAGTAAAGCATAAAATTGAAGGTTTTTATTTGTAACTCGCTGCTGTTAGTGGCTTCGTCCGCGTGTTAGTAACTATTCCAAGGGATCATACTTGCGGGATATAAGGTATCCTATGTGTATTACATGGTCTAATCGTGTACCAAGTTTCATCGAAATCCATTCAGTAGTTTTTGCGTAAAAGAGTAACAAACATGCATAAAAACTTTCGCGTTTAAATTATTAGTTGGTCAAGCAAACCCAATAGTCGTTATTCTGTTCGAATCGTAAGTTAAGTTTTCAAGTTTATGGAAAAATCTCATGTTTTTTTTTAATTCTTTAGGCATCTTTTTCAATTGTAATTTTCCTCAACTTTTTATTTGTACTGTCTTTTTAGGTAATTCATTTTAAAACTATACTTTGCAGCAGTTAACTAAGATTTATATAATTGTAATGAATTAATGTTAATTGTATGTGTTTGTTTTGTGTTTCTGTATAATTTTATTGTGTCAAGCTATGGGTATCTTACCTGAAATAAATGTCTATTATTATTATTTTTATATATTTATTTATCTCAGGACCCTAAGGTCCTGGACCTTTGGAAGGCGTACGAGGAGCCGAAACCAACTCGCAGAGGCCCTTTTAGATGCTTTTAATGATGGATTGTGGTACCAACCGACGATTATCCCTGTACGCGCTATACTAGTGCACCCAAGGACAACCCCCGGTTTGAAAAACTATTGCGATACAATATGGAAAACAAAATAATACGGCTATGATTTTTGGAGTCTTAGGTGGACTGATATCATGGAACTATGTTAAGACTACGGCCCCTGCCTGAACAATGTTATTAAGATCCATCGATAAAAGGCAGGGGGTGACTTGCACACTCAATAAATGGGCCCCCAGAAACGGCCGCTAGCACAAAGTGACGTAGCAACAAGAGGGCAACATATCCTGAGGCGCTTGAGGAGTGGAGAGGCATACCACGGCTATCAGGACAATCCCGGAAGTACGGTCAAGATCCCTACCAGCACCTTACTGGATTATAAATCCATTAATTAATTATTTAATAATAATAATTATTATTATTATTGTCCCCATCGTCGTATCTCTACGTTGACGTCGTGGTGGGGCTTGTGTGCTCCAACATGCCCTAGGTCTGTATCGGTAGAATTTTCTTTACCGTAACATACCTAGGGTGAGGGGCCAGACTAAGAGAAATACAATCCGCAGGGCAGTTTGTGGCAAACTGTTGGGTATTAGTGACCCCACGGATCCGATCTCCCGGGAGAATTCCTGTTCTTCATCTCCGGCTTGCCTTTATTGGCCGGCCGTAGTGAACACTGACGAGGAACAGAGTTCCCACCTCTCTCTTGCCTTTATTGGCTGGCTTGAGTGGAGAGTCGCAAGAGCAAACATGTTCGGGAGATGGATGCATAATCCAGTAAGGTGCTTGTAGGGATCTTGACCGTACTTCCGGAATTGTCCTGATAGCCGTGGTATGCCTCTCCACTCCTCAAGCGCCTCAGGATATGTTGCCCTATTGTTGCTACGTCACTTCGTGCTAGCGGCCGTTTCTGGGGGCCCATTTGCTGAGTATGCAAGTCACCCCCTGCCTTTTTATCGATGGATATTAATGACATTGTTCAGGCAGGGGCTATAGTCTTAACATAGCTCCATATTACCAGTCCACTTAAGACTCCAAAAATCATAGCCCTATTATTTTGTTTTACATATTATGTCGCAATAGTTTTTCAAACCGGGGGTTGTCCTTGGGTGCACTAGTATAGCGCGTAGAGGGATAATCGTCGGTTGGTATCACGTTCCAGTATAGTAACGAAAAGGGCCTCTGCGAGTTGGTTTCGGCTCCTCGTACGCCTCTCAAAGGCCCAGGACCTCAGGGTCCTGCGATTAATAAAAAGATAATAATTGTTATTATTATAACGCCTGTCAAATTGCCTCGATTTTATGTCCGATATAAGGTACAAAGCTTTTCAAATATCTTAAAGTAAATACAGTAAACAGTTCTTTACTTACGAACACTTCTATAGATTACATGAGAAAAATTATAAGAAGTATGATTATAAAACAATAACAAAACATATGAAAATAATATAATTAACTAGCTGCTCCCAGCGGCTTTGCCCGCGTGATAGCAGAAAATTATCCCAAGGAAACATACTTCCGGGATAAAAAAAAGTATCCAATATCCTATTCCAGGACATGGTCTATCCGTGTACCAAGTTTCATCAAAATCGATTTAGCCATTTAGGCGTGAAGACGTAACAAACAAACAAACTCACTTTCGCTTTTATAATATTAGTAACAATTCATTTTTGATCCTTTGCGCGAGAGTCTAGCTTGTACTTGCCCATTTTATTTTTATAAGTAGATACTTAATATCCATACTGGTTTTATTAAATGAAAAACGCCGTCGAGGCCGGACTAGAAAGAGGTGATGGGTTGATTTGGACGCCTACCACGAGGTCTCGTTAGAGACGGCGCAGGACAAGAATTTTTTTAAGGACTTGGGGGAGGCCTTTGCCCAGCAGTGGGACAGTAATGGCTAGTATAAAAAAATGAAAGGCTTTTAAATAACAGTAAGTACAGCGCTATATAAAAGTATAGCTATGTTTTAATAATACTAGCTTTTGCCTGCGGCTTTGCCCGCGCACATAATATATAGACTATGTCACTCAGGAATAAAGCAGCTTTCTATTGGTGTAAAAATTTTAGCAATCGGCCTAGTATTTTTAGAGATTACCAACATATAAAAAAACAAAGAAACAAAAAAAAAAATTAAACGTTACCTCTTTGTAATATTATTGTAGATGTAGATTTAATAATGGGACTTGGAGAAACTCAATGGATAGAATTATAAAGAAGGTGTTAGTTTACTTATTCATTTTAATCATTGTAAAAGTAAAATTGCAATCTATTCATGAAATAAACAAAAACTACCCTTGCTTTAAAAAACAATGAATTTGAAACATTCAACCGTAGTAAAAAAACCATTTGACTAAAAGACTGCTTTTTAATATTTTATTTTTAAATTTCTATTTGTTTTTTTTTATTAATAATATAAAAATTATTTATTTTTAAGCAAATTAACAAAATGTATTTACTTTTTAAGCTTTATAGCATACATCGTTCACTAATAATTTGATAAGCACAGAACACAAGCAAGTTAGAAAAAGAATAACACAAACATTTCACTACAAAAATATAGCTTTGAAATGGTTTTCAAAGTACAAATAAATCGACAATTTAATATGAATCATATTTGTGGTTTGCCAATCAAATATTAGTGGTTACTTTAAATCAAACTAAAATTTTAAACGGACAACTTCAAATTACTTTGATACAAACTAGTGTAACAATACCAATACTTAATACTCAATACTCAATACTCAATACTCAATACTCAATACTCAATACTCAATACTCAATACTTAATACTCAATACTCAATACTCAATACTTTATTGCATTCCATATGTATATATGATGGTACATAACAAAAAAAAGAAAAAAGAATCAATATGGACCCTGTCGGGCACAGCAAAGCTAGGAGAGAGGACGAAGGCTAACTTGTCATCATTATTAAAAAAAAATATATATATGTATCCTGTAAATTAAGTACATATCTATTTAAATTCAATGGTATATGCATGTTATTATACCAAATAATCATTTGACAATTAAATTATTCACGAACAAGTGAGCTAAACCAAAAAGATGTCTGTCGTTTAGTTTAGATATCCGCATGAAGTATTTTTGTAGTAGTCCCTTAGGGAAGTAACTTTGTATACCGTCATCAAAACTATTTCAAGTAAACATTTCAGGACCAATTTATTATTTACTTTCTACTAGTTTAGTTTTAACCACTATATAAGTTGTGCCGGTTAATTCACGGAACACTAAACTGAATACTTTTTTTTTTATATTGGTAGTTTGTTTTGACGGAATAATTTTGTGGGTAAACTTTTTCAATAATGTATTGTTCTAAAAAAACGTGTCTTGTTCAAAACAGGAAAAAGAAACATACACCTTCTCCCTCTAAAAAGAAATTCTGGAACGCAAGGCAAAGGAAAAACATAGACACTCCCTCCCGCTCTGTCTTAGAGTGCGAACAGTCGTGGGATGATTTCCTACTTAAAAAAAAAAACCCTTTCTCACATATAGGAGTAGAAAAATTACTAGACCTATTTTTAAATCTAGGCATTAAAATACTAAACATCAAATTCGACTTATCTTAGAACAGTCTTACTTTTATACCGTATAAAATATACCGTAGTAAACTTATGCTACGCAGCTGTTACACGGCTCTATTTCGTAGCTAGTTCGTAGGCGATCTATCTACGCGGCTACGACGTGCCTACGCCGTAGCGCTCCTATTGCGTAACTTGACTGCAAACTGGCCAAGATTTGAACAATATTCTAATTTAATTTTTTTATCCTACTAATATTATAAACGCAAAATTTTTTACGCATAAAAATGTATGAATATTAGTTATTCTTTCACGCGCTGCAGCGCTATTTCGATTTTAGTACACGGTTAGACCATGTTCTAAATTAACACGTAGGATACTTTTATTACGGGAGTATGTTCTCATAGGACCATTTCCTACTATCACGCAGGTGAAGCCACTGGCAGCAACAAGTTATAATATATAAGTATAATCAATATTTTGATAATCCTGATCCACTCATAAGTAAAGATGGCCTTTAATAACACCTACCCGACAAAGGGTATTAACTATTAATAAATCATAAAGATTTTAATGTGGTCTCGTCTGAACCAATCCCTCACACGTGTTAACTTAAAACCAACTTAAAAGCATTTGCCGTTCGTCTCAGAAATTAAACTTTAATCGACGAACTAAATTCAACTGTGACAAAGCAAATTATTTTTAAATCGTATACCCACATCCATGCATCACAAATCTGCACTTAAGGCTTTAAAAAGTGCTTTCAACGCTCACGTCTAAATTAAGAAATTTACTTTAATAATTAAACAACGCAAAAAGGATTGTCACCCGAGGTTGGACAGTGAAGCAACCCCATTTTCGATGGGTAATTGAAAAGGGTACGCGATGGTTAAAAATTCAGTTGGCAGCTTAACTCCCGACGTCACAGCCGTTAGTGGTGACAACTTCGTGGCCATCCGATGTGTGAACCTACTAACAAACATGTATTTAAAGTACGCTCAGACTACAAAGAAATCTGATAACATTAAGTATTCTTTCCTTTTAGTTTATTTAACCTCCGTGAGTGTGACCGTGGCATCACCGCGGGTCCTAACAGAATACCAGCGCTGCGTTATTTATATGATGAGTTAGGCGCCTTTTTGGCTTTGCATAGAGTTGAAAGTTTTTTTTTTTTTTAATACTAGTCATTACTGTCCCACTGCTGGGCAAAGGCCTCACCTAAGTCCTTCTGAAATTTCTTCTGCTGCGCCGTCTCTAACCAGCACTCGTGGTAGGTGTCCAAGTCATCCCGCCACCTCTTTCGATAGATTTTAAAGTTATCTCTTTTTTTTTTCATACTGAATTTTACTGTATGTGTGAGTTACGAATAAACGTTTTTCTTTCTTTCAGATACAGGCTGTAAGAAGATCGATCATAGGACCATCGACTACGTATTCGAGACGTCAAACCAAGCAAACTTTAACAGCATGATTGCTGGAAAATGTTTTATTTTTAGTGTCTCAAATGTCTTTGGAGTCGATTTTCCCGATTTCCGGCTACCGTAGGCGCGGACTTGCGGACGGCGAGCAATGGATAGCTCGCTGTCCAATAGTCCGGTAACTGTCCTGACTAAACTGTCATTAACAGCAGGGGGGCCCAGCTGGGTCGAAGTCTACTGGGGCCAGAGTTAAGAAGGCTTAGGGCTCCGAAAGGTAGCTCAGCACTGGTACAAAAGACAACGAAGGAACAGAAGTGGGTTTTTATTCAGTAGTCTGTAGTAGCCCAGGAGCGGGGGATGTCATTGGATGATTTACCCACCAAAAAAAAACCGATTAGAGTCGATTTTCAGTTTTACTAACAGTGGGATTGTGGCTAAGATTCCTACAGATAGACGTGACACAACAACGCCATTTCACAGAACTTGTTATTACGCGTGTTCTCAAATCTGGCTTGAAGGTTCAAAAAAATGTTTGTCAATATAATAACTTTAATTTTTTTCTTAATTGACACTATCCGAATTAAAAATTATTTTATTTTATTTATTTAATCTGTGCATTTATTAATAAAATGAAAGGATCGAGGATGATAATAAAATCGCCCGTGTTGAGAGTAGAAATATTACTAATTTATTTTTCCTTTTTTAAAGGAAGAAATTATACAATGACTTCTCCCGCTCTTCAACAGAGCGGGAGGACGTGTTTGACTTTTACTGACTAAAATCTACTCCTGTTCTTTCACTACGAGCCTTCCAGGACTGTATTACTAACATCATAAACAACAACTTTTGTTCTATGACTTTTTACAAAACAAATTTCAACGGGTTCTGTCTTAATCGGACGCGTAAATGGCGAGCTACCTATTGCTCATCCTCGATGGCCAGGGATCACTCTGCGACTCTCGAGCTCGGGGCGTCTCCTGTCGTGGTGGCTGAGACGTGAGGATGTACGTTCCCACACTCTTACCGCCGTCTCCTTCGCTGGAAGGAGGAGACTGCATCCCATTCCCTCTCGTTCCAGATCTTAGTCTGCGCCAATCATCGCGACGAGAACCCGAGCAGCCTGCAAATACACTTTAAAAGACTTATTTATAGCACAACAAAATAAATTCAAATAAATTTTGCGAGGCAACGAGCACGTTAACATACTTGTTAAGAAATATGTCTTGTTAAAATCCTGTACCGTGGGTGCTGGACTGGAACGATTGAGATATAAAATGGATTTTAATAGAACATATTTCATGACGCAGAATGTGCAAAATATTTCATATCCTTGCTGCACTCCATGAGGCAATAAATATGTGAAATAACTGCCACGGTGCAATTTCCAATATAAGTTCCAAACGTTTGAAAAGAAAGATTTTGCGCCAGAAGACAGTAAGCTCATTCCCATGTCTATTATCATTATTAGACTCGATTGAGTTTTACAATATCAAAATTTAGGATACTAATTAATTTAATTTGTAATGATGTGCCAATTAATATTGAATTTATTAATGTTGTGAAAGTTTAAACTGACCATATCAATTATTATACAAGGTGTAACGTTAAATGCGCAAAACCTGAAATTAGTTTGTTTAGAATAACGAGCAGAATCAATTAAACCACTTTTTAATATAGGTTACATTTTTCAAAAACATAACTTCATTAGAAACTTCGACTTGTCTATATGAATAGGTGAAGCCATCACGTGCGCAAACCCGCTGAAATAGGTAAACAAACACAACTAGTTGTATTCCGAATTTTCTCATACACGGAATAATAAAAGGTCTTATTTCAATGCAGATATAAATTTAAAACAAACTAAATATGCTCATAAAACCTTAAAACATTTTTTAATGATTTTTTTTCACATAATTAGGTCAATCGAATTAAAAAGCATTTGGGGTGTCTGAGGTTTTGCGCATTTAACGTTACACGTTGTATATAGTACGACTTTGGGCAAAACATACAGGATCTATGTATCTTTAACACGTCACATTCTTTTGAAATCATAGGTAAGGTTTATAAATTTATTATTCTGATTCTGAAAAGGCGTATACATTAAAATAGAATACTAAAACTAACGTCTAATGCATCTCTCGTTGTAACACGTTCACACGGGCACTTGAATTAGAAAGAGCTTGGACATGCGACACATTTATATGGCTGATTATACGTGGATCCCTGGAAAGGTTTTATTCGGCGACAAAAAACTTTTTCTTTTTCTATCAAAGCCAAGCGCTGGCTGTTTGTGTTGGTTTTTTAGTGGTCTTTTAGTAATTGCACACATGCCATGTATTAGGCATGTGTAACTGTTTACTGAACCGACTCACTGTTCCGAAAGATTGGAACAGCAGTAGTAATGTTTTAAATTTGGACCAATTGGAACACTGAAACACTCTGTGTCGCTACAATGAACGGTTCTGTGGATCTCGCATTCATATGTTTTCCGCAACCGCCTTCCAATGCTGCATCTTCCGCGGTCGCCACTCCTGCAGGGCTAGCCAAGTTAGGACCGTTTCGGGTCGATTCTCTTTCTAAAATCGCTAAAGCTTCGACGCGAAAGAGAATTTAGAAAACGATAAGTTGATAGCCATGTTGATGCGCCTGTCGTTCGCTCGTTCTACACAAATTATATGGAAATCACCATTTATACCAGAAAACTACAGGATGTAGCAAATAGTAGACTTTATGTAACTAGAAAGGGATGAATATTGTATAAACGATTACGTTTGATTCTATCATTTTGAACGATGTGCACTTAGCTACGAATTTTCTGTTCGTTTGTTCTGTTCACGTGACGTGAGGTCATTTCAATACATTGCTTTAGTTTTTTACTAGCGTTAACAATTGTAGATTATCAACTTGGCTAAGCCTGCAGAACCTTTCGGCCCCTTCGACGATCGGTTCTGCGAACACATCAGTCTGTTAGTCTGTCTGACTGAATCCTCAAAACTTTCCAGAACGAAAGTGTGGGAAAATATTCGTCCTTTTTTCCCTTTCTAAAGTAAAAGATATGGTTTTTATTATTTTTTCTTAATATCAAATAACTTTGGGGGCAAAGCTCATTCACCTGTGAAATATCATCAAAGGCGTTCAATTACTAATACATCGAAAAACCAACATACGCACAAGTAAATATTACGTCAATATTATGTCAATGGCCGAAAAAACATCACTTATTATCATTAACTAACAAACATTTATCTCAAAACGGCTTTTAAGTCGAATAACTTTGCTTTGAAATTCAGTTTTGTGGCTAATAAGTCGCAATTATTTTTAATATATTTATTAACTAATTTAAACGTAAGCAAACCCTTTTAGGGTTTTGTACCAAACTTGGGGAAAACGGAACCCTTAAAGGATCACTTTATTGTCCATCTGTCCATAAGTTTGTCTGTCAATGACCCTTTTTCTCAGGAACACGTGAGGACACGGAGGTATTAATTTAAAAATAGAGGTCGAAGCAGCAGTAAAACAATTAAACTTCTAAGTCACTGAAAAGGCCGCTAGGAAATCAAAACTCTATGAGTGCTCGCGTTGACTTAGAGTCCTGAAATTAGGGATGAAGCAAGGTCTTATAGCACATCATATAACTGTGATATGCTATGAGACCTTGTGTCGAAACAAAAACTTTTTTTGCCATTCGGAAAAATCGTCGAGGCTCGATTCGGAAATTGAATTAGGTATGTATTTACATAGGTAGGTCAGTTTGTATGGAACCCTCACATCGCGTGCCTCACTCGCTGTCACATTAGACCGGTTTTTGACAATTCTAAAATACTTTTTTTTCTATTTGTCGTTAAAAAATAAGGATACTTTTTTGGTCGAAGAACAACAAATTATATTACTCTCACTCTGAGTGGAGCGAGAGGAAATGTTAGATATTCACAAAGTTAAAACTACTTGTGTTCAATCGGTTACTTTTGCGTTCTATGTCATTGTTACTATTTTGGTGTACAATAAAGTTTATTCTATTCTATTCTATTCTATTCTAGGGCCGCAATAAGTCATTCGAACAATCTCGTAGAAAGTAATGTGATTTGAAGTCAAGGGCGTAGCTACCGCCGTATCTGCCGTATCAATTATAAGGGGCCCCCAAGCTACAAGGGCCCCGACTCAGGCCATGTCCATAATCTTAAATTCTCATGGACAGGAGTGAATGAATATTGACTACTCATAGTATGATACTCTGTAAACATTCAAATATTAGGTCTTTACCTATGAAATTGCCGTTTTGTATGAAAAAATTTAAACGAATTTTTTTCATGTATTTTTTATTTGTATTAATCGAAGTAATCACCCATGCAATCAATGCATCTTTGCCAACGCAGTGGCAGTTTATTGATGCCCTTCTTAAAGAAATCAGCTGGACGGGAGGCAACAAATTCTTCAAAGGCATTTTGTACTGCCTCTCGGGTATTGAATTTTTTTCCCGCCAAGAAGTTATCCAAATTCTGGAAAAAGTAGTAGTCTGTAGGCGCAAGGTCTGGTGAGTAGGGCGGATGACGGAGAGCTTCCAACCCCACTCTTGCAACTTGGAGACCGTCTGCTTTGCAGTATGAGGTCGCGCGTTGTCATGCAGGAGCAGTGGAGACGAGCGATTGGCCAATGCTGGTTGGAGATGTGCCAGCTTTGCATTGCAGCATTGTGTTCAGTTCTTCACAGTACACATCTGCAGTAATGCTCACCCCGTTTGGTAAGAAGCTGTGATAAATTACACCGGCGCTAGACCACCAAACAGTGACCATCACTTTTCTAGGGTAAGTTTTCGTTTAGGGCATTGTTTAGGTGCTGAATCAGGATCCAACCAACTTGCTGACCGCTTGCGGTTATCAAACAGAATCCATTTTTCATCGCAGGTAACAATACAGTTCAAAATTCCTTCATTTGTGTGTCTGTTGAGCAGTGCAAGGCACTTCTCGACGCGTACTTCGCGCTGGCGATCATTGAGTTTGTGGGGCACCCATTTGTCAAGCTTTTTTACCTTGCCAATTTGACGCAAATGGACCAATATAACAATATTGGCGCTAACGTCGAAAGCGGCTGCTAATTCAGCCGTAGATAGTGTATCATCAGCTTCCACAATAGCCTTTAATTCGTCATTGTCGATCAAAGTCTTCGGACGACCGCGAGGTTCATTTTTCAGGTCGAAATTTCCAGAACGGAAGCGAGCAAACCAATAACAGGTGGTGCGTTGGTTTGTAGTGTTAGCTCCGTAAACGTTGTTGATGTTGCGTGCCGCTTGTGCCGCGTTGCTGCCACGACGGTACTCATATTCCTTAATAATTACTCGAATTTTTAAAGTATCCATGATAACGAAAAAGATTGAAATGCGATGAAAATGTAACACAAATCAATAAAAAACTTAACATTTTCTACTAGCAAAGAAAAATACACCTTTTGATAAGGGTATTCAGTTTATATTCAAGAGTTTAACGAGAGTTTAATAAAGTGTTTATTTTGTTACGTTATTTTTATGACGTAACTACAGGATGCTGTATTCCAAGAAACAATTCCTAAAATAAGTAAATAGGTCCCTACGTAGCCAAATTAATTTTAACTAACTGAAGATGGGCTTCAGTAAAATCTAGGTTTAGTACAGCTCCGTTAGGGTTTATGAGAAGTCAGCAAAATTGTAAGGAACCGTAAGGCTATGGCTTTTTTTAGGTGGAAAATCATCCAATAACTTCTCTCGCTCTAAAATCCAATCCTTCTTTGCTTTCGTTCTAAGACCCCGGGGTTCTCATTCGCACACCCATGGCCCAGTAGGCTTTGACCACGCTGAGTCCCTACGATTTTGCTGACATCTCTATAAGGCGCACGTGGAAGCTACGGACTCGCGCTCACTCCGGATGGCCACCAGACGGCCGGAGCGCGAGGTACCCATTGCTTGCCGCAACAAGCCCGGCAGGCGCAAGTGGCGGCTAGGGCGTGAGGTAAGCCGTTATCTCTCGCATGCGGCCGCCTCATTTGCTAGCATCAATGTTTCGTAAAAGGAAGCGAGCGCCTGCCATTCCTCCTTGCTCCGTTCTTACTGTGTACGTTAGGTTAGGCGCAACAGACTTGTAAGTACGTCTATGGCATGGCATTACGACTTTGTAAAGGTCCCTTGCAAACTAATGATGTACTTTTTATTCGTATACTGTGAACAACACTCAAACATGTATGAAGATACCTATTATATTATTTACCATTTTTTCGTAAAAGTTATTCCGGGAAATTAAATTGAAACGAAGCTGTTTTGCTTCACTGTTTATAAAAATATATTATGCCAGCGTTTGTTGGCAGTCGGCCAGGAACTGGATACCACGTGGAATAGCAATGGCGAAATTTGAAGTAAATGCCGACTTTCAACGCGTTCTGAGTTTCCGACAGATGTTTTTTTAAAGAAAATGTTTTTTGTTCTGATATTACTTATAGGGTACATATTAAAGGCAACAAAATACTTTGTAGGTTTACTGTTATTTTATTATCTATTTATCTTTGTGGAGGGCAAACATGTCTTTTGCCACGAATTCGATACTATGTCTCTTACAAAAACTATCAAAAGAAATCAGCCTATAGTCCATATCAGCATTGTGAGCTTGCCAAGGTTGAAAGAATTACCGCGGCCCTACAACGCAAAAGGTAACTGAAGGAACACAGGTGGATTTTAGTCAGTAAAAGTCGGACACTCCCTCTCGCTGCACACAAAGCGGGCAGAAGTATTTGATTTCTCACCTTCAAAAAACACTATATAAAACCAGCTTTTAATGAAAATATTTTTTTCATAGCAAGCTTTTTAGCTCGGCATACCTAGGTATATAATTAATACTCGTTATAACGAATCATACGAGTCCAAACTCGATGGGCTTGTGTCGTTTACCAAGTTCCTATAGCCACCTTCCAGTTCATAATAAATTTTGCACTGTCATGTGATTTACAAATGCATGCAGCTCAATCGGTAGCCAGGAAGTGGATCAAATTTAATTTGCAAGATTTGATTACAGACAAACATTGGGACAGGTGAAACTAAATAAAAGCTTGAACATTATTTCTTTTCTTTACTAATATAGAATAGCATAGGCAGCCTTATAATTTTCCCACTGTTGGGACTCAGGCCTCCTCTCTAGGCGAGGGAAAGGGCCATAATCCACCACGCGGGCCCAGTGCGGGTTGGTGAATGTCACAAGTCTTCGAATGTTTGGTTCTAGGACATGCCGGTTTCCTCACAATGTTTTCCTTCACCGTTTTGAGAGCAGTGATGATGTATTAAATTACACAAAGTAATGCGCCTGGCTGGGTTTGAACCTGTCCTACAACTCGTAAGTCCGGGCTCTTATACGTTCTCGTATACTCTGTTCAAAAAGACATTAGACATTTATGAAAACCTTTTATTACTGTCCGTTCAACCGATTTTGACTTTTATTACGTTGGTGGCATGACAAATGGCGGCAGCAGAAAGTAGTTGGTATTGTAATCACTTTTATGCTTTTAATGCCATCCTTATGTCTACGAAATAGAAGATAAAAACGATTGAACAGACAGTAAAAAAGTTTCTACAAATCGCTTATAGGGTATAGTTTTTCTGTTAATCATATCCTTACTAATATCATAAAAGCGAAATTGAGTTTGCTTGTTTGTTTGTTACGTCTTCACGCCTAAATGTCAAAACCAATTTTGATGAAACTTGGTACACGGATAGACCATGTCCTGGAATATATAGGATACTTTTATCCCGGAAGTACTCGTATGTTTCCTTGGGATTATTTTCTGCTATCACGCGGGTGAAACCGCTGGGAGCAGCTAGTAGAGCAATAAAGTGGCACGCGAAACGCAACACAGGCAGGTGCAACAAAATTATAACAAAAAATATATTTCAGTTTATTTTAGTAGATACATTTTGACACGGAAACATTTCGTAATGAAGCGAGCAACATTGAACACATGTTGTCGCTTAAGAAACCGTTTATCATGTCGGCAAATGGTGTGATTTTCCAATATTGGAAATGATAAGATGATAAAATGTACCGTATTTTCGGGCAGAAATAGTTAAATGAAGTTTTTATTTTCAGGTGTGCCAGGCCTAATTTTAGTAGGTATTATTATAATCATCATAGACGTCCACGGTTGGACATAGGTCTCCCCCAAGTGTCGCCACAATGGACGGCCCAGTGAGTCTCGTGCCCGTCGAATTCCCGCGCCTCTCACCAGGTCATTGGTCCACTTTGTAGGAGGCTTTCCAACGCTCCATCTTCTAGTGTGTTGTCGCCACTCTAGAAGTTTTCGGTTCCATGATTACAGTATTATTATAATTATATATCTACTGATTTCTGACAGAGTACGAATATGTCAAATATTATGCCATGAGATAAAATATCGGTTTCTTATATCATTCCAGGAAATGGGCTAACCGTGTGCCTAGTTTCATGTAAATCCATTCAGATACACCTCTAAAGCTTTTTTTGAGGTCGCAAATCATTCAAAGACTTCTCGAGGTAATGGGACTCTAGGGTGAAATGAGAGGGCGTTTCAGACTTTTATTGACTAAAACACGCCCTTGTTCCTTCCTGGCCATCATTTCAGGGCCCCGGGGTTCTCTTCCGCACAACCCATAGCCCCAGTAGACGTCGACCCTGCTGGGTCCCTACGGTTTGCTAACATTTTTTTGAGGCCCGCGTGGAACCCTTCGCGCCCTGGACATGGGCTCGGTCTGGACGGTTACACGGGACAGCTGGATGGCGAGCTACCGGTGGCTGAAAATAGGGGTTGGGATCCTGGCAGCTAGGGTGTGAGGAAGACGATTGCCTCACGCGTGTGGTAAGAATCCACCGTGTCCTCCCGGTGGTCCACACAGCGGTAACACTTGAGCATTTCTTCCGTACGAATCCGATGCACAAACCTCTCGGACTTACTAAGTCCGGTGAGCACCTGCGTTATGTGGAAGGCGAGAGCCTCATGATGTCTTTACAGCTACTCCTCAAAAAAGGGATGGCATTACCGTAAAATTATGGCGTGCCAATTTAGTAGCATGTACATTTTTACTGTTTGAATTCATTCAATTGATTACAAAATTGGAACTGCTGTGGTCAATCTGGAAATCTTTAAACCGACTGTGGACTCAGGTTGACCGCTACAAAGATAATCTTGCAGAAAGGGGTTTCCTTGACCCATTGTTAATGCAGTGCCAGTGTGAAGTTCCTTTACAGGATATATATGTCACCTCCTTTCCTGCCCAGCATGCACAACTATCGGCACCCTCCATGACTTAAACGAAGCCAACGACAGAGCTGTTCAGGTGGCCAAATATTGGTCGGACAAAATTTGAGTCGTGTGAGAAGAAAAAGAAGAAGTTATAACAGTGGCGTCTTTTTTAATAAAATTGGGCACTCTCTACTATAAATTCCCAATTAAAAATCCCACATACCTGTATACTCCCATACCTTTTTCGAGTTAGTAGGATACCTGAAATGGGTTGGACTGAATTAAGATGATGTAAGGGACATTTTTACGTTTTGCGTAAAATACCCTTAAATCAATCATCTTAAGGAACATTTTTACATTTTAGGCATTTTAACAGTTAATACATACTTCTGATATCGTTTCCAAATAACTAAATCTCCACTGGTTTCGTCAGACCTGATTACTGGAAGTAAAATTTCACTATATGTATTGTCTAAAAAATTTTGAATGCAATTGTGATTAGAAAAATCGGGCTTAAAAGTTTTTGTATATACTCTTTATTTAAAACAGATGACGTGGAAGATGAATTCAAGACGCGTTAAACTTGTTATAATATAAATAAAGTTTCCACCACGTTTGTTTGCCTGTATGAACGCGATAAACTCAGAAACTACTGAACGGAACTTCATTTAGTTTTCACCACTGGGGCCATGGGTGATGCGAAAAAGATCCCTGGGGCCCTGAAATAATGGCAAAGAAGAAACAAGAGTGGTTTTTTAGTCAGTAAAAGTCTGACACGTTCTGTCGCTCCGCTCAAGAGCGGGGGATATCACTGGATGATTTTCCCAACAAAAAAATAATATTTTTTGCCAATAGATAATATAATGATTTGTGAGAAAGGTTGAAATGCATAAGACATTCATGGTGGAGAAAAACAGAAAATTACAAAGATTCATAAAATACGTGAGATGCTGGGGCAGATCGTTGTTTAAAAAAAAACATACATTCAGCCGAACATAGAACCTCCTCCTTTTCGAAGTCGGTTAATAGTTGTGGAATAAAAAAAAAAAAATAATTCTGAAATTTAAGAATTACGAGGCAACTATTTTATTTTATTTTTTAGAAAAATAACACGTTTATTTAGTACACAGACACATACAATGAATAAAGAACTATTCAGAAAATTAATAAAGTAAATTAAATAAAAATAAAATCTTTAAAAATAATTATCTAAAACCAAACATCCAACTACCAACCAACTAACCACCAACCACCAACCAATCATCTACAATTCTATCTGTAACATCTTGAAATAGGAAATTTTGTCGTCACCATCAATTTCTTCTCCTTATTGCCCAAACAGAGAAGAATCTATATTAAAAACGACGATGTCTATAGATACATATATACACAGAGCCGCACGTCCGTTTCTTTGCAGGGCCAACCCTTTTTGCGCACACCACTTGACCAGCCTTAGTTGAGCTGCTCTAATTACCGGCGAGCAAGGTCCCCATGGACCAAGTATGACCAAGTATTCCCATAAGAACATTATAATTTCATGTGATCTAACTTTTGTTTTGTATGTCTGCGAGAGTGATTTTTTTTAAATATCCTATGACTTGCTACGCCCATAGAAGGGGTAAGAAAAAAAATGGGATTTATTTAATGTTTTAGTTTTCTGAAAACTCTTAAGGATTTTTCCTATATAGAAAAATCACACAATCGTAATTTGTCAAAGATCTAGCGATTTTGTTGCGCTGTGAAGGAAGTAGGTAGGTAAGTATGTAGGTTGGGCAAGAAAACGCGTCGAATCCCTCGCGAGAAAGTCCAAGTAGTTTCAAAGGTTTCAAACCAACTTATTTTTTTCAAAGACCGTTTTTAAGCAAACTTTATTGGAAATTCTTTTAATTTTTATCTGAGCAAATACTAAGGAACGTGATTTGCTGCTGCTTAGATTTTATTATATTTAAAAAGGTTTTTGTTTTGACTTAATTGCTCTGAGATGTCTCTTGTGTTATGTAACGTAAGATGTTTGAAAACCGAAACTTGTGAAGGTTTATACTAAGTTGTGACAATGTGACGTCATAACTCAAAACTCTGAGTGTAATGTTTCACATGATCGACGCATTACTCTCTCCAATATATGTAGCTACCTATGCTGCGTGGATACTGTTCGAATCCATTTACTTCTCTAAATTATGCGTAAAACGTCCATTTGACGATCTCCCCTCTTCCCTCTTATCGCTTGGACAGACCGGGAGCCGCGGGCGGGGGCGCCGGACTAGGGCAAATTGGGGGGTTTACAAACCCCCCCAAGTGAGGGTGTCCGAAGTCCAACCTCACCCTTTAGCTACCCTGAAGTTCCATCTCTCACACCTATAAATTCGGCACACACATTTCACCCCTAGGGAAGGGGGGAGGTCTATAACGCACCAATCCTTTCGTTTGGCGTGTCACACTCGGCAAGCTACGGTGACCTCCACTACAAATTAATATTCACAAACGTTTCCGTTCCTATCGTTAATCATTGCCATTTCTGCCAGTGATCTCGCTTATGTAAAACACCTTCGCTTTAGGTAGTGGCTATGTACCGCTTTGTATTATTGCTTTTGAGGATCATTCTGAAATATGCCTTAGTCTAAGATTGGAGCACGACTTTCATCATTCACTGCATAGGACACTATAGGGTATATCTTAGCTTAGTCACAGGAACGAATATAGCATACCAATCGTGTGAAGAGAAACAGGCTCAGCTGTTTCTCTTAAAGAGAACTGACTGTAATCAAAGTTTTAGAAAAGTAATTTAGGTTAGGGTAGGTTATAAGTATACAATTTATTTTCTAACTCTAGATCAAGAGTTGATACAAAACTAAACAAATCAGTGGCTTTGAAACCCAAGACCTAATCTCATGTTTTTTCAAACGTAACGTTAATAAGTTTTAAAAAGTTCTGGAAGCCACTTTAACTGCATATTCAAAGCTTATAAGTGTTTGATAAAATATTAAAAGTGCATTCTAACAATGACGTTAACAAAAGTGAATCATTATCATCGTCTTCCTGTACTTTGTAAACAAATACTGTCAAGTCCTACATTTATATATATATACATATATGGCATGGCAGTGGGACATTCCAGGCTAATGTAATTAAAAGTGATGATAATATAAATTAGACTGTGAGTATAGGTAATATCAGACTAGCTGTACCCCGCGGTCTCACCCGCGTCTTCGGTCTAGCCACTCCAGTCGTAGCATGATGTTACAAGATAAATATTGAAAACTAAAAGAAATTTTCAAATCAAGTAGTTCTTGAGATTAGCTCGTTGAAACAACCAAACAAACAAAAATTTATTCAGTTTTATAATGTAAAGAAGAATGATGTGATGTGGATGTGTATAAGAGACCTAATATTTCATTTCCTTTGCTACAAAAGTTAATTAGATTGTTTCTTAATTTTTGAACTTAAATAAATAGATATATGTATATTCTCTTTTTCCCCTAGTGCGGCGGAATCGAGATCTGTACGAGGCACCTTAAAGTCGACATTTGAGGCACCGTGTGAATAGTAATATAAACTTTCTCGGCCTAACCATGCGACCATCAACAAAGCGAAAACGATTTGTTTTACTACAAAAATACATAAAATATACCCTATATTTTGTGTATTTTTTCCCAGAATAAATATTAAAAGACCGAAAACTTTTCCCTGTTGCCTACTTGGATGTAGCAAAAACAAATTATGTGTGGTTATATTAACTAGAATAGACTTTTGTATCGACTACAAAACTTCCTTATACCCATTCTCGGCATGCCACAATTTCATTTCAACTTGCTCATCTCCGTAAAATTCAATCATCTTTCATATTCACGGCCTAACAATATGATTTCTTTGAAAATGAGAGGTAAATTTGAAAATCGAACTGAATATATTTTTCCTTTAGAGCTCGGAAATCGTCCAATAGTACGAGATACATAGAAGAAGTCTTTTTCCTCATCTGTTATTCGATTATGATAAATATTATGAGCTAGATAATGCGATTATCAAGATATTCCGAATAGGTTGCCTAGCTAAATCTGGTGCCAATGATGTTAAACAATAAAGTTTGTCTGAGGTCACGAACATTTTGATATTTTCGACTTTAACCAAATACAAATTGAGTTCTATCGTTACTAATAGCTTCTATTAGACTAAAAAACACTAAGTACTAGTTAGACTTTTACACCTGTATCCTTCAATTGCCTTATGCGTTTTACGAAATTGCGAAATTCCCATGGCCCTAGCGAATATCAGCATCTCCTACGGTTTGCTGACTTCTCTTCGAGGCTTGTGTGGAACGCTACGTGCCATCGACGACTTGGAACCAAAAGTAGTGAATGAGGAGCAAAACAATTGAGCAAGCAATTGAATTAAGAGTTGAGGGGTATTTTTTTTAACGCTCTGTAGAATAATCTTAAACAAACTGGATTTTCTTATTAGGTTAGATTAAAATATAATGTTTTATAAAAGTTAAACCCCATACTTTTGAGATATGTCGTCATAATAAAAAAATATTTATCTAGACACTTCGAATGACACTTGTTTCAAATCTATTGGTGGGTGGAGACATTTTTATGAAATGTCTTTGATCATATTTTCATACACGTTGCGGCGCGCGATATTTGATTTTAAATTATTTTCTTATTTTATTGACTTATTCCAATAATATTATTATTAATTTAAACTATGGTAGATTTCTGTGTGTAATTGTATACACTGGAATTGCCCAATGTATAGGTATTATATGCCAACACAGGATAAAATATTATTTATAAGCAAACCATTCTTTAGCTTCTTCATTTAATCCGCACCCAATATTGGTCAAAACAATTTTTTACTCTATCTATGACAACTAATTTTGACAGTAAAAAAACTATTTACGAGGAAAAACCCCAAAACGTTCAAATAACTATAATACCTATATTAGATCGGTGTGTTTGGTTTTATGTGTGTAATTAAGGCGCTCACATAAAAAGACTTTGCAAGACCTTTCAAACTTGACTGACTGACTTGCCATGACGGCAAACCGAAATAGAACTTAAAATGGAACAAAAATGTAACGCACGTTGTCGTGTGTCCACTGGACCACCGATGTAGTTGCAGTATCTGCTCAATAGATATTGAAAACTCAACGTGACTTTGTTTAGCATCACAATCTAAATACTTTTTGTTGGAATCTTAAGTCGTCTCATATATTGTATAACTCTTTTAAAAATAACTAAATATTACAGGGTGCTGCATTGACTACCCTGGAAATTAGTCCTAAGGAACCTCTCTATTGTTTTATAGTTAGTATGTAAGATTAGTTAAGGTGTCTAATTGAATATGGTCAGTTTGAGCAAAGCTGTAATTAATTTCCAACTATAACATGTTAACGACACACTTTATAAACTTAACTGTGACTAAATGTATAAAATAAGCAAAGTTAAAAAAAAAAATTAAGAAAAAAACAGATTTTTGCTTCTGCTTTAGTAAATTAAAATTTGTACGCTACACACTAGAAGCGAAATACAACAATGCAAAAAATTAAACACGACCATGACTACCACCAACTAGAAAAATTTATCTCAGAACAGATAGATAAAATAAGAAAAATTCTAACCCCTCCCCCTCCCCACAGAGATTGAATTAATCAGGATTTTATAAAAGTATTACGTAATATTTAGAACGATTAAATTAAATATTCTTATTTTTGTATGAAAATCTGATGAACTAAAATATGATACATTTTTAAAAGTAATAGAACAAAAGTTGATGTTTATTATGTTCTTAACATAGTTCTAAGAGGTTGCTAGTGTTTACAAATAACCCTGTACATAGTCGCCTAAATTACTACTTGGCACATAAAAAACGAACAGTATGGCTTTCGCCCGAAATCAAGTACTCTCTCAACTGCAACGGATCTAGTTACCAAAATTAAAACCCGTATAGATCAAAAGAGCTATTCTTTAGGAATATTCATCGACATAAAAAAAGCGTTCGATACCGTGAGTCATCAAAAACTGCTTCAGAAGCTAGATAACAAGTACAGCACATCAAATATTCAAGTCTTATTTGGAGAATAAGCGCAAAAAGTTAAAATAGGAGACACACCAGCTCGTTCCGAACTATTTCATACGGTTGTCCTCAAGGTTCAATAGTCCGTTACTTTTCCTAATCTATATAATAAATAATATTGATAAAATAGGATTAATAGGTGGGCCGACGACCTGGTCAGGGTCGCGGGAATCCGATGGATGCGTGACGCACAGGACCGGTCGTTGTGGCGACACTTGGGGCAGGCCTATGTCCAGCAGAGGATGATGATGAAGATGAGAATTAATAAGACACCTAACGCTATATGCAGATGATACCTGTCTCTTTTACTGTAAGAAATCAATTCATAAAATTATAAAAGACGCTCAGCATGACCTTGATTTATTAAACGAGTGATTTAAATACAACCTTCTTACAATTAATTCGTCGAAAACCTCATACATGATTTTCGCTAAAAACAAACGTATACCAGACTTCTAGCCTCTTAAAAAAAATAACGAAATAATAAAACGATCAACAAACGAAAAATATCTTGGTTTGAAGATAGATGAGAAACTAACCTGGAAATTACACATCGACCATCATAAGAGCAGAAGTAAACTAACATCGCTCTTTCATCATTACGGAAAGTAGCAAACTGTATTCCAAGCAAAGTTCGATTTATAACTCGCTATTCAAATCGCATTTACAATAAATATCGAGATATGAGGTTCCGCAGCAGGAACAAATTTTAATTCACTTCAAAGAGTTCAAAATAAAATAATTAAGACTTTGTTCCACTATAATTACCTTACAAAAACCAGAATTCGAAAAAAACTAAATAATTAAACATTAAATAGCTATACGTTTATTACACCTGCATTATTGTTTAAAAAATAACCTCAAACCCTATACTAACTAACATACAACTAAAAGAAAAGACAATGTATCATTATCTGAGAAATAGGTATAAAAACCAACTTGAAATCATCTACGGTAGAAAAACCATATTATTTGAAAGAGTTCATCTGTTCAATGGATTACCGGACGATATTAAAGAATGCGATAACGTGAATACATTTTCTGACTGGCCTGTACTTGGTCTAGTGGTAAGTGGCCCTGCCTGCTATGCTGAAGGTCGTGGGTTCGATTCCCACCCAGAACATTTTTTTATGTCATGAGCATGATCATTTGTTCTGAGTCTGGGTGTAATTTATCAATAATATGTATGTATTTAGAAATATATAAGTATGTTTATCAGTTGTCTAGTACCCATAACACAAGCACTGCTTAGCTTGGGACTAGATGGCGTTGTCTGATAGTTGTGGAATATTATTATTATTATTTAAAAACAAACTTAAAAAACATAGCACATTATAACTTCTAATACCTACTCTGTAGGAATTTATATTATATTGTATTATCATAAGTTTATTACTTTGTAGATCTCATTTTAAGCGGACTGTATGTTCTTATGAAAAATAAATTTCTTTAAACGGAAGTAAGTTTTGATGTCTAGGTTCGGGTTGACTTCAACACTTTTGGGTCATACACCGAAGCAAAGGCTCAACTGGCTGCAAAAACACCAGGAAACCTCGCGAAGGACGTTTCAGGAACACATTCATTGAGCGTAACGCTATAGACTGGAATTCCAAGTCGGAGTCGGTGTTTGCTGATGGCTACCACCCGGGAATCTTTAAGTCAAGAGTGAATAGGTTACTTCTAGGTAAGCGTGCTCCATCGTCGAGCGCATCGTCGCTTTCCATCAGGTGAGATAGCGGTCTAGCACGAACCCATTAACAATAAAAAGAAAGAATAAAATTACGTTAGTAGATGATTTCAAAAGAATAGGTAAAAAGAAATAAGAATTATTTCAATGTCCATATTAGGTTAGTGACTGATATTTAAAACTACATAATGCATCATATGCAGGGTCTTTTGTAAAACATTGGCTACCTTTCGGAGCTATGTTACTAACATCATAAACAACAATTTTTGTTCTATGACTTTTTTAAATTTATCATTAAATATGAAAAAAAAAATTAAAATATTTAAATTAAACGTTCTAAATATTAAGAAGATAGACTTCGCATGCTATAGTACTATAACGGAGGGTAGCGGGATCGGGCGACGGGGGTGTCTGTTGCGCTTCCGTCGCGTCATACAGACATAGGTAGGTATAGCAAAATACAGAGTTGAAATGTGTTAGAATAGAATATCGAAATCTTGAAGGTTTGTTTTTGGTAAATACCTACGTTTTCTAATAATAGAATTTTTTTTTTTTAAATCCCTCACACATAATATCTACAATAAAAAGCTAAAGAACTGGTTTGGTTTGCCGTGAAAGACGGACAAATGGACACACACACTTTCACATTTATAATATTAGTATGGATATGCACACATAACTGCAGAGGTAGGCTGCTCTGAAGGCCCCTGGTCGTCACAACTTCTCTGCGGTGACGTTTACGGAGACGCTCTTCCTCATAAATCACAATCTTTACCTATCGTTCTAGGTGCATTCATGTGACATGACCAGCCCACTCCCACTTGCGGGCTCGCGGACGGCGAGCCATGGATAGCTCGCAGTCCGATCGTCCGGTAATGGACCGAGCCCAAGACGTCGACGGCGCGCACTGTTCCCGTGCGCCTCAAGGAGTTGTCAGCACCAGGAGGGGCCCAGCTGGGTCGAAGCTTACTGGGGGCAGGGTTGTCCGAAAGGGAGCTCGTGCCCCGGTCAGAAGGCTAGAAGGAGTAAGATGGGGTTTTAGTCAATAAGAGTCTGACACTATCTCCCGCTCCACCCAAGAGCGAGTTTTTTCATAAGATGATTTTCCCCACCGAAAAAAAAAGCCCACTCCCACTTCAGCCTGGCTGTTTATCTTCAACGTCTATTACTTGAATAATTTCTTGTTATTTAATTTACAACAATTTTCTACTTATCTATTATTTGAGATATATGAGATATGAAATGATTCACTGTTTTGTGACAAAAATGTGTCTAGAGTTGGAGTACATTTCCCCATTGAAAACTAAATAAGAATCAGCGCTTATCTTCAAACTTTTTGTTCTTTATTTGTTTACTGTGACTTTGGGACGTCTGAAAGTTTTTTTTTCTGAAACGTTATTGATATTTCGTCCGCCGAAGCCGCCCATTGCTGGATTCTGTGTTAAAACACGCTGAAAGATTGCATCTAAACTTGTCGTCTATTCATTAAGTCTACAAACGCTATCGGGAGACTGATTTCTGAGCGATATCATCGATTTATTGTAACAATTAACTTCTTTACGAAATTCCAACTGCAACAGCAGTTTCAGGTTGTACGTAGGCTGTAAGTGACTCTACAATTAGAAGAAGGTTGAAAAAACGTGAATTAGTACCGTACAAGCCAGCAAATGGGCCGAAATTAACTGCAAACCATGGAACAGCGCGCCTTAACTTTGCATCTGAGCACCTAAATTGGTCATACCTCCAGTGGAACAAAGCCCTCTTTTTTGATGAGTGTAAAATTATGCTTTATGGTAATGACGGAAGGAACAAGGTTTACAGAAGAGTTGGAGAACGCTTTGCACAATGCTGCATTGATGAAAAGATCAGCTACGGTTTGGGGAGGAATCAGCGCTGACGCTAAGACAGAGGTTTTCTTTGTGTCTGAGCCACGTCTGCCTTCACTAAACACACTTGGCACATCGAACAGTGTCTTGAGCCTCACGTGATGCTCAATGCACATTTTATTGGCAACGGTTTCATATTCAAGCACGACAATGTTAGGGCTTATACCGCAAGCTTCATACGAATTACTGAAGTCAGTATCTCCGTCATGAAATGGCCAGCAAGAAGCCCGGACATGAATCCCGGAATTCAGGATGAATCAAATAGACGAAATCGTGCAAAAGATCCTGCCTCAAAAACACCTAGCCAGCTGCAAAATGTAATCCAAGAGGATCTGTCCGATCGTCCGGTAACTGTCCGGACCGAGCCAAGGCGTCGACGGCGCACTGTTCCCGCGCGCCTCAAGGAGTTGTCAGCAACAGGAGGGGCCCATCTGGGTCGAAGCCTACCGGGGTCGGGGTTATCCGAAAGGAAACTAGAGCCCCGGTATGAAGGCTAGAAGGAACGGCGCGGGGTTTTTGTCAGTAAGACTCTGACACTGTCTCCCGCGCCACCCAAGAGTGGGTTTTGTCAATGATGATTGTCCCCGTAGACCTTCGATCAATAATAGTACTAGATTCCCGATAAGCGCTTCAAAAACGGCCAGAAAAATAAGAGCACAAATACTGTTGTGATTTGGCTGATTATTTTTTTGTTGTGATTGTTACTGTGAGGATAAGGTTCTTATGAAAAAAAAAAATTAGGGTAGTGTAGGGTAGAGTAGAGTAGGGTAGAGTAGGGTAGATTAGGGTAGAGTAGGGTAGAGTAGAGTAGGGTAGAGTAGGGTAGAGTAGGGTAGAGTAGGGTAGAGTAGGGTAGCGTAGGGTAGAGTAGGGTAGAGTAGGGTAGAGTAGGGAAGAGTAGGGTAGAGTAGGGTAGAGTAGGGTAGAGTAGGGTAGAGTAGGGTAGAGTAGGGTAGGGTAGGGTAGAGTAGGGTAGAGTAGGGTAGAGTAGGGTAGAGTAGGGTAGAGTTAGGTGGAGTAGGGAAGAGCGGGAGCGAAGCCGCGCGGGCAAAAGCTAGTAGTAAATATAAGTCTTAGAAAATATTATGACTGTTTGACCAATGTTTGCTACAACGCGCCAACTATTGTAACAAACATCGACTATTCACAGACACTTTGTAATTCTGACCTTAAATCATGCGTGTAAGGTTGAATTTCTTTTGCTGTATGTTGACCAGCGAGCTTCGGTCGTAAAAATTTATTGTTTTTTTTTGCATGGCTTTGTGAACATAACTTTAAGATATTGTATTTAAGGTTGAATTTACATTAATGCATATTTTTTTCAACTAGGATTAGGTAAATACGATTGGTGCCAGTTTTGAAGTGAACTTTTGCATGGGATTGTGTATCTAGTGCTATTATTGATCGAAGCCGTAGACAGAAAAAAAAAAGAAGAATGGAATCGAATGCCACAACTTTTGATCGTGACTCTCATCAGATCGATGGATAACCGTTTGGAAGTAGTAATAAGAGCTCGTGGGTTAATTAATTTTTACATATAAAAATATGTAAAAATTAGGTACTTCTTAAACAAAATACGAAACCTATATAGGTACCTAATTCAATTTGAATTAAGAACACCTCATTTGAAAACCTCATGTATATGTATTCCTAAATATACACATTTTTTTGATAATCCTAACAAGATATAAATTTTTATGATGAGAAGTGTAATACAAAAACACAAAGTACAATCAGGCATCGAAATACTCCACATCGCTGTAATCCGGAAATACACCCAGAAGACTAGCAGCATTGCCATATCGTTGAATGGCAATGCCAATTCAATTCTTTGGGCAAAGAACAAGCCAGCCCTCTAGTCTCGCAAAGTGTCCATCAGTCACCGTGTTTCCTTAAAAAAATAGACGCGCACTCGGACACCATGCATGATCCAAGCATTTCGACTCCAAAGGGCTCAAAACTGTAATTACTAATAAGTACATATAATACACACGCATTTGCGCCGTCTAAAGTTCTCAGCAACAGCCAGCAGCAGTGGCAGCGCCAATACAGCCTGCCGTACTTGGAATATGGGGTGCACGGGTGTCGACACAGTTTGCGTTCCACACCATAGGCCTACTCACATTCCACGGTACCGTCATACCATCTGCTGTGTGATTCTGTAAAACTTCATTCTAAACTTCGAGTCTGAATCCGCTGTGAGTTTCTTGATTGGCATTCTTAAAACTCGGTTGATAATTCGAATCTACACTAGCGCTACTCTTGCAAGCGTGTTTGCGAGTTGAACTAAATTGACCGCGAGATTTAACCAGATAAAGTATGAGATGACGTAAAACGTGGCATTCTATAAGGTAATTCCGCCGTCACTTCGACGCTCACTTTGCACTCGAACCCGATTCAAAGTGTCAAATTAAAAGCATCTATTTTACGAGTGACAATAGAAGAAATCATAGTTAAATAGTGTTAAAATAAAGTTTTTAAACACACTTTAAATCAAGATTCGTTTACGTAATAATAATACCCCCGTCGTGCAGGGGGTTAAAATACAGATATCAGTTAATTTATTTAGGTCAATCTAGCAGTCCTCCTGATAGTACAAGCCGGTTTCAATTTGTGGATAATGTGATCAATTTATACTCGGCTGTCCCAGATAAAGGGTAAAGTTTTGCTTACGCTATTTAGTTTACATGTCTCGTAGCAAAACTTAACCCTTAACCACCTAACGTAGGTGTCACAGACCCCAGCGATGCTATTGTGGTGAATAATTGAGTGCATGCGCATATATTTACATGATTCGACCTTCTTCCCTGATACCATAGAGCTGTGTCTTTACTTACCGAGCTCTAAAGCGCAGTCGATTTAAGTTGATGAGAAAAAAAACAATATTGCCAATGTCGAGAAACCCAACCGCAAAAGTTACTAATAAGTATGAAATAAGTCACTATAAACTGTCAAATGAAGTTGATACCGTCAAACCTATGATTGAAGTATAATTTATTTCATTCTACTAAGAATATCGTCATCGTCATAATTTCAGTCGAAAGACGTTCACTGCTGGACATAAGCCTCCCCCAAATGTCGCCATAATGACCGGTCCTGTGCGTCTCGCATCCACCGGATTCCCGCGACCCCCACCAGGTCATCGGTCCACCTTGTGGGAGGCCTTCCAACGCTGCGTTTTCCGGCACGTAGTTACCATTCCAAAAACTTTCGTCCCCATCAACCATCTGTAATGCGAGCAATGTGCCCTGCCCACTGCCAGTTCGTTTTCTACGAATATTCAAAGCTATTCTAGAACTGCAAAATTCTTAAAAGTATATTTTACAAGCCAGTCCGTTGAATATAAAATATAAAGAAAAACAACTTATGCGATCTCCTTTCCATATCACAATTTTGACGACTACAACTTTATAAACTTTTTGAATCTTTATATTATTATCTTAAAAACGTATGTTTAGATATTTTTATAGATAATTATTTGATCTTCAATTTTTGGCTGGGTTAATTTTATGATTTTTGCTGAAAATCGCGAAAAACCCGCTTGGGATCTTTGACCCCGAGTATCTCTTTCCATTTATCAGATGAATGAGGACTTTTTAGATTTTTTTTATAATGATGTTTTGAACAAACCTACCAAGTTTCAGCTGGGTGCAAATTTTTGTTATTTCACTCCTACTTTTGGTCTAAAAATGTCCGGATAAATTTATCCGGACATTTTTACATGTCCTTTTTATTGTAAATCTTTATCAGAAATGAAGATATCCGGAGGAGAACCAAGCTTACCGGCGTAGCTCGAAGAGTCGCCAATCTTAAGTGGCAATGGGCAGGGCACATTGCACGCAGAACAGATGGTCGATGGGGAGAAAAGTTCTGGAGCGGCGACCACGTACCGGAAGACGCAGAGTTGGAAGGCCTCCAACAAGGTGGACCGATGACCTGGTCAGAGTCACGGGAATCCGATAGATGCGTGAAGCACAGGACCGGTCGTTGTGGCGACGCAACTTTGACCTTTTAAAAATAGATCTCGTATTTCTAGCCATCATTGGAAAAGTTAATAAAAAATATGCATGATTAGGTTGTTTTGGCTTTTTAATTACTTGGCTCATTTCTAAGAAAATCGATAAAATGTTTAATCGCCATTACAAGAGTAACCTTCTCAATAATTTGCCAGCATTTTATTTAGATAATAATATCTGTCTATTCTTGTAAAAACTAAAAGATTGATTACTAAACGTTTTGTTTTTTTTTTTCTGTCGGTCCATCGTTATAGATTAAACGACTTTTTTTTTTTAAATCACGCACCGTTTCACTAAATCACGGTGTTCGTGAAAACTATACGTTATGATATTTTTTCTGCGTAAGAGACAGTTGTTGTCAAAGTTATGTGCTAACATGAGGCTACACTTGTAAATATTAATTTCAAGTGACTCTCCTAATACTTTTGAAAACTGAATTTATACAAGAGACTTGCTTTGCATATATGTAGCATATTTATTTAATAATATCATTTGCATGACAAATCTGGGGTGATTAAAGTTACTTAATTATTTTTTAAATTTGAATTTTTCATGTAAATAAATAAAGTTCCTATATATAAGTGTGCTTCATAGATTTTACAAAAGCTTTTGACTTTCTATTTTCTAATGGTAATATTAATAGTAATATTTGGGGATCGCTGCTGGAAAAGCACAAAGAAGGGCCAAAAACTTTAATTTTTCTAAAACTCACCATAAGCCTAGTTCCTGCTTATATTTTTGATACTGAAATTCAAATATTTCTAATTTATATTTTCATTGCAAGACATATGTCTCATCCTTTACTACGTAATAGAGTTTTCTGCTAGTGCGGATATTAGATATTTATTTATTTATTTATTTTAAAATTGACACACCAACGACTCATTCACTGAATAACAATACAGATAAAATAAACCCATGCAAATTATGAAAAATTATAGTGAATTTGTCACTTACAGGCGTGCACAGCACTTATACAATAAAATCGTTAAAAAAAAAAGTATTTCAAAATTACATTGGAATAAATTAAAATAAATTAAATTAAAAATTACATCGAAATAAATTAAAATAAATTAAATTAAAAATTACATCGAAATGTCAGCTAGATAAATTATAAAAAAAAAACAATAAATTTAGATCAAATACATTATAAATAGAAAAAGAAATCACAAGAATATTATAAAATTTCAAAACAAACTAAAACAAATAACAATTAGGCCATGTACATTAAATAAAACTTTAAATGTCGTAATACTCGTATACAATAACAGTAATTAAATTAAGATCTGTTGTTGCTGGCTTGTAAATATCGTTTAAATTCATTCAAAGTGTTTGAATAATTTATATTTTCATTGCAAGACATATGTCTCATCCTTTACTACGTAATAGAGTTTTCTGCTAGTGCGGATATTAGATATTTGTCTCGATAAGAGCGAAACGCGTTGCGCATAAATAATAATATAAGATTAATATGTACATAGATTAATATAACATGTACGTATTTGTTGTTTAATATGTAATTTATTTTATGGGATCTATAACAAATTAGTGAATTCTAAACTTACATAGAAATAAGTGTTACATAGAAATAGTCTGTCTAAAAAGTTAAACGACTTGGGTAGTTCGAATAAAGTTAATAATCTTTCGCTTCATCAGATTTGTTTACGACAAACGGAATTAACTTCATTTATTATCAATAAGAAATCTTAAAAAAAATAAAGTATCTTTACTAAAATTATAAATTCTATTAAAATTCCCAAGTCATTTGACTTTTTAGACAGATTCTAACATTATAATTAGGACCAAAAGTTTTCTTTTAAATAAATCATTATTATTATTAATTTTTATTTTAAAAAATAAACGGAAAAAAAAATTGCGAGTAAAAATAAGCATATTATACCAAAAAGTTTAAGAACTGCTGGTAAGTAGTAAGTGGAAGTAAGGGTGGCGCCAGAATGCCGGCAGGTTTGCGAGCAGGTATTCACCGACACCACGCTGTCGCCGGTGACGCAGGTACATTAATAGTATCTTTATTACATGTACGTCTATTGTCCACACAGTTTAATGTAATTTAAGGCATCCCCCTTGCCTATCAAAGATAGGCAGCGAAATTCAAATTTTTATTAAATGTTTTGCATGTACGACTATTTCGTAAAATAGCCATTTAATGGCCAAGGAGTATACCATACCTATATGATTTTTTTTAAATGAAATACGTACTAGAATAAGACTTAAACTAAACTGATTGATTGACTTATTAAAACTTTATATAATACACTAATGGCAATTAACTCCTAGTTAAAATGTGCCAAAATTTCTCTACGTCGTTGTCGACTGGTGTGTTCTCTGCCCAAGCAGAGCAGGCACACTTCTACCGCATACTCAATCGTGCTCTCCAGGAGGTCCACACAATGGTAACACACTTCCTGCACAAGATTTGTGTGGAAGAAACGCCCTTCTTCCACACGAATCTAGTGCAAGAACCTCCCGGCCTTGTCACAACCGGTGAGACGCCATGCTGTCTTTTCAGCCACTCCTCAAAGAGGGGACTTACCGCCTCAATTATGTCATGCCCAGCAATGAGGTCACCCTTTCACCATGAAATCCCGCCATAACCCTGTCCGCCATGCCGCGACTTATCGCGATAGCGGAGTCTCGCCCCGGCGTTGCATTTCCACGCGCAAATCGTGTATGCGAACTTTTGCGTCTAGATCCCACGATGGCAGGCCTGCAGGAAAGCTTACCGAAACCGCGCGGTAGGTATCCCCGCACTTTACGTTTTCTGATATTAGACAAATGGTATTGGTACATTTTCCTACATTGTTATTTATACGAGCACTGAATTTGTTTATGTGTTTGTCCCCAAAATAATTCATATTCGAATTCTAAAGCTTAGAGACGGCCCAGTCCTAAATAGTAGCGTCACAACATCCGGTCTGTGATCCGGTTCTCCACCTTCCGTATCCATCCTGTCTCAACCGACTTTATGAGACCGCCGGTTCATAGGATAGAAGGGCGCTACACTTACCAAAGATGAATTTGCTAAACAAGTTTGTCTTTATAACGGATTCAATATTCAAAGCACTTTTAGGCTCAACTCACAACAAAAGAGCGTCGAAGCGCAGCAAAGCGGAGCACAGTTTCAGTGTCATATGAGTTTTAACTTTATTTTCTATAGAACTGCGCTCTGCTTCGCTGCGCTTCGACGCTCTTTTGGTGTGAGTTGAGTCTTAGTCAGATGTATGTAGTGTGGTGAATGCGGGTGCATGAAAATAAAAGTCACTCAAAAAGTACTCACGGTTTACTCGCACTAGAGAAACATCCGTACAGAAAACACAACACAGAAGGAGTACATGAAGTAGACAGAAACACACAATAGTCACAGCATGAAACAATAGAATAGTCCACATAAAAACACACAAGATTGCGAACACAAAGGTTATCTGCGAGTTATAAGTAGTACCTACGATGCGCGGGTATTTCAAATAAACCATTTAAAAAATAAACTATTTAAAGGCACTTTTGAAATGTCACGAAGTCAGTCAGAAATATGATGCTAATTGGACAATCCAAAGCGTGGTGAGGGTCTCTGACGAAAATGTGCAAGAAACTCTTGGTTCCGGGACCGGGTGTTTACAGCAAAACAAACGTACCTTAAAGCAAACCGATTTAGAAATACCCGTATTATATCATACTTAAGTACCTACTAATATTTTTTTACTCCCACCTACCCGTACCTAGTTCAACACAAACCATTGACATCGTAAACAAACAAACTTCATAATTGCACTGTCGATGATTCCGCTAAAACAAACTAGATGGCGTTAGTATATGCGTGAAGTGGAACCAAACATTGGGTTATTAAGAAGTGATGAACGCATGAAGATATTTGAAATATTTTTTAAGATACACTTTTTATACTTAGTTTGTTATTATCTTTAACATAACCAGAAGAGATTATCTTTAAGCTATCTGCTTTAATTTAACTACATAAGAGAAATATATTTTTTACACGCGTGATTATCAGTTTGCACATTTACCTAGTAGATACATTTAAATCAAGTTATTTTTATAGTTTAGTGTTTTATAAGTATATGTATATTGAAGTTATATTCGATTTTTTTTTCTTTTAAGCAAATGTTATAATAAAAACTACTATTGAATAAGAATTCAACCCATTTCACTGAAAAGAGATATATTCGATGCAGCAAACTTTCTAGTACACAATTTCATGATGCTTGATTTTATTACTTTTTAATTTATAAGTCTTCTTGTTCTTTAACGTTCTAAGTTTCTTTTCTTTCTCCGGTTTCTCAGCTATGTTTCGATCAGATAACTTGAATGTTTTACAGAGCAGCGTCACTTTAGAACCACCCGATAAATTCTCGTCTACGGACTTGATCGAATTGGTCAAAAGGTATCTCGATGCCAAATGATTGCTGTACCTATTTGCAAAAATATCTTTCTTAATTATAGCATTTTCTTTGAACGCTTCTGACCTATCTGCGAGACTATCTTTTTTATTATCTTCATAGTCAGACGATGAGCTGTTGGTGTAATTACAAACAACATCGACTCTAATTACTTGGACAGTCTCAGGGCTTTGAGCTCGAGATATTGTAAGACTTTTCCTTTTTCCAGTTTTTTGATAAGTAATTTTCGTATTTTCTATAGTTTCAGAGACGTCTCTAATTTCGTCCTTCATTTGTCTCTCCGATATTTTTTTCGCGTTATTCTTAATTTTAGTTTCAGTTTTCCGCGATTTTTTTGTTTCGTCTGTGTTCGTTTGAACATGCGCTGGTTTATTTGCCTCTTGTTTATCTTTATCTTTGCTAAATCCTCGCAAGAATATGCTAGAATTTCTGGATGCAGGTCGTGATCTGTCAGTATTGTATAAATATTTTATGTATTCGTCAAAGTAATGGTAAGTTAACTGAGACGATCTGTCATCGTCACTTAAGTCATTATCACTAACAGCTTGTTTGACAAACATTCGGTGTTTCTTTCCATCGGTATTTTTCTTATACTTGAAGCTTGTCCTAGGTCGGCTAGTTTGGTCGATATCACCCTGGAATTTGAGGGTCTGCACCGTGAGAACCATGTCTTCCACATCTTGAGCTCGGACGCTGTCAAGAGCATCAGTGTATTCAGTATTGTTCACGTTGCAATGGAATCTAAAAAAAGAAATGATATGGATAAACATGCAGTAACACAGCAGTATAATTGATTAACGAGCATCATTAAAGTATAAAGCTAAACTTAACTTTATCAGTTAATAAATGTAGAGCACTAGGTTTTCTTTAGTTGGGAAATCATCAAATGACATCTTCCGCCCTTAGGCGGAGTGACAGGGAGTGTCAGACTTTCACTGACTAAAACCCACTCGTTTGTTCCTTCTTTGCCTTGCGCTTCAAGGCCCCAGGGGTTTATTTTCACTTAACCCATGGCCCCAGTAAGCTTCGACCCTGCTGGACTCCTACGATTTGCAACGCGTCATCGACGACTTGGGCCTGGTCCACAACTATACCTGACCCGTAAAATACAAAAACATCGCGGACTATCTTGGAGCATCCGGGTTAAATAAACAATGCTATAATTATAAGGTTGGCTATGCTATGTAGGGAAAAAGTAAGCAAAACTAACCAGGCAAGAAACTCAGGTCTGGGAGAAAAACCAGTGTATTAGCAAAAATAAAAGATGTGACAGCAAGTTGTGACTGGCCTGTTTGTCTAGTGGCTAGTGACCCTGACTGCTATGCCGGAGGTCGTGGTTTCGATTCCCATCCAGGACAAAAGTTTGTGTGATGAGCATAATCATTTGTTCTGTGTCTGGGTGTAATTTATCTATAATATGTATGTATTTAGAAATATATAAGTATGTTTATCAGTCGTCTAGTACCTATAACACAAGCTCTGTTTAGCTTGGGTCTAGACGGCGTTGTGTGATAGTTGTGGAATATTATTATAATTATTAATTTATAAAAATATTTAAAAACAATTTTTACAATAGGCCAGTACTTTGATTAGTACTACTGATGAGATATTCCAAATATACAGTTATGCTATCTTTACATTCATAGATGAGTTACCAGCATTATTATTTACCACGACTGCTTCAGGCCATTGCAAAGTTTTCTAAGGATTTCTCTTGATGTTATCTTTCACCAATGTCAATGATGTTACAGATTAAATTAGAAAGTATGTACAGTCTACAAAGGCAACTAATAACAAGGACCGTCAGATATAGTTGAAGTTATCGTTGAAAACATTGGATAAATACGAATAGAACATATTTAAATTCATAGTTAACTATTTTAGTTCCGCGGTTTTGCTTCTGTCAATATTATATAATACCATTAAAGACATCAACCGGTCAACTTAAAAAGTTCAAATTGTCAAATGTTCAACCATACTTAACCATAGACATCATTACGTTTAGCTGTCAGTTGCGTTTTGTTGTACCACGTTTTATGTCACGTTTCACGGGAACGGGCTAAAAAGGGGGTCTAGGATACTTCCCCACCAATTTTCAGCCGTATCGGTTCAGCCGTTCTTAAGTTATAAATAGTGTAACTAACACGAATTTCTTATATATATATATATAGATAACCAACTCATTCATAAAATAAAAATGTTGTCGTATCTATTCATCGGTTTTCATGAAAACTTTCACTATATCTGCCAACCTTGGATATTTATCTTCTTTTTTGACAGTACACACAAGTTCATCAAATCACAAAATCTATACCAACCTATCAAAAATATCAATCCATCTGGGATCTTCTTCATGCTCAGGGTTCACCAGTCTCTTCTGGCAGTATCTTCTTGGTTTATCAACTGAAGCGGAGTTGTCCCCTTTGGTTTTGCTCTTGGCTCTTTGCTGTAACTGTAGCCGAGCACATTTCATTTGCTTTTATTTCTGAAATCAAGACAAATCAAAGTTATTTCAGTACTAATATTATTTATCGATATTTTTAGTAATAAAAGGTCCATGCCGATTCTAATTAATTCCAAATTATGGCTTTTGATCAAAATTAATATTAATACTATTGACCAGAACTTTTCTGACAAATACATAATAAAAAAGTGTTGTGGGGGTAGGAGGGTAAAAAATAGCCTATGACCTATTCTTAGACCTACGAAAAGTATACACAAAAATGTCATAAAAACGGTCAAGCCATTCCAAAGGAGAAACAAACACTGACACGAAATGTTTACATATTACATTGTAATTTGTAAGTTTGTTGTAGGAGATGATCTCTTAAACTACTAAACAGATTTTTAAAAAAAACTTTCACCTGTAGAATGGTACAGGGTAATAATTAAAATCTAATTATGCTAACCTGGGTCACAATTACACTAGTGAACCAGGTAAGCATATTTAAATTTTAAAATGAGAAAAAAAATGTGGTTACCTACTTGATAATATACCTTATGAAAGCGTTTTGGGAATTAAGCTTCCTTCCAAAGAAGACTTGTTATTAGTATTTATTCAACACCACAAAGAAATAAAATAAAACGCTTTCTGAAACTGCTAAAATCGATAAGCACAAAACAGCAATTCATATGGAAGACTGCTAAAAAATATTAAAGTAATGTAAGAAAAGATATTTCGAGAAACTCGGATGCACCTAACAGGAAATTGTAAGAATTAAAAAGCATCTGAGCAGCATAAGGGGAGGATATATACTTTGCTTTCTTTTGGTTTGCTTGGCAGTATAGACACAGGTCTGACTTGCCACCTGCCTCAGAGATAGTAAGAAAGGTAATACACCCCCTTTGGTCTAGATTTCAAGAGAAACGGTAGCCCTACTTTCTAGCCAAGGGTAGAGTAATGGCCACAGTGTCCTTCAGAGGGCCACAGGCAAGGTGCGTTGAGTCCGCTGAAGTCGTTCTCGGACGGGCGTAACCGTCCGGACCGAGCCCAAGTCGTCGACGGCGCATACTGTTCCCACGCGCCTCAAGGAGTTTTCAGCAACCGTAGGAGCCTAGCAGGGTCAAAGCCTACTGAGGCAAGGGTTTAGTTCCAAAAGGGAGGCTCGGCCCCGGTATGAAAAGCAACGGAGGAACGGAGTGGGTTTTTTAGTCAGTAAAAATCTGGCACTATCTCCCGCTCCGTCCAAAGGAGGAGGATGTCATCTGGATGATTTTTATTCACCCAAAAAAAAACCACTACAATACCACGATTTCTAAATTCCTGAACTTTTCAATTCAAAGTTCAGTACCTCCTCATGTCTTCAAGTAATAAGTTAACATTCAAAACACTGTAATAACCCACTGAATCTTACATTAACTAACTCCGAAGATAACAACTGAAAGGTTCAACATTCCAAACTTGGGTTAAGTGCAGTTCACAGGTAACCCAAGGTCAAATGAAACCGTTTGACTTAATTCGGCTTTCGTGATTAAGTATCCACTGCTGGAAATTTTATTGTGTTTATGATATTTAGTATTGTTTATAAGGTTCTCAAGTCCCATGCTTCAAGGACAGGCACGGAACGGAGCGCCCCTGCAGTATACCATGGGGTTTATTATCTTCATATTTGGTAACAAAGTGATTCGTATGTAAGCAATATTATATTTTGGGCTCACTATTTCGGTCCTACGTGTAATGTCGTGCAAGCTAACTTCGTTTATAGATAAGTGAAATACGAGCATGATAGATCAAGTATTTGTTAGTATACTCGTATTTAAGCACGACAAATCTAAGAAGTACCGTTTGACATTTCTACATGTTTTAATTTTAATTTTTTGAATAAAAATTGCATATGTTGTGATATAATAAAAATAGCTTCATAATTCAAATGTTTTACGGAAAAGATAATAGAAATAGTGTGAGTTACGCCTATACAAAGTTATTTTATAGAAAACTAGCTGCTATCAGCGGCTTCGCCCGCGTGTAGCAGAAAATTATCTCAAGGGAACATACTTCCGGGATAAAAAGTATCCTATGTCCTATTTCAGGACATGGTCTATGTACTAAGTTTGATCAAAATCGGTTTTGCCATTTAGGCGTGAAGACATAACAAACAAACAAACAGACTCACTTTCGCTTTTATAATATTACTAAGGATTGTGAAACGTCAAACGGTACTTCTTCTCTAAGAAGAATGGTTAAAAAACTTTGTTGGCCTATAAAAATATTACTAAGCAATCTTTCAAGACAATTAACTTCTCCCGATCTGCGTGAAGTAAGCGACTTTTACTGACCCTACTCTAGGCGCTAGTTTGCGGACGGCGAGCAATGGGTAACTCGCTGTCCAACCGTCCGGTAACTGTCCGAACCGAGCCCAAGTCGTCGACGGCGCGCACTGTTCCCGCGCACCTCAAGGAGTTGTCAGCAACAGCAGGGGGGCCAGGAAGCTGGGTTGAAACTTACTGGGGCCAGGGTTAGTTTCGTGAGGTAGCTCAGCCTCGGTATGAAGGCACGAAGGAACGGGGTGGGTTTTTAGTCAGTAAAAGTGTAACACTATCTCCCGCTCCGTCCAAGACCGGGCTACGATATTTCTACCAGAAAAAAAAAACCAGCTGTTGCTCTTTGCGTTCCTGGACCAAAAAACAAACAACAAAACTTAACATAATAGCATAATCAGCCTTTTAATGTTCCCACTGCTGGGACTCCGGCCTCCTTTCTAGGAGAGGGAATAGGCCGTAATCCACCACGCGGGCCCAGTGCGGGTTGGTGAATGTCACATTTCTTCGAATTTTATGTGGTGTGTCAGATATAACCTCTTCTCTTCGGTAAACATTGTAAAAGTTGAATCTTTTGGCTGTTTATTTATAAACGCGATTTTACTCTACATATATCGTTGATAATGAAGAATAAAAATATTCCAATCCAAACTGTTTTAAATACTTTGTATTCATGGCCATTAAGGGTTTAAAAGTTAATATTTTTATGTGTTTGAATATGTTTTTATGAGGTCTGTTATTGGGAGCAGTGGTGGCCGAGTGGTAACAGTCTCGACTTACGTCTTGGTCCCGGATTCAAACCCTGCCAGACATATTACTTTGTGTAATATGGATGTGTGGTGACACGAGAATGTATAAAGTGAGAAATGAGCACCTATCTAGCCTAAAGGAAGTTTGAAAGTGGCGCCAGTGACTGAAAAGTTGAAAAGGAATCGTTTATCTTAGTATGGTCATATGAACAGGATGCATGAAACGCATATCATTAAAATAATTATAAATACATATTACACGTGAGCGAATGGAGAGAGAGAGGGAGGCTAAAGAAAAGATGGATGGATTGTGTTAGAAGGGATATGAAAGAAAAGTAGTAAGTGATAGCGTGACGGTTGACGGGACAGAATGAAAGAAAAAAACGTGCTATACCGACCCCAAATAACACAGGACAAGGGCAGGAAGATAGTGATTTTTAGAATGATATTTTTAATTATGTCTGTAGAGAACCCATTACTGAAAACTAAAATGCAAAATACCGCTTACGATTTTCTCCCTAAACATGGTCAAATGTTGTGAGCTAAGTGGAGAAGTACCCCGCCGCCTAAGATTATTTGGTTTTGTACATATGTATTTAGCTGACTCGAACTTCGTACCACCTAACAGTCAGTGAATGTAATATCTTTCGATATGGTCCACCGATTGCGATGTAACAAAGCGTGAGTAATATATTAAGTTACAAACAATTTTGGTGTTAGTGTAAGTTATCTAGATCGATTTTGTACATTTTACGAGATGCGCGCACAACTAAAATTTTCTACAGATTTATTATACAGGGTGTGGCGGAAATAGTAGTCCAACCTCAAACCAAATATTCAGCTATCACATACCACAATTCGAACCACATTTTACCAATTATCACTCGCTTATCGTAAACATCGAAAATGGTTTAAAAGCTTGTTACTTCATTTAATGCAATCCAACGCGATGTTTGACGAAAAGGCAAAGCAAAAAAAGAGAGATAACGCCTGGAAACTCTGTTAGTTTTCGGTAATTCCGAGCGAAAATTTCACAAAACTTGCTCCAGGAAATAGCTGTTTTTTTTAAACCCTTAAAAGGTTTTGGAAAAAGTTGTCGTCATTTAGAATCTTGATAACATTTGCAAGGTCTCTAGAGGATTACTTTTTGATTTTTTAAATTTTTTGGCAAATTATGAAGTGTCAAAGTTCATCCAAAATAGGACATTTTCAGAGGTTTTTACTGGATTAGTTTTACACAAATTTAGAAATTGGTTTCTTTAGAAACCTAGATAATATCCACAAGATACTGTGTTTCCAAAATATCTAATGAAAAATGTGTAATAACGTCATAATCAGTTATGAGCGGCTGTAAGAAAAACAGTGAAAATGTGAGTCGTGATGCACCACCTTAAATGCAACATCTAGTCCATACTTAACACTAAACATATTAAAACTACGTACATAAGTAGACAGTACGTAGTCGGATTCTAAATTCTCCTTGTTACTATTATTTACGTCAATTACATATTTATTTCATTATTTAAAAAAAAATTCAATGTTCATTTTACTTAGTTAACAAGCTTTTAAAAAAAATATTTTTTCATAGCAAGCTTTTATAGCACGCTATACCTATATAATTAATACTCGTCAAGACGAATCATGCGAGCTCAAACTCGATGGGGTTGTGTCGTTTAACTACCAAGTTCCTATAGTCAGCTTCCGGTTCCATCATCGGATCTGCTCCAAGTCAAAATAATTTTGTTTTGTCATCCGATTTACATATGTATGCAAAAATTCAGCTCAATCGGTAACCGGAAAGTGGGTCAAATTTAATTTACAAGATTTGATTACAGACAAACATCGGGACAGGTGAAACTAAATAAAAGCTGGTTATAATAAAAATAGTACTCAATGTATTTTGCCGGAAACAACCTACATGCTATTCTAAAATAATAAATATAAACTATTGTACATAAAATAATAGCTTTTGCACATAATTTTAAGAAGTGTATTGTCTAAAACTAAATAAAATAAATTAAGCGTTAAACTCAAATTGGCAATTGTACCGTCAGGAGACTTCGCTCGACGTTTTGTCATTCTTCGTAAGACTATTGTCTAACATCTATTCATTTTGGAAGCAATTATGTTGAAGATGTTCCTCTATAGCCATCCCTTTCACACCTCTGCATTTCAAACGGCAGATTAAAGTGAGACAGATGCTTTACAGCGTTTTTTTTTTAAGTATTGATAAAGGAACTACATTGTCGGCAGGATGGTGTATTTGATCTAGCAACGTAGCGGTCCACATGTTCTTGGGAATGGCTTTGCCAACGATGCAAAAAAAAAGTTTCTTTCTATTTTTGTTGTGCACTCAAATAGTTTTGATCGTTGGGAACTGCATTGTGCATCACACTAATGTAATACTATAAAGGCAGAAGTTTTTAAGTGTGTATATGTATGTTTGATACTTCTTTACGCTCGAACGACTGAACGTATTTCGATGAAATTTGGGGCATAAGTAAACAATATCTTTGTCATTATATTATATTGTATATTTTACTATTAAGTGGATGACGATGCTCGTAGCAGCTAGCGATACATAAAACCTAAGCTACTGTAGAAGTATGCGTGGGTTTTATTCAAAGTTATTTATGAATACGGTGTGATATCCTGACCCGGTTCGATAAAATTAACAAGTTGGCGACGTCAATAAACATTAATGCGGAAAAAAGTTTCCTGAAAAAAATCTAATATAGCTTAATCGTGACTTGACAGAGTCATTATCATCGCTTTGCATAATTACAAAACAGAATATAAACACATTTGGCCCTAACTTGCCGTCTGCCATAAACTATACTTTTTTAAGTCGAATGTCAACCTGTCACGCGAGCCTGTACAACATAATCAGGCTTGTGGATGTTCTACGTTTTGCTTCAATTTTTTTCACGTCGTATTGTAAGAAACGCCGCTTGAAACGTCAGACATAAAATTACAGCACAGCTTTATCAAATATGGACTACAATACCGAATTGAATCATTTTAACTATAGCAAACTCCTGATCTGAGGTTCAAATCCTGGAGAATATGCATATAATGTTACAGAATTGTAACATAATATATGCATATTGATAATTGTGTATTTATTTGAATAAACCTAGATGCCCAATAAAATCAAACAATAGTGCACCGCTACGAAGTATCGAATTCACCAAGTCGCACTATACAAGTCTCGCACACAACGCCAAAATAATAGGCACAGCTGCTAGACAAGACGCACACACACACACTCAGAAATCGGTGCATCGCACACGGACATCTTGTATAACAAAAAAATGCATTATTATTATCCTGGCACAAGGACGCAACGATACACTGAAACATCGCCCTTAAAGCCAACATACTAACGGTGACATTAGAAAAGCACTCACTTGTAAAACGATTAACTTAGATTTCATCCACAACCCAAAAGTTTTAGAGAGAATTTACTCTGTTTAGTAAGGAAGATAAAGTTGAATTTCGTGTGGGAATGCATTGAGGAATTTAAGTTTCATAATTATTGAAAAAAAGCTACGTATCTCATAGGCGCCAAATGCACGTTGTTGCATGGACTTACGATACGAATACGATTTCTGTTGAATTTGGTGAGCAAACCCGCGCGCGTGACTCTGTCCTGCACATCAGTTATTAGCTGCGATTTTGTGTTAGAATTATGCACATTCGGAATATTTATGGGTACAATCTTAAAATGCAGGGCACGTAAACAGGGCCACATTTTTGCTCCGCAATGTGTACGGATCGTGCGAAGCGCATTTAATTTATAAATACACAAAAGGCATTCGTTGAAACTTTATTAGCATTTATTGGCTTTTATTTTAGTGGACCAATGTTTTTAAACGTTCTTTTGCATATTGCAACAGTTTTTTTCCTCCAGTTTGGGCGTCTAAAACTCTGTCTTAAGATAACGATATCAAATGAAACTACGTCCAAATTCCTATCTCCTTGGTTAAAACCGATTACTTGTAATCGTGTTACTGTTAGATGACTTTTGGAGAAGCTCAAAACTTTTGTGAAAAGCTCAAAAACTTGAACAATGGACTTGACCAAACTGTATAGATGTTTTGATTTAACAATTTAAACTAAAGCTCGTTTTGTTTGAGGGAAAAATATTAAAGAAACAATGAAAGCTTAGTTGTTAGGAAGACTCATTGTTGTATTAACAAAAACGCTCTGTTGGAGATAAAGAGGTTTTTTAATGAGTACTTGAATTTGTTCCTTGGTTAATTTATTAATGTTATATAGTAGCCGTCAGGAGCGATTATAGACAATTCATGATTTACAACAGCAGAACTACAACCCGGGTGATTTACAACCCGTACGCATTGACATGGCGTTTGAGGTATTGAGTGCATTGAATTTTATTTTAGATTTTTGAATACTTATCAACATTTATTTTGCGCTGAGTAATTTCATATTCTACTTATTTTGCGAATTTACAATGATTTAAACGTGACATTACAAACTACATATTTTCGAGTATTCAATGTGGCAACTGTTGTCGAGCTAGGTGCCATGTTGGGTCGGCTTGGGTTGTACTTACTGACAAAATAATGTAGATTGTAGGTGCAAAAGACTGCTTTGCCTGGTGATGATAGGGACTAACAGTTTCATCATCATTTCAGCCAAAACCAATTCTGGGCCTATGTCCAATCTTGCACAATCCGGCAGCCAGGTCTATAGTCTATACCTAGACTGCAAGATGTGCTCAAGAGTTACCGCGGCCCTAGAACGCGAAGGGCAACTGAAGGAATACAGGTAGATTTTAATAAATATAAGTCTGACATCTCGCTCCACTCAAAGCACTGGAGGTATTTGATGATTTCCTCCTGGCTCAAGCCTCACCATATGGACTATCACCGTATACCATCCGAAAAATTTTACAGACATTTTTCTTGCCCCGCAATTAAATAACTCCTTCTTCCAAAAATATTGCTATAATATAAACTCTGCGATATAAATGAGTACTAAGAAGGGGTTTTTGAAAAATCAACTTTTAAGAGGGTGTAAAGGAGAAAATACGTTTTTATGCAAAATTTTATTCCTTGGACCAACATACTTTGATACTAAGCAAAAATAGATACCTACCTAAGTAAATAAAAAAGTATCTGTTTTTTTATATTATATTAACGATTTTAGGAGTGTCAAAGGTTGTGTGGATTGTTTATTTTTCGGGTTAATAAACTTAAAACTTTGCCCAAATTTTATCCAAAATGTAAATGCTGATTGTATTTATTTTTTACAATTACCCTCAAAATAGAATTTAAGCATGTATGAAAACACTAGCTGACCCGGCGATCTTAGTATCGCCTGATATAGTTAACCAATTGCGATGAAACAAGCCTAAGTAATATATCAAATCACACACAATATTAATACATAAAAGTTATCTTCATAGATTTCGTACATTTTACGGGAGGCGTGCACAACTAAAAATTCTACAGATTTATTAAACGTATACATTCTCTCGAACGAATTCGCGGGCAAAGTGCTAGTTTTCATATTATAAATTCTTCCGGGCAAGCGATTTACACATCCAATCCACACGACACTACAAAAACTTGTAAACAAGGACTCCTCTATAGAATCCACCACTAAAAGCCGCTAAAGTTCGAAACCTGTTTATCTAAACTGACCTTGTTCCACCTGCGAACCCCCATCCACGCCAGTTGACCACACAATGCAACCTGCTACGGGGTCAGCAATACAAAAGCAGGTCAAAAATGGTATTGATTACTACCGCATCCTAATCTTTAGTCTGACTCTATTATCATCACAATGGCGTGCCCCCCGGGGTCTAAAAGGAACAAGGTAGACGCCTACCTTCTTGAATTGTATTAGTTAGTTATTGGCAGTGCAATTTTTTTTGCCCGCCATGGAAAATTATGGATTGCTTTTTGGAGAACAAGGAAAGCTTGGTTCCTTTTGCCACGGTATGACTTTCTTAGAGACAAGTAGCTATGAGACAATAACATTACACATAATATACCCACAGAACAGATGAAAGTTGTTAGAATGGCCTTGGGGGCTTCATGCCTCAAAATATGATCATGCTCATAATTGACACAACCAATAGCAAACTTGCGATCTTAGTGTGCGTGGTCTATTATTTGCGTAGTGCGCTTTCGTATTGGCTATATGCTATATATAATTGCCTGTAGTGGAGTTAAAGGGTATAAGACAAGCGGCGACAGTCGTTGTACTTAGTACAAATCGGAAAGTGTTTCCATTCTAATCTCTTTCATCTTCTGTGCATATACGTATAAAACATAAACCAAGATGTAGCTAAAAATGCAGCAAACCATTAATATTAGGACGATGACGATAATTAAAAAAAAACCTTTACATATAATAAAACAAAGTCCCTCACTGTATCTGATCGTCTGTTCGCTATAAACTTAAAAACTACTGAACGGATTTTAATACGATTTTCAATAATAGATAGGGGGATTCATTAAAGAAAAGTCGAGAATTTGAATAATTTGTTATACACGTGCAAAGTTAGGGTCGGTCGCTGGCCAATAAACATAAATACTAAGACATTTTGGCTATTTATAAAGTGCATCTATGACATACACCTCAATAATTACCCAACGTTGCAAAAAAGTATTGCCAAAAAAGAGTTCCCATACTCTATAATGATCTAGTTGTTCTCTGAGATCATTTATTGTGACGTTGCATGGAGACGTACATCAATGGTGATTATTTCTATAGAAAATACACCAGCACCGGGACCCCCTGCCCTAAAATCTATCGGCAACCAGACAAAGCCGGCTGCGCGAATATGTAGCGACGCACAGTAAATAAAGGGATGATATATTGTGAAGATTGATGTGATTAAAAAAAACCATTTCCCTTAGTGCTGTCAAGGTGCATTCTTAGAAGGGTTGTCAAATATCAGCACGACAAAAGTTATCGATACCCACCAGAGTTTCGACAGACTGGTGAGACTTTCCGTGAAGCCACAGCAAAAGATTATTACAGCGATCTAATATTTCAGCACTTATTGTAGATTGTAAATATCCTTCACCTAAAACTGCGTAACATAGTCTTCAGAAAAACATGCAAAATATAATTTACTGTTATAAATAAAATGAATTATAAAGGTGTTTAGGGTTCTGTTACGGTTTACGACTACCACTCTTTTACAATGCATCAGGATTATGTTTGTCAACGCGCGCACAGACTACTATCTCATCTGCTGGTGAAGTGATGATATGGTCAACGATGCAGCGTGTTTGCCTAGAAGTAACCTATTCATTTTTGTCCTAACAGCATCCTGCACTCGATAGCCATCCGGGTAGGTAATCTGTTTGTGCGTATGGCCTGTCTATCGAATCTTATCATTATTAGTTAAGAAGCATGTCCGGCAAGAGTCTGTTCCTAGATAGCTACCACCAGTCTAAAGTTAATACATAATTCGGTCAACAGGACCTTTATCAAATACACACTTGTGGTTTGAATACCACAATTATTCTAGATTACAGATAGTTTTACACAATAGTTTGAACACATAGGTATAGTTGGGGCGGTTTGGAACAGCCCTGCCCCAGACCACAGTCTTACTGTGACTTCTAAGTTACTTCTTAGTTATTTTTTCTTCTAAAATTCTTTAAGAATAAGTTACTTCGAGACCAGCATACTCCGTCGTCGGCCACATCGCCGCTTACCGTTAGGTCAGATAGTGGTCAATCGAGAGCCTAACCATAATAAAAAAAAATCTAACATGGACTGAGAGAATTTTTTGCTAAATTATTATTATAAAATCCACCAACCATCTCACCTATTAAATACTTCACTAATATGCTTGTACTGGACATAAATAGAATTAAAAGTAAAAAATCGAACAATATACTTTAATCTTAAAAATTTGATTGTAATTCTATCGATATCGATGCTTCCCCGACATTTTATAACATCCCCATCAAATCTCAGGTGAAGGTAATCGTTGTGGGAATTATAACTGCTGTCTTACTCGACAGGCTAGCGCTGTCTCTTTCACAAATTGTTCTCTAGACGTCCATGATCCAGCTAGCGAGTTGAATGCGTCTGCGACAGACATTTCAATGGCGTTTCTGGTGCATGTGTATTTGATACAAATAATAATTTGAGGGACAGCTTGTGTAGAGACAAATTTTTAATACAGATTTTTTACTGTTTTCTATTAGCTTGATAAAATTGTTGTTGATTTATTTGCTACTTTTGCAAGTTAAAACTGATTTGCCCACACTATCTTCATCTACATTAATATTATAAAGAGAAAAAAATATATTTTGTGTGTATTTGTAATGATTAAACTCAAAAACTACTGCGCCGATTTTAAAAATTCTTGCACCATTGGAAAGCTACATTCACCTTGAGTAACATAGGCTATATTTATTGCCCGTGCGAAGCCGGGACGGACCGCTAGTACCTAATATAATAAAGAGGTATAGTTTGTTTTATTGTGGTTTGTATTATCTGTACGTACCGGTCTGATTGCAATTTTTTTTCACAGATAGAAAGTTACTTTATTTCTGAGTGATATCCTTACTAATACTATAAAAGCGAAAGTGAGCTTGTTTGTTTGTTTGTTACGTCTTCACGCCTAAATGGCAAAACCGATTTTGATGAATTTTGATACAGAGATAGTTGGGACCCTGGAGACGGACATAGACTAATTAACGCGAGCGAAGCCGCGGGTAAAAGCTAGTAGGCTATATTTTATGTGCCTTAGTGAAGCCGCGAGCAAAAGCTAGTTATTGAATAATGCAAATTATGTATAAGCGATTCAGATTAAGAGGGTCCTTCTCCACGCGCTTATCGTAAACATCAAAATGGTTTAAAAGCTTGTTACTTCATTTAATGCAATCCAACGCGATGTTTGACGAAAAGGCAACGCAAAAAAAGAGAGATAATGCCTGGAAACTCTGTTAGTATTCGGTAATTCCGAGATTTACTCGAAAATTTCACAAAACTTGCTCCAGGAAATAACTGTTTTTTTTAAACCCTTAAAACTTTTTGGAAAAAGTGGTCGTCATTTAGAATCTTAATAAAATTTGCAAGGCCTCTAGAGGATTACTTTTTTGACTTTTTAATTTTTAGGCAAATTATGAAGTGTCGTTCATACAAAATAGGACATTTTCAGAGGTTTTTACTGGATTAGTTTTACACAAATTTAGAAATTGGTTTCTTTAGAAACCTATATAATATCCACAAGATACTGTGTTTCCAAAATATCTAATGAACAATGTGTAATAACGTCATAATCAGTTATGAGCGGTTGTATTAAAAACAGTGAAAATGTGAGTCGTGATGCACCACCTTAATTACCTTTTAATATTTTTGTTTTGGTCAGTGTTTTGTAAACGCATTTTTAACTAATTCAAATAGTGTCAAGTTTAGAGAGTATTTAGTTTTTGATACTGAGCACAGTCACTTTGTGGTTCACGTTAGAATGCAATTGTAATTGCTGCAGCAATTGTGACAGCAAATATCGATACATTCAGTCCATACTAGCTCACCCGGCGAACTTCGTACCGCCTAACAGTCAATTAATGTAAGTGTCTTTCGATAAAGTCAACTGATTGTGATGAAACAAAACCAAAGTAGTATATCAAACTAGCTGCGCCCAGTGGCTTCGCCCGCGTGATAGTAGAAAATGATCCCAAGGGAACATACTTCCGGGACAAAAAATATCCTATGTCCTATTCCAGGACATGGTCTATCCGTGTACCAAGTTTCATCAAAATCGGTTTTGTCATTTAAGAGTGAAGACGTAACAAACAAACAAACTCACTTTCGCTTTTATAATATTAGTAAGGATTACACACAATTTTAATGTATATATAAAGTTATCTACAACGATTTCGTACATTCTACGTGATGCGCGCACAAATAAAACTTCTACAGGTTTGTTATAAGTATAGATTTTAAGATTGGAAAGTAGTGGCTCAAAACCGGGAACATTGGAAGGAGTGGAGGGAGTCCTTTGCCCAGCAGTGGGACAATATGGGCTAGATATAATAATAATAATAGATTTTAAGCAATATACGAGTAGGGGAACAGAGGGTAATGGGAGCCAGAGGGTAATGGGAGCGGTGGGACTAGAGACAAACCTATAGCTCGTATTCACTCGTTTGTTACTCGGACGCCTTCGGCCCGCTGCGATCGTGTTTCTCTGCGGCGCTAGACTCGCCAGTGGCATGTGTTGTGTGACGACGGACGCTTGTTGATTTTTCGGTCCGCCCTTATAAGAAATAGGAAATTTCATCGGCCAGGTATGTATAAAGTTATACGTTTATTATAATCAAACCTGTTTTATTTTATAGCTAATGTTATCAATTTTGAGTATCTCTGCGTATAATTTCGTTACAAGTTAGATTCAGTATATCGTTTTATTTAATTTCAACATGGTGGTAGTCGGGTAATCGGAGCTTATTAGGCTCTGATTACCCCTTTGTAGGAGTATATCCCATGAATCCTGCTATTTTTTCAGAAGACGATTTTGTTGCTGTGGATGGAGATCAGAGCCAAGTTAATGAGCAAGCAAGCTCAGATGTTGTTCAGTTTCAACGGCTAGTTACTGGAAACTCTGACCCACTTCCGTATACATCTCGTGATATTGGCCACTTCGAACTGCTTCCATCTACATCTCGTGGTACTGGCAACTATGAACCACTTCCATCTACATCTCGTGGTATTCAATAGGAGCTGGAAATGCCTAGCTCTGTCCTGGTCAAATACACGCAAAATGTTGAAAAAGAGCAGTTACCTGATATTTACCATGCTGCAAGTCCATCAATATTAAGTGAGCTACAAGAAGAGGCATCTATAGCAAATACTACACCAAACTTTTCAACAAACACAAACCCTTCTATAATCCCGTTTTCGTTGAATGATAAAACTGCCCCAGAGCTAACTCCTGCCAATACTTCCACGACCTTGTCCACAACAAACGACGTTCAAGAACAGTCACTCTGTACAGATCCAACCATATCAAATGATTTTGCGAAAGTTCTATCAGTTGTGAGTCCACTACCTAACATATCTAACAAAAATAAGACCTTGCGAAAACAACATTCAGTAATGTTATCTAGCAAGCCAATGAAAACAGTATTTGAAGAGAAAGAGAAGAAACGTCTAGAGAAAAAATGTAAAACTAAAATCATTCCTAAGAAGAAAGGAGAAACCAGCAAAAAAGAAAGAATATGTACCGCAGGAAAAGGAAAAAAACGAAAGGACGCAACCAACAAAAACGAGAAAGTTAAAAGAATAAAAAAGAAACTTTTTGAGGATAAAACTGACATGTCTGAAGAAGAAAATCTTGAGAATATTTGTGATGATGAATCAGAATATTCAGAAGAAGAGACATTGTGTGCTATTTGCTGTGACTCAGGAAAAGATAACGAAATATGGTACCGTTGAAGAGGTTGCGGTAATTGGGCACACAAAGAATGTTCTGGTTCTGACAGCCCGGTTGATTAAATTTGCATTTTTTGCTTGGATCCTTAAAGATAATTGTTATAAGGTTACATTTATATTATAATTTATATGATCAAGTCAGATTTAAGACTGAAAACAAAATTTTTGAGGCTGATTTAATAATTAAGTAGCTCCCATTACACATATGGGAATTTATAGGCTCTCATTTCCCGCTAAGTCGGGTAATGAGAGCGATTCTGTTTTTTGCTTTAAAGTTTATCTGTGGCCAAACGCCTAATAATGTAACGTTAAAGCTATTATTAAATGATAGTCAAATGAGTAAGGATTTAGTTTTTTAATAAAAAGTTCTTAAGTATTCATAAATTTGACTTTTATTGAACTTTTTTCTTAGTAGGCTCCAATTTCCCCCTTCTCCCCTACTTTCTAGAATAGAATAGAAAAAAACAGACACTTATTACTAATCTACATTACATTTTTCCAGTGAAATAACACACCATTATAGAAGAATGTAACCATTTTATCATTCAAATACAATTTATACAATGAGAAGGTCGTACTTCGTAGACACATGATTACCGGTCTAACGGTATATAAAGGGTTGACAAAATCGTGACAAAACGATTGATATAGGTATTCTTCCTCCATAGAAAACATTTAACCAAGCTTGCTATACCCGAAAACCACGTGAAATATTCCTCTTACATAAGTATTATGAATCAATTGACCATCTCAATTAGGGTTGACCGAAATACTTATTTTACGGGACACGAGATCTCAATGCGTTACAAATTCAAGTCGTGGCCTAACTCAAAACGCCACGGATCGTCAAGAAATGTTGGCTACTTGACTTTTGGTATACATTAATGTATCATTTATGTGTTTCGCTTTAATGATGTATCACTTTTGAAGCTTGTCTTAGTGTAAACAATTGGTAGTACCTACCTATTAATATATATATGTGTACAAATTAATATTAGTGGTTGTTGTGTTGCTGTGGTTGTTGTTGTTATATGTTTCTTATTAGTGGATAAAGTTTAAAAAAATTAATCACCCAAGTCACCCAAAGGGCAATAGAAAAGGCTTTGCTCGGAGTTTCTTTGCGTGTTCGAATCAGGAATGAGGATATCCACAGAGGAACCAAGGTTACCGACATAACACAAAGAATTGCCAAACTTAGTGGCAATGAAGGATGTGGTCATGATGATGATGAAAGGGTGACAGTTTATTGACTTTGATAATTCCTCATTATTTTAAGCTAAGAAAAAAAAACAGAGAGATAACAGGAGTGGGTTTTAGCCAGTAAAAGTCTGACACACCCTCCCGCTCCGCTCAAGGGCGGGAGATATCATGATGAAAATATTAGCATTTGCACCCGTGACACAAAACGCAACAATCGCTCATCCACTGTGACAGTCATACGGTTCGTAATAAGCTGTGAAGTCTACAAATCAATCTTCTTTCAATCAACACATTCATAAAATAAGGTTTTTTTATGATTTTCAGTCTAATTACTAATTATTTACATTTTACGGTATTCTAAAACTGCCAACACTTTACGTGTGACAGTTTTATCCAAAAATTGGTAGAAGAATCTAGTGATATTGGTGGCTGAAAGAATGGTTTGGAATATATACAAATCCTTGTAACGAAACCATAGCGAGATCTAATTCGATCCCAACGCCATCTAGAGAGGACAGCAACAACTCTCAAGTTGAGACTCGAACCACGCGAACTTCGTACCGCATAGCAGTCAATGAATGTAGTATATCTAGTGATGTAGTCAACCGATTGTAATGAAACAAAGCCTAAACAATACATCAAATCACACATAATTTTATTGTATAAAAGTTATCTACATCGATTTCGTACATTTTTCGTGATGTGTGCACAACTAAAAACTTTTTTACCAATGTATTATATGTATAGAATAGATGAGCTAAATTAATCTGCGAAATTTCGCTTACAGTTTTGCAATTTCTAAGTAAAATTTCCTTTCCGATTCTTATTTCAGAAATCAACAAAAAAAGCTTTATTTTTTATTTTATACGTATTTTTAATGATTGACATCGTTATGAAATTATATAATAGGTAATAATAATGTCAAACTAACTGACAGCAAATTTTATCTCGACTTTTTTTTTATTAAATTCAGTTCAAAAATACACCATAAAAATGTCTAATCACCGGAAAACCACCAGCGTAGAACCTTAGCGGAAAACCTTAGAGCAGCTGTTCTGTGAGCAATGTGGCCTGCCCGCCACATTGCTCGCAGAACAGCTAGTCGTTGGGGCTAAAGTTCAGAAATGGCGACGATGTACCGGAAGACGTAGCGTTGGAAAACCTGCTACAAGGGGAGTCGACGACCTAGTAAGGGTTGCGGGAATCCGATGGATGCGAGACGTACAGGACCGTTCATTGTAGCGGCACTTGGGGGAGGCCTATGTCCAAAAATGGACGTCTTTCGGTTGAAATGATGATGATATCGCGTTAACCTTATGCTTTTGTCGTCATAATGTACCTAAATCACTCACATTAGTATAAGTGAAAACTTGTAAATGGTCGTCTTTTACCTATTTTAAGTTTTACTGTACCAAGTAGTTGTAAGTTTTCCGAAAAGTAATCAAATAAAATATAATATTCAAATCTTGCTACTTGTATTTTATTTTTATACATTTTTAAATTATAATATCCGAAACCGAGACAATATTATTCTTTTATCTATATTCAAATCCTTTTCATATCCTAACATCCTTGTTATAGGTTCACCGTGAAATAAATCCCGATGCACACGCGGAAATAGTACATTTTAATACAAGTGCAGAAAGTTTGTCATTGCGACCGAGAACCGGAATTCGCACGTGGCGTAAGCGAGGGTGTTATGAGCCGAGGGCTGCAGTGACAAATTTGCACGTGTATCAAACGGCTCTTTTCAATACACAAAAAGAAATGAATAAACGGGGTTCACCGGCGACTCGTGGGGTCGACGCGCGCCCAGGCTGGTACCATAAAATAAATTAAATTGTGACGGGGAAGCATGCGCACTTTTTTGGACTAGTGCGAAAAACCGACTATTAAGTGCGGTAAAAGTGGTGAGATAAGATCGGGTTTTCGAGTAAGTGTATTGAAAAATTTTATAACATGGCGGCGGGACAGAGCACGCGCACTTATCTGCTCTAGTACTGAAAACAGTCTATTGCGTACCTAAAAACGGTTGAATAAGAACGGACTTCCGAGTAAGTATATTGAAAAATAACAAGCAAAATCTAATGAAGAACAACCGTAAAACCCCGATCGCTGTAAGTAACTCTTCTTTTCTAGGTTAAGGCAAAATAAATAATGATTAATCTCGTTATTAGTCATCTAGAAAAACATCTAAAATAACAGAATTGTGTTCCTAGCTCGTAACGCCACCGGATTAACGGAAACATTCATTTGATGGCTGTTTTGTTTATAGACTTGCTTCTGTCTACGGCTTCGCTTGCGTGAAAATAGGTTTCTACAAACAAACTTTCGATCCTCGATTCCGAGCCCGATTTCCGGCCACCGTAGACGCGAGCTCGCGAATGGCGAGCTATGGGTAGCTCGCTGTCCGACCCTCCGCTAACTGTCCGGACCGAGCCCAAGACGTCGACGGTGCGCACTATTCCCGCGCGCCTCAAAGAGTTGTCACCAACAATAGGAGGGGCCCTGCTGGGTCGAAGCCTATTGGGGTCAGGGTTATCCGAAAGGAAGCTCGAGCCCCGGTACGAAAAGGCTAGAAGGAACGGGGTGGGTTTTTAGTCAGTAAGAGTCTGAAACTATCTCCCGCTCCACCCAAGAGCGGGGGTGTCATTAGATGATTTTTGCCCAACGTAAAAAAAAGCCTCGATTCATCGCTTTAGGGGTTTTGGAAAAAATGCTTTTTTATTCTTTGTAAAGGAACCTCTGAGTAAAATATCAACATTCTAGTTCTGAGCGTCTGGCCTGGGCGTTGATGCGTCAGTGAGTGGAGTGACTGTAACATAAAATCACGCCTGCAATTATCTAGAGGTTAAGCAGAGGTTATCTTAAGGCCCAAACGCCCGAGCAGTGCCATAAAAAAGTGACTTTTTGAAGTCTACTCCTCGGTAACAGGCAGGTTAATAGGTACAAAAAAAAAGTATTAGATTCATGAACAACATTATCCACTATTGATTTTTTCATGCGATAAAAAAACACTGAAAAGTAGGTGTTAAATAACGAAGAGACTAAACTATTATAGAAACACCGACTTCTGAAATTAAAGTTATTTGGTACTTTTCAGTGTTTTTTAACATTGAAGTCGGTTATATTGTTTTGAACTCAGTGACAACACTGTGCGTACGCCCCGCAGACGCTGACTCGAAACCGCCCGCGCCATGTGCTTTCCCCATATGATCGAGAACGCGCGAGGGTTTTTTTCAGGTTAAAGCATATAAACCTTTAATTTCAATATCTTTAAAGTTGATTTTCCATTGCCTTAATAAAATCATATCCGCTACGCTCCACTCTGCGCTGACCTAACACACAGCCGTGTCCACATTCACACCCTAAATTCTTCAAGATAATGGTTTAATTCTTAGTTTGGAGGACTCTGGCATTTTTTTTTTTATCGACGGGGAAAATCATCTTATGACAAAACCCGCTCTTGGGTGGAGCGGGAGATAGTGTCAGACTCTTACTGACTAAAAACCCCGCGCCGTTCCTTCTAGCCTTCATACCGGGGCACGAGCTCCCTTTCGGACAACCCTGTCCCCAGTAGGCTTCGACCCAGCTGGGCCCCTCCTGCTACTGACAACTCCTTGAGGCGCGCGGGAACAGTGCGTGCTGTCGACGTCATGGACTCGGTCCATTACCGGACGATCGGACAGCGAGCTACCCATGGCTCGCCGTCCGCGAGCCCGCGTCACGGGCGCAAATCGGGATCGGAATCCCGGCGGCGGTAACTGGATGCGGCTGAATATCAAACCTCCACAACCTAGTTACTTGGCAACACCATCCCCATAGAATAGTCTGATGGTCAGACTTTCTAGCATCTGACTACCGGAAACAACGGCTTTACGTGCCTTCAGGGTGTCGGTAAAGTTCTAGATAACCTAAGAAAAGTAGATAAATGAATTGAAAATTTTAAGTATGAGAGGCGGGTACCTTAACCATTGAGTCATGACGATTTTTGGAAGTTTCTTCACTAATTGGTGGCTGAGTGGTAACGGCCCTGACTTACGAGTTGTAGGTCGCGGGTTTAAACCCAGCCAGGCGCATTACTTTTGTATAATTTATTTCGTCACCACTGCTCTCAAAACGGTGAAGGAAAACATTGTGAGGAAACTGGCATATCCTAGAAACATCGTGAGGAAAGAGGTCCATGATTACGGCCCATTCCCTCTCCTAGAGAGAAGGGCTGAGTCCCAACATTGGGAACATTAAAAGGCTGATTATGCTATGTTATGCTTCAGCTTCATTGATGTTATAGGCTAATCTTTTTGCGCCATAAATGATTACTTACTTTTTCATATAGCCAGGTTTACTTATTATACCAAGTGAACATTTTCCTCAATACGTCGATACGCGTATCACAGATGCTATTTCACGATAAGCGAGTGATTCATGGCTCTCTAACACGAAACCTACTTCAGAACATATGCAGTGATGACATGTTAGTTTCAGACTACACCCCTATCACCCTTTCGTGATTGCGGTGTCAAGGGCTTATTCATTTCAGTCGAGTTAGGGGTGTATTTTTAGTTCATTCGCGAATGAATGAATCACTTTTTACAAGCTTTTATTTAGTTTGACCTGTCCCGTTGTTGCGGTACGTTCATTGTGACGACGCTTGGGGGAGGCCTATGTCCAACTAGTGGACGTGCATTGGCTGAAATGATGATGATGATGTCCCAATATTTGTCTGTCATCAAATCTTGTAAATTAAATTTGACCCACTTCCCGGTTAGCGATTGAGCTGAAATTTTATATACATGTGTAAATCAAATGACTATGCAAAATAATTATGACTTGGAAATGATCTGATGATGGCAATGGAAGGTGTCCAAAGGAACTCGATAGTTAAACGAGACAATCCAATCGAGTTTGGGCTCGTATGATTCGTCTTGACGAGTATTAATTATATAGCTATAAAAGCTTCCTATGAAAATTTTTTTTCATTAAATGCTTGTTATTTTCAGTGCTATAAACAGTGACTTTCGGATGCCTACTTCTCGGCAACGGCTAAGTTAATAGGTAAATAACATGATATTATTTCCCTTGTTTTCTCTACTTCTTTCAAACGGCTTTGATCTTTAGAAATATGTTGTGTTCTTCAGAATACATAGCAAATGTAAATCAATCAATATTTCGCAATGAAAATGGTTGGCTTGGCTCTATTCCGGCTAGATGTTCAAGGCCTTAAGTATATTGGTCTAGTGGTTAGTGGCCTGACTGCTATGCCGGAGGTCGTGGATTCGATTCCCACCCAGGAAAAATGTTCATGTCATTAGAATTTGTTCTGTGCCTGAGTGTATTTATTTATAATATGTATGTATTTAGAAATAAATAAGTATGTTTATCAGGTGTCTAGTACCCATAATCCGAGCTCTGCTTAGCTTGGGACTAGAAGGCGTTGTGTGATTAGTTGTGGAATATTATTAAATATTAATATGTAGCTGTATATTAATAAGTGGTGCATACTTTGTGTAATTTAGTTTTACACCACTGAATGAATGATGCCATCTAGCCGATTTCGGCCACAGCGACCGCATTCCTTGGCTCCTCATTGTGGTTGTGAACTCAGCTCTGCTGCTCGATTATGTGCCCCCAAGTGACTTGTATAGACTTTTACACCAGTAAGTATTAAAACGATAAAAGTAAACATCATGAGGGGTCCGGTGGATAGATACTTACGTTCTATGAAATCTACCAATCTAATATAATAATATAATATAATATTCCACAACTATCACACAACGCGATCTAGTCCCAAGCTAAGCAGAGCATGTGTTATGGGTACTAGACAACTGATAAACATACTTATATATTTCTAAATACATACATATTATAGATAAATTACACCCAGACACAGAACAAATGATCATGCTCATCACATAAACATTTTTCCTGGGTGGGAATCGAACCCACGACCTCCGGCATAGCAGTCAGGGCCACTAACCACTAGAACGACAGGCCAGTCAATCTGCACTGAGCTCGTATTGTGAATCTCCTAAAGAGAAGGCCTTATTAATCTGGTTCATATATAGTGATTTGTTATTCAAATTTTATTCGTGGTATTAATTCTATTAAAACAAAACTCATACGAATATTCCAAGACAGTGTGAAATTTTGATATTCAAAAGTTTAGATTGACACGTAGGAATATAGAATATTTTTATAACACCAGCCTCTCCAATATCACCAATTTCTGCCTACTGGGGCCAGGGTTATCCGAAACGAACGCAAGCCCCGGCATGAAGAGGCTAGAAGGAACAGGATGGGTTTTTAGTCAGTAAGAGTCTGACACTATCTCCCGCTCCACCCAAGAGCAGGGGTTGTCATTTGACGATTTTAGCCCACCGTAAAAAAAATTATCACAAATCTCTAGAATACTTTTCTAAAGATTTGTAGGTTGGTTGTGTAGGTACAGATCGCATTAGTAAAATGGTCCGCGTATGTGATCCGTGATTACTTGCTTGTTTCACCACACTGCTTGCTATACATGTATGATATAACTCAAGTATGCATCCAACAGATTATTTTCATCAACGAAATCTGACCTGGCGTTTAAACGTATTCCGCCTTATTCCCAAACGCGATCTAAATGTCGTGTGGTTCCTAAGTTTAAGACCAAAGATAGGTTTTGAATTTAGAATTTAGTTATATAAAATTAAGTTCAGTTTCTGAACTATCTATGGTAGTAAAGTTAGACCGCCGAAACCTCTAGTTGAACTATGGTACCAACTTCGATACTAATGTGTATATTATTGTTTAAGGTTAGCTTTGATTTTGTGTGTTATTCCATCTATATATTTTTTTTTAATAGATATTAATATGATTGAATTGACGGATCTGGAAGGTTTGAATATTTCAAATACGTGGATTTTGTTTTGTATTGAAATATAATTTTAATTATTGACACAAACAAGAACCGTTGCTAGGCAACCACACATTAGACACGCCACAAAAGCTAGTACTAAGGCTTTTAAAGAGTAGCACAACGTTGGTCTCAATATGTACATATGTATACACTATACACCATTACAGTGCGTTTCACTTAAGACGTTCCTTTGCCGTAATGTTGGCAATACGGAAAAACAGTGTTGCAACATTTTTAGCAATTAAATTACTTGATATGAGGGAGATTAACTGATACTTCGTTACTTTAACAATTGCCTTTTTTTATTGTTACTTATTTTGTATAAAGTATAGGGTGCTGGGCTCCATTCCGATTGTCTTGCAATTCTTTCTAATAACGAAAACGCCACGCCACAGTATCGTTCCTCTCTATTAACAACTTCCTTTGAGACCTACTTTTTTAAAATAAAATCCCATTCCTCTCATAATTTTCCAAAAAGTGTTGCAACTACCGTTAAAATCGGTTTCGTTTCACATTTCGGGGAACAATTTTGGTAGAGTAGGCCACTCTTTCCTTTTTTCCCTTCTTTTTGTGTAGACAGACAGGGGAGCCAACATTACGCCGATGTAACTTCTTAAGTGAAACGCACTGTACGTTTTGATTGGTACAGATACTTAAAGAATTTATTAGAAAAGGTCCAGTTATTATTAAAAAAAAATCTCAATAAATAATTTCCATAAACAGCAAAGTTATGAGCGTTTGTTAATATCCCAAAATGTCAAAACTCAATTTATGGAAATATTGTACAGGCTATTGATTATGAATAAATGAATGGTGATAAATATGGGAAACACTGCGCGTAGTACTTTCTAGTAGCAATTGTTTCAAATATGAATTTATCAATTATGGTTTTTCGTGGACTATTTTGGCATATACTTTTTCTTTTGTCTACACAAATATAAGGAACGGGTACGGGTAGAACCCCATTTGTACAAGCTTTTATTTAGTTTCACCTGTTCCGATGTTTGTCTGTCATCAAATCTTGAAAATTAAATTTGACCCACCCGGTTACCGATTGAGCTGATTTTGTATGCATGTGTAAATCAGATGATGATTCAAAATTAGTATAACAAGGAGCTGATCTGATGATGTAACCGAAAGGTGGCTATAGGAACTTTGTAGTTAAACGACACAATCCTATCGAGTTTGAGCTCGTATGATTCGTCTTGACGATTATTAATTATATAGGTATATCGAGCTATAAAAGCTTGTTATGAAAAAATTTTTTTCATCAAAAGTTTGTTTACTTTTGACTACACAATAATCTATATATATAAAAATCAATGCCACTTTTCGTTGTTATTTTATAACTCAAGAACGGCCTTACTTATCTTAACCAAATTTTTAGGCTTTGTTCGGACTAATTAGCAGATGGTTTACGTGAAGTTTGGTAGGGTAGAGTAGGGTATGGTAGGGTACAGTAGGGTAGAGTAGTGTAGAGTAGAATAGAGTAGTGTAGAGTATTGTAAAGTAGGGTAGAGTAGAGTAGGGAAGAGCGGGAGCGAAGCCGCGCGGGCAAAAGCTAGTATAATATAATATTATAATATTCCACAACTATCACACAACGCCGTCTAGTCCCAAGCTAAGCAGAGCTTGTGTTATGGGTACTAGACAACTGATAAACATACTTATATATAATAAATACTATAAGTAACGGGGTCGGATTCAACCCCATTTTTTGTCCTAATTAAAGAAAAAGAAACTGACTGACATATCAACACATATCTGAAACAACTGAAAATATGAACGTGAACTGTTATTGTACCTACAGACTGTCAATAACAGTTTTTTAAAACAACAAAAAATCTCACTAGCGAAGTCGCCGGAAAAAGTGCTAGTACGAATTATAAATGTGTGCAAACTTTTTAGAGAAAATTAGTTTAAAAATACATCGTGCTTTTTAGTCGTAACTAAATATGTACTCTTTAGTTAATTAGAAGGCTATTTAAACATAAAGTTCAAACAATAGTTATATTTGTTCAAACTACATCTCTATGAAACTGAAAACACTTCTTAAACTATTAACAAATTACTTTGTATATAAAACTAACTGCCTCTCAGTGCAGTAAAGTTAATTCTAACAATAGACTAGATGTTCGGAACCTTTGTCGGTCTCTTTTGTGGACATCAAAGGGCCCGGTCGATACGCATGTTTACCTTGGAGGCATTAAAATCGATTTCTATGTGAAATACATTAGTCGCAAATTGATTGGCAAATGGTTCGTGACGTCATAGGGTGTTAAACGTTTTATGAGGGCAAGGAAGGATGCATGAAGATTAGTTTAGGGAAAGTTAATATTACAGACACACGCGCGGACTGAATTCTTGGTTCATGTAGTACGACAACTTTATTTCGTCAACATCATCATTTTAGCCGATAGACGTTTACTATTGGACATAGGCCTCCCCCAAGTGTCGCCGCAATGATTATCCTGTGCGTCCCACATCCACCAAATTCCCGCAACCTTCACCAGGACAGTTTTATTTAGTTAAATTAAATACTCTAACGTGGTCAATAGTTTAATTCAAATGTAGATTTGATATTGTTAAAAGAAAAAACTGCATGAAATGGATTAGTGATTAAGAATTTTATTCTAGATTTAATTTATAATTTTGTTTATTTGGGATTAAATGGCTTTATTATTATTTATTATTGTTATATGTGTCACCACAATGAACGATCCGGTGCGTCCCGCATCCATCGGATTCCCGCAACCTTCACCAGGTCATAGGTCCTTGTTTTTCGGTACGCAGTCGCCACTCTTGAACATTTCAGGCCCAACCTTTTTCCGTCAAGTTATTATTTATTTATTTTTATTTAGCATATGTACCTACCTATGTATAATTATAATTAAGTATTTATATATTATTTAAAAATCGCCAAACTTAAGTGGCAGTGGGCAGGGCACATTGCTCGCAGAACAGATGGTCGATGGTGACGAAAGGTTCTGGAATGACAACCACGTACCGGAACTTTTTGAATCAACAAATTAAAATTAAACTGTACTACGTGTAGAACTGTCAAACAAGTACTTCTTAAATTTACTGTGCTCTAAATTAGTAATAGTATATAACACTGTTAACACCGGTCTACCACTACATATTATATACTACCCAGTAACCCTATCGGAGTCCGTGTTACCTGATAGATGACCTAAGGGTCTTTAAGTGAAGAGTAAATAGGTTATTTCTAGGCAAGCGTGCTCCATAGTCGGTAACGTCATCGCTTATCATCAGGCGAAATAGTGGTCAGACGCTAGCCTATCCATAATAAAAAAAAAACAAATGAACATTTTGATTTGATTTTGTTCTAACGTTTTGTTTATTGAGTGAATAAGCCTTATTGATGAGATCTTATAAAGTTATTGATTCTCAATTTCGATTCTTAGCCTACTTAGTTTAACTGCTTGTGTCATGTGATTTTTCCAAGAAATAGAACAGAATCCTTACTAATATTATAAATGCGAAAGTGAGTTTGTTCATTTGTTTGTTACGTCTTCAAACCGATTTTGATTAATTTTGATACAGAGATAGTTGGGAAACTGGAGACGGACATATGCTAATTATTATTTTTTTTTAAGTGAGAAAAGGGGGAGAAAGAAGGAAGAAAAAGGTAGAAGAATTAAAGTATATAAATAAACGTGGGTGAAGCCGCGGGTAAAAGCTAGTTTCAGTATATTTATACCGACTTCAAAAAGAAGGAGGTTCTACATTCGGCTGATTGAATTTTATTTTATGTATATTCACCGATATCTCGGTCAATCCTGGATCGATTTTGATTATTTTTTTTATTGAAAGATTATGCTTCCTCATTGGCCCTTTAGAAATATAATTAATATGATCTGATCATGAACTTAGAAGATATGGAAGAGAACTCCTCGTAGGGTCACAGCAGAACTGTCGTAACAAGTATAATGCTTAAAAATGCTTTGTTTATACGTGTAGTCGATGACTGACTGAATAAAAAGGGGGAGGGGATGTATCAAACTGAGCTGGTGATGAAACCGGGAGGTAAATTAATGTAATTTAACCAACAAAACTATTATAGAAACACCGACTTCCGAAATTGATTTTATTTTGCACTTATCTTCAGTGTTTTTTTTATGCATTGATGTAGCTGTATTTTTTTTTTTGTAAAAAGATCTTAGTATAGAAGAGGTTTGTGCAACTTCAACTTTTAACTTTAATTCATTAAACCTCAAGCGTTCGCGCTTTTATTGTCTTACTATTGTGTCTCTAATTATATATTAGTAAATGGTTTTGGACTTAACTTTATATATTTGTTAATTATTATCAACTAATAATAGGCTAGTTGCCGTCAAAAATGTAATTAGTCCTTAAGATTTATTAGACATGTATTTTTTTATTTGTAAATTAAAATGACAAAGATATAGCCCTGTAACGTCACGCCGCGCATTTTTTTGCACGGAGTGACGTCACACATAACTTTAATGAGCTTGTTTAATGGAAAAGAGTCTAATATTTTTCTATAATCTAAAATATGGCTTAAATAAAATGTAGTTATTTTGACCCTGGAAACTACCTTATTACGGTTTAAACGAAACATCTCAGTATCCTCCTCAGTAATTTTTTACTAACTAGCTTGCTTACAGTCTAACCAGATGTGGCTAAATTCCCCTGTTGTGCAAGGAGTGATTGCCTAACAGAATTTTGTTACTAGGCAACACGAGACAAATTATATGCATTACTTACATTAAATTAAAACCAATTTTCATAAAAAGTGGTTTTGTAAATGTTCTAATTAACGTTATCACGAATTCTACTAACTAGGAAAACCTGACTAGAGAAAAAGTCTAATATTCGATAGTAAATCAAACCAAAAAAAGACCTAAATCCGTAACGCAACAAAGTTAATAAATAAGAAGATATTTTTGGAAATATAATTGCAAAAGACTACAGACATAATTTGTATACGTGGTCTGTACACAAAGAAAGAACAACATAACTTGAAAGTACCTTGTCTCTAAAAAACAGGAGAAAACTTTGAATGTATTCAACTTCAATATTTTTCAATAAATAGACCGATCAAATTCTATACCTTCGAGATATCAAACATGGATTAATTGTAATAATATCGCCAACAATGTCAGATTTCAAACAAAAGCAGACGATAAAATATAAATCTGTAGTGATAGCTACTAATTTGCAGGCGTAAATAAATCTACATGTAATACACACAGTAAAATACCAATCATTTTAAATAATATTCACTAATTTAAAATATGCAACAACAAAAATTAAAGCCACGATCAATGTTTCCTTTTAAATCAACCGCTGCTAAACAAAATCGACAAACGATTATCCTGTCATCTCGAAACACCTTAATTACTGACGTATCCAATCAACGCGTGCACACAAACAATGCAATATAAAAAAAAAAACAAGAAAAAAATACTCTATCATAAATCAAGCACATCGCATTCTATATTTGAAAAAAGAATCCACAAATACCGCACTTGTAAATTAACCCTTCAGATACCGTCAATTAGAAACACAATAGTAAGACAATAGATGCGCGGCCACCGGTGGTCGTTTGGGGATTCATGAATTAAAGAAAATAAACAAAACTTTTTTTACTGTTTTATACGAAACTCGCCCATGCAATCCGAAAATTTGGTATAAAATGAACAAATGAGGATCAAATAAACTAAATAAAAACGAAAATCGCACATGCAAATCGAAAACTTAAAGTAAACAAATGAGTGGCAAATATACCATGTGAAGTATTCGCTCGTAAGTTATTTGTTTATAAATAAAACTTTACCGGTTATCCGCAAGGATGGTACGTTTTCAGTGAGCCACGTCGCGAAGCCTTCTACCGCGAAACACGGCGCGAACAACCTATCATAATAACCCCCTGAAACTCTTAAGGCCCGTTCATAAACAAGGTTATGCAAGGAACGATTTGTTTACCAGTTTTACTAACAGTACCTTGCAATTTGTAGCTGAACTGACATCTACTTACCACGTAGACGTGCAAGATGTATGAATAACTAGCTGCAGCCAGCGGCTTCGCCCGCGTTTCAGTAGAAAATTATCTCAAGGGAACTTGCTCCTGGGTTAAAAAGTATCCTACCTATATGCTATACCAGGACTTGGTTCACTCGTGTAAGTACCAAGTTTCATTGTAATCCATTCTGTAGTTTTTGCGCAAAAGAGTAACAAACATCCATACCTACATGAAACTTTTTTTTCACAATGTTTCGCCAGTCTTTATGTTTGACTAGCTTTTGCCTGCAGCTTCGCCCGCGTACATAAAATATAATCTAAGTCACCCAGGAATAAAGCAAGTTTCTATCGGTGGAAAAAAAAATTCCATGGGGTCCAGTACTTCCAGAGATTACTTCCTACAAACGAAAAAAAAACATTACCTTTTTATTATATTAGTGTAGATAACATATAATTTATCCTGAGTCTCTTGTTAATCTACTAGTAGAAGTACAATTAAATTTGCTAACTCGTCTTCTTCGATACTTGGCTTGTATTCAAACGTAAAAAAAAACTAATTCAACCTCACCTCGAAATCACTGTACTAACAAAACGATAAACCCCGTCATGAACCAACCCTTATAGCATGCAAACGCTCATAATTCCTACACAAGGTGTCCCACTTCTTGTTTACTCGACTTTTTATGTTCTAGGCCCATGCTAGCTTGAAGTCTAGACTGCTTGAGTACACTACCTATGTGTCATATGGAGCTCTTTTGACGCATATATTTTATGTTTATGGCCAACATAAAATCAGACTACCTTTAAGCACAATATAGATAGGTACAGAGGACAATCTCATGTATGTACTTGACTTTTTATACCTACGCTCGGTAGACGCACACTAATGAGCGTTTGAGCCGGAACTTTTCGACGAGCGGACCGAGACGCTCCGAGATATCGTGTCCGTGAGCGGTATCTATGTGTGCGTTGCTCAATTAACTCTGTATGTAGATTGACTTCTGTACGTACATATTTTGTGTTTTAAGTCCATAGAGTAAACAAAATTGTGCTTCAAGTTCAATTACACTTCGTGTTTTGTAATTTGTTTTGAGGGAGTTACGCTTTTGAGATTAAAACCCACAAAAGGTATTGAAAAAATGCTAAATAATCTTCATTACAGCGCTTTGAAATACGCCGTATTATTCCTTTATTATTTAGAGTTCTCATTTTGTTTATGGGGTAAAAAACACAATAGTGCCAAGTCGTAACAGGTATCTACTGAGTATCGACCCGTTTTCATAACTATTCATAATTGGCGCGCGGTGTATAATTTATTGTTTTAGCATTATCATTAATTCATATTTTGTTCAGTTGTTCAAGACAGAAAGGACGGCACGTTATGCACTAATGGGTATCATCAACGCAAGTAATGCTGCGTTCTACATAAGCGAGTTAACGAGTCGGTGAACGCAAAGCTATGCACGATTGGTACAAACAACTTTTTTTATTTTTTTCTGTAGGCAATGTGTCACCTTATGACAACCCCCGCTCTTCGGTGGAGCGGGAGATAGTGTCAGACTCTTACTGACTAAAAACCCCACCCCGTTCCTTCTAGCCTCTTTATACAGGGGCTCGAGCTTCCTTTTGGATAACCCAGGCTCCAGTAGGCTTCGATCCAGCTGGGCCCCTCCTGCTGCTGACAACTCCTTGTACAAACGTCATCATCACTTCAGCCGAAAGACGTTCACTGCTGGACATTCTATAACATCTTCCGCTATTGGGTGGAGCGCGAGGGTATGTCAGAATTTTAGTGACTAAAAACCCACCCCGTTCCTTCTAGCCTCTTTATACAGGGGCTCGAGCTTCCTTTCGGATAACCCTGGCTCCAGTAGGCTTCGATCCAGCTGGGCTTCTCCTGTTGCTGACAACTCCTTGTACAAACATCATCATCACTTCAGCCGAAGGACGTACACTGTTGGACATTCTATAACATCTCCCGCTATTGGGTGGAGCGCGAGGGTATGTCAGAATTTTAGTGACTAAAAACCCACCCCGTTCCTTCTAGCCTCTTTATACAGGGGCTCGAGCTTCCTTTCGGATAACCCTGGCTCCAGTAGGCTTCGATCCAGCTGGGCCCCTCCTGCTGCTGACAACTCCTTGTACAAACATCATCATCACTTCAGTCGAAGGACGTACACTGTTGGACATTCTATAACATCTCCCGCTATTGGGTGGATCGCGAGGGTATGTCAGAATTTTAGTGACTAAAAACCCACTCCTGTTTCTTCGTTACCTTTCATACCAGGGCCGAGATTTCCATTCAGGAACTATTGGACATAGGCTTCCCCCAAGTATCACCACAATTAACGGTCCTATACGTCTCGGACCCATCGCATGGATGCGACTCTCACCAGGTCATCGGTCCACATTGTGGGAGGCCTTCAAACGCTGTGTCTTCCGATACGCGGTCGCCACTAGAACAATTATTGATACTCAATTGGGTATTGTTGTAGGAAAGTTGACGCAAATGAAACGGTCAGAAGATGGTTCTCACTTCTGTATACTTCATTTTTGATTTCACACAATTACAATAATAATCATCTATCAATGCCAGTTAAAATTAATCCAACTTCCTAATATTATAAACGAGAAAGTTTGGATGTATAGATTTATGAATGTTTGTTACTCTTTCATGCAAAAACTACTGAATGGATTTCGATGAAATTTAGTACACGGGTAGACCACGTCTTGGATTGCACATATGATACTTTTTACCCCACTAATACGTTAACATACGTTCCCTTGGGATAATTTGCTACAAAACGCGGTCGAAGCCGCTGTCAGCTCATAGTAAATTATATGTATGTTATATATATGTATGTATATATATGTTAATTTAAAAGTTGCTAGTCCAAAATATACCTTTTTATATATTGCAAACACAAAAAAAGCTACAACGAATTATAAAAATCGTGAACATTATTGATTCCTAAAGTTGCCTTACCATGCTAAATTGTAACGAAACTCATCAACTAGCCGGTCTATCGATAGTTTATTCCATAACCTGAAAAAAACTATTTATTGAACAATTTACATTTATTGTATTGTCGTGTTTCAAAAGGTATTTTAAAGTAGAATAACTGACTGTTTATTTACCATTGCTTAGGTAGCTCTTTGCAGCCATTTACATAATTATGTCTATGATTCTATAGTGCTTTTGTTTTTTTGCCAGTTTTTATGTTGTTGTTGTGTTATAATTGGATATTGTTACTATTATTTGGTTTTAATAAGCTGTGTATATGAGGTGCAAATAATTTTTTTTTCATTCTTTTTATGTGTTTGACTCGTGGTAACTCTTTCAGAGAATCCTCCAGTCTTGGACGCCGTTTCTATTTCGCTACAGAACAGAATGATACACTATCTACTACTTAATACTAGTATATACAACATCCTTACTATATCCTTACTAATATTATAAAAGCGAAAGTGAGTTTGTTTGTTTGTTTATTACGTCTTCACGCCTAAATGGCAAAACCGTTTTTGATGAAACTTGGTACACGGATAGACCATGTCCTGAAATAGGACATAGGATACTTTTTATCCCGGAAGTATGTTCCCTTGGGATAATTTTCTGCTATGACTCGGGCGAAGCCGCTGGAAGCAGCTAGTAATATTATAAAAGCGAAAGTGAGTTTGTTTATTTGTTTGTTTGTTTGTTACGTCTTCACACCTAAATGGCGAAACCGATTTTGATAAAAAGTTGGTACACATGTCCTAGAGTAGGACATAGGATACTTTTTATCCCAGAAGTATGTTCCTTTGGGATAATTTTCTGCAATCACGCGGGCTAGTTATTAATAGTTTGTGCGAAACCTTGAATATAGTTTGTGCACAATTATTAACACTGACTGAATGGATTTCAATAGCTTTTACGCCATGTTATATTTTTCCCAAAAATATTTACAAATGTAACAAGTTGGACATCACACAACAAATTTGACACTAAGTACAAAACAAGTCATAGCGGGCACGGCGCCTGCAAATAGCGAGTGCAAGTGCAAAACATCCCCTCAGTCGCCTGGATGGCCCGGTGACTATGTATTTTTGCTGACATAACTAGCTTATAACTATGTGATGTTTTCATGATACAATTGTATAAAAATACTAGACGAGTGTTTTGGGTTTCGCATATATTAAAAATAATATCGTATAATGCATAACTAGACTCCTAATAAAGACTTTAATTACTAGAAAGTGAACCTTAATTAAACATATAGATGACCCAGTTATAAAGGGATAGGTTTTAGCCATGCTAATATTATAAATGTGCAAGTGACTCTGTCTGTCTGTTACACTTTCATAGTTAAATTACTGAACCAATTTTGTTGACATTCAATATGGAATAAGTTTAAACCGGAAGACGTAGCGTTGGAAGGCCTCCTACAAGATGGACCGATGACCTGGTGAAGGTTGCGGGAATCCGATGGATGAGGGACGCGAAGGATCGTTCATTGTGACGACACTTGGGGGAGGCCTATGTCCAACAGCGGACCTCTATCGGCTGATATGATGAAGTTTAAACCCCAAAGTAGGACTGGGCTTTTTTTACAAGCTTTTATTTAGTTTCACCTGTCCCGATGTTTGTCTGTCATCAAATCTTGTAAATTAAATTTGACCTACTTCCCGGTTACCGATTGAGCTGAAATTTTGCATGTATGTGTAAATCAGATAACAATACAAAATTATCATTACAAGGAGCTAATCTGATGATGGAACGGGAAGGTGGCTGTAGGAACTTGGTAGTTAAACGACACAACTCCATCTAGTTTGGGCTCGTATGATTCGTCTTGACAAGTATTAATTATATACTACCGAGCTATAAAAGCTTGCTATGAAAGCAGTATTTTCATTAAAAGCTTGTTACTTACACTTTGACTTCGCGTCCGATATAGTTGATATTCACGCAAAAGAAACCGCGCGTAAAAGTTAGTTCTAAATAAAACAAAGCGTCCACTTTGAAATTGATAGAAACCTTAAACCGTCTTTTAAAACTTTGTTACGAACATAAATTGCAATAAAAAAAATGTTCGACCACCCATATTGTAGCTAAGATCTTCTATCTCTGTCACACCTATTTATTTTTCTATATTGCCGTCTTTATCTCTGTCGCTTCAAAAACATTTGTTTGTCTATTATTAACATTGCTGTTTTGGGGTGGTCTCCTTCTTAATTTTTTTAAACATTACTTCAATTTACAAAACGACTTTGCGGAGTGATAATTTCGTTTCGCGGTTACTTTGTACCAACAATAATTGTTATTGTGTGTTGATTTACAAGCTTTTATTTAGTTTCACCTGTCCCGATGTTTGTCTGTAATCAAATCTTGCAAATTAAATTTGATCCACTTCTAGGTTACCGATTGAGCTGAAATTTTGCATGCATGTGATGACAATGCAAAATTACATGGAGCTGATCTGATGAACAATCCTATCGAGTTTGGGCTCGTACGATTCGTCTTGAGGAGTATTAATTATACAGGTAGATATACTGCGCTATAAAAGCTTGCTATGAAAAAACGATTTTCATTAAAAACTTGTTCATAGTGATGTAGAAAATGCCTTTGGCCACCATTGCTCTCATAACCTACTTAAGGTTATGAGAGCAATGGTGGCCAAATGGTAACGGCCCCGACTTACGAGTTGCCGGGCACATTACTTTGTGTAATTTATTTCATCACCACTGCCCTCAAAAAAGAGAAGGAAAACATCGTGAGGAAACCGGCATGTCCAAGAACCAAAAATTCGAAGACATGTGTCATCCACCAACCCGCACTGGACCCGCGTGGTGAATTACCGCTCATTCTCTCTCTCCTAGAAAGGAGGCCTGAATCCCAACAGTGGGAACCTTTCAACTTTTCAGTCACTGGCGCCACTTTCAAACTTCCCCTAATATACTCATTTCTCTCTTTATCCATTCTTGTCACACCACACAACCATCTTAACATTCTCATCTCTGCTACATGCAATCTTTTTTCATCCATCTTTTTCACGGCCCAACATTCTGATCCATACAGTACGACAGGCCTTATCACGGACTTGTAGATTTTACCCTTCAACTTGAGGGGCATCCGTGGGTCACAAATGGTTCCCGTGACCTGTCGCCATTTCATCCATCCTGCGTTGATCCGATGTGTTACGTCCCGGTCTACCTCACCATCCCCTTGGACGAGCGACCCTAGGTACCTAAAGTCAGAATGGGACCAAAAGGTACCGCGCACCGGAAAACGCAGCGTTGAAACGCCTCCCACAAAGTGGACCAATTACCTGGTGAAAGTTGAGGGAATACGATGGAAGTGAGACACACTGGACCGTACATTGTGGTGACACTTGGAGGACGCCTATAAGTCGGAATAGTTTAAACATTTTAGATAGTAAGTTAACTGAGTATTTAAAAAAAGTAAGTTGTATAGGTGTACTAATTGGTTATCCAATGAGTCATCAACAATCTTCTGAATTAATAAACACAGTCAATTGTTTATCCAGCAGTTTAACATTTGAAGATATCTATATATATTTTACATAAGGATAGCATAGTCGGCCTTATAATGGTCCCACTGCTGGGACTCTAGATAGGAGAGAGAATGGGCCGTAATCCAGCACACGGCCTCAGTGCGGGTTAGTTGAAATTTTACATTATATCCAACCATTAGCGCCATAAAAATTAACAGTTTCAAACAAAACTTCATGTTCCTACTGCAGTACATTTCAAACTGCAAAACCTAGTTTTTCCTGCAATAGTTTCGTCAAACTTTAGCTATTTTTAATGCTAAAGTGCAATTTTTCCGGTGCATTTTCTTCGTGTTACGGCTATTTCTTTACCGTGTAAAATGGCTAGAGGTTGCTAAGTGAGCAAAAGCTTGCGGTCTGAGTAATAACGGGGTTAGCACGAACGGGTTAGGTTGGTGATACAATGAGTGCAGAACGAACTCTAATTCTTCAAGAAATATATAACATTACTAGCTTTCCGCCCGTGGCTTCGCCCGCGTGGACTACAGTTTATATCGCGCGGGCGGGCAGAGACCCGTGCTCAGCAGTGGAATTATAGGTAGCCTATGTGTTATTCCAGTGTCTCTTCTACCTACTTACCAAATTTGATCTAAATCCGTTCAGTAGTTTTTGCGTGAAAGCGTAACAGACAGACAGACAGACAGAGTTACTTTCGCATTTATAATATTAGTAGGGATTTTTAGTACCTTAGTTATTTATTGATAAAAATTAAGTTTACCTATGTACATAAAAAACTTAAAGTACTTACTTATACTAAAACCTAAATAAATACATAACGTACATAAATAAAATACATAAACACAAAGTACACACAGGCTTTTACACTTTTTAGTACCTTTATTAGACCAGGGTCGATAATTTTTGAAATGAAATAAAATCATAGTAGGATGAAACCTACTGGAAAAAAAAGATAATATAACAAAAATGAAAGGAAAAATAAATTATTGCTTTGAATTTTTCACATACATTTTGAGGTTATGTGTAAAAAGTGTAAATACAAAAGTTGTAGAAAAAGATTTTATTATCTACAACTTTGCAATTTATCTTTTTTACATAGGACTTGCAGTTTTGTCGGAAATCGAGATAAACTGTTTTTTACCCTTAAAAATGCACACCCATCCATTTCCCGACCTCAGATCGCCCGTAATTTATTTTTCCTTTAATTTTTGTTATATTCTCTTCCTTATGCTTTCTTTCATCTCAATCGGTTGACTATACCTATAGAAAGATATACCACATTCAATGACTGTTAGGCGGTACGAAGTTGGCCGGATCAACTAATATATAATAGTAATATAATATTCCACAACTATCAACGCCGTCTAGTCCCAAACTAGTAACAGGTAGTGCTTGTGTTATGACTACTAGACAACTGGTAAACATACTTATATATTTCTAAATACCTAAATATAATAGATAAATTACACCCAAATACAGAACAAATTATCTTGTTCAACACACAAACATTTGTCCTGAATCGAACCTCCGGCATAGCAGTCAGCAATAAGCTGATTTGCAGCCGTAAATTCTTAGTAAGGGTCAGGGTTGAAAACTAGCGTAACGCAACCCCATGCATGAGGCTTAACCACAAGACCATCACGACACTATAAATATTTACTCATCAACAACAAAAAGCAAATTAATTAAATTAAGGGCGTTACCACACTAGTGGTTTGCGAACGACTGCACAGCGAAGACGTAATGGACGCGTGAAAATCGCAACGTTTTCAACGCATGTTTATAGCAAATTAAAGACATGCAATCAATGCAGTCGTATTTTTAAATACTTTGGCCATATTTGTCGATGTAGAGGTGACTGCATCGAACGCCTTGTTATACAAGGAAAGGTAGATGGAACGAGGCCGCGTGGCAGATCGCCGATGCGTTGGACTGACCAAATAAAAACGGCTGTTGGCGGCCCGTTCCTGACCCGACTGCCAGCAGGCAAAAGTGGCGAGAAATCGTGCGGCGTACCCTGACGGCTTCCGGAGAGCTACCTTCGTGATAACCACGACCACTCTGGCAAGAGTGAAACGACCAAGAAGAAGACATACAACACATTCAGTAACAAAATGGATTCTGTGTGAGAAGACACTGCTGTTGGCTTTGTTACTTCGAAGACGGTGGAGACCCACACCTCGTTGCCTAATCTCGTTGAGCAACCATCACAAATCCGCTGCGCACGCGCGGCGTGTTCGTTGCACGCCCGTAACGTATTCGTCCTGCACCCGCTCCGCTCGCAATCCACTAGTATGATAATGCCCTAATGGTTTTGAGATTTAATTGGTAAAACTTTTCCTCTGTTATCGTTTTCTTAAAGATTATGGTTAATCAAACAAAGCGACATCGCGGCAAACCAAGGCAAAGGTTTTTTTTTTTTTTTTTTTCTCGACGGTGAAAATCATCTTTGACGAAACCCGCTCTTGGGTGGAGCGGGAGACAGTGTCAGACTCTTACTGACTAAAAACCCCGCGCCGTTCCTTCTAGCCTTCATACCGGGGCACGAGCTCCCTTTCGGACAACCCTGTCCCCAGTAGGCTTCGACCCAGCTGGGCCCCTCCTGCTGCTGACAACTCCTTGAGGCGCGCGGGAACAGTGCGCGCCGTCGACGTCTTAGACTCGGTCCATTATCGGACGATCGGACAGCGAGCTACCCATAGCTCGCCGTCCGCGAGCCTGCGTCTACGGTGGCCGGAAATCGGGATCGGAATCCCGGCGACGGCGGCGAGGGCGCCGTTGCCTGATGCGGTCGGCCTCCTCCTTTGCAAGCATTACTGCTTCGCAGAAGGAGGCGACCGCCTGCCATTCCTCCTCGCTCCGGACCATGGCCTCGACCAGGGCCCGGCGCGAGAGGTCTCCGCCGCCGATCGCCCCCACGAGGGCACGGCGATGCTCCGCCCAGGCAGGGCACACCTCGACGGTGTGCTCCACCGTGTCCTCCGGGCGTTGCGCACAGTGGCGACACCCGGGCGTCTCTTCCGCTTGAATCCGATGCAGGAACCTCCCGAACTTGCCATGTCCGGTGAGGACCTGCGTCATGCGGAAGGTAAGGACGCCGTGAGGTCTTTCCAGCCACGCCTCAAAGAGGGGACTTACCGAAACCAAGGCAAAGGTGGAGTGATGAGCTGGATAACTACCGGAGGGACTGACCCACAATGGCCGAAGACAGACGCGTGTGAAAAGAGAGAGGGAGGCCTTCGCCCAGCAGTGGGACATAAATAGCTAACTAACGAATGATTTATCTGCCTAACTGCGTCACACATCATGCTGATGCACCGAAGATGTATGAGGAAAAGTGACAAATTGCCTTAACGACTCAGTGGTCAACAAGGTCCAAATGGCGACAATTCGTTCTATTTTTCTCAATTGATTGAAATTGAAGCTTTGCTACAAAGTTGAAGGTACTTTGGACCCTAGTATTTAAGGCAAAATAGCTGCCAATTGAGATGACCTTTCTGAATGAATGACAAGTAGTGTTCACAATCAACGGTTGATTGGCACAACAACTTGCCATTATTGCAGCTAGAAAGTTGACACAAATAGTGATTTTCAATACACTTACTTGAAGACCCGGCTATGCCTACCAATTTTAGGCACGCAATTCACTGTTTTCCGCACTGAGGCAGAAAGGTGCGCGACATCATCCCCACCATAATTTATTGTATTTAAAGTATCAGGGTAGACACTAAGTGATCTCCATGGGTCGAACTTCAGCCCTCGTTTATTTATTTCTTTATAAGAATAACGTAAAACGTAGTTGGATGATCATGGAAAGGCACTGCAGCGCTCGGCTTCATAATACCTCGGATTCAGCCTCGATCGCCATAACAAAAATACTCTCTTTGTATATCTAAATGCTATATCCACCTCAGAGCGTGAATTATTTATCAAATAACAGCTGACTCGGCAAACGTTATCTCGCTATATAAATTATCCAAATCATACAAACGAAATAAAAAAAAAACCATAATTCATGAAAAATTTCAGGATTCTAGGTCAACAGAAAGTACCACCTATAGGTTTTCATATCCTAGCGAGTGTCAAAAAATGCGTTTAAACAGAGCATAAACAGCCTTATCTTCAGATTGCGTAGGCTATTTAGAAAAATTTTTTCTAGTTAATCCCAGTGTATCCCATACCTTTGGCTGTGGTTGGCACGGCGAGCGCTGTCCCTACAATGGAGTGCGCGCGATGCCTCGCGATCGCTCTGGAAATATACACGTGTGCAGAATTATCTATTGATAACGCAAAATCAATGAGTTTGTGTTTTTATCAATAATGAATGATGGTTTTTTGTAGCTAACCTTAATAGGCGCTAATAAACTACATTAATGATAATTTAAACTTTCAATCATGTCAATTAGAGATACAATAGAAAGACAAGGACAGCGCGAACGCCGGCGTTCGCTTGGGGTTTAATTAATTAATTTTGATTCAATCATAAAGTAACAGAGGTATTTTATTGGCGTTTTTAGAGTTCCGTACCTGAAAAGGAAAAAACGAATCTCTTATAGGATCACATTGTCGTCCGTCCGTCCGTCCATCTGTCTATCTGTCAAGACGCTTTATCTCAAGAACGCGTGAAGTTCGCGCTCAAGTCTGTAGTCCCTTCAAGCTGTAAAAAAATCAAACTTCTAAGTTAACAAATCAAAAGATACGGCCGTTTATGTCGCAAAAAACATATATTTTAATACTCTCAAAGGTCGAAATTCATAGGGTACTTCCCGTTAACCTACAATCCTGAAATTTTGCACAAAGTAAGGTTTTATAACACAGGTATAGAAATAAATCTGAAAACAGTAAATGTATTGTTCCCTACGTAAAAAAAAAAAAAAATTGAAAATCGGAAAAATCTTCGAAACTCCATTTGGGAATTGTAGTTTGAATGGAACCCTCAGAGCGTGACCTGACTCGCACTTGTCCTGGTTTTCGTTATAAACTTACATAAGACTAATTAGTTTCCTATTTACCAATTTTTCCGTTTTAATTTACCTTCGCACTTCGAAGGCTTCCTATTGACAACATACTGTCCGCATGTCCCCGCACACGGGCTTCAAAAAAACGCCGCTACAAGCTTCATTTTGAGGCGTGCTTTTTTTGTGGCTTGTGTCCGCCGGTACCGCCACAAAAAAAACGCTTGAAGCGGCTTCAAGTTTCACCGGACACAAGAGGTGTCGCGCGCTTCAGCTGTTTTTTGCGGTAGCTTCTAGCGTTTTATGTGGCAGCGTTTTTTTGAGGCCTGTGTGCGGAGACAGATACTTGCGTCACTACCATTCGGGGCAAAAATTAATCTATTGATAATACAAAATCAATGATTTTTTTTGTATACCAATGGATGTTTACTGTAGACCATATAATAGGCTACTTGGTAAAGAAATGTAAGTTAATTAGGTTTTTAATTTCAGTTCATGTCTCTCAAAAGACCTTTTCTATGTTACTTTATGAAGTAACAGGAAAAGGTCTTTTATTGAAACTAATTAGTCGCAAGTCTAATTAATTACCCATTTATGAACTTTTCCACTTTTATACAAGTTTCAAAGTAGTTTTGCACTTAGAAGGCTACCTATTGAGCTTATTACTTGTAATATTTCCACTTACTAAAAATAAAGCCTATTTATAGGGCTATTGTACAAAATAGTGCTTCCTCGCAAAACGAATTTAAAGCACCCGTAAATTCGTAATAATTCAGAGTATCACTCATTATCATAGCCTATCTCTCGAGCTATCGCTATAAACTGTGAGGCCTGCCTAATAGCCGTGCAGCCTACACCCGTACCGGGTACGCGTTGTAATAATAGAACGTCAGGTATATGTCATCGGTGTCATGTTTACTGACACAGATTATGGAATGGATTAGACAATACTTCATTTACGTTGCTCGAGTTAGAAAAGTTTATATAGGTTGTGGATGAGCATTTTATTACAAGCTTTTATTTAGTTTCACCTGTCCCGATGTTTTTTTTTTAGTTCGTATTAATTAGTGCGTGACTGCGATCCCACCAGATAGTAAGCAGTGATGCAATCTCTGTTGGTGAGGCGCACTAGTTTATTTATATAAGCCTATTCACTCTAGCCTTGAAGATACCCAAATTATAATCGGACGGGAAGACTACAGCAAGCAAATTGTTCCATTCCTTCGACGTACGTGGTATAAACAACAAGGCAAAACGCTTAGTCCGGACCGTAGAGGTTTGTCTATAATCATCATCATATCAGCCAAAAGACGTCCACTGCTGGACATAGGCCTCCCCTAAGCGTCGTCACAACGACCGGTCCTGTAAACCACGCATCCATCGGATTCCCGCGACTCACCGGCTGATCCCGGTCCGCCTTGTTGGAGGCCTTCTACTGCTGCTTCTTCCGGTACGTGGTCGCCACTCCAGAAACTTTTATCCCCATCGACCATCTGTTCTGCTTGCAATGTCTCCTGCCCATTGCCACTTAAGTTTGGCGATTCTCCGGTAACCTTGGTTCTCCTACGGATATTTTCATTGTCTGTAATCAAATCTTGTAAATTAAATTTGACCCACTTTCCGGTTACCGATTGAGCTTCAATTTTGCATGCATGTGCAAATTAGATGACAATGCAAAATTATTATGACATGGAGCTGTTCTGATGATGGAAATGGAAGGTGGCTATAGGAACTTGGTAGTTAAACGACACAACCCCATCTAGTTTGGGCTCGTATGATTCGTCTTGGCAAGTATTAATTATATAGTTATACCGAGCTACAAAAGCTTGCTATGGAAAAATGATTCTCATTAAAAGCTTTTTTCTGTTTGCAAAGAATGTATGTAAAATATTTCATAACTGTATCATGAAATATCACAAAGTTATAAGCCTATTATGTCACCTGGTTGTCCGCACAAATACGTGGTCACCAGGCCGTTCAGGCGACTGAAGGGTGGTTTTGCTTCTGCATCCAGCCATGCGCTAGCTAATACCCGCTTTAACCTGCCGTGAACTGTGTTGTACTTAGTGTCGATGGTGTCCAACTTGTGCCCTTTTTTTAATAGTTTTGGGAAAAAACATAGGATTAAAAATTTATTGGAACATCAGATTCCCGCGACCCTGCTCGGTCCACCGTCCAAGCTAGTCTATATCAATTTAAAAAAAAAAACATAAATCAATTCAATTCATTCTAGAAATCGCGCCTTACCACCTTCAGCAGGGAAGATTTCAAACGAGGTAAAAAATCATATAATTTTTTTTTAATAAAGAACGTTTATTTGACTTTAAACAGAAAGTTACCACCTAAACGCAAGTACAAGAGTTCAGAATGATTGGATGATTTTATCAGAAGTAATTTGATAAAGTTAACTTTGTATTATCCAGTATAATCCTACTTTAAGATGTTTGCCGCAAGCTTTAAACCGTTGAACTTTATCTTGCAACTTATTTCACATCAAAACGGCGTGAAAATCCGTCACACTGCTGTCAAACTTACCTTGTATTTGAAAAGTTAAATTAACATTGAATTATTTCGTATTTTGATCATCTTTATTGAAGACTGGTTTCTGCCGTCGGCTTAGCATAGCATAGTCGGCCTTGTAATGTTCCCACTGTTGGGACTCAAGCCTCCACTCTAAGAGAGGGAACGGGCTGTAATCCACCACGCGTCCTGGCGTCCTGGGCGGGAATCTAACCCAGGATCTCCGACAGAGCAGTCAAGGTCACTAACCACCAGACCAACAGGCCAGTCAAGTCAGGGATGTAACGGGGTTCCAAAGTTTATATGGTGAAACTAAATTCACGAGGGTGAAGCAGCTGGCAGAAGCTAGTGGAGTTGTAAATCCTTTCGACCGCATTTCGACACAGTGGCCACTCTATCTCAACAGTCTCAACATAGTAGCATAGCATAGTCGGCCTTATAATGTTCCTACTATTGGGACTCAGGCCTTCTCTCTAGAAGAGGGAATGGGCCGTAATCCACCACGCGGGCCTAGTGCGGGTTGGTGGATGTTACATGTCTTCGAATTTTTGGTGCTAGGAATGCCGGTTTCCTCACGATGTTTTCCTTCCTCGTTTTGAGAGCAGTGGTGATGAAATAAATCACACAAAGTTATGCGCCTGGCTGGGATTGAACCCGCGACCTACAACTCGTAAGTCGCCCCGACCACAAGGCCACCTCTGCTCTCAAGATGATTACTTTTTCCAAAATTCAACCTAAAATCGTCGGAGGCTTTTTAAATTTTGGTGTTATTTACCCATAATACCTTCAGCACTAAAACTTCCCTGATGACAGCGTTATTTGCTTCATTTTGAGTACAGAAGACACAAGGTGAAACACAGTTTCTAGCACTAGATCAGTATCACGCACGCCTTGTTGCTCTGTGGAAGTAACTCCACTTTACGAGTTTTTTTTTGGTGGATAAAAATCATCCAAATGACATTCCCCGCCCATGGGCGGAGCGGGAGATAGTGTCGAAGTCTTACTGACTAAAAACACACTTTCATACCGGGGCCGAGCATTTCGGTGCTAACACTGACTCCAGTAGGCTTCGACCCAGATGGGCCTCTGCTGTTGCTGACATATCCTTGAGGCGCGCGGGGATAGAGTGCGCCGTCGACGACTTGGGCTCGGTCTGGATAGTTACCGGACGGTCGGACAGCGAACAACCCATTGTTCGCCGTCCGCAAGCCCGCGCCTACGGTGGCCGGAAATCGGGATCGGAATCCCGGCGCCGGCTAGGGCGCTGTGAGCGCTCCACTTTACGAGGTTAGAATTGCATGCATGTTCTTAAGGCGACACTAAAAGCCAGCGACCTTGAGCAAATAAGATAGGAACTTGCGTCAATAATAAATAATGGAACAATATTTCCTTCATTTAATCTTCTATATTATAAAAATGAGCCCCGTTTTCCGTTGTCACGACATGGCATGAAAACGGCTTGACTGATTTGGCTGTTTTTTTTTTTTTTGTTGTGATTGTTATTGTGAGGAGAAGGTTATTATGGAAATAAAAATTAGGGTAGTGTAGGGTAGAGTAGAGTAGGGTAGAGTAGGGTAGATTAGGGTAAAGTAGGGTAGAGTAGGGTAGAGTAGGGTAGAGTAGGGTAGAGTAGGGTAGAGTAGGGTAGAGTAGGGTAGAGTAGGGTAGAGTAGGGTAGAGTAGGGTAGAGTAGGGTAGAGTAGGGTAGAGTAGGGTAGAGTAGGGTAGAGTAGGGTAGAGTAGGGTAGAGTAGGGTAGAGTAGGGTAGAGTAGGGTAGAGTAGGGTAGAGTAGGGTAGAGTAGGGTAGAGTAGGGTAGAGTAGTGTAAAGTAGGGTAGAGTAGAGTAGTGTAAAGTAGGGAAGAGCGGGAGCGAAGCCGCGCGGGCAATAGCTAGTAAACACAATATGAATAAAAACCGTACATCAAAATATTGGTAATTAAATTAGCTTTTAGTTTGTAAAAGTATCATTCAAATACACCCAATGGTTTTTGCCTTATCTTAGTTTTTAGGGTTTTGTACCTCAAAAAGAAAAACGGGACCCTTATAATATAATATATTCCACAACTATCACACAACGTCACCTAGTCCCAAGATAAGCAGAGCTTGTGTTATGGGTACTAGACAACTGATAAACATACTTATATATTTCTAAATACATACATACTCGTATTATACATAAATTACACCCAGACACAGAACAAATCCCCATGCTCATCACACAAGATAGGATCACTTTGTTGTCCGTCCGTTCGTCTATTTATCTGTTTGTCAAGATCCTTTATCTCGAAATTAAAACCATATAGGTACTCAGGTCTGTGGACTCTTGAAACTGTAAAAAAATCAAACTTGTAAATTAATGAGAAAAAAAGATGCTTATGTGGCCAAAAACGTGCATTTCGGCACTTGAGGAAACCAAAAATCATAGAGTACTTACTTCCCGTTGACCCAGAATCCTGAAATTTGGCATAAAGCAAGGTCTTATACAAAGGCCAAGTATAGGAATAAATCTGAAAACTGTAAAGTAGTTACGTCACAATTTTTTTTTTTTAGGACTTGGAAATATCTTCCGAGCCTCCATTCCGATATTGAACTACATATTTATATTGGTAAGTTTTCACGGAGCCCTCAGGGTGAGAGTCCATCTCGCACTTTCCCAGTTTTTTTGTCTTTGTTAGACCTAACTTTGAAAATAAATCGTATCAAGTACTATAACAAAAAAAAAAAAATTGCACATCTAATTATTAGGCAAATAACATAACTTTATTTTGTCAAACTTAAGTACTAGCCGTTTAGACGTGATATTGGATTTAAAATCATCAAAAATCATATATTGGCCCCATCGGGTATCGGGTTTATAAACGGTTCGGGCACTTTCAAGGTCACGACAGAAGCTTCGACGGTAGACTCGACGGAGAATCGCTTGTTTGGCGTGGGATGAGTATCTTATCAGAGGTTACAAGGGTGTCGTCCGCTTACTATGATGAGGGGTGCTGCAATTTTAAATTCATTTTAGCGCCGTTGAAATTTTTGCATCTAACTCAGTCTTGGGCCTCTTGCCTACAACGACTTTTTGTAGCGATGATGTCGCACGTTTACGGAACCCGAAACAGCATTGCGACTATATCGATGCAAACGTACGACAGCATCGCGACTATATCCATACAAACGCACGACTGCATTACGACTGTATCGACTCAAACACGCTACAGCATCGCGACTATATCGATGGAAACGCGCGACAGCATCGCGACTATATCGAAGACTATATCGAAGCAAACGCGCGACAGCATCGCTATAAAAAGTCGTTGTAGGCAAGAGGCCCAAGACTGAGTTAGATGCAAAAATTCATTTTAGCGCCGTTGAAATTTTTGCATCTAACTCAGTCTTGGGCCTCTTGCCTACAACGACTTTTTGTAGCGATGATGTCGCACGCTTACGGAACCCGCAACAGCATTGCGACTATATCGATGCAAACGCACGACAGCATCGCGACTATATCCATACAAACGCACGACAGCATTACGACTGTATCGACTCAAACACGCTACAGCATCGCGACTATATCGATGGAAACGCGCGACAGCATCGCGACTATATCGAAGACTATATCGAAGCAAACGCGCGACAGCATCGCTATAAAAAGTCGTCGAGCACGAGGGGCCTTAAACTCACCGTTGCATTTTATTTTTCGTCTGCAGCTGAGTCTGAATCACTATAATAACCCCATTACTCATCTCAGAATCCAATACTCAAAATAAAATAAAATCAAAACGAAAATTTCAGGAAATCCAAATTGTGGCTAAGCGCATGGTTATCATAATAACAACTTTGATTCAAATAAATTGGTTCAAATGGAATAAACGGGTCCTTGAAAAACACAGTGTCGCGATATGGCAGGATTTACGCCGACAATTTACCACTTATTTTTTTTTTACTCACTTATTTATTCATCATCATCATCATGATGATGATGATGATGAATAAATATGAATAGTTGTGTGGCGTCAATGCTGTGCGACGCTTAGCAAAGTTTCCAAGAACAGGCTAAAAGGATAGTACAAAAATGAAGTCAGGAACTCACTGGATACTGGTAGCCGGGGTCATCTTAGACGCACTTTCAGACATATTTCACGATGTTTTCAGAGATAGCTTACCGCGCGCGCGTGAAATAAGCTAGCCGGCGGCTTCTCGGATTCAAATCGTAGTTTTTTTTTTTATTTCACTGTCAGACGGCGTTTTGGGTTTGGATATGAGGTTTCTGGGAAGGAATGAAATTAGAGAATTCGTCCTAAAGCCTGTTCAAAATATGTGGCGAGATTACCAACCGAACTTCGGAATACTACTAAAGAACTTGTACAAAGAAAAACCCAGTGACACTGCTCTTTTTGGGAACACAACCCCAAACAAGCTTCGTCCAGTAAAAGCCAGGCACAGCGTGTTGTATTCCACCCACGCCTCGAAGAGACGTCAGCAAGTTGTAGTGGCCTTTAAGATTTTTTGAAAGGAAACCCATGGTCTACTTTTTTTGTATGTTCGTCAATTTTTGTTTTGTCAGCTTAAACTTGATGAGGCTGGTGTTTCCTAGCTGACTACCCTGAAAAGAAACACCGAAACCAACTCAGGGTTCAAAGTTTTTTTTTTAAGTCTATAGGTACAGTAAAAGACGTAGAGAGCAATTGAAGGACACAGGTCAGTAAAAATTTGTCACGCCCTCCTACTTCAGCCAGAGCAGGAAAAGCCATCGGAGAACTTCCACTTACAAAAAAAGTTGTTTACCTAAAATTCTTACAAGTAATGATTGCATTGATCTCATTCTGACCTCTAAACGAATTAGATTTCTAATTACGCACACAGGTCTTGTCTTGATCGAGTTGCGCGGAAAACAGGCGGTCGGCTAAAGTTGTCTGAAGGTGATGCATCAAAAATGCCGCAGACCACCGGAGCTGTCTGTGTATAACCTCTTAATAATGCAGTTAGATAAAATAAAATATACGCGGACGTGGGAATTTACTTACAGGGTGTTTTAATTGTGTCAAAAATCCACATAATATCTCTTGTATTCTCCAAGAGTAAATAATAATAATGATAATTTTATTTTCAGGGTGCAGAGGCCCATGCATAAAATACAGTTGTTAGCCTGTCAGTTTTCTACCGGTTGCATTTCGTGTGCGTTGAAACTGCTTTACTTAATTCCGTCCGCGTTCCATCATCGGACTATCATCAGACGCTCAGCGATGCCTACCGGTATGTGGTAGGCCAATGGATGACCACTCATACGTACAAAACGTTTAGGGAACACATTTATTGTATGTAGATACAGCTAAGGAGTGTAATCTATGTTTTTAGATAGCTAACGGGCTAGAGCAATGGTTGCCGAGTGGTAATGGCCTCGAGTTACGAGTTGTAGGTCGCGGCATTACTTTGTGTGATTTATTTCATCACCACTGCTCTCAAAACGGTGAAGGAACATCGTGAAGAAACCGGCATGATTTAGAACCAAAAATCGAAGACATGTGATATCCATCAACTCGCACTGGGCCCGCGTGGTGGTTTATGGCCCATTCCCTCTCCTAGAGAGGGGGCCTGAGTCCTAGGCAGGGTCTCTAGGAGAGGCGACATAAACGGCTATAAATTCCGATCTTTGAGAGGATACTCTCAAAGATCGGAATTTATAGCCGAAATTCATAGGGCACTTCCCATTAACCCAGAATCCTGAAATTTTGCACAAGTCAGGTCTTATAACACAGGTATAGGAATAAATCTGGAAACAGTCACAACCAACACAACGAAAAAAATTTTTTTGCAATTCGGAAAAATCTTCAAGACTTCATTCGGGAATTATAGTTTGCACGGAACTCTCAGTGCGCGAGTCCGACACGTACTAGGCCTGTTTTTTTTTTTTTTTTTGAATACGAGTAAAGTCAAAGATCGAAAATTGAATGACAGTAATCCCCTAATATGGATACAAAAAAAAGTAAAATAATATTATATTGAGATAGATTAAGTTAAACATCGTGAGGAAACCGGCATGTGACATTCACCAACCCACACTGGGCCCGCGTGGTGGATTACAGCCCATTCCTCTCCTATAGAGAAGGCCTGAGTCCCAGCAGTGGGAACATTAGAAAGGCTGATGATGTAGTTAGACGATGTTTTAATTTTTAACATCATCCTGTAAAGGCATTGTGCATGTATATTATGCATTTATTATTTCTTAGAAACGATATTCGTGATATATGATTGATCTCTTATAATTATGTATATGCTTGTTTTGGTACATTATAATTATTGTTTGAAGTTGAATGATGCATTTTAAATGTATTATTATTTATTTATTAATATAATATTTGTTAATAATACTCATGGTACAGATGCATCATTAAATCTTTTTATATGTACCTACTATTTAACTAGCGGCTCGTCCCGGCTTCGCACGGGCAATAAATATAGCCTATGTTACTCAGGGTGAATGTAGCTTTCTAATGGTGATAGAATTATTTTAATCGGCATAGTAGTTTTTGAGTTTATTTATTACAAACATACACACAAAAATAAAAAAATTCCCTCTTTATAATATTAGAACATAAGATTAGAAGTTCATTCACGTGAGAACTAAAAATATATACAACAATATTTTTAAATATTTGTAATAAATTATTAAAAAATAAATGATGTTACAATAATGTTTTAAAAGTGAATGTTGTATGTTTGTTACTCTTTCACACTTTAATGGAAGAACAGATTGGAATGGAATTTAGACCACGGGTAGACGTCCTTTATATTCCAGGATTAGATACATTCTCTTGGGATCGCCGACAGACGCTAGTCTTATTTTCCAATTTACATATACCAAGAATACTCAACTAAAACAAAAAAAAAAATTAAAAACCTCTAAACCAATTTAAAAAACTAAAATATGGCGTCAAAAAAGTCCTACTATCACTATCATATGGTTATGTGCCCTAAACACTAGCAGCATTGCTACACTGTTTGACAATGCTTATCTACTGTCGAAGATAAAAGCCAGCCCTTGCTGGGTCATGCGTAATGTCAACTAGGCATTTAGACAGAGATCTTCTCAGCCCACAGCAGTCCTTATCTGAACAAAGACATTTGTCATTCACATTCACCTCGCTTCTCAAACAGTCTCGGCCAACTGCTAACAGCTACTCTGAAGACCAATGGCACATACTTAATAAATAACAAACTAGAAATACCAATATACAGGGCTATTTATAAAACACTGGCAACCTCTCAGAACTAAGTTACTAACATCATTGACAACATCTTTTGTTCTATGATCATCATCATCATCATCAACATCTGCCTTTTTTAATGTTCCCACTGCATGGACTCAGGCTTTTTCTCTAACAGGACAGGTTTGTTATATGAGTTTTATTTTTTTGTTCATAAGATTTTCTTAAAAAAATAAACATATTTAAATTGAACGTTCTTAATATTAGGAAGTCTATGCGAAGCAAGCGATAGTACAATAGGGGAGGGGAGTGGGAATCGGTCGGCTGGGGTGCTTAATGCGCTTGCATCGCGTCATACAGATGTAGGTAAGTATAGCAAAGTACAGCATTAAAATGTGTTAGATTGAACAACGAAATCTTGAAGGTTTATTTTTGGTAAATGAATTATGTTTTGTATAAAGTCATAGAACGACCCGAGAGGCGCTTTACTTTTATGTAATTCATTTTATCAACACTGACACTTAATTAAACTAATGAAGGAGAAAATCATGAGGAAACCGGCATGTCCTAGAACCAACCTTTCAAAGACATTCACCTTCTCGTATTAAGCTCACGTAGTAGATTACGGCCCATTCCCTCTTATAAAGAGGAGGCCTGAGTCCCGGGAGAGGAAACATCATAAGGTTGATTATATATATAATTACGCTATGCTTATACCGACGTGAAATAAATATCTTTTTATACAAAACTAGCTTTTGCCCGCACGGCTTCGCCCCCGCTCTTCCCTACTCTACCATACTATACCTACTCTACTCTATTCTACCCTACTCTACCCTACTCTACCCTACCCTACTCTACCCTACTCTACCCTACTCTACCCTACTCTACCATACTCTATCCTACTCTACCATACTCTACCTTACTCTACCCTACTCTACCCTACTCTACCCTACTATACCCTACTCTACCCTACCAAACTTCACATAAACCATCTACTAAATACTCCGAACAATACCTAAAAATTTGGTTTTGTTAGGTGAGCCCGTTCTTGAGTTATAAATTAACAACGAAAAGTAGCATTGATTTTTATATATATAGATTAACACTAATAATAATATTCCACAACTATCACACAACGCCGTCTAGTCCCAAGCTAAACAGTGTTTGTGTTATGGGTACTGGACAACTGATAAACATACTTATATATTTCTTAATACACACATATTATAGATAAATTACACCCAGAGTCCGACCAAATGATCATGCTCGTCACATAAACATTTCGCTTGGGTCGGAATCAAACCCACGACCTTTGGCATAGCAGTCAGGGCCACTAACCACTAGACCACCAGGCCAGTCAAATCCGAAATAATGACTGCCCCCTGTACAAATATCAAATATGTTAAATAGATAGGAAACCGAATGCATTTCTAAATTGAGAGCTATTATAATTTTATTAATGCAATTAACTGGAGTTGTGGGTTCAATAATTCTTGTCATTGAGCCGCAATACACACCAATAAAACAAAGATTTATGTTCGTTGTCAATACATATAAATTATGTTAAAAAAACTAACAGAAATACACTGGCCTCGCACCGTTGACCTATGAGTAACCGACACGTTTTTTACAACAAAGCGAAAAATGCTGCGAAACTAGTAACTCCACGCGGATTTGGGATACTGGGATTTATCCCAGTATCCTTATTATATATCCGCGACCACGTACCCGGAAGACGCAGCTCGAAAAGCCTGGTGAAGGTTGCGGGAATCCGATGGATGCGGGACGCACAGGATCGATAATTGTGGCGACACTTGGGGGAGGCGTATGTCCAACAGTGGACGTCTATTGGCTGATGATGAGGCGAAGCCGCGGATAAAAGCTAGTATTAAATATAGTTTGTAGTAGGTACGGACTTTTATTATTTGTATTTGATAACAAACTATTTTTTTCTTAAATAACAGCTGTAAAACACTAACCTCATCAAGTATTATTATTATATTATAATTAGCCCATATTGTCCCACTGTTACATCAAGTATAAATTAACGAAAAAGATACTTGTAAAATAATGTTTTACCTCCTTTTTGCTAAATAAATATCATTTTTCCTGTTGACTTCTAGTCCCTGATAACACAAAGAACCCAAAGTGGCCCGTGACTGAATAACTTTGAGATCCACTGATCACAATACACTTAGAGAAATTCAACCGAAATATATACAACATAATGCTTGTATTTTCCAAACCGTTGAGCAGAGCTTTACGTAACATATATACACCTCTCACTCGCATTATATCAGTTATGAAAAGAAGTCCAATGATATTGAGGAAATAAATACTATATAATTTGATAGCTCGAGTCCATACTCCGAGGGTAGGAATAGTTTTATACAAATTTATGTTTTGATTTCAATAAAAACCTAAACAATATCTACAAGACATTTGTGTTTTCAAAATACTTTCAGAAAGATGTGTAATAACGTCATAATCACTGACAGCTACAAATTAGGGGTCTTTAAGTCGAGAGTGAATAGGTTACTTCTAGGCTAGTAGGTATGTTCCATCGTCGACCACATCATCGCTTACGATCAGGTAAGATGGTGGTCAAACTAGGATTAAAAAAAAACTTAAGAACGATAGTGTAAAAATGTATCTCAAAAAGGCCGCTCTTAAAATTACAAACACTGTCTTCATCATAGTCACCCTAGTCTCAATACCGAGAAGCAGCTCAACGCACTTTCGTGGTGACCACACATTGCCGGAAATTATCGAATACTTATCACTAATAATCCAATAAAGTATCTCCTTGTATGTATAATTAAAAGGCCTACAGAATAGCCGAAAGCACTATTTTCGGAAACCGGACGCTATATACATTAGTTTGATAGGTCAAGCATGTTATCTTGGACAAAATCGCGTGTCTTAATGCACGATAAATAAAATCTTTATATAGAGATATCGGATGACAATGTTGAATGTGTATAAATAAAATATAGAAGCACAGTTTTAATTATTATTAAACGACCTAATTTTAATATAATATGTCTATAAAGTTCTCGTGTTAATGTGTTTATTATCGAAATCCTTTGAAACGGCTTGACAGATTTTTATGTTTTTTTAACAGGACACCGTTTGCTGAGTTAGCTATTATTAATATATGTATATTACATATTTGTTTATTATTTTTAATTCTATATAAATGAACTAATCCTAGTTCTCTAAGCCACTTCATATTAACAGAGCTGTCTATTCAATTCTTAGGCACGCAATTTATTGTTACTCGCACTAGTGCGGAAAAGAGCGCGTGCTTGCGCCGCCAAAATTTTATTATATTTATCGTATCAGGCTGGGCGCGCGGTAACCCCCGTTTATTTGTGCCTTCGTAAGTCTATTGATAAACGTATCACTGTAGCCCTCGACTCCTAAACTGTCGGGTGAATGAAGCCTCGGTTTCAATGGCAAAGTTTTTCCACTTATAACAATAAAAAAGGTTTTACAAAAAAAATTAAACCGACTTCAAAAAGTACAAAATAACTTTAATTTCGGAAGTCGGTGTTTCTATAATAGATACCTAATCTTGTCTCTTCGTTATTTAACACCGGCTTCCGAAATTAAAGTTATTTTGTACTTTTTGAAGTCGGTTTAATTTTTTTTGTAAAAACTTTTTTATTTTTCACTTTTTAGTTATGGTAGCACCACTAAAAAGTACCTACCCTTCAGCTAAACATAAATTACCTTATAGCGAGAGTGCATCTCATAACGATTCTTATAATCCCAAATACGGTTATATTACATGAATTTACCCCCTTCCCCTTTTCTTTCAGTCAGTCATCGACTACACGTATAAACAAAGCAATTTTACTTGTTACGACAATTCTGCTATGATTCTATGAGGAGTTCTGTTCCATATCTTCGAAGTTCATGATCAGATCATAACAATATTTCTATGGGACTAACTTGGAAGCATAACCTTTATATCAAAGAAAAAATTTCCAAATCGGTCCACAATTGATCGAAATATCGGTGAACATACATACAAAAAAAAAAAAAAACATACATTCAGCCGAACATAGAACCTCCTCCTTTTCGAAGTCGGTTAAAAATGTACCTACTATCTTCTAATCCGGACCAATATATTATTTTAAAACGATCCCCATTCAAAAAACTCAAAACAATTGACAGTCTCGAACGAAGAAACAGCACTAGTGCCAAAAACAAGTCCAGTTTGAAAACAAAGGAGCCATCCCAGACGCTCCAACCTTGTGCCCATTTACCGCGGCTATCAACAGTTAGACTGCTGTCGTTTTCTATAATGTCCTCTGGTCGGAAACGAGCGCGTCTCGAGATCGTGACGTCACTCGAAGACCTGGCCAACCAGTTTTTGTTCTCAGCTCCAATTTAGTATTTGATTCTTTATGCATATTTTGTGTCCTAAGGTCGTCGGAGATTCAAGGACAGCGGTGCTAATTGCTATAGCATATATACCTTTACAATTATTAATATGTTATATTTAATTATATACTGTAGGTATGTATGGTCACGTTTGTTGCCCTGTCCAACTTGAGTTATTTGCTGCATTGATTTCGCTTTATCTTGTAAATGGATTTTCATTGTAACGACAAAAACTGAGCTTGTTTATTTACTCACATTTTTTAACCAAAAACCGGTTATTACTTATTTATATAAAAAAAACTTTCAGTTTAAAAAAAAATTACTTCAATTTCGGAAGTCGGTGTTTTTGAATTTGATTCTCTTTATCTCAAATTTCAAGATTTTTTTTTCAACTATCACACAACGCTGTTTGTTCCCGATCTAAGCAGAGCTTGTGTTATGGGTACTAGACAACTGATAAACATACTTATATATTTCTAAACACATACATATTAAAGATAAATTACACTCAGACATAGAACAAAAGATCATGCTCGTCACATAAACATTTGTCCTGGGTAGGAATCGAACCCCACTAACCACTAGACCACCAGGCCAGTATAAGTTACTTTTGGGCACGCCACAATTATGGCGGTAAGTCCCCTCTTTGAGGCGTGGCTGGAAAGACCTCACGGCGTCCTTACCTTCCGCATGACGCAGGTCCTCACCGGACATGGCAAGTTCGGGAGGTTCCTGCATCGGATTCGAGCGGAAGAGACGCCCGGGTGCCGCCACTGTGCGGAACGCCCGGAGGACACGGTGGAGCACACAGTTGAGGTGTGCCCTGCTTGGGCGGAGCAACGCCGTGCCCTCGTGGGGGCGATCGGCGGCGGAGACCTCTCGCGCCGGGCCTTGGTTCAGGCCATGGTCCGGAGCGAGGAGGAGTGGCAGGCGATCGCCTCCTTCTGCGAAGCAGTAATGCTAGCAAAGGAGGAGGCAGACCGCATCAGGCAACGGCGCCCCCGCCGCCGCCGCCGGGATTCTGATCCCGATTTCCAGCCACCGTAGACGCGGGCTCGCGGACGGTGAGCCATGGGTAGCTCGCTGTCCGATCGTCCGGTAACTGTCCGGACCGAGCCAAGGCGTCGACGGCGCGCACTGTTCCCGCGCGCCTCAAGGAGTTGTCAGCAACAGGAGGGACCCATCTGGGTCGAAGCCTACCGGGGTCGGGGTTATCCGAAAGGAAACTAGAGCCCCGGTATGAAGGCTAGAAGGAACGGCGCGGGGTTTTTAGTCAGTAAGACTCTGACACTGTCTCCCGCTCCACCCAAGAGCGGGTTTCGTCAATGATGATTTTCCCCGTCGACAGAAAAAAAAAAAAAAGTATAAGTTACTTTTAATTTTTTTAATTATTCTTTTCACCTTAGCTTATTACATGATAAACAATATTCAAAAGAATAAGTGTACAATAGGCGGTCTTGTTGCACAGGGCAATTTCTACCAGACAACCTTTGGATGGACTGAACGAAAGGAAAAGATTAGGGGATATCAGTGTACTTCGCATTTATAATATTAGTAGGGATAGAAAATATATAATACATAAATAACTTACCAAATAATAAATTAATTTTATTAAACAAAATACAGGACAAACATTATTTAAACTAAATTTAGTTTAATTATTTGGGAGACGGTGAAAAAAATTTTTTTAAGAATCGTGCACGTGTAGGTGGGTATAGCAAAATACAGAGTTCAAATGTGTTAGAAAAACGAAATCTTGAAGGTTTGTTTTTGGTAAATGTTTTGTAAAATGTCATAGGACAAAACTTGTTGTTTATGATGTTACTAATACAGTCCTACAAGGCTGTTAGTGTTCTACAAATAACCCTTTATATTCATTTCTTTTCTAAACTAAATCAAGTTGTAGTTACAGTCTCCGCACGGCAGAGAATTCTATGCTCCTCTTAGCAGCACCGCTAAAAAGACATGTTAGTACGAGGCGTTTTAATTCTTTAATTCTTTATTGTACACTATAAAAACTTATAAAATAGGTGGATAACAAAATTCATGTACATAGGCGAGCTTAACTCAAGGATGAGTTTTCTTCCAGCAAACCTTTGAGCGATAGAGAGAGATGATAGAGGGTGGGGTCCAGTGCACAATTTGAAAATTAGAAATACTATGAATAAAATAATAAGACATAAATAAGTATAACTACATACATAAATACACACATACTATATAATATTATATATATATATACTATGTCATTGAGAGAGGAAATGCTCTTTAATTTTTAGTCCTTGTTCCGCACAGAACGTGTTAAAATCATGATATAAAATATACCTCTATACTACTTAGATCTCTATAAATACTAAATGACTCAAATCACGCAGGAGTCGATGCACTAAAACGTGTATTTTATTTTTTATCAATTAACTTAGTGTGGCGCAGCAAAGCAATGTACTTTCACGGTCATAGGTTCAATTCCCTCGATATGGAAAATTATTGTTATTAATTTATTTTAACAAAAAGCTTAAGCAAAATTGTGTTTATCTTAGATATGTAGTGAACAATTACTAATAATAAGCTTCCACACAATACATTATATGGTATGTTTTAAACTGACGGTTTGTATGACGTACAAAATAAACTTCATCGTATTTGACTTCGTTTTTTTGAATTGGAATATCGTCAAATGACCTCTCGCGCTCGAGGGTGGAACGAGAGGAAGTGTCAGACTTCTACTGACTAAAACCCACATATGTCCCTTCATGTGGCCTTTGCGTCCTAGGACCAAGGTTAATTCTCAAAATTTTAATCCTTGTGGTTTTGACCACGCATGCGGGATTGTTCCGCATGCGTAACCTCGGCAAATGTCCATTCCATACAATTATTGTAACGCGTGGAACGTGCGAAGAAGAAGAAGACGCGTTTTTTGCATTTTGAAATTTCTGCATGCGAGGCAAATCCGCATGCGTGATGAAATCCGCACAATATTAAAAACACCCTTCTCAATTCGAAAATATTTATTACTATACTTTATAAACGTTAGAAGCTAGTGCACGGTTCCCTTTGGATTTCTCTTTAGAAAAAATTGACAAGAAACTCCATGGAATAAAAACTTACGTATAGATATCATTATTTGAACGATTTTAAGTATCCTATTGGCATCCACAATGGCAGAGTGCAGCAGTAATAACCGTCTTGTCTTACAAGCCGGATGTCGCGGGTTCAAACCTGGGTAGACGTTTCACTTTGTGTAATAAGACCACTGCTCTAAACAACAAAACCTCGTGACGAAACCGGTATGTCGTAGAACCAAAAATTCGATGACATGCGAGTGCGTCCACCAACCCACACTAAGCTCGCGGCGTGATTTACAGCCCCTTCCCTAGAGAAGAGCTCTGATTCCCAGCAGTGGGATTGTGCTATTATGTTATAGATGAGTAGAATAAAAAACCCAGAACATCATTCTCTCAACATCATTATCATCATCATCATTCGACTGGAATAATTTGCTTGCTGCAGTCTTCCCGTCCGATTATAATTCGGGTGTCTTCAAAGCTAGAGTGAATAGGCTCTTAACAAACTAGTGTTTCCCCATCAACGATTGCATCACTGCTTACCATCAGGTGGGATCACAGTCAAGCAGTAGTTAAAATCGAGTAAAAAAAAATTCAACCGAATGACGTCAAATGTCGCCATATCTATTTATTAAGATTCGACCCGCGTGATGCTCTCAGCCCGCAAGGTAACAATTCAGCTATCATCTAAATTCAATTCTACATTTATCAGAAGCAGTCAATTGAAAAGCCAAACGGAAGACGTCGACGTCCAGGGCCCCTCTACCCGGTAGCGGGGGCAGTTTCCGAAGATTTATCCTGAATAATAGGACGGACTGGTCACCGTTTCCGGAAGTTACTGATAACGCTTACTTGCAGTTGGGTGCTACTCAATTTTGTGTTAATACCGCTATTATATTATTCAATTATCTACTAACATTAATCTGTATGTTTGGATGTCTGTTACTCAATAACGCCTTAACTGCCTCATTAGTTGTAAGTGCCATTTTTGAGCGCGTGGTCCTGGGTTTGGTGTCCGGGTCGGGCAAAAAGTGCTGTTGGGTTTTTTCCATTACGAATTACTCTGTAGCAGTGGTAGTGTCGGATTGATGCCCCATCAGACTATGAGAGTAAAGCAACATGGAGTGCACACAACACAGTTTGCGTAAGCACTTCTGCATAATAATGTCCTTCGTACTATGTTGAGACTCTTGAGAGGGTGGCCACCGTGAACAAAATGCGGTTGAAAGGTTGTGTAACTCAACTAGCTTCTGCCAGCTGCTTCGCCCTCATAAATTTAGTCACTGTATACAAACTTTGGAAGTCATTGCCCTGAATGGACTGGCCTGTTGGTCTAGTGATTAGTAGCCCTGACCGCTCTGCCGGAGGTCGTGGTTTCGATTCCCGCCCAGGACAAATGTTTATGTGATGAGCATGATCATTTGTTCTGTGTCTGGGTGCAATGTATCTATAATATGTATGTATTTAGAAATACATAAGTATGTTTATCAATTGTCTAACATAACTCGTGTTATGTTAGACAATTGATGCGGTAGAAATCATTGAATGATTTACTCAAATTTAAAAAAAAAAACTATCCATCTACACCAGTCTTTCCCAAAGTGGGCGATAACGCCCCCTTGTGGGCGCTGCAGGTCTCAAGGGGGGCGGGAAAAGACCCAGAAAGACCCGTTAATATACATAATATACATATCTAGGTCACAATAATTAATTAATTTAATTTGAAGTTATAGTGGTTTTTAAATAGGTGAAAAAATGGGGGCGCTAAAAAATATTTATTCTCAAAGTAGTAGACAAAATAAGTTTGAGAACCACTGATCTACACTATTTATAAAGAGGTAAAGTTTATTTTTTGTTTGTAGGAGGTAATCGCTGAAAGTACTGGTCCGATTTCTGAAATTATTTCACCGATAGAAAGTTGCTTTATTTCTGAGTGACATATTATTATATTGTATGTACGAGGGTGAAGCCGCGGGCAAAAGCTAGTTGGCAATAATCTCTCAGAAACAATTGGGAAAACTTTGCCCAAGGACTGTTAAAAAAAGTTTACCCGACGATGTATCTGTTTATTTCGTCATCATCGTCATCATTTCAGCCGATAGACGTCCACTGTTGGATATAGGCTTCCCCCAAGTGTCGCCGCAATGATTATCCTGTGAGTTCCGCATCCATCGAATTCCCGCAACCTTCACCAGGACAGTTTTATTTAGTTAAATTAAATACTCTGACGTGATCAATAGTTTCTTTGCCCTGTTCATGTCAGTTTCAGCATTTCTGTTTACTAAGCCTGATTTGTAGCTATAAGGACTTATCAAAGAAAAAATAGGGTTTGGACGTAGGAAGGAATAAATAGCTTTCGACCTATTCTCACACTGGTCTACCAAATATACACAAAACGCTGTGGCATGAGACTTTTATATATAAGAATATTAGAAGATAATTTTTTTATTTGTTTTTACAAATAGTAACAGTATAGGTTGACATGAGCTAATAATATTAGTTGTACAAACACTGCACAATGGAAATATAAAAAATATATGACTCCTAAATTATGTAAAATAAAGTCATCATCATTATTTCAACCCAAATACGGCCACTATTGTACATAGACGTCTCCCAAGTGTCGCCAAAATTAACGAACCTATGCATCTTGGGTCCATCGGATTTCCGCATCTTTTACCAGGTCATGGGTCCACTTTGTAAAAGGCCTTTTAACGCTGCGTCTTGCGGTACATGGAGAAACTGTACACTATGAACTGTGATCTCTTCGATTGTGATTTCGAGTCAAACACTCGGAATACAGAAAATACAAAATCCAAAGAAATAAAAAATTACTGACTTCGGAATGTGAATAACATTCCTTAAAATAACAAGTTTATTTCAACATAGAATTCCATTCCAAGCCGATCCAAAGTTTTCAAAGTCACAGGCAGAATCGTTATAAATAGATTGACTCACAATGTCTCACTAGTATTCCGCGAATTTAAATTATATATTTATCTTTCTAATCTAAAATATAAATACAAATGAACACCTCCGAAATGGCGTGACCGATTTTTATGAAATTTTTACTGTATATTTGGTAGATCTTAGCTATTTTTTTTTAAATCTTTTATTTAGTTTCCCCCGTCCCGATGTCTGTCTGTCATCAAATTTTGTAAATTGAATTTGACTTACCCGCTTACTGATTGAGCTGAAATTTTGCATGCATGTGTAAATCAGAAGACAATGCAAAATTATTATGATAAGGAGTCGGTCTGATGATGGAAACAACCGGAAGGTGGCTATTAGATAGGTTGTTAGTTAGGGGGTAGTTAAACGACACAACCCCATCGAGTTTAGGCTCGTATGATTCCTTTTGACGAAGCTTGCTATGAAAAAGTGATTTTCATTAAAAGCTTGTTACACTCTTAACCCGACCACCCATATTTTTCTTTGATAATTTATGTGGCTGGACAACGTTAATATTTACGACCATTAGCTGACGCGGCAGCTAGTATACATATTATTAAATAGATTTCAAATCGTACGTAATGTTGCCGTGACATAACCAACTTAACAAGAGAGCAGCGGTGGCCGAGTGGTACTCGTATCTGCCCCGACTTACGAATTGTTACGAGTATTGTTGTTGTGTTATTTTCGTGTACAATAAAGTTTATTCTATTCTATTCTATTCTAAAGAAACGTATTTATATATATTGTATGGTTAAGGAAAACATCGTGAGGAAACCGGCATGGCATAGAACCAAAAATTCGAAGACTTGTTGTGACATCTACCAACCCGCACTGGGCCCGCGTGGTGGATTACGGCCCATTCCCTCTCCTAGAGAGGAGGCCTGAGTCCCTACAGTGGGAAAATTAAAAGGCCGAATATGCTATACTATGCTAACCAACTTTGGCGTATCTAGGTTATTTTTCATCACCGTACCCAAAAGGGAAAAACGGAACCCGGAAGGCTCCACTATCTGTCTGTCACCAGGCTGTATCTCATGAACAGCGATAGCTAGATAGTTGTTGAATGAATAATAGACTCTCATAAAACAAACGTGATGTTTTGCTCGATATTAATTATGATAGTCTTATTATAGTGTCCTAATGTTGTACAGATACGGAACCCATCGTGCTCGATCCCAGCTCACCATCCGGCCGTCCGGTAACCATCCGGACTGAGCTCGAGTCGTCGACGGCGCGTAGCCACGAGCGCCTCAAAGAGATGTCAGGGGCTCAAAGGGTTGAAGACTGCTGGGTCCATGGGTTGAGTGAAAGTGTACCCCGGGGTCCTAAATTGGTTGGTGGTTTATTACCCTATACTGTCCCACTACTGAGCAGAGGCCTCTCCTAACTTCATCCACGTATTCTTCTCTCGAACCACCTCGAATTGGTTACATCATATAAAATAAATTGAATACCACTGAGTTAGAGGAATTGAGTGAGAGATTCACGAATTCTGAAGACCCAATTCGTTGAAATTCAAAATACGCTTCGATAAACCTGGATTTCCATAAAGCGCAGCTAGGATAGGGTAAACCAATACCAGAGGAAACTAACCACTGTGGCTTAATTAGTCCAAGAGTTTGAATCTATAATTGGATTGGACACTGCAACGGGAATTTCTGTTACTGACTGTAAATAGTAGGTACATTTTGATGGATCTGAAGGTGAAAATGAAATTTCATGATTGAAAAATGTGAAGTTAAATACGTATATAGATTTAAACCTATACAAATAGCCTCACACGGACCTCATGAAAACGACGCTTTAAGCTTCTTTTTGAGGTGGCTTTTTTTGTGGATCGCGTGCGGCGCGGCGGCGGTGCAGCCACAAAAAAACGCTTGAAGCCGCTTCAAACTTCAAGCCAGCCACAAGCCGTCGCGCGCTTCAGCTGTTTTTTGCGGCAGCTTCTAGCTTTTTTTTGTGGACGCTTCTAGCGTTTTTTTTTGTGGCAGCGTTTTTTTGAAGCCTGTGTGCGGGGGACAGTTAGTTTTCTGATGAGATCCATTGTAAGCGATCACGTTCCGGTGCGATTGTCATCGCTGGCAACATGCACTGGTCATAGACTTTCGTCTTGAGACACGGGTATAATGGACGAGAAGATATCACGCAGCTTCCCTAACGCTGCCCAGTCGAGTCGGATTCGACAATTGACCTGTTTCTCGAAATTAGACCTACCCAACAGGATTGTTTGTTGCAGGTAAACGTAATCGGTTTTTTCGACGAACGGTAAGTTTCCACCAAGGTCCGGATTAAGAAAGAACAAGCTTTTAATGAAAATATTTTTTTCATAGCAAGTTTTATAGCTCGGTATGCCTATATAATTAATACACGTCAAGACGAATCATACGAACCCAAACTCGATAGAGTTGTATCGTTTAACTACCAAGTTCCTATAGCCACCTTCCAGTTCCACCATCAGATCAGTTCCATGACATAGGTAATAATTTTGCATTGTCATCTGATTTACACATGCATGCAAATTTTCAGCTCAATCGGGAAGTGGGTCAAATTTATTTTACAAGATTTGATTACAGACAAACATCGAGACAGGTGAAACTAAATAAAAACTTGTAAAAAGATTTTATTTGCGCCAAACATGGCGAATACCTAACAACCGCGGCTAAACGTTTCTCCTCGTCTTTTCTAACCAGTACCCCTAGCCAAGTTGATAATCTACAATCGTTAACACTAGTAGAAAACTTGAAATGTACGGAAATGACGTCATCGCAACGCTCAGTAACGGGATCAGCCCCCCTAGCCAAGTTACAAGCGTTTCGTTTGCGTCGAACGTTTCGAGTTGAGCTTGCCGCCAATTCTTTTGTTTAGACCACGCGACTGAGCGTTGAGACGACGTCGTTTCCGTACATTTGAAGCTTTCTACTAGCGGTAACTATTGCAGATTAGCAACTTGGCTTTTTGTCGACAGGTAAAATCATCTTTGACGAAACCCGCTCTTGGGTGGAGCGGGAGACAGTGTCAGACTTTTACTGACTAAAAACCCCGCGCCGTTCCTTCTAGCCTTCATACCGGGGCACGAGCTCCCTTTCGGACAACCCTGTCCCCAGTAGGCTTCGACACAGCTGGGCCCCTCCTGCTGCTGACAACTCCTTGAGGCGCGCGGGAACAGTCCTAGGTCGACCTGTCTTCCTAGGTCGACCATGTAATGATGTAATGTCCAATATTTTTTTTGGTTTATATCATTATTTACTTTGTTTAATTGATAGTACCAATTTAACAAAGTAAATAATGTAATAAACATTTTAAATGGTAATAAAGTTTATTTAATCAAAATGTTTTCTTTTTTTTCTTTAATTAATTACCAGCACTTTACCATCAACGGTTGCATCTTTGCTTACTATCAGGTAGGATCACAGTCAAGCACTAGTTTATATAATTTAAAATTAAATAACTTTTTTTCATTTTATTTTTTTACCTACTACAGAGATAAAATAATGTTCTTGGCACACTGCAACGCTACACAAGTGTCTCTGACTAAAAGAGATACTATCGATGCATTAAAAACCAGTAAAATCATTAACACAAGTACAATAAAATGAGGCGTAAATAATACATTACCTACAGAGAAGGAAGGTAGGTATGTGTTTATTTGATAAATTACTGCGCACCCTGTATTAAGTCACTATACGTGTTAATATAGGTAAGTGCTTTTAATATGTAGACATTTGCGTGTGGCACTCAGTGCGTCGACATCTACTAAAAAAAAAGGTCATCATCGATACAATACTCCCGCCACTTATTTTGTAAGAAAACAATAATTGTGTTAGCATAGTCGGCCTAATAATGCTCCCACTGTAGGGTTTCAGGCTTACTCTCTAGGAGAAGGAATGGGCCGTAATCCACCACGGGGGCCCAGTGCGAGTTGGTGGATGTCTTCGAATTTTTTGGTTCAAAGAAAACAAGAAACCTCGTGAATCGTGAGGAAACATTATGACATGCCGGTTTCCTCACGATGTTTGGGTGGGTTTGAACCCGGGACCTACAACTCGTAAGTCGGGGCCGTTACCACACGACCACCACGGCTCTCAATAATTATGTTGCTCAGTATTTTTATCTTCTTTAGTCAATCTACGAGTATTGTCCAAGGAGACATATATAGACTATATTACTGCAGTGTTAAACGGAACAGCAAATAAGTGCGTGAGATGCGCTTGCATGAGACTCAACACTCAATATAGGTCGAGGACCCCTTCCCCTTGCAGCCTCCTTGAAACCACTCGGCCAATCACCACGCCAAGCCAACTTCTTTTTTTTTTACCGAATCAAATCATTTTTATTTACGTAGGTATTACTTGACCGGGGTTATCTGGTCATCAGCAAGGACAAATTTAAATATTACCGATTTGAATAAGGAAGGACCTGATATCGAATGTTTTGCACATTTTCAACAATCTTGTACATAAAAACAAAATCGGTGCGCTCTTACGACGGAATTTTAAGTGTTTGTTTGGTTAAACGTAAGTGTTCCTCAGGGATCGAAAAGATGCGACGCGATTGCAGACTTACTGAATGATATCTTCACGGTTGTTCTTGCTTAAAGTGCAGGCAGACTTATAACGGTTGATTTTATTTCCGCAAACAAAGCAACTTCAAATGGCACATTATTAAGACTAAGCACATTTGTGTTGAGCTGTAGTCAATTTGTTCGCACAATTGCAAAGTGCACGCATGCCCTTAATTGGCATGTGAGCATGATGCATGGTGCAACATAGCAGTCATCAATTCGCAATTGTCCCATACAACAATGGCCACTTTATGCGGCGCATTTATTTAATCCTAGTTATCACAGTTATCTAATATTATATTACAAAGCTGATTTGTGAGTGTGTGTGTTTGTTAATTCTTCACGCTTGAATGGCTGAAAAGATTTCGATGAAACTTACAATATATTTTATTCCGAGAGTATATTCCCTTGGGATAATTTAAATTTCTTCTAAATATAACGTGGGTGAACGCGGGAATCCGATGGATGTCATACGCACAGGACCGTTTTGCGGCAAGCCTCCCCAGGCTTATGTCCAACAGTGGACGTCTTTCGGCTGAAATGATTATGATAAACGTGAGCAAAGACGCTGGTCACAGCTTGTACTTGTGTAATAAAAGAAACATAGAATCAAACGCGTTGTGTAAGGGTCTACAATGAATGATGATGACGACATCTGACATGTGAAAGGAGTCGTGTGGAACAGAGAGTTTCTCAGGAAAGACAATAATGGAAAACGCTAGAGAAAGCTTCTGCCGACTGGCAACAGATCTGCAGAAATAAAGAAAATTCAAATACAACACTTAGGGTGAGGCCAAACGAGCGTAATTTTATGAGTCGTGAGTCGCAGAATTTCAGTAGCGCAATTTCTGCTATAGTGTTATTGTTGTTGTGGCGTTATCTTTCTTGAATAACAAGCTTTTAATTTTTTTTTTTTTACCTCTGTAATTTTTTTTTTTTACATTTTTGGATAATACTAGACATTTAAAAATTTACATATGTACAAAAAAAAAAAACTTAAACTACTTACTTATACTACACCCTAAATAAATACATAACGTACATAAATAAAATACAAAAACAATGAAAATCATTTTGTCATAGAAAGCTTTTATAACTCGGTATATAATTAATACTCGTGAAGACGAGCCCAAACTCGGTGGGGTTGTGTCGTTTTGCTACCAAGTTCCTATAGCCACCATCCGGTTCCATCATCAGATCAGCTCCAAGTCATAATAATTTTGCATTATCATCTGATTTACACATGTATGCAAAATTTTAGCTCAATCGGTAACCGAGAAATGGATCAAATTTAATTTGCAAGATTTGATTACAGACAAACATCGGGACAGGTGAAACTAAATAAAAGCTTGTAAAAATACAAGGCCATAGTAATAAATTCATGTTGCTCAGTAACCTTTGTAAGGGCAATGCATTTATGAAGCAAATAGCTTGCCTACATAGCACCTATGTCCTAGAGTTCCTTCACTTCTTTATATACCGAACGTTTGTTTTGAAAGATGACGTCAATCATAACTTTAGCTGTACATACAGAGAATCAAGTTTATCATCTTTACATTTTTTTTTTTAATATATTTATACTAATATAATAAGAGATTAAGTTTGTTTTTATGTTTTTTTTTTGCTTGTAGGAGGTAATCTCTGGAAGTACTGGTCTGATTGCTAAATTTTTTTCGCTGATAGCAAGCTAAAGCAGGTTTCTATGTGAGTGGCAAAGGCTATATTTTATGTATGCGAGCGAAACTACGGGTAAAAGCTAGTTTAACATACAGACTTCATGATAACATTCTTTTCTTTAACCGGATTGGTCCAAGGATTGAGAGCACTGCAGCTCAACTAAACGTGACGTCTTGGGTTCGATTCCTTGGACAAGCAAAAGTGTTCTTGGTTTATGTTCAAGGGTTTCTTAACATAAATATATACGGTCTTTATTTTATTACATACCAAACAAAATACAGCTAGAGCTTAGAATTAGTAGGGCGTAGCAATATATGGTCTTATTGCTAAAAGCGTAAAATCCACCCATTTTATGTGAAGGAGAAAATATAGACTGGCAGTTCGTGGTGACCTATGTAGGTACATAGGTACAAAATATCATCATCATCAGTTTTTTCAATGTTCCCACTGCTGGGACTCAGGCCTACTCTCTAGGAGAGGGACAGGGCCGTAATCCACCACGCGGGCCCAGGGCGTCGCTTGGTGAATGTCACATGTCTTCGAATTTTTGGTCTTAGGACACGCCGGTTTCCTCACGATGTTTTCCTTCACCGTTTTGAGAGCAGTGGTAATTAAATAAATTACACAAATTAATGTGCCTGTCAAAGTTTGAACCCGTGACCTACAACTCGTAAGTCGGAGTCTTTACCACTCGGCCACCACTGCTCTCAATAAATGACTTAACATGATAACATATTAGTTTCGCTTCCTAGTAAAGAGGTGCTCGCATTTTAAGAGAGGTGAACTATTTGTAGGTATACCTCTTATGGTCCTTCAAACTTGTTCTACGCCTTTCTGTCAGTTTCCCAGTTATCGCAGTGGTTCGACTCCAGCACCGAACGAATCTACCAATGACACCTACCTTGAATAACTGATAAGATATTGCGGATCAGAGTATCTTGTGTATGTGAATATACATGTTTGTGAACGCTCCCAAATTACAGGAATAATTTTAACTGGTGTAACTTATGTAAAAAAAGGAATTAAAGAATCTTCACCTGATCGTGAATACGAATAGTCAGCGCATTATTTATTACTAGCTTTTGCCCGCGACTTCACCCGCGTTCATAATCCCAGAATAAAAAGTATCCTATGTGTTATTCTGGGATATGGTCTACTGGTGTACCAAGTTTTATCGAGATCCGTTCAGTAGTTTTTGCGTGAAAGAGTTACAAACATCCATACATCCATCCATACATACAAACTTTCGCATTTATAATATTAGTAGGATTAAAACTGTAAAATAGCCAATAACAATGAAATACGTTAATCATTTAACTCTGTTCTCTCACAAAACTGCAAACTTTTAAGCCATCTTCCATTTTTCAGCAAACTAGTCCGTTCCAGAGTCGGGTTCAATTGAGCACTCCGCAAACCCAGTGATTTCTCCTCTTTACGGAATGATTACAAAGGTGCGGTCTACGTACTTTCCATTTGAACAGAATACAACAATCCGGTGAGCACATTAACCCTTTAGTTAGTTGATAAGTTGTCACCAACCATTGGATCAATGTAGTCTTTTTTAATAAACTATTATTATTATTGACCTGGTCAGGGTCGCGGGAATCCGATGGATGCGAGGCGCACAGAACCGGTCGTTGTGGCGACGCTTGGGGGAGGCCTATGTCCAACAGTGGACGTCTTTCAGCTGATATAATGATGATGATGATTATTATTATTACTATTATTTTAATATATTTATTTATCTCAGGACCCTGAGTTCCTGTTTCCCTGAGTTCTTTGGAAGGCATTAGAGGCAAGTCGTACAGATCACACGCTTCAATGAGTTACTAGCATATTTGACAGGACCTATAAGGGCTGATGCCTACCAGGGTTGCAGGATTGAGTTACCGCGACCCTGAAAAGCAAAGGTCATCATAAAAGATCAGCATGAAGGTAGGTTACTGCTTCTTTTAACTGATTATTCCCAGCACTGCATCGACCGGAAAATTTTGACTAGAATCATTTATCTTCCCATAATAAATATCTATATATAAGAGGAGAAACTGACTGACTGACATATCAATGCACGGACGCAACTTAGTCTTTTATTTTACACAATTATTCATTTTATGTAGGAGAGCACTAAGTAAGCATTTTTGAAAATGCAGCGGGGGTCCAAAATTTGTATGGAGAAACCTCCCGGTGAGTGAAACCGCTGTAAAATAAGTCAAAGTCAAAGTCAAAGTCAATAATATAATATAAAGTAATATTAGGAGATGATTTCAACATTTGGAAAACAATTTTACAACAAACTTTTTACAAGCTTGTAGATTCACCTGTCCCGATGTTTGTCTGTATTATAATCAAATCTTGTAAATTAAATTTGACCCACTTCCCGGTTACCGATTGGGCTAAAATTATGCATGCATGTGTAAATCAGATGACAATGCAAAATTATTATGATAAGGAGCTGATCTGATGATGGAACCAACCGGAAGGTGGCAATAGGAACTTGGTAGTTAAACGACACAACCCCGTCGAGTTTGGGTTGTTATGATTCGTCTTGACGTGTATTAATTATAAAGGTATACCGAGCTTTAAAACCTTGCTATATCATAATATCGTAATGAAACACTAGAGTACATGAAACACTGTCTAAAGCGCACTTGCGGTCAATTTTGATTAATTTTAACATTGTTTTAACAAGTCAGTTGATTTGAAAATGTGGCATTTGAACTTTTGGAATAAGATTCATATAGTTGAGACATTATATTTTATACGTATATTATAAAGCCGAAAGTTTGTATGTAAGTACGTGTTATTTTTTGGAAAGAGGGGTATTTTTTTAATTGCTTTTTTTCTCTAGGGTCAAGCGAGAGGGCATGGCAGACTTTTACTGACTAATCAATAATTTTATTTGCATAATATTATTTTTAGGTGGTAAAATTATCCAATGACATCCCCCGTTCTGGGGCGGAGCGAGAGATAGTGTCAGACTTTTACTAACTTAAAACCGACTCCTGTTCCTTCTTTGCCATTATTCCAGGGCCTGGTGGGTCTCTTTCGCATCACCCATGGCCCCAGTACACTTTGACCCTGCTGGATATTTGCATAACGTGGGTTTATAAAGATGAATCTACTACAAAAATGAAAACTAAAACCCACCTATGTACTTTCAACTGAAGGAACATAGGTGGGTTTCTTGCCCGTGGTCTTAAACCGAAAAGGCAACTGGCCTTTGCCGTTCGGTATCGCCAGTAAGTTCCATTAAGATATTCTTTTAAATTCACGCGATTCAATTCACTTTCATTCCACCCTAAAAATTGCTTAAAATCCATCAATCAATATTTATCAATTAATTTATCGATCCAAATCGATTCTTAACGTTCTCACTTTCACAAGTAGAGTCCTTGAACAACGCGAATAAGTTAAAGAGACATCGAATCCTTCGGGGGCCATGAACTACGTACTGTCAAAAAAATAGATAAGTATGCACTGAATATTTATATTAAGAATTCGAGATAAATATTAAAAATGTTACCTATATAACAAAAATAAACCTTATGCTATATGAAGTAAAGTTCAAACAGCAACTAATACATAATACAATATGAATTCAAGTATATATCGTTTACCAGAAAGAACACAGAATTATGTCAAAATTTAGCACTAACTGACCTAATAGGTACAGTTCGTCTTTAAAACGATAAACAGAGCAATGTAATTAAAGAGTATAGATTAATCCATAATAATCATTAAAACAAAACGACTGAATATCTAATGAAAATACCACAATATTAGTAGTCAAAAGTTTTAATCGCCCGTCTCATTGATACAGTCTGGTATTCCTGTAGGCAAACGATAAAATTATATACTTCTAACTCACGTGGTCTGAATTTGTTGCTCGTTTGTTTTGTTATGTTTATAAACACAACTACGTTAACTTTGGTAACACATACAATAATAATATGAAGGTGTTAGTACGGAACGAGGGCGGGTGTAAAACGTGTAGGTAACAAAAATTTTGTAACTCCAAAGGACATACAAAAAAGAAAAAAATTGTTGGACCAAAAGTCTACAATAGTTATTACCTACCTATGAATTATTTGGATTATCGTTCATAATCCAAATAATTCTTAGTCTTGTGCTGCCTAATATTGCACATCAATTTATGACAGCCCTAGGTGTATTTTGACGTTATTATGCTGTTATAGTTCTAGTAGGAAAAAGAGCTATGGGATGGAGCTATAAAGGATTAATAACAAAATTAGTTGCAATGGGATCATATCGTCAATAAGAAGACTACAGGAGCTAATCGCGAGTTTTATAATGCGCTAAAGTATATGAAGTATACAGAATCAGATAAATAGATGTTATTCTTCAGGAATAATACTTGATAGATAATCTGTTCAAACCATAATTCAGCTAATTTCATACTTACGGCAGAAAAAAATCACAAAGATATCTCAAAAAATTACTTTTATTAAAATATTATTTTACATGCAATCATTCTGATTCTGATTATACAAAAAGTAACAATTTACCGTTTTTATTGTATAGTAAAAACTGTAGATATTTAATAAATCGCTTCATATTTGCAAGCATTGCGTCTTTGTGCACCTTTGTATTATATGTACTCCAAGAGTGACCGAGCAAGCACGCACAATTGCAAACCAATCTGTTGAGCGGTGTGTACGCAAATCGTGTCCATGCATCGTTTCGTTCCTCGACGCGATCACGTCCTTTCTCATCTAAGTTATAATTGCAAACACAATGTCGTCAGCGCGGCACTGACCTCCCCCGTTTCAAGTGCGAACGGTCGTTAACATCAACGTGATACCATATTGAAACGCATTCGACAAAAAGAATAAAACTGCACATTAATTTTACCTAACGATTTTTTTTTTGTTTTTTGATAGAAACATTTGAGTTCAAGGTAAAATAAATAGTGGTCTGCAAGAAAAATAGCTGGTTTCTCACGTATGTTTATATAAGTAGAATAAAAATACAGAATAACCTTTTTCTTAGAATAGAGTATAAAGTTCTACTCTACTTACCAATTCTACCAATACTGACATGAGTTAGTTAATTCATGAATCCCCAAGTGACCACCGGTGGCCGCGCATCTATTGTCTTACTATTGTGTCTCTAATTGACGGTATCTGAAGGGTTAAAAAACCATCAGCGAGCAATATTATCGATAGTTATGTTTTGGAATTTTTTAACAAAAGAAAAATCTTCCAACTTGGAACTATTTTTAACATAACATAAAACTCCTTTCGTTAACTTACACAGGATAACTATAGCATTAGGGATATGGTCGGGCAAGAGGACGAGTCAGGCTTTTATTGACTAAAACCCTTTCTTGTACTTCAATTGTAGCGGTCTCTGCGTTCTTTGTTCAGTAACTTTTTCAGACGTTCCTGCAGCCCTAAAAACCCTTGACCCTTCCTGTGCCCTACCGGTTTTGGTGACATCTCCTTGAGGCGCGCGTGGAATACTTTACGACGTCGACTTGAGCTTGGTCCTTCCCGTTTCGTCCATCTGGATTCGAAAAAGGAACCTCCCTGCTTAGAACAGGTTCCATGAACCATGTTCTAAGCAGATTTGGAGAACGTCGTGACACCTCTCTAACCACTTCTCAAAGAAGAAACTCACCAGAGTGACTGATACGTGTCCTGTGCTAGTCTGTGACAGTGACTGTCTCCATGCCGCAAAAGATCCCAGATGCACCCAGCGCAGCTTGCCTAGCGGTCCCTGTGCATGCATGCATGCTGAGCTTAACAGCATCGCTACTAAGCGCGTCAGTCGCATTTCAGGCTCTACTAACGCGCTACAGCATCGGGACTGTATCGATGCGAATGCGCTACAGCATCGCTACAACGTCGCCGTGGGCGAAGAGACTTAGGTTTACGAAAAATACAGCTTATTAAAAAAATAATCTTGCCACTTGATTCAACATTGTTTAGTCACTAATAAAAATATATGTATATTTATTTAACCTATCAACCAACGTACCAAGGAGTATTGACCACACACCTGGTAAAAAACAAAAAAATACGTGTTATTTAGTCATTGACTGACATTGCAACCTTGAGTTTAATGACGATTCGGTTTGTGATGGTAAACAATACGACGGATTTTTATATGTTAGAAGAAATCAGATGAACATTTTAACTGTATGAATGTTAACTTAATGAGAACCTCTATAAAGCGTTTCATGTTCCCTCTGCTAGGACACAGGGTTTCTCTTTGTGTGAGTAGGCTAGGTTTAGACCCAAAATTCAATGGTACCTTTGAATTTTGGGTTCAAGGACATCATTAACTAGCCTGTTGGTCTAGTGGTTAGTGGCCCTGACTGCTATGCCGGAGGTCGTTGGTTCGATTCCCTCCCAGGACAAATATTTGTGTGATTAGCAGGATCATTTGTTCTGTCTGGGTGTAATTTATCCATAATATGTATGTATTTAGAAACATATAAGTATGTTTATCAGTTGTCTACTATCTACTCATAACATAAGCTCTGCTTAGATAGGGTCTAGAATTAGATGTTGTTGTGTGATATTTGTGGAATATTATTATTCTCTTTTTTTTTTACATACATTTTTAAATATTTTTATACAAGACGTATTTTTTATTATTATTTATAAATTGCAAAATGGCTGTAAAATAGTCATCATCAGAGCTGTTTAGTAGTCGTACAATTTAAAAAGTAAAACAATTAAGAGTTCCTTTTGTCTAATATTGAACTTTTAATTTCCGCTTTTAAAATCATAAATACTAAATCTATTTCTTCTAACCAAAGTTGGCAACACTACCTTCACCCCCCGGGGAAATAATAATATTATTAATATGTATTGGTAGGCAATAGGACCGTTGATACCAAGAAAATCCCACTGTTAGATTTTTAATACAATCTCAGCGTCGAGTGTAAATAAAAGGGGCCTGTAGCTCTAGCAGGCATCGGCCTGCAGGGACGTTCACACCGTGGCCCAGGAACGTAAAAGTTGATTAGTCAGTAAAAGTCTCGGAAGAAATCATTTGATATTATCTCAAATAAAAACAACATCAAGCCTATTAAAAATCCAACTGCGCATTATTATTGAAATATTTTCTATTGTAAGAGAATGTATACTAATTATGTTTCTTTTTTAATTGATAAACGTAAATTAATGCTTGACTGCGATCCCACCTGATGATAAGCAGTGATATAAGCAATCGTTGATTTTAACGGTCATATGTGTACTAAGGAAAAAAAATTAATGTTTAAGTGGGCAAAGGTGTTATCTGATAAAATCAAAAAATCCGAATCTTTTGCATAAATATAGATTTTAACTGATGGTAAATCGATCAACGGATTTGAAACACCCCAATTCTAATTCGTTACTTAGTTACAGATGCTAGCTAAGGTTTTAACTGTCAATCAAATATATATATTTCAGATTTGCTATCCGCTAACAACAGAAATATTACCAGAGAATCGAAATAGTAGTTAACACCTTTGTCCACTTACCCCTCCAATTGTTAAGGAACTAAGTATAAAATTGATACTTATAAAACAGGCCTTCAAAACAAGCTTTCCTCATTTAAAACTGAAAAAACGCCAAATAGTTTAAAATTTACCGAGTAACCGAGTTATTTTTTTTTAAATCTCCTTCAGAGTAACCACATCAAAGTCTCTGTCCGCCCACGGCGAATAATTTATGTTATCAACGCACTTGAGCGCGTGAGACCGGATATTAATTGAATACCGAATAAATTACTACATCTCTACTTTGGTAATCGAGTTTGTACAATCGAATCGAAATATCGAATGAACGAATTGAATTTCGGAAGTACGAGTACTTAGAAAGTACTAGAACGACTTACGTGGCTTTTCCGGCCACAAGCTCTCGCGCGCTTCAGCTGTTTTTTGCTGCGGCTTCTAGCTTTTTTTTTGTGACCGCTTCTAGCGTCACGGCGTTTTTTTGAGGCCCACGTGCGCGGTACACATTTCTTGATTCTAAAAATAGATCTAGATCTCACACATTCAGTTATTGTCCTGACTCAAGATAGCAGGAGGAACACTGTAAGATATCGGTGTTACACTCCTCAATTTTCTCAGCTATAAAAAGTGTTGTAGTAAATACATTTTGATACAAGTGGAGAATCAACCGGGTTTGTCATATCAATCGGGGCAAAACTCACTCGAGCCATACAGGCGAGGGAGTTATGTAGCCGAGTGATGCAGTGACAAATCTCCAAGTAGTATCAAAGGACGTTTTTCAATACAGTTACGAAGAATTACTCTCTCTGAAAGTTACGACGTCTGTTTGTTAATTTCGGGCTAAAGACAACCTTCCAAAGTTGCCATATATTTTAGTTTTGATTTAGATAGCAGCAGGCTTTTTTTGTCGACGGGGAAAATCATCTTATGACAAAACCTGCTCTTGGGTGGAGCGAGAGATAGTGTCAGACTCTTACTGACTAAAAACCCCATCCCGTTCCTTCTAGCCTTCATACCGGGGCACGAGCTACCTTTCGGATAACCCTGGCCCCAGTAGGCTTCGACCCAGCTGGGCCCCTCCAACTGCTGACAACTCCTTGAGGCGCGCGGGAACACACGAGGGCACACCTCGACTGTATGCTCCACCGTGTCCTCCGGGCGTTGCGCACAGTGGCGACACCCGGGCGTCTCTTCCGACTGTATCTGAAACAGGTACCTCCCGAACGTGCCATGTCCGGTGAGGACCTGCGTCATGTGGTAGGTAAGGACACCGTGAGGTCTATCCAGCCACACTTCAAAGAAGGGACTTACCGGTCCTGCCATGACCTGTGTTGTACTTAGTGTCGGTGGTATCCAACTTGTGACCTTTCTAATATTTTTAGGAAAAATATAACAAAACTATTGAAATCCATTCAGTTACTGATTCTGAATAAACTATGTTCAAGTTTCGCATAAACTAAAAATAATGTTGTAAACAGTTGTACAAACTGAAAACAGACAAAATAGTTTCACAAAGTAACTTTATTAGGTTCGGGTTTAACAGTATGCAGTGGGTAGCTCGCTGTCCGACCGTCCGGTAACTGGCCAGATCGAGCCCAAGTCGTCGACGTCGCGCACTGTTCCCGCGCGCCTTAAGGAGCTGTCAGCAACAGCAAGGGCCTTGCCGGGTCGAAGCCTACTGGGGCCAGGGTTATCCGAAAGGGAAGCTCGGTCCCGGTAAGAAAGGCGAGAAGGAACTGTATTGGGTTATTAGTCAGTAAAAGTCTGTCACTATCTCCCGCTCCGCCCAAGACCGGGGTATACCATGGGATGATGTTCCCACCGCGAAAAAAAAAACAGGTTATTACTAATATCTCAAAGATAAGAAATCTCCGATCCTGATAAGAATATAACTAATTATGCCAAGGGTTATGCCGAGGGTTGACGTTTATCATACTTTAATTTACATACATTGAGTTGTAAAAAATTTTAATGGCAACGCTCAGACGCCTTCGGCAGATCGTAAACACCAATTTATTTGTCTTAAGCCACGATTATAATTGCTTACTTTTTTTTTCCTTATTTCTGTTTCAGTAATTTGGAATGGAATTGCAAAATGTATTTTTAATTGAATCGTATCCCATAAAGGAAAACTAAATCCTACTTACACAATCAACTGAAACGTCAAAAGACACTGACTATGTCACTCACCAGGTCATGAGACGCTCCTTGTGGAAGGCCTTCCAATGCTGCGTCTTCCGGTGCGTGGTCGCCACTCCAGAACCTGTCATCCCCATCGATCGACTGCGAGCAATATACCCTGCCCAGGACCGATCGTTATGGCTACACTGGAAGGAGAGCAACAGCCAACAGTGGACGTCTTTTGGCTGAAATTATGATAATGATTATAGCAAAGCCGTTACAGGTTGATTCAACGAAGTTTATCACATTAAGTTCATTCGAAAAGCTTTGTTATGATATGATGTTAGTTAATATTGTTGTGGCCACGTGAAGGAGACCTTCCACGCCAGAACCATTGGGCCCCATCGACCATCTGTTCTACAAGCAAAGTGTCCAGCCCATCATCATCATCATCATCATATCAGCCGAAAGACGTCCACTGCTGGACATAGGCTTCCCCCAAGCGTCGCCACAACAACCGGTCCTGTGCGTCACGCATCCATCGAATTCCCGCGACCCTGACCAGGTCATCGGTCCATCTTGCTGGAGGCCTTCCAAGGCTGCGTCTTCCGGTATGGTCGCCACTCCAGAACCTTGAAGAAGTGTCCAGCCCACTGTCACTTAAATTTGGTGATTTTTCGGTCTATTTCGTTAACCTTGATGCTTCATACAACTGCTATTATTTATGTAAACAGATGAGGTCTTTCACCTCAAGGGACTAAATATACGTTTCAACAAAGATTGAATGCAATTTTAAGGTGTTATTTTTTATGGAAATAATTTTATTATTTATTTATTACAATTGAACGAGCTCTGTAAGACTTTTTGATAATGGCGTCTTGAATTAAATATTAAATATACATATAGGTCCCTATACCTACTATCATTGTGCGTATAACCAGGGAGTAGAATTCCCTGTCGGAGTTCATGTTTCCTGTTAATTGGGCCCTGGGGGTACTCGTATTATTGTCAAGAGCGGTTAAGTTACTTCTAGGCCAGCGTCAATCAGATGAGAACCAAAACAATAACAAAAAAATAACTGCATAAAGGTTGATAAAAAAAAACATTCGAGTCTGTGTCTATCTTTTTCTCGTTTTCTCACAATTCAACTAATTTTAAACGTTATTTTGAAAACAAATAAACTTCTGTTGTTATTTGAACGTTCATCATCGAAGTTTTTGACAGGATATTTTCCAATGAAGTTTAGTAGCTGTTTTAATTATACGCAAATTCATTCCTTATGAATATTGTAATTTTGGAGTCACTAGACATGACACGTCGTCCGTTAATCGTGAATCGATCTAAAACAAGTTTATTTTTTTGTTTTCAGTTAAATTCCTTGTCTGGCCCAGTCTTTGACCACGGCACCACCTTCTGCTGACACTATCATTTGGTCCCTATGCGAACAGGTATAAGGCATGTGAGCAGCAGGACATGCAGGTTTTAAGGTGGAAAATGTTCTGCAGGAAACGTCGCACAAACACTGAAGATCGGAACTGTACGAGAACCTGCATCGGTGGAGATTGGCTTTGATGCGCCCAACCTGGTTTCGTACACTGTTAAGGGTTTTCCTGGTTGGCCATTACAATTTAAACGCGACTCATTTAAACTTCTTTAATAATATTATAAACAGGAAATATTTGTATTTTGGTTTGTAATGAGTAAACTCAAAAAACAGTAAAACACTATTTCGTCACCGGATGAAGAGGCCTAACCAATGTGAAAATATATATCTAATAGCATATATGTAGGTAAAATATTTTCTACACACAAGCGGGCGAATCCACTTGAAAGAAGCTAGTACCTTCTATACTTGACCGTGCGTAAGCAAAAACAAAAAAAATGCTCATCATCCCTAAGTACCTATAACAGAATCTCCACAAAAAAAAAACATTCAAACAATAAGACATATAAAGTTATCAGAAAAACGGAGTGTCATATAAAAACGTCCGGATTATCACGTAACCTAATCCAGTTACGGCTAATATATAGACGAAGATAAATAAGGAACGCAATATGCCTCGACAAATATGTACTGAGTTTGTCGCAAGCATGTGTTCAATTAAATAATGTTGTTATTACAACAACGAATCTCGACGTTATTGGTAGATAGTGGTGTGACGACGAAAAGCGAGTGTCGATAAAAATGTCGGGTCAATAAAAAGATTTATTTAATTACTTTGTTTCAAAAAATCTTTCATGTGTTAGTAACCACATGAAAGGATTTTTGGAATATGATTTTTTGTTTGAAACAATATCATTACACAGTATTCTTAATTAATATTCTTAAAATATTTCCCATTTATTTAACACACGAGTGAGTGGGTACCCGTATCTTACTTGTTCCCTAAGTAAAGTCTCATTGAAACTGGCCTATTTATTTACAATAATGACTATTAAAATGGCACTTGACACAACTCTAAAACGGATGAACATAACCTAAACTTTAAATAAAAATGTATAATTTTACAATGAATCATATTCCAAAAGTGTAATAACTAAAAAGAAATATCGACAAAAACCACAACCTATCGACAGCTCACCGTGCATTCCCCTCTCTACTCAGCTCTGATTCAGTTGTGACCTTCGAATGAAAGCGAAACCGGTGTAGGTCATCGTGCCGGCTGTCCGGCATCGCGGTCGGCACCCCGGCACGACTCGCCACGCGTTCCCTTTCAGACATGCACTGCGATATCAAACGAGCTTGGGTGGCTAGCTTTAACAAGTCTGGGGACTAGTTCACTCTCAATTTCGTGAAGTTTTTATAGGAAGTTCAACACGTAATATGCAAATATTATAGCTCAACACGTTGTCTGATTTAATTATTAGTATATCAATTCTTGTATTCACCTTATCTCTTTCTTTTATTGCACCTACCACTATTGTTCTCTGCATCACCCAAAGGTTGACTGGAAGAAAATGCCTAAGGCATTATGTCCACCTCTGTACTTTTGTGTGCATGAAGTATTAATTAAATAAATAAATTTAGTTGCACCATGATCATAATAAATATTTAATCGTCAGATTATATATTTATAGTACATTACTGTTAGTAAAGACATACACAATTTAAAATCTAATGTTAGTACATATACCTATAAATTCAAAAACTAAGTCAGTCGATAGTAATAATTAAAGTAGATAAAGAAATAATAATAAACGAACGTTCACAAATAACACACACTTCTGGGTATGGTTTAAGAGCAACACTTGCGTCCTCGTCCTGTGTCTCCGTATCAGGCCATCAGTCCTATCCACTATACAGAACTGATGTTTCCTGATAATGCTTGTTCCTGCAGCTTGGCAGCTATCTGAAAGAAAGACTACATCACTCATCTCGGCGTGGAAGTCGCCAGAAAAATTTGAGAGCCAAAGCTTTTAGACACAATTGGCCTCTCATGTAGAAACTAGTACAGCAGACAAAGTCCCAGCTTACTTTTGTTTTTTTTTTAGTTTTGTTAACGTTTATAAGATCTCTGTAATCAGACACCCATCTGAACCCCAAGCGAACACTGGCGTTCGGTCTCTCATTGTCTTTCTGTCGTGTGTCTAATTACGGTATTCGAAATGTATGAATGTATTTTTTAAGAGGTTCATCATCGAATCTGACTCGGTTGGACGTTCGGGAAGCTACGCGGTATCTTCTCGTCCAATGTATCATGTCTCAAGACGAAAGTCTATGAACAATGCGTATTGCCAGTGATGAGATATGGCTCCGAAACGTGGTCGCTTACAATGGACCTCATCAGAATACTTAAAGTCACCCAAAGAGCAATGGAAAGGGCTATGTTCGGAGTTTCCTTACATGATCACATCAGGATTGAAGATATCCGCAGGAGAACCAAGGTTACCATACATAGGTTGAACAATCGTTAAACTTAAGGGGTAGTGAGCATTGCTTACAGAACAGTAGTTAATCGATGGGGACGAAAGGTTCTGAACTGGCGACTACGTACCGGAAGATCCAGCGTTGAAAGGCCTCCCACAAGGTGGACCGATGATCTGATAATTGGCCGCGAGAGACCAATGTATGCGAGACGCACAGGACTAGTCCTTATGGCAACACTTGGGGAGGCCTATGTCCAAAAGTGGACGTCTTTCGGCTTAAATGATGATGTTGATTTATTTATATTCGATGGATGTAAGACGAACAGGACCGTTCCTTGTGATGACATTAGGAGAAGGCCTATGTCTAACGTTGAACATCTTTCGGCTGATGATGATTGATGATGATGATGATTTAGGTCAAGACCCAGAAGCTACCTTTGTATTATGTACGAGGAGCTGAAGTCAACTCGGCCCCTTAGACATTTTCATGGACTGTGGTTTTTTTTTTTTTGGTACGAAAATCATCCAATGACGTCTCCTGCTCTTGGGTGGACTTTTACTGACTAAAAACCCACCCCGTTCCTTCGTGCCTTCATACCGGGGCTGAGCTATCTTTCGAAACTAAACCTGGCCCCAGTTGGACTAACCCTAGCCCCAGTAGGGCTAACCTTGGCCCCAGTAGGGCTAACCTTGGCCCCAGTAGGGCTAACCTTGGCCCCAGTAAGTTGGACCATGGTTATTGTTATATTATTATTAGTATAGAACTATATTCTCGGGACTAAAATACGTTCGATTTCAATGTTTTATGAGAATAGTCTAATACATCATCATTATCATCTTTCTGCCCTTGTCACGTTTCATTTGGGGTTGGCGCAGTCTTTAGTCTTGTCAATCCATCCATTTTTTCTTTGGCCTCCCTCTCCCTTTCCATCCATCCACATTTAGCAACAGGCGTTTCATCCCTCCTCTTTACATGACCATACCAAGACAAACGATTTCCTTTCAACTTTTCAGTCACTGGCATTACATTCAAACGTCCCCAAATAATATGTATTGGAGTTCTCACTTTGATTTTTACTTTCTCATTCTTGATGAGAACGACTTGAATCTCGTCTGATAGATGAAGGAGCGAAGAAGCTCAAGAGATGCATAGTCAGTTCAGCTTTGAAGGCGTTTATAAGTGGCTTGGGGTTCATAGGTGGTACGAATGAAGCAACTTAATCCGTACCATAGGTACCCCAGGCAGTGACTATTTTGCCGAGTTACTAGCCTGTCTATTTTCTACCAGTTGCATTTTAGGGAGTGTGCATTGGATCGCATTACTAAATTCCGATAAATGCGGTCCATCACCGAACCTCCAGGCGTGTGGGATGCGTCACTGGTACATGGTGGACATCCACCTGTAGGTCCAGGTATGACGCAAAGTACTTTTAATAAGTATGTCCTATAGGCACAAAATGTTCTGAGAACACATTCATTGTGCGTACAGCTAAAGACTGGAATACCACTGGGCCCGCGTGGTGGACTACGGTCCATCCGTACAACGCCACGACGTCGTCACCGCGCTACGGCACGACGCCGTGCCGTGGCACGGAGCCGCGAACGGTGCGACGGGCGCGTTAATTCTCATTCGATAAGTTGATCTGTTGTCAATATAGTTATATATTATTATTATTATTATTATTATCTCCTGTTGTTACTAAGACGAAATAAAAACAGAAACAGTGGAAGTTTTTAGGTAAATCCATATATTTATACAATAGCATATCATAATATAATAGCATTCGTATTTATACAATGAACCAGTCATTTCAAAAGGAAATATATATGGGAATAAATATATTGCGCTAAAATATATTGGAATTAGATTTTTTAAATATTTTTGAATCAATTGCAATTAATCTGTTAGTTGCATATTGCAATTAATTTATTAAAATTTACCTATGTCAATTATTGCAAAATACAATTAAAATATTGCAACTAACATTTTTAATTGTTGTTAGAATCAATTAAAACTAACATTTAAAAATCACGTTTCTCTGCACCTACACAAATATTTTTTTTAATTTTGATTACCTTGTGTAATGTACAAATAAAACAAGTTTTCAATGAAAATAAGCATAAAATACATTATTTTTTTCATAACGAACTTTAACAACGCGGTTGTACCTAAATAATTAATATTCATCCAAAAAAAGGGCACTTCATGTAATATTGACCAACTTTTAAGTAAATTTCACCAGAGTGCGTCGCAGTACTGTATTGTAAATATCGTCCTATTGTATTGTGTGTAACTTCTGTCTCTGTCTCGTCACGTCGGCGTCGTCGCTTGGGCCGCGGGGCGCCCTCCCGCCGTGTGAAACAACATCAGTCACCTGCTCGAAATCTATGTAGCCTTGTCTATGTCGCTAACTGATACATCATCAATGATGATGATATATCAGCCGAAAACTTCCACTGCCTGACATAAGCCTCTCCTAATAACTCCACTAAGAACAATTTAGCGTGGATTGGATCCGACAGCTTCCTGTTAATTTTGCAAGATCATCAGTCAATCTTGTGACAATTCTTTTCTACCCTGTGCCACTCCTTCATCATATATTATTTCTATTTAAATTATTTAAAGTTAATTAAAGTTTAATGGCAGGAACAATCAACAATTGATTAATTGCAAAACTGACAGTTAATCAATTAATTGTCAATTGTTATTTTGCAATTAACAATTAATTAATTGTTATTTTTAATTGTACCTTGCAATTAAATTTTGCTCAACACTGATCGTTAGTCAAATAGGGAGAAAAATTATGCTAATTATACAAAATTACTTCCTAAGGGTAGCTATGGAGACGAATGTGTATGTCAAATTTAGTTCAACCATTTTGAAGGGCACTAAATGATCCAAGACGAGCTAACATCAGAAAGATGACATGACACACAAGACTGAGCATGACAAACTCTTCGCTACCGTACTCATTTATGTCAAACAAGTCAAGTAGTAACCTAAAAACATTCATTCAGCTCCATGGCATAGATATCGGTACGGATCTTGAGCGCTGGCTTCAAGTTGATCAGAAGTCAAATATTCGGTCTCTTTAGTGATACGAACTGAGACGTGGGAGCGGGGAGCGTCAGTGATTGGCTCGCCACGCCATCGCGTCATAGACGACACTCGTTATTCGTTCCCTGCGCTTGGTGCATGTACTATCTAACAACGACGACGATTGGCTCGCCAATGTATGGAATGCGCTAAGCGATCCCTACTCTGACGCCGAGCGCTCAAGATCCGTGCCGATTTTATTCTAATGCTTTCTAAATTTTATTCTAATGCTAATCAATTAATAATGAATTAGCCACTGAAGATAACTTTTATAATAGCTGACAAGATGGTTACAAAATAAAAGAACCATTTCCTACTTCCCCAAAATTATTGTTACAATTTCCTTATAAGACTCCACACTGTAATAGATGAATCATTTCTCTTGGAAACGATTGCATCAATTCTTCATTTAGGTAAGTCCTCTCTGTAAGGATTTTGGCAGACCTACGCCACGCTTCTTTGAGACAACGGTCTGTCAATTTAACTCTATACATTACTCTATACAATTTGTTTGTTGCTGTTTGACAAATTCTTGGTACGTAAAAATTTGTCAAACAGCAACAGACAAATGATTTATTTTTGAATTTAGAATAGTAGTACAGAATCTTTGTCGTATTGTCGCTCACCCTTGTCTACGCTGCTCCTGTTAGTAAAAAAGACGCATCTAACATTTTTTCCAGATTTAAGTTATAAACATTGCCGGAATCGGTAACAAAAAAGCGCATCTGCCTATATTTTTAATATTTTGCTAACTTTCTCCAGTGCGGTTTTAACACAAGGAAAAAGGCCCGATTTTCCGTTTCATTCATTAAAAAAAAAATTATCCGTTTTCGTTTTTGTTCGATACGTCTTTTTAACTATCAGGGCCAGTAAGAGAGTCTTTAGTTTGGCTTGCAGAAATAGTAAAACAGCATTACCCTGAATGTACCACAGTGGTATCAATACCTCAATATTTACCCTTACGCTGTCCATCGTCATAATCACCTTCATCGTTTCAGCCAGAAGACTTCCACTGTTGGCCATGAGCCTCCAAGTGTTGCTACAACGACCAGTCTTGTATGTCTCGCATCCATTAGATTCCCACAACTCTCACCAAGTCATCGGTCCACCTCGTGGGAGACTCAACGCTGCGTCTTCAGGTGCGCAATCGCCACTACAAGCCGTCTGCTCTGCCCACTGTCATATAAGTTCGGCGATTCTACACTCTCCATATTCCATGTAATAGAGGGAAGTCCAGATGATGTTTTTACTGACAAAATATCAATATAGAGATATTCAATAGAACCGGAACTAATGTGTAGTTCACACAATAACAGTCAACAGCGGTACGGTACAGTTATTCAACAAGATATTTTAGATAGTTTTTTAAGTAGATAATTATTGTTAGTGCTTCTGGTTTTCGTTCGTTGTCACCGACTTTCAAAACTAATATTACAGATCTAACTTTCAAAAATAGATATTTGAGAAAGAAAAAAGAAAGTCATGTCACTTAGTTAATTAAAAAAGTATTTATGATAATATGCCAATAGTTAACAATTTTCTTTTTTTACCTTTTACCTGTATAAAGTGCAATCTGACGATTACCTACGATGTTTTTAACCCCCGATGTAAAAGTAAAAGAGGGGTGTTTTAAGTTTTTAACCTCCGACGGAAAAGAGGGGTGTTAACATATAAATATTTTAAAGATAAATGTCGCTTAGTCTGGAAACCGCTATTTAAAACTAGCGGCTAAACTTCTTCACATTGCGATCCCTTGACTCAGCGCCGCTCATCTTTAAAATATTTATATACCTTAGTTATTTTATTTAAGAAGTAAAAACGGCTGAAATAGTAATTTATTAACTTATTCTTTTACTTTTTTTGTGTCGGAAGTTTTTTTTTATTTCTGTTAGGGCTTGATTTATGGATATTAAGAATCTAAAACAATAATTTTAGTCAATCAGTTACCTACAACAAAAAGAAACTATAATAATATATAAAAAAAGACCAATCAAATTTATTAGGGAAATTGATTAATATTTATTCAAATATTTCATTATATATTATTTGATGTCAAGATATCATTAACGGTTGGCCCGTTGAAGTCTTTTGTATGAGCGCCCGATCCGCTACGAGCGCGCTACAACCTTTACAAAATTAGATAATTTTACCACCATAGAACCTTTTTAGATAAAAAGGTTCTATTGTTATCATTGTTTTATTTATGAATAATTTGTATTGTTTAAATCAAAGTTTGTCCGAAATAAAATTATGTCTTTATTTTTAATTTTTGGTAACGAAACAGATAAAATATTTCCTGTTATGATTATTTTTGTATTCTAATAATAATTGAATTTTATTTGTTCTTGATTTCAATAAAATAAAAATTGCATTTACTATCTTCTCTTTTCTTAAATTTTAATCAAACAAAAATGCTTGATTTAAAAGTAGTCAGTTTTCTATCAGAGAAAGAACTTTAAAATATCTACTTCTAGAGAGTTTCAGCAAAAACTTTTAACTTTTCTAAGGTCAACTCCAATTGAGTATACCCTCAAAATTCCCTGTATAATATCTCCTAACCTTCAATTTCGATCAAGATAAAACTCACGATTCTGGTCACTTCAAAGATATACTTACAACTCTTAGACCTAAATCCTTAATATTTTATACTTAGACTTCTGCTCCATCCTCTTTCTCCTTGCTGCACAGCGTTGCAGTCAAGTTACGTAGCTCAGCTCAGCTCCGCTCCGTTGGTGTAATTATCGAATGTTAAAGATAAAATTAACCATATAGCCAATTTTATCTTTAGTCTTTGGCCTACTAACTACGGACGCTTAACTTCAGAGACGCGTATTCGTCATCATACGCTTGGCGTACGCCTGCGTTAACGTTGAGCCGTCGTTTTATAATAAAGTACGCTATGAGCAGGCATATGATTTTGTATGTAAGCTGTGAGTAGGCTGACTGACGAATAAGCGTCTATGAAGCTACGCGTCCGTGGACAGTATAGGCTTTGGTTAATTGTTTTTCAGTGTGGTTTGTGTATGAATGTTTGCTTTGTACCTTAGCTTCAAACGTAAGAATACTATGTAATTTTTAACTCTTCATTCGTGATAATTAGAAGCATAATAGAAAGACAATGTGTGCGCGAACGCTTGGTTCGCTTGGGGTTTAATGAATTAAAAAGTCTGAAGTCAAACAATTTCTTTGGTTTGAAACTAAGTTTAAAGCTTTTAGTGTGTACTTGGAAGTTCAGGATTAGGTTTCAGGATGTAATAGCAATTTTTATGAATCACAATTATTTTAATTATTGCGACGTGTGAGATGGTCTCATTGACTTGTATTGCTCGGTCACATACAAAATGGGCCACATTTATTTAAATTATTTCCAGTCAACAGAAAGCAATCACAGACTGGATGATTTCAACAAACAAGATAAAAACTCAGTAAGATTTCAACATTAGTTTTTTTTTTTTACAACAAAAATTACTTTGGAAATATTTACGATTTGACCCATTTCTGTGAGTACAATCATACGTGTTCTCTAAACCACCTTGTAGCTCAGTGGCTTGAGAGCAGACAGGAAAATGTGGTCCAAATCATTCCTGATTAAGTTAAAATTAATCACAAAAAAATAAAATAAAATTGCTCAGCATAGGTAATCGCGCAAGGCAGGGGGATTCAAGGAAATGAAACAAGAATATTTTCACATTAAATTTATATTAAGTCACAGATCTGAAACGGATACTACTGCTACAGCGACTTTGGCGACATTGCAAACCTCACCAGTACAACACAGTAGTTACCTATGTTCCCGTCCAATATTCTGGGAAATGACAAATACATAAAAAAAAACAAAATCGCTTTGCTGTTTACATACAAAAAGTTCGCATCGGAATAGTTTGTGTGGCTCGATCACGCTTGTCCATCTAGTATAATCTAGAAATACGTAAAATGAGATTTGACGTGGGAAGATAGGTATCGAAGGATAACTTCTGTAAAGTATCGTCAAGCGTGAGCGGGCCACGCAGAGCACAGAGCCTTCGCCGTAGCGGTGTGACAGATCTGTCGCCTTACACTAGATATATCTATAATCAAGACTTATCTCTATTTAGACAACACTCGAGTGGAGACCCCCGTAGAAAGCATCAGCTTGTGGCAATAGTTCAGTGGTAACACTGCGGTAATGGCAAGTGGTGGCATCCATCCGAATGTCGCCTACTGTTGTTAAATTTCGTCGCTACGCTAACAAATTTCGATAATAAAAATGAGTCGCATGCAATATCTGTCACTACAGATATACAGACACGACTGGACGAGGGAACAAGATATAAAGAAAACAACGTCTTATCGTATTTAACTCTTCCGACTTTACTCAACTCAATGCAACAGAAAACCTCTGGTAACTGATTGTTAAATTAATACATTATACACAAATATTCATCACAAAAATCTTACAATTTATCGTCCTTAATACTAGTGTTATAAACTTGAAATCGCTACGTTAAACTTATTAAAAATAAGTCTATCGATGAGTACGATAATAGAATATGATAAATAACAAATTTATCGTTATTATATATTTACATAAGTTAATATCTAATTGATACTACTAGTGTGTGCTTTAAACAGTATGAGGGGAGACATACATGCCTTCTAATATATATATATATATATCTCGGTGAGGGATAGCGCGCGGCTGTCGCGCCGGTGGTGCTGTATAACGTATCACTCTATAACGGAACATGGAAGGCAATATGAGGTATATAGAAGTCCGGCCCGACAACCGCGCCACCACCCTCACAACACTCTAACCCTATTACTCGTTACTTGAGGTAGTTAAGTTTCGTATATTGTTTCACACATTATTATTGCTATAGGAAAAAAACTGTTATACAATATTCTCAACAATATAACACTTGTATGTATTAGTTTTCACAAACAGCTCATATAATTTATCAGAAGTATTGTATATATTGATATTGTGTGATACATGCATGCCTGAAGTCGTGTCATGTTGTATATTGGCAAGTTTATGAACGATCTCAGGCGTCAGCCGAGGTGGTGGTGCTGACAATCACACTAGTCTCACATTTCATTAAAATTTAAATAATTCTTAAGAGGTAGGCCATATCGGTCCGAGCTGTTCACAGTTATTGGTCACTGGATTGCGCTTAACAAAATTGCAGCACTGTACATTGTATTCTCGGATTGCAATAGTTATATAACGTATAATTAAGCGCTGATGAGGTAGATCAACGTTGTTAGTGTATTTCTATGTGTATAAAAATATTTCTGCAATATAATCAACATTCAAATACAAACATTATCAAAAAACTGAGTCGACATAATGTTTATATTGCACATTTTTGTTTCATGATAAACGAATAGTTGGTACCTATTACATTTTTGTAAGGTCCAGTGATATGTTAGCGGCAGTGTGGCGAGTCAATGTATTTCGTGCTGCATCAATGCGCCGAGTGCATTAGGTGTGAGCAGCAGTGACACCGGGTCAACTAACTAAACTTGCAGCGACATTGACGCGCGCCTAAGTATATTGACACGCCAGCGCACGCGCATGTGGCCTTGATATGCTCATCGTTTTGTGATTTTACCGATTTTTACAATTCTATATACAAATAATTAATGATTCCCTTATAACTTGTTCGGTACATAAATCAATAAATCGTGACCATTTTACTTTAATACTATACAAAAAACATTTACATTATTATGTTAAATTATTGCTAGAGAATTTCATTATCATTAGGCTAAAAATTATTAAAAATAAATTGTTTCGCAACAGACAGTTGGCGGCATCAATTTGGCAACGTTTAGGAAGACTACTTTCCTACCACTAACGAAACAGGAATGTATACGTAATATGTAACTAAATTCGTTCAAATAACGTATTGGTAACTTAATTGGTCATAAATTAGTATCATTTTAGGACAAAAAATCTGAATTTTAAACAAAGAAGTCAACTAGCTTACAATATTAAAACAAATGTTAACAGACAAAATAATAATAGGAAGCACCGGGAAAATATCAATACGTGTAATAATATAATAATCAATAGAAGATTTTACACCTAGAACAAAAACGCTAAATAGCTACTTATCTCGGCGCGCGGGCCGCTCGAGCGCAGGCGCGGCCGGTGCGCTACACTACTCCACCTATCGTCCATACAAAGTTTGCCATAAAACCTATAATTTGGCAATTTAACTAAACCGTTAGAAATTTCCATTTGTACCGATCGTATAATTAAAGCATAACACTTATCTCCGGCGTACGATTTGTATTTTTCCAGTTCCTACTTAAAATAAATGTCTGGCAATCGTGTCCCAATATTTACAAAAAATACTCTAAATTGTTTTCAAAATACACATACCTATCGTTCGTAAACTTCAACAATCATAAGAAAACGTAGAATTTTAACTAAAGCAAAAAGAAACTCCTTACAGTTTATAATATTTTACAATAAAATAAGATATGTGATGAACGTCGCGTCCGATATTTCCCAAATAAAACGACGCTCTTTACTTTATCTAATTATTCCTACGTTTCTTTCCGTATTCAATATGTAAAAATGATATGGTTCGATCTAAATGATATCGTAGAATTACTCTAACGTCATGTAATTATATGTTTAGCGCCCAGACACCCAGGCATGTAAAGTCACCTTGTGCCGGCCGGACGCAAGGTTAGCTTGAATGAACAACAAAAAACGAGCTCCGAACTAAACGCGTGCGCCGGAGTCGCCGGCCGCCGCCGCGGTGTGACGCGCGCTCTACATTAATGTATCCCGGCGGATCATCACGGTTTGATTCACTACAGACTCTAGGGAAAAGAAATGTCATTACGAGCTATCTGCTGGCATAAAATGATATGTGCGACACGTGCGTTTAGTTGTATGCGACGTGCAGCGCGCGCGCGCCCATGGCAGACGCCGATGTCGACGTCACCGACATAGACGTCGGCGATGACGACGAGCGCATCTTCTTCTTGTGAGTGCCGAAGTGCTTCACCATATGGTCTTTTCTGATAAAACCTTTGCCGCAGTGATCACATGTGAACGGCTTGCAGTCCGAGTGCAGGCACATGTGGCGGCGCAGGTCCGACTTGTGGTTGAAGGACTTCGGGCACTCGTTACATTTGAATGGCTTATTGTCAGAGTGCTTAACGCAGTGCCACTCATAAGACGCATCGTCGGAGAAACGCTTGCCGCACCGAATGCACTTGAATGGCTTGGCTCCCGAGTGGAAAGTCTTGTTGTGCTGCGTGAGGTAGCAACCCTTGTTAAACAACTTATCGCACTCGTAGCACTTGTGCACGGTGGTGGCGGCCGACTTCTTCATCTGGTTTCTCTCGGCAAGCGGCGTACTGGGTACGGTGGAAGACACCGCGGGCGAGGTGCGGTTCTCGTTTTCCGCCTTCGCGCTCTCTGGGCTAGCCGGCGACTTCATCTGCGACCCGTAATTTTCCTTATTCGCATAATCCATGATATCCTCTATCTTCAATATCTGAAGTTCACCCGAATCTGTTTGTAACATGTTAACTTCGCGCTTTATAGTTTTTCCTTCGACGGCGTAACCGTACGGATAAACTTTCGACTGTTCCGGATCGTAATCGATCACGTCCACGTCCTTGACTTTTCTCGGTGAAAAGTTATAATCGTACTCTAAACTTTGTATCTCGGAATTGCCGTACTGTAACGCTGAGTGGACCGGGTCGACGATAATATAACCGGCGGTCGACTCGTCAGTAACAACTTGACCCCCCACGTTAGGCTGCGTGATATAGTTAGAAACGTAAACGCTGAAGCTCTGCGTCTGGAGCTGCGAGAAGCTCGGCAGGCGGCCGCCGGCTGGCTCGTTCGACGTTTCATGAACTTCGACTTCTTCCGGTGTGGATTCACCAAAAGTAGCCGGATTGGCTATAGGCAGATTGTTGATAGCCATATCCATAACGTGGGGGGCCATCCCGTTTGGGTAACTCGGTGCTATAGTCTGCTGAAAATTCTGACCCAAATATAAAGGGGTGTGCGTGGGGTCCGGAACCGAAGGCCCCAAAGGATCCGTAGACCTCGGGCTGTACGGGTTGACACCCAAATGACTGAACGGAGGCAGCGTGTGCGCCGTAAGCGCCGGCGTACTCTGCGTTAGAACTGGAGTTGAAATATTGCTGGTTGACACTGATAGCAGGCCCCTCATATGGTGATTTTGAGAAACAGAGGGACCTGCTTCCCCGTTTGGGGGATTCCCTGCCGTTGTTATTGCTACACCTTTAGATGACTGATGATTACTTTCGTTCGGGTTGCCTATTCCCGGCGGTTGACTACCTATATTGAGCGGATGCGACCCGACCTGGTGCTGTAAAGGGTGATTAGCTAAAGGATTATTACTGTAATTATTTTCTAAATTACCCTGTTGAAGATGCGAGTACGGTGACTTGGACTGCATGGCGGCGACCCGGTGCGATCGTTCGAAACTCTGCGAGGCGTAGGGCGACTGCAGGGCGTCGTCCACGCTGCGCGCGTCCTCGGAGGGCGCCGGACTCTGCGTGTTGGAGTCAGCGGCCTGCTGCTGCGCGCGCGACATTTCGCGGCTGGGGTGATGGTGGTTGGAGATGGGCATCGTGGCCGGGTCGGGTTGCCCCGACGACCTCACGGCGTTTTTGTGCAGCGTCGTATTGTAATGCCTTTTCAGATGACCGGAACTAGTGAACCATTTATTGCAAGCTGTACAATTGTAAGTCTTTGGCCTTCGCGCTTCATTTGACTTCCAATTAGCGCCTTTACCTCCGATGGTTGGAAGGGTTGAAGATGTAGGATTCGCAGGCTGTGTGCTGGTTATCTGTGGTGCCGCAGAGGAATCGTATGGTCGGTACGGTGGTTTCATATCCGGATTTGAAGATGCTACCGGACCCGAGTAATCAGTTAGTGGAGGCATTTGAACACCCGGGTATATTTTTTGTTCAACGTGCATGAAAGGTTTTTGGTCATGATGTACGCCAAGAAACTTGTCTTGTGTGTAGGCAAACTTTTGATCGGGGTGGAACATTTTTGCTTCTGATTGGTATGCTTTCTGTTCGGCAAACATCTTTTGTTCTTTAAAAAGAGATACATCTCCGTTCAGCTGTGGATTACTGTATAATTTCTGCGCCTCCCAGGGCATCATGGGCACTGTTCGGGTATTAACTTCTCGTCCTTGAGTTGGCGCGTCTTCAAAGGTCGCAGTCGGCTGGTCGCCCTCATTCCCTTGGTAAACCACTTTTTGCGAGTCTAGATCTAAAATATCTGATGATTCTTCATGCTCTTCCTTTACCTTTGCGTTTTCATTTTGATAGCCCGAGTTATTGTATTGCTTTCCCTGATACTGTTGAAATGGCATGGACGCTGGCGTGGAAGCAGTACTGGCGCCCGCGTGAGCAGAGTTGCAGTGCTCGTTGAGTTGGACGGCAGAGTCGCACACGAAGCCGCACTTGTCGCACTGGTTGGGCGACGGCGATGGTGTCGGCTGGTTTAGAGGCTGCCCGTACAGCGGGCTCGACGACGATACCTGCGACACTCGTTCCTGCATATTGTACGGGTGGAACCGGTTCGACTTGTGGTACTCTTGGTTGTATTGAGACTGTTCCCAGTTGATTTGATCAGAATGCTGATTTTGCGAGAAGCCAGAATGAGAGTAGTTGTTACCAAATTGTGGTCCGGGCGAGAAGTTGGTCTGGTCGGGGTTTTGGTAGGGCGAGGGCGCGCTGTGGTAGCTCTGCGGGGTGGCGGGGTGTGGGAACTGCGCCGACGTCTCTGGGGTGGCGCGCTGCTGGAACTCCGGGCTGGGTTTGGTGATCATGTTGTCGCTGGAGTCAGCCGGCGCCGACACCGTGCTCTCGATCTTCACTTTCCCACCGTTATTGTTATCGGTATCATTCTGTGAGTTTGGTGTTCCCCATTTCACATATAAGTTCTCTTTGTGATATTGCAAATGTACCTCTAATGAAGCGACAGTGTCCAAGTAGAGATCGCAAATCTTGCAATGATAGTCCCTCGACGGCAAAGTCGACGAAACGGCGTTGCTGTTAGCCATTTAATTCATAAATCCAAAGGAGAGCACCGTCTCCTCCAACGAAAAAAAAATAATAAAAAAACGGCACTTCTCGTGTCTTGGTACATGTAGTCGTGCTGCTCAGGCGCTACAGGTGCGAGGCATGGCCGCGGGTCGTGGCGCTCGGCGACCACACTCAGGCAGCGGCGATGTTCCCGAAGAAAGTTTTTGGCGGCATTTCTTGCGCGACAGACCGGCGCGAGCACGTGCGCGCTTGTAAACACTGCGAGCGGGCCCGCCGGCTCATCAACAACACTGCTGCACCGCTGAGTCCGATCCCGACACTCGCGTCACAAGCTCAAAAGTTTCATCGTAACGAAGCGATAACTTATTGTCACTCGGAAAAGTCTAATAATAATTAACAATGTCTATAATAAACTAAAATCACAGAAGAAGTAATGGATAACAACTTGGCACTTGTTTGTAAACCCGGTGGCGCGCTGCGTTATAGTTTGTGTGTGCTAGGCGCGTCGTGAGGCGGCGCGGGTCACCCGGGTACGGACGCTGCGAACGTTTACTAGCAACTGACAGCCTTCCCGAAGTCGCCTTCGGGGGCATGACTTCAATAACAATTCGCAACGTCGTCCCCCACCGTGGCGTGTGTGCGAGCGAGAGCGTCGCACGGTGATGAAGTTATCGCTCCTTCGTCCTTTTGTGTGTCCTTAGTGCGAGCGAGAGAGGCGAGCGGGGGTGGGCAGGCGCGCGGGGGACGGGGCTGGTCCTACTCTTTCTCAAAATTGAAATGCCCGGTCGAAATGTCCGGTGAAGCTGCGTCCGAGTAGGACAGCGATAGCACCCACCCTTACAATGCGGGCGGACAGAGCCCTGCGACGAAATTCTCTAAATTTTAAATCTCCTTTTATTATGTTGTACGTAAAAAATAATAGCTAACAAATTCTAACAATAATTTAAAACTTGGTAAAGTGCATTGTTTACAATTCGATGCAAGTGTTACAACGATGTAGGTCACCTTGAGTCAGAAATAATTTAAATAGTTTTATCGAACAGTCGATCAGAAAACAAAACAAATAGTTGCACATACTGTGTCTCTGTTCATTATTATTAACTCGTAATAGATGACAAGCAAATGTCATTTCCTTATTCGAAGTCAATAACCGAAATAGATCTGCAAGATTATCATAAAGAGAATGAAATAAAATTGTTCGAGGTCATGATTTGGCGATATTAGTGAGTTTAAGTGGGTAGATATGAGAAGTCATAATTAAATGAATACGTGCCAGCATCGATGTTCTTCTGTATGAATCATTATGAGTTTATGACGATGAAGCGGAAAACTAAAAGATTTTATTTTAGATTTCTTAATACCTAGGTGGCTTTTATTTTGTCCCATCTCCAAATACTACTTAAATGGGTGTGAAAACCAAGTTTTGAAAATTAACAAGCGAACCCTTAGTAGAAGCTAGTATTGTGAGAATGGCCGAGCCGTGCGCAGGGCACTGAAAATTTTGCATCGTGGACGAGCGAGGGGTGCGGGAGGGTAAGAGGAGGGGGGGTGGGTACGCGGTTCCTTAATTTTTTTTAAGCACGTCGAAAGCACTACCCCTTACGTCCAGATATATAATATTAATATTTTAATAAAAAATGCACAGATGTAGGTTGGCAGTGTTTCGCAAGGAGTTTGTAAGCGCGCGGCCGCGGCGGAGGCCGGACCGTCCATGCAAACTATGAGGGGAGCCGACATCGATTTTCTCGGACTGTGCCGATAGCTTTCTTCACTGACATAAAGAGGCTTCCTTGTTCCCGAACACCTCTGTGCGAAGCAGCCTCCTTTTATTTAATGTTGCTACGAAATTTTGAATGTTGCTCCTTAACTTTTAATAAATTACACTGAGAACGTTCCATAAAAATATAAACCTATATAAAAACTAGGATACTGTCCCATAATTCAATGTCTAGACCAACCACGTGGCTGTTACGTACTACGCCGGCCATAACAGATGCGGCACCATAAAATTAGCTTAAACATTCAAAACGTAACAAGAAACTTCGGAATGGAACAATGTTTCGGAAAGTACGTAAACTTATTTACAAACTGGGTAATACCTTTGCGTCATAACTTAATGGCGAGTCGACTTAGAAGAACAAAAATAAAATTGCCTAATCGTGATGACCACAAAAATGAGAAATTAGAACAATTAGCGATCAAGGTCTTAAGAAAGACTAAAACTAAATCAACGATGCTAAATAATACTGTCGAAAGTTATTAAAAACAAAAACAAACAACGCATAACTCCGCCGAAGTAAAAATCTCAGTAAAGCGGTACTAAAACAATGCACAACAACACATTTATATGAACCTTTGTTTTGCTGTTAAAAAGTGCTCGGGACACCCGTCATATAAATATAGCTGAAAATATTCAACACAAAAAGGTCCCGAAAAGGCCGAACTAAACGTATAATGGTTACGAAACGTAGCTACTAAACGGTTAATCCCTGCCTCGCGAACTGTATCATTCATAACATTTTATGAGGGACGAAGGCAATAAACACACAGCCTGACAAACAAAGTTGAGCTTCGACAACTTTGCGCGGCCTCAGGTCGCTGTGACAGCGGGCGAGTTAATTAGGCGATTCTTGTATACGATTTAAGGCGACCATTACACGGTCAAGCGTCAATCAATTCCATCAATCATGAATGATGGTTTTCGTCAATCAGTACTAAAAAACGTCAATCATCGCATTAGACGGTAGGTTTTCGTCAATCAAAAAATTTACTGTGACAAAATTTACAGGAAAACCTACCAGCAAACATTACATGCCTTAGATGTTAATACAAACAAAATGCCTAGTGCGAGTTTAACAACGCTTATGACGTTCGGCGCTCCGATTGGCCCGCTCCAAGCTCTTAAGGCTTATAGTCTCTTGAACATATGGGTACCCGCCTAGGCGGCCGTACGAGTATCTGTGCATTTAATTCCGGCCAGCTGCGCCCGGATAGAGCCCCGCTGACTTGTGAAACCATTTTCTTTGCGAAATATTGATTGATTTACATGCTATGTACACGTTGAAAAATATTTAACCACCAATTTTTCTGCCTAAAATGTTTCTAAAGATCCAAGCAGTTTTGAAGGAGTAGGGAAAAGTAGCGAAATTGCTAAATATTTTTTTTGACAGAAGTATTAATTCATGAATCCCCAAGCGACCACCGGTGGCCGCGCATCTATTGTCTTACTATTGTGTCTCTAATTGACTGTATCTGAAGGGTTAATCGCTCTAAAAAATCAATAGGAGTAGGCTTCAAAAAGTGATTATTGTATTATGGCACTGCTCAGGTTCTTGGGCCTCAAGGGTGGCCAATCCTAGATACACTTTCCATACAACCGGTCCTACGTGATTATGACGTTGTTATACGAGTTTCTCTAGACATTTTGGAAACACATATTATTTAGGTTTCTATTACAATCAAATCATAAATTTGTGTTAAACTATTCCAGTACAGAGACCTCTGAATATCAGTTATTATGCGTGACCTTTGGTTCTTCATAATGTACTCGTTTTAAAAAGTAGAATGTTCAGATGGCTCGGGGAGGGGCCCTCTTAACCAAACGCGGTAAACATTTCGAAACCACTCGCACTCAATACACACTGTATCTGATTTGACAGGTTCTAAGTTTAATAATAATATTCAGCAACCCTGTTTTTTTGACATTCTAATGTCATTTGCAAACCAACTTACTCGTAAAATATAATTTATCCTGACTGAAATAAAATTAACAAACCCGGCCAAGTACGAGTCGGACTCACGCACGAAGGGTTCCGTGCCGTCCGGAGCAAAAAAAGGGCAAAAAAAAAAACACTTGTGTTGTATAGAAGCCCTAAAATATTTATGTAGTATTTGTTTTATAGCGACAACAGAAATATATCATCTGTAAAATTTTGTATAGCTATCACGGTTCAAGAGATTGTATAATCTACTGACAGTCAGGCGGACAGCGGAGTGATAGTAATAGGGTCTCATTTTCAGCCTTTGGGTATAGAATCCTAAAAAAGGAAGCAAAAAAATATTTCTGAGGCGATTTGTATTTTTTGATGCTATCTATGTTGATTATGAAAATATGATATGGATAGCAGCGTATCACTTTATGATAAAAATGACCAATTCACTGTAAATAGATAATAAATGTAATTAAAAACATCAATAAAAACATTTTAATTTAGTCACTGACCTACCACGCATTTTATTAGTAAACGCTCAAGTCGTTGACTTAATATTTTTATTTTTGTAAAAAACACGAGATTGTATCGAAATATTTGATTCAAATCACTAAAATAGCAGTCATAGCGTAATTATTTAAAATCTAAAAAATCAAAATACACACAATATTGCGGTGGCTAGGGGGTAATAATAATAATAATTCTTTATTATGGGCTGTATCTTAGTAGAAAGTTGAAATATTCACAAAAGGTGTAGATACATATATCTATAATCGCTACTACCACCAAATAATAATAATAAACTTAAAAATTTAAGTTGTTCCCATACAAGAAACGTTATTTTATCTGCGTATTTTGCTCGATTTTAATATTGTAGTTCGGAAGCGGAACCCTTCCGTGTGCGAGTCCACGCTTCGCCGACGACATTACCCTGCGCGGATGCCTCGCCTCCCGCTGTCTATGCGACGTTGCCCAACCTCCGGCGAGCGTCTAGCCGCGGACTTATTCGGATGGTTATCACTATCAATCTTATTAGCGGTATTGTACTGAGTCATCTCTTTAACGGTCGCTCTCTTAATTTATTTACTAACTCAGTTCTTCATTGAAAACTTCTACTTAGATAATCACAACTTTTGTGCTGACATATATAAATATATGTCAACAAGGTGGACCGATGACCTGGTCAGGGTCACGGGAATCCGATGGATGCGTGACGCACAGGACCGGTCATTGTGGCGACGCTTGGGGGAGGCCTATATCCAACTGTGGACGTCTTTCGGCTGATAAAATGACAATGATGGTGATATATAAGTTACCTACATAAAATATTTAACTATTTCTAAAACATTATGATCCTACCAACGGCTGCGCCCGTGGGAAAGTTGAAAACATATATGCCTATAAAAATATCACACGGTGATAAAGCATTACAAATAAAAATATTACCTCTTTATAATAATAGAATAGATAACGATACAATAATAACCTATTTCTTGAAAAACGATTGTAAACGATTCCAAGAATAACAATAGACAGGATTATTTAAGACAAAAGAACAAAAACTTAAGCCGGCCGTTACTTAAGTACTCGTAATTACCTTTCACATAACGAAACAAGTTTGCTAAAACTAACACCTAGTACAACAAAGGTATTTAATATTGCTGGAGAATTTTAACACAATAGTATTGAAAAAAAGTCTTATCTTCAGGAAGAAAGTAATAAATATTTCTAGCTAAAGCCGTAGTGTTGCCATCGTCGGAACAAAGGGTAGGTGTAACGTTATCTGTTACTGAAGTTTCTACTTCTTCAATTTTCTACGTTTACAAGCTCATGGTGGGAATCGTTTTATTTTTATTATTTACACATTATTATGTTTAAGAATAGCCAATGAGACAAAGGGCGGCCGATTTTACAATCCGATAAACAACCAGATAGCATTTATTTATTTATTTATTTATATATTCTTTATTGCACATTATGAATAAAAATTTACAATAAGAAACCATATAATAGAAAACACACAATTGGCGGCCTTATCGCACCAGGCGATTTCTTCCAGGCAACCTAGAATGGACAGAGATAGCCTGGACACAAAATGGGGTTGCATTTGGTGCAAAAAATAAAAGTAAACAAAACAAAAACTGCATTTATTAGGTTGCTAGCGAGATTTCTAGTTTTTCAACGCTCAAAAGTCTGTCAACGAGGGATATAGTTAATAATAATTATTATTACTTATTATTTTTATCCTGTGCGTCTCGCATCCATCGGATTCCCGTAACCCTTACCAGCACTCCGGCACTTGGGGGAGGCCTATGTCCAACAGTGGATGTCTTTCGGTTGAAAAGATGATGATGATGATGATAATTATTTTTATTCCACTATTTTTTATGGTTTTTATGTTTTTTTAACTCTTCCTTCTTCGGCGTACAGACCACTTTATGAAAAACTTCTATTTACGTCCTAGGGTACATACTCTATAAATAAAACGCTCAATATTTTAATAATCTGTGCGGACCCGGCGTTCACTTGACGTTTAACTGAATGACACGAAATCACGCGCGAACGCCGGCGTTCGCTTGAGAAATATTTAAATAAGATCATTTATAAATATAATTATAATAAAGTTAAGAAACATAGTTACTTTAGTATCCATTGGTAAACAAAAACCTAACTGCGCTGCTGAAGTTTGTATGTACTTATTATGTACATAACAAAATATAGGTATTGAAAGCCCTGTCTCTCAAACTAGGATAACCTGTTACTTAAGAGACAGTTTTCAGATACATAAAAAAGGATTCTACAACTGCAGACTATGCCAACCTATTAATAATCAGATTTACTATATAAAACATAGTAAATCTAAAAAAAATAAAAAAGTATCTAGTAGTCTTTCGGTGTTATATGTCGTAGGTTCAAACCCAGGCACGTTACTTTGTGTCATTTATTTTATCAACAATGGTGAAAGAAAATATGGTGAGGAAGCTGGCTTAGACCCTAGAACCAAAAATTCGACGGCCAACCCGCCCGCGTGGTGTATTACAGCCCATTCCTTCTCATAGAGTGGAGACCTGACGTGCCTGGGCCTAGTGGGAACATTACATTGGTTGATTATGCTAATAAGGTCAAACACTTCTGAATTGGCTCTCAGTAAACAGCAAGTCTGTATCCTGAACCCGGTGAAGACCGTGGGACTCCGAGACGAAAACTACAGGAAGCGATCGACGCTTGTGGGAGGCCTATGTCCAGTAATGGTTATCTTTAGGTTGAATTTATCATGCTCATGTTGATTTTAAGGATCCTACTAATTATATTATTTATCAATAATATATATATATGTAATGATACCCATAATAGAATAATTAAAAATTAAAAAAACCCCGAGGCATAAAATCTATAAACAGTAAAAGAACTGGTTAGGACGAGGCTAATGTATGTATTTAGAAATATATAAGTACTAGCTTTCCGCCCCGGCTTCGCCCCCGTGGACTACAGTTTATATCGCGCGGGCAGAGACCCGTGCTCAGCAGTGGAATTATAGGTAGCCTATGTGTTATTCCCATGTCTCTTCTACCTACCTACCAAATTTACCAAACAGACAGACAGACAGAGTTACTTTCGCATTTATAATATTAGTAGGGATGTTTAGTACCCATAGCACAAGCTCTGCTTAGCTTGGGTCTAGACGGCGTTGTGTGATAGTTGTGGAATTTACAAAAATAAATTAAAAAAATGAGCCCAAACTCGAAGTGTTTTCTAGTACGCAATCCAGGGTTTTTATTAGCCACCTCCCAGTTCTAGCACCAGGTCCTCGTAATAGATCTTCATAAATTGCATCTAAGAACCATCTCGATAACGTCAGCTTTCAAATAAAAAAACCGCATCAAAATCGGTCCATTTGCTTAGAACCTAAGAAGCCACGGACAGACGCACAGACACACGGGGTTTAAAAAGAAGAAACTGACTGACTGACATATCAACGCACAGCCAAAGCTACTGGGACTAGAAGCGTTAAACTTTGTTCAGTTTCTTTTTATGAAGTAGGCGAGCACTAAGAGAGGATTTCCCAAAATTCACTCCCTTAGGGGATGGCACAGGGATTTAAAAAGGCTGGCCTGTTGGTCTAATGGTCAGTGGCCCTGACTGCTATGCCGGAGGTCGTGCGTTCGATTCCCACCCAGGACAAAATTAAATGTTTGTGTGATGAGCTTGATCATTTGTTCTGTGTCTGGATGTAATTTATCTATATGTATTTAGAAATATGTACGTATGTTTATCAATTGTTTAATACTCATAACACAAGCTGTGCTTAACTTGAGACTAGACGGCGTTGGAAATAGTTGTGGAATATTATTATTATTATCTATTATACTGTATATATACGTATATTTATCTCAGGACCCTGAGGTCCTGGACCTTTGGGGGGCGTACGAGGGGTCGAAACCAGCTCGAAGAGGCCTTTTTTGTGCGTTTAATGGAACGTGGTATCAACCAGCGATTATCCCTGTACGCGCTATGCTAGTGCATCCAAGGACAACCCCCGGTTTGAAAAACTATTGCGACATAATATGGAAAACAAAATAATAGGGCTATGGTTTTTGGAGTCATAAGTGGACCGGTAACATGGAACTATGTTAAGACTATGGCCCCTGCCTGAACAATGCTATTAATATCCATCGATAAAGGCAGGGGGTGACTTGCACACTCAATAAATATACTGTATATTATTATTATCATCCATTGTGCAGTGTAGTTGCTATGAGCATCTTTTTCAATACTCAAACCAAATTTAAAATGGTATAATTATGATACAGTGTAATTGCAGACTTCGTATGATTGTAATAAGATAATAATTTCTCGATATATCTATTACTAGCTTCCTATTGAATCACTCTATCTATTAAAATTTTGCATCAAAATCCATTGCGTAGTTTTAAAGATTTAAGCGTACATAGGGATATAGGACAAAAAAAGTGACTTTGTTTTATACTATGTAGTGATGAAAAACTATTAATTGATAAATCACCTCCAAATTCACTGCTTTTCAATATATCGGAGACATCATATACAACCGCATCGTGATAATAATTTTGTTCTTCATCTTGTTAAAAATATTATTACAAGTGCCAACAAGTATGCAAGCCCGCTCGTTTGTCCTTTGCAGGCTAAACGTAGCCCCGAGCCACTAGCCACCTCAGCTGACTTTGCCATTAGCAAGAATTCATAATACATACATAATAGTTTTATGATCTTTACTGAGAATAGACCAATATATCGACGCTTATTTGTTCTTTTGTTGGTATTAAAATAACTTGTAATTAGAGAAGCCTTTGATGATTTTTTTTTAATTTTTTCATAGCAAGCTTTTATAGCTCAGTATATCTATATAATTAATACTCGTCAAGACGTATCATACGAACCCAAACTCGATGGGGTTGTGTCGTTTAATTACCAAGTTCCTACAGCCACCTTCCGGTTCCATCATCAGATCAGCTCCTTGTCATCTGGTTCACACATGCATGCAAAATTTCAGCTCAATCGGTAACCAGGAAGTGGGTCAAATTTAATTTACAAGATTTGTATTATATAATGAATACTCGTCAAGACGAATTATACGAACCCAAACTTGATGGGGTTGTGTCGTTTAACTACCAAGCTACTATAGCGACCTTCCGGTTCCATCATCAGACCAGCTCCTTGTCATAATAATTTTGCATTATCATCTGATTTACATATGCATGCAAAATTTTACCTCAATCGGTAACCAGGAAGTGGGTCAAATTTAATTTACAAGATTTGATTACAGACAAACTTCAGGACAGGTGAAACTAAATAAAAGCTTGTAAAATAGATTCATTTTTGTTTAAAACTATGCTAGCATATCGAGTGATTTCTTTTGGTTTCCCCTATAGAGACCAACTATGGTTTTAGGATAGCAACAAGCTTGTCTTGACAATCCTCAACGATAGTGCGTACAATTTTTTTCACGAAGTTGGTCTGGTCTTTTGTGTGTGTAGATTTATGTGCAAATTATCTCTGTGTGCGTGAGTTACTTTCAAACTAACTTCAAAAAAGCATGTGTTGTGTATACCAAGCGTTGATACCTTACGCACACTGAAAAATTGTATACGTGTATGTGTGTGTGTGTACACCTCTCCCCGCCTTCGTGAGACGGAAAGACTTTAGCTTGTTTTAAATTTTAAATGTTAATAATGAGACCGGTAACTATTGCCAAACGTAAAACCAACTAAAAAAACCTATTTATTATATTTTTTAAAACCCGCCAGGCATCGCGTGAACCAACCCGCAGGCCCACGTGGTGATTACGGCCATTTCTTTCATTCATGGTACTACTAGGACTACTACTACTACTAAGGAGTCACGCCTCTTCTCTGAATGTACATTTAGAGAAGAGGTCTGAGTCCTAGCAGTAGGATCATTAAAAGGTTGATTATATTATGTTATGTTTATATAATGAATGAATAGAACAGTGGTAGCCGAGTGGTAATGACGTTGTAGGTCGCGGGTTCAAATCCTGCCAGGCGCATTGTAAGTGTAATTTATTTCATTATCACTGCTCTCAAAAACGGTTGAGGAAACCGGCATGACCTAGAACCAAAAATGCGAAGACATGTAACAGTCACCAACTTGCACTGGGCCCGCGTGGTGGATTACGGCCCATTCCCCTCTCCTAGAGAGGAGGCTTGAGTCCCAGCAGGGGGAACATTAAAAAGGCTGATGATGATGATATAATGTACAAGCTTATGCCAGTGGTAGAAAATATAGGTATACCTGCGTCTTTAAGTGGTAAAGTAGCATTCTACTGACGAAATAACATATTCGGTGCCTGTAAGACATTCTTTCATTATTATTTAAAGACTTTATTACGAACAAGAAAATAAAAATGTTTTCTTTTTAATACAAATTACTTGTCGCGCGTAACGTGTTGCCTAAGTTTTTTTGTTTTACTATCGTAGGAAGGTAAAAGTAGCTTACGAGACTACTGAGAACAGTATTCCTAGCCAAGTTGCTAATCTGCAATAGTTAGCGCTAGTAGAAAGCTTCTTTACGGGAATGACGTCATCTCAACGCTCAGTCACGTGGTTAGAACAAAAGAATGCGTCGAAGCGTTCGACGCAAACGAAACGGTTTTAAATTGGCTAGGGGGGGGGCTGGTCTCTAGGAGGAACTGGTCTAAACACGAGATTTTTATAAATTAGATAATAATGATATTAGTATTGTCATAGAAGTACGTAGTTAGATAAATAAATAATAGAGTTTTTCTTATATGATATAAATTTAATTACTTGACAGAAAAAGCGTCGGTGTCTAATTAAAGAAAGTTTTTATTGTAGTTCAACAAACTACTACAAAAAAGGTGCTAATTACCATTTATTTAACCATTTTCTTTTTTGCTGGTGTCTGCAATGGATAAAATAATAAGGTTAGGTTCTGGAATTTACCAGAACCTAACCTTATTATACATTACTTCGTTGTTACGATGCGATTTCTTTCTTAACCCTTCAGATACCGTCAATTAGAGACACAATAGTAAGACAATAGATGCGCGGCCACCGGGTGTCGCTTGGGGATTCATGAATTAAGGCGTATAGTCCTTGAACACCTGGTCAGAGTGAAAAGCACACATACTCGTACTGCACGAGCGCATAGAGCCCAACTGACCTTTAAAACCAAAAATATTGATTAATTTACATATGCTATGTTCATTCTGAAGAACACTTAAACAGCATTTTTTTAGTTTAAACATATTTCTAAAGATAAATTTTGAAAATAGTAGGAAAAGCAAGATCAAAATAAGAAAAAAATATCATGCTATATTTTTTTTGCAAAATAATGTGTACCTACATTAGTCGTACGAAAAAACCTTAGGTTTTTAATGATTAACATGAATCTATAATCCTTACTAATATTATAAAAGCGAAAGTGAGTTTGTTTGTTACGTATTCACGCCTAGATGGCAAAACCGATTTTTATGAATTTCGGTACAGAGATAGTTGGGACCCTGGAGACGGACATAGGCTATTTTTTTTAAAAACAAGTGAGAAAAGGGGGAGAAAGAGTAAAGTATATTATATTATAGTAAACCTAATTTTTTTTTCAAACCTATTAACCTAGCCTAGTTACCGAGAAGTAGGCTTCAGAAAGTCACCGTTTTATGGCATTAAATGGGTGCAAGGTCCTTAAAAGAGTTCCTAGAAATAAAGACATAAATAAAGAAAGAAAGAAAACTATTTTATTCGGTATACACACTCGTAGATACACACAGTGTAGATATAACATGTATACACTAATACAGCATCCTCAATTAGTGTCCATCATCTTGGAAAAGTTGCATCAGCGATGATGACAATAATGATCAATTAAGTGTAATAAATAGAGGTATAATTTACCAAATGACCAGGTAATTTAACAGTGAGAGATATCCAATAATAAGGGCTGAAACATCAGTGCTAATGAGACATAAATACAGATTTTAAAAAGTAAGTTAGAGGACCACACAAGCCCTTTAATACAGTGTAATCTATCTATATAAATAAAAATCAATGTTTGTATGCGTGTCAATCGTTGATCCTATTGTAATCAAACTCTGGTAGGATGTGGTGAGGACGGCCGAAATGGTTCCTGGGAATATTTGCAAGAGCAGGACTGATTTCGACGGTACTTTCAGTGACGAATAGCTGATGTTAGATACAAGAAGTAATTTTATTTAACTCCTTTATATTTCCCCGTGGGAACTGGATTTAAAACTATGGGAACCGAAACAGCTGAACAAACTTTTTCGGGACTTCATTACGAATTAATCGCAAGCACTTATGATACTAGAGTCTGTCTTAAAAGTCAAACGACTTGAGTAATTATTAAGGTAAAATGAAATCTGATGTAGTCAACACTGGTTCAATAATTAAGGTTGATTAAGAAATCTTTATCATTGTTTACTAATAGAAGAACCTTATAAAAAGTATCGAATATATAAGTATTTTTTAAATGATTAAAAATACAAAATTCCTAAGTTGTTTGATTTTTAGACAGACTATACCTACTTATCTAAGTTGGTGCAGTTTTACGAACTTGATGCGGACGAAGCCACGGGTAAAAATTAGTCGCAAAAAAGCACCTAACAACATTATTTTGGAGTTGAAACTAATTATGATTAGTCGTGATAGGCGGGTGGAGAATCCTAACCGTTGACGTATCCGCGGTCGACAGACAGACAGCATCATATTATAAGTATCATTTGGCAAATCTCTCGCTGCACAAAGACGACCGCTTGATGAACACTTACCGACAGCGAAGGCCATACAAACACACAAAAACTAATGCACAAATCCCTACATTCGTACGTACGTATATAAAAAATAATTATTACTCTTAGTCACTTCACCGATTTGACTTTAGCTAAGGTCACATTCGAGTTGATTCTACGAACGCTCCCGTTTTTAGTTAACGTTCGCCAGACGTGTTATTATATGGCGATTACTAAACTTCATTTTTATGTCTGAGATGTCAGAACACTAGGAACTGACCCGCATAAACTGTGAACAAGTTTGGGAGCATGAAGGTCCGTTATACTGCAGTCTGCAACATGAACCGACCCGGCTTTTTGTTGAGCATTCATTACGGTTTAGCTAACCCATGTTTTTGTTTTAGTTCTAAACTATTTTTCGTCTAGCGGTATCTACTGATGATCCTTATGAATCAGCGTCGTTTTAAAAACCTTCAATTGCATCCTTGATTTGGTCTTTTTTTACTTTATTCACCATTTCCTCATGTAATAGTTGCGATAGGAAATATTACATATTTGTAACGCATAACTTAAAATTTTCCATGTTTCTTGCACATTCTTCACTTCACATGTTAGAAATCTACACTTTGGAATGTAATTTTTCCGACTGACTGACTCTTGACGCCTCAATCTCGATGAAAATGTTCTCGACCAAGATTTTATATATCTACTCTAGTAGAATATATAAAATCTTTGGTTCTCGATGCAGATCCATTTTTAAACGAAACACAATAATTTGATTTGGAGTGAAATTCAAAATTGGAAGAATGGTATTTTTACTTTTAAACAACCGAAATTTTCAAAACAATTACAAGTGGTCAGTGCCTAATTATACATAACAACTTTTTTCGCAAAACTTTTTGTATGACCTGGTATGATAGAAGGGTATGCGATGCTTGAAAGAGGATGCCCAGAAGATGTGTAAGGTGGATGATTGGATGGATTGGATTGGATTGGATGGAATGGATTTCATTACCATGACGTCATCATCATCTTCTCATTATCATAATGATTCCGACAATTGAGCCAACATATAAGGACGCTAAATAATGTGAATAGCACTATGCCTTGCCTTTTTTTCATGTACTATCTAATAACTTCTCCTGCAACTCTGAGTGGAGCGAGATAGCGTTTCAGACTTTTACTGACTAAAACCATGCCTGTGTCCTTCAGTTGCTTATTATGCTCTTGGACGGCGTGCCATCCATTGATCTTCTTCCGAAAACTCATATTTTGTTAACGTAAATATGCATAATGAATTAATTAAACATAATCATAAATGTTTAAATAATGCCCCGAATCACACGACTAACACCACTCGGGGCATGTTACGTCATGGGGTGAGGAAAACCCCGAGACAACTTGCCAAACTGTTATTTTTTGGCAATTTTTGATCTTTATTAATTTCTTACATCCAAAGACTGAAACAATTTTCTTTTTTTTTAGGTGGTTAAATCGTCAAATAACCTCCCCCGCTTGGGCGGAGCACGAGGGTGTGTCAGAATTTTACTGACTAAAAACCTACTCCTGTTCCTTTTTTGATTTTCACACCGGGGCCGAGTCTTCCTTTCAGAAGATCCTTGGCCCCAGTAGGCTTTGACCCTGTCGGGTTCCCTACGATTTGCTGACATCTCCTAAAGGCGCTTGCACAATATGCGCCGTTGACAACTTAGGCTCGGTCCGGTTGGTTACCGGACGGTCGGACATCGAGCTACCCATTGCTCGCCGTCCGCAAGTCCGCGCCTACGGTGACTGGAAAACCAGATCGGGATCCCGGCAGCTGTGGCATGAGAGCCGATCCCTCGCGCGTGCGATCGATTCCTTTGCTAGCATTACTGCTTTGCAGAAAGAGGCAACTCCTTGCCACTCCAGCTCGCTTCGGACCATGGCCTGTACCAAGGCCCGGCACGAGGGATCGTTGCCACCGATCGTCGCAATAATTATGTGTCTTTGAAATCATCATCATCATCATTAGCCATTTGAATGCTCCCACTGCTGGGACTCAGGCCTCCTCTCTTGGAGAGGGAAATATGAAATATTTATGTTAAAGAAATTGTTTGACTTATTTATTAATTTTATTCTATTTCCTTGTATTATTAACGTCTTGATAATTTTATATGCAAATAGCTAGGGTATATTAGAGCTGAATAAAACAATTATCATTTTATAAAAACGAAAATAGTCCTGACAATTATGTAGTTCTGAGTAGGCTGTTAGTAAACGAGTAAAAACAATCGAAAAATGTTTAACATAACTTTTTTGGCTGGCCTGTTGGTCTAGTGGTTAGAGGCTCGGACTGCTAAGCCAAAGGTCGTGGGTTCGATTCCCACCCAGGACAAGTGTTTATGTGATAAGCATGACCATTTGATCTGTGTCTGGGTGTAATTTATCTATAATATGTATGTATCATGGAGTAAATACTTACTCCGTGGTATGTATTTAGAAATATATAACTATGTTTACCAGTTGTCTAGTATCCATAACACAAGTTCTGCTTAGCTTGGGACTAGACGATGTTTTTGTGATAGTTGTGAACATTATACTATTATTACTTATTTGAAGTTCCAAGAATCCAAATAAGCATTTAATCACTGTGCACTATGCAGGATTTAAACTGCATTGCCGACCATTGAATAGTTAATTATATACTCTGAGTGTAAAGTGCATTCACCTTGGTTTCTGACATTTCATTAACAACTCCTAAACTAATGACAACTTGAGTTTAGCGTAAGGAGTGTAATGATACCACTATAGTATCGGAATATTCCTTCCAAATTAAAGGGCATCTACGGTCCGGACTAAGCGTTTCGCCTCGTCATTTATACCGTATACATCAAAGGAATGGAACAATTGATTATAATTCGGGTGTCTTGAAGACACCCAAATTGGCTACAGTGAATAGGCTCTTAATAAACTAGTGCGCCTCACCATCAACGATTGCATCACTGCTTACCATCAGGAGTGAGATCGCAGTCAAACACTAGGTCACATTAAAAATAGAAAAAAAAAGTTTGTAAGAAAAAATTACCGTGGCCCTTTTTTAAGTTGGAAACTTATCCAATGACTTCACCGGCTCTAGGGCGAAGCGGGAGGGTATTTCAAACTTTTAACGACTAAAGCCATACGTTCCTTTTTTGCCTAGGGTTTTAGGACCCCGGGTTTCGTTTCAGAAGTCAATCCTTGGCTCCAATAGGCTTTGGCTTGGCCCCTACGGTTTTGCTGATCTCTTTGAGGCATGTGTGGAACACAACTCGCCATCGATGACTCGGGTCGGTCGGTTACCCCTGGAAAGCTAACGGCAACTGATGAAACATGGTAAAAATCTGATATTCCTCTCGCTCCACTCAGAGCAGGAGGAGTCATACAATGTTTTCCCACTAACAAAAGCAACGATTAGTATGCTCGTTTTCCATTAGACGAACATTTAGTTCTTTTAATGGTGAAATGTGCGTTGCATGCAAAAAAGTACTTTGTAAGTTGAATTTTCAACTGTCTCCGACAACAGCCCCGGTACGAAAGGCAACGAAGGAACGGGAGTGGGCTTTTAGTCAGTAAAAGCCTGGCACTATCTCCCGCTCCGCCCAAGAGCGGGGGATGTCATTAGATGATTTTCCCACAGGAAAAAATACACTCTTCAACAAAACGCTCAAGTTAAAAAAACACGTGTTCGGAAAACGGACTCACTTTGTTCTCTTTTATCCGTGTCTAATATTCGTATGTATGGTATTTATCATTTCTTCTTGAACAGGTCAAACTAGCTAAGCTACGAACTGCATGCCCATAGTATGGGCATGCAGTTCGTAGCTTATCAAACATCATCATCATCATCTACACCAAGTGTCGCCACAACGACCGGTCCTGTACGTCACGCATCTATCGGTTCCCGCCACCTTGACCAGGTCATCGGTCCATCTTGTTGGAGGCCTACCAACGCTGCGCCTTCCGGAACGTGGTCGCTGCACCTTCCGGTACGTGGTCGCCACTCCGGAACCTTTCTTACCCATTGACCATCAGTTCAGCGTGCAATGTGCCCTGCTAGTTAAGTTTGGCGATTCTTCGAGCTATGTCGGCAACCTTCCTGCGGGGTTAGCATGACATTCAAAGTAAGATTGTTTTAATCTTGTTTCAGTGTGGGTAAAAGATGGCGCTAGACAACCTGTATAGCTCTGTCTCTTACCCACACTGAAATAAGATTAAAACAATCTTACTTTAAACGTCATGGTCTAGGTCTTGGTTGTCAAACATACTCTAATTTATACAATACTGTACTCTATTTATATACATAGTATAAAACAAAGTCGCTTTTTCTATCCCTATATCCCTATGTACGCTTAAATCTTTAAAACTACGCAACGGATTTTGATGCGGTTTTTTTAATAGATAGAGTGATTCAAGAGGAAGGTTTGTATGTATAATATTGCACCCGAACGAAGCCGGGGCAGGTTAGCGACACGCCCCGTATTTAATAAAATCGTGCCATTTCAGAATTTCACTGATTTTTTTTTTGTCCTTTACGTCTCAATTGTAAATTAAAAGGAAACTATGACTTCATTGAAACGGCTTAGTAATCGCACAATTATTTAAAAATTAACGAAATTTTATTTCACAGAAAGTAAAACAATAAGGAACATGAACGATTCTAAAATTAGATTTACTATAGGTTATACGAGTATATTAAGTTTTTATTGAAAATATTTTTTTCATAGCTAGCTTTTATACGAGTAGCACGGTATAAAATATATGTATACCTATATAATTAATACTCGTCAAGACGAATCATACGAGCCCAAACTCGATGGGGTTGTGTCGTTTCACTACCAAGTCCCTATAGCCACCTTCCGTTTCCATCATCTGATCAATGCCATGTCATAATAATTTTGCATTGCCATCTGATTTACACAAGCATGCAACATTTCAGCTTAATCGGTAACCGGAAAGTGGGTCAAATTTAATTTGCAAGATTTTATGACAGACAAACATCGGGACAGGTGAAACTAAATAAAAGCTTATAAAAAGTTGGTAACCCGAGTCCATTTTGTCCTCGGTAATAATATTAATTAATCAGTTAAGGCAATGAACGGGAACAGGAGGTCTGTCTTAGTCTATCCAGGTTACGCCAGAGCTAAGGCTTGGCCACATTTGCACGGTCGTGTCTTTGACGTGAAATGGCGCGGCGCCTGACTGCGGCATATCGCAGCGTCACACAAATTTATCGGTGCCGAGCTGTGTTGAGTGGATGCACGATTCAGTAGCACTTAGCGCCTAGGTATACAACACGGGGTTGTGGTACGACACAGCACCGAACAATATGGCTGAGGCTAGTCGCCGTAAAAAAATGTAATTAGTCCGTCTTTTAGATTATACAAAAATAAGGAACACGATTTTTTTTATTTGTAAATTAAACCAAAAATGACAAAGACGTCACCCCGTGCATTTTTTCGCACGGGGTGACGTCACACGTAACTTTAATGGGCTATATCTTTGTTATTTTTTGTTTAATCTAAAAGAGACACTCCTATTAAAATCGGAGACTCTATACTCGAAGTTGTGGACGATTACGTCTACCTCGGACAGACAATCCAGTTGGGTAGAGCTTATTTCGAAAAAGAGGTCAACCGTCGAATCCGACTCGGGGCGGAGTTCGGGAGACTGCGCGATATCTTCTCGTCCAATATACCACAGTGTCTCAAGACGAAAGTCTATGACCAGTGCGTGTTGCCAGTGATGACATATGGTGCCGAAACGTGGTCGCTCACAATGGGCCTCATCAGAAGGCTCAAAGTCACCCAGAGGGCAATGGAAACGGCTATGCTCGGAGTTTCCTTGCGGGATCGTATCAGAAATGAAGATATCCGCAGGAGAACCAAGGTTGCCGACATAGCCCGAAGAATTGCCAAACTTAAGTGGCAATGGGCCGGGCACATTGCTCGCAGAACAGATGGCCGTTGGGGCCGAAAGGTTCTGGAGTGGCGACCTCGTACTGGAGGAAGCGCGTCGGAAGGCCTCCTACAAGGTGGACCGATGACCTGGTGAGGGTTGCGGGAAGCCGATGGATGCGAGACACACAGGATCGATCATTGTGGCGACACTTAGGGGAGGCCTATGTCCAACAGTGGACGTCTGTCGGCTGAAATGATGATGATGAAAAGAGAAAAAATACGTCTCCAATATTTTTTTTATAATCTAAAATACGGACTAAATAAAATGTAGTTATTTTGACTCTGGAAACTACCCTATTGCTTGCGCAATAATTCTTTTAAAAAATCTTATAGTGAATGCGTGTTGCGTAATTTTTCGAATACGCGCAATAGTTCGGAACGGCAACTTCACAGCGCGCGGCCAACATTATTTGGACTGTACTGTACCGTGCATCCGCTCAACAAGCCTCGGCACCATATATCTGCACGAAGTGGCAACGTGGCGAGTCAGGCGCCGCACCGCCCATTTCACGTTAAAGACGCCGCCGCACCGTAATAATGTGGACTTGCCCTTAGGTGGCCACTTTAAGCTCGATTTTTTTTTAATTCGCGTAATTTAAAGATTTGACAAAACAGTAGATGTGTTTAAAGACCGATATTATTTAACATTTTATAATGTAGCCCGGATTACTATTAATAAACTGCCACTGCGTTGGCAAAGATGCATTGATTGCATGAGTGATTACTTCGATTAATACAAATAAAAAATACATGAAAAAAATTCGTTTAAATTTTTTCATACAAAACGGCAATTTCATAGACCTATTATCACTATATAGTATAAAACAAAGTCGCCTTTTCTGTCCCTATATCCCTATGTGCGCTTAAATCTTTAAAACTACGCAACGGATTTTGATGCGGTTTTTAATAGATAGAGTGATTCAAGAGGAAGATTTATATGTATAATATTGCACCCGAGCGAAGCCGGGGCGGGTCGCTAGTTATCTATAACCTTAGAATAATAACCATGTTATTTAATTGTTACATAGCCTTGAAAAAGTTTACTAAGTGTAAGTATCTATCTAAAAAGTTTGTAGGTAACAATGATAGGTACTTTAACCAAGTAACAACAGGAAAATAAAATAAAATACTGTGGCCTACACCTATAGAAATATATTATAATACAGAATCAACAAATAACTAAACAAAATATTATCCTCAAAGTATCCACAATTGGAAACGAAATCATACCTAATACTTTATATAAACTTGGACAGAAAGCACGAACAACCCCCGCCCGGAAAGCCGTGGTGTATCTAAATTACGCGACGTTGTCAAATTTACATCAGTGCACCCAAAAAATGCATCTAGCAACATCGCATTTACCCCCACGAGAGAAAAAACTACACACACAAGCACACTTGAAACAGGTGTAAAACGCACGTTTTACCTACACAAGCACAGTTCTCGCCATCCTCATGGAGGCTTTCTGAGAAATGCCACGCACACACAGGCCCTAATGCGTTAGTGTGTTACAGAAAAAAATCTAAGCCGCACCCACACAGCGCGGTGAGAAAACAATGATGCGCTCGCGCTGCTCATCGGGCCTTCGGATTTCTCTTGCCATTTTGAGGATAAACACGCACCAGAAATTGCTCTTTGTTCCATTGCCAATAGCATCAAAAAATTATTTCCTTTTCCATTTTAGATTAGCAATTTGTTGTACAAGACACTAGATAGTTTAGTTTAGTTCGGTACATTTAGATACCTTTGAGAATGTTTTCGTTTTATTTTTGTTAAGCACGTGGTATTAAATATAAAATCTGAACGTTGTGGTAGGTCTGCATAGTAAAACTAATGAAGTTTGAAAGTTCATTCACAAAGATATCGCTCAGCTATCAATACTTAGAAAAAAATATTATAAATATTGGACCGGACTCATTTTGATACCAAAAGTTTTTAAGTTTGTTCTTACAGCTGATATAGGTTCGAGGGTTGTAGAACCGGGAGTGTTATGCGAAAAGAAACGCACTGTGTGTGAAATACGCTGTATTGTGAGCCTAAAAGCAATGCAATAAGAGCCAATTTTCGAGTTAGTGTGTTGAAAAATATAAAAAGAAATTATAATACGAAAATGACTATGAATAAGAAATAGACAATCCAGTCAATTATTTAACAATATATTTTGTACCGATCATATTTAATGTAACAAATTGATATTGACTGGTTTCGAATTATATTAATATTCAAGCTTCCCAATACTAATGTATTCAGAGAAATTTGCGGGAAACATTAATTATAGAACCTTTGAAAATCACAGAAACACAGCTGGATCAAACTTTATCTTCAACAAGGGTGATAGCTACTAGATTTAATAAAATACTTCGATTTCCGAAGCGGTGCACGCATTGTAGGAGATGATAGGGGTGCATAGGAATGCAGCGGGGTAGTAAAAAACTCTAAAATACAGTTAGATGCGGGGGTGGTGGAGGCGAAACCGGTTTGGGAGAGAACCACCACCACTTTAATTGCGCATGAATAAGTAGATAGGCAAGTTTTTGATTCGTAATTTGGGCGAAAAAATTTGAGAATATTAGGTTAGTTTCTGGAGTATTTTATTTATTGGTATAATCTAGGTACCCAACATCGAATATAGACTTGGCGTAGGTATTAGAATTATAGCCCTTGTTTCGTTTTGCCCAGGAAACAGATTGCCATTTTTTTCTGTTCTGTTACACAAATGACTTTTCAAAGTCTGCTGATAGTTTTCAAACAAGATTTGTAGTCTATCGGTTGGATAATACATGTGTGTGTATTGACACTACAATCTTCATGCAACACAAAGATAGGCGGTCTTAATGCCAGTTTTCTTTCAACTTTTCTGCTAGTCTTAATATCATTTGTTCACAAAGTATCAATGATATGACATATGTTTTTTGTCCTGTGAGGTACCAAAATATCACAGTATGCACAACAAAAAAATATTTTATATCATCAAAGAGCTTTCTGTCTTTAGTCAGACACCCGAAACTCTGACCATCAGTGCATCCAAAAAGTATCATGGAGCCCATTATCTGGGTTGTAGATTGTTCATGTGAAACACGGGTATTCAGCAGTATCCTAACTACAGCTTGGTGTCGCCAAGCTAGTTGTGAAAAGGCTAAAAAGATGATGATGATTCGAAGAGCTTCGCACATTCTTACACCGTATTAATTTTAAGCTCCGTCTGAAATGTTTATGGTATAATGAATTCCGTAGCAAGACAAGTCTTGTAGCTTTCAGTTCCTACGTCGAATATAAGGTTGGTATTAACTTCTATTTATAAATCAAAAATGGACGTATACGTAGGATGTAAAAAATATATTTATTTTCAAGTGACCTAGTAAAGTTTAACGAGTTACCTTCTTAAAAATAAATCTATGTTTGGAACTGAGAAGAATTAATGACATCTCATAATTAATTAAATAAAAACAACATTTTTAAGAATCGAAAAAATTGTTAACGAATTTGAATACTTAATTATTTCTAGTTGAAAATATTTTGATTGTTAGGTTCCTGTTGCACCAATTATTTGATTATTAACAATAAGCAACTCTTGGCTGCGGTACATAACATTCACAGAACAAGTGCGAAGATATGCAAACGAGAATCTTTACATAGAGTAAAGACTCTCGTTTGCATGTCTTCGCACTTGTCAAAAAAAAAGAGTCTTTACAAAGTTAGATTAGCAATTATTTAATTTACCCTAAATATATCTGACTTGGGAAATTATTAGAATCTTACAAGTACTGGAAGAAAATTAAAAATAAAATTGCTACGAAATATGCTAACAATTTGCAAGGGAATATTAATGAGGGAAGATAAGGTTCCGAACCGTTTTACTTTCTAAATACGATATGTGTAAAATTTGAACAGATCGCCCTGTGGGTGGCTGGTCATCAATTTGGCGAGTGGAGGGGCAGGTGGAGGGTGCGCGGGACGAGGCGAGCTCAGCCTCGTCTAACCCCTTATTTTACATTTCACACTCCGGGAAAATCGTTAGAGAAATCTGCGTAGCGTGCATGTCCGAGACATACGCACACCGACGCAGCACGCACGGGGCGGCGTGTGAGCGTCCGAGCCTCCCTGCCACCCCCGTTATATCGACGAAACTTCAAGAAATCCTCTTATACGCACATGTGTACCTAGTCACATATGTAAATCAAAATTACACATTCAATTTCTTCTGATCCAATTGATCGGCCGGCACAAGTTTATGTAAATACTAACTAGTAACTAGCCGTCTACGATTGAAGTTTCACGCTTGTCTTAAAACTTACTCGACTGATTCTTTTAGTGTTGTTTCTAATACATCTTTAAAGTTCCTGAAAATCTATATCTTTCAATATCTAAGAAGCTACTACCTAGGTTATCTCATAGTTGCTAATACGAGCACGTATAGAAAATCAAATAATGTATTATAGTAGATGTATTTTAATTAGAAAGCGGCTCGGGAGATGCTGCGGGGCGCGAGGGGTGAGGCACCGGGAGGCACAGAACAAGCGGCGAGGCGATCTATTGAAAGATGTCGCCGTGGGGCGGCGAGCCGAGTGGTCACATACATTATTACCGAACAATGTCACTATGCAAATGTATGTGGGAAGGCTTTGTGTGAACGCACTTACGCATACGGGGGTGGCGCCTCCACATAATCCGAGCTCACCCCGTCGCGCGCCGGCCTGCGCCCGCCGGCGCTCGCCAAAGATGGTTGTACGCATGTGAGTGTACACACGCGGCACTTTCTCTTGAAGCTCGCCACTGGCTTTTAAAGAGGGTGGCCGGGGGGGCGGGGTAGCGTTCCGAGCGGGTGACCACGGGGAGGCCTGCGCCGGACAGCGCCACCTAGCGGCACGCAGTCCGCACGCAGCCTGCACGCACCACGCAAACCACCTATGCAACAGGTCCAGACAACTGGTCTAGACGCTGATAACGCGAGTTCCGCCAGTTGACCGACCACATCAAACTCTTCCTTATGAGTCCACGGCACCCCTGGCGCCAGCAGCCGCAAGACGCTACACGTTGTGGAAGATGTGCAGAGCAGTGCAGTACGAGCACGGCTAGCTACAGCGTGCTCCACTCGGGCGCGAGGTGAGAGGCGCGAGGCGGGGGCGGCCTCGTTTAATTGAGTGTACTCAGCGCCCTCGCCAAATGATACTCCTCTGTTCCCGAAATACCTGTAATAGATGTTAATTAGAGCGCCGGCCCGCGCACGCTGCAAAGAAAAAATAATAATTTGAACAGGTCGTAATTAGAGATGTTTACATAACTGTAAAACAAATATTTTCTTAATTTTTAATATTTTTTCCTCTTTTCCCGGCTCAGGGTCGGGTTTAAGCATATTTATTTTTCCTCCGGACTTTCTCGGGGCTAAAGAGAAAATCTGAAATTACATCTAAGAAACGTTCTCTGCAGAGGGTAGGTACGTGAGGAGTGAGGTGGTCACTGCCGATTGGTAGGTGGGTAGGTTGGGTACCAGCGCGCGGTGCGTGCGTGGCATGCAGTGCGTGTGCAGCATGCGGCGTAGCACGTGAGGCAAGCTAGCGCACGTCACAATACAGCGAGTTTGGCAGAGCGGGGGCGGCCACGGCTCGTTTGAATCGAACGCACGTCCGGGCCCCGCCACCCTCGGGGTGTGTAGTGGACTTTTCGCTCGGCTTGATATATATTTTCCATTCCTCCCGATGTCGGCTACTGCGGCTGTAGGTTCCGGCCGGTGGCTCGTGCCATGGCCGGTGCGTCGCTCGCATTTACATGCGCTGCTCGGACGGCCCCCTCGCTCCAGATGAGTGCTTGCTCGCATATCAACGTCTCGATCGAACTTAATTAAATTTTACATCACTTCTCATTACACTTAGGGTTTTGTTTAAGATCCTTGTATGATGATTGAACAGAGGAGCTTTTGCTTCATAATGAGTCTTAGATAAAGCTGTTTGAATGGGATTGTGAAAGCGTATTTATATTGTTGTTGCTTACGTAAACCAATACCATGCACTTGTAGACTATTTCAAGGATTTATAAAATATAAAGAAGTTAGTTGCATTTCTAAGAACATAGCCGTCAGACATCGACCACGGTATTTATTCTTAGTGCTCTTTGACTAGGATTTACAAGACCGATTTTAAATCCAGTACATGTATGTAGAAGCCCCAAGGCTGCTGATTGTTCGAAGAGTTGCAGGCACACTATGGATATAGCCAAGAAAAGCCTGACACTACCTCCCAAAAGTTATTTTATTTCTTACGTAAAAACAAATTTACATATAGGTATAATATAGTCAAAATTACGAAAACTATCCATCAAGACGTGGAAATAACAGAAGATTTAGACTACTATATTTCAAGTTTCCGACTTTCCGCACCGTATCATTTCTCTTGAAAAAGATCATCGTGTCCGGAGGCTTCCAAAAACTCAAAGCTTACCTACACGTCAAATGTCCAAATCTGAAACAAGTTCTTAGAATTGAATTAAACGTTAGATTCATTTTCTGCGGCTATCCGAGTGAAAATTATACCATGGTAAAATACTCCAGGTATTTGGTAATATTCAAGGCCTTACAGCCATAAAAGCGTAACGAAGAAACTCACATTCGAATTTATTATAGTTACCTGTTATCATTGGATAAAATTTTCACCATACAGAAATCAAACCGGTGATACGCAGCGCAGAAATCAATAACACACTACAGTGCCAGTGCCTAACTCTGTGACAAAATATTAGAAGTCAGTACTACCCCATCGAAGAGTTTATAATACAGAAAATAATCGTAATTATTAATAAACTAGCTGACTCGGCAAAATTGGGCAAGCCGTTTCGTTAAAGTTCAATAACAAACACTGTAAGGTTCCGTACCACTATTACTGAGGCAGTGGTCCGACGATGAACGAGAAACAAGTAGAACTAGAACCATAAACGAGTTGGCGCTCAGCGGGAAGCGAGTGTGTAGTTTCGATAGTTTTGTCGCCGGGCGAGTAAGCGAGTGTGCAAGTGCGACGAGCGATTACTCGCGCCACTTGCCCGCGGTTGCTCAGTCCTGTGCAAACCTGCGTAAAATAAAAAAAACAAAACCGTAAAACCATCATCGTCGTCGTCTGAGCTAGACAATAATCGGAGTAGCAATGATTTGTTGGTATCCGTACGTCTACTTTCAATGCCGCACTTTTAAGAAATGATCAAGCGAGCGAGCATCGCTGAACGAGTATCGCTGAGCGAGTTTATTTTTGAAAGCTCATCAACGCTCAGTGACAAAACTAATGAAGCGAGTCCTCACCAGCAGTGTGAACAAAGAGAGCAACTTTAAATATATGCTTCTCTATCGTTTACACGGAATGTACATTTATTGTGCGTTTCTTGAGAGAGAAAATCGCCGATAGTTAGTCGTTTTGTCGCTTGCGGTCGGACCACGCTATCCGTCCGTCTGTCTGTCGGTCACCAAGCTGTATCTCATGAATCGTGATAGTTAGGCAGTTGATATTTTTACGGCTGATATATTTCTGATGCCACTATCACAAGTCACAACAAATACTTAAAAACCAAATAAAATAAATATTTAGGCACAGGTTGAAACACAAAAAAAAACTTTTTTTGCAATTCGGTAAAATCTTCGGGACTCCATTCGGGAATTGTAGTTTGCACGTAACCCTCAGTCCACGAGTCCGACTCCCACTTGCCCAGTTTTTATAGATAGGCAAGAATGGCCCGCAATGGCCGAAGACAGAAATATGTAGAAAAGGGAGTTAGTTCGCCCAGCAGTGGTACATAAATGGGCTAACTAACTAACTATAGACGGCTTTTAAAGTACGTTGTTTTTATAGTACGGAATCCTCCGAGTCCGACTCGTCCTTGGCCGGTATATACAAAAATCTCGTGAAAGCCAAGAAAGCTAAACAAATTCAGTATCTTTACTTTAGTCGCGAGGCTGGTATGTGGACTCGACGATCATTATTACCCGAGCCTCGACCAACACCTCAGCAGACTAGCAGCTACATCAAGGGTTTGATTCAGAAAGCGGTACTTCTGGATTCAGCTCGTATTGTATTTGTTAGGAGGTTGCTATCATTGGAGCCGTACCCAACAGTAGTTTCGACTCCATTCCACTGGAATAGGGTCCAAGGTTACGGCAAAAAAAAAGTTTTTTTATCGATATATTTTTTGGATGTTTAAAAATTTAAAGAGTGAATTGTTTAATAGTAACTCGTATATTTTGATACTAGTGGAGAAAGTGGGTCATTGCGACAGAGACGGGATTCACCCGAGCCGCGGGCGAGGATATCATGGAGGCGAGTGCTGCAGTGACAAACCATGTGTTAGAATCAATGTTTTTCAATACAATTACAAAGAAATAAACAAACGGAGGTGCGACTGTGAGGGTCGCTTAGCGCTCAGCTTGGTAAAATCAATCCAATTAATTGTTGGTAACCTCGCGGACTTTTCCACACTAGTGCGAAAAACAGTCAATTGCGTACCCAAAAGCGGTGGGATAAGAGCGGATTTTAATGAATAAAAAAAAAATAAAGTGATTATAAATAACGTTTTTATTATCACGTGTACCTGATTTCAATATGTCAAAAGAAGAAGTGCGCTCAGCAGACGCTGAGCAGTGTGCAATATAGCCATGTCGCTGGTCAACGTCGGTTTACTGCCAAACATAAACAATTTGATAATAAGTAATTGTTTATGAGCATAGACAGCACTTAGCCGCGGCCGCACTTGACGAGTCTATCGGTCAAGGCCAACAGTGTTCGTTAAGGTCCCCTTTTTATTGTTTTGGGTTCACAATCAGATACACAATCACCTCGTTCGACCTTGTTTGGGTCAAACACCCTGTACGTTTGTTAGAAATTTGTAAATAATTCCTGAATTACGCATATTTATTTTTGTTGGTCATTGTTCCCAGCTTAGTGGGTATGCGAGGCGACAGATGTTCGTTTGTTTAGTGTTTCGTTCTGTGAAACTGTTTCTGTGAATTAAATTTTACCTTCATTGTAAGGATTATTGACTGCTCACTTCATATTCGGTTCGCTGAAGTTTTCGTATCTTTGAATAAAATTGTTCGTATTGCTGTTGATAAGTTTATCAATATTTGTGTAATGACAACTCACTCTATAAACAATGTATAATAATAATCGAGATGCACAGGAATGTTCATTGTGGCGACAGTTAGGGGAAGCCTCCAACAGTGGACGTATATCGGCTGAAATGATGATGAATAATAATCGCATTGTGAAGAGGTTCCTGTTTCTGGAGCCCTAACCACCGGTAGCTTGCTTGGACACTGCTTCCGACACCAGCGGATAACTATATTTTATATTTTTAACGTTTTTTTTTTAATATCATTTTGTTAAAAAATATTTTAAAATGTAATATAATATGTGTTAAAAATTAGTAAAAAGAATAATAATAGCACTATAGGCCCAGCCTAGCTGTCGACAATAGCAGTATCACGTTATATTTGGGATCGATCTATCATCACTGACAGGACTATTGTTGTCAATAAACCTGATATAGTGGTGATAGACTAGAGCGTAGCGCAATGATTGTTGATATAGCGGTCCCTAATGACGAGAATCTCGTGAAAGCTGAGAAAGATAAGCAAACCAAATATCTTGACTTAGCTCGCGAGGTTGTCGACATGTGGGAAGTGAATGGAGCTGTCATTGTGCCGATAGTCATAACGGCCTATGGCTTAATAGCTAAGGAGCCTCGAACAACATCTGAGGATGCTCTTGTTAGGCAGCTGGTCCAGGGGCCTGATCCAAAAAGCAGTACTCCTGGACACAGCGCGCATAGTTAGGAGATTCCTCTCTCAGAAGCCCTGACCAACGGTAGCTTGGACCCTGTTCCCGATGGCAGTGGGCTACTATTTTTTATATTTAATGTATTTTTAATATGCTTTTTTGAAGAAATATTTAAAATAATATATAAAAAAATCTTTATATGGTTTAAATTCCAATTGCCTCATCTTTCTTTATTTTAAAATGCACTAAAAATTTTACATGTAAAAATGTTTTTAAAACTAATTTGCATTATAAATACATCAGGGCACATTGCTCGTAGAACAGATAGTCGATGAGGCCGAAAGGTTCTAGAGCGGCGTCCTCGCACCAGAAGACGCCGCGTTGGAATATGTTCTAAAAGGTGGACCGATGAGGCGATGACCTGGTGGCAGTCGCGGGAATCCGATGGATGCGAGACGCACGGAACCGTTCATTGTGGCGATACTTGGGGAGGCCTAGGTCTAACAGTAGATGTATTTTGGCTGTAATTTTTATGTCATTATAATAATAATGTAATTGTGATAATAATGATGGAAAGGGCTATGCTCGGAATTTCCTTGCGTGATCATCATCATCAGAAATGAAGATATCCGCAGGAGAAACAAGGTTACCGATATAGCTCGAAGAATCGGCAAACTTAAGTGGCAATGGGCAGGGACATTGCACGCAGAACAGATGGTTCTGGAGTGGCGACCATGTACCGGAAGGCCTCCAACAAGGTGAATCGATGACCTAGTCAGGGTCGCGGGACTCCGATGGATGCGTGATGCACAGGACCGGTCGTTGTGGTTTCGATTGGTGGAGGGCTATGTCCAACAGTGGATATCTTTCGGCTGATATGATGATAATGATGAATAAGAACTTTATTTCAGACCTTATTGATCTTAAAGATGCAGAGATCCATTATCATGATGACGATGGTATAAAATCTTGTGTACCAGGATTTGCTATCGAACCCCTCCGAAACTGTTAGACCGATTTTTATAAATTTTGTTGTTTAGATATATTTTGTAGGTCTGAGAATCGGACAGGTCGTAAGCTGTCTTTGTCTCCCTACGGGGGTAGCATCCCAATTTTTTCTTTAATAATTTATATACCAGAACAACGTTTGCTGGGCCAGCTAGCTAGTATGTTATATAAAATTCATTTGCTGTTCATTAGGCTCCCTAAAACTCAAAATCAAATATTTGTGCTTTTATATTGATCGCGGTTTAATAGAAAAAAAATAACTGAAGAATGAGAATTAAAAAACTCGAAATTGGGAAATTTATATGAGATACACTTAAAGCAGGGAAGTACTAATTTCATGAGGGTGAAAGATAAGCCAAATATCATTTTTTGTCATTGTGGTCGATATTCAGAATCAAATCACGCAGGAATTGCATGACTTGATTCCGCCATCTCAATTTTACCATCGGATAACCCGACGTACGATGAGTATCCACCCATACGTTGTTGAAGCCTCTACGGTCCGGACTAAGCGTTTTGCCTGGTCGTTTATACCACGTAAGTCGAAGGAATGGAACAATTTGCCTGCTGCAGTCTTCCCGTTTGATTATAATTTGGGTATCTTCAAGGCTAGAGTGGCTAGGCTTTTAAAAAACTAGTGCGCCTCACCATCAGAGATTGCATCACTGCTTACCATCAGGTGGGATCGCAGTCAAGCATTAGTAAATAAGAATTAAAAAAAAAACAATCCAATAACACAACAGTTGCCTACAGAAACAGATAAACAGACTAACATATTTATTGGTAAAAATTACAAAAGCCACATACTAAGGTTCACAAGTAAAAAGCTTGTCAGTCTAATCTTCAGACGTGAAATTTTAAAAGTTAAACTCGCTAAACGGAAAAGGCAACGCGTAACATTCGAAGAAAATTAAAAATTAAAACTGAAAGTTCCAAACGCAATAGCGTGTTACCTTGACCGGTCATTGGCAAGGGGCTACAACAAATCTTAATTACAAATAAGCGCACCTATTGCATACCAAAACATTCAAAGCCACCGCCATATGTCATCTATATTTTTACACATAACCCTTTCAGCGACCAAAAACAGTGTCAAACAAAAATTAACCTTAAGCCTAAGATATAAGGTGCTACGTAAAATTTCCGTCGGTCCCTTACCGTTTGTCTTTTATGAGCATTTTTACCCGCCGTCGCATTAGGTTGGAAGTTTTAAGATTTGGCTATTCGGTCAGAAAAAAACTCTTTCACCTACCTTTAGTCGAAGATCATGCTAGTTTGCATCACACTATACCTACTTGGCTGAGCAGGACTTTAATCAGAATTTATAATTATAGGTATTTTTTTTATGCGAACTATCGCAGCATACGTAGCTCGACCGTTAATGTAAACTATCAAAGAAATCGAACGTAACAATAATACTTCGATCAAAAAATGGGGGATGGTGAAGAGAGAGCCGTTTCGGAGGAGTGCGGCCACTTAAACCGTAACACGCACGACATGTTAGACTAGTTATACCGGTAAACTATGTTCTGCCATATAAATTATCAAAAATAAAATGTGGGATTTTATATACAACAAAATTTTTATAAAAATCGGTTAAGACGTTTTTGAAGAGTGCAACTACAAAGACCGTCACATATTTATTAGCCAACAAGCCATATTATATTAGTGTCTACTAGACACTCAAAAGAGTGTTTGCCGCAAGAGTTACGTTAACAAAAGAAGTGAAACAAACTTGTGTCGAGAGTAATGAATTCAAACCTGCGACTACGGGGTTGTTATTAGGTCAACAAGGCCGTGAAAATTGCTGCAGTATGTTTTCAGTGGGTACCTACTTACATACACAGCTGATTCCTTAAGAATCTGACACACCAAAGTGTGAATAAAAATTAAATCGCTTATTATTGTAATGGTGGTAAAAGTAAAATAAAAGGTAAAAAGAATGTGTTACTTCACAAAGCTAAAAAATAAAGAAATCTATCGCCAATGTCAATTGATATGAAACACGCCACCCTGCAAGCAACACTAGCAGCCTCCATACATAAAAACCTGACCATCATTCGATGAGAATTCAAATCAATATTACAAACTAGAACGATTTTACGTTCAATAGATGTAAGCAAATTTCGCAACGTCCCTTTCCCAACCTGTTCCATTTCCTATGTCTGCATAATAGATAAACTTATATACGTATGTAAATAAGTACTCCACAGGCTATAGTATGGACCCCCGATATATAGTTTAAAGCTATAGTTATACATTGGCTTGACAATACTAGCCTCCCCCATACCAGGATATTTTACTTTCTCTGGACGAGGCCCCTTAGGCGCGTCCTGAGCGCCACCCGTCGCCCCCTCGGCCCACCGCCCGGCCACCCTGGCCCCCCTCACGCATAGTACACACCATACAGAGAGCGAACTAAGTCTGCTGCCAACCTCTATAAACTCGTTCATACGTGTTCCTGTATAGATAGGTACTTATTTAAATACGCAATTTGGAGCCCACCTATACATACTACATTCAGATGTGTGCCTACTGAGCTTTAAATCAATTTGGCGTGTAATTTTATTTGGTTTAAGCTGATTTAATTTGAACGGACGTTGGCTGTTGAGTTAGTAGTTGTTTCATTTGGTTACAATGTACTTGCCAACACTAGTCTACTACATAGGTCCCTAGGAGCTATGTATTAGTTTAACAAAATACCGTCTCAGCTATCTAGCCCATGTATTATTATTTTATCATAAAACTTTTTACTCGCTTCGTCTTTTCTACTTATGTAAGGAACATTGTTTAACTATGATGCAAACGGGTTCCTGCGTATTTCTCCACTACAATTTCCAAATATAAAGTTTGATTAAAAAACAGAATTCTACGCGCTCACGTAATGTGAGGAGGGGATGGAATAGGGGTCAAGCGTGAGTCGCCCTTCCTTTCTCCAACGGCTGCTTCGTGCGTAGTTGTGATTTTAGCCATTTTGTTTTGGCTAGATGATACGGTGAATATCGATAACTTAAACTTCAGAGAGCTAAGTATTTAATGTTTACGAGTACCTAGTATGGTGTCTCTGGAGGTTATACCATAAAACAGTCTAAAAAAATCTCATTCTCTTCGTATCTGTATTTTTCCACATCGAAATTCGAAAACAATAAAATTTATAGGTATCTACTTATTACAATTACCGATGGCTGGTGACGGCGGTGAAGCAAATGAGCGTAAACGAACAAATACGCCATACGCAGACTTCGCTACAGGTAATCATAAAAATAAATATAATAATTAACGATGACTGCGTATGACGTAGCGTGGAATACTTTCCAGTTACGACAACCTTAAAAAAGTAGATGGGATAGACGGGATAAGGAAGGCGGCCCGGAAGTAGTGGCGTAGTAGAACTCATATGCAGCAGTGGACTGGGTTAGGTTAGCTAGAAAGGTAATCACTCCGTAACACTTCGAGCCTTTTGATAACAGTTACCGCTGATAATATCATTTTTTTCTTTTTTTTTTCTTTTTCTATATTACCTATTTGTTTATAATTTGTAAGCTGACCAGAGTGACCAGCTTAGCTAAGATTGCGTAATTTTTTGCATAAAGGTATATTCTTTCCTTCTTTTTCTGATAAAATATCTTTAAAGAACAAAATACTATAATGACCTCCAACTTTAATCTTCATGTAGCTGCTTTGAACCCACACATTAAAAACTTGAAGTGTTCGGGACAATTCCATGGAACGATGCGAAAAAATCTACCCCCTGTTCATTCTACAGCAATGCGTAAAAGTCACAGGTTGCAGCGATTTTTATCATAATAATAATAATAATGTTGAGTTGTCAAACTATTTTGATAACTGCGAAGATCTCACCGATACACACTCGATCATGTACTGCGCGGCTGTAGCGGCATGTCGTGTAGCTCACGTTAAATTTCCAAACAGTGACGTAGCTACACGACCAAAATCAGCTGTGCCGGCCTGGCAGTGCAGGATCGAGCGTCGTATTGGTGGGGCCAGAGCACTCATCGGCAAGCTGATCTGCTTCAGGGAGGGCAACACTCGCCCACGAGTGATGCGCTTTGTGAGACGGGCATTTTCGGGGACTGACATAAGCCCCCGAGACTATATGTCACGTGTCACAGAGCGCATCGACTTCCTGAAGCAGAAGGTGTATGCATGGGCAAACCGTATACGAAGGTATAAGCGGCGGGTTGAGCGGTACATCCAGAACAGCACATTCCGGAGTAATGAAAGGTGGGTATACAGGGCTTGGGAGCAACCGGACCAAGGTGTGACTGACACGCGCCTACCAGATGATGACGCCATGTGTTCGTTTTGGCGCAACATCTGGTCGGTGCCTGTCAGTCATACTGAAGGTGGTTGGACTCGAGAGGTCGAACGAGCGTGCGAATCGATACCAGAAATGGGGGCAATCACAATCAGCTCTCAGGATGTGGCCCGTGCAGTCCGTCCGTTGCCTAATTGGAAATCTCCAGGGCCGGATGGGCTGCACAACTTTTGGATAAAGTGGCTTCAAAGGTCGCACGCTCGTTTGGCATCTCAGTATCAGACCGCCTTAGAGTCTGGTTCGCTACCCGAGTTTCTTACAACAGGAGTTACCCACCTGCTCCACAAATCTGGTAGCACCGCGGAACCCAAAAACTATCGGCCGATAACGTGTTTGTCGACAGTTTACAAGGTTCTTACATCCATTTTGAGAGAAAAAATTAACCAACATGTAGATAATAACACCATCATGTCTGTCTCTCAAAATGGATGTAGGAATGGGTCCCGCGGTACTAAGGAGCTACTCCTCACTGATATGGCCATTAGCCAACAGGTTCGGCGTTCCCGAAAGGATCTGTCGACATGTTGGATAGACTATAAGAAGGCCTATGACTTAGTTCCTCATACATGGCTCATGAGGGTGCTGGAGTTGTATAAAGTTGATGCAACTCTTCGCACCTTCCTGATATCATGTATGAGGCAATGGAGGACGGTCCTTCGCTATCCAGGATGTCGACATACCCAGAGGAACAACGAAGCGATAAGGATTGAGCGAGGCATATTCCAGGGTGACAGTTTGAGTCCGCTTTGGTTCTGCCTAGCCTTGAATCCTCTGAGCACACTGCTGGAGAATTCAGGCCTAGGCTATAGGTTGAAGAGAGGTGGTCAGGTTATATCTCACCTCCTTTATATGGATGACTTAAAGCTTTTTGCCCCCAACAATCTGCAACTGATGGGGCTACTGAAGGTAACTGAAACCTTCAGTAGTGCCATCAGGATGGAGTTTGGTGTGGACAAATGTGCGGTCATGCATATAAAGCGAGGGGAGATAGTGGAATCCGTGGGTACCCAACTCTCGGATTCCATAAACCTGAGATCCCTCTCCCCAACCGAAACCTACAAGTATTTGGGTATGTCGGAAGCGTTAGGCATCAATGCCACTGACATGAAGCAATCGTTGAAGGATCGCTTCTTTGGCCGCCTGAAGAAGGTACTTAATAGCCTTCTGTCAGGTGGTAACAAGGTGCGTGCCTTCAACGGTTGGGTCATGCCGGTATTGATGTACGCTTTCGGTGTACTCAAATGGACTCAAACTGAACTTGATGCCCTGGATAGGAGGGTTCGTACACTGCTGACTGCATATCGAATGCATCACCCTCGGTCGTCGGTAATGAGACTGTATATCCCGCGGAAGTGTGGGGGTCGAGGCTTTTTAAACGCTAAGACCCTGCACAATCGCGAGGTATGCAGTCTTAGGGAATACTTCCTAGCCGCCGACGTGGGTATGCATCGTGATGTAGTGGCAGTGGACAAGGGACTCACCCCGCTCTCCTTGGCTAACGAGAACTGGCGCAAACCTGTAGTGCTTGACACTAACGTACGCAAGGAAGTATGGCAGAGTAAGGAACTTCACGGACGCTTTTTCCGGGCCCTTCATGGGCCCGATGTAGACCAACTAGCGTCCGTAGCCTGGCTGCGCGTCGGTGACCTCTTTGGGGAAACCGAAGGTTTTGTCTGTGCAATTATGGACGAAGTTATCATGACGAATAACTACCGGAGATTTATTGTGAAGGACGGCACGGTTGACATCTGTCGGGCATGTCACCGACCGGGTGAATCAATCCGCCACATTATCTCTGGTTGTTCTCGTCTAGCTAACGGGGAATACTTGCATAGACATAACCTTGTAGCCAGGATTATCCATCAGCAACTTGCTCTGAAGTATTCTCTTGTGGAATCGGAGGTGCCATACTACAGGTATGTGCCCGACCCAGTTCTCGATAATGGCGATATCACGTTGTACTGGGACCGGTCCATCATCACTGACAGGACTATTGTAGCCAATAAGCCTGATATAGTGGTGGTGGACCGAAGCGAGAGGCGTGCAATGATTGTTGACATATCCGTTCCACATGACGAGAACCTCGTGAAAGCCAAGAAAGATAAACAAATCAACTTGGCTCGCGAGGTTGTCGACATGTGGGAAGTGGATTCAGCGATTATTGTAGTAGTCGTTTCAGCCAATGGCTTAATAGCCAAGAGCCTCGACCAACACCTTAGGAGGCTCTCGTTAGGCGGCTGGATCAAGGGCTTGATTCAGAAAGCGGTACTCCTGGACACGGCTCGTATAATCAGGAGGTTCCTTTCTCTGGAGCCCTGACCGCCGGTAGCTTGGACCCTATTCCCGAAACCGGTGGGACACTATTTTTTATATTTTTAAATGTTTTTTTAGTTTTCATTTAAATATTTAAAAATATAATTTATATGTTTTTACAACGAATAAAGGAAATAATAATAATGAGACTGTATATCCCGCGGAAGTGTGGGGGTCGAGGCTTTTTAAATGCTAAGACCCTACACAATCGCGAGGTATGCAGTCTCAGGGAATACTTCCTAGCCACCGACGTGGGTATGCATCGTGATGTAGTGGCAGTGGACAAGGGACTCACCCCACTCTCCTTGGCTAACGAGAACTGGCGCCAACCTGTAGTGCTTGACACTAACGTACGCAAGGAAGTATGGCAGAGTAAGGAACTTCACGGACGCTTTTTCCGGGCCCTTCATGGGCCCGATGTAGACCAACTAGCGTCCGTAGCCTGGCTGCGCGTCGGTGACCTCTTTGGGGAAACCGAAGGTTTTGTCTGTGCAATTTTGACAGTACAAATTTTGCATAAAAGAAATAACAGAGAGTAATTAATACAAAATAGAATAAAAACAAGAACCAAGATAGAAATACAGAAATACAATTACAGTGAAATCAAATTAAATTAAAAAAATAAAATTACATTACAATATTAATATTGCATTACATTAAAATTAAATTGAACTACAATTGAAGAAATAATAATAAAATTCAAATTACAGAGAAGGAATCACACAAAATCTCTATTAAATTAATGTCAAAAATAAAAATAATAATAATAATAGTAATCGAATAAAAAAATTGAATTAAATTGAAAAAAATTAAATAAAATAAAATAAATGTAAGTCAATTTAAAAAAATCAAATAAAGCTACAGTTACATGTCAGAACTTTGAAAATAAGTGTGAGTGTTGAGCCGAAGTATTATGTATGTTTTTGCAATTGTTTGTTTTCAGATACTGCTCATTTCAATGGACAAATTAAATTTTCGGTTTGGTCATACGTTAGGTCCTGTAACCATCTCTTTAACACCTTTTTCGCTTCTAATATATTTCCAGGGACCTGTATCGAAGATTTATTAATGGTATTGAAAACTCTGATTGGGAGAAAGAGTGAAAACCGAGTGGCAAATATTGTTCTAACTCTTGGGATCGGTAGGCTGTCAGCTCCGACCCTACCTCTCTGGGTATAAGTGAACTGCCTTCCCAACAGGGCAACTAGTTGGAGTAAAGACCTTAAAATATACAGTTGACGGACACGCAGAACGCCTGCTTCCTTATAGAGTTCGTCAGTTGAATAACGCCTCGGCTTTCCCAAGAAGACTTTTAGAACAGCCCGCAGTGCACGTTCGAGTTCTACCAGATGTGACTTGGCCGCGCTACCCCAGACCCCCACACAGTACTGTAGTAGCGGTTGACATAGAGCCAGGTAGACCTTTCTGCATAAATCATCATAGATTTCATGATGTAGATGAATTTTCGAGTTCTTTTAGATAAAATAGAGATATGCTCTCGAAAGGTCAGATTTTGATCAATCACAATGCCTAAGTATTTTGTTGATTTGACTCGATTAATAACGCCACAGTTGCATCCAGAGTCTTTACAATAGACACTGTGAATTTTTATTTGGTCAATGTCTGGACAATGGGAACGCCTGGTATGGAAGGTGGTAAAGTAGGTTTTATCGATGTTTAGGGTAAGGAGATTTCTGTCAAGCCAATCCGCTACGGTACGCATGCCATTCTCTGCAGCGAACCATAGCATCCCTCCACGTATCGCCATGGAATATAATAGCAGTGTCATCTGCATAGCAAATCATGTCTGACTGTGGGATGGTTTGTCTGAGCAGGTCATCCACGTACATCGTAAACAATGTGGGCCCCAAGACACTGCCCTGCGGCACGCCAAATTCGACCGGAAGGCTCTCGCTGATACAATCTCCGATCACAACATACTGCTGTCTGTCGGATAAATAAGAACAGAACCAGTCCCAAGCGATTCCCCTTACTCCAAAACATTCTAACTTTTTGAGTAGCATTTGAGTAGAGACCGTGTCAAATGCTTTGGCCAGATCAAGGAATAAACCAATCGACCGCCTGCTCCCATCAAAATCATTGACGAAATACGTTTATTTTTAAGGTTCCGGACCACAAAAGGAAACACACAGAACCCTGATAGGACCGATTAGTCGTCCGTCTGTCTGTCAAGACCTTTTATCTCGAGAACGGGTGGAGTTATTCAGCTGAAATAAAAACTATTTACTCAGTTCTATGGTCCCTTGAAGCTGTGAAAAATCCTAAGTTAACGCAAAGAAAATATACGACTGTTTATATCGCAAAAATCAGCCAAGAGCATTAACGCCAGGTGGGATCGCAGTCAAGCACTAGTTTACATCTATCAATTAAAATAAAAAAGAGCCACACTCAGTGTAGGGTTCCGTAGTTTCCCGTCCTTCACAATAAGTTTCCCTACTTAAGTTACTTAAAAACTATTACAATTTCACACTATACCAAATATTCTTATTGATAACAATGAACGTTATTTCTATAAGGTGGAAGAACAAATACCACCGTCTCGACTCCATCAGCCCACAGTATAGCGCCATCTCTCGGGGAATTGAGTTACTAATTTATACAAACTAGACGGGTTAAGTATATTGGGTTTTCGGTGGTAATTTTGGATTGCGTGAACCGAATTTAATATTTCTTTTTTTGAAAAATTTGAAAGAAGATACGTACAGGATTATAAGATATGTAAACATAGTAAAAAAAAAATGGTTGCTAAATATAAAGAAAAAAATAATTATGTAACCGTATATGGTTTTTTTTTTGTTTTTTTTTTTATATTCTGCAACTATCTCACAACGTCGTCTAGTCCCAAGCTAAGCTGATGTGTTATGAGTACTAGACAACTGGTAAACATACTTATTTATTTAATAATACATACATATATAAATAAATTACACCTAGACACAGAGCAAATGATCATGCTCATCACACAAACATTTGTCCTGGATGGAAACCGAACCCACGACCTCCGGCATAGCAGCCAGGATCACTAACTACTAGACCAACTGGCCTTTCAATTACAAACATTAAAAAATTACAAACTTAGTTCAGAAACTATTTTTTACATCTTTTCAAAAACTGCTCAACCCATCAAGTTCAAAATAATTTTCCTAGAAAGTCTTTATAAAGTTCTCTACCTTTGAGATTTTTTTCATATTTTCTAAACTAATGGTTCAAAAGTTAGAGGGACATACACATTTTTTTTTAAGTTTTGGAGCGATTATTTCCGAAAATATTAATATTATTAAAAATGATTTTAGTAAACCCCTATTCATTTTTAAATACCTATGCTATTGTTATATTACGTAAATATTGTTACGTAAGAAAACTTTAAGGGCCTGCATAGTAGACGAAACTGAACAACCTTCCACAAGATTAAAAAAAAAAAAATCAGCCTCACCATACAAAATGATAAACTTGATTGGACAATTTGTATGGCGAGCCCGATTTCTTTTTTCCTTTCCTGAAAAAAAATCTTGTTGAAGATGGTTCAGTTTCGTCTACTGAGTAAGCACACAACTCCGTCGTCATCTTTTAGCTCCATCGTCAGACCCTGGTTACCAATTAGAACCAAAGCACTCATCAAGATGAATCATACGAGCTCAAACTCGACGGAGATGTGTCTTTTAACTGCCGAGCTCCTATGGCCATCTTTCAGCTCCATCATCAGACCTTGGTTATCATATTTATAGCACCAAAGCACTCATCAATACGAATCATACGAGCCCAAACTTGACGGAGCTATGTCGTTTAATTTACTGAGTTCCTATGGCCACCTTCCTGCTCCATCATCAGACTCTGATTACCATTTAGCACTAAAGTACTTGTCAAGATAGATCATACAAACCCAAACTCGACGGGGTTGTATCCTTTAACTGCCGAATTCCTGTAGCCATCTTCATCGGAAGATAGCTACAGAACAAAATATGCAAAATTAAATACAAAATTATTATGACAAGGTGCTGATCTGATTATGGAATCGTCCATCATCAGATCAGCTACTTGTCATAATAATTTTGCATTGTCATCTGATTTACACAAGCATGATTTCAGCTCAATTCGTAACCGGGAAGTGCGTCAAATTTAATTTGTTTACAGATAAACATCAGGACAGGTGAAACTAAATTAAAAAAAATCTGCAGCAAGCTTTTATAGCTCGGTATACCTATATAATTAATACTCGTCGAGACGAATCATACGAGCCCAAACTCGATGCGATTGTGTCGTTTAACTACGAAGTTCCTTTAGCCACCTTCCAGTTCCATCATCAGATCAGCTCCAAGTCATAATAATTTTGCATTGTCATCTGAAGTGGGTCAAATTTAATTTGCAAGATTTCATTAAAGACAAACAACAGGACAGGTGAAACTAAATAAAAGCTTGTAAAAAGTTGTAATAAAAGTCAGCGTTTTCTAAAAGTACTTCTATTTGAAATATTTCGTACTTTGATGCAGTTCTTGTGTCGGACTGTTAGAGTTTTATAACGAGATTTCTTTCTTCATATATCATCAAAATTTTTAATTTTAACGAGTATAATGAGTGCCGTAGGCCGTAATGATCGCACCTCTTTGATGCAGTTCTTGTGTCGGTCGGTAGAGCTTTATAACGAGATTTATATCTTCATATATCATCGTTACCTACTTTTAGTTCTCAACTATAATGAATGCCGCAAAGATCACACCTCTCCAAACGAGAAAAAGTTTTAAACTCGTCCTTCTATCGACGTTTTGAGTAAGGTCCTCACAATCTGAAAGCCATTAATTACTTAATGGCTTTCAGATTGCGAGGACCTGCGTCATGCGGAAGGTAAGGCCGCCGTGAGGTCTTTCCAGCCACGCCTCAAAGAGGGGACTTATCACCACAATCGTGGCGTGCAGCACTGGGTTGCAATAGTCGCTGACGCAATTCCATTTCACCATGAGATCCCGCTGGAGCTCTGTCCACCATGCCTTGACCTGTCGCGGCAGTGGACTTTCACCCCGGCGTTGCATCTCCACGCGCATATCGTGCATGTGTGCAAGGACTGTTGCCTCCAGATCCCACTCTGGTAAGCCAGCCAGAAGGCTCGCCGATTCGCGGGAGATCATGCGGTAACCCTGCACCATCGCTATTGCCATTACCCTCAGGTAGGTGTTCAGTATGGTCGCCGGTCGCTTTCGCAGCGACGGTGCCCACACCGGCGCCCCGTAAAAGGCCATGGACCGAACGATTTCCGCGTAGAGCCTCCAGCAGGAGGCGTCTGGACCTCCAAGGTTGGGCAGAAGCCGCTTGAGAGTAGCCCCAGCCCGGATGAGTTTGGGAGCCAGACGTCGGAAATGTTCTCCAAAATACCACCGGCTGTAGAGGACGAGTCCCAGCTCCTTCATCGTCGACCCGACGCCGATGCGAACTTCTCCTACCGTTAGTTGGGAGTCTAATGGTGGCGCATTCCGAGAGCCGTGGAAGCATATAACCTCGGATTTGTGCAGCGCCACCTCGATTCTCAACTCCTGGATCCTACCAACGACTATCGCAACCCTGCGTGTCGCTAGAGCTACCGCCGCCCGGTGCGACCTTCCCTGCGCTAGAACCAGCGTGTCGTCTGCGTAGCAAACCACGTTGACCCCGTCAGGGAAGTCGCCGCGCAGCACGTAGTCGTACCCGATGTTCCACAAGGGTGGCCCTATTACTGACCCCTGCAGAACACCGCACGACATCTCTCGACGTTTCCAGTCTCTCTGGTGACCGAGGTACACAATGTACCTGTCCGACAGTTATCCAGGACCACTTGACAGAGGTATTCGGGCATCCGGCGGTACCGGAGTGCCCTCCGGGTGGTACTCCAGGGCAGGGAGTTGAAAGCGTTGGCAATGTCCAAGGACACTGCGTCGTGAGGGCTCGCACGCGTACGATGGCATCCACCGTAGAGTGCGCCCTGCGAAAGCCGAACTGACCGTCCGAAAGGTCCAGCCCCACCCGTGTTAGGCGTGCGACGAGGCGGTTTGCAATAACTCTTTCAAAGAGCTTGCCCACCTAGTCGAGCAGCACAATGGGCCGGTACGCTGACGGAGAGTGCGCAAGGCGCCCTGGCTTCGCTATAAGGACCAATTTCCCCATCTTCCAGTGAAATGGAAACTGGCCCCTATCCATGCATGCGCTGTAGAGTCCTCTTAGTCGAGGCCCGAGATCTTCCATGGCCAGGACCCAAGCTTTCCCAGGCAAGCTATCTGGTCCTGGGGCGGTGTTTTTGGCACTCAACCTTCGCACCGCCACTCTCATTTCTGCCTCTGGATCATTTTCTTCGTCGTCGCTATTGCGGTCCGCATCAGGTACCTTATGTACCGCGGCTCCTCCATGTGCCGCCGCCCGATCCCTTCGCCCCGCCCCGCTGTCTGTACACGTAGCCCCAGCGAATCCGCGTCATCTGGATTTCGCCAGCGTCACCGCGAGCGCCTCTGCCGCTCCTATATCGAAGCCTTTGCCTGATAAGGCACTGAACAAGGCTGGTAACGACGATGGCTTCGTTACGGTGCAAAGGAAGAAGCACCGAAAGCAAGCCAACCGGAACCTCTGCGGCAAAGCACCAGTTCCTCCTAGTGCGAGTGTGCGTGCCGCTCAGCCGAACACGCCGGTGTATATCTCCCGCCTGCATTACACCACAAAGGTGGAGGACATCGTCGAGTATGTGCGCCAAAAGTCGAAGTACACACTGAGGGTGCAGTTGCTGGAGTCGCACCATAATGTCAATTTCAAAGCGTTTGTGGTGCGAGTCCCGAACACTTTTCTGCCCCTCATGTTGAAGGAAGAGTTTTGGCCGCAGGGCGTGGTGTTCCGTCGCTTCCGCGGACAGGTGCCACAGAACAGCACGAAGTGAACTTAGTGCAATGTGAAGTGTTACTAACATAGATTTAAGTCTTATTTACTAACGACAAGATGTGTTTACTCTATATATATGTTAGTCTGTAAGGTATATATCTATGGGCCTAGATGCCTGATAATAAATGATTTATTATTATTATTATTATGTACCTGCGCAGAGTTAAAGTCCAGACTGAAATATTATCTATTCCATTTTTGTTTAAAAAGCTAAATACCTAGTCAAGTCATAAGTATTGTCACACAGTAAAAACTTTTTTTTAGAAAGCTGGCCACAAATTTTTTTTAATGAATTCGAATTTCGAATTATTCATGAAAATAAAAATGTGTACATTTTAGTGGACGCTCAAAGAATAGTATTATGTAGTAATTAATAACTGTTATGTAATGTAATTATATAATGTAATTGTTGTAATTGTTGTAGTTATGGCGTTGCATCGTTGCGGTTACACGCCAATTAATTTTTTTGATATACCGAAAAATTTGAATATAACCAAAAGATTCGTTTATCGTACCATCAAAAGACTCTATTGTAGATGACAGGTCAAGAAGTGGTCGCCCTCGCTCTGTTAGGACTCCAGCAGTGATAAAAGCTGTGAAGGCGCGAATTCAAAGAAATACCTAACGTAAAAAGAAACCTTTAGCCCTTTGGGGTTAAGCAGAACCACAGTGAAAGGGTTTCGGGGGCTTCGGGCATGTCGAAGAAAAACAGGACATCGTTTGAACGCTCGTTTAATGGACCTGAGACTGAAGGCTGCCGCGCTTTGTTGAACCGTTACGCGGGAAAACAAATATGAGGAAATTCTTTTTTCGGATGATAATATTTTTGCTTTTTTTTTTTTTTTGAGCTACAACAAAAAAAATGGTAAGTTGTTCGCACATAGTAGGGAAGAAGCTAGCAACCGTATTCCGCGTGTCCAACGAGGTCATTTTCCATCCTCGCTCATGGCATGGTTGGTTGGCTTAACTGAGGTAAATTTTTGTGAGAAATGTGTAAAAACGAATGCAGTTGTGTATTAAAATACAGACCTGGCGTACCTTGTGGAACCTGTTTCTCATACCATGTTCAATAACAGGCACTGGCTATTCCGGTAAGATTCGGTGCCAGCTCATAGAGCGAAAAGCACACAAGACTAGCTGCCGGCGCGTGAAATAGACTTCATCCGGCACGAACACTGGCCCTCCTGCAGTCCTGATTTGGAGTCACTCATAGCATCCTTGATTAAGGCAGCCGCCGATATTGACATGGACCTCGTTCGTGCTGCGATAGACGACTGGCCGCGCAGATTGAAGGCCTGTATTCAAAATCGTTGAGGTCATTTTGAATAAACTGTTTTATCACAAAAATCTCTTCTTAAGTTTATTTTGGTACATAATTAATAAACTTGTCTCAATTATTCGATATTAAACATATGACAGAATTTATGACCTGACTAGGTAGTTAATTATTATTGATCTTAATTCTTATTTGAAATGCCAGTTACAGCTACTTCAAGACGTTAGAAGATGTAAAATAAAAGAAAGAAATGTAACTAAAGGACGATTTTAATTAAAGCTTCAGATACACTAAGGGAAAAGATGTCCCTAACAGGACTCGTAACGCTATCAAATTGTCCAACAACATATCACGCTTCAGAAGAATGCGTCGCAAAATATTGTACAGTACACAGGGTTAATTTTAAAATACTAACAACCTTATATTACTGTATTAGCTTCTGCCCGCGACTTCGTACGCGAGTCCTGTTGCTTCTGCCAGCGACAACGGGGTCGTCAAAATCGAAGATCTAAAACGTCTGATGTCAAATTCTAAGAGCCCGGGGACGGGAAAACAACGTGATGTGCGAGACTATTCGAGACGTTCCAGATCTGTCCCTTCCACTTACGCGCGAGACAGTGTGCACACACCTCAGATATGGTGCCAATGTCTCCGTGTTAGATGTAATTAATAAATGGGTTATAGGAAAACGCGCTCCTGTCTCTATTCCCAAAAAAAAGTGTCCCTATAGCGCGATCTAACTCGACGCCAACGCCATCTAGTTAGAAAACGGAAACTACATACTGTTTACCCAAATATTATAGTATCTTAGCCCTTAGTGAACTCCACTGCGGGTGACGTAACCTACGACAAACTTATTATTTGCGGTTAGTACAATAATTGGGTCTAGAGATCGAACCGCAAAATAAAGGGTTTTTTTTGTATATATTTTTCCGGGCACCACACTGGGTACTCTTAGTACCCAGTGTGGTGCCCAGGATATATATAAGAATAATTATACCGAGTTTCATCGTAATCGGACCGGTGGTTTTTGCGTGATGCCTGAACAAACAGGCAGACAGACAAAAATTTTTTTAATCACATTTTTGAGTTCGGTGTCGGTCTAGTAACCGGGTTTCGTCAATGATGATTTTCCCCGTCGAGAGAAAAAAAAAACCCCTGCCATTAATTTTTTTGATATTTTCAATGAACAGAATTTTCACTACTACAGATTTATTATAAGTACGTGTCACCTAAAATGCGCAAAACATCAGACACCCCAAATGGTTTTTAATTCAATTGAATAATCAAAAGATTTATGTCCAGTTTTAGTTCGTTTAAAATTCATACCTGCATTGAAATATTGAGAAAATTTGATTGGATTATCACTATTTGTGTTTGTTTACCTATTTCAGCTGGTTTGCGCACGTGATGGCTTGAACTATTCATAAATAGACAGGTCGAAGTTTTTAATGAAGATTTTTTTTTGAAAAATGTAACCTATATTAAAAAAGTGGTTTAATTGATTCTGCTCGTTATTCTGAACAAACTAATTTCAGGTTTTGCGCATTTAACGTTACACCTTGTATAGATTACTAACATCGAAAACAACAACTTCTGTTCTATGAATCTTTAACACCCGTCGGAAAAGAGGGGTGTTATATGTTTGGGGTCTGTGTCTGTCCGTGGTATCGTAGCTCCTTAGCGAATGGACTAATTTTGATGCGTTTTTTTTATTTGAAAGCTGACGTTATCGAGATGGTTCTCTGTCATCTCTGTATCGAGATGTCTCTACACTTTACGAAGATCTGTTCAGGGGTTCAATGTAATCAGCTCATTTGTTGACTGTAGCAGAGATCTTAAACACTTAATGGATGTATACTTTACTATTAAACACATATGTGACCTAATGTTTGAAATACCTACTCATGTACCTACATGCCGACGCTACCAAGCTGGTCTGTTGATGGACGTCGGAGGTAAGAGGCGTAATCTTGAAATGCCTATTAATAAACCCATCCAGTTTCAGCTTATTTAGATGTTCTGTTCGTTTCCGATTAGAACCTGATGATGATGACCTAGAACTCGGAAGTGCCTGATGGAACCCTGGAATGCCTTCTAGTAGACACATCCGAGTTTGAGCTCATTTGAATCTTCTTAACCAGTTCTAAATATTTTTCATGATGACGAGTACCTGATGCTAGAACTGGGAGGTGGCTAATGGAACACTATTGTACTATCGCTTGCTTCGCATAGACTTCGTAATATTTAGAACTTTCAATTTATTTATTTTCTGTATGAAAATCTGATGAACTAAAATATGATAAATTTTTAAAAGTTAAAAAGGTGTTGTTTATGATGTTACTCGTAGTAACATTGGGCACGCCACGATTATGGCGGTATGTCCCCTCTTTGAGGCGTGGCTGGAAAGACCTCACGGCGTCCTTACCTTCCACATGACGCAGGTCCTCACCGGACATGGCACGTTCGGGAGGTACCTGTTTCAGATTAAATCGGAAGAGACGCCCGGGTGTGCGCCCTCGCCGCCGCCGCCAGGATTCCGATCCCGGTTTCCGGCTACCGTAGATGCGGGCTCGCGGACGGTGAGCCATGGGTAGCTCGCTGTCCGACCGTCCGGTAACTGTCCGGACCGAGCCAAGCCAAGCCCAAGACGTCGACGGCGCGCACTGTTCCCGCGCGCCTGAAGAAGTTGTCAGCAGCAGGAGGGGCCCAGCTGGGTCGAAGCCTACTGGGGCCAGGGTTATCCGAATGGAAGCTCGAGCTCCGGTATGAAGAGGTTAAAAGGGACGGGGTGGGTTTTTAGACAGTAAGAGTCTGACACTATCTCCCCAAGAGCGGGGGTTGCCATAAGAGGATCTTTGCCCACCGTACAAAAAAAAATGTTAGTAACATAATTCTAAAAGGTAGCCAGTGTTTTACAAGTAACCCTGCATATGAGGCATTATGTAGTTTTAAGTATCAGTCACTTACCTTAAAAAAATTACGTGTAAAAGTATATTTTAAAACCTATTTGCAAATAAATATCATTTATACGAGTAATATATTATTTATCATAAATCGACACCTGCAAGGAATAACATTGTAAATCAGTTTTGATGCAATTCTGAATACTAATCATATTCAAAACGATGAAAATTGTCCAGACCAGAGTTACAATGCAGGTGTCGTAATATCATTTATCATTTACTGCAATTGGGTTCTCTTTTTTTCTGACGAAAAGCCAGTTTTCGAGCAGGACAACGTCTGCAGTGATCGCTAGTTTATGGATATATACGTAACACATACAACATGTAACGTTAAATGCGCAAACCTCAGACATCCCAAATGATTTTTAATTTAATTGACCTAAAATAGTGAGAAAAAAATCATTAAAAAAAAAAGGTTTTATGTGCAGTTTTAGTTTGTTTAGAATTAATATCTGCATTGACATAAGAACTTTTATTATCCCGTGTATGAGAAAATTTGGTTGGACTACAACCATCATTTGTGTTTGTTTACCTATTTCGGCGAGTTTGCGCACGTGATAGCTAGACTTATTCATAAATAGACAAGACAAGACATTTCAAAAAGTGGTTTAATTGATTCTGCTCGTTATTCTGAACAAACTATTTTCAGGTTTTGCGCATTTAACGTTACACGTTGCATAGTCAAATAACAGGTCATTGTGAATACGGTTTTTATAACTCCTTCGCTAAGCATCATCTTATACGAGCCCGTTTTTGAACGTTACTACCCATTAACTAACTCAATATTTTCATAGTAATAAACATAAATCGAACTTTTAAGACCGCATGTTACAGCGGTTCACCACCGAACCCTACACTGCGTGACTGCGTGTGGCTAGATTTGCGCTTGACCGGCTTGCTCAAAGTAATCACCTACGAAATACCGGTCTGATCTAGTTACAAATTTATGAAAAAAAAGAAAACGAGGTGTGATATTTTTAAAACATTTATGAATGAAAAATATCATTGTATTACAAAATTAATTTGATTGATATTGGTTTTATTCAGAGTGTAATACTGTCCGAACCCTTTTTCGCAGCTGTCGCTGTTTGTAAATTAGTGAGGTTTTAGAGCCTTAATAGTTGATAAGATTCAAGGTAGCTTTACTTGTATTAGGTAACGATGGGGCTTTTTTTCTGTCGGGGTAAATTACCATTGACAAAACCCGCTCTTGGGTGGAGCGGGAGATAGTGTCAGACTCTTACTGCGCTTAAGAGGGTCCTTTTCCACTCGCCTATCGTAAACATCTAAAATGGTTTAAAAGCTTGTTACTTCATTTAATGCAATCCAACGTGATTTTTGACGAAAAGGCAACGCAAAAAAAGAGAGAGGACGCCTGAAAACTCTGTTAGTATTCGGTAATTCCGAGATTTACTCGAATATTTCACAAAACTTGTTCCAGGAAATAGCTGTTTTTTTTTAAACCCTTAAAAGTTTTTGAAAAATGTTGTCGTCATTTAGAATCTTAGTAAAATTTGCAAAGTTTCTATGGTTGTACTTTTTTGACTTTTTTAATTTTTAGGCAAATTATGAAGCGTCAAAGTTCATACAAAATAGGAGATTTTCTGAAGTCTTTACTGGATTAGTTTTACACAAATTTAAAAATTGGTTTTTATAGAAACCTAGATAATATCCACAAGATACTGTGTTTCCAAAATATCTAATGAAAAATGTGTAATAACGTCATAATCAGTTATGAGCGGTTGTATAAAAAACAGTGAAAATGTGAGTCATGATGCAGCACCTTAATCTTCTTTTTCAACCTTCGAGTTTTTTATGAACTGATAAAGAATTGTTTCTGAGTTTGCAGAATTTTCTCAACCAGAGTTTTAGGTACCCAACCTAAACCAGTCAACCTTTCTATCACAAAATGCACCCATCTAGCGATAGATGGCGTTCACCAACTAAATTGTAATTTCCGGTGACAAGCAGGATTTTGTTACTAAGAGAGATTTGCACTAACTTAAATAATATCAAAGCTTCATCACTACTGGGGCCAGGGTTATCCGAAAGGAACTCGAGCCCCGGTATGAAGGCTAGAAGGAACGGGAACGGGCTAGTTAGTAAGAGTCTGACACTATCTCCCGCTCCACCCAAGAGCAGGGGTTGTCATTGGATGATTTTTGCCCACCGAAAAAAAAGTCCCCAAATCTTTGTTTAAAAAAATACGGGTTTTGTATCGTTATTTAGTAATGGTTACTTATACCTAATTACGTCACAAGTAACGACAGAGAAAGAATCTCACCGAACAGTAGTTCTAGTTTTTATGGTGAGATTCTTTCTCTGAGACAGACATCCTCACTAAAGCAAACCAAATGAAATAGAGATAGGCAGGTTATATGTCCCCAGGACAAAAGGAGGAAAGTACTGACACAATGGTACCGTCAAACGGGATGAACAGAAACAAAACTTTGATCAAAACTCTCACTAATTTCTCCTAATAGGTATTGGTTTCTAGCAAAGTTTCCAAAAAAACAATTTTTGTATTACAATGCAAGAAATAATTGCAGTAGATAAGTACTTAAGGGGATGCAACTCGACACACATTTATTGTGCGTACAGCCATGGAGTGGAATTCCCGGCCGGAGTCTGTGTTTCCTGATAGCTACAACTTGGGGGTCTTTAAGTCAAGAGTGAATAAGTTACTTCTATGCAAGCGTGCTCCATCGTCGACCACATCATCGCTTACCATCAGGTGAGATGGTGGTCAAACGCGAGCCTATCAATAATAATAAAAAAAAAATTGCAGTGGGTAAGGACTTAAGGGGATGCAACTCGACACACATTTTCACTGTATTTCATACAACCGCTCTTACCCGATTATGACGTTATTACACATTTTTCATTAGATATTTTGGAAACACAGTATCTTGTGGATAATTATTATCTAGGAATCAATTTTTAAATTTGTGTAACGCTAATCCAGCAAAAACTCTGCTAATTTTGCATGAACTTTGACACAATGAAAAAAGTCAAATAAGTTAAACTATAGGAGCCTTGCAAATTTTCCTGGAACAAGTTTTGTAAAATATTTGAGTAAATCACGGAATTACCGAATACTAACAGAGTTTTCAGGCGTTATCTTTTGTTTTTACCTTAAGAGCGGGCAACTCGAGACAGATTTCCTTACAAGTCGCTCTTACGTGATTATGTGATTATTACACATCTTTCTCCAGATATTTTAGATACACAGCTAGCTTATCATATACAAGGTGTAAGGGACAGCCCTCCACAAACTTTAAGGGCTTCCTCAGTAGACGAAACTGAACAACAATCCACAAAATTTTTTTTCAGGAAACGAAAAAAAAAATCGGCCTCGCCATACAAAATGATAAATTTGATTGGACAATTTGTATGGCGAGGCCGATGTTTTTTTTTCGTTTCCTGAAAAAAAATTTTGTGGATTGTTGTTCAGTTTCGTCTACTGAGGAAGCCCTTAAAGTTTGTGGAGGGCTGTCCCTTACACCTTGTATTATCTAGGCTTCTATGGAAATCAAAACATAAATTTGTGTAAAACTAATCTAGTAAAGACCTCTGAAAACCTGCTATTTTACGTTAAATTTGGCCCTCCATAATGTAATAATATATTAAAAATATGAAAATGTGCACCCATACAAGCGTTGCACATTTAATCGAGATTCTGAATGATGTCAATTTGTCTAAAAATCTTTATGGGTTTAAAAAAAACACGTATTTCCTGGACGAATTATTCGAGTAAATCACGGAATTACCGAATGCCAATAGAGTTTTCAGGCGTTATCGCTCTTTTTTCGCATTGTCTCTTCATCAAGTCATGAGCTTTTCCCTAAAAAATACACTCTCGAAGGGAGCAAACCGTTGCTAGGGTTCGTCACTCATAAGAGTGGATGTTCTTCTTTTCAAGAGAAGTCTGCCGACTATAGTATTGTAGCGACATCTATAACGCCACATAAGAACTACAAAAAAATACGAAATCCTGCATCGCGCAATCAAAGTTCTCCGCGCGATTTAATATACGACAGCCCGACATTAACTATCGGGCAGTCGCCCAACAGACCATAACATCCGGTCTGGTCGGAGGATCCTCCCTTTTCAATGGAGGTTTGTGGGACTTTACTCTCTGTTCCGCTTACCTCCAAACTGGTGACCCTCGACAAAGAACGTCAGCGCAGCCTACGGGCCAGCTACTACTTCGTGACGTCATCATCACTTCCTCAAGCTTTCGAGCAACGAGCCATACAGCCAGCACCCACGGCTAAGGGTATCCTGACCACCAGTATGCCTACCTGGCCATACCTGGTCATTACCTCAGCCTCATCAGCGACCTTGGCTTAGCACACCGCACTTTTGGTCAGTCACATGAAGAGCCATCAAGAACCTCTCCTGGTCGACGCCAGCAAACAAGCCCTACGTCGCACAAGTACCGCTCCGTCTCACTGGAGCCTGCAGCATCGTCCCGACTCACTGGGACAGCACCACCCCGACTCACTGGGGCATCATCCCGACTCACTGGGACAGCACCACCCTGACTCACTAGGACATCATCCCGACTCACTGGGACATCATCACCCCGACTCACTGGGGCTTTATCCCGACTCACTGGGATAGCAACACCCCGACTCACTGGGACAGACAGTTCCGACTCACCGAGAATTATGCGGCATCGGTTCCGACCACGAGGTTCCGACTCACTGAAACCAACCTACCACTGGCTTGGCACGCAGCAAGAACCATCGATCTCCGATCTTCGGAGGGGAGTGATGTAGCGACATCTATGACGCCACATAAGAACTACGAAGAAAATACGAAATCCTGCATCGCGCAATCAAAGTTCTCCGCACGATTTGAATATATACGACAGCCCGACATCAACTATCGGGTAGTCGCCCACCCGACTATAATATTCTGTCTAGCCGGAGGATCCTCCCTTTTCAAAGGAGGTTTGCGGGACTTTACTTTCTGTTCCGCATACCTCCAAACTCCAGTTTCAAACTGGAGTCAACAAGTGCCTTATTTCTGTTTTCAAACTGTAAAATCATCTAAATACTTCTCCAGCTCTAGGGTGGAGCGCCAGTGAGTGTCTTAAACAGGTGAAGATACTTTTACTTACTACAACCACATCTATATTCCTTGGTCATAATGAATCTATATTCATTTAGACCAAGGAATACGGGCTCAGCCGTCAATCCGGTGTGGATTGACGGCTGAGCCCGTAGTATAGGGTGTGTGTGGATGTGGCTATTGTTTTGCTGAAATTTCTTTGAGGAAGGCGCTTGGAACAATACGCGCTGGCCACAACTCGCCCTCGGCTCGGGCGGATACCAGAAGGCTGGACAGACTGGCACGTTTTATAGAATTTGGCAATGCATTCCACAGACAAGCAGCCTGAACAGCAAAGGATTTATCCAAGAAAGTAGCGGAATGCAATAGCATCCTAATTCCTTCTTTGCCATTTGCGATCGAGGACCACAGGTTTCCCTTTCAGAAGTTAACCCATGGCCCCAGTGAGCTTCGGCCCTGCCGGTCACTGTACCCATTGTGGTGAGTTACCCAAGATACAGGTTTTGGCCTAGTTTGGGAGACAGCAGGTTATATTTTGTTAAATTAACTGTCCCTGTTCTAGTTACTAAAGACTTGATTTGGTGGTGCTCCAAATAAATTATTATTGTTAGTATTAGTTACGCATTCTTCTTCGTCCACTGAAGTCGTCCTAGCTGAAAGTCGGGGTTGGGGTCCCGACTGCTTAGAGGCGTTGGGACGTCCGTTCCCTCACCCAACAGCCGCCTCCTTCGCTAGCATTACTGCTACGTGAAATGAGGCGATACCCGTCGCTCTGGACCATGGCCTGTACCAGTGCTCAGCACGAGTACACGGCGATTGCCCCAAGTAGGGCACACCTCCACCGTACCTATCCTCCGGTCGATCTGCACAATGGTGACACCTGCTTGTTTTTTCCACATTAATCTTATGCGGAAGGTAAGGACGCCGTGACGTCTTTCCGGCAACTTCTCAAAGCCTAAGAGAAGAGAATTAAGAGGGTCCTTTTCCACTCGCCTATCGTAAACTTCGAAAATGGTTTAAAAGCTTGTTACTTCATCTAACGCAATCCAAGGCGATGTTTGACGAAAAACGCAAAAAATGAGATATAACGCCTGAAAACTCGGTATTTACTTGAATATTTCACAAAACTTGCTCCAGGAAATAGCTGTTTTTTTCAAACCCTTAAAAGTTTTTGAAAAAAGTTGTCGTCATTCAGAATCTTAATAAAATTTACAAGGCTTCTATAGTTTAAATTTTTTGAATTTTTTAATTTTTAGGCAAATTATGAAGTGTTAAAGTGCATACAAAATAGGAGATTTTTAGAGGTTACTGTTTAGTTTTACACGAATTTAGAAATTGATTTCTATAGAAGCCTAGATAATATCCACAAGATACTGTGTTTCTAAAATACCTATCTAATGAAAAATGAGTAATAACATCATAATTAGTTACGAGCGGTTGAAAAACAGTGAAAATGTGTGTCGTGGTGCACTACGTCCCCTGACTAACCACCATAGTTATAGCGTGAAAAGGTGGTTGCAACAGTTACTGTCGCCACTCCACCAAAAGATACCGTCGGAACTCTGTACGCCATGCCGCGACTTGGAGCAGCAGTAGTGTCGCCACGGTCGCTTCTCCACGCGCAAATCGTGCAAGGACTGTTGCTTCCTGATCCCATAGTGGCAGGCCAGCTAGAAGGCTCGCCGCTTCGTGGGAAACCATGCGGTATCCCTGTACTTACCTACTGCCATGATTATGACGTGCCCAAAGTTACATTTGGGTTGTAAAATTATGTTATTATGATCTCAATTTACCTGTAGGAAGAATTTTGATACAACTGTGTTTTATTTTGTAAGAGAATGATTGATTTTGATGAAGTTTATTATAAGCTGATTATTTTCTAATACTTGTATTTTATATATTTGTTTACACGATTAATTTTTATTTTAGTGAGGGGTATAACTGGACTTTTATCGTTTAGATATATTTCAAAAAGCATTTTTTTTTTTGTAAACTGATACAATTCAGTTTTGTTTAGGCCATACTACCCCAAAGATTAGATATTTTTACTTACCTGTCCCCGATAAGTAAAAATATACATATATAATCTTTGGGGTAGTATGTTTATCATTAGTTTGAGCAACATTGCGCTAGTAGGTAACAGTCTAAAGAGTTATTAGGTTTAAAGCCAACTTATAGGTTTTTTTTTTCGGTATAATCATCTTATGACCACCCCCGCTTTTGGTTGGAGCGGGAGATAGCGTCAGACTCTTACTGACTAAAAATCCCACCCCGTTCCTTCTAGCCTTCATACCGAGGCTCGAATTTCTTTCGGATAACCCTGGCCCCAGTAGGCTTCGACCCAGCTGGACCCCTCCTGTTGCTGACAACTCCTTGAGGCGCGCGGGAACAGTGCGCGCCGTCGACGTCATGGGCTCGGTCCGGACAGTTGCCGGACGGTTAGACAGCGAGCTACCTAAGGCTCGCGCCGTCGCTCTCGCCGTCTGCCAGCCCGCGTCTACGGTGGCCGGAAATCGGGATCGGAATCCCGGCCGCGGTCAGCCTCCTCCTTTGTTAGCATTACTGCTTCGCAGGAGGCGACCGCTTGCCACTCCTCCTCGCTCCTGACCATGGCCTCAATCAAAGCCCGGCGCAAGACGTCTCCGCGTCACGAGGGCACGGCGATGCTCCGCCCAAGCAGGGCACACCTCGACTGTGTGCTCCACCGTGTCCGCCAGGCGTTCCGCACTGTGGCGACACCCGATTCAAGTGGAATATGTTTTTATAGACGAAAAAAGGCACTCATAGGAGGCACTGATATATAGTGAGCAGGTGTTTCATAACATATTGGGCACTTTTTAGCTAACGTTTGCAAACAGAACCTTGATTTAGTTTCCCTGCTTTCGATAATACGTCATTTGTCTCTATAGTTGGTTGATATTTTTGATAGTTTCGGTTATTATGCGAAACCGATGTCTATAGACTGGAGCCAGATCTGTCACACCGGAACACGCAGCGTTGGAAAACCATAAGGTGAACTAATGACCTGCTGGTGATGTTGATTATGTTTTTTAATAAATGTTAATATTAATAGAGAAGAGTGCAGTGAGTACATTATGATGTAAGTGTGTGTTAGTGATTACCGTTGAAACGCTATTTAGACCCGAGCCATGACGAGGGTCTTAAGAGAGCCGAGAACGGTAATCATTAATTACTCACGTGTATCATACGACGTTTTTCAATAAAATTGTGAAGAAAATAACTGTAAAACTAGTAACTTTTGTGGCGGTAAAAATCTGTTTTCATAGGCGCGCCCATTTTTTTTTTCTATTCCTCGTGGCGGACGTTCTGCGCCCATCCTGATATGATAAATGTAATAAAATAATGGTGGTGGAGAGATTGAATAATAAGGGTTTAACCACATTATAGCATTAGTGTGTAATGGTAATCAAAATGTCAATTGGTAACAAGTGCCTTTATATACCTAAGTAAAGTGCAAGAAAAGTCACTTTCTGAGCAAGTTTATTGAAAAGATACAATAGAGCAAGAAAGTAAGTAAGTATAAGTTAGATTGAAAACTGAATAGAACTAATATTCTTTTATGGGTACTGTTATAGCCAAATAATATGGATTACCAAGAAAATGAAGTCAATTTTACATAATTAGTTTATTTGAACACCAAACAAGATTACAGTAAATTTTATAATACATTTATAATATTAAAGACAGCATTATTAACGCTTAGCTGAGACGTTAAGGATACGATTATAATAAGGTTGGAAAATGAAACGTCATTTGAGAGGAGAAAGATTTAATAAATAGATATAATAATTTTAATCTAAAACAGAGTATAAGAGCTAGAAGGTCAATTGTAAAGAAAATGATGTTAGGAATCACAAATTGACTACACAGAAAAATGATTGTCAAGACAAAATGTATTCGTTTAAGTATATAAGCAACGTTTGCGTTAGAGGCAAATATTTATAGTTAAACTCGAGGTCATGTCATACTCTTCAACCTTACGGTACAATCGTCAAGGAACAGGGTGCTACTTGTGAATCAAACATGGATTTGTTTATTTTAAATGCTGATCACAGTAGAATAGCTCAAGAAGCCGACATGTGTACTCAAAGTGGGTGAACCCATCACTGACAACATGCTGTTCATGCGATTGATATGTAACGTAATGCAACGCACAACGATTAGATCAACGACTTAGGTACTACCACTCTTGTAGGTACATATATTGGTCCTTGAAGCGTTTCGAGAGCTGTTAGCACAAAGGCAACGCGCGCGGTTGTCAGCGGGCTGGGCTCGGCGGTATCGAGAGCCACTGCGATTGGCCCCAAGTCGAGTCTACTGACTTTAAGGGCAATTGAACGTTACTAAAATATTTCAGTATTACTTATATATCTTGAAACTTGCAAGAAGTGGTTACAATTTGACTAGTAACAATCGATAGCCGACGCCCAACACTCATCTCGAGTCAATACTATAGCACCCTGAGTTTAGATAATATTTATAATCTCTAAGTTACAATACATTTTTACGTATTAAATAATAAGTTCATATACTAAATACTGTAGGTATTAGTTATTGATCCTGACAAAAAGAAGTAAAACATTTAGATTTGTTGCTTTAGTTTAGTGCAAGATTTTGAAACGTTATTATAAACATTACATACCTATCATCTGACTATACCAATATTCGTCACTGGTCTCAATTCATATAAGTACTTATTTTTCCATTACATGATCGTCAGTGCAATAAGAAGTGGAGAACATTTTTGGTCATGTTTACACATTTTTATCAAACGACATACTGGTTGGTCGTGCGAAAAGCTTTTTTTTTTTTTCGTTTACTTATCTTGAATATGTTTATTAAAATACCAGTATTTTTAGTTTCATTAGTGAAAATCTCACACTTAAACTATCGCCACATATATAACAATCCTTTAATCCCAGAGGACATTATATGCACCATAGATTACATGTGATATTATATCATAGAATGAAGAACTCAAAAAGGCGATAAGCATATTCGAGGAAGAACCAAACGTATCTAATTAGATGTTAGGAAGAAATTGTTACATTATAGTAGATAAAAACCGCTATAGCGCCGCTAAAATTAACTAAATAATGATTCAAAGCATACTATATCATAATGTATGTAAAAATTAGCACCCATTTAATGCTAGCAATAAACTAGAGCGGTGCTAAGTCATCTAAGGAGGTTTGTTTACTAACAGGAATAAAACTGAACTAAACCATTCAGTTTTTGAGTAAATTGAAGTTTTAACTACGTACGTCAGCACGTTCAGTCAACTACTGCTTAAAATACTGGAAGACAGTAAAATAATCGTCTGCGGTATTCAGAAAAGTCAGCTATAATGACTAGGATGCGGGGCATATAGCGCTTTCAACAGAACCCTATCTAATATTGGGTATATAAGGGGCCACTCAAGTATTACGCAAGCAAATTTTTGCAATAATTAAACCCCGTCCCCCTTCTCTCATACATACATTTTTCAATGTAGGTATTCTAATTTCTTTATTTTTTCATAAGCAACAGTTATAAATTGCAGGTTTTTCGAGCAAAGACAATTAAAGTTCCCATAAGTGTTCATCAAAATCATCAAAATTCAGTAGACAATCCGATAAACTAAAAAAAATAATACTGCTGACGTAATTACCATCTAAACTCCCCCATGCACAACTCATGAAAAATAAGTAAAACAAGCCCTCTGCTACCCCACCCTCCTATAGTACTTAGGTAATACTTGAATGGCCTCTGACCTATCTATCTAAGGTTATTCTAGAAGGTGATTCGCTCACATAATGCACGTTCGTTGCAAACACAGCACTATTCCGTGTTCAAGGCAAATTCTTTTGTTAATACTCTAAACACAACATAAGAACTGCTTGACAAATAACTAGTGTAAATCTTGGAAGCACAAAAGGAGAGGTAATGGAGGGCGGCCATGTTGCCGCTTAGAGCAGTCGAATGGCACGCGATGTTGCCGCACTGCTCAACATGTGAAACAATGTTCTAAAGGGGCTGCCATGTTGCACGATTTAAACTTTCATGTTTACGTACATGTAAAGCAAATCACCTCAACGTCTATGTTAAAGCAATTTCAGACCGAATATATGAAACTGATTATAGAATCAACTGCACAGTCAGGAAATATATATTATAGAAAAAGAGAAAAATGCATAGAAAGGTCTGGTGTCTGGATACAGAAGTAAGGAATATTATAAATAACTCTTATAAACATCTATTTGCTAAATCTAATTCAAAATACAACGTTAATTCCATTTTAAACACTTAGAATAAAAGGCTTCATTCAAGATGATGTTCATATCGTTTCATGTTTAGAATTTAATTTATCTTATTACCAAAAATGACACAGATATAAAATTCGACCGAACACCTAATAATCTGTACACAATCAAAAAATTATATATTAAAAATATTCTTCTTTCTTTTTTTATTTGTCCAGGTTCGATATATTATACGGATTTTATTCTACGACACTTAATTGAACATCAATTTTATATAACAGATATGTAAATTTACTGAGAATATAAATGTATACGACATCATAATATTTTGTAAAATTACAGACACTATGGAGTACAATATAAGAAGACTTGTGGATATAATATGTTTCTCTGTTTGGAGGTGTCGCAACATTCCGATAAATATCTCTTGTAATTAATAAAACATAGCACTTCAATTATTGCTGAAAGACACATATTATAATACATATATAAAACACAGTTTATGTGTATATCATAAGCAATGGCGGGTTGGTGCCACGCCAGTAAATAACGTGAGGAGGTACGGCTACTCGAACATCAATATGGTTCAGCATACCATCAATTCCACAATAAATACATCTTGTTAATAAAATATTAATACGTACATAACTCTGTTGTTGTGCGAAAAACAAAATAATTGTGCATTTGATTCAATATTCTGTTCAATGAACTAGCTAGAAAAGCGAAATAAAAAAACGTCAATCAAAATTCGCATTGTATAATAATATATATAAAATGAGAATTTATCCATAATACATCTATGTAAAGCTGCTAAACAAATAAAAATAAAGCGTGCTTAAAATATGTTAGTTAAAAAGTTATGTGAAAACAAAAATAATACAGCAAAATTGCGTTAGTACAATAAAATGACGATACATTGCAAAATCAGATTATTATAAAATAAAAATACTATACATTGTGTATTGTTTAACTAACTTACTATGTGTAGTTATTATAGCAAACAAAATGAGACATACTTACTGTAAGTAATACAAAATGATATTCGCATTGAGATTAGGGTAATTGAATTCTCGACCTCTTCGGCACTCAGATGCTTATTTTGAAATGTTATAACAACTACATAATTAAATATAAATAATTCAATCAAAAAGATCATCTCAACTAATGTGATACAAGGGCAGAGAACAAGCGCTAATCTATTCAATATTTTAACTGTAGATATATATTTAAACAACGTTATGTTTGATAAATACTTTAAAGAAATATTAATGTATGTAATGAATATGTAACTTATTATAATATTATAGAGTCAAAAACTACCAATTATGTATATACCAATAATGTTTCATTTAGTGCATCTTTCAGACGAACGGGCTCCACCGCTGCGATACGACACGCGACTACGTAAGATAGCGATAGTCAGCCTGGAAGACGGGGTTACACATTCAGTAATATGCCTAAACGCTGCAGCAACGTACTACAGCGGCGCATGTTATCACAATGGGTTGCTTTAAGCATGAAACGAATGACTAAAGTGCGTGGAAAAATATTCATTAATAAATTCAGTCTGATATATTGCTTTAAAAAAGTCTATACTCAATATTCATTTTTACTTCTACATTTATACAACATTTAACATAAAGGCGGTATCGCAGCGGCGCGGCGTTTGTCTGGTGATGTTCTGTATGCGCAAACCAATTAGTTTTTTCAGTCGAAGCGTCACCGAGCGTCTGGTTCAGGGCTTTCGTAGAAAGACCACAGCTACGAGGGGCGGGATCTCTAAGTATATATCTATTATACATCATAATAATTAATAGCAGTCTTGCCACAATACCTTCATCAATAGAACTTCTTGTACAGAACACACCAATACTATATTATAATGTTAACATATTGTGATATTACAAACTTTTAAAGTCATAATTACGCATCATCAATTTCATTCAACGAAATCGAATGGGTGGTCCCCCTGCGGCTGCCCTAAAGCCGAATATGCGGATTGAAACGATTCTACACTAAGTCACCGCAAAACTCAACATTCCACTACTGTCAATAGATTGTTACTTTTTATACTATTCATATTTTTTTAATCATTTTGCAACAAATTAATTGAATAATAATACTTAGGCTGACTCGGGACAATAGTAATGAATTTACTTACGTTTTTTTATCATTCATTAAAACTAAACCTTAATAATATCAGCTACGCGAATAAATCAGCATGAATATTCATTATAATATAAACTAATAATAACTGTATATTATCGTATTTGTCTGTTTCGTTTGTTGCGTAAATGTCTTCCTAAATTGTGCTATAAAACGCTGTCTCTTCAATGCTAGCGCGGTTGTACACTACATAAGGAAATTTTTAGATTTAGAATATAATATTAAGGCATGCGATGTAACCGCACAAACAGACGCAAACATGAGAAAATATACCTAAGGGGTACAGCTTACAGCAGCAAAGATCTGTTATCATAGAAGAAAACGAGCTGTCGCTTGACGGTTGGTCATAATCTTAGTATATGTTCCCAGATCAGCAGCAAACTACACCCCTGTACCAACAACTAACACGGACCATGATCAGCGTCATCATAGTCGCTAGCAGTGAGAAGACAGCCGTACAACCTTATTGCCGAACCATATACGACGCAATGACCCACTCGCGGTGCCCGACACGCCGCACCGCTCCATAGCGTGCAGCGACCACTACGCGCAATTCATACAAACTAGATCCGCTTAATTGATGTCACCGACGCGACTTCATGTTTTAAACTCAATCACTGGGCAAAAACAAGTTCTTATGTAACTAATATTCGAAATGGATCGTTCATAATCATTGATTGTCCACAGAGGCACCGCGCGTAAGCATTACTCTCCCATCTTTTTCTAAAGGCTTGACTTAAAATCTTTAAATTATTTTAAACAAATACCTGTTATCTACATAATATTTCAACTATATACGACGGTTATAGTAAATTGTCTGTTAAATAAGACTTTAGAATATCGTTTATCTGATCAGATGGATTTAAAGACACACTTATAATTTCAAATATGAAGTCAATGACTGCATTAAAAGTTAAATTGAATCATTAAGATCTACAAACTCCGAAAATCTCATATTACACCCACGTAGTGATTGTTGAAACATTCAATATTTGTAGATATAATAAATTATTTTCGTTCATATAGGGAGATAGTTGGATAAAAATTTAGATGCGATATAAGCGGGCAAGTGAGATGTAGGTACGCGCTTTTTGCAATATGATATTAGATGACGCCATAGACATGTACTACTATTTGTATATATAGACACCAAGTAACCATTTAATACGGGGTACATGGTTGGGACAGCAGGAATATGATAGAAGGTACATTAATTACTCTACTGCTATATATTTAAAAACGGGACGCTCTCCCAGAAATCAGCTATTCCGAGTAGATAGCTCAGACGAACATTCGCGACCGTGCGGATCACTCGCGAGCCCGCTTATACAGAAAGCCGCAAAACGTTTGTGGGCAGAGAATGTGTATTAACCTAACTAGTAATAATGGGAAAAAACTTTGAACACTATACACATTACAGTCGCACATAACTTGTCCTGCTGTTTGGTTGTTACTGTAAGTTTGGTATTTTTTACAGAAATTGAAATCGACCAAGGTCAGCGAACTGTGTTGCTATTGTCTGTATCTAAGTACTGCCTGCCGGCTGCTGCACAGTATCCTTGCCTCCTTTCAGAAGTCACAGATTACAAATAGAAGAGAAGACTTCTTTACCCTACTACATCTCATATCAAAATATTCTTGTTTTCTTCATAGATCTATCTTACCGTAAATATGCTACTATCTTTGGAATTATTGCTGCGTACTATGTAATATTATTACTAGCATCTTTTCTCTTTTTCAGCAGATGCCATATAAATAATATACAATTTATTTGAACTCTATGTTAACTAATGTTTGTACTAATTTTCTACTGTGATTTATTTTGTAAATATTCACATGTCACTATATTTTTTGCATTATTTTCTGTAAATTTCTTGTCACAACCTTGCAGGGTTATTGAGGAACTCTCAATATTATTATCATTGCCGTATGTGAACAAGAATTACAGAGTTTTAATATATTCCTATATGTTAATATTTGAAATACTAATAAATTTTATCATATTTGTGGAAATCCATAGAATCTGCGATAATGTAGCAAACAGCCAAGCAACAGGACAACAAACTGATTTAATGTGTAACCAACGCTTTACGACGCGCACTAGCTCTTACAAGCATTGTAATAAGGGTGATATTTTACAACAGTTTTATATAAGTGTGGATAAACTGGGTGGTACTCATGGAGTACTAAGATTTAATAAGTAAGGTATCACTGTGACTGCGGGTCGCACTGCAACAGGCGCACGATGGACGGGTCGCTCTTGGCGCCCTCTATGAACTCCTCGAGGGAAAGCTTCCCGTCTTTGTTTCTGTCCATTTGCCGGAATATTTTGTCGGTTCGCTTCTCTGGCGTCGACTCGTCTTCGGGCATCTTCATCACGGACCCGACCATTTTGTAAATAGCCTGGAATTGTTAAAACATTATAATTACTATGATGTGAGAAAAATGTTTGAAATTGACCATGAAAGTATAAGAAACTCTTGGAGGCGTCACTGTTGTTCACATCTAGAAAACTGTCTGCAAACTACCAACCAAACTTGTGAAAGGGAAAAAGGCTCGAACTCTAAAAGGCGATCATGCATCGTTGTGTTCATAATTTCAAAGCGCAGTTGGTAAATGAACAGTCTCAATATTACTGGCGCCATCTAGTACTAGAATGTACAATTAATGTATACTAATTCATTCGTCTCTCATTGTCTTTTTATTGTCTCTAATTACGGTATTCGAAAAGCTAAACGAGGACTCCTGATTTCAATTAGCAATAGTAGTACGATCAAAATATGTGATGTGTGTGTATGTATGTAGGCCTCTCTGAAGTTGGCGTTCCGAACTATTACATTACACATACTCAAAAAAATACGTAATACACATCCACCATATTTTTATTTTTTAGGAAATCATCTAATGACTTCTTCTCCTCAAGGGCAGAGCGGGAGGCAGTGTCAGACTTATACTGACTAAAACTGGCTTGGCCTTACGGTTTTGCTGTCATCTCCTTGAGGCGCAAATTTACTACGCGCCGTCGATGGCTCGGGCTCGGTTCAAATGGTTACCGGACAGCACAGATTCACCAAAAATATGATTCTTCAAAAGATTTACTGCGCAAGCAATTGATCGAACTTCAGAGCGGTTGAATTATTTAACTTTGAAACATACTCACAGTGACAATTTCGAGCATCTCCTGCCGCGAGATGTACCCGTTGCCATCCAGGTCGTACATGGAGAATGCCCACTTGAGCTTCTGCTCCAGCTTGCCGCGGGACGTCACGCTGAGTGCGCACAGGAACTCCCGGAAATCTATCGTACCGTCGCCGTTCGCGTCGAATGTCCGAAATACGTGCTCCGCAAACTGGAAAATTATGAAAACATTATATGACAATGAGGTTGAAAAAAAATGCTACTTTGTCGTGTAAGGCCGCTATCACATTGGCGTTTTACGAGCGTTGGCGCTTCTCCGACGTCTGCGCAGCGCAAACGTTGACGCGACGTTAACCCTGTAAGATGCTTGCGACTACTTTACTCAACAGAGGGGTTTGTGTAGTTCTTCAAAAGGAGGTTGGTATCGGATATGTGTGTAGATTTAAATTTGTAAGTAGACATCGTTTCTGAATGCGTCAGCTATTTTCTACGCTACCGTTTAAGCTTTTTATCAATTTAAAACAGTATCCGTGTCTTAACTTGCACGTCCTTCTCTTTATAAATACAGAATTTTATTATAATGTTTAGAACATGCAACTCTTTTTTATTATTTGATCGTTTCCTTGATTTAAACGAGGGACTTATCTAATAAAAATAGATAGAGTCGCCAGTCTACTAAAATCCGTAGTATAGTCTGTAAAATAACACCAAAAATTACTTTAATAATTTATTTCTAGGAACCTAACACTTGGTATTTTAAATACATTGAACGTTTACTATGTCAAAGGAATTATGACATTACAATAAACAGTGAGAAAAGATTATAATTATTATTTATTATTACCTTACTAGCGTCGCCATACGGAAAAAAGTTTCCGTATATTTTCTTAAATTCTTCTACAGACAAATGTCCACTGGGGCAATCTTTTAGAAAACCTTTGTACCATTCTTGTATCTCCGCATCTGGAATTTAATTTAATTTAATCGAATAGTGTAAGGTACAACTTAATTATTTAACTTGAGCATACAACAGTTGTAAAATCTGTATAAAATTAATATGAAAGGTATTTTCAGGCGTTTCCCATTTTGTTTTTAAATAATAATTTAAGCCTGTTCCTTATCCAATAAAACACTTTATTAAGATGATCCGTTATATTTGCTTCGGCGCCAATAAAAATGTAAGAAAAGTGTGTAAGTTAAGTTAACAATTTTTCACTGTCAGACCAATGTATCTTACAAATGATAATACAGAGAAACCAGGATAACTTAGATCTCAAGGGACTCAAGTTTTTATCACTTGTGTAATTTTTACATTTATCAAGTTTTTCAAATAGCCAGTTTTAAAGTAACTTTGTTACTAATATGGATTCGCGTGAAAATTACTGTTGTGATCAAAAACATGGTATTCGGGTATACGCTATATTGTTGTCTACACATTCATCAAACATTGCAATGACCACTAGTCATTGCAATTTTTATCGATCTAAATATCGAGGTGAACTGCTACGGTAAAATAGAAAAAATAATTTCAGTTATATTGCCATTTCATGCATAATATTTGGGTTCATTGTAATTATCAGTGGACCGACAGTGATGTGGAGGACTACTTCAACGAATGAGTGTATTTTTGTATTTAAGCAGTTATGTACTATGTTTAATGCCAATTACCGGTATTAGTGGTTTCTCATTATATCTAGGGCCCACTCAATCAGGTTTCACTGTGATAGTAAAATGAATGTACATACTTAAAATAAATAAACTAATATCAGTAAGTAAATGTAAAAAATAATACTTTTATACCTGAGAACTCAGTATTCTGCTTCAGATCCTCCAGAACCTCTGGTTTTAATTTACTATTTTGTTTGCCCATTTTAACTGTTTTTTATGTTTTGGAAAGGACGTTTAAATATCACACAACCTGCTTGCTTTTAGTTAGTAGTCAAATCTTGTGCCCTAAAACATAATAGGTATATAGTGCAGCTGAAAAATTAAATTTATAATCATTATGATGCAAGAAAACTGCCAAAAATAAAAAATAAATTTGATATCGTAACTGAAGAATAAATATGACCGTTAGGCACTGGTCCGACCGCCGACGATGAACGAGTAACGAGTACAACTAGAAACTATAAACGAGTTGGCGATTAGCGGGAAGCGAGTGTGTAGTTTCGATAGTTTTGTCGTCGGGCTATAAACGAGTGTACTTTCAATGCCACACTGTAAAGAAGCGAGTCATCGCTACTTTTAATATATGCATCTCTTTCGTTTACACGGAATGTATATCTATTGTGCGTTTCTTGAGAGAGAAAATCACCGATAGTTAGTCGTTTACTCGCCGACCACTACTCGGTAGGACCACTGGCTTAAACATTTCCTTTAAGAAAACTGTCAAACTGTAATTTTTCTAGTCTATTGAAAAATTGTATCTTATGTTACTATTCAAATGATTTTGTTTAGCTATAGTGTACCATCGAGCACGTCTTTATGAAAACTAGAGATCCCTGGTCTGTGATCAGGTGGAACAATAAACTGAGCATATGGCTAATACTGATACATAATAATCCATAAAATTCTAATTAAATCCAGTTGACCCTATGGAAAAAATGAAAGGACATCTTCATAGTTTCAGAAGATCACAAAAACAAGCCGTTTTTTAAATTCGGTAGCTGATTCAAGCTAGATATAAATTGAAGAAAAATATGTCTCATACAATAGAGTCGGAAATGGTAGGTATATTTTTAATTAATGTTGAAAATATTGTCCGCACTCAACTTCAATGTCGTTGTTGTTATGAAAAAAATATTGAAAATGTTATATTAATGCCCGCATGTAGCACATATGAATCTATCTATATTGAACGGAGATGTTTAGCTAACGGGTTCTTTGATAAAATCCATAATATTTACTATTACCACATCAATACTAATAAGTAGCAGCAGTTTTCTTACAAATAAAATAAAATGTTGAAAAACCAAATTGTAAAATCTAAAAACTACCATAACTTTATTTACAAACATTACACTCTAATAGAAATAAATTACGATTCTATAAAAATGTAAATAAAGTACAATATTGAACGAACTGATCAAATAACATTTGTAAATAAAGTCCATAAAAGTTAAAGAGAAAAATCTGACCTTATGTAGCCTTCGCAATAACGCTATTATACTTTCGAGCAGTGAATTCAAAAGCAAAAATAAAAACTATAAACAAAATAAATCATGGCGGATGTGCACGACGCTATAGTTTACTTATTTCGTCAGAATCATGTACCAGCCTTAATTAGAGAACCGACAATAAGAAAAACGCGATCCTGAAAATGATTAACTTTACTGGGAAAAGCTACAAAAATACAAGCAAAACGAACACATGCATTATGTACCGTGCCCTGTATGTGTGCGTGGGAACCAGGCGACCAGCGAGGAGGGGGGAGGGGCCGGTGTGGGGGGCCAATTATAGAACCAGACAGGTAGGGGAGCGTATTAATATCTGCAGTCCAGTAAATTAATTGCTATTTTCACTTGTGTCACCAGTGCCAGCCCGCCCACTAGGTGGGCGGGCTGGCACTGCGCTTGCGGCAATTCCGCGAATTAATAAGCTGTTCATATCAAAGGTTTCCATGGTAACATAGGTTTCAAAGCTGTAGTGGGTATTGTAATGCTTTTGTTACACTCGAACATGTGTGGGTCATCACCCCCTCCCCCCCCCTTATATAAAACGGGTGGAAGCGTCGGGGAGATGAAAAATTCCAGAAAATTATCAAAGGTATAATTGGAAATAGCTTTTGTTAATAATGATAGTGTAGGTAGTGTACATTTTATTTTTAACGCACACAGACAACACGGTTTCAGGGAACGCGCCACAGGGAAGAGGGGGGCCATTTGCAGTGAGCCTGCGTCAGTCTAAAAATAAATGAGATATTGATTGTCTGAAAACTTGCAACCATGGCTACCTGGATTTTATAGAGAATATAAGAGCACACAGACGCAATATCTGATACATTTTCATGTAGAGGGGGATGAGGGGAGGGTGGCCCGACCGTATTGCGCATGCGCCAATTCCAGGAATAAATCAAAAATATTGGTCCAGGGCTCGTTACATGTAAGTTTTTTAGTTAAACGTGTTGGTGTCCTGCATTTTGTGTATTTTCGTTCTTTGTTTTATGACTTTTTTTTTAATTGAATTTCAGTATATATCATTGTGCCATTTTCATGAAGTGATAAAGTGTGTCCTTATTATTAGGCACTTATTAGTGCAGTATACAAGACACTGAGTGTGGATGTGTAGCGCAGCTCAATATGTATCTGAGACTTTGAGATTGAATTTTTGAGCATTTTCGGTTGAAAAGCAAAACGTGCAATATGAATAGTGCTAGTAATTTAAACTGGGTTTGCTAATGGTGATGTTAGTCGGATTATGTTTTTAAATGAATGCAATCAAGCCTTTTTAGAGACAAAAGCTGATACTAAGTCAAGAAAATTGCAACAACCAAACCCAGTCAATTCACACCATCCATTAAAACAAAAAAGAAAAATTAAATAAAAATTGGGTGATTAAATTAAGTAAGGATTTTTTTCTACAGTTTTATTAAGATGAATATCTGTTCTCACAAATACCTCGATGATAATAATATAGGTCTGACTGACTAGTACATGATTTAGACAATAATTAGTTGTTTATTAAAACTATGTTGTCGTGCACACAACAATAATGAGACAAATAATTATGAACTATTTGTTTTATCTTGTATTTTAATTTATACATAATATGAATAGGCAAAATGTGAATTCATAAAAACTAAGTATTCTTAGAAATACACCAAATTGAAATGGGACACATTGTGGATACTTTAATCTAATAATTTTATCGAATGGATGTTTAAAATTTCGCCTAAATCGACTTTACACAATAAAATAATCACGAAGCCTCAAATTTGAATGTAAATGAAGATTACACTATTGGTTGTAAATACTTTACTCAGACTTCAAGAAGTATAGCGGGGTCCACACAGTAGGTATCTGGAAAGTACTTGGTTCATCTGAATGTGAAACGAACAAACTACGCAGCGTTACGGACCTCTCACAAGTACGTATCAGTGCGCGGAGTGCGAGTTATTGTTACGTTAACGAGATCGAAACGTTTAACGCGTTTGGCTCTCTGATTGGTTCAGATCTCGGAACGGGCCAATCGGAACGCCGAACGTCGTAAACGTGTCGATCGCGTTAACGTAAAACAAACTCACACTAGGCACACTCAGTTCGATGTTAAACACTTGAGTTTAGCGATACTAACCACCGCGTGTAGCCACCGCTTTGGTACAGTTTTGTCAAGACAATATTCAATGAATACCTCACAATATTGATTTCGAATTGTTCAAATTTTCAGTTAGTATACGAACTAAATGCAATAAAATATGTTTAATATTGTGTATCTGAACTATCGTAAAATAATCTAAGTATTCTGATTGTGCGACTATCGCAGCTAGTTACAGTAATATCTTAAATTATATACTATTATATACTAATACAAGTATTGTAAAAAAAAATAGTGCTTGAAGCTTACCATTAAGAGTACGTTTACAAATTATAAATTGGTTAAATCAAAGGTAACTACTCTGTTAGTTAATCCATACATAAAGAAATTGAAGATGCTATTTGCCAGTTGCAATAGCTGTTATTGAGAAACTGGTTTAATGGTAAAAACGAAATTTGGAAGGGCAAGACATTTCCCAGTACAATGATACTCTTAAAATAACACTCATTACATGAAACACAAATGTTTACAACATTTTTAATTACCTTAATCATTAATTTATAAAATTAACATTCATTCATTGTAATTTCAGCTAAATATAAAATTCACAAGTTAGATATAAGTTAAATATGAAAAATGCCACGCCTTCTTAGAACAGAGTAGTTCCTTAGTTTCACAGTTTGAGATTTCATTTTTGAGACCAAGAAGAAAGTATTCACTTATGTCCTAACCAATATTTAAGTATAAAAATGGGCGATTATGTGCAAAGAGTTTGAATGTACACAGAGATGTCTACAGAGATTTAAAACGAACAGCAAGCCGCCAGTGGCGCCCTCTTGCGGGTGTTGCCTTTACTTGCCAATTTTCGCCCTAGATTTTAAATGTTACGAGAAATACATAGCACATAATGTAAAACTGAAACCACAAGCAAACATAATTTTAATCCACATTGATTTTACGACTCTATATTTGAGATTTTAAAATCTATGATAAAATTTACTATACGTGCGGTAAACGTGCATACATAGAGTTTTCTTTCGAAGTGAAGTGATCGAGTCAAGTAGTTAGATTCAATTTAAAGTTGGACAAAAAGGTAGTTGTAAAGACTGCCAAGGAAGCGGCAGTGTCTAACTAACCATAATATAAAGATCAGTAGCAACTGACTCGTAGGCCTGGGTCGCGTAAGAATAAACTTTCTCAATCAAAAATGTACTATAAATATTATAATTGACTAAATGTTATGAAATTTCAATTTGTGATTGTTTCGTATGAGATATGTACATGGGCATTGTTGAAGCCATAGCTAAGTAATTGCTTGTTAATAAGACAAAGTACGTTACGCCTAGGGCGAATTTTTCTAAGAAATTGGTATTTTATTTTTAAATTTTAATATTTTTCCAATCGAAAATCCTTTTTTCTGATATGTCACACAACACCCTGTCTGCGAAGCTACCTTCAGGTCCAAGATGAGTTATTGTTCCCTCTTCTATGTTTGTATAAAATTCAGTCGATTTATGATCGTGTTGACACAGTTCTACTAATGTGACGTACTTAGTCGTGGCAACCAGGAGAATTGCATTATAGTAATATTACAATTTAGTGGCCCGATGATTGTCACCGGGCGGCAAGTAACTAAATGGATACAATTCAACCGAACTATGTTAACATAATTGTAAATATTGAATAACAAAATAAATTAACTTTAATTTACAACAAACTCATATAAAGCATCGATACAATAAAAATGTTTACAAGTGAAATAATTATACATTAAAAATTAAGTAAACACTTAAATGACTATACTGCAATGCGTTATCATATGGAATGTTTTAACAACAAATTAATGCAAGGATTTAGCTTCCACGCACTTGATTATGGAGAATTGATATTTGTGTAGCGATATTTTAACGGTCTTGCTTTCAAATTAAACTTTTATCTCACAGTTCTAAGTGAGTATTTTCTCCCATCTCTCCCGGAATATTATATAAGCGTGAAAGATCGCGGGGTACACGCCACTGCGTGACACAAAAGACTGTTGGGTAGGCGACACGTGCGAGCGCGCGATGCGTAGATGACTTAAATGGACGCCACGGGGGTGGTTCAAATAAACGTGGTCGTGCCACAATAGACCGAGCTGTTGTTACTTGGCTCGTGCAAGCACTTAGTAGTTTTGTGTTTTAAATAATTACTTGGGAGTAGCACAAGAGCTCTAAGGTGGCTGTTAGCGTTATCACTAAAAAAAATTGTGCATGTAATGTTCTGTGCGCTCGATTCAAGCCAACGGCAACTGAATGCGTTTGACTCGACTACAAAATTGTGCGTTGATTCCGCGATGTCTGATTTACTTACAAATACAATAAATAATCTTACGTATATGAACTGAAAACCAAGAGACTAAAGAACACAGCTTAAACATTAATATAATTTAAATTAATTAATAATATCGCGACCCTTTCGACTGTTGTGTGCGGCCAGTGGCTATTGGTGAAGACTGCGACGTAATACAATAAGAATGATAAAATTAACTAAAACACGAAATGGGACTAGGGCACACTAAAATTTGGTTTAAGTTAAAGATCCAAGGTTTTGGCCACCTTTGGCAAAGTTGACGGAGATAACCGATAAAATAAACTTAGATGGTAGGTGAAATAAATAATGCTGAATTGGTAAACTATTTACAACAGGGAACTAGAAGGCACAGTAGTGGGAAATCAACTGGGATATACATATTAATACACCAATTAATTAGATAATAGGTAGGTAATTTATTATAACGCGAAGGAACTGATAAATAGTGTCACAAATAGAGAGTATACCAAAGCGTTAAACAATCTGGGGACAAAGAAGCGTGAGTCGCGCCCGCGTGGGCCGGGCGCAGACGATCCTGCCAAGTTACCAATACACCAATAATAAACGACACCGATACTAGAAACGTAATAATATAAAGTTTACTCATGTAGAATATTACGGTTATTTTAACTTACATAAATCGAACTTAACGCCGACAGAAGTGATCAGATTGTTAGTGTTGTTTGTGATAATAATACCGCGTCGTGCTGCGCGGTACGCTCTCGTTAGCGCCCTGTACCTACCTATTGCGTGCAACCTGCCGAGGTTGTTCATCCAATCTGACCGATTCTGTACATACATAGCTACACTAATTCTGCCTTAATATTAGAATGTAAGATTTATACTGTGCAGTATTATAGTAATCCGATATCGGATTGATTATAGCGTTGAACCAGATAGACCGAGAGTCACATAGGAATAGTCATAGACACTACGAAGTGATGGTTCGGACACAATCTTATACTATTAGCGAAGTGGACAATCCGACAGCGACATTCTGCACATACATTATATTATCATTCATACATTATCATTAGGAATGGACAATTTTTAAATCGAGGATTTATTGACGTCAATTTCGTTACATCAATAATAGCTTAAATTTTACAATACTTTTTTTACAATCGACAAAAATCACATGTGTCGTGGGAAAGCAAATTGTGTAGCGCACATCCGCGCCGTAACGTGTCAGGCCCAAAATACCTCAGGCCGAGTAACAACTGCTAGGATATATTGTTAGTTTGTGTCTGTTTTTAGCCGCGTTGAGTACAGATCACACGCGGATGCAATCAATAGATTCGTTCTGTGTTTACTCGGCGGGGTATAACGACATTTAGCTCGATTTCGTATTCATATTTAGCTTGGAACAGATGTTAGGGCTGCACTCGCGGCGGCGGCGGCGGCGGGATGCGCAAGCACAATGTGAGTTACTCGGACACACGCTACGTACTCATGCCATGTCGACACGACAGCAACACCACAACCGCACCGTTACCGTGTTAGATCCGTCTCGATGATAAAAGCTGACCCGGTTTACTACCTCCACTTACACCGCAACGATTTAAATTTCTCCAAAAGTTACAAATGAACTCTTAATTTTCTTGCAAATTTTTTTTACAGAATAGTAACTACTGAAATGCGCGGGTGAGTTTTAATTTTCGAAAATTTATTTACAATGAGAATGTACGTTAATGTTATGTTTGAATGGTTGACTGTAAGTATATATTTATTATTATTGAGAAAACGATTCATTCGTATAATGCTGCCGTGTGGACAAGACGACGCCGTCGGGTTATCGTGAGGCATACAATGGGGGTGGGTATGTGAGAACGGATCGCAGGGATATAAGAAGCTGCCCGCCAGTTTAAGGCGCCAGCATTTTCGAGAGCTCCTCGTCTTGCAGGCATCCTTTGAGAAACTCGTCCTGCGTCAGCTGACCGTCATTATTCTCGTCCATCTTAGCGAAGATGTTCTTAGCGCGCTCTTCGGCGGAATCAGCAGGTCGGTTGCTTGAGCAAGCACCAAGCATGTCATAGATGGCCTGGAAAGTGCAGAAAAACACAATTTGTACAATTTTAAGCAGCCAATGAATGAATGCCAAAAGGTTGTTCCCAGAGCAGAATCAGACAAATAAATACGATTAAATGTGACGTTGAACCAAAATTAAGTGATATCGAAAGGATTCAAAGCGAATTTGAGATGGATTGTATCACTCTCTAATTCAAAAATCTTGTCTCGCAGTGTTTTTTATCGAACTTCTCCGAAACTATCCATAATAATTCTCTACGAAATAATAAATAATTATCTATGACATTTAAACCCAAAGGTTTTGAACTTCAGCCAGTGCAAACTCTATGTGGTTGCTTGTACCTAACCTGTCTAAAATTACAGACATCAGTAGCTCAGTGTTTAATCTAGCCCGTTCATGGCTCGCGTCCCAATTCCTTGCTAGGTAATGAGGCTAGAGTACTACGTTTATCTCCGGTTAGGGTTCCTGTCCAGTCAATTTAACCTGGAGGTCGATTTATCACTACTAATTTAGACTGTCGGTGTCGTGACATGTCGTACGTGCGGCTCCCGTATTCACGTCCGTTTTTCATTTGTTTCGGCTCCCTCTCGGAACCTTGACGGTAATGCGACTGATCTTACCACCGGGCTGCTATTGGTATAATAGGCTATTCCCTATTATACCATTTTTTAATTTGCCTTTACTTTTTAGTCACTGGCATAGAAATATGATAAAAAGATGAAAATGTTTTGTTATGAAGAATATCGTTGAAATGTTTGAAGTTATAAAGCTTTAGGGTGTCGTGCGGTTTTGAACACGCATGCTGGATTGCTCACGCGTAACCCCCGCAAATGTTCATTACCATACAAGTATTTATTGTAATGCGTGAAATACGCACGCGGGACGTGTTTTTTTGCATTTTGAAATTGCGGAGCAAACCCGCATGCGTGATTAAATCCGCACGATATTAAAACACCCTCAAAGTAGCTAATAAGAAAAGTCTTTGTTGCTAGATTTTCTCTAGGCGTCGTCTTGGCGAGAGAAAGAGAGAGAGAGAATCTATTTGTTTTGTAATTACCAATTTTGATATAATTTTCACAATTAATAATCTATTTTTGTATATTTATTGATAAACTGGTTAGATAAGAAATATGCATATTCCCTATTGACGTCAAGTTTTAAACTTGCAAACTTCTTGTTGCTGTTTACATAGTTTTATAGATAAATGCGTACAAAGCATAAACATTCTTTATCGGACAAAGAATTCTTTGAAAATAAACCTTATTGAAGTTAAATGAAGCTTTAAAACGGGCTGGTCGACAATACCGCCAAAGCCGAGCTATGATCCATACAAGGCTCAATAGGTACCTAACAGTTCGTGAAAAGTCGATGCAATTGGAGAGATGTCGATGTATTTTTAAGGCCGGGTTCTTTTTATTTTCGTTCGGCTTAAAATATCGAGGACGACCACTTCGGAATTGGATTGGCAGAATCAAAACACGTCACGAACACGTCTGCCAAACGTTGTATGGACACTCCACCAGTCACAATAGCCACAAGAAAATATAGGTACCTAACTCTATTTCTAACGCTGATAGTTAAATCCGATGAAGCAATAACATTTTGATAGAGCTATAATTATTATGGTTTTTAAAATTGCTTGCTAAGTCTAATAAATTCACAATGATGACCTATAGAATACAATGAGACAGTAGGCGGAACGCGCCTGTTAACTGCCGTAGACATAGACAACGACTACGTATCAACGTTAACTGATGGTATAATTACTAAGAACGACTGAAGGCCTATGCTTATTAGTACGTCATACTGAAGGTAACGTCAACTAAAATGCATGAATTCATAATGCCTTACTTGCAGACATGCAAAAGGCCTGTCCTTCTCTAAATAAGTGATTAACAGAAGTTTCCGATAATGGGACTAAATATAATGTACGGGGCCGTAATAACCGCGCCACGGACAACGCGCAGACATTATAATTATACAGCAATATGAGAATCGACAGTATTGCTATGTAGGGCACTGCATTTATGTCTGGAAATTAAAAGCAAAATTATAGATAGCAATAATGGATTGCATTCAATTGTATAATACAATATGGAAACGATAAGATAATAAGACAATATGGGAACGATAAAATTTACTGCATTCTAACGATATTGTAAGACAATACCTATGTCTTCTAGAATATTAAATACAGCTCAGACGTTGAGGGATTCAATATCGCAGATCGTAGTTAACACAATATTGGATCTCTGCAATACGCAGACGGTAGTAAATACGTGATTAGTCTCGAGATCTAAGAGCGAGGCAAAGCGAGATCGAGTTAGCCGTCTAGGTATTAGCTATTTCGATACATTAACAGTTCAATGTGTAATGTGTCCAGCTAGGATATCACACACACCTAAAGCGAATAACTGAGTTACTGATGTTGCCGTCATGCCTGAATGTGATTCCGATAACATATTTATCTCGAAGCGCTCTCAAAGTGTTAGCTCTCCGGTGCCGGTGGTGTTCAAATTGTTTCCGTCTGAATCTCCTATGCAATTGATGCAAGCAACGAGAAAAGTAGCGACAGAACTAACCGGTACGAGTCAAAGGAAAATGACTATTTACAAAAAATGTTTTGCAGATTTTACTATTAGGTATATGTTATCGACGACCTGCCATAATCCTACAATTACGGTATTTTCCCAATTTAGCGGCACATATTCATCATGTTAATAAAAACATAAAAAACGGCTCTTCCAAAGAAAATTAAATGGTATAACATGAAATACCAATTAAAATTATAAACATATCTATAATAAAACGGTGGCGCGTAAATCCATCAATCCACGGTTGGAAATTTTTCTGTTCACGTTATCTGATTTCTTGTTATCAGAGCGCCGTGGTACTGCATATCCGGCGACGGTAAATGATTTCGCTTGAATCCTTGGAGGTTAAAAAGCTTTTAAAGAAATTCTGTCGACTTCAGCAAATAAAACGTCCAATTTTAGCCAGGATATTGGACACGGTGATTTTATACCGAAGTTGCGTAGTTTTGCAGTCATAGTTTACAAGTGCCTAAACGACTATGTGCAACGCAAGTGATCTTGGAAAGTGTAGTTTTTTTAAATAAATCAATTAAAAAACCAAATTATATTTTAACATACAATCCGATTATTGTTTTAAGAACACTGGTCAAATTGATCGAACGTCTCTGCCTACCCGATTGTGAGCTACTCATCTGTTAAAGCTTTATGTTCATAAAACTAGTTAAACAATTACTGTAAAATACGTTCACCTGAGACTAAACAAAGCTGCTTCTCAGATTAAAAATATAGATGCTGTAAAAAGTAAAAATTGCTATCATGAGTCATCTATTAGATAGTATTATGCTCTGGGAACATACAATGGTTGCACACGTTTTTTTAAGATCTCATAGCAATGTGCTTCTGTAAGGTTTTGATTTTTTTTTGTAGGTTTAATTATCATTCTCGGGTCTACAAATAGCACACACATGCATTTCTCAAATGGTTCCGGATATGATAAACCTTCAGACTCGGGTATAGAAGGACATTGCTCCGTATTGATCTGCATACGTAACCAACCTGCACGATTTTCGTCATCTCTTGTATGTCAATGACACCGTTGCCATCGACATCATACATGCGGAATGCCCACTTCAGCTTCTCTTCCGGCGTCCCACTTGAGGTGACGTGGATGGCCTGCAGAAACTCCTACAACAAAGTAGTTCTTGGTACACCACGCGAGTCGGGGCCAATACAAACAAGAGGTCGGTAGTCTCTTGTTCAATGAATTTTTTATATAGTTTATTGCTGATATCAAGAAATTATAAATTAAGAGCGCAAGCTTGTAAGAAATTTTACCAATCATTCGCTATACAAGTTTAAATTTGGACTTGAGCAAGTCATTCGCATTGCTGCTTTGCAACAAATGAAAACTTGTCATTTAGTCAATAATTATGATGGTGATGAGATAGCTAGCCTGATTGACACAAATTATCGCATTGCTCTTACAACTAAACCAAAAATGTTACCTTGAAGTCAATGTATCCGTTCTTGTCCATGTCGAATGTACGGAACACGTGGTCGCAGAACTCGACGGCGTTGCCGGATGGGAAGAACATCTTGTACATGTCCACGAACTTGGCAGGAGTCAGTCTGCCGTTGGGGCAATCTTGCTGCAGGAAGACAGGAAAAAGCTCTTAACATTAAAACTAAACACAAAGTTTTGAACTGTGTGTTTTGTTTTGATAATATATTTAGAGAAAGTGTAAATGTGTCATATGGTTCACGTATGTTGGGTGTATGCAAATGTGCATGGTGAACCGCTAGCCTCAAGTAAACATTGCGGCCAACAACAAACAGTTCGGCCCACACTGAACGCGGTCGGAACAACCGTGTAACTACGTGCAATGCAAATTTGTCAATTCACTGATGTTTGCGTGTTTGTTTATGTAAAGGGAAGGCTGTACTGACTGATTGACATCATGTCTCCTAAATCGAAAAGACTTTTTCACCTCGTTTATTTTAATTAGTGATTAGTGATGTCGCGATATTTTTTCGTGATTTCGTCATAAGTAAAGACTGAATTGCTTATTATTTAAGTCTAAACATAATTGGTCAATAGCAAGATGAAAATAACTAAATATATTTCAGATCAAATTGTGAACTTATTATACCTTCGTAATTAAAAAAAAGGTAATCAAAAAGTTTAGTAGCCATTAAATCGAGCGAGCTCGGATTCGAGCCAAGGGTTTTTACGAGCACCTACATCAGCACCGATTATGAAAAAATAATCACTGTTGCATTTAAGCTGCAGTTTTCTAGAAAAATTACGTCGTTAAAAGGCGACCATAGCTTGGTCGTGTCAAATGAAAATATTACTTTTATTTACCGTGTAATAAAAATATAGCTGCCTTAGCGTTAGCACTTTATATCTTGGTTTAATAAGTTAGGTATTATTGTAACCTCATTGTTTTGTCGAGACATGACAACAATATAATTGGATTTGTGAAGAAAGGAAAAGAAGAAAGATTAGATTACTGAAATTAATATCATAATATTTAAGTGGCAATCATACAAGTTTCAAAATGTTTTACGAAAAGTTCGATTATGACATGCCTTGGATCTTGATGAAATAACACAACGACATCTCAGTAGTGAATAAAAATCGAGGCTCGTTAGTTTAGGTAGCATTTACGTTGTATCAAAACTGCCACTCACATACCTTGCCACAGTAAAACGAACTATTCAAGCAGTTCCTCATCAATTGCAAGAATCACAAGAATTGAATTGAATTTTACTGTTACAATAAACAGAACAACTGTTTCAATAAACAGAATAAATAATATCTTGTAAATGTTGTTTATTGAAACTAGCTAAAAGAGCCAAAAAAAACGGTTATCCTTCACTTCCTGCTGACTGGACTATCACATAATATAAAGACTAACATTTTGTCAGCGACTTCGTTCGCGAGTATTTTGACATAAAAACTTGAACTTATTCATTTTATCACTGTTATTAAGTAGTTAATTTTGTCTCTAAAATTAATTTGATCAAGTTATTAGTTATTAATTATTTTCATTTTATCACTATTATTAATTTTATCATTGTAATTACTTCTATCAATGTTACCAATTTTATCCAATGAATGCTTATGATTTGTTTTATGATTTTAATGTTTTTGTTTTATGATTTTAAATATTTTCCCTTTAATATAATTTTAATGAAATTTTTGTGATGATTTTATTACATTATGGATTTTTTTTATGTTTTTGAAACCTTTAATTATTTTCAAATAATGTTTTTTTTTTTTTATTAATTTTTATGGTAGCTTAATTCTCTAATATATTGTTTTATGCATGCGGTGTTTACCTTTAAGTGATTGTGCGATATGTGTTATGTTGCTGTAAAGTGTATATAATCGTTGGTGAACCTAATTTAATAAATAATCAGAGAAGGGCAGAGAAAGGTAGAGTAGGAAACCGTAGGATAGGTAGGTAGAGTAATATATAGTAGTAACTGACTAGAGCGAATCCGCGAGACATTGAGTTCACCTCCCGGGAGTTAATTCTTGGAATCTATTATAGTGCACTATATAAATGTTAGATCGCCGTAGTTTCTCAATTCAATAAGTTCCTCAACTTATATCTACTCATCTGGGAATAATGTGGACAAAGCGAAGAAAGATGCTGGAAAATCGATAATTATCTGTTTCGAATTCAGTTTCAGTAACAATCGCTTCTTTCACCACCTACGAGTAAGTTCCGGTTCACCATTCTAGATTTCTAACTTTTCGTTTTTAAAAATTCAGGTCGTTGCAGCGCATTTTTAACTGCATTTCTATGTACCTATTAATGTCCAGTCCGAGTCCTTCTTAATTTATCTGAAGTAATAAGTGAAACGGAAATAGAACGTAAGGATAATAAATTGCTACGTTAAACTTTTCATCTAATCTGGTGGACACCGCAGGTTGCCGCTGATAAATTAGTTTTTAAATGGTATAGACGACAACTTTTAAGTTTCGTGTTTGGTATTTATAATGGTAAGCCCTGATCTTGATGATTGAACTTATCTCCGTATCTCAGTCTTACCTTGAAGCCTTTGTACCATTCTTTAATGGTGGTTTCATCGTAGGAGGTATGCGTCTTTAGAAAATCCATGTCCTCCTTGGTCAGTTTATCTTTGCTGACGAAGCAACCCATCTTAGAATCTGGAACAAAGAGAAAACATTAATTTAGTTAGATAGTTATAAAATATCTTGGAATCAAATCAATTAATTAAATAAAAAAAATTATTATAATGAATTTATTTTTATTTATATAAATAAAAATAAATTCATTATAATAATTTGATGTGTTTGTTATTGTGAAGAGAAGGTTATTACGGTGTTAGTACAAAAAAAAGCCGTGGGGGGTACAGCTAGTATACACTAGCTGTACCCCCCACGGCTTCGCTCCCGCTCTACCCTACTCAACCCTACTATACCCTACACTACCCTATTTTTTTTTGTACTAACACCGTAATAACCTTCTCTTCACAATAACAAACACATCAAAAAAATAATTAGCGAAATCTGTTCCGCTGTTCTCGAGATTTGCGCTTAGCAACACATTTAGCGCTTCATTTTTATATTATAGATTTCTGGCACTTACGATTTAATAGGTAACACTAATTGGCCATTAGATAGAAAAGAAGAAATACGTAAATAATATTTTAAAGATTCTTTTTCTCTCGACTTCGGAACTACTACTTGAAGTCTTCTCGACCTTAGTTTGTCTTCTTCAGAATTGTTATTAAGTTCTCTTAATGATTTGATATTTTTCAAAGTATTTATTAGTTTATTATTTTAGCATATGTATTTTTTTTTATTTATATAATTTACTGTTTTTCCGTTTAAAGTATTTATTTATTGTGCAAACCTACCAGTGTTGTCTTTTTAACCCATGTATCCGCCTGTGTACCACTACTGTACATGAAGTTTAAATAAATAAATAAATTAGTTATCCGTGAAAGCGTAACAGTTACTTTTTGACATTCATCATACATATTATAATATACAATACAGGGTTTTTTTGTATAACACTAACAACCTGTATTACTAACATCATAAATAACAACTTTTGTTTTATGACTTTTTACAAAACATTTACCAAAAACCAACCTTCAAGATTTCGTTGTTCTATCTAACACACTTCAACTGTATTTTACTGTATCTACTTACGGCTCCCGCGCACTGTTCTCGTAATAATAATAAGCGGGGATCCGAAACATTTTTATCCCACCTAGCAACCATTCGCACCATTTTCGTGTATTCGACATTAGAATATTGGATACATCATCATGTAAAGATAATTAAGTTCGCACTGCCAAATTTCGCTACAAGAACACGTATGTATGACGCGACCCAAGCGCCCCGACTAGTGAGGGTCGCTCGTAAATAGGTCAAGTTCATATTCAGCTACCCTCCGCTATTGTATTATCGCTTGCTTCGCATAGACTTCGTAATATTTAGAACGTTCACTTTAAATATATTTATTTTTGTATGAAAATCTGATGAACCAAAACATGATACATTTTTAAAAGTCATAGAACAAAAGTTCTTATTTGTGATGTTCTTAACTAGCACTTAAGAGGTTGCTAGTGTTCTACAAATAACCCTGTATATTAAAAAGTACAAGGGTTTCGATTCCATAGGAGGCTCTCAGAGAGTTGGGAAGCCCCGTGCAAGCTAACTTTAGTAAAGTATTCAGTTATCGGTTCGCTCCTGGTGATATCAAATAACATGATAGGAAGTTTTACCGCCGGTAGTCTCGCTCGAGTCTAGACTTCGACGGCGATAACCTATACTGACGCACCTACCTGCATACGCATATACCTATGTCGATTTATCACTTGGGTACAGACCGACTTTCGTTACGATATAATTCTGAATTTCCATTTAAAAATATGTATACGTGTTTAACGATCGACGCGTACATTAATGTAATAAGAATTTTAATTGAGGTCGTGATTATTTACATTTATTTCCACAGATGTATACTAGCAGACTCGGCAAACGTTTTTCCGATATAAAAATTCATCATCATCATCATCATATCAGCCAAAAGACGTCCACTTCGAACTGTAATTTTTTTGAACTGAATTATGTGGTGAATGCAATTTTTTTTTTTAAGTAGGTCTAAAAGGAAGGTGTTAATGGAGAGGGACGATATTGTGACGTGGCGTTATAGGTATTTGAAAGAATTGCAAGACAATCGAAATGAAGCGCAGCGTTGTATACTTTATTCAAAAATAGTTTTTACAATTTCCAAAAGAAAATTATAAGGCAATTGTTAAAAGTAACGAAATACCAACTAATCTCCTCAATATTAAATAGTTTCATTTCTAAAAATGTAGCGACACTGTTTTACCGTATCGCAATTACATTACAGCGAAAAGAATTGAAAAAAAAGTAAAACGCGCTATTCGGGGTCCAAAATGTCACTTGCTATTCTAAGGGTAGTTGATGACTTAGAGTATTCTGAAAAATTCTCGAACAATTCTCGTTGACGTAGCACACTGGGAAGACGGAAACAAGCGTCAGCGACAGTTCTAGTCGGCTGTGACATTTGGTTGTCGCCATTTTAGGGTTTTTTGTAGCATTATAGCACACATGGGAAAAATAATAACATCATCTATCTAAACTCTTTTTACGAGAGAGAAATCTCTTACTGAAAATGACATTAAGCCAAATGATAAACATGTTTCTAATAATAATTCACTTCAAAACGTAATATTTTCATCAATGCTAATCCACTGGCTGAATATGAATTACTGATTCCGATATTATTGGCACATCAAGACTGGGAAAATCGGTAATAAGCTGTCGAACCCAATTACCATTCGCGCACAATGTCAGTACAAACATATATTTAAATCACCATATCTCTTGGATCATCTTAGAGCAAAGGTGTATTTAACATTGTACTGCAAAACGATGCTACTGGTTTTCCTGTTCCATAACAGGAAAACCCATTTAAATTATTACCGGTGGCATCTCTGGAGAGTTCAGTAGGCTAAGTGAAACTGCTATTGACGAAGACGTTACCTACTGTCTTCCATTCTGAACTGCTTTACTAGCACCAGGTGTCGAAACAGTTCACGCACCCTTTAAGATTCCCATCGATTTGCAACGTAACGCCTTTTCTGTGGTGTCATGCAATAATGAATAGGGCCCGTTCTCAGGGATTCCTCTTTGCTTGTGAGGGCTAATACATTATGTCTAATAGAAAAGTGTGGAGGCCATACATGAAATCCTGCATGACATTCGTAGAAACTACCTTCAAAAATACGTACTGTTGTTGGGCATGATATTACTCCACTAAGTTTACGAATTCGCTGACGGCAAGTGGATGAAGGTCAGCGTCCCAATAATGTGTAACGGGACCCAGCTCAAACTCTGAAGTAAAATATCCTTGAAGCGAAAATTCTTCCGGCGGGTACTGACATAGTGAAACTGTCCAAACTACGTTTGTCACTACAATTTCTCCTTCCAATACAAGCTTACTTGAGTGTACGCTTTATAATGACCAATTAGTCGCAGAGACCGACACTAAGGCTGCGGTTATCGACCTCAGGATCAGCTCAGTCCTAACTCTATATAATTTGGCTACTGTTAGCAAGTAGTACAGTAAAGTTTCAGAAGCACTTAACGTGTCCACTGTTCTCGAGCTAACAACATTAAATCATTTTTATTTAGTGTTGCAAGAAAATAGATCCGTATAAATATGCCTTTTTTGACGAACAAATAGTTTTAAATAACACAAGCTACTTTCGCAAAATATAAATTACAAACATACATAAATTCCTATGGAGTAGCCAAAAACTTAAGGTGTTTTGAATAAATTAACCGACTTGGTATTACATTGATCTCACAACTTTTAAAGGTAGAAGAACTGAGTAGCAAACCTTGGATTTTTGACTAGTTTGTTTTTAACCGATTTCCAGAAAAAGGAAAAGGTTCTCGGAATTCGGCTGTATTTTTTTTTGTTTGTTACCTCACAAGTCGGTCGTTAATGACCGATTTGCAAAATTATATTTCCCTTACATGATATGCTTTCAGATTGGTCCAAGAGGAATCGAGGGAACTTCTCAAATATTAGAGGCAACTATATAGTTATTTTGGTATTTTCATCGAGGACTTAAGCACTTACAGTCAAAAAGTGTCATTTGATGAAGTGGAACTGTTCAAGAAGATCAGAAATGGCCAACGGTACTTCTTACTCAAACAGATCACAATGAACATAGTTAAGCGACTATGACAATACAAATAAATTAATAGTTCTGAATTGAATGATGTTGTGACACATTACCTATCCTATCATAGGGCTCAAACACATAAACACGTTACGGCGACGCAACGAGTTTATGTTATGTGACTTCTACGTCACGACACCGTGTCGTGGAAATCAACGTCACGGTGTCGTGGCGTGGACTTCAACTACATGTTGCCATGCCGTGCCACGTTGCATCATCGTAATGTATTTATGTGGCTGAGCCCTATAATAGGATAGGTAATGTGTCACAACATCATTCAGCCGTTGCATTACTAAATTGATTCGAAGGACACATGACAGGGAAATTGATAATCTTGCTTTTATGCGACCTGATATTAGTGATATACTTGGCAACAATCAACGGTATAGGTCAGGCCACTTTGAAATTATTTGATATCTATACTTAGGTACCATTCAGAAATGCCACTTTATTTTACGAAGCTTTTGTTCGCGTCATCGGCCGCGTAAATAAATTATAGCCTATGTCACTCAGGAATAAGGCAACTTTCTTTTAAAGAAAATTTTTTCGCGAAAATATTGGTCCGATTGACCAATATTTTCGCGACATATTATAAAGAAAAGAAGGAAGATAAGAAAACACGTTTATATGGCACACAATGAAACTCTACTGTTGATAAAATTGCATTTGAAATTAAAGTATACTTAAACGATTACTAAACACGTAATGACACATAGTCGTATACCATACTTTGCAAAACTGAATTCATAAACAAAGAGACAATAACAAAATTAAAAACATAAATCTAGACGCATACAATCTATAAAATGTAAAATAACTGGTTTAGACGAGTCTAATAAGCCGAAACTCAACGTGTTTACTAGTAGGCATTCCAGGGTTCCATTAGCCACTTCTCAGTTCCAGCATCAGGAACCTGATGACGAAAACATCAGGTTCTCATCGTCATGAGAAACGAACAGAACTATTTTAAAAAGCTAAAACTGGATGGGGTTAATAATAGGCATTCCAAGGTTACGTCTCTTACGTCCGATCTCCATCATCAGACCAGCTTGATAGCGTCGGTAAGTATATGAGTATTACAAGCATTAGGTCACCTAATATGTGTTTATTAGCAAAGTATACATCCAATAAGCGTTTAAGATTCCAGCCACAGCCAACAAATGACCTATAAAAACCTGAACAGATCTTCATATACTGTATCTAAGAACCATCTCGATGACGTCATGAGGACATGAGGAGCTCCGATGCCACAGACAGATACAAAGATACACAGACACCTCAAACTTATAACGCCCCTGTTTCCGTCGGGGGTTGATAATAATTATTGTTTGCATTTAGCATGCGCAGTCTTGATGTCACTATCCAATATGCATTATCAATACATTGTTCGTCGAATAAAAAAGGGGTAAAATACTCGTAAGTCGCAAAGCAACTGTTTTTTCCCATATTCAAACCAAAATATTAATTAATTTATAAGGTTTACTTGGGGTTGGGAAAGGTTTGTTATCCAACACCTGCATTCGAGATTAAATATGTAAGGCATGCAACTAAACGCACGACAACACTTGTGGCAACAAACCAATTATCCTGTCGTCGGCTAAATGTTAGGGCAAAGATTTTGTAAAGTTATACGAAGAAAATGAATCGATCTATAAAAACACTTGCTTCTGCCAGCGGTTTCGCATGAAAGTATTGGATCACCGAATCATGGGTGAATTTTAGAAAACCGTTTTTATTTTTTATATATTTGCATCATAAAAGAAACTTCTGTGCAAAATTTCAGTATTTTAATTCCAAGGGTTTGGACTGGGCGTTGTGGGTCAGGACATTGCGTTTTATATATACAGACTGGTTTATACCAGCGGCTTTGCCCGCGTCAAAGTAGAAAATATTTCTTACTCAGTGTTAAAGCAGAAAGAATTTTCAAAATCGGTCTGTTTTTTAGTGTATTCATAAAAACGTACAAAAAACAATCTTTCCTCTTTACACAATGTACAGAAGAATAGATTGGTATAGATTTCCGTCTCGACTTGTTTTATCATTCGTTATTCGGGCATGGTTATTGTATCAGTGAGTAAAGGATGGTATTTGATGGCCCAGGGCGTGGAAATGTCACGGACACAGCGATAAAGATAAAACGCACCTCGCACCGGTGCGCGCTGCCGGCGAGCCTCCCGATACTCACAATGTGTGGTTTGATAATGTTTGTCCTAAAAGCAACAGCCAGACGTGCCTACTGTCAAATCCACGCACTACATAGCAGGGCCAGTTTTATGCAATAAAGAGTTATTGAATATTCAGCAGGCTGAATTTGAAATTTGATCAATACTGATCTAGCTACCAGACGGTTTAGCGAAAGAGTGGGTGACCAACAGATTTTAGATTGATGATGTCCACCGAGTAGAACACAAACAAATGTATAGTCGCTATTAAATTCATAATTACTATGCAAGCGAAAGCTATTGTAAAACTCATTATGCAATACGGAAATGAAGCTCAATGGTCTCGAGCGTTTGTCTGCTCGTATATTCCCGAACAAGTGACTAAAATAACTTTATTTGAGGCGAAAGCGCCAGGGCAGCCCTTCAACTACCGGAAAAACTGACGTACGTACGGTGAGGGTCCAAATCTATGGTCCGGACTAAGCGTTTCGCCTCATCCCTTTCAATCGCGTCAATTAGAGACACAATAGAAAGACAACGACATCGCCGGCGTTCGCTTGGGGTTTAATTAATTAAAGAGCTTGCATCGTAGGACTGAACGAATTTGTCTGCTACGGTTTTGCCGCCCCAATATAATAAAATGTAGGTGCCTTCAAGACTAGAGTGAATAATATCTCCTCCCTCCATAACTTCTAAATTGATTTTGATTTAAAATATGTCTCAAAACATTTCTAGAAAACTTCATCATCATCATCATTTCAGCCGACAGTCATCATTTCAGTCTACTGTTGGACACAGACCTTTCCAAGTGTAGCCAGAATGAACGGTGCTGTGCGTCTCACATCCATCGGATTCCCGCGACCCTCACCAGGTCATCGTTCCACCTTGTGAGTGTGTGGAGGTCGTTTAACGCTGCGAAAACCTACTTTCAAATAAACAAAACCCGCATACAAATCGGTTCACCCATATAAGAGCTACGACACACACACACATAGCTCGAAAATAATAACACAACTCTTTATGCGTCGGGGGTCCGCGCTTGGGGTTTAAAATAAAAATAAAATAAATAAATAAAATAGTTTATTTCTTCAACAAGTTTTTACAATATTATTGAGTTGCCAGAACTACCCAGAAAGCATGTAGTAATGCTTGTATTGGGTCGTTCCGCTCATCCTAGGAACAATGCTCAATGCTTAGGTACTTAACTAAATATTAAACTATTTTAAGTATTTACAAGTAAATGAAACATAGAGATACTGGTATGGCTCTGTGTGTGTGTGTGTGTGTGTGTGTGTGTGTGTGTGTTTATTTGTGTCAAATAACCTGTGTTGAAATGCCCTATTTCGAAGAAGAAATCTATCCCTACGATGTAATATCATGGGATCGGTAACTTTGTTAAGTACCACTAGAAATAATGCAGTGTCTAATGTTCGTATTTAAATAATAAATTTTCTATTTCGCTGTACCCAAGCGGCTCAAGTTCTTGGACAATTGTTTTTTTACATTTATGAAATAGTAGTTTGTGTATTGCGCATCTGTTGTGAAGCTTATTGTAAAGGTATACAGAGTGAGCAAGAAACTGTCGCCTAGCAAAGAGAGTCCTACAGGAAGGGGTGGTAGCCAAGTTACATTTTCTTCTACTGGTAGATACACGGTTTGAGTGGTTAAAAACAAGAACTTCCCGCATAACCTCGTGTCTGTAGAGTATCTCTTTTATTAATCATGAGAAAGCCTTTTTCTACAGCTCAAATTCTCAAAGTCACTTATTATCGCCGCCATAACATACATATATTAATTGAGGCCGACAGAACCGCTAGAAACGCGAAGGTAAATATTATTTTTATTACATTTAACTGGGTACCCTATTAGCTGAGCTACAGTTTTGTGCTGGCGGCTATGACGGATAAAAATAATAGCTGCCACATTATTTCATTATTTAGGAGCTTTTTTATTATTCTTAATGATTATAGAGGTATTGTTTTGAATTCTTAATACACTTGGCGCTATATGAATTGAATTGTTTCCACTTAGGATAGTGTTCAAGTTGTTTTGATATGGTCGGAAGTAAATCAGTCAGCGCTGTAATGAGCAGAAGACAGAAAACTTCAGGATGCTACAGTTATACATTAGATTGTGATAAAGAGGGACCTTAATTTGCAGCAGTTAAAGCAATAACAAAAACAAGACATGAGTCTTCTAACAAACAGTAAGAGAGGCCCGAAGTTTCATTAGAGTAACAGAAATTATTTCCCACCAACTCCCGTTTAAAATGCTAATAATATTTACGCTGATCTCACACACCTTCAATTTATGGGAAAAGTTCCTTGAATTAGCTGTTAGTTAAATATAGAAAAAAAGAATATAAAAAAAATCAAATAAAAATCTACTCCGCAGACATCGCGATCGGCGTTAATTTAATGGAGGTTGCTTTTAGTCGCCGTTGAAGGGAAATTTGATAGTATAAAGGCACAAAAACTGCAGCGTCACTGCGCAAATCCATCATACGGGTTATTTAGACATCGGCGATCACCTGTCATGGAGTATACTGCCCCCATTAGAGCTGCAAGCGAAACTCCGGGTAAGCGCTCGCCTTGATTGGATAATTTCTAATTAAACTCATCGATTTCTAATTACTGAATTACCGTACTAAGCCGAGCTTTAGCGAAAATGTTGGTATCGGAAATGCGAATTCACCCTGGAGTCGTATTTTTAAAAGAATTTTAAAGCCTTGACACTGGTAGAAGTGGATTTTTTTTAACACCCTAAACATGCAGCCAACTTTTGTTTTACATGGATTGAAAGGTAGCGTGCATGGGTTTAATTTGAACTTTTATACTTTGAACAGCTTTAAAAAAAACCTCCCAAGATTATAATGAGAACTTGACAAAATCACTCCATCGTGGCGTTTCTGTTTGATCCATACATCGACACATACAGCTGTGAGCTAATGCAACCAGTAAAAGTATTGAGCGCAGTGCTGGCACTCGAGTTCTGAACTTGTGTCGAGACCTTGTGCGATACAAATGTTCACCCTACTACGGACATAGTTTTAAACGCTATCTATTTCTAACTTTGTGAAGCGAAAATAAATTTTGTGCTGGCTTGCAACAGGTCTATGATGAAAATATAAAGTTCTATTTAATTTTAAAAACGAGAATAGCAAATAGCAGTTTCAACTGTAGGTACATGAAAGCTGTCTCTCGCTCGGGCGCTTAGCTCGACATAACTATGTGTGTAACGACGAAAGTTTTACTTGCGTCGGAACCAGCTACAAATTGGAATAGTACGGTGATAACTAAGCCAAAAACCACTGGCAGGTCAGACAAAGCGATTAATGAGACTGCCTCCTGGTCACAACTCTTAGATCCGACCAGATATTACGGAGTGTAACGTGCAATTCCGTATCACGTCCGCCGGTGGCACACGGTAGAGTTACGTCATTAAAAGCCATACCTACGTGAATTGCTATTTTGAGATGTTTCTAAACGCTATGGAAAAAATAGCCTAAGTGATTTACGCGCACTCTACAGTCGATACACGAAAATAGTTTTACGATAATCTAAAAGCAAGATCCCTTGTTTCATTCAATGTCGTTTTGACGAAGCAATTGGACGTGTCCATGCATACGACATCAGATATTTCGGCATTGAATATATGAGGACGACGCGTTTTATGGACATTGAAATGAAGCGCGATCACGAATGTGTCGTGTCACCTCGTGTCCTGTTGACTTCTTTGGCTTACTCTCATTTCGCAACCATTACACGCAGAATGTCGCTCGATAACTCTTTTATAAGTCTGTTTAAACATGTTAATGTAGGTATAGAGAAAGAAATGACAAGAAAAGATTAAATAACTAAAAGAACTCAGTTTGTTAAAGATTTGTAATAGCGCTTGCACATCACTTTGATTTAATCAGGGCGAAACCCCGGAATTCCCTTCTGGTCCCTTCATAAATGTTGTCCCTTATAAACCCCCGATCATTCATGACGAGTTATTGCAGCCGATACATATCGATGTATCAGGCTATTATCGCATCATACTTCGACAAGGAGTTATTGGAAGCATTCGTTCATAAATTGTAGCTGAGTTTATGGTTATATTTCACTAGCCAGTGATGGCGATAACACAATACAGAGGCTTGCATCAATGCTCAATTTTCCGTACATGTTCTTGCTATATTATCTAGAAGTGGAGTTCATATTTGACTGATTAATGTTTTCATTATCACAAATCTAAGACCTACGATTGCTACTAAATATCTTGTACCTATGTATTTCTAATTATAAAGCATGACGTAAAATTAATGTATTCATGTACGTAAATGATCTACCGTAGAATGTTTTTGCAGATGGTAGCATTTTAATTCACTGGTCTGTAAAAAGGGAATAGCTGCAATTTGTATGCAATGGCTTCTATACATAAAAGAAATGTTTACATTTTCCTCGTAAAGAAATATGCAGTTAGCTCAACGAATATCATCTGAACGGAAGCCTCTTGAGCGGCGTCGATAACTCGAAACACTAGATTGAAGGACGCTGGGAACTGTTAATTTATCACGGTCAAGGCAAGCGCTCGAGCTTCGAGATAAACACGTTAGATCTGTTGTGGTGAAACCACGCCGCGCGCCGCTCTTCTCGTAATATGCTGTTATTTAGGAGTATTATCTAAACACATGCCTTCATTTATCATTGCTGAGAAACGCCGGCTATTCCATTTGTTTATACTTGCAATAATTATAACAAAAAAACAAATAGCTGTATTTTGATTAATTCTGTGGTAATTAACCGACGTTTTATATAAGTATTACTGTTTAGCTACTACCAGTTACTAGTTACAGCACCGCTCCTTTTAGTTGTAGTGTGATGTTCAATATGAACCTTCTTCGATAAATGGCCAACTCTATTTCTTTATCAATTCCACCTGAGATTAGCGCGTTCAAACAAACGAGCCATTTAAAAATGTTCACGTATGTGACTAAGATTGATATTACTTTCCGAATTAGCTACACTCTGGCTACTTACGTCATGACGTATTAGGTTCTAATAGGTTCGCCACTCTTTATTACTCGTGTTCAACAATAGTGTAGTTTGCAAGCCGTGCGTGTGTTAAGGAAAGGTTGCAGTCGTGGCGTCTGCTATTGGAAGGATGCTTAATGCAAACGACGGGCATGCCGGTCACGTAGGCGCGACGGCGCGGCCGCCGTGCGGAGTTTCACAATTTCATGAATGCCCGCCTGCCGCCTGACATTATTACCGCAATTAAGTGACCATTACAACCTCACGAAGACACTGTATTATAATAAAACTGGCAGTTAAAAAGTATCAAAACATCTCAGAAAACATCGCTTTACACTCTATACCATTCCTTACATGTCAAGTGCCAAGGGTACGGGAATAATGAAGGCAATATAAAGTCCGACAGCGGCTGAAGGCTTACCATGGCACTGAAGTCATAAATTATAAAAATAAAAACATTCCGCTACTCGTGTTACTCCAAGGTCTTGGAATCGCTAGACGAAGTTGAAGAAAGCCGCGGATAAGGCCGTCCTGTGGAGACTAACCGCACTTTTATATTTAACGTGATGGAGTGTCTTGGGAGAGCAAAGATACTATCGCTGTAGTAGGTCATAGAGCGAAAGACTCCTCTTTGTGTGCGCACGTCTGTGCTACACATGCTGAAGAATATCTCGTTATAGCGAGTATAAGATGCGTTTGGTTCGTAGAAGCGCCAAATAAAGGTGTTTTCGTGAAAAGTCGTAGGTGTCAAGAGACAGTGCACTTCGCAACGTATCGTCGTGCCTGCTCTGGCCTTCCGTCACAATGCTGCCCAAATTATATAACACATTCAAGTCGCGCTCGCCGAGAGGGACACGGACTTATTGTTATTCTGTTCGTCCTTTGACTGTTGTGGAGCACACTCAAGCTCTATGCTTTTACTATCTATCGCTCAGATTGCTCAGGAGACTTAATCCTATGAAAAACTCTCATGCGACGAGCTTGTCAGTGAAACTCAAATATGACAAAAAATAAAATGACACAAAGAGTTAAGCTCTTTGCAATGGACACGGAATATTTAGTTTCAGTACAAAAGCAGAACTAGAAGTTGAATTTCAGAAATCCTGAAATAATACAAAGCACGTCGTAACAGCGCCACCTGGCGCCACCGCTGATTGTCGCGACTACAAGGAAAAACTTTTTGGATGTTAGAATATTTTCTGCAACTAGAACCTTGTTTTTATGAGCCACTAATTAGATAGAACTTAGTTCTCATTTAACCGAAAACTATTAAATGTTTACCTTTTAAGTTATAATATTTGTTTTTGTTTTTATAAATAGTTACATAATTGATATTATTAACTTTTTTTTTTTTAAGTTTCTTTGAAGTATCGGTTTAATTAAAAAGTTGGCATAGTTCTTCCGTTAGTTTAGTTTATTTAATACTGTAAAAGATTACCAATTTTTTTTGTCAATTTTAAATCCGTAGGTATGTAGGTTTATAGTATCTCTCCCCATTGCACACAACAATGCATTGAAACCCGGATTTAAAATGGCTCATAGAGTCTCTCCCCATTGCACACAACAGTGCATTGAAACCCGGATTTAAAATGTAATCTGGCAAAGCAAGCCACGCGTAGCAAAATAATTAATTTACAAGCATGTGAACATTCTGCGGCTAATGAGAGTATACACGGCAAAGAAGTTATCAAATTAACTGGATACGGTGCCTTCCGACCTCATTAGTAGCTACAGTCTATTAGTCTTGTAAAGACTTTGTGAACCTAGAGCTCGCTTTGAAACTGACACAACTTCAGTCCGATCCAATATCGTTTCTGTTCATCGTTGAAAGATGTCACACGATTTTAATTCATGAATCCCCAAGCGACCACCGGTGGCCGCGCATCTATTGTCTTACTATTGTGTCTCTAATTGACGGTATCTGAAGGGTTAAGGGTGTGTTTATACCAGCAATTCCTAGTCCAACAGTGTTCCATATTCAATTTCAAAAACTTCAAACATGTACAATTAATGGAGATTTCATTAGGAAATAGAGCTGTCTCCAGAAGCATGATGTGACATTCAGTTTTAATGGTGAAACAAAAGAAAAAGGAGGTACTACCGGTAGAGTAGTCAAAGCTAACATCGATACAATAGTTGTCAGACGTACGGCGGCGCGGAAATGTAGAGGGGCTTTCACAGCAGAATAATAGAGTGCCGCGTGTGAAAATAACACGGGACTATATAAAAAAGGCAATTTTCTGTCTCTATGTAAGCTAGTGTTCAGTCGGTTTGCTTAATTGACGGTGAAAGTCATGATCATCGTAGCAACAGTCAGCATTTTCCGCACTCACGGAACATAAGTCAACGTGTGACCCGGAGACTTACAAAGAGCGAGTGTAAAAACATAGATGAAAGAGCCGGCAGTAATGAGCACTGACGTTCAACGTTTTTATAATTGATGCTACCCTGCACTGGTTCCAGGTTTGCGAAGTTATTAGAATAATAACCAGTTTGGACAGTGTTTAAAGTCTATTCATTAGAGTAGATTAATGAGGTAACTCTAACGTAACCCAATCTAAATGTAAATTGTTTGATGTATCGATAGCCGACGGCGATGACACAATCATAGGAATCATAGGCAATCCCGCAGCTATAGCAAGTATTGAACTTGCTATAGCTACGAGATTGTGAGTTACTGTGGAAAGCAAAGGGCACCTGTAGGAACAATAGTGAGATTTAGTTAGGCTAATCGTCAAATAACTTCGCCCTTTCTGAGTAGACTCGAAAAAACCCTCAAAGTTATTCGAAAATTTCAGTAAAAGCGACAGAATAAATGTAGTGCATTTTGATCATGATTTAACAAGGCGAAAGGAGAGACACATCCGAGCCATATTGTTAAATGTACGACCAAATATTTGCAGCAATATTCAGTTTGCTTTAAACCTGGGCGCTTTAAACCCTCAAAGGCCGTTTCCCCATTCAATTTTACCAAAAGCCTATCAAATCGAACGAATCAAAGGAACATTTATTTTACACTGTAGAATAAATACAACATAAATGTCCGTTATTTTATAAATGTTTTTTTGTTTGTTTGCTAAATCAATACAGAATTTACGGAACGGATGTTTGCTTGATTGTGGTGATTTAAACACGAATAAATAACTTAAAAAAAACGATCAATGGTTAAATAAACAGTTTTCAGCTTACTAAACTTTTAATTGCAGTCTGAGAAGTGAAAGCTGATCACAAATGTGAGTAAAAATCTAATTAAAGGGTAAATTTCGACGCATCGCTTGGATAACTTCTTAGCTTAAACATAAAGGTAGTCCTTCAAATTGAGATTGACAGAATGTGATAAGTTAATCAAGGATAGTAAGCAGGTAGCACGCCAGTGAGGGTGTCAAGCCCGCACTTCCTAAGTTAAATGTAGTGTTAATCTGTTTTACACTGACACCCAACTTGTAATTGAAACTGTAAGCGGTAGACACTAGCTTACGTGATAGACTAACAATTTATTAATTAAGAAATGCATTTCGGTACGAATTCCATTGAAACAACACATTAGATGCAGTAATTATGAGGGTTTCCACATTACCAAAAACTTAATTGTGGCTAACCAGAAACAGTGCGATCCCTCTAATATATAAAAATCTCGTGTCAGTATTTAACGAACTCCTTGAATGACCGATTTTTTAAATTTTTCGTGTAGGTATTTTAGAATAGGTCGTACTATTATCATACGGCTCTTATACGGCTATTTTTTACCCTTCTAACCCTTTTTTCTTTGCTTATTTATATGGAGAACAACGTTTGCCGAGTCAGCTAGTCCTTACATATTATAAAACAAAGTTCCTCACCGCGAAACTCATAAAATACTAAACGGATTTTAATGTAGTTTTCACAATCGACATAGTAATTAATAAGGTTTAAGCGAATGTGCGAATTATAGTAGAAAAGAGCTAAATAATTCAAGTTTCCAAAAACCCGTGCGAAATTGTTATGGGTCCTTAGGGACTTAAAAAAATAACACTGATTTATTTGCAATTATAATTGATTTCATATTTTAAAAGGCAACGTCTATCTAATTATAATACAACGATTTTTTCCCTGCACTTTTAAGTGTCATTTACTGAATATATTTAGCAAATCGACCGAAGCCAGAGAAGAGAACCACTAGCCACCAAAAAGCATCTCAAAACATCCTTTATCACTTTGCCGCAAAAATGCCGTTACCTGGCCGATTCGTATACAATATCGATACGAATATCTGAAATGCTTTGTTCTTTCAATAACTCAATCTAAAAATTTATTTCCTTTAGCCTATTCGACATAAACTTTAGCCATTTGAATAGTTTTGCTTAGATTTCCCAAGAGCGCAGAAATATTGCTGAAAATGTATTTTCTCTTGTCTGCGTTAAAACCTTTTATAAGGATAAAATAGTTTAGTGTTTACGTACCCTTTGACTTTGTTTATCATGCAATAAATGTGTAAAGGTGATATCCATACCAATAATAAATCTGTAGTTGCGCACATCACGTATAATTTACAAAATCGAGTTGAGCTTTGTTTCATTGCTATTGGTTAACTATATCGAAAAACTATATTCACTGACTGTGAGACGGTTCCAAGTTCGCCGGATCAGCTAGTTTTAAATAAATTTATTATTTTTCAACGCACTGAAGGGACAGTAACTAATAATTGTATTAATATCCTCCACAAAGAACATAAATGCCACAAGATTCTGTCTAAACTTCTAATTGAAATACATTTTTGAGATTTCCTATAATGTACACATGACATACATTTTTTGGTGTGATAAAACCATTAAAACTATTAGGAATAGCACATAGTTTTAGAATTTAAAAAAGGCATCAAACAGCGCTGTATAAAAGTTTAAACTGTTTTAATTTAAAGTTCTATCCGGATATTGTTTAATGAAAAACTGCAGTTCGAGCTTTGACGTGGTTTTTTTTGTCAACTATTTCATCTGTAGGTGTGGCAATCCTGAGTGATTAAAAATATAAAGGTACGAGTAAAACATCGAAAGCATTTTAACTACAGCGAAGCAAAATTTCATTTTAACTACAGGAAAGCAAAATTACTAGAAATAATAAAATATTGCGAAACTGAAAAGAATTCAAACAAACAGAAAAAATTTAATAAATTCTGTGAAATAAAATGTTATATTTCAAACAAAAACACAAAACACAAACAAAAAAAAAGATTTTAATACAAAATAAACATCTATTGCACAATTAATTACAATGGGTACCTACATAGGTACTGGATCTTCGGCACCGGATTCACAAATGAACAATTAAGTCGCAGCAAAAACTTATGACGAAGTTAGGTACCGCCAATGAGGGATTTACACGATAGTTTAGAAGTGTCGGGAGCGGCAGCGGCAGAAGCGGCGCACGAAAACTGAGACGTGTATTCGGAGCGAAAGCCGGAATGTGTCTGGCTCTCGGCTGCAGCGTTGGACACTTGTAGCGTCCTAGTGGAGGGAGGAGGCGCCTAGCTGGGTCTGGGGGCTGCGTGCGCATCGCTTTAGCTACTCTACCTCGTACCGCTCCCGCGCCCTCTCCCCCACCCAGGCCTGCAAGCCCGCCTCTAAGTTACAAAAACCACTGTAGCATATGCAATCCAATGCAACATTGTATACCTCCATTTAATTACGCTGGGACGGTAGGTAATTAGTGTAACTAATTACGGGCTAAATTTCGAGCGACATATCTCTTGATATAGAAAGCGTATACCTACGATTGCGATTACTGTCTCAAAACTTACATGTGCTCAAAGCTACTAAATTCTAATGTTAATTATTAACTCGAGCTAAAAGGATACTCGTAGCTTTTGCACTTGTGTATGCTCCTTTGACATCCTGTGTAACTTATTTAATTACCATATATGATTTGCCTCTCGCTCAAAACTTTCCTTTCTCAAAAACTTCCGTGTGTAAAGATGAAGCTCTATTTTCGTATGCTCCTTTACCGTCCGTTTATATCAGATGTTGAAACAGTAATTAATTAGTCTAAGTACGTTTCATAAAACTACGTCGCGTGTACAGTACTTACTCGCTTTGAGGAGCAAAATATTCAATTTATATCGGAACTGAAGTGAACTTATCAAGAATATAATTCTATGCTAGGTAAGCGAATCTTTTTCAGAACATTTAGATAATGTTTAAAAGCATCGATATGTATGTACTATAAAAATAACAACGATATTATAGACTGTTGTCATTGTCCGTACCCATACGTACGGTAGGCACGCACCTTCCTACCGTTAAAAAAAATCGTATACAGGATGGTTCTATTTTTCGTTCTGATTTCATTTGTAGTTTCTGTCAGCGACTTCGCCCGCGTAAAAGTAGGTTTCTTCATACGTACTTTAGGCCCCAATGTCATCCCTATAGGGAGTGAATTTTGGAAAATTCTCTTAGTACTCGCCTACATAACAAAAGAAACCTTGTGCAAAAATCCACGCTCCGAGTCACTGCAGTTTCGGCTGTGCGTTGATATGTCAGTCAAGCAGTTTCTCCTTTTATATAATAGAATAACTGAGTTAGATCCCAGTATTAGACTGCGATCTAGCTCCGTTATTCGCAATTTCGATGGACGAAATAAATCGTTAGAAAGTTTACTCCGTCCAATAGCCACAAAATACCGACTTAAGATACACTATTCTTAAACTAATATGGATTTACAGCTTTTAGTTCATTAGTATAAAACTGCTATCAAATAGTAGAAATCTTTCTAAAAAATCATATAGAATCTTTGTGCTTAGAGTATCAAGTACTGAAAGTCAAGTGCTTGAAATGTCGTGTAAATCGGAGCCGGCGATAGCTGTAGGCAAACAAAAGAACTCCAATCACTGTTATAAAGTTGCGCCACATAAAGCTGCGCCACCGTTGGCGTTGCGTTTCCTATCTAAGGCTTTTACACAACTGGCGCACACATCCGACGTTCGTTAGAATGTACCCTGAGATATTTTATAGGTAAGGACAATCGCTAACTGTGACAATATACTCTATATTGTAGCGTTAAATACGGACTTCAAACGGCTTAACGTAGTTGTCTGAATTAGTTAAGTACCATTTTATTGTCACAACCCCAAAGAAATATTACTAATACTCTATTCATTAATGCCGACAACAGTCTGTGCCCAACATTTGACTGGATTCTAATTCAATAATGCCAACTCATCTCGACTGCTGAAGCACTTCCAAGTGCCAGACCGCAACAATACAAACATTCATTTGAAGAATTTGTAGTCAAAAGTAAAAACGTTTCTTCAAATGCTCAATTATAAATACTATCTTCACGTTTCTGAATTTTTTGATGAGAGTTCTTATTGAAATGGTTTACGAACAACCAAATCGTAAAGCTGATATAGACAGATGGTGATCTAAGCGGTTATCCCGGATTTTCCAAGACAATCCATAAAACTAAATAGCATATAACATTCGGCAATCATGACTAATTCCTATCGGATTAGTCATAAGATTTTGCCAGGTCAATTTGGGAATTTGTTTATTCAATTTCGTGTTTTCGGCTACTATTTTACTGGACAAAATCCGTGGAAATGTGTGGAGAATGTAGAGACCTAAATTATATTGGTGCCAGTAGTTCAGTAGCAGCCTGCTTTCAGCCAGATTGGAGACTGCATTCGATCAGACCACGGCACCTTAATTAGTGATCTGTGAAGTCACTTGATCCCAATCCGAGCTCGATCTGACACACCCTGTAGCTTTGAACCCGCCGTCGGAATACTGCCATTTTTTACAAACTGAAGCTCTATTGCACGGATTTTAATTTAATATTCGTAAAATCAAATTCGATATCCACTGTACCGATGATATGAATACCATACAAAGCAAAAATAAATTAAACCTTGTTTATTCAGATATGCAGCCGTGTAGTGCTTCAGGTTTTTTTTTATTAATTTGGTATATTATTGTGCAGACAGGAATGTTTGTTAATTACTTTGCATATTCGGGAAATTTAATCAACTTGCAATTACGGAGAGCAATGAAATGAAGGTAAGTACTTGGAAAAAACATCCTGCGTAGGTTGCAATAATGGAGTTGAACAGAACTCAAATTTATTACTTTTTCAATAAACTACAAGCATATGAACTTATTGCTTTTACCCTTATGTTGCATTCTTTTATCATGTTAGTATTGGTATAGGTTAATAAATATTACCTATCGCAAATATTTTCTTACAATATAATAGAATGTTAGTTTAGGATGATATAATAATCGATATTAACTAATGTTGTAGGCTATATCACGCTACGACCCATGAGTATGAATCAGTAAACAAAGCCGCGGGGGAAACTGCTGGACATAGCTATAGCTAGAAATTAATAAATAGTCTGATTCTCATTAAGCACATTTGCGTGCATCAGTGGGCTGCCGCCCACTGCTTACCTCCCCATAGTACGATTAGTTTGTGTTTTGCAAGTCTAAATTGAACTCAAAAGTTGGTGTGGGTCTAGTGAAATCAGTACTAATTGGCAAAATAAACAAAACCCTATACCTAACTACCCAGTGCCTATAAACTTTACTTTTGCTCTGTTTCAAAATAAATAAAAACAAAAATTATTTTGTATCTGAATAAAACGGTCCACTTAAGCAAAAGGGGGAATTCAATCAATATCGCAAATGAAATTTTGTTTGTTTCAACAGTTAACAGAAATTCAGTTGTAACAGGAATTGGATTAAGTTTACAGAAGCAAAATAAAATCAAGTATTAAATGGCTATATTCTGTTCAAAATAACATTAGACGTTTAGTTTAGCGTCCGTTCAACCGATTTTGACTTTTATTACGTTGGTGGCATGACAAATTGCGGCTGCAGTAAATGGTTTGTATTGTAACCACTTTTTTGCTTTTAATGCCATCAATATGCCTATGAAATAGAAGTTAAAGTCAGTTCAACAGACAGTAAAAAATGTTTGTTTAAATGTTTTATCTTAACGCGAATAGAGTATAGTAGACAATACTTGAGATTCGGATAAGTTTAGGTATATTAACCACACCTATTTTTACTATTGGACATAGTCTAAGATGAAATAGTTATAATACCTTTATGTGGGAAAGACGTAAATATTCGACGCTAAGTGCCACATCAAACATGTAATGTAACATAATATTTTGGGTAATGGTAGCGTGATCATACAGGCAAGCAAGACCATCTAATTGAGTGCAATTTAGTGAGGGCTGTCTGCGTGAGTGCATAATAACCCAAATTTTAATTACATATCGTAAACTAAAAATTATGTTAAGAAAAATATGTACCGGTGAAATATAGCCCTTATGGTTCTAAAATTATTTTGGTGGCACATCATCATCATTATTTCAGCCGATACACGTCCACTGTTGGACATAGGCCTCCTCCAAGCGTCGGTGGCACATGCCACTAACAAAAGTCAGTAGTCACTAAGCTCACTCCTCAATTTCTACCTAAAAGCGGGTCAAGCCCTCCGTGTTTCTCGAACCCAAACATAACAAAATGTTCGACCGGCAGACCGTTTGATATTGGGCCCTAACCAGTGTACATATACCTACTGTTATGGGTAGAGATATGATATAGACATAAGAGGATCGTTAATTTTACGTGAGGGGAGTGATTTTTATGTTGTTATTTGGGCACTGTACTAACGTCGGAGCGCTTCGTATTTAGTCTATGTTGTGTATTGAAGCTTAATTCGCGTTTATAAATTGAATAATATTGCCAGTACCATCCATCATTTTCCTAGCCTTTTTGTAACTAGCACGGTGACAACTATCAGTCTAACCAGATGTGGCTGAATACCCGTGTAGCGGCTGCATATCAAACTTCCGCAACCCAGTTACTGGGCAACACAATACCCCTTGGACAGACTGATCGTCTGCCCGAGCGCTATTGTGTTACTTGGCGTCTGACTACCTGTAATGACAGAACTAACGGCTTTACGTGCTTTTAGAGGTCGCGAAGTCAATAATGCCCTTGATAAACATAGAATAGTACCTACATATAAATTAAACATTGGTAGGTAATTCCCGGTTTTAAACGCGCATCCTCATGCATGAGAGGCCTACACGACATTTTTAGTATCATTGGACAGCGAAATAATTTCGTAGTTTTAGTAAAAGTTTTTAGACGACAAAGTAACAATGCTTCCATCACTGACCCTTTCAATTACGATAACTAGTAACTGAGTGATGGATGACGACAAGTAATCTGCAAAGTTTCTGTAGTCAAGGCTACTGGATGATACAAATATATACGTGCCTACTGTAGCGACATAAATAAAAATATACACTTTTCCGCCACTTACGTTTAATACAAACGAAACAATTACACGATAGTTTTGAAAAATATAAAACAGTAAACTAAAAAAGACCTACAAGCCGAATGCCAAAATAGAGTGCTACGCTACAGCTATCGTGAATTTTTAATTTTGTGATTTTAGCATCATTGACATTAATCCTTTTAAAAAAATCCGTACTAATATTGTAAATGGGAAAGTGTGTGTGTCTGTTTGTCCGTCTTTCATGGCAAAATGGAGTGACGAATTGACATGATTTTTTAAGTGGAGATAGTTGAAGGGATAGTTGGAGAGTGATATAGGCTACATTTAGTCTCTTTCTAACGCTCCACTTACCTCGAATTTAACGCTTGCGAAGCCGCGGGCAAAAGCTAGGTAATTATGAAGAAGACAGGACCATCAGTCCGAAGAGTTTTTTTTTATAATAGAGGACTGCAGTACCAACTACGTACAGGTTCTGTACGGCACACTTACGGGCTACAGGGAAAAATATAACTCGTACACATATTTCTTGAATGGTAAAAATTATGATAGTTAGAAAATTAGACAATGTATGTACCTATATATATTATGTTGGTGACTGCACTGTAAAATAATGTTAAATAATGTCAAATCATGACAATAAACCAAACCTGTTCAGAAAACGTTCTTAAAGAAGATCTATAATTTAACTGCAGATGTTTTGCACATTATATCTAGTTCGTAGATAATGCGCTTGCAAATTATAGTGGTATAAAAGTCCGTAGCTATCTATTTTAAAACAGTAAAAATTTTCATCGGTGCAGATTCGATCGTGAGCCTAAATGTAAAGTGACAGCTGCTGAACCCTAGACCAATATAGCAGACCAATGAAATATCAAAGTTATAAATTTTTGCTATGGTGGACCAGAAGCCCGAGTGTATTTCCATGTTACGCTGTCCAATATAAACGTTAAGTGCTACGACTATATAAGCCAATATGCAGCCGGATCACACTCTTATAGGTAGCATGCATAAATCTGTCTGGGGATTGTCTGGGGAGTTACTCTGGTTACAGCTGATTTTAATTAACAACATGTGTACGTTGACCAATTAATTAATCATAAGAGATGTCGGATACAATAATTTAGAACAGTGGTTCTTAATCTTTTTTAGCCGGGGACCACACTAGTATCTTTATTGGTTGTAGGGACCAGTAATCCAGAAGAGTATAGTTAAAATTTGTTAGCCACTCTGAAGTTGGCGTTCCGAACTCTTGCACATATCTACTCGAAAGAGTACTAATACAATATGATTCATAAAAATCATTTTCTATTTTAAACTTTTTAGTTGTGGCACCACTACTAAAAAGTTTAAAAAAGAAAATGATATCTTGAATTGAACTTCAATCGATAAAATTATTTCAAAACCATATTTGACCGAGAAATTGGTGAACATACCTACATAAAAAAAAAACATTCAGCCGAACATAGAACCTCCTACTTGAAGTCTGTTAAAGATAAATACTTCAGTTTCAGTCATAACTTAAATAACCTACTTATTTAATATTACTCTTCAAACTTATTATTTAAAATGAAATACTTAAAATCAGTTCGGATTAATTTTACATTGTAGTTTAGAAAGTTTGAAATTTTTAGGTTGTTCACGGGTCAGTGCTCTTGCGGAGCACAGGTTGGAAGCCACTGGTTTAGTCATAACATTCCAATAATAACCACCCTATCCACAATAGGTAATGATTCCAGGGAATCCCGATTAATTCCTGATTTGATATTAGTTCGATTCCAGTTCAATTGAAATGTCTCAAACAGAGGTATGATGGGTTCTGACGTGTAGCTATCCGGTTTGAAATTACAATATGCAATTAACAGTTACGAGTACCTACTGCAATACATATTGCATACAGTTATCGATGGTAGATAACCTATTTGCTCTGACAACACACAAAATTATGTCCCGGAGGAAGAGCGGTGTCTGTTTATTATTAATCTAATTGCAATTAATATTATTATCTAGGTTCGTTTTATCTAAATTGTCTAAACATGTAACTCATGATAATTATATGATTGTTTGTCGATGATGAGACAGCTAAGAGGATTGTCCTTGAGATCACAACATTTTTGTTATACTTTTTCAAACATATTACATTATTTTTCCATGGAAACAAGGAAAATAACAATAAGACTAAGTATGTACTTATGTTTATTTTCTTTATTTCTTCTAATTAAGTGTCAAGAATAGCTCAATATAATAACAAAGTAATATCTCCATTATTTTATTTATTTGTAATCCCATTTCCTTACCGGAAAGACGCTAATGATGTCAAGGAAAAATGGCATGAAAAATTATTTATTGTATTATTTTTCTAGAAGGTATATTGAGTTACGTAAACTATTTCAACGTGTCTCCAATTAGGTTGGTTGTCATCACAATAAGAGCAAAATAATGTTAGTGAGGGCGTAACGTAAATATTTAAATCGAAATCATAATCCGAGTTTCTTTAGCATATCAAATATGAATGCATTTTCAAATATTATTATTATTTGAATCCGAACGAAAGCAAGAACATACATATTTACCTTCAAAGTCCAAAAAAAAAATTGAGATCTAGATTTGTATTCAAAATTTAAATATACGTTATGACATCACAACATCCAACATGAGTTTAAGCTAGGCAAGACTGGTGTATAATATACTAACGCAAATTAGAAGGAAAAAATGACACCATTATCCTATAGATGTACAGATAATTTATATTGCAAAGTACATTATAGAAGTTTCGTAGATTTATAGCTTCTTATGTACTTGAAATAATTTATTGATTACATGAAACTATAATTTGTGAAGCGTCATCCGACAGATTTGTGTGCTGTATAATTATTCTAAATCAGACTTTTATAATTGCTTCAAAACCCTATTTTGTATCTTTTCATCTGAACCAATAGAGTTCAATATTGAGTAAGATTCGATTAATTAAAGCTACTTCATCATAAAAATAAATCACTGTCTGTTATGTCAACGAGTTCTAAACAGGCAAATGATGTTCGTATGATTATCTATATGGATTTAATATAATAGATGTGCTAGGTGTTTACAAAACGATTAATAAAAATAGCTTATTGGTGACAAATGTGTATTTCTAATATTTTTGAATAGGAAACATTTATTACGTCAACATGTAAACAATGTCTTCCTAAAATATTAAAAAAAAAACAAATTCTATTACCTCACCTATCTTTCTTCTTTATTTTTCTTTCTCCTCTACATACGCGATAAACTTAAAACTACTGAAAGTATTTTCATGCGGTTTTTACCTACGGACAGAGTGATTCATGAGGAGGGATTAGGTGTATCAACACATGCATATTGCTATAGTAAAAAAAAGTCGAGACTATCAAAGGATTCTAACTCATGTAGCTGGGGCGAGTAGCTAGTAAACGATTTTGACAATCGAATTCATAAGAGAAAGTGTAAATCTAATAAAGATAACTACGCACGGTTGCACTCATCACCGTCATTATCATTTCAGCCGCAAGACGTCCACTGTTGGAAATAGACTTCCCCCAAGTGACAACATAACGGGTCGTGCAGCTCTTTGGACTGGGATCGCGGTCCCAACTTCCACTCCCGACTATGAAAGAAGAAGAAAGAAGCATAATCGTAGGTATCTTACCTACTGAAGATTAATTCAAGAACTCGACGAAGCGACCGTAATTTTAAATAATTTTTATAAAGGTTTAAAAATTTTGCGCGACGACCCGCTTTCTGTCTATGGAATAATATTTTATTTGTCTATGGAATAATATTTTATTTATATGGCGAGAGCGCGCGCCGTTGCCTGATGCGGTCGGCCTCCTCCTTTGCAAGCATTACTGCTACGCAAAAGGAGGCAACCGCCTACCACTCTTCCTCGCTCCGGACCATGGCCTGAACCAAGGCCCGGTGCGAGAGGTGTCCGCCGCCGATCGCCCCCACGAGGGCACGGCGATGCTCCGCCCAAGCAGGGCACACCTCGGAAGTATAAATAGACCTAGTATGAATATGACATTCTGAGAATAATTCTCATTAGTATATTTCTTACGTATTATGAGACATCTTAGGTGATGATAATAATAATAATAATAATAAATCACTAATTTTCAGGCATCTTGGCCCATAGATATATACCTTACAGACTAACATATATATAGATAATGGCCTTCGCAAATTCTATGCGAAATATATTATATTATATTACTTGTTTTGACAAACATCAACATCAAATAAATTCTCTTCTTTTCGAACTCTCTTTTGAGAGTAAAAACAAAAAAACATATTTTCTTTTAAATTGAGATGTCTTTCTTAACCTTGACTATAATGAGAGATCGAAAAAATATCTAGCAGGTATGTTATTTTCCTAGCAACACTACAGTGTAATGTAATATTACCTTTAGTATTATGATTTAAACACGTAACGCTAACTAAGCCCCGACAGTTAAGTCCGAAAGTTTACCCAGCTACGTGCTAGAGTTTGAAACTACCGGCTAATGTTATATCAAACTATATTAATTGAATAATGAAATCAGCGTACAGTGGCGTAATGATCACTGTGATTAGCGAGGCAGGGCGTATCGCCGATTTAAACACTATGTACGCAAATGCGTAGTACGTAGGGATGTAGCACACACACACATACAAGAGGATTGATGACATACGTGCTCGACACTACGTGATCCGTGTTAACACAAATCCAGTGATCGTTAAACTAAGTGGTTATTTGAAGACATACCTAAAACAATGCTAAAGTATTAGCCAGTCTGACATACATTCTTAGTCGTTGCTCTTGAGTAAGTGGGCGAGGCGCCAGCGCAGCTCTTATAAAGTTATTGTTTCGTACAAGCTCAGCATTTATTTGCAAACAACTTTCTAGAGAGTAAATATTCAGATATACCTAATGACAAGTACAAGCGCATAAAGCTGGTTTTACCACTTTCAGTTGCTAGTGCTAGATGACGTTCCAAGACACAATATAAATCTACGGAATCAGGAAGATTTTCTTGCTTTAAATTATTTAATAATAGGTTAGTGCCACAATTTTGAAGAAAAAATTTAAAGAAAGAAAGTGTATCGGATACAAAGTTATTTAGATAGCATTAAAAGTTTAAGAACTCAACAACAAAATAGACTTAAAATATAAAGCGGCTTAGTTTTTCTTGGACAATGACGTACGTTTTTATTTATTTTTAGACATTATTGATAAGTTTACGCTTGACGACAATCTCACTTGATAGTCAGCTATGTTGTGGCCGACGATGGAGCACGCTTGCCTAAAAGTAACCATACAATCTTGACTTAAAGACCCCCTAGGTTGTAGCCATCAAGAAACAGACCATGGCAGGAAACTCCATTTCTTAGCCATACTTACAATGAATGTGTTCTCAAGAAATTTAATATAAATAGTAACAGTCGTATCTAGTGCACAATATATTATTAATTTTACAATTGAATTGGTATTTAAGCCCCATGCTTTGTTGTACCTCCGTGTCTGTTAGCGTTTCATTGTTTTGATGCTCTTGCCAGTCTTAGAGAAGAAAACCATTTTCCTTTCAGAATTATAAAGTAGTCAGTAACACCAATTTCTCAGTAAATGTGTCTTTTAACAGCAAATAAACTGCTGCAAAATTGAATATGAATTATTCTGAGCACTTTCCGTTGAAAACTCTAAGAAGAAAACTGTCAATTTAAAAGACGTAATACCTTGAAAGGAAAATTGTTTTTATGAAGCGAAATAAATGTTGCAGTTTAAGTAGTCAGACAAAGTTCTGTGGAAGTTATAATAAATATTTACCGATGATTATTCTACAGAGGCGGGGGTTATGAAGTTAGGATAGCAAGTAATATTTTGGCTTCACACTTACAAAAATGTGTCTGGTTTTGTAAACACAAAGCCAATGTGATTCTTGTACAACCCTACATAGTTAGAAATATCATCCTCGTGTAACCCAGACCTAGCCTTGCCTCATACTAATGTCAGCAATCACGGCACGACACAAAGAAGCAATTACACAAAACCTTGGAAGGTACTCGTATCAACCACTTAGCTACTAAAATTCAAAACTTACTTTCAGAAAGAATCATCAGCGTTGTTCGTTCACGCGAAGGGTAAGTTATGAATTGCTAATATCCGCCTAACAATCAAACACAAGTAGTATTACAGTAGTCCATTTTCATTTGTTCCAAACTTGATTGATTTCCAAAGGGGAGCTTTGTCTGCCGGCCCGCCCCAATTAGCAAGTGCACAAGAGACTCCGCGGGCTTCGAACAACAGAGCTTTGAAGTATTGAGATTTTTATCCGCTCCACAGTTTTGTATGCCTTTTTTACTCACAAAATGAAGAGTCAAACGTTTGACAGTCACAAAAGCATAAAGGTAAAAAGGAGCTTTGATTAAAAGTTTGATAGTAAGAATCCATCTTTTGAGTTTAATGCGGAAATTTCGAAAACATTCAAGTATTCATAAAAGAGGATTTGATTGATTATTTTAGAACGCTTCCGAATCTACAAGTAGACAATGCTGATGCCCAAATCTATAAATTGTATTAAGGGAAAATTGACTGACTGATATATCAACGCACAACCGAAACCATTAGAATTAGGATCGTGAAACTTTGCAACAAACTTCCTTTATGACATCGGCAAGCACCAAGAGACGATTTCCCAAAATTCACTTCATAAGGGGATGAAACAGGCATTCAAAGTTATGGATACTTTTACGCAGGTAAAGCCGCTGGCAAAAGCTAATCGATATCTAAATGACATCGATTTTGTGCGAGTAGTTCACGGCAACAATACAGAAATTTCTTCGCTAACAATAATTCGGTAAACTAGCTATTGAAGACAATTATTTTCGCGGCACGGTAAAATAGTCTGTTGAGTGTGGTATTAGGTGTTTGTGGTAAGAACATGCTAGCTGTATTGTACGTTCCTAATAGGAGCGAGTAAAACCTCATTTGCTCAACTGTGGCGTACGTTTTCCTTCAGTTCGCACTAATAAGACTACTGTCTGACACTGTACTAATGCGCTACTTAGCTATGACTAGACGCAGGAACGTGACTTTTAAAAGAACGACAAATTAGTAGAAGTTTTTGTATCTAATTTCTGTATAGTATGTTCATTGCTTTTAAAGATTGATTGGAGACAAAGATAAACAATTTCAAGTGGTTCTTGTACTCAAGGTTACTCAAGGTACTCAAGGTCTTGTACCAAATTGTAGTAAAAAAACTTTAATTTTTTTATTGTTGATAGGTTCGCGCTTGATCACGATGTGGTCAAGATGGAACAAGCTAGCCTATTGCACAGTTTCGTAAATTCTCGAACAAAAGTATGATAGCAAAAAACTGTTAATCGCCATTGGTACTTTTTCCCGCAGCACCCGACGCGTGTCATAATTCCATCAGTGGGCCATCAACAGCCAGGGCTATGGTTCGGTAAAGCTATTAACCGCCACACTCGGTGGTTTCCCACGCTTTGAGAGAATTTTGTCGTTTAAACACCACTGGATTTATGAAACAAATTCAGATAAAATCGTATAAATTTTATGAATTTTGTTTTCAAACTAGACTAACTGTCATGATATGACATGTTTTTTTACGTGCAGGTGCATTTATTTAAATATGAAGCCACAAAATTTAAAAAAGAACTTTTTTGCGGATCAACGCCGTCAGCAGCGGTGAAATCTGTTGCCCACGGTGACTGCCGAAAGAGATACCGGTCCCTTTGTACTGTCAACCAGTTTTCAACTGAATTACAATACTGTGAGGTAAAATATCAAACTCAATTCAGTATTTTTAGTGGAGTCACGTCTGATTCATTGATAGAATTTAGATGGTTCACGAGCAGTTTAAATGAAATGAGAGCGAGGGGGCGGCAATATAAAGAGAGGAAATTTTCGTTCCCGAAATAGATACGTAAAGAGATAAGTCACCACAAATGTGGAGATATCGATGTTCACCTATTGGTTAGGTTTGCGTGTCGGACGGGCAAAATGGCGAAAAGAAGCGAGCATCAAGACTTCGAACCTACCTAAAAGTATTTAAAAGGTATCTATCAAATCTTTGTGAATATTTAAAATGAAACTGATAACTGCTAACTTAACCTAAATGTGAAAGTAACTCTGTCTGTTTGTTACGATTGCAGTTAAATTACCCACACAAATAGAAGAAAGGTACGGAGCAAGCTTGAATCCAAGAAAGGTCATAGTCTACTTTTTACTGGTTAAGACTTCGACTTCATTTCCGCAATAACCGGCAAAGATTCAAATCATTTTATTTTAAACTAGCTTCTGCCAGCGGCTTCACCCGCGTGAAGGTAGGTTTCTCTATACAAACTTTGAACCCCATGTCATTCCCTTACGGGGTGAATTTCGAAAAATCCTCTCTTAGTGTTCGCTTACAACATAAAAGGAAATCTTGTGTAAAATTTCACGCTCCTAATTCTAATGGTTTCGGTTGTGCGTTGATATGTCAGTCAGTCAATTTTCCCTTAATACAATATATAGATTTGGGCATCAGCATTGTCTACTTGTAGATTCGGAAGCGATCTAAAATAATCAAACAAATCCTCTTTTATGAATACTTGAATGGTTTTATTTTTTTTTGGCCTTGTAGTTTCTCCTTTTATATGTATATAAACCATTACACAAACTCGATAAACCATTTACAGATACTAGAATCTATAAACCAAAGCGAAACGGAATTGACTTTAATAATTCCAGTATTAAGCGACGACGCGATTTATTAATCACAAAGGGTAAATCCAAATAAGTCGAAACATCTCAATATGACTTCACTGGTGCATTTCCTAATGGTACGAGCAAAGCAAGTCTTAGAAGCAAAGTTCATGAATGGTTTATTGAAAACCGAATTTCTAGTACTGGCAATATTCTAGATTACCATTCATCATTCCATCCTGCTCTTTGTACATATACTGACAAACTGAGCATTGAAATGATAGCTCGATAAACTATTTATAGAGACTAGAATCTATAAACCAAAGCGAAACGGGATTGATTTTAATAACTTCATTATTGAGCGACGACGCGATGTTAATCACAAAGGGTAAATGGAAGTAAGCCGAAACATCTCAATGCGACTTCACCGGTGCATTTCCTAATGGTACGACCAAAAGCAAATCTTAGAAGCAAAGTTCATGAATGGTTTATTGAAAACCGAATTTCTAGTACTGGCAATATTCTAGATTACCATTCATATTCCATCCTGCTCTTTGTACATATACTGACAAACTGAGCATTAAAATGATTGCTCGATAAACCATTTATAGAGACTAGAATCTATAAACCAAAGCGAAACGGGATTGACTTTAACAACTTCAGTATTGAGCGACGACGCGATGTTAATCACAAAGGGTAAATGGAAGTAAGCCGAAACATCTCAATGCGACTTCACCGGTGCATTTCCTAATGGTACGACCAAAAGCAAATCTTAGAAGCAAAGTTCATGAATGGTTTATTGAAAACCAAATTTCTAGTACTGGCAATATTCTAGATTACCATTCATCATTCCATCCTGCTCTTTGTACATATACTGACAAACTGAGCATTGAAATGATAGCTCGATAAACCATTTATAGAGACTAGAATCTATAAACCAAAGCGAAACGGGATTGACTTTAACAACTTCAGTATTGAGCGACGACGCGATGTATTAATCACAAAGGGTAAATGGAAGTAAGCCGGAACATCTCAATGCGACTTCACCGGTGCATTTCCTAATGGTACGACCAAATCAAGTCTTGAAGCAAAGTTCATGAATGGTTTATTGGAAACCGAATTTCTAGTACTAGCAATATTCTGGATTAGAATTCTACATTCCATCAGCATTGAAATGTAGTGGATTTCAATTTGAGAAGATGTCCTTGTCCACCCTTTAGTGTACAAGCTATGCAAGTATGTAGGTATATAAAACCTATTTACGGTATATTTTTATAACAGAAAACCATTGCGTCGTAAATCTGGAATTTCCTTGCCATCAAACTTTATCACCTGATTGACGTCCAAATAGTGATGCGTAGATGCCAACAATTTTAGAGGTTACGTCTCTTTTAATCTCGATGTCAGCTATACAACAACCACAAAGCACCGCAATATTAAGGCATGTTTGCTTACTACTTTAAATAATATAAAGAGGTAAAGTTTATTTTTTGTTTGTAGGAGGTGTTCTCTAAAAGTACTTGTCCGAATGCTAAAATGTTTACACCGATAGAAAGCTGCTTAGTTCCTGAGTGGCATAGGTTATATTTTATGTACGCGGATGAAGCCGCAAGCAAAAGCTGTTAAAAGATAGAATTGGTTTAGGGGAGCCTCGACCTAGCTGGCGCGGTGGAAAAGCGAGTGGCTTTTAGCTGTGAGTTCGCAGCTCGAAATTATTACACTTTTTTTACGTAAAAAATTATCAAATAACTTCTCCCGTTCTGGGTGTTAAACTGACTAAAACCCAAAGTGTTTCTTCAATTGCACTATATTGGCAGGATTGCGGTCCTTCGAACAATCCGCTGCGTACTAGTCACATTTGTGCAGTGCCACGCAGTAAGTAACTAAGGTTGTGTGTGGTCGAGGGTGTATTGACTGAAAGTTATGTGTCAGACCGGCCAAGAATTTGTTTGGCACGGACTGTGCTGAATCAATAATACAGCCATTCAATTTACAATACAAGAAGAGATGAGGAAATAGATACCAATGTAACTAAAAAGATTTTAGTATACACTAAGTCACACACACACTACATGTAATATAACATAATAAACGCACATCCTGGAAGTATTTTCAGAATTGGCTACTAAATCGATATATATTTTTTTAAACTACGTAATATTTTATCCTAAAATATCAAGATAAAAATGTTACCTATTTTGATAAATATGATTGATAAATCTTAATTATGTCACTAGCGTGTTTGTGTATGCTTGATAGTTTTGAATGCCTAGGGAGCTCCGTCGACGAATATAACAATGGGTTCTGGGTTGGAAACTGTCCATACGGTCCGGTCGGTTCTAAATTTGTTAAGACTCATCGTACAAATAAGAACAAAAGGCTCTCTGATCAAACTCGAGCTCATGGAAGAGGCGTGAGATTATTCTGCAGTATTCAGACAAAAACCAATACGACGGATCTCGAAGTCTCTAAAACGCGACCTTCGACGCTTTTATACCAAGAGGATTAAGAGTGCTACTGAGCGGAATAAGGGCTCCAAAGTATTTGCACGAGATCTGTCTCTTAGGCAGAACCAGCTCACAAAACTGAAGACCGAAGATGACAGACTCATATCAGTCAAATTGGAGCTTCTGGAAGAGATCGAAGCATTTTAAGTACAGTTATATCTACACGTCTATCAGTAAACCTGTTGCAAATCTAGCTATTGACCAAAGAGCTAGATTGACTGGGCACTATACCGAAGATATCCCGAACGCCAGCTTTTACGGGATCAGGTCTTAGCGTGAAACTTTTTTTTATTATTATTATTACTGATAATATGCTTTTTAGTAGTCAAACGCGAATTGACTACTATTTCACCAGATGGTAAGCGATGATAAAGTGATGTGGTTGATGTTGGAGCTCGCTTGCCTAGAAGTAACTTATTTACCTTTTGAGTTAAAGACCTCCAGTTATATGTTAGTAGGGTAAGCTAAAAGAGGAACACTTTAGAATAGATTAAGTCCATGTCCAACTGGATTTATTCATCAGAAAGCCTCATTCACATGATTGATTGCGCAATTTGCGTCGTCTGCCTCGAACTGATTGCATAGTGAACCTAAGACCAACAGCTTAGCTTAACCCAACATAGTTTAGCATACTTAATGCTAATGCTTTTTGTAGAGACAGACATAAATGTGTAATTAGAGCAATCACATTCAACATTCAGATTTGTATTCTATTATTACAAGAAGAACTTTACAACAAGCAGCTACTGAAAATTTTGTGAATACAACGTTTTCAAAACCCTCGAACCAAAATTGTTAATGTTAAGTACGAATTGTGCCTTTTGAACCGCTATAACATTTAAAAAGTTAAAGTTTTTTGATTTATCACTTGCTTGATGAACAATACGAAATTATTCTCACTAAAGCCTGTTTCGCCCCATTGCATGGTTAAGGTCTCGCTTTAGTCGAGCTCGCCATAAAATTGGATGTAGGGCACGAAATACTTAAGACTGCCTAGATCGCAGTTCATTATAAATTCATAGGTCGACGTAAACATTTCTGCCGGTTTTTATCATCCGTTAGCCTATAACATTTTGTACACGGCACGAGTCCATATATATTTTTCGACGCAATTACTTTCAAAATGGTTTAACGAGCAGTTGCACTATACTCAAAAACCGCACACCCCTTGTATTTTCCAGACGGCGCCGTAACACGAAAACTTTTTAAACTGCCATACGATATATCTAGTACAAAGCGCGGGGCAAATCGAGTGCCAGTTAACCAACACTTCCTTCGTTTTCTAGTTAAGAAAATACCCATTTTATGGCTACCCTCGTACCCCATTTTCTTCGGCTATCACAAACACAATAGACACAGAGTGAACCAACGGAAATAAGGAATAGGTTACACGAATGAAATATGACGAACATAAAGCTGCTCCAGAGACATTGCGCATTCGTCAGACTCATTGAAAATTGTGGTTTTCTACGAGAGAAAATATAACACTCATAATAAGAGAAGCTTTTGGAGTCATTATGGCCCTAGGGCGTAATATCGTGTGAACCCATAACATATTTCTAGAGTTGTAAGCCGCGCAGAGGAAAGATCTTAACTTGAAAGACACTACATTTTATTGTCGTCTAGAGCAACGTTCTGCGAGTATAGCAATATACTACAGCTACAATACAAATCCGTGAAATTCATCGGGTTTACTTTCACATGTTTTGTTTTTTTTTTTCGTCAGCAAAATGCTAGTGACAGACTGCTATAAATTTGATTGTAGAGATTTTCTGATAGAGATGTCGGACCCTGATATGGCAGTGAAAACGATTTTGTGAAAGGCCAATGTCAACAGATGAGAGATAAAAGCGGATGGGTTGGGTGGTACCACCCACCCTTGTTCGAGATCTCTCAAATAATAGGACACGTGTAAAGAATGCTCGAAGCGTATTGTCACAAGATGAACAATACGAATTATTCTATTTTAAGCTTGTTTTGTTCCATTGCACGGTTAAGGTCTCGTCCATAATGCAATAAGGAATTTAAATAACACAAAAAGTCTCTTATTTCTGCAGAATTGAAATAGATTTGCATTATAAATCACTGGCGATAAACCTACGAATATTTGATTTGGTACAAACTGGGAGCTGGTCCATGCATGTATCAGTCTCGTTCGCCGGCGGTTCTATTGATTTACAATAAAGTAGCGCACAAATGTTTGCTCCCTCGGTATATCTGATGGCTGTTATTTTTTTATTTATCGTAGGTATTTGGTCAGTCGTAGAAACTCGTCACTAAGTAATAACACCTGAAACGGTCAAACACTGCTTACCAGTTAGGTGGTATCGCTGTCAAACATTATTTCATATAATTAAAAGAAACAAGGTCAAGTAAAATTTGCCGAGGTCGGCATGTGGATGGATGACCATCTTAACATACCGAAATTCCTACTTTACTGGGATAGCACGTGAAACCGTTGGTCCCGCCTGTTATTGTAGACTTTATGACATTAATTACGGATAACAAGAAGCCACGATCTGACACCAGTTATGCTAAAGGATATCGTGTTACCCTTACCAGTAATAAACACACACACAAGCGAGGTAGTGACGGTCAGTTAAGCAGGCTATACGTTAAAATCGAATGTCCCGCTATATAATATAGCTGAGCTATATAAATACAGAAAAAAAAACCAGCTGCGGGGCAAGCTGCTTTCTTTCTATTCAATTTCCCGGTGCGTAAAACTTCCTTTGTATTATTTTTGCAGTAAAGTATGCAATTATTAATCTCGCTCTCTATTATACATCGAATAAAAAGCGCATTTTTATTCCATTTAAAATCAAGTTGAAGCAGTTCGTCTCATGAAAAAACTGAGTTATTGGATAAATGTTCTTAGTTCCTTTTATCGACCTTTCGACCAATAATTGGATTGGTACCGACGAAACGTTTTTATTTTAAAAGGGGAAACATATTTTCCAAAGAGAAATTACCAGAACCACGAAGATGCAACGTTTTTACTAAATTATTAAAACAAGGTTTCGCACTGAGTTTTCCAATGTAAATTTAATTTCAAGGCTCTTACGTAATTGGCTGTTTCTTACATTGTTTAAGAATTTGAATTTGGGGTCGTCTGACTTTTTTTCCTTTTAAATATCATTCAATTTCAGACAATCTTGTAGGCTCAGAAAAAAGGAACTAGGCAACGAAAACCTCCTATCCTTGTTTGTTATTTTAATCAAAAAGTTCGCAGTGATGTTGCGTATAAATATGTATATACATTTTTTGTTTAATGTTTTTGGCTTGACAGAATCTTCGAATCTTTTTAGTATAAGATATAATTATTTTACCAGAAATAGGGACAAATTAGTTCAACAACTCCAGTAACTTGGTTTCAGACTAGCTAAAGTGGCCTCTTCTTTGTCATGGGGTACTGTTTAAAATGTTACAATAAAATACCTGCCTATTTATTGAAACTTAATAAAACAAAATTAAAACTTGTGTTAAGCCCACACTATGCAAGCAAGCATATTACATAAGTTGGCGGATAATATTCAAGATAGAAATGCTTGGCTCAATGCCGGTTTAACTCCGCGACCATTTTATTTTTAAATTTGGTAATATTATATTATTACATGTCTTCTTCTTCCTGCCCTTATTCCATATCACTTAGGGTCGGCGCAACACTTTTTTTTCTTTCATACTTTTCTGTCACCCATCACACTACCACTAACTCCCGTTTCTTTCATACCACTCCTCACACAATATATCCATCTTTTTTTTGTCCTTTCTCTCCCACTCCATCTATCTACATGTATACTCAGTTTTTTTTAGTGACATGTGTTTCATCCCTCCTTTTTACATGACCATACCAAGACAAACAATTGCCTTTCAACTTTTAATATACTGTAATAGTTAATATACTGTAGAAGTTGAAGCATTCTTCTCCATAGAGATGGAGAAGAATGTATAGAAAAAAACGTGAAAAAAATAAGAAGAGAAAAAACTTATCTTTGCTCTACGACTACTGTCGCTGACAAACACAGGTTCAGTTTACAGAGACTACTGAAGTCTTTATCAGAGCTTACCGCGAAGTATTCTGTTGAAAATATTGAATCCATTGCATTCATAATGGAAATGTGATAGCCGGACGTCTTATTGTAAGCCAGGTAAATCGCGATAAACGTTTCTTTTGGAAGCTATATTGGAATCTCATCCTTAGCGTGCCGATTGCAATCCAGTTACTTACAGGCTTACCAATACGAGATTTTCTACTCCAATATCGTTTTTGAGTTGTGATATTACCAAATTACTTCTAACGCTCTGTATGGAGCGAGGAGTGTTAGACTTTTAGTGATTAAAACTTTGCGTTTGCGACTAGAGGCGCAGTACATCTACCGGCCACCGTAGGTTTGCGGACGACGAGCAATGGGCAGCTCGACGTCCAGCCGTCAGCAAAACCCAGCCAGCCCAGCACTGCACTACAGGAAGGATGTAACTTTACGCTAGCGAAGGATTGGAATCCTTTATCACAAGACTTTAAAACCTAGGTAAAACTACTTCATACATTGTCATATGTAGGTGTACATGTACAGTATGAGACGTCAACAAAGTTCATACCTCATAGTTATCGCGACTTTGACCGTCTGACGTCGCCTAGTCCATAAGTTATTTATACTAGTTTCTAAGTCACGGACAAAGAAACAATGTTTGCCAAAGTAAGCTGTATATTTCTTGTATACGATATATACTATATCGACTCGGTAAATAATATGCCAATGCCAGATATTGTTACCTGTATATTGATAACTGTAGTGACGGTAGTTATAGTGATATAACGTCATGGTACACCATTACGTGACGTCGTTTGTAATTATTGCAATTAATATTCAATGAGTTTTGCAAGTGCGTCATTGGTTGTTAAGTACGGTGATGTTATTTTATTGATAAAAATATAGGGTTTATTAATTACTAGCGGCCCTACTACCCGGTGTGTGCTACTACGTTAAATAAAACAGGCCAAGTGCGGCTCGGGCTGGTACACGAGGGGTTCCGTACCGTCCGTAGTAAAAAAACACTGTTGTTGTATACGAGCCCCCTTAAATATTTATTTTATTCTGTTCTATATTTGCTCTTATAGCGGCAACCGTAATAGGTATATCACCTGGGAAAATTTAAACTTTAGAACTATCACCGTTCATGAGATACAGCTCTTGGAGACAGGCGGACCGTCAGACCAACAGACCGACAGACAGTCTTAGTTCAATCCGTTTTACATTTTGAAAGATTTGGATTTCCTAAGTTAAAATGAGCGAATAATACCTATTCGATAAAAAATTTAACTGTTGGTGTTAATGTCAAACGAAGAGGTTAGAAAATCGAGGTGGTTCGGGACAAGAATTGCTAAAAGAATTGGGAGCGTCTCGCGTAACAGTGTGCAAGGCAAGGTTAAAAAAAAACAGTAACTGCCTTGTTGCAGTGGCGCAAAGACCAATCTGTGGCAATAAAGGCTTCCGATTCTCTATTTTGACATAGCGTCCTTACTCATTCTTGAACTGAACCCCTATGTGTTGAGTTCTTATGCTAGATTCGAACGTCAAGTAGGATATTGGATTTCTCTGAACGTAAAATTACTCAATATTGAATTGCAAACCTACATTGCAAATGTGAACGGAAAACATTACCTATTGAGATAACGTTGCTATCTATAAGTATATGGTGCGGACATGTGTATTTGTGTTTGCTAATAAATACAGGATTCATAAATACCAATAGGTATGTTCATCATATCGGTATTGGTATTTATGAATCCTGTGTCGACGGATGACTCATAAAAGAAATAAAGAAAAATTCCAATTCTGGTTGAGAACAAAGGAGAGAATCCTCAATATAGTCTCGTATGTTTGTTTTGTTTTTCATCATCTATTCCATTATATTTACATAACTTTAATAAGAACTTTATTATCTATCTATATATAAAAGGAGAAACTGACTGACTGACATATCAACGCACAGCCGAAACTACTGCGACTAAGAACCTGCAATTTTGCACATAATTTTCTTTTATGACGTAGGCGAGCACTAAAATTCATCTCCCAAAGGGATAAAATGGAAGCCCAAAGTTTGTATGGATTGCCTACTCTCAAGCGAGCGAAGCCGCTTGCAAAAGCTAGTTTATAAAACAGCATCAGCAAAAGCGAAAAGGCCTAGTGTCATATTTTCTAAAGAAACCATTTCAAAAATAAAATAAATAATGTACGTACCTAATATGCGAAAGGAAATGCTCCATTTTTTCACTAGAGGTTGATATTAACTATTAGTCCAAAAATAGGAAAGTACAAACAAAACAAGGTACCTATTTAGAAAAAACTGTAAACGTGTATATTAACAGGTTTGAAATGCGCACGATTTTCTTCAAAACTACTACTTACTAATTAATTCTGATATTCTCTAACTGTTGTTATCTGTATTGTTCGTCTGCAGAGATTAGATAAAAAAGATTTTGTACGGAACAAGGACGATTTTAGAGTCAGCATCAGCCAATTGCAGCCCAGTGCTGGGATTAGGTCCCTCTCAAAACTGTTCAAGATCACGACTGTTACCTAAATGACTCTCAGAAAAAATGCAAAAACTAATATTATATCATAAAAACTTGATGTTGACATGAATAAGTAAGATTTAACTTATAAATGAGCTACTTTATTATTTTTCTGAAAGGTCAAACGTTTTTCTTGTTATTTTACTTTGCGGTAGTGCCGTTAGTATAGCCTTTAATTAAAGAAATTTAACAAACGCCCTCAACGTCAGCTTTGTTACAAAGTTAATTACTATTACATACATCAGCGTGGCATTAGCAAGTACCTTGGCTACGTCACGCGTAATACAAATACATTGCATTATTAATTGTGCTAATGAACGGCGAATGTACTGAACCGCTCGATACTCTCAGGTAGGTAAACCTTTGTAATACTAATGAGTGGTTTCTGAGGTACGTACTTATCTAACTAAAGCTTCGATAAAATTACCCTTTTTAATATATTTGCGGGTATTTGGAAAGGCAATGTGTCAAGTTAACAAAGCAAAAAACTCAAAACTATTATTTCGAATTAACTATTAACAGACTTGAATTTCCAAGGTCAGTCAAAAAAAAAAGGTGAAGTTATTATTACGTTCCAAAGCGTAGATCTCTATAGAGAAGAACGTGCAAGAAACTCCATGGACTCTTTTAAATCTCTAAACAATTACAAAATTATGGTTACATGAGAAAGATGAACCAAGATGTACACGTGAAAAGCGTACACAGTATAAAAAAGATGATTCCGTTCACGTAACGTAACGTAACATGACTCATGCACTAAAACAATTTAGTTCTACCATTTTGCAGGGAATCAAATGATCTAGCAAGCGCCGCCATCAGCAAGAAGTTACGAGTGAGCATAACACTCCCAACATTCCAACCCAGGGCTCATTAATTCAAAGACGTATCCAAATCGACTAATTACATTTATCATTATCTTGTCGTTATCTCAATTTACTTGTGGTCGGTGAAACATCTTTTCTTATTTCAAACTTCTCTATTGGTTGTTAAGTTCGGGGTCGGCGCCAAAGCACCTTTTTCTCTTTCATTCGCTTGCTGTCACTACTAACTATCTTTTCTTTCATATTACTCATCACATAATCTATCCATCTTTTCTTTGACCTCTCTTTCCCTCTCAATCCATCCACATGTAGGCTAAGATCTTACATTAATATGCGTTTCATCTCTCATCTTCAAATGACCGTACCAAGACAAACTATTTCCTATGAACTTTATAGTGCCATTTTCAAACATTTTCTAATATGGGTACTCATTTCTCTTTTTATCCATTGTCGTCACTCCACATCGGTTTTAACATCCGATAGCCTGTTTCAAGTTAAATGCTGAAAGTCACGCTGAGGAGAATTAATAAGAAAAGCTGAAACACTTCTTTTTAACGTATTCTATCATACAAGACCATCCTAACCATATCCTAACCAGCTTAGAGTCGGCTTCCAGTCTAACCGGATGCGGTTAAATAACCGTTTCACATGGAGCGACTGCCAGATCACATCTCCACAACCCATTTACTGGTCAACATGATTCCTCTTGGATAGATTGACTGTCTGACGGTCATACACTACTAGGCATAATTTTATAAGTTTTAGTAAACTGATAATTTCACGATAAAATTATTAGACAATTAGTTGAAACTTCGAGGAGGATATTAAGTGTACGACAGCTGTTGCGCAACTGTTGCAGAAACCTGTTTTCTTCATGTTCATGGGAAACAGCAGTTGCCCAACAAGACTGAGTATGGTGCTTGTTACCTACTGGCAAATATGCAATGATCTATCTACACCATTTCTTTTTTGTTGGTATGTACCTATGTGTACCCAATATTATGTCGCAACATGAAGGTCCCACCATTTTTGTTTGGGTACTAATGCTTAGTAAGATTCTCAAATGGAGTTGATCGTGATCTGTGCCAGATTAAAACCAATCTATTATGTCAGAAATAAAATATGGTAATGCCTAACTGGGACCATTCATGAATACTAGATTAAACTAGTCCAAAACTATAACAGCCAACATCGAAGAAAGTTCAAACCGAATTTTTCGACGGACCTCCAAGTACCTGAAACACTATAATAGCGGAAAATTTGAAGACACGATGGATCGAAATAAAGGCGTCAAGGTATTTGCAAGTGATCTGTAGTAGACAGAGCCAGTTCACAAAACTGAAGACCGAAGATGGCAGAGTCATATCCGGCAAAGCGGAATTTATGGGAGCAATAACTAAACTTACTGTGAATCTAGCAAACAACCCAAGAGCTAGATTGACCAGACACTATACCGAAGATATCCTGGACATCAGCCTGTAAGAAATTAGGATGGTTCTGAAGCAAAGTGGGTGGGAAACCGATCCTTTACTTGAGGGAAAAACACCACAAGTATAAAGCAGAGGTGTGGTGGTACTGTTCTTTAAGAGGGGCGACAATAGTGCTAAAGAATTACAGGCCCATCTCACTTCGGAGTCATGATTCCAAGTTGTTTTCCAGAGTCATCACGAACGACGGTTCGTCAATCCTGTGTGCGAGACGTCGCACACAGGATTGACGACTTCCAGCCTCCCGAACAAGCTGGATTCTGAAAAGGCTTCAGCATCGTTGACCACATACTTACGCTAGGCAGGTTATAAGTACAGAAGACCGAAGAGTATAATCTGACTCTCTGCCTAGCGTTTGTGGACTACGAGAAAGCCATTGATTTGATCAAAACTTGGGCTGTGCTGCAGACTCTCCCAAAGGTGTCAGTTTGACTATCCTTACTACATCGAAGTGCTGAAATGTTGCGTGTTGTGTACTCAAAGGGCAATGAAAACGGCTATGCTCGGAGTTTCATTGCGTGATCGAATCAGGAATGAAGATATAATCCGCATCAGAACCAAAGTTGCCTACATAGCACGAAGAATTGCCAAACTTAATTGGCAATGGCCAGGTCTCATTACTCACATTAGAACAGATGGCAATTGAGGACGAAAGGGTCAGGAGTGTCGACCGCGTACCAGAAGACGCAGCGTTGGAAGGCCTTCAACAAGGTGGACCGATGACCCGGTAATGGTTGCGGCCTTGTGGGAATCCGATGGATGCGAGACGCTCAGAACCGTTAATTGTGGGGACATTTGGGAGAAGGCCTATGTCCAACAATGGACGTCTTTCGTCTGAAATTATGACAATGCTGATGAATTTTTCGATTATTATCCACGAACATGGCGAATAGAGGTGGGAAACTATTCAACCAGCGCGTACCTCTAAGTTTTAATTAATAGGTATCTAAACCTATTAATTAAAAATTTGTTTCGATGGCCAGACTGACAGATTGGCTCATATTGTTTTATGTTGGCTTAAACTAACAAAACAACAACAAGTAGTTGTTGTCAGAGCCAAATCAAATTATTTGTTAAAATTTTGTGTTCAAAGGGTTTAAAAAATTTGCCTGAATTTATAACTTCTGTGGTGCAGGTGTAAATATAACTGTTTGGTTTGTAGTGTTTCATTGTTTAAAATTAACGTTTGTTTAAGATTTAATGCATGTTTGAATTTTTGCTTACGGTCGCCATTTTGTTTTATATGAACAGTTTAACTTAACCGAGCCCCGGTTAAGTTAAATTGTTCATGTAGTTGTTCACTTTGTTAGGATTTACGAGCTGACTTTGATGATTCTCAATTTCACCCTTATGGTTGTAGCTGCCAATCTTGTAGGAGTAATAGGTATATATCAATTTAACCCCATCCTTTGCTTTTATTTTAGTTGCTCTATGATTCGCACCTACAAAAAGACCGCAGGTACCATTATAATAACTACACAGGAGCAATGGAAGAAGCAGTCTATCATCTCTCAAGCAATCTCATCCCAAGAGCTATCATACTCTACCTAAACTTGTTTTTTAAGACATTTGAAATGGTTTTGGAGTTTTTGATTTTATAAATCCGTTTATATTACTAATATAATTGTTTGCTTATAAACTGGGCATAAGCCATGATTATGTCGCTTTACGAAAGTTATTTTCTTCCTTCTGTATTGTAGATCGCTACAGAAATACTTTTAAAACGTCTTAAAAACCTTAGTGTCCTTTCGAATACTCGACTAAGTTCTATATTCAATCAAAACTATGATATAAATGATAGTTTATTTACTCTACCTTACATTGAAAGCTATCTAAAAATACTGTAACATTCCATTACAGTGCGGGTTCCGAGCCCGATCCTCAACCTTTCGTTAAAAGATATCATTACACATCCCAACGGCTTTATTTCCATAGAAATGTAGTCCACGCAATTTCCTAAGAACATTTCAGTATAGAAAACACTGTCAATATGCAGTAGCGAGACAGTTTTTGTCGCCGTTTTTATAGCGATAATGACGCATGCGCAGCGTTGAATAGATTGTGATGGTATCTACAGGGTTAGTAAAATATTTGTAATCTGCAAATAAGTACTGAAAGGTACGAGTGGAAAAGTGATAATTGGAACATCACGGAGAGACTACGAACTTTGAATAGGAACATAGTTACACTATGTAGGTACCAACAATAATGACAACGTGATATAAACCCAGTATAACGTCAAGATTGCTGCAAGGTTTCAATAATATTTGTTCGCAGGCCATAGGTACCATTTAACTAAAGTAAACATAGTATTTTCTCCAATTCTCGCCCTCGCCGTAACAATGTCGCTAAACAACCTCTGCGGGTAAAGTGGTTCCGTGTACTCTTAAGGGACTTCAGTGTAGGAAGGCATTCCATTACACCGGTGCGCCATTCAACACGTACGGTTCGATCTCAAGAAGATTCTGCTTTAATTTAGATTGAATGTATACTTTCTATTGAAGTTGCTCCGAGAAAACCACGTTCTATTACCGATTTTAGGAATTCCATTGTACAGATGTATGACAAATAAACTTGAAAGACATGCGCAGTAAGAATAAGAAATACCTCACGTGTATAAAGCCCTTTCAAATATTTTCTGAGTGTATTTTTAACGCAACATTTCTCAAAATATACAACCGTGGCAAATGCCTTAATACAAATAGGATTATTTGTACAAAACCGGATCGAATTTGTTCTGCATGATTTGGGAGAGCGTTCAACAAACCGCTCACTCTGTTAAATACCTATGTACCGATGATTCCCTGTGGTTTACGATTTTACAATCTAACTTTAGAATATAAACCAGATGGCCGGCTAAAACACTCAATAGAAATATTTGAACACACTTTAAACACAGATTAAATGCCGTAGAACGATGGAACAGAATCACAAAATTATAAAATTGAATAAAACAGCAACAAAAAAGCCTAACGAAGTGAACGTCTATTGTTAAAAAAAAATCAAACATTCGCTTCGATCGCTAAAAAATAAAATGCAATAATAAAGTTCGAGCACGTTGAAAGCTTAAAAGTCGACTTACCGAAAGTTTTTCACTTCGGGGTTTGATCAAGTACGTCAACGGAGGCCGCTGCGGCTCGGAGATACGCTCTCGGATGCGTGTGTCGCGTTATCAATTAGCTCCGGTGAGCATGATCGCGCGGATGAAATAAATATACAGTGCGCGTAAACAGTGCAGCAAGGCCGGCGCCGACGGCGACCACTGGGCGAATATCCCGAGAGAACGTCGCGTCGGGCACGAGCGGGCACACGAAACTCTCAGATCGATACCGGGTCTGCCGCGCGCTCCCTTCCCAGCTCCCAACTAACCACGGCGGGACCAGAGCGGCTACAGCACGACGACGGCACGGCGGGCGCGGCGATAACTATTGGAACGCTCGTATCGGACACAATCCTAACTTTGACGATGTACGGAGGGAATGTACGCTACTTTGCACCGCATATCATTTTAAATCATGACGTAGTGGGGACACAGGAGAAACGCGTTGAGCATGCGCAATGAGAGGTAGGCGCGGCGACGCGATACGAAGCGACGGAGGCGGTGGAGGCAATGGTGGCGGCGCCGGGCGGCGTGGAACAAAGAGAAGCCACGCCACGTCACGGCGCTCTACCGGTACCGCGGTGCTGGATGAGGGTCGCACGGAGCGCCTAGCGAGCCGCCGAGCGTGGGCCCGCGACCTCACGCCGCTCAGCGCACGCAACACCATCGATCATAGGCACGCATAGCCTGCGACCTCCACACCACATTGCTAACCAACCTACTTTGCATATCGATTTACGCTGCTCCTTACACGACTCCAGTCACCAAAAAATCTTGGCGAAACCTTTACGACGACTAGGTACACTACCATTCACTTCTAAAGTTCTAAACTCTACGTCCAACTTTCAAGTTTTAAAAATGTTGAAACTACCCCACAGTAGTTTCGAGATCTTCGCGGAAAAAGCGGTGAAGTCTGTACAACTTTAAATATTATAGGAAAGGGAGATATAACTTCTTGACAGCTTGTTTTAGAAGCGTTTACAACGGATTGGTCTGAAAAAGCGACAAAAATGCGAGAAAAACAGACAAGCGAGAAAAATTTAACAGACTTTTGCCCAGCTGTGAAGATAATATAGGACTGTCAAATATAAAACTGTCCAATTAGCGCGACACAAAAATAAATCGCGCCTCCAGATCAGGTAATTGTGAGTAGAGACCCGGAGGGGAGACTCACAAACAGCCAGTGATCAATCTAGTCCGCGACAATTAACGTGAAGGGTACACAATGCGGCCCCGAGCCGAGATCAATTAATGCACCAAACAACATAGATATTTTATCTATAGATTAGCATACGACGGCGAGTATACAAACGAAATATTTAGGTACTATACAATTTCACATTTCATTAAATTTCTGATTTTGCAGGGTCGCACGTGCCGCCATATCTTCATAATAAGACGGGTTGGAGCCAATAACCTGGGATCGGACACAATTCAATGTCAATACATACTTACTCGTCTAAATGGTGTATCTTTACTATAGGATATTTGAAATGTTATTTTTAGGAGTATCACATACACAGTAATATTATACAACCGAAACTTTGTGTGTATGTTTGTTACTCCTTCACGGTTAAAATAGCATAATGGATTTGATTATGTTATTATATCAATTATTTCCTACAGCGATCTCTCCGTCCCATTATAATTCTGTCTTCAGAGTGAATAGGCTCTTCACAGAACAGAAGAATGTATGATTCCTGTTCTGTGCTTTTAACAAACTAGTGCGATTCACCATTAACGATTGCATCACTGCTTACCATTAGGTGGGAACACAGTCAAGCATTAGCGTATATCATTTAAAAATAAAAATTATTAAAACTGAAGACTGGTTTATGCCACATTACATTCGCCCTATTATTGAAAAATCATTAAGCTAGTTGTGAAAAAGAAGTGTTTATCGAATAAAGTTCTTTATGGGTAACTATGTAGAACGAAACTTATTATAAAACATACCTACCTATATTATTTTATTTTCTTTTGCTTTGCTGGAAGGAGTTTAATATCTTACAATAGATAATCTGAAGACTATCTACTAAATGCCATCAAAACATAACATGTAAAAAAGCCAAGGCTCGCCACTCAGTTCTTCAACCGTAAAAAATATGAGATCCATGTAATACCAAGTCGGTTAATTTATTCAGTCCGTAGGTACTAAAAGGACTTTGATGACCTAGATTGACTTGGCAATCGGACTAACCAATCTAATTTAGTATATATAATACGTAGGTAATACTTGTGATATACATACGATTCAATACAGGTAATCAAAACGTCGAGTACTGAGTCGCACACAGTGATCACCGTGTTTTTCTAGTGTAAATAAATAGGATAAATGCTTGGTAATAAATAGATAGCAGCAGAAAAGTGATGCAACTTAAACCAGTTGTTATCAATAAGAAAGTAATATAGACAGTATTCAACAATGAACATTAGGTATACCTATATTTGTACCTGGGCGGAGCATCGCCATGCCCTCGTGGGGGCGATCGGCGGCGGTGACCTCTCGCGCCGGGCCTTGATTCAGGCCATGGTGCATGGAGCGAAGAGGTGTGGCAGGCGGTCGCCTCCTTCTGCGAAGCAGTAATTGCTAGCAAAGAAGGAGGCCGACCACATCAGGCAACGGTGCTCTGGCCGCCACCGCCGGGATTCCGATCCCGATTTCCGGCCACCACAGACGCGGGCTTGCGGACGGCGAGCCATGGGTAGCTCGCTGTCCGACCGAGATGTGAACAAGATTGTCGAGCCCGTTAGGGTCGATACCTGCTAGGGGTGCGGGACAACAAAAGGTAACAAAAGTAACACAGGTGGGTTTTAGTCAGTAAAAGTCTGACACTCACTGTCAGACCACCCAGAACGGGAGCAGTAAAATTCCCAACCAAAAACCAGTTAAATTGTTGTCGAATAGCAAGCACACTACGAATATTAAACTAGTTAAATGATACGACTAGACTAGTGATACCCTTCGACCTGCGACATGCCACTATGACTAAGTGACCGGTCGAATGATGACACCGCGATACCGGCGTCGCTCGCCATTCTTCGCTTAACCCCTGCGGGGAATATAAAACCTGAACTAATACGTTAAATATGGTGATACTTATACGAAAGTCGTAGCCATAATAACCTGTGTAGCCTAAAACTTTATCGAGTGATTTTTTTTTCTCTATTATTAAGAATAAGTTTCATAATAATTGATTACAATCTAGCCTAAAAGACTAATAAGTTATTTAACTCTAACTTATTTTTATATACGGTTTTGTTTAACCCTTCAGATACCGTCAATTAGAGACACAATAGTAAGACAATAGATGCGCGGCCACCGGTGTTGGCTTGGGGATTCATGAATTAAGCTAAGAATAGTATCCTTTAGCACTTATATAAGTCCATAGCACTTTCTTAGAGTCTGATATAGATAAAAACACTTTGTTCATGTGATAAATCGAGTGAAATGTGAATAGGTTTATTCTAGGCAAGCAACACATCATTTGCCATCAGGTGTTATAGTGGTAAAACACGAAGAGTAAAAAGTAAAAATTAAAGTTGTACAAATTCGAATTCCCTGCCAGAGTCTGTTTCCTGATAGCTACAACTTGAGGGTCTTTAAGTCAAGAGTGAATGGGTTACTTCTAAGCAAGCGTGCTCCATCGTTGACCACATCATCGCTTACCATCAGGTGAGATGGTGGTCAAACGCGAGCCTATCAATAATAAAAAAAAGAAATGGGACACGGCTGTATCATGGACACGCCGTTGTTGATCCATTTGGCCGCATTCATTTATTTCACGTTTTCGGCACTGCTTCACTTTCATATAATGGTGTGTATTTGGTACAACTCAATTACATACTTTTGAGAAGCCCTATCCAACCGTATACCATCTCTGTATTAAGATTTTGCTGACAGAGCAGACGTTTGATACTCAACGTCGTAACTTTTTAGAATTAAAAGTTGTACAAAATCGAAATCTCTAAACGCAGCGAAATGATTTCAAAATGAAAGCGCTTCCCACCGCGCGCTACAGTTATTTTCGTTACGGATGATCCGAATTCACCAAATCAGTTTAAGCTAGGGGTAATATGTTATCCAATTATTGGGTTATGTAGGTCAGATGTGCAGTCACTCCATGTAAAATTCCCGTTAGATTAGGTGCCGTCTCTGACGTAGTTGGGATCAGGCTAGGCAGATTGATTCTTTAGTAACCCTTTTTTAGACGTTTGCAATCATCTATCGTTCCTTCGGCCTTCCACTACTCCTTGCCTTTCACATTTACTTTAATAATGTAATAGATACCTAAACTTCAAATATTAAAAAAAAAATATGTTGCTTAAGAGGGCCCTTCTCCACTTGCTTAACATTAACTTCGACCATGGTTTAAAAGCTTGTTGGTTCATCTATCGCAATCGCAACCCAACGTGATGTACTTATCGTTAATTCCGTGATTTCCTCGAATAGTTTACAAAACTTGATCCAGGAAATACCTATAATTTATATACTTAACTATAATTAATAATTTATATTATTAATAATAATATTTTTAAAACCCTTTAAAGTTTTTGAGAAAAATTGGCGTCATTAAAAATCTCGATTAAATATGCAAGCCTTCTATAGATGTACTTTTTTATATTTTTAATATATGAGTACATTATGGAGGGCAAAGTTTACGTAAAATAGCAATTTTTCAGAGGTCTTTACTGGATTAGTTTTACACAAATTTATGTTTTTTACAAGATATCTGTGTATCCACGATATCTGGAGAAAGGTGTTATAAAACATCATAATCACGAAAGAGCGATTGTATGAAAATGCGCCTCTAGTTGGCTGCTCTTAAGACCTCACGACAGAAGTGAAAACTTCATCAAGGTGAAGTTAAAAATATAAAATTATAATAATTCTGGTAAGGTCGGGTTGAGTCGGCCGATTTTACCCGAGCGAGCATTGCAGAGCCGACAGTAACGGCTCAGTTCCATTAAATACAAAATGAAGTGCTCGGCTTGCTTGTAGAAGCTTCCACTTAAAAAACAAATATAAACTTCAAAACCGAATGACAAAAATAATTCGTAAGCTAAAAAGGACTAATTGATTGAAGAATTTTCCGGCAAACGCCCACACACATTTCGCTTGTCCACTTTTTTTCAATCCATGTCAATTAACAATGTCGGATATGTTTTTTTGCCATTTTCTTTTTCTTTCACGAATCACTCTCAAAAAGTCCCTTTTTTTAATAGCAGCAAAAAGAAAAAATAAATTACGTGTAGTTTTTAAAATGGGCCACCTTAACATTGTCAGATGTGGCCCATTCGCCAGTTAACAATGACGTATGTCAAACTTTGACTCTCTCTCGTCTAAAGTTGCCAATTTTCACATCCGACATTGTTAATAGGGATAAGCGATTTATTTGTCAAAAAACGTCACAACAAGGACAAGACTAAATGAACATTAATTTAGTTCGAATTGCCATTCATTTTCGACATAAGATTCCAGGATAAAACGTGTTATGGAATATAAATTACGTAGGTCTGTCTTTGATCCGAAAGTCTAGTGGAATTGCGGGCGAATCAATAAATTTTCAATTCCGCTAGTACTTTGTACTTGTAGTGAGAAAATGGTTAAGCATTTACTAACAGCCTGCGGATTGTCTGGATTAAAACAGTATTAATACCTACCTATTAACAACCCACTTTATGGTATTGATGTCGAATTTTAGAGAGAATTACCAGCTTGGTCTCTATGTTTTTATTATAATTATTATTGTTAAGCTTGCGCTAGACAACTATCTACGAAGTAACCTGTTCACTTTTGACTTCGATTTTGGCGTCACATAAAAACTAATCCTGCATCGCGCAATTAAAGTTCTCCGCGCGATTTGAACATACTGAGTCCGAAGTCATCTACCGGGCAGTTGCCCACCAGATATAACACCCGTCTGGTCGGAAGATCCTTCCTTTCCAAAGGCGGTTTGCGGGACTTTACAATCTTTTCCAAATACCTCCAAACACGAATTTCGCAAAGAAAAATTACTATAATAGGAAGAAAAGACAGAAAAGAATGAAAACATGTTTGTTCTGCCGAAATAGACGGATAATAAATAACAATAGAATTAAATTAATGGAATTTAATTAGTTTTGCTATCCAGTCAATGAGGCCATTAAGCTAAGAAAAAGAAGAATTACAAAATATCTATCAAACAAAAACCTGTTTCACTGTTTTGGTCGAAACATTAAATGTTACTCCTGTTACATCAAAGACTAATTAACAAAACACAGTCTTCTAGGTTGTCTATTGCACTTCAGTACTGACACCGTCTGGCAGTGACATCGTAACAAAATAAACAATAATAGAAGCAAAAACATAATTTTAACATAAACAATATATCAATTCAAGATGTGCATCGCATCTAAGCAAACATATACCGTGACGCTGACCAAATCCAGCAATCAATGGTGCCGGTGTACAGAAACCATAGTTGTATAGTCTTTGTATTTCAAGTCAAAGCTTACTTAAACTAAAATTTGCGACTTGAAATACCTACATATATTTCTGTTAACATTTAGGTTTATACTAACGCTACAAGATTACAGTACGTGGATACCCAACCGGTCCAATGCAGCTCCATATTCGCAGATCAAGTTACTGAGCCAACAGCACAATATTGCGCAAAACTTGTCCACGGCAAATATCGAAAGCGATTTAGCTGATTTGAGTTCACTGGACAAATATCAGCTGCAACTATAAGTAAATAAAAGTTGTTTAACAAATGAGAACTCTATTTCTAATCTAAAGAGAAAGCTCGACCGTCCTACCTACTCCACCTTGTTAAAAGATTAAAATCAAAACCCGAACAAATAAGTTTCATTGTGAGTTCTTTTCTTGTGTACCTAGGTGAGTGTTCAGGTTTGTACCAACAATACGGGATTAATTAATTCCTACAGTGAGATAAAGTGTTTTTATGAAAGAAGAAAATCTTAAGAAAATTCACAACAGTACAACTACTCGTGCAGACACAATGGAAATATTAAAAACTGCAGCCCCATAAAACCTAGAATAAATTAATAAAGGCTTTACGGTTACTTTATTCATTTTATTACTGCTTCCGAGATGGAATTTGATGAGACAATAGAGAAATAAAAACCACAACGTCGTCTCACGGAACTTGTAGAAACATTGAGGGATAAAAAAATTGTAGGCAGTAAAGTCCTGATTGCTTTTCAATCTTTGCGTCTCCTGAGTAGCGAGAGTGACAACACTTTTTATGCGTTTTAAATTTAATTTAAAATTATCTGTTTATATTATACATAATAGTTATAATATAAACAGATAGTATAATTTGTCACTAATAACGGTATTCGAAAGGCTGAACAAGCCACAGAGATAGGCGAGGCCAAAAATCGCACTCTCTCATCTGAGATCGTGTCCGACAGCGATACTCGTAGTAACAGTGATGAGCAGTTAAAAAACACAGGTTTTAGACGCTAGTCTATATTCACAACATCTAGTTTGCACGCACACAAACACCGTTCTGAACTGAAACGACATTCGATAGCGAGTAAAATAATTAACATGGAAAATCGAGTTTTATAAAAAAACCACTGCATAAATCACTTACAAATAGTTTTTTTATAGAATTCATCGATAATTGAGTTTTGTCAAAAACCAAGTATTTTTTCTCTAGTCTATTGTCCACTCATGGCCTCATTTGGGCAATCCCCAGATTGCAATTTGGTCTAAGGCGGATTGGATTGCTTTGAGGGATGATGAATTGAAGTATGTCGCGTAAAGCGTGATGCATCAAAGGCAGGCTCTTTGTCAAAGGACGTGGTTCCATTGAACATGAACACTGCAATTTGTTCTCCTTTGATACTACCGAATCAATCAGTAATAGTCGTACCTATACATAGGCTTAGTCTACAATATTGATGAATCAGTTACAGGGCGTAAAGCCATGTGTACAGCACCGGATCATCAGTTATACAATATGTCTCCTCAGCGGGAGGATAGGAGGCGTAAGAGGACGCTCTGTATTTTATGACTAAATCTATCTAGCATTGCCGGTTTTTCCAAATCAATGCAGACATCCCTGCGATACGCTTTTCCTTTATTGTGCTGGGATAATCGAAAAAATAAATATGTTCCGAATATTTTCGAATTGCAAGTCCAAAAGTATTTCGTTTTTTGTGTAATTGATTCAACGATAAGTAATTTTAATTTTAATTAAATTGTGATTAACAAAATATCAATTGGAATTTTGTAATAATGTGAGTTGGATTCCAATTAATATATCGTATGCATCGCGCAGATTGTAGGTAATTGGATATTTCCCGCATTACATGAGAATTCGGGTTTTCCTGTTCCACGAAAATGAAACACGAGGAGCGCAAACAAAAACGTATGCAAACAATTTTCAGCGACTGTTATAGTTTGTAATTACTTTGACGTTGGAACTAACTCTAAACTGCCAAATGGAATATGCTGAATATGTCAATACTTGGAAAGTACGATTATGTAGAATTCATAAAATACTGGAATAGAAAATGTATGCACGGAATAAACACAGATTCAGGTCAACCCTTATATAAAAGCTCGACATTTGAGTTTGATTTAGCGCTTTTTAGATGAGGTCAACCTTTAGCCAGTTGAAAAGGAAACGTCAGAGTCAACTGAAGACATGTGGAAACGTTCTCATTTACGATTGCATAGCCAAAAAAATAAAATAAAAATGTCTGAATAATAAACAACTACATTCAGAATGAAAATGAGCCTTTTAAAAATAATTAACATGAAAAAGCTTCATTGAATACATACGTTGTAAAAATTTCAAATTTGATCAATGCAAGTTTGTTTGCAATATATAAAAAGGGTAAATATATTATTTCATCCTCTAAAATCTAATTGATATATTATTGTTAATAAGCGGTTTTTAAACTAAATAATGACTATTTTTAAATATAGGTAATCTTTATATTTCTAAAGAATTGTTTTTTTGTCTAGGTACGGGTAAATTATGAATAATAATAATAATCTTTATTGGCATAAATAGTACATGCATTTTATGAATTCCCTAGCTCCTGCGCTAGTGTACACTGTATTACAGGAGCTAAAATGAACTGCATTCATGGTAAAGTAATAATTATGTTCAAAAATCCTCAATTAATACTTGGTACACAAAAATAACATATATTTCTGTTTTTTTAATTCATGAATCCCCAAGCGACCACCGGTGGCCGCGCATCTATTGTCTTACTATTGTGTCTCTAATTGACGGTATCTGAAGGGTTAATTGTTGCTTTTTTTTTAATAATTGAAGTTTTACATGAAGTATAGTGGGCAAAGCGAGCTCGGAATTTTAAAACACCTTGACACGGACAGATTAGGTTAGATGGGAATAACGGGGGTTAAATTGACCGAGCAAAGCGAACGAACAAAGCCTTCGTTTACCCTTCATGTAAGGTTAATTTAAACACTAAAGGTAAAAATAGGAGAACCACACAGGAGGCCTCCTTTGACTGTACCCAAGATGACAGTATAAAAATGTGCCACAATATAATATGTTATATGCGCTATATGTACCAAAGTTTATCAAAATCTGGCGATTCATTAAAACGTTAAACTCAAATATACATAGGTACCATCGTTACTATTTTATTCATGTAAGTACAGATTAATTGATTAAAATAACTAGTTGCATTCCTATTTGTCAAATTCACACAGAGATATACTGAAGCATTCGTCACATTGGTCATGTAATTCCGGTACTTAATAGATATATCAAATTCACCGCATCGGTGGTCGACGAACACTTGATCGATTGCCTCCATGTTTGTATTGCACGGAAAGAACGTGAAAATATTATGTTGCACCCATGAACACGCTACCGTGAGCTTTGTATTGCATGAATATTTGACTAAGTGTAAAGCCGAAGTTCACCGATCGCGTGACTACAGTTAAAGTGAGATTTCCAGAAAAAGGCTTTGTTTATCGGTTCACCTTACAGAGTTTAAACACAAAACTTTGCACTTGAATTTCTTCATTTTCTAAGAGACTGAGTAAATAATCAAAAGTCAAGTCAAGTCAAAATATTTTATTTCACATAGGCCTACATGGGCACTTATAAAACGTCAGATGTCAGCCGTACCAAGTTCTCTGATAACTCAAATAAATATGACGATTTTATTCTTAAGCATTGTAAAATAACGCGTACCTAGCATATGTGCTCTATTTTTTATTTTAACATTATAAGCTTGAAAGGCTGCACAAAATGCTAAAAAAGCCAGCCAGCCAAAGCTAGGAAAGCCATCGAACTTCGCAGATCGCAATAGTGCACAAGTCCGAAGTCGTCATAGATTTCTAACTCATAGCCTATTTCCACAACCTATTTCCCCCAGTGCACGCGCCGCGACGTTGCGATGTATCAACTGATACCCTATTTTATGTTTTACAATACAATACTGCACAAAGATACGAAGCATTATTCAGTTCTGTGTGCACGCGTCCCAAATGTTTAATGTTTTTACACAATAATTTTGGGAAACTCTTTTCCAAACACCTTTGCAAATGAGACAAGTAAAATTTGTGACGCTTAAAGACTAGACACTTAGCTTTCATAACAGATTAAAAAAATATATTCACATGAAGATTTTAATTGTAATATTAGTTTGAATTTTCAGTGGGTATTTCGAAAACCACAAAAAACTACATTCTTAATATTATAAAGAGGGAAAATTTGTATTTTTGTGTGTATGTTTGTAATGAATAAACACAAAAACCCCTGTGCCGATTTCAAAAATTCTTTCGCCATTGGAAAGCTACATTCACCCTGAGTAACATAGGCTATATTTAATGCCCGTGCGAAGCCGGAATGGGCCACTTATTTTATAATAAATTGATTAATTGAGCGCATTCATCATAATCACCACAACCTTAATTAAATAATGGTTAATTACGAAACACAATTGTATATCAAAACTGTCAAAACCAAAGTTTTGAGGTTAATTGAACGCATTGCAGTGATTGTCAAACCGGTCAATTATAAGCCGATTTCACTTTACAAATATTAATTCAACAATATCCTCGCATTACAATTTAAGTAGGTAGGTAGTGTACATTTTTAACCAGATATTTTTTTACACCAAGGAACAATATAATGTAAAAGATAGTGTCATGTCGACCACTGTTCAGGATCTGGGTGACATAGGACAGGCGTGCACAAAGGCTTGAAATAGATAATAGGTATTATAACAGCCGTAAACTCTGCGAAGCTTTGAATAGGGTATCGTTCTAAGTTTCACGAGATATCGATTTTCGTCTGCGATTCGTTCACCCACGCTCCTCACAGGGAATGTTCTTACGACATGACAGAGAAATTTTGAAAGGTAAGCTTAGCATAACATATTTATAACGTTAATCTTCTTCTCTTTTACTTAACAATTACGTAACAGGTAAAGGTAAAAGAATGTTTGAGTTAAGTGGCAAGAGATCCTGTAGGTATAGTAAGCACTTTGGCAGCTCATAGCGGATGATCTCCTCAAAGGCGGGAGGGACAGTCATAGTGCCTCCTCTGTTTGCTCGTCTACTTTATGACGGCATAAAGATGTGGTCCGTTAATTTAAAGGTCAACGTTCTGCTGTGCTCCAACCATTTTATTTAGGACCCTATAAAACTTTTCATGTTTGTACCTAAGCGAATCCAATGATAAGTCATGCAAAAAATCTTATCGTTAAAAATAATAAACAAGGTTTGGAAAGCTAGAGCTAAAACGATTCCTTGGTAGGTAATAAATGATGCTGAAGACGTCGCGAGACAGCAAGTTGACAAAGAAGTACCTGACTATTACATTTATTTGAGTCGAAGCTCAAACATCAAACTTTACTGTTAACTGCCAATTCAAGACATATCATCCTATATCGTTAAAGTGTTATTTGATTGCGGAAACGTTCGGGAAATGGGGCAAGATCATTTAAAATAAAAGTCATGTGAAAATTCTCGGAAATGGCAAACTAGTTCCTTTCAATGACATGCAGAAATATAATGAGGCGCATTTCAAAGAACATGCTATGTTTACGTCAGAGATGAATACAATAACGCCCCATTTGACATCGGTGAAGGAAGTTTCGAATATGCAACTTTTATTAATATTTTATTCAGCTGTCTCAACAGTGACCAATTTTTGAGTTCTTACAAAACAGCCATTTTAAGTAGTAGGGGAGTAAAATAATTTTACAAAATTTAAAAAATATGTTTTATAAAATTTTATAAATATATCTATTATTATTTTTGACAAGGCTTTATGGGCAATGCAGGCCTTGGTCTTAGAAATTTCTTCACCCCTTTTTAGCTACATTCTCCTTGATATCAAACATAGTTAGCTATGTTATAGTAAGGGCGGCGAGATGGAGATTTTGCGGGATACTCGAGCGCGTCAGAAAATCACATGGGGAGACCTTGCACCTTGTAACGTTTCCCTATCACACATGAACCCTTAATATAGTCGGGTTCGTTGAGGGCAGCCCGTCAGCCGATTCAAAAACTCGAGCGCGTCAGAGTAACACAAGGTAACTTAAATACATGCAGAAAAGTGTATATTTCAATAATCTATCAATTCGAACGTGGCATAAGCAAATGGATGAGTCATAAAGTTAGCTAGTAAGGTACCTGTTAATATTTTATAGCAACGAGTAATTGTTTTACCACTGTTTGCTAAGATAATTTGTTAGGAACGTTGAACATTTTATACTTATTGATTGGTGGTTTTAGCTACGTCGCCTTTTACTTTTTTCTTTTTAAAACCTAATCTTCACAATGCAATAGGTCCCCATGGCACTTTAGTAACTGCTAATTTAGCGCCCGTTTCTCCCCTACTATAAGTTTTTCATCGGCTTTGTCATGCCCGGATCACTGGTCTTAGTAACTATTTATACACAGGTGTTCCACGTGATTAAAATTGTGCCTGCCAGTGCTGTGGATAATTCGAAAGGGTAGGTTTAAGCCAAAGAAAAGTCTGTCTCGCTCCACCCAGAGCAGAAGTCATATATAGCGTATAATTTTCAGTTACTCAACTTCTTTCTTATTAGAAATGAACTTATTACTAATGACTATGCTAATGAAACTTGTTGTACTTACCCGAAGCACATTTTTATTTAATTTTTACGTTTTATAAAATATAATGAAACTGCATCACACTTAAAAATTAAGTAGACCCGCATTTTTCTCTTACTCAAATTAATTCGGTGCTAAAATTCAGGACCAGAAAGATAGAGCGGGTTTCGTCAAAGATGATTTTCCCAGTCGACAAAAAAAAAAAAAAGGACCAGAAAGATTTTTCTTGTGTGTTTGACGCAGCTCGAGTATTTCATGTCTATCATTAACAAAGAGTGCCAAACTGCAGTGTTTACTATCCGTTTCAGTTGTGTGTCATTCTCTCAACTATTTTAATCGCACTATCACTAAAAGAACGACAGTTACACTAATTTCACGAGGCGTGGACATGGATTGAAATGGACATTTTCCTTAAAAAGCTCACTATAAATCAACAACCATTGTGATCCTTTAGATTCCGGTTCGACTGTTTCATTTACACAGTTAACGAGATTAGACTACGTTGCCCCTTTAATGAAGGAAGTAAATGGGCTCTTTGGACTGTTGACTTTGTTTATTATAACTGCTGGCTTGTGAGGTTAGACGAGATTAGTATTAAATTCATGATACTGTAATTTCAATTTTATTGTGCTCTTGACGTCCGTTGTTCAGACAATGTGACGTGCATAAGCGCTCATTAAGCCACATTAAAAACGACGCTCATACAATTGAACTAGTACGTGCCTTTTGTAATGTATGTATGAGCAGCTGCAATTACGGAGGTACCTAACTACGAATTCTTACAAAGCAATGTAAAATTAATGATTCTGTTAATGATACTTATGTCATGGTCTCTGGTACTAAATAGTACATTGATGTTAAGAGTTAGGAAGACTAAAATGTATTCGTGTAGATAAGTACTGAACATATTTCAGGAATTTATTCTTGCCGAAACAGATGGTTGCGTGAGCCATATAGCTGTTTGTGTAGAAGTATATAATTATATTAACTAACATTTTCTCTTAAAGCATAGGGTTTTAGGATTCTTATTTATGTAAATACGTAAGTACATGAGAGCAGGGGTAGTGTGCCGTGTGGGTGTAAGTAAAAATATAAAGTGATTTCGGTACGAGTCTCGTTTTCATCGATATCTATGTTTTCATCTATAGGTATCCACAACAAACCTCTGCTTGCAGTTGAGAATCTCTCTTTTAAATTTATTTTTATCTTCATTGGATTACGACCGCGTTTAGTTTCCTTCCTCTTTGTTTACTCAGTTTAATTTGATTCACTAAGTGGATTTTTGCTACATAAAATTTGAGATATTCGAGATCCAGCAGTTGCTATTTAACTAGTCTTTAGTTACACTTCAACCTGGCATTGCGTTCATTTGTGGCTTCACAGAATTTACCGTTGGAATTCTCTAGCGAATTTCAAATCAGGATACGAATTAGGACGATTCAATAATTAGGCTTTAGGAATAGACTGCTATGTTGTTTGTACCTGAAACCAGCAAAGTTAATGGTAGATAGTACATGTCTGTTATCAGGCATTCTAATAAGGTAAGCGGAGTAACGAATTATCAGTAATTCACATTACATAGATTTGGTTTATTCATTTGTTACTATTACTACTTACTCGTACATCTTTTTTGTATTCGCGTTTTTTCTCTCTCTTTTATTGTACCTAGGTATCATTTTTTTTCGTATCACCCAAAAGTTAACTAACAAAAAAGGCCTAAGGCATTAAGTCCGCGTCTGTACCTTTACATGCATAAAGTATTTAATAAATAATCCTACGGGTAAAAGCTATTGGTGCCAGAAGAATTACTTAGCCAGTAATTAAATTCATAAAAAAATATGCTAATTAGTAATGAATTATTATATTTGCAGCGGCGGACGTAGAAAGCTCAACACACACAAGGTCTTTAGGATTAAAATAAAAACAAGGTACAAATATACGATGGAAAATTATTTTATACCTACATAGGTATCTCCACATACCTACGATCCAACATACTACCTAGAGGTAAATTACCGTTTAATTTATTACGCCTGAGTGACTATGACGACTATGTAAAATAAACACCTACACGAAAATAGCAATAATTCAAAATGACTCGGAGCCATGAGTGAGATGGACGGATCGATGATCTGACGGTTATGCCGCACAAATAATTCTGCCGGTAAAAACAAACATGTTTCAATATAGCTACAGGTACGTATTTACAGCAAATGTGTTCGCCGACAACGCGGAACGTGGGATAAAGCTTAGTTAAGGGTGTTATTACGTGCAATCAGGTAATTTCATTTGCCGCCGCCAACCACGTCAGCCCCTAAGCACGTATAGGTAGTGGCTTCAACGACGCGCGACGCTGTTTTATTTATATATAACAAAGTCAACTTAAACGACCCAAGTTTATAATTAAAGCCCAAGGACATCTCCAGTCGATAAGTTAGCGATTTCTAAAGGGTGAATGCGTCTTAAAACTTAACGTAAATACGTGTTTAAGGCGCTTATTTATGACAATATTACGTAGGAGGCGGTGCGAGCTCGTTTGTGTAAAAATATGGGTTACTGTTTCCTGATTTGTAGATAAAATAATTTAAGGCTTAAACCTGGGGTGGCGCCGCTAGATAATGTTTTAGCTAGAATGATAACGAGTTATGCTGTCTTTAGTGCGAATTGTATCCTAAAATAACGTGGTTGTGATGAAGCGTCTAAATAATTTATGACCCAGACCAGCTCCCAAACTGTCCCCGCATACGGGCTTCAAAAAAACGCCGCTTCAAGCTTCTCCGAACACAAGGTGTCGAGCGCTTCAGCTGTTTTTTGCGGCGGCTTCTAACGTTTTTTTGTGGCTGCTGCTGGCGTTTTTTTAAGGCCCGTGTGCGGGAACAGTTACTTACATAGCCTGCTTCAAGATAACTATTTCAGAAAGATCTCTCCACGCCCGTGAATAACAATTTTCAAATCAGCCACCCTCATAAATTCACGTGTCAGTATTGTTAGAGTGACCTTCAACTTTCAGCGGAACAACATCGCTATGGTAAGGAGTAAGTCAAATACAAACTCACGAACAAAGTTAAATTAATGCATTTTGTTTAGGGTCTGCGCCAACAAATTACGGTGGGGGCACCGAGACCGACTTTAATATGATAAACATGACCTATTCATAAGGATTGCGTACTGTACGGCCCTATAGGTACTAGGGCGATACTAAACTGGTCAAATTGCTGACATAAAGCGTAACGAATGTTTGTTTGAAGCAGTGTGCAAGCGAAAATTCACAAAACACGGTCAAAACAAAAGAGGTAAAGTAAATACTTCTATCTGTCTGTGTGTATTGTAAATACTTCTATCTTTCTGTGTGTATTGTAAAATTGATGTGTCAATACCCAATTACCTACTCGCACAGTTGGAATCAAGTTTAGTGAAAAGTAAACGGAGTTTCGGGATCCGTTTCATTTGTTTAGGTATGAGAAACATATTGATTTGCAGGTACTAGATGGTTCTGTCGCAGGCTTCTGTAATAGGATCGGACATCATCAAAGATTAACCTAGTATCAATTTAATAGGGCAAATATTTATTACAACAATTACCAACAGCCTTTATCGGTGTTTATGTTACAATATTTTCACACAAACGAAATTGTCACACGAAAGTGATGAAATATAAAACCCTAAATAAATGCTAGGTTTTAATTGACCGTTCCACTGGTGCTAGGAAAAAAGGCAGTGAAACGGCTACCATAATTCGATAGGTCATTTTGTCAGTTCAATACACCGATATTAAAGTGCGATGAACTGATACTGCTGCGGACTTATTCTATATACATCTAACTATAAAAAGTTAGGTGAATAAGCATGTCAATCAACCAAAATTTATTTACGGTTGTTATCTCATGTCAGCCCAATTCATCTAAGATTTCGTTTCCTGGTGATTCACACAAGTTTTTCAAACGCTGTCTTTCTTTCAAGTGAGCGGTTTTCGCTGCGCGTATTTCACTACTATGCGATGTAAGCTGCTACACCAGAAACTGCTACAACGCTTAGACTAAAGAGCCTACGCGCCGTAGCAGTTTCCTACGCATCGTAGCAGTACTCTACGTATCGTAGCAGTATCCTACGCGTCGTAGCAGTATCCTACGTTTCATAACAGTTTTACGCTACATGGCGTAGCAAAAGCTTAAGAGGCAAGGCGCGGCGGGCGCACCGGCCGCGGTGTAGCAATATTTATGCTTCAACATGCAGATAGGTAACGGTAAATTATTGTCGTATCCGCTCACCTAAGATACAATAGTCTATACATTTTCCATACAATTTTTAAAGGGTTTTACTTTACTAAATTTATGCATGGGTTTTTTCATAAAACTCGATTTTCTAAAGCACTACTCTCAGATATCTCCTGTAAAACACAAAATTTGTATGTGTAAATCACAATTTTTTGACTAAATAAATGGGGTAGTCTTTAATTAATCATTATTCCCTCATTTTACACATTTATTAAAATAGTTGTGTCCACGATTGCTATTTACGAGTATGCAGGCACTTAAAATAGTGACACACGCGTTTTATAAGTTACTGGCATGCGAGGTTAATGCTTGGCCTTCCCTACTGCATAGTTTTACGGAAAATAAATGCGGTTTGCATTTATCGCCATTTGATACATTTTGTATCGGCGGGAGTAAATGGGTTATTAGAGAATAGCGGTGGCTTAACAAGGCAGTCGATCGTCGCAGGTCGGTATCTAATAGCTTGACAAGCTGGGGTAAAACCACGAAGGAAAACTAACAAAGCGGAGCATAGTTACTATAAAGACAACATCGAGCAAGTCAAAGACACTTTAGTCCAATTAGAAGACAAACATTTTTTCAATATAATTGGCTATCGTTATGAACATGATTAGGTATCCATATCTCATCACGTAGAATAATAAGCTTGTTTTCATTTTAGAGAGACTGTTTCATCTCTGAAAGAACATACCCGTGTAGTGTATACCAGAATAATAATATTGAAGATACTTAAGATTTTTTTTTTAATTCATGAATCCCTAAGCGACCACCGGTGGCCGCGCATCTATTGTCTTACTATTGTGTCTCTAATTGACGGTATCTGAAGGGTTAATTGAATGTATCGCCATATATTCGTTTAAACCAAAATACAATACGGATGGAACATTAACAAATATTCGAAGACAACTTCGCAATAATACTCAGGACTATATTATTATGATAACATTTCTAGGAACCAATTAATTAAGTAAGAGAGGCAATATTCTGCAACTATTTTGTAATACAGGGGGAGAATCCAACACGAAAAGCGCCAATCAAAATTACTCGCTCATTACATTTTCACGTGAATCCCCGTTCCAGATCGGTCGAACGCGATGTATTGTTTCGTTTGTTATTGACAGCGAGTGAACCACATCAAAGCTACCTACCATATGAAATACCAAAACTACAATGGAGCATCATTCAACACACGAAACAAATTCTAATAATTCTGGATTTGTGTTTTCTATTGTATTCATCACACATTGCGGTATTGTCGATCAATGTGTGAATATTGTGATATATTATGACCTACATACATAAGGTAGTTAATACGTGCTCCACACAATTTGTTTGGTTATCGATCAATGTTTCCGTAATTGAATTTCCATTAAGTTTCAGCCGCTGTATTAATTTCAGTTGCTATTCGTGAATACTTTATAATGACATATAAGCAATGACTGTTATAAATTTTGTATTGTTGTTTGTTTTCTCTAGATAATTATAATATCTATTGACTGTAGTTTAGCGTGTACCATTCGAGGTCGATTGATCGCGTGATGGAACAAACCGCACGTGAAAAATTTCGACATGAATTCTTTCAAGTCAATCCATACAAACGCAAATTCTATATCTGGCGGGAGGAACGGTAACAAAGAGTAATTGTAGTGATTCCGACGCAAAAACCCGTCGCAAGAATAGACTTACCTTTTTCTGTGAAGTTATTACGGTGTCCCTGTTCATTATGCTCAATTACGCTGTAGACTTGATTACGTACCTGCAAAAAAAAAATACATAATCACATAATCAGCCTTATGATAATCGCAATGTTGGGACTTAGGTTTCCTCTCTAGGTGGCGGTATGGGCTATCCACTACGCAGGCCTTTTGCAGGATGGTTGAATTTTTGATGTCGCATGTAAAAAATGACGTTATATCACGATGGTTTCCTTCACCGTTTTGTTAGCAGTAGTGATGAAATAAAGTACACAGAGTAATGCGCCTGGTTGGGTTTGAACCTATGTAGCGTCCGACGTAACGTTGCATTGGACGTAAGTCGGCGCCGTCAACACTGGGTTGTAAACAACACACATTAAGGCTTATAGTCTCTTGACCATCTGGCCAGAATTAAATGGACACAACACTCGTACCCGCCTAGGCGGCACTACGAGTGTCTGTGCATTTAACTGCGGAAAGCTGCGCCCGGATAGAGCCCTGCTGACCTTTAAATCCATTTTCGTAGCGAAATATTGTTTGATTTACATATGCTTATGATGATATTGTTCACTTTGATGAATATTTAACCACCAAATTTTATGTATAAAAATGTTTAAGATCCAAGCCGTTTCGAAGGAGTAAGGAAAAGTTGCGAAATTGCGGTATATTTATTAGACAACAGTGTTAATTGATGTGTGAATTGATTAATCGAAAAAAAAACAGTATGTAGTAGATAAAATTGTTCATGAATCTATAATAAACATTTTTTTTTTTTCAAACTTATTAACCTGGCCGTTACCGAAAAGTAAGCTTCAGAAAGTCACTGTTTTATGGCACTTCTCGAGCGTTTGGGCTTTACGGGTAAATAAATAATATTTAATTTTCATAAAAATATACCTTTATAGGGTAAAAAGCCTTTTTTAATACACAAGGGTAAATTAAAATTTAACCCATGTGAGTTCAAATCTAAGAAAATTCATCACTAATCTACCTATGTATGCGCTAGTTGAGGATCGTTTTAAGTAATTTCACAAGTAGGTGAATCGCCGCGAACAGCACGAGGTCGATGCATATAAGATATATATGCAATGTAAGCAATTTTCGTGAAGACTGAAACTTGATAATGTTGAACGAGAAACTTTGCTAATTAAGAATCTCAAGAATACGTTAAAAGCTCTGGAATATCTGATTTACCGAGCACAACAAACCCTTTATTCAGGTGTTCATCTAGTCATCCTTCATTTGTATATTTTAAGATAATGACGTATATGTAATATATATTATGAATTAGTCTGTGTACACAAGTGATTAGAGGTCAAAAGAAACATTTCTCATCTGGCAGGTTTGATAAACAACAGCGTTAAAGGTCACCATGTCATCTACGTAATCAGCGAGGCGCCAGTGTCGCGGTACTTACAAAAGGACTGTCGTCGGGCCTTTTTATTTGAGAAGGGTAATCATCTAATTACTTCTCCCGCTCTACGGCGGAACAGGAGACCGTGTCAGACTTTTACTGACTAAAACCGCACCTATGTTCCTCCAGTTGCCCTTTACGTTCTACTACCAAGGGTTTCCTTTTCAAAAGTCAAGCCATGGCCCTAGTAGCCTTTGGCCCTGCTGGGCCCCTACGGCTTTTTAGACGCTCGTGATAAACTACATATCTTCAACGATTCGGGCTTGGTCCAGACGGATACCGGATGGCTAGACGACGAGCTACTCATTGCTCCTCATCCGCAAAGCCTATGCTTACGATGGCTGATAGTCGGGGTCGGGGTCCCGACGACTGGGGCGTGAAGATGTCCATTCCCTAACGTGTTACGCATAATACTTGGCAGAAGGAGGCGACCGCCGCCCATCCCCCCTCGCTCCGGACCATAAACGAGAGTCCGGGGCCGCCACCGATCGCCCGCACGAGGACACGGTAGTACTCCGCCCAGGCGGGGATACACTTTCATCGTATACTGGACCGAAAGTGCGGTCACTCTCAAACCGCATAAAAAAGAAAGAGATGCGCAAAGACAAAATATTCTTGAAGTTTAAAATGTAGTATGCTTTTTCATCGCTAAAAGTAATTTTTAGAGGCAATCTACACTAACATAATAAAGAGGTAATGTTTTTTTTGTGTTTTCGTTTGTAAGAGGTAAACTCTTGAAGTACAGGTCCGATTGCTAAATTTTTTTACCGATAGAAAGCTGCTTTATTTCTGAGTGGCATAGGCTATATTTTATGTACGCGGACGAAGTCGCGAGTAAAAGCTAGTAATATATATTTTTTCTGATTCTGTTTACTGGAGCAAATCAACTTGCGATTAGCTCCTGTTAGTCTTCGTAAAGGTGCTCCCTCACCGGGAGCATTCGCATTCCACAAAAGCTAGTAATATATATTTTTCTGATTCTGTTTACTGGAGCAAATCAACTTGCGATTAGCTCCTGTTAGTCTTCGTAAAGGTGCTCCCTCACCGGGAGCATTCGCGTGTAATGTAACGTTACATTACATCAGCGAAGGAGAACCGAGCATTACAATGCGCACCTTGTAATGATACAATGTGTAATATCTTGATACAACTTGTAGCATACAACTTATGTGTCAGTTGATCCTTTCTAAAACATCCAAATAATTCATGACACCCATATCGTTTCTTCTGTTTTTTTACGTAAATAACCAAGTCTAATTAATATTGCCGTAGTTAGCACAATGACTGCTTCGTACATTATGGAATCAACTAAAAGCTAATGCTCTAAGTAGAATCTATAATGTTACATTATATGCGAATGCTCGTTAGTCAGGAAGGTAGTTTTGCAATGTAATGCTCAAAGTCAAATCAATAACGTTACATTACACGTGAATGCTCCCGGTGAGGGAGCACCTTAATGGAAAATATACAATTAAACCTACGGAAACTAACTTAATTAATTTTCATTTTCCTTCGTCGTTTTTACAGGATCGATTTCAATTAGAACCTGGTTTTAACTGCTTTACCTTCATAAACGAGTTTCGTAATCAAAAACAAGCAAAACAAAACTACTGAAATCTTATCTACGCAACAACAATGTTTTTCTATTTAATTTCCGTAGTAACGAATATTATTTTCCTCAAGGTAAACAAGGCACTTTCTGTAGGGATCACCATAGTTACTAACAGCGCCAGAGTTCGACTTCCTCCAAACATACATAGCTTGGATCCCCCTAACGACTCAAAATGTAACCTATACATATATAAACATCCTTGTCTACATATTTAACCAGCTTTTAATAAAAATAATTTGTTTCATAGCAAGCTTTTATAGCTCGGTATACCTATACATATAATAAATACTCATCAAGACGAACGGCTGAACTACGAAGTTTCTGTAGCCACCTTCCGGTTCCATCATCAGATCAACTCCATGTCATAATAATTTTACATTGTCATGTGATTTACACATGCAAGCAAAATATCAGCTCAATCCATAAACGGGAAGTGGCTCAAATTTAATTTTGCAAGATTTGATGACAGACAAACATCGGGATAAGTGAAACTAAATAAAAGCTTGTAAAAACTGTCTCCGCCACCGCGTCTTGTCTGTCTCAGCTTGCGATAAATTGTAAAACGATTGGACATATTTTCTTATATTACGAATGGGCTCGGGCCACTATCTCTCTGCACAGTTCATTCATACATGCATATTTTCTATCTATAAATATATATAAAAATGAAGCCTAATTTCTCCTGATCACACTATAAAGAACGGCTAGATCAATTTCTAATAATTCGTATTTTCCGAAATTCCTACTCCTAAGAGGATGAAACGGGGGTCCATAGTTTTAAATGGAGAATCCGACCTTAACGCGGGCGAAGCCACTGGCAGAAGCTAGTTTATTAGAATACTAGCTTTCCGCCCGCGGCTTCGCCCGCGTGGACTACAGTTTATATCGCGCGGACAGAGACCCGTGCTCAGCAGTGGAATTATAAGTAGCCTATGTGTTGTCTCTTCTATCTATCTACCAAATTTGATCTAAATCCGTTCAGTAGTTTTTGCGTGAAAGCGTAACAGACAGTCAGACAGAATTATTTTCGCATTTATAATATTAGTAGGGATTATAAAGCTGAAGAGTTGTTTTGCTTGTTTGAACGCGCTAATCACAGGAACTGCTGGTTCGATATGAAAAAATATTTTAGTGCCGTAAAGCCCTATTATCGGGAAATGTTATTAGGTATTACATAACGCAACGACGCACTACAGCGTGGCATTAGCTAACACGGTAACAAAGACACCTAATCACGCAAAATGAGCTCAATGCTAACCAACCTAAATAAAACGAAACTGGATCAGTTGAAATAAGGGTCTCCTTGGACGTTATCTTAGTTTCAAGTGTCGATGTAACAGTCCAATAATCAAGTAACATGTCATGCGACAGCGACAGGCACACTCAATTGCTCAATTTAACCATATACAATCTGTTAGCAAGTCTATAATATTACAATCTGTTAGTGCAGGATAGCTCACTTATGAAGCTAAATAACGGCTATATAGCATAACGGTACGACCCACGTAAGTGAAGTAGTAAACCCTTTGCCCGCGGCTTCGCTCCCTTCAACTGGCTACTATATTCTACTCCACCCTACTCCACTGTAGGTATATTAATTTAATATGCCATTAAACACATCAACCGGTCAACTTCAAAATTGACAATTTGCAACCATAGACAACATTACGTTTAGTTGCCAGTTGCGTTTTGTTATTCCATGTCAGTTGCGTTTTGTTGTACCACATTTCATGTCACGTTCCACGGGAATGGGATAAATATATGTGTATAAAATATAAGGGTATCCTTTGTCTGTCTCCTGGTTCTAACCGATTTGGCCGCAAACCATTCTTGAGTTATTGTAACTGTAACTAAGTAAGTGTAACTGACTCGACTGTCTTTTATAAAGATACTAGCTTTTGCCCGCGCGGCTTCGCTCCCGCTCGTCTCTACTCCACACTACTATACCCAACTCTACCCTACAATACCCTACCCTACCCTATTCTACCCTACTCTACCCCACTCTACCCTACTCTACCCTACACTACCCTAATTTTTATTTTTTTTCCATAAGAACCTTTTCCTCACAATAACAATCACAACAAAAAAAAAAATCAGCCAAATCGGTCAAGCCGTTTTCATGCCATGTCGTGACAACGGAAAACGGGGCTCATTTTTATAATATAGAAGATTAGTAAGTGTTTCGCTTGATGTTCTAAACAGAACTAGACAGTTTACCAGAAAGCAGTATTCTGAAAGACTAAAGGTAAGATGACCAATAAACAACCGTTTCTCTACTTTGTAAACCTATCATACTCACCCCACGACCGTTATTCTTCTAACTTACTAAGTATAACCATGGCAACCAACTTGTACTTGGAAAACTACTAGAAAATAAGTCGTAAAGGGACATTTTAAAAGCTCCTTCGCAACAAGCGCTTGACAAGTTTCTTAAGCATGGTACACAGTGGAAAATTTCAATTTCTTGATAAAAAATATTGTTTCGTAAAACTGTGCGAATAACTTAGTAAAAGACTTCTTACAGTTTCTAACTTTACAGTTCGTCGCAATAAGGTTTCTGGAACAAGGTTATGCAAACTGTTTTTTTCATACCCTACCTTTATTTTGTCCATAAATACATGTGGGTAGGTGTAAACAGAAACCTGAAAACTGATTGCTATACTGGACATCTGAGGCTGTCTGGGGGAGAGAAGGTTAATGCGAAGATTATGATCTAGCTAGACTAGACAAAGGCTATTCTCATCAAAATATATTAGAGTACTGACATGGAGCACTATGAATATTTGACAGCACCTACGTACCGGACTTCAAGGAGAGTTATTATCTGACAACTTACAAGGTGTAAAATGATCCTTAATTAATGGTGTTCTTTCTTAGTGAAAGCTGCGTAAAGAGTAGACTTCATAATCTTCCTGCTCAGTCAATGTTCAAACAGTAACTATAAATATACTTCTTGAACATTGATGTATATAATACTCTTGAATCTTGGTTGTGTTCATATTCATGTAAACTCACAAAAACAACACATTTAGACCCGGAACACCTATCTGTAGGCCAAAAAAATTTTTGTTCCGTGCGGGAATTGAACCTGCGACACGCAGCGCAGCAGTCTATCGCTCAACCACTGCGCCAACGATGCTACGGCCATTATAATTTTAACCGAAACACTAACTACTGGATTTAGGCTTCCAAGTGTGGCCCACAACTGTTGATACTATACGTCTCGCGCTCATCGGATTCCCGTGTTTACCAGGTGTCTTCGGTCAGGGCTCGCGGACGGCGAGCCATGGGTAGCTTGCTGTCCGACCGTTTGGTAACTGTCCGGACCGAGCCCAAGACGTCGACGGGGCGCGCTCTTCCCGCGCGCCTCAAGGATTTGTCAGCAACAGGAGAGGCCCAGCTGGGTCGAAGCCTACTGGGGCCAGGGTTATCCGAAAGGAACTTCAGCCTCGGTAGGAATGCTAGAAGGAACGGGGTGGGTTTTCAGTCGGTAAGAGTTTGACACTATCTCCCGCTCCACCCAAGAGCGGGGGTTCTCATTGGATGATTTTTGCACATCAAAATACTAGACATCCAGTATCTGTTATGTGAGTAAAATGCTCTGCCCAAGTTCTTATGTTTAGCGATTCTTCACGCTATGTCGGTAACCTCGAAAATTATTTGCAAGGACGAAATCGTAAGTAGGTAATTGATTAAAAATGTATTTCTTTTACCTTGTTTTTATATGTTTCTTTTATCCTCCATTAAAATGGTACGTTTGTTTCGAAATTGCCTTGTTGGTCAATTATGTCGTATGTCATGCCTTATGCTGAATGCTTAATTCAACTTAGCTTCAAGTTAAGTAATCTTCAACATAAGTATGCAACAGTCGTAATTGAAATCGCACTTAAGTAATACCGTGAAAGACGGTTATTGCTTAGCTTGAATTCTCGGATCATAAGCGCCATTTTTCTTGAAAAATATATTGTTCTCAGAATCTTAAATTTTAAGTTACATAGAAACGGCGATAACTAAATAGGTAACAAATGTGTTACCACGTATCGAAAGTGGGTTACATTTAGCTTTTACTTCGAATAGTTTTTCTCATAATCTCTTTTTCATACATAGATAACCTTCACGAACACAACATTTACTATTTGGAGTAGCCGTAGGCCGTGGCCCACGGCTTCACCCGAACTCATTTCAGACCAGTATACAACTAAACAACTAAGTATGTCATGTACGTTTTGACCATGCGCAGTTTAGGGTTTGTCAATCTTAAGTCAAGTTAAAGTCACCCGCAAAATTCAAATCTAGGTCAGTACTCATGCAATATGTAAGACTAGAATTTCGAATGACGGTCACAAATCCTATTTTAATTAACATATAACTGAGGTTGTATGTTCATTAAAATAGGATTATTTTGTGACCATACTACGAATCTATTTACAAAATTATAATTATTAACATCATCAACACTACAACCCTATTGATAATTTCGCGGGTTAATTTAACTTGTAGCATTCATTTTAAAAGTTAAATATAAAAAGTTATTTTTACACATAGATAATTTAAAATCATTGAGCTCGAAGTTTACAATCCAAACCATTATTATTCAACCCATAACTCGTTAACAAGTTTAATTAGCTGTGATATTTTCTACATTAGTCAACATTTTTCGACATTAATAAAAAAAAAAAGTATTATCTGTAAGGTTTTGATGATTTGAATGCCCCAGGCACTGGACTAGAAGAGAAAATTGTATTTCTACCCTCGCTTTTGCCACTTATTTATAAAATTGTTTAATAACAAGATGTATTTAATTACTAGAGTGGTTTTGAGATGTTCGCATTGCAATAAATAACTTTTTGTCAAAGCAAAGGAGGTCCCGTGTTCCTAATGAGAGTGCTCAAAAGTTGCATTTATTGTCAAACCACATTTGAAAAAAATAGTAGGCAATTTAATAGTGCCACACCATTAGTTGAGACATGCCTATCTTATGGAAACTCAGCCATTACCTACTCGCACATCGAAAATCTAAATTATGATTAGCGATTGGACAATTTTCTGGGTTATAAATGCCTATTAAGTATAAAGACAATAGTTTCTTTGCATGTTTAAATATGTAAGCTTTTGCTTTTTGCATAAAATATTTGTCTTGGGCGGCTTGAATTCCTCACTTCACTCGGGTTTCTTTATTAACTATATAAATCCCTCACTGACGTTCGGGATTAAAATTAACAACCTTCGTTTTGTTCGGAATTCAAAATGCCGCCCTCGACTTAAAGACACACTATTATTTGGATTTCAATTGGGTCTATTTCGGAATAAGATTTAAATCCGCTGCATACAAAGTTGTTGCTGAATCTTAAGATCTCGCTGAATGCAATTTTCGACTAAAGCTTTGGACTTATGAACTTTAATTAGTGCCATTTTAGCACAATATTTGCGGGTTCTATCTAGTTCCTACTTAAGTGTACAAGCTTAGTAAGAGCCTCAACAGCCTGTCTTTAAATTAGTTGAAAATAATTAAAATGGCGGGTTTTGGTGGAATTTTCTTTCGATTAATTTTACAAGTGAGTGCGTCTGCTATCAAACTTAATGTGAGTATATTTAACTTAGGCTTTCAACACATAATGTGATCTGTTAAACCGAAGTATGTAGGTTTTGGTGTATTTTTGACTGCGCCAGAAGTAGGGCGTGATTAAAGACAAAAGTTTGAAACAAGTCACTTTAAGCAGGTACTCGTTTGAAACTAGTGATTTTTTTTTGCGGTCGGGTTTTTTTGATACTGTCAAGTTATTCTATATCCTACACTTAGTACCAACCTACTGCTTTTGAAATCTAAAATCATACTTCTATTGGTACATTATATATCATGAACATTGATAAATGATTATTTATTAGCTGGCGCAGTATGCGCGAACACTGGCATAAGTGTAGTCTAACCTTGTGATATCGACGTATAATATATAACCAGTAATTATCACTCGAGTGCTTTGATCGGACTAGATAACGCAGAGTGTGACAGATAACATGGTTGGGACAAGATTGATGGAGATGACAATAACTAGCCGATCGTAAGCTAAAACTAACACGATTTACCGCTGCTATCCAAATGGATATATATTAATACCTAGTCACCCAGCATATGGAACCTTTTCATCCTTCAGGAGTAGGTACCTACTTACAGACAAAGATTCGAAGGAATCAATCAAAATAAACGCCGTCATTGGTATCAAAAAAATGTTCGTATTTAGTTTTAGTTACCGCCCGTACGTCAGAAGTCCAAATGGCTTTCGTGTTATGCATATCACGAATGTGTGACAATTTGTCTCACAGTGCCAACAAACTTCTAAGTTCCAAAGTGAGGGGGGAAGCAATTGCGCTGCACCTGCCTTCACCCGCACAATCACTAGGTATATATACTAAACTAAAAGGAAGATCGAATCGCACGAGGAGAAACGGTAAGTTAAATTAATTCTAGAAATCTTCCTCAAGATCTCAGACATAAAAGCTTTATTCGAGTTCATTGAGTGATATAGCTAGAGAGCGTATTGAGGAATAAAATTTTAAAAGCTTCTGAGTTAATTTACTTTTCATTTCTTTATCAGTTTACAGATGGTAAATGCTATATTTTATTTCAAATGAATTTTCAGGTAGAGATTTAATCGTTCAACACCAGTAGGTACCTATATAATTATGTATAGAATACTATTTCCATAGAATAGTACCTATTCTAAAAAGGAGGATGCTATCAAAAACATAATATGTACAAAAAACCAAGGCTCACAACTCAGTTCTTCTACTGTAAAAAGTTGTGGGATCCATCTAATACCAAATCGATTAATTTATTCAGTCCCTACTTGAGGTACCGTTTTCAACATCTTTTATTGAGCAAATTCAGGCTTCTAGTTTTATACACAATCAAGTTATGGGGGGTCGAAAATGGTCTGGATTGTTTTTTTTTATAGGTTCGCGCTTGACCGCTAACTTACCTGATGGAAAACGTCGACGCGGTCGACGATGGAACGCGCTTACCTAGAAGAAACCTATTCACTCTCGACTTAAAGATAGCCAGGTTGTACCTATCAGGAAACACAGGATGTGTTCCCAAAACGTTTTGTGCGTGTAGGTGGAATGTCAAACATGTACGGGTGGCGCTTCGCCGTAGGTCTGACCACCGCAACTGTTTCGAGAAAAAGATGGTACAGCCGTGCCCCCAATATTGAATACATTAAAAAATATAGGAAAAAATATCTAGAGTGCCGAAGTGTCCAGGAGGCGATAGTCGCTCTCTAAAAATATTTGTTCAGGAAGTTTTCTTAGCTTTCCCGAGGGTTTTGTAGAGTATAAAGAATTAATGAGGGACCCAAAGATATATCATAATATATTAATGCTTACATATACATATATGTGTACCTACCTGCATATTTAAGAACTAAAACGCAGAAAGTGTAGGTAACATAAGAATTTTAGTAGATAGGTAAATATAGGTAGTACCTACATTTATCTTATACCTAACCGCCGCCGGCATCCGCTCCACCGGCGTTCAAGTATAAGCCTTTAAATGTTAAGTAATGAATGCTCCTAGTTGTAAGCGCTGCAACTAACAATATTTTAGCTGGTAACAATAATCCAAACGACGTCGTAAATATATATTCGACATTAAATTTTTACCATTTAGGTACATCATTCTGACGCTTTTAACACACGATTTTTGGACCTCAAGTATAAAAATATTATAATAATAATGGCATGGTCAGAATGGTCTATCATTGTTTTCATAATGATTGATTTTGACAAGTTTTGGTAATCTGCTAATATAATGGCGTCATTATGACTTTCCAATGGTCAACCACTGATAATCCATTGGAAGAAATGGCATAGAATGGTAATCTCGTACAAAATAACAAATCAATGTCTGACGTATGCGGCAATCTGCTAAAATTTTGACAATTCCTTTGATCATTGAACTACAATTAGAACGTCATTGTGCTGTTATTGCTTTTAATAACCTTGATATTGTTATTTTACCACAACTAATAGAGTTGTGGTAAAATAACAATATCAAGGTTATCGTGACCATTGACCGATCAATGATCGATCATTATGAATTAACAGATTACAAACTTTTAGCAAAATGACAATGGGATCGTGTCGCAATGACGATTTTATAAAAATAGCAGACTTAGGTCCCTGGAGTTTTGTTACAAGAAAACCTGCACTTAACTGTTGTTTTAGAGCTTACGTTAAGAGCCCGTTCCCACTCGTTAATCATCAACGTGAGCTTGGTTTAAAAGCTTGTTGTTTCATCCAAAGCAATTCAACGCAATGTTTGCTGAACTGGCAACGCGAAAAAAGAGAAATAACTCCTGAAAACTGTTGGTATTCGATAATTTCGCCATTTACTCGAATATTTCATAAAAATTGTTTCATGACTTTTTTTTTACTTTTAAGTTTTTTTTTTAAATCATCATTCAGAATCTCTGTTAAATCAATGATTTAACATACTGCGTGGTAAACTTCAATATTAACTAAACTATAAATACTTTTATACTAAACCTAACTATGTACATAATGTCTGTCTGTATGTTTTTTGTGTCTTTGTATTAAAAAACTGGGCAAGTACGAGCCGGACTCGCGCACTGAGGGTTCCGTGCAAACTACAATTCTCGAATGGACTCTCGAAGACTTTTCTGAATTGCAAAAATGTTTTTTTTGTGACGTAGTAACAACATATTTACTGTTTTCAGATTTATTTCTATACCTGTGCTAAACGACTTTGCTGTATGCCAAATTTCAGAATTCTGGGTCAAACGAAAGTACCCTATGAATTTCAATCTTTGAAAGTAGTAGTTTTTTGTGACATAAACGGCCGTATATTTTTTATTTGTTAACTTAGAAGTTTGATTTTAAACTACTGGGACTAGGAGTGTGACAAAGGGTCAGTTAAGATTTTTGGTGCACCATTAAAATATCCTTAAATAAACTAGTTAAATTGAATTGTAGAGTAATTACAACCAAGGTTTATCTTTAACATTATATGTACTTAATGCTTTTCCGCTACTATGGATATTAAATCCTTAATACTAAGTCCTACTCAGCACTCACAATCTAACCTAAAACTTTGAAATATGTGGTGGTTCCCGGATTCGAAAAGTTTTAGGTAAAACAAACCAAGTATAATCAAGTAATCATACATGCGCTGAGAATAAGCAATTCCTAACACAAATAATGAATACATACCTTGGAGCTATACAACGCAACGTATAAAACGAGTACGTACCTTCTAGGGACCTACTTACGACAATACATAATAACAAATTGATGGTAAAATATTGGCCCGGCGAAATTTTATTCCGTTTTCACTGATATGAAAGTCAATGATGGCGCAAGTGCGCAAATACTTGCTAAAACTGAACTAGGTGCAGTTCTAACGCATACATTATTTATGTATTTATTCACATAATACTATTGCCTGTCCTTCTTAGTGTTTATTTTAGATGGATTGACGTCATGAGGGTACCGACCTGTATTGTTTGACTTCCTAGAACAAGCAGAAACCCTGATTACAAATTTAGTTTTATATTTTGTGTAATTTTATTTTTTTTATCTAACTTTGACATCATTTGATTTCTTTTAATTTAAGATTTTTATTTAGCTAAACAAACTGATCATTAAATATTAATGGAATTTGGACATTACTACTACGTAGTTACCTACAGACCAACATGCAAACTCAATTTAATATTTTACCCATCGAAATTTGCTTCAGTTCCTTTTTTAATTATGATCGCACCTTTAGAAGGCCTTTAATAATGAAAATATTCAGCTCTTTCAGAAATAATATCGTCAGCTACAATTTGGGTTTTTTGCTGAAATAGTTTTGTTGTTGTTCCATAATAAAAAAAAAAACGTATTTATGATAATAAAGATTAATAGCAACTATTTTATTAGCTCAGTAGTTTTATGAACTATTAGTTTTTTATAGAATTCTTACAAATTCTTTTTAATTATGGAAGAGAAAATTCCTTCAGGCAAACACTCAGACTGTCGCCTACGAAATTCTTCCTAAGGGTCGATATGCTTACACCGTTTTTATGAGTAAAAGTTAAATTGTTGATATAATCAAATAGGCAGATAGTAATTACAAGATGGGCCGGAGCATAAAGAGGTCGGTGTGGGTACTTTGAACCAGCGGCACCAAAACTAACGTAACTTGACGTAATTACTTAGCGACGACCTAACTCTAGTTAGCTGAGTAAGTGAGCGCCGGTAGTTTACGAGACGGTAGTCAAGTTATCGTATCGAAAACCGAATATTCTATGCTTTTCATGCGACATTCCGTAGCGAACCGTAATGAAACATAGGTAATTCATATTATGCATAGATATAATAGCTGTTGTAACTAATGATATAAAACTTTGATTCAATAGCAATATTTCAGGGGTTGAATGATTTAAAAAAAAATGGAATTTACTCATTTTATAAACACAAATTTGTAAATTCCATTTAAAAAAAATCAATCAATACGAATATTAACGTAACTGTAACCACCGAATACGAATATTTTTTACACTAACGATTCGGACATACCCTGTTTAGTTCAGTAAGATAAAATAATAAAAAATATAATAGATGAGGAAAAAAGCGTTAACAAAACTATTTTAGGCTAGATTTAAGATGGCAACTTGGGATAATAAGTTTCTGTATATTGTATTTCCAAACTTTTTGTATCTGTCTGTACTAAACAGTTTCAATTGGTAGTATACGAATCGTCAGTGAAAATATATTTAAAATAAAATGTGACGATTGAGCAAACCGATTTAGAGCACATGGGTTATAGGGCCATGTCTTCTTTATATACAATCTCTTCAAATATTTACAATATTTTTTAATGGCATGTCCATTCATGTACCTACAATAAGCTTCCAAAACTGCACCTGTTATGAATTCTTTATGGAATCGGCGCGGCCGATGGAGTTAATAATTCAGTGTGAAATTCAATATTTTTATATTTAGGAACTAGCATTTATTGCGACCGAACCAGCTATGAACATGGAAATATTTATGAAGCATAAATTACCATTTATCAGCAAAGCAAGAATAACTTAAACAGAGAAACATAAAACGCAAATTACGTAAGTTTAAATCATGTACCTACTTGGTACATTAATATTAGTGTAACGGAGCTTTTTTTAACAATTTTGTAATTTTCTAGTATAATAAAACTGTATTAACGTTGATATTCGTATTTCAGTAAGTAGACAGGTACGTGGGTAGGATACCTAATGGCGACATGATGAAATTATGTAAAAGTCTATGTCAGTGAAAAGTCTAAGTCATAATCATATAAGTGAGACAAAAAGTACTGCCCTAAGTACTGACATAGACCCGCGTTGATACTTGAACTGTCAAGTATCAACACGGGTCGTTGAGATCAATAAAGACTCATGCATGCGTGTAGAACATAAGGTAACTAACTGGCAGAGCAAGTGCACTACTTAAAACATGTGGCACTCTTTCTTCAAGGAACCATATCGGAATGGAAAGCTCCACAGTCAAAGACTTAATTTCACTTAGGCCTACATGGCAACTTATAAAACCACACAAACTCAGAAGCTAGTGGGCGGTTTGACGGTTCTAATTAGTGGGTTCATATTAAGAATAACCAGCATGAAACTCCATGCACAACTACTCTCCAAAAATATGTTTGGTTTATACAATGTAACCATATTGTAATATTTTCAGACATGAGAAGCCAGTGTAAACCAGCCACATTTGGTGCCAGATATATCTATTATATAAAAGGAGACTGACTGACATACCAACGCACTGCCGAAGCTACTGAGTCTGGGAACGTGAAATTTTGCACAAGACTGCACAAGAATTTATGGTGAAGGATAGCACTAAGAGAGGATTCCCCAAAATTACTCTGACGTGAGGATGAATCGGGGGTCCTAAGTTTGTATGGAGAAAGTTGGCAGAAGCTAGAACTTACAGAAATTTTCACCTTTATAATATTAGCGAGATTCTTGGCTTTAAGTGCACCGTTAAGAACGTCAGATTCACATTAACGGGTGTCTACCCTTCGTGGTTCCGTAAAAGTTCGATGAAAAAACAAAGCCTACCCAAAAAATCTACTAGGAAGCTATTTTGCATGCCAAAAAGCAATATAACTTTAAGGCAACATTGCTCACAGTACTAAGAATGTATGCTGAATACAAAGAATACGATGAAGATATCAACTTGCGTGTATCACACATCTGTGCCTACCATAGAGTAAATCATAAACCAACCTAACTCGCATAATAATTAGCGTACTTGTGCTTTAATTACTTGTTTGTCCTAACTGTGTAGGTATTCTGGTAATTTGTTGTTTTCATTTTATTTTAGATTTTATGTAATTTTTTGTTGTTTAATTAGTTGTCTACTGCGAGTAACATAATAAAGAGGTAAAGTTTGTTATTTTTATTTTTTTGTTTGTAAGAAGTAATCTCTGAAAGTACTGGTCTAATTGCTAAAATTTTTTCACCGATAGAAAGCAGCTATATTCCTGAGTGACATAGGCAACATTTTATGTACGCGGGCGAAGCTGCGGGCCAAAGCTAGTATATAATATTGAGCATGTATTGCTTTTCTTTAATTGATGGGGCACTTAGACCTAAGTTTAAAATGTTTTTCATCTTTTTTTATGTACGGCCGAATATCTGTGAAAGTCAGAATGGCCGGTCAACAGTGGTATTTAGCTTTGAAATTGTGCCTAAAAATTGCTACATTGTAAACAGACACGCTTGTGTTATGGTATTTGAATCAACAACCACTACAGCAAAACAGACATTTGTACGCTCTTGTATCATAATATACTATTAAGAATCATATGGCGAATCTGTAGTTTTTCGAGGATAACTTCAAAGTGACCAACATATATTGACAGTAGGTAGGTACTGCAATTATGTTGTTAAATACCCAAATAAATATATAAATACCGTAAAGTAATTCAAATAGAGCTTTAACCTTTTATTTCCTTTCAGTGTTTCTTCTTAGAGACAAGAAAGGTAATATGCACAAACTCTGTCTTTAAAAAGGTTTTATGCGACCAATCTGCTAAATAAATACAATTTATATTCTAAAGTGGGTAGGTATTATGAAGACAGAGTCATAACCAATCTGATTTTACTAACCAGTGCAGGTCGGCTAGCAGTAATGACATTATACTGGCCTGTTATTTCGAAGAGCTGCAGGCAGTATCTTTGTACGTCATTACGGAAAATCGCCGTAACATATTTTCCGATATGCCGCCGCCAAGTAAACACATTAACTTTATTTCTCCGTTGAATGTGTATTCATTCCTTGATTAATACTGTTTTCAACAATGTCAATAAATCTAGTTATCTTTTTAATCTTTCCACGTTCAAGAGCTTTTTAAGTAGTTTGCCTGATTGTAATTTCAGTAATAGAACGTCTGTTGAATGTCCTGCTGGCTGAAACAGACTCGAGACTAGGTACAATATTTGTAAAGCGAGTATAGCAGAGTAAAAGTGGATTGCGGGCAGATCAATAAAGACTCTAAAGAGGCTTCATCCGGCGCAGTTCTGTGGCGAAAAACACGATTCTCGACATATATATACATACCAGAGCAGTAACACTCAAGTATCAATTTATTTCTCGCAGTCCTTATTGCGACTGTTTCTTATTTTCATAATTTACGAACAACTTGATTTGAGTACTTGGAAAACTGAATGTTACTGAAATATTGATAAACAACAAGAAACGGCTGCAAAGTTGGAGTATCTTTATCTGGCTTCAGTATAATGAGCAACAAGTGCATTTTCAATAGACTAGGTTCAGCGTAGAATGTTTCGAAGTTACGTAAAATCTTTTGTTCCAGTAATATAATTGGCATAAAAAAATCAGAAGAAGAAAATTGTTGTTCATATTGTGTCATGGATACCTTGATAACTAACCAAGCACAAGTTTCTATCAAAACCAAAATATCGCTGTAAAGCCCTCGACTACATTGTGAGTTCCCGATTTTTCAAGCTTTTAGAAAAATTGCCTAAATATCAATTCGCTAATAGTGAAATCTCGGTTCTAAAAAAAAAACGCAATATGTCCAAAAGAGAATGTTTCGAAGAACAGTTTGAATAGACATTCGAGCAACCCCGCCACATCTACATCCTCGGAAATAGGGAGCCGTACGAAGCGGAGTTCCGGCGACTCAAAATTGAACAGATGCATTGTGGAAATTGTCCATTCCGGCAACTATTCATTCGGTATAATACCAGAAAAACTGTTCGTTTGGTAAATTGTTATTGGAAAATTGCATTCGAGAAATTGACATGTCTTTTTAGGAGAATTGTCCGTAAAGCGAAAATGTAAACAGCACCTTTTTGGAGTTCACTTAAATGTGCGCCGCGCCAATACACGTGTTAGCCTATTTTTCTTACACGCTTGAGAGGGCACAGGAGATACTTACACGGCAAAATATTATCAGCCACCACCGTAACATCTGAAGGCCAAACAGCTTTTCCGAATGAATAAGTGGAGGTAAAATTACACCATGAATAAAATATTTATCATCTCCCTCGGTGTTTTAATAGAACTGTTAGGCTTGCAGGGAGGCGATAGACAACCGGAGACGACATTAACGCCTGCCGGACTCGTACCGAAGTCCAACACATAAATCTTAGTGTCCTCGACTCCTCGTCTTCTGTTTCTTTTCACCTTGTCGTTATTTACGACTGTGGATATTAATTTATTGAAGGTAACGCGGGAGTAGTGATAAAATGTCTTTATACCTACGTACCTATATGTAGTTTTTTTTTAACATTGGGTAATCACTGAGCAAGAGCGAAGAGCGTCAAAATTACTGATAAAAACCCACCTGTCTTCCTTCAGTTGACCTTTGCGTTCAAGAGGTACGTCCTGTATCTATTTCGGACAACCAACCCCGCAGTCCTGGAAGGCGGATGCCCAACTGAGCACCGCTCATTTTGCTGATATCTCTTACAAGCGCACGTGGAACACGACACTCAATTTACCAAGACCAGTACCCCTAGCCAAGTTGCTAATCTGCAATTAGGTAACGCTACAAGCGTTAACTAATGTACGGGAAAAACATCGTCTCAACCCTCAGTCACGTAGTCAGAACAAAAGAATCAGTCACGTTGTCAGAAAAAAGGAATTGGCGGCAAGGTCAGCTCGAAGCGTTCGAAGCAAGCGAAACGGTTGTAACTTGGCTTGTCAAGCCAAGTTCAGGCAAGTCTTCAACGGTCGACGCTGCGACATGAGACACTCGGTGCATCTCCTGCATCAGTTGGGGTGTGAGGATGTCCTCTCTGTCACGTTTCATCACTTTAACTACCTGAGTTAATTTAGTACTCAATATAGGGTGTGTAGTTGAACATTTGACATTGGCGACTATACTATAGTAGTTTCGTGATGGCCAAAGTGGCTGATACTATAAAAGTAGGTACCTACGTGATAAGGTACAGTATAATGTTACATTATAAACGTATTTTGAAACAATATATTTATTATGGTCCTCATCCTTTATTCCCCGAAATGGTTGCGGTTTAGTGTTTGGCTTTAGTACTATTAGATACCTACTTTTGTTGGCAACGATTATCTTCTATACGAATGTAGTGACGTCATATCACAGGCGACATTATATATTTTATAGAGATGAAAACTTCACTACGATATTTTTCCCATTGCACTTAATAGTTTGAACATTAAAAGTTAGAATCTTGGCTGCGTTAAGTAATGAACTTTTTTTGTAGATGGGAAATCTTCCAACAACTTCTCCCGCTCTAGGGCGAGAGTGCTTGACAGACTTTTACTGAATAGAACCCACTCGTTTATCACTTCTTTGCCTTGCGTTCCAGGACCTCGGGGGTTCATTATCATTTCACCCATGGCCCTAGTAGGCTTCGGCCCCTGCTGGGCCTCGACTATTTGCTGACATATCCTTGAGGCGCGTGGAACAATACGCGCCGTCGATGACTTGGAATCGGTCCGGACGGCGTGCTACCCATTGCTCACCGTCCGCAAGCCTACACTTTCAGTGGCTGGAAAATGAGATAGGGGTCCCTAGGGTTGGGGCGTGAGGGCCGTTCCCTCGCGCGTGCGGGCGCCATCTTAAGTAATAAACTAGAAGTTATTTATGACCAAAAATAAAATGGACTAGCTCTAAGATTTATCAATACGAGTAGTGTTTAACTTGTATTTAAATCGATCTAACTAATAGGTATTTCACTTTTTTTTAATCAACCCTCAACGGACGTATATTAAAAGCCCTATCTAAGTTTCGATGTTTTCATAAAGGTATATAGAATACTAGCTTTTGCCCGCACGGCTTCGCTCCCGCTCTTCCCTACTCTACCCTACTATACCCTACTCTACCCTACTATACCCTACTATACCCTACTATACCCTACTCTACCCTACTATACCCTACTCTACCCTACTATACCCTACTCTACCCTACTATACCCTACTCTACCCTACTATACCCTACTCTACCCTACCAAACTTCACACAAACCATCTACTAAATAGTCCGAACAAAGCCTAATAATTTGGTTTGGATAGGTGAGCCCGTTCTTGAGTTATAAAATAACAACGAAAAGTGGCATTGATTTTTATATATATAGATTATAGACTAACGACGTGCAATACCTACAACCTGTTGTTCTTGTAAAGGTTGAACATTAAATCTAGGTTAAACATCCTGTTCTTTTCACACGCATTGTTAAAAAACAGAATGGCTCCAAGTCGGGTCTCGCTTGCATCCAAATGCAAATAAACGATCCCCTTTCTCGCGTACCTACTTAGAATAGGTGCTTAGATTTAGCAGAGAAAAGCTGGTGTCACAGCTTTTATTTTTATTAATCATGTTCTTCACGTGTAGGTATATTTACCTAAGTTATGTATACAAGTTAGCGAGTCGAATTACATACCAACCATGTGTAAACCACGTAACTTTTTTTTATATAATGTATAGGCTCGCGTTTTACCACTATCTCACCCGATGGCAAGCGATGATGTGGCCGACGATGGAACAAGCTAGCCTAGAAGCAATCTATTCACTCTTGACTTAAAGACCCCTAAGTTGTAGCTGTCAGAAAACACAGACTCCGGCAGGGAATTCCACTCCTTAGCTGTACGCATAATGAATGTATTCCCAAAACGCTTTGTTCGTATGGGTGGGATGTCCACCATAAACCAGTGGCGCAACGCCGTTCGTCTTGTGGTCCGATGATGGAACGGACTTGGTGGAATTAAATTGTGTAGCTCCAGTAATATACCAAATATGTGTAAAAAAAACTACTTTGAACAAAGATAGTAGGTATCACCTCATTAAATATAAAAATGCGAGTGCGTGCTCCAAAAACATTTGATAGGTAGGTAAGAGTACCTATATATATTCATTTCAATACATAACGTTCATGAACGCAAGATAAACCAATAATCATGAAGGTATTCTTTTATATTACATGGCATCATATAAGTATTACCTATATTCCTTCGTTAGTCATTTTAAATAAGTTAAAGAGTTTGTTCTAGCCAGTTTCCAATATTGAAAGCCCGCGGTCATTTTGTCGAAAATTGTGTTACTCTTTTGAAAATGACAATAAAGAGATTAATCTCGTCCCGTTTGGTCGGAATAATAAACCTAAGGGTGTTATTCCGACCAAACGGGTATCGACGGCAAAAATGTGATAAAACGCGTGAACCGAGCGAGCGATGCGACCGGTGCTGCAGGGGCTAGGGTGCGCTACACTGTAATTGGTAGCAATATCAACATTAAACGCCCAGATCAAATGGTTTAGGTTAGGTTGGAGTTGTAAGCAACAACTTGCGAGCAAAAACAAGGGCATGATAGCGGGCTGGAAAACGATACACCGAAATTGATTGCAGTAACTGAATGGGGGGTTTTATTCATAAAAAATATTAGTTTTATATTATTACCTAAAGCAGCCAGTGGCTTCGATCGCACGATAGTAGATTTATTTTCCAAGGGAGCATAACCCCGGGATAATATAGCTATACCCGATTACTATGATAGGTTAAGGCACTACAAGATGGTTAGCTTAAAGGAAAGGCGAAACCATTCTGACTTACTTCTTCTACATAAAATTATAAATGGTTCCATTAATGCGGAGTTTATTTACTTTTTAACTTTAGGGCTAGCCAACGCAGCAAGCGACATCATCGCATTTTTCAATTGCCTACATTACATCTACGTTAAATATCACTTCTAGTAGTCCTTTTACACGTATGGCAAGGCTTTATAATGAAAGGTCCAACTTGGTGGATCACCCTATCGATGTCTGGGCGGAGCAACGCCGTGCCCTCGTGGGGGTGATCGGCGGCGGAGACCTCTCGCGCCGGGCCTTGGTTCAGGCTATGGTCCGGAGCGAGGAGGAGTGGCAGGCGGTCGCCTCCTTCTGCGAAGCAGTAATGCTAGCAAAGGAGGAGGCAGACCGCATCAGGCAACGGCGCCCCCGCCGCCGCCGCCGGGATTCCGATCCCGATTTCCGGCCACCGTAGACGCGGGCTCGCGGACGGCGAGCCATGGGTAGCTCGCTGTCCGATCGTCCGGTAACTGTCCGGACCGAGCCAAGGCGTCGACGGCGCGCACTGTTCCCGCGCGCCTCAAGGAGTTGTCAGCAACAGGAGGGGCCCATCTGGGTCGAAGCCTACCGGGGTCGGGGTTATCCGAAAGGAAACTAGAGCCCCGGTATGAAGGCTAGAAGGAACGGCGCGGGGTTTTTAGTCAGTAAGACTCTGACACTGTCTCCCGCTCCACCCAAGAGCGGGTTTCGTCAATGATGATTTTCCCCGTCGACAGAAAAAAAAAACCCTGTCGATGTCTTCTCGATAAGTTTTGCTTCATACAGACGCCGCCTATATAAAGTGTGAATAGTGTACGTTATTATGTATTTTTTTAATTTTCTGTCTCTAATTTCTCATTTTGTTCAATGCCATGCATACCTGTTATTTGCATGGTTACTGAAATGTAATTTTTTGATGTAAGATTTATCTGTATTGTAAGTGATTGTGCTGTTGGTATGCTTATTATAAATAAATAAATAAAAGTGCCTCAATCACGTGCTATTCCAGGACATGGTCCACCCGTATACCGAGTTTCATTAAAATCCGATCAGCCATTCGAGCGTGTAGAAGTAACAAATATATACATACGCAAATTTTTGCCTCTATAATAGAAAAAGCCAAAGAAGTATACTTTGTCAGACGGGTCAACTCCAATAATATTCAGAAAATCGGCAAAAATACTTTGTACATTCTAGGGCGACTTAATTAAAAATTGACAGTTTTATTAGATGTGTTCGATTTAGATAACCTTAACATACAGAAAATAGCTTTATCGAAAGGTCAACGAAAAAAATAAAACTTGAATGGATCATCTTTTCATATTGTAAGGTACGCACGTGTCTTTGCGTATCGGGTATAGTATGTGCTTCTATAGATTTTGTGTTCCCACAAATTCGGAGCTTAGGCGCAAAACGTCTCTTTCGCAAAATGTCTAATGGTCGTAAAACGAAGGAAAAGACAAAGACATTCTGCGAAAGAGGTATAGTAAAAAGTGACCTATTGAGAAAGAGTCACTCTGCGAAAGAGGTATTGTAAATAATGACCCATTGAGAAAGAGTCATTCTGCGAAAGAGGTATAGTAAAAAGTGACCTATTGAGAAAGAGTCACTCTGCGAAAGAGGTATTGAAAAAAATGACCCATTGAGAAAGAGTCATTCTGCGAAAGAGGTATAGTAAAAAGTGACCTATTGAGAAAGAGTCACTCTGCGAAAGAGGTATTGTAAAAAATTACCCATTGAGAAAGAGTCATTCTGCGAAAGAGGTATAGTAAAAAGTGACCTATTGAGAAAGAGTCACTCTGCGAAAGAGGTATTGTAAAAAATGACCCATTGAGAAAGAGTCATTCTGCGAAAGAGGTATTGTAAAAAATGACCCATTGAGATAGGGCCTTTTGAGAAAGCGTCATTCTGCGAAAGAGGTATTGTAATAAGTGACATATTGAGAAAGTCATTCTGCGGAACAGGATTTGTAAAAAGTGACCTTTTGAGAGTCATTCAGCGAAAGAGGTATTGTAAAAAAGTGGAAGATCAGAGGTGCTTAAGAAATAAGAGGTCCTTCCACGAGTTTTTAACCCGATCCGTTTTACGACCTAAACTGAACTGTTAAATCTAAATGGGGTGTATAACTCCATCCTTCTTTCTCGCTCGAACGACTAACATTTTAACACGTCATAGTAAAGCCTCAAAAACCAAAACTAACTGACGTAACTTCATAGATAGAGAGAATTTAATAAAACCTTCGGTTAATCTCGGCCTACGAAAGCTTTAAAGTCCCGCAATGTCTGTTGCTTTTTAAAAATCTTGATTTTTAACAAAGTAAATTTAGTTCTGTGTTGACTACTGGTTGCGATAGATTTACGATAGTACAATATTCAGTTAGATAAAATAAACGGGGTCCTATTCTGACAGATGAGTTACCAAAAAAGAACTAATTTTCAAACAAACTGAAAAATATCACTTGCGTTCTAATTATTTTGTGAAATAATGAATAATATTGTGTTCCTGAACATGGACAATTTTTTATATAAGTCTTTGGTTTACGTCATCATAAGTCTTAACAAGTCTTTGTTCTTTGCAAGGCACGGTGACGTAAACGCGACGAAGTTCATATTTACGTAATTTGTATGTAAATTAATTTTACGTGCATAACATGCAATCATTGAACATATTCAAGCTAATTTTAAACTAACTAGCTGTAGTTACGTCAAATACCCGTGGTTTCATTGGATAAACTCTTTATTACTTTCAGAAGTTATCTATAATATATATAAAAGGAGAAACTGACTGACTGACATATCAACGCGCAACCAGAACTACTGGGACTAGGAGCGTGAAATTTTGCAGGTTTACTTTTATGACGTAGGCGAGCACTAAAGTTGATTTTCCAAAATAACCCCGTAAAGAGAAGAAACAGTAAACGGTCTCAAGTTTGTAAGGAGACACCAGTAAGTTTCTTGCAGACGAAGCCGCTGGCAAGAAGCTGGTTTATTATTAAAAATCACCAGAATGTAAACGCTTCATTTAGTGCATATAAGCGCATAGTGCATATATATCGAAGTGGAATAGCCCACCGGCCACATGTGCTTGGTCAGGAATACTCACATAAAGATTAGATACTGGACTTTCCAGGTACCGCTACTAATAAGCTGATAGCTTTGGGCACATTCATCTTCCACAATTATTCTCAATATTGTAAGATAAGAAAGATTTACTAGAGCAATTTAAAACACGCTATTTTAGTTTAATATCAGATTCGATGCCAACTGCAGCTAGAGCGTATTGTTTTTAATTGCAGTTGTTTTTTATTGCAAGAATATATATTAGGGTACATTACAAAAATGTGTTTTGCGCCGTGTATTTTTATTTTAGAATCGTCTTGTCAAGCCTTATTTCGTTATGAGGTATCAATGACACAAAAAAAAGTTAAAATGATTGCTAGGATGAATATCCTATCCTTCTGCTAGGATGAATATCCTAGCAGAAGGATAGCATAGGATATTCAACATTAGCTGAAGGAGGAAAACATTAGCTGATAAACACATTAGCCTCCTTTGCATCGCGTATTACGGGAAAAACCACCTTACCACGGTCATTTAAGACAAATATATCTTGATCAAACGCGGCAGCTAAGATTTATTTCCATTTTGAAGCCGGAAACGGAATATTTAATTATCTAGGTATCACCGAATGTTCTTGATAAAGTTAGAACGTATTGGATCCTGCATATAACACTGCACCGTAGTCCCAGCTTCCAATTCAGTATCTTCAAATACGAAATGAAAACTTAATGAAATCAAAACGTTTTTTTTCTACTCGACTACCTCTCGACCTAATTTGAGAAGTCGAACGAAAGATTAAACTAAGAGGTAAGTATAAAAAACTGCCAAGTGCAAGTCGGACTCGCTCACGAAGAGTTCCATACTGTCCGTAGCAAAACCCCGCAAAAAGAAATACGTGTTGTAAGGGAGTCCACTTAAACATTAATTTTATTCCGGTTTTTTTGAATTTGTCTGAGTGACATACGGACGGACAAAAGACTCTTAGTAATACCCATTTTACGCTTTGGGTGCGAAACCCTAAAAAAGTCTTATTTCAAATACAAACTATAGTCGCTTGGTCCAACGACAATCTTAATCTTTGTACTCTCTTTGTGAGTAATTTTTGTTTAGTCAACCGGTTTTAACTTTGCTACCATAAGTCTTTTATTCGGGAAATATTAGGTTCGATTGAGCTAGTGTGAGACCCCAATTCATAATTGATCAACTTCTGTTTTGCTTCAGGCGCAGAACTTCAATCCAACCGGCTCCGGACTTAACGACCACTCATTTTAACGTTTACACGTGCTCATTTAAAGAGATAATTACGTCAACTTGAACTGATCAGAAAATAGAAAATAAGCACAAAGGACTGGCGTCATCTAAATAATATGTAAATCAATCGTGGAGGCTTTGCCAAGCGTGTAAGTTATGTAGACCAGGGATGTTACGGAGCTTCGACTCCGGTTCCGTTAAGTCGGAACTTCCGATTATTATTACACCTTCGGTTCCGACTTCGGCTCCGACACTTTTAAATCGGAGGTTTTAATCGGAGGTCGAAGCATAACATAGCGGCGACGGTGGCCTGTGTCGACTGTTATGAACAGGTTCATAGATTTAATATAATGTGTGTTCTTGTTTATTTGGAAATAATATGCTAATTTTTTTTCATTGTTTGTGTTTTATTTTAAAATTAAAAAAAAAAATTGATTAAAGAATGTTTTATTTGTACGTAAATAAAAATTCTTTCTCATGCCACCACTTCTGACCCTGCTTCCGACTCCGATTCCGATTCCGATAAATCAAATTTAAAAACTCCGACTCCGACTTCGGTTCCGATAAAACTACCTCCGTTACATCCCTAATGTAGACATCCAGGCTTTGCCAAGCGTGTAACTAATAGATATAGACGTCCAAAATCATTTCGTACATGATAGAATTTTACCTGACAACCGTGACGTCCTAAGAAGAAACGCCTAAATAAAAGTTCTCATTCTCAATTCCTACCCTGACGTCTTAAAGAATACTCAAGCCTCCCCTCTTGATGAGGGAATGGCCCGTAATGCATCAAATTCCTTCTAATCTTTGGTCCTAGGACAAGCCGGTTTCATGATGTTTGCTTCCAACGTTTTGAGAGCTGTGGTAATGAAATAAATTACACAAAATAAAGCATCTGGCTGGGTTTGAATACACTAATATAACTTGATTATAATTTGGGTGTCTTCAAGACTAGAGTGAAAGGCTCTTAATAAACTAGCGCGCCGAACCATCAGAGATTGTATCACTGCTTACCATCAGGTGGGATCGCAGTCAAGCACTAGTTTATATAAATTAAAAAAAAAACACGACTTTTTTAGGTAGGATAACCAGGTTTTTTAATATGATTTGCAATAATATTAGTGCAGGATTCTCCCGAACGAACCATATCCGGTGAGGACCTGCGTCATACGGAAGGTAAAGTCGTGTTGTCTTTTCAGCCACTCCTCAAAAAGGGGACTTACTGCCATAATTATAGCGTGCCCAAGATGACTTAAAACGTATACCTACCTAAGATGAGACCATTACCACGGGGCCGCCACAGGTCATAGTGATGGAGTCTTATTTAAAATCATTATAACTCTGGTGTCGAGAGAGACGGAGCTATACTGGATGAATAGCACTAACCCTTTGTCACATCCCTCCAGAAGGTCATCTGTGTTGACAATACAATGTCATTATGCAATGACGTCGCACTTATTAACCAGAACCAAACAAAAGGCGCAATATTAATCAAAGCATAATTTTCAGGGTCTTTAAGAGTTTTGATTCCAGACTGTGTCGTTAAATACATTGAAGGCTAGTTTGATAACTCAGACTAGACCAGAATATCGTTAAAAAATATTTTGTGACATGTATAAAAAAAATTAGGTAAGTACCTATGTAGGTATAGGTAAGTGCATTAACGCATAGTGTTCAAGTTTCACTTCCAAGTTGCTTCCAATGCATCTTTGATAAGCTCTTTGCTTCCATAAATGTATTCCACCCGTGTGCACAATCTAATCTAATCAAATGTTAGCTACATATAGGTACATAATGTAACGAAGTTTGTTTTGCCATATAATGTTATCAACTATACCTATCTAGGATATCAAATTCATGTTATTAAGCGGGGCCCAAATTGTTTCATCACACCCAAAATTTTCTTTGTCATTGCTGTTAAACGAATTACAAAACAAAATAAATGTCTGTGATATTCAAGACTAATTAAAGACAGAAACAAAGCTTTGTGACTCAAGTGCTATGATGTACGACAGCAACAGCCCTTACCCTTCATTATTGAATTTGAACACGGATTTGAATCAAATTAACGCATTGATTGCGAAGCACGCAATCTTTCCCTTGAATAATAATATCCACGATTCTAACAGATTGATACTACTAGCGCCATCTGTCCGGATTTTCTGAAACTAAACTCGAGTACGAAGTTCAATGCGACGTACACAGATGGCGCGCTGTAAGATTTTCAGCAGTGGATGAAAACTGAAACTAGTACAACCTCAACAAACTGAGGGAGGATTTAGGTCGCACTTCCGCCCCTAGAGGGTGCAATATTCAATTCTGACATCAAACTACTCATGTAGATTTCATCAATAGTTGAAATTCGTTAGCATAAATTATAATAAAACAAAAAATTATATGTATTATTTTATTTCTCAATAAATCTTTAGGAAAATCAAACATGGCCATTGAAATGTCGTCCAGGAGAGAGACTGCGTAATAACTGCGGTCGCAATTATTTGTTCCTAGGCATTGAGTTTAAATGCGGTCCCAACTTCCAATCGACCTTGCGTTTGTAACAAAATAAAAGTATAATGTATCGATTAGCTGGCGCGTAGCCCGCGCCATTTCCACTTTCCACCAAATTTTATTAAATACACAAACTACACCCATTTTATGACCCACGTATGCATCTATTATTTTGTCTATTACCTACTATTGGAGATGACTGTGATTCACAGATCACGAGATCATAGATATTACAAATATATCTCAAAATAATAACACAACATAGCAATATGGTGAGTAATCATGCATATTATTAAAAACTTTACCAACTTGACATTTCTAGGTTGGATTTTAAATTACCTTGAAACTAGAGATAGTGTGCATGGACGGTAGCACTTAGGTACTATCTACTATTACTAAAGATAGGTTTAAGGATCTAACTCCCAAGCAGTGCCATTAAACAGATACTTGCTGAAGCCTACTATGGAGAATTTGACGTAGGTCAACAGGTTTGTAAAATTATGTGTTTATTATAGAATAGCTGCTCCCAGTGGCTTCGCCCGCGTGATAGCAGAAAATTATCCCAAGGGAACATACTTCCGGGATAAAAGTATCCTATGTCCTATTCCAGGACATGGTCTATCCATTTACCAAGTTTCATCAAAATCATAAATAGGTAAGTATTCTTCAGAATTTACAATGAATTTAAAGGTCAGCGGGACTCTATCCAGGCGCAACTAGCCGGAATCAAATGTTCATTTAATTTCGGCTTATAGGAACTATACGCCTTAACACAGTAAGAGATAGGTACCTAAGATTTAAAAGGTTATCGTGGTCCTTATTCCAAAACGCAAGTGCTATATAAAACCTCTACTTTTTGTTATTGATAGACTCGCTTTTGACCGCTACTACCTCGCCTGATGGTAAGCGATGATATGGTCGATGATGGAGCACGCTTGGCTAGAAGTAACCTATTCAAGAACCTTGCCTTTTTACGAGCTTTTATTTAGTTTCACCTTTCCCAATATTTGTCTGTAATAAAATCTTGTAAATTCAACTTGACCCCCCACTTCCCGGTTACCGATTTAGCTGAAATTATGCATGCATGTGTAAATCAAATGTCAATGCAAAATTATTATGACAAGGAGCTGATCTGATGATGGAACCGGAAGGTGGCTAAATAAACTTGGTAGTTAAACGACACAACACCATCGAGTTTGGGCTCGTCTGATTCGTCTTGACGAGTATTAACTATAAATATAGGTATACCTATATAATTAATAGCGAGCTTGACCTATATCCTGTACTGAGCTATAAAAGCTTGCTATTCTTCTTCTTCTCACATCATCACAAAGGGATAAAAAAGTGCTTCTACATTACAAAATGCTATTGTTTCCAAATACAATAATAATAAATTATCACAAGCTTCAACTATAATGATTTCAAATTACAAAAAAAATATAGTTTTCAAACTAATCAATTAGTACACCTTAGTGGTAGTAGAGCTGGACCAGCATTGTGCTAAGCATTTTTATCTTGAATATAATCCTCCAACTTATTAATCCCTTGTCTGCATAGTGTGCGTTAAATACAAGATTAAAATTTCGTTTCAAATATTTGGGAAGGTACCTATATTTTAAATAGTACCCCATGAAATAAGAGACCACTTTAGCCAATCTGAAACTTGGTTGAACTATTTAGTCCTTAATTCTTGTAACATAATTATGTCTATCGCCTCTTTTGCTAAAAAGATGAAGATTTTTTCTAACGTACCTACCTACATGATATTTTCAAAAGGATATATTGATAAGCCACCGTCATGTTGTTAATATTCTTAAACGGATATCTAAGGGAACTTCCTTAGAAAATCGCACCGGCGGAGATTGTAAATAGCTCTGATGACTCTTTTCTGTAGTACACTTTAATCTGAAACCTGGTTGAACTATTTAGTCCTTAATTCTTGTAACATAATTATGTCTATCTCCTCTTTTGCTAAAAAGATGAAGATTTTTTCTAACGTACATGATATTTTCATAGGATATATTGACATGGCACCGTCATGATGTTAATATCCTTAAACGGATATCTAAGGGAACTCCCTTAGATAATCGCACCGGCGGAGATTGTAAACAGCTCTGATGGCTCCTTTCTGTAGTACTTATAAAGATTGAGTAGATGTCTGCTCCTCGTCCCCAAAGCATGATACCGTATGACATGATACTATGAAAATAACTAAAATAGACTAGTCTAGCGGTATCAACATCCGTAAATTGGCGGATTTTTCTAACAACATATGCAGTCGAGCTAAGCCGTCCTGCAAGAGACCTTAATGAGGAGCCCATTGTACCCCTGAGTCAAGCTTTATTCCCAGTAAAGCTTTATTGTTAAAGAAAATCTTAAGCATTTCGTTTTTTGAACTAGATTTTTAGCAGTGAACCTGAGTGAACCAGTTTTGGACCTACAGTAGGGCGTAATTTTCCTCGTCAAGATTATTGGTCCTTCTATTTATCATAAAAATCAAAGAAGTGTCGTCGGCAAACAACACAATATTAAGTTTATTTTGCAACAAATAGGGTAAATCATTAATATAAGTAAACTAAAAATTAAAAAGGACCTAAAATTTAACCTTGGTGTACCTACCCCCATTTCAACATTGTATACGTTTTATTTGTATGACTTGTGTGCCTACATCTATAACATTAGGTATTATTTATTAGGCTGGCTCTTAACGAATCGGTGGAAAAGTGATGAATTTTAAAATTATCTGCAGATCAGATATATTGGAAGCGTATTTTAGAACTCCAAGTAACTTTATCTCACAAAGAGCTAAAATTACTGATGCCAAAAAATCCTACATACTAAGCAGGATAGGATCATCCACTGCAACATAGGATTTAATCACATGAAGTTACACGGGAAAAAATGCAAATTCTTCGGAATTAATTCAGTCTTTCATTCTCCGCATCACTATCACATCATCGCTTCCGAAAGGTAACGAAGGACTGAGTGAATGAAATTATGCATTGTCATGCTCATGTATGATGAAACTATCTTTTAATAGTCAAGACGGTAGGTAGGCTTCACTATTAGAATCCGACCTTTAAAGCTTGGTCTAATATAAATTGAAATCTTAGACAGATGGGTTAGAGAATAAGAGAAATGGGTCAGTCTAATATTTTCATCGGGTAAGAAGTAAATTGATCTTACAATACGGAGATTATTTAGTAAATAGATGACACGGATTGTTTCAATATACTAAATAATTTACCGGTTCAAATATTCATCAGACAGGTTGATTGTGATCAATACGACAAAACAAATATAGATGTTGATTTGAAATTCGACGAGAGATAAAATTGAATTTCTCCTTAGAAGCTTTCAGGAGTAAGGGGCTCTTGGCTTTTCAAACAAATCGAGAACAGTATTAAAATGAATCAAATACGTTAATCTTTGTGGACCTACAAAAGAAGGTGAGTACATGACATGTTTTTCTCGCTACCTGATTCTTTCATAGAAAAAGAAGCGTAACGTTTTACTAAGGATTAATAACCTGTCAATATATCATATTTCAAGTAAGTAAAATAAAACAAAATCGACTATTTTTTTTGTATTGATTTCAGATTTAAAATTTGCACAATTTTTTTTTTTAAATTAATTTAGAAAGGAAAGATTTAAATAAAATATGAAAATTAAATTTAAAATATAGCTACATCAAATACCTACAATTTTCTTTTGTCATCTGCCCGCCTTTTCTAGTTTTGTTATCTATTTCATTCGCTTCCCTGCTAGCTACTTAAACCTATTGTTCTGAGCTTGCATGAAACCGATTTTGTCAAACCAAGATATTTTTTAAAACTTAATTGCTATGGGTTAGTAATAATTCTTTTGTTTTAGTGTAAACATTCTTAAAACGTAATTTTACTGCAAATTTTTAACGCATGTTGTCACCTATAATTTATTTTTTGCTTAAAAACAGATGTGATTCCAAACTCTTGGATGGTAGTGTATTGGTTATGTACATGTAAAGAGCTCGAGGCTCACTGGTTCAGCCCGGAAACCTGCAAACATAAGTGGAGGTCGTCGCGTCCTACCCTGTTCAAAGCTAGCGAACTATTTAACATACTTTGACCAATTTTTAATTATTTCGAGACTAGTAGGTACGAAGCTTAAAGTAAAGTTACCCATCGCAATTTTTGCTCGTACCGTAAAAACACAGTCGAAAAAATATTTTTTTAGTTTGGTAAAATCATTCTTGGGCGGAGCAGATAGTGTCAGACTTTTACTGACTAAAAACCCACTCCTATTCCTTCGTAACGGGGCCGAATTTTCCTTCCAGAATCAAATCTTTGGGCCTAGTAGGCTTCGACACTGCTGGGCCTCTACGGTTTGCTAACAACTTATTGAGGCGCGCGTGGAACAATACGCGCCGTAGACGTGTTGGGCTCGATCCGGACGGTTACCGGACGGTAGGACGGCGAGCGACCCATTGTTCGCCGTCCGCAAGCCCGCACCTAGGGTGACCAGAAATCGGGTTCAGATTCCCGGCGGCAACTGGGGCGTGAGCTGGCTTACCTCACGCGTGCGGCTTCTTCCTCCTTTTATAGCATTACTGCTTTGCAGGAGGTGACCGTCTTCCACTCCTACTCTCTCCGGACCATGGTCAGTTCCAAGCCTCAGCGCGAGAGATCGCTGCCGCCGATTTCCCCCACGCGGTGCTCTGTCCAAGTGGGGTACACCTCAACCGTATGCTCCACCGTGTCCTCTGGGCGGTCCGCACAATGGAGACACACGGGCGTCACTTCCACAGAAATCCGGTGCAGGAACCTCCCGAACTGACCATGTCTGGTGATGATCTGCGTCATGCGGAAGGTGAGGAAGCCGTGAGGTCTTTCCAGCCAAGCCTCAAAGAGGGGACTTACCGCCGTATTTATGGCGTGCCCACTGTCAAAGTCCTAAAAATGTGATTAATTTCAATAATGCTGTTTTTTAGGCAAACGCAGCAAGTCTTACGAATTATGCTACCGATTAACCATTTTGCACATTTCTACGAAGCGTTGAGTAGGCTACCTGCATGAGGTTTGCAATCAAAATCAAGATCTTTCGCTTTGCTAGACAGACGCCTAACTCGCTGGGCTATTTTTGCTTCAATTTATCACATGTTTCTACTTAATCGATTACAATTTAAACTTGGCTCAGAGCTCGGTTCATTCATCGATTTAAGGATGTTACAGGAACTATACACGATTAACAGACTAACAGACGTGCGCCAAATCGGGGTAATTTACTAATATAACCAACCCCAAAGTTCCCACATTATCTTGAGATGATAATACACTAGTACGTAGTTGTACAGCAAGTTGGTAAGATGAAACGCTGGCAACGAGATACGTTTCTGTCGCACTTTACGAAATACTGCGCCAAACTAACTAGTTAACGCCCAATTACAGTATCGCTACGGGACACCTTAGTACACAAGCGAGTTATCATTATCATCAAGATGATCATCATCAGCCTTTTCAACGTTCCCACTGCTGGGACTCAGGCCTCTTCCCTAGGAGAGGAAATAGGCCGTAATCCACCACGCCGTGTCCAGTGCGGGTTAGTGAATGTCATGTCTTCGAATTTTTGGTTCTAGGACATGCCGTTTCCTCACGATGTTTTCCTTCACCGAAAACCCATAAGCGAGTGTTGTTCGTGAACTGCTCAACAAATATGTTTACGGTACTTTTATTTCGCTTGGAAGATTCAACTGATATTGAAATCTTTTTTTTTTTGTAAATAATTCAAAACGAAATCATATTTTAGATGGGAAAATTAATCTGCTCTTTCCATTGAGATAAGTTCATGACTTGAATGATTTTGCACAATAAGTAGCGCTAGAGTTAGGTAATGTTTATGGGAGTTTTATCGTAGACTAGCTTTTGCCCGCGCGGCTTCGCTCCCGCTCTTCCCTACTCCACCCAACTCTACCCTACTCTACCCTATCCTACTTTACCCTACTCTACCCTACTCTACCCTACTCTACCCTACTACTCTACCCTACTCTACCCTACCCTACCCTACTCTACCCTACTCTACCCTACTCTACCCTACTCTACCCTACTCTACCCTACTCTACCCTACTCTACCCTACTCTACCCTACTCTACCCTACACTACCCTAATTTTTTTTTCCATAAGAACCTTCTCCTCACAATAACAATCACAACAAAAAAAAAATCAGCCAAATCGGTCAAGCCGTTTTCATGCCAAGTCGTGACAACGGAAAACGGGGGTCATTTTTATATATATAGATAACATTTAGTTTTTGGTAAAACATTGAAATGCATTAGATCACTAGTGGAAAGTTTGAATCATACGTATAAGTAGGTACTGCACAAAATAAACAAAATTGGGCTGTAATATAAATCGTTGGGGTTTTTATTTCCGGTCGATTTTTACACATCTTGGTAAAATTACTATTTATATTTTAGATATTTATTTAACCTAGACCTAACACGAATAACTATTTAAATAATAAACTGATTTGCATCCGCTCTCAGTAAGGTTCAGTTGAAAACCAGCGTAAGGCGATTACCACGTCGTCGTCTTGTATTTTTACCGACTTCCCAAAAAGGAGGAGGTACTACGTTCGGCTGTTTGTATGTTTTTTTTTTTTTTTTTGTATGTTTGTTCGTCGAATACTCCCCCAAATGTGGACGGATTTTCAAAATTCTTTTTTTGTTCGAAAGTAGATAGCTCTGAGGTGGTCCCATTATCACCAAATTAGGATCTGATGATGGGATCTTGGAGAAATCGAGGGCAACCTTCAAATTTTATAGGCTCACTTATTGATTTTCGCATATTTTATGAAGTATCTTGTGTATTTGCGTATGGTCGTCACCATCTCAGGTAGCTGGGCTGATGATGGAAGGTACAACTCCTTAACAGTAAGAAGTTACTCGAACAGGCAAGGACTGTTTTAGTAAATTGTTTTGATGTTTGATAGGGCATTTGCCACATTTGGTCTCATGATCATCAAGTCATGACCTGATGCTGCAGTCAGGATAGTCTGCAGAGTACCTAAGTCCTCGACAACAAACAGCAGATATATCGAGTTTAGGCTCATTGAAAACGGCTCGATGTGTGGATAAACGTACTGCTAATAAAGAACACCGAAGTACATAGAGACCTGATGCTGAAGCCAGGAGCATCAGGAAAAGTACAAACCTTGAAATTACAGCACCGTAGTCGTGTTTGGGCTCATTTTAAACAGGACTAAATTTTAAGTTCATTGCAATGTTGACATAAATCTGGCCTGATGCTACAGCCGGGATTATCAGCATCTAGTCTAATGACTGATTGAAAGATTTACCTTTCGGCTTCATCATCAGATCAGTTCGATATATCCTTTCCCTCTCCAGCATCTAGTTTAATGACTGTTTGAAAGAAGAGGGGGAGAGGATATATCGAACTGATCTGATGATGAAGCCGAAAGGTACATTAATGTAATCTAACCGTGTTTGGGATTATTAGAACCGTTATGAGATGCGCTCTGACTATAAGGTATTTAAGTTTGACTGAGGGGTACTTTTTAGTGGTGGTACCGTAACTAAAAAGTGTAAAATAAAAAAAACTTTTTACAAAAAAAATATAACCGACTTCAATGATAAAAAACACTGAAAAGTATCAAATAACTTTAATTTTGGAAGTCGGTGTTAAATAACGAAGAGACTAAACTATTAAAGAAACACCGACTTCCAAAATTAAAGTTATTTGATACTTTTCAGTGTTTTTTATCATTGAAGTCGGTTATATTTTTTTTGTAAAAAGTTTTTTTTTTGCTGTACTGGACCTATTTGTTTGGCGCAGCCGTGAGGCACACAATATTAGTTTTCTTACTTGGAGTACCTACAATACCTACTTCTACACTGTGTAGTGTGTATTTCTATGTGTGCCAAATAAAATATTTTTTTATAATAATTTTGTAATAATTAGTTTCAAATTTAACTGTGACTAAATTTGAAATTAATTATTTCAAATGTTTTGTAAGAAACTGTAAAATGGAGCTTTTCACGTAAGTAGGTTGTTGTTAGTTGCTAGTTCTCAACAATTGTTACTAAAGCCACAATTAAATCAAATAATAACTCATCTAGGCAACTTCACAAACTGTACAGACACCCTGTTGGTGTTTACTATGTATAATTATTTTCAACAGAATACGGTAAACAAAACTGTGTATATTTGTGCAAGCACCAGCAGAGCACAGGTGCACAAGCGATGGATGAATGAAAACAATAAAAACAATCTCCATTTTACACAACTGTTTTTGTAGAGACGTTTCTGCAGTATCATCATATTTAGCATATCAGACGTTTATGCATATCATCAGAGTGAAATTGTTTATTTTTTATTCATGGGTGAAAAAGTAAGCAAACTTCATTATAACCCGCATTTTCGGCCGAACCCGAAAACACATAATGAATATTATGAAGGTTTTTATTATTATGTATATTTTATTATGTATTATTTCTGTAATATATTAAACAAGTAAAATCATTGCGAGATTTTTATTTATTTATCAACTTTACAGCTATCTTTACAGGCCTTAACCTAATGCGACACTGCAGCTAACAACTATACTTAAACCTAAAAATACATTTGATTCTAATTTCGCAAATCAAATTACCTAAAAACGGCAACAAAACAAAAAAAAACCAAGCATGTTTCTCTACAGGCAGAGGATGGGGGAACGACCTGGTTCCAACAAAGCATAATAAAAATTCAGTGAATTCATAAAATTACGGCTTTCATTTTTCCTTCCGTGCTGCAGGTTTAATCATAAAATTGCATTGTGCTGTGTTGTGTACTCTTGTAATGATTACAGCACGCTGAAACCAGTAATTTGTACTTGTAATATATAAACCTGTAAATAAAACGACCGAGTTCCCGTGGAGCAAACAAAAGCAACTTACCTGCTAACATTACTAATACGAACATATTTTATAAAAGCTAACTACCGTGATCTACTCAATCACTAGGCACATTAATTCGTCTTGCATCATTCATCATGTCTTCCAATCTCGATTTGTAATGAAACTAGAATGACTAGAATTATTGCTGCTCGCAAACCAGTACAAATCATCTGGGAATAATATACGACTGCATTCACATTTGCGACAAGACTCGCTAAAAATAAATGTATGCCGGAAAAGATGGAACAGTTTATTCAAATTGGTGTAAATAAACAAAGTTTGCTATTCGGTTCCAACACGTCGCAATAAAAAGAAATAATGCATGTGTAGTTCCATTCGGGGTAACAGCACGCGTCGGGTAAGAGTTTGCAGTGCCAAGATCCCCGCGGGGAAGTAAGGTATGGGGGCATAATTTAAGGCGAATTATTCAAAAAGTTTGTGGGGTAAGAGAAGACTGCAAGCGAACTTACCGCTACATACGTTTACCCTCATTGAACTGATCGTTATTAGTATAAGAACTAAAAAAAGTAGATATAATTGGATTCTGGTATGTAATTTTGCATGTTATCCGATAAAATAATTTTTATAAGCAAACACATACATGTATTTGCACTTAACAAAAAATTTCATGCCCATTTTCTAACAAAATATATTACCTATGTGATTATCTAAGCTATGTAAGCAGGTACAGTATCATCATCATTAGCTGCTTGTAGCAGACAGATACAAGTAAAACATTGAAATTAAATTTTAACCGATAGGTTTACTTCGTTATGTTTAGTTACCCTTTACTCTCAATAAGGGTCAAGTATTCGCATTCTGACCGAGCCTCATCATTGCCTAATCCTAAGAAACTATGGATTTAATCAGGATATGAACTTATGTATTTAGTAAATTATTAAATACTCTAATTTTCATTATCACTTTCTTATTCATTCAATTAGTTTTTGTTTTGGTATGATCAAGAAGGGTAGTGTGTGCTCTTCACCCGAATGACTACTTTCTGAAATATTTACATCTACACTAATATTATAAAGAGGTAATTTGTTTTTTTGTTTGTAATTTTTCACCGATAGGAAGCCGCTTTATTCCTGAGTGACAGGCTATATTTTATGTACACGTGTGAAGCCGCGTGCAAAAGCTAGTTTGAAATAAAACCCTGGCTCAATATTTGAACTTAAAAGCGTTGGAAATGTCAATAAAATGTAACAGGATTGATACGTAATCAATTTAGTAGCTTCACTGGATCTTGTGATTGTGACTAGATCCACTTTATGAAGTTACGACGTTGAGTAAAATTAGATTTGTGCACTAGGTGGCGCCCGAGAGGTAAGCTTCTTATGTCAGTTTTAACTAGAACTGGCATTTACCTTTAATGCACTGTAGACTAAAGCCGCAATACCGGGAGTTGAAAATCCCTCTCAACTCCTGTTGTTGAGCCGTCTTTAGCTGTTCTTCCGAATACAATAGTGCACTAATATTTACACAATAGACGGGATGAAAGCTTGTACGAAAGACTTTATTATTTAGGCACTATATGCTTGTACAGAAGTCTTTGTTATTTATGCAGGATATGCTTGTACTAAGTCTTTATATTTAGGCTTCATAGCAAGTGAGGTATGCTTTTGCAAACGTTAAAGTTCGTGAAGCATCATCGGGACCTATTGAATTGTGAAGATTAGGGTCTAAAACGAAAAAAGTCTATGACAAGTTTTTATTTTAGTGAGGGGGAAAACGTGTAAGATTTTTTTTTTTTAAATGTCGATATAATTAATTTTCAAAAATACTCGAACGCGAATTATTTTTTATTTTATTTTGAAGACAAGGGTCTAAAACGAATAAAGTCTATGACAAATTTTTATTTTCTGGGGGGAAATTGTGTAATTTTTTTTTTTAATTTTTATAATGAATTTTCAAAAATACTCGAGCGCGATATTTTGAAGGTAATCTTATCAGGATTACGAAAAACATATAATCTGACGGTATTTCATGGGGTGAGGTAGTTAAAACCATCGATAAGTATAACGTTGTATAATAATTATATCAACGTTCCTAACAAAATTATCTTAACAAACTGCGGTAAGAAAATGCACTAATCAATCAAATATTCATACTTACCTTATAACCTACGTCTATGACTCGCCCATTTGATTATGCCGCGATAAAATTGTCAGATTGATTATTGAAATATACACTTTTCTAACCATGTCTTAATCTGACGCGCTCGAGTTTTTCCGAGGATTTTTTTTTTACTTATATGACGGGCTGTCCTCAACGCACTCCACTATATTAAGGGTTTATATGTGGTAGATTACGTGATAGGATGCAAGGTATCTCCTCCCATGGTTTTCTGACGTGCTCGAGTTTCGCGGAAAATCGCTATCTGGCCGCCCCTACTATCTAAATCCGTATTATTCAGGCTCTCGAGGTTTAGTAGAAGATAAAACTGAAATTATTATATAGGCATTAGAGGTTTATTAAGGGATGAAGGCATGCACAGAAGTCCAATGTACAGAACTAAGATTTCTTGACATTTCATGTTTGCAGATAACACAGTTAAGGAAAAAGGTCGCAAAATGACCAACCCCCTTAACTATTCCAATAGTAAGCAGATGGGTACATCTATTTTCTATCGTTCGTTGATCTAACTTAACCGAACCGTTTTAATTGGAGTTCATTTAAAACCATTTTGAAGTAACACTCGACAGATTCTCTTGCAAAAAAGCTCGATTTACTAACCAATTAGGTATACAATTGGTTAGAAAAATTATACAATTTTTCGGATCGAGCAATTATTTTGATACAGGTACGGATGATTTCTCCTTGACCCAATATTTAAATGGCAACCTGTTTTATAGCCCACTAACTTTTTCCCACGATTTCGTCTGCGTAAATATCGGTTAGTGCGGTCATTATGTTGACCTTCTCTGGAATGCCTACTCCGTACCAAATATCATCAAATATCGAAAATCATCAGTAGGTAAACCGCAACTGTCTGTTACGGTTTAATCAGGTCATGAACAGTTGTTCTCATTATTTCATGACATTAGTTTGGATTGTAATATGTTAACAATCACACTTACATTATAAAGGCAAAAGTTACTTAACATATCCCGGGTGAATGAATCTTTGTTCCTCTTTCACGTTCAAACGACTCAACTGATTCGGACGAAATTTAGTTCGCGGGTAAACCATACCAACCAACACATGGTTACTTTTGATCCCAAGGTATAATACCTAAGTACCTTTTTTACAATTAATAAGCTGGCTTTGACTACTATCTCACCTGATGGTAAGCGATATTTGGAATAATAAAGAAATGATATAGGGTCAGTGTCCCAAGTGTCTGATCCAAGACCCCAGGCATGCGGTGTTTAGGTGTATAGCCTTACTAAGGTTCGTATTATACTGTTGTTAATCAGAGTTCAAATCACTTCATTTACACGGTATGCATGGCAAGATAAGATAAGAAATTGGAAACATTTTCCCGGAAATGCTCGGAAAATTCAGCCGAAACTTCAGATATTTATAATAGGCATGTTTTTTGTTACCAGAAATAAACTCCGCGGAACTAAGAACAATTTAAAAATAAGAAAAGCACAAGGGATTCGGTGCCGTCATAAATTAGAAGCATTTGAAAGGTGGCCGTTATAGAACAAAAGACGTTTAGTAATAACAGGAAAGCAATGAAAACGTACATGCAGCTGTCGCTGCTAGCAGATCAATAAAATATTTTCAAATGCCAGAGGTAATCGTACATTTTTTTAATTCCGTCACATTTATAGCCAGTAAGTAATGTAGCTAGTAGTAAAACGAATTAAAACCCACCAAGATTGTCAAGACACAGCAACGGATATTTCAAATTAGTTAGACTTAGCTTATTGAAATTCAGCATAAAAATTTAGAGCTTCAATCAAAGCAAACCAAAAATGTTTATTTGTCAGAATATGGTACAATAGACGTGGAACGAAGCTTCATTTTATTTTATTATTGGAATACTTACAATAAAAGGTATATCTATCTATCTTCATTCTTTGATGCAACATTTAAATTGAAAAAATAATTTGAAGGAACAAATTTGCAATAAAAGAATTTCCGCGTTCAGTAATCTCATTAATCTATCATTAACAGGTACATGTCGTCAATTCAATCTATCAGATATCGAACTGGGATTCGTACTGTCGCGCACGTCTGCCAACAAAACATCACGGAGAATGCCAATTGGTATTGCTGCTTGCTACTTCCGAGACTGTCATTGTTAGTAAAATATGGCCACTACATTAGGTCACAAGATGAATCCATTGTCATGGATGATGTACAAATTTAGATGAAATGCTACTCGTGGTACGTACAAGACAATGCCAGAAACTGACACGATCGTACACAGGTAGGAATGCCTTCGGGCTCATAATAGTTTGATGTTAGATAGTTCCGGAGAATTGGTTTAAAATGCCTTTGTTCCTCCTCCAACCGCCTATAGCATGACATGCTATAAATAAATATTGATAATATTTGTTTATAGCATGACATGCTATAAATAAATATTGATAATATTTGTTTAATTTGTTATTCCAAAGACAAAAAATTAGGCAGGCAACTCTTTAATAACCGGATACATTACTACCAAAAGGTAAATCGTTCGAATTGCCAAAGACAATAGAAAGCAGGAACTCCATGCGGACAAAGTAACATTTAATTAGCATGCGACATTCGAAGCAAAAAGAGTTATCTGGCACAAGTACGTGCACTACTACGAGTAGTTGGCAAGAACCGCCGAGTTAATTAATAAAATCTCATCCTTTTTATGAAAGCTAAAGAACGGATCGAAGCTTCTAAAGGATTATTAATTTTAGATTAGGTATACGGATTAGGTATATTATAAATATTACACTACTCGGAGAAATTAAACTCTTCCGGATCTTCGCTGGGATTACAATTAGTATTGTTGGCAAGCACAGACACTATCAATTATGTCATCGTTGAAAACATTGCCGGTACTTTTACACATTTAGGTATAACATCTATTTTACAATTAGGTAATTAGTAGTTGGAACGTGCCCGAATGTGGTAATTAAAACGACTCCTCTTCAGCGTCGCGCTTGTTGAAGCTGATTATAAGTCGCATTGGGGTAGGTACGATTACTAAGAAACGAAAGGTATTTTGTGAATTAAGCCGTAAACCGATATGCAGGTGGTCTTCTCACTTGAACCTTCGTATTCCCACGCCGATCACTAGAATGAACTCAACGTGGTCCGCGATTATTCGCTAGAAGCATAGACACTTCGCGTAAATAGCTGCTCTTGCCAAATCTATGTTAGTGAACTTTACATTTGGCACTCGAGAGTGTGTCTGCGCTGTTTGTTACGTTAAAAATATGCGGCGTCATGAACGAGTCACAGTAGTTCTGAGTGTCTGAGTGGGCTGGCCCAAGTCCAGCCTAGACACACCAGCATCTATTGGTGACTATGATTATCTCGATTATCGTGGGTCGCGTGTTACATGAACGCCAGTTAACTAGAACAGTTAACCTTCAAACGTCAGTACGCAGCAGAGCCCGCATGGCGCTAGCGTATTTTGCCGGACAGGCAGCGAGTGCAGGCCGCTCTAGTAGCGCAGAGTAATACGTACTTAGAGCTACGAGTGACGCACTTCGCGACGTAACACCCGACGAAAACAATGCCATGTTGAAGACAGCATTGACGACCCATCCGCCATGAGCCATCTTTGTGTGGGCGTTGTTAGACATAAATATTTTGAGTTGTAGCTAAAATTAGGTAAATATATAGTAATAGTTTCATAAACAGAAATAAACAACTTACAAACCACAGAATGAAGACGATACTGTCTATGAATAATTTAGCGCAATGACTACATCATCGTGAAGCTACGACTAGCATATAAAGAGGAACATTAAAATTTAAAAGAATGATGTTGTAGGTACCTACTAGAAAATATTTATACAAATGTCCAGAGGCTCAAAGCGCACACCGTTATAAACTTCCCTGGATCAAAAAACCTAATTTAAACCGAAATAATTTAAGCCAAAAGCTCTATTTAGAAGATTTCACACCAAACATAAGTAGCAAGCGTAGCAGAAACAAACATTTTGTGTGTCCTTTACAGTTTTGTGGATTTTATCTCAAAACAACGGACCGGATACGAGCATTAATTAGGTATCAGATGTGATAATACGTTAGGCAACCTACATTCTGCAAAATTCATTTAATCGTAGCTCTATAAAAAACACAGTGAATCACAAATGGTGGGAACTGTGATAATAATTCAACGGACGAACAGATGATCGCGGCGAGGAGAACTGATGTCATACTCGGATGCGTGTTGGATAGGTACGTAACACTTTCATGACATCACACTGGCGATTTATTTTTAGTGTTCGCTCAAGCCTTAAAATAATTATTTCGACTCGTCACTTATTAAGACGGTCTTCATTTATTTCGCACGCACGTGCAATACGCACCCGGCAAACATCTCTCTCCAGTGTCCCAATTATTAAGGAATTAATTAAAGGTACTACAGTTTACTTTATTACCCTGTGTCGTAATTGTTTGGTAATGGCCGAAGGACTTAATTTTATTTAATGTGTCGTTTGAATTCTACAGAATTTTTGTTAACTATTTGTGATGGTTTTCTTAAGAGGTTTAATTTTACTTTTCCAAAATTAAACTTTACTAAACAGTAAGTATGGCGATGAATTTACACAGTTTTATCTCATCCAAAAGCGTTTCAACCGACTTTATCGATCGTGGATTACGATAACCGATGCTCCCACCCGACGTGTAATATGTAGTGTTGCTCTCAACCGTTTCCGTGATGCGGTAATCCATAGTCATACACATAAATAAAATCGGAGCGTATGTCCACAGACAAACACTTTAATTTTGTTTATGGGTGCTCCAATTTACGTGTGTGATCTGCGTTTAGCAATGAAAACAGGAATTTCTTTCAGTCAATACCTACCTTGAAGATAATGTAGCTACGTATAAAAGAGTATAACTACAAATCTAACTGCGGAAAAGAAAGAGTGAGTTTAATATTCTATTTATAGTTTAGTTGGATACAAATCAGTAGCAGCCTGTGCACGTGACAAAGTAAACGAGCTGGAAGAAACTCACCTGAAATCGACATTGAATAGACGACCACGTTTTATAATAAATTGTTTTGTTTTCTTGCTTATAAAGGAAACCAACATAACAGTTTGTCGTATAACCTGGTTCCTTTTAAGACACGAGGCAGAGACACACGTTCTAAAAGACGAAGAAACTGAAAATGAATTAGTTATTTCGTCTAGCACTGAAACAATTTTAACTCTTGCTATTTTGCACCCCTCAAGGTAAACTAGTTTAAAATAGATAAGGCTTAGAAATTTACGTCGAAATATTTTTTTTTTAATTGCTAACCTAAAGACGAACCATTGAGATCAATCAGAGCATATTGAATCAACGGCAGTGTGCATTATAGGCACAGCAGATGCTTTCAATACAATTTTACAAAATATCAGATCACAAATTACTGTATAAACCTTCGATCAACAATATAAGTATCTAAAAGTTCCAGTAAACCAAGGATAGTTTTAATTAAAAATTACTTGCTGCTACGGAGCAGCAAGTAACACAATATAAAAGTTCTTGTAGTTCGTTGTAACTTTGATCGATGTTTTAATAATGGTGTATTTTTTTTAGATTTATGACATTTAAAAAAAAACTACTTAATTCATGAATCCCCAAGCGACCACCGGTGGCCGCGCATCTATTGTCTTACTATTGTGTCTCTAATTGACGGTATCTGAAGGGTTAATAGATCTCGTTCAAACCAATTTTCGTCGGAGATTTGTATGGTAATGTAGTTTTTTCTCTTATTTTAGAAGTTACAGGAACACACACATATTTTACCACTTTGACAGTGTCCCTCGCGCAAACTATTCAGTTTAGAAAAAAAAAATTAGAAACCTCATGTCATTTTTGAAGACCTATTTATAGATACCCCAAACGTAAGGGTTTGATGAAAAATAAAATTTGAGTTTCAGTTCAAAGTATGGGAAACTCTCAAAATGTGTTTTTTTCTTCTATTTTTGCGTGAAAATCTTAATGCGGTTTACAGAATACATCTAACTACGAAGTTTCAACATTATACGATATACGGACGGACAGACAAACGTGTGGCTGGAAAGTTACTATAAAAACACAATCATTGCAGGGCTGTTTATACATCAATTGTAAAGAAAATTAAGTGCACTTTAAAGGAATCATGATCAATTTGCGACGATTTGTTATAACAAGCTCGAGCAACAAGAACAAACACGGGGAAACAATCAGCGCGTCTGGAGGACCGATTGTCGACCACAACTCAATACACAATCTTAATATACAGTACAAACCGACCGACGGCGACGTATCGCCTCGTGTCATATAACTACACGAGGCGATGGGGAGGTCCGTTAGTAACCGAGGTCATACGACAATCAAAACCAATTGTGGCGAGGGGGTTCATATTCATCATACACACACATCAGTTCGATTTCCAATATAAACCAATACTAAGATTGAAGATGAGAACTTTAAGATGAACAGACGATGGTTCATAAGTTTTCAGAGAAGATTTGTTTAAGACTGGCTTATGAGTAAGCAGTGGATGTTTTATGGCTTATTTGATAATGAGAATTGCCATCCAGTTCATCTACCACACTATTCTTATATCTGACTTAAAGAAATTCGTCTTTCAGTATACCTATTCGTTGCCGACGATACCACTTGCTATAAAAAAACTTAGTTAACACATAGCGAAACAGATTTCGTATTACATAACAAAGCGTTTATAAATGCAGAGTCCAATCCAAATGGGGTTACATTTATCACGGAAATTACAACGGAGGTTAAATGCGGCATAGACACGCTAACTCCACCTGCCTGAGAAAATACTTAATTAATATAGTGAAAAAACGCGATGTACAAAACTTCTGTTGCATAAAGTTTTTCGTTCAGAATAGTAGTAGGATGTTTATCTCAAACAAATCGGAGAGATGAAAGGGTAGATCACGATGTTTTCGAATAAAATACAAATGATAGCTAAATTGCAGATAGGAATGAGAAAACAAAATAAAATCTTGGGAAGTCTAGAGAATGTTTCTCAATTAACGTAGTCAAAGAGAAGATGCAATTACGGTTATTCAATGAGTTTTCCGATACTTTTATGGAAAAATGAATGTTAAAATGCAACAGCTCGCTGTCGGGATGCATCTCTATAACAAGCTTCCCTTGTTTGCAAATTTAGGTCGTGTTTTTTTCAACCGTCGCGCGTCGCTTATTTCGAATACGCAATTACAAACTGCAGTACAAAATATTGTTTACAACACACTTATTCGAAAACCGGCGCTATTGCAATACCTTTAAGTTCACAATGCAGTGGTTTTTCATAAAACCTTCATCAAAGACCAAGAAAGGGACACGGAAAAAAATCCTTTAGCGACAAGTCATTCCTCACAATTTTTTAATGAAATTGTAGTTTGTTATGAAATTTTATTTTTTACTGCTTTACTAATGTGTTTACAACTTGGCGCCATTACGTTAATCATGCTTCGACTGACAATTATCACCTGCTTGTATGAAATAAAACTGGCCAAGTGCGAGCCGACAGAGCACATGAAGGGTTCCGTACCATCCGTAGTAAAAACGGCAAGAAAATCACATTTGTTAAACGAAAAAATTTTTATTCATTTGTGAAAAATTTAGCGGTATAACTATCACGGTTCATGAGATATAGTCTGGTGCCAGACTGGTAGACAGACAGACCGCCGGACAGTGGAGTCTTAGCAACAGGGTCCCGTTTTTCCTTTTGGGTACGTTAAAGTATGCTTTTGTTATTATCTGCACATGTAGGATTGGGTTAGAATTTGGATCTGGCTTATAAAAACTTGTCATAAAGGTCAGATAATATTTCCTTATATTAATATTATTTGCTTCTACTTTAATAAAACTGGTTTCCATCCATCCTGCAAACATAAAAATTTCATCGATCCTATAATAGAATAACATTTGCGAGGTAGGATGACATTTACTGTTGGAGCGATAACTAAAGTGGTCCTTTAACCTTACATTTAAAGGACAACTTTTCTTGCCGCCACGTTTACATCGTGCACGTTAAAGGACAATTTTTCTTGCCGCTACGTTCATATCGTGCATAAATAAGGCAGGATAAAACTAGGTCACTTTTATTTTATATTAGTGACACGAGTTACTCGTGGTAAATATGATACACGCAGTCAAGGTGCCATGCTGGGTCAACCATACAATAGACAGTTTATAAATAGGTAAGGCCTAATTTTTATATTACCATACTTGCGATAAGATCTGTCTTGCTTGAAAATCATTTAACGAAAATGATTTTCAAAACCTAGCCTGTCAACTTGTAAGTTTCTATGAAAGGAACGCTGTTAGAATACCTAATTCAAGTCGATTGCGTGGTATCTGTTCGTGAAGAAAGAGGAAATGGTATCGACATTTTTCTTCCGCTGACAACTCTTACTGTATCTAAATCGGGAGACAAGCGATTGCTTTGTGAAGCGTTGGTCGATCACGTTGTTTTTTATTCAGCGATAAAAAACACTTAAGAAGTTTCAACCGAATTGCGAAATATTTCTTGATGGATGCCTTAAACATAATATTGGATGAATGAAATACAAGCAATCTCAGCACCAACCCTCTGAACGAATGGCAAATACAGATATTAATTACACTTTTTCAATCTGTGACTTAAGTTGTTTTTTCTTCGTTTTAACCTGAAATATAAAAAGATGGTATGTCTGTTTATCTCAAATTAGTGACGTTTATTTCAGGAATAGAGTAAATGTCGATTGGCCCGAATCCGCACGTGTAGGTTTATCGATTGCAATGTAAAACTCTATCAAAAAATGAGCTAGAATCGGTGTTTTGAAACCTTGTTTATAAAAGCTCTGTTATAGTCCTGGGCGGGCGCCATGTTATCATCAAAAGCTCTTCCCTGTCTGAAAGATTTGCGCAACAATGGTAAATATTTGTCCACGACTAGGTATGAAAAGGAATGAGAACACAATTTCCAGCGACTAAACACGTACTAAATATACCTAATCATTGTAGAATTTCTATCTCTGAGCGTTCTAGGTAAACGGGTGACCTATTTATCGAAGGCTTAACATACTTGGGAAGAATTCTCGAGAAAGGCATCTGGCAGGCATTGCATGCTCTAACAATAGCCTGCTATTTTACGACTACCTTCGTAATAAGTCCCTGAAGGTAAAGAAACTACGCGACAACGTATAATAATGCCCAGATAAAAACTTTCCAGAGAAAATAAGCTACAGAATTTTAATTTGTTTGTAAGTCTCCGGCTTACATTAAGATACAAGTTCTCCACCTCATTTTATGGGACATTAAAACGAAGAATAAAACGAGTGTATTTTTATATGACTCGTACGAGTATAATATGCAAACAATAAACGCTCATTGCATCCATACGTGCGGCTGAAGACTTCAAAACCATCAAAGTCATAATTACCCAGTAGGTAATTATGCCCAGAAATTTATTGTTTGTAATGGTCGTTGTTTGTAATCTTTTATAACTACACTAATATAATAAAGTGGTAAAGTTTGATTTTTTATTTTTTTGTTTGAAGGAGGTAATCTCTGAAAGTACTGGTCCAATTGCTAAAAATTTTTCACAGATAGAAAGCTGCTTTAATCCTGAGTAATATAGGCTATATTTTAGGTGCGTGGGCGAAGCCGCTGGCAAAAACTAGTACATTATAATAGCGATATACCACTCACAGAATAATCACGAAATCTCAGAAACTATAACACCTACCTTTCTACAAACTTAACATTTAGTAGGTAGGGGCGTAGACATCCGCGAATTTTACGAAATTCACCTCTTATGGGGATGAAACGGGGGTCCAAAGTTCGTATGGAGAAACCATCTTCTAGCTAGTATTATATTATTAATTCTTCTCTCTTTACTCAAAAGATAATTATTTAAAGGCGAAGAACTTTAAATTAAAATAAAAAACTGAAAAGTAGGTCACCATCAAGGACCCACCTGATTGTGACCTACTTTTCAGTGTTTTTGCAGTCAAGGACTGGTTGCACAAACGAAAGCGCACTTAGTTCATTAAAGAAGTGAAGCGCACTAGTTTATTAAGAGTCTATTCTCTCTAGCCTTGAAAACACAAAGTATAATCGGACGGACAAATTGCAGCAGTCAAATTTTTCCAGTCCTTCGATGTACGCGGTATAAACGATCGTAGAGGTGTCAATAATACCTATATTATTTATGAATGAGCGTTAATTAGCTCTATATCCTCCATAATAATTCAATTTATTCGTGTCTTTGAAACCAATATACTTACATAAATCGAAATCAGTTTGCATGTGCTATAAAACGGGACTTACATTATCATTTTGGTTTCAATCAATTAAAACGTAGCTGAAATGAAAGTGAATTATTTCAAAGCCTTGCGGAAAATATTAATTTGCATGAACGAAGCTTCACAACACTAATTGGATTGCACAACGACAAGCTTATCCATCCAATATTTTTTATTAATTTCATAAAAACGGATGATTTTGAAATATTGGCTATGACGTACATTACTTCTAGCCATATTCGCTGGTTGGATTTTTAGAAAGTTAGTGTCCCACTAAAGCAAGTAAAAAAGCGGCACGGCCGTACCATTTTTTTTTTCTCGAAACAATTTAGGCTATTTTCGATCCCCTGTAACTTTGTTGTGTATAAACTAGAAGCCTGAATTTTCAGTAACAAAGCAGGCTTTGTATAAACACAGTATTTTTTTTAATTCAATCAATTTGACCCAGTAGTTTAAGAATTATAACTGGGTAAAGTTGCTTAATTTTGTCACTCCACTAACTGAGCGATCATTTTAACATCTAAGACACTTCCAGCAGACGCAGAAGCTTCAAATTTTGAATATATTAGTGTGATTAGTTAACAAATCAATGAAAAGCTAAAACATTTTGCAATTTCAGTGTTTACGGTTTTCTAAAAACACCAACTGCATAAATAACTTTGTAATCCCATATAAATATATAGGATTACAAAGTTATATTTGCAGTAAATGAATCAATGTTCCTGTGTATTTATAATATAAAGGAATCTACAAAAAGAAATGAGATGCCATCAAAACTACAATTTAGTAAATAAAAACCAGGACTTGCAACTCAGTTCTTCAACCGTAAAGAGTTGTGAGAACCATGTAATACCAAGTCGGTTAATTTATTCAGTCCGTAGGAGAGCTATCCTACGGACTACGGATTCTACTTAAGGGAGCCTGGTGACCTAGATTGACTTGGCAATCGCCTGTATATCTCAAGTAATACATTTTAGATTCTTAAGTCCGATTGCCAATTCAATCTAGGTCATCAGGGTCCCCTTAAGTACTGACTGAATAAATTAACCGACTTAGTATTAGATGGATCTCACAACTTTTTACGGTAGAAGAAATAAATTACAAGCCTTAGTTTTTTTTACAAAATTGTCTTTTTGATAGCATCATATCTACATGTAATCAAAAGTAGTTTGTAATCTGATCACAAAACTACACCACTCATTCACACTCACACACACTACCTGATACTGGCAGGAGGATAATCAGATGGCGACTTTGGCGTCACTGACAGAAATTAACCATCACTTACTTCCCCCAATTATATTACAAGTAAGGCAGTCGGAAAAGTTATGTTGCCGGATAATTTTGTCACTTGTCCAAACCTACCAAAATTGAGAACCATCTGAAAATGAGTGCAATTGATTTTTTTTAAGATGTGCTGCGTTAACATTGAACGTTTGAACTAACATAAAAATAAGTGATACTAACATAATGTGGACCAAAAGTTGTTTTAAATAAATAAATTTATTACTATAAACCAACTTAAATTGAGGTAAAAGTGGCGAAATGACGATGTACTGGTGTTTTCTAAATGTTGCAAGCTGTCTCGGAATTCACATTAAAACCTCAGCTCAGCTTTGTTTGCCGATAACGTATCTGCTGCACAAACCGAATAGACGGTTGTTGAGAAAAATCCTCTGTATTCGGATTTGTACAAGAATGCGCGGAATATCATGCCGCGCTCCAGATGCTGGCGTTGGAATGTACACGCATACTATATGTTCAACATCAGGTGCAGTGTCTTTATACTGTAACGCCATAACGGAAACAGTCAAATATTCACCAAAACTTGAATATTTGAACATTCTAAAGCTTTGGGCAGGCGTTTCTCAGGTTTATGCTATTGACAATAACCATGGTGCGGTGGCACTTTAATTGTAATAAACTAATTATGGGGTGTATACGGGTCTAATAATCAATATCAATCGAGACTCAAGCCAGCCCTACCAGACAAACAAACGAGGCAATGACGGCCTTCCAACACGCACTGAAACAGCGTGATGGCCACTGGTGGATTATGCTCCAAACCCCGGCAATGTACAGAAGGACAAGAGACAGGCCCCAAGTGCTCGGTGACTCCAACGGTTGTGCTGGCATGGACGGGCGCAGGCGCAAACCTGGGGTCTGGCGAGCTAAGAATCGCCGGGCGAGATCGATAAACCGTTAAACGTCCTCGGTAGATTACATAAAGGATTCCGGCTCACCAGCTAATAAACGACGACTGGACCTGGTAACATACAACACGTACACTCCGGTGCGACGAAATAACCGAACTTAAGGTAGAATTGAGAAAGTTACGATGGAATATTGTGGGAGTATCCGAAGTTCGAAGCCAGGAGGAGGACATGATAACCCTAAAATCTGGTAACCTGCTCTATTTTCGGGAAGGTGACCAGCAATCCCAGGGTAATGTCGGGTTTATCATCCACAAGTCCCTTGTGAACAATGTGACCAATACGCCCCGAGTTCGACAAGTCGAAACACCCCGACGACGAAGTATAAACCACGTATGAGGATATATCTAGAGCCATGCATGCACTTATTTCATCGTGGTCATGGGTGAGACAGGGAAGATTTTTGGATTTCAACATAGAGACCACCAGGGACACCTACAGTTTTATGGAGAAGGAGGGCCCCTACATGACAAACTCCTTCTTCAGAAAGCGTGAGCATAAGAAGTGGAACTGACAAAGCCTTAATGGTGCGACTAAAAACTGAGATTGACTTCATCATGTCAACGAAGAAGCAAATATTCAATGATGTCTCTGTGATCAATACGGTGAAAACCGGAAGTGATCACCGTGTGGTAAGAGGCACATTAAATATCAATGTTGAGCTTTAAAGACTTCAAACTGTTAGGGCCCAGCAGAGTCGAAGCCTACTGGGGTCATGGGTTATGCGAAAGTAAACCCCAGGGCCTTGGAACGAAGGCAAAGAAGAAACAGAGGTGGGTTTTAGTCAGTAAGTCGACTCGCCCTCTCGCTCCACCCAAGGGCGAGAGATGTCGTTAGATGATTTTCCAAAACAGGTGAGTAATACAGGAGACCGAGGAGTATAATCTGCCTTTCTAACTAGCGTTTGTGGACTACGAGAAAGTCTTTGATTCGATCGAGATCGAGACTTGGGCTGTGCTGCTGTCTCTTCAACTGCTCTCTCAATCAGCTGAGACTACGGAGGAGCTCAGCACAATGCTCAATGAGCTCAGTAGAGCTTCCGAAAGTGTGGAACTTAAAGGGAACAAAGACAAGACCAAAGACATGATAAACAACGATGTAGCACTGACTCCTGTCAACGTCGGAGATTCTACACTACACTCGAAGTTGTGGACGATTACGCCTACCTCAGACAGACAGACCAGTTGGGTCGATCTAATTTCGAGAAAGAGGTCAACCGTCGAATTCGACTCGTCTGGGCAGCCTTCGGGAAGCTGCGCAGTATTTTCTCGTCCAACATACCAGTGTCTCAAGACAAAAGTCTATGACCAGCATTGCCGCAATGGGCCTCATTCGAAGGCTTAAAGTCACCCAAAGGGCAATGGTAGAGGCTATTCTCGGAGTTTCCTTGCGTGATCGAATCAAAAATGAAGATATCCGCAGGAGAACCAAGGTTGACATAGCACGAAGAATCGCCAAACTTAAGTGGAAATGGGCAGGGCATATTGAACAGATGGCCTATGGGGCCGAAAGGTTCTCGAGTGGTGACCGCATACCGGAAGACGCAGCGGAAGGCCTTCTACAAGGTGGACAGATGACCTGGTAAGGGTTGCAGGAATGCAATGAATGCGCGTTTAGTGCCGACATTTGGAGGAGGCCTATGTCCAATAGTGGACGTCTTTCTGACTGAAATAACGATGATGATGAAAGTCATTATTGCAAACCATAACAGGTAAAGTACCTAGATGCTTAAGTTTCGTAATATTCAAATTCAAATTCAAAATCATTTATTTCAAATAGACCAAATGTAGGCACTTTTGAATAGTCAAATGTCGGTCAGTCCAAGAAAAGTGAAGCTAAATTGCACGTTCCAAAGCGTAGATCTCTATGGAGAAGAACGTGCAAGAATCTCCATGGACACTCTTTTAAATCATATTATGTGTTACATATAATGTTTGTTTACATTATTTCATGTTGCTTCTATTATGTGAGCACAACGTAGATAATAAAATTAAAATAAAAAATATATTAAAAGATAAAAACTGAATTAAGCTACTGGCAGTTAAGAGATGACCAGTCTCAACTGACGGCACCCGTTCACGAGCATGACGCGTGCATCAGCCCCACCTAGCTCAACCATTTTCAAGGGAACCGAATGACCCAATACACGCGCCACCAGCAGCGAAACGTTTAAGTGAGCATGACAAACTCCTAACTGCCATGCTCGTAATGTCAAAAACAAAGAGAATAAAAAGTCGTAACCCAATAAAAATGCTTCATTGTACCTCACATTCACAAATAGGAAAAAAAAAGTGCTTCTACATTAAACAATGCTATGGTTTTCAAAAACAAAAGTAATAAATGATCACAAGTTTAAACTATATTTTCAAATTACAAAAAAAATAAAAATAATTATAGTTTCCAAACTAATCAATACACCCTAGTGTGGTAGTGGAGCTGGACCAGCATTGAGCCAAGCATTTTTATCTTGTATATAGTCCTCCAACTTATGATATGCCTGCCTGCATAGTGTGCGTTTAATACAAGATTTAAATTTTGTTTCATTTAGTTCTAAAATTTGGGGTATTTTATTATAACATTTTAAACAGTACCCCATGAAAGAAGAGGCCACTTTTGCCAATCTGAAGCCTGGTTGAACTAACTGGTCCCTATGTCTTGTAACATAGTTATGTCTATCGCCTCTTTTGCTAAAGAGATGAAGATTTTTTCTAACGTACATGATGTTTTCATAGATATATTGACAAGGCACCGTCATGATGTTAATATCCTTAAACAGCTCTCTTAGAGAATCGCACCGGCGGAGATTGTAAATAGCTCTGTTGGCTCTTTTCTGTAGTATAAAGATTGAGTCAATGTCTGCAGCCCGTCCCCATAGTAAGATACCGTATGACATGATACTATGAAAATAACTAAAATAGACTAGTCTAGCGGTATCAACATCCGTAAATTGGCGGATTTTTCTAACAGCAAATGCAGCCGAGCTAAGCCGTCCTGCAAGAGATGTTAAGTGAGGACCCCCCCCCCATTGTAGCCTTGAGTCAAGCGTAATCCCCAAGAAAACCGTTTTTTCGACAAATTCTAATTTCTCATTGTTCAATACAATGTCACAATAACTACTTTTGACGTTCGGTAAGGAAAATCTTATCCTATTAGTTTTTTTGCCACTAAGAACTAGATTATTAGCAGTGAACCAGTTTTGGACCTGCAGTTAGGCGTTATTTTCATCGTCAAGATTATTAGTCCTTCTATTTATCTTAAATATCAGAGAAGTGTCGTAGGCAAACAACACCATATCAAGTTTATTTTGCAACAAATATGGTTTGTATTTAAGACCACTCTGTCTTTATGAGGCGTACATTTCATGTAAAGTTTTAAACTGAGTAGCGTTTTAAAATGAGAGGTAATAAAACTACGCAAAACGTTGGCTCGTTTTATTTTTCTGAGTATTGCTGTCGTCCTTCGTCCACTAAACATCATATAATAAGGGGGTTATCTCGATAGAAGGCCGCACAAGTATAGAGCGAAGTGCCCCTATTATCTTGATTCCGAGTATCGTTGAAATCCGTTTTCACGTGGATTTATCAAACCAGTAGTAGAAATAGGTACAGACAGCTGCTAAGAATTTGAGTTGTGTTGCTTATTGCTCGTTGCTATCCCAGTTAGGATTTTAGTTACAATTAGAATTTGTGATAGAGTTGGATTAATTTCCACCCAAACCCGCTAGGAGACAAACTAATATTGGTACGATTTCCTCCGTCCGTGACATAGATATTCGTAAAGCCATAGCTACTGCACGGATATTGGATTCCAAGTGCCATTTATAGCTATGTATTTTATTTAAAATTATGTGTCGATTTATATCTAGTAATGTTCCCTCTGTGTTTTCGAACTTTTTAGGGTACCTACCGACTTTCACCGAAAAAGAAATCTAATCCAAGATATTTTTTTGCATTATCACAGAGGATTTATTTCGAGATCTGTAACATCATATGATCTTGAGTTTTAGAAGTATTTAAGATCTCTATACACTATTCGCCAATTAAATACGAAGGAAAAAAAAAACATCCCTTGTCCTACTTCTCAGTAACTGCCCGCCCAGTAATATTATAAATTGTATAAACACTACGCTAGTTATTTGAACTAAAGCTGTCAGCTCAGCATACTGTCACAACCGACAAACACAGTCTGTGTACCCGTGGATCCGTTACACGCTTTTCAGAGCACGCCAGGCACTCAATACTCGTAATCCAACAGATTTACTAGAACCGATAACAGGCGCACGTTTTACATATGCTTTTTAAGAGCCTTTACTTTAATATTTTTAAGTAAATACCACAAATCTCTGCGCGCGAACGTGATCATGGTTATTGTTGGGCGACTGAATTTGCGACACTAGTGCGTCGAGATTTATGGACTTTTTTAAATATTTCTTTTCAATGATAAAAGGAATTTATATTAGTACAAATTATCATTTTATTTACCCATGATTACTTAATAATTTGATTTTGTTTTTTAATTTAATTTTCTTAATTAGTAAACTAAATCCATAAATGTTTTTGTATTTTTTTTTTTTTAGTAAATCCACGAGAATCTGATACTACAACTGGAAGGTGTCTGATGGAATCCTGGAATGCTTACTAGTAAAACCATCGAGCTTGGGCTTATTAAATTCATCTTAACCAGTTCTATAAATTTTTCATGATGACGAGGACCTGATGCTAGAATTGAGAGATGGTTGATGGAACTCTGGAAAGCGTACCAGAAAACAGTTAGATTCGTATTAAACAGTTCTTTTACTTTTTATAGATGTTATGCGTCGGGGGTTTTTTAAATTTTGAATTTTGCTATTATGTTTGTTGGAAGTAATCTCTAAAAGTACTGGTCCGATTGATAATTTTTTTTCACATATAGAAAGCTGCTTTATAATCATAATCATTTATTTAAAGGGTGTCATTAGCAAAAACCAAACATTTGCATGGTTTTTTTTTTTACTTTTTGAACTAGCCAGCAAGACTGGAGGTTGCGAAAAAAATATAATTATGTTGATTACGACTATATAAATTTACTTCTGTCAATCAAATTATGAACGAGCGGCCAACACAATCCATACTTAAACCTCTTAAATAAAAATCTCGTATAAACAGTCATCGTACGTCAGCGTCGGTTAAATTCAAATTACCATCGATATCCATATATGTACACAATAATTTTCTCACTTCTTATCTAATTGCAAAACTTGGTTGGTTTTTGAGTAAATCGGCAAAATGTGTTATAATTGTCTTGACACATTTTGTGCCTTTTGTGCCTCATGTGCAATGTCACCTACAAAAAGCAGTTCATGAAAAAAAATTGTGCCTCTCTTTTGGTTCTATGCAATCGGTCGGTCGGGCTATTTGGTCATGACACGGCCATAACACTAGCCCAGAATTTAATTTCATTTTTCCTCTCGATTGAGTTACAAACAAAGGTTAACTTTGTTGACATTTTAATTTAAACTTGTTAACTAACGGTAACTGTTAGTTATAAGTTTTCGACAGGTTAACGTACACTCCAATTAATATTCACGTATTGTTTTTTAATAAATATTATACTACTTTTTTAACATGCACTAATTGAACTGTCACGAGGAATAAGGAATAGGGGTAATACATTGCCACATTTTCAAAATTATCTTAACTCAGGTCATTCATGATAATACATAATATCTTATTGCTCGTGACTACGTACACTCTGATTACGGTTTACATACCTAAGCTAAATACTTTATTCGGTTGGATTCTACGTATTGTTTTATTTCAGAGGCATGAAGACTTTTAGTTCCTTTCTTGAAGTGGGTTACAAATAGCCAATCTGTTTTATTTTTATGTGAAACTAGACACTGCTCAATACAAAATCGTAGATAGAATTGATATGAGCAAGACTTTGAAAACTGACGAAGAAATAACGCCCCTCCAGTACGACGTTCGAGTTTTCGCGTTTTCAGACTGCGTCGGGTAGGTCGGCGTATCGGCAAATGTGAAAAGGCCCCGTAGCGTATTTGTTGCCCCGGGTTACGGAGCTCAAACTGATAAGTGGATCGTTGAACTAATACCGAGATTATGACGTAATTTTGTAATATGCACGCGCGTAAAGCGCAAATGCTTACAGCAATAATGATAATGGTAGCACTGTACTGTACCTATATATAAAAGTAATGGGATATCTTTTGGTACAAAGCTGGAGGATAATAACCAGTCTGGTAAATGTCATTACCACTCAAAGTGATTGCAGTTTTGTTGAAAGTGACATTTTATTAGTCATTTATCATTTCTGCCGAAAGACGTCCACTGTTGGACATAAGCCTTCCCTGAGTGTACAGTCCGTTATGTCTCGCATCCATCGGACACTCGCAGGCCTGGAAAGGGTTACCATCCTCCGGTACGCGCTCGCCACTCCAGAATCTTTAGAGCGTCGACATCGACCACCTGTTCTGCGAGCAATGTGCGGTGCCCACGTTTGGCGGTTTTTCGGAATACGTTTGTAACCTTGGTTCACGTTCATTTGATCACGCAAGGAAACTCCGAACAAAACCCTTTTCATACCTGACGTGACTATAAGCCTACTGATGAAGCCCATTGTGAGCGACGACGTTTCCGAGCCATTAATATGTCATCACTGCCAACACGCACGATGCTGGTATGGTCGGACCAAAAAGTACCCCTCAGCTTCCCGAATGCTGCCTAGCCGAGTCGGATTCGACGACTGATCTCTTTCTCGAAGTTAGACATACCCAACTTTGATATCTAGAAGTGGGTGCTACATGGTTGTTTATCAAGATTTTAGTTTTGTCCATGTTCATTTTAAGACCCACTCTTTCGGAAACTCTAACTACCCTTCAGCAAAATTTAACTAGTGAGCAAGTTGTCTGGTAAATTTCTTATAGGATTGATCAATGGAATTCAAGTTGATGTGATTAAATTGTGCCCAGCTCACAGGTATATAAATAATCAAGATAGTTTCACATTTTTAGAAGATATCGCTGAACAGGATACAAAATAAAAACAATACTGGAACTACGTACGATCCACAGTTTTTCAAGACGGAAAGTCTATGGCCATTGTATGTTACCAGTAATGACATAATTATGGGTTCGAAGGCTTAGTCACCCAAAGGGCAATGGAAAGGGTTATGCTCGGAGTTTCTTTGCGTGATTCCATCAAAAATTAAAATATCCGTAGGAGAACCAAGTTTACCGACAAAGCCCGAAGATTCGCCAAACTTAAGTGGCATTGTGCAGGGCACATTGGGGCCGAAAGGTTCTGGAGTGGCAACTGCGTCCCGGAAGGCGTAGCGTTGGAAGGCCTCTTACAGGGTGAACTTGCGAGACGCAGAGTACCTACCATTCGTTATGGCGATACTTGGGGGAGGCCTATGTCTAACAGTGGACGTCTTTCGGCTGATATGGTAATGATGAAGGGCAAAAGTGAAAAAAAAAAACATTTTTACAAAAGCAACAAACAACCGCAAGTTTTTAGTAGGGTTTAAGTAAAAAATAAAACAAGTCCGGCCTTTGAGATACAGTCTATGAGGCGAGCGTATTGAAACAGGAAGACAACAATAGCGGCAAGCATCAAAGCGATTTTTTCATAATTCCTCGGCGCAAGAAAGAAATTAAAAGAAAATATTAAAGAAAATTCCTTTGTTTATCGAATTGATATATTTTTACCTTACCTAACTTGATAGCCTGTACCTTTATGTTTTGTACGATGTAAGTACTTAGTCATATTTGCAGATTTTGTGGGGTGCCAGCTGAAAATCAGCGGCGAGTTGGTGACCCTTTCGGTTCGGGCACATTCAACGCAACTGTGTATTCCTATACTCTTTTTTTATTATTTTATGTTGTGGTATATTATGTTGCCTGCGCCGAATAAATACTATTCTATATTATTCTATTGATAAGGTACTCTAAACAGCAATATTTCGACTTTAGATTTGTTTAACATTTAATTTGAAGTCCGAAATAAAATTATAATTTGGAATAAGCTTTGTTTTCGAAAAGCCAACAAATAAGTTGAACACGAAATAAAGAGGAAAATACACAATTAGGTGGGTGGATAGCCCTTTTTAATAACAGTACCTTTGTTTTATGAATGTATACATTCAGACGGATAAATAGGTACAATTATAAACTGTTTACTCTGGAACCTGCCCGTCAGTTTGCCGTCCATCACTCATAATCGCGAGCTGTTTGATTCGATCGTCATAATTCTGTTTAATTCTTATGTTAACTTCTTATGTTAGACGTCTTTCCAGATCGAATAACAAGATGTTTCTTTGTGGTATTAAAAAATGTGCACGTGTTTGTGACAGCCATCAGCTATGAACTACAACAACGGGGGAAAACAAGAATTCTGTGTTCTTCGAAACCTATTTATGACTTTCCATAGTCCTATCAAACCACAAAACATAAATGTTTTATGATGTTTGCGTAGTTCAGCGAAATTAGACCTTATTTTGAAAAAGCAAGGGTAGTTAATCCCTCATTAAGGAAGGTATTCAACCACCGGGTTCTTTCGAGTAGAGGTGCACCATGTGGTTAATAAGTGGACGCAACACGTGTTTTGTTTTGCTGGCATTAATAAGGTTTCTTTTTATACTAGATGCAACGAATACTGTCTACTTTGACGTAGGTTCTGCTCTGATGCAAGAAAATATTGCATTATTAGGCATTAAACTCCATAAAATATAGACCTATATTCGAGATAGGTTGGTACAAAAATGAAATGAACGAGCATAATATACATATTTATAGTCCTGTTTGTTTCCATCTGCCCTGTTTTTAATTAACCTAAAAACTGTGGACACGTGACTATTCAAAGGGGGTCCGTAATGATATTTCGAGAGTCACATGCTCGATTAACGGGAAGTCGACTGAACGTTTGATCGAATAGAATTTATTGCGAAACAACCGAACATTTATTTATCGATGAACTACTCTTTCGAATGAGATTTTGTGGTTATATACCTAGTTTAATAATTTAAATTAAATTAGAAAAAGGTTGTTCGTCGCATAATCGAGGAAATCAAACACTTTTGAGATATCGTACGTCCTACCCGTAGATTTAAAAAAAATATTTTGGTAAAAATAAAACCACTGATGTAGGCAAAAATGTTTATTATAAATAAATAAAAAAAATTACGGCTTTAAAGACAATACTTGTTTTGCGATACTGATGAAGGGAGAAAGCCCTTAATCAATGCTTTATTATTTACCTTTTTACCAAAATCATGTTTTACGATATCTCAAGTGTATTTCGTCAATTATGTATGAAAAAATATGTGACGAAAAGTCTTTTTTTATAATTTAATTTCAATTATTAAACTAAGTACTTATTTAACAACAAAAACACATTCGAAAGAGCAGTTCATCGATTAATAAATGTTCGGTGAATCGTTTAGGCGCACATTTTACAAGCTTTTATTTAGTTTCACCTGTCCCGATGTTTGTCTGTCATGAAATCTTGTAAATTAAATTTGACCCACTTCCCAGTTGCCGATTGAGCTGAAATTTTGCTTGCATGTATAAATCAGATGACAATGCAAAATTATTATGACAAGGAGCTGATCTGATGATGGAAACGGAAGGTGGCTTTAGGAACGTTGTGGTTAAACGACACAACCCCATCGAGTTTAAGCTCGTATGATTCGTCTTAACGAGTATTAATTATATACCGAGCTCTAAAAGCTTGCTATGAAAAAAAAAAATTCATTAAAAGCTTGCTACTATTCAAAATTTAAGTATAGATAGGTATATACAGCCCCAGAGTTTTTTATTTAATTGATACTTTTGAAACCTGAGGCAACAATCTTGTCAGTCACCTAAGTTTAGATTCACCAGTACAACGTATCCTCAAACTATAATATCTATTCCCAACAAGTATTTTTGTTATCTAACTAATGAGAAGGGTCTCCAAACAAAGAGCGCCCGCCTAAATGGATGTTTAGAAGTGTGACAAACAAAGCGCGTGCCGAGCGAGCAAAGCGAACGGTCTCGCAGCAATGGCGTGCGTAGGTATATATCATAGTTGATGATGATTCGATTCTGCTTGTAATCACGAAACAGTAGTTTTAAATTAATTTTTAGGAATGGTTTATTTGATTCTGATGCCAGATTATTGTTTTGAAGAGAAATGAAATTATAGCCGAAAGCTTTTTATTTTACGGGCAGACGTCTAAGTTCACTACCATAAGTCATATCTTAGTTTGCTTGGCAGGTCATCTCGGTTTTTATCCGGAAAGAGAAGGACATCCCAAATAACTATAGCCTGCTCTATAGAGCGCTGAGAGACCTCCAATTTGCGGACCAGTCTGACAGTCAATCAGTGACCGCGATTCGGCACCGTGTGACCTAACTAGTAAACAGAACGGTTGAAGTTCTGATCAAGTTTCCCCAACGCTCACTCGGCAAAAGCGCATCGGTTTTCAGATTCTTTCTCAAAGTTTTGTTTAACGTTTGCCGATGCTCCAGATCGAAGCCCTGTCTTATCGCATATATTTTTCGCGTAATTTGGAATACCGAGCCTTTAATGCGGATCAGATCCGAAATTGTATATGGCCTTTTTATGGTAGTCTTGTCTTGGGCGGTGGTGGCTCGTGATGTCAACTGCGATACGAGATGCAGGTCGTGGGTTCGAACTCCGGAAGCCACTTTACTCTGTTTAAACTAGTTTATAACCACTACTCTCAAAACCGTGATTGAAACACATTTGGCATACTTATTAGGGTTCCGAACCCAAAGGGTAAAAGGGAACCATATCACAAAGATTCCGCTCTCCGTCCGTCTGTAACCAGGCTGTATCTCTTGGCCCGTGATAGTTAGACCGTTTTAATTTTCACAGGTAATGAAGGCATTTCTGTTGCCGTTATAACAACAAATACCAAAAAAAAAACGGAATTAAATAATATATTTAAAGGGGCTTTATACAACAAACATGACTTTTTTTCTCATTTTTGCTCGATATCGATAACGAAAACAGGTAAAGGATTCGCAGAATAATTAGTTATACATATAAAAATAACTACTAAATATTTGTTTTACTTTAAAAATAAATAATTATTAAAATAAAACAAATATTAGGTATTTAAATATGTATAAAATATACAATACTAAAATATTTTTTTGATGATGTTATCAAATATTTTCGGAAACAATCGCTCCAAAAGTAAAAAAAAAAAATGTGTGTTCCCCTCTAACTTTCGAACCATAAGTTTAAAAAATATGGAAAAAATCTCAAAAGTAGAACTTGATAAAGACTTTCTAGGAAAATAATTTCTGAGCTAAGTTTGTAATTTACCCGTATATGCAAGCATTTTTTTAACTTAGTTTTCATATTTATTATCCTGAACTTGGGTTGTAACGGAAGCCACTTAGCGGATGCGGAGGTTAACGGATGCCAATGCGAAGGTGACATTGGATGAGAAAAAATAGTAATTTTTGGTTTTTTTTTTTTTTTATATGTTCATTCATACTTTCATTATACACAAAAATTAACATATAAGTAGGTACTTACCTGCATAATTAAATGAAAAAACATTTTTTTTTTTACTTTTAATTATTTGTTTTTTTATACAGCTATCTATCTAAACTTTACAAGATATTGACACAAATATCTGTAATATATCTAAAATCATAAAGAATCTCGATATGTAGCAATGTAAAAAAAATATCAGTCTCATCAAGGAACTATGATAAACAAGTTTTTAATGAAAATGTTTTTTTTCATAGCATGCTTTTATAACATGGTACATAACACCTACATAATATAATTAATACTCGTCAAGACGAATCGAGCTCAAATTCGATAGGCTTGTGTCGTTTAACTATCAAGCTCCTACAGGCACCTTCCGGTACCTTCATCAGATCAGCTCCACGTCATAATAATTTTGCATGGTCATCTGATTTACACACGCATGCAAAATCTATTTTGCAAGATTTGATTACAGATAAATTAACATCGGACCCGTGTGCGGGACACTTATTTGTATTATTGTATCGCTTGAAGCGATTTCTTAAAGACAATCTTTATAAAAGTATTTGGAAGTTTTTTGATTACTAGAAAGATTATAGTAAACGCGGTGGGCGCACACGCTGAATCTTGATTATTCTTGACCATTTCAAACGCAACACGTGACTGGACGGCTGAGTCATCGTCGAGCGTCGCTGCTCGCTTGGTATTGTTCGATGATAAATGAATTTATGACGTAAATAAAACTCCGTTATAACTCCGTTAACTCCGCATAAATTATGCGGATGCGGATGCGGATGCGAATATACGATTTCTTGCGGAACTTCCGCAGTAACGGAAGCGAAAGCGAAGCTCCGTTAGAACCCTATCCTGAACGTATCTTTTTTCAAACAAAAAAAATAATTATTAAAAATTGGAATCGCATTCCTAAATTACCACCGAAAACACAACATACCTAACCCGTCTAGTTTGTATAAATTTGTAACCCAATTTTCCGAGAGATGGCTCTGTACTTTGGGCTACTTCGCGCTGTTAAGATTTTCCCTGAGTTGATGGGGTCGGGATGGGTATGAGTTATTATATTGTCGAATTGTTCGGATGGTCTCTCGTTGGCATTGGTAGTATTTGTTCTTGCTCGTTGTCAGTTGTTCCTTGGTAAGAATATTTGGTATAGTGGGAAATTGTAATTGTGTTTAAGTAACTTAAGTAGAGAATCTTATTGTGATGGACGGGAAACTTCGGAACCCTACACTGAGCGTGGCTCGACACGCTCTTGTTTAGCTCCTAAGTGGGGACACTTATTGTAACGGACGGGAAACTACGGAACCCTACTGAGCGTGGCCTGACACAGCGCTGTAGCGAAGTTACTGGCAACGGAGATTTAAAATATTATTCTCATTATTGTTGTTTAAACTAAACGGCGCAAAGGTAGGTTTCAATCTTGTGACGTTTGTGACGTTTCTATTTATTCTAGTTCTCTAGTTTGGATTGATTATCACTTTCGCACTTTTTTACATTTCTGAGAATATTTTTGCCTGTGGTTTGACTTACTGATATTTTTTATGAAGATTTCAATCAAATATACTAACTAAAAATGACTAGCTTCTGCCAGCGGCTTCACCCGCGTGAAAGTTGGTTTCATCATACAAACTTTGGAAATCCGTTTCAACCCTATAACCTTTCTATCGAAAACCTTAATTAGAAACACAATAGAAAGATAATTAGAGAGCGAACGCGGCGTCCACTTGGAGGTTAATGTGGAAAATCCTCTCTTGATGTCTACGTCATAAAAGGACTAAGTACACGTGCAAAATTTCACGTCTCTAGTCCAAGTAGTGTCGCTTGTGCGTTGATCAGTCAGTCAGTTAGCTTCCTTTTATATTCAAAACATAGATAATAATAATGGGTAATTAATGCAATAGTGCATTTAAGGACTAGCGCGCATTGCCTTGCGATGGAATGCGGTGCGTTTATTTTTAGCGCAATCACGCGGCCGCGCACTGCGGCGAAAAAAACGCACGTTTTTAACCGACTAGGAAAAAAATAAGGTTCTATGTTCGGCTGAATGTATTTTTTTACTTACATGTCAAGATTATGGACTACCATACAAGAGTCACTATCTGCATATTATTTATTATTACGTTAAAAAAGGGTGCCCAAACGGTATTGGATACATTCCTTGATGGCCTTGAAGCCTATGATGGGTTTCTTTTGCGTATGATATAACGATCTACGTTCTTTTTAACCGACTTCGAAAAGGAGGAGGTTCTATGTTCGGCTGAATGTATGTTTTTTTTTGTATGTATGTTCACCGATATTTCGGTCAAATTATTGTGGACCGATTTTGAAAATTTGTTTTTTGATTGAAAGGTTATGCTTCCAAGTTGGTCCCATAGAAATATTGTTATGATCTGATCATGAACTTCGAAGATATGGAACAGAACTCCTCATAGAATCATAGCAGAATTGTCGTAAGAAGAAAAAATTGCTTTGTTTATTCGTGTAGTCGATGATTGACTGAAAGAAACGTTCTTTATTTTTCACTTTTTAGTTATGGTAGCACCACTAAAAAGTACCTACCTATCTTCAAAATAATAATAATACTGTGTTTCCTAAATCTATATATATAAAAGAAAGTCGTGTTAGTTACACTAATTAAAACTCAAGAATGGCTGTACCGATATAACTAAAAATTGGTGGGTAGGTAGCTTAGAGCCAGGTGACGGACGTAGGATACTGTAGATTAGGGTAGAGTAGTGTAGAGAAGGGTAGAGTAGGGTAGAGTAGGGTAGAGTAGGGTAGAGCAGTGTAGAGTAGGGTAGAGTAGGGTAGAGTAGGGTAGAGTAGGGTGGAGTAGGGAAGAGCGGGAGCGAAGCCGCACGGGCAAAAGCTAGTATCTAATAAGAAATGTGTAATAACGTCATAATCGCGTAAGAGCGGTTGTATGAAAAACAGTGAAAAAGTATGTTGAGTTGCATCCCCTAAAGTCTTCTGTAGTGTATGTGAATATACCATATCGCTGATACTAATGATAAATACCAACACAGATCAATACCAATTGTTAAATGCAGCAAATACAAGACAAGTAAAGCTGCCACTTTTTGATACAATACTGAATATACCTACATACCATAGCCTGATTCACGTAAAATCAAACTAGCCAAATATCATTGAAGTTTTATAGTCGTTCGATCGAAGTCCTACCCAAAATCGATATTCACGTGTTCTTTAATTGGGATTGGATGGAACAACAATTGAACTGGATCGAAACTAAACGATCTATCAAAGACTCGTTTCCAGATACCACAGAGTACTACAATGCAAAGTTACAAAGTACCTACTTACTCTGTGATTTGAACTGCAATATTTGACATTTATTCGTTGGCATCCGACACGATCAAACAACGTTTATCTATGAGAATACCTCAAGCCAACGATTGAATGACGATTCACATAGCTGAAAACGCTTCAACGACTCTTCGATCGAACGATTTCAAAATCGGTGTCGTTCAAACTCGATTTGTGGATGTGAATACGAAAATGACAAAAACGACTACGTCGCTACGATATCGTTACGGTTTTGATTACGTGAATCAGGCTACAGAGCAACTTGTATTAAATTGAGTTCCAGCTATCTTAGCACCTTTTTCGAGGTTACATTTTTATATACAACCTATACATATATTTTTATATGAGGCCATGGTCCGGAGCGAGGAGGACTGGCAGGCGATCGCCTCCTTTTGCGAAGCAGTAATGTTAACAAAGGAGGAAGCCGACCGCATTAATTCATGAATCCCCAAGCGACCACCGGTGGCCGCTTGTCTTACTATTGTGTCTCTAATTGACGGTATCTGAAGGGTTAAGCAACGGCGCTCTCGCCGCCGCCGCCGGGATTCCGATCCCGATTTCCGGGTACCGTAGACGCGGGCTCGCGGACGGCGAGCCATGGGTAGCTCGCTGTCCGACCGTCCGATAACTGTCCGGACCGAGCCCAAGACGTCGACGGCGCGTACTTTTCCCGCGCGCCTCAAGGAGTTGCCAGCAACAGGAGAGGCCCAGCTGGGTCGAAGCCTACTGGGGCAAGGGTTGTCCGAAAGGAAACTCGAGCCCCGGTATGAAGAGGCTAAAAGGAACGGGGTGGGATTTTAGCCAGTAAAAGTCTGACACTAGCTCCACCCAAGAGTGGGGGTTGTCATGTCGATTTTTGCCCACTGTAAAAAAAGTGAACTTTATACAAACAAACATATATTAAAAATATAAAAAGTACATCAATCGAGCTTCTCAAATCAAGCCTTTTAATCGAGTTTCTAAATGATATCTATTTTTCTGAAAAACTTTTAAGGGTTTAAAAAAAACATATTTCTTGGAAACAAAAAATAAATAGTAAATCATGGAATGCCAACAGAGCTTTTAGGCGTTATCTCTCTTTTTTCCCTTGCCTCTTCATCAAACATGGCATTGGTTTCATTAGATCAAACAACACGCTTTTAAAACAAAGTTCAGTGTTGAGGATAGGGCACTCTCCTATCCTTAACTGAAATTGTCTTCTATTACTTAAGTGACTTTCCGAGTGGCAAAGGACCCACTTTAGTAATAGAAGACATTAAGGGCCTGTGCACTGCACACAACGAGCATTGACGGCACCATTTTAACCTATTAAAGTTCTACAGGATGCATCTGACTCGAGTGCATTAAAAAACATGGTGTGCACAGGCCCTAAGAAGACAATCCTAATATGGTGGATGATATATTATGCCAATATAGAGCAACATGGAGTTCTTCTCGGTAAAAACAGTAAGCGGACTGGAAAGAGATTTATCTAGAATGCGTTCATGATACCAGAAAAAAAAGTACCAAAAGTTTTTCTTTTTAATTTTGTGTAAAATTAATTGCCTAAATTGATTGACAAGTGGATTGTAAGTTGTATATTTTTCTTTAATACAAAGAATTATCTTTTTAATTTTTATTTAGCCTTTTGAATACCGTAATTAAAGATAATGAGAGAGTGAACAACGTTCGCTTGAGGTATAATGAATTAATGCTGCGACGGAAAAGTAATGCTAATCAACTCAAATAATTTTACCATTTGATGTCTTTCAACACATTGTACATGTGGCAAATGTATTCTAGCAGAATAGCTCTTTAGATTGTTTTGTCCAATGCTTCCTGATTGCAATCATAATGAAAGATAATTGTCTTGCCTTTTGTTCAATTTATAACTGATGCCGCATTTACATAACAATCATGGGGACAAATGACCAGCTCAATTAGAGGCCCTCTTCAACATGTAGCTGTGAAGAAACTTCCATTATACTACATTTATAACAAGTAATAAGAATCTATCAAGAATCTATCTTGGACTTTGTTAAAAGGTTTTAATAGGTAATTGATTACGAGATGCATAGACTTTGAACGGCTTCAATAGATTCATGTCAACATTCTACTTTTTATATTCTCAACAACAAATGATAGATTTATTTAGCATTGGTTTGGCAATGGTTTAGCACAAGTGTAAGAAAATATTATTAAATTAGACAATTAGATGACAACAGCATGTTGGGTGTATTGACTGCAATTGTCTGTTTTGGCTGTCGAAATTTATAAGTCTTAAAATTAGAGGGAATAAAAAAACACTTACCTTTACATGTTTCTGCACTATACACCCGACCAGGTGTCTTATTTTCATCTCCATCATTTTCATAACTTAGAGTCCCATAACACATACTTAAAACTACATAACAAACATGTTTAAATGCTAACTAACTCTTTAAAAAATAACCAATATGTAATAATAATAAAAATTATCTAACATTAAAACCTTAAAACTTAAAAAAAGTATAAATTTACGTTTGATAGTTCCTAGCAGATTGTAATCAAAAATCTGTCTTGACAAAACTGCACCAAAATTTATACAAACAACGGGCTAACGGACACGACACAAAAGATAAACTGCAATACGTAAACAAAAGATCGCTTTACTGAAAACAAACGACTTAACGGCGTAGCGATAAGGCGAGAAATTCCTAACTTATTTTCAAATTAGAATATTATCTGGTTAGTGTACCTACATTGCGTAAAATTCACATTTCACTGTTAATACTCGTCTAGCACACTATAGTCGATTGAAAAAGTCTTATACTAGATACATGTCTTTTTATTAAAATTCAGAATTGACAAGTTTATCAAATATCTCCCACTGCATTTTGTACAACTCTACGCCATATTTGCAAAGTAGGTGAAGGTGTTGCCGCAGCAAAGAAAAAAAACTACCATGCTATAATTCGGACACAAAATTGCACCTTTACCTCAAGGTGAACACACAGAAATAAAACTGCTAAAACGTTGTCTTTCCGATAGTGTTTTCACAATCTATCATTACAAGGTCACACTACCTACTTCAGCAATTCCTGCTTGAGCAATGCGTCTTAAACGAACGGTAGGGTATAACTGCTGCCTTCGTCGTACTGTGCTATGCATATTGTTCATGAACGCCCATAACTATACCTATATTCATAACTCGCTTTTGCCCGCGACTTCGTCCTCGCAAATAAAATATAGCTTATGTCACTGAGGAATAAAGCAGCTTTCTATCGCTGAATAAATTTTAGCAATCGGACCAGTATTTCCACCAGCAATATCCACCTTGCTAGTTGGCTCTCATTCATATTCTCAACATTACGTCGTGGTCGTGACCAAAACTTTTAAATACAATTTTGGTATCATCTACCACATTTTTTTTAAATATAAGTAATCTTCATGCAACCAAGGGTACAAAGGTGGACTTATTGCTTTAAGTATTGTTTACAAGCTAACTTATTGTGTTTTTTTAGGTGACCGTACCTCAGGAACCTTATAGGATCACTTTGTTGTCCATTTGTCCGTCCGTTCGTCTGTCTGTCTGTCAAGACCCTTTATCTCAGGAACGCGTAGACGTATCCAGTTGTAATTAAAACCATGTACCTTAATCTGCGGTGTCTTGAAGCAGAGAAAAAAATCAAACTCCTAAGTTAACGGAAAAAAAAAATTTTGCGATATAAACATATCGCAAAAAATATTTTACGACGCTCAAGAGAACCAAAATTCTAGAGTACTTTCCGTTGACCCAGGTCTTATAACACAAGTATTGGAATAAATCTGAAAACAAAAAATTGGTTGTTACGTAACAAAAACTTCTTTGCAATTTTGGAAAAACTTTGATACTCCAATCAGGAATTGAACTCATTATATATGTAAGTAAGTTTGTATGAAACCGTCAGGGCGCGAGTCCGACTCGCACATATCCAGTTTTTTTTTAAGTCTTCTCTCGCTCCAGGATGGAGCGGGATGGCATGTCAGACTTTTACCGACCTAAAGACACTCCGATGTTTCTTCTTTGTCTTGCGTCTAAGGACCACGAGGTTCCTTTTCAGACGACTCATGACCCTAGAAGGCTTCGGCTCTGCTGGGCCCTTACGGTTTTGCTAACATCTCTTCAGGTGTGCATGGAACGCTATGCACCGACGACGACTAGGGCTTTTTTTTTTGTCGACGGGGAAAATCATCTTTGACAAAACCCGCTCTTGGGTGGAGCGGGAGATAGTGTCAGACTCTTACTGACTAAAAACCCCGCGCCGTTCCTTCTAGCCTTCATACCGGGGCACGAGCTCCATTTCGGACAACCCTGTCCCCAGTAGGCTTCGACCCAGCTGGGCCCTTCCTGCTGCTGACAACTCCTTGAGGCGCGCGGGAACAGTGTGCGCCGTCGACGTCTTGGACTCGGTCCATTACCGGACGATCGGACAGCGAGCTACCCATGGCTCGCCATCCGCGAGCCCGCGTCTACGGTGGCCGGAAATCGGGATCGGAATCCCGGCGATGGCGGCGAGGGCGCCGTTGCCTGATGCGGTCGGCCTCCTCCTTTGCAAGCATTACTGCTTCGCAGAAGGAGGCGACCGCCTGCCACTCCTCCACGCTCCGGACCATGGCCACGACCAGGTCCCGGCGCGAGAGATCTCTGCCACCGATCGGCCCCACGAGGGCACGGCGATGCTCCGCCCAGGCAGGGCACACCTCGACGGTGTGCTCCACCGTGTCCTCCGGGCGTTGCGCACAGTGGCGACACCCAGGCGTCTTTTCCGCTTGAACCCGATGGAGGAACCTCCCGAACTTGCCATGTCCGGTGAGGACCTGCGTCATGCGGAAGGTAAAGACGCCGTGAGGTCTTTCCAGCCATGCCTCAAAGAGGGGACTTACTGCCATAATCGTGGCGTGCCCAACAACGACTAGGGCTCAGTCCGGATAGTTACTGGTCGGCCGGAAGGCGAGCTACCCATTGCTCGTCGTTCGCAAATTCACGCATACAGTAGCAGGAAATTGGGATCACGGTCCTTGTAGCTGGGACATGTAAAAATCCGTTCACTCACGCGTGCAGTCGTCATCTTCGCTAGCATTACTGCATCGCAGAAGGAGGCATACGCCTTCCTCGGTTCAGGTCATGACCTAGATACGTTGGCCTAAGCCGAGGAGTCATTGCAGCCGATTACTCCCACGAGGACAAGGCGGTGTCCCACACAAGCGAGGCACACTTCCACCGTATGCTCCACCGTGTTCTCTGGTTGCGGTACACACAATAGTGAAACCTGGGCGTTTCTCCTAGTATTGGGTAAAGGCACCTTCCGAACTTACCATGTTTTGACTGGCCTGTTGTTCTAGTGGTTAGTGACCCTAACTGCTATGCTGGAAGTCGCGAGTTTGATTCCCACCCAGGACAAATGTTTATGTGATGAGCATGATCATTTGTTCTGTGTCTGGGTGTAATTTATCAATAATATGTATGTATTTAGAAATATATAAGTATATTTATAAGTTGTTTAGTACTCATAACAAAAGCTCTGCTTAGCTGGGGACTAGACGGCGTTGTGTGATAGTTGTGGAATATTATTATTATTATTTTTATTTATCTCAGGACCCTGAGATCCTGGAGCTTTGGAAGGCGTACGAGGAGCAGACAATAGAGTAACTCTCAGAGGCCCCTTTAGACGCATTTAATGGAACGTGGTACCGTGGAACGTGGTGGTGATTATAATTATTATTATGTCTTGTGAGGACATGCTTCATGCGGAAGGTAAGGACACTGTGACGACTCCCAAAAGAGGGGACTTAGCACCATAATTATAGGGGCAACACAGTGGGCAACTGTGTTGTGTCAACCCAGTTCCCAGTCAATCCAGTCGCGCAACAGGGCATGCGCAGAGGGGTAGTGGATTCCACAGAAGGATGAACTGTATAGAACATTAGTATTAGTAAATGCGAAACCTGAAAAACGTGTCTTGTATTTTTAGGTAAAGAATCTATTTACGCCGTATCACATCGCTTGTCATTACCTTATTGTCCACACAAATATATGGTCACTGGGCCATCTGAGCGACTGAGGTGTTGTTTTACTCCGTTACCAAACTGTAAGCTGGTACCTAATGCCCGCTATGACCTACCGTAACCTGTGTTGTACTTAGTATCGGTGGTGTTCAAAATATGAACTTATTCAAATATTATTGAAAAAAAAAACTAACATGGTGTACTAAATATTGAAATCAATTCAGTCAAAAATAGAGTTATAGAGAGAAAAAAATGAATAAAATCAGTTATTTGAGAAAGACAAAACAGCAGGAATTTGTTAGATATACTACTCTGTCAAGAAAGTACCGGGAAAAGATCAATAATACACAAAATGTCTGTTATTCATCCAAATTTATTTTATCACCTTCAAAGTATGCTCCTTTAGAAACGATACACTTGCACCAACGAATAATCCATTCATCAAAACATTTTTTAAACGCTGCTTCCTGAATTGAGTTCAGTTCTCGCCGCGAATTCTCCTTTATGTCTTCTATCGATTGAAAACGGGTGCCACGAAGTAGTAATTTGAGTTTAGGAAAAAGAAAAAAGTCAGCAGGAGCCATATCTGGTGAATATGGTGGTTGCTGGATGGTATTTGTTGAGTGTTTGGTCAAAAATTCGTTCACAATGATAGCCTTGTGCGAAAGCGCATTGTCGTGGTGCAAAATCCAAGAATTTTCTTTCCACAAATCTGGCCTTTTTCGTCGAATTTGCTCTCTTAAACGCCGCATAACGCTCAAATAATATTCTTTATTTACCGTTAGACCTTCCGGTAAGAATTCAGAGTGCACAACGCCGCGATAGTCAAAGAAAACAGTCAACATGACTTTGACTTTTGATCGACTTTGGCGTGGTTTTTTCGGTTTCGGATCAGTTGGAAGGCGCCACTCCGAAGCTTGTTGACTAGTTTGCATGTCAAACTCGTAAACCCACGTCTCGTCACCAGTAACAATGCGTTTCATGAATGTTGGGTCCGAACTGACTCGTTCTAGCATGTCCTCAGCGACTTTCATGCGATTGAGTTTTTGGAGAAAATTCAGATCTTTTGGGACTAGCCGAGCAGCAACATGTTTCATACCCAAATGATTAGTTAAAATGGTACGGATCGACTCGTGAGATACAGAAAGTTCGGCGGCTATCTCTCTCAGAGTTGAATGGGGATTTTCAGTCACTATTTCTTTCACTTTTGCGATGTTAACTTCAGTTGCAGACGTTGACGGCCTACCAGAGCGAGGCAAATCTTCCATCACATCTCGACCGCTTTTGAACGCTTTGAACCACTCATAAGCACGAGTTTTTGATAAAGTCGATTCACCGTAAGCCTTCTGTAACATTTTCAGTAACTCCGAACACGAAAGTCCATTGGCGATGCAAAATTTAAGACAAACTCTTTGTTCGATATTTTTGTCCATTATGAAATTCGCAATACACACTATATATGATATTACTAAAACCAGCACTGTATTTAATATAAATAACAGATGCAACTCAAACTCCGCGCCAAAATGGAAAACAGTTGTGCCAATCTAACAACTACAAAAAAACAAAAATTTGAATTTGGAACCATGAACAAATCATCCATTCCCGATACTTTTTTGACTGAATGTACACCGCTAGATTTTGATCGTTTTAATGTGGTGGAGTTTAAATTAAGTAGAGGGTTGATCTGGTACATGTAACAATACGTAATTTAAAAAAAATAATTTCGTCCATGCGTAAATTAATTCGAGTTTTAAAGAAAAGGTACTTTATTTTTTTATTTTATCGTTACAAATCGATAAAGATCCATATACCGGATCGACCCTCCATTGGATTAAAACAATCAAAATTTAGCGGTGTATAATGTATATATACTGCTAGATTAAAAAGTCAATGATTGAGCTCATCCCTGTTGGCATGGCGCATGATTGTCTCCGCACTAGCATATTTATACTAGTATTATAAATCTGAATAGTTGATTGGGTTGAACGCTTAGTACGTTCTCAGGAACTCTGAAAAATTCCTTGAGTATTGGATATCTCATTATTTTAGGTAGGGTAAAACTTCCACTTATTTTAGTCTTCTCATCGTCATCTTTGTAGACGGACTTGACTAATACAAAGAATCGGTTTAAAAGATCTTTTGACTACAAACATTTTTAGCATCATTCTTTAGTTACATGTATTACACGCAGTGACGGATTAAGGCTGCTTGATGCCCTAAGCAATCCGCGCCTGTGGGCCCCCCTATTCGTATGCCAACTAGAACGGTCTTCAAACCTTTACCGCCTAGACATTAGTTTTTTTTTTTAATAAGATGATGGGATGCAACGTACCTTAGAAGTTGAATAGGTGCAACAACAATAAAAACCAGTTAGCACAAGTTATTTATTTATTGAAAAGTGCCTTGCTGCTTTTCCGGGCATTGAAATTACGCAAGATAGTAATGTCTAACGTTTTTAACATATCTTGAATTGCCCTAAAGGCGGATTTTTTGTGCTTCATCTGGTGCCCCCCCCCCCCCCAAGACGTGATGCCCTAGGCAATTGCTTAATTTGATTAAGGGTTAATCCGTCACTGATTACATGGTAAATGAAGAATCCCTTTTCTAAAAACTATTTTCCAATTTCCTGCACTATTGTTCATTAGTAGCTCGTATTCCTGCAGCTTTTAGCCTCTCATCACTACGGTGCCAGTAGTATCCGAATAAAATTGCTGTGTTTTTTTTTTTTTGTCGACGGGGAAAATCATCCTATGACAAAACCCGCTCTTGGGTGGAGCGGGAGATAGTGTCAGACTCTTACTGACTAAAAACCACGCGCCGTTCCTTCTAGCCTTCATACCGGGGCACGAGCTCCCTTTCGGACAACCCTGTCCCCAGTAGGCTTCGACCCAGCTGGGCCCCTCCTGCTGCTGACAACTCCTTGAGGCGCGCGGGAACAGTGAGCGCCGTCAACGTCTTGAACTCGGTCCATTACCGGACGATAGGAAAGCGAGCTACCCATGGCTCGCCGTCCGCGAGCCCGCGTCTACGGTGTCCGGAAATCGGGATCAGAATCCCGGCGACGGCGGCGAGGGCACCGTAGCCTGACGCGGTCGGTCTCCTCCTTTGCTAGCATTACTGCTTCGCAGAAGGAGGCGACCGCTTGCCATTCCTCCTCGCTCCGGGCCATGGCCTCGACCAGGGCCCGGCGCGAAAGTTCTTCGCCGCCAATCGCCCCCACGAGGGCACGGCGATGCTCTGCCCAGGAAGGGCACACCTCGACGGTGTGCTCCACCGTATCCTCCGGGCGTTGCGTGTAGTGGCGACACCCGGGCGTCTCTTCCGCTTGAATCCGATGCAGGAACCTCCCGAACTTGCCATGTCCGGTGAGGACCTGCGTAATGCGGAAGGTAAGGACGCCGTGAGGTCTTTCCAGCCACGCCTCAAAGAGGGGACTTACCGCCATAATTGTAGCGTGCCCTGCTGTGTATGTTTGAGAATGAACCATAAGAGGTTTCCGTTTTTGTTGCTATTTTGTTTTGAAACCCTAACTTGAAAAATGATTTATTTTTCCTGCACTCATAAAATACTTACAAACTGCCTTTTTAGAAGCTTTTTTCTATAGTAGCCACCCTGTTGTTACAGCTGTCACAAAGATAGTGGTGGGTAATTGTACTAAAACGCTTAAAATCGACTATTTAAACTCATGATAAAGAATCGACAAAGTTGATTGTCATAAATATAATAATTGACTAAAAGTTAACAGATCTGGTTTAACAAGACTGGCTAACTCTGCAAATATATGATAATTTTTGTTTTGCTAGCAGTAGCTGATTTTCTCGACATTCATCATTTCATTATAATGCATTTTCAGTGCACTCCTCACCATTTTTATCAGAAAGCTTACGTAGTGCCCAGACACCCTTAAGCCACTCGACTATTGCAGAATAATTTAAATATAGGTACTATTTCTAATTTGTGAAACTTTTGGTCAGCGGCTTTGCTTTCATAATAAATTGTCGATAATATTAATGAAATTAAATGGATTTATCTGTAGATATTTAATTTAATCTCTACATAGATATTTTTTTAATATTTAGTAATAAAAAGGCAAAGGTGGTGACTTCAATATGAAAAGATAAACGTTCAAACGATTCATGATTTAATAAATTAGAATTTAGTCGATTTTTGCGTTCTTTTAATGGTTGTTTTGTGTAAGGAATCGATTGAAATATTTGAGTGGACTAGCTAGACTTGACTGACGTGCGTCGTGCGTGCGTGATAAAAAAGTTTATTTGTGTTGGGCTGAATACGTGAAATTGTATTACAGTCGCACATTTCTTATTTTTTTTATTTATTTTTGCTTAAAGCCGTTTATTAATGGTTCTTATAGTTTCTTCAGCGGCGATATGGGTAAGTAGTGTAAAAATAATAATCAGTTTAAGTTATAATACTTGTAATTTTGCAATTTTTGTTTGGGGGTTTCTTGTTTCCAGAATCCACAAATGTGATCGAAGACCGTGAAAATTTAAATGATTTTTTGGAAGAAGCAGAACTTCAACAGTATTATCAAATGTTTAGGTAAATATCAACGTTATGCCTCAGTTTTGTTTATAAACCATTTACTTTTCGTGGATAAAATATTATTTAACATTGACTGATTTGATTGTTGTACTTTTACGAAACAGTAAAGATTCAGCTTTATTTGCTAGTCCGCATTTGCGATTTTGTTATAGTGCTAAGCAAGTTAACGATACTTGTTCTAAGTTCTGTTGCGAATTTTAATAAAACTATTATTTAAACATGATTGAATGTAAATTTCTAAATGATAAATTTCTGTTGTTTAAAGTACAAGTCATTCCACAAATATACCTACAGATTTCAGACTCAGGACAATGTCACTTATACGTGGAAGTCACAGGGTACTTATGTTGTATACGATGACATGATAGTAAGTAATTGTGTATAAAATTCGGTATGTTTGTTTCAGAGACATATTAAAAGTTACAAAAGTCTCTCAACTTAAGTTTGTATTGATTGAAGACTTAGCTCAAATTGGTCTGTCGAGACCTGAGCAGAGACGTTACAAGAAGATATACTCGAAATATTTTCCAAACCCATATATTTCAAAGATACGTAAAATGCTCAAAACAAATAAAAAAAGGGACCAGGTTAGTATAAAATACTATTGAGGATGTTATCATCCATTATGTCATTTATTTTATTTTTACCCGACTATTAGAAAGCCAAAGGAGAGTTGTGATTTTGACAGGCTATGTAAGTAATTATTTGTGTATATGTATTCCCTCATAGCTCCTTTACTACTTATCGGAACTCAACTAAATGATGAGGGATCGTTAGATTCGTCTTAATTGTCCGCTGAACATAAGCTGTGTGCACGAAGCAAGTACAAAGAGGAGATGTTGTAATAAGATTTCCCTAAGTAAAAAAGCGTGACATTTTGCGGGGTGAGGGGTGTTAGACTCCGCCCATTTTTTTATTTGCCATCTGCCGGTCAATAGCAAAACTACTTGCTCGTTCTGTTGATTTTATTTTGTAGTTACGTAACTATCTCACACTAGATGTCATTAAGTGCAGGATGCAACAGGGTCGCACTCAGAATTACCAATTATTTTAAATTAATTGTGTAAGTGTAAACCATCCGATACGTATATTTTTCATTGAAATAGTTATACTATTATTTGATGAATGACGAATGAAGATCATTCGAAATTCTTAAAAAACCTTTTTATTGCAACATTTTTTTAAATTCTATTTTTATTAGGTTTTACTTTTTTAAAGGCTTATTTTTATAGAAAGAATGATCAAGATTGATTAAAAAGCTAGTTTAAAAAAATACTTTAAATTCCGAAACCATTCAATAATAGTAAATTATGTGACTAGGGGATAAAGCAGTGTCTTAAAGTCGCGGGCGGCATGTTGAATTCCGAACGAAACGAAGGTTGCTGATTTTAATCCCGAACGTTAGTGAGGGATTTATATAATTAACTCCCGAGCATTGAGAGGGAGATTATAAAGAAACCAGAGTGAAGTGAGGAATTCAAGCCGCCCAAGACAAAGACAGCGTTATCCCCGTGTTGCATACTCTACTTTTTACACGAAATGTGAGGTAATTAAAAAACAATTTGGTCGACCAAATCATATATTAAAGAAATATAAGTATTATACTCGTATTTACAAGTTCATAAGCCGTGGGAAACTCGGTAAAATAATTGGCTTCTAAATACTGCCCTGTATTTTTGCTATTTGACGATAGATGGCGACCTGTTTACAAAATTATATAAAAACTACAAAAATAATATTTTGGCGATTAAAGGACCTTTAGGAATGAATGTTGATCAAATTTCAGTACGTATAATTATTAAAATATATTAATACTGAGCTCTACGTGCCTAAATATATTTAGTTCCCATGACACAAAGTGTCGCCATCTAATGTCGAGTAGAATTATATTTGGAAATGCTGACTTTAAGAGATTGTTCTAGAAGTATTTTAATAAATTATGCCTAAAATTACTTACAAATGAAATGTGATGGCATCCATAGCATCAGAACGTCTATCCAAGTAGTTTTTACAAGGTAAAATATAACATTTAATTTTTATGTTTTTCTATCGCGAATATAATGCCAAATAAGTAGGTTTACGAAGTTGTGCACAGGACGAACGCCAACAATACACTGATTTAAGCCACGCCCACCGTGATGACGTCAGGACTCAGTTGAGAGTCACAGTGCACAGTTGTTTAGGCCACCTCCTCTTCTATACTTACTCCGTGGCTGTGTGACATGTCACAATACTTTACGAGGTGATCTATAGCAGACTAAGAAGAAAACAAAACAAAATAAGATAAATATGTCGTCTTTGGTATTATTTGAAAGGGCTTCACTTTTACATTTCCAAAATACAGCAATCATACAGCTCATAGACGCCTCATTCTTGATCTAGCGAGCCAAAACCATTATTCAACTAGTTGAGGTACGGGGAAGCAAGGTAGTGTGGTCTGATTGGTCTGAACCAACGGTTAGGGTTATTGTTATAACAACAGAGGTGGCAATTTGAATTAATGCATTTGCATCACTAGTTGTGTTAGAAAGAAAGATAAAGTACTCTGATAAATAACATCAGAAAATCAATGAAAATATGCAATATCATAAAATCTTTTTGGATAGTCCAAGTCTGGCTGATGTTACCACACCAACATGTTAAACAAGGAGCCATAATTATATTTATTTTCCTTTTTTTATTGACTGTCATGGCTTACAGAAGTGGTTGAGACTTTGGAAATTGTTGTGGAGACCAGCATCAGATCTATAAGTCGTATATGTTGATAGACTTGCATCACCTGTTATTAGACGTCTGTGGGCTGTATGGTCGTTGTCGAAATATTACAGAAAAAAGTGACACTCCGTTAGAACAAAAAGACATGTGTTAAAAATGATGTTAAAATAAATACAATGTGTTGGATATCATTTGAAAGGGATTCATTTATACTTATAAAAAATATCAACAAAACTCTATATGGCGCCCTCAAGTGGTCAAAAAATTCAATCAAATAATAAAAAGTACAAAAACCAAAAAACTGATTACCACAAAAATAGCGATGCTGTAAAAGTATGGAACAAAATTTTCAGGATGCTGATATAAACAAAGCTTGTACATAAACTAAAATCTATGGGTACAATGGCAGTCAATCACTAACAGCGATATCTTTCAGACAACCTTAGGGTGGATTGAAATAACAAAAATAATACAAGGGGCAGTCTGCGGTGTACTGCTAACTATCTTTCATATATTTATATTTATTAGAAATTATCGGCTTTTTCCTACTATCATATACATGTATTTATAACCTTCCTAGAGAACCACTACGTCTTTTGGTAAAAACGGCAAGGAAAATATGAACAGCTCGTTAGTTTTTGTACTATTTTATGTGGGTTACTATGGGACTTTGTTTTATAATAAGTAAGGATGTAGTTTGCGACAGTTACTTACAACTCAAGTACTTTCAGTATGAGAGAGAGAGAGATTTTCATTCTTCGAACTTGATTCGATGATTAAAATTCCATTTTTCTTAACTTAGATTCCATTGTTCACAAGCTACATGCAAGTAAGAAATAACTGTGAGAGTTGAGCTTAAATTCACTTAGCCAGACTCTGTCTCTAATTGCCATCAATAAGGTAGGCGCCAAATAAACATGGAATAACGGTAATATTGCAATCGGTTCATCCTACATTTATTGACATCCTTAATTTCAAAAACGGAATTAAAGACGTAAAGCTGTCTTGAATCGACATCTATTGTAATCCTTTACCATTTTTGAAAAACAGTTCATTGATGGTTTTTCTGCTACCTTCGGTATATTGGAGATATTAGGAAAATGTATTTTATTTTAAGTTTATATAGCGCGTTGTATAGTAAATCCACATGGAGCAACCGCAAGTGATTGTGTTGCGGCTGTAAAGGCAAAATGATTATACTTGAGGCAAACACGGGCTGTAGAACAGCATTTACCGTAACTATGCCTAAGGCATTAAGTCCGCCTTTGTACAACTTTGTGTATAAAGATTTAAATAAATAATAAATAAATAAACTATGTCTGGAATCTGTTAAATGATAAAAACGAGGTCGCTGACAGAGCCAGAAGTGAAATGTCACAATGGATTTCATACGGATTAAACAAGAAAGCAACCGCACCAAGCCAGGACAGGTCATGAATACTGAATGTCGGGCTGGCGTTCGCAACTCTTTGTCTAAAGCAGCAAAAATATGCATTTTTCGAACACCTCAGTTCTTGAAGAAGGTTTCCAGCGCCTCGAAATACTTTGCCTCTGCATTTATATCTATGATGAGCTGCTATCTTGTCCTCTTCCATGCAGGCTTGCAGTGGGCTGTCTGTAACTCTTATGACAAAAAGGTGCTTATTAAAGGACCCGTGGCCAGTTGTAACGGCCTTAACTTTGCGTTGCTGAGGTTTATTCAGTCGTAGGGCCTGTTTCTTGAAGTGGCCACAATGGGATAGTCTCTTCTTGACTAGCCTGTATTCCCTTTAGTCTACCCATATATGTTTACTAATCACTATAATGGGTTTTGGTGGCCCATTGCTGTCATATTCGAACTCCTTCTGGCGAGTTCGTCCGGTGCATCGTTGCCTCGGAAATTGTTGTGTCCTTTGGTCCAATGATTCAATGAATGTTTACTTGGTTTCATGGTTTACCAAATTGATTAAGTCGTTGGTGACATTCATATATCAGCCTAAAATTAACTGCGTAGCTGTTCAGCGCTTGCAAGACAGACATGCGGTCCGAAAGTATTTATTGAGTGGTACTTAACTTCCCTGGTTGTGATGGCTAAAGCTGGTAGAGTAATAATCCAGTATTCAGCTTAATGACGTAGCTATGTGAATGACAAACCAAGACCGGTTTGGGATCCATCTGTGAAAATCCATAGCTCTGCAGGGCATAGCCCTTCGCAGCGATGGTGGATATTGTATTTTTACTAAACTGTTTGGTATCTCATCTTTACTTTCGTTATGGGAAGTTCATTTTTGAGCCCCTCAAGCAGAGTGGTGTGTTATGTTTAACTCCTATCCCAGAGATCCAGTGTTTTAAGGCTTAGTGCCACCATCTTTGCTTACTGTTGTATGAACAGGTGAAGTGGAGAGAGTCTCAGCATGGCTTAGAGTGCTGCAGTTGTAGTAGTCCACATACGCCATGCAGGCTAGCCTTTGTGTTATAGTTTTATTACGACTGTGGCTAGTTTGGCGCGCGGTCACCATACTACAGCCCCGTTAGTAATCACGCGTCAAATTACTGCGCTATATCACTTACCCGCATTGTCAGGTGATGCAGGCCCTCTGTAGTTTATTGTGTAGTAGTAGTGAACCAGTTTACTCTCTTTAAGGTGGTATCCATCCAGGTATTTGACCTCGTTAGACAACAGGAGTTCTGTAGTGAACAGTTTAGTCGGGTGGCTTATAGTATATTTTAAAGAATTGTTTGTTAACTGATCAAGCCTCAACGTCTAAATGGATTTGGAACGTCTGTAGACCACGGTTTGGACTAACTTCGATTCTTCTTCTCCTTTCCGTGTCGATGCTCTCAAACTATACTTTTTCTGACCAATATTTGGCAACCTTTACGGCTCTATTGTTGGCCTCGTATAGATCCTGAAAACTTATATTAAATCTGTGGGATACTTTTCAACGTCATGCTGGTGGAGCTAGGTAAAAGAAAAATAAAATAATGTTACATTTTTTTCAGAATTTTTCTGGTCACGCATCTATAGCATTTGAGACCCAACCAGTGTTTGAGAACAACGTGAAAGTACCTACAAAGCACATAATATCCATTGAAGACATATCCATCAATAAAGAGCTGGGAATGGGCCAGTTTGGTGTGGTGCAGCTGGGAACGTGGACTACAGGGAATCAAAGAGTAAGATTTTACATTTTACGTATCCGCTTAGCTTACTAAGCATATGAATAATCGTTTATAATGTCGGGACATTGTAAAGGCTTATGCATATGCTCTGAGCTTTTCTCAAGCTGTGTAGAGTTGCCGCGACCGGGAATGCAAAGGGCAACTGAAGGAACATCGCTGGTATCTCGGTCTCACTGTATCCGGAGCGCAAGAAGTTATTTGATAATTTCGCACATCAAAATAAAAGGCCTTTTCTCTAGGAGACATATTGCCAAGTGCAGGTTGACACATCTCCATCTAAATTAATATTATGAAGAAGTATATTTGTTTATAATGATAGCAGGTATAATCTGTATAAAAAGTCAAACGACTTGGGAATTTTGTATAATATTTAATCATTTAAAAAATACTTATATTTGATACTTTTAATAAGGTTCTTCTATTGGTAAACAATGACCAAGATCTCTTAAGTAACCTTGATTATTGAACCAGTGTTGACTACATCAGATTTCATTTCATCATCATCATATATGCCGAAAGACGTCCACTGCTGGACATAGGCCTCCCCCAAGATTTAATTTTACTCTAATAAATTATCCAAGCCGTTTGACTTCTTAGACAGATTTTATTATCTGCGCGTACCGATATGATCGATTACGTTTTGTCCTGAAAAAATATTCCTAGTCTTGCCTTGTATTTCTATTGCATAAAACATTTATTACTGTCATGTGTATATGTAAAAACGTTAAAATATATGAAGATCATTCAAAATCAGTTCTTTTAAAGGTCATTTATCAATAGAAATATTCACTCTCTAAGGGAAAATCTTCACTGCCAATCTTATGGATTGTTTTAAGGACTCCGAATAATATCATAGCGTTTAGAGCATGCCCATACTCTCTAAATCTAGCCATAAATCACAATTTGGCTGATTAAGATCGGGACCATATCACTGCCAGTCTTTAGCCCTGATGAAGTCCGAAACGTTCGTTTCCAACCACGGTTGAGTGTATCGGGCTTCATGACTCTGTTCTGAGTCTCTAAAAAGAACATTCTTGTTTATGGAACATGGTTTTATTATAAGGTATCTTGATACAATATTGTGTCGATGTTTTGACACCATTTTCACAAAAATATGTCAGTCATGTCTCTCAAACCATCATTGAAGTTGGATAATATCCGCGCTGTACTCTGCTGAATAATTGGTAAGCTGAATTTAAGGGCCAATTACACTACCTACGCGATATTCAGACCGTTTTAGTCTATGGTTCATTTATGTCCCGAGATATTTTATTTATTTTCAGACATTTTCTGCGAAGAGGATTTCTTCGAATTCTTTCATTCACAGCTTTGATCTCCGTTTTCGTACGAATGTACGTGGGCGCTCAGATCTTTTTTTGGCACAAATTGACGAGGTTTTATTGTAGGTACCATTGCTGTTATTGCTGTCTAATCACTTAAAAAAAATTTCGCTAGAATCCTGCGGCTCGGCGCCAAACTAAATTCTTTGAAGTTTTCGTTTCGATTGCAAGCAAAATTTTACTTAGCGGTGGTGTGGCGGTGGTCAGGCGGAAGTGTCTTTGGTGGTTCCTATCAATAACCCGGTGTCCATACATACATTCTACAAATACCAAGCGTATGGAGATTTTCAAAAGTTGCTCTTGGTCTATCTATATTACTCCGTGATCTATACCTAGGTACTTTGTTTAATGCTGTCACAGCGATTCGGTTCTCTTTGTCACCCAACTTCATTTTTAAGGTTCCGTACCCAAAGGGTAAAAACGAGACCCTATTACTAAGACTTCGCTCTCTGTCCGTCCGTCTGTCCGTTATTCTGTCACCAGGCAGTATCTCAAGAACCGCGATAGCTTACAGCAACAACTTTCCCAAAGAAACTTTTTTTTATACTCTTTAGTTTTACCATAATAACAAAACAGCTATTAGCGCCCACTGCGTTCACCCATCGGTTTACGCTCGCTTTTCGCGAACACAAATAGGAAGCAAATGGGCTCGCATGCGGCGCGGGTATTCTATCACTATTGTAAGTACATGAGACAAAGGTGTTACGCGGCTAACAGTTGAGCTTTGTTATTGTGATAAAACTAATAAGAATAAAATAAAAATTCTTTGGGAAAGTTGTTTGTAATCATGAGTACAATCACGTGTATAAGTTTTCGTCACTAATTACTAGTCACCCTATACAACGTGTAACGTTAAATGCGCAAAACCTACCTTTGTGTTTGTTAATTTATTTCTGCGGGTTTGCGCACGTGATGGCTTGACCTATTTAAGCTTATATTAAAAAAAGTGGTTTAATTGATTCTGCTCGTTATTCTGACCAAACTAATTTCAGGTTTTGCACATTTAACGTTACACGTTGTATACTATACCAGTACATTGTACGATTGGCACCCTGTTTTGATGCGTTTTAGTTGGGAAAATGTGTCCCATGGAAAAATACCTGCCAATTGACATGGAAGACATTGGCAGACCTTTTCATACGATCGACATGAACATTTTAATTTTTTGCATCCACTGCAACTGCTATCAGACGCAGCGATCGCATGACATTCATGTATGTAGATGCAAGATCCTGTGTTCACGTCTGTTGTTATTTTATTAATGCAAATATACCTTAAGGTCGCTTTTAGGTCAGGGCTTAGATACTTGTGTATGTGGCATAATGCACATGATTATTATGTTGTAAATTGAAGGATTGATAATGGGTTGCCGTTGCTTTTCGTGTTGCATATTGCCTTTTGCGACAATAAAGGAACAATAATTGCATCTGTATTTATCCTGGGCGGCTTAATATTGGCAGCACGGGTAGCGCTGTGGTTGAGCGATTAACTGCTGTGTTGGGTGTCGCGGGTGTTATTCCCGTATAGAACAAATATTTAAATGGTCTACATATTGTAGCTGTTGCTGGTCCGAGTATCTCATGTATGTGAGTTTGTATATTTGTTAACGCACCCACGATACTAGAGTAATTGCTATTGTGGGGCGATCTTCATTGAGATTGACTGTAGTAATTCAAAACGGTGGGGACGGTTATAGTGATCAGCTTTGGTGTTCAAGCTGGTGAAACTGTTTTTTTTTTGCCAACAATAATAAAAAATACAATAATATAATGTTAATTACAAGCTTTTATTTAGTTTCACCTGTCCCGATGTTTGTCTGTCATCAAATCTTGTAAATTAAATTTGACCCATTTCTCGGTTACCGATTGAGCTGAAATTTTGTATGCATTTTATTACAGCTACAAGTAGCTATAAAATGCTTGGGGCATGAGAGGATGACATCAAACTCAACAGAATTCTTAAAGGAGGCAGCCGTGATGCACAGTATCGAGCATCCTAACATCGTGCGTCTATACGGGGTGGTTCTTCATCTGGACTCGCTGATGTTGGTATGTATGCTAACTCTACGCTTTTCAGGTACTTTTAAAGTGTTAGGAAATACCCAAAGAGAAAGTTAGTTAAATGTTTCAAAACATTCTTTCCTCCTCCGTTACCACCCATCCCTCAGTTACGTCACACGAATTTCATGATTTTTCGACGCCTCTGTTAGCTGGTCACGTTGAGAAAGTCCCCCTACCTATTACGATGTCACGTGTTTTGAAATTGAACATCTAGAATTAATGACATGGAAACAGCAGTTCCGAAATTAGTTTTAAATTAATACCATATCAAGCATTTGCAAACATTTACATTAAGTTCTGGGTGTTATTAATATCGTGCGGATTTCGTAACGCATGCGGAGCTGGTCCGCATGCAATAAAAACACAATGCAAAAAAACGCGTCCCGTGTGCGCGTCACCGCATTACAATAGCAACTTGTATGAAATGGACATTTGCGGGGATTATGCGTGCGGGACAATCCCCGCATGCATGATCAAAACCGCATGACATTAAAAAAATCCTTAACAATGTCACAGAAAGAGTTGGAAATATTTTCAAGTTTTACTATTTACTTAGTTAAGTCGGTATAGATTTTAAAATGTCTTGTCTTTATTGTCTTACTGTAGCCCGACGGCCTCCATTCCTTAAATCCAATAACCTCTATCTTGATCAGTCTGGACCCAATCTTTCGGTCGGAGCTCCAACTCTTTCCATTTTCTTGTGCTGGCCTGCCCTATGCCTAATTTTTTCGACAAATATACTTGGGCAAATGACCTATTCGTGCCGAATCAGTTTTCAATAGCAAAAGACGTAGGCGTGGCGTCCCACATAGTTGTATCACACTGTATTAATATTTATATTTAACATTATTATTGGTCGGTCATCAGAATTGAGCATGCGGTTAAAAAGTAACTTTGCACTCTTGTATAATAAATAACTATTGTGGAACGTGCCATTTGAAACATACATTGTTCTTGTCTGTGGTGTAATCAAAGATTTTCTCTAGGGTTTTTCCTCTCTTTGGGGCCACTCAAATATTTCGTAAGCATAACAGAGGGGTGGTGCGTCTTTGCTTTGCTTATTTTTGATGTCATGGGGGATCCAGATGGTGATTACGTCAGCAGTATAGGGAGCGTTCAAGTATTACGTTACGCAATTTTTGAAGATTTTTGACCATGTAACGCACCGTCACGTTTTTCTATACTGTATACCGTCACGTTTAGAGAGGGGGGGGGGGCTCTCTAAACGTTACGTAACACTCAAGTGATCATTTTTACCCTTAAGTCGCAAAAAGTTATGATATAATTTTTATCCTTGGTATAGTTTTAATTGCCTTTGCGGTAATAATACTAAATGAAACAAGAGATTTTTAATCCGTAACACCTGCGTATTTTTATACATATAATTATACCTAGGGAATGGTGAGGGCCATTTCCTAGGGTTCCGAATACAATCTAGGGATTCCCCGTAAAACGTAAACAAAAAGGGTTGCCAGATCCAATGTAATGCAACGTGTTGCAAGAGACCCCCCCCCGCCCTGTAACGCATCGTAACGTTTTAAGAGACCCCCCCCCTCCCCCTAAATTGCGTTACGTAATACTTGAACGCCCCCATATATTGTTTTTAGTTTTTTAACCCTTCAGATACCGTCAATTAGAGACACAATAGTAAGACAATAGATGCGCGGCCACCGGGTGTCGCTTGGGGATTCATGAATTAAGAGAACAATGTCGGTGTTCCAAAATCACAAGAAAGTGAGCAGGCACATATCACTGAACAGCAAAAATCCAATGTCATTAAATATTTAGAGTTATGGATTCGTGTATCATGAACTGAGGATGGTTAAATTGAATTAATACGTCAATATTTTAAATAAAGTTTGTTTTTTCCTTTATTTCAAGCCTATTTCTTATTTGTATACTTACAACTACTGCTCATAAATTAATAACGAAACTAACACATTGACAAATGCTTGTGCCAAAGTTTACGTAAGCAATGGGGCGGGGGGTTAGAGTTTTTGTAATTTTTGCTGACAGCGGGGAGGGGGGAGTTAATACTTAAAGGGCCTCTTTTACACTCGGCAAGGCCTTACTTTTGGCGGTTTGGACGAATGTAATTTGCTCAACAATACCTCCTTTTATTTCAAGTTTGCTGGTAAAATTACGGTGTTAAATGCCCAATAGGTATAATAAACAAATTACGTGGAAAATGTTCCAGGTGACGGAGCTAGCACCTCTGCGTTCGCTCTTGGAGTGCTTGCGGGAGGTGTCGTTCCGGCTCAACTTCCCCGTACCGAATCTCTGCGAGTTCGCAGAACAGATCTGTGATGGGATGACTTATCTAGAAAGCAAAAGACTGATTCACAGGTATGTAGAATGTGATAAAGATATAGGTGTGGCAGCTGGAGGTGGAGGTCTACCACCGTTTCTTATTTGTTTTAACTTCCTGTGAATTAAAGGTGTTTATTAGAATAAAGATGGTTTTAATGCCTGGGCCATTCTCTCTCAGTCAACTCAGGCAGCTATACAACATAAGTTTTATTATATGCAAAACTCGAAACACGTGTCTAGTATTTTTATGTAAAGAATCTATGTACAAAATAATCACAAAGTTAAGCTTCTTATGTTAATTGATTGTCCGCACACATGTATTAATATGGTCACGTTGGTATGGTCGTATGGTGAGGTTGTTTTGTTCCCGCACCCAGTTATGCTCGCTATGACCTGCCGTGACCTGATTTGTACTTAAAGTCGGACTGTCGGTGGTATCTAAGTTGTAACCTTTTTAAATACTTTGGAAAAAATTATAACATGTTGTGAGATTACTGGAATCGATTCAGTTACTGATTCTGAACAAATTAAATTCAAGTTTCGCTTATACTAAAAATTATGTTGTATAGTCAATCGTTTATTTATGAAAACCGTTACAATACCATAGTAAACGTTTAACATCATCCATTTTCAGGGACCTTGCTGCAAGGAATATTTTAGTCTTCAGTAAGGATAGAGTCAAGATTTCCGACTTTGGACTGTCACGAGCTTTGGGCGTCGGAAAGGACTACTATCAGACGAACTACAACGTGAACTTAAAGCTTCCAGTGGCATGGTAAGTTAATAGATGTAGTTTTTGATTACATACATAACATAAACTTACGCCATCCCATGACGGTAGACAGAGACTACAGAATCTAGTTTCTATAATCCTAAACTGCTATGCTCTATTATACATATTTTGTTGAGAAGAAAATCAACTACATATACTAATTTTATACAGAGGATATATATTTGGATGATTAAAAAACAAAAACATTAGTAGAATGTTACTTCATTGCTAAGTGACATAGACATATCTTTTCTACTCTCACTGCCAGAAGCTACTAACTGTTAAAATAGAATTTCTGGTTATCACAAGGACGTTTCACCAATCAAACAGTTAATTATAGTAATACATTTATTTATTAACACAAAAACTTAAAAGCGAAAATAATAAATACAGATAGAAGACCAAAAAGGTGCTGCTTATTTCAAAATTATATACAAATAGCATAATATCACATGTCTGATAATATGCTACTTGTATATCATTTACTTATTTGGTTTATAATAGAAAATTTGTTGTCATCGTTACATTTTTAAATTCTGCCCAACAGTATAACAATTTAACGGCAGTTGTTTTTGTTTCACATTTTATTAATGTTTCATAATGTTCTACTAACTGTGCAATGCCAATAGTTTTCTTATTAAGTACATCAAAAGCATCAAGCGAATTTGTAAACCAAGCAATGCCCTTGCGCTATTTTATTTCACAGCCCTGTTCTTTCCTACCTGACTACACTGACCCTAAAAGAGAGTACAGTCAAGTCGGGTTACTTTTCTATAACTTTAACTCAAGCTTGTTAACCAATAGGAATTCGGGGCACTGTGTTTCTATTGGTTAATGAGGCTTGGAAAATTGTGATGTGCTTCGTTAGGGCCAATGAGTGATTGCATAACCAATTACGACCGGTAATACGTACAAATCACGTTAACGTGCTAGAAAATCATTGGCGTAACCGCTAGGGATGTCATTATTACAGTGCGCTCAAGGTTCTCGGCCGTCTGATTGATTACCACGACCCTAACTAGCATATATTGTGGTTACCGCATAAGCAAGATGGATGGTAATGACTTTTTAAGCACTGGTTCTTTTATGGTTTCACAGACAATTAGACTCTTGACACCATTTATGCCTGCCTTTATACCTCCATGTACGTTATTAACATGACATAACATATTTATTTATTTCTCTTCCACAAAGGTGCCTTACAAACTAACATTATATAAGTAGATATAAGTATTCCTTTGTGGAAGACTGACATCTGCTCTAGGATATCCTGTTACACGGATTACCAGGCCTCCCCCACAAACTGTTTTTTTTTTTAAATGAGGTACTTTGGTGAAAAATTAAAATACCTACTAAAATAAAATAATAACTAATCAATTACAGGAACTAATTGATACTAGAAAAGGTTGAACTTATAACCAAGCTCAGGTCTGACAATGTTAAGATTGCAATCGAAATTCTAAGAAACAGAACTTGGTTAAGTATAAAAAAAAATTAACTCACTTTAAAATGTCTTTGTATATTTTTATAGAAGTACATTCAGTCAAAAAAGTATCGGGAATGGATGATTTGTTTATGGTTCCAAATTCAAATTTTTGTTTTTTTGTAGTTGTTAGATTGGCACAACTGTTTTCCATTTTGGCGCGGAGTTTGAGTTGCATCTGTTATTTATATTAAATACAGTGCTGGTTTTAGTAATATCATATAAAGTGTGTATTGCGAATTTCATAATGGACAAAAATATCGAACAAAGAGTTTGTCTTAAATTTTGCATCGCCAATGGAATTTCGTGTTCGGAGTCACTGAAAATGTTACAGAAGGCTTACGGTGAATCGACTTTATCAAAAACTCGTGCTTATGAGTGGTTCAAAGCGTTCAAAAACGGTCAAGATGTGATGGAAGATTTGCCTCGCTCTGGTAGGCCGTCAACGTCTGCAACTGAAGTTAACATTGCAAAAGTGAAGGAAATAGTGACTGAAAATCCCCATTCAACTCTGAGAGAGATAGCCGCCGAACTTTTTGTATCTCACGAGTCGATCCGTACCATTTTAACTAATCATTTGGGTATGAAACATGTTGCTGCTCGGCTAGTCCCAAAAGATCTGAATTTTCTCCAAAAACTCAACCGCATGAAAGTCGCTGAGGACATGCTAGAACGAGTCAGTTCGGACCCAACATTCCTGAAACGCATTGTTACTGGTGACGAGACGTGGGTTTACGAGTTTGACATGCAAAGTAGTCAACAAGCTTCGGAGTGGCGCCTTCCAACTGATCCGAAACCGAAAAAACCACGCCAAAGTCTATCAAAAGTCAAAGTCATGTTGACTGTTTTCTTTGACTATCGCGGTGTTGTGCACGCTGAATTCTTACCGGAAGGTCTAACGGTAAAAAAAGAATATTATTTGAGCGTTATGCGGCGTTTAAGAGAACAAATTCGACGAAAAAGGCCAGATTTGTGGAAAGAAAATTCTTGGATTTTGCACCACGACAATGTGCCTTCGCACAAGGCTATCATTGTGAACGAATTTTTGACCAAACACTCAACAAATACCATCCAGCAACCACCATATTCACCAGATATGGCTCCTGCTGACTTTTTTCTTTTTCCTAAACTCAAATTACCACTTCGTGGCACCCGTTTTCAATCGATAGAAGACATAAAGGAGAATTCGCGGCGAGAACTGAACTCAATTCAGGAAGCAGTGTTTAAAAAATGTTTTGATAATTGGATTATTCGTTGGCACAAGTGTATCGTTTCTAAAGGAGCATACTTTGAAGGTGATAAAATAAATTTGGATGAATAACAGATATTTTGTGTATTATTGATCTTTTCCCGGTACTTTTTTGACAGAGTAGTATATTAGCTAAGAAAGTTGCATGCACGTATGGGCAACAGAAAATGTAATAAAGATTCAACGCGGTTTGCAAAAAGAGGAATGAAACTTTCTCCATACATACTCGTAGCTGGCATAAAAGATTTTTCTTTTTACCAAATATGAAACCTAAGCCATATCTTACACCAGACGCCTCCTGCCGGAGGCTCTACGCGGGGATCGTTCGGTCCATGGCCCTCTACGGGGCGCCGGTGTGGGCGCCGTCGCTGGCAAAGCGACCGGCGTCCATACTGAACGCCTGCCAGAGGGTCATGGCAATACGGATGGTGCGGGGTTACCGCACGATCTCCCGCGAAGCGGCGAGCCTTCTGGCTGGCCTACCACCGTGGGATCTGGAGGCAACAGTCCTTGCACACATGCACGATAAGCGCGTGGACATGCAACGCCGGGGTGAAAGTCCACTACCGCGACAGGTCGAGGTATGGCGGACAGAGCTCCGGCGGGATCTCACGGTGAAATGGCGTCAGCGACTATCGCAACCCAGTGCTGGGCACGCCACAATTATGGCGGTAAGTCCCCTCTTTGAGGCGTGGCTGGAAAGACCTCACGGCGTCCTTACCTTCCGCATGACGCAGGTCCTCACCGGACATGGCAAGTTCGGGAGGTTCCTGCATCGGATTCGAGCGGAAGAGACGCCCGGGTGCCGCCACTGTGCGGAACGCCCGGAGGACACGGTGGAGCACACAGTTGAGGTGTGCCCTGCTTGGGCGGAGCAACGCCGTGTCCTCGTGGGGGTGATCGGCGGCGGAGACCTCTCGCGCCGGGCCTTGGTTCAGGCCATGGTCCGGAGCGAGGAGGAGTGGCAGGCGGTCGCCTCCTTCTGCGAAGCAGTAATGCTAGCAAAGGAGGAGGCAGACCGCATCAGGCAACGGCGCCCCCACCGCCGCCGCCGGGATTCCGATCCCGATTTCCGGCCACCGTAGACGCGGGCTCGCGGACGGCGAGCCATGGGTAGCTCGCTGTCCGATTGTCCGGTAACTGTCCGGACCGAGCCAAGGCGTCGACGGCGCGCACTGTTCCCGCGCGCCTCAAGGAGTTGTCAGCAACAGGAGGGGCCCATCGGGGTCGAAGCCTACCGGGGTCGGGGTTATCCGAAAGGAAACTAGAGCCCCGGTATGAAGGCTAGAAGGAACGGCGCGGGGTTTTTAGTCAGTAAGACTCTGACACTGTCTCCCGCTCCACCCAAGAGCGGGTTTCGTCAATGATGATTTTCCCCGTCGACAGAAAAAAAAAAAAAGCCATATCTTACAGGACTGTATGGGAAATCAATAGCCAAAAGAATTATGTCTCCCAAACGAAGTTAAGAGACTATATTGCTATTGTTTTTTATCAGGCTTTATTTTTTTTTTAAATTAAACTACTCCTTGTCTAATTTTTTAACTTCGCAGTAACTCTTATCTCTCTTAGAGTTATTCCGCGTCTTTCAATTCCATATCGCCGGGTGTGGTAGGGGGGTGCCTAGTGTTGCAAAATACGTAAAGTCATAACGTATATGTATGAGAAAAGGAGGTAACGCCTGACAAAAAGATACTAGGATTGCTTCTATAGGTAGTTTTATTATTGTGATAAAACTAATCAGTATAAAAAAAAGTTTCTTTGGGAAAATTATATGTAATCATGAGTACAATCACGTGTATAATTATCGGTCACTAATTATCAGTCACCCTATATAGATGCAAAAGGTGTCTGTCGGGAATGTATCATCCCATATTACCAGCGTATATAACATACTTCAACATCCACATTACAGGTGTGCTCCAGAGTGCATACTGTTTCTCCGGTTCACCTCAGCGAGCGATGTGTGGGCTTTCGGAGTCTGCCTGTGGGAGATGTTCACGTATGGCTTCCAACCTTGGGCTGCATTCTCGGGACAGCAGATACTGGAGGCTATAGATGCTCCTAACTTTCAGGTAAGTTAATTTATGTACAGAGTCATTTGTCACTTGACGAATTATTGACAGGACGTGCGATTTCCTAAGTGTTCAATGTTTTATTTGATTTAATTTGTTGTATTGGTAAAATGGGGTGAATAGAGACTTAGGGGTGAATAGAGACAAAACTTTTAAGGGTATTTTCTCGATATTTGAATATTTTTTGCAGCATTTAACTATACAACGTGTAACGTTAAATGCGCAAAACCTCAGACGCCCCAAATGATTTTTAATTCAATTGACATAATTATGTGAAAAAAAAAAACATAAAAAAAGTTAAAGGTTTTATGTGCAGTTTTAGCTTGTTTAAAATTCATATCTGCATTAAAATAAGAACTTTTACTATCCCGTGTATGAGAAAATTAGATTGCACTACAACTATTTGTGTTTGTTTACTTATTTAGGTGGGTTTGCGCACGTGATGACTTGACCTATTCATATATAGACAGGTCGACGTTTTCAATTAAGTTTTTTTTTTTAAATGTAACCTATATTAAAAAGTGGTTTAATTGATTCTGCTCGTTATTCTGATCAAACTAATTTCAGGTTTTGCGCATTTAACGTTACACGTTGTATATAAAAATAATCTAATAATCTTTATTTGTTCAAACTTTAGTACAAGATACACAAAAATATTAGGAACATCACTTGACTTATTCATTAAATTTAAACAATATATATCTGGTCCCCATATTAATGAATTGTTATTCTAAAAAGTCGATGCTTTGTTAGAGGACGATATTATGGTATCAAAGTAAAAAACAAACCAAATTTTTGTCTCTATTCTCCCCGTTTTACGGTACTTTTTTTTGAAAAACTTTATATTTTACTAAACCTGAATAGTGTGTGAAGTTATTTTCGCAAAGGCAGACTGAGACAAGTTCTCCGGAGGTGCATAATTAAGTGATATAGAACCTACACATTCAAGGTGCGAAACAGACGAGTAATGAGTATAGTGTTAAGCATTTTGATGCTGATCATAGTATTTTGTATGCTTTATTTTTGTTCAACAATTATAATAGTAAAAAACAAAAAGTATTATGTAGTGAAAAACAGTATAATACTGTCTTTAACAGTATAGTTGGCAACCCTATGCACTGCCCAAGTAGCATTCCAAGCTGTATAAGAACTGTATAAAGGTTGAGGTGTACACTCTAAGCTGTATAGTAAGTTGTATAATCAACGTTTAACTCAATGGTTGCTCGCGTACAAAAGATACAACAAGAAGTTTCCACCACGCTGTGGGTGTGGTAAACACATAAGAAAATATCCAGTTGGGATTTTGCCTGTCTTTGTTCTTGTACATGGTGGACGTCCCACCTATACGCACAAAACGTTTTGGGAACACATCAATTATGCGTATATCTAAGGAGTGGAATCAAATAAAGAGTCTGTGTTTCGTGATGGCCCAGCTACAACCCGGGAAAAAGTCAAGAGTGAATAGGTTACTTCTAGGTAGGTGCGCTCCATCGTCGACCGCATCGTCGCTTTCCGTTGGGCGATATAGCGGTCAAGCTCGAACCTTTCATAAATAAAAAAAAAATGCAACTAAAACAAAATAATCTGATAACCGCATCAAAGGTATTATAAAATGAAACAGTAATTAGCATTTCAAATATTGCTGTTACCATTGATCCTAACTTCATATTGTAGTTTGTACATCCCTTTTCAGTGACTTGACAGTTTTTTCTCCACCAGATTTGAAAGGTTTCTAACTTGCCTAAACAAGAACGGATTTTGAAAATTATTTTTATTTGTATTTTGGTTAAAGTTACTTTACGATTTGATAGAGCAGTGGTGGCCAAGTGGTAACGGCCCCGACTTGAAGAGTTGTAGGTCCCGGGTTCGAATCCAGCCAGGCGCATTACTTTGTGTAATTTATTTCATCACCACTGCTCTCAAAACGGTAAAGGAAAACATCGTGAGAAAACCACATGTCCTAGACCCAAAAATTCGAAGACAAGTGACATCCACCAACCCGCACTGGGCCCACGTGGTAGATTACGGCACATTCCCTCTCCTAGAGAGGAGGACTGAGTCCCACTAGGTCGGTCTTATAATTTGGCTACTTTTTGATTCAAACAATAAAAACAAATAATAATTCAAGAACCTAATTATAAATTTATTTTTCGAATATAGCTCAAACAGGACAGTTTGATTACAATAACATGTGTTAATATAATTTTTATTTTTTATTTTTAGAGACTAGAAAGGCCGGAATGCTGCCCCGAGGCTTACTATGCCACCATGCTGGAGTGCTGGGCTCACGACTTCAATAATAGGCCTAAATTCAAGGACTTAGGACCTAAACTGCGCAGTATTAGACCAGAGCAGGTGTGTATCATGTTGTTTTGTATAAAATTTTGTATATTCTAAACGTTCGGTGGAATTGTACTCCCACTCTTCGCCAGTTATTACTTAACCCTTCAGATACCGTCAATTAGAGACACAATAGTAAGCCAATAGATTCGCGGCCACCGGTGGTCGCTTGGGGATTCATGAATTAAGTCCTCTGCAATTGGCTATTTGATTGATTTTTGGAATCGATTTCATATTATTAAGTATATTATTTATTATTATTAGTTATAGAGTCGAAAAAAAGTGTTTAATTTCAATTCTTGTAAATATAAACATAAAAAAATTCATATAAAGTTTGATTATTCAAATAAGCTACCAAAACGCCATATTTGGCAAATGACAGCCATTTTTATAGACGTGTGATGTTTAAATAGATTCAAGCAATAGCGACCGTTTATAAAAACATAGTGCTAGTTAAAATAAAATAACGTTTATTTCGTTTTTTTTTTTATAAATAGTCTAGGGTAGGTACAAGTTGCTATTAAAAGCCACAATCTATGCGGATGGCAATAAATATGAACTTATTTTACATACTGTCAAATAGCCTATTTGGAGGGGGAGGGGGAGTCCAAAGAAAAGATGGATGGATTGTGTGAAGAGTGATATAAAAGTTAAGGATATGATAGCATGATGAGTGATTGGGCAGAATGGAAGAAAAAGACGTGTTGCGCCGACCCCAAATAAGATGGGACAAGGATAGGAAGATGATGATGAAAAAGCTTATTAGGACCGCGCCAGCAGCCATCAACCGGGTAATAAAACGAGATTTAAGCTGTGGCATTATTTGAAACTGTGGGATTCTTCGAAAGAGTTACAGTTTAGGTAGGTTTATTCTGACCCTACTGAAAAAAAAGCTACTAGCTGCACAGTAGCAGCAACAAAAGAGGAGGGTTGATAAGGGGCATTTTTCGCTCATCATACACTCAAAAAATAAAAGTTTCCGTTTCGGACTATTTTTAGTTGCTTTTTTATTTTTTTTTATTGTTTTTTTCCCTCCTCCTTGTAAAATTGAAACACTACCCGACCCGGTGTTCCTTCAGTTGCCCTTTGCGTACCAGGGCTGTGGCGACTCTTTCGAATCATCTCACAGGATCATGATCTGCAGAAGAGTTTGCCATTAGGCTAACGCGACAGCCATGTCATATCTATAAGTGATTAAAAGCGAAATACCATTCGAAACTATTACACCTAACACCTTGGCAGGAAGTTTCCTTATAGAGTGTAGACTTCCCCTACAGTTACTGGTTCAGTCAGTGCACGCAAGTATCAGTAGACTAAAATACTTAGGACCTTAACTTCATAATAATAACCAAATTGCTTATTTTTTCTTTTTAGGTGCAAGCCACAGTGAACTTCGAAAAGCCAGAGGATGGTCGCAGAAACAGTTTCCTAGAGTACAAATCTGGGCAAATCATTACCGTCCTAGGAAAAGAGTAAGTATTGTTAAATATGTGTATCATAAAGCATGCAGTGATATGAATTTGGCGCTCTGCATATTTATTAGGCCCAGTCGCAAAAATTTTAGTCAAACCAGATTTTTTTTTAAAACCAATTTCGGCCGGACACAGTAATAATAAGTGTGTCCGACCGATACTGGTTTTTACGACCGAAGCCGAAACTTTTTTTTAAGTTTAGGTAAGAATTTCGTAAGTTTCCTCCCACAAATAAAACTAACTGCAAACACAAGGCAGTAACGACATGATTAGGCACGTGAACGCGGCAAATCTTCGCTTATTAGCTTGGCTAGAATTTAAAGCGCCGAATATGACCAATCACAGCGTGAGAACTGCCGAATGCAGTTTCGGTTTCGGTCGTAGTTTCAGCAGGTTTGATGCAAACCAAAATGCTTTCGTGGACTTTTTTTTTGAACTTTTAAATGGGAACAATTATGCAGCGCACGTAACGGAAGCTCTCAAATGGAACGATTTTCCCCCGTTTTTGCAATATCTTATGACGATACTCCGCTCTCTTTAGTCATAGCGTGATGTTATATAGCCTAGAGCCTCCCTCAATAAATGGGGCTATCCTACACTGTAAGATTTTTTCAAATCGGATTGGTAGTTACTGAGATTAGCGCCTTCAACCAAACAAACTCTTCAGCTTTATAATATTGTTACGCCGTTAAACTTCAACACGCCATATCTCCGACAAAATAAAGAGTGGCAATGAATAATTAAAACGCATTGCTGTTCGAAAGCTCTAGAACCAAAGTACCTACCTAGCCTGGCAACATCTGGAACATTCCGTCATAAGTACTCGTTGTACCTACTATTTAGTAGGTATGTAATCTGTAGCAGTGGCGAAGCGTGAAATATTGAGAGAGGTAAGCCGGAGCAAAAAAAAAAATGCTTGCCTAGCCTACTCCGAGCGCGGGCACGCAGTTTTGAGTCCTTACCGAAAATCTGTGATTGGCATCCTGGCTTCAGTCTTGTATAGGCAGATGTATCTTCAGTCCACTTTTACTATACGTGTAAGCACTGAGATATTGAAACAGTGTCTTGCAAGTAGGGTTGCCAGGTCTTGGAACTGAAAAGCCGGACAATCTATCCTATTTAGCCGGACGTTTGGTCAAAAAGGCCGACATTTTTTTTAAGTCTAATAAAATTCATGAAATCTTTTTAAATTCTAATGAAAACACCATAAGATTAAGTGATATTATTGTTATACTATTACATGTCCACTTTGCTTGTGCTAGCGATACAAGGTAAGGCAAAACTCTAATGACAATTCTAAACAAAATGGTCTTTAAAAAGCCTAACAAAAGCCAAAAATGCTCAAATTTGGCCGGACACGCCCGACCCTACCGGACCGCCTGACTATGTCCGGCTTTATCCGGACGCCTGGCAACGCTACTTGCAAGCATAATAGAAGTGGCTTTGATAAAAGCCGTTTGTGGTGAAATGATGATATGATGTAAATTAAACAAAACTTAATCGACTAAGTACTAATAATACTACTTATACTCTAAAGCTATTCGTCTATTCTTTCTTACAAAGTGCGCTAAGACATAAAAGCCGGGAAGATTCTTAATTTTTAGTAAAGAACGTTTTTCTATAGAAATAATTGCTAGGTCAGATAATCGTTCTTGTTTTTGAATTACGCATGTTGATATTTATTGTAAAGGGATATATGAAAATGTTTAAAAAAACCAGCTCTGAGAAGAACTTTTGCGTAGGTGTAGTTTTAAGAACAAAATCTAAAAAAAATCGCACGAAAATTATCAGACTTCGCGCACGACCTTACTCATAGATCTAAACTCACCTCCCGCACGCGCACCCCCGAGCCCCGCCTTGGTGACGCTTGGGCCGTCCAGCATAAATCGTAATATTTTAATTTCGCCATAACTTCAAAACCAAACGTCCAATTTTAATCATTCAAAGACCAAATATTATCTACATAAACTGTACTTAGTGATGAAATAATTTATTTTGATAAGGGTCAATAGCATGAGTAAAATAAATGCGTTCAAATGTAATCCAAAAAAAAATCAAGATGATTAGATAAAAAAATGGTTGTTGTGCCTCACTCGACATAGATAGGTATACTGTTTCGCTGACTTTTTTGTAGATATTTATAAGATCTACAATTAATTAGAACATTTTACGGTTCTATCTTTAATAGTTCAGGCAGCGTACGCAAAATAAGTAATGTTTCTGGTTGATTTTTTACACCTTGTGTCCGAAAAACCCAAATATCTTACGGAACCCTATTTTTTTCCAAAATAAAATTTAGCCTATGTTACTCGTGGATAATGTAGCTTTCGAGTGGTGAAAGAATTTTTAAAAACAGTCTAGTAGTTTTTAAGCCGATTCAATAAAACTCTATCAAATAACTCGAAAAAAAACCGGCTTGCCGGAGCGCTTTAGAGCGCGCAGGTTCATCGACCTTTGTGTGACGTCATGACGTATTCTTGTATAGAAATTTAAACGCTAAAAAGCCGATTGCGCCTGCGGCTTATTTTAAAGCAACATGTTGTTGAAAAGCAAATTTTGTTGATTTAATGTCCATAGTGTATACTTAGTGTAGGCGTTTTGTAATGTTTCTTTGTAGTTTTATAATTACTGATTGTGCCATTTCTCAATTACGATAGAGAGTGGTTGTGTTCTAAACTTCTGAAGGGAAGCCGGTGGGAATCGAGTTGTATGGAACCTTCGTCACTGATCTGTAGGTATCTGTAGGTGGATAAGGGAAATGGTACTTTCCGCCATTAACAATAGAGTCGAAATTCGCGTGAGTGACTCGCGAAGGACAAAGTAATAAAATTGATTTATGGTCCCGCGATGCGACTCTATTGTTCTGGATCTATCCTGAGACGTCAGTATCTAGAATTTTCTTTGCTCCGCGTATAAATACGAGCCCCCGAACGGAAGTGAGTCAGTTCTGATTTCGACTGCGATCAAGAGCGATCTACCTAAGTGTACAAAGTGATTTTATCTAACGACCGAGGCGATAGTATAACGGAACTCTAGTGCTAACTGTGATTTGAATTATTGTTGACTGGACTAATTACTGATTGTTTGTGGTAAATAAAGTTCTTTATTGGTAAATTGGCATTTAATTACCTACGTACGTAACAATATGTATTAGTATAAACTAAACGAAATACATTTAAAAATATAGTGATTTCTTTAAACTAGATTTCGAATTAAATAAAAAACAATCTGAAGTTTTATTATCTTGGTTGAAAGACATCATCATCTTCCTGCCCTTATCCCGTTTTATTTGGGGTCGGCGCAACACGTTTTTTTCTTCCATTCTGTCCTGTTGCTCGTCACGCTATCACTAACTCCCTTTTCATTCATATCACTTCTCACACCATCTATCCATCTTTTCTTTGGCCTCCCACTTCCTCTCCATCCATCCACATGTAAATTCATAACTCTTTTAGCAACATGCGTTTCATCTTTCCTCTTTACATGACCATACCAAGACAAACGATTTCCTTTCAACTTTTCAGTCACTGGCGCCACTTTCAAACTTCCCCTAATATACTCATTTCTCACTTTATCCATTCTGGTCACACCACACATCCATCTCAACATTTTCATCTCCGCTATATGCAATCTTTTTTCATCCGTCTTTTTCACAGCCCAACATTCTGATCCATACAGTATGACAGGCCTTATCACGGATTTGTATATTTTGCCCTTCAACTTGAGGGGCATCCGTGGATCACAAGTTGTTCCCGTGACCTGACGCCATTTCATCCATCCTGCGTTGATCCGATGAGTTACGTCCCGGTCTACCTCACCATCCTTTGAATATTTATATTGTGTATCCCCATGTTTAAACTCAAGAGCTTACAATAAGTCCCTGTTGAGTTAAAAACCAGTCAGGGATGTACATCTGCCGCTAAATTGCAAGAACCTTTCAATTCAAGTTCAGGGTCTTATCATGAGGTCTGTAAGGGTCAATGCTGCGTTAAGCGGCCCCCGCGCGGTCACATGTCGCGTGACTATGCGCGTGGGTTGTGTGTGGCGGTCCGTGTAGCGGAAATCGGATTATTACCTGGGTAGTGTCGCTAGTTCAACTTTAACGGTGTGCATATAGTCGTGTCCTAGAACCAAAAAAATTCGGAGACATGTGACAGCCACCACCCGCACTGGGCTCGCGTGGTAGATTACGGCCCGTTCCCTCTCCAAGAGAGAAGGCCTAAGTCAATGGTGATCTTCAATGTGCTATTATGTAGCAAAACGGGCGCGGGGCGCGGCTGCCAGCGACGGCACAAGGACTTTCATGTATTTTTTTACATCTTTAGTTGGTATGAAACAATTTATTTCATATTCACCCACCATAAATCGTCTCTGGGAGCGCCTCACTGTACCTAATAGTCTAAAATAGTAAATTATGTTATAAGTGTGTAATGTTAGTGATTACCGTCGAGGCGGTATTTAGACCCGAGCCATGGCGAGGGTCTTCGTGAGGTACGACGCGCGCCCTTCCTGATACGGTAAATGTAATAAATTTAATGCGGGGGAGAGGTTGAATAAAAAGGTTTTAACCACATTATAGCACTAGTGCGTAATGGAAATCAAAATGTTACAGTTTGTTAACAAGTGCATATACCTAAGTGCAGTGCAATAAGAGTCAATTTATGAGCAAAGTGTATTGAAAAAATTAAATTTACTTACGAGTATAAGGAAAAACCTTACCAAAACAATCACAATAGCAGATCATTATAATATTATTATCTTTGAAAATAACATACACATACGTTCATAATGCATAATGCATTATGAACGTATGTGTATGTTCATAATGCATAATGCATTATGAACGTATTTCTGGGAATCTCTTCATCTAAACGGCGAAGAAAAACATAGAGGAAACAAGGAAGAAAATGATATACCAGTTTCCTCACGATGTTTTCCTTACTGCCCAAAAATTGACTTCTGATTTTTGGGTCATTCATCAACCCGCACTGGGCCTGCGTGGTGGGTTACGCGCGGCCCATTGCCTCACCTAGATAGGGGGCCTGAGTCACAGCAGTGGGAACATTAAAAAGGCTGAGTATGCTATTATTATTATGCTTGTAATATCTTTATCTACTGTTTAACGTCATAAAATTATTAAGTTAATTATTAACACAAATTAACACATTATTTCTTACTTTTTTGACATCATTACTGAGAAGAAAGCTTTTCAAGCCCAGAAAATATTGGCTTAACACAACAAGAATTAGCCAAATAGGTATTGTCATTCAGAAGTGCGCATAAATTCGGCAATTGATTTTTATCTATACATTACAATGAAGAGGAAAGATTTGTATTTTTGTTTGGAATGAATAAACTCAGAAACTACTGAACCGATATTAAAGATTCTTTCACTAGCAAAATGCTGTTTTATAATAGAGTGACATAGGCATATATATTTAGTATTCACGCGAGCGAAGGCGCTGTAAAGAGCTAGTTTAAGTACATATGGATAGATCAAGTACTCTTTTTCTTTTGGTTAGCGATGAAAGAGTCCGATATAGTGGTATATTTAAGCGTGTGACGTGTTTATAGAAAAAGAATGTAAGCGGGACGGGTTAGCTATGCTACAGCTTCGTAAACTTGTGACTGTGACTGTACTTCAGATCGCAATAGTACTGTGGCAGTCGGGTCGTGAGGTGAACATGTGTTTGCGTGCGCGTGCGTTTGTTCCCTATTTACCGCGATACATCGAAGTTAATTTCTTATTAGTATGTGCTTATTAGACTATAAAATTTATTAATTTTATATCAGTCGTTGGACTAATGTGCAGCTGCCTAGAGTTCCATTAATTAAAGAAGTACAAATTGTGGATCATGCAACATGTAAGTGACATTACTAATCGGCAATTTCAGAAATATGACAAAATCTTCACTTTGGTATGGCGTGTTGCCCGGAGGCGCCTGTGGCATGTTGGACCCCACACACATGAAGCCGTACACCCCTGAGGTAAGTTCTATCTAGTATATCATTTTTCGTGTGTTATCTTTCACTGTCCTTAATTAATCGGTTTCTCAGTGTTTTAATTTTTTGTTTTTAATATTTCACCAGATCTTTCTTTTTCACCTTTTTTGGTTTGTGCTACACACGTTTTTCGCTGCTAGAAAACAATACCAATATTTATTATACACGTGAATTTTTCAAGTGGTCGTAAATGACCGAAACTATGAAGGAAAACGAACAATACTCAAAACGAGTCTATTTTGATGAAAAGTAAAACTGCATCATTGGGTTTGTTTTTATACATTCAATGATTTTTATTAACCCCCGACAAAAAAGAGGGGTGTTATAAGTTTAGGGTGTCTGTGTGTCTGTGTGTCTGTGTGTCTGTGTGTCTGTGTGTCTGTGTGTCTGTGTGTCTGTCTGTGGCATCATAGCGCTTAAACGAATGGACCGATTTGGATGCGGTTTTTTTTATAAGAAAGCTGACGTTACCGAGATGGTTCTTAGATTCAATTCATGAAGATCTGATCAGGCGTTCAAGGTCAGCAGCACATTTGTTCGCTGTGGCTGGGATCTTAAACGCTTTACGGATGTATAAATACTTATGTGTGACCTAATGTTTGAAATACTCGTATACATTTTTCATGATGACGAGGACCTGATGCTAGAACTGGGAAATAGCTGATGGAACCCTGGAATTCTTACTAGTAAAGCCGTCGAGTTTGGGCTCATTAGATTTGTCTTAACCAGTTCCAAACATTTTTCATGATGACGAGGACCTGATGCTAGAACTGGGAGGTAGCTGATGGAACCTTGGGATGCCTTCTAGTAAACCCGTCGTGTTTGGGCTCATTAGATTCGTCTTAACCAGTTTTAAATATTTTTCATGATGACGAGGACCTGATGCTAGAACTGGGAGATAGCTGATGGAACCCTGGAATTCTTTCTAGTAAACCCGTCGAGTTTAGGCTCATTAGATTTGTCTTAACCAGTTCCAAACATTTTTCATGATGACGAGGACCTGATGCTAGAACTGGGAGGTAGCTGATGGAACCTTGGGATGCCAACTAGTAAACCCATCGAGTTTGGGCTCATTAGATTCGTCTTGACCAGTTTTAAATATTTTTCATGATGACGAGGACATGATGCTAGAACTAGGAGATAGCTGATGGAACCCTGGAATTCTTACTTGTAAACCCGTCGAGTTTGGCTCATTAGATTTGTCTTAACCAGTTCCAAACATTTTTCGTAATGACGAGGACCTGATGCTAGAACTGGGAGGTAGCTGATGGAACCTTGGGATGCCTACTAGTAAACCCTTCTTGTTCGGGCTCATTAGATTTGTCTTAACAAGTTTCCAACATTTTTCATGATTATGAAAACTTGATGCTAGAACTAGGAGGTAGCTGATGGAACCCTGGAATGCCTACTAGTAAACTCGTCGAGTTTGGGCTCTTTAGATTCGGTTTAACCAGTTTTAAATATTTTTCATGATGACGAGGACCTGATGCTATAACTGGGAGATAGCTGATGGAACCCTGGAATTCTTACTAGTAAACCCGTCGAATTTGGGCTCATTAGATTTGTCTTAACCAGTTCCAAATATTTTTCATGATGACGAGGACCTGATGCTAGAACTGGGAGGTAGCTGATGGAACCTTGGGATGCCTACTAGTAAACCCGTCATGTTTGGGCTCACCAGATTTGTCTTAACAAGTTTCAAACATTTTTCATGATTATGAAAACTTGATGCTGGAACTGGGAGGTACCTAGCTGATGAATCCCTGAAATGCCTACTAGTAAACTCGTCGAGTTTATGCTCATTAGATTCGTCTTAACCAGTTCTAAAAATTTTTCATGATGACGAGGACCTGATGCTATAACTGGGAGATAGCTAATGGAACTCTGGAATCAATATTATAAAATAGGAATGAAATTTAATTTAATGAAATTAATTAATTATTATTATTTAGAGGGAATTAATTTTCTAATTGTCTTGTCAATCAAGTTTTGATTATGAATGCCAAAGTTGTTTAAAGATAAACCTTAATAAAAAGTACATCTAGCCAGTTTGCAAGTTAGTAGTATTAGTGTGGCCTTCATGATTGTAACAATATAGAAAAGATAATATCACAATAATGGATTCCTCGATTAATTTAAAAACTTTAAAATAAAACTAAAATTAAAAATTTTAAAAAACCCCCGACGCAAAAAGAACTATAAAAAGTAAAAAATAAGTTAGTAAATTACTCTTTCAACCTTTTAACGTCATTAAAGGAATCTATAAATATTTAAAAGATGAGTGTCACTAAGTCGGGGGGACCGCAATTGTCATTTTTAATTCGTTTAAGTAAAATAATAATTTTCATATTGCGGTCCCCCGACTTAGTGACACTCATCTTTTAAATATTTATAGATTCCTTTAATGACGTTAAAAGGTTGAAAGAGTAATTTACTAACTTATTTTTTACTTTTTATAGTTCTTTTTGCGTCGGGGGTTTTTTAAAATTTTTAATTTTATAAGAATAGCGAAATTGTAGCCAAGAATCGAAGCCAATGATTTAGAAAAAAAAATATACTGCGTTAGCATACACGTATACACCAGGGATGTTACGAATATGAAATATCGGATCTGGCTTCGGATGAATTAATATTATTATACCGGTATTTCGGGTGTATCCGAAATATTTCGGGTTATTCGTTAGTTTCGGTTACGTATATTAGAATTTTTAAGTTATAAAAATCAAATACAAATAACAAGACTTGATTTTTCTTTCAAATCAAACTAAAATCTGTCATTTGGAACCGTCATTATCCGAAACCTTTATATCGAATTCGGTTACTGTTACAATTTTTTTTTTTATTTCGTATATCCGGTAGTTTTGGTTGCGGTTACGGAGCTTCATAACATCCCTGGATCATGAATCCGATCCGAAATTTAAATATAATTCTAAATTTATGACAAATTTTTAAAAAAAATATAAAATTATAATTATATTGTTATGTCTAGCCTTTACTGTCCCAAGCCCGGTAAAGGCCTTTTCTTTTCAAAAATCCTTTGAGGCTATTTTAGTTTTTTTCAAAATCAGGACTAAAATTCCTTTGAGTATTTTTCGGTATTTTTTATAGATAAGGCTCTCCCCACCCTCTTGAAAAAGTCATCCTTTAAACTACTCTCGGTGTCTGAACTAAGAACTGAAGGGTGAGATTTTGTAAAGCTTAATTAAAGTAAGATTAAAAAAAATCAAGTTCAAGTTAACTACATATAAATAAAATCAATTCTGAAGACTTTTCTAGCACTGAAAACGTAATTTTGTGTGTAAACATTATCTCCATTCACTCACAAAAACACCACGGGAACAGCCATTAACGCTGAAAGATGCACTGGTCCCATTCAACCAACCATTATTATGCTTCCATCACCCCCATTTAGAGAAATGTGTGTTACGCGTCGGGTTCGCTTTCACCGAATCCGATCCGGCAATCGGCACGGACGATACGCTCGTCCCTGACGCGGACGGATGTCAAACGTCACACATACACCGGCAAGCGGACGATACAGCGCAGCATGATCTCGAGCCCGCAGGGAGACGTCAAGCATACGGGCCATGTTGGACTCGATGGCGCTTACTTCGGAGATATCTCTTTCTTGGACCCCGCTGGATGCGTAAGTACTGGAATGATGCGGTGAAACCTGCGTGGATTATAAGACATTTTATTTTAGTAATAGAATCCATTATGATTTTTTATAGTATAGGTAATCTTTACGATACAAGTTTCGATTGTAATATTGTTTATTTGTTGTTGTACATCTACCACAGTGGTAGTCTTTTAAACCCAAAGGTTGATTAGTATACAATAAAGTAAATTAACTATATATTGTACCACTGCTGTACAAAAAGTGTAAATAAATAATTTATAGGTAATTTAGAAAAGCTAGGCGAGAGGTTATCTTCTCAAAGACTGGTGTCATAACGAAAAGTAAGCGTAAAATTATTTACCGTCATCAACCAGTGCCATTAGGTGCTGTTGTAGATTTTTTTTTTTCGAGGTTGGATATCATCAAAAATGTTATTCATGAAGGAGCTGGGCTGGGCGTGTCAGATTTTTAATGATTAGAGCTGAGTTTTGGTCTTGGGGCTACTGTACATCTTTCAATCATTCCCACAGCCCACTGATGCCGTTACATGGCGACCACCGCGGTCTTAAGAACCAGAGACTTCAACTATTATAAACCAGCCTATTAGTTGTACATACATAATGAGATTTTATTACAAACAGTAATTGCAGTTCGACGGCAGTTTCTTTTAATTAACTTAATTATGCTTAATGCTGTCAAACTATTTTACCATAAGAAAATAGCCGGCCGAATAGGGTAGAGTAGTGTAGTCTAGAGTAGGGTAGAGCAGGGCAGAGTAGGGTAGAGTAGAATAGAGTAGTCAATAGATAAAATAAAATGATTATTTAAAAAACTTGTTTTGCCAATCCACGTAGGTGCTCTAATTAACTGCATTGTATTCCACAATCCATTAATATGCTTTTCATCAAGATTCAACACATGCACATATTTCGTTTTTTATTTCTGTTTTTTTTAATTTGGTGGATGGAAACTAACTTAGTAATCCAATTTTGATGTGGTACTGATGATTTACGTTATGATTTTAATTAGAAGATAAAAATTTATTTAATAATTATTTTTTTTAAATTTATAAAATATTGTACGTATTCGATTTGGAATTATCGCTTTTATTAACTATTAAGTTATTATGTTGTAGAAAATTGTAAGTTTCTTGAAATGTGACAATTACAAAATTTAAAAAAATGCTTCTACATTATATTTTCAAAGATAAAAAGTAACAAGTTATTCAGTTTCGCTAATTTACTACCCAAAGATGACTGTAAAAAAACAGTGGAGAATTACAAAGGCGTTATGAGACAAGGTTAATTTTGCAACTCTATTTAATATGGGTAACAATATTCACTAATGACGAACTATTGATATTGTATTACCTACACCTAAACTCCCTAAGTAACAAAAAGATAGTAACTAGAAATAGTATTTACACCAAAAACTTTACTTATCACTTTTTGAAAAAGGCTTAATATTTTTTTTCTCCACAACTATCACACAACGCCGTTTAGTCTCGAGCTAAGCAGAGCTTGTATTATGAGTTCCAGACAGCTAATAAAGCTTCTTTTTGAGGTGGCCTTTTTTGTGGCTCGTGTGCGGTGATGCCGCCACAAAAAAACGCTTGAAGCCGCTTCAAGCTTCTCCGGCCACAAGCTGTCAAGCGCTTCAGCTGTTTTTTTCGGCGGCTTCTAGCTTTTTTTTTGTGACCGTGATTGTACCTATAAAAATGGTACCCATTTATTGCAAATGATGCATAATTATGCATTTATAAATTTTTAGACACAGCGGTGAAAAGAAATCTCTTCTTGGGCTACAACTACACATTTGGCTACTTTTCCGAGACGTTGCAATAGCACAAAAAGGCATAACTGTGTATTTTCACGCAGCTTCGTACACTGTTACGTAATTACAGACTGACGGCCGGTGTCAATCAAATTTCGGTTGAACCACAATTTTAACTATGAGCATGCTCTTACTTTGAGCCATGCCTGCTCCGCCCACAAAGACATTCCAGCCTCTTTCACCTGTTCCGTGATTTTATCTGATGGTAAGCGATGATGTGGCCGACGATGGAGCACGCTTGCTTTGACGTAAACTTATTCGCTCTTGACATAAGGACCACTAACTAAGTGGTAGCTATGAGGAAACACTGGGCTGATTTCTGGTTATTTGAACGTTTACATTTTCATCCACGTCATATATTTTCTTCGACTTCAATTATTTTTTTTATTGTTGAAAATTATCCCAAGGGTACTCCTACTCCTGGAATTAAAAGTATCCTATGTGATACTTCAGGACGTGGTCTACCTGCGTACCAAGTTTCATCGAATTGATATTGAATTTTTCAAGAAATTCTCGGTTGTGTTAGAAAGCCTGGATTTGTATCCGGTAAGTAAAAGTCTGACGCTCTTTCTTACTCCACCCAGAGCGGAAGGAGTCATTTGATGTTTTTGCCACGTAAAAAAAAACATGTGTAAAATGAAGTGGAAATACTCTGGCATCACTTGTACACCTATCATTCCGATATCTGAAGTCGAAGAAAATATATGACGTGAAAAAAAATTAAAATGTTCGAGTAACTAAAATATCGCACAAAAAAACCTAAAGTCTAAGATGTGTCACTCGCTATTCCCCGCGGTTTCACCCGCGTTTTTGGTTACAGCTTCTTGCTAGAAGTACTCATGTACTTCAAGCAAACTTCATGAAGTTTCTTGTATGTCCTCCTTGAATTTAAAAATTCAAAAGTGCTTGTAAATCTTTTCAAAAATAAATGCTTTGATTTAAGTATTAAGTTATTTGGAGTCTAAGTATGAAGTGTGATCATAAGTAAAGCATTGGTGTACCTATTGTAAGGGTCGTAGTAGGTAGCCTTCTGAAGTATCAGCCTACCCCCTTGGTAAAAAGATGTGTGCGTGTGCGTATGTTTGCAGCGTCTTGTATACAAGATATATTAGAAATAAATCAATAACCTAAAAAGGGGTTATTGTACTCATAATTAGGAACACTTTTTTACAATGGGTTATAAAAAAAATCAATTGCCCCCATATGTTTACTATGTTTACATAACTTGACAAAAATGAATGAAAAAAAAGCAGGTAATCTAATCAGCTTTTTTTTTCATTTTATCTTAGCATTGATCCAAGGAAAGGAAAGTCGTACATAATTATTATGAGTACAAAGACCTTTCTGTCGGAAATTTCGTTGTATATATTTCAGCCTTTATAGTATACAATGCGTTCCAAATGAGAATAGGATCGATTGCATGTTGTGACGTCACGATTTACTGTCAAATCGAGGAAAGAAATTTTGAAACTAACTATTTTACGAAAAATTTAATTTATTTACGAACTGTGAACGAAAAAAGTTTAATCAGAATTCAGTTCTTCAGTTTTACTCATCTCCAAGTTCCTCAATTTTGACCAAATTTCTTAGATTTGACAGTAAATCGTGACGTCACAAAAAAAATCGATCCTATTCTCATTTGGAACGCACAGTACTCAGATCTATCCTAACTTAATATTTTCCCTACAGCCGCCTCGCCAGATCGTGACGCCGTACAAACCCTCCGAAGACCTGGAGCAGGTGCCTCTGATCAACCCGAACTCGCCATCGCACCTCACAGGTGCTTCGGGCACCACTCCGTACCCGATGCTGGCATCAAACAAACCAGACAACAGGCCTGGCTTCGAAGAAGTTGACTTACCATGTACGTATAATGGCTCATTTACATTAAGGTCGTTTTAACCGATTCGGTTGCTGCCCGTATTCGGTCATAGACTAGCATAATCAGGTTTTCATTTAATCGAGTGAAGATGGCTGATTGCGAATTTGTTGAAACGCACTACTCATCATTCATGATGCTTTCAACACAAGTGTACGCAGCTCGGCTGAGTACAGACACTGAATCTGGATTGACAACTGGAACCGAATACGGTGGCCACATTCGGTGATCGACTTAATGTAAACGCGCCATAAAGAACCGTCTTTTAGTGTTCTGAATATCAGCCATGACCGCACAGATCAAAACTATTTTTTTTAAATATATATAGGCTCGCGGTTGACCACTATCTCACCTGATGGAAAGCTATGTCGTGGCCGACAATAGAGCACGCTTGGCTAAAAGTGACAAAATAACTTTCTACTTTTAAGGGTTCCGTACCTCAAAAGGAAAAAACGGTGCCCCTATAGGATCACTTTATTCACCGTCCGTCTGTTTGTCTGTCTGTTAAGACCCGTTATCTCAAGAACGCGTGGAGGTATCAAGTTGAAATTAAAACCATGTACACAAGTCTGTGATTCCTTGAAACTGTGGAAAAAATCAAACTTCTAAGTTAACGAAAAAAAAAAAGATACGGCCGTTTATGTCGCAAAAAAGTATATTTCGACACTCTTAAAGGAATCAAAATTCATAGGCTACTTTACCTTGACCCGGATTGTCATAGTCGCCTTAGTGTACGAAAATCCCTTAAATAAAAAAGATTAAAAAAAGGAATCCCGATAGGCATACAGCAAAGTCTTATCGAATAGATATAGGTACAAATCTGAAAACAGATGTCACAGTACAGTACCAATACACGAAATATAGTAGTGAATGATTAAAAATTGGGGTCGTTGTGAATAATTTTGTATGTACACAAAATATCGTAAATGATAGTTCGTACGTACAACGTGCTAAACTGCATTCATAGGGTTTAAAATTAAAATATTCACTTAGTCGTGGGATTAAAAGAGCCCCTGCACTTTAGCATGTAAATTGAGATAAATCTTTTAAGTGTTCAGCGCTCGGCTGTTGGGGTTTTATGGTAATTACGGATCGGGTTATAGATATGGTTTTTCAGTGTTACTAGTAGTGGTCACGCAATAAAGAGATCGTTTTTTGAACTTATATATTTTTAAATTATTAAAACTTAGAATATCTAGATCTAGGCGCCATCGCTTTCTGAGCCGGAATCGGCGACTGTGTTCTTCCTTTGTCTCTGACTCTAGGTCAACGGGAAGTGACCAAGTGACTATGAATTTTCGTTCCCTTGAGAGAGTTGAAATATAAGTTTTTTTATGTCATAAACGCATGTATCTTTTTTACGGAGTTTTTACTTATATACAAGTATTAAACATCCGTATATGAAAAGGTTACTTTTTATGTTCAAGCTCCGCGTAATAAAAAAAAAATGGGTAAAAATGTTTGAATATTTTAAAGTTTTTCCTTTGGCTCATCGATCACTAATAAAGTGATCGATGTTATGGCGACTAACGTTTTAAATAAGCATTCTATTGATCATCATTAATTTAACCTTGAGATCATTTTCCGTGACTACTGCAAAACAATAATATCATTTTACTTAGAAAAATTGTTAATCAATTTGTTTAGCAAGGTTAGAAAAAATTACTGTTTGTACCTCATTGTGTCGACGTTGAAGCCTAGCTCATAATTCTAGATACAATTTCCTGTAATTCAAACCGACTCTTTCAAATCAGTATTCACAACAACTGACAAGATCAATGGTGTAATATTGGTGTGAAGTATAATACGTCTATTGTGAAGATAATACCGTGTTCTATTACAGTCTGCTAACGAATACAGACGTAACTTGACTCACAAAACTTATGACATCGGAGGTCATGGCTTAGTTTAGACAATACGCGACACAAATATGGTAGTTCTTACTGTAGCTGTATTTATTCTAACTTTTTTTTTTCATGAAATAAAAGTTTTATAGTCTTAAATTCTTAAATTGACGTAGTTGTGTTTTCTTTTTGTTATAAGGTGACAACAATGAAACAAGGAGTTTGAAGAAGAATAACCAAAGGTCATTGTCGGAGCCGTCGACCAGCAAAAGTATTCTTAGTAAGGTAAGCAGCGAGTTCTCTTTTTATTCAGACAATGTGAACATAGAATGAAATAGTGAGGAAGTATAAGAGCAAGAGAGAGTGAATGAGTGTGGTAGGGGTAAGATTATTTTATTTGTAATAAAAAAAGAAATAAAAACATTACAAAAATAAAAGATAAATTAAAACATCAAAAAAATTTTTTATTCTACTTCCATCAATTTACATTCATCACTGTTTTTTAGGCACAAGCAACTAAACACATACATACTAAAAGTTTTCATCAAATTTTCTTTATTTTGACAAAAGTTATAGTTATAATTTAGTATGGATTTATATTAAATTAATTATATTATCGTTTGCGCATTAAAAACAAATGTAAGCGAGCGCCTATTAGACTCTTATATTTTAATTTACCAACCAATTGTATACTTACTTATTACTCCAATAAGATGACTTACCGTAGTATATTTGTATGAAAACAATTTTCATTCTGAAACTAAATTATCACGAAAAAGTGGAAAGTTCGAAATTATGAAAAAAGTATTTTCCTCTTAGGTACGCAGCGCGACGCTCGGCAGGTCGCACAAGGGGGAGCACGGCGCCGTGCCCAAGACAGACGAGGTGCACGAGTATCATGAGATATCCGACACCGACACGGTAAGTACGCCTCTAAATATTCACTACATATAAATAATACGCCATGGCGGTGTGATGCAGAGGACAACATCCTGCCATCGTGCTTCTCGTTACAATTCTTACGTTTTTTCAACTATTTTAATAATATTTATTTAGAGTTTTCAATTTTTCATACGACCGACCTCTGGTTCCACTACCGTGAAGTAAATTTTGCGAAATGGAAACGATCTTTTATGTAGGTAACTTTTTAGAGGGACGACACGCGATTGCCCCGGCGTGCTCAAGATCCAATCAATATAAAAAGTCACTGGATACAATGCTTTGCATGATATGTTGCCTTTTTATCGACTAGGGTGCAGTGCGTCTGCAGTTCATTTATTGGACTGTAATAACTAGCAAGTAATTTATAATTTTCGATGTTAGAAAAGTTTGGCTTTTGTGTTTTTTTGTGACTTTGTTTTGTAACTTTTAAATGTTTGGGATGAACATGACACAAGACGTCGGTGGCATCACGAGAAAGAACACGAAAAGGCGAAGCATAAAGACAAAAAACAATATTTTGACTACAATAAAGTTTATTTCTACAGAAACAATTATTTCTATCACCTATATTTAAGTACTGCTTATTAATTTTGGATCAAGTCTACGTAAATATTTTTAGGACTTTAATTATATCAAATTTTATATAGAAATGTGTTGAATTGGTTCTGTGAATACCTACTGATTCTTTTGCGTTTTTGAATGAACCCGCGCCGGGTTTACATTCGCGCGTTTCCCAGGTAACTTCATGCATTAGAACGTTTGGAACTTATGAATGCTAAAACAGTTTCATATTAGTATCCTAAACTGAATACAAAATGAGAATACGAGTGTAGTTGAAGAAACTTATAGGTTAACACTCTGCAAATTCACCGCCCAATCTATCTTATACCTACAGAAACGTCATAAACTGAGTTTACGTTTATGTAAAGTTTAATACACGTAATTCATTGTATGCTGTGAAACTACCCGCTTCCCGAAGAACCTGTCAAGTTAAACTAACTAGCGCAGTTAACTTTAATACTAAATAACAAATTTACTGTGTGAACAATTTAAGTTTAGTGCTTTAAAAAACTATGCTTATATTTTATAACCCTACTTTGGCTTTGCCGTAGTCGGATAAAAAGAGCACACACGCTTTAATCATCTCATTCGACCCTCAGCCCCGATCGTCCTTGGTACCTCAGAGACACTATATTCTTGGTCACTCCAGCGCTACTATAGATACAGTTCCGTCATGAACTCAGAAAATATTAGAAGACACTGTAAAGTTCAAGAATTCCGTTATTTTACTGCGTGTTTTAAAAGTTTACTTTTAGTTCTTCTTAAAGCGCAGTAGATACGCAATATGCGACGTAGTTTTTACGTTCTCGGTTTTCCCCGTCGCCAAAATCGGGTTCTGTTTAATTCGATAAGTGTGAAAATGGAAGAAATTACGGAACTAAAAGTTCATTTTTTAATTAAAGACGATGATTTGACAAGTGCAAATGCCAAATTCTAGAAATATGTTGCCAGATTTTTAGTAAAAATGATGTCTCGAAATTCAATTATCCGTACCGGTTTTTTTTAACAATCGAACCTTATGGAAAATGAGACTAAGATATAACTGTAGTGTTTATTTATAGTAGAGTCTAATATAAATTCAAAATTAAAACTAATTAAAAATATTACCATTTATTTATTACATGTGTACATAAAAAATCTTAAATACTAAATAAACTATTTACACTAAAACCTAACTATGTACATAAATATAATACAAAAAGACAAAGCACGCTCAGGCGTCAAAGTACTCCTCCACATCGCTGTCATCCGGAAATGAGCCCACAAGACTGGCAGCATTGCCACGTTGAATGGCAATGCTAATTCTTTGGGCAAAGAACGAGCCAGCCCTCTGGTCACGTAAAGTGTCGAACGGTTAAAAAATATTACCATATTTTTTAACACTCGGTATTTTACTTAGGTTAAGAACTCACGGAGCGGTTTTCAGTCATGTCCGCAGCGGTTGCGGGCCTGCTACTTCTGTAGAATACTAGAGATATATATGTAAAAAATTAATGCATATTTCACGACACGTTTAACGACCACGGTGTGTGCGCTTGTTTGCGGCTCTCGCCGCAATAGCGAGCACCCGCAGCCTGTGAGTGCGTAAAAAACCCGCACGATGATGTAGATCTGCACTCCCGCGTAGTACACGCGTAGTTGCGTTAACACGCAACATGTAGCGTAATGCGTGGCAGTGTGATAATCGCCTATAATGGAACAGGTCGTTTCTGGTGCATGTCCACGGCGGTTCGGAGCTCAACTGATAATTAACAGCCCGTCTAGCGATTGTCAACCACAAAGCTTGCGAGCGATAATTACAACTGCGACGGCTGCAAAACCGCTGAAGACTCAGGCGAGTTAAAAAGTAAAACAGCAGTTTCCTCTACCGCGGCAGGCGTGGTTAAAAACAGCTTCGTGACCTTTTACCCTTTGTGCCAATACTAAAAAAAAAACAGTTTCGTTACTAGCTTTAGCCATGTCAAGAAATAAATTAAAAATAAAAGGCTTTCGTTCCTCGCATTTCTTGCATCCAGTAGTGATCCAGACGAAGCCAGTAGATGCTTACAAAACCAGCTCAACCAAACCAACGAACGGATTCAAAGATGGCGTGTAAAAGCGAGTACCCCTAAGTCTCACCACATTACATTTACGTTGAGAAAGAAGCTGTACCCAACAGTCAAATTTGGCCAGGATCTTCTACCGTCATTCAAATGTGTCAAATACTTGGGATTTTACCTCGACCAACGTATGACATGGAAAGACCATATTAAGCAAAACGTAACGAAGTAAATAATCGATTCAAAAACGTTTTGTGGATGCTTGGTAAGCAGTCTACTCTAACCAGGCAATAAACTTAGTCTTTAGCTCAGTTATACAACCGATTAGGACCTCCGAGATTCAACTATGGTTTTCAGCCAGCAAATCCAACATACTTTGCCTTCAAAGAGCCTAAAACAATATCCTAAGGACCATACGTGGTGCAGCCTGGTTCACACTGAAATACTTGACTACCTTAATATGAAGACTATCACTGAAGAAGTCAAAATACATAGATAACTACCCTGAACGATTAAAGCTCCATCTGAACCATTGACAAATATACTTCTCATACGAAACTCAATCAATCGACTGAAAAGGGCAAGTGTGCTGTATGACACAGTGGCTTTAACCCACCAAAAGTTTGGGCACGCTGTGATCGCGGCGGTAAGTCCTCTCTTTGAGGAGTGGTTGGAGCGGCAACACGGCATACTCACTTTCCGCATAACGCAGGTCCTCACCAGACATGGCAAGTTCGGGAGGTTCCTGCATCGGATTCAGGCGGAAGAAACGCCCGGGTGTCACCATTGTGTGGACCGCCCGGAGGACACGGTGGAGCACACGGTAGAGGTGTGCCCCGCTTGGGCAGAGCACCGCCGTGTCCTCGTGGAGGCAATCGGTGGCAACGACCTATCGCGCCGGGCCCTGGTTCAGGCTATGGTCCGGAGCGAGGAGGAATGGCAGGCGGTCGCCTCCTTTTGCGAAGCAGTTATGCTAGCAAAGGAGGAGGCGACACGCGTGAGGGAGCGAAGGTCCTCATGCCCCAGCCGCCGAAATTCCGACCCCGACTACCAGCTACGGTAGGCGCGGGCTTGCGGACGTCGAGCAATGGGTAGCCCGCCGTCCGGCCGTCCGGTAGTCAACCGGACCGAGCCCAGTCGTCAACAGCGCGTAGTGACCCACGCGCTCTTCAAGAGATGTCAGCAAACTGTAGGGACCTAGTATGGTCGATGCTCGCTAGCTAGGACCGCGGGGAATTTCTGAAAAGGAAACCCGTAGCCCTAGTACGCAAAGGGCAAATGAAGGACACAGAACGGGAGAAGTCATAGGATGAATTCCACCCTCAAAAAAAAAACCACCAAAAGTTCTAGTTACTGTAACCTCTCTGATTATAATCAACTGGACTGATCGCAGGTTCCATACATGAATACACTTAGACCCACACCTAAAAATACTTCCTTTTACCAGGAAGTTTGAGTATATGGACGTCCCGACACATTTTTATATCTCGTTTCCAAGAGCGAGACGAGGCAGTCGTAGGTAATTCTTTAGAATTAAAAAATTGGTCATCATTGGTCGTCAAGCTGTAAATACAAATGTCTGCATTGTAAGAAACCGACACGGAATTTCGTTTTTCTTATGACCTATTTAGTAAAGTTGTAATAATGAAAAAATACCAGCTTGATTATTTCTACATTTTCGTCTGAATATCACCAAATCGAGACGAAAAAATAAAATGACACAGCTTTAGCTAGTCTTTCAATTCTCATGCTTAAATTGTAATTTATTTTATTTGTATTTGCATCAATCAAATTACCTCCAGGAAATACAAACGCTGACTCTGATACTTATGAATATTTTTCGGTTTTTTTGGTCAGTATCGGTTGCGGTACCTGTATTTATGAAATGGAAAAAAAAAACTTAAAATCATGTCAAATCGTAGTCTTTAATTAAAAAATGTACCTTAGATACGTTTTATTCAAAACATGCCTGATGCGTGGCGAGAGCCTGTATCGTTCAGATGTTCTAGTTCAATTTCATTGGTTTTCGCGGTTAAATTTGGATTCCTTTGTATCCGGTATTTGATTTCTGATACAAAGAGACTACATTATTATTCCTATAATTTACAATGATGCCCACATGTAAAACAGGAATATCGATTAGGTCTCCATCAACTACGGAGAGGTCAGGTCAGGGCTGCGTAGAGAAAAGCTGCGTTTCAGAGCAGTGCAACTCAAACATCTAAGTTAGTAGTTCGGTTCCGTCGGTCGTGTGAGCCGTGGTAGTCTGATTTAGTGACGCGCAATAAATCATAGTAGTAAGCACTGATAAAAATAATGTGTGATATTCTATCCGATCATTAAATATTCTATATTCGAATATAGTCGAATCCTGGAAGTGAATCCTACTTAAAATGTTCTATTTATTATTTTCACATTTGTGTACATATTATTGTTTTATTGATAGTGTGTGAACTTGCAGATAAGTGAAATGTTTTATTTTACGGCAAAATTTAACCTGTGTATTTAGATAATAGAACTCTGGGAGTTTTTTTTTGTCGACGGGGAAGATCATCTTATAACAAAACCCGCTCTTGGGTGGAGCGAGAGATAGTGTTAGACTCTTACTGACTAAAAACCCCGAGCCGTTCCTTCTAGCTTTCATACCGGGGCTCTAGTTTCCTTTCGGATAACCCCGACCCCGGTAGGCCCCTCTTGTTGCTGACAACACTTTGAGGCGCGCGAAAACAGTGCGCGCCGTCGACGTCTTGGCTCGGTCCGGACAGTTACCGGACGATCGGACAGCGAGCTACCCATGGCTCGCTGTTCACGAGCCCGCGTCTACGGTGGCTGGAAATCGGGATTGGAATCCCGGCGGCGGCGGCAAGGGCGCCGTTGCCTGAAGCGGTCGGCCTCCTCCTTTGCTAGCATTACTGCTTCGCAGAAGGAGGCGACCGCCTGCCACTCCTCCTCGCTCCGGACCATGGCCTGAACCAAGGAACGGCGCGAGAGGTCTCCGCTGCCGATCGCCCCCACGAGGGCACGGCGGTGCTCCGCCCAAGCAGGGAGGTGTGCCACCTCGATTGTGTGCTCCATCGTGTCCTCCGGGCGTTCCGCACAGAGGCGGCACCCGGGCGGAACTCTGGGAGGTGACTAAGTCACTTTTTCAGTAGATTTCAAATTCCAGAAGTATCAGTTCCAATCCATTGGCCTTGACCTCAACTAATACAAATATGATATTTTTGTTTCTGGCAATATTGACAGGGCTCTAAAAAAATTCAATACCCAGAGACTAAATTTTACAAAAGAGGTCAATTCATCTCCTTCCTAGGTTCTCCGATTTTGTAAGACAGTTTTGTTTTATTCATTGACGCCAAAATTAAACTTTACAACGATATTTCTTCAGACTGACTTCCTAAAATTATTTTACATTCGTCTGTACTCTCAATACATAAAAATGTGTTGCTCCAGTTTTCTTCTTGACGCAAACAGTCACGTTTCTTGGACAAAGTTGATCCAATTATTTGGTTCACTCTAACGTCTATCTTAAATGTTGCCTTGTAAAACTAGAGCGTGCCAACAAGTTACCCATTCGTTTTGGAGGAATCTGTTTCCGTAAATTTCTAGTGTAAGCCTGTCGGCGGCGTACCTGTCTTCGGTCTGAACTCAACAGTTGACCACACGAATTTTAATTCTATCACTGATTAAATTGCGTTTGCTGTGATTTGCCGGTACCGTGAACGGTATTGCCGCAGAACCCATCTTTCCAGAGACAGCGGGATGACCGAGCGGGTCTGGTTGGTGGTTGGTACGGAATATCCTCGTTAATACGTCCACTAATACTATTGAGCGTGCCCACAAACATTCTGTAGGTGAATGGGAGTCGGGCCCCTGGCTACAGGCTCTACGACCACCATAGATATAGTAGGCATGGAGCTAGTAGAGTGGAGCTCCACATCGATAGAAATAAAGTAGTCCACCACCTCGAAAACCATGGCCTATCTCTTGTTTTACACTGGGAAATCCTCTTAGATAGCCTTCGTCGGAGAAAAACAGAGTTATGTCTGACTCCTACCTGCTAAATTTCAATACTTGCATCTTCTACCATGAGTTGGGCCCCCGGGATGTTAGTTTCTCGTACTCCGATCCGTATCTGCCCGCCATTGCAGGGAGGCCCCATTACCTAGCGAGGCCGATCTAACCACCACACGAACTGCCATAAAACATGTATGGTAACTGGTCAGGTCACTTGCGCAGATCAGATCACATGTCACTATTGTAGTATGTCCACATTTGGGTTGCGCAAGTCGCTCCGTCCATTGGGCATCAAGCATTTGAAGGAACTTGGCTGTGACCTCTATTTTTCACTGAACAAACGCACTATAATGACGACCTAGCTCTGCCAGCGGTAAAAAGACGCAAAAGCTTTCGCGTGCAAATCCCAGAGAGTTGCTCCGTCTGATTGGGTAGTCGTCTGGTAGATCTTGCGATAACCCCTTGTCACTTTACCAGCGCATCTGCGGTTTTCATAGTATTGCGGCTTTGCGGGCTGTTAGGTTGTCAGCCTTCAAGGGCGCCCCATAGAGGGCCATGAACCGCATGATTCACACATAGAGCTGGTGGCAGGAGAAGTTGAGCTCTCCCAGATTAGGTAAGCAGCGCGCATCATGAAGTTGCAGACCAACCGATGAATGACATCGACAGTCGAGGAGGAATAATGGGATTCCTCCTCGACTGTCGATGGATCTTCGAGCCACTCATTGTTGATTCAATATTCGTAAAAATGAAGCCTACCACTCTGTGTGAATACCGAGTTGGCTTGTTTCTAGGCACATGGAAACATCATCGGACTTGTGCAAAGAAACTTCGACAATATATAAACAATTTACCTGATGCTGTCTTCCCGTTCAATTATAATTTAGGTATCTTCACGGCTAGAGTGAATCTTCTTAATAAACTAGTGCCCTTCCCCATCAACTGTCCTTTCAGTGAACAGCCATCAACCATCAAGTGCCCTTCCCCATCAATTGCCCTTTTAGTGAACCGCAACGCATCGTGTGTCTCACGATGCGTTGCCACAAAAAACACAAAAATTTTACCGATACGGTCAAATTTTTGTGTTTTTACGGTCAAAATTTTGGTGGATACACGAGCAGTGCAGCGCCACAACGTTGTTATGTTGCAGCGTTGAACAGTCTGTTAAAAACGTATCAGTTATACCTGACCATAAGACCACAAGAACAAAGAGAGTCCTCCCCCTAAAATAAAATGGCATATGTTAGAGAGGAATGATTGTGCGACTAAGTTCAGGGAGCGAGTGGTGGACAGAATGATAGAGATGGGAGACATTAATAATAATAATAATTTATTTTGTGACCAGACAACACAGATCTATGATCGAAGTAGAAATGAGACCTGGAATGAGATGGCTGGGTGTATCAAGTAGGCAGCGAAAGATATTTTGGGAGAGACGAGAGGAAAGGGCATTATAGATAAGGATACATGGTGGTGGTTGACAGAAGTTCAGACTATTGAAAGAAAAGAAGAGAAAATTCAAGGAATGGTAGCGTGTAGAGCCAGGAAATGCTAGTTTAAAGGCTGAAAAATAGAGTGAGTATGTAATTTTAAAGAAGAAAGCCAAGAAAGCCGTAGCAATAGCAAAATCAAAAGCCTACGACAAACTATATGACACACTGGATAGTCTTGCAGGCCAAAAATAACTATACCGGCTTACTAGAATAAGAGAGAGATAGAGACAGATAAGAGGTATAAGAGATGAAACTGGAATGGTTATATCGGATGATGAGAAAATCAAAAAGATGTGGAAGGAATATTTTGTTAGACTGATGAATGAGGAAAATGATTGGAGTAGTGTGTTATTAGAGAATAAACCAGTGAATGTGGGATTAGTGAGAATGGTTAGTATGGATGAAGTTAGGATAGCAGTGAATGGAATGAAGAATGGTAAAGCCATTGGTCTAGATAGAATACCAGTTGGAAGTGTGGAAGTTATTGCGAGTGGATGGATGGATGTGGTTAGCTTTATTCTTCAATAAGTTGTTGCAGAAAGAAGCTATACCTGATGAGTGGTGCAACAGTTCTTTGATGCCCATTTTTAAAAACAAAGGTGATGAATTCGAGTGCAACAATAACAGAGGAATAAAGCTAATGTCACATACTATGAAAGCCTGGGAGAAAGTTATTGAAAGGCGACTGAAAGAAGAGAGTGAAATTTCACAGAACCAATTCGGTTTTATGCCAGGTCAGGGTCCAACGGATGCCATTTTTGCTATGCGCCAGCTGTGCGAAAAATTCAGAGGTCCGCATAAAAACTTGCACATGGTATTCATTGACCTCGAAAAGGCATACGACCGGGTACCTCGTGAGGTTCTGTGGTGGGCCCTTAAGGAAAAAAGTGTGCCTGGGAAGTATGTGTAGTTGATCCTAGCGATCTACAGTCGATACAGTACCCAAGTTTGGTCTACAGTGGTTACCACTGGCAGCTTCAATGTGATACGGACACATTGAAGCTGCTAGTGGTGCCCACATAAGGCCTGTTGAGCTGTGAATAGACGGATGAAAAATAATTGCACGTAGCTGAGATGAAAATGTTAAGATATATGTGTGTTGTGAAACCGTTTGTCTTGGTATGGTCATGTAAAGAGCAGGGATGAAACGCATATTGCTATAAGAGTCTTTACATGTGAATGGATAGAGAGGGAGAGAGAGGCCAAAGAAAAGATGGATAGATTGTGTGAGAAGTGATATGAAAGAAAAGAGAGTTAGTGATAGCGTGACGAGTGACAGGACAGAATAGAAGAAAAAACACGCCGACCCCAAATAAAATGGGACAAGGGCAGGAAGATGATGATGACCTGACCATAAAACATTGACAACTTTATGATCTAGCCCTTCATTCTGAGCCCAACGCGGTGTGTCCACTCCAAACGTCAGCTGCGCTGGATCACTGACGGTCTGGGCAGATCTATAATAATTAAATTAGATCTATAAAAAAAAAACCATCACACGCCAGTCGTAGACACGGTGCGCAATAGCACACGAAATGTCCACTATTGATCCGCCTTGCTGGCATACGCATGTGTGTTTTTTTACTCTGACCCACGATTTAGGACGTGCTTCTACGTTCCACTGCTCTTACACCTGACCCTGTGCTTTCTGCGGGAACCCCAGGCCGTAGAAATGATGACAAACGACAATTTCCAACTCAAGTATGTAAGAGAGTATATTCTGAGTATGGTAATGGAAGCTTGTAAGCATGGTTATAGCTGCTGCAGGTGCAGAAAGCTTCAAACAGCGCAAAAACTTTGTTGTTATCACCATGTTTGAGTCATTTGGTGTTGAAACACCCCATTAGTACCGGACGCTATTAGTTACCGGACGGTCGAATAGCGAGCTACCCATGGCTCGCCGTCCGCAAGCGCAAGCCCGCGTCTACGGTGGCCGGAAATCGGGATCGGAATCCCGGCGGTGCCGGCGAGAGCGCCGTTGCCTGATGCGGTCGGCCTCCTCCTTTGCTAGCATTACTGCTTTGCAGAAGGAGGCGACCGCCTGCCACCCCTCCTCGCTCCGGACCATTGCCAGAATCAAGGCATTGCGCGAGAGTTCCCCGCCGCCGATCGCCCCCACGAGGGCACGGCGATGCTGCGCCCAAGCAGAGCACACCTCTATGTGCTCCACCGTGTCTTCCGGGCGTTCCGCATAGTGGCGGACACTCGGGCGTCTCTTCCGCTTGAATCCGGTGCCAGAACCTCCCGAACGTGCCATGTCCGGTGAGGATCTGCGTCATGCGGAAGGTAAGGACGCCGTGAGGTCTTTCCAGCCACGCCTCAAAGGGGAATGTAAAAAGCATGGCGTTGGTTCCATTATTTTTTGGTCCAGGAAATTGCAAGACTTTGGCCTGTAATGTGATGATATGGTCGGTTCAAATCAAGTCGAGAATGGTTCTACAAGAATAGTTCATAAATTAACGTTTATCTTCTAACTAGTTTTTGTCTGCGGCTTCGTCCGCGAGGCGGTTTCAAAATATCACCTTGCACCTCATACTATTTTACAAAAACATGAATTTTAATTAATCTAACTTTTAACAAGGCAACTAATATAACAACCCCTCGAGCACCGATTGTACATACGTCTTGACAGCGGCAAACTGTGTTCATATCGATATACAGTGGTTGAGGGCAGAGGATCAGTCGCCGTTAGTCCAATGCTCAAGATGTCTGGGCTATGGACACAGCAAGAAAATGAACCGGTAGAAAGTACATACCTAAGATATTACGTCCGAGTTTTGCAGTTTTGCACAATATTTTTACAACATGAATAACCTTGAAAAAATCGTAATTTTCATTTTGTACACAAGTTTGTACGAAATTAATTTGGCCGAAGATTTTGGTGTCTTGATTTTTGTTTTTCGTAGAAAAATGTTAAAATAAAAGAAAAGTTTTTTTTGTGATATATGTAAAAACGGCAATTTTCGGGTTATTAACCCCTATGCTGGAGGGGAAGTAAATTAAAAAAATACTTGCCCCACTATTTTACACAGGTGGTCTGAAAACTTTCCGACCTAACAAAGATCTAAGGGACATTTTTTCTAAGAAATTATTTTTCTTTTTCTACATTGTCTCCTATCCTGCATTGTCATCTCTCTTATTCGTCCAAATAGTAGTCAGCGTTTTTTTCTGCCCAGTGCGAGAACTTTAAATACCTAAATATATTTTCAAATCACTGTAACTATTAGGTAAAGCGTTATGGGCTCCGGAATTGTTCGAATGAGTTGCTGCGACCCTGGAATGCAACGAATAACTGAAGGAAAACAGGTGGGTTTTAGTCAGTAAAAGTCTCCGCCCAGAGCGTAAGAAATTATTTAATGATTTCCCTCCCAAAAGTGAGTAAAGTGCCAATAAAAGTCATTTTTATACTTACCTAACTAAAACTACTATTTTATATTAAACGGACGGCACGTTTGGCTCAGTAGTTGAGTGGTTGTTTGCTGTTGCGTGTCGCCGGTTTCATTCTCACAGAGAATAAAATATTTCTTTTGATTGCAATTTTTCCCCCAGCTTTTCTAAACTTGACTAGAAATAAGTGAAGAAATCATGCGTGAGCCCAGCCTCCTGCATATCGCTTGAATAAGGATCGGAAACAGCCCACTTTTTCTGAGAACTACTGATATTGATTTTATTTAATGAAGATATTGCGCAGATAGCATTCATGTATGATACGGGTAGGAGGTACTGTCAATAACCTTAAACTGTTTACTTGGCTATGTTGCTCGAATTAGCGAACTTTAATTTTCTAGATTTCCATAGGAGTTACATCATAAAGATAAAGATATAGATAGTTAATTTGTCGAAACATGAGTAAATACTTATGCAGAACAAAAACATAGTTGCGGTGGACTGTGTTTATGCCTTTAAAATACCGGATTTTTTCAATATCGCTAATAGTGTGATCAATATTGTGACCACGGTATTGGCGCGTCATACCGTGATTGAAAAAATACCAAAATATATCCATGATGACGGTATTACGGGATCTCGGAATACGGGTATTGAAATGCCTTGCGTTGAATAAACCAACAAGCGTTTTTGACCATGCCCCAGTTGCCGAGCGGGCGAAAGTGCCCTCATAGGGAGTCATTTGTGAGGTTTCAACAGAATTAATTTACAACAAATTCCTTTGAACTTTTTAACCATAATAATTTTACTCTATCTATACAAGGTTTCAATTATAGGATATTTGGCTGTAATTAATTCTGCTGTTTAAAGTAGCTGTATGTAAATAACATTTTTTTTCTTGTCATAGGAGGGCCCGGCAACTTCGTGCAGCAAGTCCGACCGCTTAGCGTCGAAAGCTGAGAACTTCGATGCTCTGGTGAGTGCCAGCTTCTAATATATAAAAATTTCGTGTCACAGAGTTTGCTATCGAACTCCTCGGAAATGGCTTGATTTTTTTTGTCTATATCTACGCTATTTTATGCCCTTTTGTTCTATGATATTTTTGTGGCAGGACCACGTTTTCCAGATTTTTTTTTTTTACACGCGATTTACGCTCGATATAAAAGGGCATTACCCTTTTATACGGTATATAACCTGAGGGTTAAAGCAAGTCATTCTGTCCTGTTAGAGATATAATGTAGTACCTATGGGCGTTCTCTAAGGCTCAATTGACACCGCCGCGGAATGGAATGGAAGTGACTTTCTGCAACGAAACAGGGCCTCAAGTCTGCTATTATAATAGTGTCAGAATGGTCTATCATTGATATCATCACAACCACCAACTACCACCATCATCATCATCAAATCTACTTTTGAGATTTTTTTCATATTTTTCTAAATTTATGGTTTAAAAGTTAGAGGGGGAACACATTTTTATTACATTACTTACTTCCAAAAATATTAACATTATCAAAAAATTCTATCCAAGAATATATCACACGTGAGGGTTCAAATGAAAAAGAAAATCACTGCCCACTCAGACTAAATGACGGAACGTCCTTCATGTGTAGGCCGGAATTCGCGGGAATGCTGGCATTCCAGCGATTTCCCGCGTCATGAGGCGAAATTGACGCTTCCATTCCATTCCATTCCGCGGCGGTGTAAATTGAGCCTAAGGAATACTGCAATTTGAATTTGGAACGTCAAAACCATTACTTTGAAAAAAAAACCCACAAAAAATTTAACTGGCCATTAACAAAAAAAAAAGAATATAAAATATTGTTACTGACTCTTCTTCATCCTGCCCTTATCCCGTTTTATTTGGGGTCGGCGCAACACGTCTTTTTCTTCCATTCTGTCCTGTCCCTCGTCACGCTATCACTAACTCCCATTTCATTCATACCACTTCTCACACAATCCATCCATCTTTTCTTTGGCCTCGCTCTCCCTCTCCATCCATCAGAACTCTTTTAGTAACATGCGCTTCATCCCTCCTTTTTATTGCCAGCCCTTTGTCAAATATTTTTATAGAATCGTACAGGGCTCACTGAGCCGCATTAAAAATGTATCATCATCATCATCATCATCATCATCATTATCATCATCATTATCATCATCATCATCATCATCATCATCATCATTATGATCATCATCATCATTATCATCATCATCATCATCATTATCATCATCATCATCATCATCATCATCATCATCATCATCATCATCATCATCATCATATCAGCCGAAAGACGTCCACTGTTGGACATAGGTCTCCCCCAAGCGTATGTAAAAATGTATGACAGTACTATATTATATTTCAGCGAGCCCTGTAGCTCGCTGAGCCGTATTAAAAATGTATCATCATCATCATCATCATTATCATTATTACAGCCGAAAGACGTCCACTGTTGGACATAGGCCTCCCCCAAGCGTATGTAAAAATGTATGACAATACTATATTTCGTAGAACATTTCCGACGTCTGGCACCCAAACTTCTTCGGGCTGGGGCTGCTCTCAAGCGGCTCCTGCCCAACCTTGGGGGTCCAGACGCCTCCTGCCGGAGGCTCTACGCGGGGATCGTTCGGTCCTTGGCCCTCTACGGGGCGCCGGTGTGGGCGCCGTCGCTGGCAAAGTGACCGGCGTCCATACTGAACGCCTGCCAGAGGGTCATGGCAATATGGATGGTGCGGGGTTACCGCACGATCTCCCGCGAAGCGGCGAGCCTTCTGGCTGGCCTACCACCGTGGGATCTGGAGGCAACAGTCCTTGCATACATGCACGACATGCGCGTGGAGATGCAACGCCGGGGTGAAAGTCCACTGCCGCAACATGTCAAGGCATGGCGGACAGAGCTCCGGCGGGATCTCATGGTGAAATGGCGTCAACGGCTATCGCAACCCAGTGCTGGGCACGCCACGATTATGGCGGTAAGTCTCTTCTTTGAGGCGTGGCTGGAAAGACCTCACGGCGTCCTTACTTTCCGCATGACGCATGTCCTCACCGGACATGCCAAGTGCGGGAGGTTCCTGCATCGGATTCAAGCGGTAGAGACGCCCGGGTGTCGCCACTGTGCGCAACGCCCGGAGGACACGGTGGAGCACACCGTCGAGGTGTGCCCTGCCTGGGCGGAGCATCGCCGTGTCCTCGTGGGGGCGATCGGCGGCGGAGACCTCTCGCGCCGGGCCCTGGTCGAGGCCATGGTTCGGAGCGAGGAGGAATGGCAGGCGGTCGCCTCCTTCTGCGAAGCAGTAATGCTTGCAAAGGAGGAGGCCGACCGCATCAGGCAACGGCGCCCTCGCCGCCGTCGCCGGGATTCCGATCCCGATTTCCGGCCACCGTAGACGCGGGCTCGCGGACGGCGAGCCATGGGTAGCTCGCTGTCCGATCGTCCGGTAATGGACCGAGTCCAAGACGTCGACGGCGCGCACTGTTCCCGCGCGCCTCAAGGAGTTGTCAGCAGCAGGAGGGGCCCAGCTGGGTCGAAGCCTACTGGGGACAGGGTTGTCCGAAAGGGAGCTCGTGCCCCGGTATGAAGGCTAGAAGGAACGGCGCGGGGTTTTTAGTCAGTAAGAGTCTGACATTGTCTCCCGCTCCACCCAAGAGCGGGTTTCGTCAAAGATGATTTTCCCCGTCGACAAGAAAATAAACAAAAAAAAAATGCCTAAAACACTTGTGTTAGGTTTGGTTAAAATATAATTTATAATAAAACCTAAACCGTATACTTTTGAGGTACGTCGCCATAATCAAAGAAACTCTATTTAGCTAGACGCTGCAAATGACATCTGCTTTGAATCTGTTGGTACCCACCAACAGATTTGAAACAGGTGTCATTTTTGGGGACAGTTTTACGCAAGGTCCTTTGTCAATTATTTTTGCAAAATAGTATAGAGCTCGCAAAGCCGCATTCAAAAATATATAACAGTACTATATTATGAGTATATTTAAGGGCCCTTTAATTTGCCCTTTGTTGTTACGTACGAAAAAAGTTATATTGCGATGCGGAAAAATCTTCGAGACTCCATTCGGGAATTGTAGTTTGCACGGAACCCTTAGTGCGCGAATCGTACTTGCCCAGTTTTTTTTATAATACTTCATTGTTTCCTATAATTAAATATAACTATTTGTGACGTAATAAGTCTTTTGTGAGGAAACCAGCTTATCCTAGAAACAAAAATTCGAAGACATGTGACTTCCACCAACACGCACTGGGCCCGCGTGGTGGATTACGGCCCATTCCCTCTCCTAGAGAGGAGGCCTGAGTCCCAGCAGTGGGAACATTAAAAAGGCTGATGATGATGATGTCTATATGTGACGTAGGTAACAACAAAACTGTTTCCAGTTTTTTTTCCTATAAGTACTTGTGATATAAGACCTTGCTTTGTGTTAAAGGTCATCGGGTAGGATCCGACCCGGTTTTTTTAATATTGCGGCCATAAACCTAATTAATTTTCTATTAGAAATTAACTTTCCACCTTTCGTTGTATTGAACCATTGAATGTAGATCAGTGGGAGTAAAATATTATAGCTTGTTATTGAATAACTAATTAATTAAAGAGACGCTTAGTTGAGACCATGAAAGGAACTATTTTTAGCCTGTGTAAACCAGTGCGCTTTCTAGACCTTATTACTTTTTTTTATCAGATAGGTACTAGCGGCCCGCCCCGGCTTCGCTCGGGTAACAGTATTTCTCCACTATTTAATGGATGGTATTATACATATAAACCTTCTTCTTGAATCACTCTATTTATTTAAAAAAACCGCATCAAAATCCGTTGCGTAGTTTTAAAGATTTAAGCATACATAGGGATATAGGGGCAGAAAAATCGACTTTGTTTTATACTATGTAGTGATAAACTACATCACTACAGCTTGACTGCGACCCCACCTGATGGTATGCAGTGATGTTATCGTTGATGGTGAGGCGCGCTAGTTTATTAAGAGCCTTTTCACTGCTAGCGGTTAAGCGCAAACCTATCAACAAAAAAAAAAGCCTTGAGGACACCCAAATTATAATCGGACGCGAAGACCGCATCAGGTAAATTGTTCCAGTCATTCAATGTACGCGGTATTAATGACGAGACAAAAAGCTTGTTCAGACCGTAGAGGTTTCAACAACATGAGGGTGGATACTCGCCGTACGTCACGTTGTCCGATGGTAGAAATAAGATGACGGAATGAAGTCATGCAATTCCCGCGCACATTCTCCAAAATGCAACCTGTAAAACACCGAATGGCTGGCTACCCTACGCCATGGGCGACTGTGTGGCAAAAAATCATACAATGACAACCCCCGCATTTGGGCGGAGCGGAAGATAGTGTCAGACTCTTACTGTAATAAAAACCCACCCCGTTCCTTCTAGCCTTCATGCCTTCAACTTAGATTTATCTTCGAGGACCGGCTAATGTTAGTTTCTTCTATTTGGCCGGCTAAACTTAAGAGTAACCGCAGGCCCTTGGCTAAAAATGTAGAAGCAAATGAAAAAAGAAATGATAATTATGTATTTTAATTATCTTACATTAATTATGTTATAATAACATATTAAACAATGTTTACTATTTCGAAAACTTTTATAAAAAAAATAATTACTCTCATTACAGATACCTATGTATTCGAAATTGGAAAATAAAACTTCTGCGGTGTTAATTACTTAAAACTACAATCATTATAAAATCTAGTCATTAAAATAAATAAAAAAGAAACCATTATGTAATTCGTTACAGATACTTCAGAATTTAAAATCACCTTTATAATCTCCCCTCCGCCCTACCCAAAAGTGACATGTTTACCCCCGCGCGTCCATCAAATACATTTTTAGCCGTTTCGTTTCCGCTAATGTGCTCATTAGCCGGCTTAAGATGAAAAGTCACGAAGCAAATTAACATGATATCACACCATCGAAACTAGGGATTTATATGTACACTTAGACTAATTTTGTTGTTGGCCGCGGTTTTTCAATACAAAAGTGCCATTGAACTTTCAGGATTCTGGGTCAATGGGAAGTACCCTATGAATTTCGATCTTTGAGAGTATCAAAACATACGTTTTTTGCGACATAAAAGTATTTTTATTCGTCAACTTAGAACTTTGTTTTTTTTGACCTCAGTATACGGTTTAAATTTGAACTCGATACCTCCACGCGTCCTCGAAACAAAGGGTCTTGACAAACAAACAGACAGACGGACGGACGGACAACAAAGTGATCCTATAAAGGTTCCACTTTTTCCTTTTGAGTTACGGAACCCCAAAAAAATGACCAATTTACCTCTTAGCAACATCCGGAATCGTAATCTGCATGGTTTTTTGAGTCTAAAGCTATTCATAGAAGGCGGTCCTCACATTTTGCACACTCCTTGCAGCGCCTGGTCCAATAGAAATTTTCAGTATCGATATCTTTACGTTGGTAGGCTGTGCGTGGGTTCAACTGTCTAGCACTTCTCGAGTGATCAGAGGTATTCAGTATGAATTTTACATCTCAGAGCGATGGTTACTCTCCAGTAAAAAAAATATAACGCACTTATTTGATAAAGTATCGTTTGTAACTTTTTAAACAATATTTAGTTTTTTTTCCTGATTAGTACTGTGGTTACAGAAAAGCTCTACCGACTTCAGTCAGAGTTTACTCGAAGAGATCGAAACAATGTTCAAGAATCTCGAAACGAAGCCGCGGAAGGATGAACCGGTGAGTACTTTCAAATATGATTGCCATATTACTGATCTAAACTTTACTTTAAATTTTTCTCTTCTTTATGTTTTCCTGTTGTTAGTTTTATTTTTGTTAAAAAGTTCTTTGCGGAAAATTAACGGAATCTGTGTTTGTTTCTCCGTCCGAGTGTCATTCACGATTTAAGCTACAACTAACCGACTTGGTAATTTAAATTTCTGCTTTGCGATAGTTTTTGCAATGTCTTTATTATTCAATTCGTGTGAAATTGATTAAAGTTTTTTTTTAATAGAAAGATAGAAAAACTTTTTATTTGCCCGAAAAGGCGCCAACTTAAGATTTTTGTATTTTTTAAAACACTTTTATATTTTTACCTTAGAAAATATCACATGAAAATATAAAAATAGGTACTTAACAACAATAAAAAAATAAAATTAAAATAATAATACTTAGGATTAACTTCAGTTGCTGATTATTAGAGGGTGTGCATTATTTAAATTTTATTAAAAGAAAATTTATAAGAACGTTTAAACATAAGTGATAATATTTAGGGTAGGTATAATGATAGTTTCTGGATTTTAACTTGGTAATTAAAATTTCTGCATTGCGATAGTTTTTGCAATGGCGTTATTATTCAATTCATGTTAAATGAATTAATGTTTTTTTTTATACAGAGGTTTAATTTCTAATGGTGCTAATTGTTAGGGCTTGTGTATTATTTCGATTTCATTAAAAGAAAACATAATAACAAACATAAGTGATAATACTTAGGGTAGATATACTGATAGTTTCTGGATTCTGATAAGACTAGATAAAACTTACGATACATTTCTTGTTTTTTAAAGTATATTCCCTCACAATTAAGGCCTTTTTGCATTCGCTGAAACCACTGTACAAAGCATTTGGACCAGTTTACTTTAGGGTCCTTTTCGATATCTTATTGGAACGCATTCACATCCGACGCAGTGCTCGTAAAACGTGTACCTCTTAGTTTGTCTTTAATTTTTGGAAACAAATAGAAGTCGCAGGTTCCACATTTGTAGAATTCAAATAGGCCTCAGCGGAATGTGATGCGATGAAGATGCGTTATCGTGGTAGGAAGTGGTAGAACTTTTTCTAAGACTAGGCAAGTAAATGGTGACCTACCAATCTGCAGTCACTATCCTTTGATATCAAGCGATACTGTAGTGTAATGCCCTGATTTGCTGAAAAAAGAAGAAACCATTTTTTTTTACCAAAATTTCGAGTATTTCTTAAAAACACAAATCGCAAATCTTCTAAAGGAAAGACCCATTCTGCCGACTGTGTTTTTCTTTCGGGTTCCAAGTAGTAAAACCAGGTTTCGTCACGTGTCACGATATTATAGGCAGATAATGACTGAGGACAGTCATTAATTTTTTTTAATAATTTTGTGGCATTTCTGAACACGCAGTCGTTTCTGGTCCTACGTTAATTCATGTGGTATCCATCCAGTGCAAAGCTTCCTAACCTTCAGTTCGGAAGCTTTGCACAAGCAAAATGTTTTCCGCTTGTTTCATGCCAATGTCTAACAAACCACGACTTTGTTAATTTCAATAAGTTGTACGGTGTCAATATTCGAGTCTGTAACCGTAGTCACCGGCCGACCTTCTCGTACCTCGTCATAGAGATGATCACATCCACGTCTAAATTGTCTAAACCACGAATGCACAGAGCTGCGACTTCATGCTTCATTAAAGTCTTTGGCAACTCTCTTGTTGACTTAAGCCACAACGAAAATCATACAAAACCATTGATCAAAAATATTCACGAGTTCATTTCATTTTAATAGCGACACTTTGGACACACGGGGGATTTTAATAGTAAAATCAGTAAAATATACACGACTCTTTTGCTGTAGGTTTAATCTCTTAAGTCGCTCCGCAATCTCAACTGTCGCGGCCCAGCTAGAGTTTTGATTAGGATATCTGCAATCTTCAATAAGCAGATAACTGACCTTTATTACTCCGTCCTTTATGCGGTTTCGAATGAAATGCATTTTTAAGTCGATGTGTTTGGACTTGGAAGTGACTTTTATGTTTTTGAATTAATTTAAAGGCAGCTTGGTTGTCATTTAATATACTTATAGTTTTATAACTGAACCCAAGATCTTTAAATAGACATTTCAAATGAATAGTCCTGTAGAATAGCCTCTTTCGCAACTTCTGTTAAGGACACATACTCTGCTTCGGCAGCCATCCAGCTTATAGCCGTTCCAGCATATTTAAAGATAAAGCCCGAAAAGGACTTTCGGTCGAACTTGCATGCGCCTCAATCTGCGTCAGCCATGCCATGAAATACAAGACCAAAGTGTTTGTTTCCATTAAGTAGCGTAGCACCCTGTCTTTGCACATTTAAAATGCTCTTCACCGTAACTATCATTAAATTGGGAGAGATAACTTACGGCAAACATTACATGAGGGTGCCAATCAAATTTTTGTAAAGCAGATCTTTCTTTCCATCCCACAGTGTTTCGATTAGAACAAGCTAGCTGGACAAAATTATTTATTAAAATATTTTGCTTCATACAGCTTTCTTATTAAGTAAGTATTAATGCGGTTTCAATGCAAAACCAACCAAATAAAAGAAGGTAGGGTCACGTGTACCAACAAAACAAAAATTACAATATATAATTCGTATATTGCGAAAAATAGTTTTAATATTAATTAAAAAATAAGTTAACAACAGTCATAAAATACTTAATTACTAATTACGTAGCTACTAATTACATAATGACCCATATTGCGACATCATTTTGTATAAATAAAACGCAAAGCAATATATGAACCAAGATGGTTCATATATTGCGCGCGCAAGCGCGTAAAAAGGAACACAGTAGAAGATGATCAAGAATTCTGTAAACAACGCAACTAACCTAACTGTCGTAAGTAATTCGCAGTCAGGTTCAAAACACTATAGAATGATAGAAATATCTTTTTTTTAAAGGTCATTCAATGACTTCTCCCGCCTGTATTCTTCAGTTGCCCTTTGCGTTCTCAGACTACTAAGACTAAACACCCTTTTTCGGTGCTCTGGCTGGCTGAACCCACAAAGCGTCAAACGTACTTAGTTCATTTAATATTCTTCTGGGATCACTACTCCTAGACTTCCTATATATTATTCCTAGACCTTGTCTATTTTTGGGATTGTGACTGTACTTCTTTAATCACTGAAGTCAAATTCCGGACAATCGCGCCGATATTTCACTTGCCACAATCAATTCTTTCATATTCTGTGATTGAAGAAGGTCGTCCATGTGCCTCCTTGTCGTTTTTTCACTACCTTTAGCGATATCCACTAATAGACGTCTAGGAGTTGAAGTCTTTCTTGATGATGAGGGTGTTGAATGGCGGAATAATACTTTGTACGTAATATACCCAGCCACCCACTCGAACTTTCTAATCGGGAAGTGATCGCAGCTCTTCCTAGAACTTTTTTATTTTTCTGTCAACTTATCTGAAAATCTTCCAATTTTCATCGTGAATTCTCCCGCAGATGCTTCTGCGACATTTTAAAAATCATTTTTCATCGATAGAAAAGCATACAGTCTACTATTACAGTTATCTTCGGGATTTAACTGCCATTAATCAAAAAACGCTATTTTTTAAACTGAGAGTTCGTATTCTGAAAAACCGACCAAAACGCAAAGTTCAACTCAAGTCTGCAGGTTGAAATGGCTATAATTTAAAAGTTTATAGTTATGGCTATGTGTTGGGGCTTCAGTGGAACTTCAATGAAACTCCCGTATCGAGGTATGGTAATATATTTGATTTAAACTGATTTTTACAATTTTTATCGACGGAGCGCGAGGTGATTGAAATAATGACAAATTTTGATGTGCATAAAAATGTAGGTGGACGAATAAAAAAAAATCACATTCAGTACGCCGCGGGCACCTAGTCTTTTGGAAAGACAACAAAAAACACGCACACTGCACTCCTTAATACTAACGCAGGCGTAAACATCCTCCCCCCGTTGAAACTTCCGAAGTTTCAACCCTTCAGAAACTCCTCTTCGGTTGGTAAGGGGCAGATGCGAACTAGAGGGCGCCGTATAGTTCCTCTAGTTGTCCTGATGTCGGCCACTCGTGAAACACCATCTGGTCCTGGGAAAAGTCTTTCAATGCGCCCAAGTCTCCAGCATAGGGGTGGAACGCCATCTTCTTGCAGTAGAACCAGATCTTCAATCTTGACCGAGGCGGTGTTGGTTTTCCACTTTCGCCGCAGCTGCAACTCAGCAATATACTCCCTTTGCCAGCGTTGCCAAAAATGTTGGTATATTTGCTGCAATCTGGCATAACGTTGCAAATTTGTTGAGGAGCAGTCTGCCACAGCTGGTTCAGGCAGAGCGGTGAGAGCCCGGCCAATAAGAAAATGCCCAGGAGTAAGGCACTGGAAGTCGTTAGGAGAAGCGGATAAGGGATAGAGAGGTCTACTATTTAAAACAGCTTCTACCTGAGCGAAAAGTGTCTGAAGTTCTTCGTAACTTAGGTGGGAATTACCCATTACTCGTCTAATATGATATTTTGCTGAACGGATGCCGGCCTCAAAAATGCCGCCAAAATGAGGAGCGTAAGCAGGTGAGAAGTTGAACTGAATGCCTTCCGAACATGCAAAATCTGATAAATCGTTTTGGTAAATCTTAAAAAAATAATTAATTTCCTTAGCTCCTGCGACAAAATTGCGTCCATTGTCACAGAAAACCTCCGCGGGCCTGCCTCTTCGTGACACAAACCTTCGGAAAGTCATGATAAATGCATCCTTTGATAGATCGCTCACGGCTTCAAGGTGAGAAATTTTATATCGAAGGCATATAAAAAAACAAAGATAGCACTTGACTAGCGAGGCACCACGTCCTCTTTTGTTTACAATTAAGAATGGGCCAGCGAAGTCAATTCCTACTGCTTGAAATGGGAAGTCTGGCGTGACACGTTCGGATGGTAAATCCCCCATGAGTGGCGCAATAGTCTTGCCCTGCAAGCGTCTGCACCTGGGACAGTTATGAAAAACGCGCCTAGCCAAGTTTCTGCCGTTAATCGGCCAAACGTATTCTCTAACAGTAGCTAACAATAGTTGTGGACCAGCATGTAATCCACGTTTATGTTCGTATTCGAAAATCAATTTCGTAAAATGATGCGAAGCATGCAAGAGAATCGGGTGTTTTTTATTGTAATCATAGTCAGATGAACCTAGTCGGCCACCAACTCGTATAACTTTATCATCGCTTAAAAATGGAGTCAATGATAAAATGTTTGATTTAGTACTTAAAGCCTTATTATTATATAGCAAATTATATTCACAGAGAAATGATTCTTGCTGTGCGAAACGACACAAATGTAGAAATGAATTCTTTAATTCATCAACCGTTAGATTGCCAAAAATTTTATTTTTATTAGGTTTTAAATTATTAATAAATCTAAGCACGTAAGCAAAAGATCGTTTTATTTTAGATAAGCTAGAAAAGTTTTTAAAATTAAGTATAGGCTCATTTTGAAAGACAACATGAGAGCCAGTACAATTAGGTTTGGTTTCTGGTAAATCATTAATATTAATTTTATTGGGTTTTAAGATAGGCCAATTACATTCAGGCTCCATGAGAAATAAAGGGCCTGACCACCATAGATTGGTATCGCTGAGCTTGTCTGGGCTGACTCCTCTAGATATGAGGTCAGCAGGATTAACAGATGTGGGCACATAGCGCCACGAGGAGGCATCAGTTAGCTCACAGATTTCCGTAATTCTATTAGCAACAAATGCTTTTAAATTTATAAAACTAGTGTGAAGCCAGGCAAGTACTACTGACGAATCACACCAATGTACTTGATGCTGAAATTCATATCGTAGTGCCTCCCTAACAGCCTTGCATAACCTTGCAGCCAGCAGGGCTGCACACAATTCTAAACGAGGAATAGTTGTACCTTTAATTGGAGCTACTTTGGACTTCGAACAAAGCAGCTTGACTGTGACCTCGTTCCCAGCATTGACGGAACGTAAATAAATGCAAGCGCCATATGCATGTTGAGATGAATCACTGAAAGAATGTAATTCTACATATGCGGGTTCATTACAAAGAACACGACGTGGAACTTCTAGGGTTAAAAGGGAAGGTAAAGACTGCATAAAGTTGGTCCAGTCTCTTTGGACTTCAGGCGGGACTGGACAGTCCCAAGTCAAATTATGCAGCCATAGTTGTTGTAATAATATTTTCATTTTTATTACACACGGACTTATCAGTCCCAAAGGGTCAAATATTTTAAAAAGAGACGATAAAAAAGATCTTTTAGTTAAACTATTATTAGTAGAAAGTGGAAGTTTTATAGGGAAATGTAACTGATCGGTTGATGGATTCCATCCCATGCCTAGAGTACTAGTTGACTCACTTACTAAAAGATTATCGTTGGTTTGAGTATTTGAGTCAAACAGTGAGGGTAAATTAGTTTTAAATTTACGAAGATTAAAGCATCCTTTCTTTAATTCTTCGGTTACAGATTGGTGAATATAACGTAGGGTGTCCTCACTTTCACAACCGGTAATGAGATCATCCACGAAGAAATCATGTTGGATTATCTTTTTAATCATAGGATCAGCACATTCCTCACCAATTTGCCATAAACAACGAGTGCTCAAGTAGCTGGAACTTGCCATTCCGTAGGTCACAGTGCCTAGTTGAAACGTTTTGATGGGCAGGGACTCATCCTCTCTCCATAAAATAAGTTGAAGGTTGCGATCTTCCTCATGGACACGGATTTGACGGTACATTTTCTCGACGTCTCCCGTGAGGAGAAACTTATGTTGTCGAGCTCTTATTAATATGGAGAACAGTGAGTCCTGCATATTAGGCCCAACCATAAGGATGTCATTTATAGACTGACCTGATGAAGTAGGAGCTGAGCCGTCGAATACTACTCTAACCTTTGTAGACTCACTACTGTCTTTGAAGACAGCGTGATGGCAGAGGAAGTAAGAGGTAGAAGGTATAGGTATAGCGGATTCTGAAAGGTGACCTAAGTCCGCGTATTCACGGATGAATTCTAAATATTGCAATTTCACATGTGGTTGCTTGCGAAATCTCTTTTCTAAATTTAATAAGCGTTTTTTAGCAAGTGAATAAGATTCACCTAGACAATCAGGTGTATCCTTTAACGGTAGACCAACTGAGAACCTACCGGTTTCTAAACGGAAGGTGTGCGATAAGAAATGTGTTTCGCATGCCTTCTCGCTATGACTCATATGTGGTTGAGTTTGGGGAATGTCTTCTAAGTCCCAGAACTTGGTGAGTTCTTGATGTATTTTGTCAACAGATGACACATAAGAAACGACTGAATGATTAGAATCTGTAGTATTTTTCCTTAATTTATTATTTGTAGGTAAATTAAAATACAAAGGACCAGTTATTAGCCAACCAAATTGAGAGCTTCTCAATACAGGCGAATTATGACCGAGAGAGAGTTGATCACGGCCAATAATGTCCCAGAAAATATCGGCACCGATGACAACATCAACAGGTGCTGGTTCGTAGAAGTGAGGGTCTGCTAAAAAGTAGTCATTTGGTATATTAAGTTTTTTTACGTCAACGGGCATTCTAGGTATATTACCGGTTAATACTGGCAATACCAGAAAAGAAGAAGTGACGGTAAAATGTTTCATCAAGGATTTTAACTGGACTACACAAGTTTCTGTAGCCTGAGTGGTAGTTTTATTGCCTATGCCAATTATATTGACATGCAAAGTGGTAGTCGGTTCTAAAAGTAGTTTTGTTTTAAGAGATTGAGTGATAAATGATGACTGACTACCGCAATCCAAAAGAGCACGAACCTTCAGTGCTTGATTGGTAGTAGGATTGGCTACCTCAATATAAACAGTAGACAGTAAAACTTGATGGGTATTTTGGTTTGCAAAATTAACGATAGTATCGTCAGTGGTGTCGGGTGAAATAGTGACAACACTAGAAATATTTTTGTTAGTAGGTTGTTTATGCAAGAGTCTATTATGTCTTGCATTGCACATGCGACACGGATGCATGCGACAATTGCGTGCGGAATGGCCAGACCTTAAGCAGTTATGGCAAAGCTGTAATCTGCTTACTTCAGTGATGCGGTCATTCACACTCATTGCCAAAAAGGTGGGACAATCATAAAGACGATGATTACCGTTACAAACGCTGCATGATATATCAGAAATATTATTGTCTTCACTATTAGAAGTGTATGACTGATGAGATTTTATTTGATTGTTAGGATCAATAGGCTTCGACATTGTTTGAGTTTTATGTTTAGAATATGATTGGCTGCTGTTTATTGACTCAAGTACGTCAGCGCGATCTATAAGAAACTTGAAAAAATGTTGCAAATTAGGTATATTGGTGTCCAATGTGCCCCGGTACTCTTCCCACTTTGCTCTGGTGCAGCTGTCAAGCTTGGGGCTCATTATATGAATGAGCAAAATATCCCAGTCACGTGAACCTATACCGAGACTAGTTAAGGCACGTAAATTTTTATTAACATGATCCACAAGAAATCTTAACGATTTATCGGACTCATTTGCGATTGGTTTTATATGTAATAATGAATTTATATGATGATTCACTAATTGGCGAGTATTATCATATCTGTCACATAATAAGTTCCAAGCACACGCATAATTTGCGCTTGATACCTCCAAGTTAGCTATAATGCGCGCTGCATCGCCAGTCAAGTACGAAATAAGATAATGAAATTTGTGAATGGGAGCGATGCGGTCGTTATTATGTACTATAGATAGGAATGTGTCACGAAACTCAAGCCAACGAAAACTAGACCCGTCGAACTTAGTAACATGAATTTGTGGTAATTTAAAACCTATATCATGATGATCATGATTACACGGACCTGTGGTTATCTGACTTGAATTTAAATCCTTGTAATTACTTTCATCATGACGGTTTGAGTTGTATTTTTGTGTAATACTTTGAGCAATTGCAATATTAGAAATAAATAGTTGTTCGATAGTATCACGCTCATCAATCTCACTAGATAAATTTTCAGAGTTCAACACTTCGATCTGATTTTGCAAGTCGTCAAAACGGCTATATATAGATTCGAATTTGTTTAATTTTAATGTTAACTCAGCTAACTCAATCTGAGAAAGCGTTTCTTTAGAGGTAATGTTTGATAAAAAGTTTCTAAATTTAGTTATTTGACCTTTTATGGAGCTGCGTTTCACTAAAAGATCCTGTAGTTCACGAGGATCGTTTGTGCTAGCTTCACCTCCATAGTCCTTTCCCATTATATATGTAATAATTAAGTTGTTTGATTATGGAAATGTTTAGACACAAACTAATCCACGATATGTAAAAAGAAAAAACCAAAAAACTTAGCTCACGCTTCTCGCCTAACGTCACCTGAGGCCGGCTCTGCGCGGAAGTAGGGCTCCCGTTCAGTCCCGCTGTCACACGGTGACACGGCAGGCGTCCCGAGTTTGCGTTACACGGAGAGATCGACCTGGAATGTTCGGCGATAATGGTGAACTATATGCCTTATAATATATAAAAGCCTGTGAGGAAACACGAATGAAAAACTATGGTTTCATCAATAAATTAAATAAATTACTTTGATGAACTGCGTACGGTGTATTCTTGCAATATTTAGAGACACTACATTGACTACAGACACCTATACACTCATGGAAAGCTATTCTAAATAGGTACAGGATAGATTGATTATGGATAAGGGTATAAAAGGTAAGGTTAGGTAACAGGGATTTCACAAGGAAAACTGGGCACTTAGCTGCATTGGCCGAGGCTGCGGTACGATGCTGAATGCTGATCGCTGACCGGCGGTGGCTGCAATGGCTCGTGCACCTCCAGGGAACCCAGGTATGATTCTTGATCCTAATCAAAGGTGGCTGCGGCGCAATGACTAGGCCAGCAGCGCGTGGTCACGTTGTCGCGAACTTGTTTCCGACAAAATTGCAGGTCCTGTCACGGTCGCCAGATGTTGGGGCTTCAGTGGAACTTCAATGAAACTCCCGTATCGAGGTATGGTAATATATTTGATTTAAACTGATTTTTACAATTTTTATCGACGGAGCGCGAGGTGATTGAAATAATGACAAATTTTGATGTGCATAAAAATGTAGGTGGACGAATAAAAAAAAATCACATTCAGTACGCCGCGGGCACCTAGTCTTTTGGAAAGACAACAAAAAACACGCACACTGCACTCCTTAATACTAACGCAGGCGTAAACACTATGGTATATCTAATTTCCAGCCCGAGTATAGGCGGGTACAAGTACTTTCCAGTCCAATGAATACCGAAAATTGTAAAAACTAAAAAAAAAATTAAACTCGAGGCAATAAATAAAACGAGGGTTAAATTATAATTAAAAAGTACGTGCCTTTAACTAGAATATCCAACACTAATATTATTCAAAAAACATAAACTCTCTAACATATAATTTAACTTCGGTTAGTGTAAAAATGTAATAAATAGGTATTTTTTTTAACCCTTTCTTCTGATATCACCCTCATTATCTTACCAGTAGTTGACATTAGCGCAAAATAATTCTTGGGCTTGGGACACATGGGGATCTGGTTAGAGGCTGATACAAGAAATTTCCGGAAATTCAAAGGTGACTTTTGTCCTTCGTTCACAACGTAACACTGTGCCTCCCTTGCGCTTTTTTTTAATCTAAGACCTGGTTCTATGGGAGTAGATGTGGCCTTGCAATCTTCCATTTTGATTTTTTTGAAATTTCCTGGTTCAGTTTGATTTCATCTTCCTTAATAATGTCTATCCCTATTAGCCGTTTAGGTATACCTAAGTCTTTTAATTGAAATTTCATATTTAACAGGTATAACAGACACGAATAGCCAATTAAAAAATCGTTGACATAGATAAATCATAATGACTTTAACTCCTCTTTTCTCTAGTAAATATAGACATGGGTCAGCTTCTGATGCTTTAAAACCTATGTTCTTTAACTCTGTGTCAAGTTTCTTGTACCATTGCCTCTCTGCCTGTTTGAGTTCGTATAAAGCTTGTTCTTATATCTTTAAGCATAATCATTGTCTTATTGTACAAAGTTAAATCTTCTTGTTTACTTTTTTCAACAATGATTTCAGTCAGGTATTCCCCTAAATAGTCAGGATACTTCAAAACTATATTTTCTTCTAATTTGCCATTGAGGTACGCTGTTGTAACATCCATCTGGTTCTTTTCAAACCCTCTTCCATGGCTATTCCAATAACAAATCTTATCGAACTCAGTTTAGCTACAGGAGCATATGTTTCGTTATAGTCAACGCCTGGTCGTTGAGTGAAACCCCGTGCTACTGCTCTGGCTTTCTTTGGGATACTGTTGTCGGGTTGTTCTAATCGCAGCTTTAATTGCTTCATGCCAATATTCATCATCTTCTTCGAATTTATGTGAAACCATAAAAACATCGTAGAATTCGTCGGGTTCAATTAGGCTATTATCATTTGATACATAATAATCATCTTCAATACAATTAATCAGAAAGTGACTCTTATTGCACTGCACTTAGGTTTATAAAGGCACTTGTTACCAAACTGTGACATTTTAATCACATTATGCACTAGTGCTATAATGTAGTTAAAACCTTTTTGTTTAAACCTCTTTGTTCGCAAAACAAATGAGTACGAAAAAAAATCACAAAGTTATTGCGTTCAATGGTATAAATTCGTGTCTTACTTACTTATTTCGTGCAATTCTGACCATTTTAACTTGTACAAATGAAAAAGAAATAAAAAAACAATTAAGTAAATAAATCGTATATTCAAATGATCTGCTGATGCCCGGTATCTATGGGTATGCAGATTATAGCACAGTTGTAGAGAGATATCGCTCAGTGCTCAGGCTAGTAAGGAGCTAATCCGATCCGAAAGAGAGGCTATGGTAGAGCGTACAAATATCTCGCTTCAGGCAGTCTCCAAGTGGGGTGAACCCAATCTGGTGGGATTCAACGCCTCAAAAACACACAAGCGTGTCTGTTCACCGCCAAACGGCGCCCGTTCACCTTGGCTCCTACTTTTCAGAATGTATCCGTGGAGTACACCGCCCGCCTTTGGCTCTTGGGGGTTGAAATTTCCTCAGACCTTAACTTTGGGCGCATCATTGAATCCAAAGCAGTTCTTGCAAAGGTCCGGCGGTACTTTACACCGGGACAGCTTTTAATGCTATACAAAACACAGGTCCGTTCGTGTGTGGAGTACTGCAGCCACATATGGGCTGGTGCTGCATAATGCCACCTAGCAGCTTTAGAATCGGTGGAAAGGCATGCGAAGAGACTAATTGGTGATCCAGATCTGGTTGAGTCCATACTACAAAGTCTTGATCACAGGCAAAGGGTAGCCAGCCTTTCGCTGTTTATCACACAGGATGCATTCTGGAGAGTGTGCGTAGAAATTACATGACTTGATTTCACCATCTCACTTCTACCATCGGACAAGCCGACGAACGGCGAGTATCCACCCTTATGTTGTTGAAACCTCTAAGGTCCGGACGGGACCAAGCGTTTCACCTCGTCGTTTAGACCACGTACATCGAGGGACTGGAACAATTTGCCTGCTGCGGTCGTCCCGTCCGATTATAATTTAGGTGTCTTCAAGGCAAGAGTGAATAGGCTCTTAATAAACTAGTGCGCTTCACCATCAACGATTGCATAACTGCTTACCATCAGGTGGGATCGCAGTCAAGCACTAGTTTATATCAATAAAAAAAAATACCGCCTCGACTGTAATCACTAACACAGACACACACACTTACATCATAATGTACTTATTAACCGTTGTGGTGGTCTATGTTCTCTTTGGGAGCGAACATTTGGATTTATTTCATTTTCAATTTCTTCACTTTGACTTTCATTCTAATTAGGGTATATATATTTTCTTTCAAGTTAGAAAAAATTCCATGATCAATTTGATTAAATTTTTCTTTTTTTGTTTCAAATTCTATTTCAATGGTTTCTTCTTTACCATTTTCCTTTCTATTCGTCCCTTTTATGGCTTTCTCTTCATCTTCGTTGCTGATGAGACTATGAAAGTTTCCATTTATATTTTAATAGTATAATTGGTTTACTACCTTTATGTCTCTGCTTATTACTGTATCGTCTTTTTCTGGAATGAAAATGCGATAGCTTTTTGCATTTGAAGCATGAATACGCCTGTTATGACTTTAAGTGTCAGCTTTCCTGGTTTCGTCTTTCACAGTACAAAAGCTTTACTTCCAAACGCAGTTCGTATGGCTCTACCTTTGAGTAGTTTTGTTAGGCTTTTATTTACAAGGTAATTTACAGTATTTACAGCTTCAGCCCATAAGTTTTTGGGTGCGTTTGCGTCTATGAGTAAACATCGGGCTTTGTCTAATAAAGACCGGTTCTTGCGTTCAACAATGCCATTTTGTTGAGGCGTCAAAGCGTGTTCGGAGCGGTTAGTCGTCGCTTTATTCCGTTTTCTTTTAGGTACTGATCGAACTCTTTACTTATGTATTCGATCCCATTGTCAGACTGTAAGTTTTGTATCTTTGAATAATGTGAATACTTGATTCTTTTTCTTCATAAAATAGACGTAGCTGTATCTTGTACAATAGTCGATGAATGTGACGTAATACTTTAATCCGAGCAACGTGTCAGTTTCAAATGGGCCACCTGTAAACGTCTGTATGAATTATTTCCAGTGGTTGAGTTCTTTTTATAGAATCTTTTCTATAAAAACGTGTCATTTTTCCTTTGATGCACGTTTCGCACGTTTCTAGCTTGTCCATTCCTTGTTTCGCAATTTTGTCCTTGAAAGCGAGGCCTCGTATTTATTTTTGTCTTTGGCCATTTGTTAACCGACTTCGAATAGGAGGCGGTTTTATGTTCGGCTGAATGTATTTTATTTTTGTTCAACGATATCTCGGTCCATTGTGGACCGAATTGAAAAAAATTTTTTGATTGAATGGTTATGTATGCCACACTTGCATATAAATATTGTTATGATCTGATCATGAACTTCGAAGATATGGAACAGAACTCCTCATAGGATCACAGCAGAACTGTCGTAACGTGTAGTCGATGACTGATTGAAAGAAAAGAGGGATGTATTATCATACTGATCAGATGATTAAGCCAGAAGGTAAATTAATGTAATCTAACCGTATTTGAGATTATTAGAATCGTTATGAGATGCACTCTGGCTATAAGGTGTTTAAGTTCGGTACTTTTTAGTGGTGGGTACTATAACTCTCTCGATGTTTCATCATCATCATCATAATATCAGCCGAAAGACGGCCACTGCTGGACATAGGTCTCCCCCAAGCGTCGCCACAACAACCGGTCATGTGCGTCACGCAATCATCATATTCCCGTGACCCTGCCCAGGTCGTCGGTCCACCTTGTTGGAGGCCTTCCAACGCTGCGCCTTTCGTCCCCTTCGACCATTTCGATGTTTCGCAACCTTTTATTTGTTTCAGCTTGGAGGGCGATAACTACAAAATGATTTTGACTTTGGTCTTTAGATCGTCTTTGTTGAATGCCGCGGCGGTTGCTAGATCAGCGTGTGGTGCCAAAGTTTCTGGTTCGCTTACGATGTCCCGTAGATAATTTTTTATTAGTACTGCCTCTGCCTGTAGGCACCAAGTGTCATAGTTTGAGTTGGTTAACGTTTCTATGGAAGTTCGGCTATTTGTTGCTGATGCCATTTTTCCCAGATGAATATCAACCAACAATTAGTTTTTTTTACTATTAGCATTTTTCAACTACAGAGAACCACGCTCTGCTACCACTCGTGGGCCTCCACCCACGAGTGGTAGCAGAGCGTGGTTCTCTTTTCTTTTTAGTAGTAAAATCAGTAAAATATACATGAGCCTTTTGCGTTTCCTATGTTTATTTGATACTAGCTTTTGCCCGCGGCTTCACCCGCGTACATAATCCCAGGATAAAAAGTATCATATGTGTTATTCTGGGACATGGTCTACTCGTGTACCAAGTTTCATCGAGATCCGTTCAGTAGTTTTTGCGTGAAAGAGTAACATACATCCATACATCCATCCATACATACAAACTGTCGCATTTATAATATTAGTAGGATAGTTGTTTGTAATTTTGTTAAGGTAACTGTGACATGCAGTGTCACTGTACTACATGGCCAGTACTCACAGACACACAATCTTCGAAAGGACGCCACAATGAAAAAACAAATGAGAGTCTCGCAAATTAAAAAGTAACACGCTCGCAAAGGGTTCCATTTTCTAATTGTATAATTTGTTTTTTTTTTTCATTATTTTGTTGTAAGTGGCTAGAGTCTTTCTAAAAAGTTAAACGACTTGGGTAATTATTAGGGTAAAATGAAATCTGATGTAGTCAACACTGGTTCAGTAATCAAGGTTGATTAAGAGATCTTGATTATTGTTAACTAATAGAAGAACCTTATAAAAAGTATCTTATATAAGTATTTTTAAATGATTAAAATATTGTACAAAATTTTCAAGTCGTTTGACTTTTTAGACAGACTATAGATCCAGATACTTTCAGTATGCCCTAAGTGTCATTACTTTTGGGGGCTAACTAAATAGTCTTCTATTTATGACTTAAATAATTATTTGTGTAAATATTTGCAAGAAAAAAATCTTTTTAAACTCTGAACAAGCCGAACAATTCCACTCACAAAAAAGAAGAAAATGGCAGATCACTAAGGTCACTTTGAGTTGTTTTGGTTTTTGTAAAACAGACAAATTAAATGCTTATACTCATCAGACATTTTTATGTTACTATAAAGTAACTACTTATCTGGTATTTTAATATCAGTCTTGTAATATGGAATACATACAAGTGGTGAAACTTAATCGGCCAAACAAGTTGAAAATACTAATTGAATTCGTTGGTTTTCACATAGAAACAGAAATTATAAGGATAGAAAACGTAATCACAGATGATAGCGTAATTAATAATGTGTGTATTATAAAGATTTGAAGGAAATACAATAAATTAGGTACATGTTGAATCAATAACGTTAAAAATCAATAGACTCTCTATCTACTTAATATACTTAAAATCCAAAACTAATATTCAATATAACGTCAATCAACAAGTTAAAGGCTAAAAATCATCAATACCTAGACGAAATAAAATTGTAGCAATAGAATTAAATATCTAATTTTACAATAAGCCTACCAACTTGTATTTTTCCCTTCTTTTTCAAATATCTAGACAAAATAAAATTGGAGCAATAAGATTAAATATCTAATTTGATAATAAGCATAAAATTGAAAGGAAAAGTACAACTGTATTATTGTACTTTTCCTTTCAATTTTATCTAAACAATCGAGATATTCGTTGAAAGTAAAATAAATCACATTATGTAGCTGAACAGAAGCCTATAAAATGCCTTGTGAGATCGTTTCCATGGAAATGTTATGAACGTACTACTCTGTCAAGAAAGTACCGGGAAAAGATCAATAATACACAAAATGTCTGTTATTCATCCAAATTTATTTTATCACCTTCAAAGTGTGCTCCTTTAGAAACGATACACTTGCGCCAACGAATAATCCATTCATCAAAACATTTTTTAAACGCTGCTTCCTGAATTGAGTTCAGTTCTCGCCGCGAATTCTCCTTTATGTCTTCTATCGATTGAAAACGGGTGCCATGAAGTGGTAATTTGAGTTTAGGAAAAAGAAAAAGTCAGCAGGAGCCATATCTGGTGAATATGGTGGTTGCTGGATGGTATTTGTTGAGTGTTTGGTCAAAAATTCGTTCACAATGATAGCCTTGTGCGAAGACACATTGTCGTGGTGCAAAATCCAAGAATTTTCTTTCCACAAATCTGGCCTTTTTCGTCGAATTTGCTCTCTTAAACGCCGCATAACGCTCAAATAATATTCTTTATTTACCGTTAGACCTTCCGGTAAGAATTCAGAGTGCACAACACCGCGATAGTCAAAGAAAACAGTCAACATGAATTTGACTTTTGATCGACTTTGGCGTGGTTTTTTCGGTTTCGGATCAGTTGGAAGGCGCCACTCCGAAGCTTGTTGACTAGTTTGCATGTCAAACTCGTAAACCCACGTCTCGTCACCAGTAACAATGCGTTTCATGAATGTTGGGTCCGAACTGACTCGTTCTAGCATGTCCTCAGCGACTTTCATGCGATTGAGTTTTTGGAGAAAATTCAGATCTTTTGGGACTAGCCGAGCAGCAACATGTTTCATACCCAAATGATTAGTTAAAATGGTACGGATCGACTCGTGAGATACAGAAAGTTCGGCGGCTATCTCTCTCAGAGTTGAATGGGGATTTTCAGTCACTATTTCCTTCACTTTTGCGATGTTAACTTCAGTTGCAGACGTTGACGGCCTACCAGAGCGAGGCAAATCTTCCATCACATCTCGACCGCTTTTGAACGCTTTGAACCACTCATAAGCACGAGTTTTTGATAAAGTCGATTCACCGTAAGCCTTCTGTAACATTTTCAGTGACTCCGAACACGAAATTCCATTGGCGATGCAAAATTTAAGACAAACTCTTTGTTCGATATTTTTGTCCATTATGAAATTCGCAATACACACTATATATGATATTACTAAAACCAGCACTGTATTTAATATAAATAACAGATGCAACTCAAACTCCGCGCCAAAATGGAAAACAGTTGTGCCAATCTAACAACTACAAAAAAACAAAAATTTGAATTTGGAACCATAAACAAATCATCCATTCCCGATACTTTTTTGACTGAATGTACTTTTGCTGTGTAATATCTGCAAAGAAGTAATTAATTTTCTTTGCAGATATTACTATTTTAGGAATACTTACACTACACAGTACGACTGTCACAATCACCCGAATTGGTAGAAATTAATTAATTCAATTACGTTTTATCATAAATATTAATGTAATTGATAGTGGAAAGTTTTTGCGATATTACTTTTAATTGGTGTTAAAAATCATACCCATTATGATTTATGAAGTGATAAACGACTGAATATATCTGTAAACACAACTTAATAAGATACGGAAGGCTACCTAATTACGCAAAAGTTTTTGACACTCGGACGGTTAGCTATTTTCATTTTTAAAGGTTTTATTTTAAGTTCTATTAACTTATAAAAAAAACAAATGTTGAACAGAATATTTTTTCCTCTTCTTTCAGTGTTTTTTTTTCTGATATTAATGTTGTGTATGCTGTGTCAATTGACCCCCGATCTAGAATATCCGTCTGGTAAATACCCAGAACACTGGTGGACCGATTTGCGCACCCGACATTTCTTGTCGGGGCCAACACAAAACGGTGTGAATCTTCATATAAAATGATCTGACACTCTAACATACGATTAAAATAACCTAACCCGACACCCCACAAGTGGGAACGGGTAGTTAGTACTCAGTAACCGCACCGTAACCGACGGTAACTTAATGAAATTGGACGACCAGTTAATTATTAGCAAGGATTTTTTATTTTTATTTCCGGCTTTCTCAAGTATGAAATCGCATGGTCTTGGAAAAAACCTCCAAGATAGAGCAATTTTATACCACACAGACACAGTCCGACAAAATAGCATTCAATACTTCGAAGTTTCAACCAGCTTTGGTTAAGTGTATTACTTACGCCATTTTACACTATACCTGGATTGTCAAGCTCAGACAGTCGACCCATGTAGAATCTATTGCTATCTGAACCCTAAGTGTTTCGTTGGACCTCTTGAAAACGTTTGGACACTAAAAGCCAATTTGTCAATGTATATATATTCATAATGATCCGTATTTTTTTATTCTACTTTGCGTAAAAATCACTCAGAGATACACACACATTCACACATCACCTTTGATTTACCTAAGCCTACTAGGTATAGAAAGAGAAAAAATAGTATACCCTTATTTTCATTTCTCCAGCAAAACTCCTAAAAAATTACTGTCCCTGTTTATAAATTGTTTAGTTGATGGCACGATTGGTGCAGTGGTGGAGCGATTGGCTGCAGTATACAGACATAATATGTATTTATAGTGTTTTAAACAGAAAAAAATGATACATTTACTCTAAAGACATAAAAAATAAGTAAATTCATGAGAAATAAGTATAATTAAATTTTTTTAACCGGGCCATATTTTCACAAAGTTAGTATTTTGCCAACTAAAAGTTGCCAGATACAGTTTTCATTAATTACTTAATAAAACCTATTTTGCACCACTACAGGTTGTTAACGGTTTGTAGCATATCAATGTGTAATTTTAAAATTGAACGCAATAACCCATCTTAACTTTGCAATATAAAACATTCGCCTGTTAGCGTGAAAAACATTTTTATATGATGTTTGAAGTCTGAAATTTATTTATCGTATGTATTTGTTGCAGAGAATCCATATGTAGTTATAATATAAAAAGTAATCGAAAGTTCGATAATTAATCTATATTCATAAACTACATATATTCCGATTGAAATATCAATGTAACAGGTCAGGTGGCTTTAATTTTTTTTGTCGACGGGAAAAATCATCATTGACAAAACCCGCTCTTGGGTGGAGTGGGAGATAGTGTCAGACTCTTAATGACTAAAAACCCCGCGCTGTTCCTTCTAGCCTTCATACCGGGGCTCTAGTTTCCTTGCGGGTAACCCCGACCCAGGTAGGCTTCGACCCAGATAGGCCCCTCCTGTTGCTGACAACTCCTTGAGAGGTGGCTTAGAAGGTTTAGTTTCCTCTCTTTTTTACTAGTATTTTTATTTGTTTTGATTTTATGATAGAAAAGTAAATATTTCTAAAATATAATACCGTCTGTTCCTACTTGGTGCTTAATGGGTTAAAACGAGTACATATATGTATTTTCATTGTGTATAAAATTTACTTTCTGAAATTAATTACTAATTGTTTCATCAACAATTGTTGCCTTAGCTCCAGCTTGTGAGGTAGGCATAAGTATGTAGTAAACACATTGCTGTAATATGTGGAATCTACTTATGTGATAAAATTGCAGTAAAGATATGGCCCGAGTAGAAGAGTTTTAGAGATAGCACGCACGACTAACTTTAGTCTCAGTAATTGATTTGTTTCTTACATGAAATCTACGGGATTGTATGAAAGAGCGTGCAAGTAGTGACGCGACAGCTAGCAGAGATTTTTGCTCTCGGGTTTAGTGACAGACCGGCGACACAACTATCGCCCCGTCTATTTCTTTTTTCGAATTTGTCGTGGTACTGACGCTCCCACATTTTCCAAAGCTCGGCAAAGAGACAACAACAAACCAAAAGTGGTTGGTAGCAAAGTTGCTCGTGGGCGCCCTCCCTTATAGATAATTGCACTCAAGCAACTTTTATCTCTGCAACGTATAAAAGTGCGACAGCGATAAAAAAAAAAGCTGCTGGGCAACTAAATTGCTCGTGGGCGCCCTCCCTTATACTTGCAGAAAGGCTATCGATTTAGTTGCCACCACGCACGGGATGTGGGTGAGTCATACTGGTCAAATTATATTAAAATATCACGTTGCATTAATTTTTTTTTACAAAACGAACATGGTTTTAAAAAAAGGTTTTGATAAAATGTGACAAGTAAAATCATTCCCTTAACGTGAACCGGAAACTCGATAGTCCGTCTGCTAAACACTTCTTACTAAATAAGACTTTAAATAATAGAATTATTTTCACACAGCAAAATGGGGATACAACTTCATAGGTAGGTGATTAGAACAAGACATTGTACAATGTGCCACATTATATTTAGCATACTCTTAAAAGGTTGGTAGCTTATGCCTAAGTTTTTAGTTTAAGGCACCGTGCCTAAAATCTTCTGAGATAGATGAATCGATTTTGATTATGTATATTTTTTGAGTAAATTATTCTTATTTTCCGTGGGTTCATGGTAAAAGTTATTGTTGGAAAAAATCGGTTCAACGGTTTTCAGAGATTTTGATTTTTATATTTGAATTGGCTTTTTTTCACAAAATTTTTATAGTTTGGTTCCTATGGATTATCACATCATTGACAATTGAACAATCTTTCATTTTAAATATTTTAAGGATTTTAAATGCACTTGCGAATCCAAAACAATAATGCATTTAGGGCGCTGTTGCGTCTGCCTCGGTTCTGTAGTGCGTCAACAATGTTTGTCGAGGCACGCACTGACAGTTTTGACGCTGTGCTTAGGAAGAAAGCAGCCTCACTGCTGAACAGACTTCGTGGCAGCCCCAACAGCATTCTACGTGTTGTAGCCCGATTTTGAGGGAATTGGCTGACTGTACATTGTCGCGATTTATAATTAAGTACTAACATAGGATAAGAATATTTGTTACTAACCTCACCTGTGTTGTCTGTTCACAAAATTTATTATTATTATACTACACCGCTGCACCGTGTAGAGCCGAATCCTTTACCCAATATGTAGAGGTCAGGAAGGAGTAGGTACACATGGACATATCAGCAATTTCTAGAGTGATACTATAAGTATATAGGAATATGAATAACTGCTGCAATGCTATCGACACGACAATCACATTAAAAAAAAGTATTAACACGCATACGAATTTGGTTCGAAGGACCAAATCCACTGACTAAATAAGTTCTTGCTACAGACGACCGGATCGGACAGTTGCATTGCGTAAAATCGTGTACTCTAAAATGCACGCCGTCCGTACCTACTTAAATAATAATAATCACGAATTGGTTTAGCTCAACCCAACCAATCAGTTCGAATGCGGTCCAATCGTACCAAGTTCGAGTTTGTGTTAATACCTATAAGTACGATAACTCGACAAAATAAAGGTAACCGCAGTTTTTATGCGCGTTTCTTTCATATTCATGATTACTTTCACCCCCTGAAAAAAATTGACAATGAAAATGAAGTCACTCTGTAAAATAAGCTGAAATAGCAGGTGGGTGTAATCTGATTGGTTTTTATCTTTTGTATATAGCAATTACACCCACATAGCGTTTGGACAAAATTAAGAACCTTGAGTATCAACACGAAAAAAGTGTAATAAGTTATCAATTTAAGAATTCTTCGATAATGTTTGAGGATTAAGTTTCAGGCGGAAAATTCTCAGTAATGAGACTGATACTTTACATTGGAAGAGGTTTAGCTTTGTGATGTTTTCGGACTTTTATTAAGTAGATTGATTAACTGTTAGTAGCGACTTCGTTCCCTTGCAGGTTTAAAACATTACTCTCCTTTGCGTGCCTCCTCCCCTTCGGGAATTAAGTCGTATTACCGCGGAAATATAAAGAGTAGATTGAGTACCTCATTAGGTATAACCACGGGTATAACAAAGATTTATCCCAGTAAAAGTGCCATCAAATTTCGTTTATCTCTTTCGAAAATGTAATCTGTAGTTTAAAATTCCGTTCCCACGGCAAAATGAAAAGGTATTCGTCAGTGAAAGTCCTGTCAAAATATTCTAGACGTTTTGGTGATCAGCAGAAATAAAAACGTAAAATACACAACAACAAAAACAGTGTTTTTTTAACCCAAAGGTTGACTGTGAGAGAATGCCTTGTTGCATTAAGTTCGCCTATGTACCACTACTGTACATGTAGTTTAAATAAATAAAAAATCGCATTTTAGTTGATAAGCATCGAGCGAATACATGTTTGTATGCATTTAGCAATAAAATGTTATTTTCATATTACAAACGCAGACGTCAATTTTATTTATAGGTATTTAGATAAGGACGTAGAAAGGTCTTATGGGCTGTCGCACCCTAGAAACATCCGGCTTGACTGGAAGCCTATTCCTGGAAAAGGGATATGATGATGTAGATGTAAACATTCAGTCTAGTGTAATGGAAACGATTTTATTCGTATTCTTTTATCTGTAAATTGTCCAGTGTATGTTATTTAGTGTTGCTGCGCGATTTTTGTTTTGTAGAATAACCAGCTGTTTGTCTAATTACAGAGTCAAATTAAAGATTGACTTGTATAGGTTTTACGTATAACCAGTATAAATATCACTTTTAAATTACCTATTTTAGTTTTATCAGTTATATACGTAAGGTACCATACCATTGATACTGTTCCTTTGATTTTTTTATTGTTTCTCTTGACTATTAGCTCGCTTGATGGAAAATGACGATGTGGTGGACGATGGAGTACTTATGCTTGCCTAGAAGTAACCTATTTACTCATGTCTTAAAAACCCCCAATTGTAGCTATCACGAAACACAGACTTCTGCAGGGAATTCCATTCTGTAAATGTGTCCCTAGCAACTCGGTGTCAAAGTTCAAGACTTTGAAGCTTCGACTTGAAATCCTCATGTAAAATTGAAATCTGCATATATAATACTAGCCCTACGAGTGCCCTCGCTTGGAAAGAGCGTAGCCGTGTCCTCATGGAGGCAATCGGCGGCAACGGTGTTTCGCGCTGGGCTCTGGTTTAGGCTGTGGTCCGGAGCGAGAAGGAATAGCAAGCTCCGCCTCCTTCGGCTTCTTTGAGAAGCGCGTAGTGATCCACGCGCTCCTCAAAGAGATGTCGATGCCCACTAGCTAAGACTATGGGGAATTTCTGAAAACCATTAGATGATGGCAGGAACCATCATCTAATGACTTCTACAAGTCGGTCAAGCCAATTTTTTAGGAAAGTAAAGAGATATTATTTATTTATTTAAACTTCATGTACAGTAGTGGTACGTAGCCGGACTTAATGCAACAAGGCATTCTCTACCAGTCAGTATATTACTTATCTACGACTGTATGTACTAGTACCAGGAAGTTGGGCTGTGAAAATGTTGAGATAGATGGGTGGAGTGACAAGAATGGATAAAGTTAGAAATAAATAAGTAAATTAGAGGAAATTTGAAAGTGGAACCAGGTACTAAAAAGTTAAAAGAGTATCGTTTGTCATGTACCTACGCTAGTAATTAAATATTAAGTGCAGAGGATCTTTTAATACGAATAAAAAGCAATACACCCCATGCTTTGACACAGATTATGTTAAACGGCTACGACGGAGTGAATATTTTAATTCAAGCCTTTTGAGTGCTGTTTAGCCGTGAGATCCCTTACTAGCTGTCATTAACGATGCTTGGACAACAAAATCAGGCACTACCTCCCCAATGTTTTATTTATTCATATACCATATTTCGTGTATTGTTACTGTACTAAATGTGAAGAGAAGATACTTTTACCAACGCCTGTTACTAAAAGAGTTATAGGAATGTAATCTCTTTAATATGGAGAGAGAAAAGATGGATGGATTGTGAGAGGCGTGATATTTTACTATCATCATCATCATCATTTCAGCCGAAAGACGTCCACTGTTGGACTTAGACCTCCCCCTAATGAACGACTATCTATTTATATATAATATATATAAATTAAAACCTTTCGAATACCGTTATTAGAGACACAATAGAAAGACAATGAGAGAGCAGACGCCTGCGGGGCTTCGCCTGGGTTTAATAAATTAAAAAGATAAAATCAATTATTTAACTTATTATTAGGAAACATGTGTTTTTTTTAAACCCTCAAAAGGTCTTTCAGAAAAAATCATCATTCAGAATCGGATTAAATGTGCAAGGCTTCTATTGATGTACCTACTTTTTTATAATTTTAATATATGAGTGAGTTCATTATGGAGGGTCAAAGTTCACGTAAAATAACTGACTTTTAGAGGTCTTTACTAGATTAGTTGTACACAAATTTATGGAAAGATTTCTATAGAAATCTAGATAATATCTTATATATAATGTAAGTTTAGATAAAAATGTGTAGAGTAATATAATATTCACGTAGGAGCGGTGGTATGAAAATGTACCTCGAAAGGAACGCTCTTAAGTTGTATGACTTATGTAGTAAAACGGTAAAGGAATATATGATTTAACTGGCATTATTCTAGAACTAAAAAGTCGAAGATATCTAGAGTGAGGCCATCGAGAAGCACGGGGAAGCGCTTGCCGTCTCCCTCGATATCTCGAAGGCTTTCGATAGGGTTTGGCACGAAAGCCTTATTAGTAAGCTTCCTTCTTTCGGTTTACCCGCTGGATTGTGTGCTTGGATCACAGACTTCCTGAGTGACCGGTCCATCCGAGTGGTTATCGATGGCTGCTCGGCCGGTCAAATGGCCAATAATGCCGGGGTCCCTCAGGGGTCAGTACTCTCGGCAACATTATTCTTGCTGCACATAAACGATCTGCTTAAGCCCGGTCTCTTTGGGTTTTCAGACGACAGCACTGTTGCTGAAGGTTACATATCCAGTGCGCGAGCTAGTAGGTCACAGATCCAGTCTCTCCGAGATGCTATGGTTGAGCGCTAGAACTTGTCCTTGGAGACAGTCTCTGAATAGGGTGATGCCAATTTAGTCAGGTTCCATGCTGCAAAAACACAAGCGTATCTATTTTCCGCTAAGAGGAGCTAATTCAGCGCCGCTCCAACTTTCCGGGGTGTAACCGTGCCGATAACCGACCACCTTGACCTTCTTGGTGTTACGCTGACATCAACACTCAACTTTGGGCCATACATCGAAGCAAAGGCTCAACTGGCTGCAAAAAAGCTGGAAATTATCGCAAAGGTCAGACAGTATATACTTCACGGCGGAGCAGCTGCTCAAACTTTATCAAGCGCAAGTTCGTGTATGGAATATTGTTCTCATCTTTGAGACGGATTTGCCCGATACCAGCTTGATGCACTTGAGGCAATTAAGAGGTGAGCCGAGTGGATAATTGGCGATGATACACTCGTCGAATCGAGGCTTCAAAGTCTTGAGCATCGACGCCGAGTTACTAGCCTGTCGGTTTTCTACCGGTTGCATTACCATGCGCCACCGGTACATGGTGGATATCCTACCTACACGCACAAAGCGTTTTGGAAACACATTCATTGTGCGTGCAGTTAAGGAGTGGAATTCCTTGCCGGAGTTTGTGTTTCCTGATAGCTATAATATAATCTAGGGTCTTGAAGTCGAGAGTAAATAGGTTTCTTCTAGGTAAGCGCGTTCCATCGTCGACCGCATCGTCGCTTTCCATTAGGTGAGATAGCTGTCAAGAGCGAAGCTATCAACAATAAAAAAACATGTGACATACATCAACCTGAACTGTGCCCGCGCCGCGTGGTGGATTAAGACTCATTCCGTCTCCTATAGAGATTTAGAGTCCCAGCTGTGGAAAAATTAGAAGGATGGTAATATATATTTAAGTAGGGTGTCTCATAAAAAGGTTGGACTATAAGGCTGCTTGCCCACGTCCGATAATCGGTGACCGATTTTTTGTAGGAGAATTGAATTATAGGAGAATTCCTACAAAACGTCGGTCAGAAATGCAGAACAATGTTACAAATATACAAAATCGGCCCGATTATCTGTCCTACAAAAAGTCTGACGTGGGCGAGTAGCGTAACAAACGGGGCAGAAAATTCCTTCGTGTTAGGTTACTGTTGAACCCCACAGGTAGAAAAGCGGTCTTCGTCGACACGGGCTCTATACAGCCCTACGTCGTAGAAAAGTCCAATACCCGAATAATTAGCCAAAAAGCGAGCGCAGTGAACTCGGAAGTTTATGTCCCTGACACGAACATGGCCATGGGCATATCTGAGTTTTCCTCTTATTTTTCCTTGAGCTAAAAAGGTCATTGACATTGACCCGAAGTTTCCTCACATTTTATAAATACATTTAGCCTTGACCTCATGGTCACATTTGTGTCTCTAATCCCATCCATCTATTCTCACATCTTACCGGATCCCAAAGGCTGGATTAGTCATTGTTTTTGGGTTAAGTTTTTTGTCCTATGTACCGTTTGGAATCATATGACCAGGCGTGTTTTTATGATAGTTAGAGATCGTTTTGAAGAGTGCCAAAGCCGTAAAGGACGACATTTGAATAAAATTATTTAAACAAAATAACCATGTTTTCAGTTTCTAATATTGTAATTTAACACGTAAGTATATATATATAAATAATTATGTTTGTTGATTTTTTATCCATCTACTAAAGTGTTTTTTTTTTTTACTTTTTGTACTTTTATCGAACATAGAAAAACTTATACACTTGCGTGCAAAAAAATCGATCCAACAGGCACCGCTTTGGGTTCCAATAATTAGCCAAAAAATTAATCATTTAAAAAATTCTTTTAGTATTGTTGAAGATAGGTTTATATTTTTTTTTACATATTCTTCTTTTTAATAAATTTACCATTGTTCACATTATAGACTCAAATCGTCGGACGCTCTGATTTTTTTAACTTTTTAAAACATGTTTCTGATTTTGCTCCGTATTTAAATTGAATCTAAACTTTTATTATTAGGTATTTGCCTAACTTCGTTGGTTTTTTTTATCATTTAACTTGATTTTAAGCGTGTTTACTTAATGTAAAAATGGATACAAACAAGTCCAACTGAGGCCGCTCAAGTAGTGACAATCATTCAACCTGGCTTGAGTCAGTGAGTCGTGGCTGGATGTCTTCATTTAAGTAAATTTGCATTAAAACAAATGCGGCAAAGGTTTGTTGGAGACCGGAGGTTTCAATAGACGATTTATCTTTGCATAATCGACATCTGACTGGAGTTCAGGTGCAATAAAGGCTTCACTGTGTGCTTGGATTCTCAGTAAGTGAGCGGACTGTATGACGAAGACTTGCAGAAAGGAGATTACATCCACACGAGCCTGTCAATGATCCGCAATTATCTCCTGCGCATCGCTAAGCGTGGTTTCAATTTACTCGTGCTATAAATAAGTCTGTAAAATCAATAAAAAAAATCTATGACTTCAAAAATGCAATGTGAAACTTTCCTTCTTTATTTAAAAAAAACGACGTGTGGCACTCGGAGACTGCCGCGGTAAAGCTATTGCGTAGCATTTTTTATCAATTTATGCAATTATAATTATAAATTTATTTTCTTTATGCATTTTTTTTTCTTTGTTTTTTTTTTCTTTGATATTAATTCAAGTTACACTTTGAGCGTGGTGACCGATAAAAAAACAAATTCTCTTCTCTTCTTGGTCGTTTCACTCTTGCCAGAGTGGTCGTGGTTATCACGAAGGTAGCTCTCCGGAAGCCGTCAGGGTACGCCGCACGATTTCTCGCCACTGCCATTTGCCTGCTGGCAGTCATCCGGGCACACTCGTTCAATGGGCCGCCAACAGCCGTTTTTATTTGGTCAGTCCAACGCATGGGCGATCTGCCACGCGGCCTCGTTCCATATACCTTTCCTTGTATAACAAGGCGTTCGATGCAGTCACCTCCACGTCGACAAATATGGCCAAAGTATTTAAAAATACGACTGCGCACCAGTGTACACAAGCGTTCCTTTACACCCAATTCCTCAAGAATGGAAGCGTTTGTTCGAAACTCGGTCCAAGAGATCCCGAGTATTTTTCTCCAGCACCACATTTCCAAAGCGTCAATCTTTTTGGTCTCTGTCTGTCGCAGGGTCCATGTTTCAGCGGCGTATAAAAATATGGGAAACACTAATGTTTTAACGAGCCTGATCTTTGTGGCGTTCGTTATTTTCCTGTTTCTCCATATTTTCTTGAGCTTATCCATTACAGCTCTGGACAGAACCATTCGTCGCTTGATGTCTTCAACGCAATTTCCCTGATTCGAGATTAGAGCCCCAAGGTACACATAAGAATGTACGACGTCGCAGTTTGCTATTTGCGTTATGTGACGTGAGTTGTTGTTAGCTCTGTCGACAACCATCATCTTGGTCTTGCTACGGTTAATCTTCAAACCAAAGTGGATGCTAACACTTTCCATTCTCGAGAGCAGCCGTTCCATTTGACCAGCGCTAGTAGCAAACAAGGTGGTGTCATCTGCGTAGCGTAGATTTGCAATTTTTCGTCCACCTATCGTAACGCCGTCTGTCCAGTCTTCAAGGGTAATGCGCATAATCAGTTCTGTGTATATATTGAACAAAAACAAATTAGGTGATCATTATTTGTGATTGAAGTTGACAAGTTGCCATGACAACCATTTAGTTGGGGGTGTTAGGTTTTTTTCGTTACAGAATTTCTGGATTTGGTCTCCACGCTCAAGGCCCGCGATAGAAGCTATGAAATAGCTTAAAAAAAATGTCAAAAACTTTTTTTTAATAAAATTTAGTTTTTCATCTAAGTAGCGTGTTTTAAACCAAACGTTTAAGGGTGGACCGTTTTTTTTGCACGCAAGTGTATAAATAAAACTGTTTATACATAAAAATACCTTAACATATTCGAGTTGTTTTACTTATAGTCCGGTCAATTTAGACATCCGAGGTTATACTAATTCGCACCCAGCTGAAAATTGGTAGGAATGGTCAAAACACCATCATAAATAAAATCTAAAAAGTCCCTATAGATCCGGCAATTGAACAAAAACAGAGTCAAAAGTCACGAAAACGAGTTTTTCGCGATTTTCAGAAAAACGGTTAAAATTAGCTCGGACAGAAATTGTAGATCATATAATTATTTATCTACAAAAGTGTTTAAACACATTTTTTTCTTAAGATGCGCCGTTTTTAAAATATGATGATTCAGAAAGTTGAAAGAGTTGTCGTTTTCACGCAGAACCGCGTGAACCGGGGCTGGTTGTGACAGGGGTAAGTTGTTACCTGGTTGTGACAGGCGTAAGTTGTTACAGTAGCAATGGCCGGTAAACAGATGACGCTAGAAAACGATAAATGACGTCATCACTGTCGGCTACCACGACGCAAGAACCTGTGGCACCAGAATTATTGTAAAAAGAGCACGCACGAGTCGCCAATAACACCACTGGTTTAAAACATTTTAGATTATTAGTATTATTAATCTATTATCTGTTTTCTAAATAATCAAAGAAATATCTATACAATATAAATATGGCACATATTTGTGCCGTAAGGCTTCCTTTTTGCGTAGAGCATACCTCTTTCAACTTTTTGAATTATTATATCTCAAAAAGAGTACTTAGCTCTTAGAAAAAAGTGTTGAGATATTTTTGTAGATAATTAATTATCAGTCTGATCTACAATTTTGTCTCGGCTAATTTTAGGATAAAACTTATTTTTTTTTTCAGAAAATCAAAAAGACTCGTTTTTGTGACCTTTGACACGAATATTTTTTTTTTCCATTTGTCGGATCAATGGAGACTTTTTAGATTTCATTTATGATGGTGTTTTAAACAATCCTACCAATTTTCAGCTTGGTGCGATCTATTGTAACCTAACCCCTATTATTTGAATTTAATTTGACTCGGCTATTACCACGTTTAGTGGAACATTAGATGATAGGTTTTGCTCTTTTCCACAATCATTGCAGAGTTTAACGCGAGATTCGCTCAGCATCCTATCGTTTAATGTAATGTTTGGCATTTGCATCCAAGTAGCTATCATTCGTAACTATGAGTGATGAAGTTGATTGATGAATAAATTAAGCGTGTGATAGTCGCTTTAGAAATAGTTAGATAAATGCACACAACGTAAAGGGCGCACACGTGGCCCACGTACGCCGATCTTGGCGCGTCGGGCTTACGTTTCATATGGCAACTAGACTTGCAGGGTTACATTTGATCCAACCCACGCGACGTCGTTCTACGTACAAATCAGGCGTGGTCTACGTGTGCATAGGTCTAATGTAGTTCTAGCTTAACCAAAAACTACACACACGGCACGTTGCGTGGCGTCACGTTTTTAGTTCATAATGTATGGAGACCGATGCGCCCAGATCGGCGTACGTGGCACACGTGTGCGCTGTATCGTTCTACCTTTAAACTAGAAGACTTACTACACGCACAAGCCCACAGTTTTGACTACGCAGGCCGGTGTGTAAACGGAACACCGTTTAAAATTTTTGAGTTCAACCGATCAAACGCACCGTGCGTGTAGTTAGTAACTGGCCTACGCAGGCAGGACTGTGGAGTAGCTTGTACGTGTAGTAGTCCTATTGTAGCGAGAACAAAATAATCTAGTATTGTTTGTTTCCTGTGTTTACAGAATCCGCCGGCAACGCAAAGACAAAATGAAGCGGGAACAAGGTAATTATCTTTATTACATATCTTACAATAAGTACTAATCTATATTCTTCATTTTACACCAAAAATAATTAGACACACACACATTGATTGGAGAGTTTATAGGTATAATACAGAGGTGAGTATAACTCAAAGTGGAGTTTCAGCCGGCACTATTGAGACAGTGATCTCCAGGGCTGGGTCGAAACTCTACACACGTAAAGCAACGATTGAGCTATTGTTTACTCACTGAAAAGTAACAATCTATATTATGTTTGTGTTCGTTAGCTCGGTGGGTCGCAGCAGTTCACTTCAAGCTCCGTAAGTGAAAATCCCAAACTCAGGTTCACTTAACAACTGGATACTATGGGCTTATTTGCTCTCGTTGGTGGTCATCTAATCAACGAAAACAAATATTTTTATTTTTGTAAACAGCCAAATCTATGGAAGAGCGAAGTCTTCTGATATAGGCATCATCATGCTTAAAAGGGCCCGGCAATCATAAACTAATACGTCATTTTGTATTTTTTTATGAGAACAATTTATCAGACGGTAGAGAATCAACCATATTGTAATCTAATTGTGATTGAACCTGAATTACGGATCGAAGATTTGTGTTATGTGCGCATTGTTTTTACTATTTTAGTTTAATTATTAATTAAATTCTAAACAAATTATTATAACAGTTTTTTTATGGTTAATAAGAAAAAACTGTTTGTCTCATAACGTGTCATGAGTTCTAAAGGGGGGTCCTGATGAGTCTTTATCGTATTGAAATTCAAACGGGACGCAATAGGTAATGGTACTGCAAACAGTAGTATTGCTGTGCCATTAAAGTTTTCATTTTAGTTACCTATATTCTTTGTTACAATAGCCAGTTGTAATGACACGAATTCAATAAATAGTGAGTTATAGTTTGGTTCTTCTTTTTTGTACTTAATATATTTTTTAGTTTTGTTATTAGTTTTTATTTTATTTGAGCTTCGCTTTTCTGACTTTTCTTTTAATCGTTGATTGTTAAAATTAATATACGACATTGAAACGACGGTTGGGTTTTCCTTAAAAAGGGTCTCTGTCTTTGGTACTCATCAAATCATGAAAAAAAGCTGCTGTTCCATATTTTGTCAGTAACATGAACGTAAATGTAGAGCAGTGGATTTTTTTCTCATGATTTTAGGTTTTTGTTATTATTGAGTAGGTACACTCCCTTTTAAGGAAAAGCCATCGGTTGTTTCAAAGTTGTTCAATAGATTATACTAAAAATGTAGTAGTTTCTACACTAATATGATAAACAGGTAAAGTTGGTTTTTTGTTTGTACTAAAATCTTTTTACCGAAAGAAATTGCTGTATTCCTGAGTGATAATAGTCAATTTTTTTTTCGTTAGTTTAAATTGTACGCGGGCGAAGCCGTGGGCAAAAGCTAGTAGATAATATTTTAGTAACACGTATAGTTTTATTATCATTTGGTAATAAAACCAATTATACGCTAATACGCTGTTATTTGGTGCTATTTAGCATGTAGTTGATATGCTTTAGAAAATTTGTTATATTTACTTAATTGTAATAAATAATTTTGTTTGCACTAGTGATCCATTCAGCGAATTTAATTCAACTGCCAGGAAAGGTGTGAAAGGGTACGTTGAGTTTATGTAATATGAACAGGTAGACTTAGTATTTACGTTAAGTTGACATCTATAGGTCGTAGCCGTCTCGACACGCTATTTTGTACATTGGCGCGCCGAAATGTGAATAGTAGCCGTTATGTAATGCGGCTGAAGTATAGTACGCCGCATGGTATACGCACTTCGCGTTCGTCTAATATACGGTGTAACGTTAAATGCGCAAAACCTGAAATTTGTTTGATCAGAATAACGAGCAGAATCAATTAAACCACATTTTAATATATAGGTTACATTTTTCAAAAAAATCTTCAATAATAACTTCGACCTGTCTATTTATGAATAGGTCGAGCCATCACGTGCGCAAACCCGTTGAAAAAGGTAAACAAACACAAATAGTTGTAATTCAATAAAATTTTCTCATACACGGGCAATAAAAATTCTTATTTAAATGCAGAAATGAATTCTAAACAAACTGCTCCAAAAACCTTAAATTTTTTTTAATGTTTTTTTTTTCTTACGTGATTAGGTCAATCGAATTAAAAATCATTTAGGATGTCTGAGGTTTTGCGCATTTAACGTTACACGTTGTATAATAGTAATTTTGTTCATCCACATTGTGTTTGTGTACTCTCATAACAGCCATGTTTACTATTTTTAAACAAGTTCTTCTGTTCTGACCACTCTGAATTGTATTGTGACTTGTAGCAGATAATAAAGAGGAAAATAATTATAAATAAATTATGAAGAATTTGGTGTTTTCGGACGCAGCTCTAAACGCAAGAGTTGGTTCCGTGCCTTATCATTGCCATGGTACGTATTTCAGTAATCATTGTAAATACTTAAGTTGCTCTAATAGACCACCTGCAATGATGAAATTTATTTATATAATAATAGTTTTATTTGTCTATAAATTTATGTTTGTAACATTTCTGTCTATGCTATTGAAGAAAAGTGCTTTTGAATTTTTTTGAACTACCTAAGTGTAATGAATGTATGCTCGTGTGTGACTGTCCTATTATTTAGGAATTTTATATGAATTGTTATTTTGAGTGCACAATAGGCCTGTTTCTCTCAGTGATGTGGAGAGACAGGCTTTTTGTGCGTTAGTTCCATATTGACAGATCATTTCTAACAAATTCAGTTTCATTAAGAGTTTATTTAAATTGTCTTAGTGGACCTCTCATAGATCTACGGCACTGGCTGCTCAGATTTTGAGATACAGAGCCCTAAGATTGAATTTGCTTAGCTAATGTTACTTTCCTTGTCATCATCACCATATCTTTATTACACGCACACCTACCTATAGTTTCCGCGGAATGAGGCTCTTTCGCCAGTATAGACATGAAGATTTGGAACCGTACGTATATTGTAATGTGATACTCTGGCCAAAAAAATTAATTCATCCATACTCATCCCCACTCTTAACTAGGATCTACCTATATTTATAGCTAGAAGGCGCAATAGTACTTACGGTAAAAAGTGCTTCTACGGTTTGTATTTATTTTCATTCAGTCATCATTACAAATCTCAGTTATTACAATAATTATTCAATATAATAATAATTATTGTAATAACTGTGATTTATGATAATGGAAAGGAACTTCTTATGTGAAACGCACTATACTCGTATTCTGTAATGTCAAAAGGAAGGGATGCTTCTTATCATAAAGATCTTTGAACCATTTCTTTTTTCATAATAAATAAATGAAAGTGAGAGACAGACAGCTATCACTAATTATCGAAACCTGTTATTACAAAAACATCACAGCACCGACTTTTGCCCACTGTGGTTATAGGCTATTGACTATTATATTTATATTGACTGACCTGTTGGTCTAGTGGTTAGTGGCCCTGACTGCTATGTCGGAGGTTGTGGGTTCGATTCCCACCCAGGACAAATGTTTATGTGATGAGCATGATCATTTGTTGTCTGGGTGCAATTTATCTATAATATGTATGTATTTAGAAATATATACTAATATACAGCTGTCTTGTACTAATAACACAAACTCTGTTTAGCTTGGGACTAAACGGCGTTGTGTGATAGTTGTGGAATATTATATTATTGAATTTTGTCATTCTTTTGTTTGGACAAATGCCGGCTTAGACTAATAAACTACTATATATATAAACTTACTTATTTGAAACGTATACAAGTAGGTAGGTTTATTTTGATTAAAAAAAATATAGGAAAATTCAAGATCTAAATTGATACGTGAAAAGTATTTATTTTTTGCAACGTAGCACTTTTCCAACTAACTGTACCCTTGCAGCTAAAATATATATATAAAAAAGGCGTGCGATTTTGGGACTGGGGAAGAGTATGGACTAAACCAAAAAATTATTGCGCCACTTGCAAGTTTTTTTCGTTCTGGTGGGTAAAAACCTTCCAAACATTTTTTTTTAAAATTTTTTTGACCAAAGTATCTATGTACGATTTTGATTTTGTGTATTTTTTGTTACATTAATCTAAAAGCTTATGTTAAATTTTTTTAATGGTATAGTGTCTACATTTAATAATTGCTGAAGAAGATAAATAGCTTGTATATCCAGTCTTGCCATAAATATTATTATAACGAAAAAGCTTTTTGTTTTGTACTGCATAAAACATTTATTATTGTGATGTGTTAGCACCCATACATTTATACACAAATTTTAGTAACATTAAAATTATATGAACCTCATTCAAAATTATCTCCATTGGCTTTAATACGGTCCTGTTACGCAGAGGTCAGTTTGTTTGTCAGTCAGTTATCAACAGAGATCGCACTCTCTTCATGGGAAAATTATTCATTGCCAATCTTATGGATTGTTTTAGGGACTCCACGGCTATGGAACGTGTGGTTAAGCATTACCGCATTACTTTCAAAATAAATAAAAAATCAGTCGCGCCCACTAAATTGGAAACTTTTCATAGACTTGATTTGTTTTAGAACCCAATCTTCACAATCCAAAAGGTCCCATTGACGCTTTAGGAACTGCAAATTTAGCATCTGGGCTTCCCCTACTATAATCTACCTATTTATGTCCGATAAAGGCTTGAAACTATCTAATCGATGTGCCCTAAACACAAAGAGTGTTTAGGAAGGCAATAATGCGGAGATGTTTTTAAATCACTAAAACAATGAAAAATAACTTTTTTGCAAATGGAATAGGTAAGCAAGAACACGTGCATTGCAACGCATGCCGTATACAGCTGGTCAGATTATAAAAGTATGTGTAAAGTATAAGTGTCTGCACTCACTAGGGACAAGACGTCTTAGACAAAACAATTTTGTCTAAGACGTTTCAGACTGTCTGAAACATCTTAGACAGAACTGTTTTGTCTACGACACGGGGTGCTAGAGCTGTTGATAAAATATCGATACTATTGCAGTACTCAAACAGCTGAAAATGTTAACCTATATTTGTAAACCACTTGAAAAATATTGGTACTGTTTGGTACGCATAAATGCTTTATTAAAATTGAAGAATAATTACTGAGAACGCTACATTTTCATACATTTATAATTTCGTTTGTTTAATAAATATCATGAATAATACATTAAGTAAATAATTTTTGAGCCGACTTACGATTGTTTTTAAAGACGAAGCCGATAAAGTAAATTCGAAAAAAATATGGATATTTCGATTTTTTATTAACAGCCCTAGCGCCCCGTGTCGTAGACAAAACAGTTCTGTCTAAGACGTCTCAGACAGTTTGAAACGTTTTAGTCAAAGATGTTTTGTCTAAATGTCTAAACGTCTCAGACTTGTCTAAGACGTCTCGGACAATTCTGTCTAAGACGTCTTGTCTCAAGTGAGTGCAGGCCCTAAAATAACTACATTGAGATATATGGTCCAAACTTTCTGCCTACTTTGTGTAATGGTGTAAAAGCAATTTAGTTGCCTTTATTACCCCATTCCATTTAAATATGTTAATATATCACAAAAATATTTGATACCAATTGGCGCCAAAAGAGAAAACTCAAGAATATTCACGTAAGAATAACAGATTCCAAATTCAAATGTAATGTCATGTTTTTTTTTTATTGTACAGTAGTATTTATGGCCAGACTGACCATGATTTGAATGTACAAGTACTATACAGTCAACAAATATCTTGATTATACTTTTTTGTTACTTATGTACACGCGACGTAAAGGATCCTCGGACAAAGCTCTTATTACGCATCCGAAGACGAAGACGTGCCATTTGATACATTTCTTCGGTAAGCTAAATTCCTACATTCTTAGGCATTTCCTCCACTCGAATTTATCAAACTGACATTAATGCCTTTCCAATGAATGTCATTGAGAGGTTTTTTTCTAATGGTGGCTGATTCGATTTAGGATGTTTCCTACAAATGTAATAAAAATATAGGCATTAGTCCCAACTGGTCCAGCAAAGTATTGCACTACTTCTTACAAAGTTACAATCACTGTATCAAATCTGATTTGTGACGTCTCCCAGACTCAACCGGACTGGGGCTGCTCTCAAGTGGCTCCTGCCCTACCTTGGGAGTCCAGACGGCGACCATGCTGAACGCCTGCCAGAGGGTCACGGCAATACGGATGTTGCGGGATACCGCACGATCTCCCGCGAAGCAGCGAGCCTTCTTGCTGGCTTACCACCGCGGGATCAAGGCAACAGTCCTTGTACACATGCACGATATGCGCGTTGAGATGCAACGCCGGGGTGAAAGTCTGTTACCGCGACAAGTCACGGCATGGCGGACAGAGCTCCGGCGGGATCACATGGTGAAATGGCGTCAACGACTATCGCAATCCTGTGCTGCGCACGCCACAATTATGGCGATAAGTCCCCTTTTTGAGGCGTGGCTGGAAAGACCTCACGGCGTCCTTACCTTCCGCATGACGCAGGTCCTCACCGGACATGCCACGTTCGGGAGGTTCCTGCACCGGATCCAAGTGGAAGAGACGCCCGGGTGTCGCCACTGTGCGGAACGCCCGGAGGACACGGTGGAGCACATAGTCGAGGTGTGCCCTGCTTGGGGGGAGCATCGCCGTGCCCTCGTGGGTATAATCGGCGGCGGAGACGTCTCGCGCCGGGCCTTGGTTCAGGCCATGGTCCGGAGCGAGGAGGAGTGGCAGGCGGTCGCCTTCTGCGAAGCAGTAATGCTAGCAAAAGAGGAGGCCGACCGCATCAGGCAACGGCGCTCTCGCCGCCGCCGGGATTCCGATCCTGATTTCCGGCCACCGTAGATGCGGGCTCGCGCGGGACGGCGAGCCATGGGTAGTTCGCTGTCCGACCGTCCGGTAACTGACCGGACCGAGCCGAAAACGTCGACGGCGCGCACTGTTCCCGCGCGTCTCATGGAGTTGTCAGCAACAGCAGGGGCCCAGCTGGGTCAAAGCCTACTGGGGCCAGGGTTATCCGAAAGGAACTCGAGCCCGGATATGAAGACTAGAAAGAACGGGGTGGGTTTTTAGTCAATAAGAGACTGACAGTATCTCCTGCTCCACCCAAGAGCGGGGGTTGCCATTTGATGATTTTGCCCACCGAAAAAAGTCTGATTTGTAAATAAGAGCTTACAATAGTTCACAATTTACACTATTTTCATTGCACGTGAAACCATCATCATCATCATCTTCCTGCCCTTGTCCCGTTTTATTTGGGGTCGGCGCAACACGTTTTTTTCTTCCATTCTGTCCTGTCACTCGTCACGCTATCATTGCACGTGAAACAAAAATAAAAATATTTTTTATCAGCATGTTCTCAATATTGTAATAAAAATAAAAAATTTCTGTGTGCTTTATATGTATTTTCATTAAGTATACAAATTTTGAGTATTTTCAATGAAAATTTAAATTTCCTTAGCAATTATATAACATTAAGGCTTACTCAATTTGATTTGTATACTTTTAGATATAAAATGCGCTCTGTTTTAATGTTGTAATAGTGTATGATTTATTTGTGTATGTAGGCTTATTCAATTTGATTTGTATACTTTTAGATGTAAAATGCGCTCTGTTTTAATTTTGTAATGGCGCATGATTTATTTTCCTCTCTATGTAGCGTTGTCAGGCACCCGGTTAAAGCTGAACAGGGTCTGGCTTTTTAGTTTTATGTCCGGCCAAATTAGGCGGAGGTCGGCCTGTCCGGCTTTTTAAATTAGACATTTGTTTTTTAGATTTATCAAGTTTACTTCATCTTGTATCGCTAGCGTAAGCGCAGTGGACTAGCGATTATAGCAGTCAATTTTATTGTTATTTCATTAGAATTAAAAAATATATACATGGTTATTTGTAATTGTAACACTGCAACCTCTCAAGACTATGTTATTAACATCATAAACAACAACTTTTGTTCTATGACTTTTAAAAATGTATCATATTTTAGTTGTAACAGATTTTCATACAAAAATGAAAATATTTAAATTGAACCTTCTAAATATTACGAAGTATATGCGAAGCAAGCGATAGTACAATAGCACAGAGGAGCGGTGATCGGCTTGCGTCGCGTCATACAGACGTACCTACGTCTGTATGACACATTTCAACTCTGTTTTTTGCTATTCTACCTATAGCAAAAAAACCATCGATATACATATATGTAGAATATAAGCCAATGCAAAAAATTTAGTTGAAATTAGTACGATAGAACTACGAAATCTTGAAGGTTTATTTTTGGTAAATGAATTGTGTTTTGTAAAGTCATACAAGTGGTTGTTTATGATGTTAGTATTACAGTCTTGCAAGGTTGTTCGTATTTTACAAGTAAGTGTATTTATGGTCAATAATAAAAATGTCGAGCTTGACTTTTAAAAAAATTGCCAGCTATTTTACTCAAATGTCCGGCTAAATTGCCTGATCTGTCCGGCTTTTTAGATTGAAGACCTGGCAACCTTATCTCTATGTAATGTAATGTTGCTTTCACATTTTGTAAAACCATTGTAGTATTTGGGCATTGTACACCTATAATCCTGATTTTACATTTCGTTTACATTTCGGGGAGTGTGCACTGGAATTGCGCAATCTAATTCCGCCAAGTCCGTTTCATCATCGGACCACAAGGCGTACGGCGTTGCATCACTGGTAATGGTAAACATCCCACCCATACGCACAAAGCGTTTTGGGAACACCTTTATTGTACGTACAGCCAGGGAGTGGAATTCCCTGCTGCAGTCTGTGTTTCCTGATAGCTACAACTTGAAGGTCTTTAAGTAAAGAGGGAATTGGTTACTTCTAGGCAAGCGTGCTCCATCCAGTGTCGACCACATCATCGCTTAGCATCAAGTGAGATGGTGGTAAAACGCGAGCCTATCAATAAAATATATATAAATAAATGTAATCAATGCAAAAAAATCTTAAAAGATTGCTGTAAGCTGTATTCTGTGAAAACACTACGTTTTGATAGATTGCGACCACAATCGCAGGTGTACAATCCTTAAAAACTGGGTACTGGCCTTCTGTTGGTTTTGACAGTCTGATCAAAACCTGTATCTTTGCATTAGTCGTATTATTTGCAGAAACAGCTTAAATTAGTTCGTATTATCAATATCAGCTAGTATTTGTTCCTTTGGTACCCGCTATTATTTTGATGCTTCAACAGTAGCGTTCTTTTATTTTATTACAGGGCCCAGACGCTGTTGAAGACGGAGCGCAAGAAAGCCGCCGCTTCGAACACCATGAAGCCAATGTCAGCTGCAGATGAAAAGACATTGAACACTGCTGTGGCTATGGCTAATGAAATCACATCTCGGTATGTACTTTTGTTGGCTTCAGAATTCAGATAATTATCAAAATTTGCAACAGCGAACTCTATAAACATACGTGAACACGTTCCAAGAACATTGCAATGCATACTTTTTTTATAAATGGACATTTAACTGTAAATACACAATGCTAAATTCGATACCTACTTGAGTTCGAGGCGATGAAATCAAATTATCTTAGACTATAGATAGGTGTTATAAGTTTTTAATATTATAATTATTTGTAATTCACACCATATCAGGCCGCATGCTCTAATATGTTCAATGTATTAGAACATATTTTGCAAAGCGAATTGTGCCTAGAGGTTTAAACCTCGGATTATAGTTACTGTAGAAGGAAATTAAAAAGAAAATATGATATGTGATGCGTATGTTGATCATGTTTTTGAAAAAGAAAAGACACCCACCTAATGATTATATTCCATTATATACTCACACACATCATATACCTACACAATTTTTCAACTCGGAAACTACTAGTTCTAATTGAAAAAAAAAAAAAAATTGTTGGAAAGCCCATTTATCTAGGAAGGCTAGCTATATAACGTTACGCTACTACAAGCAATAGGGGTGGAGTAGTGACCTAAAACGTGGGTGAAACCGTGGGAACATCGAGTAATACATTAAGCTGTACAATGTTCTAATGAGAGCAGTGGTGGCCGAATGGTAATGGCCCCGACTTACGAGTCGTAGGTCGCAGGTTCGAACCCAGCCAGGCGCATTACTTTGTGTAATTTATTTCATCACCACTGCTCTCAAAACGGTGAAGGAAAACATCGTGAGGAAACCGGCATGTCCTAGAACCAAAAATTCGAAGAAATGTGACATTCACCAACACGCACTGGGCTCGCGTCAACACGCGTCAATCCAACGATTTCGGCCCATTCCCTCTCCTAGAGAGGAGGCCTGAGTCCCAGCAGTGGGAACATTAAAACGGCTGATGATGATGATGTACAATGTTCTAATATAATATTATTTTTAGTTTAAGCTAAACTTAAATATAGTTTTTTCAGAATCAGTAACTGAATGGATTTCAATAGTTTTTACACCATGTTATATTTTTTCACAAAAATAATTTTAAAAAGTAACAAGTTGGACACCACCGACTCTAACTACGACACAGGTCACGGCATGTCATAGTGGGTATTAGGTACCAGCAAACAGCTGGGTGTAAGTGCAAAACAAACCCTCAGTCGTCTGGATGGCCCAGTGACTATGTATTTTTGCTGACATAAGCTTATAACTTTGTGATTTTTTTTATGGTACAGATATGACATTTTTTTATATACCTAGATTCTTTACATAAAAATACTAGACACGTGTTTCGGGTTTCGCATATACTAAAACTAATCTTATATATCAAAATTAAGTTAACGTATTTATAAGTATACAACATTTTTTGTAATTTGAACACTAATATTTTTGCCTACGTCACATTTTTCTCTGAATGGTAAATGACGATGAAGCTAATATTTCCGCAGCAACTTTTAAAAAAGTAAACAATACATTAAGTTAAAAATTAAATCATTTTTAATCGATTGCGTTTTATAATTTTTTGACTCTTCAAAATTAGGGTCTTCATTGAATAATATATTAAACATTTGTTCAAAATATGTCTTATATTTCTTTCCAGCTCAATGAGCGACCTGGACGGTGACAAGAAGTTCCCGCAGTCTCCAAATGAACGCTCTAAATTCCATTTCAAGTTTCCACTGTCGTTGCATCATGGAAATGCCAATGATTCTGGAGAAAAAGAGCAGAGTACCGGTAAATAGAAACTGTCATTTTTTACTCTAACAACACAGTACACTAAATGTACAACATAGGCGCACCGCTGTGTGCACGGCCATTTTAAAAATCACACTGACCTTCTAAATTAGCCACAAAGAACTAGACTGTAGAGTCTACTCATAATAGTATGAAGGACATCATTCTGTTGATTGATGGGCATTGGACACAATCCTGGTCAGTATTTATTTATTTAGCCAGAACGACAGAATGCCAATTACACTGATTACAATAGGTACAAATTATGTAAAAACACATTAAAGAAAATATAACAGATAATATAATTAAAACTTCTCATGCAATCTCCTCGCAAATCGCCAGACATTCAGTCGATATCTACTTCCATTCATCAGCGAATAGATCTAGTCTAGGACTGGATTCAAGGAGAGCGTTGAGTGCAATTAACGTTCGAATGAATATTAATTGCACTCAATGTATGAATATGTGAAGACTCCGCTTTCTTTATGAGTTCAAGAAAGTTACCGTGGCCTTATCTTGTTAAGGGGCCGAGAAACAGCTCGGACACTTCGACCCATGTGGATCTTTTGTGGTCCCCTAGATAGCTTACTCCTCCCCAACCTCGCCGAAAATCTCCTTCAAGATAAGATATCGTGGCCTTGGCAAAGGGCAACTGAAGGTACACTAATAAGATTTAGTCTGAAAAAAATTCTACACCCTCTCGCTCCACTCAAGGCTGGCGGAGTTATTTAATCACCTAAAAAAAAAGCATTCTTACTTGATTACCTATTGACTTAATTATCATAATACCATCACACTATTCAAAAGTTTTCTTTCACCAAGACTACTGGTTATAATATTGTTCACACTTGAAACTTACATCTAGTTAGGCGTTGTAAGTTTTTTGACAAGTCATGCACAAATACAAGTCACATTTAAGAGTACAAAAGACTAGCTACAAAATACATGATGATGGCGTTATGTGAGCTTTCATTATTAATTTTCAGACAAAGAACGTCTTAAGAACAGCCTGATGAGGCTCATCTGTGGTAAGTCAGTACCACACGCTGTTAGTAAATGTGGCTATGACAGTTACTTAAAACTGGTAGCGATTTCACCACGTAATGTTATGACGCGATGACATGGTATGACCAAATCGTGTAAAGCAGGCGCTAAAGGAGTGATTCTACCTGCGATATGAAAACAAAGATGCTTTACTTGATTTAAAAGTATCGGGTTTTTATTGGCCAATAAATTTATTTCCCAATAAATAAATTAATCTCAGGCAGAAAAACTCCTTAAATAAAGAGCCCGCATCGATGTACCCGTCTTCTCCATGCTTTGATTATTCTATTTATTATTTATTATTATTAATTATTCTATTTTCGTCAAAAATAGTTTATTGTTTTTCTATATGTGTTATAACTCGGGTATGATAATGTAACATAGGTTAATCAGTTTTCGTAGTTTATGTTTATCTTAGTTCGTAGATTTATTTTCTTTATTAATTTTGTTAGAATGGTTGTTTAACTTTTAAATGATTTGTTTAAGACAAATTGTTTTACGTTGCTTTTTTCGTAGGTACGAAACGTAAACGTCGTTTTATTTAGTATAATTAAACTATTATACCAAATAAAACTTCGCTGCCTAGATGAAAGTTTGTCAAAAAATTGTTTGTAGAGGCATTGATTTATGATAAATGTTGTCTACCGTTCAATATATGGTGTTTTATCGACTCTTTTTTATCCCCAGCCAAATTTACCCTTAAATGTTACCTTTATCAGGGTCCGATTAAGAGAAATGGTTTATGTGCTTCATACTAAGTGACGTCTAGCTTCTCTTTATGTAGGTTAAAAATTGGCATTAAGAATGTAGAAATCAGCCATGTGTTAAAAATGAAGATGAAAGCGTTCCTCACATTTTCGTCTTGAAAACTGGTCATCTTCCAAATTCTACAAATCTCCAACAAACGGATACCAAATCGAACCCTGAATCAAGACCTGTAGATTGCCCTACTACCGTAGCTAGTGCTTGCCCTCAATGGTTATTTGTAGACAATCTTAAATGTCAATAATTTTTTTAGTGAGATTTTATTTTTGTCGTAATTATCATAGCAGCCTAATTGATCTCATGGTCGCAAGTGCGACTACTGAGCGTGGGGTCCTGGGTTCGATTCCCGGGTCAGGTAAGAAGTGCTATAGAGTTTTATGCATTAGGGGTTACTTTTTTGTTTCTCGGAGTTCGGAATTTGGGGGTATGACACGCCCGTGCCTCGGAAAGTACGTAAAGCCTTTGGTCCTGCGCATGATCTATCTCCGGTCGTAATAGAAATACTTGCAGGAGGCCTATGTCCAACAGTGGACGTCTTTCGGGTGAAATAATGATTATGAACAGATGTTTTTGAAAGAATTCTTGATTTCGAATTCTCGAATAGCTTATAATTTCGTTTAAACTGTTTTTTAAGGATCACGCGATATGCCGCGCCGCAACTTCAGTGAAGAGGCTAAAAGCGTTCCTGATATCCAGGTATGACTGAAATTTAATTTATTTTAAAACCCTGAGTCTGCTACAGTCCAATGTCTTCCTTAAGACTTAGTAAAAACTAGCGCAGAATCTTTTAGCCGCCCACGTCATATATCGCACCTTTAGAATTATAGGGACCTAATTAAAAAAATCATGATTTTTTGATCAAAATCGATTAATTTATTCTCTCATAATACATGTAGACAACTAAGTTAAGAAACAAATTCAACTATTATTTGTATAAGTTGTATGAAATTTCATTGTAATAACCTTCATTTACAAAAAAAAAACTTACGTGTATAAAACTTTATTTAACGTTTCCCAAAAATTTACATTTTTGGAATAGGTCACTATAATTCTAAGGGTGCGATATATCCGAAACACACGCGTCGCGTTTTTTTCCGCCAGAGTCGCTTACGTTCGACCAATACTCCGTCTCATCAGCTCTTCTGTCATGACAGGTTAAAGGGTTAAGAAGTGTTGGTCGCTTGGCTTCTGCGTTGGATCTATACAGGGTTATTTGTAAAACACTAACAACCTTGCAGGACTGTATTACTGACATCATAAACAACAACTTTTGTTCTTTGTCTGTTCAACTGTTTTGTCTTTTTACAAAACATAATACATTTACTAAAAACAAACTTTCAAAATTTCGTTGTTACATTTCAACTCTGTATTTTGCTATACCTACCTACATCTGTATGATGCAACGCAAGCTCATCGAGCACTCCCGCCACCCGATACCCACTCCTTTCAGCTATTGTAATATCGCTTGCTTCGCATAGACTTCGTAATATTTAGAATGTTAAATTAAAATATTTTTATTTTGGATGCAAATCTGATGAACTAACTATGATAAATTTTTGAAAGCTATGACTTTCAAACAACAAAAATTATTGTGTATGATGTTAGCACCATAGTCTTGAGAGGTTGCCAGTGTTTTACAAATAACCTTGTATAGCTGAAGGCATGAAGGCATATTTGAATGTCCCGCAATAGGCTGGTCACACGGATGATTATCGCTCTTTTCTTGTTATAATTATCCGACCTCAATACCTAACATTCCCACCCACAATTTTCAGTCTACCCTAACCGAAGAATCAAAGATGGCTTACACGAGCCTCATCGAAGAGCCGACTCCATCCAGCTCGCTGATGTCACACATTGCCAAGGAGTCGAGCGCTGCTGCCGCTAAGGCGGGTACCATCCCGAAGCCGGCCAAAATTCCGTATCATTCGGAATCAAGGCCACGGTAAGCATAAAATTATTCTAATGTCTGCACCCAATTGACGTTAATCTCACCGAAACCCGCTAAAGTAGATTGTTTTTTTTTCTGCCATTTCTGATCGTCAGTTAAAATATTCCATTAGAACCGACTGCTTTATTTTGAGGCATGAATACAGTAGGTAGCTAAAAATGCAGCCTTTATAACAGTGTTGGCATTAAACGATTATTATTTTTAACCTTTGAATACCGTAATTAGTCTTAAAAAAACAAGGAGAGAGATACGTTTGCTCGGGGTTTAATGGACTAATAGATTACTAGTTTGACTAATTTAATAATCAGATTAACTTTGATCGTGATCAAATCACAATTTTAACGTTCATTTTAATTGAAATTAAATAAGTAATGAACATTAATTTATTAATTCAATTAAAACCACAAAATAATCGACGATAATTAATTATTCTTAATGGCCAAACTTCTTTACTGACCGCATAGCCGAAACTACTAGGACTATGGGTGTGAAATTTTGCAGACGGTTTCTTTCATTCATCTCATTACATAAGCGAGCGCTTAGAGAGGATTTCCCAAAATTCGCCCCCTAGAAGATGAAATGTGTGTCAATAGTTTGTATGAATCTCCTATTTTTACGCGGCCGAAGTCACTGGCAGAAGCTGGTTCCATAATATATGTATTTTTTAGGGTTCCTTAGTCAAATAGGACCTATTTTTATAGGTTTTTTTTATTTGGTTACTTCCTCCCCCACCCCTCCTACTCGTAAAGTGGGGAGTGATTTGTTTTTTCATTTCAATCCTAACGTGTGATATATTGTTGGATAGGCGAAATTCATTTTTTGATAATGTTAATATTTTCGGAAATAGTCGCTCCGCATGTATGGAGGTAAAAATGTGAGGGACACATATTCCATTTACTTTCAAGTTTCGCATATACTAAAAACAATCTTGTATAGGCGGACTTAATGCAACAAAGCATTCTCTACCAGTCAACATTGTGGTTGTGTGCGCAATAAATCAATAGCTATTTATTTAATTACAACAAGTTTCATTCAAGTGCTTATAAGAAGAATAAAAACCGGCCAAGAGCGTGTCGGGCCACCCTCAGTGTAGTATTCCGTAGTTTTCCGTCCGTCACAATATGTATTCCCACTTAAGTTACTTAAACACAATTACAATTTCCCACTATACCAAATATTCTTACCAATGCACGACAGACAACGAGCAAGAACAAATACCACCAATGCCAACGAAAGACCAATCGAACCCCATCACCTAGCCCAAAGTACAGCGCCATCTCTCGGAAAATTGGGTTACAAATTTATACAAACTAGACGGGTTATTAAATGTATGTTGTGTTTTCGGTGGTAATTTTGGATTGCGATTCCGATTTTAATAATTATTTTTTTGTTTGAAAAAAGATACGTTCAGGATAATAAATATGAAAAGTAAATGCTTGCATATACGATTAAATTACAATTTATTTTTATTTTTGTACAATTTTCAAAAACTGTTCGACCCATCAAGTTCAAAATAATTTTCCTACAAAGTTCTACTTTTGAGATTATTTTTCAATTTTCTAATCTTATGGTTCAAAAGTTAGAGGGGACGACGACGACGACGACACATTTTTTTACTTTTGGTGCGATTATTTCCGAAAATATTGACAATATCAAAAAATTATTTCAGTAAACCCTATCCAACAATATACCTTTATAAATACCTATCCAACAATATATTGCAACTTAGGGTTGAAATGAAAACAAAAATCATTCCCTACTTTACATCTTCTTCTTCTTCCTGCCCTTATCCCAGATTACTTGGGGTCGGCGCAATACGTTTTTTTTCTTCCATTCTGTCCTGTCACCCGTAAAACTATCACTAACTCTCTTTTCTTTTATATCACTCCTCACACAATCCATCCATCTTTTCTTCGGCTTTCCTCTCCCTTTCCATCCATCTATACGTATACTCAGAAATCTTTTAGTAATATGCGCTTCATCCTTCCTCTTCACATGACCTTACCAAGACAACCGATTACCTTTCAAGTTTTCAGTCACTAGCGTCCCTTTCAAACTTTCTCTAATATACTCATTTCTCACTTTATCCATTCTCGTCACACCACACATTCATCTCAACATTCTCATTTCCGCTATGTGCAATGTTTTTTCATCCGTCATTTTCACAGCCCAACATTTTGATCCATACAGTATGATAGGTCTTATGACGGACTTGTAAATTTTACCCTTCAACTTGAGGGGCATGCGTGGGTCACAAGACAGTTGTTCCCGTGACCTGTCGCCATTTCATCCATCCTGCGTTGATCCGACGTGTTACGTCTCATTCTACATCACCAGATGGTGATGTAGAATGGACCTTGGACGAGCGACCCTACTTTACGTGTGGTGTAATAATCCTAATAAAACTTTTTTTCACTTTTTATTTTACCACTTTGTCGGCGTGATTAATATACATAATGGTACCAAATTTGAGCTATCTAGTACTAACGGTCACTGAGATTATCCGCGGATGGGCAGACAGACAGACAGACTTGGCGATCCTATAAGGGTTCCTAGTTGACTACGGAACGTTAAAAAATCATCGTCGTCATCATCATGATTTCACAAATAGCGAAGAATTGTTAAAATTTAAAATAATGTACTAACCCATATTTGGAACTAATTTATTTAAAAAAAAATGTGTTTCAGGGGCTACGAAACTCATGGCGAAGTAGTATTCGTAAGTATTAAGTACTATTCATCTACAATATTCTCTAACAAATTAATTTAGTTACACTTTACTAAGTTCTAAATTATGTACATATGTATCTAACTTCTTTCACAGAATGTTCTTCCATTGCCACCACGCTCAAACAAGCCTAAGCTGGTCGACAAACCGCGACACATTCGTAAATATCCTTTGGTACTGCTGGAAGAACAAAAACCACAGCCAGAACTTACTGAGGAAACTCAGCCTCAAATATATCAAAACACAAAGACGGCTGATCGCAAGAAGGAAGGCGGTCCTAGCACCTCCACTCAGACTCTGTCTCTAGAAGACATGGTTGATTCCACCAACCCCTTCAGCTTCATTGTGACTAAGCCCATCATCAATCCTTTTGAGGATTTCTTTCAGCGAGAAGATGTCGGTGTTCAGGTGAACATCGAGGTCATTGGTGAGACCAACGAAGCTCTTGTCAAAGGTAATTATTTTATGATTTACTAGCTTTTGCCCGCGGCTTCGCTCGCGTTAGATTCGGGGTTTAAACTTATTATTTTCGGTTGGTACAGTAATGGGTCTAGGTGATGTGTGGTGTGACGTATTAGGGGAAGTTTGAAAGTAGCGCCAGTGACTGAAAAGTTGAAAGAGGATTCGTTTGTCTTGGTATGGACATGTGAAAAGGAGAGATGAAACGCATATTACTAAAAAAGTTGTTTAAATGTGGATGGATGGAAGGGGAGATGACCCAAAGAAAATATGGATGCATTGTGTGAGAAGTGTTATGAAAGAAAAAGGAGTTGATGATAGCGTGACGAGTGACAGGACAGAATGGAAGAAAAAATACGTTTTGCGCCGACCCCAAATAAAACGGGATAAGGGCAAGAAGAAGACAGGAATGGGTCTAGGAATCGAACCGCAAAATTAAGTTTGTTTTTATTCTATATACTTTACCGGGATAAAAAAATACCCAGTGTGGTGCCCAGGATATTAAAGAGTTACCATTAAGGACCGGTAGTTTTTGCGTGATGCCTGAACAAACAGACAGACAAAAAATTTTCATTCAATAGGTTAATCACATTTTTGGGTTCGGTGCCGGTCTAGTAACACCTGCCATTTATTTTTTTGATATTTTCAATGTACAGAATTTTTACTTCTACAGATTTATTATAAGTATAGATTTGGTTAGTCGTCGTCTATCTTTGGGATCTGTACGGCTCGGACTATCGTGAAGGCTCACGAGTCATATAATCGATTAGCTTTTGTCCGCAGTTTCGCCTGCATCCATAAAATATAGTCTGTGATGCTCACGAATATAACAAACAAAAAAACAGGATATACTTCTTTATTATATTGTGTAGATGTAGCCTTATATTGTTTCCTCTGCTGGGATTTTGACCTCCTCACTAAGAGAAAGAATGGGCAGTAATCCGCCATCGGGCTCACTGCGGGTTGGCGGATGCCATATGTACTCCATAAATTACACAACGTAATACGCCTGGCTGGGCTTGAGCCCACGACTGACAACTCGTTAGTCAAGGCCGTGACCACAGGGCCACCACTGCTATAAATCGTGAGTCATAGCTCTATACAGACTAATACTACCTTTTATCGCTTCAAAGATTTAAATTTCGTTTTTACAAGATTTTATTTATTTTCCCCTGTCCCAATGTTTGTCTGTATTCAAATCTTGCAAATTAAATTTGACACGTTTCCCGGTTACCAATTGAGCTGAAATTTTGCATGCATGTGTAAATCAGATGACAATGCAAAGTTATTATGACATGGGGCTGAACTGATGATAAAACTGGAAGGTGGCTAGTGGCTATAAGTACTTCGTAGTTAAACGACACAACCCCATCGAGTTTGGGCTCGTATGATTCCTCTTGACGAGTATTAATTAAATAGGCATACCCGGCTTTAAAAGCTTGCTATGAAAAAAATTATTTTCATTAAAAGCTTGTTTAAGATATTCTGTGGAGAAAATGTATCCCTTCACAAAACATTATAATATGTTAAGAACGTAAAATTTTGTAGAAATCATCGAAATTGATACTTTATTGAATTGTTTTTTCATTTCAGAGCGCAAAGATCACGTATCAGTTGAAGATTTGTTAGAATTCGCGGACCAAAAGCCTTGCGGACGTCAGCGTGGTGAGGAATCGGATGAGGTTCGTATTATGTGCAAGGTCCTCAAAGAGCAGGTAAATAGAACCTATACATATATTATATAACTAACGCAAAGGGATTTTGGTACTAAGGCCAGTCGCACCGAAAAGCTTATTTAATATTGGTATTGTACAGAAAGCGCCATTTAGTTTATTGTTCCTAAACTGACATCTTGTGTGTTGGTCATGGTGGTAAGAGGGTACTTTTTAGTCTTTCATGTCATCGTCACAATTTTCTTGGCTATTTCGGTTGGGTTTAGGTTTTTAATTACACGTGTATTCGGTTTCGCTAGTTGAATTTAAGGTTTGGTTTTTATGCTAAGCTGTCATTATTTTGTTTTTGCTAATTGCATTGTGTCTTCAAGGCACTTTTTTGTAACACTGTCATTTGTGTTACTTAATTGAGTATTTTCTAAACTATTTTCGTAGTTTTATATGTAGGTGTATGAATAGCTAAAAGACAAGTTTAGTGATACCTTGCCAAACACTTCCTTTAGTTGACTTTCGAAATGCAGACTGGGATTTGGTGGCAATTATTTATCACACAGAATTATTTCCGATTCAATTCCTTCGTTTCGCATTGGAAAAGTTTATGTAGGTTAGAATTTGTAGCCTATGTGGAGATGGAGCACGCTTGCCCAGAAGTAACCTATTTACTTTATTTCTGGGTAAAAATCATCCAAATGACATCCCCCGCCCTTGAGCGCAGCGGGAGATAGTGTCAGACTCTAACTGACTAAAAAACCCACACCGTTCCTTTTTGTCTTTCATACCAGGGATGAGCTACCTTTTGGAGCTTACCCTGGCCCCAGTAGCCTTTGACCCAGCTGGGCCCCTGCTGTTGCTGACAACTCCTTGAGGCGCGTGGGAACAGTGTGCGCCGTCGACGATTTTTGCTTGGTCCGGACAGATACGGGACGGCCGGACAGCGAGCTACCCATTGCTCGCCGTCCGCAAGCCCGCTCCTGTGGTCGACGAAAATCGGGATCGGAATACCGGCGGCGGCGAAAGCGCCGTTGCCTCATGCGGTCGGCCTCCTCCTTTGCTAGCATTACTGCTTCGCAGAAAGAGGCGACCGCCTGCCGCTCCTCCTCGCTCCGGACCATGGCCTCTACCAAGGCCCGGATCTATTTACTCTTGACTTAAAGACCCCTAGGTTGTAGCTATCAGGAAACACTGATTCCGGCAGGGAATTCCAGTACTTAGCAGTGCGAAATGAATAAAGACATAAATTTATTATAGTAATGATAATGTTGGTGATAATGTTTTGTCGGCATTCTTGTTTTTGGAGTCTCTCAAGCTGAGAGATTCAATTCAGAAAGATGTGATCCGAGACAAAATGAACAAAGAAATGTGACGAATTGGCCGACAAAACTTGCTGAAAAGCAAACTGATTTGATAAATTAAACTAGCCATATTAGCTATAGAACCGATGCACGTTTGGGTAGACATGCCTTGAGTAGAGATCGCAAATCTGCGATCGATCATACGGAGACGTTGACAATCTTCGTAAGGTGGTCGCTAGAAGTTGAAACGGAGGATTGTGTTATATGCTGTGCGATTTTATAGATCTACGTCCAGTCGTGGACATTTATCGGCTTATGTTCATTTTAATGCACTAAAATAATAATCATTACTAACCATGGTTTGGGCACTGCGTTAAAGTAGTAAGTTTCACATATTTTTACTAACATCAGGATTGCTAATACAAGATGAACCAAAATAAATTAAGTTTACATAAACAGATGCATCTGAAGTAAAGAAAAATAACCCCTAAATAAACCTTCATTAAAATTCAAAGCTTTTACAATTAAATATGTAAATCTTTTCTTTTGGTTCATCTCAAAGAGTCAGTGTTGTATCAATTAGGTATTGTTTTTTGTTTGAGTTGTTTTATTTTATTAGCATTTTTACCGGTATATGAGACGTGCTTTTTTACAGACAATCGATCAGTGCAGAAAAATGCGAGAGGACGTATTTCGTCCACTCTATTATGAAAATTTGAAAAATACTGCCCCATTTAAATTTATTGAGTTTGTGTTTTATTTATTAATAAATTAAAAGAAAATTTAGAATCTTTTGGAAAATCAAGCATAAAAACGATTTAAACACAAAAAAAGAACGTCTCATGTCTAAAATAATAAATTAAAATTCTACATAATATGCGGAAGTCGGCAGAATATTCTATAAGGAAAAATAATACGAATAAAAGTCCTTAGAATATGTGGTCCAAATAATGCATGGTTTCGAAGATATCATAAATCATAATTAATTTAAATCAAAATTTGTCACCCGTACGACAATTTTTTTTTTGCGACTTTGCCGAACTTCTTATTAGTGTAGTAGTTATAACACAGCGTAAATAATGTCATTAAGTATTAACGCTGTCATATTTCACTTAAGGGTGTATTACATTAACAATCGTGAACTTATCGAAATATTATGTATGTAAAATTAAAACATAAAATAAAATGAAAAATAATTCATATACCAGTTGATTTTTGGATATGGTCTCATTCACACCCTAGAGTTATTAGATATAAAAAATTAATTGTATTTTGTCGTAGTCTTTTCTTTACGCTTTCTGTAATAAGCTTTCGCCGTCTGAAGTTGATAATTGTCTATTACACCAAATAAATAGCAAAATCAAATCATAATTTACAGGCGAACCAGGCGCAGTGCTTAGAAGCTCTGGAACTGAGCGGCTGGAACGTTCACAACGCCATCAAGTTAGTGCGCGTTAAGGCGTCAGTGCCCACCGACGTCACCTTCGACAAGTGTCACGAACAGCTGCAGAAAACTAACGGAGACATCGTCAAAGCAGTCTCCATGCTAGTCTCCATAGACTAGAGAATTAACAAATCAAATCGTGCAAATTTTTATAAAATAAATTAATTTAGTAAAAACAGCTCTGCAGTTTTTGTTTTGATTTTCAATAATATTCTTCTCAACTAAACTAATAATTAATTAATTGTGTTTGTTTATGTGTTTTTAAAAGATGATCTCTAAAAGATGTACCTATGTCGTACACTATTCTTGAGTGTAAAGTGATTTTCATTCACTTTCGTGCGCAGGAACCGTGCACTATCCGCGTGCACGGTTCCTGTGCGAGAGTGAATCCGCGAGAAAACTTGTTTTATTTATGATGACAGGCATACAATCTAATAAATATCTCATCAGCAACTAGAATTAGGGCTAATATATCATGTGTTCAGTAAAAGGCAGCAGGAACGCAATTAAATTATGTAACATTATTATATTGCAGAACTTAGTACAAGTTATAAAACCGAGAATTTGATCTATGCGTATAATGCCCGTTCTACCGTCGGCCTACCATCACCGATCACTTGCGTTAGTAAATATAGTACTAGTTAGTACCTGCCCAAACAAACAATACCGTAAGGCCATGAGTCGACTTCTGAAAGGGAAACCGTGGTCATAGAACCAAAGTGCATCTAAAGAAGCATATTTGTCGTTTTTCTGATATGTCGGGGTCTCGCTCCGCTCTAGAGCGAGAGAAGTCCCGCAACATTGCACGTCGATTGCAAGTTTGAGAAGCTATGCGCTTGCCTCAAACCAAAGTCCCAAACAGATATTTTTAGTAACCTACAAGACAAAAATAGTTCCCAAAATTAAAACTAAATAGTTTCTTTTTTTTCGCGATATTATATTATACCAATGTTGGGCAAGCGGTCAGTGTTAAATTTACTTTTAAAATTTTGCTATTGGAAAATGTTTTTTTTTGTACTAAAAATTAAAGCCGCATATAAAGTAATTAATCAATCGTTCTGAATCATAAGGGCACCCAACACGTGGTATTATTTCCATACAACCGCTCTTAGGTAAGAGCTTACTCATTCATCAGAGTATTTTTTTTTTCTGTATCTTGCATGTTTCTTACATGCAACACATAGAAAGATATTTATAATCATATTCCACAACTATCACACAACGCCGTCTAGTCCCAAGCTAAGCAGAGCTTGTGTTATGGGTACTAGACAACTGATAAACATACTTATATATTTCTAAATATATACATAATGGGTGGGAATCGATCCCACGACCTCCGGCATAGCAGTCAGGGCCACTAACCACTAGACCAACAGGCCAGTCAAAAATTATTCTGAACACAACAAAAAAAAATTAACCAATTTGGTGCAATAATTATTAAGTGTAGCGCTTACAAGCATTTTAGAACCATGACATAAACGGTAAACTCTAAATTCAAGGAGTATTAAAGTTTACACCTTAATTACTATTTAAGGGATCGGTTCTTCAGTAAAATATATTCAGATTAACGACTAAAAATGTTAATGAAATAAGTATTAAATAAGCTCTCGACCGGCGCCCGTACCGCTGTGACGGTCTCGCATATCATTCGGTTAGCTAGCTAGTCGAATTGCAGGCCTTGCCAATTTACGACCGTTTCGTGTCGAATCTCTTTCTACAATCGATTAAGCCTAGGCGTTAGTACCATTTATACCATAAAATAAAAGATGTGGCGATTAACATTGTAGAAACGAGTACATTTCATTCTGTCATTTTGAACCGTTTTGTACGATGTGAACTTGGCAACGAATCTTCTGGGCCTATTCTGCTCGTCATGTAATAAGTAGGTAAGAATCGTTTTCCTACGAAACAGACTGCACTTAGAGAAAGTAAAAAACCTTTCCGACTTTGGAATCAGCTCAGCTGTCGCACTTGTGATCAATAGACCAATGGGTAATTTTTTTTTTGTTTGTTGCTCTGCTTTTTTTTTGTGGCTTTTAATTAATATAACATATTCTTTCTCTGTTAAGGATCCTGAGATTGAGGAAGAGAAGATAAACGAGGTGCCGCTGCCACCTCGCAAGGCTGAGCTGGTTACTCCTCCGCGCCCTGTGGAACCGAAGCCGCAGCGTAAGTTTGATTAACACTAGTTTCTGCCAGCGTACAGCGGAACATCTCCCGGGATGAAATAAATACTATATGTCCTGTACCAGGACAGGATTTGCCCGTGTTTCAAACCTCAGCCGTTTGAGCGTAAAAGAGTACGAACATGCATACAAACCATCGCCTTTTTGTGTGTTTAGTGACACGTTTCGGTTACGAACTCGGAAATCATATCTTATCTTAAAATTGATTACTTCATGATATTACCGACCACTTTATGAATAGAATAGAATAACATTTATTTGCATAAAAACACGGTATAAAAGATTGTGCAAACATTAAATATAGAGCATACATGTTTTTGCTTAACATTATAAGCGTGCAAATTTTTGTGTATACAGTTTGGTCGTTAATGTTTTTTGTCAAAGAACTCTTTAATACTATAAAATAGTCTAGTAAATTGGTAGTGATAGTTAGTTAGTTATGAAATGGTAACATTTCATAATTAGTCAACTAAAATTTCAAATCGTTTAAACGTTAGGTACCTACCTAACATTAGATTCAACAAACAAACTAGGAAGTCAAATTAAATACAAAATTAACAAACCATGCAATGGTTTGGCACTACCCATATATGTATGTCTTACTTACCTATAGGTAATAATTGTGACTTATAAGTCTGATAGTATAAATTTTGTAATCGGGCCAATACTTTCGGAGATTACCTCCCTACAAACAAAAAAACAAAAACAAAAACTACCTCTTTATAATATTAGTATAAATCCATTCATTATCTTTCCAGTGAAATCAGCTGAAGAGCCCGAGGCTGCTGAAGAGCCCGAAACTGCCGAAGAGCCCGAAACTGCCGAAGAGCCCGAAACTGCCGAAGAGCCCGAAACTGCCGAAGAGCCCGAAACTGCCGAAGAGCCCGCAACTGCTGAAGAGCCCGCAACTGCTGAAGAGCTCGAAAGTGCTGAAGAGCTCGGAACTGATGAAGAGCTCGAAACTGATGAAGAGCTCCTAACTTTTCAAGAGTTCGAAAGTGCTGAAGAGCTCAAAGCTGTTCAAGATGTGGTGTTTGGTAGCTGGGGTAATTAGGTTGCCACTGCAAAGATCCAGAACCAATAAAATGTATACTAAAGTACATGCTGTGTCATTGTGACGTTATAATTTTTCAATAAGTATATGTAATTATTGTCACTATTAATAAAATATACTATTGCTATATTATCAGATACAATTTAATGTATCATTAACTAAACTATCTACATACTATTTTATCTGTAATCACATCCTTTTGACAGCTAAAGTCAAACGTCAGGAAGTAAAATGTGTCTAGCTCGCCACGGTCACAACTACATGACTGGTTAAAGGAGGAAATCGTACCTTGCGTCGAGAACACACTTTTGCACTTTTGACGTAACTTGACTTTCAGAACGTTAATATTAATATTAATATTGTAAAATCCATAAAATTTCAAAAAAATATTATATTCAAATAAATATTAATAAAAATGTCAAATTATATGTCAAACTGATATTCTAAATGTTGACAATTTTTAAATGTTTAGGTAATTCAAATATATTGGAATGTCTTAGTTTATAAGCTTTATAATATTTATATTAGAATAAGCATGTCTAAACGTATTAGAACTTTAAAAAAATACAAATCATGTTATTGCGTGCCGAGATAAACGCCCCATTTATGTTTTGAGAATTTTTCTCAAACACTTCGATTGTGCGCTATTCGCACAGGGTGGAAATAGTGCTTGAAGTTAAATCTATGATTCATGGAAAAGAGTCACCCTGCGACGAATTTAAATATACAAGATTTGTATTTAAATAACATGTAGAAATTTAAATTAATAGTAGTAGATATATGAATCTTAATCTGTAATGATTCTTAGGTATATGGCGATAGACATTATCCTGCCGTTACATGCGGAGGGATAGATTCTGATATATGGCAAAATGTCAGGCAGAAGTGGCGCGTTCCTCGTCCCAGCTGGCCTTTATTGACCGGCTGAAGTAAGAACTTTTTTTTTTATTGGTAAAATCGTCCAATGACATTCCCCACTTTTGGGAGGTAGTGTCAGACTTTTACTGACTAAAAATCCATTCCTGTTAATACGTTGCCTTTCATACCGGGCCCGAATCTTCCTTTCAGAAACAAATCTTTTGCCCCAGTAGGTTTCGACCCTGCTGGTTTGCTGACAACTCCAGAAATTCTGTGCGGGGTGCAAGGGCGTGTCAGACTTTTACTGACTAAAACCCACGCCTGTTCCATCTTTTCCTCGTTCCAGGGCTCCGAGATTTTTGTCTTTCGCACAAATTTCGAGCCCAGTTGGGGCGCATGGAACACTACGCGCAGTTGACGACTTGGACTCGGTCTAGTCGCTCGTACGGCGAGCTACCAATTGTTCGCCGTTCGCAAGCCTGCCACGAAAGATCGCTGCCGCCGATCGCCCCCATGAGGACACGGCGGTGCTCTGCCACTCTCTGTACTTGATATTTTGTTCCCTTAACGTTATGTCACTAAAATATTAGAGAAAATTTTTGGCTTAATTAGTCGAGTAGGGGTAGACTTATCTTATCAATTTTTAGTATCTTAATGTTGCTTACGAGGCTCTATTATGTCTTCGTTCTAGCGGTCATATCAAACATTTAAAAAATAGTCTAATATATAATTTAGAAATATAGGTACTTAGTCCAGTAAAATTAGACCAAAAAATGGGGTACGGTTACAATAATTCGAACCCAGCTTATTTTAATTTCAACTCGATACCTCCATACTTTCCCGAGATAAAGGGTTTTGTCAGATAGATATACAGACAGACAGACGGACTCAAAGGTGGTGTGAAAACATGTGCATATTAAGGCATCTAACGAAGTCTTTAATTTGAGCCCCGTCCCCACATTATTAAAACGATTACCTCTTTCAACATTTTGAGTTATTACATCTCAAAAACGGTGGCTCTTAGGAAAAAAATATTTTGGCATTTATAATTATCTGATCTACCTACAATTTTTGCCTGAGCTAATTTTATGATAAAACTTACCGTTTTTTCTGAAAATCGCGAAAAACTCCTTTTTGTGACTTTCGACCCCGAGATTTTTTATCTAGGTGTCGGATCGATGAGGACCTATTAGATTTCATTTATGATGGTGTTTTGAAGAATCTTACCTATTTTCAGCTGGGTTCAATTTTTTGTAACCACGGATGCCTAAATTGGCCGGACTGACCACTAGACCAACTGTCAGTCATAATAATCATCATCATCATCATCATCATCATATCAGCCGAAAGACGTCCACTGCTGGACATAGGCCTCCCCCAAGCGTCGCCACAACGACCGGTCCTGTGCGTCACGCATCCATCGGATTCCCGCGGCCCTGACCAGGTCATCGGTCCACCTTGTTGGAGGCCTTCCAACGCTGCGTCTTCCGGTACGTGGTCGCCACTCCAGAACCTTTCGTCCCCATCGACCATCTGTTCTGCGTGCAATGTGCCCTGCCCATTGCCACTTAAGTTTGGCGACTCTTCGAGCTGCGTCGGCAACCTTGGTTCTCCTGCGGATATCTTCATTTCTGATGCGATCACACAGGGAAACTCCGAGCATAGCCCTTTCCATCGCCCTTTGGGTGACTTTGAGTCTTTTTATAAGGCCCATTGTAAGCGACCATGTTTCGGAGCCATAAGTCATCACTGGCAACACGCACTGGTCATAGACTTTCGTCTTGAGACACTGTGGCAGTCATAATAATACATAATATTTATTACTTAGAATAGTAAAGATACGATGTAATGTTTAACTTATTAATAAATGTTAGAATTAGAATCTTATTTTTTATTCCAAAAGTTCAAGTTCCTACGGCAGGTATAGTTTGATGAATTAATCCACATTGTGCATATAACTCTATCAGGTACGCTTTCACGGTTAAAGTTCCAAAATGATTTTGATGACTTCGACTTCGTATCTGAAATAACAAACACTCAGAAGGGCGAAGTAGCAAGCAAAACCTACTAGTAGACACATAAAAAGTATAGATCTACCATCTATATACTTATATAATTACAATTTACTTGTACAACATTACAGCCTAAATTAACGCGTTGTACAGAAACTAAGAAATGAAAGAAGAGAAAAGCAAAAAGAAAAACATTTACACTAACACTAAAATAAAATATCCCACAAAAACAAATAATGCAAGGTTTACTTGCTGTTTTCATACATCCTCTCACAAAACTAGACATTCACCACACTCATCTATCCATCTCTCACCAAACAAGTCACACTCTGGTATTAGAGTCAGAAGAGCATTAAGAACAGAAAGCGCACGAACGATGCGAGTTAGCTCTTGACACCGTCTGAGATAAAGGATCAGCTAGCAAACCGTGTGTTCGCGGCCTGAGGTGTTGTTTAGGTACACTAGGAATAAACAACCTCACCAGCTGAGCAACTAATTCAGGGCAATCAGATTCACCCCGAAGAACTCGACAAGTGAAGATGAGCAAAAAGTTATTGCGTCTTACTTCTAGAGAGTTAAATTTCAGCATTCCGAGCAAAAGTTTTGTGGATATTAAAAAGGATAGTATCCGAATAATTTCTTAACTTTCTCACTATATATATATATATATACAGAGTTATTTCTAAAACACTAGCAAGGACTACGTAAACAACAACTTTTGTTCTATGACTTTTTACAAAACATAACACATTTGCGAAAAACAAACCTTCAATATTTCGTTGTTCTATCTAAGACATTTCAATTCTGTATTTGTTAGTAATACTGTCCTGCAAGGTTGTTAGTATTTTACAAATAACCCTGTATATATAAGGAGAAACTGGGTATCAAGTAACAAGGTATCCTTTTAGGACGCATGTGAGCACTAAGAGAGGATTTACCAAAATTCACACCCCCTAAAGCGATGAGACGAGGTTTCAAAGTTTGTATGGAGAAACCTACTTTCACGCAGGCGAAGCATGCCAGAAGCTAGTCTCTCATATATAAAAATCAATTGCTATTCTTTAGGGTCGCCGCACATGGACCACACGCGACAGCCACAAACGCCGCCTCTAGAAGCTTGAAGCAGGAGCGCGTGACAGCCACTTGTGACCGGTGGCTGCTACTTTTTTTTAACCCATACGCGCACAGTAGGAGTTCACATCGGCGTCGGGTCGACGATGAAGTACCTGGGACTCGTCCTCAACAGCTGGTGGAACTTCGTGGAGCATTTCCGACGTCTGGCTCCCAAACTGAACTAGACTGGGGCTGCTCTCAAGCGGCTCCAAATGACTAAGAAAAACCTACCTACCTTGTTGCTCATATTACAAACAAGCTGATGGAAGTGAGATAAAGCCTGAAAACTCGGTTAACATTCGGTAATTCCGTGATTTAGGTACATACCTACTCGAATATTCTACAAAGCTTGTTCCAGGAAATACGTGATTTTTTTAAACCCTTAAAAATTTTTGAGGAAAGTTGTCATTAATATTTAATTTAAAAAAAAAACTTGCAAGGCTTCTTTGACTTTTTTAATTTACCTATGAAGTGTTCATGCAAAATAGCAGATTTTCAGAGGTCTTTATTGGATTACTATTAAAAATTGATTAGAAGCCTAGATAATATCCACAAAATATCTACTGTGTTTACAAAATATCTAATGAAAAATGTAACGTCATAATCGCGTAGGTAAGAGAGATTGTATGAAAAACAGTGAAAATGAATTTCGAGTTGCATCCCCTTAATTCTGTAGTCTCACAAACAAATAAAACAGGATTATAATTATTGTATAACCTAATTGTTATTTGAAAAAAAAAACAGAATTTTTATATGTACACTAATTTCAAACATTAATATAAGTATACTCCTTTACATACTTACCTATTGGTTGCGGGGAACAAAGAAAATCGTACGAACTGAAAAATAAACTCGTACGAACTTCGAACCCTTGATCTAAATTTTTTTAATGTGTATTCACCCACAGATTTAACAGAAATAGTTGGAACAGTTTTTCACAGAATTCTCAACGTTGTTTTATTAAAAAAAAATCTTTTTAAAAAGAATATGTTGGAGTTGTGGAATTTCTAGCTGATACAAAAATATGGACAGTAGTTATCTCAAAAACGATTTGTAAAAAAAAAAACTGAGAGTTGGTAATTTCAGATCACCTCAAATTGTGTTTGAGTGAGCAACATATATAAAATTCCATGCAATAAGTAAAAAGTTGAATTTTGTTCCCTTGTGATACCTATATTTAGTACTAGCTTTTGCCCGCGGCTTCATCCGCGTACATAATCCCAGGATAAAAAGTATCCTATGTGTTATTCTGGGATATGGTCTACTCGTGTACCGAGTTTCATCAAGATCCGTTCAGTAGTTTTTGCGTGAAAGAGTAACAAACATCCATACATCCATCCATACATACAAATTTTCGCATTTATAATATTAGTTGGATTGTATAACTGACAATGAAAGTAGAAAAGGTGTTGGGTTAAATCCAAGCAACATAGGACAAGGGCAGGACGGCGCTGATGACATATCTTTAAATAGATCGTCAAATAAAAAAATAGCGTTATCGAATAATAAATAAAATAATTCACAACTTACCTACCTATCTTCGCGAAGAAAAACCCGAAGATTTCCCAAATAATTACAGAACTACTCTTACTTTATTCCACTTATTTGGTTTACCTTCGAACTGTACCTATTAGTTTACTGAATTTTATTTCTGTCCCAAGTTCAAAGTCCTATTTACAAAAACCGATTTTAGATTTGCTGATTTTATTACGCGAACGTTACAAGGTTTGGTTTCAGGAAAACCTGACTTGATCTCAGCGCCATTTCAAAAAGGCCTCGAATACAGTAGAGTAGGTATTTTTACAGGTGTAATTTATTTTGGTTTTGTCCATCTGTGCAAACATAAAGCAGACACCTATACAACCTGACTACTATGCCAAGTAGGTAGGTTACCCAAAATGTCGACGGCGCGCACTGTTCCCGCGCGCCTCAAGGAGTTGTCAGCAACAGGAAGGGCCCAGCTGGGTCGAAGCCTACCGGGATCGGGGTTATCCGAAAGGAAACTAGAGCCCCGGTATGAAGGCTGGAAGGAACGGCACGGGGTTTTTAGTCAGTAAGAGTCTGACATTATCTCCCGCTCCATCCAAGAGCGGGTTTTGTCATAAGATGATTTTACACGTCGACAAAAAAAAAGTAGGTAGGTTAAAAGATCCTATATTTGGCATTATTTGGGATGCCCACCATCCAGTATTATCTACGGACGAAGATAATTAATTCTCCCAACATCTCGCCAAGGTCCTACTTAGTGATTAAATAAAAAAGTATATACTCATATCAAGTACCTACGTAGGGTACATATTGCTTAGATATACATGATTTGGAGGTGACTTCGCTCTTCCATCACTTTTCCGATTTTTTTTAAATAATGGGCTAGTTGCCTAAAAAAATGTAATTAGTCCGTGTTTTAGATTATAAAAAAATATCGGCCACGTATTTTTTCTTTTTTACATTAAACAAAAAATAACAAAGATACAGCTCATTAAAATTACGTGTGACGTCACCCCGTGCGAAACAATGTAACACGGCGTGACGTTAAAAAAATGTAGTTATTTTGACCCTGGAAACTACCCTATTGTTGCCCCACACTAGTTACTCACATACACAAGACATACATAAGTGTCTTTTGTATCTGAGTATAGGAAGAAAGTGTCTTGTGTAGTATAGAAAGATCTTTAGGGTATTAAGATACCCAAAACGCCTTTCTATACGCCATACAAATATTTGTTCAAACCAACGACCCACAGCGCAGGAGGCGATCGCTCAACCATTGCACCAATCGTACCTTCAATAATTATGCTATTGTTTGTATTTATAAGATTTTGTGAAACAGATTCATAGAATTATCTACTTTACAAACCGTAGGTCCGCATCATCTTCCTGCGGTTCATCATTCGTTTCCATTCTCTCTGGTCTTTATTCTATTTCACACGGCTACTATCTATTTTTTTAGCTTTATCCCTTCAATGATTTACATTTTGGCATAATATTTAACTTTTTAGTTACATGCATACCTTAGCCTACGATCTTGCTAAGACAAAAGATCCCTATCCTATCCTTTCCACCAATAGCACCAGTTTTCATAATTCGTCAATTTAAGCACCTACTTACCTATTACTTTATTGCTTTACTTATCCGTTTTCACCACTTCACATATCGATGTCAACATTTATACGAGTATCTCCGCTATGTGCAATTTTTATTAATATTTCGTCGATAAAATTCTGCTTGATACGTTGATGCAATACCAAGTAGGTACTTCCTTAAAACATAAACGTTATTCAAATTCACAGCTGCATTATCGGTAACTGGTTCTACCTAAAACATATTCAAAGCGAAATACTGCCGTTCCTTTATTGTTAAAACGTATAAAAGGGGCGACCCTGTTACCTACATTGCGGATTAAAAGATATGGGTCAGCGCTATCGAGTCTCGCTCGCCGGAGGACGGAGCGACGGTTTTAATGACTTGATTCCCGCGACGACGCTTCACCGTCTCCACTCGGTAGCTGTGTAGCTCATCCGTCGTTTGATAACCATTGACCTACTTGCTAGAGATTGCTACTCGTTTCTAGTTCACTCTTGCAAGATTTATTCGAGTAGTTCAATGTTTTAATATTTTAGTTTGTTATGAGGTACTTTTATTGCTTGTCGTTATTAAGTTTACTTACTTAGCTCGAAGACTCGCCAAATAAGTGGCAATGGGCAGGCACAGTGTTCACAGGATAGATGGCCGTTGGGGCCAAAAAGTCGTTCTGGAGTGGCGACCGTAGGTATACCGGAAGACGTAGCGTTAGGTCTTCTAGTCCTACAAGGTGAACCGGTAACCTATCTGTACCTGGTAAGGATTGCGGGAATCCGATAGATGCGAGACGCACCGTTCACTATGGCGACACTTGGGAGAGGCCTATGTCCAACACATTATCTCTATAAAACATGGGCTTAATTCTGAAATGAAACAAGTAGATACACTATTTTTTTATTAATATAAACTACCTAGTGCTTGACTGCGATCCCATCTAATAGTAAGCAGCGATGCAATCTCTGATGGTGAGGCGCTCTAGTTTATGAGGCATTTTACTCTTTCCTTGAAGACGCTCAAATTATAATCAGACGGGAAGACTGCAGCAGGCTGATTGTTCCAGTCGTTCGACTTACGCAGTATAAACGACGAGGCAAAACGCTTAGTCTGGACCGTAGAGGTTTCAACGACGTATGGGTCGATATTCGTCGTCTGTTGAGTTGTCTAATGGTAGAAATGAGATGGCGGAATCAAGTCATACAATTGATACGCACACTCCAAAATACATCCTGTAAAACCTCAAAACTCAATTAAAACATAGGTAGGCAGGTACCTCCATATGTTTTAATTGGGTACCTACCCAATTAAGACGTGGAGGAACTTTTTGAAACTGTTTTAAAATTTAAAACATTTCGAAAAGTTTTGAATATAATCACTTTATGAAATTAGAGTAATTTGGTTGTAAGTTCTTGGTATTTTTTTGATAGATCTAAGTTAGCCAATAGTATTTACTACCTTATTCGTTATGATTTGTGATTTTAAGTAGGTAGTGTTCACAGAAATTATCTGTGACCTAATATATATTTATATGTATAGAGAAACTGACTGACTGACATATCAACGCACAGCTGAAAATATGGAAACTAGGAGTGTGAAATTTTGCACAAGGTTTCGCCTTTTATGATATAGGCGAGCACGAAGATCGGAATTTCCAAAATTTATCCTCTAAAGGCAAGAAATGGAGTCCAAAGTTTTGGAGAAACCTACTATCACACCGGCGAAGCGGCTGGCAGGAGCTAGTACCTACATATTTAATAATTACTTGCTGTAAGTAACCCACACTGCTGCTGTGAATGTGTAACACAATCGCACAATTCGTGTTCACTTCATATTTCAAGACAGATTCTGTGTTAGCATTAACGGAAAAGTTAGTACGTACAGAAAGCTTTATGTACCAGAAGTAGCCTTAATACATAATATGGTACAAAAGAGTATATAGGAGCTCCGTGGCACGTTGAATACATACCGGGGTCACTAATTTGGAGCATATGAGACGCAAGGAATTGGGTCAGTGGAAGTGGATCGCAGGCCGGAGAACCCAGGGGGCCCGCGCCTCACGCCCTCCCTTTTAGAGGCCCGTTCCGAAGTTAAGAACTTCACCCCCCTTAGGAAGAAGTTTTAATCAATGCTAAAGGTATAGTCGTAAATAATCTTTTACAGGTAGATGCAAAAAAAAAGATTTGAGACCTGTAAATATACTTCAAACATATTAAGATAATTTTTTTTCTTTATTCCACAACTATCACACAACGCTGTCTAGTCTCAAGCTAAGCAGAGCTTGTGTTATGAGTACTAGACAGCTGACAAACATACTTATATATTTCTAAATACATACATAATTATAGATAAATTAAACCCAGACACAGAACAAAAAATCATGCTCATCACACAAACATTTGTCCTGGGTGGAAATCGACATCACAACCTCCGGCATAGCCGTCAGGGTCATTAATCACTTGACTAACAGGCAAATCTAAAAATAATAGTCCTTTAGCTGTAGAGCCTAGAAAATTTATTAAACAGACTGATATGATAAATGCGAGAGTATAGTTATTTTTGCATACTATTACTAGTTTTTACTGGAGTCTCAGCCCATTCGAAAATGATCCAATGGGAACATTATTTCCGGGACATGTTAAACACGTTTGCCAAATATTATCTAAATTCATGAAAGCTTACCAACTCACATTCGCGTTTGCAATATTAGTTAGGATTAGTTACGACGACGCTATGGCGCAGATTTAGCAATGCTACGACTCTGCTACGGCAGTGCTACGATTCCGCTACAGCAGTGCTACGATTCCGCTACAACAGTGCTACGATTTCCCTACAGCAGTGCTACGATTCCGCTACAGCCGTGCTACGATTCCGCTACAACAGTGCTTCGATTTCCCTACAGCAGTGCTACGATTCCGCTACAGCAGTGCTACGATTCCGGTACAATAGTGCTACGATTCCCCTACAGCAGTGCTACGATTCCGCTACAGCAGTGCTACGATTCCGGTACAACAGTGCTACGATTTCCCTACAGCAGTGCTACAATTCCGCTACAACAGTGCTACGATTCCGGTACAAAAGTGCTACGATTTCCCTACAGCAGTGCTACGATTCCGCTACAACAGTGCTACGATTTACCTACAGCAGTGCTACGATTTACCTACAGCAGTGCTACGATTCCGGTACAAAAGTGCTACGATTTCCCTACAACAGTGCTACGATTCCGCTACAACAGTGCTACGATTTACCTACAGCAGTGCTACGATTCCGCTACAGCAGTGCTACGATTCCGCTACAACAGTGCTTCGATTTCCCTACAGCAGTGCTACGATTCCGCTACAGCAGTGCTACAATTCCGCTACAACAGTGCTACGATTCCGCTACAACAGTGCTACGATTTCCCTACAGCAGTGCTACGATTCCGCTACAGCAGTGCTACGATTCCGGTACAACAGTGCTACGATTTCCCTACAGCAGTGCTACAATTCCGCTACAACAGTGCTACGATTCCGGTACAAAAGTGCTACGATTTCCCTACAGCAGTGCTACGATTCCGCGATACGAAGGAGTATACCATCTACTTGAATAGAAGAATCTTCTTCTATTCAAGTAGATGGTATACTCCTTAAATTGGTTTAACTTAGTATTGGCGGCATTCTAGATACACTAGTCAACAAAAATAATGTTTTGATATTTACACAGCGGTTGGTAATATGTTCAATTTTAATAAAATATTTTTTCATTTCATGGCGTTCTTTCTTATATTTTTTCGATTTCCACAAGTTTGAAAAATTTCTACTCTAACTCCAGAGTGCAGTATAAAGGAGCGCTCTAACGTGTCATCATCATCAGCTTTTTCAATGTTCCCACTGCTGGGACTCAGGCCTCCTCTCTAGGAAAGGGAATGGGCCGTAATCCACCACGCGGGCCTAGTGCGGGTTGCTGAATATCACATGTCTTCGAATTGTTGGTTCTAAGATATGCACGGTTTTGAGAGCAGTGGTGATGAAATAAATTACACAAACTAATGCGCTTGGCTGCGTTCGAACCCGCGACCTACAACTCGTAAGTCGAAGCCATTAATTACTACTCGGCCACCACTGCTTTCATAACTCTCTCTAACGTGTGGCTCATAATATCCGGAACAAGAGATTTTTCATTAGAAACCCCGGGGAGATCCATATTAGCATCAACATTTGGATGCAAGTACCTACAAAAATAACTCTTACCTAATTCCGAAACCCAGGTGATAAGCGATTTCCCGTCTTTTGCATCGCAGGTGTGTTTTCCCTGTAATCTTTCTTGATGAAGCTCGACGAGTCGGCGGAGTAACAACGGGAACAGTGATTGGTAATGACAGGGTCATTATGGTTAACGACAGAACATTGCTCTAAGACTTAGCAGTGTCGTTCGATATTAATCTTGACAGATATTGCTTCAAGTTTAGATGCTTCTATCTTTATTTGTGGGAAAGGGGGAGGGTGAAGGTCTCCCTCCCCCTTAATCCTATTTTTGATTAAAATCAAAAGTAGGATTGAATAGGCTAACGTAATAGATATGCATTTTAAACAGAAGCATCCCGGCCTGGTCGACTACGTGAAATACACGGAAACTTCATCATAATCATCATCATCATCATTTCAGCCGATAGACGTCCCCTGTTGAACATAGGCCTTCCCCAAGTTTCACCACAATGAACGATCCTGTGCGTCCCGCATCCATCGGCTCCCGCAACCTTCACCAGGTCATCGGGCCACATTGTAGGAGGCCTTCCAACGCTGCGTTTTCCGCAGCGTAGGAAGGCCTTCTACAATGTGGCTACAATGTGTGTTCTTTTCACTCCAAAACCTTTTAGCCCCATCTGTTCTGCGAGCAATGTGCTCTGCCCATTGCCATTTAAGTTTAGCGATTCTTCGTGCTATGTCGGCAACCTAATGTCTCCTGCGTATATTTTCATTTCTGACTCGCTCACGCAAAGTCCGGTAAGCTGAACAGCTGAACTGATTTAATGGGCACACAGGAAGACCATGTCTTGGAATACATAAAATAGTCCAAGACATATGTTGTGCAGGAGCGGTATGTTGATGTTCCTTTGGGAAAATGGTGTAGGTTGGTACTTTTAGGCGGGCGAAAACTTTAAGAATGAAGCCATCCAATAAAGAGTGAAGAAATAAAGAATTAAAATACTTTAGAAAAGGTTTCCTTTTAGATGATACAGTATCTGTAGCTACCTAGGTTTACATTTTTTTAGTTGTCTTTTAAATAAAAACATAGTTTAATACAGGTAGAACAGTTTCTTTGTCTCAGTTGTTATATAATAGGTAGATGCTTGCTCGTGTATCGGAACCGCGGCTTAACTTATCTGGGTCACCGCTGAAAATCCTCAACCCAATCCGTTTAAGTGGGTTTGTCGCTATAACTGTGCTTATACACAGCCTTTTGTTTTAAATACTGCCGTTTTCCTTTTATATTTTGGTACCTACCTATTTACATAGAATTTTTCATTGAACTATATCGACTTAGCGAACATAATTTCTTCTGCTTCTTCCTGCCCTTATTTCATATTACTTGGGGTCGGTGCAACACGTTTTTTTCTTTTTTTTAAGAGGCTATCTTCTACAGTAGCTTGGCCCACTTGAATTCGGTTTCTCCATACATTTCGACGCCCGTTTCACCGTTGCGATGTAACGATGTAGCATCCGTTAATCTGCATATTATCTAGTTATTATAAGAACTTAAACATTTTTTACCGCATAAAAAGTCAGATAATCTGTAGAATAACAAGTTACAAGTTAATCTGCACTTCAACTGATTTATGCATATTATACTTACATATATAGATATTTCCATATCTGCTATTTTAAGTCAAATTTCCCAATTTAACGGTTTGTAGCCGGTAATTTTCAGATTATCTAGATAATGCGTATTTTTTTCTAACATATTATATATAAGCGATTGTATTCTAACATAAGTATATATTAAATAGATAAATCTCCTACTTTGGGTGGAGCGAGAGAGAAAGTCAGACTTTTATTAACTAAACTAGTACTCTTTTTTAAGGGGCTCGGTAACTCTACCATTAAATCTCGTTGCCCTGGCAGCAATAAGAACTATCCGAAGCAGAAACTTATCGAGTTATGCTAAATAAGTAAGTATATATTTTAATTCATCATTTATGTGTGTTCAATTCATCATTAATATTCCTACATACCCGAAAAAATATTCTGGATTGTTAACGCATGAACTTGGGTATAGATAGCTGTAAAATCCCTATGATTGTCTTAATAATAACACAACGCACTATTTTATGTGCATCCACATGAACGCACACAAAACAGTGTCTTTTACCTGATAAAACTTAAAAGCTTCAAACTTCATCAAACACAAACTTCACATGAAGTGAAAAAGCAACTAATAGTACCTACCTATATCTAATAGGAATATAAAAATTATCTAACAGTAACTACCTATTTCTAATAGGAATACACAAAGCAACTAATAGTATGCACAGACCTATTTCTAATAGGAATACACAAAGCAACTAATAGTGCCTATCTACTTCTAATTATAGGAATACAAAAATCTTTTGTCACAGTGTTTGTTATCAAACTCTCCCGGCTTGACAGTATTTTATGAAAAAATTTGTGTAGTATAAGCATAGATTATCGGTTATTATTTACCTTCCTATTTACACAAATAACTTAACTTTGATCATTTATAGGCAGACAATTAATTTTGCCGGGTCAGCTGTTATTACCTCTGTTTTTTATTATCATACTAGCTTTTGCCCGCGCGGCTTCGCTTCCGCTCTTCCCTACTCCACCCTACTATACCCAACTCTACCCTACTCTACCCTACTCTACCCTACTCTACCCTACTCTACCCTACTCTACCCTACTCTACCCTACTAGTCTACCCTACTCTACCCTACTCTACCCTACTCTACCCTACTCTACCCTACTCTACCCTACTCTACCCTACTCTACCCTACTCTACCCTACTCTACCCTACTCTACCCTACTCTACCCTACTCTACCCTACTCTACCCTACTCTACCCTACTCTACCCTACTCTACCCTACTCTACCCTACTCTACCCTACTCTACCCTACTCTACCCTACTCTACCCTACTCTACCCTACTCTACCCTACTCTACCCTACTCTACCCCACTCTACCCTACACTACCCTAATTTTTTTTCCATAAGAACCTTCTCCTCACAATAACAATCACAACAAAAAAAAAATCAGCCAAATCGGTCAAGCCGTTTTCATGCCAAGTCGTGACAACGGAAAACGGGGGTCAATTTTATATATATAGATTATTACGTCTATTATTGTCTGACCTCAGTGTTACATATGATTATTTACCTATTTATTAATTCTTCGACAGGAAACTGTACCTTCGTTATTAAATAAGCATTTCGAAACACCTTGATAAGGCCTTCACAACCAGTGGTGTTTCACTTTCAATCCAAAGCCATGGTAGGTGTTAACCTATTCGAAGGTGTCGCAACCAGTCGTTCCGTAATATGGAAAGCGCCGTGTTACTAATCAAAAACAAACAAAACTAACCCATAGCAATAGAAACGAACGAGAGCATAGAAAGTGCAGACCTACTGCAAATAATTACATTCAAGTTTTTTTTTATATCTTGATTTGCATCTTTGGTATAAAAAGGTTTTAAATATGAGTAGATCAGCATGTTTTGTTTAATGCAATTCGTAAGATATTTAAAAAAGATCTTAGTAGTCAATAATGACTTCTGATCAAATCCGTTCTGGCGTTCGACTGTGAAGAAATAACAAGCACACAATACACATTGGACGTCTCGTCCCCTCACGCGTGCGGCCAGGAACCACGCAGCCCTAGTATAGGTATATAATACTTATATACAACGTGTAACGTTAAATGCGCAAAACCTCAGACACCCCAAATGAGTTTTAATTCAATTGACCTAATTATGGAAGAAAAAAAACATTAAAAAAATAATTAAAGGTTTTATGTGCAGTTTTAGTTTGTTTCAAATTCATATCTGCATTGAAATAAGAACTATTATTATCCCGTGTATGAGGAAATTTGATTGGACTACAACTATTTGTATTTGTTTACCTATTTGGGCGGGTTTGCGCACGTGATGGTAGGACCTATTCGTAAAAGGTCGACGTTTTTAATGAAGATTTTTTTGGAAAATGTAACCTATATTAAAATGTGGTTTAATTGGTTCTGCTCGTTATTCTGATCAAACTAATTTCAGGTTTTGCAAAGTTGACGTTACACGTTGTTATATACTAGGGCTTATACTACGTCTCGTCACCAATTCTAATAAGCAAGACATGGTAAGTATACATTTTTTTATTTATGAGTTTCCCTTAGCTACCTAATTTTAAATGTAAATATTGTTCAATGTTTTCATAGCTAGCACCTCAAAGCCAAGGAACATCTTATGACAATTCTAATAAGCCCAAACACGGCTACGATTCATTGATTTATTACGAAGTTCTCGTGCCTAACTTTAGTGCACTTCTCCACTTCTCTACTCCTCTACTCTCGTGCTTAACTCTATTTAGGTACATATCTTTTTTCTGCCATGGAATTGCAGGTTATGCCAACAGAAACAATTGAAGTCTCGAAATGACCGAATACTAACCGGGTTTTCAGGCGTTATCTCTCTAGGGTCCTTCTCCACTCGCTTATCGTAAACATCGAAAATGGTTTAAAAGCTTGTTACTTCATTTAATGCAATCCAACGCGATGTTTGACAAAAAAGCAATGCAAAAAAAGAGAGATAACGCCTGGAAACTCTGTTAGTATTCGGTAATTCCGAGATTTACTCGAAAATTTCACAAAACTTGCTCCAGGAAATAGCTGTTTTTTTTAAACCGTTAAAAGTTTTTGGAAAACGTTGTCGTCATTTAGAATCTTAATAAAATTTGCAAGGTCTCTAGAGGATTACTTTTTTGACTTTTTAATTTTTAGGCAAATTATGAAGTGTCAAAGTTCATACAAAATAGGACATTTTCAGAGGTTTTTACTGGATTAGTTTTACACAAATTTAGAAATTGGTTTCTGTAGAAACCTAGATAATATCCACAAGATACTGTGTTTCCAAAATATCTAATGAAAAATGTGTAATAAAGTCATAATCAGAAAATATGAGTCATGATGCACCACCTTAAGATACAATGTCGCTCGCCATACAATTTAATGGACTATCGCACACGACGAAGATGATAAATAATATTTCATATTTTTGTATCTTAAGATGAACTTGTATGGCTAGCGATATTGTATCAATACATATTATAAAACAAAGTCCCCTGCCGCGTCGGTTTGTCTGTCTGTTCGCGATAAACTCAAAAATTACTGCACCGATTTTCAAGCGGTTTTCACCACTCGATAGCGTGATTCTCGAGGAAGGTTTTAGTATAAAATTTATATATACTAAATATAAAAATAAGCCTAAAGGGGATCCCTGTTACCTTGAATTTAACGCGAGTGAAGCCGCGGGAATAAGCTGGTTTTAATTAAAAATTGTACTTACTCATACAAAATCAGCTGCCATTTCTTCAATTGGTGACTTTTTCTCGTTCTGGTTTTTTATGTCACTCCTGAATGTTTGTATTATCAGATAAGCACCAAGTTCGGGCTCGCGGACGGCGAGCCATGGGTAGCTCTCTGTCCGATCGTCCGGTAACTGTCCGGACCGAGCCCAAGACGTCGACGGCGCGCACTGTTCCCGTGCGCCTCAAGGAGTTGTCAGCAGTAGGAGTTGCTCAACTGGGTCGAAGCCTACTGGGGCCAGGGTTAAAAGGGACGGGGTAGTCATAAGATGATTGGCCCAATGAAAATTATTATTTTACTGAAACGAATATAAAATGACAATTGCAGTCCCCCGACTTAGTGACACTTATCTTTTAAATATTTATAGATTCATTTAATAACGTTAAAAGGTTGAACGACTAATTTACTAACTTATTTTTTTACTTTTTATAGATTTCGTGTGTTTTTTAAAATTTTTAATTTTTTTTTTTTAATTAATCAAAGAATCTATCTAAATTCAGGCAAAGGAGAGGCTATTCTTAAGGTTGACATAAAAAATGCATTTAATTCTGTTAATAGGGACACCTTGCTGTCAGAAGCTTAAAAAGAAATACCTCAAATTTTTAGTTTTCTCTGGCAATGTTATAGACAACCATCGAAATTACTGTTTCGGGACAACGTTTTGGAATCCGCTGTTGGCTGTCAACAAGGTGACCCACTCGGGCCATCGTAAATTAGTAAGTAAAAAAGAAATTGAAAAAAAAAAAGAAATATTGCCAACTACTGGCCAATTGACAGTTTCAGGGTTATCCATTCAATTCAATCAATTCAATTCAATTTATTTATTTACGCCACACACTGTATATTACAGCAATTATAGTTAGTACTGGAGTAGGTAAATCCCAAGACGTTTTGTTCTGTCAAAGTTTTCACTTTATAAGTGATTTGAATTCATTGATAGAGGGAGAATAATATTTAAGGGAGTAGTTAAAAAAAACGATAGTATTTCAGACACAATTTTTAATACAGACACTTGTTTAATAGATGAAGTCAAAAGCATTCTCGCTAGTTGACTGTGAAGTGATTAGTTAAATTATGATATTTTTAAAATATTAACTTCCATTATAGTATTACATTAAATGACTACATTAATATTATAATTAATTTGTATATTTTGTGTTGGTTATATATGCATATGAGTTGTAAAATTGTAAATGCTATATACAATGAAAATGCAAGGACAATGAGGGCTCATTGTTACATACATCAGATCTTAGTAATGCAATTGTTTTTCAATAATGTTAAATGAGGGTGATGTAGACCAGTGCTGAAGCCGTTGAAAATGGTTAAACGTGAAATAAAATCGTAGTAGGATGAAACCTATTGGATAAGGAAGAGAATATAACAGAAATGAAAGAAAAAATACTTTACGGGCGATCTGAGGTCGGGAAATAGATGGGTGTGCGTTTTTAAGGGTAAAAAACAGTTTATCTCGATTTCCGACAAAACTACAAGTCCTATGTAAAAAAGTTAAATTACATAACCTCAAAATGTATGTGAAAAATTCAAATAACTAAGTTTTTGGTTTTTTATTTTAATCTTTTACAAAAATTATTCTTTTTCCACGAAATTAAATGAAAAATTACCTTTTTATGTCTCAAACACACTGTATTTTTTTTTATTTAAAATGTTTGTTTTTTCACCTTCATTTTGACTTAATATTGAAAAAGAACCCTAATTTTCAATCGAAAATTGTGTTTTCCGACCTCAGATCGCCCGTAAATTATTTTTCCTTAAATTTTTGTTATATTATTCTCTTTCTTTTCCAGTGGGTTTCATCCTACTATGATTTTATTTCGTTCTAAAAATTATCGACCCTGGTCTAATGTGGCAGTACTACTATAAATAAATAGACACATTTTTTTTTTAAGAATCTAGGTAGTTATTAAATATTGAGAATTTTTCAATAGGTATAATGTAAATTAAATTCGATAGTATGTTTCCTGTAAAGTTTCCGAATATTATACAAAATAATTCTCTTCTAGAGAGCCTCAGTCACTACTTTTCAAAATGTTTCCGTATTGTTTGGAATTTTATTGTCATTGTTTTTGACTTTTAATCTGGTAAATTTTTCAATCTTTGGAAACTTTTCAAAAGTAATGAAGGTTACCTAATAGGTTACAAATCAATCTGTAAAGACTTTTAAGTAGTTACAGAATACCTTTAGTAACGATATGTAATTTGTTGATATTTTCAATACAATTTTGACCTACTGAGATATTCGATCACATAAATGTTCCCTCAGATCTCAATCTTAGTCTTAAATTTCAATCTTAATAATTATTCGGCGTTTTAGAGCGCCACTTAATACCGTAGTAATACTGGTAATATAAAATTATAATACTACTTATGATTAGTAGTAGATTATAGTTTAAATGGCTATTGGCCAAAAAATTTAAAAAAACCATATAGACCTTAGGAAGTATCTACTCGTATATATATTTTCACAATAGTTAGTGCGTAAAGCTAGTTGTGAACACCATTTTTTAAATCTAAAATAATATTATAAAGGGAAAAAGTTTTTGTGTATACACACAAAAATACATATTTTTTTAAAGTTTTATGTGTTTGATTGCGATCCTACCTGTGCGCAGAGTGCAAGTTGTTTTTACGCTGACGCGATCGAAGCGTTAATGCATTCGGATCTCTGATTGGTAAAGCGCTTAGAGTGGGCTAATCCGTGCGCTGAGTGATTTTACGTTAACGTGATCGAACTTTTGCCGCGTTTGGCTCTCTGAATGGTATAGAGCTTGGAGCGGGCCAATCGGAGTGCCGAACGTCACAACGTGTCAAAACTCGCACTAGGCACTCTGATAAGTAAGCAGTGGTGCAATCAGTGATGGTGTAGCACATTAGTTTACTAAGATCTTATTCATTCTAACCTTGAACACATACTACTATATACTTATAATATATTTTTGTATACAAATATATTTTAGGAATCTAAAATCTTAGTTTTAAGTTTTTAGGAATCTAAAATCTACCTTGTAATTAAAAAACAATATTGTGCTTCATTACATTTTTGGTATCCAACATTTGGCTACCCTGTTCCTCCCCCATTATAAATATGAGGGTGGGCAATCAGTCAATCAGTAAGTGGTACTCCAGTCTTACTGTTACACTTGTGAAAAGACGCTGAACAAAGCCTAAAACTAAAATAATTTATTTAATTATTGCCCTAAAGAAAAACATTTTTGACGTTAGTCTGTTGTATTGATCGTCCTTGACGTCCTAGTGGCACAATTTTTTTTTGCTTTAAATTTATTTGTATTATACTACGTATAGGCCAATAAATACTTATAGATATATTCGTGACATTTAAACTACCATCACAATAGAAGATTATTATTATATTATAATTGTAGGGTTAATTGGACATAAGTTTTAAGTGATGGTAAATTTAGTAGTTCTTCAAGCCGCAAAACACAGAGCTGCATGGCATCGTATCGCGAGAGAGGCGGTGGTGCGGAACTCGACCGAGACATGACCACGAGCACTCTGTCTAGACGTGTACGACTGAGAAGAAGAAATTTAGTAGTAGATAACACCTTTGTTCAATTACCCCTTCAATTATAAACACACACTTATATGATAAGACTTAATGATATTAAATACACAAGTGCTGCATTTTTAAAGAGTGCTGTTTTTTTTTTTACTTTTACACGGCACAAATCTTGAAGCAGTTTCACATCAGCTGAAAGATGTCCACAGATGGACATCTTCAATCCTCAAGCGTTTTTACAACGATCCGTTCTGCGCAGTGCTTATACACCAATTCTGCTTACCACCTGACTCAAGATTTAAAAAGAACTCAGAATCGCCCGCCGGCCGAGCCACGTGGAAATCATGACTCAGAGTTAGAAAATACAGCTCAAAGATAAGAAATGCACTGAGCATTTCTTATCTTTGAGCTGTTTCTTTCTAAACTAGATGAGGCCGGTGTTTCCTAGCTTTTTTTATGGGTGGAAATCATCCCATGACTTCTCTTGCTCTGGGTGGAGCGAGAGGGCGTGTCAGACTTTTACTGACTAAAACCACACCTGTTTCCTTCAGTTGCCCTTTGCGTACTAGGGCTACGGGTTTCCTTTTCAGAAATCAACCGCGTTCCTAGCTAGCGAGCATCGACCATACTAGGTCCCTACAGTTTGCTGACATCTCTTTGAGGAGTGCGTGGGTCACTACGCGCTGTGTGCGTGGCTCAACGACGAACAATACCAAAGATATCTATAACTTTATAATCACACAAAATCATGGTTATAAATAGTCACAGAAACCTTAATTTGATATCACTGTCATCAAAATATTATAGCTAAATAAGTTTTAATTATATGAACCCCATATGGGATCCCCTTGACTCTTTTTTATCATTGAGGAAATCGAATAGTTACTGTGACCTGTGACCCTAAATTTATAAAAGATTTTTTTTTTTTAATTTATCCGGTTGGTTTACCTTAGATGACACAAGAGAAACTATAAATCAAAATTGTATATAATCTGATGAACTGTGGAATTGTCCGACGTAAATAGATGAATACGGACAGTGCCGGCTGGTCGGGCAGGGATTACAAGACAAAGTAAAGCAAATTCCTCGCAGAGTATTAGTTCAACTTACAAAACTATATGTATGGAATTACTTGGCAGATGGGCTTAGTTAGAATTTCAATCAATTTGATATGAAAAAAAAACATTGTTGACTTTCACGCAAAAATCACATCGGCTTGGTAGCAATTATGAAAATTTTTAATCACTCAACGTTTGTCCAAACTTTTGATCTTAGAAAGTTGTATGTTCAAAGGTCCCACTTTAAGACCAGATTTATCAAAATCCCATTGGATGTCAGTCGGGTGAAGTCGCGGGCAAAGTGCTAGTTGTTTAAAAGAGTGTCTAAACTGAGTGGGGCAGTGCAGTTGAGTTGGAATGTTCCAAAATCGGCTGTGTATATGAGTAGGTATACGTGGTTGTGAACGCATGCGCGAGTTTTTTGGCCTAGTTAGAACGCGTTGCTGTGTGCGTACCGGTGTGGACACTCATGGCGCCTGTGTGCGTGTGGCAGTAGGACGCGCCGCGCGACCCAGTTCATGATAGTAGGTAACATTCGGACAAACATACAACTAGAACGACAGACTTTATTATTTGAATGGACGTATATTAGATTATCTCCATTCTCATGTATTGGTCTTAGCGTTGTACCCCTAAATGATTTTTAATTTGTTTTTTGTTTTAAGAAGTAATAAACATTTAAAAAAATAATGGGACAATGCCAAGAAAATGATGATGAAACATAAAAACCGTTCAATTGTGGATTTGACTTGCACATCGAGCATTTCTTATACAATTATAAATTTTTCCTACTGTTTGATTCCCGAATTGAGTTTCGAAGATTTTCCGAATCGTAAAATTTTTTTTTGTAATGAAAACTTCAACTGTTTTTATAGAACAATGTAATAAGATATAATTATCGGACCTTCCTCTAGGAAAGTAAATTCACGTGCTTTGGAGAATCGAAATTCAAAAATTATTTATTTGCAAGGTAAAATCGAAAATAAAGGTATTATTTTTCACACAAATTCTATAAACAAAAGTCATGAGTTCCATGTTTCATCACTTTTTCTAATGAGAATGAGCTGGGCCTAATAAATAATCAACACGGCGGCAAGTCGTCGGAATCCTTATATCCTAATAATCCCAAGGTATTTGAAGAATTAGGTAGTTGTATTATACGCAGAATTTTGTTAAATGCCCATTTTATTTTGATTTATAGTTTTTCGTCGGCCACAAAAGGCAGATCGCCACGCACACAATTTCAGTCAACTTTTATAATAAGTTGGTTTGGCAGGATTTTTGTAACGTCATTTTCAAAATCAGTTCATAATTTTTAGTTATTCCAATGGATTAAAGCTAAACATAGTTTTTAATTTTGGTAGATAAAACGCGTTCTAACGAAACTAAAAGAAATAATGATATCCAAAAAAGTATTATCCCGAATTTAGACAATATCCTTTATATTGGGAACTAGTTTTAACAGGAACTTAATTTTTAGGGATCCAAAATAGTGGTAACGGAATCCTATAATAAAACCGTTGTCAACTGTCTTTTTGTTGAATTATGTAATTAAATTAAATAAAAAAAAAAAAACCACAATCATTTATCCAAAATACAATACCTAGCTAATGGACGGATTTCTGTTTTATTAAACAGAATCTGTTTCAGTATCACGCTTGTAATTCGCCTTGACGGGCTCTGGCATGAGCGACCAGAGGTATTCCCGCTGTTCTGCGCTGCATCGCACGATGTACGCGTTGAGATCCATGCACTGCCGCACGAACATGATGTCCGACACTACATTAGCCAACCGCTGTATCAATGCAAGCAGTCTTCCTTCCGAATAATTTAATTGCTGATTGCAAATATTTATGTGTGTTAACGCATGTTCGTCCATTTCCACGCCTTCTTCAAAATCTTTAAAATAAAGCTTTTCCTTGAAATATTGCGCCTTGTCATTTTCTGCTCGTTGCTTACTGTAAATTATAACAAATTCTGCTCGGCCAAAGTAAGGACACAAAATGAAGCTCACCCCAGCCACCGCTGCACCCGTGTGAGTACGTGCTACTAAGCTTTTTAATTTATAAACCGTGTTACGCTTCTCAGTAACGCAGATTCCGTCATAATATGGCCTAGAAGCATAAATAAGAGAAACTGATATACGTTTCTCTTTTTTGCGCAGATCTTCTTCCCGCCAAATTATATAATTTGAATTATGTCTGCAAAATGTATAATTAAAATTCTTGTAATTTATTCCCCTTCTGACCTGGGCAAACCACCCCGTATGTGGTTTTTGACGGTCCAACATAACAGTAACTATTTTAGCTACATGATAACCGGGATCTCCGATCAATACTCCCCTTCTCCCGTTCAATAAGATCTGCACGCCCACCATTACGTGCTCCTTGTCAGGCGTGACGAGCTGGTAGGGCCCTTGCGTCATGTACGTGTCACGCGTTATCTTCTTTGCAGACTCCTCGCACGAGAGCATCCCAGTTGCAGCGCCCAGCCCTGGGAACTGGTTCTCAAGGCACTGCCAGCGTCGCATCAGCTTGAGTGCTAGCCCAACACATGTGTTTGCGTGAGGATTGTATACCGGCTCGAACCTTTTAAACAGTTCTGACACTGTTATTCGCGGACATATCTGCGCGTAAGCGTCGTACAGTGCTATGAAATTGGTGATCGAATCATAGTGGTCGGTCACGAGCAGGCGCCGGGCTATTTTCTCAGTGGCATCGACAAGCTGGGCGTAAGTAGTGTCATTCAGGTGTAGCGGGGGTGGCATTGGGCCCCAGTGGCATAGGGGCAGTGCCGGTGTGGGTATGACGTGTTGAGGCTCGCTGGCCGCTGAGGCGCTAACGGGCCGCACGTCCGCGGGGAGTCAGGAGTCCGTCACATCGGAACCGCCTGGCTCGGAGACGGCCGCGGAGGTGCCAGCCGCCTCTACCGTCGGTGCTAGTCATTCCGTCTTTTGCACCTAGCCACAAACAAAAAGCTTTAAACTAAAAGTTCTCTCTCGTATACAATCCGAAATTTTGAACAAACAGACATGAGGAATTTACCAATTTCAGAAAAAAAAATATGGTAATCTGAGCATTTTAACGCTGTTTTCAAAAATACAAAAATATTTAAGGATAACGTCCGTGAGTTTGTAGAGAATATTAAAACTTTTATTTCTGCAACTAAGCAAGGTATGGTTACAACCAAAGTGTAGGTCTCTATGGAGAAGAACGTGCAAGAGTTACAACAAGGATGACCACCAACAAAAAATATATATCAATGTGAATTTAGGGATTGTTAGGAAAAATACTGAATAGATTTTGATTTTTGATATTATATATTGTTGGAAGTATTATATCTCTGTATATGTAAAAAACATTATATAATGTGAAGAAGATAATATTCTACATAATAGCTTTAAATACAATACCATCTTATCTTCTAAAGTTAAGAACAACTCAGAAACCAGCTAATAATTATATTTCTGATTGATACATCTAGCGTATTACTTACTTTTTGCTGATTCTTTAGTCCTGTACGGAGACCTGTCTAAAGAAAATTGAGCAACAAGAGCGGGGAGTACAACAACAAAATAGTTATAAAATCTTAGCGGCAACTAAACTGACACACAAAAACATTGTTACATTGTTATACAAAATTCGCCAAAGATGCGTTATACATTGTGCGTGGGCAATAGGCGCCAGCTTTTCTGAGTACTTAATCGGTATGATCGTTTTAGATTATTACCGTCTACTCTGATCTGCAAGAAGGTGAAGGTCCGCTCCGAACTCCTTATCACCCTCCTCAAGTGACAGCTGTCACAACTGCGAACCAAGGTGACAAACACGCATTTCCACCTTTTTGTTTTCGGTTCTTGTCAGTTTTGCCGTTCTGCAGGGAGCTGTATGTCCAATAATGTGCTCCACCATGCTGGGTGTTCCTCCACCTGTTCAAAGGCTTTCATTGCAGAATTATCCAAAACAACACTTTTATCTGGATCTTTTTCGATTGGTTCGCCAAAGATGCGTTATACATTGCGCGTGGGCAATAGGCGCCAGCTTTTCTGAGTACTTAATCGGTATGATCGTTTTAGATTATTACCGTCTACTCTGATCTGCAAGAAGGTGAAGGTCCGCTCCGAACTCCTTATCGCCCTCCTCAAGTGACAGCTGTCACAACTGCAAACGAGTCTTCAGTTACTGCTACTTTTTCTGGCAGAATTATATACATATTATTTTTCATTCTCTGAATTCATATCCTCACGACAACGTCTTATATTAATGGGAATTATCAAAATGACTGAGAGATCATCGTCTAGCAGAAAACTGACTGACCTAAGCATTGCTTTCACTAACTCGATCGTCAAACATGGTGATTACTGTCTGTGATGATGATGATTTTTAAAGGGAAACTTCGATATCAACTGCCATTGGTGGTGATGAATTTATCGCATTAATAACAATTATCACTTTTTATGTAAATGACTGCAATGCCTGAGCCTGAGTTATACCGTAGATCTGCAACAATCATACGAGGTACTCTTTGAAGATATTTGAGTACAGAGAGATCTGTACAACCTGTAGGTCGAAGCCAATTGTTAAGTAGCTAGCAAATAAAAAAGTAAGTAATTACAATTTACAATGTGCTGTGTTTTCACCGTGCTGTCTAGTCGACTCGGGGGACACGATGGAGGTGTGCCCTGTTTGGGCGGAGCACCGCCGTTTCCTGTCGTGGGGGCTATCGATGGGAACGATCTCTCGCGCCGAGCCCTTGTGCAGGCCATGGTACGGAGTGAGAATGGTAGGCGGTCAGCTGCTTCTGCTGCGAAGCAGTCGCACGCGTGAGGAAACGGCCTTCCTCTCAACCCAACTTGATCCCGATTTCCAGCCACCGTAGGTGTGGGCTTGCGGACGGCGAGCAATGGGTAGCCCAACGTCCGGCCGTCCGATAACCGTCTGGACCGAACTCGAGTTGTCAGTGTAGTGTGCCACACGAGCCTCAAAGAGACGTTAGCAAAACCGTAGGAGCCCAGCAGGGTCGAAGCCTACTGGGGTAATGGGTTGCGCGAAAGAGAATCCTGAATAAAAGTCTGACATGCCCTCCCACTCAGCCCTAGAGTGGGAGAACTCCTTGAATGTTTTCAATCTAAAAAAAAATGGCTAATTGATTGCTTAGTTCTATCATGTATAAAAAATGTGATAGATATCTAGTTATTTTTAGTCTGTGGTTACCTATACTGAAAAATGCCATAGGCAAATAATAATAAAGAATTCTATAATTTACAGTTATCATCATTTCAACCAAAAGAAGTCCACAACTGGTCATACAGTCACACAGTATCAGTATCTTTCATTCTTTAAAACCATTTGTAGTCGTTTGTTTGCAACCAGTGTTAAAAAGGTAAGAAAACTTTAGCCGATCGCTTTTTTATAACAAATTGAACAATGTTTTATTTTTTGTATAGTATGCGGGCTATCGTGTTAACCTTACGCTGTTGTGGTCATAATGTACTTTAAGTGAAAACTTGTAAATAGCCGTTTTATTACCTAATTTAAGTTTTACTTTACCACAATGAAAAAGCGCTGTTCAGCGGAGCGGGCACCGTGAACATGTAGGCCACCTAGTTCGGCACCCCTTTCCCACGCGCCGTTCGCCCCCCGCGAGCCATCACGTAGCCACCCCATGGGACTCCGTACCCCCGCGACCTATTTATTTCCTGCTTTATATGCTCAGGACCGTCCGACCAGCGTCCATATTGAACTTCGCAGGCTTCAATTTATCCCTAAGCTAACCGCTGTTCTCTCGGAATCGGTTACGTATTTTGTAATTGACAAAAGTACACGTATTTAGTAAGTAACATCCAAAAATGGGCCATGAACTATATTTTGGGCTGTGAACGTCTCGCTGGGAAGGGAAAAGTGAAATAGATAAACTTTGAAATTCCGTCCGCGATAACAAAATAAGAACTTTCTATTTCATACGATCGCCTGAGATTAGCCTGACTCTTTAATAAATTTCGAACAATGAGTATAATAAGTAATAACGCTTTTGCAATGGGAATTGCATTAGCAGCACTTGAACTACGTGCGTAAGCGATTTCAAAGCAGCATCTTCTGAAAATTTCCCTTGAAGTGCGCACGTTACACACAGCTCATCCATGCGACGAGCATATAATTATCAGGGATGTTATAGATATGAAATTTTGGATCTGGATACGGATAAGAATAAATATTATACGATTTAAAATACGTTAATGAATATGAAATTATTTCGGATTATCTGTAAGTACCGGATTACTGAAATCCGGTACTTACAGGTTGCCCACGTGTGCGTCTATCTATTGTAGTTGCCGCTTTACTGTTGTTACCGCCAAGTGTTGAAGGTTGAATGTTTGAAGATGATATAGAATATGTCAGTGGTCACCATTATTAGAAAGGAAATGGGCCTTTAGTAAACCTACTAGGGTTTACTCATACTAACTGTATTGGTGGGTGGCGCCTTGAGAACGACCTAGTTTTACTCGGCTTGCGCGAAAACCTGCGCGACCTGCACAGCATGCGCTTCTGGCGTGGCTGAAATGATGATGATAAATAAAAGATGTGCACAGAGTGCCTAATCCGAGTCTGTTTTAAGTCAATGTGATCCAAAAGTTTATGAATTTCGGCGTTCTGAGCTTCTTTCTCTAAGCTCTCAACCAATCTGACAGCAGAAATGCGGTAAACGTGTAAGTTCAGGTTCGTATAGCCATTAGCCGTTGGCTGACACTATTGGTTCAATGATGATCGTTGATTAGTCTTACTAAAAAACATTAGTAACAGTAGTAGTGTAGTAGTCGTTGTGGCGACGCTTGGGGGAGGCCTATGTCCAGCAATGGACGTCTTTCTGCTGATATGATGATGTACCAAGTAGCTGGAACTGCTGCTTGTGAGCTTACTTTTGCTCACGTTCCCGGTAAGCCTGCGCGACCTTCGCAGCGTACGCTTCCATCTTTCGTGCTCTCTCTGCATGCTGTTTGGCATACATTTCTATGCGCTCTGCTTTTTCAAGGAGAGCAGGTGCTTCTGGGTCGCCGCTGTTTTGAGCGGCCTCCGCCAAGCTTCGTGCCTTTATGGCTTCGGTGGAGGCCTCCTCGGATTTACATGTCGCATACTCGACGTCCGTTGCGCTAACGTTAAACTCCCATTCGTCTGCAACCTAAACAAAATACTTAATTACAATAGGACTTTTTATTTATTTTTACATCAAAAGCGAAACCGTTAAGAAACTATAGTACAGGTACAGACTCAACCCAGAATTGTATGACCCATCCTCTTGATAAGCCATTTTGATCATTATCTTGCTCTCACTAAAGATGAAAATGTTAAGGATGATACGAAGTAAAGTAGGTTCACATTGTTGGCTAATAACATATTATTACTATTATTCATTTTTTGTTTTTTTTTTGTTTCATTATTGTATTTGTATTGTGTTAACTGGCCTGTTGGTCTAGTGGTTAGTGGCCCTGACTGCTATGCCGGAGGTCGTGGGTTCGATTCCCAACTAGGACAAATGTTTATGTGATAAGCATGATCATTTGTTCTGTGTCTGGGTGTAATTTATCTATAATATGTATGTATTTAGAAATATATAAGTATAAATATAAGTTGTTTAGTACCCCTAACACAAGCTCTGCTTAGCTTGAGACTAGACGGCGTTGTGTGATAGTTGTGGAATATTATTATTATTATTTTTTCTCATTATTATTACTCTCTCATATTATTATTTCTTATTTACTAACAACAAGTTGTATCGACTCTATATATATGTTAGTCTGTACGGTATATATCTATGGGCCAAGATGCCTGATAATAAATGATTTATTATTAATTATTATTACCAAACCCACTTGAGTAAATAGCGAATTCAAATCTTAAGTACAAACATTTTGATAAATCATGCTAGCCTAGTGCAAGGATTGATTTATATCGTGAAATGTGCCTAGTGACTGTTGTTAGGAGAAGTTGAGCAGGCTACGATGGAGTATTGTGAGATTGTCTGAAGTCTGAAGACAGGAGGAGGACACAATAATCCTAAGATCTGGTTACCTGCTCTATTTTCGGGAAGGGGACCAGCATTCCCAAGGTGGTGTCTGTTTTATCGTCCACAAGTCCCTTGTGAACAATGTGGTAAAGATCGAGAGTGTGTCGGCCAGGGTAGCGTACCTTATACTCAGAATATCATCAAGATATTCGCTGAAGGTCATACAGGTTTACGGGCCCGACCTCGACACACCCCGATGACAAAATAGACTGTAGCGAGATCTACGACGCCACATAAGAACTACGAAGAAAATACGAAATCCTGCATCGCGTAATCAAAGTTCTCCGCGCGGTTTGAACATATACGACAGCCCGACATCAACTATCGGGCAGTCGCCCACCAGACTATAACAACCTGTCTGGTCGGAGAATCCTCCCTTTTCAACGGAGGCATGTGGGACTTTACTCTCTGTTCCGCATACTTCCAAAAGACCATGTATGAGGATGTATCCAGAGCCATGCATGGTTCTAAGAGTCACTACACTGTGGTCATGGGGGACTTCAACGCGAATCTAGACAAACGAGATGGTGACGGACAGATGGCTGCGAGTAGGGTAATTAGGATTTCGCCGTTGGAACTACCGGGTACAACTACTGGCCTGCTTTATGGAGAAAGGGGGCGTTTAGATGATGGACTCCTTCTTCAAAAATCGTGAGCGTAGAAAAATGAGATTGACTTCGTCACGTCGACAAAGAAGCAAATATTCAATAATGTATCCGTGATCAATGCGATAAAAACCGAAATTGATCACCGCATGGCAAGAGGCACATTGAATATCAATGTCAAGCTTGAAACATCTCGACTGATGAAGTTTTCGCTCCGTCCTGCTCAGAACCAGATCCAAAACGCCGAAAGCTTTCAGCTTGAACTTCAAAATCATTTTGAGTGCCTAGGAAGCTCCGTGGACGAATACAACGATGGGTTCGTTGAAACTGTACATACGGTCGGGTGTAAATTCTTTAAGACTCGTACAAATAAGAGCAAAAGGCTCACAGATCAAACTCTCCAGCTTATGGTTTTCGGTTTGCCGGCGACATAGTAGTCATGGAAGAGACTACGGAAGAGCTCAGTACAATGATCAATGACCTCAGTAGAGCTTTCGAAAAGGTCATGATAAACAACCGTACAGCACGCACTCCTATCAAGATTGGAGACTCTACACTCGGAGTTGTGGACGATTACGTCTACCTCGGACAGACAGTCCAGTGCAACACACACGACGGTTGACCTTTTTCTCGAAATTAGATCTACCCAGATCTAATTTCGAGAAAACGGTCAACCACCGTATCCGACTCGGCTGGGCAGCGTTCGGGAAGCTACGCGGTATCTTCGGTAAAACCCCTGTTGGCATAAAATTTTAGTGCATAATATAGTTTTGCATAACATTTTCGCATAACTTTTATTAGCATAATAATACTGCTGCATAGTAATATTTTGGCATAATACGTTTTGCATCATCAGCATAACTATTATTTAGTCTCGTCAGCATAACTAAAATTTATACAACTCCAGCTTAAGCCAAATATGTTTTGGCTTAAGTTGAAGTTGTATAAATTTTAAAGGCGTAATATTTATTAAATAATTTTAAATTGATCTACATCGCCTAATGTTTTTGTGGTGACGTATTATCGGTTAGGTTTTTTTTTGTAGCAGGAGTGAGAAATCTATCAGGTTCAATAATAAATCAAGTGTCTACAACTTACCGTTCGGAGTTATTTATTAGAGTTTATTAATTTTATTCCAAAAAAAATTATGTGCTTAATAAAATTATGCTTCATTATTATTATGGTAGCAGTATTTATGGCAAAACATTTATACCTAATAATATTATGCGTAATGATCATTATGTTGAATTTCGTTATGCCAATGTAAATTATGACAATATATTTTATGCTTATCATTAGTAAACGGGTATCTTCTCATCCAACATGCCACAGAGTCTCAAGACGAAAGTCTATGACCAGTGTGTTTTGCCAGTGATGACATAGGTTCCTAAACGTATTCACTCACAGTGGGCCTCATCTGAGCGCTTAAAGTCACCCAAAAGACAATGGAAAGGGCTATGCACGAAGTTTCCTTGCGTGATTGAATCAGAAATGAAGATATGAGCAGGAGAACCAAGGTTGCCGATGTTGCACGAAGAATCGCCAAACTTAAGTGGAAATGGGCAGGGCACATTGCTCGATGGCCATTTGGGCCGAAAGATTCTGGAGTGGCAAACGCGTACCGGATAACGCAGCGTTGGGAGGCCTTCTACAAGGTGGATGATGACCTGGTGGAGATTACGGGAATCCGATGGATGCGGGACGTACAGGTTCATTGTGGCGACACTTGGGGCAGACCTACGTCCAACAGTGGACGTCTATTGGCTGAAATGATGACTGTTGTTAGCCGCAGATGTTCTTTGTCACTGCTTTCGCTGAGATCACATTAAAAATACCCCACAAAGTAAATATACTCCACTTTGTATCTACGAGTACCTACTCACCCATTTGTGATTCACCCAAAGTGACTGACGATATTAGGCGGGCGGGGAATGGAAGTCACAAAAGTTACCACCTTGGTGTTTTTTTTTTCGTCGACGGGTTAAATCATCTTTGACAAAACCCGCTCTTGGGTGGAGCGGGAGATAGTGTCAGACTCTTACTGACTAAAAACCCCGCGCCGTTCCTTCTAGCCTTCATACCGGGGCACGAGCTCCCTTTCGGACAACCCTATCCCCAGTAGGCTTCGACCCAGCTGGGCCCCTCCTGCTGCTGACAACTCCTTGAGGCGCGCGGGAACAGTGCGCGCCGTCGACGTCTTGGAATCGGTCCATTACCGGACGATCGGACAGCGAGCTACCCATGGCTCGCCATCCGCGAGCCCGCGTCTACAGTGGCCGGAAATCGGGATCGGAATCCCGGCGACGGCGGCGAGGGCGCCGTTGCCTGATGCGGTCGGCCTCCTCCTTTGCAAGCATTACTGCTTCGCAGAAGGAGGCTACCGCCTGCCATTCCTCCTCGCTCCGGACCATGGCCTCGACCAGGGACCGGCGCGAGAGGTCTCTGCCGCCGATCGCCCCCACGAGGGCACGGCGATGCTCCGCCCAGGCAGGGCACACCTCGACGGTGTGCTCCACCGTGTCCTCTGGGCGTTGCGCACAGTGGCGACACCCTTGAATCCGACGCAGGAACCTCCCGAACTTGCCATGTCCGGTGAGGACCTGCGTCATGCGGAAGGTAAGGACACCGTGAGGTCTTTCCAGCCACGCCTCCAAGAGGGGACTTACCGCCATAATCGTAGCGTGCCCAAACCACCTTGGTGTTAATCGACTTCTCCAACGCTTTTAATCCGTCAGTCACGATGTCCTTTTGTCAATCCTGTTCTATCTTATAGTCTCTCCGGAGTAATTTTCCTCTTATATTCGGGGTCGTCAGCAGTCAGTTCGCGCTGGAGACTCTTCATCAAAGTGAAATACTGCCTTGAGGGACGTTAGCTGTAAGGTCACACGACCGTACAGCTAGCGTCCCTCAAGGTAGTATTCTATCTCCTCCTTTGTTCTCTGATTGAGAAGCTAAACCATGAATTAAAAACCATTAAAAGCTGGTCTGACCGTTTTAGTGTGGCAGTTAGCCCTCTAAAATGTCAGGCTATTATAGTAGAGAGCCCCTATAGTTTTAGAAAGCTTAATAACCAAACTATTCCTCCTGTAATATTTGACAGCATGGTCATTCCGTTTGCCTCCGAGGTTAAGGATCTGAGTCTACATGTCAACGCCTGCCTTGACTGGCGCAAGCAGGTTGCAAGTGTCAGTAGGAAAGTAACGGGGATTTTACGGTCGCTCTATCGTCTAAAAAATCTCCTTCCAGCTCACATAAAGGTATTGTTTGTATAGTCCCTAATTTTCCCCATCATTGACTATGGTGATGTGTGTTACTATGACCTGAATGCAGATCTTCTTAATAAACTTGACCGCCTTCTGGATAACTGCATTCGATTTGTTTTTAACTTCCGTAAGTCTGTTAATGTATATGAAAATATGAATTTTTGAAATGGTTACCTATTCGTCAGCGTAGCACTAAGGGCCTTAACTGCCCTGTTTTCTTTTCTAGACAACTCTTCATCTCCTTCTTATCTCACTTCTCAAATTCAATTCATTTGCTCTGCCCATAGTAAAAATCTCCTTTCCACGAATAATCGTCTTCAACGATATCCCTCACACCGCTCTGGGTTTATCCGGTCTTCTTTCTTTGTCCAAGCGATATTCCTTTGGAAAGAGCTCCCGTTGAATATCAGAATGACGTCCAGCCGGCTCTCCTTTAAGGTAATCATCACAGCTTTGATTTGGTGGATTCGTTTCTAATAATAATTTTGTTTATTTGTATGTTTTTATATAAGTATTTATTTATATAATTTTATTTATAGAATTATATATTTATTTTGGTTTTATCTTTTTATTAGTTCGTTTGCCTTTAACCCTGCAATCGTGATAACCCAACTAATATTATAAATGCGAAAGTTTGTATGTATGAATGGATGTATGGATGAATGTATGGATGTTTCACGAGTAGACCATATCCCAGAATAACACATAGGATACTTTTTATCCTGGGATTATGTACACGGGTGAAGCCGCGGGCAAGTTAGAGATACAATAGAAAAACAATGGGTGCGTTCGCTTGGGGTTTAATGAATTATGTTGCACCGAACATGTTTTATTTCTGCACCACCTTAAGGTCGACTGGTAGAAAATGCATACTTTAAGGCATTAGGTCCGTCTTTGTACTATGATCTAGTGCATAAAGTTTAATAAATATATCTAAATAAATTTGTAAATTCTGTATATTTTTAGTAGCTGTGTCACTTAAGAACTCTTAAACTTTAAGTATAAGAAAAGGATTAAAATGCCTTAACAAGATATTATTATATCTATGGGTTTGATAATGCTGGACACAGTCTGTACTTAGTGACTGTTACCCTAATCTTTATATTCTAAATTTTCTACGTATTTGTTGCCTTACCTCAAAGGGGGCCTCTTGTCCGGCTGCAACGGCCTGGGTTGGTGCACTTATGGCAGCTTCCCCAAAAGCTGGCGTGGCCAGAGCAGTCTCTTTAAAAGTTGGCGCGCTTGGAGCTGCCTCGTAGAAAAGTGGTGCGCTCGGAGCAGCTTCGTTGAAAAGTGGTGCGCTCGGAGCAGCTTCGTTGAAAAGTGGTGCGCTCGGAGCAGCTTCGTTGAAAAGTGGTGCGCTCGGAGCAGCTTCGTTGAAAAGTGGCGCGCTCGGAGTAGCTTGTAAACGTGGGGCCGCTTTTCCTGGCATCATCAGGGCTCGTCGCTCGTTGTGCACACTTGGTTGAGGGCTTTCCTCATCTGAGCTCGAGTCAGAACATTGGCGTGCATGCTCCTGATTAAAATCCTGCTCTTCGCAAAGTCTTCCTATAGATGCTGCCTTACTTTTAGCATTGTTGGCAGCATATTCGTAAATTGATTTGTTAATTTCTCCGGTGTAGGTTATCTGAGCAGAATATGTAATATTAGGTCCTTACATATGAAATTAGCGTTTTGTCGTACTGACCACTTTGATCTGAAATATCTCCTCTTTGGTTAAGAATTCCAAATTTATAAGTTCATTTAGCTGGTATATTTGAGTTTTGAAAACAGTAATTCATTTGTTTTTTCCTCATTATTTATGTCTCTGGCGTCGCTTATTACCGCACAATGGAAGGCATGAAATATCGGTATATTTTCGAGTACGAGTTCTACCGTGGCACCAGTGCTGCAGAAACACCTCGAAGGGTTGACGCGTGTTTGCGTCGACTGCTTTGTTACTTTGCTCAACCGACACAATAATGAAGGGATTTTAAATGCAATCATTACTTCTGATGAAAACTGGATACTGTACTATAATTGGAAGCGCTCTCCGCAGTGGTTGAACCCTGCAGACCAAGCCAAATCCTGCCCTAAACGAAAATTGACTCTGAAAAAGTTACTTGTGAGTGTTTGATGGACTAGCGCCGGTGTCGTTCACTACAGCTTTCTAAAATCTGACCATACGACTACAACAGATATCTATTGTCAGCAACTGCAAACCATGAAGGAAGAACTAGCTGCTAAACAACCGAGATTGGTCAATCGCTCTAGGCCACTGCTGCTTCACGACAACGCAAGACCACACACTGCATAACAAACAACCACTAAGTTAGATGAGCTACAATTGGAATGTCTGCGATATCTACCGTACTCCCCGGACCTTGCTCCAACAGATTACCATTTTTGTTACCGCCTTCTAAAAACGAGATCAAATACCTCGAAAGTATTGTCATCTGAATCATAAATTCAGTACGGTCTTCTCCATTTGTTTACATCTCTTTATTTTTTTAAAATGACTTTATTTTTCGATGATTTCTAAACCTTATTTTATTTGAAAACAGCGTATTAGACAGCGTTTGCTATGGCATTGCTTATTTTGTACGAATATTTAAAATTACCTACGTATCTAAATGTGGTTTATCTAATGTCTGTTTATCAATTTTGGACCAAAGAGTTCAATGGAATATCCATATAAGTCATTCGTTTTATCTTAATAAAGAATTTGACAGTAGGAATATTTGTAAAATATTCGATCCCACTAAAAACATTTCATGTAAAACAGTCAAGCCATACATTTTTACTGATATGGAGAATTTGTGAAGTTAGGGTCGGTAGAGTTAGGCCGTGTAGATTCAGAAGCTTGGCTCTACATGAGATCTGATATCTTTTTCACTGGGCAAACCTTATGTGGTCGTCTTGGCAACATTTTACATGAAATGTTTTTAGTGGGATTTCAGTTCTTTTTGTAAGTTGCTAGGTAGCCTTTATCTTTTTCTTCTTTATTTCGGTTTTCTAACACTTCAGGAAGTACCCTAACATTTTGAAGTCTCTAAAAACTTCCATGCCCCCATTTGAGAGGATGAGGGGCGAAAGTTATAAGTTTATGATTTTTTTGTTAGTTGTATACTAAACTTAGATTACATACCAAATTTCAGCTTTCTAGCACTTCAAACATTTTGATGAGCACGGTGTCAGTGAGTGAATATATGAACTATCTGGTACATCGGAAACCAACTCTATGATATTTCAAAAAACGACGAAACACTTCGAGAAAAGGTAGGTAGTGCCCTTGAGCTTCGCTTGACTCGTCTTTGGCGGGAGCACTGCCATGCCCCAGATTGCGATAAAACCATATCATTTTAATTAGTTATTATTTTATTTTAATTTATTAAATTAGTGGAGTTTATAACCTACCTACTAAAGCTTTGTACTTAAACGGTATTTCTATAAAGGGAAAATAAAAATTCAATATTTAAAAGCCAATCAATTTAAAATAAGTATTTTCTTCAGAGTTGTTCAATCTTTCTTCATTAAAAGACAAAGAATTGAAATGAATCAATTGTACGCTTCTACAGAATCGCATTCATTTGAGAAAATACAATCAGCGGCGACCTGGATTTCTGTTAAGTTTTAAATCCGCTTTTTCCAGTAAAATCTACTTAACTTTGTCTTCGTCTTTAGTTTGTAATCAAATGATCGCTTAACTAGTTTTAGTCCACTGTCTTGAGATACCTTTATTTATTTGCTTAACCGTACTTGAGAAGGGATTAATAATTAAAAGTATTACTGGTTGCGGTTTGTAAATTATTCAAGATGAGTATCTGGAGAGCAGAATAACCTATTAAAACTATATCTTACTTACGTATAATGCAGACCTACATAAAATCTTGATGACGTAACTATTTAGGTAATGCTCGACGTGTCAAACAGTAATAAGATAAAACGAATGTACTAAACAATCAGTTATTATTGAAAATTTTAACAATTATATACAAAACAAATTTTTAAGTACTTAATATAATAAAAAAAAAACGGAAAAATATAATAAATATTTACATGTTCCAATTATATGTTTATTTTTTGTTGTATCTAGATATATATTATTATGGATCATTTATTATTTTAAATATTTTTTTATTATTATTAAGTTTAATGGGTTATGTGGACGGACGAACTGTGGACGTCCTCTGCCCCGTCTAGGGGACATAGGAACTTAAGTCAGTAAGTAACTGTTCCCGCACAAGGGCCTCAAAATAACGCCGCCACAAAAAAACGCTTGAAGCGGCCACAAAAAAAGCTAGAAGCGGCCCCAAAAAACAACTGAAGCACGCGACACCTCTTTGCTTGAAGCCGCTTCAAGCGTCTTTTTGTGGTGGCACCGCCGCACACGAGTCACAAAAAAAGGCCGCTTCAAAATGTAGCTTGAAACTGCGTTTTTTTTTAAGCCCGTGTGCGGGGACAAGGATTGATTAAGATATTTACCCATTCTGCAGGCTCCTCGAATCCCTCGCAGGGGCACACTTCGTTCTGTAAAGTAAGAAAACGTGTTAAACTTACTACTATCCATATTTCGAAATTGTTCATAATTTTTTAAATTACACCAACACCGCACAAGTAAATTATTAGTATTAATTTATTAATATACCAATATCAGGTAAGTATCGGCTTTTGATTATATAATTAAACAAACGAAAAAAGCAAATAAAGTCATAAATGAAAAAAAAAGTCTAAATAAAAATATACCTAATAATAAAAGAATTGCTAAAACATTGCCAAGTGAGGCTGCCACGCCTTCGTGAGCTTCCCATTCGGAGACCCCAGAGGCAGTTGGAGGAACATCACAGCGACCTTGACATGGGGATTACGAAACTAAAAAAATAAAATAAAGAAAACATAAAATAAAATAAATAAAATGTTATAAATACTATGTTAATTCCTTCAGATTATTAAGGAATTCAGTTGATTTAAGAAATTATTTTTATAATAAAAAAAAACATTTTCTTTAAGATTTAAGAAAATGTTTTTTTATTACATATTATAAAATAAATACGTAGGTAATAAAAAAAAAATCAGTTTGTTGCAAGTTCGTAGCGTATTATTTTATTCTGTATTTTAGTATTTGTTGTTATAGCAAATAAAATAGGCAACAAAATTATACCTGTGAAAATTTTAACTGTCTATCACTTGAGATACTTGACAACGAGGTGACAGAGCAAAAACGCTTTAGTTAAGATTTATTGTCATTATAAATACCTAAATAAAATATTTGAAGAATACAAAAAAAAAAAAAAAAATAAAGCAAATAAGTACATATTTAGTATTATAAATCATAAATCACCATGCATTTGAATGACGGTGTCTTTTCTTGGAATCGAACCTGTGAACCTGAAATGTTTATTATAATGTTCATTTGGAACCCAGCGAGCAAACACTGAAGCCCAATGTTCCATCATAAAGACAAGTCAGTAGTTATATTATGACGGATGTCCATGTCTATTGGAGAAATAATAATTTGATAAAAATAGAATATCGTCATTAATTAGGTCCGCTTGGTATGCTATAAAGTGTGTCGCATGATAACATGACCCTTCTGATTCGCGCTGGTTGTGAGCGAGGGAATTCGGCGCGTTCACAGTTTCGGTACGAGCGAGTTATCGACGACTTCTGGTACCTAGCGGACAAATGCCGCATAAACCATTGCAGCGTTGCCATAGAAATACGAGCCTACTAATTCTTTCAGGCCCACTGGGGCTTGAAGAGACTATTTTCCTTGTAGCCTGTTCAGTTGCGGTTACGTCGTTTCGCCGCCGCGCGCGACAGGCGGAGTGGTGCTGCCGCGGGGGGACTCTTGGGCGCGCATACGTATACAGTATAGAGCACAATGCGGCACTGCTCTGCGTCGACGTGGTCTGCGCGCCAGCGTACTAGCCACCGCGGCTGTCATAAATATACTTAACATGGCACCCGTTACTGGCACAACACCGCCGAGCCAAGCACGAGAAGCCGCGCCATCCCCAGGTGAGTCCGCTGCGCGCTCGCACTACTATTTTACTTTTTACCGGCGATTTTTTTTTTAATTTTGGTGTACGTTTTTTTTTTTTGCTTGCGAAAATTCAGTTTCTAGCCTACATTATCGGGCTCTTGTATAAAAATCGCGTTTTTAAAATTTCCTTATATTTTTTTCTTGACTCGACTATTTTTATTTTCTTCGTACGGAACTCAAGGTTTTAGGAGTTATGGGTTCGTTTAAAGACATTTGGGGCATTTGGCACGTGTAGTGTGACAAGTACAGTACCGACGTTCTCTTTCTAACCGTCTGTTTATTATCGCGCTACGAGCAGAGCCGCGCGGCAGTACAACATAAGTAAATAAACTGTAGCAGTACTAAGCGGAACATATCAGCGCGTCATGTGTGCTCTATTCCACCAGGCCGTTATCAGTGGGTTCCGCGTATCGTTACACCGTTATCAGTGGCGGCGCGTGGTGGCGTGTTTATGGCATTTTCAGTACCTACATTGCCGCCTATCTAATATTTAGTTAACTTGATGTACGTAAGTACCTACATATTGTGTCCAACAAACGCGTTCATTGTACACACTGAAAATATTTATTACCTAAGTAGGTACTTGAACGCAACGAAGGCTAGGAAGCTAAAAAAAGCTGAGTAGGTACATTGTATAACAATTGTTATAGTAGAGCTAGTGGATGCATTGTTTGATAATATCTTAAATGAAACAACAACATTTGTTGAACACAAATTGTACTCATAGGTTCAGTTTACTTAGAGGATTTGTTGGTGAATTGATTTGAATTATCTGTACCACCACAATATGAGGCTAAAATCTCGATATTGAATCTTAAAATTATTATCTCCGACCTCAATCAAAGGTAAAAGCTATATCTGATAAACTTAGAGAAGGGATTAGCAAAGATGACGAATTTAAAATTACCATAAAGAAAGGAAATAACCAATATGATGTGTTGGCCATTAATAAACCAAAAAAAGGCACTTATGTGACGCCTTATGTTAGCCTAAAGTGGCAGTGCAGGCAGGTTCCCAATTACCTATATTCACATTTTGAGTTAAAATTCGCTAGCTAATTTAATTAATGTTGACTCAGTAATAAAACAGGAAACAAAAAAAGAAAGAAATTATTATGATGTTAGTAGTTTGTTAGTACCTACTAACATGATGGCCAATATTATTTTTGTCATTGATTTGACTAATAACTTTATACCTACATAGGTACTTTTGATGCCTCTTGAATTTATTGTAAAATATTGTTGTCATACATTTTACTTTGCGACTGTCTAGTTTTTGAATTAAATACTTACCATTGAGTCAACATCATTTTAATTCATGAATCCCCAAGCGACCACCGGTGGCCGCGCATCTATTGTCTTACTATTGTGTCTCTAATTGACGGTATCTGAAGGGTTAAATGCTACATTATTTAAATGCTACATTATTTAATGAACTCACAGTCTTTGTCTTTGTTATTTTATTTCAAAATGATTGGATGTACCTAATGTCAGCAAGTTAGTTGTATTCTTTGATTTTTTACATAAACTTTTAAGTTATGTTAAAACAGCCCAATAACGTTTTAAGTATTTATTTTTTAATATTTATCCACTGCAATTAATATTTCTCCCATGAGACACAGTCATAGCAAACAAAGTAGGCCATCCAGTGCTAAACTTAATATGTATTTTTAAAGAAAATTGGATCTATAAAATACTAGAATATATTAGTTTTTAATATTTTTATATATTTCTCAGACCGTACATTTTATTTTTTCTTGAATACAAACTATAAATTTATATAGAAATGCAAAGTCATTAGACAGAATATGAAAAACCTTTAGATTCAGAAATCTTTCTATTTTTATCCTAGGTAGTTTTTGTCATTCTAATACTGTTTTTATTTATATTTTTTTCAAAATATAAGAAAATTACATTGTCTATAGATTGAGTAATTTTTAGGTTATATGATTTGCATAATTTATGGATTTACTAATAGATAAAGTGTTGGTGAATTATATTCGAAATAATTCTTATTAGAAAGACACTTTTAGACTATAGGTACTTGTGAGCTAACAGTCAGATTTCTTTTTAGAAATAGATCTCCGGTTTTAACTTTATTTACTTAACTGAAATATTACTTACATAGTAAACTCTTTAAACTAAGCTTAGGAAATATCTATCCAATGAAACTGAATCAATAAAGATCTGAAAACATACTTTTGGTAGAGGCTCATTTCGAGATTCATAGCAGTCATTTAATTCAAAAGTACATATAGGTACATCTAAAAGTGAAGTTAATTAATAGATATTAAAAGTGCTTACATTGTAAATAGAATCTTCAGCGTCAGCTTCTGATTCTGATTCAACATACTCGACTTCTTCTGATTCAACAGACTCTACCTCAGAGTCGACGTATTCTGCTGGTTCAGGAGTCTTGGGCGGCGATTCAGTTTCGGGTTTTCCCTGCGTGCTGTCCGACATCTTGAAATCTCTTACGAAAAGGTATTCGCTAACTCCGGATCAAACTTGAGTAGACTCAGAATAGAAGCACGCAGCAGTGTCCAAGGATGCCTCACACGACCTACGGACAATGGACACAAAATGGAGTCCGCGCTCTAGGTGACGCTCAAATTATCGATCTTCTTTGTTTCGACTAAACTCCGCTACTTATTTAAAACAATGATTGTAAACACAAAATTAAAACTGTCAATCGTACCCAATCGGTATGCTGATTAGAATTCTCGTCCCCAATTCGCGTTCCTATAAATTTTGGCGTTATTAGAGAGCCGATGAAAGTATCGCGCGTTGGTCGATTTGGGAACTGAACTCACCAGTAAGCCCGTTGCGCGCGCAGCCCCTTCGCCTCACACACCCCTCAAGCGTCGCGCAGCGCCCTCGCGGCACGCACCCCTCTCACCTCGCGCACCCCGCGGCGCCGTCTCTTGCGGATCTTAAACTTTTGGATGTCTCGTAACACCAGCTATGAGTTGCGTTAGCAGCTGCGCCGTTACGGTGTCCTGGTTATTTCGGGTGCCGTCCTAGATACAACGAGGCCGAAATGCTGTTTTGATCATCAGCAGTCAGTTTTATTCGATGAGGCCGCGTTGGGCTCAAACTCGCGACACGACTTGCAGAGACTGACTTGGATCGTTACAATCGCGTCATTTTCATTGCGCAGCTTCTTGTGACATGCGCACTAATGCTCTAACAAAAATGGCGCCTTTTAAATAATAAATATATGCAATATGAGAATAAAACACTTGCAGGATCTTTATTTGGTACATATAAGCCCCTAGATCTTGATATGGTATCAACTTATAAGCCCGAACTAGTTCCTATTAGAAAAAAATATGTGGCGTCCATTAAAAGGAGGAGCATATACCTTGCCCTTTGTTCTTGTGGGGTGTGTCCACGCTATATATTCTTATTCCCAAAGTTATCCCATCCCCATTTTGAGAATTGAATCTTTTAAAATTATTTTCACCCAATAACGTATTGGGTGAAAATATATATAAATATCCGGTGCTCAGGTCCAATTTAATTTTCGCCGATTATATTGTGTAAAACCCACCCGAGTTTCTTCAGTAACCCTTTGCGTTCTAGGGCCGCGGTAAAACAACTAAATTAATGTCTAAATTAAGCTCATTATTAGATTTTCAACGCTCGGCGTAGCGGCGAGAGTTGAAAATCGATCGGAGTGACTATACCTATTTATGAAAATTGGCATAAAAACTAAATTATTCCGTGGACAGATAAAAATGAAATGGTAAATAATTAAAAATTATGTCAGATGTCATCATACCTAGCAAAAAAAAAAAAACGACGGGGATAAATGAGGAGCACATCATAGGTTATGCCTGGTACTTACTTGGCTATTGTTTGTGTCTGAGCAAGCCTGGCTGACAGTACCCAAGAAGAAGGAGAGGTGATATGCCATTTAGTCCAAAGTAAGCCAAGGTCTGGTGGGGATAACGCTTACACGTGTGACCTACATAGGAGCCGAGGGGCTACGGCGACGCACGACGGAGCACGACGAGCGCGCGCCCCGTCACCAAGTACCAGCCAGCAGATCAATATCTGGTACCAGCACTATCTTAACCACCTATTCTAATACGATTGCGATTTCCTGAAAATGCCGGAATGGATGACATCGCGGTAACGCGGTGCTCTCCCAAAATCATGTAGCGTGGGTTTCCTTTGTTACTGCACGTGAATTACAGCACGTGTCTATACTACGGTCACTGACCTCGTAATTTATTTGCATAGGAGCCGCCGGATCCGCTACCCGTACTCCCACGGCCGCAGAGATCAGCAATCTTGCACTTAATCACAATTTAATACGTCACAAGGTGTTTCCACCGTTAGCATAGAATTAGTACTCAGGAACGTGCCTAGGTTGACAGCGCGTCGTTAAAGTGTGTGTGTGCCCCCCTGTTGCAGGTACTTAGTTACCCGAAGCTGATCAAAGGTGGCGCACGGCAGCGGAGTGCATCGATCGCGATTACATCACCACTTGCGTCCTTTCTCTGCGCGCGCAGCCCGCCCCGCGACCCCCCCTCCCCGCCCGCCCGCCGCGCCCCTCTCGCAGCAAACGCCATGGCTCGCCGCTACGTGCCGCCATTCGCACTTTGGTCGTCGTCTGCTCCGGTCGTACTCTTCGAACTCTAGTACCCTAGTGCAAGTTAAACTTTAGTTGAACATTTTCAAAGTTACTTTTTGTTAGTGCAATGTAAGGCGCGTTAAAGTTAACTGGAAATAGGGACTAGTAGTGATCATATATCAACTTTAAAGTGAATAAAAATAACTTTAGCTTGGATTTAAAAATTTGTGAGACGTTCGCGACCTACTTTTAGAACTTCCGTATAGTTGAGTTTCCACTTCGCGTTTTTAGTTTTTTTTCTTTCGAAAAGTTTAAGATTAACAAATTCGGTCCGCGTTCGGTTGTGTACTGTTACAGAACTATTAGAAATATTTTTCCTTTTACTTCGTCATGTGACTCGTTCGACTGTAGCAGTTCGCGCACGTGTCGCGTTTACGTTTAATATTTTACTTACAGTTGGAGCTGAATACTGCTGGGCTATGAAGAGTGAAGAGAAGAAAATTAAAATGTCAGTCGTGTCGGGGGGAGGAATCGACTCGACTTTGATATATATTAGTCAGTCTTTTTCTCTCTCCTATATGGTTGGCATGTAACCGACGTGATCCTCACATGCTGCGCCGGAGTCGTCCACTCGTCAACTCTCAGCACGGCAAGTCCGCAGTGACGTCAGAGATTACGCAAGCTGTTATATGATTCGGCTGCGAAATCGCTGAATTTTCTGCTTGAGACAAGGTCGTTTTTATGGTTGTCACCGTGGAGATCTACATTTTTGTAACTGTACCATTATTCTTGTGTAACTATTTCTGTGTCGTTCGCTTTAAATATCTGTGTCGTAACAGTTAGGTTTGAGTCATTGCACCGAATGACGAAATGGAAATAATCGTCGGCGCGGCACGCTGTGGCGGGAATTGGGCAATCTGCGAGCGAGCGGATGTCTTGCCCCGCCGCCCGCACCCACTCCCCCGCTGCCTAAATTTTAAACTTGGTTGAAGACGCGTCAACTCAACGGACAGACTACGAATTTCAAACTTGTTCAATTTTCCTTTTTGTTCCAGCCAGCATCACTGTGGCGTCAAGCGGTGGCCTCTAGTTGTATAACCTGCGCGCTCATTGTCATTGCGACTGATGTTTAGCATAACTATTACTGCGCCAACTATGTACTATGCAATGCGATTTAATAATAAATTGATTTTATGAAAATTTACTAGTTTTTACTGTTACTTTTTTTTTTGTTTTGTAAAATTTTACTATTTTGTTAAACCCCTGACTACACACTGAACATGTAAAAAGTTGCAGTAGCTTCAAAGTTACTCAAAAATACACAACACTTAGGCACACTAAACAACTTCGAAATTTGTGGGTGGGACCCTGGGCCCGCCCTCAGCGGAGAGGTCCAATAGCAAGCCTTGTCTTTGATATCCTTCGAGGATTCCGTGAAACCTCACTCTGACGGCTTAGAAAAAAAAACACAATGGCTAAGCGAATGGATAGTTTCATGCTTCTATTATCGCTGAAGAACAATACACTATTTACCATAGTAATATCAAAATAACAATTATTGATGAAATGCTCGCGCAGCGAATACACTTTGCTATTAGATTCAAAGTCATAAAGAAATAATAGCAATAAATAAAACGTTTTGACTTATTAACATCGCTAGGAAAACTAAAGTAAAACCCAAACAATAAAGGAGTACCTAATGATGATAAAAACAATAAAAGAATTAAATAAGTTGATTACAGTTCATAAGGTCTATAGTAATAATCTAAAGAGTTTTCAAAATAGTAGGAACTTGAAATAAAAATAAATCGATCATTGAACCAAGGCAGTCATAGAACTCACAGATAACGGTAATGCCGTTTTTATGATAACGTAGAGCCGTTGACTCAAAAGTAATCGAAATACCTACCACGAGGAGACACGGACAAAATTAACGTGTTGCTAAACCCTAATATGGTGTAAAAAAAGTTTGGAACCATAAAAAAAAATATTTTTAATAGGGCAATGATAAAAATACTAACATTCTGATAATACCTTTATTATCAGTAAACATTTCGATAGTAATTATAGAATACATAACGGTACAAAAGTAAAAATACTTGTTATAGCCGGAAAACAGTTATAGGTAATATCCAAAGAGAAATCTATATTACAAGTTATGACTCCATACCTATCACATATTCTGGCTATAAAAAAAAAAAACTAAAAAGTTTCGTAAATTAAATTGAGAATAAATTAAATCGGGTATTAGATTCCTGATATTCCTGAAAAGCAGAAAAAAATATATTTCTGTAATGAGAACATGAAAAAGAAAATAATCCAAAGTGAGAAGTGAAAAAGAAGATTGATTGATAGTTGTAAGTGAGTAGTAAAATTTTTTTTTAATATAAAAATCGAAAGAGCGTGAAAAACTGAGTAAGGGTTATTTAAAAAGTAAATTTTCCAAAACGATTTTTACAGCCTTTGTAGAAAATTAGTCAATACAACCTATGATAAGTATCTAGTTAGAACTTTGAAGCACATAATAGTTAAAAGAAACAAAATATTAATTTTACGGATCGAGTTAAACCAAACTACAATACAGGATATCAAACTGAGGATTCACTTATGGAACATTACATAAAAAATTACCAATCAATTAAACTTTACGGAATTGGATAGAATATATTTAATGTAAAATATAATACAATAAAAGATCTTCAGCGATAACGTTTCATATATTAAAAAAAAAAAAACAATTTTTAATAATTAAGATGTATATATGTATTTTAATAAAAAACACTATAAAAATACATAATTCAAGATATTAGACCAATACCTTTATACATAAAAAGTTCTTAGAGCAGAGATAGTATAAATATTGTACCTGTTCGAAAATCTGGAGAGAGTAAACTGGTTTTATTTAACAAAAAATTCAAACATGGAAGGATTTTAAATAATGAATCCAATGAATAAAAAATAAATTGTTAAGCTAGTTCAGGTAGTTTTACTTATAAAAATAAAGATTAATTTGATAAGCGATCATCGGTATTATTTTCTAATTTTCGCTATCACTAGACGATATTGAACCCCTCGCGCGCGGGTGTATTATATTAATAAGTACTAGCTGTTGTTTTGCCTTATAAATTATTTTTTGCTATAAAAAAAAGGGTTGGTGGTAAAAAAAAAAATTAGGTTGTATTTATTTTTTAATGCCACATTGTAAAAAAATAAAAACAAAAAAAATTGTTCAAAAATAAAAATAAAAAATTTAAGGGTGAACAACCCTTACCACTTAGGGGTATGGAAAATAAATAGTAGCCGATTCTCAGACTTACTGAATACGCATATAAAATTTGGTAAAAATCGGTAAAGCCGTTTCGGAGGAGTACGGTAACTAACATTGTGACATGGAAATTTTATATATTAGATGTAATTGCGCGTTTTTTTTAGTAAAATTACAAAAAAAAACTTTCGGCCGAATAAATTTCGTACAGTACGACAATTAAGCGTTTCTCAAGGTCATTCAAGCTGTACAACCGTATGTACAGTCGGCGCTCGATGTGCATAGTGCTAAAATATTTTTGAACCGTTTAGGAACAAATTATGGTACTTACCGCCTACTGTTTTTGTCAGAGGCAACTGTTTTTTTTTTTAAACTATACACCACAGACACATCATACAACATTACTACGATTATTTTGTTTCATTTTCAAGTTTGTTTGACGTTTCATATTTGTCTTTCTGTTAATTTTTTTCTTTCCTTTAGATGAGGTAAGATAAAGTGTGGGTATATGTGGGTGTGGTATCGGGTATTTGATTCCTGATATTCCTGAAAGGGCCAGGTAAAAATATTCTAAGTTATAAAGTTGGAAAATTAAATCATTTTATAGGTAACTAAGTTTTTTTTTACATTTTAAATAATAATAATAATATATTCCACAACTATCACACAACGCCGTCTAGTCCCAAGCTAAGCAGAGCTTGTGTTATGGACTTATGGGTACTAGACAACTGATAAACATACTTATAATATTTCTACATACATATTATAGATAATTTACACCCAGAGACAGAACAAATGATCATGCTCATCACATAAACATTGGGTGGGAATCGAACCCACGACCTCTGGCTTAGCAGGCCACTAACCACTAGACCATTTATTATTGGTGTTCATACTTTGTCAATTGATTTTGAGAAATAAATAAATTATTTATTAAATAAACAAGATATCTAAGGGGAATTGGATGCATCTGATCAGGGATAAGTTTAAAAAATTACGTAGATTGATGATGCTTCCCGGCCATAAGTCTAAATGTGTGTGAATAAAACTAAAGCTAGTATGCCCATAACAAAGGTGAAGTGAACTAAAAGGAAGTGAGTAAGTTGTCTCTTTAGTTTCTTTGTATCAAGGCAACTCTATTTTTTGTTTGCACCACATTTAGATTTGGACAAACAGGTTATCTTGGCACCAAAAAATGCTACAATTTGTAATGAATGGAACTTTGTTAAAGACCATTATCGTATGAACGATCGTAAAATTAGTGATGATAATGATCTAATGTCAAAAGGTTGCTACCAAAATACGTGAACGTTCTAGAACATGGTAGGTAGATATATACGAAGGAATCTGGGTTCAAAGGGTTCAAACACGATCCTTACAAAAGATTATAGTCAGGAAGATTCAATAAGACCATTGTGATCGTCACCATTGTTAGTATCAAGAGGATGGAGCTTCTTTGTGTCCCCGCAAACGGCCCTCAAAAAAACGCCGCTTCAAGCTTCTTTTTGAGACGGCCTTTTTTCGTGGCTCGTGTGCGGTGGTGCCGCCACATAAAAACGCTTGAAGCTGCTTTAACCCTTCAGATACCGTCAATTAGAGACACAATAGTAAGACAATAGATGCGCGGCCACCGGTGGTCGCTTGGGGATTCATGAATTAAGCTTCTCCGGCCACAAGCTGACGCGCGCTTAAGCTGTTTTTTTGCGGCGGCTACTAGCTTTTTTTGTGGCAATTTCTAGCGTTTTTTTTTTGTGACCCGGGCTCGTGTGCGGGGACAGTTAGTTAGTTTTGGAGGTTTACGAATGTCTAATGTTTTTATTGTAATATTATGACTTGTTGACCCATGACTTGTTTATGTTCCAGTTATCTAGCCGATCATTCTCAGCATGTAAAGAAGTTGATTTGTTAGTTTGAAGATAATCTCCATTTACAAAAATATATTTAATTCATTAAACACCAAGTGAACGCTGGCGTTCGTGCGGTCATTATCTTTCTATTGTTTACCGACTTCCCAAAAAGGAGGAGGTACTACGTTCGGCTGTTTGTATGTTTTTTTTTTTTTTTTTTTTGTATATTTGTTCGGCGAATACTCCCCCAAATGTGGACAGATTTTCAAAATTCTTTTTTTTTCGAAAGTAGATAGTTCTGAGGTGGTCCCATTATCACCAAATTAGGATCTGATGATGGGATCTTGGAGAAATCGAGGGCAACCTTCAAATTTTATAGGCTCACTTATTGATTTTCGCATATTTTATGAAGTATCTTGTGTATTTGCGTATGGTCGTCACCATCTCAGGTAGCTGGGCTGATGATGGAAGGTACAACTCCTTAACAGTAAGAAGTTACTCGAACAGGCAAGGACTGTTTTAGTAAATTGTTTTGATGTTTGATAGGGCATTTGCCACATTTGGTCTCATGATCATCAAGTCATGACCTGATGCTGCAGTCAGGATAGTATGCAGAGTACCTAAGTCCTCGACAACAAACAGCAGATATATCGAGTTTAGGCTCATTGAAAACGGCTCGATGTGTGGATAAACGTACTGCTAATAAAGAACACCGAAGTACATAGAGACCTGATGCTGAAGCCAGGAGCATCAGGAAAAGTACAAACCTTGAAATTACAGCACCGTAGTCGTGTTTGGGCTCATTTTAAACAGGACTAAATTTTAAGTTCATTGCAATGTTGACATAAATCTGGCCTGATGCTACAGCGGGGATTATCAGCATCTAGTCTAATGACTGATTGAAAGATTTACCTTTCGGCTTCATCATCAGATCAGTTCGATATATCCTTTCCCTCTCCAGCATCTAGTCTAATGACTGTTTGAAAGAAGAGGGGGAGAGGATATATCGAACTGATCTGATGATGAAGCCGAAAGGTAAATTAATGTAATCTAACCGTGTTTGGGATTATTAGAACCGTTATGAGATGCGCTCTGACTATAAGGTATTTAAGTTTGACTGAGGGGTACTTTTTAGTGGTGGTACCATAACTAAAAAGTGTAAAATAAAAAAAACTTTTTACAAAAAAAATATAACCGACTTCAATGATAAAAACACTGAAAAGTATCAAATAACTTTAATTTTGGAAGTCGGTGTTAAATAACGAAGAGACTAAACTATTATAGAAACACCGACTTCCAAAATTAAAGTTATTTGATACTTTTCAATGTTTTTATCATTGAAGTCGGTTATATTTTTTTTGTAAAAAGTTTTTTTTTGTATCTAATTGACGGTATCTGAGAGGTCAAGAGAGTCGTTAAAGATATTACATATATTGTAAATAGAGATTTTTGTATGAGTTTTAAATACATATATTTTACAATAAAATATATTTTTCATTACTCATACTCTGAAAGCAGGTCTGAAGTTGCCTGAAGAGCGGGCTGAAAAGTATCACACTTTTCATCCCTAGGGATATAAATAACTTAACTTTGACTACCACGATTCTAGTGGATCCGTCACATCATTGCTCATTCATCAGTCGCTATAATATTGTCAAAGCTTTTTTTCTATTATTTCTGAACCGTTCCTGTTTTATTTTATTATCATTGATTCATAATCCTATTGACTATCCTATTTGACTTATACACTATTTAAGACCTAGTGGAAATAAATAATATAAAAACTTGGTGAGCGAGAATGGTGCATATTCAATTTTAGCTTCAGTTTTGATTGACGTTGTGTGCCATTTAAGCCTGGCTATCAAAATGTGTTGGGTTATATGGATTTGAGCATCTGAGATATGGAGAAAGTTATTAATCCAATAGCGTATCCCTCGCTTTACCAATGCACTATTTTATCTCGAAATTGCATTCACGTCTCGAGTGGATAGCGCACTCAGCATTCAGCATTCATATAGCTCTGCATTATGTCCCAGCTGTAAGAAAATAAAAGAATGGCTGTCATACAAATTCCGGTAGTATTTTCTAGACTGTAACATTAAAATCTACTTATTCAGTTTGTTAGTAAGACAGAAATCTCTTCCCTCCTCTCTTATTCGGTTATGATAAATATTACGTGCTAGATAATGCGTTTATTTAGACATTCTGAATAGGTTGCCTAGCAAAATCTAGTGCCAATAATGTTAAACCATAAAATTTGTCTAAGACCGCGAACAGTTTATATTTTCGACTTTTTGCAAATACTTTCAAATTGAGTTCTATCGTTATTAATAGCTTCTATTAACCCTTCAGATACCGTCAATTAGAGACACAATAGTAAGACAATAGATGCGCGACCACCGGTGGTCGCTTGGGGATTCATGAATTAAACTAAAAAACACTAATTAACATAAAAAAGGTTAAATAACAGATGAGGGTAAGCTATGGCCATTTAATCATCTCTTTATGCGAGGCAACCCTCCTATTTGCACCAAAAAAAAGGAGGCAACCTGTAGTTTTCAGTTCCTCTTGGGCGGAGCGGGAGATGCCTTTCCTGTTCCTTCGTTGCCTTTCGTACCGGGGCTGAGCTATCCTGCTGACAGCTCCTTGAGGCGCGCGGGAACAATGCGCGCCGTCGACGACTTGGGCTCGGTCGGTTGAACATTCAAGGAGTTGGTTGTGTCATCATCATCATCAGCCTTTTAATGTTCCCACTGCTGGGACTCAGGCCTCCTCTCTAGGAGAGGGAATGGGCCATAATCCACCACGCAGGCCCAGTGCTGGTTGTGTAATTTATAGTAATAAAAACTATTTCAACTTGTCACTAAGTTGAAATAGTTTTTATTACTATATATTTAAATCAGACAGTCACTGGGTTTACATATAATATAATGTATATTTATTAATAAAAATTAATTAACATAATATCAACAATAATAAATTAAGATAAATGTAAAAAATGAATCAATGAAGCTAATTGAACCGTGCACAAGTCATGTGTAATTATGAAGATAAACTCATAATTACCGCCACTGGTGCAGACGTTATGCAATCCAAATACTTAGTGATAAACCAGATTCATTATATACATTGTAATAAAAAGTAAATGTAAATATTTCAAATAAGGAAATCCTTCTTATCATCTACGTTTGTGACTCTACGATATCGTTATCGAATGTGACATCCAAAATTTACAATAGTATAACGAGAAGATTTTTTTTTTATTATTGACTGGACCTATTTTGGTGCAGCCATGAGTCACACAACAACTTTATTTTTTATCTTTATTTTTTTTTTTGGTATTGGTTTTTGTATTTGTGTTTGGGTCTTGTGCTGTGCCAAATAAATTATTTTTCTTTCTTTCTTTCTTTCTTTACATGCAGTGGAATCACAACACAGATTATTACGGTGTGCCGTAGTGATAACGCTGCAGAAATCTGTTTACCAAACATCGCTCGTCAAATATTGGATATCTGTCGAAATGGGAATCATCTATATAGCTTGATTGACAGATTTGTAAAAACAAACGAGTTTTATATTAGACTAGCTTTTGCCCGCGGCTTCACCCGCGTACATAATCCCAGGATAAAAAGTATCCTATGTGTTATTCTGGGATATGGTCTACTCGTGTACCAAGTTTCATCGAGATCCGTTCAGTAGTTTTTGCGTGAAAAAGTAACAAACATCCATACATCCATCCATACATACAAACTTAAGCATTTATAATATTAGTAGGATTTTATACCTACCTACATGTTTTACAAAATGGAAACACGCAGGGTTTGACGTAAATATTATTTGAAAATTGTTTTCAACAATAATCTACATCTACACTTACATAATAAAATAAAGAAGTAAAGTTTGATTTTTTGTGTTGTCTTTTTGTTTATAGGGATAATCTTTGAAAGTACTGGTCTGATTGCTAAAATTTTTTCATCGATAGAAAGCTTCTTTATTCCTGAGTGACATAGGCTATATAATATGCGCGGGCGAAACCGTTGGCAGCTAGCAGCAAAGCTAGTTTTAAATAATAATTTTTAATATCTACATTTTTTTTACTAGCCTTTACTGTCCCACTGCTGGGCAAAGGCCTCCCCCAAGTCCTTCCAAAATTTCTTTTCTTGCGCCGTCTCTAACCAGTCCTTGTGGTAGGCTTCCAAATCATCCCGCCACCTCTTTCTAGGCCGGCCTCGACGGCACTTTCCCTCAGTAGGAACCGTACCAATATCTATATGTCGGAGAAGGCAATAGTATTTCTCACTTCAATGTAACACAACTGATAATTAAGTGTTTTCACACATTTTCACAATTGTGTTGAAAAAAAAAGGATGTACCTCCTTGAGTCATTGTCATTAAAGTTCTCGACTCATCTTCGGCTCCAGCGTGATCTGCGCATTGACTGTAATGACTTTATCCACTAACTTCACTTTTTTTTTCCACCTTAGAAGTACTTATCTTACTTTGTGCCTAGATTGTCTTTAGGTATCATCAAACATATTATGGCATGTGAATTAAAAAATAGAGATTCAATTACTAAATAGTTAAAAATACATGAGTATTTAAATATACAATAACTTCTTTTTCCCAGTATAGATTTTTATAAGTCGTACAAAAAAAGAAAGCTTAGTTAATGAACTTCCAAACAATATAAGTGTCATGCTCCGACGCCACTTGGGCCAGAACCCATTCGAAAATGTCCGATCTCCTTTATCTAAAAAAAATATGTTCAAACTATAAAATGTACTAAGTATCACTCTACAAATTCTATATCACTGTACAAGTTCTATGAATATCAAAGTTCATCCGCACATCTGCAGTCTACTGCGCATATTCGCCTTTATCACCTAAAGTAATCTTCCAATTTGCGCAAATGCTCCGTCCGTCAATCTAACGGATAGTTAAATATTGCTACGTTGGAGACGCGACCCACAGTTTGCAAGGTGAATTATGAAGTTAGCAACACTAAATCGAATTGCATTTCCTGAATCAAATTAGGAGCCGAGAGAAATTAAGATTAATTTCGTTAGGATGTTGATCCTGGTTCTCATTCACGGTCGAAGTAGTCGTAATTGCGGATAGTTACTACCTCGAAAGTCTGATAACTTAAGTTTGGCAGTAGCTTGTAAATTTACAATTCTTCTGCCCTATAGATTTCCTATCTGTGACATGAGGAAGTTACGTAGAATTGTTCAATACTTTTCAAGGATATCAATTTTCGTAACTCATTCCGTTTAATAGTAGAAAGACCGATGATCAAATTTGTATGAGACCCATTCCCCAGGTGTCATTTGAAGGATCAGGTGTCGTTTAGTTGAATAGAGTTTTGTTTATTATGTCAACTTACCTTGCTTATTGTTATTTTAGCCTAAGAGTCGCATTCACAAATGTATGACAGTACTACGAGTATATTTCACTATTAGATGAAAATAAAAATGTTTTATAAAACCTAAAACTTTTCTGATACGTATGTCGCCAACGCAAAAAATTCTCACCTTACTAACATCTTTCGATTGAGATACATTTCACACCGGTTGGTGTAAGAGTTGGGGAGGCGTTTTGATTTCCTGTACATTTTTATCATGAATAGAATTTTTCTGTTTTTCGCACCGGTAATCTACGACAACCTACTCCGTGCACGAAATTGACTTTATTTGTTCAGCGATCTTTTTGCTAAAATGATTTTGATCGTTTTTTTCTTTAACCCAAAGACTGGTATAATAAAGTTTTTTTTTCTATTCTATTCTTGCCTAGCAATTCAATAGGCATTAACAGGTAGCTTGCTTAGTGCGTTCATACGCAGCTTGCTTAGTTCATCGACAGGTATCTTGCTTAGTGCATTGACAAGTAGCTTGTTTAGCTTGCGTAGTTCATTAGATGGTAGTTTGTCTTGTGCATCGATAGGTAACTTGAATGGTATATCAACAGATTGCTTAACTAGCGAATCGACAGGCAGCTTGCCGCATGCATTGACTGGTAACTTTTCTTACGCATCGACAGGTAGCTTGACTGGTACACCGATAAGCAGCTTCACTGGCACATCGACTTGCAACTTGCCTAATGTATTGACAGGTAGCTTGTTTAGCACATTGACAAGTAGCTGGTTTAGCACATTGACAGGTAGCTTGACTGGCGCATTAATAGCTAGCTTGCCTAGTATATTGAAAAGTAGTTTGTCTAGCGCAGCGACAGAAAGGTTGCTTAGTGCATTAAAAACTAGCTTGCATAGTGCACTGACAGGCAGTTTACCTAGCGCATTGGTAGGTAACTTGCCTAGTGCTCAAAGCCTAGCGAGTCCGCTGGCGAGTAGCGAAGTAGAAATAATTGAAGTTTAGCAATTTATGGAACTCTTAACTGGTTTTGAGATTTTCATAAAATATAAATAAAATGAATACCTATGTAAAAAAGTTAACAGTTTGTCAAGAAAAAGAACCTACCATGCTTGTAAACACTAATTGTTCGATGAATTATTGATGAGTTTGACGAAGGATTTCTTTGATAATGACGGTCAGTTGTTCAAAGCATTATTTTATTCCATGACTATTAATATTTTACGATAATGCACAATATTTAAAGTATGGCAACATGTGAATGATATAATCGTAGGCAAACGCAGGCCTACGATTATTTTCTACGATGACAAAATCATTTCTAATAGGTATAATATTTATCATTGGTAATATTTTTTTCGTCTAATCGTTTATTTATTTTTTCAACATATAAATTACATTTTTAAATATTTCTAAAAAACCAAAAAAATACATAATACATGTAAAAATAAAAAAATTGTAGTCCACCGGTGTTGGGAGTAAGGTCCAAGCTACCAATGGTTACGGCTCCAGAAACCGAAACATTCTCACAAATACTCACAATGCGAGCCGTATCGAAGAGTACTGCCTTCTGTATTAAGCCGTTGATCCAACCGTGTTAACGACAGCTTCGACAGATGGTCGTCGAAACTTTTGGCCATTAGGCCGTTGGTAATAACCACAATCGGCACAATGACAGCCGAGTTCACATTCCACGTGTCGACAACCTCTTTAATCGATAATTTACAAAATATATAGATATCAGATTTCATGTACATAGGCGAGCTGAACTCCAAGTGTATGCTGCTAAATGTATATTATTTGCTTTTCTTTCTCAGCTTTTACGAGGGATTGTGACAATGACTGTCATCATTGTGCAGCACGCTAATCGGTCTATCACCAATATATCCAGCATACTGGCGACACTAGTGCGGTCAGTGATGATAGAAAGATCCCAGGACTACGTGATATTTATGGTCATTTTCGAGAACTGGGTTGGGCACATACTTGTAATACGGTACCTCTGATTCCACAAGTTTTATTTTAAAGCAAGTTGCTGGTGAATAGTCCCGGACATCCACCGTCCCGTCCTTCATTATATGCCTCCAGTAGTTATTCCATTCGATTCACGATGACTTCGTCCATAATTGCACAGATAGAACCTTCAGTTTCCCCGAACAGGTTATTAAAACGTAGCCAGGTCTCTGACGCCGCAAAATCTACATCAACCGTGGTTTCCATACTTCCTTGCAGTCATCACATAACCCAACCATTGAAGGGGCGTACCTTATTTCCACCTGACAGATGGTGGTTTAATACTTTCTTCAGGCGGCCAAAGAAGCGCTCCTTCAATGAATGCTTCGTTAAGGTCTAACGTTTCTGACATACCCAAACCCTTCTAGGTTACGGTTGAGGAGAGGGATCTAAGGTGTATGGAACGAGAGTAGAATCCTTTCAGATTCCATAACCTCCCCTCGCTTTAAATGCATGGCCATACATTTATCCACACCAAGTTCCATCCTGATGGCACTACGTAACTGGAACTTTCCGTTACTTTAGTAGTTCTAAGTTTCAGATCATTCATTTTAAGAAAGTGAGATAGAACCTGACCACCTGTTCTCAATCGATACCCCAAGACTAATTCCTATAGGAATGTGCCTAGAGAATTCAGAGCTAAACAGAACCAAAGTACACTCAGACTGTAGCCCTGGAATATTCCCCGTTTAATCCAATAGGCCGGATACCTCCGGATCGATCGACATCCCGAATAGCGAAAGACTGTATTGCATTGCTCCATACATGACCCAAGGAAGGCGCGTAGAGTTGTATCTGTTTTACTATCTGTCTACAATTTAAATGAAAAAAAAAACGGGGCAGACTTTCACCGTATGCTCCCGCGTTTCCTTCCTCCAAGCATTGTACACAGTACTAATACTCGGGTGTTTCTTTTAATGAATTCGACCAAAAAACCTCCCAAACCGGATGTCCGATGAGGACCCAAATCAGGCAGAAGTTGAGGACGCCGTGGTGTCGCGAAAGAGGGTGTTAACTGAAACTAAAGTTGATACCTGCATTGATACTCTTCTTTTGAATACAAATATTTGTTTTCGTGGTATATTTATTGGATGTTAAAATTCGTTCTTATAAGAATTTATGAAATTAGAGAAGATGCGTTTAGCACTTTCTAAATAAAATTAAAATTACTTGGTAGTCTTGGTAGCCTCTACCAAGTAATCTTAATTTTATTTAGAAAGTGTTATTGCATAGAATGGCTGTTCTGCTGAATCTATTTGCACTTCAGCCATCTCGAACTGTCGCTAGAGCCGAATCCCCAGTGTGTCGCACTTTGAAGATGCTTAACGCCCTCCTGAATGCTGACTCTGAATGTGATGTGTTTGCGGATCAATGGAATAAAATAAGACGTGTTTGTCTGGTGTTCTGTGAGAGACAGTATGCAAGGGTGTCCACTGTTCTATGTTAACGTGTATTTTTGTATTTGATCTTAAATTATTAATTTATCTATCCTATTATAATAATCAAATTAATTATTTTCAACATTATGTATAATATATATTTTAACATTTTTAGGTTTTTACAATTCCAAGTTAATTAATGTAAGTGAACATGTACCGTTTTAATTAACTATAAATAAATACTAATAACGTTATGAGTTTAGCAGTCAGTTATAGTTTTTTTTCTTAATTGGTTTTATTCCTTATATTACGATCGATTTCAACTGTTCTTTGAAATAAATTAGGTAAATACAAAAACACTTAAACCGGCACAAGTAGTAAGACAATGAATAATATTAGATTACAACTAGGTAATTGAAATTCATTTCAAAACATACCCGTTTTGTAAAGCAATCGTATAGAGTAGGGAGATGCTAAGTATCTGCATAATCTATGAATATGATAACAAGACACATTTCCAATCCAGCGATGTATACTTTACGGACACAAGTAGTTAAATTGAATCCAAACATTCATACGTGATTCATAATGGAATTTCATAGAGTTTTAATGAAAATGTCGCTCTCGTTACGAATAGAAGGGAAATAGGACTGGTAAAAGGAATTTTCCAGCTCGACCAGGCTGATGCTTTCCAGATACCGACACGGAGCGACACAGCGTCGACTGTGTCGTAAAAACTTGGTACTGTGCCAAGCACATGTGTTGTTACAGAGTCCGAACCGAGTTGCGTGTGTGCACTTCAGTGAACTTTATTGTGTCCAGTTCTGTGTTATCCTCAGGGGAAATAACCGTTTTTAAAGAACTATTAGATTACCTTTTCAACTGCAGCATGTCTGTGTCCAGATACGGTTGTATTAAACTATACGAAAGAATGTTTTGTAACAATAGTTGAATGATGAAATTGCTAACAGTAATCGTAAAAACTGATACCGTTGTACGTTTCTTATCACTGTTACTTACATTATACTTTATCTTGTAAGACTAACGGCGAGGTTGTGATAACTGGTCCCTATTTGTGTTTATATAGGCAAGTAGTTAATAGAAATAAAATTCATTACTGGAGCAGACGACAAAATGGAATTAATAGAAATTAATCTCCTATCTTCCAACATTAATTCTGTCGGATAATCTGAAAAATCCGATACCTCTATATCAGATGAGATTTTAAAAAAAAGGATCACTCAAGTAGCCAAGTTTTTTTTTTTAAGTATTGTAATAAACGTCGTAGAAAACATTTTGTTCTTAAAAGCGACTGCGTTTTTGATTGCTGAGTATTTCCCATCTACGATTTGTAGTCATTCTTATGAATTTGTTTAAAACAATGATAAGTCCGCCTGCTCCATTGTTTTCAGGACATATTGTCTTTTGTTTTAAGCAAACATTCATTTGTTTCATAAATCATTGCAAATAACAAGAGTAACTCAACTAGAATAGCTGGTACTATTGATCGCATACGAATACTCATCTATACTTGAATTCCAGACATTTGTGTATTACAATTTGTGTATTTATTGTATAGTTGTATGGTATCTACGGTTCATTTGTATATTTTTTTTATTTTCGACTTTTTTCCTTTCTCTTTTCTTACACCTACCACTATTTTTCTCTCCATCACTCAAAGGTTGACTGGTAGAAGATGTCTAGGGCGTTAAGTCCGCCTCTGTACCGTTATGTGCATACAGTATTTGATAAATAAATAATTTTCTGATATATGCCATAAGGTTTGTTGTTCCCAAGAAGTATATTGAATTTGTAACTCAAATATATATTGTGTAACTGGATTACAAATTCTAATATGAATAAGTGTTTTTTTTTTTTGTCGACTGGGAAAGTCATCTTTGACGAAACCCGCTCTTGGGTGGAGCGGGAGACAGTGTCAGACTCTTACTGACTAAAAACCCCGCGCTGTTCCTTCTAGCCTTCATACCGGGGCACGAGCTTCCTTTCGGACAACCCTGTCCCCAGTAGGCTTCACCCAGCTGGGCCCCTCCTGCTGCTGACAACTCCTTGAGGCGCGCGGAAACAGTGCGCGCCGTCGACGTCTTGGACTCGGTCCATTACCGGACGGTCGGACAGCGAGCTACCCATGGCTCGCCGTAAGAACAAGTGTCAATCTTAGCTGTTCTTATTAGAATTTGTAATCCAGTTACACATTTATGAACAGCGTAGGCCTGTCACTTGTGCTGTTCTCTTTGTATAATACTATCGATTATGAAATGGGGATCGGCTCATCGCAAGTCATTAATATAAAGTGTTTGTCTCTTAAAGTATCGAATTAACATAGATTTCTCCGTCGTACCCCGTAACCCTTCAATTACACTTTCATCACTTACGGTAACTGTAAGTAGAAATACTATGAATTAAATATGAGCCTATCTTGTCGTATAAGTGTGGCTTCATCTATTTTTCAGGACCTGTTTGTTTGTTTGACCTGAATTTTCTGTGTCCTTCTCTAGGAAAGTGATGCACATGCATCACAAGCGTGCGTCAGTGGTACATGAATATGATAATGTTATAACTCGTACAACTTAAGTGTGTATCTCTTTGGAATGCGAATTAAGAAGTATAGAAATATTTTATAGATGATCAATCTTTCAATCGTGTTAATTCATGAATCCCCAAGCGACCACCGGTGGCCGCGCATCTATTGTCTTACTATTGTGTCTCTAATTGACGGTATCTGAAGGGTTAATTTGAAACACAATAGGAAGACAATGGATGCGCGTTCGCTTGGGGTTTAATGAATCAAATAAAAAATGCACTTTTTTATATTCTTCTTTGTTTATATTTGTTGTTACAATAATAGATACCTTAATAAAGAATGAAAAAAAAAACGCGAACATGCCGCGGATGCACGTTGCGCGCCCGTAACGTATTCCTTGCGCACCCGCTTTCGCCTCGCAACCGCTCGCAAACCGCTAGTGTGATGACACCCTAAGAGATAATTAATATTACACCACATAACAAGACACTTTAGTTTTGAATATTTTGTTTTTTTATAGTTTTTCAAAGGGGAAAAGGGCGGTCTATGTGCTAGGATTTCTTAGTCCAAATACCATTCTCCACTAACGTATAATGGTATCAAGTGTTAGTATATAAGGTACTGTCGTGGCTAAGAAAATAAATGTTAAGTACCTATGTAGTTACGTGAGATGTACTTCCGTTGTCTGGTGGCAAAGAGGTTTGAGTTTTACTTTCAAATAATGTTATACTATTTCAGGAATTGTGATACTAGCAATAGCAATAGGTAGCTCGGTCCGGTAACTCAATTTCAAATTCAGAATCTTTTTCAAATCCTTTGGGTTTATTTTTAAGAGGGTCCTTTTCCACTCGTCTATCGTAAACATCGAACATGGTTTAAATGCTTGTTACTTCATTTAATGCAATCCAACGCGATGTTTGACGAAAAGGCAACGCAAAAAAGAGAGATAACGACTGAAAACTTTGTTAGTATTCGGTAATTCCGGTGTTTACTCGAAAATTTCACAAAACTTGCTCCAGGAAATAGCTGTTTTTTTTTAAACCCTTAAAAGTTTTTGGAAAAAGTTGTCATTTAGAGTCTTAATAAAATTTACAAAGTCTCTAGAGGTTTACTTTTTTGACTTTTTAAATTTTTAGGCAAATTATGAAGTGTCAAAGTTCATACAAAATAGGACATTTTCAGAGATTTTTACTGGATTAGTTTTACACAAATTTAGAAATTGGTTTCTATGGAAACCTAGATATTATCCACAAGATACTGTGTTTCCAAAATATCTAATGAAAAATGTGTTATAACGTCATAATCAGTTATGAGCGGTTGTATGAAAAACAGTGAAAATGTGAGTCATGATGCACCACCTTACGACGCATTTTTCCAACAATTCCTGTATCAATTGGAAGGCATTTCCCAATATGTTCTAGTCCTTTGGTACCAGAATGCGTGACATTACAGACAGGTTGGAATGTTGCCGACATGGGTGGCTTCGTAGCACGTACGGTATGCAGAGCTTGCAGAATGCTTGAATGTAATGTAGCCTCAGGTTGGATGGGCAGGCATGCAGCGTACAAGATAGTAGCTGATAATATTCTCATCTGCGGTTCTCTATGGTTATGTCATTGGACTATTCAAACACCCAATGAATAATAAACACGTAGCAAGAGTAGCAAATGCTACAGGCCCCGCACATTGGGGTGGGTCCACATAAAAACAATTCAAGATACCATATGAATTCTAATCTGTTCCGGATTTTCTATAAAGACAAGGTAGGCAAAATTATTTAATTCTTTAGCATTAAAGCTAATTTATTTTGGTAGAATTTGCCACAGACTCTACGCTAGCTTAATCCGGCACTGCAAGCACCCAGCTTGCAGTGCCGGATTAAGCTAGCGTAGGGTTTGTGTGAATAAATCTTAGGTTATAAACTTTCGTTATATTGTGAAATCGTTAACAGATACTACAGACTTTACAAGATATCTAAATATCCTATGTCTTAAACAAAAAACTTTACAATTTCACGCGGTTTTTTAAAAACTCATAGTGCTTGCAATAGTTCGAAGACAAAACTGTTATTCTTTATATTCTTCTAACATTCGTTTTCAATTCTAAATTGTTTGTTGGGGACTCATTAATTCATGAATCCCCAAGCGACACCCGGTGGCCGCGCATCTATTGTCTTACTATTGTGTCTCTAATTGACGGTATCTGAAGGGTTAATCATGATGTTTTATTCTTCTACTAGTGTTTTATAAGCTTCGCAGCAGGTATTTGAAAATAATAAGGCATGTTTTATGAAACTTTCAAAGCAAATAATTAAATTATACAGCACTGCGCGCACATATAAGGTAATTAAAACGGTTTCAAACAAGTTTCATGTTTACTGCTGTTGCACAATTTTCTTGTTTAAATACAGAATGCATTACTTACATTCTGTATTCAAACATGAAAATTGTGTTTCACATAAAATAACACAATAACATTACACAAACATTTACGAAGGCTAGAACAAATACGTGTTAATTAATTTTAAGTACAAATCAACGTACAATTTGGAATAGTGCAAAACTTTCAACTTTTAACCCTTCAGATACCGTCAATTAGAGACACAATAGTAAGACAATAGATGCACGGCCACCGGTGGTCGCTTGGGGATTCATGAATTAACCCTCGGGCGCCCATTGTACATACGTCTGTACAACTTGAATGACCTTGAAAAAACTTAATTTTCGTTTTGTACACACATCATCATCATCATTGCAGCCGATACACGTCCACTGTTGGACATAGGCCACCACTTTTGTATACACAATTATACAAAATTTATTTGGCCGAAAATTTTGGTTATTAGATTTTGGATTTTTCTAGAAAAATCCATTAAAATAAAATATGGCAATTATTCAGGTCATTAACCCTTTAGCGCTACAAAATCATCAGGTATTTTTTTATGAAATAACGGATATGCTGACTTCAAACATTTTATTTGTTCAAAATGTGCAAAAAATATTTTGCTAACTGAAACTATGTATTTTGTTGGACGGATGCGGGACGCACAGGACCGGTCATTATGGCGACACTTGGGTGAGGCCTATGTCCAATGGTTAAATTTTAGTAGTCAATATTTTAGAAGTTGCTGTACAATTAGTTTCACTAATAAGATACTGTTAGAGATTGCCTGAAAGGTAGCATCAATAAAAAATCTTTGATAACCTAGCCAATTTTGATTTTTTTTTGTAAATTGCAACTTTACAAAAAAATAAAAATAAACAACAACAAAGAAAAAGCAAAAAAACGAAGCAAAAAGCTGTGATTTCAAATTATGGAGTTAGTGTTCTGTGGGGCGTGGGACTCTTTGGACTAGGACCTCGGTCCCAACTTCCAGTAGGGTAGTAGGTTAGAATAGGGTAGACCGGTAGCGAAGCCGCGGGCAAAAGCAAGTAACCAGATATTTTTTTCAGCTCAAGACTAAAAATTGCGGTTTGGCAGCTTTTATTAGATGTCAACACTACTATACTTTATTTATCAGTTAGATCATTTAGTTGACTATTGAAAAATCAGGCATAAGGAAAATTTTGACTCGCCAATTTTTATTAATTGGCGAGTCAAAATTTTCCTTTGCGTTAGGAAAGTACTAATACTTCCTTATATATTATGTAAAGCGGTAAAATAAATGATAAAATCGCAAGTAACGCAATAAAATTAGGTCGTGCTACCTGAAGTTGCGACGCTCCTACATATTAGATGCCGTTGCCGTGTTCGACGCGGCCGCCTTTCGGGAGTTCGGGACCAGCTAAAACGCCCGCGAATACTTAATTAGACAGCTGACAGCTTTTACGGGGGAGGATCCGAATGTTGTGCCAAACCTAACCTAACTGATAATTGTTGACGCTTTTCAACGTCAGAGCTGTTTGTTAACTTAATTTATTGTTCAGAATTATTTATTCAACTGTTTAGGGTTCCGTATCTCAAAAGGAAAAAACGGAACCGCTTTGTTGTCCGTATGTCTGTTTGTCAAGACCCTCTATCTCAAGAACGCGAGGAGATCTCTCAAAGATTGAAATTCGTAAGGTACTTCCAGTTGACCAATAATCCTGAAATTTGACACAAAGCAAGGTCTTTTAGCACTGGTATAGGAGTAAAGATGAAAACTGAAAATGTACGACCTAAAAAAATTGCAAGTCGGAAAAATCGTCAAGATTTCATTCGGCAATTGTAGTTTGCACGGAACCCTCAGTGCGCGAGTCCGACTCGCACTTGCTCAGTTTTTTTTTAACTTAACTGCGTATGTAATATGTCAAGAAAACAAGAATTAGGACTAAGAACATAGTCGTCATAGTTTACAATGTTTTTAATATCGTGCGGATTTCATCACGCATGCGGAATTGCTCCGCATAAGGAAAATCTGCCCAAAATCATCCCGTGTGTGTATTTCACGCATAAAAGGACATTTGAGGGGGCTTCGCGTGCGAAGCAATCCCGCAAGCGTGATGAAATCCGCATGATTTTAAAAACACCCTTACTTTTTCAAATCACTGACATCCAGATCACATAGAAGACTGGTAATATTGCAAAGTGAAATGGCAATACTAATAAGAATACTTCAGCCAAAGAACGGATCGATCCATTGTTCACGCAGTCTCAACATCATCAATACCATCAAAATGTTTATTTTCTACATACCTACCTATTAAACTGCCATTTCTGTATCGCAATAACTGAAACCATTCATTCCTAACGCAATACACTCTTTTGACAACGTTGACGTAGTAGACAACAAAGTCTTTTTCAAATATATACAATTTTGTGTACACGGGAATAACCAACCACTCGTCATGCCATTGCCAGAAAAAGAGGGCATCACATAAATTGAACAACCGTCTGCCTCCACAATACTTTACCACTTCACAATGGCGGCTCCAATTGCTAACAATGCTGAGTTCGTATAATTTCTGATAGACAAGTTGAGTGAAATGAACAACTTTGTCGGAGTATCCAATTGATATGTCCAATTAGTTCGAGTGAGTTCAGAAACAGTTGGCCGTTCTCTACCACAAAATCTCGGACTAGATTCTGTCAGCGGTTCTGCCTACATGAAAGTCGAAAATTATCTCAAAGGAAAATAGTCCCGGTATAAAAGATAACATTAGACGTTTTACTCATATAAAACTCTAGCTTCTACGAGTATGTCACTCAAGAATAAAGCAGCTCTCCATCGGTGAAAAAATTGTAAAACATCGGACCAGTCTAGTACTTCCATAGATTCTCCTGCAAACAAAAAAAATCAATAAACAAACTTTATATCTTTATAATATTAGTATAGATGGCCATAACGGTGGATACAACAATTTGTTCATTAGTACAAATAGTTAAAGGGCATACTAGAAAAGATCTTGTTATTATTTAAGTAGTCTCAATAAATAATATTATTTAACAGCAAAGTTTGCTTATATCCTAAAATGTCACTCATTTTATGGAAATATTGTATAATGAACAAAAATTTCTAATAATGAGTGACATTTTGAATGGCGATAACAATGGTAAGTAAAACACTGTGGAAAGTATTTTCTAGTAGCAACTGTTATGAATTATTGTTTCAATTATGAATTTACTGATTATGACTTCGTGACAAATTTTGTGATTTCGTTTATTTTTACTTTTGACTACCTACACAAATGTGATCAGTAAAGAGTGCACTGATAGAGTCCTATTTCTTTTTGTACTAACTAATAAATAGAAGTGTATACAATCGTATAGATTGTATACACTTCTAATATAATATCAGATAAAAAAAATTAACCAAAATAATATTGCGCGATTTATACCGTACTCGTAATTGAATTTTCTTTGTTAAATTATATTATCAAATGGCGCTAATACTTTGGCAATTACAGTTTTTAGCTGTTAGAGGTCGAAACGCTTGGGTTAAGGGGACCAAGTGCGTGTCACCTTTTCAGGAATATTGAACCGTGACCAGAAGGCTGGCTCATTCTTTGCTGCTTTAATATTGTAAAGTGGAATTAGTATCTACTGGCATTCAACGTCAGCCTTGTGGCCACGTTTCCGTATGACAGCAATATGGAGGAGTACTTCGATGCCTGAGTATAGGTTTAGTTTGTATAAATCGGTAGTTAATATTTAAGTTCCATATTTAGGTACCCAGATACATAATTAATTGTATTTTACTATAAGTACTTAATTATACAAGGTGTAAGGACAGCCCTTCGCAAACTTTAAGGACTTGCTCGGTAGACGAAACTGAACAACCTTCTTCAATTTCGTCTACCGCCTCACCATACAAAATTATACAATTAATTGGACAATTTGAATGTAGAGGCCGGTTTTTTTTTTCGTTTCTTGAAATAATAAAATATGGAAGGGTGTTCAGTTTCGTCTACTGAGTAATCCCTGACGTTTGCGGAGCACTGTCCCTTACACCTTGTATAAAAAAAAAAACAGTTAAATTGTTTTGAATAAATTTCGATGAAAAATATTCAGAATACGTTTTACAAACATTTCAGCATGAAGATGGTAAGTAACTGTTACAACACAACGATCTGAATAACAGATTGACATCTCTAGTGACAACGTGCCCATATCTACCTATTGGACGTCAACGGCCGACACCAATTCTATTTCTTTTATTCAATTTTGAATATGTTAACATCTATTTTGAATATCTACATCTCATGCATGCGTATCTGTTTTTCTGATCAGACAAACAGGCATAGCTCCTATGTACTGTTTCGCAACTAGTGTGTCATTGTTCGTCATTGAACTATTATGGAAATATTTTCTTGTTTGTGTTGTGGTTAACGCCATCGTTTTTAACCGACTTCAAAAAGGAGGAGGTTATGTGTTCGGGTGTATGTATTTTTTTTTTGTTTGTTCTCCGATTCCTCGGTCAACTGTGGGACGTTTTTTACAAGCTTTTATTTAGTTTCACCTGTCCTGGTGTTTGTCTCTAATCAACAATTGAGATACTCAGTTTATCCGGTTAATAGTAAATCACCTGACGCCCGAATTCTTTCATTTTTTAAATTTAATAATTGTCCTTGTTCTATTCGGTGGAACACACACACATTTTTTTTTTAAATCACGCTGTATAAAAACACACAAATTCAATTTGTTTCTTAATACGTGGTACGTTCGTTGTGGCGACGCTTGGGGGAGGCCTTTGTCTAACAGTGGACGCATATCGGCTGAAATGATGATGATGATGAACTTTTTAATTTTTTTTTTACTGACTTAATTCATTTAATTAATTAATTTTATCATATTTTTTCTTACTTTGAGTGTTTTGGATTTTTTACTTAATTTGTTGTTGTTTCTTTTTAACTCAGTCATTGTTGTTATCTTGATCTTATTATTAAGTAATTTTCAATGTTTTGGTGGAGATGGTTTATTATTAGGTATACCTCTATTACGGCGCAAACTTCTGTCTAAACCAGTCTAAACCCTCGCCGTGATTTTGTCTGAATAAATTGAACAAACAAAAGTTAGAGTTATATTGTTGACAGCACGAATTGCTAATGGATTAGGAAGTTAAAGTGCCAAGCTGTCACAATGATAGTGCTGACTGCTGTATTGTTGTCGCCTCAAATAGCTGCAGAACTGAGCGGCCATAAAGGTGTCACTCCACGGCAGACCATGGGTTACAGCTTCGATCTCCTGATTGGAAATCACTAACACAAGTCCGATTATCAGTCCTTGATAAAGCCGCTGTTTCCTCATCATCTAGTCAGCCGGAAGACGTCCTCTGTGTCTGTAACACAGTTTATACTAGCACAGACACCGACGTCTACTGTGTGTTAATTACTGCATTGGTTTGTATTGTATCTAATTAATTGTTTATATTTTCGATTGAGATGGACAAATTGTATTTGGCTTTATGAAATAAACAATTGAAAGCAGGGCTTTGAGAAGAGCATTGGTGGCCGAGTGGTAATGGCTCCGACCGGTTTGGACTGTTTGACACAGGCGTTGGGGGAAGCCATAACGACCGATCTTGTGCGTCTCCTGTCTTTCGGATTCTTGCTACTCTCGCCAGGTCATCGGTTCAACTTGTAGGATGCCTTCCAAAACTGCGTCTTCAGAACCTTTTGGCCCCATCGACCGTCAGTTCTGCCCTGCCCAAAGCCAATTAACCGCTGCGTAGTCGTAATGCCTTCTTCAAGACGCCGAAGCTAAAAGTACACAAACCTTTTCATAGTTAGTTTCGCTCTGCAATAGGCAAATAATTGACTAGCCAAGCTTTTTTTGAGGTGAGAAATCATCTAATAACTTGTCCTTTGTGGAACGGGAAGGCCAACGTGGCATTTCTCGTAGCCTAGCTGCCAGCTGTGCAGTGGACGGTCGACTTTATTTAGACAACCCATAACATCCCCCGCTCTTGGGCGGAGCGGGAGATAGCGTCAGACTTTAGTTTATTAACTGTCCCCGGACACGGGCCTCAAAAAAACGCCGCTTTAAGCTTCATTTTGAGGCGGCCTTTTGTTGTGGCTCGTGTGCGGCGGTGCCGCCACAAAAAAAACTTTTGAAACCGCTTCAAGCTTCTCTGGCCTCGCGCGCATCAGCTGTTTTTTGCGGCGGCTTCTAGCTTTTTTTGTGGCCGCTTCTAGCGTTTTGTTGTGGCGGCGTTTTTTGAGTCCCGTGCGCGGGGACAGTTAATAAACTAAAGTCTGACGCTATCTCCCGCTCCGCCCAAGAGCGGGGGATGCTATTGGATGATTTGTCCACAAACAAAACATTAGTTAAATATTTTTATTTGTTGTTTTAAGGTTTACAAAATTTTTTTTTTGCACATTTGTGTATTCTGACAGTTTTACCGAACACTGTTACAGTAGCACTATTCATACAATACAATGAATCGTGATTAAAGACATTCATCACGAAAAAACAACAAGCAAATCCATGTTGTTCATTCTAAAGTTTTTGTTGGTTATTGTAGAAGCTAGTGCTCGATTCCAATTGGTCATGTCATAAGGAGAAGAACTGACAAGAAATCCCAAGGTTACTCTTTTAAAAAATATTGAGTGTTAGAAAGAAAGAATGAAAAGAAAGAAAGGAAGATAGAAAAATATTGTATTATATTTATTTTACTATGTTTCCCTATTACAATATTAATAGGTATGAGAGTTAAGACCGCAGTTGATTGTTTCTTGGTTGATTATTCCTTTGTCTATAGTCCACTGCTGAAATGTTTAGAAAGAGGGAAGAATGACGAACACGGCGATATGTATGAACAAACCAAATAATATAATCAATGTATTAAAGACCAGGATATATTGATGGCTAATTATGGCAGGACGTTGTTACTCGTATGTAACTAAATCTACCATTTTGATTACGATTTGAATGAAAATACGAGAATTAATTTAAAGATTGCTACATATTATTTCCACTCCAATAAATTACTTAACTAACATAAAAAGTATGTAACCTTAAAACGACAAATAAAAATATTTAACTAATGTTTTTTTTGTGGACAAATCATCCAATAACATCCCCCGCTCTTGGGCGGAGCGGGAGATAGCGTCAGACTTTAGTTTATTAACTGTCCCCGCACACGGGACTCAAAAAACGCCGCCACAACAAAACACTAGAAGCGGCCACAAAAAAAGCTAGAAGCCGCCGCAAAAAACAGCTGATGCGCGCGAGGCCAGAGAAGCTTGAAGCGGTTTCAAGAGTTTTTTTTTGTGGCGGCACCGCCGCACACGAGCCACAACAAAAGGCCGCCTCAAAATGAAGCTTGAAGCGGCGTTTTTTTTTTGGAGCTCGTATCCGGGGACAGTAGGCCGTAACGATGACAGTAAGGCTGGCAGCGTCAATGTTCATAATACATGAAACAATATGACATTCACTGCACAATTTCGTCTTTGTAAATTGTTTACGTAGTTCAAGTGAAATGTGTTTGACTTTACCCTACTGTACCCACCCACTACCACAAGCGCAACTGAATATTCATATTTATAAATCAATATATTGGCGCCAGTGTGCTTGCCGCATTGTGATTGTCTTTGTTGTATGTTACTAACTGATATGGTTACAGACATAACCCGAAAAATCGCCAAACAGTGGCAGTGGGCAGGGCGAAGCCTACTGGGGCCAGGGTTATCCGAAAGGAGCTCGAGCCCCGGTATGAAGGCTAGAAGGAACGGGGTGGGTTTTTAGTCAGTAAAAGTCTGACACTACCTCCCGCCCCAGGCAAGAGCGGGGGTTATCATGGAATAATTTTTGCCCACCAAAAAAAAAGGGCATATTACTCGCAGAACAGATATTCGACGGAGGCGAAAGGTTCTGGACTGGCAATCATGTACCGGAAGACGTAGCGTTGAAAGGCCTCCCACAAGGTGGACCGATGACCTGGCGAGGGTCGTGGAAATCCGATGGATGCGAAACGCACAGGACCGCTTTTAAGGCGACACTTATGGGCCTTTGTCCATCAGAGGACGTCTTTCGGCTGAAAGGATGATAATGATGATAAATTGATATGGACTACGTCTGAAATAAAAGTCTTATTATTATATATAAATCAAATAAATAAATAAAATTAAATATACAATTTTATTTCCATTTTGTATCCGTCGGCATCCGACTACATCAGCAATAAACGGGACTGTTGGCATTTTACCAAAAGTTTCATTCGGATAGAAAACTATTTCGGTTTGATTTTATTAAATGTCGAGTTTCGACAGGTAGTTTAGTTCGTCTATATACCAATTTAGCACGATTCGGTTAAACTCTAACCATTTTAATGAATTTCGTTAACTCTGTGATAATATTTAAGGAGGTTTTGTCTAGCACTGGATTTCGTTTTGACGAATTTATCATATTATAGCACAGTTCTAAATGAATAATTCAATTACTACAAGTACTCTTATTTGAACTGTACGAGTAGTTACGTCTTTATCTTATCACTTACCTAGGTATTTCTATTAAAACTACTACTAATTTAAATTTAATTTTAGAGCAGTGGTGGACCAGTGGTAATGGCCCTGACTTACGAGTTGTAGGCCGCAGATTCGAACCCAGCCAGGCGCATTACTTTGTGTAATTTATTTCATCACCACTGCTCTCAAAACGGTGAAGGAAAACATCGTGAGGAAACCGGCATGTCCTAGAACCAAAAATTCGAAGACATGTGACATCCACCAACACGCACTGGGCCCGCGTGGTGGATTACGGCCCATTCCCTCTCCTAGAGAGGAGGTCTGAGTCCCAGCAGTGGGAATATTGAAAAGGATGATGATGATGAAATTTTATTATTAGCAATAATTATGCTAATGAAGCAAAAATTACTTTAGAATCTATTGTTTTCCCAACACTCCTAGACCTCTTTGTGACATGATGTGAAAAATACACGTTATATGTAGGTCAAAACATACATCTATTCAAACATTTGTCTACGAATACACAAAACGTTCCCAATGAGGTCAAGCCTCCTCAAATCCATGGCAACAACTCATGTGTTTGTCTTAGTAGGCAACAAAGCCAAGTTTCCTCCGTGACGTCAGCAGCTGACGCCAGACAGGCGCGACAACGCGTCGGCGACGCACTTAATCGATCAATTAATAAAAAGGATACAGGCGAGATAGGAGGATATTTTCTGGATACGCTTTTCAATGAACGATTTTCTTTTTTTCTTAGAATACAATAAGAAGGGCGCCTCAAAACTATTAATTGAGGGTCTGTAAAGTTCTGAGAACAAACTAGGCTTTATTCAAATGCTAAATAAATAAAAAAAAACTGTTGGTGAGCGTGTCGACTGTAAAACGAACTACGAAATGAAAATATAGTTGGTGGTCAATAAGACGGAGTAGTTTTTAATATAGCATAGCATAGTCGGCCTTATAATGTTCCCACGGCTGGGATTCAGGCCTCCTCTCTAGGAGAGGAAAAGGGCCACTAATCCACCACGCGGACCATTGTGGGTTGCTGAATATCGCCTGTTCTTGTGTTTTTTGGTTCTAGGTCATGCCGGTTTCCTTACGATGTTTTCCTTCACCGTTTTGAGAGCAGTGGTGATGAAATAAATTACATAAAGTAATGCGCCTGACTGGGTTTGAACCCGCGACCTACAACTTGTAAGTCGGGGCCGTTTCCACTCAGCCACCACTGCTTACTGAATCGTAAGGGAAATATTGTCGTACTGTATTCATCATACCTAGTAGGGTTGTTACGGATGCATTTTTTAATAAAAAACTAGAAAAATCACACTAGACTATAGGGGGGCCCCCTATAGTCTAGTGTCTCCCGATCCCGATCCGTCCATAGTCTCCCGATCCGTCCATAGTCAACCTGAGTATGATTTAACAAACTTTTAGAGTTCTGGTTCATCCAACGCAATGTTTGATAAGGCAACACGAAAAAAGAGAGATAACACCCGAACACTCCGTTGGCATTCGGTAATACCGTCATTCACTCGATTATTTCACAAAACTTGTTTCAGAACCTTAAAAGTTAAAAGAAATCAGTCAAAGTTTTTATAAGTTTTATTTTTTATTTTTTTGTAGCTACGTTAAAGTTTACTTTTATCTAGATTTCAACAGAATCCTAGATAACATTCACAAGACATCTGTGTTTCCAAAATATCTAGAGAAAGATATATGTAATGCCGTCATAATCACGTATTTTTATTATTATTATCTCCGGTTGGACGTTCTCAGGCATTGGAGTTTTCAGGCGTTATCTCTCTTTTTTCGCGCTCCCTCTTCGTCAAACATCGTATGGATTGCGTTAGATGACTTAACAATCTTTTAAACCATGTTCGATGTTGAGGATAGGCGAGTGGAAAAGGATCAGTATGTGACTGATACCGCTACCTACTGTAAAAAGTATTAAAAAAGAAACAAATATACAAAAAACTATTAAAGAAGTTTTATACAAGGCCAGAAGCAATAATTATAATTGCAATAATTTATAATTAATTATGTTAACAGGTTAACAGGCGATTATTTAAAATGAAACATTACATAGTTTACTGGAAAAAAAAAACTTATCATGTAAAAATTCATGAAGCCTTTTTACTGTACTTGTGTGTAAAGTTTTCTACACTGATATAATAAAGAGGTAGTTTTTATTTTTTTATTTTGTGTTTTTTTTTTTGTTGGAGGTAATCTCTGGAAGTAGGTACTACTCCGACTTCAAAATTTTTTTTCACTAGTAAAAATCTGCTTTATTCTAAGCCGCTAGCAAAAACTAATAATAAATAAATAAATAACCTATACCTTATAATAACCTGTATTTATTTAGGTTTTAGTATAAGTAAGTAGTTTAAGTTTTTTTATGTACATATGTAAATTTTATTTTTACCTATAGATATTTTGGTTCTTAAACTCTAAACTTACAGGTATTAAGCATACTCAAATAATTTACTTTGATGTCAAAAGATCATTACTTTTCTACTGTCCAACAAAGTCAGCAACTCAGTAATTATAAAACAGACATGTTTTCCACTAATTAAAAAAATATATGAAAAATTCTATGCGAGTTTTAATCATATCTCGAAGCTACGTTTGCTTTTAATGAAATACCTCTCTTTCACGCGTCACACAAAACCGAGCAAGGCGAATGATTACAAACGAAAGCTAATGAGAAAAACAACGATATCGACGCCCTTTGAATCGTCAAAGGAATCGAATGAGGATTTAAAAAAAATACAGATAAAAGTCCTTTTATTTTGTCTTTTTTCAAAATCCCCATTTCGGTTCGCCTGCCGTTCACAACGAGGCTCAGTTGAGTCACAATCCCCTCAGGGATGTGCCCTAATAGGCGTTATATAGAGAGCGTTCCGGGGTAGTCTTTTAAGAGGTCATGGAGCCCTCTTCCATGTACTGATGGTGATCACCGGGGTGGTTTTAGTGAGGTAAGAATCCCACACTCCCTGGTGTTTCCCCCCAAAAGTCCAGAAACCTTTTGAAGGTTTCATTCCGAAAACAAAAAAAGAAAAAGGCTTAGATGAATCACTTTTCTGTAAGCGTTCCCGATAAACATAAGTACAAAATGTATGACAATGACATTACCTGCGAAGAAGTAACGTGACAAGTGGCGTGACCTGGTGGTCCTGGCCGGGTGGTAGGCCTGGTGCCTATCTAAGTTACGACCGTTTCGTGTCGAATCTCTTTCAACAGTCGGTAACGCCTCCGATTCCTTTGTTGTGACCACGTGACTTAACGTTGAGATGATGTCATTCCCATACCTTTAAAGTTTTCTACTAACGTTAAGGATTATTTTGCCTAAAGCCTTCTATTCCCCTTTGTTTCCCCTTTCCTGAGTTATGACTTAATTAATAAAACATTTGTCTGTATTGATATTTTCTTTTCACGAATGTACTTATGATGGATTCTATATGACTATTTAAAAGCAAAACTTTTGAATAGCACATTTTTGAATTAAAAAATAATGCATACATGTCCGCTCTCTGTATGTATACATTGAAATATTCATGAATAATATTTTAACATTATATTTACTCGAAAACCCGCTCTTATCCCACCACTTTGAGGCACGCAATAGACTGATTTCCGGACTAGTGCAGAAAAGTGCGCATTCCCTCCCCCGCCACAATTTATTAAATTTATTGTATCAAGCTGGGCGCGCGGTGACCGCCACGAGTCACTGATCATCACCCTGTTTATTAATTTCGAAGTGTATTGAAAAAAGCCGTTTGATACACGACTTTTTTCAATACACTTCGAATAAGTCACCTTCCGCCTCGATCACAATAACAAACTTTCTGCACGAATATCAAAATGTACTTATTTTCTTCTTCAATATCTCACAAAGAAAATGTCTTCTTTGAAAAATGAGAAAATAATTAGGTACCGTCAACAAAGGACATAACAAGCAATCAGCAGCTTCAGATAGTTTTCACGGAAACTGATGAATGGATAAATAAGGATGAACTTTATTAGTTTCCAAGAAAACTTCAACTGTATCTGACGACCCTGGTAGGCCGTGGTGGAATCAAATTGAGTAAAAGAGGTACAATATGGTTTGTTATCAACATCAGGCGTGAACCAAGACTAAATAACTAGCATATACTGCTCACAGGTAGCTGCCGTGTTCAATTCGTGTTGCCAACGACGCCAGCGGTATCAATATTACTGCCATATTAGAAAGTAATTTGACTGACACAGTTGCAGGTACTCTATTAGAATGTATTTATTTTATCGTCATACCAGAATTTTTTTTGATTGATTTATTTAATGGTGGCTCTGTTACATTATGAATTAAAGTAAAATATGATGTGTTTTTTTGTAAATTATGTTTGTAAACTAGGGCTTGACTGCGATCGCAAAATTCGCAACTAGTAAGTTGTGATGCAATCGATGATGGTGAATCGCACTTATAGCATAGTCAGCCTTATAAAGTTCCCACTGTTGGGACTCCAGCCTCGTCTTTAGGAGAAAGAATGGGCCGTAATCCAAAAGATTTTTTTGATTCTAGGATATGCATGACTTTGGTTCCGCCCACGTTACATGTCGCAGTTATTAATCCTGTTAATTCATGAATCCCCAAGCGACCACCGGTGGCCGCGCATCTATTGTCTTACTATTGTGTCTCTAATTGACGGTATCTGAAGGGTTAAAGATCTGCATTAATTTGATACGGATGCGAATGAAGATGTCAGAATGAAGCGAAAATTCCGCATTTGATGTGAATGCAAATATCCGTCACACCCCTAGTTCATAATAGGACTGGATCTAAAAACTGTTTGAAGTTGTTTACGAAGGATTATTTTGAGCTCGTCAAATGGTTTGTTGCGCAGGAGCGTTCGTTGTGGCGATGCTTGGGGGAGGCCTATGTCCAGCAGTGGACGTGTATCGGCTGAAATGATGATGATGATGAAATGGTTTGTTTACGAATGATTTTCCTCAGATGCTGCCTTCAAGTCTGAGGCATAGGTTTTTTACGAAACCTCATCATAACATTATTAAACATCGACTGGCAGATAATGCCTACAGCATTAAGTCCGCCTTTGTACAGTGTTTGTGCGTAAAGCATGAAATAAACAAATAAACAGTCTGAAACTCAACTGAACTGCAGTACGATTGAGTTTCAACCCGGCCTTTTCCAATTTCGCAGCTATTTGATTTATCAAAGGACTGGGACGTATACAGTAATGCCAGGGAAGTACGGCTGTCAAGTGCCTTCGACGAGCGCTCACATGGGAAAGGTATTTTATTCGACGACAATTCGCCATTTTGCCGTCGACATTATTGTCGGGACTGAATGCCGTAGAGCGACACTTGAGGACATTGAGTTTCATATAAGAGGCAGTGTTTCTATTTGTCACTATATTTGCCGTTGGAAGATGAAAATCTCTTTAGAAAACATAACATAAATCAATTCTCTATTTCATATTAAAAGTGCCAACATTTTTCCTCTTTGGTATTACTTTTCAAAGCATTTCTTTGTTATTATAATTAATTGTCCGAAATTAAAATGCTATCAAAAACATAAATTGTAAAAAAATCAAGGTGGATTACGGCCCATTCCTTCTCCTAGAGAGGAGGCCTAAGTCCCAGCAGTGGGAACATTAAAAAGGCTGATGATGATGATGATGAACTTAGTTCTTCTACCGTAAATCAATCTAGGTCATCAAGGTCCCTTAAGTATGGACGGAATAAATTAACCAACTTGGTATTACATTGATCTCGCCATTCTTTACGGTTGAAGAACTGAATTGTGTACCTTGGTTTTTCTACCAAGTTATGTTTTTGATGGCATCTCATTTCTTTTTGTAGATTCTTTTATATTATAAATATACAGGAACACTGTTTTATTCACTGTAAATGTAACTATGTAATCCTATATTTATATGGGATTACAAAGTAATTTATGCAGATAGTGTATCTAAAAAACTGTTTCGAAATTGCAAAATGTTTTAGTTTTTCATTGATTAACATTAAGTTTTTATGTCTTCTAGAAGTGGCTTAGAGTTGTGATGATCGGTTTGTCAGTGAGCGACAAAATTAAGAAAGTTTGACCAGTTTATAATTCTTAAAGTATGGGTTCAAATTGAATGAAGTTTTAAATATACCGTGTTTATACAATACCTACTGGTTACTGAAAATTCAGACTTATAGTTTTATACACAACGAAGTTATGGAGGGCCTGAAATGCTTCGAGAAAAGAATGTTACGGCTGTGCCACTTTTTGTTTATCTTGATAGGGGAACCACCGTGCCCCGTGGAAGTCATGGAAATAATATGAAGCGTGTCTCATGATCATCATCATCATCACATCAGTCGAAAGACCTCCACTATTGGACATAGGGTCACCCAAATGTCGCTACTTCAACGCACTCATCTGATTCCTGTTACCCTTACTTGGTTTCTGGTCCACCTTTTGGGTGGCCTACTAACATTGCGTATTCCAGTTCGCTGTTGCCACTCCAGAACCTTTTGGCCGAATGTTGAGACTTGTGTTGCGTGCTTGCTTCTCCATAGCCCTTCGACCGCGGTGTGTGACCGGTCGCCGCAGTAGCCAGCATCCCGTCACCCGGCAGCGAACGGGTTTACTAAACCAGCTGTGGTCCCCGTAGTGAGAGTCTAATTGCCAATTGCACACGTACAAAGTAATTTACACTAACGTCTTAGTATATACAACAAGGTTTACTGTCTCTTGGTTTAATGTGTTGGGAGATAAGTAAGGAGTCTTATCTTTATTGTGTAATGCACGGTGGTAATAGAAATTAATCTTTAGATCTCTGTTTTATAGTTCTGTATATGTAATTTGCCTTATTGTTTTATTGTTATTATATCTAGCAGTTGTCTCATTGCTAGGCAAAAGCCATTTCTTCCATGGTTCCTGGGTTTGAACCACTTCTTGCGAATTTTTAAGGAAGGCATCTAAGTCGTCCCGCCACCTTCTTGGTCTGCCGCGACCCCGTTGTGCGATTTCAGGGGCACCAATTTTGCGTTTTACTGGCCCACCGCTCGATCGGCATGCGGTAGACATGTCCAGTCCAGTCCCACTCCTTATTGTGTTTATTAAATTTATACAGATTTGTTTTAAATTTATATCGAAGACATATTACACATTAGGTGTAGGTTATTATACATTAGGTGTCTTAACTTGCTCGGTAATCCTCGGTGACTCTCATCCACAACTACTCTAAACTACTATTTCCTTCATATATTTTAAAAATAAATCCTGTGTTTCCTGACAGCTGGAACACCATCACACCAACTATGTCTGGAAGTAAGATATTTTCCAAAGGAGCTTCTATCTCAATTGAGATTTTTGTAACATCAGTCCCTAATAAAATACACCACTAATTTTTAATTAGTACAAATACTTAGAGGGCTTGTTAGCAAATATAATAGTCTTGTTATTATTTACGTAAAGTTTCAATAAATAATATTCATAGACGGCAAAGTAATTAGCGTTTGTTTGTCAATTTATGGAAATAATGTACAAGCTATTGATTTGAATGAATAAATGACAATCAAAATGGAAAAACACTACGCATAATATTTTTTAGTAGTAATAGTTTCTAGTAGTAAAGTTTCTAGTAGTAAAGTTTCTAGTAGTAAAGTTTCTAGTCGTAAAGTTTCTAGTAGTAAAGTTGATGTGGCTCAAAAGGCTGCCCAACTTAAATGGAACTGGGCAGGACATGTCTGCCGCATGTCCAACGAGCTGTGTAAAACGCAGGATTGGTGCCCGGATACAGCAACGCGGGGCCGAAGCAGACCACGAAGGAGATGGCGGGACGACCTGGATGGCTTCCTTAAGAATTGGAATGAGAAAGCGAGGAACCGTGATCGTTGGAAGGAGTGGAGGGAAGCCTTTGCCCAACAGTGGGACAATATGGGCTAGTTATAATATAATAAAAGTAATAGTTTTGTATATTTTTTTACTTTTGAGTATAAAAACATGATCAGTAACGAACATACAACACGGACAATTTTTGTTTGTACTAATTAATAAAAAAACTTTTTACAAAAAAAATTAAACCGACTTCAAAAAGTACAAAATAACTTTAATTTCGGAAGTCGGTGTTTCTATAATAGATACCTAATCTTGTCTCTTCGTTATTTAACACCGACTTCCGAAATTAAAGGTATTTTGTACTTTTTTAAAAGTTTTTTTCATTTTTCCCTGTTTAGTTATGGTAGCACCACTAAAAAGTAGTACCTAACCTTCTTCTTAGTAAGTACCTACCCTTCAGCTAAACATAAATTACCTTATAGCCAGAGTGCATCTCATAACGATTCTTATAATCCCAAATACGGTTATATTACACGAATTTATCCCCTCCCCCTTTCCCCTCCCCTTTTTCTTTCAGTCAGTCATCGACTACACGTATAAACAAAGCAATTTTACTTGTTACGACAATTCTGCTATGATTCTATGAGGAGTTCTGTACCATATCTTCGAAGTTCACGATCAGATCATTACAATATTTCTATGGGACCAACTTGGAAGCATAACATTTCAATCAACATTGTACCCATAAATTTAATTTTATGTATAAGCTGTGTTACTTTTTGGTGTACAATAAAGTTTTATTCTATTCTATTCTATTCAAGAAAAAATTTTCAAAATCGGTCCACAATTGACCGAAATATCGGTGAACATAGATACAAAAAAAAAAAACATACATTCAGCCGAACATAGAACCTGTGATGTGGGAGTTCGTCAATTTTGCTGATAAAAATAAAAGATTGACCTGATAACGTCCAATTGAATAATTTAATCATGAACATGAGTTTATTGAATGACTCCACTAAAACACGAATCATAACGAAGTGCACATTTAGGCCAACCGTGTTTCGGGCATGAACCAATCAAATCATCAAATTGACGTGGCGACCTGCCACGATAAATTGAATTTGTGTTTCGGGAATTGGGAAATGCTAGCTCGAGGCTGTTGACACTAACAGCGAACCATTTTGGAAAATGTTCTAAAATGGAACCGAGGTCTTGCAATTTTTTTATAATACATTATGATATGTGTGTAATGTTAGTGATTACCATCAAGATGGTATTTAGACCCGAGCCATGGCGAGGGTCTTAAAAGAGCCAAGAACGGTAATCATTAATTACTCACGTGTATCAGACTATCTCCCGCTCCACCCAAGAGCGGGGGTTGTCATAAGATGACGATTGCACACCGAAAAAAAAAATTATCGCTTCCCAACAGATATAATTTATTACTTGTCGTCTAAACGCAACAAAATGTACACAAAACTTAAAAAAAACGATTTTGATTTAAGCTAGTGCTTGACTGCGATCCCACCTGACGGTAAGCAGTGATGCAATCAATAATATTGAATCCCACTGGTTTATGCCTATTCACTCTAAGGGCGCTTTCAATTTAGACGTTTCATGTCGGACCGTTGCCGCACGCTTATCGTGCCGCAGCGGGCCGGATGCAGTACGTCAGCGTCAGCTACGAAGCGGCTAAATTGAAAATGTATCTGGCTGCCGTGCATTTGTATGCCAGTGATGCGCTATTCAACACCGCACTATACAACGCCGAATTAAACACGTGGTGCTTGTAACGTTGCCGTTCTGTTGACAACCGTTCGCCGCTCGGTTGTCGTACCACGCGCTTTTTATGAAACATACGATCGTTGTTCCGCAGTATGACTAACGCACCCCGTCCGCACGGCAGCAGGTCGTCAAAAACGCATAAATTGTAAGGGCCCTAATGACATTTTAATAAACAGACATGTTATACACTCGCAAATCAACCGAAACATATGCAGCACTTGTGGTATGACATCCCCTGTTTTATTTACTTTGGTATCATAATTGGTACACTTTCGAAACACACACGAAAGCATTTTTTTAAATTTAATTTCGTAGCAGCGCGCAGCGTATGACTAGATCCGATGCGTGACGCCTACAGGCAAGGATCCCAATTAGGATCCTTTCGAGTCTTTACGAGGGCGCGCTCATTGCAAATTTGTTTATTTAAATATCATTGAAGCGCCCTAAATCCTATTACAGTAAAATAATCTCGAAATGTACTTTCCTTATTCAAATTCCCCAACTCTCTTTGTCAAGAGATCCTACTCTCATGTTCAAATATTCAATAAAATCAGCAAGAGCTGCGAAATAAAAGACCTGAAGAATTTTCCGTGTAAAAAAACTTAATGTAGTAAGATCCCAGAGCGATCTGGCATAACTTATTTTCACATGGATAAAACCTTAGGTTCTCAAGAGTGTCTCATGTGCTTTGCACAAATAGCTAGATTTTAAATTCTATTTTTACATAGTGTACACCTCCTTACCAAATTCATAAACCGAATTACGACATGTCCGCCCGATACCATGAGATTCTAAAGTTATCACAAGTCAAGTTCCCAATACACAGGTTCTGCCTAGTTCAGGGATCGTCTTCCAAAAATAACTGGGTTTTAAAATAGTTACAGACATTAATTTATACAAGGTGTAAGGGTCAGCCCTCCGCAAACTTTAAGGGCTTGGTCGGTAGACGAAACTGAACAACCGTCCTCAAGATTTTTTTTCAGGGAACGAAATACAACAGCCTCACCATACAAAATTATAAACTTGATTGGACTATTTGTATGGAGAGGCCGATTTTATTTTTTTTGGTTCCTGAATAAACTTTTGTGGAAGGTTGTTCAGTTTCGTCTACTGTTTTTTTTTGTAACAATAAATATTATTCCTATTCTGGCCTCGTGTGGTAAATTACTTGACATTCTCTTTACTAGAGAGGAGATCTGAGGTTCAGCCGTGATTAAGGCTGATTATGTATGAAAACTAGTTAGACCCTGGATCCGGACCCGGATCCTTCTTTACGTCGTCGTGGTAGCGAGCCAGCAAACCGGAAACTGATGTCATACTGATTTACATATGTTATAGTAAACATGGCAACAACTATGTAGATACCGTCCTAGCCTATTAAAAAAAATTTACAAAAAAAAAATTAAACCGACTTCAAAAAGCACAAAATAACTTTCATTTCGGAAGTCGGTGTTAAATAACGAAGAGACAAGATTAGGTATCTATTATAGAAACACCGACTTCCGAAATTAAGGTTATTTTGTGCTTTTTGAAGTCGGTTTAATTTTTTTTGTATTTTTTTTTTTTATTACTAATTCACTAACCATGAACTACTTGTTGTAAGAAATAATAAAGGCTTTTTTATTTTATTTATTTTCAGAAAATCTTATATTGTAATTTTTTCCCAGTTTTCATACCTCATACTATTAACCCAAAAACTCTGCAGGATGATCTGCGAAAAACAAAATAATGAACTACCTAAGTCGTAGTGATGTAACAATCTAACGTCGCATAAATCATTCATGTATTAACAGCAGAGTACTATCTGTTCACAGCTGATGAACAGCGAAGGAACCAGCTCATTGGTCTGGAACCCGGAAACTGCGATACGAGGGCCTGTCTCAATGAAACTGCAGCGTTTGTACCAGGCTTATAAAGGTGGCGACACATGGGTACTGAGCGATGAATTGCGAACACAGGATCCAATCCATGCCGTTGCCTGCTAGAGCTGCGATATGGTTTGAAAGTGTAACCCAGAGGCAGAGCGTGCACTAATTTAGACGTGAGCTAAGCACATCAGTGAGCCCGTTTTCTTCATTAAGTCTAAAACAACTACAACACAGGTGGCAAGTCTTAGCGGGCGTTAAACGCGCGCACAGCTGGGTGAAAGAACAAAACAACCCCTAAGTCGTCCGGACGACCCGGTGACCATGTATTTGTGCGGACAAACAGGTAACAGAGCAAGCTTTAAGCCTCGTGATGTTTTATGACATATTTATGATATTGTGTATTTCCAAAACATACTAGACACGTGTTTCGGGTTCAGCATAATACTAAAACTAATGTTTTTTTTTTACGGTGGGCAAAAATCATCTTATGACCACCCCCGCTCTTGGGTGGAGCGGGAGATAGTGTCAGACTCTTACTGACTAAAAACCCACCCCGTTCCTTCTAGCCTCTTTATACCGGGGCTCGAGTTTCCTTTTGGATAACCCTGGCCCCAGTAGGCTTCGACCCAGCTGGGCCCATCCTGTTGCTGACAACTCCTTGAGGCGCGCGGAAAAGTGCGCACCGTCAACGTCTTGGGCTCGGTCCGGATAGTTACCGGACGGTCGGACAGCGAGCTACCCATGGCTTGCCGTCCGCGAGCCCGACTAAAACTAATGTTGAACAAAAGTTGTGTATCGCTGCCGCGTCGCTCATGTGCGGTCACAACCTTCAAGCAAACAGAATTAATACAAAGACAGTCAGTGACAGTATTCCTTAGTTAAAAGCTAATAAAGCTAATTACTTTGAAAGTTGTGATCTTAGTGAGGTTACTTTTATTTAATAAATAGCTCTAATCTCTGAAAGAGAACCGCCATTATATATTTATTAGTATAGGTACTACTTAGTAGTTTTGTTAGCTCTTGTTTTTAAACACCGACGGAAAACAGGGGTGTTATAAGTTTGGCGTGTCTGGGTGTCGGTCCGTGACATTGTAGCTCCTAAGCAAAGGGACCGATTTTGACACGGATTTTGTTTTATTTGAAAGCTGATCTTATCTAGATGTATCAAATTTATGAAGAATCGTTCAGGTGTTAAAGGCCATCAGCTCGTTTGTTCGCTGTGTCAGGGTTTTAAACACTTAATGGATAAATACTTTATTTATAAACACATACTTGTGCCCTAATGCTTGAAATACTCAAGTACAAGCCAGCACTAACAAGCTGATCTGATGATGGAGGTCGGAGGTAAGACGAAGACCTGAAGATGCTAGAACTGGGAAATGGCTGATGGAACCTTGAAATGCCTTCTAGTAAACCTATTGAGTTTGGGCTCATTAGATTTGTGTAAACCAGTTCTAAACAATTTTCATGGTGACGAGACCTGATGCTAGAACTGGAAGGTGGCTGATGGAACCCTGGAATGCCTACTAATAACACGTCGAGTTCGGGTTCATTTACTTTTAGACTTTTTGCGTCAAATTATTTTTTTTTATGTTTGTTTACTGCCAGCCCTAAATCTGTCTCCTTTCATCCAGTTCACCCAAAGGTTGTCTTTAAGAGACCTGACCAAGTAACCACTCATACAATTGTTTTTATAAATGTTTAACCTATGTTTTTTTTTGCAAAGTACAATAAATAAAGGATATTTGAAAAGAACTGGTTTAAAATATTTTAGAAATAAACTTTTGAATTTGAGACTTGAACAACCGAAATTAATAAAAATACAAATTTGAAAGAGATTCTTTGTCAAATGTGTCTATCATCATCTTCTTGCCGCTGTCCCATGTTATTAGAGATTGGCGCATCACGATTTCGTCATGTCAACCGTCATGCTATCACTGACTGCTTTTTCTTTCATTTCTAGTACTGCAGGTTTCCTTTAGCTACCCTCTTCCCCTCAATCCCTCCTTTTCAAATTGCCATGCCAATACAAACGATTCCCTTGAAACTTTTCGTCACTAGTGCCACTTTCAAACTTTCTCTTATTTTTCACATAATCCATTTACGTCACCACACATCCATCTCATTATCAAATAAAAAATATTTTTTTTTTTTTTATTTCACCTAGGCCAACAAGGTCACTTATAAAACGTCAGAAGCTGGTGCACGGCCCCAAATTGGTCGTTTCCTATCACTTATGAATGTATGCAGATGGTCGATGGGGACGAAAGGTTCTGGAGTGGTGACCACGTACCGGAAGACGCAGCGTTGGAAGGTCTCCAACAAGGTGGACCGATGACCTGGTCAGGGTCACGGGAATCCGATGGATGCGTGACGCACAAAACCGGTCGTTGTGCGACGTTGGGGAGGCCTATGTCCAACAGTGGACGATTTTCGGCTGATACGATGATGATGATGCTGTCGTTTCAAAACACCAGCAAGTCTGACCATCAGTCTATCCAAGGAGTATCGTGTGGCACAATAACTGGGTTGTGGAGGTCTGATAGGGAGTCGCTCCATTTTAAGCACAGGTATTCAGCCGCATCTGGTTAGACTGGAAGCCGAGACCAAGCTAGTTGGGAAAAGGTTAGAAGATGACCTTATTTCAGAAATCGTCTATACAACATTTTTTTTATATACATTTTCTTATTGATATAAACTGTGCTTGACTACGATCCCACCTGATGGCAAGCAATGATGCCATCTCTGATGGTGAGGCGCATTAGTTTATGAGCTTAGTCACTCAAAAAAAAAGTTATATAAGCGAAACTGAATATAGTTTGTTTAGAATTAGTAACTGACTCGATTCCAATATTTTTTACTACATGTTATATTTTTTTCAAAAATATTTAAAAAGGTCACAAGTAGGACACCACCGACACTAAGTGCACACAGCTCACGGCAGGATATAGTGGACATTAGACACTAGCGTACAGCTAGATGCGGGAGTAGAGTACACAGATTCTTTACATAAAAATATTAGACACACACACATTTGTGGTTTCGCATATAATACTAAAACCATACTAAAACGAATATTGTATATTGTAAAACATCATGCTTACAATGAGTTTTTAAATTGGGTACCAAGTAAGTATGTTAGAGAAAGTTTGAAAGTCGTGCCAGTGATGAAAAGTTGGAAGGGAATTCTTCTGTAGGTATGTGTGTTTGTTACCTAACTCTTAAACAGCTTGTCCGGTTTGAATGAAATTTTGTGTTTATTTCTGTGTAAGGGTCTAGATGGTTTAGAAGGTATAGAATACTCTGGTTTCGTTACCACGCAGTTACTACAAGTTTATTAATGTAAATAAACTTGTGGTAACTACGTAGTTAATCATAAGTTTATTAGTAATGACAGCAGTGTATTGTAGTACCAATCCCACTAATATTATAATGGCGGCAGTGTGTATGTATATGTATGTGATTGTTGCTTCTTCACTGTAAAACGGCTGAACGGATTCGGATGAAATTGGGCACACGGGAACACCATCTCCTAGAATATCGTATAAGACCTTATTTATCTCGGGATCAAAACTCGTGATAATTTTATAAGACCGAGAGGGTGAAGCCACTTACCTAAACTAGTAAATAATACGTTTATTATGACACAATCCTAATCCCGATTTCCGGCCACCGTAGGCGCGGGCTTGCGGACGGCAAGCAATGGGTAGCTCGCTGTCCGGTAACTGTCTGTAAGGTTTAGCTTCGAAAGATAGCTCAGCCCCCGTACGAAAAGCAACGAAGGAACAGGAGTGGGTTTTTAGTCAGTAAAAGTCTGACACTATCTCCCACTCCGACCAACAGAGGGGATGTCATTAGATGATTTTCCCGCCGTAAAAAAAATGCCACTTTAAACATAATAAATAAATAGTGTCCCATGTGCAATTCCATACATGTTTGAGCGTAAACGAGCAACTAACTTACACACATACCTACATACAAACTATTCGCCCTTGATTATCTAACTAAATAGTTAGATAATCAACAGCTTATTACTAATTTACATATGAATTTATGAATGCAGTTTACCCTACTATCTATGAACTGCAATGTAGTTGCGAAACTTAGTACTTTGACCTTTGAGCCTGCAGAAAGTGTCTGCTTAAAGCCTACAACGTACCTGCAACCTATTCTCACACATACCAAAAACAGATAAAAAACAGACAAGCCCTTTAAAACAAGTTCAAACATTATTCTTCTTCTTCCCTTATCCCGTTTTATTTGAGGTCGGCGCAACACGTTTTTTTTTCCATTCTGGCTTGTCACTCGTTACGCTATCATCAACTCCTTTTTCTGTCATATCACTTCTCACACAATCCATCCATCTTTTCTTTGGCCTCCCTCTCCCCTTTCATCCATCCACATTTAAACTCATAACTTTTTTAGCAATATGGGTTTCATCTCTCCTTTTCACATGTCCATACGCGACAAACGATTCCCTTTCAACTTTTCAGTCACTGGCGCCATTTTCAAACTTCGTCTAATATACTCATTTGACACTTTATCCATTGTCGTCACACCACACATCCATCTTAATATTCTCATCTCCGCTACGTGCAATCTTTTTCCAATATTGTGATTTTAAATATGCATATAAATAATCTTTTTTTTATTTATTAGTTGTGCGCGCATCACGTAAAATGTACGAAATGTTAGGCTTTGTTTCATCGCAATCGGTTGACCACATCGAAAGATTCTTTTTTTAAAATTGATTTATGTGCTTGAATGCGATCCCTCCTGATCGTTAAGTACTTAGTGATGGAATCGACGATGGTGAGCCGCACTAGTTTATTAAGAGCATATTCACTCTAGCCTTGAATACACATGAATTAAATAGGAGGGGAAGACCGCAGCAGGCAAATTATTCCAGTCCCAGGCCACATTCATTGAGTGTTTGCCGGTACGAAGTTCCGGTCAGCTAGTGGGAAATAAGTATCAATTACTAATCTACATTAAAATAATAAAGAGATAAAGTTTGTATTTTTATTTTTTTGTTTGCCGGAGGACTTAAACTTTGGAAGGACTATTCCGATTGCTGAATTTTTTCACCGATAGAAAGCTGCTTTATTTCTAAATGACATAGGCTATTTTCTGAGGCCAGGGTTATCCGAAAGGAACTCGAGCCCCGGTATGTAGGCAAGAAGGAACGGGGTGTGTTTTTAGTCAGTAAGAGTCTGTTACTATCTCCCGTTCCACCCAAGAGCGGGGTTGGCATAAGATGATGTTAGCCCAACGAAAAAAAAAACATAGGTTATTTTGTGCACGCGGGTAAAGCTACAGGCAAAAGCTAGTAAAGAGTACAAGGCTCAATTTGAAGATAACTTTAAGGTGAAGTAGGTACGATAGAACGATCCCTCACCCGACTCGGGTCGAGAAATTATTATTTGCGAGCGATTTGTATACAGGTTAAAGGTCACGTGATTAGCTGTAGCCAAACTATTATAAGGAAATAATACAAATTAAATTTCATATACACAGCTCAAACCACTGAACGGATTACGCTGACATTTGGCAAGTAAACAGTTATTATGACTTAAACTTGCGCTATAAAAAGAGTTTCCAAAGTTCACCCCCTAAGCGGGTGAAAAGGATGTCTAATGAACAGCGAATTTTGTAAGGAGAACCTTGCTTTCACGATACAAAATTCTGCTGAAGCTAGTAAGAAGACATGTATGAAGACATCTCGACGAAAAAAAGACATGAGACATAACTAACTACATAAGTTTTTTTGGAGGTGGAAAATGTATCTAATGACTTCACGATGCTCGACTCTAGAGCGTCTTCTACTCATTATGCATACAGCTAAGGAGTGGAAATCCCTGCCGGGGTCTGTGTTTCCTGATAGCTTCAACCTCTAGCTCTTTAAGTCAAGTGGGAACTTCTAGGCAAGCGTGCTCCATCGTCAACAACATAATCGCTTACCATCAGGTGAGATAGTGGACAAACGTAAGCCTATCAATATTAAAAAAAAAACCTTACTGAACTCTTTTAGTTGTCCTTCATGTTCTAGAACCACGAAACACACATAGGTAAGATGAAAGTAAAATGCTAATAAATATCGGAATTACATGCCTTTGTACTAATCTAATTAAGACAGGTGTTATCATCATAACAATATACCAGCTCAGGTACATTCCAGTTACAAAGCCGTAGAGCTATAACGTTGGCAGTAAACCCGTCGACTATCTGCATCGTCTCTACACGAGGTGAAATGCCATTACCTACTTTACTATTCCTTTTTTTCTGAAGTTTCCTAGTAATTCTATCAGCAGTACAATTACTCAATCAACTAAGCTATCTACATCTAATGGACACCTTCTCAGAAGTTACACTTGTTTAGATCACTTTTTTATCTCTGTCTCACATTAAATATCCTTACATATTATAAAACAAAGTTCCCCACCGAGTCTGTGTCTATACGAACGCGCTAAATCCAAAATTACTGAACAGAGTATCATGCAGTTTTTATTAAAGACAGAATGACTCAAGACGAAGGTTCGGATGTACATTATCGTAGAAAAAAGCCGAGAATTTCAAAGATTTGTTGTTACAAATCTTTGAAATTCTCGGCCCATACAAAGCTGGGGCTGGTCGATAGTATTCTATAATTGTTTCTCAAATAGACATATAACATAAGAATTTTAACTCCATGAATGACATACATATTCAATAATAAATCGATTGACCGAACAAATCCGTTACTGTTAACAGTTTTGTTGTTGCTAGCAGGAAATAAAAATAAAATAATACAATTATTGAATAAACACTACTTAGCACAGGACTTGGTTAAAAAACCCACATCGGAAGCGGTAAGACTTCGCACGCGATGGCCATGTGTGACCTCACCCAAGAGCCAGTACAGCATCGATCATTGATCTGAACAAACGGTCAGACAATTAACTTAGACACGCAACCGTCAACCTTAGGCTATTCTCAAAAAATCGGCCATATTTGCTATTTTTAGAAACCTGTACAACAAGTTCGGCCCAGTCTGGAGCCGAATAGCATTTTAGAGGAGAAACGTGTCAGAACGAGATGACCGCCGGATTTTAATAAGCAGAAATAGGACGGAGAATCCGTGAAATTCTTTCGTGCTCGGCAGGCCAGTGGCTCCCGCGAGACAACCTCAACATTCATAAATACTAACCAGTGTTGTCAACCCGATCTAAAACAATAAGTTCTAGCCTATAGGTAGCTTAAAAATTAACTTTTGGAAACTGTGAATGTCAACAAAATCCAAAGCATGCTTCATTTTTTTTTTAAAAAGGAAACATTCGGAATAAAACACGAAAAATTTGAGATATAATCTATCTTGAATGCTTGGAATATATCCGTACATTGTACCTACATAACAGTTATAACATATTATTAGGTATTAAACCAGTAGATATGAAAAAAAAAACAACATAAACATAATACTAGAATGTTAAATTTAAATAAAAACTAAATCTACAGTTATTAAGACCCTAGGGTTGACCACCCTGCTTGTCACCAACCAGTTATAGTCTACGTCATCGGCGTCGGTGCCCCTATGTGAGTTTTGGCACATTTGCAGAAACCACGACCGTTGGAACATTATCAGTGAACATGCTGTACCTTTATTATTAATAATACAACATTATTACATCTTGTAATTTGTTAACTAACTTTTACCTAATGGCTAAATAGTTTCAATCGAGCCTATTTAAATTTTTAACTAGAAACTTAATTTAGGCTAACTGTAGTGTCATACCTAAGTCCTGAGTATATATATTCACTATCCTAATCTCATCATTACCAACATTTAATTTTATTGTTTCCACGTCAGCACTTTCTTTTGGAAACAACATCATATTAATCATAAGCTGCCCAAACGAGTAAAAAGGTTTGATTAATTAACTGCAATCTTTCAAATAAAAAACAGTAATCAGATGCTGGAAAAAAGAAACACAACAGTTGAAATAACTCGGCTGTTGCTATGAAGCCGCCGTTCTAAACCATGTGATTTGGCAACGCCGAAAAAGGCCCGCTCTCTGACTTTCACTCCATAGTCACTTGTGAAAAAATGTGCCGACCTTTCTAGAGACGGAGGCTATAGATCAACTTATTGCGGAGACACGCATCTTCGTTTATAACTAGAAGTCTTGGGTTCTCGTGGAAATAACTTCTTGTATAGCAACACAGTTCTTGCCCTGGTAGAACGCTTTGAAGACCACACCATTTGGGCAAGTTTGATGAAGCCTCCTTGGGAGATGCCATGACACGACAAATGAATGGACTTTAGTGCAAGACAGATTGCTAAGAAACAAAAAAAATGAAGAAAAAAAGTAGCTGAACACTCCATATGGTTCATCATACCCACAGAATACACCACATTGGAACAATTCGCCAGCTGCGGCCTTCCCGTCCGATTATAATTTAGGCGTTTTTAAGGCTAGAGTGAATAGGCTCTTAAGATAAATTAGTACGTCTCACCATCAACGATTGCATCACTACTTACCATCAGGTGGGATCGCAGTCAAGCATCAAATAAAAAAACAAGTGTCTCTTTAACCCTTCAGATACCGTCAATTAGAGACACAATAGTAAGACAATAGATGCGCCGCCACCGGTGGTCGCTTGGGGATTCATGAATTAAGTGTTAGATGTACTAAATAACATTATATTCTATCGGTTATAGAAGCAAGATATTATCTGCCATTCAAATTATTGCATCTGGCTCACATCTTTTACAATATGGAAAACCCCAGACCGTTACAAAGAACGGATAAGATGGAATTTGCCGTAATCATATATTTTGGCTGGCGGGCATGCGGATTCGTCATCGCAATTTTGTTTTAGCAGACTTTGGGACTGCTACTCAATGAATGAGACGAACAGATTTATTTATACTTCTCATTTCATACGTTTTACTTCTCAAAAATTGACGTGTAAAAGTGTTTTTTTTTAACCTATTTGCAAAATAAAGATCATTTATCAGTTATCATTTATCACTAATCAGTTCAGTAATCAAAACAATGTGATTTAGAAATTCATACTTTTTAAATAAATAGATACTTATACATTTACAAATTATCATGTCCCTAACCCATTAAACCTATATCATAGCCATCACACAGTTTTCGCTATTGAAATATTTAAAAGAAATAATCCTATAAGTTTAAAGCGAATAGTTACCAATAATAGGACTTCGCCACACTTAATTAAATGAGGTTGTAACTTGTAACTAAAATACAAAATATGTAATTTTCAAGCCCAATGAACATGAAACGTATTAATTATTTTGAAGTTATAGTGCATAATAGTAGTCAATGTTAGAAACGGAATTTGTGTGTGTATTCAGACTGTAATTGAAAATTTAATGCCATCAAAAACATAACTAGTAAAAAAGACCAAGGCTTGCAACTCAGTTCTTCTACCGTAAAAAGTAGGGTTAATTTATTCACTCCGTACTTAATAGAACTTAATGACCTACGTATATTGACTTGGCAATCTTTTTTTTATTATTGATAGGCTTGCGTTTGACCACCATCTCACCTGATGGTAAGCGATGCTGTGGTCGACGATGGAACACGCTTGCCTAGAAGTAATTTATTCCCTCTCGACTTAAAGACCCAAGTTGTAGCTATCAGGAAACACAGACTCCGGCAGAGAATTCCACATCAATCGGACTAAACAATCTAATTTTATATAATACTTCTTACTTATATTGTGCTATCATGCTTCTAGTCTTATACACAACGAAGTTATATGTAGATAACATAGAGGATCAAAAATGGCCTAAACTCTTCCGAGAAAAAAAATGTTACGGCTGTGCCACTTTTTTGTTTGCCTTGTGAGGGCACTGCCGTGCCTCCTAGTAACGTAGCATATTAATTTGAAAATCAGTTTAGTCGATGATGGGGCACGCTTGCCAAAACAACCAATTCCCTTTGTGGTAAAGCTCCCCAGCTATTAGGAAAATAAACCGACTGCAGCAGGGATTATACATTCAGTCAAAAAAGTATCGGGAATGGATGATTTGTTTATGGTACCAAATTCAAATTTTTGTTTTTTTTTTGTAGTTGTTAGATTGGCACTACTGTTTTCCATTTTGGCGCGGAGTTTGAGTTGCATCTGTTATTTATATTAAATACAGTGCTGGTTTTAGTAATATCATATATAGTGTGTATTGCGAATTTCATAATGGACAAAAATATCGAACAAAGAGTTTGTCTTAAATTTTGCATCGCCAATGGAATTTCGTGTTCGGAGTCACTGAAAATGTTACAGAAGGCTTACGGTGAATCGACTTTATCAAAAACTCGTGCTTATGAGTGGTTCAAAGCGTTCAAAAGCGGTCGAGATGTGATGGAAGATTTGCCTCGCTCTGGTAGGCCGTCAACGTCTACAACTGAAGTTAACATCGCAAAAGTGAAGGAAATAATGACTGAAAATCCCCATTCAACTCTGAGAGAGATAGCCGCCGAACTTTCTGTATCTCACGAGTCGAACCGTACCATTTTAACTAATCATTTGGGTATGAAACATGTTGCTGCTCGGCTAGTCCCAAAAGATCTGAATTTTCTCCAAAAACTGACTCGTTCTAGCATGTCCTCAGCGACTTTCATGCGATTGAGGCATGAAAGTCGCTGAGGACATGCTAGAACGAGTCAGTTCGGACCCAACATTCATGAAACGCATTGTTACTGGTGACGAGACGTGGGTTTACGAGTTTGACATGCAAACTAGTCAACAAGCTTCGGAGTGGCGCCTTCCAACTGATCCGAAACCGAAAAAACCACGCCAAAGTCGATCAAAAGTCAAAGTCATGTTGACTGTTTTCTTTGACTATCGCGGTGTTGTGCACTCTGAATTCTTACCGGAAGGTCTAACGGTAAATAAAGAATATTATTTGAGCGTTATGCGGCGTTTAAGAGAGCAAATTCGACGAAAAAGGCCAGATTTGTGGAAAGAAAATTCTTGGATTTTGCACCACGACAATGCGCCTTCGCACAAGGCTATCATTGTGAACGAATTTTTGACCAAACACTCAACAAATACCATCCAGCAACCACCATATTCACCAGATATGGCTCCTGCTGACTTTTTTCTTTTTCCTAAACTCAAATTACCACTTCGTGGCACCCGTTTTCAATCGATAGAAGACATAAAGGAGAATTCGCGGCGAGAACTGAACTCAATTCAGGAAGCAGCGTTTAAAAAATATTTTGATGAATGGATTATTCGTTGGCGCAAGTGTATCGTTTCTAAAGGAGCATACTTTGAAGGTGATAAAATAAATTTGGATGAATAACAGACATTTTGTGTATTATTGATCTTTTCCCGGTACTTTCTTGACAGAGTAGTACAACATAATTTTTAGTTTATGCAAAATCAGAATATAGTTTGTTCAGAATCAGTAACTTAATGGATTCCAATAGTTTTTACACCATGTTATATTTTTACGTTTACAAGATCACAAGTTGGAAACCACCGACCCTAAGTAAAATACACTTCACTGCAGGTCATAGCGGGCATTATGCGCTAGAAAACCGATTGGTACAAGTGCAAAACCAGCCCTAAGTCGCCTAGATGGTCCGGTGACCATGTGTTTTTGCGAGCTTAAAAAGCTATAAATTTGTGATTTTTCAAGATACAGTTATGAAATTTTGTACATAGATTCTTTACAAAAAAAAACACTAAACAAGTGAACCGGGTTTGCATAAACTGCTCGTAAAACTAATGTAGAAGCAAAAAGGTCGATAGTGTAAACCAAACGAGTGTCCCAACTCTCATATAAATAAACATAATCTATGCGTATCTGTGCTGTGCGACTATTGTGTCGCAAGCGCAACTCAGGCGGGTTTCTAATGACGCGCGGCGCGGTTCCGCTGCTTACGAATAACGGGTCGTTAAGGCGGGAAGGTAACCATCTCTGGGACGGCTCGCACCTCATACCAGTGCCCATACACGTTTGGACTTTGTTTGAAGTTTTGTAACTTAACAATGGTTTCGATATGAGTTTTAATTAGTTATTTCGGAACTGTTTTAAACGATGGAATTAATGAAGTAATTTGTAGTCAATTGCTACCAAGATACAGGCGCTGCTTACCTCAATTTAATGTTAATTTTAACTTGCTATCATCATCATCATCATTTCGACCGAAACACGTGCACTGATGGACATGGGCGTCCCCCAAGTGCCGCCATAACGACCGGTCCTGTGAGTCTCGCATCCATCGGATTCCTGCGATCCTCACCAAGTCATCGGTCCACCTTGTGAGAAGCCTTGTAATGCTGAGTCTTCCGGTATTTGGTCGCCTCTGTAGAACCTTCTGTCCCCGTCGACCATCTGTACTAGAGCCCACTGTTACTATGTTCTCAATCTTGGATCTCCTGCTGACTATACTTAATTACCCGAAAAAACTGCGAAGGTTAAGATCCTTGTCAAATGATACTCCAAAGAACTTCCGTAGTATAATTTCACAAAGATCATTCACCTCTGCGTAAGATTACGAAGTAAATATAACTTTAGTGTTTAAAGATTTATTGTCTCTAAACATAAATACATAAAGATAAGAATAAAATTCAACTATTGGCAATATCAAAATCTACGGACGGACAGATATTTGAGAAAATCCGAAGGTTAGAGAATGGTTTGTTTCAATAAATCCACCTAAGTAAGTACCTACTGCAACTACATATTTTTTATTATTGGTAGACTCGCGATTGACCACTATCTCACCTGATAGTAAGTAATGATGTGACCAACGAATGACGATGAAATACGCTTGCCTAGAAGTACCCCAAAGTAACTACTGTAGATGAAGTTTAACCTATTGTATGCCCCAGATTTACGCGGAACACAATGGCTTGTTAATTATGTCTCAAATTACAACGTACAAAAGGTTACATAAATAATATATACCTATATAATACGCTCAAGGAACCCCATTCGAACTGAAAATAAAACAATAACCATTTGGCAGTCTAGCTCTAATAATAACACAGATTGAGAACCACTTACGCGAGCAATAACTATCTGTAGTTACGTTAGTAAGGTTTCATCAGAACCATAGTTAGAGCGGCGAAGATATTCCGACAGAATATTCATGTCTCAATATACGTCAACAATTCTATCGCAGGAGACATTTCCTGACTCTAGTAGTCAGGAGATGCATTTATTTACGCGTGGGAGTCGTGAACGTTAGAGGATTATCAATTGAAGCAATTTAGTTTCCTAAACTGTTCGTGTATTTTTTCGAGAGTTATATTCGTTAAAGTTTCGTAAGTATTTAGATTTGGACACAACTTGTGTGAGTGCTAGGAGACAAATGGGAGGAAAGTTTTGATTTGTTACCAAAAATGGCACTCAAAACTATACTAAGAAAGTTTAATAGTGATCTTTCGGTGACTTGTTTGGTGAATACTTAATCTAACTTCTAAGATCCTAGGAGAATTCTTTTGAGTTGGCGTGAGCGTTGTGAAGTAGTTACCCGCGTGTGTCATCCTCTCCTTTGATCTAAGTTTATCAATACCAGTACGTAATGACAAAGTAGACTGTCTAATTATCTATAAATTCATTCATGCCAGAAATTGTTTACCTGTTCAAATACACTGGTAAACCACTTAATAGCTTTCCGCAACGCAATTACATCGAGAACCTAAATTCCCATCAGATGTATTAATTACAAATTGATGGAAAATTAAGCCTGAAAGCGATCAGGTTTCAATGCGTTTTCAACCAAAATTATTTGGTTTGAGTACTTTGAGTTGTAGTTGGTTCGGTTGGTGAAAATGCCGGAGCGGACGATCCTGCAAACGTTGACACACGGACTAAATCCATTACCGAGTAATCAAATTCAATTATGTTTTCACGTGCGTTTGGCAGGCGACAGGGAAACCATATGAGTTGGTTTACCTATTACGTAATTGTATAGGACGTCCTACTTTCAACCTACATGGACGGGAAAAACAGAATTACCGCATGAAAGTTTTTTATTAATTCACTTGCTAAATTTAAAAGTTTCACCGCGTGGTAAAAACATAATAGTGCTTGACTGCGATCCCGCCTGATGGTAAGTAGTGATGCAATCATTGATGGTGAGACGCACTAGTTTACTAAGAGCATATTCACTTTAGCCTTGAAGACACCTAAATTATAAATAATTCTTCTAGCAGTTGGGCAAAAACTAACCGTGCATTTTGTGTTTTCTAAAATAGATCATAGTTTTCATCATTAAGAATGAGCGCGCCTGCTTTAGAGACCAAGACCACAGAACAGATGAAAGAGGTTAGAAAGGAAATACTTTCCGATTTGTACTACAACGAGTGTCGCCGCTTGTCTCACATCCACTCCACTACAGACAATAAACCAATACGAACGCGTATTACGCAACTAACCGACCACGCACACTTATATTGCAAGTTTGCTATTGGTAGTTGAACTATGAGCATTGCCCTACTTTGTGGCACGCTTGCCCCGCCCACAAGACCATTCTAACCTCTTACATCTGTTCTGTGGCCACGACTTATGGAAGTATAAAATCGTATGATAACAACAAACACAAATTCTTATAAACTGGTCTACCGTGAAGATTCGTTGCTAGTTGGTCCTAATTATATGTACAGGTTTTGCTGCAATTGACTCAAAAAGGGGGCGCCAAAATTTTGATTACACAGGATTTTAAGAACGCCACTGACGATTACAGAAAGACGGAAAGAAGTGTATTTCATGTACTTCAACGTTTAGAAAAGTAGGTCTCTGACCCTGCCACATTGATTAGTTTCGTATGGTGTAAATAATATAATTTACCGTAGGTATATATAAATAATCACAGCCACTTCCTGCGTGCCTAAGGATTGCTGATAACCAGTCTGATTGTTTATATTACTTATCATAATAATGTATTTGCTGTTCTGTTTGGTTGTTTGCTAATCAGTCGCGTGGTGTGCTGCATTTTTTGAGCTGAAGAATCATCCACTGACTTCTTCTACTCTAGGGTGGAGCGGTGGGGCGAGTCAGAGTTTCAATGGTTAAAACAAAAGCGAATTACCCAGCTTGTTGAGACCGTCCGGTAACCCAAGTCGTTGACGGCGCGCATTGTTCCCGCGCGTCTCAAGGAGCTGTCAGCAACAGCAGGGACCCAGCTGGTCACCGTGCCCTCGTGGGGGCGATCGGCGGCGGAGACCTCTCGTGCCGGGCCTTGGTTCAGGCCATGGTCCGGAGCGAGGAGGAGTGGCAGGCGGTCGCCTCCTTCTGCGAAGCAGTAATGCTAGCAAAGGAGGAAGCCGACCGCATCAGGCACCGGCGCTCTCGCTGCCGCCGCCTGGATTCCGAATCCGATTACCGGCCACCACAGACCCGGGCTCGCGGACGGCAAGCCATGGGTAGCTCGCTGTCCGACCGTCCGGTAACTGTCCGGACCGAGCCCAAGACGTCGATGGCGCGCACTGTTCCCGCGCTCCTCAGTGTTGTCAGCAACAGGAGGGGCCCAGCTGGGTCGAAGCCTACTGGGGCCAGGGTTATCCGAAAGGAACTCGAGCCCCGGTATGAAGGCTAGAAGAAACGGGGTCGGGTTTTTAGCCAGTAAGAGTCTGACACTATCTCCCGCTCCACCCAAGAGCGGGGCATGTCATTATATGATTTTCTCTCCAGAAAAAAAATACCTGTGTCCATCAGTAGCTTTTGCGTTCCAGAACCCTCTAGGAGAGGGAATGGGCCGTAATCCACCACGCGGGTCTAGTGCGGGTTGGTGAATGTCACATATCTTCGAATTCAACGCTGCGTTTTCCGGTACGTGGTCACCACTCCAGAACCTTTCGACCATCTGTTCCGCGTGCAAAAATGAGCAGGATCACGGGTTTCCTTTTATAGAAGTTCTCCATGACCCAAGTAGACATCGACCCCGTTTGTGGTGGTGGTGGTGGTGGTGAAGATAGACTTCACACAGAAACTTGGTAAAATATGATGAGTAAGCAGTTACTTGGTAATGAAGATTGCCTTGAATGTTTTCACAAGTATCTTACTCAAGAATATCTATAACTTGCTGCAGTGGACGAAACGCATGTTGCTAAAAAAGTTACGAGTTTACATGTGGATGGATGGAGGAGAAGAGGGAGAAAGAAAAGATGGATGGATTGTGTGAGAAGAAGAAAGAAAAGGGAGTTAGTGATAGCGTGACGAATGACAGGACAGAATGGAAGAAAAAATTGTGTTGCGCCGACCCCAAATAAAATGCAACAAGGACCGGAAGATGCTGCAGTAATAGACCTTCCTTCCTGGCCTATTCTTCATGACTATATGACCCATCAGACGTACATTATAAGAAACTGCGTATTATAAACAACATGTTAAAATAAAGGTAGGTTCTTCAATAATAACATCTGTTACGCCACAGGAGCTAAACAATCCAAATTCCAATATCGCGGTATTAGATTTCCGGCGTGATAACAACAGCCGGAAATCCACAATCGGACAGTTACCGGGAACAGACAAAAGACCTGTCTGATCGGAGGATTACCGTTTACAAAGGAGGTCCTTTGTAATCGGTAATCCTTCGATCAGACAGGTCTCTTGTGCAGTCCCACATACCCACAAACCTATGTGGGACTTATCACATTGTCCCGCATATATCTAACAGTCTAACCCTTCATTTACCACGCATAAAGCAAAAGCGTGCCTTTAATGCTGAGTTACGATTACATAGTGTTCGTATTTGTGATCCCATGCTAATATAGTTGACATATTTTTTGTGACATAACTACAAATTTACAGTTTTCAGATTTATTTTTATGAAACCTTCCTTCTTGTCAAATTTCAGGATTCTAGGTCAACGAGAAGTAACCTATGAATTTTGATTTCCTTTATAGTTTCGAAATACACACTTTTTGCGACATAAATGACCGTATCTTTTTTTCGTCAACTCAGAAGTTCACTACAAGATTATTTCACAGCCTAGCCCTCAGACCTATTTTAATTTCAAGTCCATAACTCCACCTGTGGTCCTATATAAGGGTTTCGATTTTTCCAAAACTTTTTAATAAAGTTTATTAGCGTTTAAAACGCGTAACGTCTGTCATGTAGCCATGACGTTGACGTAATGGGCACATTTAACCATTGTTATTATATTTGAATGCGGCGGTCAAACAGCTAAAATTTTCTTTAACTTTATTGAAGCAACCCATGCGATGCATTCTTAGACACTTTTCCGTGTATTTTTCCACTGTTATTAGTAACTACATAAGTACATACTTACACGAATTTGATATAATACAGTAGAAAATTTCCTAAAGATTTCCCTTAGAAATTGACTTTATAATTACTTCTTCAGTCTAGCTTATCAAAATACTTTCCTTATTAGCAACAAAATTAATGTATATTACTTTTACTTCATTTAATAAATACCGTTATTTTAGGAATTTAATTCTCAAGTCAAGATAAGAGAATAAAAGTGGCATTAATTTATAAGAACGTTGGAAAATCATATTTTATTAGTAGCGAAGTTATTTTGTAATAAGATCAGTTGATCGGGAGCCGGTCAAAGAGGCCGAGTCCTCATTTATATCAGTTCAGTTATACGATAAGTGTAAATTACACTTAGGTACCTAGTCGGGTATATTAAACGAGTTACATATACTAGTATTTAGGACAGAAACCCGCAGCGAGTAGCTGTTACTCGTAGTTGCGCTCGAAACGAGTCGTCAATGTGTTACGATTATGCACAGAACAGAGTCCGAAGCCGCCGAATGACGACACGGAACGCGCAGTGTTTATTAATACAAGATTCTTATCTACGGTAATTACTACATCGATATTAATATGAAACGGCCGCATCACACAACGACGCACTATCTGCGCGCCGCACACTATCTCGCCGCAGTTGCATAACGATCCTACAAGCTCTCAGCTGCACAGTAAAAACACGATATGCGACTAAGCTATTATGACTATGGCACAATTCGAAATGTTTCAAAATCTCCTTCATAAAATGTCAGTGGCTACTAGTTCGTTTAAATATAAAACTGGAGTTTAGCCAACCAGCGGAGCACACGCGACGTCCCTGTTCCCGTGAAAATTATAATTAGGAAATTTATATTTACCGTCTTACTCAATTCGGGTATGGTATCATTATGGTTTATTACGCCCCCGCGGCGAAGCTGGCTGGAGACTGATAACTTGGATCCATTGATTCTACCCATCAATGGCATCAATTCACTCTTTTCAATAGTATGAAAAGCATTCGATTGAAGTGAATCCAGTCGAATAGACTGCGTAATTGAATTTTTTCCTGAAAGGATTGATTGCGAGCACAGGGTTTAGTAAGTAAACTATTTATTTGCAGGCAATCATGACCCTTCACTTGCCTGACGGGTGACGGGTTTTCTGCGTATTGCGAGATTTGCAAGCGTCGGCCACTTAGGTATCTATACTACATATATATACTTACTAGATCTTTACATATCATAAAACAAAGCCCACACCGCATGTCGGTATGTACAAACGCAATAAACTCAAAAACTGCCAAACGGATTGTCATGCGTGGTGGATTATGGCCCATTCCCTCTCCTAGAGGAGGCTTGAGTCTCAGCAGTGGGAACATTAAAAAGGCTGATGATGATGATGATGGGATTGTCATGTAGTTTTCACCAATATACAAATTGATTCATACAGAAGGTGTGTATACAAGGTGTAAGGGATAGCCCTCCGCAAATTTTAAGGGGTTACTCAGTAGACGAAACTGAACAACCTTCCATAAAAATATTTTTTAGGAACGAAAAGCCGAGAAGTTTAAAGATTTCTAGTACCCGTGCGAAACGCGAGTGGGTAGCTAGTAAAATTATAAAGTTGAAGAGTTTCTTTGTTTAAAAATTTCAGGGACAACTGAAACGAATTGAAAAATCTTTTCGTATCGGATAGACCATTTATCAAGGAACCTATAGGTTTAATATACAACATCATGCTACACAGGGGCAGAAATCAATCAAAGACGCAGGTGAAACCGCAGGGTACAGCTACTAAGTGTAGGTATATGTGTCCAACACTCGTACCTAATTCACGAGTGTAAAAACGGTATCTAAAGTGCCATCACAAAAGGTTTCCTGCGACACTGCTCCCGCCTAATGAGCGGGACACTAAGGTACCTACTACAATAGCGGGCGGTAATGCCGGCCTCGCGTGCATCGTCAGTAATTGGGCACCACTTACACATCATTGTCATCTTCACATATAATGCACGCCGGGTATCCTTTGATTTCATACACTCGCTCCTTGATGCTGAAGTACCATTTCAAAACATATTTATGATTATTTTATAGCGACATCTGACCGACATCTTGCTGATGTCAAAAATATTTACTTCTCTTATATATGTATTTTTTTTTTAGTACTATCCTTAGAGATTAAGTCTGTCAGTCCAAGACCTGGTTTAATGCTAAAACTACAGATTTTTGAGAGAGAAGATGCGCAGAGCCTATGTCGGGCTCGCCATGTTACGTTGGCCGTATTGTTTATTTAGTTCAATATGCAGTAGGAAGAGAGCTCACGTCCTCGACCTTGAGGAATGAATCAGTAAATGCGTCATTAACACAAAGACCTGTTATGGAGCATATAACTGCCCACACCGCGCCGCTCAGTACCACCGTGCTATACCGAGTGTCTAGTGTGAGTTTGTTTAACGTCAACGCGATCGACACGTTTTTGACGTTCGGTGCTCCGATTGGCCCGCTTCAAGCTATTAACCAATCAGATAGCCAAACGCGGTAAACGTTTCGATTACGTTGACGTAAAAACAACTCGCATTCAGTACTCTGCTACTGTAAATAGCTCTCGCAACTGGAAATGGCCGGTGTTTATCAGAAGCGCATTAAATCGAATCGTTGCCAAAACATTCGCAGAGAATCCTTTGTTTTGATTTGTAAGTAGAACTCGAAAACGTTACTAATGAAGGGGCAGCTCATCGTTGTCTACAATATAGCCAATATAGCTCACATCGGAAGTCAGATGACCATGCTCACATAAGCTAGGCTACGTAGGTGTAGGTACTCAGATGATCATGCGCTAAGCTAGCAAGCTAGGCTACGTAGATACATGTAGCTCAAGAATATTTAATAATGACGGCAAGACGTTGCGACGGGAAACTTAGTTCCCTCGGCATTATTTCATTATTGCAACGAAGTAAATAAGCTACATGTCCTAAAACGTACAAGAAATGAGACATGCAACATACTGATACATACTACATGGTATTATGTGGTGTGATCTCTTTGGTTCTCACACGAGTAAGGAATTGCATCGAGATGCACCTGCCGCCATTTCAGGTGGGTATACAAAAGTCAGAAAGAGTGATGTCACTTTTCCTGCTGCTATTTTTTAAAGGTTTATTTTCTAAAGGCTTATCTTTCTAAGTGGCTACAAACTAAACTTTATTTGTTCCTCAAACAAAATGACCTCCTGAAAACTCCTTCCTTTAAATCGTCAGACGCCCTAACGATGTGAACCAGTCCGTATCTATTGTCATTCGTATCTATTGTCGTAAAATATTTTGAAACCACATCAAAATATAGGCAGAAAATATTGTTCCTATATTTTTGTTTTCTAAAAAATATTTACCTCTAGCAAAAATACAGTAACCAAAAAACATCACACGTTCCAACCAAAAACAGAGGCACGGCGCTAGCAAAAAATTGTGTACCATGTTTTGATATTTTTTTTTAGAGCCGGATAAAAAACAAAACGGATGCAGAAACCTGAAAACGGATCCACACTAATGAATACAACCTACAGACTAGTTTCTCGTTTTGATTGAATTTGAAAAAATATTCGGTATTTTTGCGACTAAAAGCAAAAATACCAAATATTTTTCAATGAAAAAGTGATGAAAAGGATTCCCCTCCTCTATAATCGGATTAAAAATTCGCAATTCGCACGAGCCGTACGATGTGTCGTATTATGGAGCCTAGGGCTGCAGTGACACAAAGCATGCGTATCAAAAGCTTTTTTTCAATACATTTACGAAGAAAATTACGATGAGTTTTGTTCATTTTGCTTAACTTAATGTTAATTTTACCAGTTACTGTGAACACTCTTATCATAAATTTAGTATTAAGTAAGACACATTCTGTAACCCTGAACTAATAAATTATTACCCCCGCTCCGCCCAAGAGCGGGGTTGGCATAAGATGATAGTGTCAGACTCTTAATGACTAAAAACCCACCCCGTTCCTTCAAGCCTTCATAACGGGGCTCGAGCTATCTTTCGAAACTAACCCTGGCCCCAGCAGGCTTCGACCCAGCAATAGCAGGGGCCCGCCCTGTTGATGCTGACAGCTCCTTGAAGAGCGCGGGACGATGCGCACTGTCGATGACTTGTACACGTCGAGTACTATAGACTAGACATACTCAAAGCTAGAAATTAAAAAAGAAAAACATAACTACATGAAATCGACATTAAAACCAATAACGAAAGAAATAACTAAATCTATTTTGTTATTCTAATTTCATGAACTATCCTGGAGCATTGACTTTAAAAGACACGAACACAAATATGTAGTTCAAACTTATCCTTTGTGAATAAGTACATGCTAGAACACAACATACAACCAGGAACACTTTTATCCTGTTAGTTACCACTATCTTTCATTAAGTTTCTACCTACGTATTTCAGGCCAGTAGTATGGTACAATAGTTTCCTGCTAGTTGAGATCAAGGAAAAATATGTCAACTATTTCAAACCACTAGGATAAAAATATAGGTAATGGTTTATCCCATTTCGATAAGAAAATACCGAATGCGTTATAGACACCATACACCACTAATTTTTAAATAATGCAAATAATTAACGATTTATTAGAAAAGGTCTCGTTGTTATTTAAGTAAACTCTCAGATAATAATATTCATAAACACCAAAGTTGGTTTATATCCCAAAATGCTAATAAAAATTAAGTGAATTTATGCAAAATTGTGCAGACTTATTGATTACCAGCTTTCTATTCAGCACACAGCTTCGCCCGCGTACATAAAATATAGCCTATGTCACTCAGGAATAAAGCAGCTTTCTATTGGTGAAAAAATTTTAGCAAGCGAACCAGTACTTCCAAAGATTACCTCCAACATCTCCTCTTTATTTTATATATGCGCGTAGTATTTTCTAGAATCAATTGTTATGAATAATTGATTCTATTATGAATTCACTAATTATGACAAACTTTCGTGAACAATTTTGTGATTTCGTTTTGTTTTTTACTTTTGACTACACAAATATGATTAGTAACGGATACGGATAGAGCCCCATTGTTTTGTACTTACTTAATAAATAGGGGTGTACAATAATGTTGTACAGACGACAGTTTGTGAATATGTATTTTGTACATTTATTTCTCCTTTACGCTCAAATGTTTGAACGGATTTCGATAAAACTTGGTACACAATAGCATATAGGACAATTTTATCCCGGCAGTATTTTTCTTTGGTATAATATTCTGAACAGTGGTGGTAATATTCTGAACGAGGTTCAAACTCAGCCAGGCGTATGAATTTGTGTAATTTATTTCAACAATACTGCTCTCAAACAGTGAAGGATTGCGAGGAAATTGGCAAGTCCTAGAACGAACAATTCGAAGACATGTGACATTCAACAACCCGCACTGGGCCCTCGTGCTGGATTACGGCCCATTCCCTCTCGTAGAGAGGAGACCTGAGTCCCAGCAGTGGGAACATTAAAAGGCTGATTATGCTATAATTGAAATGTAACTTTTTGAGAGAAAAAAATCTACTAGGATAAAGCCGCAATCAGCAGTTCGTATAATTAATATTATTTATGACGATTTGACGTCCATTTTTCTCTCCAAGAGGGGAGCCTGAGTCCCAACGGAACATTATAAGGCCGACTAAGCTATGCTTCCATTTATCTCTGGGAGCAATCAATCTGCCAAGTCATCTTGGCCTTTGGGACCAGTTTCAAGTTATTTAATTCCATTATTACCTACATGAAGCAAAAACCTCCAAACACCCAGTAACTGTGACATTATATTAAGGATAAATCTCCGACTAAATATTTTCAACAACTCTCTAAAACAACTAACATTCTGGAATTAAAATATTAGTTGCTTAAACAGTAATCAGTAAACATAATCAGTATATGTCATTAAAATAACCTGTTTCTTTTATCAAGCGGCGAGTTGCAAACCTGAGGAAATACGGTGTTTTCTTTACATTTTCATTTTGTTCATGTTCGCTTTACAAGATTTTTTTTCTTCAATTACCAAGAGCCTGAATTTTTTCATAAAGAGCCAAGTAAAAAAGTAATATAACTCAATACGGTATACATCTCGTACTTCAATAGTACATTATGATATAAGTGTGTAATGTTAGTGATAACCGTTCAGGCGGTATTTAGACCCGAGCCATGGCGAGGGTCTTAAAAAAAACCTAGAACAGTAATCATTAATTTCTCACCTGTATCATACGACGTTTTTCAATACACTTGTAAAAACTGTAAAACTAGTAAACTTTTGTGGCGGTAAAAATCTGTTTTCATATGCACGCCCATTTTTTTTCTTTTTCTCGTGGGGAAAGTCGACCTGCGCCCATCCTGATACAATAAATGTAATAAAATTATGGTGGTGAAGAGGTCGAACAATAAAATTTTAACCACATTATAGCACTAGTGCGTACACTTTATGAGCAAGTGTATTGAAAAAGGTATTGATCCTGATTATGGTCACTAAATGACGTCACTTAAAAAACAAAACGGCGAATGTGATTCGTTATAGTTTAGTTTCAAACATGCAACATGACTAGTGCAAATTCTAGAGACAAACAACTCATCTATACTAATATTATAAAGAGGTAAAATTTGTAAGTTTGTATGCAGGGGGTAATCTCTGGAAGTACTGGTCCGATTGCTAAAATTTTGTCACCGATAGAAAGCTGCTTTATTCCTGAGTGACTATAGGCTATATTTCATGTACGCGGGCGAAGCCGCTGGCAAAAGCTAGTATTAAATAATGTAATCTATGTTTTTGTTCATACAGTACTAGTTTATTTTATTACTACCTTAAGCCTGTGAATTAACCAACATGAAAGTAAATTTCTATATATAAACTTTGGATCCCCTTTTCATTTTCTTAGGGGATGAATTTAAAAGGAAAACTTTTCATAAAGCACATCTACGTCAGAAAGACAATGGTCTTTTATGACGTCGATGAGACTCCTACGTCATTAAAGAGCGTCAGCTACTTACATTCTTTTTTTATAAATATAGATGAATGACGTTCGTCATAAAAGACCGTCATAACTGATGGTCACTCACGTTTCACTTTCCATAAATATAGATGAATGACGTAGGCAAAATGACTATAACTTTCTTATTTATCCACGTAACGTTACCCCTACAGCCCTTGAACTTCTTCCCACGACTGTACTTGAAGCCTACTACGCCTTTCTGAAATATTAAATCTTCTACCCACCATAAGCCCACTGCTTGTTCTACAAACATATAATAACTAGATATTTAAAATATTTCACCACCTACCTTATTAGGTAGGATACCCACATTTGTTATATAATATTACATGTTACTCGTGTTAATCTTTTCAATTAAGTAAATTAAAAAATATAATACATATAATGTAATTAATAAATATTGTTTAAATAAATGTCAATATTTACAAACAGGTAAAAAAGAACTTATTTCTTATTTCTTCTTTTAAAAAATTCATCTACAACCAACTCAATGGGAAGAGTGCTCATAACGGCAACATTGCCAAGTTGGAAAGCAATGCTGATTCATTGACCGAAGTAAATCCCAGCCCTCTCTTCCTATTTATCAATCATCATCATCATTTCAGGCGACAGACCCCAAGCGTCGCCACAACGACCGATCCTGTGCGTCTCTCATCCACCGCATTCCCGTGACTCTCACCAGGTCGTCAGCCCTCCTTGTGGGCAGGCCTTCCAACGCTGCGTTTTCCGGTGCCAGTAGCCACTCCAGAACCCTATTTGTACCATACGAATAATTATCATGAAAGATGGAAGGTAACTTAAAGTCGGTTTCTTACTAATTAATGCTCGTATTTTGAAGTTATTTAATAATTCAATTCAATTCAATTCAATTCTTTATTGCTATAACACATGTGTTACATAAGGTCTTAAAAATAGTTAAACAAGTGCACATGGACCCTGTCGGGCACAGCATAATATTATACCTAAAGAGAATTTTTTTCTCTTTAGGTATAATATTATTAAATAACTTCGGAGAAATTTTTTCTCTTTAGGTAAATAACTTGCCAAGCTGCTAAGCCTGCATGGCTTTTATACTTTTGTTTCTAATAAACTCAAAAACTACTTAACCAATTTTAAACATTAATTCATCAATTGAATGCTACTTTATCACTGAGTGAGTATAGACTATACCCACAAATATGTCAAATAGCCTCTTCATCTTTTTCTCAGTCGTTCACTCCTGGCGGAGTGGGCATGCTCTTGGATCGTCTGGTAGTTTGGTGGCGGTTTTTCTTTTCAGTCGCTTCCTTCGCTAGCATATATAACTACTTCGTAGAAGGAGCCAATCGCCTGCCATTCCTTCTCGCTCCGGACCATGGCTTGTACCATCCGCGCCGTTTACGACGGCCAATAGCCCCTACGAGGACACGATGGTACCACCCCACCGTATACTACACTTTGTCTTCGTAGGGGCGGTCCACACAATGGTGACAACCCGGCGATTGTTCCATACGAATCACGTGCAGAATCCTCCCAAACTGGCCATGTCCGGTGCGGTCCTGCGTCATGCGGAAGGTGAGGACGCCGTGATGTCTTCCCAACTCCACAAAAAAGGGACTGAACGCCATTAATGTGGCGTGCTCAAATGATATTGATTGATATTTATTAGCCATTTAGATGGAAGCAAATATCACTACCCTTAAGAATACGTGTAGAGTTTTGGTAACATAGTCATGTCGCCATCCATTAGGGTTATTTTATTATAGCACCCTTAAAATATTTCGCTGACATGTTGCTAGGATACGAGAATAGCCAATGTATTTGTAAGGCCCACTCAAATGTCCTCGCCTGACATATTTCGTATAATAAAGGACATGTTAACAGAAATTGGTAAACTCCCCAGGAGAAAATCTTCCAGTAAGTAAGGGAATGCGTACAAGTTGTCAGAAGCCTCTAGTCTAACAAACAAAGGTATTAAGCAAAGGTCAGACAATACATTAATGGGGTGGAGGCAAGGTTAAATCCGTCCTTTGTCGTGGTTTAAGTACCTCTGTTATTCATGAAATATGTTTATCTTGATAGCGAGGCTGGTCGACGTAGAGTACCTACTTATGTTATGTTTGGTAAAAGTATGAATTTTTTAGAGGCAGCTTGTCTCCTATCTGCCCAATGGCTAAGTTAACATGCTTGGCTTAACTTTTTTATAGTGAGCCGGTTCAGTCAGTATCACGTCGGGGGTTAAAAAATATTTATTACCTACTACCAGACCCTACAGATTTCGTTCTGTCAAAAGCTGTTACAATTGACGGCTAACCCTTATATTGATTGCTAAAAACGGTTTAAACGTATTAATTATTGCATGACTTAATTCCACCACCTCATTTCTACCGTCAGACAACTCGACGTACGACGATTATCCTCCCATAGGTTGTCGAAACCTCTAAGGTCCGGACTAATCGTTTTGCCTCGTCGTTTATACCGCGTACATCGAAGGATTGAAACAATTTTCCTATTGCGGTCTTCCCGTCCGATTATGATTTAAGTGGCTTCAAGGCAAGAGTGAATAGGTTCATAAATTAGTGCGCCTCACCGTCAGAGATTGCATCACCGTTTAGCATCAGGTGGGATCGCAGTCAAGCACTAGTTTATATCTATAAAAAAATAGTTTTATTTATATTATTTTAAACAATGACTTTTTTTATTCATTCATTTTATGATCACTGTTTATAGACTTGAAGGATTTTGCCATAAACGTCACACAGGCTTAGCAGGCTGGTTGGATCGCAGTAAATCTGTATCATATGAGTCATATTGTCAAAAGATAAAGAAACCTGTAAATATTACTTGATAAAAGCAATTTTTTTTTTTCGTTTTTTTCTTTACAGAAGGAGCTGTATCTGAAAAATAAAAGTACGTCGTCATACCTATTCAGGCCATACAAAAAAACACAGGAGTCCATCTGAGTGCCTAGTGTAAGTTTTTTATGTTTGTGACGTTCGGCGCTCCGATTGGCCCGCTCCAAACTTTTAACCAATTAGAGAGCCAAACGCGGTAAACGTTCGCGTATACGCAATCTAGGCCTGTGATGGCATTGCTGACCCGGAAAACTGTAGACTCTGCACTCAGTCAGTAAAGACAATCGGAAGTGATGGTTCTGATCTTTTTTGTTCGTGCGGCGTCTCTTCGCAGACCATATCCCACCTTCTATCTTGCACCATGTTTTGTCACCTGTTCACGTAAGGATCTAATGGACAGCATTGCCGTGGCCAAATACTGGGTCAGGCAAGGGATATCTCCCGTGCTATGCCTTTAGCAACACAATTGTCTTCTTCACTGTCTATTTTGCTGAAGTCAAGCTACTAAGACGTTCAGGTAGGAGAAATACGCGGATACTACCTTTCCTCCTGAACGCTGTCATAAAGTAAAGAAAGAAAGAAAGAAAAAAAGAAAAATAATTTATTCAGTACAGCACAAGGCCCACACAAATACAAGAACCAAAAAAAGAAATAAAAATAATAAAGATAAAAAATAAGGTTGTTGTGTGCCTCATGGCTGCACCAAAATAGGCCCAGTAATTCTCTGCTTTCATAATCATATATACAAATATTGTTTTGTAATATGTATGTAATTTATTAGTTTATGAATTGTGTCTATGCAGATAGTACACCACCCCTTTTCATCTACACTACGGTGAAAGAAAACATCGTGAGGAAACCGGCATGTCCTAGAACCAAAAATTCGAAGACATGTGACATCCACCAACACGCACTGGAAGCGCGTGGTGGATTACGGCCCATTCCCTCTCCTAGAGAGGAGGCCTGAGTCCCAGCAGTGGGAACATTAAAAACGCTGATGATGATGACACCACCCCTGCCAGCGTATCTTTTTCTCCTTCTCTGTCAAATGCATCCAAAGGTTGTCTGTAAAAAATCGCTTTTAGCGATAAGACCGCCCATTGTGACACCCTATTAATTTTAAGTTGCACATGTAATTTTTATTTTTGAAGATTAATAAAAAATCAATCTTAGATAGATTGATTTTTTATTAATCGTCAAAAAATCAATCTATCTACTCCACGTCCATACTGAAAGGCTAAGAAAAAATACTATTTGTACCATCGACACGATAAAAAGAAAAGAAAATAATCCCTGATAAAATATTGTTTCCTACCCGTTCATTTCCTTCAAATACACGACTGTCAACTGAGTCAAATACATTTTCTTCGGCTTTATGTTTGTTGGAACAATAATGATCGGTAGTCCTCATTATTTCAGCTTACCATGTCGACGTTATCGCTTTTGTTCTCCTGATGGGGCTTTGAGATCCTTTAAAGGTTTTGAGTATGAATAGAATCTTATTTTGTTTACATAGAGCATGAAATCAATGTTTCACAAAAATTGTATTTCTTTATGATTTTGAATTTTGCAGTTTCTATGTTTATTAAAGTATGTTTGCGACCGTAACCCGTATTTATTTATTGCAACCTTTTCAGTTTGTCCATCAAAATAGAAAGTATATAATGCTCGTACATTATTAATAATGGGCGCATTAATCACCTGGTCCATAACACATACACCACCAATTTGTAAATTCGTACAAATACTTCAAAGGCTTATTAGAAAAGGTCTTGTTATTATTTAAGTAAAGTCGCAATAAATAATATTCATAAACAGCAAAGTTATTAGCGTTTGTTTATATCCCAAAATGTCCCTTAATTCTATGAAAAAATAGTACAGGCTTATTGATTATGAATGACGATCAAAATGGAAAAAAGCGCGTAGAATTTTCTAGTCGCAATTGTTATGAATGATTGATTTTATTATGAACTAGCTTTTGCCCGCAGCTTCACCCGCGTACATAATCCCAGGATAAAAAGTATCCTATGTGTTATTCTGGGATATGGTCTACTCGTGTACCAAGTTTCATCTAGATCCGTTCGGTGGTTTTTGCGTGAAAGAGTAACAAACATCCATACATCCATCCATACATACAAACTTTCGCATTTATAATATTAGTAAGATTAGCGACCCGCCCCGGCTTCGCTCGGGTAACAGTATTTCTCCACTATTTAATGGATGTTATTACACATATAAATCTTCCTCTTGAATCACTCTATCTATTAAAAAAACCGCATTAAAATCAGTTTTTAAAACTGATTTTAATGCGGTTTAAGTGTACATAGGGATATAGGGACAGAAAAAGCGACTTTGTTTTATACAATGTAGTGATTTACCAATAAAATTATGAAAAATGTTCGTGGACAACTTTGTGATTTCGTTTTTACATTACAAGCTTTTATTTAGTTTCACCTGCCCCAATGTTTGTCTGATTGAGCTGAAATTTTGCATACATGTGTAAATTAGATGACAATGCAAAATTATTATAACATGGAGCTGATCTGATGTTGGAACCGGTAGGAAGCTATACGAAATTTATAGTTAAATGACACAACCCGATTGAGTTTGGGTTCGTATGATTCGTCTTGACAAACATTAATTAGGTACAAAAGCTATAAAAGCTTGCTATGAAAAAATTATTTTCATTAAAAGCTTTTTTTTCTTTTGTCTACCAAAATATGATCAATTACGAGTACGGATAGAACCTCATTTCTTTGTACTAATTGAAAAAGTCATTCAATAGGGTGAACAGTTAATCTTATTCAATTACTTTTTCATGAAATATGTGCTACTACTATTGAGCGTTGCTACCATGCAGCGTTTATATTGGCAATATTTTATGTTGCATGTTCTTTTTCTTCTTTTCGTGTCGATGCTCTCAAACTATACTTTTTCTGACCAATATTTGGCAACCTTTATGGCTCTATCGTTGGCCTCGTATAGATCCTGAAAACTGCAGGTGGTAATGCAGGATGGGCAGCATAGCAGGTGGCGCATGTCCTGTGGAGAGGCTCCACACTGGCACTGTGCTAGAGATGGGTCGAGGAAGCTCCATTTGGCCAGAATTGCATGTTGCATGTTGTTACCATAGTATGTACATTAAAAAACACGCCAGAAATGAATGGGTTACTCATGTCATCATCACTCAATTTTCATTGTTGACAATATTAAACTTATGATTCTCAAGTATCAAGAATCAAGATCCACCTAGTAACAAAAAAAAATAATTTCAAATACCCTAACTTAAGTATATACTTACAGAAATATAACAGCCTCGTTGGCAGTTATATTTTTGAGCCGTTTGGGGTTGAAACTCTTGGGCCGTGGGGTCCGAGTGCTCATATACTTTTTAAAGATTTATCTAAACGCTTAGTTGACTCTTCGCGTGACCCAAGGGCTGGCTTCTACCTCGGTCAGAGATTAAGCATTGCCATACAACGTGGCAATGCCGCCAGCCTTTTGGGCACACTTCCAGTCGACAGCGATGCGGAGGAGTTTTTTGACGTCATATTTAGTTAGGCCTTTAGTGTATATATTATTTTTAATTATTTAAGTTTATTTTATAATTTAATTTTCTCATTATTATTATATAAAGTAGTTGTATAATAAAGTAGTAGTATATACAGACTAAATGAAATCAAAAACAAATGTCCAAGAACAACGTCTTGAGAAAGGTAAAGGTGTGTATGTGTGCGTACATAAATTTTCCGACTTCTATCTAATGATTACAATGGCGGAGCACTTCAGACGAATATAAGCCAGCTTAGGAAAACGATGAGAATGGAGAAATATTACAACTTTATTCTGAGTGGCGTTCATTTACAATTCTGAAGGAGCTTGTCTCTAGAATTTCTTTTAAGCATTTGTTATGCTTTGTTTATTCACTATTCTTACTAATAAGTAAGAACAGATGCAGACGGTAGTAGTTAAGAAAATACAAGCGTCTGCCTCTGACTTCGCCTGCTCTATAAAAGAAAATTTATGTCACTCTGTGATAAACTAGCATTCCACTTGTGAAAGAATTTTTAAAGCGGGGTCAGTTGTTTTAGAGTTTAGATTTTTTTTTAATAATATTTTTTTCTCTTTATAATAGGTGTGTGTGAAGATTTCTTTAAAAAAGGAAACTGGGCAAGTGCGAGTCGGACTCGCGCACTGAAGGTTTCGTAAAAACTTACCTACATATGTAAATAGATAAATTCCCGAATGGAGACTCGAAGATTATTCCGAATTCCAAAAAAGCTTTGTTTAAAAAAATACTATTTTTTTTTGTTTTGTGGTCGCACCCAATTGCCATAATAGTGAATGCTAGACTACGACTACTAGCTGTTACGTGCAAGTTAAACCAACACCTTAGGAGGCTTCCACTATATAGCAAAATGTAATGTTTCAACTTTCCAATAAAAGTAACACTTTTCCTTTACACTTAACATATCATTTTACAAATTTATTTTTTCCCGCTCATAAAAACCAATTTTCAACAGTACACTCGAAATAAGGTTCAGTTGAAAACCAGCGTCAGGCAACTACCACTTAGTTGTCTGGCATTTTTGCTGAACTGGTCCTATTTGTCGCCGCCTTGAGACATACATTGTTAGTTGTCTTTTTCTTTTTATATAATCATTAGTGTCTACATGTTGTTACTATATTGTGTGAATCTACGAGTGTGTATGTCAAATACATAGTTTTCTTTCTTTCTATATATCTTTCTTTCTTTCTTCTGATCTTGCAAACATTCAGATTTATGTGTATGTACCGCAAAGTGCGATTACGTTTAAAAGGGTGAGAGCCTAGACATCTGTCACACAGGTCTCGAACCTAGCTCAGACTCTAGCTCTCACAAAAGTTTTAGTCATAGGCAAAATTTAAAAATAACTTCTGTTAAAATGTACCTTATTGAGAGAAATAAATGTCATTTATTATTATTCATTTAATAATTAAGTGCATATTATCGTAATGTACAAGTTACATTTGATTTCTATTCAGTAAAAAAATATATAAGTACTTACTTCTATTTTTAAATAAAAATGTCCTCACACTTGGAACTACTTCTGTATCCTGAGTGCGTTCACAAAAATGTAAACTCGCTTACAGAAGATAAGCAGACCCGAAACAACTGCAGGCCATACAAATATAGTGCGGAGATCGAACCCGCGATAGGACAACCGAACCGTCACATAAAATAAAACCCGGCACTACATTTTTGTCAATTACCTGCAACGTGCTAACTAACATATTGTTTTAATATTTTTTTTAGGGTTTTTATTAATAACTTCGAAAACGTATTTGAATTGAAATACAAAAATCGATCCGTGTTATAAAAAATCATCTTATTTCCCAAAGATCGAGCTAAATTCCTTTTCTATTTGAGTTGCTGTAAGGGTAAACAAACCGGCCAAGTAGATACCAACTACAAATCGAACTATCACGCAAAGGTTACCGAAATGCCGATACTCCGAACTCCGAAGTCATGTTTCTTATGACATAGCCTGTCTAATTTAATTTCTATTATTTGTTGATAGAACGAGAACTGACGTGCAGGGTTGGATTTTTCATAATTTATTTTACTCAAACCTGGTCCTAACAAACAGGTAACCAACTAAAACAAATTACAATAAAAATACAGCTAAATCAGCCGATCCGTTCTCAAGTGATCATTCAATCATAAAGCATTCGGATTTAAATTATTCGAAATTATTTATCAAAAAAACCTTTTTATAAAAAAAAATAACCGACTTCACTAAAAAGAAATATTTTAATTTGTGAAGTTCCCTCGATTTCGCCAAAATTCCATCATCAGATCCCAACTTGGTGACTATGAAACCATTTAGGAAGTATACCCCTTTCTAACAAAAAAAAATAATTTTTCAAATCGGTTGGCAAGCAACAAAGCTATGCGCTAAAAAACATAAAAAAATACAAACAACCGAATCGAGAACCTCTTCCTTTTTTAGAAGTCGGTTAAAAACACTAAAAACCTTTCAATTTAATTTCTATTATTTGTTGATAGAACGAAAATTGACGTGCAGGGTTGGATTTTTCATAATTTATTTTACTCAAACCTGGCCCTAACAAACAGGTAACCAACTAAAACAAATTACAATAAAAAAAACAGCTAAATCAGTCGATCCGTTTTCAAGAAACGAGACGAAACCGAGGTCGTTTCTTTGAAAGTACTACTTGCAACTACAAACCACTTTTTATAAGAGACCAATACAAATATACCCAAAAAAAAAATAAAAAAAACCCTTATAATGGAAAATTTATAAGTTATACATATATGGAACCAGGAAAAATATGCGTCAAAAGTATAACTAATCATTCTAATACGACCTAATGTGTCCAAATATTTAGAAAGACGGATGCAAGAAACTGCATTTTGCAACGCGTGGAGCTTCCCACAATGGAATCATTTGCATAAATTACAATTATTTGTCATCATTAGTACTATGCAGATCTGTATTGCACTTCTCAACAGATGAAGCCATCTTTTTGTATGCGTTTTTTAACACGGCGTAAAATTACTACTGTATTACCTACCTAACCTTGGGCTATGAGAAAAACACATTTCGCTGAAATCTGAAATTTTAACTGAAATCCTAAGTTAAAAAGATGAACCAATTTTCATGAAACGGATACGCAGAAGAGCACTGTACAACACACACTTACGTACGAACACGTATTTTTTTAAATTAAGTAGTTACTATAATAGTAATTTCATTGTGTATGTGCCAAATAAACGTGTTTTCTTTATTTCTTTCACTGAAGATGCAGCGTTGGTAGACCTGCCACAAGGTAGACTGCTGACTTGGTGAGATTCACAAGAATCCGATGAATGAGATGCAAACAGCCCCGGTCGTCCCGTGTCCAATAGTGGTCGTCTTTCGGCTAAAATGATAATGACGATGGGCATGTAGCCAGGCTCTGTGCTCTCAATAAGAAATTTCTGGTAAAAAACCCAATAACACTTTGCTTGTCCCGTAACACAAAACCTTCGTATCTTTGTGTAGCATAAAGTTTGAATATATAAAGACTAACATATACCTAATAATAGTAAGTAACAGAGCTCTAATTAGTTACTATTAATTAACTCAGAGCCCACGTTAAACCAAATATATGTACAGGCAAACGTCCAGCAATTCAATATCGCCTGTCAATCACGCAACATGTCAATAACGGTGATATCTTATGTAATTAGAGCTCCCATCTAAATCACATACTATTAATTAAACTACATATATCGTGCAGGATATTGCAGTACATGTTTGATTAGGTATTTAATCAACGGTCATATGGTATGACTGGCCTGTTGGTCTAGTGGTTAGTAACCCTGACTGCTATGCCGGAGGTCGTGGGCTCGATTCCCACCCAAGACAAATGTTTGTGTGATGAGCATGATCGTTTGTTCTGAGTCTGGGTGTAATTTATCTATAATATTTATGTATTTAGAAATATATAAGTACCTATATTTATCAGTGGTTTAGTACCCATAAAACAAGCTCTGCTTAGCTTGGGACTAGACGGTGTTGTAAGATAGTTGTGGAATATATTGTTATTATATACAAAGGACTTACGAAAAACTTAACCACCTTTTCATTTAATATGTTATCAAAAGGCTACCCAACTTAAATTGGACTGGGCAGGACATGTCTGCCTCTTGTCAAACGAGCTGTGGGCGCGTAAAACGCAGGATTGGAGTCCGGACACAGTGACGTGGGGCCGAGGTAGACCACGAAGAAGATGGCAGAACGACCTGGATGACTTCCTTAAGAATTGGAATGAGAAAGCGAGGAACCGTGATCGTTCGAACGGTGCTTATGTGAGAGTTGGTATCCACACCTACACAAAACCAAATATATAAATTGACTTGATGCTAGTATAACAATATTCCACAACGCCATCTAGTTCCAAACTAAGCGGAGCGTGTTCCTTCTAGACAACTGATAAACATACTTATATATTTATAAATACATACGTAATATGGATAAATTACACCAGTGTGTTGTGGTCCTAGGTGAGAATCGAACCCACAGCCTCCGGCTTAGCCACTCAGGGCCACTAACAGGCCAGTCCATATATTAGAACCTTTTACTAAAATAAATATTCATATTTTCTTTTTCAACACATCCCGAAAACGAAAATAATAAAATATTTTCGTTAGCGGGATTGTAGAGTGTTAGAGGTTCGTAGACGTTTGGGAACTTAAATAGAGGTACGTGGGGCAATAAGTGTGAGAATCCCTGACCTAATCTATTGGACAGTTGCCCATCAGACATTCAGACATATCACCCGTCTGGTCGGAGGTACCTTTTCCAATTCCATGGTATCTTTGAAGGTATGCGGAACACTGCATACTTTTTTTCTTTTTCTACTACACCAATAGCTAAGTATCAACATCAATTCCTTTGTTCAGATGCTTTAATTTCTAAAACCACTGAACCAATTTAGGTTTTCTTTATCTGCATACCTGTACGGTTCGTCTGGTTTGAAGTACATCATCCAGAATAATAGAAATGCACAATGTAACTAACAATGAAATCGCTGTCAGTCACAACGCAAAGCACTGTGAAGACAAAAGAAATGAGGACAGTAGTAAGGAAAGACATACAATAGGCTTACAAATAAATCGGAATGCGAGGTTTTCCAATAAATAAAAAAAAATATGTAATTAAAATTTTGAAACATTACATTTACAGTTTTCCGACAGTGGAGCCTTTATCCCATAATTTCTAAATACTGGTAGTGTTGCGATAAAACTCTATTCACTAGTTTATGTTGATTTCAACCAATTGCGGTTGGAACCGCGTAAACCGCCTTAGGCTGTAAGCGATCTTTGTTTGACAAAGTGTGCCAAACTTATTATTTTCTACTCTGTTGAGCTGTTTTCGTGGCGTTGAGCCTCCATGAGCCTCAATGATGCCAAGATAACTGAGAAATTTTCATCAAACACGACAAACACATAGGCAATTTGACAAAGGCGTCAAACAAAGCTCTGTGTCTATACAATCAAATAATTTGACAAATACATTTTGACAAACAATTTGACCGTTTACGTGAAATCAATATAATGTTACTTTTTTAGGGTTCCGTACCTAAAAAGGAAAAAAAAATCTTGTAAGTTAAAGAAAAAAAAAGATACTTCGGTTTATGTGGCAAAAAACGTAGATTTTGACACTCTCGAGGAAATGAAAATTCATAAGGTCCTTCCCGTTGACCCCTAAAATTTGGCACAAAGGAAGGTCTTACAGCACCAGTATAGGAATAAATCTGAAAACTGTAAATTTGTTATTACGTCACAACTTATTTGTGCGATTCGGAAAAATCTTCCATTCCGGAATCGAACTATTTACATAGGAAGTTTGTAGCGAACCAGCGCGAGTCCGACTCGCATTTACCCCGTTTTTACACCGGGTAGGTGTCAATAAAATCATTCATAAAGAATCCTTCTGGATCGTCTTGTCCCAACTTTGTTGAGGTCGGCTTCAGTGTAGCTGGGAGCAGCTTAGTGCCTCACATGGAGCGCCTGCCTAGCTCCACAATGCAGTAATTGGGTAGCATGATACCTTTTTACAAGACTGTCCAAGATCCATAAATCATAAATATCATTCGCGACCGAAGTCTTTATGAGCTTTCCGAGGCATGGACGAATCTTGATATATTAAGAGAACCCTTCCCGACTCAACGACTGCATCACCGCTTGCCTGATGGCACCTGATGGTGGGATCGCAGTCAAGCACTGGTTTATATCAGTAATAAAAAACCGTCTATCATCACCGTGAGCATGGTTTAAAAGCTTTATGTTTTCAAACGACGCAATGTTTGATACAAAGGCAAAGCAAAACAAGAGATAAAGTCTGAACGCTCTGTAGCAATTGGTAACTCCCATCAGTCACTCGAGACTTTACAAAACTTGTTTCAGAAAGTAAAAAAGTTTTTCAAAAGCGTCATTCAAGATTTCAATTCAATGCTCAAGGTTTACGAAGTTCATAAACTAGCCGATTTTCAAAGGCCTTTACTAAATTATTTGAACCCAAATGTATGTTTTGATTTCAATAGAACCCAAGATAAAAACCAGAAGATATCTGTTTCCAAAATATCTATAGAAAGATCGTGTGATGACTATATAATTTCGTAAGAGTGGTTTTACGGAAATAGTATCACGAGACTACCTATTACTTTACTTTAAATACCACCCCCTGGTTGTTATTATTTTAGCCTCTAGCTCTTACAAAATTATTCATGAACATCATACTGAAAAGTGCAGCTTTAATTCCAATTCCAACGCAGACTTTTTTCTGAACTGAACAGAAATAGTTCGTATACTTCTCCACTTTTTCACGTCGAACAAAGAGTGTTAGCATTCGCATTCTTCTCATTGTACACTAGAGTGTTCCAGGCATTCAAGTACACTCGATAACAATGTTGGAATTTAATGGCAGTCAGGCTCTTGTCGGAGAACAACGCAAGAATTCCTAATAGCTACCTAAAGTTGAAGTTTAATATATATTAAGTCGTAATATGTTACAGTTGGGCATGATTAAGTATTTTGTATTTATTGTTTGCTTTCATGATTTCTGATTATCAGAGGTCGGAATTAGGATATGTACTTAGGTGGACCGATGACATGATGAAGGTGGCGCGACGCACAGGATCGATCATTGATCAACACTTGGGGGAGGCCAATGTCCAACAGTGGACGTCCGTCGGCTGAAATGATGATGATGATGTACTTACACTGATTTAATACAGCGAAAGATTTTTTTTATTATTATTTATAGGCTCGCGTTTGACCACTCACCTGATGGTAAGCGACGATGTGGCCGACGATGGAGCACGCTTGCCTAGTAGTAATCTATTCACTCTACCCCCTGGTTGTAGCTATCAGGAAACACAGACTCTGGTAGGGAATTCCACTCCTTAGCTGTACGCATAATGAATGTGTTTCCAAATCGTTTTTGTACGAATGAAGAAAAATGCGAATATGTCTCGAATCCCGAAATTAATTTTAAAGAGCAGATTTTTTTATGACACTCTCAGAAGCATAGCAGAAAAAAATTCTTTCTCCAATAATGACGAGGAGGAGAAAATATATTTCGTATTTTATTAAACTTACCTCAGTCGACGCGACGTATCTTATTCAAAGAAAAATACTAATAAAAATTGAATGTAAATTAGCTTTGTTTCGATTCAAGTACATTATTAACTCTACCTAATGATTCCGATCTCTGCTGATGGTGTACTTAAGGGCCTGTGCACACTTGAGACAAAAGTCTTAGACAGACTTACTTGTCTCAAGTGTGTGCAGGCCTTAAAACAGATGTTCCCCGTCTACCCTTATTTCCCATCGACGTTTTATTTGTTTGCAATTGTATACTTTAATCGACGGGCTTCCATTTACTAATAAAGAATTAAATAAAAAAATAAAAATAATTTAAAATTGTATTACGCCTACGAGAAACTCTCCCACATTGGTAGTTGACTCGTTTTTTTATATTTTTATATTAATTGTATCAAAAAGTAGTTTTCTATAAAATTACTTTACGTATTCGTTTTAAGTTAGAAACCATTGTAGTAGAAGGGGAAACTGACCAATAACAGAAAAAGGATGCATAAACTGAAATACGCGCGCGAGAAATTACAAGACGTTTTCATTACATCCCCACTCTCCTTCAAGCTAATATTTAAAAGGCGAATTGCTGGGTCAGTTACTTAACCAGCTGATGCGTGGCGAGATAGTTGAAAATTTATCCCAAGGAAACATACTCTTGTGATAAAAAGTACTCTTATGCTATTCCAGAAGATTATCTACAATTGTATCAATATTATCGAAAGCCGTTCTGCATTTCGAGCGTGAAGGAGTAACAAATATACTTAACTACAAAATTTCGCCTTAGGCCGGTTTTATTGCTTGTACCGACCATCGTACGTTCGTCATGCGTCGGTCGCGCGTGTCATTTGTATGAAAATTCACAAGTGACAGTGTTCGACCGACCGTACGCACGCGTATATTGCTACGCACTGCGTACGAGGACCGTCGGTCGAACGCGTCCGTATGCGTACCGTCGCTCGACCGTGCTATAGAAACATATTAACGAGTTCTGTGCTACACCGATCGGTGGACCAACCATTTGTTAACGCGCCCATTTCGTGTTACGCGATTATGATTGTACCAGTCCGGCCAGTTTGGTTGGTCATGAGAGCACTGAACGTTACAAACTGACGGTCGGTTATGCGTATCGTAAAGAACGACGGTACGCACCCGACGGTCGGTCGAGCATTAGAACCAGTGTATTACGTTATTTATTGTTCAATAAGACTAATGAAAGGATTTGAATGAAAAGAAAATACGCAGAAATGTATGATAAGTACCTGGGACTACCCTCCAATAACAATGAGATATATATATCGTTGGATAGGTCTTTTCAATTTGAACAACAATTGTTATGACAACATTGTTGTAACAACTGTCCGTTCAGGGTTATAAGACTTATAAGTTCAGATTTAAAGATAAAAATATTAAAATATTTTTGAGGGAAAAATTATTACACCAATTTTTTTTATTTTTTTTATTGTTGATAGGTTTGCGCTTGACCGCTATCTCACCTGATGGAAAGCGACGATGCGGTCGACGATGGAACGCGCTTACCTAGAAGAAACCTATTCACTCTCGACTTATAGATTCCCGGGTCCCGATCACATACTACATCTAATTGCTAATCCAATGTACCCATTATCCTTTGGTACAAGAATAGATCATTACCAGGTATATGACATAGGATACTTTTTATCTCAGGAGAACATATCCCATATAATAATTTTAATTCAGTAGTTGTAAGCCAGTAATTAATAATAAGTCTGATTGTACTCAATGCCAGTCCTAATGAGGAGCATGCATGACATGCGATATTATGGGTCTGCAAGGGATGGTCCTATTCACTAATTAACGATCAAATTTTGCTGCCTTAGCGAATTATGTACCAGAATAGACATGTAGATAATTCACGTCGTATATGCTTTTGAATGCTAAAATACCCTCGACCCCTTTTTTATAGTGGGCAAAAATCATCCAATGACAACCTTAGCTCTACTAGCCTTCACGCCGGGGCACTTTCGGATTTCACCCTGGCAACAGTAGGCTTCGACCGGGCTGGGCCCTTGCTGTTGCTGACAACTCCTTAAGGCGCGCGGAAACAGTGCGCGCCGATACCCCGACCCCTGATATCTAAACTACTTACCAAAATTTTAAGTGTGTAGGTGTTTTTTGGGACAGTTACAAAAACATTTTTGTTCGTTTGGGTTGTTTTGTGATGTACCACTCTAGTTGGAGTGAGAGCTAGAGTCAGTCTTTTCCTGACTAAACACATCTGTAAAGCTTTATTTGCTTTGGTCGTTCCAACTCTCTTTGAAGAATCCGACAGCATCTTAGAGCTAGTTTGCGCATTGAGTATTTGTGTTAATACAAACTTTTGACCAGTTTTCAGGTCACTGAAGAGTTAAACGAATACTCGTCAACAAACTCCTCGACGTAAGACGCTTCGTATAATCAAGGATCAGTATAAACCGTACATCATTTTAAGAACCAAAAAAAACTACATATATTTTTTTTTTAATTTTATTTAAAAAATCTTCAAACATACCTCTAAATTCTGTTTCTAAAGCAGTGTATCTCTTCATTAGCAATAGTGATTATAATCAAAAATCCAGATAGGCGCTACTTTACGTTAAATTAGACAATTTTTTATCGCCACTGCTCCTAAAACGGAGAAAGAACATAGAATACCGTCAAATCCAAGAAGTGGTGCCTCGCCATATGTCGACACAGTTGGCATGATACCAATTCTAGGCCAACATCTATGGCGTCACGAAGTGCGACGTGCAATTCGGTGTCTAATGTAGAGCCAGTTGATGTTGAATGTCTCTGAAGAGCTAAAAATTCAAAATTAATTCGAAATAGGAATATAATTATAATTTAGGTGTCTTCAAGGCAAGAGTGAATAGGCTCTTAATAAACTAGTGCGCCTCACCATCAACGCTTGAATCACTGCTTACGATCAAGTAGGATCGCAGTCAAGCACTAGTTTATATCAACTAAAATATATATCTATAGATATATCCACATATCTATGCCTATATATAACAACGAAACTCTGTTCGTTAATAAGGTACCTAAAATACATCACCAGGCCTTAGCAATGATCTGCACATTTTTTTTGTTTTGGAAAGAAAACAACTGCAATTGGATAATTCTAGTAAAAATGAGCGAGGTTTTCTATTTAGGATTTTTGTACGAATTGAGAAAAATAGATCACGCTATGTTTGGTGAGCTAGTTGACGAATAAAATTCGCTAAATTAAATTCCACTCTGTGTTGTCAATGAGTATATAACTAATCAATACTATATACTATTATGTATGAGAAAATAACTCTGTCTGCAGCAGCGATGGTAGCAGTGGTGGCCGAGTGGTGACGGCCCCTTCTTACGAGTTGTAGGTCGCGGGTTCAAACCCAGCCAGACGCATTACTTTGTGTAATTTATTTCATCACCACTGCACTCAAAACGGTCAAAGAAAACATCGTGAGGAAACCGGCATGTCCTAGAACCAAAAATTCGAAGACATTCATCAACCTGCACTGGGCCCGCGTGGTGGATTACGGCCCAATCCCTTTCCTAGAGAGGAGGCCTGAGTCCCAGCAGAGGGAATATTAAAAGGCTGATTATGCAGCTGATTACAGAACAGCAGCTGCAGCTGTTGCAGCTGTTGCAGCTGATTATGTAGCGATTTCACGATAAATCGATTTTCATTAAACTTCATATATACGCTAAAGAAGGACATAGGCTTTTTTTACCTGATTTTGACTTCGACTTCGCGTCCGCAATAACGGACAGGCATGTGAACGAAAGAGCGGGTAAAAGCTTGTTACACATACTTAGTTATATAATCCATATAGTACCAAACCCGTGATTTTCCTAAGTTACATAACGCTAACGTTGGAAAGGTAGACCCTTTATTAGTAGCAATATGTACTTCTGTACAAGTGAAGTCTTTGTAGTCGGCATCACGTTCGTGTTAGTTCGGCACCGACCTCGCATCGGACCCATGAGCTCAAGGTTCCCAATTGGCCTCGCCTCCATTCGACCAACAAGGCGATTTCTATCGTGAACCTCTAAAATAACCGAATGTGAAAGTTTACAGTCCCACGCTAGTAGTTTCGTTCACAAAGAACGTTAGAATTTTAATAATTTAAAACTCAATGACACACAAAATTTATAAATCCATTTATAATTTGCAACTTCTTATGATTTGTCACACTTTTCCGTAACCTTGTGAATGGAACAATTTGATAGTGAGAAAGTACACTCAATCACGTTGTGTCTCTATAGAATATTCGATTGTGGAATACTCTTATATATTATGTACAAAGGATTTCCTACAACAGATATCGAATTACGGACAGTACGAGGATGGTTCTTAGTGTCCCGCATCAATGGGGGCGGGCGTCCTTCGCGAAATAATCGATGAAGTAGGTACCGACCTAGGTACAAAGATTTTTTGCAGCTCAAATTCGTAGTATGGTACCAAAAGTTTTACTTATTTTAACTATTCTTAATAAAACCATCATCATTAGGTTCTCCCTTATTAAATCAACACATTTTAGTTCTTCGGTAACTTATAGGGATTTAATTAATATTGTATAAATACATACATATCACTAGGGCAAATAATCTATGTTTTCACCTTTGTATTCGATACTGAAATGTAAAAATACTACCCTGAAGCATTTATTGAAATAAAGTATAGGGAAAGTACTTTTTTGATAGGTTTATTTTCCCTAAACGCGATGAAAGCGAACCCACGTGAAAAACTTGTCAATGAACAATGAAAAGAAAACATCCAAACAGTTTAAAATCTACATCGTTATTATCAAGAAGCAGCTGCAGACCAATGAGCTATGTGTGCCAAAGTTCAGGAGAGTCAATGATGGAGCATAGCCGAAGAAATTGTCCAGTCCGGCCTGCACGATCACAACAATCAGTGGCAATTAAAGTCCTCACGCAACGAGGAGCCTACTCCATGATAAATTAGATACCTTTTTCAGAATGGAGATAATTGTGAGCAACATTCTTTGAAGGGGAAAAACGGGTTTCAGAAATAACTCAGCTACAGGATTGTACAAAAGAGTTGCAGCGGCCCAGGAAAGTATACAGAAGGAACACTGGTGGGCTCACTGTTCTCGCTCACGGTGGAGTGAGAAGAAGTATCATCCTTCTCACCCCACCGGTCCGAGCGGAAAGACTTATTTAATGATAAAAGAAAAAATGGGATCAAAAAAAATAATATCACTCCTACAGAGCATGGAGAACGTTAGTAGATTTTCCAAAAACATTTCTTTCTCCGCTACCCATTCGATGAGATTTGAAAACATCCTATTCCAGATACCAAAATAATCCCAAAAATAACTTACAAAAATACAACTTAGTATAAATTTAGCACTATTTTTACAAAGTTTACGAGTATTTCAGTTCTTAACAAAGTCGCAGTTCAATCTTCGTGACTTTGAAAGTATAGCGCTTATAAAATGAAGAATATTTTCCAACCGCCTCCCTATATAGATTTCCCAATAAACTTTTCATCTGAGGAAATTGAAAAGTCATGCTCTGCAGCTAAATATAAATCTTGACTGGCTTCGGCTACACGAGCCGGAGACGTTCAGGTTTCACCTCACCAGTCCATTCACTAACAGTTATTATAGAATAAGGTGCATAGTGCGCCTGTACCATTTGAGAAGATAAATTCAATTAGAATATATTTTTGTAAAAGAATGTTCGTTCAATGAAGTAACTCATCTAAGGTAAGGTCATCTGACGAATGATGTCAGATGCAGTGCGGGACAAAGCCGCCAGCCTCGACCTAGCATAACAAAGAGAGACCAAATTACGTACAAGTTCTTTTCAGATATAAATTATCTACTCTACTTATTCATAGGACACCTGAAAAGTTTTGAACAAACCCTTTAAAATGTCACCATAGTAAAGAACGTCGAACAATGAAGTACAACAAATAATAAATCAGTTGATATGTAGATTAAAGAACATTCATTAAAAAGCAAGTACCTCCTAGTATGATAAGAAAAAAACATTGGACGTGCAAACGGTACCCCACTAGAATAAATTTATTTTTAAATTTATAATACGTATTCGTAATAACTGTCCAAATTTGCGTTGGCAGTGGTAGGAAACGTCGGTGGCCACTTCTATCGAAATATCGTCGTAACTAGGCTACTCCAGTGCGATGACACCGACGAATTTCGACGGTGCGCGGTGCGCGGGCGCACGCTCCTAGCGCGATAACGCTCACTATAACGTTGCGCCGCGGTGCCGCTGCGCCACGCCGGCGGCCCTCGGCGATCCACTGCTGTGTCGAAACAATGGTGAATTGAACACAATGGCAAATGGTTACATGTTGGTGGACAACGGAAACGCTCGACTATTGAATTTAAACTATTCAATAACGTTTCTAAAATCCTATCACTCGATTTCTGGAAACAATCTGTTCGATGCGTTGTAAATGAAATGCCAATCAAGTGACAGCTAGGTACGATTGGGTGTTGACAATAAACTCAACATATGAACTTTTCATTACAAGCTTTTATTTAGTTTCACCTGTCCCGGTATTTGTAATCAAATCTTAAAAAATAAATTTCATCCACTTCCCGGTTACCGATTGAGCTGAAATTTTTCACTCATGTGTAAATCAGATGTCAATGCAACATTATAATTATGTGGAGCAGATCTGATGATGGACCTGGAAGGTGGCGATAGGAACTCGAATAACCCTGTAGTGTTTGAGCGTTTTAGAATGGTCTTGTTGGCTATTAAAATTGTAACATACCGCGCTATAAAAGCATTTTGTGAAAAAAACATTATCATTGAAAACTTGTTACTTATCACATTAATTCTGCGATAATTTTCGTTACAAAACTGTATTTGTTAACATTACTAGCAAATTAACATTCAAACCATTCACTAGTTTGCTGCTGACCCGTCTCGTCTTGTGAAAGGTATCTAAATTAAGCTGAATGTGGAGGGATCGGTAATCATGGAATATCGCTGGACCGTATTGCCTTGCCTGTGCGCACCGCATACAAATTACTCACGAAACAGGATAAAGAAAGGTTAGACTCATGACTTGTGGTGTACTCACTACGTTGAGACGAAAAGAATCAGGATGCTGCAAGTGAATGAGAATTAGGAAACATTTCTTGTCAATATAACCCATAAATATATACCAGTGCGGCTGATAAGGCCTGCATAAGTGTGGTCCCCTAAATATACTTCAAAGTTTTAAAAAAACGGCAATTTCATAGGTAAAAGACCTTATATTACAATAGTAAAACAAAATTTAAATTAGTCAAAATATTTAAGACAAACACAATTTTAATTTTAAAAAAAACTACTAGTTATTTTGCTAATGCTGTTATCTAGAATAAATACCTAGAATATAGACCCGACAGCAAGCCTTCAGGAAAATATTGCAAAATAACTCGACGAACTCATGGAGTTTATTCACTTGAGCACCTTTCAAAGAAGTTCGATTCTAGATATTTCAGATATTTTATAGATGAAAACACGCCAGGTATTCATGAAAGCATGGGACATTTCGTCACAATATCGGTATCGTCGCGTCCATTTGAATGAGTAGCTAAACCTTTCCACTCGATTACTTTTCCTGAGATTACGTAGCTATGGTATAAGGTCATTCGTAAAAAATACCATCCGTCCGACTTTCACATCACGATTGGTTAAATACGAATGAGATTTTTCTCCGGAGAAATACCGATGAGAAAACGTCTAAATAATCATACACGGATCTTGGGCATAATATATCTATACTTATCCGGTATCCCTACTTTCCTACTAATAATATAAATGCGAAAGTAACTCTGTCTGTCTGTCTGTCTGTTACGCTTTCACGCAAAAACTACTGAACGGATTTAGATCAAATTTGGTAGGTAGGTAGAAGAGACACTGGAATAACACATAGGCTACCTATAATTCCACTGCTGAGCACGGGTCTCTGCCCGCGCGATATAAACTGTAGTCCACGCGGGCGAAGCCGCGGGCGGAAAGCTAGTAGTATATAGAGAGAAAATTTGTATGTTTGTGTGTATGTTTGTAATGAATAAATTCAAAAATTACTGTGCTGATTTCAAAAATGTTTTCACCATTGGACAGCTACATTCACCCTGAGTAACATAGGGTACATTTATTGCCCGTGCGAAGCTGGGACGGGCCGTTAGTAATTTACTCGTATATATGTATTTATTAAATACTTTATGCACACAAAAATACGCACAGAAGCGGACTTAATGCCTTAGGCATTTTCTTCCAGTCAACCTTCCTAATAATAATTAACTATAAGTATTCTTTTTACTGTTGTTTCCAAAACAAAATTCTCTTTTGTGCGCCTACCATATTATCTCTTCACCTCCCTAGGTTGACTGGTAGAGTTGAATGCTTAAGGCATTAAGTCCGCCTTTGTACTTTTTGTTGCATGAAGATTAAATAAATAAATACATACCGTACCTATGTAGTGATGAGTCGAAAAATTTTTTTCTTCCTGAGTGTCTCTTATTTCGCGACAATATTCTGCAGTAATGTAATAATAGTAATGTGTAATTTTTGAAGGAGTATATTTACGAAATTAATGTAGTGGTTAATTGTGATGATTCATTAGGAAATACATGTTGTAGTTGCCGATAACACATAAGTACCAAAAAGTTCTCAAAAGAAAAAGAGCTTGCTATTTGGATTGAATATACTTAATCCTAATTATTTTCTTTTCATATTAGGCTGTTTCTTGTTTAAATGTTAAGTTTGTTTTAATAGGTAGGTACAGTTCTCCTAATTTAAAAAACCAATCATAAAAACAAAAATCGGTTTCATCTATAACTTTTACTAATATTATTAAGAAGAAAAAACAAACTTTATTTTTTTTTTGTTTTTAAGGTTTTTTGTTTGATTACCTCCTAAATCTCTGAAAATATTGGTCCGATTGCTAAAATGTTTCTCCGATAGAAAGCTGTTTTATTATTGAGTGACATAGACTATTTTATGCACGCAAGCGAAGCCGCGGGATAAAGTCCATGTAAAATTTAAGAGAATTTATGAGTATTTTCTTTCAAAATCTTCGCGAATATTCTTGCTCACGGGATATCAAGAATTTAAACCAATTATCTAAGTTAAGATGTTAACAATTTTTTTAATATATCGATACATTGAAGCTATTTACTTTATTCTTGTAAATTCCCTTCCGAAAGTATATTCCAAGAAATTAATACCAAAATTGTAACCAGTAAATATTCTTACCACCATAAGTCGGTCCACTTAAAGTTCTCGGGTACCTTGCAGTCACGTTACGATGCCGATCAATACGCACCTTAGCACAACGAGTACCAAAACTATATCCCCCAAATCCAAGCAACTGTCACTGCTATTCCAACAGTGATAGCGGCCAGAATAGCATGCACCAGTTTGGCCGAATTTGTACGCCATTGCGTGAATAGTGCCATTATCACATTCCTTTAGCTAGTTTAAAATGAGACCCGAATATCTGTTTAATTGATAATGAGAAAAGTAACAGGTACAGTTATCACTCAAATACTTTTCGTCTCTAAAGAATAAATACTTATCCATGGTAACAAACTTGTTATTTTAGAATTATACACAGTTATTATCAATTTCCGAGTAATTTCCTCAATGATAAAGCCCTCATTTCCTTTCCATTGTTAATTCAACGTTTCAACCGTTATGAATTTCCAAATATATACGAAGAGTGCCAAAACCAGACATATTACAACCATTTGACTTAGAACAGGCCTTGACCAAGTTTTTACTCCTCTACGAGTCGACAGCCTTGAGCAACTTCAAACTACTTATCAACGAACAAACATTGTTCGTAGGTACGTACGTAATTACGTACAACACTATTCCAAGCTTACTAAATAAAGACCTTATTACGTGAGTAGCAGTGCCTATTTTCGTTAGAAACAAGAAAATAGTGGCATAGCAAATGTATTCAGTCTTGGGCAGTACATATGAGCGAGCGTGTACAATCTTATATCAAACTTTTTTAATATTTTCCGTTATAAAATGTTGTATAGAAATCTCTGACACAGGTTTTAAGGTCTTTTTTGGAGTATTTAAGTATTTAAAATGGTGACGTAGTTGTTATAGTATTTTTATTCACGCATTTTTGTTTAAGGAAGCTGCTATACGTCTTATATTTAGTTATAGCTATAATGTTGTATATGTGACCATGATTTGAAATTATTTTTACCTTATCGGAAACTTTAACATGACGCAGTACCTAATGAATTCATAATAATCATTATAATTCATCTAGAATGTGTTTATAGTAGGTAAGTTATACTATACATCTGTTTATTAAACTACTAATTATTTTCATACTTATTGCTGTGCTGTGCTCTAACGTAATTATGTACTTAAGTAATAAATTCACAAATTAGAGCAGGTATACGCCACTATAATCGTCAGGCTGAAATTAATTGCAGGCTGCTTATCATATAAACCACTTCAACGCAAAGTACCTAAATATATATATTTTTTTAAATATATTATATATAATATATTATAGTAAATAGATGCAAATTTACACTGAAATAAACATTTTAAAATAAATAAATAAACTTTATTTAAGTAATAATGTTAGTGAAAAATTTGAATCAAAATTAATTCTATATTTTCAGCAACTAAGTAACTACTTATTAATTGACAATATTCTAATGACTTTTGAGTTCCCAAAAAATCAACAGTTCGTAGATCTAGATCGGTGATTACAGTCGCCCGCACGACACACCGCACCTAAACCTACTGTGAACACTATCTTCCGAACATCATAACTTATCAGACACAATTTTTTCTACTAAGTACTTAGCACAGCGTTTTTATTGTTCAATACTATCGCGACCTAAGGTTTTTGACCCTAAAAGTCGAGCTAAACATTTTTTCTTACAAAGAAAAACTTTCGTGGATAACGGAAGAAAATCCCGAGAGAGCAAAGTTGTTATTTGGGACAAAAACTGTCCTCAATCGTCGAGGGACTACGAAATATTGCATCATTTTGGATGTGTGGATCTTTTGGCGACGCCTACTCCCACACGCACACAGGGAACGGTTCTATTGATTGTATGATTGGGCCACAGGCACAGCATATGCCGGCTGTTGAGCGGCACGCAGAACGCACAGTGTACCAGTTACTACACAAGTATATACGAACATTATACTCATGAATGTTTAGAGGACGAATTGCTGTCGGTTGGCGACCTAGCTACGCGAGTACCAACCGACTACAAAACTTGTGGACTAAGCCAATTTTCGTCAAGGTTATCATAGAAAGAAGCCTGTCAAAAAACTGTTAAGAAAATAAGTCAAAGAATAGAAACGCAATACTATTTCGCAATTTCTGAAGTAACCAGCTATCTGTCTATCTGTCTATTTGTAATCTTAATTAACATGTTCTGCAACACTTATTAACAATGATGACAAATAGCTATTGTAGGCTTAACTAATCATTAGTGGTAATTATTCAGGTATTACCGATGATGGCATTGTAGACACAAAGAAACTGTTTTGTGCAACAAGATTCTCTACCATCTGTGTTTATCATTAAGAAATGTATAATAGGTAATATGATTACTCTGAAATCGGTACTAGTTTTATTTCACCGATTTATCGATTTCAGAGTTTTTGTTACAACCATAACAAAAAGTCGCAAATGGTGTCAAGATTTTTTCGAAATAGTTATAATACAGTAAGTTTTAGTTCTGACGAACAAACGAGGCTCTGGCGACCCGCCAACACGCATTGGACCAGCGCGGCGGGTCACGGTCCTAAACCCTTTGGGGGGCACAGAAGCACAAAAAATAGGGCCCAAGTACTCGGCGACTCCAGCGGTAGTGCTAGCGTGGATAGGCGTGAGCGCAGCCCTGGGGTCCGGAGTGCTAAGAATCTCCGGGCGAGATCGATATACCGTCAACGACTCGACCTGGCAACGTACAACACGCGTACACTCAGGTCCTACGAGAAGATCACCGAACTTGAAGAAGAGTTGAGCACGATGTTGTGTGGCAGTTACGATAGAGTAATGTGGGGTTATCCGAAGTCCGAAGACAGGGGGAGGACACGATAATCTTAAGATCTGGTAACCTGTTCTATTTTCGGGAAGGGGACCGGCAGTCCCAAGATGGTGTCGGGTTTATCGTCCACAGGTCTCTTGTGAACAATGTTGTAAGGATCGAGAGTGTTACGACCAGGGTAGCGTACCTTAAAGCGTATACTCAAACCTTATATCATCAAGATATTCGTTGAAGGTCATACAGGTTTACGCTCCGACCTCGACACACTCCAACGACGAAGTAGAGACCATGTATGAGAATATATCCAGAGCCATTCATGGTCCTAAGACTCACTTCACAGTGGTCATGGGGGACTTTAATGCGAAACTAGGCAAACGAGACGGTGAAAGCAAATATTCAACGATGTCTTCGTGATCAATGCGGTGAAAACCGGAAGTGATCACCGCATGCTAAGAGCCACATTGAATATCAATGTCAAGCTTGAAAGATCTCGACTCATGAAGTCTACGCTCCGAGAACTTTCAGCTCGAACTTCAAAATCGTTTTGAGTGCCTAGGAAGCGCCGTGGACGAATACAACGATGGGTTCCGGGAAACTGTCCATACGGTTGGGTCTAAGTTTTTTAAGACTCGTACAAGTAAGACCAAAAGGCTCACTGATTAAACTCTCGATCTCATGAAAAAGAGGCGTGAAATGACTTCGAGATGATTGTAGTCTTGCAGTCTTCAGATGATGCGTGCATGCACCGGCAGCTCAATAAACGGATCTCGAAGTCTCTGAAACGCGACCTTCGCAGATTTAATACCGAGAGGATTACAGACGCGATTGAGCGGAATAAGGGTTCCAAAGTATTTGCACGGGATCTGTCTATTGGGCAGAGCCAGCTCACGAAACTGAAGACCGACGATGGCAGAGTCATATCCGCCAAATCGGAACTTCTGGGAGAGATTGAGGCTTTTATGGACAGTTATAGACGTCAATCTCCAAACCCGCTGCAAATCTAGCAAACGAACCAAGAGCTAGATTGACTCGGCACTACACTGAAGATATCCCGGACGTCAGCCTGTAAGAGATTAGGATGGCTCTGAAGCAGTTGAAAAACAACAAGGCATCGTGCGAGGACGGAATTACAGCTGAGCTCTTGAAGGCGGGTGGAAAACAGGTTCTTAAGACCCTTCAGAAGTTATTCGATTCCGTCAAACTCGAAGGAAAAACGCCACAGCAATGGGGCGGAGGTGTGGTGTTACTCTTCTTTAAGAAGGGCGACAAGACGCTTCTCAAGAATTATAGGCCCATCTCACTTCTGTGCCATGTCTACAAGCTGGTTTCCAGAGTCATCGCGAACCGTCTCGCGCGCAGTTTCGATGATTTCCAGCCTCCCGAACAAGCCGGATTCCGAAAAGGCTTCAGCACCATAAACCACATACATACGCTACGGCAGGTTATACAGAAGACTGAGGGGTATAACCTGCCTCTCTGTCTAGCGTTTGTGGACTACGAGAAAGCCTTTGATTCGATCGAGACATGGGCTGTGCTGCAGTCTCTCCAACGGTGCCAGATAGACTATCGGTACATCGAGGTGCTGAAGTGTTTTTGACAAAAACACCACTATGTCAGTCCGACTTCAGGACCAGACCTCGAAACCTATCCTCTTGCAGCGGGGTGTGAGGCAGGGAGACGTCATTTCTCCGAAACTATTCACGGCTGCAATGGAGGATGTCAAGGTTCTGAATTGGAGTGGACCAGGCATCCATGTCAATGGCGAGTACATCACTCACCTTCGGTTCGCCAACGACATAGAAGTCATGGCTGAGACTACGGAAGAGCTCAGCACAATGCTACCTTACCACACATACACTTACATTACCTTAGTAAAGCTTCCAAAAGAGTGGATCTTAAAATGAACATCAGACTCGGCTAAGCGACTCGGCGTTCAGGAAACTGCGCGGTATCATCTCGTCCAATATACCACAGTGTCTCAAGACGAAAGTCTATGACCAGTGCGTGTTGCCAGTGATGACATATGGTGCCGATACACAAACTGAAATGTGACGTCAACACTGCTAGGTTTTTTGGGTACAAAAGAGCATTCTTTTTAGTTTTTAATTATAATTTACAAGCTTCAAAGCTGCTTTATTTCTGAGTGACAAAGGCTATATTTTATGTACGCGGGGTACATAAAATATAGCCTTTGTCACTCAGGAATAAAGCAGCTTTCTATCAGGAAAAAAATTTTAGCAATCGGAGCAATACTTCCAGCGATCTGGGGCCAGGGTTATCTGAAAGGGAGCTCGAGCCCCGGTATGAAGGCTAGAAGGAACGGGGTGGGTTTTTAGTCAGTAAGAGTCTTACACTATTTCCCACTCCGCCCAAGAGCGGGGGTTGTCATTGGATGATTTTCCCCACCATAAAAAAGTACTTCCAGGGTATACTTCCTTCAAACAAAAACGAACTTTACCTTATTATTACGCATAAGTAGGTGTAGATATAGCGTTGAAATGATCAAAGCTAAAAAGAAAACTGAAAAAATTAATACATTATAAATTATTGCGTATTATCGGATTGTGAGTGTTCCCAGAGGGTTCACAACAAGTACGTACGTATTAAGCTGGCCCCTGATAACATCAAGCCCCAACCCCTCGACTCACGTTATTTTGACAACAACCATAACAAACAATACTTAACACTGGTGTGTTATATAAAAATCACGTGGAAACAACCGTAGGGGCCGACGCCTGCTAATGTCACGGGGAATTTCTGAAAAGGAAACCATATATGGTTTCCTTTTCAGAAATTTCCTTCACGGGTACCTACCAGTGATGTAACGAATATTCGCATTTTCAAGAAACATGCGAATATTTGGCAACGCGAATATATTCACGAATATTGATCGCGAATATTCCTCAAAATTTAACATTTTTTACATCAGTTGTATTATCATTATATATCCGTTCAATCAATACTTAAATAGGTATCTATCTTTTTGTTTGTCCAAAAAATTGCCAAATATTCGAATGTTTCTTGTGAATTCTGCGAATATTGCATTATATTGAATAAAGAATGGCACAAGAAATCTGTTACAGAAAAAAAACACATTCATTCTTTTTCATGTGGAATTTGGTTGATTTGGGTCTAATGGTTAGTGGTTTAACTGCTATGCCGGAGGTTTTGGGTTTGATTCGCACCCAGAACAAAGGTTTGTGCGATAAGCATGATCATTTGTTCTGTGCCTGGGTGTAATTTATCTATAATAGGTATGTCTTTAGAAAATAAGTACGTTTATCAGTTGTCGAGCCATAACACAAGCTCTGCGTAGCTTGGGGCTAGATGGCGTCATGTTATAATTTTGGAATAAAAAATAAAAAACATCTTAACTTTTCAACAAACTTTCGGCTCTCCTGCCTCCCTACCCAAGTTACAATTGTTTTGCTTGCGTCAAACTTTTCGAGTTGACCTTTCCGCCAATTCTTTTGTTCTGACAACGTGACTCAACGTGACTCGGTCACGTTGAGATGACGTCATTCCCGTACATTTTAAGGTTTCTTCTGGTGTTAACAATTCAGAATAGCAACTTGGCTAGGGGTACTCAACTGGCTCTTTCGACTGGAAAAGATAGAGACCGTCATATAGAAAGACCCTCAACAAAACCGAAATGTGTCACAATAAGTACTTCAATAGAATTTGTGCTAAGTCCACACTAACAATGGTCCCCCATGTGACCTCGTAATACTCGCGCATAGCTAAACGCTGTCAAGTCGACCAGTCTCACTTGTACCAATTCAATATCATTTAATATAACTGTGGCTATTAAATCATTTTAAAGTACAAGGTAGAAATGATAACTAACTGGAATTATAACTTAACAATAAAACTAGCCTGTATGAATTTGAAAGCGGTTTTTTAAAGTATTTTTTTTAGGGTCTGCGTCTGCCTCGTATGCCACCACGAAAACCGTTTTATAGTCTAGTTAAATCATGCCTCGGAATTTTTGAGCTTGACCTATCTTTAGCGAGCTCAATCGTTCATCATCGTCAATGTTTTAATTCACGTTTGATTAAAACGAATTTTAAATTGTGCGAGTTCCAAAAATCTATATCAAAACAACAAAAAAAAAAGAGAAACGGTTACAATTCTCATGCCTTCATTCAAGCTTCGTGTCAAAATACACAACATGTATCTATATAATGCATGCTTAAAAAGGCCTAACTCAAAAAAGAAAGTATTTGAATATTAAAAAATATGTTTCAATAACAAGGTTCAATTTTTAAATACCCACATTTTTTAATTAGGTCTGTCTTCTATTAAGCATGATATAAAAATCAATGCCACTTTTCGTTGTAATTTTATAACTCAAGAACGGGCTCACCTATCCAAACCAAATTTTTAGGCTTTGTTCGAACTATGTATTTAGTAGATGGTTTATTTGAAGTTTGGTAAGATAGAGTAGGGTAGAGTAGGATAGAGTAGGTTAGAGTAGTGTCGAGTAGAGTAGGGTAGAGTGTAGGGTAGAGTAGGGTAGAGTAGGGTAGAGTAGGGTAGAGTAGGGTAGAGTAGGGTAGAGTAGGGTAGAGTAGGGTAGAGTAGGGTAGAGTAGGGTAGAGTAGGGTAGAGTAGGGTAGAGTAGGGTAGAGTAGGGTAGAGTAGGGTAGAGTAGGGTAGAGTAGGGTAGAGTAGGGTAGAGTAGGGTAGAGTAGGGTAGAGTAGGGTAGAGTAGGGTAGAGTAGGGTAGAGTAACGTAGAGTAGGGTAGATTAGGGTGGAGTAGGGAAGAGCGGGAGCGAAGCTAGTATTGTATAATTTACTAAACAATATGTTAATTAAAAAAGAGAAAGCATAAAAAGTACTGCATTCTTAAAAAAAAGTCCGTTTTATTTAGTAGGTCAGTGTTGTAGTGTCCATTTACATGCAACGGTTTTGTGAGGACCGTACACTTAGTTTATCTAATCTAGTATTTAAATGAGTAGCTTGTACAAATATGCATAGTATAATCTTCTGTTGTAAGTACAACGTAACATGGATACTGCTTTTTTATGTGGAAAAATCATCCAATGACATACCCCGCTCTTGAGCAGGGTGGAAGATAGTGTCAGACTTTTACTGACTAAAAAACCACTTTCGTACCGAGGCCGAATCGTGCTTTCAGAAACCAATCCTTGGCCCCAGTAGGCTTCGACCCTGCTGAGCCCATACGGTTTGCTGACAACTCCTTGAGGCTCGCGTGAAACAATACGCGCTGTAGACCTCTTGGGCATGGATACTGCTTATGTTTAGGGTTTCTTCTTATCTACCTTGACTACATGACTATTCGAAAGAAAAAAGCAACTGGATTCTGACTGTGGGTTTCGTTCAGTAAAAGTCTGACACTCCTCGCTCCACTCAGAGCGGGAAAGTTGTTTGACGAAGAAATACTGTGATCCAAAACACATAATGTTACTCCTACAGAGTACGAAGAGTTGAATTGTATATTTTTATATACCTTTATACACTAACTATTCAATTTATCAAATACCCCTCTCGTCCACCCAGAGCGGGAAAAGTCAATGATGTAATGAATTCGAACGGCAAAAAGGGGTTTTTAAACGTTAATTAAGTCTAAAAACTCCTTTTTTCCGTGGGATAATTATAATAATCAACCCTATTATTTACACCACCAATATACTAACAAGCTTCTGCCAGCGGCTTCGCCCGCGTGAAAATCGGTTCGATACAAACTTTGGACCCCCTTTTCAACCCCTTAGGGGGTGAATTTTCAAAAACTCTTTCTTAGTGCTCGCCTACATCATAAAGGGAAGCTTTGTTCAAAATTTCATGTTCCTAGTCCCAGTAGTTTCAGCTCTGCGTTGAAATGTCAGTCAGTCAGTTTCTTCTTTTATAATATACTAGCTTTTGCCCGCACGGCTTCGCTCCTGCTCTACCATACTCTGCCCTACTCTACCCTACTATACCCTACTATACCCGACTCTAACCTACTCTACCCTACACTACTCTACACTACTCTACACTACTCTACACTACTCTACACTACTCTACACTACTCTACACTACTCTACACTACCCTACTCTACACTACTCTACCCTACTCTACCCTACACTACTCTACACTACTCTACACTACTCTACACTACTCTACACTACTCTACACTACTCTACACTACTCTACACTACTCTACTCTACCCTACACTACTCTACTCTACACTACTCTACTCTACACTACTCTACACTACTCTACTCTACACTACTCTACCCTACTCTACCCTACTCTACCCTACTCTACCCTACTCTACCCTACTATACCCTACTCTACCCTACCAAACTTCACATAAACCATCTACAAAATAGTCCGAACAAAGCCTAAAAATTTGGTTTGGATAGGTGAGCCCGTTCTTGAGTTATAATATAACAACGAAAAGTGGCATTGATTTTTATATATATAGATAACAATTCAGTTGTATTCTTATTAAAAGATGTAACTAACTATACTATAAGTATCTACTATAAACTTAAAATTAAATATGGCGTCAAAAAATTCCAACGCATAGCCGTCGAATGAAACTAGAGCGCAAGTGTGTCCAATAGAATGGCGCCACTGCCACGTTGTATGGCGATGCATCTTTAAACGAGGTAAAAGCCCTTGGATCACGCGAAGTATCGACTAGGTATTTGGATAAATTTTTAAGTAGTGTATTTCATATACAGCCCACTCGGGCACAACAGTTTCAAGCACAAATGGCTAGAAAATGTCAGCAAACAACAACATTTTTTTTTTTGTTGTTGTTTGCTGACATTTGTGCTGACACAGTGTTTTCGTCCAAATGAAAGTCAAAAATTACAACGAAATCCAGGACTTCGTCACCCGAATCCCATCCAATTTCATACAGTGACTTGTTGAGAGATTGACTGACACACATACAAATTGTCTCATTATTATACGTACCGTATCACAATTAATTTAGGTTTGTTGAAAAATATCGATACTACATTATATTGATATTTTTCTTCTGTTACTTCAATATTTTCAGCCGATATATTTTGAAACGATCGTCAATATCGAAAATTAATTTCATCATCATCATCATTTCAGCCGATACACGTCCACTGCTGGACATAGGCCTCCCCCAAGCGTCGCCACAACGAACGCTCAATTAATTTATTAGCAGAATATTTAACGAAAATCAAGCAAAAAAAAAACTTATGCTACCAGACAACTACTGGTTTGCTTGAAATAATAATTTGTTCTTCAAAATTTAACAATATTCATATTTAGTTTAATTAAGATACTCTATGTCATAATAATGTACATTTAGTATAAAAATTGCTATTACCTATTATTGAGCTAGACTAAACAAAAAATAAATATTATTTTTGAACCTAAAACCACGAAAGGCTTAACCGATATGTCCATATCTTTTTCTAGATATATCGAGACCGATATTAATATTTTATAAATATCGATACATGGATTTATCGATAGTTTTCGTCACTGCCGCCGTTCCTAAAATAATTGTAACGCAGCGCAAGTGTTTAGACAGTGTGGATAAATATTAATCACTCACTATATTCATGCATTATGCAGGAGTAATATGTTTACCTCAAGTAGGGACCCCTTTCCTTTACACTGTTTAACCGACTTCAAAAAAGAAGTATTTTGAGTTTAGATATTAATGTTAAGTCCTAAAGCCTAAATAATTAGGCTTCGTTCTTAAAAAAAGGACTTTACCTAAACAAAGGTTAATAGGATAGACGTTGTCTATAAAATACCCGATTTTCCAATGGAAAGCGAGAAATTTCATGAAAAAAATGTTTCTACCTTTTCCAAGTAAAATATTCTAAATGTCAGCATGAAGCACGCTATGTGGGTCGCGGGTGGCATTATAAACGAATCGAAGGAGCCACCGCAATTATTAAAATCGATCTACTGTTTCAACAGAATTGTGTCTAAGGGGTGCAACTCGACATACATTTTCACTGTTTTTCATTCGACCGTTCTTACGCGATAATGACGTTGTTACACATTTTTCGTTAGATATTTTGGAAACACAGTATGCGTTTCAAAAAAACACGTATTTCCTAGAAGAAATTCTGTAAAATATTCGAGTAAATCACGGAATTACCGAATGATAACTGACTTTTCAGGCGATATCTTTCTTTTTTCGAGTAGCTTTTCATCAAACATCGCGTTGGTTTGCTTTAGATGAAGCAACAAGCTTTTAAACCTTGATGTCGACAATAGGCGAGTGGAAAAACAGTCTCTTAACACACCGACTTTTCGAATGTTACCCCTTTTTTATAAGAAACACGTGGGAACACAAGTAATTATTTTCAAATTTATTGCCGTCGGACCTTATCAGCAGTGCTTAATAGAAACCCTACCGAGTATTTATTAGTATAATATGTCGTATGACGTCATACCTTTATTACTAAACTGTCACTAGCAGAGGGAAATAAAATAAACAAACATTTTTTTTATTATTATTGACAGACTCACGTGACCACCATCCCACCTGACGTAAGCTAAGTTGTAGCTGACAGGAAAAACAGACTCTGGCAGTGAAGTCCACTCCTACACAGACAGGGTTACATTAACCCTTTTCAGCGCGCTGTCATGTGCATAAATCGGTTTGGTGCTCCAACAATGCTGTCGAATATTGACAATTTCCACTAGGATAGATTGACCGACGTTTATAAAAATGAGAAAATATTCAGAGGGTTTATTTCTGCTGAAGAGTTACCTAACGATTCTGTCACTCATTCAGTTTTTTCATTCATCAGCAATTTTTCCGACGTTTTACAAGTAATCTCAAATTCCAGTTCGCGTTTTTGAAGCACGACCTGACGGCCGGAGTATTTAAATTACAAAGGGTTTTCACAGTGCTTACTACCTGAGAGCTGTCATCTTACCTTGTCATAAAATTGCTTTTAATCTAAGTTTCAGTTAACATCATGGCACACAACTAGTCGTTCAGAAAAAAAGATTAGGTACAGCAATTTTTTTGACAAGTAAGAAAATCTTGATAAGTAAAGATCTTATTTGTATTGATAGTGTGTTCCGCCGAAATTGGAGCCTGTTAAAATAATTGTAGGTACTGCAAAACCTACCTACGGTTCTTGCCTTAGTTGACTACAACAACCTCACCAGTCATTTAAATTACTCGATGAACCAAAATGGCATTGGCGGGGTGAACATTTACCCGTCTATAAAGGTTAATGTTTAGTGGTGCGTGTACCGCAAACTGTCCCCGCACACGAGCTCAAAAAAACGCCGCATCAAGCTTCATTTTGTAGCAGTTTTTTTGTGGCTCGTGAGCAGCGGAGTCACCGCTAAAAAAACGCTTGAAGCGGCTGCTAGCTTCAAGCCGACCTCAGGCTGTCGCGCGCTTCAGCTGTTTTTTGCAGCGGCTTCTAGCTATTTTCTGTGGCCTTTTTTGTGGCGGCGTTTTTTTGAGGCCTGTGTGCGGGGACAGTACGATTCTCTCCAAGACGCCGCAATACCTCACATGTATACAGCCTTCTACCTACCTCTCGTTATAAATGCATAGCAGTTGGAATTCACTTTATAGCTGACTTACACGAGCAATAGAGCTTTTCATATTTTATAATGCACTCGGAAATTCAATTCGATTCTCAATGCGGTGCTGTTCGGCTCAATGCTTCGCGAATTGAATTGAAAATTGCTCTGGGTTGCATCAGTCCCTTTGTTAACCTAATAAAAAAATAACTGTTCGTGCCTAAATTAAATAATGTTATATCTGCCACGTCTCTTTGGCTTTCTAAAGAACTGTTCAATATAAAATGCCTTGGCAACAGCTGTGTCGCTTCCAACGCGAATTTAATGACAAATTATATTGCAGCTCATCAAGCCTAATGTCGTTGGCGTAAGCTTTACGATGGCGTGTTTTTTTGTTAGAACAGCGTTGTTCCTTTGTTTAACGTAACCAGCGAATTATTAATCTTCACCTCCCCGCACCGCCGCTCTGAAACTGGGGGGTGAAGGGTGGTGAGAGAATGTTTTCGGGGGTCTGAAACTCCGTTCGTATTCACGGCGTGGAGCGTCTCGATCCTTCGCTTCGGAATAAATGATACACGAAACTATGTTTTATGTAGAACATAATTATGTTGAATTTAAATAGACAAAGGACTTTTCGCTAAGATCAGTTATGTGATTGTGACTCAGATTATGTTAAGAAGTGCTCTAACCGTAGTTTATTAATGTGGCCGCTAAAACGTTATTACATGGACAATACTTCGCATCCTTCATGTATCCTGTAGTTTTTACAAAAGACTGATTTAAATAAATGACTCTATCCCAATTTAAATGTTAGAGAAATGGATCGCAGCGGTATTTGACCAAACAACCTTCTAGAAAAAATATGGAGCATTTAACTAGCAAAACGATAAACTTTCCATAATACTCGTCACTTACAACTTTGTTACTTTTCACTCCAAGAAAGTAAGCTAGAGAGCACTTAGTGCGAGTACCTATTTTAACGTTCGCTTATGTAAAATCGTATGGAAAAAATCCCGGTCAAGTGCGAGACAAACACTGAGGGCTCCGTGCAAACTAACCTGAGTAAATAGTTCGACTTCAGAATTTTTCTCGTCCCGACTTTTTTTCCGAATGGCAAATTGATTTGATCAGAGATTGCATCATCACATCTTACCATCAGGTGGGATCGCAGTCAAGCACTAGTTTGTTAAAAAAAGTTATTATTTTGAGATATAAAAATCAACAAAATTATGGTTTTTACAACACAACAAGTAAAAAATAAAAATTTACTATAAACAAACAAAACCAGAAACAGAAACTTGTAAAATTAAAGTTATTAGTATAATAGGGTAGAGTAGGGTAGAGTAGTGCAGAGTAGAGTAGAGTAGTGTAGAGTAATGTAGGGTAGAGTAGGGTAGAGTAGGGTAGAGTAGGGTAGAGTTGGGTAGAGTAGAGTAGAGTAGGGTAGAGTAGGGAAGAGTAGGGTAGAGTAGGGTAGAGTAGAGTAGAGTAGGGAAGAGCGGGAGTGAAGCCGCGCGGGCAAAAGCTAGTTTTTTAAAAATTGTACAAGTTATGTACAATAATAGAATATTTATTATTATTTGTTTTTATATTTATACAAAGTAGGTAGTAAGGGACGAGCAGGGACGAAATGGGGCCTAAACCCTAAAATCGCCCTGTGGTTGTACACCGCCATAGTCAGGCCGATAATAACGTATGCCTGCGTAGTATGGTGGAGGAAAACATCCCAAGTGACAGTCATTAACAAACTTAATGGTTTGCAGAGACTTGCATGCATCATATCAACAGGGGCCATGTCTACAACCCCAGGAGCTGCTCTAAATGCCCTGCTTAACCTTCCGCCACTTCATCTATTAATTGCGAAGGAGACGAAAGCGGGCATGTATAGAATAAACAGCACTGGCAAAGTAAACTGGCGCTCTCAAGCACTGAGATCGCTACACGAAACAGTACTTGAACACGATCAACTAGCTTTGACAACAGATGTCATGCTTCCACAGTGTACCTTCACAATGAATTCTTAAGGAATTCACAAATACTTCACAAAAGTGACCAGTATTATGAAAGTTTATAGTTTTGCTAGTCAAATACTACATATTTTTTCTTAGAAGGTTGTTTGGTCAATCCATTTCTCTAACATTTACATTGCTTCTTATATTTAGATGGTCAATAAGCCTTATGACCCATCAAGAAATTATGTCAACTTCTCTGTTTCCAGTCAGTAATTAGTACAGCTATTTGCTAATTACTACTTGGAAACTAGGAGTGTTTTATATTGGCACTATCTCCCGCTTCGCCCAAGAAAAAACATCGAATGCCCCGCGCATTCGATGATTTTCCGAGAAAAAAAAGTATAAAATATGCATTAACTTCTAGTGTCATCAATTTCGATTTATGTAGGTAATGTTTCTATAAACATATATCATACTGCCAATCAAACTAAAATGCTCACAGTGTAGCCACAGATTGGTGGCACGCCACACAAATCTGATGCCAAACGACCACTAGTAGTTAGCAAATAGTGCACACAGCTTGTGGGTAGGTAGTAGGTTGGGAAGTAGGTAGCTAGGTGCATAGGTATGTACCTAGTTCGGATTGGTTCACAGCGGCTCGTAGCTTCCGTAAAGGCAACTCGTGAGAGGTAGATCAAGGTAAGGTAATGCGTTAAGCCGAGTACTCACCTACGAGCCGTAACTGTTACCGTTGCAGACACAGTAACCAAATTTTTTAAGTGATTACGTAGTTCGCGAGACCGTTGTGGTTCGACGAGCACTAGTCGCAGGCCAGCAAGCCGGCACTTGTCGGTTTTTTTCCGCGAACACAAAGGAGCACGCAGTAACCCCAACGAGAGGAGAGGGTTTATTTTATTGATAAACTAGTGCTTGAATGCGATCCCACATGATGGATAAGCAGTGATGCAATGGTTGATAGTGAAGCGCACTAGTTTATTAAGAACTTATTCACTCTATCTAGCCTTGAAGATACCTAAATTATAACTACTAGCACCAGCGCTAACTCCATGTATACCTGGCCTTATTTCTACGGCAGAGCAGCAAGCCGCATGATATCTACGACTAAACTGAAGTATGTCAGGTGTGAAAACGATCGCAGCGCACGGGGCGAGAAAATTGAAAACTATTTTAAGCAGTGCCTCAAATTGAAAACGTGTGTAAAAAATTGCCAATTTTCTTCTTGAATACCTTCTGATAAAGTTTTGCTGGGGGAACGCGAGTTGAGCTTGAACATAAACTTTATTGTCACTATCTATTATGAAGGAACATAATGTTTTTGGTACAATGATTTTGGTATACAATAATAATTCAACCCTTTTTACTTACATAACATACATACATATTCAGCCTTTTTAATGTTCCCACTGCTGGGACTCAGGCCTTCTCAGACAGGAGAGGGAATGGGCCGTAATCTACCACGTGGGCCCATTGCGAGTTGGTGAATGTCACATGTCTTCGAATTTTTGGTTCTAGGACATGCCAGTTTTCCTTCACCGTTTTGAGAGCAGTGGTGATGAAATAAATTACACAAAGTAATGCGTGACCGATTCGTAAGTCAGGGCCGTCACCACTCGGCCACCACGGCTCCATTATACTTACCAAATGAAAAAACAAGACAAAACCTTCTTTAGTCTTGAGTAGACGCGTCGCTCAAGCCATAAAAATAGAGTTAGAGGATCATAGAAATGTGTCACGAAGTCGGTTTTCGGATCAACTCCGACAGTTTAGTATTGTTGGCTGGCAGCCAAGAGTGTGCGCGACTGGGCGGCGCGGGCGGCCGAGCGAGATGTACGCACCATTCCTGCGTTATTGCTTCATCAATTATAATGTATTCAGACGACTTCATGGCGACCAAATCGAATTCTAAAAAGCGAACAATTAAGAAGAGAGTTGTTAATGAAATATGGATGCGCAGATTTTGACGAAAAATGAATTAGTTTCGTGAAAAAAGGCTTGTAGATAAAGAGAAATTCCATAAAAGAAAATGTTACGTGCTACTTATGTACTTAGAGCACAAAGATTTTAACTTTTGGGCATGTCACTGTGTAGCTTTTGATCCTATCTAATAGCGAATAAATATAAATTTAATACTTTAATACGTGAAGTAGGTAATGTAGGTCGGCGAGCAATGGGAGGTCGCTGTCCGACCGTCGAGTAATTGTCCGGACCGAGCCCAAGTCGTCAACAGCGCGGAGGTACTGTTCCCGTGCCCCTCAAAGAGTTGTCAGCAACAGCAGGGGCCGAGCTGGTTCGAAGCCAAGTTCCGAAAGGTAGCTCAGCCCCTGTGTGAAAGGCAAGAAGGAAGAGGGTGGGATTTTTAGTCAGTAAGAGCGTGGCACTATCTCCCGCTCCTCCCAAGGTTGTTTATTTGAACCTGTTTTTTTAATTTTTGTTATTAATAAATTACTCGTTAAACATTAGGTGCAGCGCAGACGACACACTTATTGTGCGATCGAGTCTGTGGCACACAAGATGTTTGCATGGCATTCTTATATAAAATAATTTACTGTCTACGTACTTACTTGTAAATAATGTACTGTGACTGTGAAAATAGAAACTAAGCAATTGTAGGCATTTATAGCATATACCGCAGGACCTGTCGTTATGGCGATGCTTGGGGGTGCCTATGTCCAGCAGTGAACGTCTTTCGGCTGATATTATGATGATGATGATAGCATAGGTTGGGTTTCACCACAGCAGGTAATTACTCAGTATTAAAAGAACAAGGAAACAGTAAAAAAAATACATTAAGGTATGTATGGAAAAATCGAATAGACCAAGGTTCATCCGCAATACGTGCTCATAAAAAACTCCTACCCGACCTGACAAGGGCATCGATAGTTGTTTACGTATAATAAGGGCCATATAGATACCATGCTGGACATTCTGAACATTCTGGACATTCGGCTAACACTGTGGCCGACAATTTACCATGTTCAACCACTGTCGACCAGCCAGACGATAACAAACAAAACATATATTTATTTATTACAGGTACTCTCTGCACTAACAGTCGAGACCAAGACGAACGATATATTAATTTTGGTTTGACCAAGAAGACAGATCTTTTTTTTTATCTGATACAAACTAGTACTTGACTGCGATCTCACCTGATGGTAAGCAGTGATGCAATCGTTGATGGTAAGGCGCACTAGTGCATTAAATCAGTTATACGATTTTTTTTGGGTTGTGAAATCCTTTGAAGTTTTTTCTCACTCAGAACGCGTATCAGACTTTTTCTGACTCTGACTACAACCATACTTGTATCCCTTAGTTGATCTTTGCATTCCAGGAGCATAAGATTTCTTTTGAGAAATCCCCGCTAATCAGAATGACCCTCTTACGGTATTGGTAACAAGCGGACGTCAGACATTATGCACCGACTGCTCGGGTTCGGTCCAGACGTTTACCGGACGTTGTCCATTATTGCACCTCATGCTGCGCCTTGCTGGGATCGCGGGATTGTTTGAAAGATTCAAAGTGGCCTTGGAACTGGAAAAAGAGTATCTGAATGAAGCTGGGTTTTAGTGAGAGGAGTCGTAAGTATTTGATGATATCCCATCTCAAACAGAACCATAAAAATGTATACCTACATCAAAGAAACGTTTACCGCGTTTGGCTCTCTGATTGGTTAAGAGCCGGGAGCTGACTAATCGGAGCGCCGAACTACATAAACGTTTTGATCCTGTCGACGTGAAAACTCGCACTAGACACTCAGTCCTCTAGGTTACACGATACGAGTATTAATTGCTAGATTACTTTGTCCATTTTAGCGTTCCGTATCTCAAAAGGAAAAAACGGAACCCTTATAATATCACTTTGTTGTCGGTCCGGCTGTCTGTCCGTTTGTCTGTCTGTCTGTCAAGACACTTTATCTCGAGAACTCGTGGAGGTATCGAGTTGACATTAAAATCATATATTGAGGTCAGCGGTCCCTTGAAGCTGTGAGGAAATCAAACTTCTGAGTTAACGAATAAAAAAGATTCGGCCGTTTATATCGCAAAAAAATGTATATTTTGATCCTATCATAGATCGAAATTCATAGGGTACTTCCCGTTGACCCAGAATTCTGAAATTTGGCACAAAGTAAGGTCTTATAGCACAAGTATAGAAAAAAACTGAAAACAGTGTTGTTATCTCGTAAAAAAAATTTGCAATTCTGAAAAATCTTCGAGACTCCATTCGGGAAATGTAGTTTGCACGGAACCCTCACTGCGCGAGTCCAACTCGGACTTGCCCAGTTTTTTTTTTAAATATAGAAGCTGATGGAGCTATATACCTACTCATCATATTATTGCACATTACTCGTCATGGTTATAAACTACTTATGACTACACTGTGGAGTGTCGGCTGTACGCCAGTGTACTCTACAATGGCGGCCACGAACGTCAAACAAAATTCGTAGTGTGTGGGCTAAGCAGGCCAAGGCTCCCGATAAGCGTGTAGTTACATTTATTTATCTAGCGATTACCCAAGTACACTGTGTTGTCACTAAACTGTGGCCGAGCTTGGCGCCCTAAATATTTCAAACAATTAATATCTGTTTAGAATACGACCTAAATTTGGTTAAGATTAAAATATTGTTAGGATATTGAATTAATCAGTTGATTTAACTTTACTGTTTATCTGTTCTAACTTTTGACTTTGACTTCAAAGTGAAATTTTCCCTTAGAATGTTTACTTTTAGATTTTATTATAGAGATAGGTAGATGTTTCTACAATGAGAATCTTTTTAAGCTATCGAACGTTATCGTTAGGACCTCGTAATTTTAAGCTATGAGGTTTTTAGAAACTGCAAAGGATAACTGAATGAGCACAGCTAAGTTTTAGTCAAATTCAGCAGTTTTCGTGTGTGGTAATTTAGTCAAGAAAAATGCGACACTTCCTTTCCACACAGAGCGGTAAAAAACTTACGTCAGATTATTTACCGCTCTGTGTGGAATAATTTTAGTAAAATACCTAAAAACAGGATACGTAACGTAACAGCAGAGTTTCGAATACCTACTGTGATATCAAAGGAGACCACTCCACACCACCAAAACACTCCTAGCTTCAAGCATCCTGAATGCACAATATTTTAATGACGCCGTTTTTATCTTAAGTTATTTGATTTTTTATTCCTCGTGATTACTTGTGCGTATAAAACAATTGCGTCGCCAAGACCGAGGGTGATAAAAAACTCAACGCAGTCTCCTTGGAAGCGACCTTCGATAAATCAATATTTCTAAGGCTTTCGAAGAACTTATTAAGCCTGAAGCAGCCTTCATAATTTCCTTGAAGGTTGGAGCCGATGATATGAAAAATTAATTATGGAGTGTATTAGTTGAACCGAAGGACACCTACTTGTCTTTATATTCAAACAAAACTCAGTATTTATTCAATTAATAAAATGGCTGACTCCATGACAAAGGCGTGTTTTTTCATGCATGATGTTCACCCATGTTTCGTATTTCAACGTTTGGTCAAATAAAATGAACGATGGTATTCATTGAAACGTATCACTTAATTAATTGCACTGTTTGTTACATAAAAAATACATTCTGTTTTAATACTCGTACCTTTTTTTTTTACCAATTAAGCTGGATGGTATTTGTATAGCATATTTGCAAACAATGTGAAACTGAAATAAACCATGTCTTTTTTTTATTTGAACAACTCGAGCGCTAGGGTTCAGTTAGAGTATGATGAGTTGAAAAATTGCCATTTTTACGTAAATCAGTAAAAAAAAAACTGGATTTTTCTAGATTTTTTTTTATTGAAAACAAAATGTTCGGCCTCGTACCTACATACGTGTGTACAAAACGAAAATAAAGCGTTTTTCGAGGTAATTCAAGTTGTACGTATGTACAATCGTCGTTTCTTAATATGCCGAAAATTTTCTTATTTACGAAACATTTTACTCTTATTACTCCAATTACCGATCCGCCAATTGATGAGACATTTGACTTCACAATTCCACTCCAATTTAACTCCTGGCAAATACAAGGTACGTTTGGTACTTAATTAAAGAGATAACAATCCTCTTCATTCGCGCCGTGCTCTACTGTGGAATAGCAAATATTTCCCATGCGCTGCAGCTATCCTTCTTGCAAGGCAACAGGATATAAAGTTCCTTGAACAAGAATTGCCTCAGAATGTGGTCCGTTTAGTGGCGATTGAGTAGTAAATTGAGCCTGATTGAAATGCTCCAGATTTCTAGAGATAGGTACATGTAGGTGGCTTGTGTCGGGTCGTCTAGAACGTTCTATCTGCCGCGTGGTGCCTGTGTCCCGTTGATTAGAGGAGCCGGTCACGTGGAGGACGTCTCTTCAATGAGGACCCATTTGGGCCCGCCTGACCCGCTCGACAGGGGCATTGTGTTGCCTCGACGGAAATTGCCGTCTGCACTTTCTACCTATATAGAGGTAGTTACAAGTATGCTGGTAGTTTGGGACAATAGTTTCATATCTGAAATAAGTCTTGTAGACCGGTAGCAAAAGGAAGTCATGGCAATACTGTCGTTTTTGCCATACCAACTCTTATATATTTGCACTTATATATTTTTTTCACTTTATTTAAATTCAAAGCATTTATTTTAATTTAACTAATTACAAATACTTTTAAATCGTCAATGGCAATCAGCAGCGTGATAGCAAATAGCAATCATCTAGATACATGGTAATGATCATAAAATAAAAAAAGGATAAGTGGAGTTTATGGTTTCCAAGAAAAGTAACAATGAAATTAAAATAATTCCTTAGTGAATAAAACAATTGGTTTTGATACAAATATGAGGTATTCAGGTTTTAATTTGACACTGTAACACAATTACGTATATGATGTATATTATTTGAAACGCTTGTTCCCATTGTTATGTTATCATTATATAGATATCGAAAAGATTTGACTATAGAAATCTAAATTATTATTGCTACAGCTTTTATTTATTGTTTTTTAATAAAAACATTAATAAAACCTAGTTCCAGTCGTGTGTTCGTCCAGCTGTACAAGCAAGGACAACTGATCTATTAGTATAATAACTTGAGCTAGTCATTAGCAAGCACTGCCTACACAAAGAAAAACCTCATACAAATCGTTTATAAACCTATAACGGAAAAAATATCAGCAATTTAGATGTAATCGCACCTTTATCTAATGTTGTTAACGAACGCGATCGTATCTAAGCAGATACGATGGCATGTACCTTGTAAGTGGGTCAAGATGTTTTTAGAATCAATAGTGACAGCCCGATGGTTCGGTTGGAATTTCGAACAAAAAAACTAGAGTTTTGGTTTCGGCCAACAATTGGCCGAAGATTTGGTTCGATTGAAATAACAGTTTTCGAGCTGACGTTTGTCATAGAGTTCTTAAAACGCACTGTCTCGATAAACAACCCTTGTAATCATCGATTTATTCATTTATCTAGTACTAGCTTCTACCAGTAGGTAGTTTCAACCGCGTATAATTTAAAAAATATAAATGCCTATGTCGCTTAGTGATAAAATAGGATTCTATTGGTGAAAGTATTTTTTTGAAATTGATTAGTAGTTTTTGAGTTATTCATTACAAATAAAAATATTAATCTTTCTATTTTGTAATATTCTTCTTCTTGGTCGTTTCACTCTTGCCAGAGTGGTCGTGGTTATCACGAAGGTAGCTCTCCGGAAGCCGTCAGGGTACGCCGCACGATTTCTCGCCACTTTTGCCTGCTGGCAGAGGCGACTAAGGGACATACCAGAATGGGCAGCAGCATTTGTAATATTAGGTAGGTAGATATAAATATAGCTGAAAATTAAGGTGAATGTTGCACTAGTCTGATAACTGTTCCGAAATTTCTTTTTCTATTTATTCGGTTCGGTGCAGACCAAAACCGGAAGAGGAGTCAAACATTCAGTTACGGTTTCGGCGAAAAATTGTTTTGGTTGATCACTGAGATCAATAAAAAGCACCGCTCTGGGTAAACAACAGAGGTAGCAGGCTGCCAGAAAATCAGCACACTTGTTAAACAGGATTACAGCAACGTAACAACAAGCATTAGAACGCACTTGTACAGCTTCCTGCGTGTTCGGTACTAGATTCAACTTATTAACGCAAATGCTGTCCGTTTTGTATCCCACTCGATGAGGGTCATCTAATATGTGTCGACAAAACTCGCGTAGATTATCCGGAGTTCTGGAGCAACATTGCTACTTGTTGGACGTAAAGTTTCCGTATGGTGTTCGGACGTAAAGAATCACACCATCCCATCTCTTCTCGTGGGTGTCGTAAGAGGCGACTAAGGGACATACCAGAATGGGCAGCAGCATTCTCTGTGGATTTCAACTACCACGCTGCGATCGCCAACCCGCCTGCCAAGCGTGGCGATTATGGCAAACCCCCCCTTTGGGGGAGGCCCTTGTCCAGCAGTGGACGTCTTTCGGCTGATATAATAATAATGATGATGATGCTGTTACTTGTACAACTTAGTACGTCTTTACAAACTATATAATAATATAATAAAAATCGTCATTGATATTCTTTAACATCCACGTCACTTGTATCTGAGTCATAACCAGCCATCATTTCATGCATAACAATAAATTCATTCTTCATAAACATCACTGACGGAGTTGCATGATGAAAAAATATATTTCAGAACTTGAGTCATTTCAACATAGCATACTGTGAACTATGATTACGAAAGCAACTACTTAGATATAACAAAGAATATGTTGGTATCTTCTATTTTAAGTAACGAATGGTTCTACGTAGCAACGCGTTTCGTAATTTAAAGCAACTTGCTCACGAATCTATAATCGTCTATGAAAGGCTGCTAAGAGGAATCCCAAATGTGGAGTGTGGAATCTACATTGCAAAAAACGTTGTTAAAAAATTGGTTAGAACAAAGTATGCAATTATTGAGGGTTCTGTATATTTTATTTTACCTACTGACAGTCCAATTTTCATATTAAGTGATCATAGAATAGCAAACTATATTATACAATGTACAGTTACTGTCAGAATAATATAATTTATTCGCAATTATTGATTACATTTTAGACATAACTTATACAATTAATTTTAAATTATTACTTATATTTTTTATATTTTAGTTTTATTGTCCAAATCTAATTTACTGTTATAGTCTGTTTTATTTTTATTTTTTTATTTTTTTCACTGTAGAAGACGATTTTATTTGTAGACCAAAGGTTTATATTAATAATTAATTATTTTTATTATATTACAACAATAATTAATTATGTAATTTAATTTCTATAGGTAGGTACTACTGATCCAGACAAACTTTGACTTGTCCGAAGACTTTCAACAGAAAAAATAATTGTATACCTGGATCTAGCTCCACCTACCACTGTCCACTGTTGGACATAGGTCTCCCCAAGTGTCGCCATAATGACCGGTCCTGTGCGTCTCGCATCCATCGGATTTCCGCGACCTTCACCAGGTCATTGTGGGTGGCCTTCTAACGTTCTATCTTCCGGTACCTCTCCAGAACCTTTTGTCCCCATTAACCATCTGTTCTGCGAGCAATGTGCCCTGCCCACTGCCACTTAAGTGTGGCGATTCGTTTTCTTCTTTCTTGTTTTCGATGAAACACGAGCCAGAAGTCTTAAGTCCAGAACCTTCTAAATAAAAAAAAAACTGGGCATCTGCGAGTCGGACTCGCACCCAGTGGGTTCTGTACAAACTTACCTATGTAAATAGTTCAATTCCGGAATGAAGTTTCGAAAAAAATTTCGGAATCGCAAGAAAAAATTGTTTCATGACAAATTTACAGTTTTTAGATTTATTCTTATACTTATGCTATAAGATCTTGCTTTATGCCAAATTACAGGATTCTGGGTCAGCGGGAAGAACCCTATGAATTTTGATTGTCTCGAGTGTCGAAATAAACGTTTTTGCCACATAAACCGAAGTATCTTTTTTCTCGTTAATTTCCAAGTTTAATTCATGAATCCCCAAGCGACACCCGGTGGCCGCGCATCTATTGTCTTACTATTGTGTCTCTAATTGACGGTATCTGAAGGGTTAATTTTTTTTCGACGAACAACAAAGTGGTACTATAAGGGTGCCGTTTTTCCTTTTGAGATACGGAACCCTAAAAAACGCCGACACCTTAAAATAAATTTAAATATGGCACGGTATATTCACAATAACTGCCGGTTCAATAAATAAAGGAATATTTTCACTTCTAACATCGTTCAGAGCCAGCTCAAAGGATTCACCGCGACGAAAAATAGAGTTAAAAGAACTAAGGCGTTTTGAACTGAAGTTGGGCCGAGTGAGAAACCGTGCAACGAAATCAATTGAAATAAGTACGAACAAATTACTATATATTTTTCTCACTGAAAGTTGTTTACAAGGAATTTCTGATGTTTGCTTTTAAGAGGGTCCTTTTTCACTCGCCTAACATAAGTACATGAAATGACCATGTTTGATGAAAAGGCAACGCGAAAAAATAGAACTTATTCCAGAAAATACGATTTTGTTTTGAAATTCTTAAAAGCGTTTGAATCAAGTGGTCGTCATTTAGAATCTTGATAAAATTTGCAAGGTATTTTTCATTGTATTTTTTTTTTCTTTTATAAATTTTTAAGTACGTATATTACAGTGACAAAGTTCATGTAAAATAACAGGTTTTCAGGATTTTTCCTGGATTACTATAAATTGGTTTCAATAGAAGCCTAGATAATATCCAAAAGATACTGTGTTCTCAAAATATCTAATGAAAAATGAGTAATAACGTCATAATCGCGTAAAAGCGGTTGTTTGAAAAACAGTGAAAATATTTGTCGAGTTGCAGCCCTTAAACACAACTTCTGTTGAAACAGTAGATCGATTTTAATAATTGCGATGGCTCCTTCGATTCGTTTATAATGCCACCTGTGACCCACATGCAGTGAAAATGTCGAGTTGCTTCCCCTTAAATAAGGTATTTATTAATATAAAACTAGCTTTTGCCCGCAGCTTTACCTGTGTACATAAAATATAGCATATGTCACTCAGGAATAAAGCAGCTTTACCAGTTGGACCAGTGCTTCCATAGATAACCTCCTACAAACAAACCAAAAACCTTTGCCTCTTTATAATAATAGCATGATATTGGAAGAGGGACCACTCTCTTTCGTGAAGCCAATTTTTTCAGATAATGTTAGAAGACGAAAATATAAAGTATGAAAAGTTTTCTTATTCTGATCCGATATTGAAAGTGGTAAATAGTATCAAGTCGTTATCGAAAATACAAGGATAATACCTCTAAGTATTTCCCCAGCAACTTATAATCTTACGTAAGAGAGTGACTGAAGGTTGGCAGAATACATTTTTGTTAGTGGAAATCGATATTTCTTACTGTTTCGGTAACTACTGTCAGCGTCCATGACCACACTGCTGGGTACAGATCTCTTCGAATGATTTCGGTCCAAGCTGATATTTTCCGTAAGTTACTTCCATGAAAGTAAAAAAGGCTAGGTAAAGTATTTTTTTTATGTTTTATTTTTTCTCATTAACTCGTCGCGCTTAGTTATCTCACGTCTTTTCTGATATCCGTAACTGTTATTGGCTTTCAAAAAAATTGTTCTAGTGGTTAAACTTGCTACTGTTTTTTTGGAAATGTGGGAATGATCCAATGACTTCACTTGCCCTGGGTGGAGCGGAACTGTGTCAGACTTTTATTGACCAAAACTAAACCTGTGTCCTTCAGTTTCCGTATGTTCCACTATGTCCTCCCGGCGGTCCATACAATGGTGACACCCGGGCGTTCTTTCCGCCTGAATCCGACGCAGGAACCTGCCGAACTTACCATGTCCTTTGTGGACCTACGTCATGCGCCGCCCCAGCCAGTCCTAAAAAAAAACTACTGTTAAATTGATGGTAAGCGTTTTAATAGAAGTTTTACGTAACCCTAAAATGCAGCGTGCTAGTTCGGCGCGGCCGCTGATAGAATGCGCGGGCTCGGCCCTATGACATCAGCCTCTTACGTCACCGCACATGTGCGAGCCGTCGCGACCGACGCCACGGTACACAGTATAATTAACCACAGGGTTATGCTAGTTCCCGAGCATAATTTATGGACAGCACGCCGCTAGAATGAAGGTCTTTGTGTGACGTCCGTGTTTTTGACTTCCTGCTTTAGCTGTTGAGCCAGGTACTCGTAAACATATCGCCTTTATTTGAATTTGATAACTGTATATCGTTGCTCAATGGGACTCGTTACTAAATCATCGTCACGACCGACGCCGACCGTTGCACAAGCGCCAGAAAATTTATGAAATGGCTGACGTTTCGATACCTCATTTTTACTTCTCTACTTGCGTGAAGCAACTTTTGTATAGTTTCTACATATTTTTAGACAGCTACCTACTCAGTAGATACTTATCCTACATCCCACGCTTATTCTACTTCCTTAGATTTGTTAAGTCAAACAAAAATGAAGTAGTCGAAAACTGTTTGCGAAACAATATTTTTATTATTAAACTCACTATTTAATAAAGAGATTTTATTCCCGCCTTCTATGACTTTTTTTGTTTAGACTTCGCACGGTTTGTGCATTTAGCCAGTCAAGTTTAGAAAGTATTTCGTTTTTAAAGACACTTGAATTCCGTTAAAATACAGATGTAACACATTCTAATGTTTTTGACTAGCATCGTCGGCCTTATAATGTTCCCACTGTTGAGACTCAGGCCTCCATTCTAGGAGAGCGAATGGGCCGTAATCCACCACGCAGGCCCAGTGCCAGTTGGTGGATATCATAATATGTCTTCTAATTTTTGGTTCTAGGACATGTTTAACAGTGGTGATAAAATATGTTACACAAAGTAATGCGCCTAGCTGTGTTTGAACCCGTGACCTACAACTTGTAAGTCGGGGCTGTTTCCACTCGGCTACCACACTACTGCTGTTTTTGCTGTATTTAGTAGCAAAGGAAATACTTTATTATTATTATCAAGTCTTCTCCGCAAGCTTCACTGAAGTATTCAATACAATAAGATACTCAGCTCCATTTTACCAAGACCGCGCCAGTTTCAATGATTCTACATATTGTCCAGTTATGTTGTCACTTAAAATACATAACTACACCTAATTTTCATCACAAGACCAACTGGAAATCAATTTGCGAATAATTAAACCAGGCATTGAACTTCACTCGAAAAAAATTCGCCAAAAACCATCTTCCGAAACTTCAAGTAACGTTCGATTTTCAAAATAACTGAGAAAATAACGCTCCCGGCTGGTGACGAACAACCGGTGTTCTAGAGCAGTTTCCTCGTTCATTTTAAACTGTTCCAAGTCCATCAAAAATATGAAAACGATTGCTTCACTGTTTTTTCTTTGTTTCTCACTGTCCTGTAGTTTACAAACTTTTAAAATTGGTAAAAAAACAATGGTTCAAACGAAGCCGTCGATGATAAAATATCCTTATGAAAAAGAACAGTTGCATAGAGTATTCATCATCATCATTTCAGCCGACTGACGTCCACTGTTGGACATAGGCCTCCCCCAATATAGTATTAGTGGAACATTACTAGTCGAGTATTAGTGGAACATTATCAATACATTACTCGGAAGTAGGTGACTACTTACAGTGTCATCATTTAGCGCGCGGTGGCGCAATCTAGCGGCGAAAAGTGGCGTAGTGCCCAAGGTTGTTCGACAGTACAAGAGAGGCCCGCGGCACCGTTTGTCCTCTTTTTGCAATTAACACACTCCACTACTCCATTCAGATAGCGGTGGAATATGGCGTTACTATGCTCTCTGCGTTTAAAAATTATTATCATAATTTTCGGACACTCTACTGCTAATACTTATGAAACTATTTTTTGCTGCTCTTAATTCTATATTTTAATTGACGCAGTCGTTAGTTTCAAGACGAGACCTAAACACACTATTACGTCTGTGAATAATTTTGTGTGCTTTTCGATAAAAAAATATCTACCATTTTTTTTTATTGTACTTTTAGTTCCATAGTAGGTACTTAGGCAGACATTATCATCCACTATGTGTAATTTATGTAAAATATCCGAGAATATAAAAAGTAAAATCGAAGTTTTTCACACTTCTTTTGGGTTCACGCCAACCCCTCTTTAATGGTTGCGAACATTCGATTGCTCCTTCCCACTTTAACCTCCCCATCTTATCGTCATCGTCATCATCCTGCCCTTGTCCCGTTTTATTTGGAGTCTGGAGGTAGAGAGAGGTTAAGTTTGTTTTTTTGTTTGTAAGAGGTAATCTCTGGAAGTACAGGTCCGATTGTTAAAAATTTTCACCAATAGTAAGCTGCTTTATTCCACAGTGACTAAGGCTATATTTTATGTACACGGGTGAAGTCGCGAGCAAAAGCTAGTTACTTGTAAATGTCTGAATCGATTATAATAAAACATTTAAAAATCATCGCTCAAAGACCTGTTTTCAAATATAAAAAAAGAGCATACATAGCTGTAACATTGTTTAAGAGCTACGGTGCCACAGACAGACATACGTAGCTGTCAAACTTATAAACACTCCTCTTTTTGCGTCGGGGGTTAAAAATTATCAAAAGTACATTTCAACAGCTATGATTTTTTCAGCTATGGTTTCAGGTGTAAAACGTCTACTGTTGAACATATGTCTTCCCTAATTGTCACCACAATGACCAGTCCTGAGCGTATCGCATCCATCGGATTCCTGCGACACTCGGTCAAGTCATCGATCCACCGAATGGGAGGTATGCCAACCTTACGTCCGGTACGTGGTCGCAAGTCCAGAATTGTTTGACCCCATCTGCCGTCTGTTCTGCGAGCAATGTGCCCTGCTCACTGATTCTTCGAACTGGTACTCCTGAAAGAAAGAAAAATAGAAAGAAAAACAGTTTATATACGCGAAATGACGCAATCTTAAAACTAGCTAACAAACGTAATCAATAAATATCCTGGAGATATCCTGTTTCATAGCATAGCCCTCCTCATAGCCTTCATGATTAGATTGGCTGAATGAATTTTGAACTACGGCTCGGCTGCCGACAACTCATTGTATCACTTAACTGGCATTTAATTTGTATCGGCGACATTTTTTTCCCGACCCGGATATACAGAGAAGATTAAAAGCTTTCTTGAAGCTGCTCTAGATGTCTGTAAAGCTGGAAGCGAAGTGAATGATTCAAAGGGAAGCTCAAGCGCGGATTCAGGCCGCAAAAAAAAGGTTGTGGTCTCAACTGACAGCCACTAGAAAATGGGCCAAGTGCGGAATATGAACTCGCTTATAATCAACATAAGAGATAAAGATAAAGATTTTATTTGTCAAAACATGAGTAAGCATTATAAAAACATACTTTGCAAAGCGTGGTGTTACATAAAAAGAAAAATAAAGTCCTGTTATGTTTTACCTAAATAGGGGAACAATTTTTTTTAAATGTTGTCGTCGTGTTTTATATAATTTTATTTTATTATAAGAAAGGTCAAAAATACTAATGAAATGTCAAAATTTTAGGTTAAGTATTTAAAAAATCATTTATGAAATGTCAAAATTTTAGGTTAAGTATTTAAAATGTCATTTATATTATAAAAACATTTATCAATGAGATATTTCTTTAGTTGCAATTTAAATTTTGATACATTAAGTTCTTATTTGGGTTTAGGTATTTTGTTATATATGACCGGAGCAAGGCAGAAAAGACTTTTTTGCATCAGCACTGTATTGGACCTTACACAACATAGTTTATCGTTATCTCGACGGTTACGAAGAATATTATTAATATAAATTAACGAAAGACATAGTACAACCCTACAAAGGATATGTTTACAAAATGTATGAAACCCTGACCAAAATTTTGTACAGTGTATATTTCCACGTAGGCAAAGCCGTGGGGCAAACACTAGTCACTTAATAAACCTGTAAAAGCTGATCAAGTGTGAGTTACGACTCGCGCACGAATGATTCCGTATCGTCCATCATCATCATCTTCCTGTTCTTGTCCCGTTGTTGTGTTTGTTTCATAACTTGAAATATTTCAAGTAATGAAAAGTATACAAAAGTATGCACACCCCTATTTTTCAATTACTTAGAACAAAAATAAATGGGGTTCTATCCCAACCCGTTACAAATCATATTTGTGTAGCCAAAGGTAAAGAAAACGAAATCCCGAAATTGTCCACGAGTCATAATTGGTAAATTCATAATTGAATCAATTATTCTTAACAATTGCTGCTAGAAAACGTTACGCGCATTGTTTTTCATTCATAATAGCCTGTACAATATTTCCATAAATTGTTATTTAGGGATATAAACAAACTCTAATACCTTTGCTGTTTGTGAATATTATTTTCTGAGACTTTATTAAAATAATAACGAGACCTTTTCTAAGAAGCCCTTTGAGTCTTTGTACTAATAAAATATTCGTGGTGATAGATTAAATTTCTAAGCAATGTTGTCTTGGACATTATTATTAACAGAATCATTGTTTTAAAGATATTCCAGTTGAAAATTGGTGAGATTACTAATATTATGTCAATAATACATACTTTTTACCTCAAATTGCACTACGATGTCATTTATGTGTATAACCACTACCTATATTCTAAGCACACACTTTTATTTTTACCTTTATTACCTAATGCGGAAATACATTTTCAAGTATATTTATGCTATACAAGTAGGAAATGCATTTCCAAGTATATTAAGCAAAGTATATTATCTTACTTGACCAAGATTTATATTAGTGACAACATTAGAAGTTCAGTTTAAACAAATGTCATGAAATGCCTGCAAAAAATAAACTTAAGCCATGATTATTTACTATCGTAAAAAATACTGGCCAAATCAGTATCCAATCATGACGATTTATTGCAAAACTTAAACTGGCTATTAACTTGATTTGGTAAGAATAAGTAAATTATTTCGCCAGTATACATCATGGATGCGTGACGCACAGGACCGGTCGTTGTGGCGAAGCTTGGCGGAAGCCTATGTCCAACAGTGGACGTCTTTCGGCTGATATGATGGTGGTGATGATGATGATGATATATCATGGTGAGACATGCAGACAATTAATAATTTCATAAGCAATTTCCTCGCCGTTGTTCTTAGAATTGTAATGTCGGATCCCACATTATATTTCTAGTTACAATTATTTATATTTCCAGGTAGTTATGAGCAGAGGACCTATCATTGTGGTTTATAATAGGTAACTTACTGACTAACTATAGTTGCTAGTACTTATTGCGTGATTTTAAATAATACTCTAAGCATTGGGTAAAATGGGGTGAATAGAGACAATAATTTAAAGGGTATTTTCTCGATATTTGCAGCATATAACTATATCAATTTCTTAATGAATTGTTATTCTAAAAATTGATGCTTTGTTAGAGGCCGATATTATGGTAAACCAAATCATACCAAACCAAACTTTTGTCACTATTCACCCGGTTTTACGATACCTAGTTCGATGTGGAATCGTTTGCAGGAGCAAGCAGTGATGTGGCCCTAGAACGCCTTTGCGTTTGACCACTGAATGATACAAATGGGTTTTAGTCAGTGAAAGTCTGACAATACCTTTACCTTCACTCTATAGTGGGAGAAGTAATTTGATGATTTCCTACCACAAAAACGGTACCTATTTCGATCATAAGTATGAATAAGCAGATAACACTTACAATTGCGAGTACAGAATAATTTGTATTAATAATAATAATTTTAATTCTCAAGCTACTACCTAGAAATCAGTAATATACTGGGAATTATAAGATATGTTGGATCACATAACATATTATTAACTAGCTTTAGCCGCAACTTCGCTTGCGTATATAAAACATAGCCTATATCACTCAGGAATAAAGCAGCAATTATATAAGGGAAAAAAAAAATGAAATCGGACCAATACTTCCAGAGGTTACCTCCTACAAACATATAAACCAACTTTACCCCGTGCGAAAAAAATGCAACACGGCGTGACGTTACACATAACCGTAATGGGCTATATCTTTGTCATTTTTGGTTTAATTTACAAATAAAAAAATACGTGTCTCTTATTTTTAAATAATCTTAAAGACGGACTAATTACATGTTTTGCGGCAACTAGCCTATTATCAATTTCATCTTGAAGCTTTTTAATTTTTGTGTAAACCCTTGATTAATGTTCACTAATATAAGCAACTACGATATAATTATTTATAGTACCTACACACATAAAACAAAAGGCATTAATAAAACCCTTTCAATACCAGAACAATATCTAACGGTCACTTCACAAAAGGGAAACCAAATAAATTATATATTTACAGTTAGTAGGGGTTTTATGGGCAAAATCCACCGGGCACTGCGATCGATGACCTGATTCCCATGAAGCGCATTATTTGCCAATTATGCGGACTTTTATGCCGATACTTGACTGATTCTCGGAGGGGAGAATAAGTGGTTGGGGGTGGTACCGCGCGGCACAGACTAGGAATGGCGGACAAACAGCAGTTGAACCTTCTTGTCTGAATATTTCAAGAGAAACCTGGTCTATGTGGATTTGAGGATAGCGTGCCGTTTACGAGGCCAGCTGTACTGTGTATTCAAACCTTTGTCTAGGTTATTGACCTAAGCAGCAACCTCTATTAAAACCAACATTGGCTAAACAAATTTAAACTAGATTTTTTTTTTATATACTTTAGTGCCACAAAAAACAATCATGTTAGGTATCGATTAGTATGGGGTTGAACTAAATCACATAAGAGATTATCAGCAACCACTATCTAGTTAATCATCTACAATAGACATAACTATGTGAGCTTATGCGAGCGGCTTCACCCGTGTAAAAGTAAAAAAGCTCATAGAATTTTAGAAAGAAACATAAAAGGAAATCTTGTGCACGCACTCCTATTTCCCAGTAGTTTTGACTGGGCATCGATATTTCAGTCAGTTAGTTTCTCTTTTTAAATGTATAGATTCAAAGTATTTATTACTTCAAACACAAAGGCCACGGGATCCGAGTTGTAAGTAATATCTTTGTTTGTTACTGGAATGTTGGGTCTAGACACTCTGGAACTCGGGCCAAAATTACTTCTATTAACTCATTACCACCGTCTCCTGACAAACAAGGTGGACAATCCCACTGTGCTCGAGCGAGTAAGTCTAGTAGGTGTGCCGAGCCGATTCCTGGTAGAAGATAATAGAATAGATAGAAAAGCATGGAGGGTCCCTGTCGCGCACACGACGAGCCGCTGCAGCGCCCACAGCACGAGCAATTACACTGCTCAACTCTTTGCTCACTCAGCACATAGATCTGGATATCGTCCATGACAAGCCGTACCAAATTTGTAAATATACTTACTATAGGCATTCAATTTTTAAGTTTTTTGTAGTTAATTTACATTAGGATAGCTTTAATTGTAAAAGACGATATCCTACTCATTAGTTACATAAATATAGCAAATTTTAGCCGAAAACTGTTTTAAGAGACAGTTGGCTAATTTGTTTATGAACCCTGCCTTTCTTGTGTTTGGTATGTTTTTGATTTTCTACCCGTTGGTACATCATCATCATCAGCCTTTTTTTTAATGTTCCCACTGCTGGAACTCAGGCCTCCTCTCTAGGAGAGGGAATGGGCCGTAATCAACCACGCGGGCCCAGTGCGGGTTGGTGAATGTCACTTGTCTTCAAATTTTTGGTTCTAGGACATATATAAATACATATATAATATTATTTTCCGTTTTCATTTATTCAATCTTTTCTAAAACAATACGTCTATTGCTTTCCTTCTAAAAATAAACTATTACTAAACTAAATACTCTCCCAGTATGTTTACCTCACGATTACTCGTATGTTTGAAGTCTTTGTGTTACTTTTCCAGAGAAATATACTTTGATTTTTACTTGTGAAACGGCCCAAAGGTCTCTTGTAAGCGGTCTTTACTTTGAGTATACTTATACCCACTCATACCAACTTATCCTCACTAGGGTTTGCCCACTTCTCTCACATTTCGTAAAGGGGACTCTTTTACAGTGGATATTGATCATTATGGCGACATTCCTACCAACCCTTATAGTACATTTTTTAAACTTCTATCGTACTGTATATTTATCAGTCTTTATTCAAGTAAACGAATTGTATAGATAAAGAATTCATTTAAAAAAAATTACAACATACTCTATAATACTTCTACTTCTCATCAGAAAAGTCGAAATACTTCCGTTTTTATAGTTTTGGTCCTAAATTAAAACAAAAGTGTTTTCATTCCATGAAAAAAATCACATGATTGTACAGCTGGCAGGATGGCGAATTTCATTTGTTTATCCTTTATATGAAATGCTTCACTGTTTTTAGACAAAATAATGTGTTATTACATTTCACCTTTGAAAACTAAAAATTAACGCTTATTTTAAAAATGTTTGTTCTTTGTTTATGGTGACTTTGGGACGTCTGAAAAAGTTTTTTTCTAAAACATATGGATACTTCGCCTGCAGAAGCCGCCCTAGTGGTGGCATTGCTGAATTCTGGACTTAGTCAGCGAATTGTGGCTGAAAGATTGCATCGAAGCCTGTCATCTGTTCATAGAAGCTAGAGAATGGAGCTGAACAAACCAATCTCCCGATAACGGGAGATTGCTTTGTTCACGCGCCGTTCAGGATCTGGCAGGAATCAAGGTCAATTAAATGTTATTTTTTATTGAGTCATCCTGTTTCTCTTTAAATTTATTCTCAAAAAACAAACTAATGTTCCAAATAGGCTGCTGTTCCTGAACGTTTATTTCGACGTAATAAAATAACGATAGAAACATATAGGTAGATCCAAAAGTCCCTAAATTTATAAAAGAATTAAAAAATATATATATATAGGTAGATACAAATACAAAGACTAGGTAAATACACAAATAAATTAATCACTATAATATTACAGATTCTGATAGCTCAGGAAGTGAACCATACGGCAATGAAACAGACACCGACAAACAAACTTCTGCGCGAATGCTTTCAGGATGCCGTTGTTGACGTTAGCCCGAACCCTAGTACCTACCCCTGAATGGTAGTAGGACCTCACGTGCGCCACCGGGTGTGCGACGGTTTTAACCGACTTCTAAAAAAGAAGGAAGTTCTCAATTCGAATGTGGTCTTCCCGTCCGATTATAATTTGGGTATCTTCAAGGCTAGAGTGAATAGGCTTTTAATAAACTGGTGCGCCTTACCATCAGAGATTGCATCACTGCTTACCATCAGGTGGGATCGCAGTCAAGCACTAGTTTATACGAATTAAAAAAAAATGTTAATATTTTTCATAGGAAGTCGGTTAGAAAGAAAGAAAAGAAAGAAAGAAAACTATTTATTTGGCATACACACTCGTAGATACACACAATGCAGTAACAACATGTAGACACTAATATTTTATGAAAGAAAGAGACAACTAACAATGTGTGTCTCGTTATTTTTTTTTATAAAAAGATTTTAGAAGAATGAAACAGACAGGAAAAAAAAATGCGTATTTAAGGCAATTGCGGGAACTGGAATACGATTACGAAAAGTTAATTTCGCTGAGAGTTAGCTTCACAATCGCTGCGTGTCAGAGACTACTTTTGCGCCGTTACTCCATAAAATGCAAAAGCGAACGGGAGCAAAGCCGTGGGAAAACGCTATATAGATTGTATTTTTTTCTCGTAATTATTGATATGAAAGCGACGGGTCGCGCTTGACCACTATGTCATCTAACAACATGCGATGATATGGTCGACGATGGAACACGCTTACCTATTACAATCTCGACACCCTTATGAGTTAGGTACATATGAAACTAGCACGTCAATTCTATGAAGGAATTTTTGTGTCTATATTACTTACCTTCAATTAATGTAAAATTCCAAATACCTACCAATAGACGGCTATATCAGCAAAGTTACTTTACTAGGTAAGTTTCCTTAGGTTAGCAAAACTAGGTTAGGCTGGGTTGCTCCTTAGGCTGGCATGTCCTAGAACCAAAGATTCCATTTCCGTGTCGTGAGGATAGAGGCGTGAATCCTTGTAATTGGAACATTATACGACTGACTATGCTATGCTATGAGTTAGTTTAACATGGCAACTGTACATTATTCTCCCATACCACGAATATTACTGATTAATGAGATTTGTCTGGATGAGTTAATGAGATTTGACTAGCCTGTTTGTCTAGTGGCCCTAATTGCAATGCTGGAGGTCGTGGGTTTGATTCCCACCGAGGACAAATGATTATGTGATGAGCACGATCATTTGTTCTATGTTTGGATGTACTCTATCTATATTATGTATGTATTTAAAAAATATATAAGTATGTTTACCAGTTGTCTGGTACTCATAACACAAGCTCTGCTTAGCTTGGAACTAGACGGCGTTGTATGAAAGTTGTAGATATGTATTACTATATTACCCATAAACGCCAGCGTGTGTGTATATTTTTGTTACATCTTTACAACCGAACGGCGGAAGATAATTCGACGGACCTTGCTACACAGGTAGACCTTGCCCCAGAATTTATCCCAGTAGTATGTTCTCTTAGGACTTTCTATATCTATCAGATAGCGCTGTACGCTCGTAAGAGGGAGATTGAAAGGAACACCTATTACTGAAAACATTTATTGAGACCAGGCTAAGGTGGTATATATAAAAAATTGCCTTTCCATGACTACAAAGATGGCTGGGGGAGGTAGACCGCTAATTACCAGGATGACAAATGTCCGGAAAGACCAGCGAAGCGAAGTGAATGGTACTGACAGATTAAAAAAACCGACAAACGCAACGGGAAGAGGCGAGGGCAATGAGATTTTATTACTAACACAGTGTACCTACCTCTGGGGTGGGGTGGTGTGTTACTATTATGGACATTATTGACTTTTTTATTCCATGATATTTAACCCTTCAGATACCGTCAATTAGAGACACAATAGTAAGACAATAGATGCGCGGCCACCGGTGGTCGCTTGGGGATTCATGAATTAATAATTTATTGACAAACACATAGACCAGTGCTGAAGCCGTTGAAAATGGTAAAAAGTGGACAGAAGTTTTGAACAAAATAACAGATATACAGTTGAGAAGAAAACAAAACCAGAACAAAATAGATTTGAATAATTGAATAATAATTTAGTGACAAATATATATATCCTTTAGTTTATCAGTGACTTTTTCATTTTTAATCCAAGGCATCTAATTTAGTCACATTTTTAATTATTGAAAACATTTAATTCATTGATATTTTTAATCAATGACTTTTAAAATAGTGTCATTTTTTAAAGTCAAGCTAAATGAAATGTTGAGGATTAATTCAACATTTAATTTAGTGACAAATGTAATTTAATTTAATTCTTACGTTGTTTTATTGTAAGAATACAACTGACTTAATATTATTTAACTTCTGAACTAACATACAAATTATGATATTAATAACATTGTTCAGGCAGGGGCCATAGTCTTAACATAGTTCCATATTACCAGTCCACTTAAGACTCCAAAAATCATAGTCCTATTACTTTGTTTTTCATATTATGTCGCATAGTTTTTCAAACCAGGGGTTGTCCTTGGGTGCACTAGTATAGCGCGTACAGGGATAATCGTCGGTTGGTATCACGTTCCATTATAGTAACCAGAAGGGCCTCTGCGAGTTGGCTTCGGCCCCTTCGCCTCTCAAAAGCCCAGCACCTCAGGGTCCTGAGATTAATAAACAAATGATACTAATATTTAAAGTAGACCGAAAGTCTTCTTTGAATAAATAATAATAATTAGTATTATAAAGAAGCAGATAGAGGTACTTCTTCACGGTACCCCTAAACACTCAAACTCTAGTATTCATTTTGATACCCCTTTTCCTCAAGTAATTTCGCAACCAAGTGTTGTTTTGTCGAAAGAAACCATCGTCGAATTACGACGAATCTGATGACGTCATATCAATTCTAAAAACGGCATCTATGGAGCAGAACTCATACAAGTAGGGACTCTTATTTATCCTGTTAATAAAAACGTGATTAGTTAAACAAAGCCGTTAGTACGAATAATGTAGGTATGTATTAAAGGTAAAATTAAAGGTAAGCTTTTTTGTAGGTTTGATTATTATTTAGACAACATTAATTTTATTATATGCGAAACCAGAAACACTTGTCTAGTATTTTTATGTAAAGAATCTATGTACAACATTTCATAACTGTATCATGAAAAATCACAAAGTTATAAGCTTTTTATGTCAGCAAAAATACATAGTCACCGGACCATCCAAGCGACTGAGGGTTTGTTTTGCATTTCCAGCTTTTTGTTGGCTCTAATGCCAGCTTTGACCTGCCGTGACCTATGTTGTGCTTAATGTCGGTGGTATTCAACTTATGACTTTTTAAAATATTTTTGAAAATATAACATGGTGTAAAAACTATTGGAATCGATTCAGTTTCTGATTCTGAACAAACTATAGTCAGGTTTCGCATAACATACTAAAAATAATGTTGCAATGGTACCTAGACATAGGCCTCCCCTAAGTGTCGCCACAATGATCGATCCTGCGCGTCTCGCATCCATCGGTTTCCCGCAACCTTCACCAGGTCATCGGTCCACCTTGCAGGAGGCCTTCCGACGCTGCGTCTTCCAGTACGAGGTCGCCACTCCAGAACCTTTCGGCCGCAACGGCCATCTGTTCTGCGAGCAATGTGCCCTGCCCATTGCCACTTAAGTTTGGCGATTCCAACAGTGTCCAACAGTGGACGTCTGTCGGCTGAAATGATGATGATGATGATGGTACCTAGATGAGAATCTTTAACTCTTTCCTTATTTATATGTCTATACTGATCCTAATTTTTTTTTTAATGAATTGTATTCACCAACTTTCATTTTCAGGAAGATTTTTTTTTTCAATCGGTTTAAAAAAAGTTGGCTTGTAACTTGTTCATCGCGATATCTTTATTAAAAGCGAATCGATTTGAAGATCTTTGGTTCAAAGAGTGTTTGTGCCAGGGACCGCCAGTTTAATCGTGAAGGGCTGATTTCCACCAGACCTCCTATAACTCTTTCCGGAGATATTGTAAAATAATTTTATTTAGCAGGTGTTTTACCAGGCTTTTCCGCCTTTGAAATAGGGTCGCTTCGGCTAATGAGTGCGCACCCATCCAAGCGTAATCATGATCACAGAAAACGATGGGCCTACTACCTACAAACCTATCCTCCATATTATATACTAGCTTTTGCCAGCAGCTTCACCCGCGTGCAAGTAGGATTCTCCATAAAAACTTTTGAACCCTGTTTCATACCTTTATGGGGAAGAATTTTGGTGAACTCCTCTCTTAGTATTTGCCTACGTCATGAGAAGATCCCTTGTGCAAAGTTTCAGGCTGTGCGTTGATATGTCAGTCAGTCAGACAATTTTTCCTTTTATATCCATGCTGGTAGAAGTATTCCTGTATTTTATTACACATCTAAATTGTCTCAAGTCAAGTTAGGGTTAACTCACAAAGACGTGCCGCGAAATGGCGCTGCGCAGCGATACAATATAGAAATTTGTTTCTTATCTTCTATAACAAGGTTCACATTTACAGACCACGGCATAGCGCGACGCTTTCAGATGCACTCTTGATCGGAACGCTACGCTGTAGTAAGCGGTTCGATACCTAGATATCAGTGCGATGGAACACAATTTCACACTTCTAACCCCAATAGTTTCGGCTGAGCGTTGATATGTCAGTTAGTCTGACATATAAAAGAGTAAAATTGTGCACAAAGATTCCTTTTAAGACGTGGGCGTGTACTAAGAGTTTTTCTAAAATTCACCCTCTACGGATATGTAAAGTTTACATGAAACTTTTCATTCTGGAAGTATGTTCCCTTTAGATTCTACTGTAACATGAACAAAGACTTTGGCAGCAGCTAGTATGAACATAATCGTTGTTCCTTTGTAATAAGTGTTAAAGGATTGTATGTCTACCTGGCTGGCCGGCATTGCTGTCGCTTCGCATCGCAGTGAGACCTGACCCGTACTTCAGCACGTAAGCACGTTATCCCGGCACGTGCCCGGCGCTCAGGTGTGCCGGACGCGCTCATATCCAATAGGATATAAATATCTCCATGTGTCCAGTACAGATTGTGCTGGTCTATAGAATGATGGATATTGTGCATTGGATTTGAATGTCCTTACATTTCTAATTGGCATTGTTAGTAAGCAAGGTGTCCCAACTAGATTTTCGCAATTGTTATGAGCACATAAAAGATAAAAGAGGTTAGATAGGGAATACTTTACAGACCACGCATACTTAGATCGCAAGTTTTAGGATCTACCCACTGTTCGGAGTAGTAGACATGAAGTGGAATTATTGTGAAGAAAACAAAATTGTGTCGGCCGTGTGGCCGGTCCTCGTTGCAAATTGCTTTCATTTATTGGCAAACACATTGACGGTTACTAAAGTCTGTTGATTAAAATTTATCAAAATTATTGGATGGAAGGAAGTAGGGTGAAACATAAGTCGTATCTCTACTAGCAATGTCAGCATGGAGACTTGTTGATATTTTTATTATTGGCTATGTCAATTATGAGCATGTTCATATTTTGAGGCTATACTAAGCTTCTTCATCTGTTCTGTGGTTATAAACTGAGGGTGACTCATTCTAATTGTCTAAGCAGAAAGTCTGTTTGAGATTTTCGGCACCTATAGCAGACCCCAGCGTGCTGTACTCAAAAGATGGTATGGCGCAAAGGTACATAAATAAATTAACCCTTCAGATACCGTCAATTAGAGACACAATAGTAAGACAATAGATGCACGGCCACCGGGTGTCGCTTGGGGATTCATGAATTAATTAAAACTACATACTTTGCTGCTTAATAAAAGACATCTATACTTATATATATGTGTATAATTCCTCTGTAGGGTACGTGTTTGGCACCTAACTCTTCATAAACGTCTTGACCGATTTGAAAGTACAATGTAAACTAACACCTTTTTCTGATAAGGATAGGTAGAAGCCTGCTCTGGGTAGGCAGAAACCTACCCAGAGCAATAATATTAGTATTGTAGTTAAAACACTGTAGTAGAGTTATAGTACATTATGATATAAGTGTGTAATGTTAGTGATTAACGTTGAGGCGGTATTTAGACCCGAGCCATAGCGAGGGTCTTAAGAGAGCCGAGAATGGTAATCATTAATTACTCACGTGTATCATACGACGTTTTTCAATGTACTTGTGAATAAAATAACTGTAAAACTAGTAAACTTTTGTGGCGGTAAAAAACTGTTTTTATATGCGCGCCCATTTTGTTTTTCTTTTGTTCGTGGGGGACAACCTGCGCCCATCCTGATACGATAAATGTCATAAAATTATGACGGTGGAGAGGTTGAACAATAAGGTTTTAACCACATTATAGCACTAGTGCGTATTGGTAATCAAAATGTCACAGTTTGGTAACAAGTGCCATTATATACCTAAGTGCAGTGCAATAAGAGCCACTTTATGAGCAAGTGTATTGAAAAAACATTAATTGCTTCGACTTCAACTTGTTTCTGTTTCGTTTACGTTCACGTTCATAAGTTTATTTGATATGTACCATTTACGTGTATTTTATTAGTGGTGAGCCAAATTAATTCATGAATCCCCAAGCGACACCCGGTGGCCGCGCATCTATTGTCTTACTATTGTGTCTCTAATTGACGGTATCTGAAGGGTTAATATAAGAAATCAAAAAAGAAAGAAAAATAATTTATTTGGTACAGCACAAGGCATTAACACAATATTAAGATAAGACGTTACGCAACAAAACTCAAAAAGAAGCAAAAAAAAATAAGGTACTTATAGCGGGACATAAGAAATACATTTTACATAACATATTTACTGGAGGCAATTTCCGTTTTGACCTTTAACTCTTTTGTATGAAAGTAAAGTATACGCTTTTGTCATGAATTACAAAAACCAGCAATTACGTAATAATAATACACCCCCGTCGCGTAAGGGTTTCTTTCTGTGTCATTCTTTCGAACTTGACGTTACGAAGTCGCAGGCAACCACTAGCTGCTCCCAGCGGCTTTGCCCGCGTAATAGCAGAAAATTATCCCAAGGGACCATACTTCCAGAATAAAAAGTATCCTATGTCCTATGCCAGGAAATGGTCTATCCGTGAACCAAGTTTAATCAAAATCGGTTTTGCCATTTAGGCGTAAGACGTTACAAACAAATAAACAAACTCACTTTCGCTTTTATAATATTAGTAAGGATTATTAAGCTGAAGAGTTTGCTTGAACGCGCTAATTTTCTAGTTTTTAAGATTAGCGCGTTCAAACAAACAAGATTTTTTCTATTTAAACCAGGCGGTTGCTGGTTTAAATTGAAAAAATCTTTTAGTATGGCAGTATGGCATTTATTTCGTGACTACTTACAAAATGTTATTCAAATAAAAAGGAAGTCTAACAAAATACATCATGTCAAATGACCAAAACCCATGATAAAAGGTTGAACTTCTTTTTTTTTCTTCTTCTTCCTGCCCCTAACAACACTAGGGAGAACACGATTTTATCTTCCATTTTGTCCTATCACTGACTCCCTTTTCTTTCATTTCACTCCTCACACCATCCATCTTTTCTTTGGCCTCCCTCTCCCTCTCCATCTCGTTGAAATTAACTTCGCATAATAAATTGCTCTGTTTCGAAAGCCCAACCTGAAGTATTGACAAAATACTCGTACATCATAGACTATTCACCATGAGCACACAATCCATCCCAGCCTTCGATCGAGTAATCAGCGGAATACAACTCGAACTGACAGCTTGTCAGCTGATCCCATCATTTATGTACCGTTTACCCAGCGACAGCTTGTTTGATTAACACACGCATCATTTATGAGCTCGAACTGCTGTGATCGAGTGTTGATATTGAAGGATTTAATAGCATATTATAAGCTTAATATCAGTTCAAGTATATTATTTTCCCACTATTGGGAAACAGGGTTCTAGTATGTGAGTGAGAGTGAATTATAAAGTTCACTCTCACTCATAATGAAGCTCAACCCTTATAAGTTGTACTTCATGTGGCCGCACCGAATGGCATTCACATTTTCCTATGCTTCTATCCTTTCCTGTCATTTACAAGAACTGTCATTTAGTTGAGAGAGAAGGACAGCGGGAGGGCGACCGCATGCGGCGGAATCGAGGAGACGTGCTACAACACCAAGTGCGATTCAATGTGGCTAGATTTTGCTCAACCCTAATACACCACGCCAGGACCGCGTGCGGATTGATGAAATGCGAGGTCTTCAAAATGTTCTGGTTCCACACAATTTATTATAACTAGTTTTAAGAAAAATAACATATAACATTTTTTATTGGTAGAGAAAAAATAAAGTATTAAAGTAATAGAAATAAGTATCTTAAGTCCTTCTCCACTCTATTATCGTAAACATCGAAAATGGTTTAAAAGCTTGTTACTTCATTTAATGCAATCCAACGCGATGTTTGACGAAAAGGCAACGCAAAAAAAAGAGAGATAACGCCTGGAAACTCTGTTAGTATTCGGTAATTACGAGATTTAATCGAAAATTTCACAAAACTTGCTCCAGGAAATAGCTGTTTTTTTTTAAACCCTTAAAAATTTTTGGAAAAAGTTGTCATCAATTAGAATCTTAATAAAATTTGCAAGGTCTCTAGAGGATTACTTTTTTGACTTTTTTAATTTTTAGGCAAATTATGAAGTGTCAAAGTTCATACAAAATAGGAGATTCTCAGAGGTTATTACTGGATTAGTTTTACACAAATTTAGAAATTGGTTTCTTTAGAAACCTAGATAATATCCACAAGATACTGTGTTTCTAAAATATCTAATGAAAAATGTGTAATAACGTCATAATCAGTTATGAGCGGTTGTATGAAAAACAGTGAAAATGTGAGTCGTGATGCACCACCTTAACGACAGATTTTTACATTTTTCTTGCACACATTAATAGTTTTCCTTTATCTTTATATAGAAGAATAATCAAAAGTAAAAAAAAATAGAATCCCAAAAATATGATCAGTACCTATCGGATACGGATAAAGCTCCATTTTTTGTAGTGATTAAAAAATAAGAGTGTATACATTATATAAATTGCCAATTATTTAAATGAGAAGTAATTAATATTTTCTATTGTAGATATTCTGTTCCTCTTTTCTCGCCGTTTTAGATTCATTACTGAAAAAATAATTTTAGTGAAAGCTTAGGTGATTTTTTTTTTATTACTTTGAACGAAAGTAAAACAGATTATTCCTGTAAGTAAAGAGAGAATAAATTGGCATTAAATGTTACTTACAATTTGCCACTTGTACACTTAAAATATTTCAGGAGTCTTTCATTAAAGACGCACATTTGAACGAATTGAAATGTTCTCAAAAGATCACACAAGTTGGTTTTTAAACTGAATGTTTAACGAGAAAATGAATGTTTCAGTGGCCAGCGGTTCCTCCGGCAGCTTCGGCGTGGAAGCCGAATATTCGGTCGCACAACCGTAGTACCTAGAATGACCTGGATAAAATTACCGTCAGCCCTTTTCAATATAGGTCTATTTACCTAACACCAAAGGTTATCAGACTTTTATTGACTAAAACCACACGTGCGCTCCTTCATCAATTGATTGCTTGCATGGATCTTATTGAAGCCGTTTAGGATTAGGAAACAGAGAAAACTAGCTTGTAAGTGGGAAGGAACTAACCTTTTAAACTCGGGGGTCCACTTGTCAGTCGGCCGGGGTTCTCTGGTTTCTCGTGTCCTGCTCCAGTGACATAGCTCCAGGTAGCACACTAACTGAAGAATCACGTATCTCAAACACAAAGCGATAGCGTTTCTTGGTTTTACTTTATTGGAACATAAAACAACTTTACACATTACAATTAAGGTATTCCAAAATTAACATCTAAACTAAGTGAAGTGAGTGTGGTGTTTCTTGTCTTTTTTACGGATAAAGCTCCAAATTTTTTCTTGTAACATGCTCAGCAAGTCGTCTTAGCATTGCGAGCGATACTTCATGAACCAAGAAATCTATGCGTTTCAGGACTTTGCAACAACTTTTACGAACAATCCCCCAGGTTAGACCACCATCGTCACCAGCTGGTCGACCGATCCAGGCGAATTATGAGCCTATTAGGATTAATGGGGGAATATTCCAGGGTGACAGTTTGAGTCCACTTTGGTTTTGCTTAGCTGGCATTACTAATCGATAAACATTCCAACGTACAGACCTTATTATTAGTAAAATGTTACTAGAGTAGGATATTAGGGAGTAAGAAATAGTTTAGAAACTAATAAACGGCGCAAATACTTTAACGTATTCTAATTACAGTTTTGAGCCATTTGGGGTCGAAACGCTTGGGTAATAGGGTCCGAGTGCGCGTTTTATTTTCAAGGAAATTTCAGAAAGAAAGAAACTAGAAAGAAAACTATTTTATTTGGCATACACACTCGTAGATACACACAATGTAGTAACAACATGTAGACACTAATATTTTTTCACGCAGACTGACTGACATTTTGCGTGACCAGAGGGCTGGCTCGTTCTTCGCCCAAAGAATTAGCATTGCCATTCAACGAGTACTTCGACGCCTGAGTGTATTTTGTATTTTTATATTTTATGTACATAATTAGGTTTAGTATAATTATGTGTTTAAAGTTTATATTTTTTGCTACGTAATTATTTAAACCAATAAAATGTATTTTTAACTAATTTCAAATACAAAAAAAAAAATGCTTATACCTCTGTGATGCCTGAGTTCCAGGTAAAGTGTATGACAGTGCTTTAACAGGCACTTATCTGATATCTTTGAGCTTGCTATCTATAAATTGACTGCGAGGGGGTATCCCTCGTACGGAATGCAAATATGGAATGCTAGCATGGCAGGTAACCTATCGGGTGCGTATATTTTTTTATATATAATAGAATACAACATAAAATAATATTTAAAAAAGAGTACAGAAATAAAGTTGCGTTGAATGTGCCCGAACCGAAAGGGTCACCAACTCATCGATTGCTGGGCGTCAAACACCCAGCGCTGTAGTTCAGCTAGCTTGCACCCCGTTGTGACGCATATAATGTAAATAATTTTACTAATTCTGGCAAGCGGTCGCCTGTCCGCCTTATAGTAGACACTTACAATAAAAACATTCGTAATATTGATATTTTCAATTGTAAAATGAGTAAATTTAAAAGACTCATCTGCAGTTCTCTGTTCAATGAATGTGCTTCCCTTGTAAATTTTACTTCCATCTTTATTTTACTTTTACTGTCCCTCTAACATTATTTCTAACTGCTGTTGGCTGCTGCAAAGATATTCTGGCAAAATGAGGTTTCCTTGACCCATTGCAAATGCAGTGCCAGTGTGGAGCTCCTACTCAGGATATATTTTCCTGCGCCCTACCTGCACCCTTCATGACTTAAACGAAGCCAACGACAGAGCTGTCCAGGTGGCTAAGTATTGGTTGGACAAAATTTGAGTCGAATCGACACGAGAAGAAGAAGAAGAATACATTATGTCTACCTGTGGGCAACGTTGTGGTTGCATGATTGTCTTATATTTAATTAGTTATAAGATAATGCACTGGTCATGTAACTGTTTGTTGCTGCTTTTTAATTAAAAAAAAAAAACAACGTTCTTTCATCCTTCTAGCAGTTACTAATTTAAATAAAGTAGGTGCGTTTGTTTGAAAAACAATCGCATTGAAAACAATAGTGTTTCTATCCGATATGGCAGCCACAATGCTATCATAGCTACAACACAGCGTATTTGTAACATTTTTTTTCAATCAATTCACGTACTGTTATTTCATTCATGCGAAAACAAAGTTTTTAATATAAACTAAAGAAGAAAATTAAACGGTTTTGTGGTGGCAAGGGCAAATTGCACGCAGAACAGATGGACGATGCAGCGATGGGGACGAAAGGTTCTGGAGTGGCCATGTACCGGAAGACGCAGCGTTGGAAGGCCCCCACAAGGTGGACCGATGACCTGGTGAGGGTCGCGGAAACCCTTTGGTTTCCACAAGCATGTGGGTTTTTTGATTCATTAAACTGAATATATTCGGCATTTCCACCGAATTATTCGGCCGAATGCGAATACTCAGAATACTGCCGAATACACCGAATACCGAATATAAAACATCGTCATCTCTAATAGATACCTTTATACAACCCAATTAGAAAATTAAGCTATAATAAAATTGTAATTCAAGGTAATATCAGTGCTTGAATAATGATGGTATTGAATATTTTTAATTTTTATTATTGATTGGCTCGCGTTTGGCCACCATCTCACCTGATGATAAGCGATGATGTGGTCGACGATGGAGCACGCTTGCCTAGAAGTAACCTATTCACTCTTGACTTAAAGACCCCCAAGTAGTAGCTATTAGGAAACACAGATTCCGGTAGGGAATCTAAATAAATTAGTACTTCTAATTGCAGGTAAATAATATGATATCGATAAACTATATTGGTAGTGAATCAGTTTTGGTAACTACTCATGTACACACAAACAGGCTTGCAATATATTAAGATTTATCAAAAACTTGTCAAAATGTCCTTAAATATGTTTAGGTTATTTTCAGATAAAAATAGGTACTTGTTTTTAGGAATTGCTGAAGTAATCGACTTCTGTTATTTTTTTTGTAATAATACCTATTTTAAAATAATTATAGTCGATTACTTCAGTTTCAGTAGCTGATTCTGAATATACTACTTACAGAATTTGCGTTTATTATATTACATGTTATATGTATATCGCTTGAAGAATTAATATCATCTACAACAAAACTCGGTACCTGAAAGCAGAATACAGGCTGTTTGTAAAGAAACCCGTCCGATGTAGGACCTAGGTGGGGCCTCGCGACTTGGACTCTTGTGAACACAAGTTTCTCATCGAAGTGTAATATTGCTCTTTATTTTCATCAGGCACTAATACCTACACTTTCTTTTAAAGGTAAGGCAAGACCTCTATTTGGTACAAAGCAATAGAAATAGCTCAATAGACTCACTTGCAAGGACTTTTCGTGCCCGATTGATAGCATTAGCTCAATAGACCCGCTCCTAAGCACTCTATTTTGGTGCACGGTTAATAGCAATAGCCCAATAGACTCAATTGCTCAGTATACGTTTGCACTCCCCAAAGATACAAACGTCATATTATTAATTAACAGCAAAATGCTTTATCTTTTACAGTCCAGTTGTACCACGAAAGGTATTTTTTCAAACCAATTCAAAATTTTAACAAAGACCACAACAACTGACAAAATGAAATCTGCTCCGGCTGAGCGGCCGACTGCACCGGCTGCTGCGCAATTTCATTGAGGTCGGCGAAGGAAGGAAGGAATTATTAATAGATATAGAAAATTTCTTTTAACCATACATTTGCATTCTATTACTTAATTTGCTGTTCTCTAACAGGGTCCAGTGTTGTGATGATGAAGCAGATGAGGTTTGATAAATTTCATTTGTTTCCACACTTATCTTATCTTATCTTGTTAAGGGGCCGAGAAACAGCTCGGACACTTCGACCCATGTGGATCTTTTGTGGTCCCCTAGATAGCTTACTCCTCCCCACCCTCGCTGAAAATCTCCTTCATAAGTTTCACAACGAGATGCGGGGATAAGAGCCTGTAATCCTCTGGTCTTGGATATCCTACCCCTAGAAGACTCATTCGCTTGTTAGCTAAAGCATCGCATGTGCACAGCAGGTGCTCCATGCGTTCTGTATGTTCCTCACACAACCTGCACATGGAAGTCGCGGCTAGACCCATTTTCATGAGCATGTCGTTTGTTCCAAAGTGCCCTGTAAAGGCACCCATCAGGTAGCGGATTTGCCCCCTGCTCATATTCCAGATACATTCCCGTGCCTTGAACGTAGAGCCCAGGAATTTCTTGGAGTGTCCCAGACCCGTAATAGACAGAAAGTGTTTCCACATTTACTTTGCTATCATAGCATTTCGGTTCTCTATATCACCCTACTCCATTTTATTATCACAAAAATATATACACCAATCGGTGTGCAAATAAGTAAACGCAATGAATATTCATATAAGAATGACATAATCTAAATTAAAATGTAATAAGTATAATGTTATTTTTTAATTGTTTCAGTATTCATGTATGAAGAAACCTATGTTTCCCTTTTAAATGTTTCATAGTATTTATGGCCAATGTAGAAATGTAAAAAATATATACCTACGTGTTGTTTTTTTAGTTACATTTCTACATTCGCCCTAACACTGTCATAAGAAAAGTTTTCTGAAAGGATATGTAATAAACAAGTACCGTTTTAAACAATATTATCAGTAATAATCTTATTATTTACATTGGATGGATGAAGCTCATATTCGTAATATCTTCTATGTCTAACTCTCTCTAATGACCTCGTGCAATCAGCTTGAAATCTTTTAGAGTGACAGATATTATTCTGTTTGCCTTCGCGTTAGTAGATTACATAGAGTACAGAATACTGCACCTGCAGTCACTACAATCGCCGACCAATCTACGATCTGGCTGGCGTTTTACCATCTATGTTGAAGCCGACTTCCAGTCTAACTGAACGTAGCTAAACCCGTTTTTTTTTACATTGAGCGACTGCTTGCTTAATCTGGTCTACTCTCCTATTGCAGCACTTGAGCAGACTACTGTCAGCCTTTCTGACTTCTGGTGACCTAGTAACAACTGTGAGAGATCTATAATTGACAGTCTGTCTTGTTTCTTTGGAGTTTAGTTTTAAAAGATGTTGTTGTTGTTGTGTTGTAGTTGTGTTTGTGAGTTTGTTGACGGAATACTCTTGACATGTTGTTACAGATTAAAACAAGTTATGATGTGATGTGAACTAAATATTTTTTTAGCCGTTGTGTGGTTTTGGTTATGAAAAGTAATTAATTGCCCACAATGATCAGAATCTAACTGATTTATAATTTCTTTGTGACTTGGTACAGCATCTGTTCTAGTAGGAGTTATTCTTATGGGCTCCAAAAATAAATTGACAAGATTGTAAAATTTTACTACATAAATACCGGAGTTTTCTAATAAACATTATCATTATCATTAGCAATTTGCAATTCAAACAAATACATAATTAGGTACTTGTGGTGATTGGTATAAATACATAATTAGGTTAGGTACAATGCTTGCACTTCATCCATTACCTTTTCAAAGCAGTCATACAATCCGGAAGGGGGTTCGTACACACTTAATATAATAAACTGCTCCAATTCAATACAAGCTATTTCAACTGACCTCTCAACAGATAGGCTCACAATATCCTTCCGTTCTTTGAATTTAAGGTTGGTACTTAGGTACTATAATTAATGAGCCATCACGTATGACATCAATTCCTGTGGACGAACTATAAACCTGCGCCTCAAATCTGCTATTACAATATTGTCAGAATAGTCTATCATTGTTTTCATAATGATTGATTTGGATAAGTTTTGGTAATCGGCTAATATAATGCCGTCATTATGACTTTCCATTGGTCAACCATTACCAATCCTTGAAAGGAATTCCATAGACGGTAATCTCGTACAAAATAACAATTCAATGTCTGACGTATGCGGCAATCTGCAAAAGTTTTGACAGTTCCTTTGATCATTGAACTAGATTTAGAACGTCATTGTGAATTTATTGCTTTTAATAACCTCGATATTGTCATTTTACCACCACTCTAGTGTTTTGATTAATGATCGATCATTATGAATTAGCAGATTACGAACTTTAAGCAAAATGATGATGGGATCGTGTTGGAATGACGATTTTATAAAAATAGCAAACTTAGGCCCTGGTGATTACTAAAATTTAACATGAACTGGTGGCTCATAAGCCAATGTTCTGTTAAGCAAAGAATATCAATATGGTCGCACAATTGAGGAACAAGTCTACATCTAAATCCTTGCATTTTTTTTATCTCAATTAAACTAATGCTTTACTGCGATCCCACCTGATAGTAAGCAGGATGTAATCGTTGATGGTGAGGCGCACTAGTTCATTAAGAGTCACTCTAGCCTTGAAGACACCCAAATTATAATCGGAAAAGAAGACCGCAGCAGGCAAATTATTCCAGTCCTTCGATGTACGCGGTATAAATGTCGAGGCGAAACGCTTAGTCCGAACCGTAGATATTTCAGGAACGTAAGGACAAGGATTTATGAACGTGGCGAGTATTCACATACTCGTCATGTTCATAAATCCTGGAATGTTTTGATGCACCAGGTTGATAAATACTATTTAATGATTTTAAAACTGTTCATCAGTCACGGTCAAGAACACGTCTTTCTTAACGGTCGCTGGTCCTGTGGTTAATAAGGCTAGTAGCTTCAGCGTACTTATTATATCAGCTATGTCGACTTGGTTCACTCAAACAAAAAGTTAGAAGCATGGAAAGTTTCAACAATCCTGTCTCGTAAACTGGCTACCAAGATGTTTCGAGCTCTGTGGCTAATATTACCGGTAGGGGCAGATTTAACCACATTACATCCCCGGATAGTCTGAGTGAAACCTCTTCAGCTAGTAGTCTGATCTAGGCCGTCTACTAACACGACAATTAAGATCCAATCTAGCTTGCAGCCAGATGAGATATGCCCGCCAAGGTCTTAATTAGATTTCAACACAAATTCAATTTAGTGCACTTAGATAGTTAGATGCAGAATTAGCTGCTATCTGTGATTTTTTTTACGTTTTAATATTTAGCTTTAGTTTCTGCCATGAAATAGTAGTTGTACTGTATTGTGTTTTTGTACTAGAGAGGGGTTTGATATCAAAATTTAACTGATTACATAAATCTAACCGTAACGAAACCAACTACCCGAAAGCCTTTTAAAAGACGAGTATATTGCAGCAGCAAAATATGTTATTCCAGTCACGAAATTTGGACATTAATAGCAGCGTTTTTGATCGACACCAAATTACTAAAGCCCCAGTTAAAGCTTGTTTCCTTTCTTCCTCTTGCTTATTACCTCTCCTGTGAGACAGAACGGGATAGACGATCTGTACCGCTCACACGTATCGTTGCCAGAGCCATAGCTGTGAAGGAAGCATTAGAAAGTAATTGGCAATAGCTACAAATCATGACATCGTCGGTAATTAAGTATTTCTTAATCAGGAGACACGCTCACGAATTGTTTTAAAATAAATTAGGATAGTGAAAAGATTGTTAGCAGCGTTATTATCAACAGCATAAACAAAGTACATTGATACTTTTTTTTTTTGTCGACTGGTAAAATCATCTTTGACAAAACCCGCTCTTGCTTACTGACTAAAAACCCCACGCCGTTCCTTCTAGCCTTCATACCGAGGCACGAGCTCCCTTTCGGAAGACCCTGTCCCCAGTAGGCTTCGACCCAGCTGGGGGGGTCGTCAGCAGCAGGAGGGGTCCTGCTGCTGACAACTCCTTGAGACGCGCGGGAACAGTGCGCGCCGTCGACGTCTTGGACTCGGTCCATTACCGGACGATCGGACAGCGAGCTACCCATAGCTCGCCGTCCACGAGCCCGCATCTACGGTGGCCGGAAATCGGGATCGGAATCCCGGCGACGGCGGCGAGGGCGCCGTTGCCTGATGCGGTCGGCCTCCTCCTTTGCAAGCATTACTGCTTCGCAGAAGGAGGCGACCGCCTGCCATTCCTCCTCGCTCCGGACCATGGCCTCGACCAGGGCCTGGCCCGAGAGGTCTCCGACGCCGATCGCCCCCACGAGGGCACGACTATGCTCCGCCCAGGCAGGTCACACCTCGACGATGTGCTCCACCGTGTCCTCCGGGCGTTGCGCACAGTGGCGACACCCGGGCGTCTCTTCCGCTTGAATCCGATGTAGGAACTCCCGAACTTGCCATGTCCGGTGAGGACCTGCGTCATGCGGAAGGTAAGGACGCCGTGAGGTCTTTCCAGCCACGCCAAGTACATTGATACTTAGTTTTTGCTGTTGTGACAAGTGGAAAATATTGGCAAAAAATAACAATATTCTAAACGTGTAACCCATAATATTCATAAGAAAATACTGATCGTTTCGCGTTTGGCTCTATGATTGGTTAAAGACTAGGAGTGGTCCAATAAGAGTGCATAACGTCATAAACGTGTCGATCGCGTTAACGTTTAAACGTACAACCGAAGTGAGAACCTCCCCCTTTTTACAAGCTTTTATTTAGTTTCACCTGTCCCGATGTTTGTCTGTAATCAAATCTTGTTAATTAAATTTGACCCAACTATTAAATTTACCGATTGAGCTGAAATTTTGCATGCTGTGTAAATCAGATGACAATGAAAAATTAATATAACATGGAGCTGATCTGATTATGGAACCGGAAGGTGGCTTTAGGAACTTTGTAGTTAAACGACACAACCCCATCGAGTTTGGGCTCGTAAGATTCGTCTTGACAAGTATTAATTATATAGGTATAATAAAAATATACCTATATAATTAATAATAAAAAAAATAAAAAAAATAAAAAAAATTATATAGGTATACCGAGCTATAAAAGCTTGCTATGAATAAATACGTACTGGAAGACGCAACGTCGGAAGGCCTCCTACAAGGTGGACCGATGACCTGGTGAAGGTTAAGGGAATCCGATGGATGCGGGACGCACAGGATCGATCGTTGTGGCGACACTTGGGGGAGGCATATGTCCAGCAGTGGACGTCTGTCGGCTGAAATGATGATGATGATGTGATGATGATGAAAAAATGATTTTCATTAAACGCTTGTTTTGATTTTGATTGAAAACCAATTCGCCCTAAATATTCTGAATTTGCAAACATTGAGGTTTCTTTCGTTAATGAGCCTCGTAATAATAAAGAAGATATTTAAATATAAAAGGAAAATCCTGTGACAAGGGAATGATTCTGTTGTTCCAAAAAGTGTAATGGTAAGGGATCACAAAGAGATTAGTACAAGCTTTAGCATTAGCGAATGAAATGTTAAATTATTTCCGAAAACAATAATATAATTTAGCGGAAAGGGAAAAAGGTAAGGAAGGGAAGGAAAAGGGGAAAGAGGAAAGAGGAGAAGGGAGGGGGTGAGTTCGCCGAATCGGTCGACCACCAAAAATTTATCAAGGTGCCGTTCATACGAAACCAACAAAGGAAAATGCTGGGATATTCAAATTATTTGAAAGAAAGGTAGGTTTCAGTTACATATTTAAAGAATATTCTGACAAAAAATGTGTGATTTCGAAATTTCGACGCCGATTTCAGTTGGGTTTACGATTAGTACAGTTGAATTAAAACACGATAATATTAATGCACTTTGTGTAAGTTGTTTATGACTTACTTTGCGTATATCCCTCTCATAATAAGTATAAAACAAAACACATTCAAAAACTGGCCAAGTGTGAGTTGGACTCGCGAACATAGGGTTCCGTACTGTCCTTAGGAAAATTTGGCAATAAAATCGCGTTTGTTGTTTTTTAGTATTTGTTGTTATAACGGCAACCCATATAATTTGTGAAAATCAACTGTCTAGCTATCGCAGCTCTTAAGATCCAGCCTGGTGACAGACAGACGGACAGACAGCAAAGTCTTAGTAATAGTGTTCCGTTTTTACCGTTTGGTACGGCACCCCAAAAGATTGCTTTTACTTCGACACAAATTAATTAAATTCATAATTTGTTTTAGCTTTTAGCAATTATTTTCAACTTAGATAAGCTTTTTAATTACGGTCTAAAAATAATTTTATAATTTATTTATAGGTTCGTTATTTTAGTTTTCGTCATCGACTTGTGAATGAAATCTTTGACTTTTACACCTACCCATTCATCAAGATTGCTATAATAACAAACACTTGTCTCACAAACCAAGGTTGGACTTTAAATAGATGCCATAGTCGAGGCCAGAAGCAAGGTAACTGCTCGTAATCACGGAGCAAGTACAAAGCTTGTAATATAGTATCGGTAAATATTTATCATTAAGAGGGTCCTTTTCCACTCGCCTATCGTAAACATTGAAAATGGTTTAAAAGCTTGTTACTTCATTTAATGCAATCCAACGCGATGTTTGAAGAAAAGGCAACGCAAAAAAAGAGAGATAACGCCTGGAAACTCTGTTAATATTCGGTAATTTCACAAAACTTGCTCCAGGAAATAGCTGTTTTTTTTAAACCCTTAAAAGTTTTTGGAAAAAAGTTGTCGTCATTTAGAATCTTAATAAAATTGGCAAGGTCTCTAGAGGTTTACTTTTTTGACTTTTTAATTTTTAGGCAAATTTTGAAGTGTCAAAGTTCATACAACATAGGAGATTCTTAGAGGTTTTTACTGGATTAGTTTTACACAAATTTAGAAATTGGTTTCTATAGAAACCTAGATAATATCCACAAGATACTGTGTTTCCAAAATATCTAATGAAAAATGTGTAATAACGTCATAATCAGTTATGAGCGGTTGTATGAAAAACAGTGAAAATGTGAGTCATGAAGCACCACCTTAAGAGCTACCAGTGCGGCTGATAAGTTCGCGGCCTAAGGTTCTTGCCGATAACTCAATGTCTCACTACTAATACCACTAATTGCGTGACTCACTATTGTTATAAATTACAGGTATTTTTATAATTAAGTTTATAAACAACTAGCTTTTGCCCGCAGCTTCGCCCGCGTAGGTACATAAAATATAGCCTATGACACTCAGAAATAAAACAGCTTTCTATTGGTGAAATAATTTTAGCAATCGGACCAATACTTCCAGAGATTACCCCTACATACAAACTTACATACCTCTTTATAATATTAGTATAGATTACTTTTGGAACAAGTAACAAACAACCCCATGTCAACGGAAAATGGAAATTCTTGCAATTTGGAACTTCGCGGTGTGATTAAATTCCTTGTTAAAAAATAAAATACGTACTCTACTCGTACTTACGTTACTTTAAACGTAATATCGCAAAAATGTAAACAGTAGGAAGTACTTAATCTCAGGAAGTACTTATTCGATTAGGAATAAGTTGGTGGACCATGGAAGGCCACTCTAACTTAATAGCGATTAAATCCCTACTAATATTATAAATGCGAAAGTAACTCTGTCTGTCTGTCTATCTGTCTGTCTGTTACGCTTTCACGCAAAAACTACTGAACGGATTTAGATCAAATTTGGTAGGTAGGTAGAAGAGACACTGGAATAACACATAGGCTACCTATAATTCCACTGCTGAGCACGGGTCTCTGCCCGCGCGATATAAACTGTAGTCCACGGGGGCGAAGCCGCGGGCGGAAAGCTTCTACAATAAAAACAAGTGAAATGTGTTACCTACATAATAAAACAAAGTATAACTTAAATAGGTATTTGTTTAATTTATCTAGTAAATACAAAAAAGCAAGTCCACACTGACAAATAAACAGTTGTTGTTTATTTATTAGAGTGGAACTCCATCATACACCCACCTTATTTTAAAACGTCGTCTGATTATCGACATCGACAGGAACCGTACTGCCGTCGCGTCTGTGATTTTCAGTTCGATGGGTTTGTGTTGAAGAAGGAATTTGTCATCACGTGGCAATGACTATGAAATATTGGCATATGAAGGAGCGTGGCCTTCCATGACCTTACACAGATAAAGAGCTATGCAATCACTGAATGATATACTATAATATACCAATTTTATCCAGAAAACACACGAAGGATACAATCAATTAAACGATATTGTACACTACAATAGTAACTATTATAATAAAGGTATATTTTTGGAAAGGCGACAACTGATGTTATATTTACCTGATTATGTAGTGACGTAAATCAGATACGAGATAAGAGTTTACAATAAAAAATGAAAATAACTGATTAGCGATATTAGCAGCCATCAGTTACTGCTTGTCTTATCTATTTCATTCTACAGGAAGTATTTTGCTAAAATATAAGATTGTATATCGTTGGTAATCTAATATTTGACCTATTTAGAACGTTTTGAAAAAGTGTACGATAAAGTAACTATATTTTGCTTATAAAGTCAGAAAAACCCAGCGGGTGCTAGATTAGTCTCAGACAACCATGATTTTTACTAAGTATATATAGTAATCTCATCTGGTAATTTTTTATTCCTAATCGGAATTTAATCTTAACATTGTTTATGCGTGTTAATAATTATTACTTATCTAAATCAATGCTTCAAGAATCTCATCTTTCAAAAGTTTAGAGGAATTTCTTGAAATTACCACTTTCATCTATCGAGTTATTTATAAACTGGGTTGTTTAGGTCAGTTAAGTTAATCGCTCCATGTAAAATACTGAATAATTCAGTTACTTCGTCCACAACCTAATCTTTCATGAATTTTTTTCCGTCTTTAAAAACTTCGAGAATATAAAGATGAAAAAAGGTCAAAGAGTTTTTTATGGCGAGAATTTTTCAAAGGAAATTCTAACTGTTTTAATTACTCACAAATATTTATTCGCAAGTGGATATTGTGATGTGAAATTGGTTTATATTGTCTAGCTGCATATTCAGCTTACTTAAAACAAGCTTTTAATGAAAATATTTTTTTTCATAGCAAGCTTTTATAGCTCGATATACCTATATAATTAATACACGTCAAGACGAATCATACGAGCCTAAACTCGATAGGGTCGTATCGTATAACTACCAAGCTCTTATAGCCACCTTCTGGTTCCATCATCAGATCAGCTCCATGTCATAATAATTTTTCATTGTCATCTGACTTACACATGCATTCAAAATTTCAGCTCAATCGGTAGTTTCGGGAACTGGATCAAATTTAATTTACAAGATTTGATTACAGACAAACATCAAAGCTTGTAAAATACATTTTCTTCAACTAAACCACAAGCAAAGTAAAATTGTCAGTTATTAAATAGAAATTAGATACAGCAGCGGCAAGCGGCATGAATAACAAAAATTTGGGGGAACAAAGCACAAGCGATTTGGGCTACCGTCCTGCGGAGACAACTTGGGGATCGATAGTAACGTGGAGCGGTTACCATGGTGATAACGCCTTGGTGGCCCACTTTTGGACCCCGTAAATCTCTAACTCGCGCTACCAACAGTGACCACGTCGAAACTAATCCCGTTCAAAACTTCGGGCTCATACTCGTTCACCGTGCTTTGAGCTTTCAAATAAGCGGTTTTCCTTTTGTTAAAGTTTTCGATTTTAATCGAAAGGGCTTTTCGCTTAAAGGATTGATTTCCAAACTTCCAAACAAGGCCAGGGATGGCGAACGTTTATTGACGACGGTGCCATTAAACATTACAACAAAAAAAAACAAAGTTGCGCCCAATATTTTTTGCTGATTTATAAAAAAAAAAACTGGATGCTATTCATGTAAGTATTAAAGCGGTCATAATGATTTATCAACAGTGCTATGTATTTTGTGTAGTGAAAGTCAGTGAGATTGTTATTGCAAATTAAATAGATCTTAATAATTTTGTAAGTACTAGGTTAAGTAGGATTATAATATTTATTCTACTTTATTTAATCTGCAAACTTCCTTGGTAATCTTACCTAGACGTTAACCTAGATGTATCGGACAATAATATTCATCATTTTTCATAAAATGTCTGAATGCCCCGGGTATTTTATAGATTGCCTAAGTATTGTATAGAATATCTGAATTATACATATTTACGGTAACATAGGTAGGTTAACACACACACTACTAGTTGACAGTAGAGTAGTGGACTAAAATTATTTTAATAAACAAAAATTTGATAACTAAATACTTCTTACTATTAAATCCGATTTTAAATATGTTTTATTCTTGGTTGCACACCTACCACAAACTAGATTTTATTTTAAAACAAAGGTTGGTAATAGTATAGAATTCCTAGTTAGAATTAATTTGCCTATATACCTACTACAATAATACAATAAGATTTAGACTTTCAGTATCAAAAGATTTACAATAGAAATCTCTGTAGAAGGATGGAGTATTTCTATAAAACAAAGGTTTTCAGTATAAAGGAATGTAATAATACGTATATCTGCATTTTTAGTCCGCTTTTAATTAAAGACAAAGACGACATTTCGGTGTTCAGGTACCTACTCCTACATATTGTTTGTTTGACTTAGGTTTTCTTTTGTAAAGTTGCCTTTTTTAATTACTATTTTTGTATTAGTTTCCGTCCATTTTTCGTTCATTTAATTCATCGGATCTTGAATCTTATTACCAAAAGTGTTTCCTACCCTCATGTTAAATATAAATCGATATAATTTCCTACAACCAAAACAAAATCATTGAATTATTTCAGAACGCTACACATGAACTGATTTATCTCACTTTTTAGTAGGTCGAGTGCTTCTTTCACAAAGAAAGAGATATAGGCATAAGAGTGAGGGGGAAGGATATTTTGGTTAGTAGGTTTATTGATCCCTTGCAAGCTGATCCGAAAATGTGAAAATGAGTGGAAGTTAGGTACGTACGGGGTTACAGAAAGGCCGGTAGTGGAAAATAAATAAAAATGTAAATGCAGTACCTAATTTATAAACTGCCTGTAGAGTTACCTCAACAGGCAGTTTATAGTATATAGTACAAAAATATTTTAGTTTAAACTTTAAGTTTAGACCGTACAAAGAAATATTCTTACTTAGCTGCAGACTAATTTTAATTCTTTGTTACCTAGCAAAAAGAGTCTGTAATTTTAAGTGTTCATTTTATATAATTTTATAAACTTATTTCAAACAAAAACTCGACGCAAAGTTTTCGTGTTGATACTCATGGAATATGCCTTAAGGCTTTCACACTCTGTTGACGTAACTTGTTAGCTTTGGAAGTTAGATTACGTACAGTCACGAGCACTAAGATAGCGAAAAAAAAATCGAAGCATTTATTTCAAATAGACCATTTGGAGGCACTTTTGAATAGTCAAATGTCGGTCAGTCCAAGAAAAGTGAAGGTAAATTGCACATTCCAAAGCGTATCTCTATGGAGCAGAACGTGCAAGAAATTCCATGGCCACTCTCTTAAAAATCATTTTATTCATTTTTGAACCAAGGATTATTCCTTGGTTACATATTTCTTATAAGTTACTAGCGGCCCGTCCCAGCTTTGCACGGGCAATAAATATAGCCTATGTTACTCAAGGTGAATGTAGCTTTCCAATGGCGAAAGAATTTTTGAAATCGGCACAAAGTCGTTTTTGAATTTATTCATAACAAACATACACACAAAAATACTAATTTTTCCTCTTTATAATATTGGCAGAAGTTATTTTTAATATATGCAAAACCTGAATATAGTTTGTTCCGAATCAGTAACTGAATCGATACCAATAATTTTTACACCATGTTGTATATTTTCCCAAAAATATTTTAAAAAGTTCACTAGTTGGACACCACCGACACTAAGCACAAATCCGGTCATAGAAGATCCCACCACCAGTTACCTGGCTTATAAATTTGTGATTTATCATAACACAGTTTTGAAATTTTGTACATAGATTTTTTACATAAAAAATAATAATAATAATAATACATTCGTTTATTTGTACATTAACATTTTAAATAATTTAGTACTCGGTTACAAACAAATGTTGTACATTGAGACACAAAGAAAATGCGAACTGCTGCCTCCTAAACTAGGCCTCTTGGCCTAGTTTTAGAGAAAAATACTTGACAGGTGTTTAAGTTCCGTATATACTAAAAATAAGGTTGTTTATTATCTTATTGCTCGTGGCTGTACCTGTACTAAGGAATACTTGCGTCGGGGATGTAGACTTATGTAAAGATGTAGTCTCGTACAATGGTTCAGTCACTTGGGCTATAAAAGAATTGACTTCTGAAACAATGATAAAAATGATGTTATCAGTCCCAAAGAACCATGGGACAAATTGGGCTAATTGTGCAACATAATTAAGACCATTCTAAAGGATTCTGTTTATAATTACATTTTTACTATTGACACAACCTTCAATGCCATGGGAGAAAAAAGATATGCACCAAAATAGGTGTTGTAGAAAAAGCCAATTGGTCACTGATATCTTATATCTATCTGTATACCTACTTATGTATTGAAGTACAAACCTTTTTAACCTTTCGACGCCCCTGTATATAATACGCGATGTGTCCTCCAGCGCCACGCCACAAATGTAAAAAATATTTTCTGGCGTTTTTTTTTTAATGAATAAAAAACAAATAAGAACTTATTATTTGTGAAAAAGTTAAAAATATGGCTTATAACGGGCAATTTTCCACAAAAACAAAATAAAAGGTCTTGTAAAAGTCGTAAATTTATTTTATACTATTATTACTTCTAATCAAGTAGTGGCGCTGAGGGCACGAAAATCTCGAACTTGTATACAAGTGATTGGCGTTCAAAAGGTTAAGGTGGTCTCGTCTCTGTTGGTGAGTGAGCCCACGCTTCATATATTTTTGTCGATGGTTCTTTTCGTTCTGTAGCACCTAACTCCATTTCAGGGGTTCTGAATAGCTCGCCAACGGCGTAGACTTGGTTGTACTCTTTAGAAGTTTAAGAGCTGTTGTACTAGTTGGTGGAAAAGTTGTTAACTGCACCGGTTTATTTAACTCTGTTGCCATAGTAAAGCGAATATAATCGAGACGGTTCTCGATAAAAAAAAATTGTAATGAACGTGCGTATGCCATTTTGAAACAATGTTTACACATAGCTGTTTTCCCATCGCACTCGTTGTGCTCTGTCTCAAAACTAACTCAGCATAAAAAATGGGTGAATAAAATATGTCTATGATATAATCACTAAATTTGTAATGTAAACACGATAATATAATATATCTTCAACAACAACAGAATCTATATTTTAGTTGACCGTCAGTTATTATTTTTGACTGGCCCGTTGGTCTAGTGGTTAGTGGTCCTAACTGCTATGCCGGAGGTCGTGGGTTCGATTCCCACCCAGGACAAATGTTTATGTGATGAGCATGATCATTTGTTCTGTGTCTGGCTGTAATTTATACATGATATGTATGTATTTAGAAATATATAAGTATGTTTATCAGTTGTCTAGTACCCATAACACAAGCTCTGCTTAGCTTGGGACTAGACGGCGTTGTGTGATAGTTGTGGAATATTATATTATATTAGTTGTATAACAATAAGTTCATATAATAACCGATAGATATAATTAACCCTTCAGATACCGTCAATTAGAGACACAATAGTAAGACAATAGATGCGCGGCCACCGGTGGTCGCTTGGGGATTCATGAATTAAAAAGAACTAGTTTTTATAAGCATAACATAAAACCTATTTAGTCTATTTTTTAGGTTGGACGCGTCAGACTTTTACTGACTAATATCCACTCCTATGTTTCTTATTTGCCTTGCGTCCCAGACCCTCGCGGGATTTCATTTTGGGCAACCCATGGCCCTAGTAGGCTTTTGTCCTGCTGAACCCTTACGGTTTTGCAGACATCTCTTTGAGGCGCTCGCACTCATGGGACACTACACACCGTCGCATGACTCGGGCTCGTTCCATACGATTTCCGGACGGCCGGACGGCGAGCTATCCATTTTTATTTTTTAATAATAAAGAAAGAAAGAAAGAAAACTATTTTTTTCTGTACTGGGCGATGTGGTCGCTAAGCGACAAAACCCTTTAATCAAATAATAATAAACAAAAAATAAAAATATTTGTTTGCATACACATTCGTGAGATACACACAATTTAGTAAAAACATGTAGACACTAATGATCACTTAAATAAAAAAGAGACATCCTGCCAGACAATTACGTGGTAGTTGCCTGAAATTACCTAATAATAGTCGTTTATTTTCAAGTTACTTAATGCTAGGTTCACAAGGAGCACGAACATGGAACTAATTTTGTTAGAAACTGGAACCTATGATAGGTGTCTCTGAAACCGGTATTACAAGTCACCAGTTTGACACAATCAACTAATTTTTTCTTTTTCTATCTTCCCGCACATGAAGCTAACGAGACGGGAATAGGGAGTAAATAAGAAACCATTTTATTTATTTATATTGATAAAATATCTAACTTTTAATGTTTCGCAATGATAGTTCAATTTGTGTCACTCAATCTGTGAATATTTTAACTATCAATTAGACTCGAGCCATGCATATTTCCTCGCTAGAGCGAGGGAGAAATATGCATGGCTCGATTTTTATTTGGCAGTATCCGCTTTTCTGACATTTTATTAGATTTAGTTTAGTGAAACATTATCACTGACGATAAATTAGTGTTTTGTCATATTATCACTTTTAGTAAAAAGACATAATAAACAAGAATATTCGACATCTACCGGGTTTTAGTGATATCCCTAGGGATTTCGTGAAATCCCTAGTATCCTCATTTCCCTGCGACATATACTTATATATAATCGCTCACATCTACGTTCTATTTTTTTTTTTATCTGTTATAAACTAGTACTTGACTGCAATCCCACCTGATGGTTAGCGGTGATGCAATCGTTGATGGTGAGGCGCACTAGTTTATTAAGAGCCTATTCACTCTAGCCTTGAAGACGCTCAGATTGTAATCGGACGGGAAGACCGCAGCAGGCAAATTATTCCAGTCCTTCGATGTACGCGGTATAAATGACGAAGCGAAACGCTTAGTCCGGACCGTGGAGGTTTCAACAACGTAAGGGTGGATACTCGCCGTACGTCGGTTTGTCCGGTGGTAGAAATGGGATGGCGGAATCAAGTCATGCAATTCCTGCGCGCACTCTCCAAAATGCAACCTGTAAAACATATATTTCAACATAGAAGTATAGTTACTATGCTGTAGTATAATGACAAAACTATTTTATCGTTATTTCTGTGTAAACACTTATCACATGGATCAATATTGTAAAGATTGGAAATAGAAATCTTCACATACTTACTTTATTTTACATATTTATCAAAAATAAAGTAGGTAAGATACATTAGTAGGTATAAAGTATATTTGGCAACCCTGGTAAAGGCCCAGATCGTCGCTTTGTGTCTGATAGCCCAAGATCCCACAGCTGTCTGACGTAACTTATTTTCAAATGGATGAAACCTTAGGTTCTAAGTAGCGTCTCATGTGCTTTGAATACCTGCGTGCTTGTGGAGCTTTTCCTTGGGGAATCTTGGCGGGAATCAGGAGAGAAAAGCAACTAAAAATAAGAGTTACTTTTATGGCTGATTTTTATATATAGGTATGTTAATATAATTCTAAAGTATTATCATAAGTGTCAGACACTTTATATAGACCAAAACTGCAGCAAATAGTAGATTAACTTTAATTATTTTTACATGTCTGATTTTTAAATATGTTATTAAGGTAACAATTACAGAGTTATATTTTAATAGTCAGACAAATTGTAGTGACCAAAAAAGTATTTAGTATTCCATTAAATGTCATGTTCTCTATTTATGTCATGTAATTGTTGAATGTATGAATAAGGTTACTAAAAGTCATGTTTCCTCTTCAGCGCTAAAATAGATTATTTTCAATGGCCATAAACGATTACAGTGTAATTGACACTTTTTTTTTAGATGGGGAAAATCATCTTATGACAACCCCGCTCTTGGGTGGAGCGAGAGATAGTGTCAGACTCTTACTGACTCAAAACCCCACCCCGTTCCTTCAAGCCTTCATACCGGGGCTCGAGTTTCCTTTCAGATAACCCTGGCCCCAGTAGGCTTTGACCCAGCTGGGCTCCTCCTGTTGCTGACAACTACTTGAGGCGCGCGGGAACAATGCGCGCCGTCGACGTCTTGGGCTCGGTCCGGACAGTTACCGGACGATCGGACAGCGAGCTACCCATGGCTTGCCGTCCGCGAGCCCGCGTCTACGGTGGCTGGAAATCGGGATTGGAATCCCGACGGCGCGGCGGCGGCGAGGGCGCCGTTGCCTGATGCGGTCGGTCTCCTCCTTTGCTAGCATTGCTTCGCAGAAGGAGGCGACCGCCTGCCACTCCTCCTCGTTCCGGACCATGGCCTGAACCAAGGCCCAGCGCGAGAGGTCTCCGCCGCCGATCGCCCCCACGAGGGCACGGCAGTGCTCCGCCCAAGCAGCGCACACCTCGACTGTGTGCTCCACCGTGTCCTCCGGGCGATCCGCACACGGGCGTCTCTTCCACGTAACCGACACGTGGATGTCATCACTGTAGATAGTAGTGGCTGGACGAGCGAGCAAAACTAGTATCGCAAATAAATTTCGCTTAGGCACGCCATAATCATGACGGAAAGACAATGCCCTGATAAAAATTGCGCCCAAGCAAAGCCGGGGCGGGCAGTTAGTACGCAATAAGTGACGCCGCAAGTTGTTAAGTATTCTGTTTGTGTGTAATATCTTCGTCATCAAACCAACCTGTTAACCTAATCACGCGGTAACGGCTTCAAATTCTGTTACTTACAAAGGTTTGAGTGATGAACACGAATTCTTGAACTGGAAATCTGAATTCGAATCAATAGTATGTTTCGAAGTTCGAGTCGACTCTGTCTCCGTTATCAAGTTCACAAATAGTGTACCTAAGTTACACTTAATCTTATTTACCAGTTCCACACATAATGTTCGAAAACTGAATCAAAAATGTTGTTTTCTTTAGATACTTATTAGCCGTCAATATTGGGATTTGGGGATTTGGTAACTAGAAGTGATTTATTTATTACTATTATTTAAAATTTACATATGTACAAAAAAAAACTTAAACTACTTACTTATACTACACCTTAAATAAATACATAACGTACATAAATAAAATACAAAAACACAAAGTACACTCAGGCGTCGAAGTACTCCTCCACATCGCTGTCATCCGGGAATGTTCCCAGAAGACTGGCAGCATTACCACGTTGGATGGCAATGCTAATTCTTTGAGCGAAGTATGAGCCAGCCCTCTGGTCACGCAAGGTGTCGATCAGTCGGCGAGAAATTTCCTTAAAAAGGAGACGTGCATTCGGACCCCATGACCCAAGCGTTTCAACCCCAAACGGCTCAAAACTGTAATTATCAATAAGGTTACAGTATTTGCGCCGTTTAAGGGTCTCAGCAGCCGCAGCGGCAGCGCCAGCACAGCCCGCCGTACATGGAATATGGGATGGCGCAAGGGTGTCGACACAGGTTGCGTCCCACACCAGCGGCCTACCCACCTTCCACGGTACCAACGTCATACCATCTGGTCTCTTTCCATCGTCACGTACCAAGCCATTTGGTTCTAATACAGCTGGTACGCCGGCGGTGACAAGAGCTCGACGAATAATATCGTTGATGCAAGCGTGTCGAGCTATGCGGCCTGCGCTCCTGCAGCAGGACAGGCCATGGTGTCCGAGACTGCCGACGGCTTCGCCGCAGTGGCACCGATGTGGAGCAACACAAGGGGCGCCTAAGCGTAAGCAAGTTGCTAGCCGAAACGAGGCGTCATCCATCATGGTGCCTATGGTGGATGACGGGAGTGCCTGAAGCCATAAGCCCGACTCCCACTCCCCCACAGCCAGTAGGCGCGCACGCTCCGCAGTATTTGAAGACGTATTGATTAGTTTGTTACGTATAATACTGCAGAGCGGCACATCCCACCGTCTCTGCGAGGCCAGGTTGTCGGGCAAATCCGTGTTGGGACAAGCCATTTTCCAAGCATTCAACGCATCGGTCAAACACGGTACCTCAACATCAACCAGTGAGGAAGATAAAATATTCCTGGTCAATGTATCCGTACCGTGCACCGAGGATAGAAATGCTGGTAAACTTATACTTGTAATTTTGCGGACGCCGAGGCCACCCATTCGGATGGGAAGTGTAGCTTGTTGCCACGCTCGATCGTCCAAGGCCACATTTAAAATTGAAGAAAGTGTGTTCCTAATAATTTGATCGACTTTTTCCAAAAGTTGTGGGTGCTTCCAAAGATGGGAGGAGCGAAGGCTATATGTAAATTTTGGCCCAAAACAACAGTATCGAATGAGAGTAAAAGCCGAATGCATATTAATTTTGAAAAGTCTTTCCGAGACGTCATTAAAATTTTTTATTTTCTGCTCAATAAATTTTGGAAAGGATTCATCGAAAATTGGGGAGCCCAGGAGGTGAAGAGAATCTTTATCAGTAATTTGAATGTTCGGTGCTATTGTATTAAATTTTGCTAAAGTCGTCTGTCTGTCAGTCGTTTGAGGGAGGTAAATTTCACATTTGGAAAGATTCAACTGTAGACCAATAGAACTAAATTTATTTTTCAAAAAAGTTAAATCGTTTAAGACTGTGTCTATATCACCTCCTAGGGTTCCGTCATCTAAATACCAGACATTAAATTTGGAATTTAGCTGTCTAATGATGGGATTTATTGCCAAACTGAAAATGACTGGCCCAAGAGGGTCCCCCTGTTGACAGCCGACGGCTGATTCCAAAAGATTTTCCTTATAGAGTAATTTTGAGGGGTGCCTATAACATTGGTAAAGAAAACTGTAAATTTTGGGTATTTCTTTTTGAACTTCTGTCAACAAGGTGTCCCTGTTCACGGAATTGAAGGCATTCTTGATGTCAACCTTAAGGATGACCTCACCTTCACTGCTGTTGAGGTAGGTGGACAGAGCATGTACCGCAGCCTCACAGCCTCCCTTGGAACCAAATCCCAGTTGTTGGGGCTGGAATTTGCTGGACAGAGCTTCGCTGTAATAGAAGGGTATCTTACTTCTCAGATTTTAAGTATCGGCGAGTCGAAAATGTGTCGAAATGATTCGTTTGATATAGGTAACCTGCAGCCGGTGAGTCATGCTCTTGCTTCGCGAACTTGGCTGATACACTACCGTGTCTAGATCAAGTAGGTGAGTCGAGTTATCAACGTCGGAGTTAAATTCTTATAGACATAGGTTTAAGGCAAATCATTTTTATTGCAACATAGCAGCGAAGGGTAACTCATGCCATCACTCACTTCAGACTTTCTCGATCGTTAATAACCGTAGATTGTGGATGAGCAGGGCCCGATCTACGAGTAGCTAGGTATTTAGCCGGCCCGGGGCCAGTTAATTTTCGCCGCTCTTTACATACACAAAACCATAAATTAGTCAAAGTTATGCCGCGCGGCCACTGAGATCTTTAAAACTAAGCGTTGCAGAGGCCTGAAATTTAGGTAAATAACAGATTAAATATGTAATTTCTTTTTATATATATAAAAAATCCTAGGTTTATATTTTAGAAGCTATGAAGCAAAAACACCATGGCCGCGCCATCGAAACGCTGACAAATATATTATCGTTGATATCTCGCTGAAAAAGCATCGCAGAGGTCTGAAATTTTTTGTAAAACATATGTAGATTTGAATTTTTTCTTTTTACTTTTAAAAATACAACAAAAAATCCTAGGTTTATATTTCAGAAGCTGTGCCTGTAAAACTAAAATCCTATGCTACGCTCTATATATATATATTTGTATCTGTTATTTACCTAAATTTCAGGTCTCTACAACGCTTAGTTTTAAAGATCTCCGTGGCCGCGAGGTTCTCCGCGTTTCAATGGCGCGGCCACATTCAAACCCTTATAACTTTTTAACCATAACTTCGAAAAATTTATGGTTTTAGGAATCAACTTTTACAAATGTTTACATAATCTTGGCGTAGTTTTATTATTTGTTTATCGTCATGGCCGCGCGGTCGAAACGGACACTTTTTTCCTACGGTCATTCTAGACGAAATTTTAACGATTTTCGACCGTTGCCGTACAGGATTCTTGTATTAACTCCCTCGCTTTGCTCGTGAGTTAAATCCCGAATCCTTCATTGCGCTCGAGATTCAATATGACGCCCGTGACATAAGACACAACTTTAGCCCCTCGGTGCATAATCTACTATTCTATGCCCCGGCCACTAATGACTCACTTTAGGTTAAGGTTGCTTGACATATAATTTGACATTTTCGAGCAGGTGGTGTGAAAAAGTTTTTTTTTAATTGTCGTCATTTAGAATTTTAATAAAGTTTGCAAGGCTTCTATAGTTTTACTTTTTTGACTTTTTTAATTTTTAGGCAAATTATGAAGTGTCAAAGTTCATACAAAATAGAAGCTTTTCAGAGGTCTTTACTGGATTAGTTTTACACAAATTTAGAAATTGATTTCAATAGAAGCCTAGATACCTAATATGCACAAGATACTGTGTTTTCAAAATATCTAATAAAAAATGTGTAGGTAATAACGTCATAATCGGTTATGAGCGGTTGTATGAAAAACAGTGAAAATGTGTGTCGAGATGCATCACCTCAAGTGATGATTGTACGACCTAATATAACGGGGAATATTATCGAGTAAGTGGTGTAATAAAAATATAAGTAGGTAGATAGGTACATCATCTCATCATAAATCAGTTCGATGTTACCCCAAATCACTTTAATTCCATTATGACTTAAAACATAACTATATAGATAAAACTTAAACCAACTATTTGTTAAATATAGCGTAAAAATGTTTTCCACATTGCAAGTACCTAATCAGTTAACTAACAAAATTATTCGTTAATTTGTTAACCTAATATATCGTACATAATCTAGTTTTAAAATAATCTATTCAAATAGTTACTTTTTATGTCATTGGAAATATTGTCGTATTTTTCATTTATTTTCTAATGGTATTATTGTTTTCTACTTTTTAAATGTTTGATGAGAATTAATCGCCTGACACACAGGTTTTTCATTAACCTAGATAAGGCAGGTTTATATTACAGTTAGAATTACTTTTTATCTCGGTTGTACTTAATGTAAATCATAATTTTACCTACTTTATACTTGAATAAAATTTTATTCAATCAAATCCACCATTGCAACGAAATAACTCAATCTTAGCGTAAATCAAACGACTATGGTAATACGCTAAGAACGCGCGACAAAAGTTCTCGTTCTCGATTCGGCAAACTTTGTTGAAACTTCTGCAGCAATGCTTCCAGTTCCATCTATGTGAAAGCTTAGCAACTTGAACAAGTTAAAGTAATGCCAAAAAAAAACAATAGATGGCGCTAGGAAGCGGCCACGCCTTCACACACACATACGTTCATAGCTTCACCCCCCATGACCTGTTTTACCGACGCGCAACCCAATGCAGAAAAGGGGAGTTGGGTGGCATGGGTGGAGTGGGGTGCTTGTGGAAGGGGTTTACGTTTCGTTCTTTTCAGCAAAAAAATTTATTCATGAAATTGTCAGATTAGTAAAAATTAAAACTTTGTAGGATATATAAAATCTTTGCACTTTATAGGCTATCGTTTATGTAGGTAAAACCAAATATCTATTAAAGATACGGTTTATTTAACTAATAATACGTACTGTTTTCAGTTTAAAGGGAGTGGTTTATATATATTATTATTTGTACTAAAAATCATAATAATTACTATAAATTTTTATTAAAATAATAACACGTCAGTTAAAGTTCCAATTAATAATATGAAACAATAAGTACACATATCCATTAATCAGTGTTTCCGTGGTTCCTGCAACCATTTTGAAGGTTTTTTTAAATTATTTTTTGAGCGTGGATACACAGTCTTTCAGGCGGATTAATAAAGATTGCATGAATTTTCAATTTAATAATCCAACAGAACATAATTTGTTACATCAAATATTATGCTTTTTTTTTTGAGCTTGGATACACACTCTTTCAGGCGGATTAATAAAGATTGCATGAATTTTCAATTTAATAATCCAACAGAAAATAATTTGTTATATCAATATTAAGCATTTTGTTAATTGCTAAAAATGCGTACTGCGAAATATGATTATTATTATTTGGCTTGTATTTCAAATGGCTCGGTGTTTTTGGCGGGAATTCTTGAGTGAAGTTTAATGGTTGTTTTAATAATTCGCAAATTGATTCCTAGTAGATTGTGATGTAAAATTAGTGTAGTTTTGTATCAAAACTACATTATAGTTATCGCCCTAAAACAAATGTCATATTTTGCCGCGTTACATTTGAATTGCGATGTATTTCACTTTAATGTACTAAGATATTTTACTGTTAATTCACGTTCACGCTAAATACTCTCCAGCGTGTTGTCAATTGATGATCAATTAACAGTTCGCACATGTTATTACCAAAATTGTGGTGTCTCAGCAAGTTATTTCAGCTTGAGACTATATTTTTAACTATTCATTTTCATATTGAACTCAGGAGAAAAAGTGAGTCTTTTCCTCCTGCCTATGAATTCTGAATCTGCTATGTACGGCAATGACCTCAGCGACTTTATCTCGGACTCTGTTTATACTTCTCTGACTAACTTCAGCGTCCAACAGATGGAAACCGACTATTTCAACTAGCAGAAGCCAACGCTGTGTTAATAATTGTGCTTTAGATATTACTCAAATGAGAAGACATTCTTTGAAAGTGGCTGAACTCCGATCTGTGATACAAGAATGGATCTATCCACGGCAGGTAGCATAAACTTTACAAGCCTTTTAATGTTTCCACTGCTGGGACTCAGGCCTCCTCTCTAGGAGAGGGAATGGGCCGTACTGTCCTAGAACTAAGTATTCGAAGACATCGAATACTTATTGCTAGGACATGCCCAGGTTTCCTCTCGATGTTTTCCTTCACCGTTTTGAGAGCAGTGGTGATCAAATAAATTACATAAAGTAATGCATATTATGGTTGGGTTTGAACCCGCGTCCTACAACTCGTACCTAAGTCGGGGCCGTTAGCACTCGACCACCACTGCTCTAAACCATTCTTTAACAAATTAAAATATTATATCTCTGAACTATTTAATTTTTATCAATACTCTAACTAAAATAAAATACTACAGATGTTGACGTTGAATGATACATAACATAACGTTTTTAGACTCTTTTTTTAATTTTAAACGACGAAGAAAATGATTAACCATTGTCATGTGATGTGGGAGATGTGGGTCATCGCATTGCGGCAAATATCGATTTTCGGCGGTAAATGATAATGAGGCCTAGACTGGTAAAACAAATCTAGATAATATAACAGGGCCCGATCTAAGGGGGGGGGCATGCCGGGCAATTGCCTAGAGCGGCAAAAAATGAGGGGCGGCATAATTGACTTATTTCTATCTTTCAACCTAGCCATCTACACCAAAGTTGGCAGGTTGAGAATTTTATGTGCCACCATTGAATTATAAAAAAGGGTTTTTTTGTATATCAATGTGTGCCACCTTCTAACCTACTTCAGGTATGACTTATATGGATTTGTGTATGTAAGAATGGATCATTTAACAGATAGAATTTTCCGCTCGGTTTGAAATACCTTTCCGAAGAAATTGCATCGTGTGTACCAAGATCACTCTGTGTTATAATCACCAAGTAGTGTTTTGCCTAAAATCCCTGTACCTACTTACTATTTATTTTTCATTCCTCCACTCCAAGTTTTCAAGTTCTGGCTTCTGACAGGTTGATATTGGTGCAGGTTTGGTATCGTAAGATCAGGAACGCCGTTTAGGCGTGATGCGCTGGTGTGTCAGAAGTTGACCTTGGGCAAGGTTAGACCAGCAGGCATAACCAAGTTACGACCGTTTCGTTTTGATTCTCTTTCGTCGATCGCCTCGAGTCAACCACGCCTCCGCTTCCTTTATTCTAACCACGTGGCTGAGTGTTGAGATGACGTCAGAACAAAGGAATCGGAGGCGTGGCTGACCGTCGAGGTCGAGTCTGGTACTGGTTCGATCGTCGCGTCGTCGAAAATCGCATCAGATACTTGACGTCGACCGATCCTTTTTGTTCCTGAGAATATACCCACCCCACAGGGCACGCTCGTCATGAAGTGACAGACCACGTATCATCACTGTTCCCGAGGGGGCTTAGTTAAACTAACTAGAATTTGACGACAGCTAATTAGATAATTAAATTAATAGATAACGCTAATTAGGTAACCTTAACGTATACTTACCATTAGTATTGGATAGAATTGTAGATATTTATGACTTACACTTAGTCCCGCCAAAAACTCCGTCCTTTACCATATTATGTAGTGTAGGTACTAACAAAAATTTTCGGAAAAATCTCACTATTTATTGAAAAAAGAATGATGCCAGGGGAAACCCTGATAGAAATATGAAATCTGGGCCCACCTTTTAATCAGTGACGGATTAACCCTTAATCAAATTAAGCAATTTCCTAGGGCATCACGACTGGGGGGGGGCACCAGAAGAAGCACAAAAGAAAACCGTCCTTAGAGCATCATCGATATTATTCGTAGAGTCCGATATGTTAAAAACGTTAGACGTTAGTAATCTTGCGTGAATTCAATGCCCGGAGATGCCGTAAAGCGCATTTCAATAAATAAATAAATAAGTTATGCTTTGGTTTTATTGTTGTCGCACCTACTCTACTCGTCATCAATTTTCTCTCATCTTTTTACTCTCATCATCTATTTTACAAAAAATATTGTTTTAGACCGTAAAGGTTTAAGGCCGATTCTAGTTGACATACGGATAAGAAGGCCAAGGGTAGGTGTTACTAAACCGATACCGAACCCAAAAAGGTGATTAAAAAAATTTTTGTCTGTCTGTTTGTTCAGGCATCACGCAAAAACTACCGGTCCGATTACGATGAAACTTGGTATAATTATTCTTTAATATCTTGGGCACCACACTGGGTAATTTTTATAATATAATAATATAATATAATATTCCACAACAATCACACAACGCCATCTAGTCCCAAGCTAAGCAGAGCTTGTGTTATGGGTACTAGACAACTAATAAACATACTTATATATTTCTAAATACATACATATTATAGATAAATTACACCCAGACACAGAACAAATGATTACGCTCATCACACAAACATTTGTCCTGGGTGGGAATCGAACCCACGACCTCTGGCATAGCAGTCAGAGTCACTAACCACTAGACCAACAGGCCAGTCCCAGAAATGTATATAGAATAAAAAACAAACTTAATTTTGCGGTTCGATCCCTAGATCCGATTATTGTACCAACCGCAAATAATAATTTTGTCGTAGTTTACGTCACCCGCAGTGGAGTTCACTAAGGGGTACTACACACGCCGCCGTCGCCGGGATTCCGATCCCGATTTCCGGCCACCGTAGACGCGGGCTCGCGGACGGCGAGCTATGGGTAGCTCGCTGTCCGATTGTCCGGTAATGGACCGAGTCCAAGACGTCGACGGCGCGCACTGTTCCCGCGCGCCTCAAGGAGTTGTCAGCACCAGGAGGGGCCCAGCTGGGTCGAAGCCTACTGGGGACAGGGTTGTCCGAAAGGGAGCTCGTGCCCCGGTATGAAGGCTAGAAGGAACGGCGCGGGGTTTTTAGTCAGTAAGAGTCTGACACTGTCTCCCGCTCCACCCAAGAGCGGGTTTCGTCAAAGATGATTTTCCCCGTCGACAAAAAAAAAAAAAAAAAAAAGGGGTACTACACACGGCTAAGATTCTATAATATTTGGGTAAATAATATGTACTTTCCATTTTCTAACTAGATGGCGTAGGCATCAAGTCAGATCGCGCTATGGGAACACTTTTTGGGAATAAAGAAATAACTCATTTATTAATTACATTAAACACGGAGACATTAGCACCATGTCTGAGTGTGTGCACACTGTCACGCGCGTAAGTGGAAGGGAGAGATCTGGAACGTCTTGCATCGTCTCGCGCATCACGTTGTTTTCCTGTCCCCGGGCTCTTAGAATTCGACATCAGACGTTTTAGATCTTCGATTTTGAAGACCCCGTTGTCGCTGGCAGAAGCACCAGGATTCGCGTCAAAGTCGCGGGCAGAAGCTAGTAATACATAAAACTGAATTAGCCTACAAATATATTTAAATATTAAAAAAAAAAACAAGAACATCAATAAAACAAGATAAGAATTGAGAATAACTAAATGCATTATAATAAGGTAATATCAACTTTAATTTTTTACAAAATATATGTAGGTACCTAAATTGTATAATTGTAACTTAGCACAACAATAATCAATCTTCTTGATTTTTTTTTATTATTAGGAGATTCCGGATTAAGAAAGAGCATGATGACGCATTGGCGTCATCTTATCCGGAGTATTGACTGGATGCAGCACCTGAGTGACAAGAAGCACACTACACCAATTTACATGTTCGTGCCAGGAACATCATAGAGCGCACTATAGGACTACTCAAAGCACGTTTTCGTTGCTTACTTGTGCAGAGTTTAGCATTACTCACCAAAAGTGGCTGGCCTTATTGTAAATGCTTGTTATATTATACAACATTTGCATTAAGGCATATAAGAACGAAGATTTGATTCGAGAAGCCCAATTACAGCCGAAAGATCATTTGAGTGAGCAGCCACGCACACGCAGAAGCAACATTGCTCTTCAGCAGGGTATGCTATTAAAATAAAAGATTTGTATCATATTCATATGATCTTTATGCAAAGTTATTTTTAGACAGCCCGGTTACCAAGGGTAACACACTTGATGTGGTGCATAAACAAAGATATGTATTATGGCGGGATATGCCATAACACTCCCCTTAGTTTTGCAAACCAAGTTGTCTGCAGAGCTTGGTCTGCTAACTGATTTTCAGAATGCACCTGCTTAATTTGAACAGCCTTTTCTGTGACGCATTGTTTCACATAAAATTGTTTCAGTTTAACATGCTTCAATTTTCGATGATGCTCTTGAGGAGCAAGGGCAACTTTAATTGCAGATTCATTACTACGTACAATAGTGATGTTCCTAATCGTTCACTTAAATTATCGAAGAGTCTTTGCAGCCAAACAATCTCACGGCATGCTTCATTTGCTGCAACTATCTCCGCTTCTGTGGAAGATAACGCAACAGAAGTTTGCTTTGCGCTTCGCCATGATACAGCCGATCCTGCGAATAAATAGACCAATCCGCTCGTAGAACAGCCAGTAATGTCATCTCCTCCTAAATCTGCATCACTATAACAGATAAGTTGTTTTTGGCCTTTCGTGAATAACAGTCCAGTTGGCGGATTTCGGGTACCTTTTAGGTAGCGGAATATTCTCTTTACTTGCTGTACATTCTTTTTATTGGGTTTGTCTAGAGTTCTAGACACCACTCCTACTGCATAAGCAATATCGGGTCTCGTTCCTACCATCAAATATGCGAGTGAGCCAACAGCTTCTCTGTAAGGAAACTTGCACCAATCTTGATCTGTTTCCTTTACATTTTTTAAATTGTCTTTTAAAATGGGCGTATCAACAGGTTTGCAGTCAGACATTCCACACTTTTCAAGTATTTTCTTGGTGTATGCTGCCTGATGTACTTTGATTGTTCCGTTAATTTTACGCTCCAGTTCCAATCCTAAGAAGTAAGAAGGCGGCTTTGTAGTTATTTTGAATCGCCCTTTAAGTTCTTTTTCAATAAAATATTCACATCAGCATCGTTTGTCGTAGCCACAAGTCCATCATCTACGCAGAGCGCCAGTAATATCTTAGCTTTGCCACGTTGTCGTATATATAAGCATGGATCTGCATCACTTTGTTGGAATCCAGTTTCAATAAGAAATTCGTGAATGCACTCATTCCAGCACTCAGATGCTTGTTTTAAGCCATATAGACTGATTAGCTTACAGACTTTTCCAGATCCATCATTGCATCCTTCTGGCTGACGCATAAAGATTTCCTCTTTGACTTTTCCATATAAGAATGCTGTAGAGACGTCAAACTGTCGCAGGGTAATCCCTCATTTGCGGCAATGCTTAGGAGTATACGGATAGTACTCAATTTTGCTACAGGACTGAATGTAGTGTCATAATCAATTCCTTTCTTCTGAGAATATCCAACAGCGAGTAATCGTGCTTTATATTTGTCGACACTTCCATCAGGATTTCTTTTAATCTTGAAAACCCATTTCGATCGAAGGGCTTTTCGATTCATTGGCATATGTGACAGTTCCCAAGTTTTGTTTTCTTTTAAAGAATTTATTTTGTCATCCATCGCTATAATCCATTGATTTTTATGTTTACTCTTTATTGCATCTTTATAACTTGAAGGTTCAGTGTATTCATTCATCTCGTCAATAGCTGTCATAATAAAGTCGTTGAATCTGTCAGGTGGTCGCAGTGTGGCAAGATCTCGCAAATCATAGCCTTCTGCTTCTTCTACATCTTCATATTCAGACTCATCATCATCATTACTCCGTATTTCGTCATGAATGTTTATACCAGGCACTCCTTCGTTTTCGTTTGCAATTTCTTATACTTAATGGGAAATCAGATGTCATTTCATTCCGTTCTGGAGTTAGAATGTCAGCTTGTTGTGAATCAGCTGTAACATCTATAGGATTTTGGATTAGACGTTCTAATTCTATTTCATTACTATTGATTATGTTAGAGCTTTCTTCATTAATTTAATCTGATAATGTTATCTCATCAAAGGCTACATCTCTTGATCGTATGAGCTTGAAAGTTTCTTTGTTCCAAATACGGTAACCATCAAAACCATCTTAGCCAATCAAGATACTCGTACCTTTTTGAGCTTTCTTACTCATTTTGCTACGTTTCTGTTTTGTAATATGGGCGTATCTAACATATGCTTCCAATAATACGCAAATGTTTCATTCCTGCTTTCCGGTTGTGCCATAGTTAATAAGGTGATTTACCTTCGATTTTTGTAGGTCCCGTTATGTTCAAAATGTGCACCGCAGTATTTATTAATTCTGCCCACAGCCCTTGTGGAATCTCTTCATGAGCGTGCATCATTGAACGCCCCACTTCCACAACAGTTCTATTGTCCCGATCACAACACCCGTTTTGCTCCGGTGTATATGGCATAGTTAATCTTTGTACAATTACATGTTTACTTAGTAAGGATCTTACTTCATAATAGTCGAATTCTCCACCGTTGTCACTTATAATTGTTTTTATGACATGTCCTTCAGCCCTAGTTTGAGCAATCATTTGCTTCATCTTTATGGCAACTTCAGATTTATTTTTTAGGAAAAAAATTTGTCTGAAGCTTATGAAGTCGTCTTTAAATAATACGAAATAACGATGTTTTCCAAACGACGTCAAAAACGGCCCGCATACGTCCGTGTGTATTCACCTGGCTGATTTGCTCTCTCTCGAGTTCCAAATTTAGCTCTATGTGCTTTACTGTAAATACAGCCTTCACAAAGTTCATTATTTAAATTAACTTTTATAGCCAGTTTTCTTTCAATCACTTGCTTATCAGGTCACTTATTCTGATGTCCGAATCTTTCATGGTAGAGTTGTAATTGGTTAGATGTGTTTGTAATAATATTCAACTCAGGACTTGGCATGCATACTCTCATGTTTATCATGTAAAGCCCTCCATGTCTTTTCCTGTTAGCGATAAGTGCCACTTCACCATCTACCTTTAATACGCATCTTACTTTATCTTCATCTTTCCTCGCAATGCTCTTGTGCAGCGGTTGTGGGTAAGGCACCATGTCTGAAATGCAAAAAAAAAAAACATTTTTAGACATGTGATGTTCAATAAACATAGGTTATTTATGGCTTATGTTTAACTTACCACCAGATATAGTAACATATAACAGACAAAAATAGTAAATGACCACCAAAATTAAAACAGCATTTTAATGTAAAATGTAACCAAAGTTTTACATCTTGCTATCCTATTTAAGCGAATTGACTCCACTACCAAAAAAAAAATGGGCAAGTGCGAGTCGGATTCGCGCCCTGAGGGTTCCGTGCAAACTACAATTCCCAAATGGAGTCCCACATTTTTTTTTAAATTGCAATTTTTGTTTTGTTTTTAAATGAAATATACTGTTTTCAGATTTATTACTATACCTGTGCTATAAGACCTAGTTTTGTGCCAAATTTCAGGATTCTACGTCAATGGCAAGTACCTTATGAATTTTGATATTTAAGAGTATCAAATATCAAAAGTATCAAAAGCGCGGCGCTTGCGGTGCAGTGGGAGGGGATTGCAAGCCGAAGACATAATATGGCATCATAATACTTTATTTGGTAATAAGCCTACATTTTATGGCAATCACAGTGGTTTATTTAGGCAGAAATAATGTATTAATTTGCTCGCTAAGATTTGGTGAATTGGTGATCATTTACTATATTTGGTGTTTGAATACAATTTGAAGTGCAGTTGTAACTAAAATAGGTTATACTAAGTATTATAATTTTAGACTTTCTTTTTCTAGTGTTTTTTTTTTTTTTTGTAAAAGAACTAAGGGTATAAAAGCATTTTATGGTGGTCATTATATTTAATCCCTTTTATTGTGAGTGTTTTTTGTTTTGTGTATTAATTTTATTTTTAAATCATCATTATATTTCTGCATTTATTCTAATCTATTTATATTTTGTTACAAACATAGTTCTTCTATACCTACTAACACAAAACAAACCCAATTAAATTGTGTTCTAAATTGAATAATTTAAACTAAATGTACCTTTTTACTGCAAGATGTTTACTCAACTTTTTACCCCATAAATTAGTGTATAATGTGTAAATAATAAGTGAATATTTAAATGTCATCATTACATGAATAAATAATTGTAATGAAATTTATTGATTTTAAAATGTATTATTGTCAATTTCTTACCCAAAGACTGCCAAGGGCTTTTACTTAGATTTTGCCATCTGTGTGTCTATCACAGGGCTATATCTTTTGAACCTTAGTGGCTTAGTGCTTGGTAGCTTTGAAATATTTACAGTAAGTATTATCAACAATAAAAATTTAAGGGAGTCCCCATAGATAAATAAAACAAGCAGTGGTATCGAATCTGTTGTACACAAGCCTGCCCTCACTAGGCCACATTATCTTTTTTTTTAACCCAACTGAAACTTGACCCAATAAAAGAAAAAATCGTATTTATTACCAACCAATACATTTAAGTAAAAATAAAGTTGGAAATTAATGAGTATCAAATAGCATTTTTTCAATTTAATAAATGGTTTTGATTTTAATTTTCCTTTTGTTTTGTTTGCTTTGAAGTTCGCACCTACCATGTTATGTTTCTGCACCACCCTAAGGTCGACTGGTAGATAATGCCTAAGGCATTATGTCCGCCTTTGTACAGTTTATGTGCAAAAAGCATTAATAATAATAATAAATAAAAAATATAAGTAATTGTTTAATAATTGGGGGCCTACCTTTCAATTCGTGTAAATATATTTCTTAATTCGGCTAATATCTCCACACCCCTCTTCACCGCGTCAGCTGTTCTCACAGCGGCCTCAGCATACATCTGTGATGTGTGGACAAGGGCACGTCTTGCAGCTTCCTGAGACATCGGCGGCACGGTGGGTGGGTGATCAATGGTGGGGGATGGTATACAAGGTGTTAGGTCAGTTGGTTCTGAGTCAGCACTAATAAAAGAAGGATCTTGGAAACTGCAGGATTGATTGGGATGCAGGGGAATCTGTTTCTATCTGTGGTGCACTTATTTCTGGAGTCTGTAAAGAGATAACATAAAAGTGATGTCATAAAAATATAAATGATAATTAATTGATTATGTATTTATAATTTTCTGTTTCTTACCGGTTCCACCCGAACACCTGGTATACCTTGGTCATAATCTTCTCCTAGAATTTCAAGAAATTTAGTTTCTTGCTCACTGAGGGTGTTGCCTGTGGAAGGCCCTCCTCCTGTCTGCACATGAGATGCTCGCAATGCGCCAACTCTCTTTTTAATTTTCGCCTTATAATCAGTCCAATACTGAAACATATTTATAGCTTAATATTTTTTTAACATAACAAAATAAAAATAATAAGTTTGTTGAGTACCTTGCACCAGCCCGCAAAATCCTTATGAGCACCATCACCGAGCATTTAAAATATCGGCGATTTCTCGCCAATATTTTAAATGCTCGGCTTCCTTTTTGAATAATCCTTGGCTTGCAAGGACCGATTAAATGCACAAGCGATGCCTCTATTGCTGTCTAAAAATTCCCACAACAAGTTAACTGGTGAAAGGAAACCTGACGAGTTCTTCGGCTGCAAAATTATCAACAAAACCTAATCACACACAATTGTTTCACAATATCATCCTCAAAACTATTATAATTTAAAGAAATATTGACAGGATATTTCTTTGTTTTAAAGTTATTTCTCTGAATTAACTTTACCTTGATTCCATGACGTCCAAGTACATTAGGTAAGTTTCAAACTTAAAATACCTAAGCATTTTACTTCATGGGTTCATTAGAAGACCGATTATTAAGCACTTGAAAACTATTTTAATATTTCAAAATTGTTGTTAGTGTTGATTTGTCGTTATTATGAATAATTTTGTTTAAAATTGTTGAATTGTTTGTTTGTTTTAGGTACCTAAGTAAACTAACCGTTCCGAATTCCAAATGTGTCCAAATGGTCCGATTCACATTTCAGTATGTTACAAAGTACTCTGTGGATTCACACTAACTTATATCTAAAAATGTCAACGTAGTCGCAGGTAGGTAATTAAATTGTTTTCTACTTTATCAAAGTAAAATCTTGAAAGTTATTACTTCATTTTTATGGAAGGTACTTAGATTCTTTTGAAAATATATTTTAGCAAGGCATATTTTTAGATAAATGTATTTTATTAGTTCACCATGAACTTTAATAAGGACGATAAACGTGAAAGAGACAACGCTAATTCCTACTAATATTATAAATGCGAAAGTAACTCTGTCTGTATGTCTGTCTGACTGTCTGTTACGCTTTCACGCAAAAACTACTGAACGGATTTAGATCAAATTTGGTAGGTAGGTAGAACTTAGAAGAGACACTGGAATAACACATAGGCTACCCATAATTCCACTGCTGAGCACGGGTCTCTGCCCGCGCGATATAAACTGTAGGCCACACGGGCGAAGCCGCGGGCGGAAAGCTAGTACGCTATATAATACAGATCAGTATAGCGCGTCGTGTCTTTGGTTTTAGAAGGGAATAGACAAATCTTTAAAATCATTCATTCTTTCTCACTTCTCAGCCCTACTTTTTTTTAGGTCCAAAAAAAAAACCTTTTTTTTAGGTCCATGCCCTCTAGTAGGAATATAATAATCATACCGCTCTTTGATCATACCATCATACACAGAGCGATAAGTTCATGGTACGAAATAAAGTAATAGAATATAATGGAAACAAAACGTTCCAGCAATAAGATTGTTTTATAAAGCTTTATGGTTGACCCCTTAGATTTGGAACTTGGTGGCACAGGAACTATTATTCAGCTCAAAAATAGTGGCCCTCATGCCCCAACCGACGCTGGGATCCCGATCCCGATTTACAGCCACCGTAGGCACGGGCTTGCGGACGACGAGCAATGGGTAGCTTACCGTCCGACCTTATAGTAACCGTCCGGACCGAGTCCAGGTCGTCAACGGCGCGTATTGTTTCACGCACGCCTCATGGAGATGTCAGCAAACAATAGGGGCCCAGCAGGGTCAAAGCTTACTGGGGCCACGGGTATTGTGGAAGTGAATCCCGGGGCCCTGAAGGAAAGCAAAAAAAACCAAGGCAAAGAAGGAACAGGAGTGAGTTAGTAAAGTCTGACACGCCCTCTCGCTCCGTCCGAGAGCGGGGGATGTCATTGGAGTTCAGTGCCGTAAAGCTAAACACATAATATCCTATACCAACCCGTCTTGATGAGAACTATATCTACCTACCTAGAAAAAAAATATATCTAGGTCTGCACGTCCCATTATAATTTAGATGTCTTCAAGGCTAGAGTGAATAGGCCTTTGGGGCTCTGTCGCTAGGTGATACCATCATGGGCTGTCGTATAATAGCGTCTTCCATAATGCGTAAGTGTTTGGTTCTGGAGTCTTTACCTATTCTTTATTCGCCTTCTCCCGCACTAATGGAAGTAGTGAGGCAGTTCCAACATCGCTTGCGGGGCAGACGTTACCGTGGTTCCCATGCCCCTAGTACTGCCCGGAGCCCTCATGCTCCGGGGCCCCCAAGCCTGATTAACAAACCTCTTATTGAACTACTTACCGAAAAACCGCGGCGCAGCGGCTTGCAGGAGAGGTGATAGAGATGATTTTCCATGTAAAAGAAGGGCACCAGTTTATTTTTTGCCCCAGGGCTGTTGGTCACCTGGCCACGCCACAGCATAGGTTCACAGAGAGAAATTCAGATTATTAGAAGAGTAATGTTGTAAGAATTTGAATACAAACATTCAATCAAAAACATTTATTTCAATAACAAATTATACTATTTTTAGGTATTTCTTACATAGTATCAAAAGTTGTTCCAAGTTATAACGTACTAATACTGTTGCCTCATTTACAATAAAATTAAATAATGCATAAGCAATAAAAATTAGACAAAATTCAACAAAAACATAGTGATTATTTTCATAAACATGGTGACACATAACTGAATGTGTATGTCGCAGCCAGATCTTTGAATTAATCATTTCATGATCATCATCATCATCATCAGCCTTTTAATGTTCCCACTGCTGGGACTCAGGCCTCCTCTCTAGGAGAGGGAATGGGCCATAATCCACCACGCAGGCCCAGTGCGGGTTGGTGAATGTCACATGTCTTCGAATTTTTGGTTCTCGGACATGCCGGTTTCCTCACGATGTTTTCCTTCACCGTTTTGAGAGCAGTGGTGATGAAATAAATTACACAAAGTAATGCGCCTGGCTGGGTTCGAACCCGCGACCTACAACTCGTAAGTCGGGGCCATTACCACTCGGCCACCACTGCTCCTTTTCATGATATCGCCACTCATTTCATAAAAGCATTGAATGATATAGACCCTTGCCTACTGGCCACATCATGACACAGACAAGCCAAATTAAGCTATGGGTGGTTAAAAAAAATAAGTCGTGCCTCAAGACCCATAAAAATTGTATAAAATCCATTAATTCTACATTAATGATACGGCCAAATATGGATTGAAATACTATCAAATGTTGACATATAAATTTGGACAGTTTCAATCGACCACATCATGAAATGCAACCATTTGATGGTATGGCAGGTCACATCATGTAATGATCAATTCTAAGATCTGGCCACAACATCTATAATGATGTCATATCCATATAAATCAATATTAAAACATTAATTTACATAAGTATCACCTATTGTTCCAAACAGCATAAACATCAAATCTAATTGATTTATATTAAACAATCAAAAAAAAAAAATTAATAATATTAATATTAATCAGAAAAATCATCAGTGAAAGCATTCAACAATATTCTCTCCGTCCATCGTAAACCTGAATGAGCATGATTGTCATCTAGGGTTACTAATACTTCCTTGGCTTTTGTTTTTAAGCCCCAGAGTGTGTCTATCACATTTCCTATGTATGTATTTGATGGTAACTCAACCTGTTTTAAGGCTACTCTTTGCAACACATCTAATACTGTAGTATATAAAATAGACTGGCGGGTTGCTGGTTTGCATATTGACAGGTGATCTAGAGGTAGCTGATAAAATTCACCACGACCCAAGTCTGCGGATTTTGACTCAACAAGGTGAATAGGAACTTTGAAAGCTGTTACTAATGTGGGCATAGTTTCTACAAAACTTATGGTTTCCCAGCTATAGGCATCTGCAAACTCTATGAATGCTTTATGTAGATTCAACAAAACTGGTGAGTTCTCCTGTAACTGTCTCACATCATTGGAAGGCCACAATACAGCAGCAGCTGCTCGTGGCATAGCAGCCATAGAACTACCCTTGTGTGGAGTACTGAAAAACAAAAGGGCTTTAGTGTTATCAGCAATTTTTTTTAAAGCCTGTTGGTCGCTTTGTGAGGCTTCAACCAGGACTTGCTTAACAATCAATCCGCCCATGGAATGAGCCAACCAAACTACTGGAGTGTTATTGCAGGCAACGCCAGCATCAATGAGAGCAGGAACCAGTTCTGACGCACGGGTTGCAATGTCTGCAGTTTGCATTGGACAGCGTTCAAGCCACTCGGACAGTGAACTCCAATAATTGACACCAAGTATTCTTAAGTTACTGACATCTTTTGGGAGCCAGTCTTTTGGCCAACAGACTGTGTAATTACATTTATCTTCTTCTTCTTGAATGAGTGCGTGACGTTTATGTCTAGCAGTGAATATTTTGCTTGATGCCGGATCTCTCTTAGCTTCAATAGGAATATCATGAAGAACAACCTCGATTTCTGATAACAGTACTTCTTCTCCCATTTCTATCAAATCATCCATCACTTGTCTCATTTCAGGGTCAAAATATTTTTTTACTGGTTGCTCTATGGTCTCACAAGGGTCACAATCATTCTCAGACGTAGTAACATCTATTATACCAATGGGCTGTGCACATTTCCTGTCACGTTGCCTCCATGTGACAAAAACTCCTCCTCTGAGCCCATGTACAAGCAAGGTATCGCAGGCAGTAGCAGCAGTGGTTCTATACAGAGGATACAGCAGAAATAAACCTGGTCTGTAACAATACTCTCCAGATAAGTTTGCAAGACACACTGCTGCCGAACTAGACAAGCGTATGTCTTTAGACCGTATAAGTCTTGATAATTCACCAAGGAGACCATTTTGAAAAAACTCTGATAGTAAATTACAATGTACACTTAAAACTGTGAGGATTTTGAGGACTGCTAGATCACAATCTGGATCATTACGATGCCTTAGCAGAGCTTCAGCCAATATTGCTACGCCTCCCATCTTAACAAACTTTTTAACAGAATGATCCTTGTCATATTCTGCTACATTAAAAAGACTAACATGGTGATATAGAGCATCCATACACAATATACATAGATCTCTTTCACTAATATTGTCAGGTTTAGCTGGAATACTATCTGATTCTATTGCTTCTTCTTGTACATTAGCAAAGTATTTAGAGAGGAAGAGTTCAATGCAACAGTGCGGATTTATACATTGTAAGGCTGTTATGAGGTCTCGAAATTTATATGAAATGAGTTCTGACGATAGTGCTGCACGTCGTACATGAATTGGAGGCGGAAGGAAATATCGGAGGTCAACATTACGAGTCCAAGCCAGCAGAACTGCAGTCTTTTCATCTATAGCTTGGGCCAGTTTACAGCAGTCCCATGTTTTATTATTTTTAAAAGCAGCAAGTTGTTCTAAGGCAAGATTCCGTTGATCTTTATTACCATGTCGACATAACCACAACAGTCGCCATGCTAGCGAATGCTTTAAACTCTTCCAAATACGACCGAATCCCACTGGTTGTCTCGATGCTTTATCATATTCAAGTTGGAACATTCGATTGTAGGAGGGGTCATCGACGTAAATATATTCGGCTACATGTTTCTTTTCTCTTTCAAATACACGAGTGTTTACTACATTATCAATTGTTTTGCAAGTTTGTCCGATATTGTAAAAAAATATAAAACAACCACTGCCAGCTGCCGCCACAATTTTCAAATATTTTAGGGTTGCTTTAAATTTATCATGAATAGTCATTATACATATTTTTTTTGTCGGTTCATTGCTGTTGGATGCGTTGATTTTGAGCTATTTTTCTTTCAATTTATAGCTTCAAAGTGTTTTTTTTATGCTAAGGAAGGACTTACGATTAAACTATTGTTTTTTTTTTTATGACATGACAGTGACAGTGACAGTGACAACACCGTCAATTTAAAGTAGGTAGAATGTGTACTTAGTCTTAGAAGTATGCATCCGTACAAGTACCTATTCCAGATACTAGGTCCACGAGTATTTAGGCGTCTCGAGTATTTCAGAACATTTTGAATTAGAGTAGGTTTAGAGTTAGAGCCACGGCCGGTAATCTTCATACAAAAAAACGTAGGACTTAGCCGCCATATCATAAGCGAGATGTGTGACATATCTGCTCTCTGTTGACTAAATTGGTTCATACATTAGACATACAGTACGCGTCAAATAACTTTGCCGCTCTGAAGTTGGCTACAAATCACTGCGCGTTAGTCAATTTTACGAAAAAAGACAGAACTGCGCATGCGCGGCTAGCGATGCAATATACGAACCTCAGTGTTACGTTTCTATCTCAGTCGCTCGTATACGTCCGATACCAGCTTGTGTTCCGCTCGCACAGTACATACGGTCGTGTCGATGCGAAAAGTGTTACGCGTAAATTACCTACCTGTTTTAAGTTAGTTGTTTTTTGTTATTTTTTCTTATAGTTATTGTTGTGTTTGAATTGTTATAGTTGTGTTTGCATTGTTATTTGGTTGACGTTGTCTTTAGTTTTGTCAAACAAAATGCCAAAACGGAACACGGTTTTACGCCGACAAGCGCGAAAAGTAATTCATAATTTGGTGAATTACATGCAGAAAGAGAAGGATGAAGGCATGCTTAATTTAAATTGCAAAATTTAATTTTACGTCAGTGAACACTTTTTACGCGATAGTACCTGCGCCGTTGTTAGGAAAGCCTAACTTCAGAGCGGCAAAGTTATTTGACGCGTACTGTAGTAGAGATGGGTTGTACTAGGTAGATTTGGAACTAGGTGCACCTATTCTTAGTATTGATAAAAACGTGATCCAGATACCTGTTCCATCTAGTCCGCCTAGTATCAATAATTATTAGATAATTATCGAATGTGGTTATGGTGCACGTACTTAGTTCTTTAATCCATACTTTGACTCGACTCTATAATTCGACATGTATAATTATATTGGTATATGTATAATTAGATTGGATTTCGCAATACTGCATGATACTAGGTACCTACTGTCAAAGTGAGAATAAGTGCCTAGTATCGAAATTTACCTATTCTTCGGATCAGTTCTAGTAAAACGACCCACCTCTAAGCCAATGTAGCCAATAGCCATGGCACCTAAGCTTCAGCATACTGTATTGAAAATATCCATTACAATATATCGCAACACGATGTATCGATGCATCGATATATTGTAACGTTTTGTATCGATACATACAATATTTTCTATTTTTTTTATCACGTAATATAAAACAACTGATTTTTTTAAAATAAAACGGTCTCCTCTCAAGTCTATTCAGGTTTTTATTATAAACGTAAAACATTAGATGTTCCATTCGACAGCATTTAGACTACGTAAAAACAATAATTTGGAGAGACGTTGCGGGTTTAAACGATTGCGTATTTCTGTAAGCGTATTTCCTGCTTGAGAAAATAAGCGTTCAGAGGGAACTGAAGTCGTTACAACTGACAAATAACGTAAGGCTAATTCACTTAGTTTGGGCCATACTGTATCATTTAACTGTAATATAATAAGTACTAGCTTTTGCCCGCGCGGCTTCGCTCCCGCTTTTCCTTACTCCACCCTACTATACCCAACTCTACCCTACTCTACCCTACTCTACCCTACTCTACCCTACTCTACCCTACTCTACCCTACTCTACCCTACTCTACCCTACTCTACCCTACTCTACCCTACTCTACCCTACTCTACTCTACCCTACTCTAGCCTACTCTAGCCTACTCTAGCCTACTCTAGCCTACTCTAGCCTACTCTAGCCTACTCTAGCCTACTCTAGCCTACTCTAGCCTACTCTAGCCTACTCTAGCCTACTCTACCCTACTCTACCCTACTCTACCCTACTCTACCCTACTCTACCCTACTCTACCCTACTCTACCCTACTCTACCCAACTCTACCCTACTCTACCCTACTCTACCCTACTCTACCCTACTCTACCCTACTCTACCCTACTCTACCCTACTCTACCCTACTCTACCCTACTCTACCCTACTCTACCCTACTCTACTCTACCCTACACCACCCTAATTTTATTTTTTTTCCATAAGAACCTTATCCTCACAATAACAATCACAACAAAAAAAATCTGCCAAATCGGTCAAGCCGTTTTCATGCTATGTCGTGACAACGGAAAACGGGAAACCCGTTTTTTTATATCGGGTGTAAAAAGACCCTTAACGTAAACGAAAACTACGTATTCTACCCATCACTGGGACAGTTTTTTCTTCTACAACTTTCCTGGGAATTCAATAGTTTCGGAGATATTCAAGGTCAAAGTTGAAATAAAAAAACCAATTTTTTTTCAAAATCGTATTCTAAACATCATTAGAAAACTTTCTTCTGAACAAACATTATCAAAATTATTAATTTTTCATAACAAATTAATCATTTGAAGTTACAAAAATGCAATGAACACAAAATACTACGCACGCACACTACCGCGCGAGGTTCCGAGTTCAACGACCAATGCAATACGGGCTCAGCTGATCGACGCGCGCGATTTTACGTTTTCAACAAAAACTTTGATTATTTAATTTTGAAATTGTTTTAATTTTGAAATTGGGTAGGTAGCCTACTACCTAAACGCGACTGCGCTGAAGCAGATCTTCCCCAATCTGGCAGGTCCAGACGTCTCCTTCCGGAGGCTCTACGCGGGGTTTGTGCAGTCCCTGTACGTTAACGGAGCCCCGGTGTAGACTCGGTCGCACGGACTGAAGATGACTCAAAGGGTTATAGCCATCCTCATGATACAGGGATACTGCACGGCATCCTGCGAGGCGAGCCAAATGCGGCCTGTCATCGTAGGATTTTGGAGGCGACAGTCCTCACATGTGAAGGTGCAACGCCCCCGAGGGGAAACTCCGCTGCTATGATGATGGTATACCATGGCCGCGTCAAACGGCAACTGAAGGAACAACGATCGGAGAGAGAGAGAGGGAGCTTCAGACTTTTACTGACTAAAGATCGGTAAAAGTCTGACACTCCCTTTCATTTCACACAGAGCGCGAGGGGTCACTTATCTAAAAACTAAACTTGAAATCCTAGGTTTAAACTTCTACCTAGGTTCAAGCCCTACCTACATTTAAAATAACAACGTAATAAACCTCACTAGGTACTTGTGTCGTTTTAACGAACATTGTAGGCATTTTTGAGGATGATTTCTAGTAAGGATGGCTTCTAATGCATAAGGCTGTAACGCCTAAGCAATAAAAAGCCGTCCTGTTAAGTATGATTGTAAATAAATCTCGTAAGTACCTACCTACCTCACTTTATAAAAATGTTTAGTAGGTAGGTACCGACTAAATTACATTTCAAAACATGGAACGAGCACGCGGCGCGTTTTATCTGCGTAAATTCCTTTATTTGTCGATCGGGAGTCACAAAGTGAAACCAGCCACCTTAGACGCAGGCTTGCAGACGGAGAGCAATGGGTAGCTCTCCGTTCAATAACTACCAAACCCTGGTGGACGGCGCGATGTGGAAGCTGTCAGCAAAACTGATGGGTCCCGAAAGAAACGATGCCTGAAAGGGTCGCGAGAACGTTCGAAATAGTTATCGCGACCTTGAAACGCAAAGGCAACTGAAGGAACAACATTGGGTTTCAGTCAATAAAAGTCTAAAATTTCCTCTCGCCCCATCACAGTGCGAGGTAATTTTGATGGTTTCCCAACATCAAAATAAATCGAAGCTGCACAATTGCAGCAGTCTGAACTAAGATACTTACCGACTGCGGCCTTTACAACTACCTACTAGCTACGTATTTTACATAATACTAATAAGAATTTAGTCAGAATTTCATTTTTCTGTGTTCATTGATAACATTATTTTTAAATAGTAATTTACGTAAACAGATTTACGCAAACACAATTTAGGTAATTATTTATAACTAGAGCGATATTTTGTTATTACACCATGCTGGCGCTGGCGCCAGCAGCCAGTAGCATGCGAGCGGCTTGTGCTCAAAGAAAGTTACCGCCCACCGTGGCGGTGCGCACCTGTGACATCAAAAGAGCCGCCCGCGGTCCGACCTCCTCCCTATCCCCGCAAACAATTTATAGGAATTTTATTTTTATTTATTGCGAATTAGTTCAATTTCTTGCGTCATCGAATGCACTCGTGGTTTTTTTGTTGCGAATTACTGTTATTAGGTTTGTGTTGTTTTGTGTGATAGTCTGATTGATATTAGTGAAAGTGTTAGAGTGATAGGCTTAGTTTCGATATTGTGAGTGTGTTGCGTGTTTGTGTGTGAAGTGTCTTTTAGGATTATTTTAGTAGGTAGTAGGCACCTTTCGCGAGTTAAGATGCCTTTCATGTTTATTCGGCGCGCGAGTACCTACCTACTTACGTGAATATGGTTTACTGTTACGGCATGGCTCATGGAAACGCTACTGCAGCCCTGCGAGTGTACGGGATTGATGGGATTCGTGGGCGTGTCAGCCCACGGATTCACGGTTCTTCACTTCAACGATTGCTGGACAATCAATCGATTGTACCAATTTCTTTGGGAGGCGGCCGACAAGTACGACCGGCAGCAGAAGAGGCCATTCTCGTTGTGATGCGGGAAAACCCACGGTTGGGCCAAAATATTGCGGAGGCGGCATGGTCATCACGCTCGGCACACGGTTTCCCATTCAACTGTGCATAAAGTGTTGAGGAGGGATAGGCAACGACCTTACAAAATCCATCGTGTGCAAGCGCTCGTGCCTGATTACTGCAGGTGGCTGTTGAGCCAGGACCGAAACTTTGACCATAAAATTATTTTTACCGACGAGAGTACTTTCACAAATAATGGAATGTGGAACCGCCAAAATACCCATTATTGGTGCTTCGTCAATCCAAATCAAACCATGGAAACAGGCTTCCAGATACGGTGGAAACAATGTGTCTACGGCGGGAATTGTGGGAAACCAGATCCTAGGCCCAGTTTTCTTGCCACCGAGAATGGACGGGCCTGCCTACCTCCATTTTATTACTGGGTACCTAACCGACACTTTAAAAGAGATGCGACTAGCTCAGAGGCTTGGGTTGTGGTACCAGCACGACGGTGCGCCGCCTCATGTCGTGAGACCAGTTCGTGAGCAACTGACTATGCTGTTCGGAGACATCTGGATCGGACGATTTGGGCCTCACGCATGACCAGCTCGCTCGCCTAATTTAACCTCTCTGGATTTCTTTTTGTGAGGTTACGTCAAAAATAGGGTGTTTGACCGCCCATGCGAGACCGCTGCTGAAATGCGACAGAAAATTTTTGATGTGTTTGAAGAACTTAAGCAGCGGTCATCTCAAGAAGGAATCCTAGAACGGGTTCATGAAAACACGCGGGCTAGGGCGCGCATCTGTCTCCGCGTGGGAGGTCGGCAGTTCGAACCGGAGCTCGTCAGTGTCGAGAGGCAACCTGTGTTGGATGACAGCTGAAGCGACGGACAGTGTAGGTTAGTACTCAAGCTATTTAAAAACTGTACCTACTTATTTCGTGTAAACGTAAGTAATTGAACACAACACAGAAATTTTTAATTACCAAGAGCCTACTAAAGGGCTCCATGGTTGTAATGCCAAATGCCATGTCACTACCAAGGTGACCTTGCTAGTTGCAATCCGTGGCGCGTTTTTCCAACCACCGAACCTGTTGGCGTGTGGTTTACCATCCATGCAGCCGCAGCATGAACCATGGCCACCTTGGTTAGAACCAAGTTGGAACGCTAGTTTGCAACCGTGTAGCAAACCTTTAACGTAATACCTACACCATTCAAAGCGCGCGCGACGCCCGGGCGCCGTGCCTCGCCTATCGTATACGTACTACACACACACCGGCACAATCAGTTGGACGCTTTACATTGCGCGCTAGGAAAAGCGTCATTTTTTTAAAGGTTGAAAAAAAAGTTTGTTTCCCAGCAATATTTTTTGGCCAAAATGACTTAGTTATATGTACAGAATGTGTAGTTAACGGGTATGTGATCGGTCTTTTTACACCCTGTATACAACGTGTAACAAAAAGGGGGTATACATACCAAGTGCACGGCCTCTTGATAAGATAACAAACGATACGGAAAGGGTTTTCTAACCTTATGTTTACATGGTAGGAAGTTGTGATTTATTCCATACATATGATACCAGAAACCGAACATTTCAAACTGAAACCAATACATCACTAGCAAAAAGTCAGCTGATCGGTGTCATTGAATTGTTTATGACTAAAAACAAACCTCTTACTCCTGGTATTTCTTCAAACAGTGGATAAAGGGTTCCGCATGTTTATTTTTTCTAACATTTTTTTTTAAGAAAAATAGTTTTAAGAAGAAATAAGTTTTTCCTACAAAGACTAAGATTATGTTTGTGTGCAACAAACCAAGCCAAAAACTAGAGGGAGTGCGTGCGTTGGCCATCGAAAAACCTGCGCGCTGCGTAGGCCCGTGTTCGTTAGAGCGCAGCGCATATTATTTTTCGTGCGACTCACGCCGCTTTTAGAGGAGACTAATTAGATAAGGGTATTCGTAAGGATATGGAATAATTAGGTACCTATCTGGTATTTACGTGAAACAATAAGAAATATCTACATACTTTTTTATTGTTTTACGTAGATAGGATAGTAACAAATACTTAATTTACGAAAAATTTAAACGAAGTACCTACGTAAAATCTAAACGAACGTTGTACTCGGCGTTAGACGCTGCGAAAAAGGATTTCATATGTGTTAAAATGAACCCAAATATCATTTCTAAGCAACTTATGTGCCTCCTGGTACAAATAAACTCCCAGTGGGTTCCGTTCTTGAATTTATTTTAATTAGAGGACTTCAATAAGTTGTCACTTTTTGCAGGGTCGAGATGAATTTTCTTACGTACCTAATTCTTTTTATGTCGGTTGCTATACATAGGATATGTACTTAGTTAACAAGAAATTAATTATTTAGATGTAGTGTGAGTTTAATTTTACCCCGAGATTATAATCAAATCAACAAATCTTTCGCGTTTATTTCTAAAAAAACTATACGTTTGCGCACAATTAGGTCTTTGCGTAACTTTTTGCCTTTTCTACAAAAACATTACCAGTAGTAGCACAGTTTAGTCTTAATTTATCATTTTAAAATAAATGAAAAACATGCGAAAGTACTAGGAGTCCATAAGAAACGAGAATTGTTATTGATAATTTTAAAAAACGGTTCACAGATCCCTAAAAAAATTCCTTTGAGAAGCTCAAATGTTATTGAACACGATAAAATAGTTTTGTCCCAGTCGCACGCGCCGCCTGCGTGTTTAATGTGAGAGAGATGGCAATGTTGTCGTCGTCCGTTCGGCTACTCTCTTTGGCGGTACTGGCGGCGTCTTTGTACGCGCCGAAAGTCAAATTTAGGTAAATAAATAAATATAATTTTGCATTAGTGGATGACCAATAATCATACGATGCAGTCGCATGCCGTTCCGGTGTTTGTGATTTGGATTTTAAACATTATTTTATTGCAGTTTTGATAATCGTGTGTGATGGCATTTCTATGGTGATGGTGTTCAGTAATAGTGAATATTATGAGATGATTGTGTGTCGGAAGAGAGGACGGCCGGTAATGTGCGAGCTGCTCGCGAACTTTATCGTCCTCGATTTATCGCGGGTACCTAGAAGGAGCTGAGCGCCGACAGTTTCTTCGGTGGCGGGCTTCCATCGGATAGTAGGTAGGTACATTCACAGAATACTTTGTAACATAGGTACTGAAAGGAACATCGTTTGCAACAAACTGGTTCCATGCTTCTGGTTTAGGGGGTCACCTAAACACTATCGATCCAGAATTTGAGGAGGCCGTACTCGAGCATTTTGAAAATAACCCACGTAGGTACTAGCGCACCCGGCGAGCTGCATTAGCGCTGTATACCTCTAACCATAATGCAAGTAGGTATGGCGAGTGTTGCAGAATGAAGGTCAGCACCCATACCTCTTCCGTCGCATCCAGGAACTGACACCTGCAGATATTTTGCCTCGCGTGACCTTCTGCTTTTTTGAGGCAAAATTTTAAGTAGGCAGGTAGGTACTAGGCAAACTGAGCGTTTCATTCACACACGCGCCGCGCGTATCGAAATTAGGTAGAATTAGGAAGAGAGTTACTAGGCGATCAGATTTACAGAAGAAGTCTTTATTAGTATTAGCAAGTGACGTGGAATGTTATTGACCCTCGTAGTGACACGTTTGTTATGATTTGAATTCGAGAATCATACGATACCAAGGATACCAAGAATTTGGTATCAATTCTTAGAGTAATTTATTTTGAGCTGAAACTTTGTGTAGAGATTCTATACCACCAGTAAACTTCAGGGCTTTTTGATGTATATACCCTTTTTGTTACACGTTGTATACTAGCTTTTGCCCGCGCGGCTTCGCTCCCGCTCTTCCCTACTCCACCCTACTATACCCAACTCTACCCTACTCTACACTACTCTACCCTACTCTACCCTACTCTACCCTACTCTATCCTACTCTACCCTACTCTACCCTACTCTACCCTACTCTACCCTACCCTACCCTACCCTACCCTACCCTACCCTACCCTACCCTACCCTACTCTACCCTACTCTACTCTACCCTACCCTACCCTACCCTACTCTACCCTACTCTACCCTACCCTACTCTACCCTACACTACCCTAATTTTATTTTTTTTCCATAAGAACCTTATCCTCACGATAACAATCACAACAAAAAAAAATCAGCCAAATCAGTCAAGCCGTTTTCATGCCATGTCGTGACAACGGAAAACGGGGGTCATTTTTATAATGTAGAAGACAGATAATAGATAATAAGACATAAATATTTAGTTTGATATGTTTATTTAAAACCTTCTAAGTATCAGTACCTAGCTCAAATTTGGTGTTATTGTTAGCGACAAAAAAACGATACGATACGTACGACTACGACGAGAAATACGATACGTATCGCTTTGTATTGAAGCGATACAAAATATCGATATATCGCATAGTGTTGTATCGATACACGATAATATCGATACGTATCGCCCATCTTTAAACACTGGTCATATCCGGTACTCAGGCTGACCGGCGGCCGCTACTTTTTCAGTTACCTACTAGATTTTCCAGTGTTTTTATTATTTCTGTACCTACAATAACTGCTACTTTTTAGAGACTAAAAGTCAAACCGGTTTCGTTCGTACGAAATTTCGGGAACGAAATGAAACGTGGTAGGAAACACGCGGAATATCGATCGAAACTTCGTTTTTCGGAGAAAGAGAGTAGACCCTGTACAAAGACATTATTATACTGCAAGCTTCGTTCGAAGATATATTCATTAACCATGTAGTTCCAGACAGCTCTCGGGCAACAAACGCATCTTTAGAGTAATCTAAAATCAGAAAAAACGAAACGCAACCAATCCTGCCAATGTCAAGTCATATGACAGATGATCATTCCATTCGTTTGCTGCGCGGCAACGAAAACGTCTTACATTGTGTTTTATGTGTTTTTTCAGCAATATTATACAATAAATAAGATGCCTATATAATATGTAATTAAGTATGCCAAAACGAAAAGATATGAAGTATTAGCTTCATAAGATGAATAGTTTGAAATAAGGATAAAACGATGATATCATATGAGGGAACAGGTACCGACCTGTCACATCTCAACGTAATTTTCAAAATTTCAGGTAAAGTAATAGATTTATCTATTATATTATGCAGTGAATTAAGAGTTTCACGTACTTAACCCAAAATATTGTACCTACTTACCGATACACGAGATACATTGACGCGACCCGCTAACTAGGGGTGTTTACAAGATTAACACTGATCATAACCGCAGGGTATATGGACTATGAAAACATTATAGATACAATACAAGTAAAATGGGTTATGAATTATGGTTCCAATGGGCGCGGGTGGTGTACGAGATGCATTGACGCGACCCGCTAACTAGAGGTGTTTACAAGATAAACACTGATCTTAACCGGAGGGTATGTTGACTATGGAAACATTATAGCTACAATACAAGTGAAACGGGTTATGAATTATTGTTCCAATGGGCGCGGGTGGTGTACGAGATGCATTGACGCGACCCGCTAACTCGGGGTGTTTACAAGATAAACACACAAGATCTTCACCTTTTGATTAAATCAAAAGCGGCTTTGCCATACCATAACAAGGACAATAGTTTTATATTTTAGACCTTGTAATTATGATGATCCTAAAGAAATGGACATTAAACTAGATATCTGTTGTACCACCATTGGCTCCAACAGGCACAACCCCAACTGTCTCAAACTTGACTATAACATTTCCTGAACTAGCACCTGACCTAGTCGCTGAACCAGTTGATATATTTCCTGAAGTGCTCAGAACACAAGGACTACTTAAGGATTATGAACAAAAACTAGATAAAAATATATCTAGATACCATTGAATCAATCAGTAAATTGATACAAGGAGATTCAATCGGAACAGAATCAGTTTGGGATTTAGGACTCATTATTACCTATGCTCCTCATCAAGGATAGTATAGATTGGTTAAAATTAATTTTCACAGTCAATTGATACTGGTAGTGTTTCTTAATAAACCTGCACTTCACACAAGAAAAGACATTAATTCATGAATCCCCAAGCGACCACCGGTGGCCGCCCATCTATTGTCTTACTATTGTGTCTCTAATTGACGGTATCTGAAGGGTTAAAAGATATGGTCAAAGGGTGGGAAGGGTTAAAATTGATTTGTGATCATGCCACAATTTGAAGCGCATCAGTGGATATTCAGTAAGTACAATCTTTCATCCACAACTTATCAATCAAAAATGCAACAGTTTAAAACAAAAGAATTTTTACAAGTGATCAATTAGGATCTTCAAGATCAGGCACCAAGATGTATGCATATTTAGAGAGGCAAGTTGTGAGCTTAACCCTTCAGATACCATCAATTAGAGACACAATAGTAAGACAATAGATGCACGGCCACCGGTGGTCGCTTGGGGATTCATGAATTAATTAAATCCAACAATCATCTGAATTCTATCCTGTGGGATATACTTATGATTTCATTATAATCATTAAAGAAGGAGTAATCATTAAAAAAGGAGTACTAATGCTGTCTCATATGGGATTTGATTTGCACATTGTGTATTTTTTCAAGATTTGATAGCGGTTAAACGCAAAGCCATTAAATGTAGTTACATTTATGTTCAAAAGCTCACAAATCAGTATGTAAAACATCCTGATGACCTTTTATGTATTGGTTCAGTTTCAATTTTAATTTATAAATACATGGTTAAAAAATATACAAAGAACAAATGCTCCTTTTTTCCTTAATTATCTTGGCATTGATATAAAATATGACAAAAAGTATGATTACTCCATCCCAACCATGATAATTGCTTTTTAAGTTTTATGACACTAAAACAATAACTTTGTATACAAAAAATATATTAATCTCTTAAAAATATTTACAAAACAAGTTTTTTAGCTTATGAGAGATTACTTACTTGGGAATATCAACTGTTGCATTGTCTTGTTGCAACAACATTTGTTGTTGGATGGTTCTATACCAAATTTATTATAACTACTTAGTTTCAAGTGAAAGCAACTTAGATTCAAAACAAAATCTTATTCAGACTTCAAACTAGGCCTACAATGATGCAAAAAGAACTGGGGGGGGGGGCGCAATTGTAATAATGATCGAACTTCACAGGTAAGCTCGTTTGATCATCTATTATGTTTAATATTGTCTGACCCCGTACGAAAATAATGAACTTTTAACAGTTATGTCACAAAATCGCTAAGAAAACAATCGGGTAAAGTTTACATGCTCTTTGCAATCGGGATTTAATATTATAATAGGATTGTTTTGTATTGAGTAAGATTAAAAGATTAAAACAATACTGACCAGGTACTATGTACTCACTATTTTAGGTGCAGCATTGATGGTAAGTCTAAGATTTAAATACCTAGTTTAAAAGTAATAGCAAAACATTATGCTGAACTGAGTGCGCGGCAATTATATTGAGCCATGGGCACGCCACGATTATGGCGGTAAGTCCCCTCTTTGAGGCGTGGCTGGAAAGTCCTTACCTTCCGCATGACGCAGGTCCTCACCGGACATGGCACGTTCGGGAGGTACAAAAAAAGAACGCCAAAAAAACCTGTTTCAGGTTAAAGCGGCAGAGACGCCCGGGTGTCGCCACTGTGCGGAACACCCGGAGGCTACTGTGGAGCACACAGTCGAGGTGTGCCCTGCCTGGGCGGAGCATCGCCGTGCCCTCGTGGGGGCGATCGGCGGCGGAGACCTTTCGCGCCGGGCCTTAGTCGAGGCCTTGGTCCGGAGCGAGGAGGAATGGCAGGCGGTCGCCTCCTACTGCGAAGCAGTAATGCTAGCAAAGGAGCAGGCAGACTGCATCAGTTAACGGTGCCCTCGCCGCCGCCGCCGGGATTCAACGGCGTGCACTGTTCCCGCGCGCCTCAAGGAGTTGTCAGCAGCAGATTGGCCCAGCTGGGTCGAAGCCTACTGGAGCCAGGGTTATCCGAAAGGAAGCTCGTGCCCCGGTATGAAGAGGCTAGAAGGAATGGGGTGGGATTTTAGTCAGTAAGAGTCTGACACTATATCCCGCCCCACCCAAGAGCGGGGGTTGTCATAAGATGTGTCTACATCTCTCATCCAACTCTCCTGTCGCAGGTCTGCTGGAAGAAATTTCATTTGAAATAAGCAGTACCTTTGTACTCTTCTTTCTGTATTTGTTAATTTCATTTTTTAAGTATTTGTGTGTACATAAATGAATAAATAAATAAAGAAATAAATAAATAAGATGATTTTTAAATACCGAAAAAAAAAAGTATATTGAACCATTTGCCTTGGTTACGTGCAGCACAAGTTTCAATTACTTACCAAACGATACTAATACCCAAACTAGATAATAATATTTGTACTACAACTGTACTGCAACTACTAGAAGAAAGTAAAGTTTCCATTACAATAATTTTAATTTTTTAATGAGCCATCAATATTTCGATGAACAGTATAGCAGCCTGTCTGCCCCTAAGACGACCCACTGACCAAATGTTTATTATTTGTTCCCTATCATATAAATTATATTAACATTATAATTATATAATTTCAGGCCCTCTGCACCATTTTCCGGACCCGAAGAGCCCAGATATGGAAAACGTCCAAAAACATTATCAATGGAAGACTGTGCTAGCTGTAACAACGCAATAGAGAGGAGAAACATATATTTATAATCATATAAGATTGTGCAACAAACACTTTTTGGAATGTTACTAGCTACCCAGCCATCGTCTCACCAAGAAGGCAGTTCCGATTTTAAACTTGAACATGATGGCCCACCAAACTGAGCAATCAACATCAGGGATTACCATCCTGGATACTGGTAAGTTGATCACTTTCAACATCACATATTTAATTACAGAAATTTTTACCTTTCTAATATCAAATCAAATCAAAATTTTTATTTGCAAGAAATATATTGTTTACAAGGAAAGATTGGATAACCGGAAAGTCACAGTTTTGCATACAAGCAAGCGTGCAAATTAATAATTACCTCGTAACAATTTCAATTCATTTAAGATATTATTATAAATCAATACACACAAATTATACACATTTTTCTTATTTAATTATCTGTATGACTGAGTTGTTGATACTATAGGTTATAGAATTTAGCCCTTTTCTGCCTCGGCTGAACCTCACTACGTTGCTTAAGTATTGCATGTGCTTCTTAGTAAAAATAGAGATTTATTTTATATTTGTTACGGATAAAGGTGTGAACAAAAACATAAGATTAGCCGGCTAAACTTAGGTTTATCTTTGAGGACTGGCTGATGTTAGTTTCTTCTATCATTAGACTGCTAAACTTAAGAGTAACCCGGCCGGGCAACTGAGGACAAGCAAGTGGTTATCGTGTATACGTGTGTTGGGACTAATTAGTTGTTCAGAAAAATCTAATTTAACTTGAATGGGACCTTTATCCCTTTTCTTCTGAGAAGCTCTTTTGGGCATCGATTTATGAATGTCTTTAGGCTGATTTATTTAAGTACCGTACATAGATATGTGGTTAAAAATAGACCCGGCATAAAATCGCATTGGTTCTGTGAAATTTCACTCTCTTCTCTCAGTCGCCTTTCAATAACGTTCTCCAGGGCTTTCATAGTATGCGACATTAGCTTTATTCTTCTATAATTGTTGCACTCAAGCACATCACATTATTAACCTCTAGTTAAACCTTTTTCCACCTTTGCTTCTTCCCACATCAACTTATTGAAGAACAAAGCTTACCACATCCAACCATCCACTCGCAATAACTTCCACACTTCAACTGGTATTCCATCTGGACCAATGGCTTTACTATTCTTCATTCCATTCACTGCTATTCTGATTTGCATCCATACTAACCATTATTCTCACTAACCCTAAATTCACTGGTTTACTCTCTAAATTTCCATTCCAATGATTTTCCTCATTCATCAGTCTTTCTAAATAGTCCTTCAACCTCTCTTTGATTTTTTCATCATTTGATAAGATCATTCCAGCTTCTCATTCCTTACACATCTTACCTGACAAACATCCCTTGTCATTCTCTCTCGTCTCTTTTTGACCTCCAGGACTGTCCAGTGTGTCATACAGTTAGTCCTGGGCTTTTGCTTTTGCTAATGCCATGGCTTTCTTAGCTTTCTTCTTCAAAACATCATACTCTTTTTTTTCAGCTTTCAGACTACCATTACCCTAGCTTCTTCTTAGCTTCTACACGCTACACGCTGCCATTCAGTACAGAAACTTTGTGTTCCAATACTTCTATTAAATCAAAGTTTTTGGAATTAATATTTGGGCAGCTTCTAAATAGTTGAGTCAATCTGCTCTAAGTCAGAAATATGTATAATACAGACTTTTTTACTTCACATATTTTCAATTAATTTTAGGAGTTTAATATATCAATGTCCTAGGAATTTTCTTAATCTTTATTGTATAAATACTTCGTAATCATCTATTAAATTCATAAACTACGAGATATTATATATGTCGAAGTAGATAATTAATATAATGTGATTTATTTTTCAGATCCACATCCATCAATAGAATCTGCTGCCACATCTGAGCCTTTAACATCTGTCACTCTGGTGCAGCCTATTGGTATGTAGAATGATGTATTAGGCTGGTTTTAGAGTCGCGCTGACCGCTTGCTGACCGTCAGCGCTGACAACCGAAATGTATGAACTTCTAGGAAGTGTTTTGGAGTTGTTTTAGAGCTAGAAGCGCTAGTTTTAAGTCACGCTGACAGCTCAGCACGTAGGTTGTCAGCGCTGAGGTTAGCGCTAGACCTTTCAGTATCGTGCTGATCATTGTGGAGTACAGACGCACAAATAGTTGCTGCTTTTTACCGATTCGCTGACGGTGTCCGCTCGGCTCAACACTAGAACGCTGGTGTCAGACAGGGCTGTATATTGATTCCTCTGTTATTTAACATATACACAGAGTACATCATGCGGATTGTTCTCGAAGACAAGGGAATATCTGTAGGAGGTCGGAAGATATCAAATCTAAGGTATGCAGACGACACTACTCTCGTAGCGTTAAGTAGAGACTAAATTGAAATCCTATGGACCGCGCACCAAACCATTATATCGATCCTGAAAGAACTCAATATCAAATAGAGATATCGTTGTCTGTGCAAATACGAATCCTCAAGTTCTTCGGGCATATCACCCGTAACGAGGACTCAATGGTACGTTTGGTGGTGCAAGGGAAAGTCGAAGGCAAAAGATCTCGTAGACGCTCTCCAACACGGTGGACGAACCTCATCAAAACCGTGACACACTGCAGTGTAAATGAAGGCTCCCAAGCCGCCAAAAACAGAGCTGCATGGCGTCGTATCGCGAGAGAGGTGGAGGTGCGGAACTCGACCGAATATGACCACGAGCACTCAAGAGTGTATGACTAAGAAGAAGTCCCAATACGACCCCCGTACAATGGTCTACCATTAATTAAGTGCAAAAACCAAACTCTAAAGGACTACACACATTTATTCAGCTTGTCTCCATAGAAAACAACGAGCTTACCGCGTCTATTCTGCTTTCGTGGCAAACAAGTACAAAATGAGATTTTATAATTCGAGTGCTATAGATAGAGTTCAGCGTTGTTCTGTCGCGTTCAGCGCTGGTCTGCCACATTAAGCATCGAACGTGGCTTAATAGTTTTGTACACGGATGGTTCTCGACTCCTTACTTAACCTGAACAGATTTGATTTATTATTAAGTACGGGTCGACCCTCTGTCGTTTTCGTTTTAATTTTTTACGTTTAATTTTTTCTATTTCTTCAGCAAGAAGCGAAACCATAAAAATATCGCAAATAGAACTGTTCATGTTGAGGGTAGAATAAATATAAACATCATAATGGCGGGACCAAATCTTGTAACCGAATAATTTTAGTATGTATATTTAGTACGTTTTAGTACGATTTTGTACGCTTCGTGAAATTTTTGTACCTCACACGGTTTAAGCGGAATTTCACGATGTTGTTGGTCCCGCCATTATAACGCGTTATAATGGCGGGACCAAGCTTGTACGCTAAAACTATAACGAATTCCATCATTCTGATAAAACTAGTATTATGTACGCGATTTTGTACTTCCGAAAATCAACAATAGGTAACGGTATTATTATTAGTTTTTTGTGCAAAATCTTTTTTCTTATTTTTGACATTTTCGCGCCTGAACAATTTGACGACCAAAAATACGTCATGTAAAAAGTTGCAGTTACATTTCGTGCAGGCGCTTCATTATTATTTATGTGTTTTATTTATATCATAGTATAACACTATGTTATCAATAAATATTGAGTGTGCCATATTGGAAAATTATTGTTTTACGTTTTTACATACTTTATAAAGTTACTTCTATAAATAACCTATAAGTATACCCTACTTTTCTACCCGCGGTAATAGTACCGAGGGTCAGTCTGCAACATAATACTTAACAATTTTTACTTAAAATTGAAATATTGTATTCTGAGTCAATAAAGAAACAATGGTAAAGTAATCGAACAGATATATTTTTAACTACTCAGTTACTTGGATAAGCGAGATGAAAAGCAATCTATTATGATATTTAAATTTCTTTAGTGACAAGAGTTATACTGTACTGTATAGTGTCGGACGTAAAGAATAGCACCATCCCATATCTTCCCGTGGGTGTCCTAAGAGGCGACTTAGGGATATTTAAAGACTGCACACTATAGCACCTTAGGTCACCTCATGGTGGCGAGTTAACCACCAACAAAAGCATTCCCAAGGAGGGTTGGTATCACAGGCTGGCGGCCGACTTTAAAAAACTAGCCAAATCCCTCAGCTCATGTTTGGTTTTGATAGAATACGCGATAGAGCTAAGGCGTACGCCACAGGCGACGCGCAGGGGCAGCACCTGGCTTCTGTGGGAAATAGACCAGGGTTGTTGCACCATTCCGGGTGGGTGCAACGTAAGAAGCAAGCTCGGGAAATGAGATTGAGGTATGCAAGTTGGAATGTAGAGACTATGATTGGGAGGGCGAGAGAGCTAGCGGTCGTATTTAAAAAAAGACGGATAAATATAAATATAACATGTACGTATTAAAAAATAAGTATGTTTATCATATCAGTTGTCTAGTACTTATAAGTACACAAGCTCTGCTTAACTTGGGCCTTGACGACGTTCTGTGATAGTTGTGGAAGATAATTATTATTATTTCGTTAATTCATTTTCACAACATATAAATAATATAAATTTCATGAATGGCAGCATTAAAAAAAAAAACAAACAAAAATGTGTCGTTGTTGATGTTTCAAACTTCATTCATCTTGTGTTCTTATTTTCGTTTATTTTGTTATAATAATGCGTAAACAATATTTTTTTTTTTAAAAAATACGGAAAAAAATTATTATAAGCCTACCTTAGTCGACACTTTCTTATGTTGCAGACTGACCTCGTTATCAGCGCCTGCACGAAATGTAACTGCAACTTTTTACATGACGTATTTTTGGTCGTCAAATTGTTCAGGCGCGTAAATGTCAAAAATAAGAAAAAAGATTTTGTAAAAAAACTAATAATATCTCGGTTACCTATTGTTGATTTTCGGAAGTACAAAATCGCGTACATAATACTAGTTTTATCAGAATGATGCAATTCGTTATAGTTTTAGCGTACAAGCTTGGTCCCGCCATTATAATGCGTTATAATGGCGGGACCAACAATATCGTGAAATTCCGCTTAAACCGTGTGAGGTACAAAAATTTCACGAAGCGTACAAAATCGTACTAAAACGTACTAAATATACATGCTGAAATTATTCTCTTACAAGATTTGGTCCCGCCATTATGATGTTTATGAATAAATGGGTAACTTCTCGTCTTCGCGACATTTTGAGCGCCGTCCGTAGTAGATACGTTTCAGCGGAGATAATACGTACATAATATATACTGTATATATTTATAATTATATGTAGGTTTATTAAATATTATTATTTTATTTCACTTAATTAATTTTGTTGGTTAGACTACCCCATTTTTTAGTTTAAGTTCTTATATTCCATCCTAAGGTTGTCTGGAAGATATCGCTGTCAGCGATAAGACCGCCATTGTACCCATAGATTTAAGTTTCTATGTCATTGTTACTATTTTGGTGTACAATAAAGTTTATTCTATTCTATTCTATTCTATACGCTTTGACGGCTTATCTCATTCTTATGGCACGGTCACAAAAGTAACGCCACGCTTGAGACGTCAATTCGCTACAAGCGTCATTTCTAAGTACTTACTAATTTGTACCTAACTTGCTGCTGCTTTCAGTGCTAGTGTAGATAATAGACATACATTTGTGTTTGACGCTTGTAGCATAAGGCGAGTTTGCTTGGAACGTCGTCGTGGCCCTAGGTTACTGCGCCGTACGCGGCTGATAGTAGCAGGACAGCATAAGTGTAACCAAAATCGTTCAACGAAACGCGAATGGTACTGAATAAATGTCTCACCTTCCGCATGACGCAGGTTCTCACCGGACGTGGTAAGTTCGGGAGGTACCCCCACCGGATTCGTGTGGAGGTGACGCCCGGGTGTGGCCACTGTGTGGACCGCCCGGACACGCGGTGGAGCACAGGGTTGAGGTGAGCCCCGCTTGATCAGAGCATCGCCGTGTCCTTGTGGGGGCGATCGGCGGCGGCGAAGCAGTAATGCTAGCAAAGGTGGAGGCCGACCGCATCAGGCACGGCGTTCACGCCGCCGTCACCAGGATTCTGATCCCGATTGCCGGCCACCGTAGGCGCAGGCTTGCGGACAGCGAGCAGTGTGTACCTCGCTGTCCGGACCTAGCCCAAGTCGTTGATGTCGCACACTGTTCGTGCGCCTCAAGAAGTTGTCTGCACCCGTAGGAGTCCAGCAGGGTGAAGCCTACTTGGGCCAAGAGTCTAGTTCCGAAAGCGAGGCTCGGCCCCGGTATGAAAGGCAACGAAGGAACGGGGTGGGTTTTTTAGTCAGTAAGAGACTGACACTATCTCCCGCTTCGCCCAAAGGCGGGGATGTCATCTGGATGATTTTTATATTTTCAAAACCGGCAGCGATTTGTAGCCACCCTGTGAATTAGGTATCGAAAGACACTTTTCATTGAGTAGAGACCAAATGCGCTTACAGACTTCTTTAAAGATTTCACCAATAGTTGAACCCCGAAACGGTAGCTAAAATGAAGACCTTTATAATTATGTCTCTCCCGTCATAAAGTATCTGAAACAAAAAATAATAATTTTAATCTTCTTTTACAGACAAACAAGTGCAGCAGAGGTGGAAAACTGCGCAAAACGCTTATGTGAGGTGCAAGGCTGCATTAAAGAATGTGCCCTCTGGATCTGGAGGTAATAAAAGGAAGACATATGTTTATTTTGAGTGTATGAAATTTCTGGACAATAAACAAGAATCGAATACCGAGGATTCAATCTTGCCAAACCAAGCGGGCTCGCGGATGACGAGCCATGGGCGCTGTCCGATCGTCCGGTAACTGTCCGGACCGAGCCCAAGACGTCGACGGCGCGTACTGTTTCCACTACGACGGCACTATCTCTATATTAGTAAAAGCTATTTCGTACAATAAAAACAAACTTTAAAATATATTTGATACGGGGCCCCTGAGGGCCTAGCTACGCTACTGGTAAATACCTATATAATAAGTTAGATTATGGTAAACTGTGATTGGTGGAAAATGGTGGAATATGATTATTTGACGTTTAAAAAAATTGTCAATCCACCCGTCGACAGTTTAATATAAAAGAATATCTGACCTTTAAAAATGGACTAATTATTATTGTGTGATCCATTAAAGCTTACGTAAGTTATTTCATATAATGTGTTAATTATATTGCTATTGTATGCGCGTTTCATAGTTTGCTTCCCGCTCACACGCTTCCTACACATCAAAGTGGCTCCTGCTTGGATCACATGATGCTCAAGGCCAATTTCCCAGCACTTACCCTTGTAATTAATTCAACAATAACCGATCACAGTGCTAACCTACTTATCCTTAATTGTAAATTACCTAAGGTGGCCTCTCGCACAGTCTCTAAATTAAATTTACGTAAACTTGAGGAAGACTTATGCAATATTGATTTTGACCCAGTCTACCGATCCGCAGTATTGTATGTTGTACCTAATTAAAAAGGTGCAACATGCAATTCAGAAAAACACGGTCATATCTCGGTTAAATAACAAATACTGCAGCATAAAACCATGGATCACGGCTGGCCTTATACGTTGTATGAAAAATAGAGATAAACTGCATATGAAAGCTAAAGCTAATCCGAATAATTTTATATTGCAAGTGTCATATAAGCGATATCGTAACTTTTGTAACGACCTCCTAAAAAAAGTAAAACGCAATTACGATAACACTGCACTAAGAGAGGCTGGTACAGACAATAAAAAGATCTGGAAGATTATTAAAAATGTGACGTATAATTCAAAACAGAATCAGTCTTCTTCAAGTTTATTACAAGCACATTCATCACAGTTAACATCTGCGAATATTGCAAATAATTTCTTTGTTAATGTGGGCAAGTGTCTAGCTGAAAAAATTCGTGGACAAACGCAGCACCTCGCGAGCTCATTATTTGCATCCAACACTAGCTTATCATCCTTTGTTTTACTAGATACTGACGAGGCGGAAGTGGAAAGGATTATTATGGGTCTAAAAGTTGACTGTGCAGTTGGTTGGGATAACATATCTAGTAAAATTATTAAGCAATTCAAAGACCTTTTAGTACCACCGTTAACTTGCATTTTTAATAAATGTTTAACCACAGGTGTGTTCCCCAAGTGCTTAAAAAAAGCTGTTGTTGTCCCAGTTTACAAATCAGGAAGTAAAGACCAAGTGACTAATTATAGGCCTATTTCCTTACTGCCTGCCATGTCTAAAATATTAGAAAAAATTATAAACAATAGGTTTTTTAAATATTTGGAGGATAAATCAATTCTCTCTAAGCAGCAGTTTGGATTTAGACCTAAAATGTCTACAGATAATGCCGTACACCATCTTACTGACTACCTAGCACAGGAACTTGATAAGGGTAACCACACAGTAGGAATTTTTCTGGACCTCGCCAAAGCGTTTGACACAGTTTCTATTCCCATCTTGTTGCGCAAGCTTGAGGCCATAGGCGTCAGGGAAATTCAGCTGAAACTATTTAAAAGCTACCTAGAAGAACGTACGCAATGTGTGAAGATTGGGAATGTTATCAGCGATGAGGAAAAAAGCACAGCTTTCGGAATTCCCCAAGGAAGTATTTTAGGACCTTCACTCTTTTTAATCTACATAAACGATCTCTGTAATCTGAATATAGATCACGGCTATATCGTTAGTTATGCCGACGACACTGCTCTTTTGTTTTCGGCTGACTCAGAAGAAAATGTCTACAAGTTTGCGCAACACGGATTCAATGTTATTAATAAATGGCTTCAAGTAACCGGCAGTACCTCAACATTGTATGCTCATAACTGCACATCTAACACAAATAACCAATGTGTTTGTCCTAATATTAACATGTCAAATACAGTAAAGTACCTTGGAATTATAATCGATGAGACACTTTCATTTAAACATCATATAGAAGCTATAAATAATAGGATTCGTAAATTGATATTTGTTTTTAAAAAGTTGCGCTACATTGCAGATCCAAAAATAGTTCGACATGTCTACTTCGCTCTATGTCAATCGATAGTAACCTACTGTATTACCACATGGGGTGGAGCGGGTAAAACATTGTTACTAACTATCGAGAGAGCCCAGAGGGCAATTCTCAAAGTGTCTACTCTCCGTCCATTCCTTTTTCCCACTAACCTCCTATACAAAGAATGTGAAGTATTAACAGTCCGGCAATTATTTATAATGGGTATTGTATTAAAACAGCACGCAGATTTAACATATAGCACGGATTTTACTAACAAAAGACGTAAAGACCTAGTTTGTCCTCAAAATCATACCAAACATGCTTTCACGTCAAAATTTTACCTTTTTCTCGGTCCTCTCCTCTACAATAGATTGAACGCGAAAGCAAATATTTATCGCTTGAATCAAGTCTACTGTAAGAGAATTCTTAAAGAAACTCTTCAATGAAAAAAATATGTCATACCATGATACAGAGAATTTACTGATTGTGCTAAAGTGATTTTGTTTATATTTTGTGTTTTTACTCAATTGTTGACCTAGTTTAAGTATTTTGTTATTTAAGAAACTATTATAATTTATAAAAAGTTTACCTAGTTTAAGTACCTATATTGATAATTAAGAAACTAGAAGTTAAACTTTTTTAATATTATAATAATGACATGTCTACATTACAGATTTTTTACACATTTGTATTGTACTTAAAATTCTTTTGATTATTTGTTAATTTTAAATTATTTTAGCTCTTCTTGCCTGAAACACAGGATTTCCTAGTTCAGGCAAGTAAGACTCAGAATTAAGATATATATTTAAGACTGTATGTAATTTATGCTCTAAAGAATTTTGAATAAAAATATTATTATTATTATATTATATTGTTGTATTAATTCTGTGTCTGTCTCTTACCAAGACTTTTGTTTTTAATTATGTCATACGATATTAGAGAATACTTATTTTATTCATACTATTTGCTTTACTTAGAATTTCATAAAGATGTTACTGTAATTAACTATAATTAATGATGTTGTCAAATGTGCCTATAAAATACAAGCTAGCATGGGTTTTCTTGCTTGTTCTTTCCCATGATGACCTAGTTTTGGAACAAGCAACTAGTTATACGATTAATTGACAAGCCTATTTGAAATATATATATTTAGTCTTGCCTTTCTGTAATTTTTTTAATAAAATCCTTTCCCTACACACCAGTCATAGGAACTGATACACAGAAAATAACCGTTTTCCATCTTGACATTATTGAGCATTATATGTAGATACATATAAATATAAATCTATATAGTTTCCCCTAGTAAAAATCTAACACACGTTATTTCGAAAAAAAATTAGAGTGGTACGCCAGTTCGAAAACGCGTTAACTCGAAAACCGCTATATCGAATGACGTTTTCGCGAACACGCTGATTCGAAAAACTGTTTGAATGGTACGCTAGTACCTACAAAAGTCTTGGTATCGAAACCCACTGTTGCGAATAGCATTTATTCCAATCTGAATTTGTCTGGGGATCGAACTCGCGCGTCCGTCACACGCCACAGCGTAACCTAGTCACCGATTTTGTTGAAATTTCGTGGGGACGTAGCCCTGAAAGAGTTCTTTTCAGTAGGTACCTCCAATAAAAAAGTGTACCTCTTGGATTTTGCTAAAAATTGGTTTCGAAATCTAGGGCGTATACGCCTCCCGCGTACCCTTATTTTTTAGATGGGTTGCAGTTGCGCAATACTGTGGCAATACACACCAAATAATTGTTCCCATACATGAACCTACGAGTACGTAATATTAATACGATAGCGCGCCCCAATCGGCCACAATATTAATTTTAAATTTCTAACCTAAGAATGTAGCACCCAAAAAAACAGTTTTTAAATGTGCAAAACTTTAGGAGAAAATATCAAATCAAAATCATACCTACTCAACATCATCAACACAGACCTAAAGGTCTTTGCTCTGACTAGATGTGATAGTCGAATTTAAAGCAGGTACGAATTATCTTTTGTGGTTGGTATACTTTTTGACACGATGAAGTGATTAGATGTTAATTTTTTTTAGCGTCGTATGATATGCTCTACTGCGGTTAGCCTAATTCAAAGTATTTTATTTTCGGACATCATCGTCCAATGGTTATAAGGCGACTGCCTGCCACTCCTCCTTGCTTCGGACCGTGGCCTGTACCAAGATCTCGCGCAAGAGATCGCTGCCGCCGATCGCCCCCACGAGGACACGGCTGTGTTTTGCCCAACCGGGGCACAGCGCTACCATGAGCCCTAACGTGTCCTCCGGGCGGTCCACACAGTGATGACGCCCGGTCAAGCCGGTTTCTTCCGCCTGAATCCGATGCAGGAACTTCCCGAACTTGCCATGTCCGGTGAGGACCTGCGTCATGCGAAAGGTGAGAACGCCGTGAGATCTTTCCAGGCACGCCTTAAAGAGGTGACTTGGGGCCATAATTGTGGCGTGTACAGACAAATATCTGTTTAATTTTAAGATTGGTTGCATGAAAAGCACGATAATAGTAGAATTCTCGCCTCCTTCTATGAAGCAGTAATGATAGCAAAGGCTGCACGCGTCTTCACGCTCCAAGCCGCCGCCGGAATTTCGATCCTAATTTCCGGCCACCATAGACGCGGGCTTGCAGACGACGAACAATGGGTAGCTCGCCGTTCAACCGTCCGGTAATCGTCCATACCGAGTCCAAGATCCCAAGATGTCGACGGCGCGTATTATTCCACGCGCGGCCGCCTCAAAAAGCAAACCGATGAGCCCAGTAAGGTCGAAACCTACTTTGGCCAAGAAACTGTTTTGAAAGGAAGATTCGGCCCCGGTACGAAAGGCAACAATGACACATGGCTCCGAAACGTGGTCGCTCACAATGGGCCTCATCAGAAGGCTTAAAGTCACCCAAAGGGCAATGGAAAAGGCCTTTCCTTGCGTGATCGAATCAAAAATGAAGGAGAACTAAAGTTGCCGACACTTTAGTTCTCCTGCGGATGTCTTCATTTTGATTACAATATATTTTGAATACAAAGAATTGCCTAACTTAAGTGGCAATGGGCAGGGCACATTGCTCGCAGAACAGATGGCCGTTGGGGCCGAATGGTTCTGGAGTGGCGACCGCGTACCGGAAGACGCAACGTTGGAAGGCATCCAACAAGGTGGACTGATGACCTGGTGAAAGTTGCGGGAAACCGATGGATGCGAGACGCACAGGAACATTCGTTGTGGCGACGCTTGGGGGAGGCCTATGTCCAACAGTGAACGTGTATCGGCTGAAATGATGATGATGACGAAAGGCAACGAAGGAACAGGAGTGTGTTTTTAGTCAGTAAAAGTCTGACACTATCTCCCGCACTGGTTGCGATTGTCGTTGATAGGATCCAGGAGTTGGGACTCGAGGTGGCGCTGCACAAATTCGAGGCCACGTGCTTTTACGGCCACTTGTCTCCTCTATCAATATGCACTTACTTCCACTAAATGCTACTCATAGGGCTCATCACAGTACTCCTCTCTTAGATCTCATTCTTTTTTCTGAACCTAAGCAAGTAGCCACACAAGGACAGCTTCCTGCTCCTTTTTCCTACCATAACCTCATTTATCTATCCTATAAGATTCGACATCCAAAACGCAGGGCCAAATTTCTTTTTCTTCGTAGTTTTAAAAACGTTAATTTGGAGCGTTTGAGAGCCAATGCGGAAGGGATCGACTGGTCATCGTGTGGTTTCCTGCGAGGATGTGGCAGTCTTGTTGCAATTATACGAGGTACATGCTCTTAAAAAGGTGAGGTAGGGTAAAGTAGGGCAGACTAGGGTAAAGTAGGGTAGAGTAGGGAAGAGCGGGAGCGAAGCCGTGCGGACAAAAGCTAGTAAGTATTATATTTTCAAGTTCATCAAACAAACAAAATTCACTACTCCAAGATTCTATAGTTCCAATTTTGTATAACGCTCCCGTCAGTAAGCAGGTTTTATTCTATTTTCTTTTTTTGTTATAAGTGGCCAGTTTGAATTTCAAGTCAAATTGTTTGATGCACGAACATTTTAATTCACAATGTTGACGATTTATGATGTTCCAAATTCAAATCTCGTCAGTGCCGGTGTAAGGACCACTGAAACCCCGGGCGAAAATATTGTGGCGCCCACATAAGGGAAACAATATCAAGTGTTAGTTTTCATATTTCCTTTAGCGTTACCCAGAGCTAACGACGCGGACGTAGAAAGTTTTGTGACTCCTCTTTTTTTTTTAATTTTCTATTTTTTTTTTTCTACTTTTTTTAAATATTTTTATTCCTTTAATTTTCTTAAATAGTTTGTTTTGAATGATGTTCTTCAGTAAAACTTTACCTTCCCGGCTTTTTTATCAGCAAATGAATTAATTAATTGAGAAAAATCTAATTGTCTAGCGATTTCATTTTCAAATTTCAATCGAGAGAGTAGCCAGGTTAGAAAGTGTTGATTGAGAGGTTGTTGAACGAAGATACGTTTTTATTAATTTTAGTTTTGAATAACTGCGTTCTCTACTTGCAACTGAAACCGGAATGGTTGCAAAAATTAGGGGGAGGCATAGACTCCAACTCCAGGCTTTGGCGCCCCCCTGAATTTGTCGCCCTGGGCCGTCGCCCCAACTCGGCCCCCTAACGCCGGCACTGGCGGCTAACGCGCTTTAGTAATGACAACATCGCTCCATGGATCCGGTACATGATTATGGACCCCTCAGTAGTGAAATTTTTCACAGTCTTGATCATGTACTTTTTTATGGTGGGGAAAGTCATCCAATGACAACCCCTGCTCTCCCAAGAGAGATAGTGTCAGACTCTTACTGATTAAAAACCCACCCCGTTCCTTCTAGCCTTCATACCGGGGCTCGAGCTCAGTAGGCTTCGACCCGGCTGTTGCTGACAACTCCTTTAGGCGCACGGGAATAGTGCGCGCCGTCGACCACTTGGGCTCGGTCCAGACAGTTACCTGACGGTCAGACAGCGAGCTACCCATAGCTCGCCGTCCGTAAGCCCGCGTTCGAATCATGTACTGGATACGTGGTATTCGTTTCAGCGTCGATGTGTCAGACACCCTGAATATGGTGTATAGCTTCATCCCTCTTTCTCGCACGCTTGCCTGACATTGTAATACATCATGGAAGGACTAGGCCAGTCCTTCTTCTGAACCGTTTGACGGTTCTTTGCGTGATATTAACCAAGCCAGTAGGTAGGTACTGTTTAGCCCTGATAACATCGCCAGAAGTACTCACGTAGTAGAGCTGGATCGATCAAGATAATCGCTTGCTCAACGTTATCGTGGAAATAAAAGGGCAGAGCACGCGAGCTTTTGTTTTTTTTTGGTATTTATTTGAATTATTTATGTTATGGAACGAGGGTATCGAGTATTGGTCTCCGAAGAAGTTACGACTAGCATTTAGGTACCCGCGGCTTCACCCACGTACATAAAATATAGCATATGTAACTTAAGAATAAAGCAGCTTTCTATTAGTGAAAAAATTTTAGCAATCGGACCAGTACTTTCAGAGATTACCTCCTACAAACAAAAAAACAAACTTTACCTTTTTATTATATTAGTACTAGCTTTTGCCCGCGCGGCTTCGCTCCCGCTCTTCCCTACTCTACTCTACCCTTTTCTACTCTACTCTACCCTACCCTACCCTACTCTACTCTACTCTACCCTACATTACCCTAATTTTATTTTTTTTCCATAAGAACCTTATCCTTACAATAACAATCACAACAAAAAAAAAATCAGCCAAATCGGTCAAGCCGTTTTCACGCTATGTCGTGACAACGGAAAACGGGGCTCATTTTTATAATATAGAAGAAGATAGAAGTGTAGATAATAATAGGTCTTTACCTATGAAATTGCCGTTCTGCAGTACTGGCCATTTCAAATCAAAATAATTTTTGTTTGGCTAAGAATTCTAATTGCAAATTAATTTTATTTTAAAACATGTTTTTTTTTTCCAAAAGTAGTCATTTGTTTATTGATTAGTGTTACATTTTCATCGCATTTCAATCTTTTTCGTCATCAGGGATACGTTAAAAAATCGAGTAATTATGGAATATGAGTACCGTCGTGGCAGCAACGCGGCACAAGCGGCACGCAACATCAACAACGTTTACGGAGCTAACACTACAAACCAACGCACCACCTGTTATTGGTTTGCTCGTTTCCGTTCTGGAAATTTCGACCTGAAAAATGAACCTCGCGGTCGTCCGAAGACTTTGGTCGACAATGACGAATTAAAAGCGATTGTGGAAGTTGATGATACACAATCTACGGCTGAATTAGCAGCAGCATTCGTAGTTAGCGTCAAAACAATATTGGTCCATTTGCGTCAAATTGGCAAGGTAAAAAAGCTTGACAAATGGGTGCCCCACGAACTCGATGATCGCCAGCACGAAGTACGCGTCGAGACGTGCCTTGCACTGCTCAACAGACACACAAATGAAGGAATTTTGAACCGCATTGTTACCTACGATGAAAAATGGATTCTGTTTGATAACCGCAAGCGCTCAGGAAGTTGGTTGGTTCCTGGTTCAGCACCTAAACAATGCCCTAAACGAAAATTTACCCCTAGAAAAGTGATGATCACTGTTTGGTAGTCTAGCGCCGGTGTGATTCATCACAGCTTCTTACCAAACGTGGTGAGCATAACTGTAGATGTGTACTGTGAAGAACTGAACACAATGATGGAGACGTTGGCACATCTCCAACCAGCATTGGTCAATCGCTCGTCTCCGCTGCTCCTGCACGGCAACGCGCGACCTCATACTGCACAGCAGACGGTCTCCAAATTGCAAGTACTGGGGTTGGAAGCTCTCCGTCATCCGCCCTACTCACCAGACCTTGCGCCTACAGACTACTACTTTTCCAGAATTTGGATAACTTATTGGCGGGAAAAAAATTCAATACCCGAGAGGCAGTACAAAATGCCTTTGAAGAATTTGTTGCCTCCCGTCCAGCTGATTTCTTTAAGAAGGGCATCAATAAACTGCCACTGCGTTGGCAAAGATGCATTGATTGCATGGGTGATTACTTCGATTAATACAAATAAAAAATACATGAAAAAAATTCGTTTAAATTTTTTCATACAAAACGGCAATTTCATAGGTAAAGTAGTAGTTTATGTGACTAGGGGATATAGCAGTGTCTTTAAGTCGCGGGCGGCATGTTGAATTTCGAACGAAACGAAGGTTGTTGATTTTAATTACGAGTCCGTCTACTGAAAGCGTGACCTGAGAAAAGGCGGTTCAAACCCAAAAATTAGAATATGGTATTATTGAAATAGTAGGAGAAAAAAGTTTTGATACTTATGACGATTTATTATTATATTAGACGTCGAGCAATGGGTAGCTCGCCGGCCGGCCGTCCGGTAATCAACCGGACCGAGCCCATTCGTCAACAGCGTGTAGTGACCCACGCGCTCCTCAAAGAGATGTCAGCAAACTGTAGGGGCCCAGCAGGGCCGATGCCCTGATGATGAAAAGGAAACCCGTAAGTAGTCCTAGAACGCAAAGGGCGACTGAAGGACTCAGATGTGGTTTTAGTCAGTCAAAGTCTGACACGCCCTCTCACTCCACCCAGAGCGGGACAAGTTATTGGATGATTTCCAAACTTAAAAAAAAAACCTACTGACAAAAATACCTACTTAAGGTGGTGCATCACGACTCACATTTTCATACATCCGCTCATAACTGATTATGACATTATTACACACTTTTCATTAGATTTTTTGGAAACACAGTATCTTGTGGATATTATCTAGGTTTCTAAAGAAACCAATTTCTAAATTTGTGTAAAACTAATCCAGTAAAAACCTCTGAAAATGTCCTATTTTGTATGAGCTTTGACACTTCATAATTTGCCTAAAAATTAAAAAAGTCAAAAAAGTAATCCTCTAGAGACCTTGGAAATTTTATTAAGATTTTAAATAATGACAACTTTTTCCAAAAACTTTTAAGGGTTTAAAAAAAACAGCTATTTCCTGGAGCAAGTTTTGTGAAATTTTCGAGTAAATCTCGGAATTACCGAATACTAACAGAGTTACCAGGCGTTATCTCTCTTTTTTTGCGTTGCCTTTTCGTCAAACATCACGTTGGATTGCATTAAATGAAGTAACAAGCTTTTAAACCATTTTCGATGTTTACGATAAGCGAGTGGAGAAGGACCCTCTTAAGTATTTCATTTGGTACAATGATAATTTTGATAATAATATCACTTTCATTTATTAAATTATTGAACCATTTTATTATCTTACTAAAAATAGGTACATAAGCAATATCAGCTGGCAAATTATTGTAAAAATACCTACTCCTTTAAATCATGATAACTAGAAAAATTGTTCTGTGGTGTCTACATACCTATCAACTTTAGAGAATATCAATAATCTAGATAATGATTATGATGTTCACACGCAATCTATAATATAAAAAAAATGAATCTAATCGCAAAATGTGTTGGTAAGCGCATAACTCAACAACGCCTGGACCGATTTCGCTAATTCTTTGTTTGTTGTGATTGTTATAAATTGTGAGGAAAAGGTTTTTATGAAAAAAAAAAATAGGGTAGTGTAGGGTAGAGTAGAGTAGGGTAGAGTAAGGTAGAGTAGGGTAGAGTAAGGTAGAGTAGGGTAGAGTAAGGTAGAGTAGGGTAGAGTAAGGTAGAGTAGTGTAGAGTAAGGTAGAGTACGGTAGAGTAGGGTAAAGTAGTGTAGAGTAGGGTAGGGTAGAGTTGGGTATAGTAGGGTGGAGTAGGGAAGAGCGGGAGCGAAGCCGCGCGGGCAAAAGCTAGTAAATAGATAAAAATACCTCTACCGATGATGATATTGTGTAAAGTAAAACGATAAGTATCAAATTATTGTTCAGACTCCGCCATCTAGTAGTTCTATTGGTTGTACTTTTTTATCTGCATAAAATAGTTCCGCTACTTGATAGTAGATGGCAATAAAAGGTAGATTGACACAAGGACTGACATTCATGCATAATCCACATTAATTAATTGTTGTAATAAAATTGTTTTCTGATAATTATTGAGAAGGATTTTTGGAAAAGTTAATTTATCAAAATGAATAAGTTATTTTTTTTCTAATAAGTCCAGATTTTTTAAGTAACGAAACGACATTGGATTTGTTGTGGAGATAAACGTCAAATTCATTACGCATTCGCATCATATTGATTGACGCAAAGTGTTGTTTATTCATTATTGTAAAAGGTTATATTTTTCAATTATTAAAGAAAAGTTTATCATGGCAGCATATCCCTTGGACGATTTAGTCCAACACCTGAAGTTTGAATCACGGGCAGACCTCAAACAGGTAGCTCTAGACCATTTAGTGGGACTTTCCGGAAGCGAAGATGGCATCACAACTTTGCTATCACACGAAAAACTAATACTAAGTATTCTTACTTTAACAGACAATAGAGATGAAGCAGTCGCTAAGAACGCGCTTCTAGTACTAGTAAACATCACAGCAAGTGCAAAAGGCGTGACAGAGCTACTAAAATTCAAGTATAATGAAAATAAAAACATTGTAAAATTATTTATAGGTCATGTCTTGAATCCACAAAAAAAGGATGCCGACGCGGCCGCTAAGATATTATCAAATATTACTAGGGTAGAATCAGAACTAGATGGGATACTAGACATAATGATGCCATATTTAAACGACATTTTAAATGCATACGTACACACAGAGTTTAACAAAAAAGGATCAAACTTGAATTTCATTGGAACAATGATTTTAAATCTATCCTGCCACCATCGTATAAGAAAATGGTTGACAGAAGAAAATCCTCACATTCCATTAATAAAACTGATGCCGTTTTGTGTCTATGAGCCGTCTAACATACGAAGAGGTGGTGCAATAGGTACGCTAAGAAATCTATCTTTCTACCCAGAATTTCACGATTTCTTACTAAGCAATGACTTGGGAGTTCTGACATACTTATTAAACCCTATAATGGGAGGGGAGGATTACGTTGATGAAGAAATGGATACGCTACCGATGTCGTTACAATATTTACCGCAAGAAAAAGAAAGGGATGCAGACATTGATATTCGTAAAATGATTTTGGAAACATTGAATAAGCTATGTATGAGACGGAAAGGAAGAGAGATATTGAGAAAGAATGGAGTCTATTATGTACTAAGAGAGTACCATAAATGGGAGAAAGATCCTAAAGTTAAGCTCGCTTGTGAAAATGTAGTTGATATTTTGAGTCAGAAAGAAGATGAAGTTGGTGCGGAAGATTTGTCAGCCGTTGAAGTGCCAACCAATATGAAGTAAAAGTTTTCAAAAATGGATGAAGATTATTAGATATAGATGATAACTAAATATATATTAATTTTTTAGAATATAGGCATTTATATCGTAGAATAATAATAATTATTATTATTAGATGATATTTTCCTTTCCCTCAATCTATTTTGTAAAATAAAAAGATTTGATTGATCACCATTACGCTCACAAGATGTTGCTGAATTCATTATTTTTTTTAGTTCATGGGAACATGAGCATTTTACACCCCTTAAACTTTAGGGTAGTTTTGAAAAATTAATAATGATTTTTCATTTTGATTACAATTTCAATTTGTAACTTAACAATTAATTTATTATAGATTATAAAAGCACTGTAATGTTATGATAGATCTCATTAATTGTAAGTATTTTTTGATGTATGTGTAAGCTGTGTTGTAGCTACTTCTTTAAGTGACAAGTTTACCACAATAATTGATGTATATACAACGTGTAACAAAAAGGGGGTATACATACCAAGTGCAAGGCCTCTTGATAAGATAACAAACGATACGGAAAGGGTTTTCTAACCTTATGTTTACATGGTAGGAAGTTGTGATTTATTCCATAGATATGATACCAGAAACCGAACATTTCAAACTGAAACCAATACATCACTAGCAAAAAGTCAGCTGATCGGTGTCATTGAACTGTTTATGACTAAAAACAAACCTCTTACTCCTGGTATTTCTTCAAACAGTGGATAAAGGGTTCCGCATGTTTATTTTTTCTAACATTTTTTTTTTAAGAAAAATAGTTTTAAGAAGAAATAAGTTTTTCCTACAAAGACTAAGATTATGTTTGTGTACAACAAACCAAGCCAAAAACTAGAGCGAGTGCGTGCGTTGGCCATCGAAAAACCTGCGCGCCGCGTGGGCCCGTATTCGTTAACGCGAAGCGCATATTATTTTTCGTGCGACTCACGCCGCTTTTAGAGGAGACTATTATAATATTAATAAGGGTATTCGTAAGGATATGGAATAATTAGGTACCTATCTGGTATTTACGTGAAACAATAAGAAATATCTACATACTTTTTTATTGTTTTCGTAGATAGGATAGTAACAAATACTTAATTTACGAAAAATTTAAACGAAGTACCTACCTACGTAAAATCTAAACGAACGTTGTACTCGGCGTTAGACGCTGCGAAAAAGGATTTCATATCTGTTAAAATGAACCCAAATATCATTTCTAAGCAACTTATGTGCCTCCTGGTACAAATAAACTCCCAGTGGGTTCCGTTCTTGAATTTAATTTAATTAGAGGACTTCAATAAGTTGTCACTTTTTGCAGGGTCGAGATGAATTTTCTTACGTACCTAATTCTTTTTATGTCGGTTGCTATACATAGGATATGTACTTAGTTAATAAGAAATTAATTATTTAGATGTAGTGTGCGCATTCACGACGCCGCGTGAATGCATGTGAGTTTAATTTTACCCCGAGATTATAATCAAATCAACAAATCTTTCGCGTTTATTTCTAAAAAAACTACGTTTGCGCACAATTAGGTCTTTGCGTAACTTTTTGCCTTTTCTACAAAAACATTACCAGTAGTAGCACAGTTTAGTCTTAATTTATCATTTTAAAATAAATGAAAAACATGCGAAAGTACTAGGAGTCCATAAGAAACGAGAATTGTTATTGATAATTTAAAAAAACGGTTCACAGATCTCTAAAAAAGAAGCTCAAATGTTATTGAACACGATAAAATAGTTTTGTCCCAGTCGCACGCGCCGCTTACGTGTTTAATGTGAGAGAGATGGCAATGTTGTCGTCGTCCGTTCGGCTACTCTCTTTGGCGGTACTGGCGGCGTCTTTGTACGCGCCGAAAGTCAAATTTAGGTAAACAAATAAATATAATTTTGCATTAGTGGATGACCAATAATCTTACGATGCAGTCGCATAGCATAATTATCCGTTCCGGTGTTTGTGATTTGGATTTTAAACATTATTTTATTGCAGTTGTTATAATCGTGTGTGATGGCATTTCTATGGTGACGGTGTTAAGTAATAGTGAATATTATGAGATGATGTTGTGTGTCGGAAGAGAGGACGGCCGGTAATGTGCGAGCTGCTCGCGAACTTTATCGTCCTCGATTTATCGCGGGTACCTAGAAGGAGCTGAGCGCCGACAGTTTCTTCGGTGGCGGGCTTCCATCGGATAGTAGGTAGGTACATTCACAGAGTACTTTGTAACATAGGTACTGAAAGGTACATCGTCTGCAACAAACTGGTTCCACGCCTCTGGTTTAGGGGGTCGCCAAACACTATCGATCCAGAATTTGAGGAGGCCGTACTCGAGCATTTTGAAAATAACCCACGTAGGTACTAGCGCACTCGGCGAGCTGCATTAGCGCTGTATACCTCTAACCATATGCAAGTAGGTATGGCGAGTGTTGCAGAATGAAGGTCAGCACCCATACCTCTTCCGTCGCATCCAGGAACTGACACCTGCAGATATTTTGCCTCGCGTGACCTTCTTGCTTTTTTGAGGCAAAATTTTAAGTAGGCAGGTACTAGGCAAACAGCGTTTCTTTCACACACGCGCCGCGCGTATCGAAATTAGGTAGAATTAGGAAGAGAGGTACTAGGCGATCAGATTTACAGAAGAAGTCTTTATTAGTATTAGCAAGTGACGTGGAATGTTATTGACCCTCGTAGTGTCGTGACACGTTTGTTATGATTTGAATTCGAGAATCATACGATACCAAGGATACCAAGAATTTGGTATCAATTCTTTGAGTAATTTATTTTGAGCTGAAACTTTGTGTAGAGATTCTATACCACCAGTAAACTTCAGGGCTTTTTGATGTATATACCCTTTTTGTTACACGTTGTATATGCTAGTCATTTTTTGTAAAATTTATTAGTGAATAAGTCGTTGGAGTACCTTAATAGAAATAAATAAATTTCTATTCTTTAAAACCCCTAAATTGATCTACAAAGGGTGAAAAATAATAATCAACCATCTTTATTTTCTTTTTTTTCTCAGTCTATTCAGTCCAGTTCTTGTGGTACCTGTACTTTTTGCAACAGTATGTACTAATTCGCGGGTGAGTGTTCTTTAGACCTGAAACACAGGGTTTCCCTAGTTTAGGCTCCAGTCCACCCCTATATTATTTATTTACTAACGACAAGTTGTATTTACTTTATATATATGTTAGTCTGTAAGGTATATATCTATGAAATAAGATATACTTTTGTAGTTTTTATATTTAATTTCTATGGTAAGGAATACATTTTTTTAAATAGAGTAAGAAATTAAACAACTACCTATATTATACTGATAGTTTTATTTATACCTACTTACATTAATAAAACACACAGAAAAACCTACAAATAAATCACAGATTAACTTAGAAAAATTAATATATTATGTCATAATATAGCTATGTTAGTGACATTTCACTTATAACCAAGTCCCTTGTCTAATAGTTGCACATTAATCCTGCATTGCTTGGGCCTTCCTTGTCCATGCTTCACTCATTGCTTGGAAGACGTCTAGCATCTTCTGTTGGTCCTCAATGACAAGCCTTTCATTGTCCAAACGCTTTTCTTCAATTAAAATGAACCGCTCAGTCAGGCTTGCCAGTTGTGACTGCCTTTGCGGCGGCGGCGTCCTTTGGTTCAGTTGGCGTTGTGCTGCTATCATACATGGTGCTTTTAATATACGTAATATAAAAAATTACTAGAGGTAACAAAAAAATACTATATAAATCTTAAACTAAATTAACTATTAATTCATGAATCCCCAAGCGACCACCGGTGGCCGCGCATCTATTGTCTTACTATTGTGTCTCTAATTGACGGTATCTGAAGGGTTAAGTTGCCCTTACAAGAAGTAGCAAATGTGGTACTACTCCTATGGGGCAATGCAGGTGGTGTAGTAGCCTGAAACTGTAAATACAAAAAATGGTTAGTTTAAATGGCAATGGCCAAATAAAACATTTTTAAAACCTTACCATTTGTTCTGTGGAAGGCTGATCTTCCCTTGGCATTTGATTCCTAAAAGGGTTTGGTTGTACAACCTGCAAAATAAAAATATATTAGTACATGTGCATATTGTTACAAGTATTATCAACAGCTTCTTTCATTCAAGTTCACAGTATTATGTAAATTTATTAGATCCCAAGCAAATGCGGCATTCATTCTCTCATTGTCTTTCTATTGTCTCTTATTACGGTATTAGCAAAGCAGTTGTAATGTCAATTTTTTTTTTCCAATCCTTAGATCTGCAATCGGCTATCCAGCCATAATCAGATGTGTTCCACCAATCTTAACTTTGCAGGCGACATTCCATTAAATGGCACCATATAAAATATATTCTTGTTATAATTTTTCAAGTTCTTTGGTCCAGGTCCAGTATGTGCCATCTTTTTAGGCGTTTAGTGTTGTCTTGTGGCTGCAGTAAATTCTTTGCAGTAATGTCTATAGTAATAGTGCTATGTTTTTTATAAATAAGTAAAAGTCTGACAGATACGTGACATATAGGACCATTGTGTCAATGCTTGGGAGAGAGGCCTATGTCCAACAGTGGATGTCTTTGGGCTGATATGATGCTGATGATAAAAAGTCAATGTGGTGTCTGTTGCAAATTATATTGATACTAAGTAATTTTCTACTGATGTGCCCAAATATCATTGTCACATGAAACTATTGGCATGCGTGTCATATGTTTGCCATTTCTGTATTAGAATTTACTTACTGGTATTAGAGGAGTAGTTTGTTCAGTCTGGAGCATTACAGGAAAGTGTTCTCCGGAGAAAAGCTAAACATGACCCTGCAATAAATTTTGAGGATTTAACATCACAGCACATTAATTTTTATATTGTGTAACGTAATTTAAATCCTGTTATACCTGAAGTATGCTCTCTGACCTCGGTGTTAAAGAATCAGTGATATCTTGTATGTTCTGTAAACAAAGTCCGACATCAAAAATTGCTTAGGGGCATATAGTGGGTATTTAAGAGTGAAGTATGCATACCAGTTAAGCAGGGGATTTAATGATGGTGCATCAGGATTTTCATTTACAGGCCTCTGTTTGTTAGTAGATGGCTGAAAAAGTATTTATTGAACTATAAATAAATCAGGAAAGTTGTTATTAAATAAAATTTACAGAGGAATTTGTATGAATGAAATGCATGCAAGCATAAATAAAAAAAAGTTGTACATGAATGAGGTCAATTTCTAACTACCTATCACCAAACTGAAAGCTCTCCCTGCCCATTAGTGCTATTATTATTTCTTCAACAGAAGAGAGGGCAAGCCCTTCCTCTAATGCACCACCACCAGTTTGCTGCCTGGCCATCCTAATTTTGGCTAGCTTTTTTTCTTACTGTCGATTATTATTCTTCCAATACTTACTTAAAAAAAAACACAATAATTTTGTTAATAAAAACTTGTGATTGTGAAATTACACAATCATAATATACCACAAGTAATGTATACCTAAGTGCAATTTGTTACAAACCTTTGCTCATTGCTGCCAACTCTTAATGCAGGCCGCTCCCATCGCTATTTAGCTTGGTAGCTACCTGCCTCTTCCCATGCAGCTCGCTAGCGTGCTCGGTCCCTACTTCCTAGCCAGCATCTTTCTTTCTTCTAAACTCTGAAAACTCTCCAACAACATAACATACATATTCCACTTGCACACGAGACAGGACTGCACTTCTTGATATTTAATTAAAGAATTTGTCACAGAGAACACTATAGAATTCTAATTTTCATTCATATTGACACAATATGAAAGAAAATGAAATATTATTTAACATTTTAGATTGTCTTAAAGTTAAAAATCTCGCAAAAGTTCAGAAGTTTGAAATTGTTTTGTTTGTTGACGTTTACAAAAAATGGCACACTTTTGTTTCTTTTGTTGCGTGCAAAATAAGCAATGGAAATATCATTCAGTCTCTTAATTTTTAATAAAACACATACAAGTCTGGCCGTCCAATAACCGTCCGTATCGAACTCAAGTCGTCGATGGCACGTAGTGTTCCACTCTCGTCTCGAGTACATGTCGGCAAAACCGTAGGGGCCTAGCAGGTTCGAAGCCTACTGTGGCCAAGGGTTGTGCGAAAGAGAGCCCCGGGGGCTGGAACGAAGGCAAAAAAAGCACAGGAGTGGGTTCTCTTCTCCGTAAAAGTCTGACATGCCCTTCCGCCATGCCCAAGAGCGGCGGAAGCCATTGAATGATTTCCCACCTATGAAAAAACAAGGACTCGGCTCCATAACATTTTCCGATTTGACCCTAAGACCTATTTGCCACCTTTGTATGACGTATTTGCTAGTTATTCTAATTTATTGAGAAATCGACGTGGTTTTTAAATTTCCAAAAAAGGCATTACTAGTTCGTACATTCACAAACGATTCCCTAAAGTATTCGACAAAAATAAAGCAAATAATAAACTAGGAGAGAAGATACGAGGAAGGGGAAGACCTATATAAGGAGGTACAGCACCAGCACCGGCCTTTTTTCGCTTGGACGTCACCGTGGGATCGGTTTCGTCAGGACGTCACGATTAGGGCATTCAAATTCGGATAGTTTTCAACTCCGGAGCTAGTTACGATGTTGTGAATGTCCGGACTAGTTCGTACATTCACAAACGATTCCCTAAAGTAGGTATTCGACAAAAATAAAGCAAATAATAAACTAACTTTACTAACGATAAATTGTAATACGCTCACATACACACACACAGCTGCGTCAATCCGTCACTTGTTTTTGACAAACAGAGATAGCCATTTCGTCGTTTTGTAAATTTTGTTTACATAGTTTTAAAACCGGTTTCAAACTCCGGTGAGAAGTGAAGTGAAGAAGTGAATTGAAGCATCTTACAGCTGCTGTTCTGTGCTTCTAACAATGTCTGTCAATCCTGTGTTATGTGGTTAGAAGCCGATAATATGGTACCTATCAAAGTGAATAACAAAAGCAAAGTTTTGCGTTTCTATTCACCCCGTTTTACGGACGTACCTACAGTAATTGGTTGGATTTTTTTTTCACAAGAACATTGGCTATTTATATATGTGGTACATATGTATGTATCTAAGTAAGTATTTATTATTGTATTTGTTTCTGTTCTGTATGTCTATTTATTAAGTTGCACCTGCCTTGTTATGTTTCTCTATACCACCGTAAGGTAAAATGGTAGAAAATACCAAAGGTTTAGCCCAGGCGGTAGCGTTGCATTTTAGGTAAGTAGTGTTTTCACGCCGATCGGTTACCTACCACCTTGTTCGATAGATCTCGAATTACTGATAAGTGAACCAAGAGTCAGCTGACGAACCCGCGGTGGCTGTAGGATTGACAAGTTACGAAAGTGGTGAAAAAATAGTCATTACGTTAAATATTTTACATCATACTGAAATGAAATAATTATAATCGTCAGGTGCATGGTGGAGGGTGGGTTACGCGTCAGTCGGTCGCATGAAGTTTTAAAAAATCATGTAAAATTAACCCTTCAGATACCGTCAATTAGAGACACAATAGTAAGACAATAGATGCGCGGCCACCGGTGGTCGCTTGGGGATTCATGAATTAAGTTATATCTTTTTTTTATGGTGGGGAAAATCATCCAATGACAACCCCTGCTCTTGGGCGGAGCGGGAGATAGTGTCAGACTAACCCACCCCGTTCTTTCTAGCCTTCATACCGGGGCTCGAGCTCTCGTTCGTATTACCCTGGCCCCAGTAGGTTTTGACCCTCCTGTTGCTGACAAATCCTTGAGGCACGCGGGAACAATGAGCATCGTCGACATCTTGGGCTCGGTCCGGATAGTTACCGGACGGTCGGACAGCGACCTACGCATAGCTAGCCATCCGCAAGCCTGCGTCTACGGTGGCTGGAAATAGGGATTCGGCCGGCTTCCTCCTTTGGTTGCATAACTGCTTCGCAGAAGGAGACGGCCACTACTCCTCGCTCCGGACCACGGCCTGAAGCAAGGCCCAGCGCGAGAAGTCTCCGGCTCTCCGCCGCCGTTTGCCCCCACGAGGGCACGGCGATGTTCCGCTCAAGCTGGGCACACCTGGCCTGTGTGCTCCACCATGTCCTCCGGGCGTTCCGCACAGTGGCGACACCCGGGCGTCTCGTCCGCACGAATACGGTGCAGAAACCGAACGTGCCATGTCCAGTGAGGACCTGCGTCATACGGAAGGTAAGGGCGCCGTGAGGTCTTTCCAGCTACGCCTCAAAAACGGGACTTACCATTAAGTTATACCTAGTACGCCTGATGAAATTTAACTAAGTGATTGTTTAAATTATCAAAAGTACGAAAATAACAATCAGCTGCGAGGGTAGCAGTGGAGATACCTTCAGCTGACGCAGTAAAAGTTACAAATATTAGAGCCTAGCTACTACACTGTCTCTTTTTAATTAATTAAACCCCAAGTGAACGCTGTCATTGTCTTTCTAATGTGTCTGTAATTGACGGTATTCGAAGAGTAACACATATTTCGAGATAGATTCTGGAGCTGCCTGAGCCCATAACAGGACCTTCGGGTTCGGTACCGTTCTCGGCTCTCTCTAGACCCTCGCCGTGGCTTGGGTCTAAATACCGCCTCAACGGTAATCATTAACATTACACACTAATATCATAATGTACCTAGTCAAGTCATAAGTATTTAAATCACACAATAAGAACTTTTTTTAAGAATTCTGGCCACAAAAAGATTATTGAATTCGAATTGTTCATGAAAATAAAATATGTGCTTTGTAGAAATTTACTCATTTTTAAATATGGAGTGGACGCCTCGTCACCCTCCGCCATGCAGCTGACGATTATATTTCATCTCAGTATGATATAATAATAATAATAAATCGTGCTGTATGCGGCAAGCGCATGGGCTCCGGCAGCTGAGAAACTGATGACTAGGAAACAGCTAGATGCGCTGCAGAAAAATTTCGCGCTAAAGATCTGCAAAGCGTATTGCACGGTGTCTCTGACATCGGCACTGATTCTGTCAGGCCAACTACCCCTTGACCTCCGGGTGATGGAGGCTGCTACCCTTTTTAGGATCAAGGGAGATTCCGAGGAGTACCTGCCACCGGGTCCACCCGGTGGCAGGTACTCCTCGGAATGTATCATCTTCTCTAGAAGATGAGTGCAAATTAAGTCCTCTAATGACACCCCATCCATCGTAACTCACCATAACAGAATACGGGTGCCTAGAGAACTTGGACCCCGAAACCCTGAATGACCACCATGTAACCGGACCTCAAATATGTAAGGATGGCAACAAAATACAGGGTAAAGTTGGAGCTGCTCTTACATGGTGGAATAAAGTTAGGGAGACCAGGTACTCTACCTTTCGTCTGGAACCCCACACCGTTTTTCAGTCGGAACTGTACGCTCTGTATCGAGCAGTCAAATTGGTGAGAGCGTCTAGGGTGACCTGCGTCAACATATTGAGCGATTCAAGATCGTCGTTCAATTTACTGAAGAGCCCATCCGTCACTCACCCCTTGGCACTCGGTATAAAGAGGCTGGTGCGTGAAATCCGAGAAGATGGTAGAGATGTGAGGCTGTTATGGTTAAGGGCACACATTGGCATTCCCGGTAACGAAAGAGCAGACGACCTGGCTAAGAAAGCAGCACTCACTAAAAAGACAGCCCCCGACTACGACAAGGTGCCAATATCATTTGTTAAGAAGCAGATACGGGAGGAAACTGTTAACGAATGGCAGCGCTGCGGTGCTACGAGACTTCCGGCACGGGCTCGGTCACTTAAGTATTCTTCCCCACCCATAAAGGCATGGTACGAGTACTAACACCTACTCATGTCCAAATCTTGACCGGCCACGAAGGATCCAGGGCTTACCTACACCGCTTTTACCTTAAGGACAGTCCCACTTGTGTCTGTGATCCCAACTGTGATGAGACGGTATGGCACGTGCTCACCGAGTGCCTGCGGTTTGAACAGGAAAGGATGGTCTTTGAAACTAAAATTCAGATGTCAGTTACCCCGTCTACATTGCAACCTATAATGGAGATTCAGGCCACCAGAACACCATTCCTGGCATTCGTAAGCAGGGTCATGCGAGCAGCAGCGATAGCCAACGGCTCTACACAATACACCACACGTGCACAAGCTCACACACAAACAGCTACACCAACACTCACGCAAACCCCTACACTCACGCAAACACTAACCCTCATGCAAACTCCTACACTCAGGCAAACATCAACTCTCACGCAAACAGCTACGCAGACGCTTATACAAATACCGAGACTGACTGTAGGGATCCCAAAAGTCACCGCTATCGCATCCACTGACAGTAGTTCCCAGCGGACGATCACACAAAGCATATTATTACCATTAAAGAAGTTCTTGGAATCCGGGGAGAACGGGAAACCAGGCATCAGACTACGCGGTGTGGCTCTCTTTATGAACAGAGATAACGAGAGACTCGGTCTAAGCTTCTGCCGCGCAGAAAGTGGAGATAGCGTCAATATATCACCAGGACTGACTGCTTTGATAAACGGGAGCACCTTCCAAACAAGCATGAAATGCATGAAATGTAGAGTAGGCTAGAGTAGGGTAGAGTAGGGTAGAGTAGGGTAGAGTAGGGTAGAGTAGGGTAGAGTAGGGTAGAGTAGGGTAGAGTAGGGTAGAGTAGGGTAGAGTAGGGTAGAATAGGGTAGAGTAGGGTAGAGTAGGGTAGAGTAGGGTAGAGTAGGGTAGAGTAGGGTAGAGTAGGGTAGAGTAGGGTAGAGTAGGGTAGAGTAGGGTAGAGTAGGGTAGAGTAGGGTAGAGTAGGGTAGAGTAGGGTAGAGTAGGGTAGAGTAGGGTAGAGTAGGGTAGAGTAGGGTAGAGTAGGGTAGAGTAGGGTAGAGTAGGGTAGAGTAGGGTAGAGTAGGGTAGAGTAGGGTAGAGTAGGGTAGAGTAGGGTAGAGTAGGGTAGAGTAGGGTAGCGTAGGGTAGAGTAGGGTAGAGTAGGGTAGAGTAGGGTAGAGTAGGGTAGAGTAGGGTAGAGTAGGGTAGAGTAGGGTAGAGTAGGGTAGAGTAGGGTAGAGTAGGGTAGAGTAGGGTAGAGTAGGGTAGAGTAGGGTAGAGTAGGGTAGAGTAGGGTAGAGTAGGGTAGAGTAGGGTAGAGTAGGGTAGAGTAGGGTAGAGTAGGGTAGAGTAGGGTAGAGTAGGGTAGAGTAGGGTAGAGTAGGGTAGAGTAGGGTAGAGTAGGGTAGAGTAGGGTAGAGTAGGGTAGAGTAGGGTAGAGTAGGGTAGAGTAGGGTAGAGTAGGGTAGAGTAGGGTAGAGTAGGGTAGAGTAGGCTCAGCTCAGCCTGGTAGACGGTGCTGTAAAACGGCAAAGCAAGCTTGAGGGCCTTTACCTCCATATCATTAGTCCACACCGAAAGTGCAGCACCGACTTTGCCCTCAATCTTGCTGCCGTCTGTAAAGAAACGCACCGCGTAATTGCGGTGCGTATCTTTCATATCGCCAGGCACAGCTTCTGCGCGAAGCTTCTCTGGACGGCGTTCAGCTTCTTTTGCAACCCAACTTTGTTGGCGGCCGGCGACCACGCGCTCGCTGCGTACAAGACGATCGGCTCCACTGCAGCCGTATAGATGCAGCGGATAACCTCTAGATGGAGACCCCAACTGACCCTAGCGGCCCACGACAGCTGTTTGTAGATGCCGACGGCTCGGGCACAGACGTTTGTGACGTGGGTGTTACAAGTCAACTTGCCTCCAGAGCCTTTATAGGAGGATCCAGCACAAGGTTCCAAAATATGGGACCACCGATTGACCCCTGAACGCATCCTTTCTCGGTCCTGGGAGTGGAGCTTTCGTGCGTACCTGACCTTCACCACCCTCTCGGACAAGTAACTGTCTATGACCCGCCCTAAGTTCACAGGACACTTTTCCTCAGCCAGTCGGACTCGTATGGCTGGTTACATGCGCTATCGAAGGCCCCCTCAATATCCAGGGAAATAATCGTGACAAGCCTCTTTGCGTTGAGTCTGCCACGAATGTGCCCCATTAGCGTATAGAAGGAGTCTTCGGTGCTTCGCTGGGGCATGAAGCCGTACTGGCGAGTACTCATCATCATCATCATCATCATCAGCCTTTTTAATGTTCCCACTGCTGGGACTCAGGCCTCCTCTCTAGGAGAGGGAATGGGCCATAATCCACCACGCGGGCCCAGTGCGTGTTGGTGAATGTCACATGTCTTCGAATTTTTGGTTCTAGGACATGCCGGTTTCCTCACGATGTTTTCCTTCACCGTTTTGAGAGCAGTGGTGATGAAATAAATTACACAAAGTAATGCGCCTGGCTGGGTTCGAACCCGCGACCTACAACTCGTAAGTCGGGGCCATTACCACTCGGCCACCACTGCTCTACTATCTACTCACTACTCATCATGGGTAACAAATAAAACTTGAGTCGGGCCACGAGCAGCTTCTTGTAAACCTTGCCGAGGACAGGCAAAAGCCCAATCGGCCTGTATGATTTTGGGGTAGTGTAGTCGTCTTTAGCGGGCTTGCGGAGCACGACGACGGTTGCCTCTTTCTAGGAACGCGGATAGTATCCATGCGCCAGGCACTTGTTCAACAAGCGCAGGACTAAGTCTGGGTCTTGACGGATCGTGTGGCCCCATATGTCCGCCGTCAGACCGTCGAAACCGGGGGCTTTTTGGGGTTGAACGAGGAGACTGCACGCTCCAGCTCGTCGAGTGTGAAGGGAGGGTCCGAAGGTTCACCTTCGTTACCTCTGTTCACCTCTTCTGCTCTTTGCCGCATCCTTTTGTGCTTCCCGTTATCCCCCTCCGAACGGTCTTCCGGTTAGAACACCTGTGCATGATACCTCGCCGAGGCCTCTGGGTCTAGGGTCCTGCCGTCCCTCACCATCGGCAAATCCTCCTCCCTCTTCTCCGTCCTACGGATCACCCGGTATATGCCTTCCCACAGCCCCTCGCGATCCTGCTTTTCGCAGAACCCCTTCCAGCTCTCGATCTTAGTTTGGACTATTGCACTCTCGTACTCTTCTTTCTGTTTTAGGTATTCCTCAATAACCTTTGGTCTCCGGACTGGTGCTGCACAGCGAATCCTCCGCTTCATGGTGACCACTTTCCTCTTTAAACTGGCGAGCTCATCAGACCACCACGGCACGATTAGCGTCTCCCTACCCTTCTTTTTGGGTATCACGGATGTACGTACAGACGTCTTGCACTGCCGTCGTTAGTGCCTCGACTACCAGGTCTATATCATCCACGCTGTCGATTGGCCCAATTCGCTTTTCGGGTGTTGTAGATCCTGGTAGTCCGATTGACCGTGATACCCACAGACTTTTTAAGGTGTACGCTAAACTCTATGCCGTTGTGGTCCGAACCCGTCAGGTCATCGACGACCCGCCAGCCATCGGTCACCGTCAGCATATCCGCCGTGCAGGCTGTGACATCGACGCAGCTCGTGTAACGTCTGTCACCACGTACTACGTCGAAGGTTGGCGTTTCCCCTCTGTTGAGTACCTGTAGTCCAAGCTGGTTGAGAGCTCCCAGCATCTCGACGCCTCTGCTATTTGTCTCTTTGCTGCCCCACCAGATACTCCAGCCGTTGGCATCTCCTCCCATGAAGAGCTTATGTGGGTCGGTCTCGCTTTCCACCTTCTTAAGGCTGTCCAGGTATGGCCCTATGGGCTGATCTGGCTAGTACAGTAGGGTAGAGTAGGGTAGAGTAGGGTAGAGTAGGGTAGAGTAGGGTAGAGTAGGGTAGAGTAGGGTAGAGTAGGGTAGAGTAGGGTAGAGTAGGGTAGAGTAGGGTAGAGTAGGGTAGAGTAGGGTAGAGTAGGGTAGAGTAGGGTAGAGTAGGGTAGAGTAGGGTAGAGTAGGGTAGAGTAGGGTAGAGTAGGATAGAGTAGGGTAGAGTAGGGTAGAGTAAGATACAGCTACGGTTGGGACAGCTTTCGTCAACCAGACTAGTAATAAAACACGAAATATTATAAAAACATTTATTTGAAACATTGTAACAGGTCGACAATTATCGAAACGATTATGCTAACAATTCAAAATTAATCATTTTAAATTAAAATTTCATAAACTACTAGATACAATCAGAGTCATTGGTTTTGAAATCGACAATATGTAACTGCAAACTAAAGCAATAAGAGGTTATAAATTCCTGAAATTTCTGTCTAAATTATTTTAAAACTGTTTTAATTAGAATAGCCCTGCATCAAATTACTCGTACCTTAATAATTTTTTTACTATCAAAATATTGTGACCAAAATTTGGCACATTTTACATCTTAAAAAAATCACAGACATCTTATAATAAGGCAAGCATATATATTAATATAGATAAATACGTCTTTATCGCAAAATAATAATTAAATAATTTTTGACTAGAATCGGCAACGTTTTCGGAAAAAAAAAGAATGGGCTGCAGGAAAGCCTTACGAGGATCCATAGCTCTATACTCAATACTCAAATGAATGAAAGAAAATTAAACTTTTGAATCGATTTTCATAAACTAAGGGTTTAATAAATATTATTATTATAGGTATAATGGTAATTGATTACAGTCAGGTGTCCCTAAGGGACTTAGAACTAACATCAAATTTATTTAATTATAGAACATTTATTAAATTGTTGAACATTTATTTAATTGTAAAACATTTATATATCAATTACTAATTCAAGATACTCAAAGATTAATTTTACTTATAGAAAAGCTCGGTATAATCCGTATAGTACGGTACACATTCAGATTTTTTTAAAACTTGAGTGTATTACATAGGTACAAAGTATTGGACGGGTGGGGAAACAGATACCTACTGATCGGCCAGTTAAGGCAAGTCAGGAACGAGGAAAATAGACAATATAAAGATAAGGAAACATTAACAATTATTATGATATGGAGATTCATTTGGTTTTTGAGCATACTGACGGTGGTCCTGATCGGCCAATTAAGGCTAGCCAAAGACAAAAGAAATAGACTAATTCTAAAAAAGGCCTTCTGAATAGAAGGTGCATGAGTGGGGAAATAGTTGTTGGGGTATTTCACGATGTGGAAAGCTCATCCATTATCAAGCGTATCCGTCGGAGTTTCTGATCGGCCAATTAAGGCTAACCGAGAACAACTAGAACCGACTAAGTATAAAATTCAGCTAAACACTAAAATAAAAAAAGGATAGTTTGGGTATGGTTTAGGCGCTCCAGTATCTAGTACTGTCGGTGTTACTGATCGGCCGGTTAAGGCAAGCCAGAAACAAGAGGTGCCGACTAGTTCTAAAATAGGCTTTCTGTATTGTAGATGCACAATACAATTAGTAGCAAAATAATTACTAGAACATTTCATAATGTATAGAGCTCATTATCTAGTATAAAGTGCAGTCAGAGTTTCTGATCGGCCAATAAAGGCAAGCCAGAGGCGAAAGACTTACGATTACATCTAAAATTCCAACTAATTAGGCCATCTGAACTATAGGAGTATAGAATCATTAAGGTGGAAGACCAGTTCTTGGGGGAAATTGCTATGGGGATACTTACTTACAAAGTATTTAATACCATCGTAGTTTCTGGACAGACAATTAAGGCAATCCAGAGACAGAAGAACCGACTAAGTCTATAATTCAACTGATTAGGCCATCTGAACTGAAAGAGCATAAAATCGCGAAGGAATAATTTCCCAAAACCTCCATCCGGGAAATTATTATAATGTGGACAATCCAATACTAAGCATTTAGTACTGTCATAGCTTCTGATCAGCCAATTAAGGCAAGCCAGAGAAGAGAGACCAAGCTACCGAGAACTGATTTACGAAGCTGCTAGATAATTCTTACCTATACTATATTATTTCTATAACTACATATTAACATTCCAATAAGGTATCTACCTACTTAAAGTTAACAAGAAAAGTGTATCTTCATAATATCTTTTTATAGAGTTAATTATTTAATTTCTCTTTGCCAATATATTTTAATAGACAGCTTTATAAGAGTATAAGGTTATACAAAAGTTAACCTGTCAAGAAATCTCTTTCAGAAAAGATTTTTAAAGATATTAGGTATGCCTACCTACTTATTCGTAATTCCCAAATTTTATTTAGGTATTTTTTCTTCTACCTACCTAATCGATCCCACTTTACGTTAAATTCATTTTTTTGTTTTTCGAAAGAAGTTTACAATAATTGAAACCAAAATAATTATAGAATTTGGCAACATTTAAGAAATTGTCGCTAATGATTATCTATACAAAAGTACATACATTTGTATGTTTTTTTACTTTTACAGGAAGTCTTATTCTCAGTATACAAATACTTTTTAGCAACATTATCAAGATTATTTAAATGATATAATTTTGGTTAAGTACATAATTATTGGGTATAAGTATACAACATTACTTTTAGTATATCCTAAACCCGTAACACGAGTATTTTTATGTATTTAATCCATGTACAAAATTTCATAATTGTATCATAAAAAAACACTAAGTTTATAGGTGTTTATAGCTTGATAGGTTAGAAAAAACACAGTCACCGTGCCATCCAGGCGATTGAGAGCTTGTTATGCACTAGCACCCAACTGTTTGCCGAGTCCTAATACCCGCTATGAAATGCCGTAATCTGTGTTGTACTTAGTATCGGTGGTGTCCAAATTGAGACGTTTTTAATTTTTTTTTCGAAAAAATATAACATGGTGTAAAAACTATTGGAATCCATTCAGTCACTGGTTCTGTAGTTTGATCAGAATGTATTCAGGTTTCGAATAAACTAACAATAATGTTGTACGTTTGTTTTATTAGGGAGGACACCCATGAGCAACTTTTTGGTCTCCTCGCCGAGATTTGGAAGGCAGAGGCACGAGAGCAACAGGCTTATTTTGTAAAAAAATGCTAGCAACAGGTTGGAAAGGGCGATAGTTACATTGCAAATCTGTCACCAAACTCGTAGACCAAATTCCCGAAGGTAGATTTAACGTGAGAAACCGATTAGTTGCGGAGATTAAATTGCTCGTGCGCGCTATTCCTTTCATAGTACCTATCACTAACAAGACTGACAGTTACACATGTATGTCTTGTACAACAACAGTAAATACATACTAATGCCATACTACACAGAAATATTTGTCATCTAGATAAGTGGCATAGGTCTATTTTTTTAATTATTTAATATCCTGACAGGATTTAACAATGATTAGAATTGAGATATGTACTGGCTGATAGAAGAACCTAGATTTTAATTTTTTGTTTAGAGCGAGCGTTTAAACCTTAAACTTCTAGAACATCAATCATCAATTATTGTAAAACATCTAATTTCAAGGAAGTTATACATTCAATACTTTCACTAATAACATCAATAGTAGCTACTAAATATTTCTTAAACACACTTATTTCTAAAACATCAATTTTGTTTTTACCGGTCACAAGCATAGTCGAAATAGGCAAGAGTCGTCAGTTTCTATGAGTGAGTAATAGATTCTGACGCGCCAGATTTGTGCACCGCCTCCAGCTGCTGAGACTTGTCTGTATTCTGCCAATTTACTAATATCTAAATAATTGATATGATTTAAATAATAGTTAAGTATATTTAACATTCGGTAGCGCTTCCCGATGAATAAAACTTTGAGAAAAGATCCTCCCAGTAATCTGTACATATCAATATAAATAAATAAAAAAATAATCTCAATTTATCTTGGTTATGCTTTTTCTTTAAACTCCAATACTTGTAGTACTAACGGAAATTAAAAAAATGCGCAGGAACTTAGAAAATGTTATAAACCTATGACCTAATGTAACTTTCGCGCGTTTGATAGTTCGTAGCTAAGACCAAACCAACCTCTGTCGGTTCAGTTAGAAGAAAATCGCTGTCGCATGCTTGGCTAGTTTACTAAGTTTACCACTATTTTGATATATAAATTATACCGCCAGACAATGGTACACACTCATGACGTTAAAATCTAACAATTTCGCGTGGCAGAGAAGAGCAACATATCTAAAACACTGTTTAAGCAAAACAATCATTATAGAACCATAACAAAATTGATAGGTATTTTGGTACCTAGTCATGATCATGAACTTTGATTCCTTAGTCCTTGGAAGTTCCTGGAGCATTCAAATCTATCTCTGCGTTCTCCGGAATCTCAACAAGCGTTGGTCCTTTGTATTTTCGAGGAGCTTCAGTCACAAAATCGTGCTTGAAACTTATCACAGTTATCTTACGAGGCATGGCAACAATAACTTTATGGCCATCCTGTACTTCCATAACATCGACACTCAATATCGGGCACACGCAAAGTTGTACTGCATCCTTTGGATCCATTAAATTGTATTGTTTTATGGGTCGATTGTTGAAAAGGTCGAATTCGCCGTCTGTAAACGGAGCATAGTATATGCGTAATACACCCCAGTAAGAACCGACAAAGAAAACGTCTCCATGTTGTTTAATGCTTGCCAAATCCCTTAGATGTCCGGTGGGAACAGATTGATTCCAGATGCACATGCATTGAAAGTATGAGCGCCAATCCATGTTTTCAAGGAAATGGAACTTTTGTAGCTGTTCAAGTACGTTTGTATTGGAGTCCAAGATTGCTTTCATGACGCAGGTGTTACCATTCTCAATAGAATATATTTCTCGTTGAACAGTGAGTATGTTTAGTTTTCCATCACTGTAACCGAGGGTCATAACTGTACGGAGACTTCTGAGTATATAACATGAGTATAGTTTACGGCAGCACAAATATATAACAAATATGTCATTATTTCTGTTCACAAAGTATAGTTCCTCTCCCGTCAGAGTAAACTGTTTTACATTATTATATGTGATGGCCGCCTGGTGTCTGGGGTGGTCTCTCTCCGTCCTCTCTACTTTTCGTATGACAAATAGATGTGAATCATTACCCAAAATGACAATTACTGTGTCAGTTTCGGTGTATTTTGAATACTCTCCCACCATGGGTAGACGCTGGGCCAGTTCTAATGTATTAAGGTCGTAATAGACAATAGATGATTTTTTAAGGACACCAATTACACCGTTATCGAGTAATTTAATGTTGGTGATTTCTTGATATGATTTCGTAGCCAATGCAAAATCTTCCCGCTTTTCTGCTGCCTTCACCAGCACGGCCCACATAGACAGGGAACGATACAAGTGAAACCAGGAGAGATCCCGCCTGGCTTTCTTGCGGGCTGACGCGTAAGTCTCAGGGAAATCGTCAACACAATTACGCGTCCACACTTCAACATTTTTGGACAGGTCGTCTATTACCGATCTCCATGTCCGACTTACCTTGCGACAGCGAATTAAAGATTTCGCCGGTAAATAAATGAAAATATTTCGTAAAAGTTCAGGTGGAAAATAGTTCAGTAGTCCGGATGGGTCGTAACCCTCTGCCATGATTATTGATTTTTATTTTAGTTTATTGGTATTCTACACTATGTTCAATATTCACAAAATTTATTTTTTAACACTTGTTGCAGAACAACCGCACTTTTCACGACACCGCTACCGACTACGGACAGCGACTTACAGTTTGTGGCAGAACAGTGATGCCAGTGTTACCAGCTTACAAGTTTCAGTAGAAATTTACTGACCTGATTTTTTTTTACCAAATAAAAATCAGAATCGTACTAAATCACATATTAAGCAAAATTATCTGGAGCATGCTCTTAGCTCAATAAAACATTTCAACTGGTTGGTGCGTGGTTATCATGCGGCATCAGTAATGTTTATTTTTATTTTTATTGTTGATCGGTTGGCGCTTGACCGCTATCTCACCTGATGGAAAGCGACGATGCGGTCGACGATGGGACGTGTCCCACGCGTTACCTAGAAAAAACCTATTAACTCTCGACTTAAAGATTCCCGGCGATAGGCGTCTCAGGATCGAAGACAGTTCAGGCGCACACGTACTCAGAATCATTGCCGGTATCCCGTCTGGACCGCTAGCTTTGTTCACGTCACCCTACGGACGTTCTTCTGATGGAAGCGAATATCCGACATACTCGCATCGCAACCATCAAGATGAGCAGGGGGCCGCGCGTTACCAGGATCTAGACGCGAAGATTCCGTTAAGAGTGAGGCAAACAAATTTGCTTTCTTCTCAGCTGTATGTGCCAGTGACCCGTCGGGTTTCAGCAGTGGCGGTAGTGAGGGGCGGCAGAAGTTCGATTCAACCGACTTAGCTAGGGACCAAAACGCCTTACTACCCGCAGGGTACGAAGCTAGTTTGTTGCCGATGCGGTTAATGTGGTCAAACCGAGACCTCCGCATCACTTTCTTGCAAGACTTGGCAGCTCTGTTTGAAGGCATTCGTCATTCGTCTTCGGGTTTCGTTTCTCTTGCGTCGAATACCTCGAATAGGCCACGCCTCCGAGTTCTTTTGTTCTGGTCACGTGACTAAGCGTTGGGATGACGTCAGAACAAAGGAAACCAGCCCTATGTCCCTTCCAGTGAAAGGTCCGTCAAATTATTTTGAACCATTTTGAAGACGTGTTCCACAGTTTGAAATCCCGTTCCCGTAGGAAAATGAAAAGTAGCCTAAGCTAGTATTAGTGAAAATTCTGTTAAAATCGGTCCAGCCGTTTCAAAGACTAGCCGGACCGAACAGACAAACTGATATATCGACAGACACACAGACTTAAATATAAAAAAAGTGTTTTTGTTACAGGTATCTATCGAATATAATTTCTTATGCATTTTTTTACGTCAAATCTTATGTTATTATAACATAAATTTTGATAAAACTGTCTTGGTTAATCTAGGTCACTTGTTGAATTCTGTCAGTTTTTTTTAAATTGGTACATCTACTAAAAATCGGTACCGCTGGCATCACCGAACGAGATAGAAGGAGAAAGCGAATACATATTGATCCGTAGAAAATTGTAGCCCGGACGCCCGGTAGCCAGAGGCCGAGCTCAGAGGTATTCTGTGTCAAAGGTTAACGCGGGCTTCTTGGAATTTGACAGTTCCTACAGCCCGTTTTACGCTATTGAGAATTGACCTATTTATACAGCACTAATTTTAAATTGATAAATGATATTTATTTTGCAAATAAGTTAAAAACAAAACACTTTTACATGCCATTTTTTTTTAGTCAGTTTAAACTATGTAGAGGCGGTGTTTCCTAATTGACTACTCTGAGAAGAAACATCGAAACAAACTCAGGGGCCAAAGTCTCTTTTAAAGTCCATGCAGTAAACATTAGGGTGTCAGTCCCAAGCTTTAAGGGCGAATTTTTTGCGATTCTATTTTTATTAATGGAAACACATCGTCACGTGCTATGTCAAACAATTTTTCAAATTTTAGAACAAGCTCATGTCAAACTCATGTGCTCTTATCATCAGGTGAGATAGTGGTCACACGCGAGCTTAGCTGTAATTAAAAAAAATGTCTTTAATTCTTGTGTTTTGTTCTAATTTTTTGCTAATCTCTCCAAACTTGAAATAATGTATCCATATTCTTAACACAAATGACTGGAAAAAGGTACCTACTAATATTGTAACTTTTTCTAATAAATAACACAATTTTGAATGCTAAGATTTGCGTTTTCAGTAATACATAAATTCACTTCAAGAATGTTATAAAATAGTACTGCCAATACTTGTCTATTAGAGATTAGTTTTGTGCCGGTATGAAGAGGCTAGAAGGAACGGGGTGGGTTTTTTTATAATCAGTAAGAGTCTGACACTATCTCCCGCTCCACCCAAGGTTATCATAAGATGAATTTTGCCTACCGATAAAAAAAAGCCGTAATTTGATTTTATACGATACCATCAATAAGAGACACAACAGAAAGACAATGAAAGCGCGAACGGCCGGCGTTTGCTTAGGGACTCATGAATTAGTGAATTAATTTGATATAATTTTTATGAATTGGCAGATTGGGTTTTATTTGCGCCTTTCTAGGCAAAACATGATGAGAACTTTTTTGTTTTCGTAATCGTTCCAACTGATTTATAACCTACACATATTTTTGACAAAAAAAAATATCTTATCTTAAAAATATTTCTTTTCTAAGACTTCGTAATACTGATAAAGACGGAATGAAAATTATGTGTTTGATCCGTACAAAACACATGAAAACCGTTCAGTTTCCGAATTGATTTACTTACGTAGATTTTTCCGAATCACAAAGAAAGTTTTTTTTGTGACATAACTACAAATTAACAGTTTTCCATACTTGTGCTATGATTCCACAAAGCGCCATCTAGTCCCAAGCTAAGCAAAGCTTGTGTTATGGGTAGTAGACAACTGATAAACATACTTATATATTTCTAAATACATACATATTATAGATAAATTACACCCAGACACAGAACAAATGATCATGCTCATCACATAAACATTTGTCCTGAGTGGGATTCGAACCCACGATCTCCGGCATAGCAGTCAGGGTCACTAACCACTTTATAATACTGTTACGTACGTAGGTAATTAAAGGCCAATTTACCAATAAAGAACTTTATTTACCACAAACAATCAGTAATTAGTCCAGTCAACAATAATCCAAATCACAGTTAGCACTAGAGTTCCGTTATACTATCGCCTCGGTCGTTAGATAAAATCACTTTGCACACTTAGGTAGATCGCTCTCGTTCGCAGTCGAAATCAAAACTGACTCACTTCCGTTCGGGGGCTCGTATTTATACGCGGAGCAAAGAAAATTCTAGATACTGACGTCTCAGGATAGTTCCAGAACAATAGAGTCGCATCGCGGGGCCATAAATCAATTTTGTTGCTTTGTCCTTCGCGAGTCACTCACGCGAATTTCGACTCTATTGTGAATTGCGGAAAGTACCATTTCCCTTATCGACCTACAGATACCTACAGATTACATACCTACTAAATAGTAGGTACAACAAGTACTTAAGACGGAATGTTCCAGATCTTGCCAGGCTAGGTAGGTACTTTGGTTCTAGAGCTTTCGAACAGTAATGCGTTTTAATTATTCGTTGCTACTCTTTAATTTGTCGGAGATATGACGTGTTGAAATTTTATCGGCGTAACAATACCATTATATTATTATCTATATATATAAAAATGACCCCCGTTTTCCGTTGTCACGACTTGGCATGAAAACGGCTTGACCGATTTGGCTGTTTTTTTTTTGTTGTGATTGTTATTGTGAGGAGAAGGTTCTTATGGAAAAAAAAATTAGGGTAGTGTAGGGTAGAGTAGGGTAGAGTAGGGTAGAGTAGGGTAGAGTAGGGTAGAGTAGGTTAGAGTAGGGTAGAGTAGGGTAGAGTAGGGTAGGGTAGGGTAGAGTAGGGTAGAGTAGTAGGGTACAGTAGGGTAGAGTAGGGTAGAGTAGGGTAGAGTAGGGTAGAGTAGGGTAGAGTAGGGTAGAGTAGGGTAGAGTAGGGTAGAGTAGGGTAGAGTAGGGTAGAGTAGGGTAGAGTAGGGAAGAGCGGGAGCGAAGCCGCGCGGGCAAAGCTAGTATTATATAAAAAAAGGGTCTTCACAGACAGACAGGCAGGCAGAAAAGTAACTTTTAGTATTCAATAAAAAAAAAATAGTACTACACAAAATTAGAAATTGACATAGTATCTTGTGGATATTATCTAGACTCTTATTGAAATCAATTTCTAATGTTGTGTGACACTAATCTAGTACAAACCTCTGAAAATCTGCTATTTTGCATAAACTTTGACACTTCATAATTTTCTCAAAAATTAAAAAAGTCAAAAAAGTAAAACTATAGAAGCCTTGCAAATTTTATTAAAATTCTAAATGTAGAAAATTTATTTCAAAAACGTTTAAGGGTTTAAAAACATAGCTATTTCTTGGAACAAGTTTTGTAAAATATTCTAGTAAATCACGGAATTACCGAATACTAACAGAGTTTTCAGGCGTTATCTCTCTTTTTTTTGCGTTGCATTTTTGTCAAACATCGCGTTGGATTGCATTAGATAAAGTAACAAGCCTTTAAACCATACTCGATGTTGATGATAGGCGAGTGGAAAAGAAGCCTCTTAAAGGCTTTATTAGAAAGGTCTTGTTATTATTAAGTAAGGTCTCAATAAATAATAATCATAAATAGTAAAGTAAACGTTTGTTTATATCCCGAAATTTCACTCAATTTATGGAAATATTGTACGAGCTATTGATTAAAAATTACTTAATGGTGACCAAAATGGAAAAACACTGCTCGCAGTATTTTCTAGTAGCATGTGATTCAATTATGATTTAACCAATTATGACAAATCGTGGACAATTTTGTTTTTTTTTTTTACTTTTTACTACACAAATAATAATATGATCAATAATGGGTACGGGTTTTTTGTACTATGTACCAAGTTAAAAAATACTGCCCCTGATATTTAAAAAGACGTATCTAACAAAAACGAAAACGGATAAAAAAATGTTTTAATGAATGAAACGGAAAATCGGGCCTTTTTTCCTTCTGTTAAAACCGCACTGGAGAAAGTTAGCAAAATATAAAAAATACAGGCAGATGCGCTTTTTTTTCCTGATTCCGGCAATAATAATATAATATTCCACACACACACAACTATCACACAACGCCATCTAGTCCCATGCTAAGCAGAGCTTGTGTTACAGGTACTAGACAACTGATAAACATACTTATATATTTCTAAATACATACATTTTATAGATAAATTACACCCAGACACAGAACAAATGATCATGCTCATCACATAAACATTTGTCCTGGGTGGGAATCGAACCCACGACCTCCGGCATAGCAGTCAGGGCCACTAACCACTAGACCAACAGGCCAGTCCAAATATGTTAGATGCGTCTCTTTTACTAACGGGGGCAGAATAGTGGTGTTTTTTTTTTTTTTTTTTTTTTTTTTGTCGACGGGGAAAATCATCATTGACGAAACCCGCTCTTGGGTGGAGCGGGAGACAGTGTCAGAGTCTTACTGACTAAAAACCCCGCGCCGTTCCTTCTAGCCTTCATACCGGGGCTCTAGTTTCCTTTCGGATAACCCCGACCCCGGTAGGCTTCGACCCAGATGGGCCCCTCCTGTTGCTGACAACTCCTTGAGGCGCGCGGGAACAGTGCGCGCCGTCGACGCCTTGGCTCGGTCCGGACGGTTACCGGACGATCGGACAGCGAGCTACCCATGGCTCGCCGTCCGCGAGCCCGCGTCTACGGTGGCCGGAAATCGGGATCGGAATCCCGGCGGCGGCGGCGGGGGCGCCGTTGCCTGATGCGGTCTGCCTCCTCCTTTGCTAGCATTACTGCTTCGCAGAAGGAGGCGACCGCCTGCCACTCCTCCTCGCTCCGGACCATGGCCTGAACCAAGGCCCGGCGCGAGAGGTCTCCGCCGCCGATCGCCCCCACGAGGACACGGCGTTGCTCCGCCCAAGCAGGGCACACCTCAACTGTGTGCTCCACCGTGTCCTCCGGGCGTTCCGCACAGTGGCGGCACCCGGGCGTCTCTTCCGCTCGAATCCGATGCAGGAACCTCCCGAACTTGCCATGTCCGGTGAGGACCTGCGTCATGCGAAAGGTAAGGACGCCGTGAGGTCTTTCCAGCCACGCCTCAAAGAGGGGACTTACCGCCATAATTGTGGCGTGCCCAGCAAGAATAGTGGTGTTGGTGTAAATATGAAAACTAAGTAGATTATCGTCTAATATTATTAGTTTATATTTGTTTTCTGTGACATCCGGTACCGTACCTATTTATTTGGGTTTATTTCATCCCAATCATGGCGGCGGCGGAAACGGAAGTTCGGATCTTGAATTTTCCGGACGCGACGCGACGGACTGTATTAAATATATCATTTTCCGAAGCAAAAATCCAATAGATGGTGATCAAAATATAGGTATGTAGGAGGTTTCTATATTTGATTTCGTGTTTAGTAGATATATACATTTTATTTGGAACTAGCTGCTGCCCGCGACGTCGTCTGCGTGAAAGTACCAGCACCAGAGCCAAAAATACCTAAGATACCAGTGTCGCTATAGCATTATAGCAACTTTTTTATTTTATTTTTTATTTTTATTTAAGTTATCATGTAATCATGGAAGGCTGATGAGCAATATTCTTATTTTTCAAATGATTTTCTAATGGCTAACCTGTTCCGTAGTTGCATGTTCTTTCCGGAAGCCGAATTGATGGTCGGGAATGATGGACTTTTCTTTTAGGTAATTGGTAAGTCTACGCAGCAGTATTTTCTCAAATATCTTGGACATAACTGGTAGTAAGCTAATGGGTCGGTATGAAGTCACTTCATGGCTAGGTTTGCCAGGTTTGTGCACCATTAAGATCTGGGAGACTTTCCACAAATCTGGAAAGTATCCCACACGGAGAATGGCGTTACATAGGGTGGTAAGATAGACTATTGCCTTACGTGGTATCTCTTCCAGAACTTTTTTGTCAATGAGGTCTAACCCTGGCGCTTTGTTATTATCCATGTATCTGATAGTTCTGCAGACTTCTTTGGGTGTCACTGGTTTCAGGGGTAAATCAAGTTGTAAGTCCTGGTCGAGGATAGAGTCTATATCGGATTCGTCTATATTTGGGTTTGCATCATTTGTTCTAAAAACTTGGCTAAGATGATGTGCAAATGCATCAGCCTTTTCCTGTGCAGTTTTAGCCCAGTTTCCTTCTCGTGTCCTGAGTGGAAGTTTGTGGTATAGGGGTCGATCAAAGTTTTTGCATGCCTTCCACAGGGAATTTCGTTCGTGGCTTTAGTAGGCGAAAGACCTTCTAAGTACGTCTCTAGGGCGACAGCATTTGCCTCTCATATTAGCGTTTTCAGCTCCCTGGTCGCTTTGTTGAGCGCTCTCTTGTCACTTGGATGTCTGCTAGTGTGCCATATTCGTCGAAGTCTTCTTTTTTCCTGTATATGCAATCGTATGCTCTCGGAGTAGACTTTACATTGTTGTGGATGCTCATTAGCTTCCGGTGTGCAGAGCCAGCAACATTTTTTAATGGTAGTGGTTATCATTTCAGTAGCTGCGTCAATGTCGTCCTTAGTTTTTAGGGCTATTTTAAGTTCTAGTCTCTCGTCAATTAGCTCGCGAAACTTATCCCAATCCGTGCGTTTGTTGTATAATTTTAGGCTCCTTTCAATATTAAGAACTGTAGTACCAACAGACAGTATTACCGGAACATGGTTTCTGTCAGTGTCTAGGCATGTTTTAATATGGTAATATAACCTAGATAAACCCTTGGTAACAAAGAAGTCTATGACGTCTGGTAGTCTTGTTGGGTCTGTCGGCCAGTTTGTGGGTTCGTTGAGATTGTAATAAGTTTGTTTTTATCTAGGCTTTTCTTCAGTTCTCTGCCCCTTGTGTTTGTTAGTCGTGAGGCCCAATGCACATGCTTTGCATTCCAATCTCCTCCGACGATAAAGCGCGGGCCTAGGGTATTGAAGAACTCGTTGTATTGCTCCTCTGTTATTTTGTGTTTCGGAGGGCTGTATATAGCTGAGACATTGAAAGCTCCATTCCGGTCTTCTATTGCAATAGTTGTTGCTTGCATGTGGGCTTTTTTAAACTGTGGTTGTTCATAATGTTTAATGCTAGATCTAACAATAATAGCCGATCCAGCATGTGCAGTGCCATCTGGGTGATTAGTGGCGTAAATATTGTAATTTTGTATTGTAATACTACTGTTTTCGGTAAAATGAGTTTCAGAGACTAGAAGTACGTCTATGTTATGCGATTGTAATAAAATCTGAACTTCCTCCTTGTTTGGAGATAATCCATCAAGGTTCCAGGCTGCAATCTTGAGAGAAGTCATTTTGCATCTCTGGACACCAATGTTGTTATGAGACTGATTAGAGTACTCATTTGTTGAAGGATGATATCTAGTTTTTCTGCTTGTTTTAAGAACATCTGCTCAATTATATGGTTTGATGAAGGGATTTCTGCTCCTTTGCCAATTAAGTTGGATTTTAAAACCTCGGCATAGCTTTCTGTTTTATTGGAGTATATCTTCGATCTAACTTTTTCGGTGCTAGGCTTTGGTGGAAGTTGGCTATAACCGATAGAAATTGGCTCATCTATTTTCGACTTTTTAGTCTTAGTGTTTAATTCATGAATCCCCAAGCGACCACCGGTGGCCGCGCATCTATTGTCTTACTATTGTGTCTCTAATTGACGGTATCTGAAGGGTTAAGCGTGGTCTTGCATTAAATTTTCTGGCATAAATTTCTCTGTATACTTCGCAGCCTTTGAAGTTTGCCGGGTGGGCACCGAGACAGAGAGCGCATGTTGCTGGAGTGTTACGGTCAGTCTTTGGATATTCAGATGTTCTATGGGATTCTGCACACTTCACGCACCGATATGGTCTCATGCAAAAGTTTTTAGAGTGACCATATTGCTGGCACCTCTGGCATTGTACAACTATTTTCCGTTTTCGTGGGTCTTCTATAGTGACGGATTGGTGGTATATATATTTAATATTTTTCACAGCTTTGTTGTTGGGCCCTTGTTGTATGTTGACAAAGAATGTAGAAGTTGGTTTCTTATTGGGTCCATACTTGGCGTTTATTATTTCCCCAATCTTACTTACTTTACAATCCTGTAAGGTCGTTTGTCTTTACTATTGAAAGTGTGTCCAATTAATCCTTTTTGTCTTACAATCTCTATAATATTTTTATATGCATCTACTGCGCAATTGATCCTTACTTGATTTTTCTTTGTTATCTTGTAAACAAAATCTACTCTGTCTACAACTCTTTCGAGGAGTTCAGAGAGTTTGTTGATATCCTCGATGCCGTAGAGAATTATTGGTGGAGGTTTGGAGATTTTTTGTGTTTCATTATTTTGAGTGGTGTTGTCTTCATTTTCATCAACAGGTAGTCCACTAAATTGGTTATTGGTAATTAACCTATCAGGGGATGGAGACGATACTTTTTTCCTTTTGGCGTTTCTTAGTACTGGTGCTCTTTGCCATGTTGGAGGCGTGATTTCTGGTGTAGAGTTCAGTATTTCAGCTGTAAGAGTATCTATGTTTTGAGTGAAGGTTTTTCCAGTCTCGACTTGCTTAGAACTGTCTGTTTTGGAGCTAAGTGATAAACTCCTGGGCCTGGACATGAAAAGGCTTGGATGAAAGGCTTGTTGGACAAATTTTTTTTTGCTTGTACTGGAAGTTGAAAGATCCATATGATGCAGCACATTGCTCCCCCCAGAATACGCGGAGCAGCCTGAGCTAGGCTCAGGGGGGGATTCTCCGGCACGGCCGGTACCCTCCTAGGGTAATTCTATTTTTTGTTCTGCAGACATGGTTGTATCGGGACACTGATGGCAAGTATTTCCCATGTACTTGCATCCGTTTCTTTTTGAGGGTATTTAAGCCTCAGGGCTTACGGTAGCCTAATAGGGTTAATTTAATAGCTGCGTCGCATCGTGCAGCAACCGATCAGTGCATAAGAAGTTCTCACACTCTAACCAGACACGACACTACACGACGCAGCTAATCGCCGCCGTAAACTTTTAAAATAGCATCAAAATATAAGTTTTTTTTGCAAGAGAAGCAAGTAAAGAGAGTTTTAGGGGTATCCTGCTGAGTTCAGTCATAAGATGTGACTGAAGGAAATAGAGAAAATAATGCAGGAATATATTAATTCTGAATTAAGTGCTCCATTGGTGTAATTTCTGCAAGGCGTTCCGATGCGAGGATAAACAAATAAATAAATAAATATTCCAGGACACAAAAGAGTAAAAATATGTACAAAGGTATCATATTTTACAACACTGCCCTATAAATTACGTTGGTAGTTGTGCTGCCAGGAGCCAAAATGTAATGAGAGTCAGGACTGGTGACGCGGGAGGGTACAGTTGCCCGTGTGATACGCAATTCGTCCTGAGGTCGACACCCGCTGCACTCAGTGTCTGCCCGTGCGACTTATTGAAGGTCATCGCGAAGCAAAAACTCACGGGGAACTCCTTGAACTGGAACGGGAAGTTATGAGGTATGCTGCCGCCGATCGCCACCACGAGGACACGGCGGTGCTCTTCCCAAGCGGGGCACAACTCAACTGTATGCTCCACCGTGGCCTCCGGGTGGCCCACACAATGGTGACACCCGGGCGTCACTTCCGCACAAATCTGGTGCAGGAATCTCTCGAACTGACCATACCCGGTGAGGATGTGCGTCATGCGGATGGTGAGGACACCGTGAGGTCTTTCAAACCACGCTTCAAGGAGGAGCCTTCTTATATAATTACCTATTGACATTAGAAATATCATCACTGCTCCATCTAATTAAGTGTTACTGCTCTACGACTGGATTTATGGTTAATTATGAATGACCATTTTGATATTTGAGATTACTTATTAATTTTATTTCATCCAAGTGCATGACATTTTAATTATATACTTATTTCTTCTTTTATTCACATTACAATCATCATCAAAATTTATAGAATTTGTATGCTTACGAGCAGAATGCAGCGCACTTTTATTATTCTGTAACACCTCTTGTATGTTTTTTTACCTGCATTGAGACCAATAAAAATGATTTGATTTGATTTGATTTCTCGCCATAATTATGGCGTGCCCAGAACTTGCAGTTTAACACCACACGTATAAATTTTATCGGCACACATCTATAAACATAAGAAAAAGTATCATCATATTGTAAATATAACTCAATTAACAACGATCAAGATTATAACGTCATACTTACTTAAGAATCCTAAGATCGTATGTAAATATTGTTGTTTTTCTTTGGAAACAACATCTTTCTCTTCTTGTTTTTTGTAGCTGTTTTCGCACGTTACTGTATATGTCTTTCCCATAAGGTACCTATTATGGTTGAAAAATAAAAGGTCTGTTTCAAAATACTGACAATTACAATCTCAGACTTTGATGTGACATTGACAGAAGAATAATGTTACCATTTTTAAAGTTTTAAAAAACTCCAGGTCACGCTCAACTGCGCTTGGGCGGAGCATCGCCGTGGAGGCGATTGGTGGCGGAGATCACTCGCGTTGGGCCTTGGTTCAGGCCATGGTCCGGAGCGAGGAGGAGTGGCAGGCGGTCACCTCCTTTTGCGAAGCAGTAACGCTAGCAAAGGAGGAGGTCGACCGCATCAGGCAACGGCTCTCTCGTCGCGCCGCCGGGATTCCAATCCCGATTTCTGGCCACCGTAGAAGCGGGCTTGCGGACGGTGAGCAATGGGTAGCTCGCTGTTCGACCACCCGGATACTATCCGGACCGAGCCCAAGTCGTCGACGGCGCGCACTGTTCCCACGTGCCTCAAGCGGTGCTATTCTCTAAAAAACACAGTCTTGAGCGCAGCGACGAAATCCAAACAGACAATACAATGTTCTTATACATTGGGTTGTTAATTCTATGTACTGCGCTCTCGACTCGACCAGGCTGTTTTCGTAGAGAATAGCACCGGTGGCAAAGTTATGGTTAACATCCATGTAGCACCCACTCTTATTAAGATCGGAGACTCTACACTCGAAGTTGTGGACGATTACGTTTACCTGGGACAGACAGACTGGTCCAGTTGGGTAGGTCTAACTTCGAGAAAGAGGTCAATCGTCGAATCCGACTCGGCTGGGCAGCGTTTGGGAAGTTGCGCGGTGTCTTCTCGTCTAATATACCACAGTGTCTCAAGACGAAAGTCTATGACCAGTGCGTGTTGCCAGTGATGACTTATGGCTCCGAAACGTGGTCGCTTACAATGGGCCTTATAAGAAGACTCAAAGTCACCCAAAGGGCGATGGAAAGGGCTATGCTCGGAGTTTCCCTGCGTGGTCGCATCAGAAATGAAGATATCCGCAGGAGAACCAAGGTTGCCGACGTGGCTCGAAGAGTCGCCAAACTTAAGTGGCAATGGGCAGGGCACATTGCACGCAGAACAGATGGTCGATGGGGACGAAAGGTTCTGGAGTGGCGACCACGTACCGGAAGACGCAGCGTTGGAAGGCCTCCAACAAGGTGGACCGACGACCTGGTCAGGGTCGCGGGAATCCGATGGATGCGTGACGCACAGGACCGGTCGTTGTGGCGACGCTTGGGGGAGGCCTATGTCCAGCAGTGGACGTCTTTCGGCTGATATGATGATGATGAGCACCGGTGGAGTTGTCAGCAACAGTCGAGATCCAGGGGTCGAAGCCTACTGAGGCCAGGGTTAGCTCCAAAAAGCAGCCCAGCCCCGGTATGTAGGCACGAAAGAACGGGGTGGGTTTTTAGTCAGTAAAATTCTGACACTATCTTCCGCTCCGCCCAATAGCGGGGGATGTCATTGGTTGATGAATCTATCATCCAATCCATTTGTTTACTTTCTTATAACTACTTAAACAAATTATGTATTATAGCTAATACATTTTTTAAATCACAATTTCTGTAATGAAATATTGTTTTTAAATATTTGAGGGAAAATAGATTAGTTAGGCTGGCAACATTAAGCACGCATTTGCCCTCCCCCCCCCCGTGACGCGACGCACCGAAACTCTTGCACGGAGTCTATAACTGGCTATGTCACCACATCCGACGTTGTCACAAAGACAAAGATGGTAAATATTTTAGTTTTTCTATAAAGAATAAATTTTTAAGTATTTTTACCTGTTATTCTACTGGATTCTCTCTTGTGCACCCAGTGATAAAACTGCAAGAAAAAACAATGCACGCGTTATCTAAAAAGCATTATTACAATGTTATAAAAAGTGGTCATGAAGATACGATACTTGAATCTGATTTATCTAAGGTGAATTGTGATCGAGAAGATACAGACGTAGGGTGCTACGCCAGGCCGCACCTCAGGTCGAATGCAACTCAAACACACTTGTGTCGAAACAAAAAAAACTTTCGCAATGAATACACAATTACTAGTGATGCGATGATATCAGATCTACAAGATAATTCCTTCCACAAAGCACAGAGCTTCAATAATTGCAGCCGAAGTTATGAAGACGTCACTGTCATCCGTAACCGCGGCTCTCAAGCTATAGGTGCAAGCAATCATCAAAATTTATTGATGAAAAGTGGGATACCAGCACCGAAATTCCTTGTCGAACGAGCTGTTGAATGTGTCCAATATTTTGGGATTGGTCAAAGACTATCAGCACAGGAGTCAAAGGCTACGATAACCGAAAATTTGGGTGATGATGTGAGTATTCAGTGTGCGTCTAAAATGAGCGTTTGTCAGTGTGATGTGTACAAGTATATACCTTGCAACAGGAGCCTGGCTGCTTGTCGTAACTTTACCTTAGGGACACCAGAGTCCCGCCGCTTTCAGAATGAACAGTGCAAGACCAAGCTCATTGGGGGCTGCCGCGTACCAGTGTGCAAGAGTTATAAAAGTAGATTTTGAATGTTTACTTTTTGTTGTTGATATTTAGACATTTTTATGTTTAATAAAATTTTCTGCGAAAGCTGCGGTTTATCAAATTATCAAATAAAATGTAGACACCCCGTAACTTCAATCAATACGTTATGATAGGTCAGTAGTGCGATTTTCGAGCAACCTAGGCACGGGTTTACAAACGGCGCGTGAGAAAAGCTCGCCATCATCCAATAATGATCAGGCTCGTGCCTCAAAGGATGTCAGCAAACGGACGGGGCCCATTAGGATCAACGTCTTCCAGGGCGGGATTGTTTGAAAGAGTTACCTTGGCCTCGAAACGCAAAGGGCAAATAAAGGAACACGAGTGGTTTTAGTCACTAAAAGTACATTTACTCTCGCTCCACCTAGAGCGAAATACAAGGCAGAGGATTTTTTTATTATTTCACAGAATAACAATTTACTCACACAAAATTGTTATTCTATCCTCGCTCTTCAGAGTGAGGACTTTTCTCATAAATTAATAGTCGAGGCTTGAAAAAAATCGACTACCTATTCCGGCTATAATAATAACAATAATAAATGCTAAGACCCTGCACAACCGTGAGGTATGCAGTCTCAGGGGATATTTCCTGGAAACCGACGTGGGGATGCACCGAGATATGGTGGCAGTGGACAAAGGCCTCACCCCGCTCTCCTTGGCTAACGAGAACTGGCGCAAACCTATAGTACTGGATACTAATGACCGCAGGGAAGTATGGAAGAGTAAGGAGCTACAGGGGCGCTTTTACCGGGCCTTACATGGGCCCGATGTAGATCTATTGGCGTCCGTATCTTGGCTGCGTTTCGGTGACCTCTTTGGGGAAACCGAAGGTTTTGTCTTTGCGATTACGGACGAAGTTATGATGACGAACAACTACAAGAAATACATTGTGAAGGACGGTACGGTTGACATCTGTCGGGCATGCCACCGGCCCGGGGAATCAATCCGACACATTATTTCTGGGTGTTCTCATCTAGCTAATGGCGACTATTTGCATAGTCACAACCTCGTAGCCAAGATAATCCATCAGCAACTTGCTCTTAAACACAATCTTGTGGAATCAGAAGACCCAGTTCTCGACAATGGCAATATCACGTTATATTGGGATCGATCTATCATCACTGACAGGACTATTGTTGCCAATAAGCCTGACATAGTGGTGATAGATCGAATAGAGCCTCGACCAACACCTTAGGAGGCTCTCGTTAGGCGGCTGGATCAAGGGCTTGATTCAGAAAGCGGTACTCCTGGATACGGCTCGTATAGTTAGGAGGTTCCTTTCTCTGGAGCCCTGACCGCCGGTAGCTTGGACCCTGTTCCCGATACCGGTGGGACACTATTTTATTTTTTTATTGAAATATTTAAAAATATAATTTGTATGTATATTAAGTGAATTAAGGAAATAATAATAATATTTATTTCAGACCACAATAAATCCATATAAAATTGTTAGTATAAACTTAAAAATTAATTTTAGTGTCCTTTACATTTATTTTTAATAAAATATTAATTGTTTGGAATCGAACCCCACACTATTCACGGAGTATATAGTACATACTCGTTGATGTATGAAGTCCAATGTGACGCAGCATTGGGCAATCCCACCTACCGCACAACACGCTCAGGATACCGGGCAGGCAGACCGCTTTCCGATGATGGCATGAAAGCCGTCAATCCTCGCCTCAGCAAACATCGTTGACGCGCTACAAAACCGCGGCAGTCCTGACAGCATCCTAAACGCGTTGTTATACTGTACACGCAGGGCATTGTATGTCTTTTACGGTTTGTCGTACCAAATGATCAATCGTTGATCAATATTTTTATCGATCAACGTAAATCTACCAGACCGTCCGTTCTACCATCGCTCAGTGGCGATCGATCAATCAATGAGCATGACATTGCATAGTGAACACAGCCACAAACTCAGTTCTGCGTGCATAGGTAAAATAATTGGTACAAAATATATAAAAGTGTTATTTTATCAGTTGTCAGTAAACAAGCATCATCATGATCGTTTACACAAACAAGTCTGGTTTATATTTCAAACGAAAAAAAAAATACATAGGTACTTGTAAAATTATGAAAAAAATATCTACGGGTTGGTCGCACTTACGGCTGTCTGCTTAGTTTTTCTGACGATTATTTACGAGAGCCACGTCAGAGCTGCACTTATCGAGATGAAGCTTGTCGAGTAGCTGTCATCAACAGCCACTGTACTACACGCCAGATAAGCTCAATGTGGGTAGTTCCCTTTTTTTGTGAACTCATCTATACTTAACTCGCTGCTGCTCCCGATGTATCATCCGCGTGGACGACGCTATAGGTTCATTAATGAAAAACATTCTATTTCAATAATCCAGCGTTGTGTTTAAGGTTTTGTTTAACTTGTAATGTTTGTAAGTACGTACTTATGTTTGTTAATGTGAATGTTCCTGGGTAATCTGTAAAATCAGGTAAGGCACCTGATGCGTTGCGGCAGCGGTGCGGCGCCGGACCGGTGTCGTTGCGTCGTCTTACAAGAAATATTTGTGATATGTCACACGATGCGCTGTGGCGCCGCAACGGATTTGCAACCACCGAGACGAAGCGGCGAGGGGTGAATGCGTTGCGACGTCGGCGTGGCACTGCTCAGTTGTTTATATTAGAATAAATATTTCTTATATAAGTCTAATCAAAACGTTGCTGGGGCGCCGCCGTAGCCGGCGACAATTGTGTCCCCGCGGTGACATTTTTGCGGTGCGGCGCAAAAGCGGTGTCGCTGCGTCATTTTAAATAGAAATCTCTGTGGCATGTTACACGGTGCGCTGCGGCTCCGCACTGGACTTATATCCGCCGCAAAGGTCGCTATCAAGATTACGAAAAACCTATAATCTGACGGTTTTCATGGGGCGATGTAGCTAAAACCTTAGATAAGTGTAAAAAACTTTTTACAAAAAAAATTAAACCGACTTCAAAAAGTACAAAATAACTTTAATTTCGGAAGTCGGTGTTTCTATAATAGATACCTAATCTTGTCTCTTCGTTATTTAACACCGACTTCCGAAATAAAAGTTATTTTGTACTTTTTGAAGTCGGTTTAATTTTTTTTGTAAAAAGTTTTTTATTTTTCACTTTTTAGTTATGGTAGCACCACTAAAAAGTACCTACCCTTCAGCTAAACATAAATTACCTTATAGCCAGATTTTATCTCATAACGATTCTTATAATCCCAAATACGGTTATATTACATGAATTTACCCCCTCCCCCTGTCCCCTCCCCCTTTTCTTTCAGTCAGTCATCGACTACACGTATAAACAAAGCAATTTTACGTGTTACGACAATTCTGCTATGATTCTATGAGGAGTTCTGTTCCATATCTTCGAAGTTCATGATCAGATCATAACAATATTTCTATGGGACCAACTTGGAAGCATAACCTTTCAATCAAAAAAAAAAAAAATTCCAAATCGGTCCACAATTGACCGAAATATCGGTGAACATACATACAAAAAAAACATATATTCAGCCAAACATAGAACCTCCTCCTTTTCAAAGTCGGTTAAAAATTTTAAACGTTCCTAGCAAAATTACCTTAGCAAACTGGTAAAAGGATTGCACGTATCAACAGAATATTAACAGAAACCTTACAACCTAACTTTATGACTCGACCATTTGCTTATGCCACGCTCAAATTGTCAGATTATTAGAATATACACTTTTCTGCATACTTTGTCTTTATCTGACGCGCTCGACTTTTTCTGAGGATCGTTTTTTTTTACTAATCTGACAGATTGAAATCAACGAACCCAACGTTCATGTGTGGTATGATAATGTTTTTTCGACGCGCTCAAGGATCCCGCAAAATCCCTATCTCACGAATATATACTTACACAAATGCCCACAAGAGAAAGACGAAGACTCAATATCAATGAGAGCATTATATAAACTTAGACCTTGACTTTTATGTTAGTAATAGCGTAAGCGAAACAGATTGGAAACTGTTCACGGTGAACGAATGCTCTATTGATATATTATTTCAAATGAGATAATTTCTAATTTAGATTTTACAGGTGCTAGTTCGTGTTTAAGACCATTATTAAAAAAGATCACAACCTTCCTTGCCTACTTCTTTTCCTTAAAATCCCATTCTACTTTATCATCAATGCCAGCACCATTGACAAGACCAAAAAAATTACAATATTTCGTTTAAGCATAACTTTCACTCCTTTTTTAATAACTATAGTTATTTCTAAGCCTGCTGTCATTGAAGAATCCTCCTTGTACTTTTCAATGCACTCGCGAGCTCTTTTTATAAGATGTCTAGGACAATCGACACTATCTGTGGCTACGAGTTTAATTTCCGGATGTAGAATACATTGTAACATGACATCATTAAGTTGCTGAGCCATATTTCTTGTCGTTAACAAACAAACTATATGTGCTGGAAGCCGACTAAGACTTTCAGATATTTCACACAACCTACCTTCATTTGCTGAAACCTACCATGAGACTCTTGATTAAGGCGAAGGTTGTTGTAAGTACTTATTAATAGGTCTTTTAGTTACTGTCTACAGTCCCGTGTAAACTTTCATGTCCTAATTCATAAAATTGGTGAAAGTCTCATTCAAACCCTCCCCCTCCCCAATTTTAGGAGATGGCGGCGAAAGTTATAAGTTTATATGGGAACACGGTAGTGTTTTTGATGGCTCTACATGAGATCTGATATCTTTTTCACAGGGCGAACCACATAAGGTTTGCCCTGTGGTCGTCTTGGCAACATTTTACATGAAATATTTTTAGTGGGATTTCAGTTCTTTTTGTAAGTTGCTAGGCAGTCATTATTTTTTTCTTCTTTATTTCGGCTTTCTAGCACTTCAGAAAGTACGAGCTAACATTTAGAAGTCTCAAACAAACTTTCACCCCCCCCATTTTAGAGGATGAGGGGCGAAAGTTATAGGTTTATGATTTTTTTTGTTAGTTGTATATTAAACTTAGATTACATACCAAATTTCAGCTTTCTAGCACTTCAGGAAGTAGCCAAACATTTTGATGATCATCAGCGTGTCAGTGACGAAATCAGTGTATTTTAGATATCAATAAAATCTAAATTATTAGAGCTATTCAATTGAGACTTTGTATGTTTAATTAGTCTATTATTATTGACATCATATCCTGAGAATATGAACTATCTGGTTCATCGGAAACCAACTCTACGAGGGTTAAAGAAAACGACGAAACACTTCGAGAAAAGGTAGGTAGTGCCCTTGCGCTCGCTTCTCTTGGCTCGTCTTTGGCGAGGGCACTACCGTGCCCCCAGATTATGGTAGTGATAAGATAGGTAGCATATTATGGAAATGAAATAATCAAGTAATATTATAAAGAGTTTATTTAAAAAAAAAGAAACAGCTTACGACTAATAAAATAAATCGAGTCCGTTTAAATATACTTGTTTCTAAATAATAGATACATAAAACATTGTGAATATGAAATATTTATTAACATAATACTTATGGGTCGCTTAAAACTTTATTCTAGCAATTCTCTAATGACTTTGATAAAAAAATATCCTACTGGTTTACATCTACTATTATAAGTTCCTACTTAATGATCACTGTGATTATATTTAAATTAACTAATTAAGATTTTTGTGCGATTAATTCTGCTTGCTGGTGTTATTTTGCGTTCAAGTGCCGGCGCCAAAGGAAGTTGAGTATGCAAAATATGAGGATTAAGCTTGTTTTGTTGAGGCTCATAATAATAAAAAATGTTCAAGCTTCAACAAAATAATAAAATTGGGAATATCTGGTTATAGTTAAGTACAATGTTGTAAATTAAGAAGCGTTTTTACGAACATAAGATGAGACCAAACCTTAACCCTTCAGATACCGTCAATTAGAGACACAATAGTAAGACAATAGATGCGCGGCCACCGGGTGTCGCTTGGGGATTCATGAATTAATTGTTATTAACTTAAGTTGGAACAATCGTCTTCGTGTAAACACTTCTTTAATTTACTCATAAAGCAACTCATACTACTAAGCACCAAGAAATTGAAGAAGGTACGCGCACTTAATTTAACGAAGCTAATCTCCTGTTCCCTGAGTTAGAAACCGGGTGTAAATAAATGAAAAAGTTTTAATCAATTACATCTTTAAATTTAATGATTCAATGCAGATATAATCAATATGATATAAATATGTGTTTTCTATACTACAAATTATAACTACAATAAATCTAAACAAACTAATTACGTAACCATCTACATGATCACGAAAGAGAAGTATACATTTAGAAATTATGTAAGATCAGGATTTGAGTACTTAGTGCGAGTTTGTCTTATGTTAATGCGATCGACACGATTGTGACGTTTGGCGCTCCGATTGGTCCGCTCCAAGCTCCTAACCAATCAGAGAGTCAAACGCGGCACGTTTCGATCGCGTTACCTTAAAAACAACTCGCACTAAAGCCTCTGACGGTTTTCCTCGCAGATTGTTCTGTTACAAAACTGGTTTACTCTCACAATAAACTAAAACTAAATCTTTGGGACACTAGTTTACATTTTAACAGCTAAGAAAGGACAGAGTCCTGATGTATATTTATTAGAAAGATATCACACTAAGAATATATTCAGCCATTCATATTTTTAGAAAAAGTCTAATAAGTATTATAGCTTAATAGTGTATAAGTATCAAAAATTTTGTTTACTAAATTTAATGCATATTATGTAATAAGTACTTTTATACAATAGTAAAATGTGATTAAATGGACACTCAGTGGTTCAAATACTTACTAACATTATATTGGTCTTGAACTATTTCTAGTGCTCAATGTTATTTGTGATATAATTGGCTATAGTACTTAATATGTTTGTGTATCTGTGAGTAAATAATTTGTCTGTAGAATGTAGAACTTCATTTTAGGATACCGCAGACAAGTGGTATCAGGCAAAGCATTGAATTTTACCAATATTGGCACTATCACCCAGACTACGGAGAATGTTTAATATTGCATAAATGTGGTAGATATCTGCAGGAGTTGGAGAACCTTCTAGTAGGTACAAAACAACAACCCGAAACGCCACGTTTCAATATTGCTACGGATGATTCTTGGGTCTTGGATCAACGAGTTCAGAGCCATACCGCTGGCAGCATATGCTGGCACATGCTTAGTGCGGTGTTTCAAGCTGTGTTAGATATAGACGTCATAAGCCCACCTGGTTTCAGTTTTGCTACAGATCGTTACTTGAGTCCAAGCAAGTAAGTTTATATGTGTGTGTGTTTGTTGCACTTATACGCTCATACCCTGAATGGATTTCGATAACACTTGGCACATGAGTAGACCATGTCCTGGAAGACAAAATAGGATATACTGGTCATGCGGCAGGCAGAAACTAGTAGGTATATCATAATAAACATGTCGCACAAATTAAAATATTGTTGGTGACGTTAAACAAATTGATATTCTAGCAGATATACTCGTACTCGTAACAATTGCAAATTGTAAAATATTCGAAGTTGAACACATTTTTGATTTTACCAGAATTTGGAAAGCGAGAATTTCACAAACTATAATAATTGATAGAAAGATGCTTTATTTAGGCCTTAGCAACAGCATTTTCATTTCTGAGTTGTGTCAGTTATAACGTAAAAGATTATAAAATGGCTTACAAAGGCACTGATGTTCTTGTCCAAGTAACATTGTCTAATAATAATAATCAGTTAATACTTACCACTGAAGGTGGCTCGACTATTTCCAACGTTACAGTATTAAATCAAAGTTGAATTTTAGTAGCAAGCGCCAAATAATTGGTGTGCCAATGCCAACGTGATTTTAGATTTATGTAAACGCGATGTAATGGACTGAAATGACATTGATCATGGGTGGCGGCTGTTGGCGCCGACGCCACGTGTAGCTGGATTTAAAATGAACTGAAATACATCATAGGGTATAAGTAGATACACTGTGAGTGTACCTGTAATGTGAATTAGAAATCAGGTAGATACTTACGTATGTACATGTATATCACCTGAGTGCCTAGTGTGTGTTTGATTTACGTTAACGTTACGAAACGTTTATGACGTTCGGTGTTGCGATTGGTTCGCTCCAAGTTTTTAACCAATCAGAGAGCCAAAAGCGGTAAACGTTCGATCACGTGAAGGCCCAAGCGCCCGAGAAGTTCCATAGAACAGTGACTTTCTGAAGCCTCTCCTCGGTAACGGCTAGGTTAATAGGTTTGAAAAAAATATGTTTATTATAGAGTCATGAACAATTAATGTTGTTCGTGAAATCGCACGTATCATAATCATCAATAGTGGATAATAATAATGGACTCTACATTTATTCGTGCGATTAATACTTTTTAGCAATTTTGCTTTACATTTCCCTACTCCTTCGAAACGGCTTGGATCTTTAGGAACCTTTTTACATATAAAATTGGTGGTTAATCATTCTTCAAAGTGAACATAGCATAATATGTAAATCAATCAATATTTCGCAAAGAAAATGCATAAAAAGGATAGTGGGGTTCTATCCGGGCGCAGCTGACCGGAATTAAATGCACAGATACTTGTACTGCCACCTAAGCGGGTACGAGTGTTGTGTTCATTTATTTTCGGCCAGATTTTCAAGGGACTATAAGCCTTAACGCAAAACAAGTCACTCATGTAATTCGAGTTTGCTCTCTATTTGTCATTCGGAGACCTAGAATTTAATATAGTCATATTAGGAAAGTCTACGAGCGCTATGATTGCGTAGCTACGGCGTAGCCAAGTGCTACGATATTTTTTCACTGTCTAAGAACACAATAAAATTATGAAATATTTCATTTCTTTTTTTCTTCTTATGTTTAGATTTCAATTATATGTATTTTTAGGATAAGTGGAAGAGCGGAGTCACCTAACACAAGCATATTTTTGCTTAAAATGTGATCTTGTTTGACTAATCTTGTTAGCAAAAAAATAATGTGAAATTGAAATAAACCTTTTTTTTACTGTAATGAAGTCCGCCCATTACACCGTATCGTACAACGAGCGTGGTAGGAACGTAACAAGCATGGAAAGGAACAGATCACTATTGCCGATTTAGCTTTAGTAAATAATTACCTATTTTTTTTTTTTTTCTGTCGACGGGGAAAATCATCATTGACGAAACCCGCTCTTGGGTGGAGCGGGAGACAGTGTCAGAGTCTTACTGACTAAAAACCCCGCGCCGTTCCTTCTAGCCTTCATACCGGGGCTCTAGTTTCCTTTCGGATAACCTCGACCCCGGTAGGCTTCGACCCAGATGGGCCCCTCCTGTTGCTGACAACTCCTTGAGGCGCGCGGGAACAGTGCGCGCCGTCGACGCCTTGGCTCGGTCCGGACAGTTACCGGACGATCGGACAGCGAGCTACCCATGGCTCGCCGTCCGCGAGCCCGCGTCTACGGTGGCTTGAAATCGGGATCGGAATCCCGGCGGCGGCGGCGGGGGCGCCGTTGCCTGATGCGGTCTGCCTCCTCCTTTGCTAGCATTACTGCTTCGCAGAAGGAGGCGACCGCCTGCCACTCCTCCTCGCTCCGGACCATGGCCTGAACCAAGGCCCGGCGCGAGAGGTCTCCGCCGCCGATCGCCCCCACGAGGGCACGGCGTTGCTCCGCCCAAGCAGGGCACACCTCTAATGTGTGCTCCACCGTGTCCTCCGGGCGTTCCGCACAGTGGCGGCACCCGGGCGTCTCTTCCGCTCGAATCCGATGCAGGAACCTCCCGAACTTGCCATGTCCGGTGAGGACCTGCGTCATGCGGAAGGTAAGGACGCCGTGAGGTCTTTCCAGCCACGCCTCAAAGAGGGGACTTACCGCCATAATTGTGGCGTGCCCAGAATAATTACCTATGTAGCTACGTATAAGTAAGGAAAAAATAACCAATACTATTTTTTACGTAATTATCCTTTGAACAGTTCAAATTTTTTTTCAGCACTCAAATACCCACCCTATCTCTACGTAGCTACGTAACTTGTAAGCTCGCATTGTCACGTGATTTGCACTAGCGCGGAAAAATATGGTGGCTATTTTCTTTCGTCATAATTTATTATATTGTAGATATCAGGCTGGTAGCCGGACAACCACTATTGCGTGTGAGGCAGCCTCCAACAAGGCGAAAAAAGAAAATCTATCTCAAAGTTAAATTCGTGACTAAATACCCCTACTGTGTGGCGGCAACTTTCTGAAATTTGACTTATTATTATCATCGATTAAGTGTGTTGAAAAACGTCTTTGATACACGTGGAAATCGTTACTGCAGTTTTCTGGCTCAAAATCTAACTCGGATTCTGCCTCGGGTGCAATGACAAATTTGCCTACTTGCAACAAAATATAGGTATTATTTTATATCTACATAATATTGGTTTCGTATAATTATTTGTCGTTTTGCGATAAATATCTTTATAGCTGCCCACCCTAGTGTAGATCGAATAGGACAAGCTTAGAATTTTAAGAAACAGCTTGGGATTTAATCAAAAGATTCTTGATTTAAAAATAAACCTCTTTGGCCTGAGACCCGCTTGCCTTAAAAATCATTATACACACATTTTTATTGATTCGTAAATTCAGACGACGTTTTTCAACACATTTGTTATGATAAAAATAAGTAACATTACTTAAAAGTATTTTGTAATAAATACCTACTTAGGAGAATTGACTCGCGGATTGCTTTTCCAACGTCGTGTAATGAACGGTGGAATAAGGCATTTAGTGTCTTGAAAAAAGTACTTATTTATAAACGCTTACAAAAACTTCCTATAGTGTATAAGATAGAAAGCGAGTAAAAGTTCTAGAAATATCTTTCAGACAAAGTCGTTTCGTGTCTAATCTAAGTGTAAATCTAAGTGATGTAGAAAGCGGGCTTTAAAGTAGCAATCAGCCGGTCCTTCATTGGTAGTAAGTATGCACGGAACTGGACGAAGACGGCGGAGGGCCAGGCGTGGGGGCGGACGCCGGTGACGGCAGCGTCGGCAGCGGCGTCGGGGGCGGAGACGAGTACACCTTGCGGTCGGGCAGCGCGGGCAGCGGCGACGGCAGCCCGAAGCCGCCCAGGCCACTAATCGAAGAGCCCCCTGACAGCATCTGGCCGTGCACACCCCGCATCCCCGCGAACATGGGCGCTGAGCCTGCAACATACAACAATATTATTGTAAAAGCATATGGAAGTCGTTGTTCCACGCTGAGCATGATGTCATACATGTTTTTTAGAGTTATGATTTCATGAGTGTAAGTTATATTTATATATTTAAGTTTCAAAAATAAATAATTACACGGAATTTATCTCGTGTATCGAAGTGAAAGTTCAAAATCCAAAAACGCTAAAGGTTAGCGCTGATAAAACAAAAAACGGAACAGTTTAAACAAAGTAAAAAAGAAGTTCAGAATAAGATACCAAGGGCATTTTGATATGGTAATTTTTTTTGGCAGCTAAGGCATTGAATTCCTTGCCGGTGTCTGTGTCGAGAGTAAATAGATTTCGTCTAGGTAAGCGCGTTCCATCGTCGACCGCATCATCGCTTTCCATCAGGTGAGATAGCGGTCCTAAACTAAAATGGTAAAGGGATGCCTGTATATCCTATATAGCTCCATCCCTCATTCTCGCTCGCTCGACTGACATTTTAACACGTCATGGTAAGGCACCGGCACTGACACTAAAATCTAGATCAAATGCTTTTCGCCATGTATAAATATATGGAGAAACTTGAAAGTCAAGAGAAAAATCAGATGTTTCGTACATTAGTTCCCCACTCGACAAAATGTTTAGGAAAGCTAATTTCTAATTAGCGATTTCTGGGATGGTACAATTTATTAGAAAAAATATCTCGATAATTTAGCATGCATGGTGAAACATGAAGTGTATCTTTTAAAATTCAATTGCTGAAGCTGGTTAGTATGCAGTGAGAGTGAGAGTTATTATCAATAAAATTCACAAAATTAATTTTTTTTTTTCGTTGGGCAAAAGTCATCCAATAACAACCCCCGCTCTTGGGCGGAGCGGGAGATAATGTAAGACTCTTACTGACTAAAAACCCATCCCGCTCCTTCTAGCCTTCATACCGGGGCTCGAGTACCTTTCGGATAACCCTGGCCCCAGTAGGCTTCTACCCAGCTGGGCCTCTCCTGTTGCTGACAGCACCTTGAGGCGCGCGGGAATAGTGCGCGCCGTCAATGTCTTAGGCTCGGTCCGGAAAGTTACCGGATGGTCGGACAGCGAGCTACTCATGGCACTCCGTTCGCGAGCCCGCGTCAACAGTGGCCGGAAATCGGGATCGGAATCCCGGCAGCGGCGGCGAGAGCGCCGTTGCCTGATGCGGTCGACCTCCTCCTTTGATAGCATTACTGCTTCGCAGAAGGAGGCGCCCGCCTGCCACTCCTCCTCGGTTCGGACCATGGCCTGAACCAAGGCCCGGCGCGAGAGGTCTCCGCCGATGATCGCCCCCACGAGGGCACGGCGGTGCTCCGCTCAAGCAGGGCACGTCGAGGTGTGTGTGCTCCACCGTATCCTCCGGGTGTTCCGCACAGTGGCGACACCCGGGCGTCTCTTCCGCTTGAATCCGGTGCAGAAACCTCCCGAACGTGCCACGTCCGGTGAGGACCTGCGTCATACGGTAGGTAAGGACGCCGTGAGGTCTTTCCAGCCACACCTCAAAGAAGGGACTTACCGCCATAATTGTGGCGTGCCCAGTTACAAGATGGTCTGAAATTAAAATATGTACTTAGTCTGAAAAAGGGCAGGTATTTTTGATCCGAATGTTTTGAGCGTATATGTTTTACGTTAACTCGATCGACATGTTTATGTCGTTCGACGCTCCGATTGGCCCGATGCAAGTTCTTGACCAATCAAAGAGCCAGACGCAGTTATACGTTTCGATCGTGTTAACGTAAAAACAATTCACACCCAGCGCGCTGGTACCATAACTTAGGTGTTTTTAAGTTAATTTATATTTTTTCCTGAAATGAGTTCGTGACAGCTGCATGGGTCGAACTTTAAAGGTTCTTCGGTACTTATACTAGGACAGCTTTTAATGTTATACAAAGCACAGGTGCAAAATTCCGTCTAGTAGCTTTAGACTCAGTGGAAAGGTGGATGAAGCTGATTGGCGGTCCAGATTTGGTTAAGACCTATCTACAAAGCCTTTCGGTATTTTACAGGATACTTTTTGGAGAGTATGTGAAGGAATTACATGACTTGATTCCACCATAAACTTTCTACCATCAGACAACCGGCGAGTGTACGGCGAGTGTCTATTCTTACATTGTTGAAACCTCTACAGTTTGGACTAAGCGTTTCGCCTCGTCATTATACTGCGTACATCGAAGGACATCTGTTACATACCTGTTCAAAAGTGCCTGCAAATGATCTGATTTAAATATAAATGTTTCAGTTTCCTCCGTGTTTCGGAAAGCACGTAAATTCATTGTTCCCGGCTGTCATTTCAAAATTTTTTTTTTATAGTCATTACAGTAATCAGAGCCTAGGAAATTTAACACCAATTTAGCCAAGAAATATAGCGTAGATCAGATAGCAAGATAGGTAGTCGCTCCATGTATATCTGGTGTTTATGTTCCTCCGGATAGTTTGAAATCGGACCCCAACATAATAGGAAAAAGGCTAGAAAGATGAATTGAATGTATGATCATCCTTAACCGCATTTATACATATTGTCTAGACAATTCCATGAGGACTGGAAATTGTAAATATTTTATTGCAACCTCAAAACTACGAGTACATTACACTCAAAACTTTTACCTTACTGGAATGACTTTAACAGCTTTTTTCATTCTTCAGTTTAAAATTATCATATTATTGATTTATTAACCTTTAGATAATATACAATTATTTTGTTTAAGGACTAAATTTAATAACAATTACTTGATGATTCAAATTTGTATAACATTTTGTCATGAGCGGATTGTATATTTCTATGAGTTTTTTTTTAAACCGATTTAAAATAGTAGTTTGACAGTAAGTATATCGTTTATAGTGTATAAGAACTTTGTCAAACTACCATGTTAAATTCCTCGAATGAAAATAAGTATTATAGTAAGAAATCAGTCCTAAAAGTGATTACTTCCTCTAGGATAATTAACTTTTCGATGTCTTTAAACACTACTTACCTACACGTTAAGATATATAGGTATATTATACTCGCTAAAGACCTGACAAAAGTAGACTGGTCATGACTAGCAAGGACGGAATGATAAGGAGTAAGTAGGTTTTGTCCAGTAGCAGCATTGCGTATTCAGATTATGATTCCCGTTGGAACCATATTCAGATAGGTCTACGTTCTATACACTAAACTAAGGTTACTTATACTTATCAATTTGTAGATACAAGTATCGTACTATCATGGGTAGAAATGGTCGTATTATCTGATCTAAATAAAAGTATTTAAGTACCTATTCTACTTTTATTCTTTTTTTTCTTAGTATCTTCTTTAAAACCGCCAGTGTACCTATAGATATAAGTTAATTTAAAAGTTTTGTTACTGTTTTGGTGTACAATAAAGTTTATTTAATTCTATTCTATTCGAGGGTAAAGCTTATCATTACCGCTACTGCTACGATTACTTGGCAAACAGACTTTAGTATTTTTCTTGTAGCAACAGCCAAAGAATCTATGTAAAATAGGCATGTGCCTGACTGAATCAATCATCGATTCTGCACAAACACTCTAATTTATTACAAAATAATTCAGTAAAAGAATATTCACGAGACAACTCCACAGTTTTCGGAAACCACAAACACTGTGGAAAAAATAAGCAGTGCACCGCTGACAACGCGTTGATATAATAAATGTGAAGCCGGCGTAAAACCTCACGTACACCAGAGAACATAAAATATGTGGATGTTAGGCTATAATTGCACACTACGAAGTTCCCATCGATCGCGGCCGGCTGCTGCTCGTCTGTTGGCAGCCACGTGCACGCCTCTGGTACCTAATCGCCATAATTTAAACAAACCTAGCAACAGCTCCCAATTGGCCGCTTTTAGGAATAAAATTTTACTCCGACTTAAAATTTTCCGAGAATTTTGTACATCTACATAGTTATGTTTGCGCATCACAAGTGTATCCCAATTTTTCGATCCAAACGTTTCCCAGAACTACATGGAGAGCTGAATATAAATTCTGAAATGAAATTGTTTGATTACGACATTCATCATTTCACTTTGTTGAGTGAGACAGCAGAAGATTATCAATATATTTCATCAGTTTGCTTTGATAATAAATATATTGTGGGCACTGTTTTGTTTTCTAAGAATGCTAAAACTAGTTTTTATTTAATTGTTTATAATGAAAAATAAAAAATAAAAGTGTGAGTTACTCTGCGGCTGTTTCATAAGCTAACATTCCGGTACTTGTCATCGCTTTTTAAAGGCCATAGATCACGCCAGGGAGAGGGCCTCGCCGATAGGATAAATTGCTCTCAAGTTGGCAGGCGACGAGAGACGTGCGCCGGCGCAGCGAGCGCCCGCTCTCGACCCGTTACCAAATTACAATACTTTAACAGTTTAACTATAGATTTATTTGAATTTAGATACGTAGCACTAACAGGTACGTGGGGCAACGGCTGAAATATAACTCCAGATTGAAAAGAATTCGCATAAGTCGCAGAGCTATAGCACATAAAATTCAATTTACAAAATGTAATATGTTCGCCAGCGAGTTATGTGAATCCTGAATGCCGGAAATTTATGATAGTAATCAAAATATTTTTTTATGTCATTGAAGCAATAAAACATGATAATTCGTTTTATATTAGTCCATGCACGTTTCCCTAATTACATTCATTTACGAGGCGTCGGGTGCGTGAATGTGAGGATGTCTGTCGATTAAAGATGGACTCAGTTTCCTGAGTTTTACGGGCATTAAGGATTCACGAAGACGCAATATTCCAGAAAACATGAAGAGCAAAGTAATCCGTATTTCGTGCAAGGCAACAGTTTCCTTGCTTTGACAACGTTGTGTCGAAGCGTGGTGAAAAGTTTGTAGAGAAGTAAACAACCTATCTTTACGTCGATACACACAATACGTTGGGTTTTGTTGCTATATTCATAAACGGATTACTTAAGATACAAATAAAAAAATTCGCGGTGTCACTGTAGCAACTTTAAACTCATAATACCTGATTTTAAATCATCGGTGACGATTATCTTTCAACTCACAAACGTTGAACGGTATTCTGGTATTGCGCCAACGATCCTCCCTAAATCAAGGAAAATCATTTTTTAATTATTATGTAAATATTCAGTTCCTTTAAAAATACGACGACGATGTTAACGTGCCGAACAAAAACATGATACGAGAATTACATGAAATTTAAAATAATGAAACGACTGTTACTACTGTTTTCATTACCTACTGTAATAAAACACTGTACGAGTATATGAAAACGATACCTATTTTACTATACAAATTATTAGCTTTGGAAAAAAACAGTAATAAAAACATTATAAGCCAACTATTATAAAATGATATTTTTTATTATTTTTGCTCGGCCGGATTTGTTCATGTAGTTAGTCAGTTTAAAGTTAAAACATTTAGGTTTTTGATATACAATTAAATATATATCATAATCTTATGATATTTTAGTAGCAGGAAATGTATCGAGTCAGCTTTCTCAACGAGCTTCGTTGAAATTACAATTAATTTCTCAGCACTTTTTTAACGAGATAGCGCCTGTTTCAATGATTCTACTCATCTATTATTATCTATTTGAATTAAAAAAGAAACAGCTTAAATTTTACATCACAGTATCAAATAGCAATCAATTTGCGAGTAATTAAAACAGTGAAATACAAAAAGTCAAAATTAAATTTTGGAACTGTCTACGTTCGGATCTACGTTCGGATGAAGTCTGCAAAGCGTTTTTTGCTTTAAAAACGATTGACTGTTGTAAAAAGTCACCCATTTTTTGTTTAAACTAGGGTCAAGGTTGCCATATGAAAGGGTTAAGTTTTTTACTCGTTCGTAGGAGTAGAAGGGAAGATCTGTTTTTTACTTTTTTTTGTGGGTAATTATTGCGTGTTTATGGTAGCAAGCTAAATCTGTTGGTATTGGGCGAGGGACCACCCATAAACCATGTTAATATAAATAATCTTATATTACAACTATTGTTTCGTCTTTCATATAGTTATATTTTTTTTTATATATCGCGTCTAGCACTTATTTTTAGAAAGATATCTAGTAGCAAACTACATATTACCGAAAGATAAGTTTTGTTTTTCTTATATGTAGCATAGATTCTTCTTTCTTATAGTTTTGAAAAAAGTTTATTAATTCTAGATTATCTAACCACCGCCTACTAGAAAAACAAGTCATTAGTACTATTAAATTTCGAATAGAAACAAACCTACATTTTTTATTTGAATACAAAATTCGTAAAATTATAATAAAAAAGTGTAACCAGTTTCAATTAGTGGAGAATACTTCAAGAAGTTACAGGTAAAATAACTACTATAAATAAGTTACTTTCAGTACTTTGTAGAGAAAGACGAGAGATTCCAAAAATAAATTACATAATATTTTGTGCTTGTCACCAGCTCCCTAAATTACATGTACGTACTGTATCCTACTCATCGCGTAGTTTCAGGATGCGCCTCCCCTCGTCACGATGACGGGAGATCGATTTCGGATCGGGACCGCACACATCGACTGAAATGCATCGAACTGTGTCAATTACTCGTGTTATTTATATCGAACGCAAATAGAACAATACCGAAGATGTGTTATTTAGAGATACAACTGTTTTAACAGTCCCCGGAAAACGATTGTTATCGAAGTGAACAAATTATGAACAAAGAATTCTATATTTCCGTAATTTTCTGTGTCTATCTTTTAGGATCGAAATAGGAAAATGTATTGTATACTAGTAGCTCGCCCCGTCTTTGCTCAAGCACAAATTATACACAAAAACCTTACTCGTTTATTGCTATTTCTATTAGTTAAGACAGCGGTAAAATTCTAGTTAACTGTTAGTTAGTGAGAAGCGGATATACAGCCAGCCGCAGAAAGCAACCTTGTTAATCCAGTACAAAGCACAGTACCCCTAGCCAAGTTGCTAATCTGCAATAGTTAACGATGGTAGAAAACTTCAAATGTACGGGAACGACGTCGCCTCAACGCTCAGTCACGTTGTCAGAACAAAAGAATTGGCGGCAAGGTCAACTCGAAGCGAAACGGTTGAAACTTGGGGCTGGTCCGATTGAGTGTGCAGTAGGTACTGCAGCCACATATGCTGCAACATGTCATCAGACAGCTTTGGACACAGCGGCAAGGCGTGCGAGAGGTGGTGATCCAGATTTGGTTAACATCAATCTATAAAGCCTAAAGCACAGCCGTAAAGTAACCAGCTTTTCCGTAATTTACAGGATGCATTCGGAGAGAGTGCGCACGAATTAAATGACTTGATCTTCTTTCTACTATCGGACAACCCGACGTTCGGTGATTCCAACATTGTGTTGTTAACACCTCTAACATCCGGACTAAGCGTTTATCCTCTTCGTTTATACCGCGTACATAGAAACATTGGCGTAAGCCTTAAGAGCCTGCTTTTCCACTTGTCTATCGTCAACATCGAGCATGGTTTTGAGACCAACGTGATGTTTGAAGAAAAGGCAACGCGAAGAAAAAGATAAAGAATGCAAACTCTGTTAGTATTCGGTAATTTCATGATTTATTCGAAAATTGTACTTCTAAATTAAAACTTGTTCCAGGAACTAAAAGTTTTTGAAAAAAAATCTTGTTATTTAGAATCTTGATAAAATTTGCAAGGCTATTCTATTCTATTGTTGTACTTTTTTTACCTTTTGAGTAAATTATGAAGTGTCAAAGTTCTTGTTATCTGAAAGGGAGCTCGAGCCCCGGTATGAAGGCTAGAAGGAACGGAGTGGGTTTTAAGTCAGTAAGAGTCTGACACTATTTCCCGCTCCACCCAAGAGCCCCGCTTTTGGGTGGAGCGGGAAATAGTGTCATGATGGTCATTGCATGATTTTCCTCACCATTAAAAAATATACTCTTCTGTAAATTATGAGTAGATAGCTATCCCCACTGGAAGACATGCTTGTAAAAAAATTCCAATTTGCGAAAACTAAAAAAAAATCCCTTAGTCAAAATTCTCTTTACCACCCACCTTCAATCATTATGCGATTCCTAAATAGATGTAATAGAGTTTCAAATACGAAATAACGTTTAATTAAACACCGGATATCGAGTCCATTATCACGATCCGAAGTGACTAATGCAGAGTTAGTTACTTCGCAGAATAACAGAAGTAATCGTACAAATAAACTTCAGCACAGGCCGTCCGTCAGCCGTAATCGTAAATTAAAATACACTTCATCTTTTGTGAAATTTTACGCTTACTCACGATCAGGAGGCCGATAACATGGCGACGGCACAAGGTATGAACCATGTAGGTAAACTTACGTACTGAAATACAATTTTCAAACAGACGTCAGTTACGTTAAATCAAAAAATGCTCATAAACTGAGCACCCATAGTCGAGCATAAACAGAGTATCAAGGTTGTCGTTCTTAAAAATCATTCTCGATTTTTTTATGAAAGCGAACGTTAGAGTTCCGCCGACGGCGATATTTTTGAAATACCTATTGCATTTATAAAGATCAAACGGTTTGAACAAACGGGCGTTCGTGTAAACAAATCATACTCGCTGCTCTGACTACGCTGCGTCGGCTCGTCGGCGCGTACGCAGCCCAGCACGCCATTATCCTCACGTAAACTAAAATACATCACACCACGCTCTCTCAGTCAACTTTTATGTTTTTATGATCGTCTTGTATTCAAGTAATTTGTTTTTGGCCTAGTATCTGGTCAAATTAGGTATGCTCGGCTATGAAATGTTAGTTTCAGAGATTTCAGGCCGGACAACAGTTTCAAAATAATACAGTTGATCGTTTTAGATGTTTTTTTTTACGGTGGGCAAAAATCATCTTATGACAACCCCCGCTCTTGGGTGGAGCGGGATATAGTGTCAGACTCTTACTGAAATCGTTTTAGATGTAAGTTAGTATTGATGTTTGTATTACTTTTGTCAGTTGGATTTAAGATGTTACTGATTTTTTGTTATTAGTTACGATCCGAGATGAAATAGATAAACTGCAAAGATTGCAGAAAATGCAGAATGGACCCAGAGCTTACGTGTTTTAAGATAAACCAACCGCTAAGTAGTTGATACCATGTGTGTTTCAAATAGCTGGAAGATTACAAGAAATAATTAATTACGATTTTTCCGGTAAAGCCAAGCAGTCAAGGTATAAATCAGGAAAATGCTGCGATAGGGAAAAATCATACGATTACGTGGAAGAGTTTTTTGACGCCATATTTTAGTTAGCTGTAATTTTTTTTTTTTAATTTTCCACAACTATTACACAACGCCATCTAGTCCCATGCTAAGCAGAGCTTGTGTTACGGGTACTAGATAACTGATAAACATACTTATATATTTCTAAATACATTATACATTTTATAGATAAATTACACCCAGACACAGAACAAATGATAATGCTCATCACATAAACATTTGTCCTGGGTGGGAATCGAACCCACGACCTCCGGCACAGCAGTCAGGGTCACTAACCACTAGACCAACAGGCCAGTCAAATTAAAAAATCAATTGGCGTAGGGTTAATTTTTTTTTTTCTGTGAGTTTATGAGTAGAGAGCAATGATGGCTGAGTGGTAACGGCTCCGACTTACGAGATGTGGTATGGTTTGAACCCGCCAGGTTCAAACCCAGTCAGGCGCATTACTTTGTTTAATTTATTTCATCACCACTGCTCTTAAAAACGGTGAAGGAAAACCTCGTGAGGAAACCGGCATGTTCTAGAACCAAAAACTCGAAGACACTGGCCTGTTGGTCTAGTAATTAGTGGCCCTAACTGCTATGCCGGAGGTCATGGGTTCGATTCCCACCCAGGACAAATGTGTATATGATGAACATGATGATTTGTTCTGTGTCTGGGTGTCATTTATCTATAATATGCATGTATTTAGAAATATATAAGTATGTTTATCAGTATCTGCCCCTGATGATAGTTAAAAAGACGTATCTAACAAAAACGAAAACAGATAAAAAAATGTTTTAATGAAGGAAATGGGAAATCGAGCCTGTTTTCCTTGTAATAGAAAAAGTTAGTAAAATATTAAAAATACAGGCAGATGCGCCTTTTTTTTCTGATTCCGGCAATGTATATAACTCAAATCTGGAAAAAAAAATGTTAGATGCGTCTTTTTTACTAACGGGGGCAGAGTTGTCTAGTACCCATAACGCAAGCTCTGCTTAGCTTGGGACTAGACGGCGTTGTTTAATAGTTGTCATGTGGAATATTATATTATTATTATATGACATTCACCAACTCGCACTGGGTCTGCATGGTGGATTACGGCCCATTCCCTCACCTAGAGAGGAGACCTGAGTCCCAATAGTGGGAACACTATATGGCCGACTATGCTATGATATATTATAGCTAGTAAAGAATTTTTTAAATGTAACCAAGTTGTTTGTTGCGTGTCATGTATTTGATTATATTATCTTATATTTATGGCTTTGTTCAGTTCCAAATCTTTCATTGTTCAATCGCGGGAATCCTACGGATATAAGACGCACAGAACGTGTCCAGCAGTGAACGTCTTCTGGATGAAATGATATCTATTGTACAACAGGCTAACAGTTGGTTTAATTTTCCAGTCGCCTACTGTTATCCTTTTGAGATCAATTCTGCGTGAACTAGTAAAACATTGAGGATAATAAAATGTTACTTTTATACACCAATTTTTTTTTTGTAATTTAAATGCGAGTGAGCTGTTTATTTCTCTCTGTAATATTGCTCCCACTCCGGGTGGAGCGAAAGAGAGTGTCAGACTTGTACCGACTAAAACCCCTCTAAGTGTTTTGTATTCCTATGTGACTTCATATGTTTGTGAATGCACCCACGATACCGGAGAGAGAGTGTGAGGCAATATTTTTTTAAAGAAAAATAGAAAGAAAGAAAGAAAACTATTTTATTTGGCATACACAATCGTAGATACACACAATGTAGTAACAACATGTAGACACTAATTATTATATAAAAAGAAAGAGACAAATAACAATGTGTGCCTCACGGCTGCGCCAAATAGGTCCAGTTCAGCAAAAATACCAGACAACAACGTAGTAGTAAATAAAATAACTGACAGGAAATACTTTTCAGCGCCATCCTGAAACGTAATCCAACAACCGCCGAATTCAGTTATGGAAACTGAATTCGGCGGTCGGTGAGCGAAAAACAACTAAACATACAACAGAATGATACATAACACATCACATAGACGCACATAACCGGTATTAAGGTACCTTAAAAGTCGTGGCATTAGAAGCCAACAACCACCGAATTCGGTTTCCATCGGTGAGCGAAAAACAACTAAACATGATACATAACACATCACATAGACGCACATAACCGGTATTAAGGTACCTTAAAAGTCGTGGCATTAGAAGCCAACAACCACCGAATTCCGTTTCCATCGGTGAGCGAAAAACAACTAAACATGATACATAACACATCACATAGACGCACATAACCGGTATTAAATCCCGACCTTAAAAGTCGTGGCATTAGAAGCAGATCAGAGCCCGTCCGAGGCAGGCACGTTGCACATGTTACACCGCATCTTTTACGACCGTCGTAAGGGAGCGCTGCATCTTCTCAGAACCGGGCCGCTGTGCACATGGACGGCTATAAACCCGCGATTATCCGGCCCTGTTCCGAACGCGGTATTTATTGGCCGTCTATGTGCACAGCGCCTTAATCTCTGGGTGTTATATTTGCAGTTAAGCGCTTTGCTTTGTTTTTGTTTGTTTGCATTGAATTTGGCGCTGTTGTTCGATTTTGTGTTGAGGTGTTTTCGGCGTCTGACTGATATTTTGGACCATAGAATGTGTATGACACTTATGATACTATTTTAGAATAATATTCTACAAAACATATACAGGGTTATTTGTAAAACACTGGCAACCTCTCAGGACTAGGTTACTAACATCATAAACAACAACTTTTAAAAATGTATCATATTTTGGTTCTCCAGATTTTCATACAAAACTGAAAATATTTAAATTCAACGTTTTAAATATTACGAAGTAAATGCGGAGCAAGCGATAGTACATTACGAAGGGGAGCGGGTATTAGGCGGTGGGGGAGCTTGATATGCTTGCGTCGCATCATACAGACGTAGGTAAGTATAGCAAAGTACAGAGTTAAAATGTGTTAGAGAGAACAACGAAATCTTGAAGGTTTGTTTTTGACAAATTAATTATGTTTTGTAAAAAGTCATAGAACAAAAGTTATTGTTCATGATGTCAGTAATACAGTCCTGCGAGGTTGTTAGTGTTTTACAAATAGCCCTGTATATTTAAATCAGCCATTACTTAGTTAAGTTACTGTTATTTTCAGTACCACGTGGAAAACACCTGGTACTTAAGAAGATTCCCCAAGGGGGAACTCCACGAGTGCCTAGTTATTCAAAGCGCTTGAGACGCTAATTAAATCTAAGGTCTCATCCATGTGTAATTAAGTTACGCCAGCTCGCTCGGGGACGCGTGGAGGTATCGTGTTGAAATTAAAAACTCAGGTCTGCAGACTCATGAAGCTTTAAAAAACAAACTTGTAAGTTAACCAGAAAAAAAGATATTTCGGTTTATGTGGCAAAAAAAAAACGTACATTTTGACACTCTCGAGGAAAACATTGCAGGGTACTCCTGTTGATCCAGAATCTTGAAATATGGCACAAAGCAAGGTCAGTATAGAAATAAATCTGAAAACTGCCATTTTGTTGTTACGTCACAATTTTTTTTTGTGGTTCGGATAAATCTTTCAAGACTTCATTGAAATATTTATATAAGTAAGTTTATAAGGATGCCTCGGGGCGCGAGTCCGACTCGCAGTTGCCCAGTTTTTTTATTTTGATTATGGGTTCGCAAAAGTATACAGACAATCAAGCAGTGCCTAGATAAGATAGTACCTATTTTGGTTCTATAAAATACAGTTACATTGTTTTTCATCACAATGTGGATGTTCATATTGTAATGCGTTTGCAGCATCAGCAGCAGAGCTTAGGTATCGAGTCAGCCGTCTCGGCAACCTTCGCTATGATAGTCAATAGTGCAATTAAATTTTCAGCATCACTTTACTGCGATCGTTCTTGTTTTAATAAATCCACATATTGTCTAGTTATACAGATTCTTGAATTACCAAACTACACCAATTTTACATCACAGTATCTACCAGGAATTAATTTGCGAAGAATTAAAACAGCCAGTAAACGTCACTCGAATATAACCTCAAAAATTCTTCAGGAATCGTGTAAATACGAGTATCCAATAAAAAATGTGTAATAACGTCATAATCGCGTGAGAGTGGTTTCTTTTTAATTACGTATTTCCTATGGGAAACAACCGGCAAGAAACTCCATGGTTAGACTTTTAAAAAAAATATCAAGTTTTACAATATTTCTATACTTAGATCTTGTATGAGTACACAGGACAGTGTAGACCAAACATGCACCAAACAATAATAAAAAAAAACTGGATCGAAATAGAAAATTCTTACTAATATTATAAAAGCGAAAGTGAGTTTGTTTATAAATTTGTTTGTTTGTTACGTCTTCACACCTAAATGGCAAAACCGATTATGATGAATTTTGGTACAGAGATAGTTGGGACCCTGGCCGTCTCCAGGGCACATAGGCCAATTTAAAAAAAAAAGTGAGAAAAGGGGGAGAAAGAGTAAAGTATATAAATAAACGCGGGCGAAGCCGCGGGTAAAAGCTAGTATAAAATATAATCTATGAATCTGCGGAGCATCTAGTGTTCACTTCTCAGTCATAACAATGTCCTAATTAGTCGAGTGCTTCGGGCTATGCCTCATTAGTTTGAATTGCCATTTGATATTCTGCTCTAGAAAAATATCTATATTGATGAAATCTTGGTAAATTCCACGAATAACAAAGATCTCCCTTGTTAACAACGAGATTAAGTATCATTTACGAAAGAAAACAAACAAATTTTCCTCTTGGCTAAACACAAATGTAGAAATAATAATTATCTACTTATTTGAAACATAACACTTTGTTTATTAGTATTTATTTATTATATTTTATTGTACACATTATAATGTCGGCAGGATAAACAATTACAAAGTGTACAAAGAGCTGTCTTATCACACTGGGAAATCTCTTACAGACAACCTTAGGATGAACTGAACGAAAGGAGATATTTGGGGGTGGTCTTTGAAAAAAAAAAGAATATTAATTACACAATAATAATAAAAATACAATATCAATAAATATCAAATATAAAATTGAGCAAGGAGAATAAAGAAATATTAGGTGCAGTGAAAGGTAATGCCCCTTCACCATTGTTTTAACCCTTCAGATACCGTCAATTAGAGACACAATAGTAAGACAATAGATGCGCGGCCACCGGTGGTCGCTTGGGGATTCATGAATTAAAGGTCGGTAGCGTTTGAGCCCGCGTTTCTTCTATGGGTAATGCATTCCATAGACGAGCCGCTTTAAAAAAACTGTACAAAAAGGATATGGAATGCATACGAATACCTACTTAATTTCAGATATTCCGAAGATTAGGGACCTAGAATGTGTGTGTGTAGTATTTTTTTTCTTTTTTTTGGCGTCAAACTGTCATATAAAAAAAATTAAAAATTCTGAACATAATTGTTTTCTTATGATAGGCCTACAGTGCTGACAATGTAAGGTAAAATTTTAGCACAATGGATACACTCCATTATGGAAAATCGCATCTGAATTTATACATTTTTTTTTACATATACTATTTTAGTATTTAATGAGCTTTGTTTATATTTGTCCCAGTAGACAATTGACGATTTTCATAAAAAAACTGTAGTTTCCATTGCCGTATTGCAGTAACCACAGCGCGGTGCTTCTACTTTCAGTGAACGATCGTACACTGCGCGGTACTAGGACCGCAGAATCGCGAAAGAGGTTGCTTTATGCATTGCATTTATTAGTGTAGGATGAAAACTCAACAGGTTTCACCAGCTGCGAGGTAGGCAGAATATATCTATCGTAAATCGGAAAATGAAACAGCATTTGCATAAAATTAAGCGACAGATAAATTATATGCTGCTCAGTAAGCTTGCCTAATAAGAAAAATCACTATTTTCCAAGCTAAACACTGATTTAATTGAGATTAAAGTTAAATTGAAATAATTTACAATTTTTTATGTATGTTTTAAAATCATGTAACTCCCGCAATCACGGTTTTTAAGCCTATACGGTAAAAATTGTACTAGGGATACATAAACGGGAAGAGGAAAATCGCCAAAGTCGAACTGTTCCACACTACTATATGAGTCATGACGTCACGTGCTGTACTCATTGCACACAGTTACACTGCCTACCTACGTCATCACGAATCTGATCACATAGATAGAGATATATTGGGCTCGAAGGTAAATTGAATTCATTATGCCCTAGTCCAGAAGCAAAAATGGAAATAAAAAATGATAGACCTTGTTTTTTTTTGTTTTAATTTATCGATTGACGGCTCTATTGGCACAGCAGTTGAGCGACTGGTTGCAACACGCGTCCCGGATTCAATTGCCGCACGGAACAATTATATTTTGTTTGATCTACCTACAAATAATTGTTTCGGGTCTGGGTGTTATGGGTTTACATATTTGTGCATGCACCCTAAAATTGTTCCAAGGCATTTTCGGGACAAAAAGTATCCTACCTTACTGAGATAAAAACCTATCCTATGCGCTATTTCAGGACTTGGTCTACCTGTGTGGCAAATTTCATCCAAATTCCATCCAACATATAATAATATAATTATTTTTATACTTATTTACTTTTTTTTGTCTTCTATTAAGTTGCACCTGCCATGCATTAAGTCCGCCTTTGTACTGTAGGCATTTCATCTCTATAAATAAAAGGAGAAACTCTCTGACTACCAGTAGTCCATTTACTTTCAGGTCCCGAGTAATCCCGGGATTGGAAATTGCTGGAAGTTTGCATAAAGCACTAAGAGAGGATTTTACAAAATTCACCCCCTAAGGGGATGAAACTGGCGTTTGTATGGAGTAAACTCCTTTCACGTGAAGCTGCCAGCAGCAGCTAGTTAGTGCAGTTTTAATAAATAAAAATAATAATCCGTAAAAATCTCCGAGTCTTCAGGTCTGTAATATTAATCCCCTTTAATAGTCCGCTTGTTCTTTGTGTTGCATGAAGATCCATTAGTGCAGTTTTAATAAATAAACTAATATAACTTCACTTGCGTAGCGTACTTAAATAAAATATAGCCTATGGCAGTGTTCCGCAAACTTTTTGTGATTGAATTTTCTGTATCCTAAGGAATTAGATGGTGTACCTTACCATTTATTTCCTAGGATACAGAAAGTTTTGGAGGTACACCATTTAATTTAAAAAAAAAAGTATTTAATGCAAAGCATGAGCTTTTTTACTTGTGCATACGGTTGGTCCGAGTCTGGAGTAATCAATGTCAGGGCTTCAACGCTTCACTCAGATCGGGAGGAGACAGGATGATTATCCACCAAAAAAAGATTTTGGAGATTCTAAATAATTTTAATGTGCAATCTGTTTTAATTTTGAACATTTCTTCTTTATCGTAAAGTGTTAAAACTGATCGAAACAGAATACCCTCAGAGAATGCAATTTAAATCCAGCACATAGGTCGATCACATCCGATGGATGCGTGACGCACAGGACCGGTCCTTATAAAAAAAAATCGGCCAAAAGACGTCCACTGTTGGACATAGGCCTCCCCCAAGCGTCGCCACAATGAACGGTCCTGTGCGTCTCGCATCCATATCAGTACAATAGTTTCAGTAAAATCATCGGCATCTTTTGTAATTGAAATCCACCAAATAATAGTTATAATGAGTCAAGCATGATCTTGATAACCGAAAGTGTTTGCAACTTGAGCTTTCAATCCGCCTGAGAATCTGACTTCAAGTACGTAGGTGTCAATTGTTCGACATTGCTAAGCGATACCTAAGTGGGGTTATCATCAAAAGAGTTTATTAAATTCTTGAAAGTAACTCAAGTAATACAGTCATCGACACTAATATTATAAGCGGTTGTTTGTAGGACAAGGACAACTAAAGGAGCTTTTGCTGGCCGAAAGGTAAATTACAGTCAGTAAAATTGTGACACTTCAATCGATCGGATAATTTATAGAAAGAATTCTATTCCGTTAGTCATTGTGATCGGATCGTAATGACGAAATGGGATGAACAATAGAAAAAAAAAAACAGTTGTAAGAGACTTTTGAGCCTATTGTATCAAGGTTTAAACAGCAGCTGATGCTTCGGGGAGGCCATGTCCAGCAGTCTGTGTGTCTTTTGGATGAAATGCTATTAGGGGTATAGAGGGGTATAGATGCTATTAGGGATATTGAGGCCAAGATGCTAATCTGCAATCTGTAATAGTTAACGCTAGTAGAAAGCTTCAAATGTACGGGAATGACGTGCTCTCAACGCTCAGTCACGTGGTGAGAACAAAGGAATTGGCAGCCAGGTCAACTCAAAGCATTCGACGCAAGCGAAACGGTTGTAATTTTGCTAGGGAGGCTGATCATGATTAAACAAAGGTTTGCTGCTCGCAGAACAATCTTAGTTTGCAATAAATGAGCGTCACAATCGAAAATGAAAAAAAAGGAAGATAAAGTTGTCTAAAAATAAAAGGCCTGTTTTAACATTTGTATTACTACTTATTCCCTAATTAATATTATTGTTTCTTTCGGGATCGCTCCAAGTGTCATTCCAGGAATTTTCAGAAATTTTAAAACAGGCGTTTTATTTTTTGAATATTTATGTTAAAAAGTACTTAATATTTCTTTTTAGAATCATCGATTCGACAGGGAAAAATGTTTTAATAATAGAACAGTTTAAAAAAAAAATAAGTTAGGTAAGGTAAGGGGCGATCGGCGGCGGCGATTACTCGCGCCGGTCCTTGATAAAGGCCATTGTCTGGAGCGAGGAAGAGTGGCAAACCTCGTGGTCGCCTCCTTTTGCGAAGCAGTCATGCTAGCAAAGGAGGAGGCCAACCGCATCGGGCAACTGCGCTCACAGCGCCCCAGCCACCGCGCCGCCGGGATTCAAGGGCGGGAAATGTCATTTGGATGATTTTTACGCACCAAAAAACAAGGTAAGGTAAGGGTTTTTTTTACTTTTCGCAACTGACCTTTTGAAATTATTAACGAAACATTTATATCATAATTTTTTTCTGAACAAAGCACACAGCATGATAGAAGCTCCTTCAGGAGCCTAAAGTCCTGGTAACCTCATTCGGTTTCCATGAAAACCGATCAATACATTGCTTGGGGGCGTTACATGCAGCGCCACCTTCAATTCAACGGCCGTCCAAAGCATTCGCTCGGAATCCGGTTACCAGGAGCTTACGTACACAGGAGATGCATTGACGTCATCACTGTAATACGCCACTGCCTGCGGGTGGGAAAGGGATGCAACCTCCACACACGTGCAACGTCGACAGCTTTTCATTGCGCACACAAGTGCAGGGCTGATAGAGTGAGATGCCAATATCGGAACTATCTTATTGTTCATTTTATTTCCTGCTGGTTCTGTCTCTTTCCTTTACATATGACCTAGTTTTTGGAAATCCCGTCGGTATACAATATTATTTAACTTGAATATAATTTGTTCAGAATCAGTAACTGAATAAATTCCAATACTTTTTACACCGTGTTATATTTTTTACCAAAAATATTAAAAAAGGTCACAAGTTGGATACTAAGTACAACACAGATCACTGCAGGTCATAGCCGTTATTAGGCGCCAGCAAACTGATGGGTGCAAGTGCAAAACAACCCCTCATTCGCCTGGATGGCTTATAACTTTGTGATTATTGATTATTTTGTACATAGATTCTTCACATCAAAATACTAGCCCCGTATGTCGAGTTTCGCATATACGCTCTTGGGTGGAGCGGGAGACAGTGTCAGAGTCTTACTGACTATAAACACCGCGCCGTTCCTTCTAGCCTTCATACCGGGGCTCTAGTTTCCTTTCGGATAACCCCGACCCCGGTAGGCTTCGACCCAGATGGGCCCCTCCTGTTGCTGACAACTCCTTGAGGCGCGCGGGAACAGTGCGCGCCGTCGACGCCTTGGCTCGGTCCGGACAGTTACCGGGACGATCGGACTGCGAGCTACCCATGGCTCGCCGTCCTCAAGCCCGGCCCGGTGGCCGGAAATCGGGATCGGAATCCCGGCGGCGGCGGCGGGGGCGCCGTTGCCTGATGCGGTCTGCCTCCTCCTTTGCTAGCATTACTGCTTCGCAGAAGGAGGCGACCGCCTGCCACTCTTCCTCGCTCCGGACCATGGCCTGAACCAAGGCCCGGCGCGAGAGGTCTCCGCCGCCGATCGCCCCCACGAGGACACGGCGTTGCTCCGCCCAAGCAAGGCACACCTCAACTGTGTGCTCCACCGTGTCCTCCGGGCGTTCCGCACAGTGGCGGCACCCAGGCGTCTCTTCCGCTCGAATCCGATGCAGGAACCTCCCGAACTTGCCATGTCCGGTGAGGACCTCCGTCATGCGGAAGGTAAGGACGCCGTGAGGTCTTTCCAGCCACGCCTCAAAGAGAGGACTTACCGCCATAATTGTGGCGTGCCCAGCACTGGGTTGCGATAGTCGCTGACGCCATTTCAACGTGAGATCCCGCCGGAGCTCTGTCCGCTATACCTCGACCTGTCGCGGTAGTGGACTTTCACCCCGGCGTTGCATCTCCACGCGCTTATCGTGCATGTGTGCAAGGACTGTTGCCTCCAGATCCCAGGGTGGTAGGCCAGCCAGAAGGCTCGCCGCTTCGCGGGAGATCGTGCGGTAACCCCGCACCATCCGTATTGCCATGACCCTCTGGCAGGCACTGTGTATCGTTTGTCTTACTCTAATTGTTCATTTCTTTATTATTATTTTCTTACTAACTTGTGTGTGTGTCAATACATTATTATTATTATTTAACACGTATAACACACGAAACGGGGTCTAATACACCTCGTATGGGTCTTTCTTGCGGTGCAGCTAAGAAAAACAGTCTTCTCTACCGTGCAGGTACCGAAATTTCAAGCTAGTTTAGTTTAGAAACAAAAGAAAACATATCTTAGATTCCTTATTAAAACAGAATACAATGGAAATAAATGTATCTACTTAAATACGGGGTCACTTTGACCTCCTACTGCACTGATGAAATAAAATTTTATTCGCCATCGAGACCGTTTTAAATAAGCTCCGTAGAAATGGAAATAATACTAAAATGAGTCCCACTGTCGTCGAGTTAAGAAAAAATATCTCAATTAGTATGATTTTTCGCAAAGGGATCTTTTAAAGACGTTGCGTCAAATCTCGAAAAAAATGTTATTCAACTTCTTTCTGTATAGAAAAAAAGAAAGAAAGAAAATCATTGTATTTGCCCGGAGAGGCATAAACAACAACACTAGGGAATCAAATCCCGCATTAAAATCACAATCTCGCACGCCTGCGGGATTGAGGTCAGTAATCACGCGCATCCCGCGGGATTTGCTGGATTGGTATTTTTATTTCTATTTTTTTTTAAAGTAGTAATAAGGTTTCCTTGCGTGATTGAATCAAAAATAAGATATCCGCAGGAGAACTAATGTTGCCGACATAGCACAAATAATTGCCAAACTTAAGTGGCAACGGGCAAGGCACATTGCTCGCAGAACAGATAGCCGTTGGGGCTGAAAGGTTCTGGAGTGGCGATTACGTACTGGAAAACGCAGCGTTGGAAGGATTCCAACAAGGTGTTCTGATGACCTGGTGAAAGTTGCGGGAAACCGATGGATGCGAGACGCACAGGATCGTTCGTTGTACGCTTGGGGGAGGCCTATGTCCAACAGTGGACGTTTATAGGCTGAAATGATGATGATGATGATGAGTAATAAACACAAAAGCTGGCCAAGTGGGAGACGTACTTGCACAGCGAGGGTTTCTTATAAATAGTGCGATTCCTGAAGAGTTCCTAAGAATTTCTGAATCGCAGACAAACTTTTTTTTATTGTAACTTCTTTACGATGTTCATTTAAAATCAGCTGCTTTTATAAATAAAATATTAAAAGCAATAAAATATTTAACGGACCTTCATCTTTTAGAAAATCGAACGCCGGCGTTTGATTGGGGTTTAACTAATTAAATTCACGTTCTTTGGGGAATCCCCGATCATTGAGTACCTAAACTAACATAGATTACTTTCCGTTTCAGAACACGGAATAGAAATTTAAAAATTTAACTGCAAGGTAAAATCGGAAACCAAATTTATTTATTTTTAAATATCACGACTTCCATGTAAAGTGGTTTCATCACTTTTTAATGGAGATGAGCTGGGTCTATATTAAATAATCTAAACGGCGGCAGGTCGTCAGAATCCAATTTCTGATGAAAAACTTCAATCCCGCAGACGTGCGGAATCCCGCTTGAGTAATTTACAGGATTCGGGCGCTAGCGGGATTGGATTCCCTAATAGGTACTATTACCTTTTTTAAGAAGTAAATCGCAAGCGACAATTTGCTTTTGCAATTTGCAGGAAAGTGTACTTTCTTTCCTAATTTGAAAATATTTATGACTACCTTTTGTTGCCCGCAGCTTCGCCCGCGTAGGTAAATAAAATATAGCCTATGTCACTCAGGAATCAAGCAACTTTCTATCGGTGAAAACATTTTAGCACTCGGACCAGTACTTTCAGAGATTACCCCCTACATACAAATGTCATTGATGCTTTATAATATTAGTATAGATAATATCATTCCAATAATAGGCACCATTGACATATTATCATAAATATTTTTTAACAAAAAAACTTTTTTCCGCAAATTCTTCTTGAAAAGGCTCGTTATCTCTATGGACCGATATGCGACTATCAAACATTATATTTTTTGAATAAATATCAATGATTTTTAATTGAAATGTTTCACTTTATATAGGAGTTCACCTTTAAACAGTTAGGTAGTTAAATTCATAAAGATTTTAAATAAAGACAGAGCAGAATAAGAGGGTTAATTTATTTTTTAGATATATTTTTTAACGTAGTAATTTATTAGTACTGAGTGTTGATGACATTTTTTAAAATTCTCCAATAATTATTAAAGTAATTTTATTAGCCCTTCAGATACCGTCAATTAGAAACACAATAGTAAGACAATAGATGCGCGGCCACCGGGTGTCGCTTGGGGATTCATGAATTAATATTTTAAAAAATTGACATTGTCTTTGTCCCTATCGTTGTAATTCGATGTCATTAATATACTGTGATATAATATACACCAATATATACCCAGGACCTAGACCATGACGTTTAAAGTACGATTTTTTTAACTTTGTTTTAGTGTGGGTAAGAGACAGAGAGCTATACAGGTTGTCTAGCGCCATTTCTTGCTCACACTGAAACAAGAAATAACAATCTTACTTTGAACGTCATGGTAACCCTGCAGTTCAGAGAGTTTGCAAAATTTGCATTCCTCTTTTTATATGTTATAAGTTATGATAATAACTAATCGATTAAATAAATAATAAATTGTCTTATATCGTGTATATATGTTTTATTTTATAACTATATTTAATATATTTTATTTCATTGTTTTATAAATTGGACCTTATTTTTGTGATTTATATTTTTTTTCTACATTATTGCACCGGGTTGGTCTGTAATGATAGCTGTAAGTATTTTTAATAAATAAATAAATAAAACATAAATTTATAACTGTACAAATACCTAACGCTTTTACGCATGTATTCTCTGGCGGGGTAAGCAAAAGTGTATTGGGGATTTGTACTGTAGATACTGTTTTAGACAGTATCCTATTTAATACACGTGTAAATCATAACAGTACGCACCGTTCTTTTCTAGTTAATTATAGCTTTGCGGAGACTAAATTAGGCCAGCACAAAATGGTTTTGTATTGTATAAACCTGCATTCCGTTCCAAAGTAGAGACAGAATCAACTGCAGAAAACTGAGTGGACTGTGTTCTATGCCAAAAAGTAAAAATTTACTTTAAATGTAGCAACAGACTACTGGGTAAAAAAATATGTTTTGTATTGGCTTAGTTATGGAATATGTAAAATTGTAGTTCAAAACTAAAAATTCGTGTACGTCATAAAAGATTTTATTTACAATTAGGTACCTATTTAAAAAAGATTTTAATGATTAAACCTAACTGAATTGCATTTTATTATATGTTGACTGTTTTTGCCCAACTGTGACTTTTTTCTCTGGTACCTACCTAACTGTAAACATGAGAAAGTTTGGGCCAGTTAATAAAATTTAAAGTCAAAAATAAATCAAATGGTCTCTAGTGGAACCGTGGGTCCAATAGCGAGTGAGTCCAACTAACCGAATACTCCTAATGTCACATTATAAAGGTATCGGCACTGAAATCGGAGGTGGAAACTGAGACGGAAGCGTGAAATGAAACACTACAAAAATTAATATAAAAACTCAGATTAGTAAGTGTCCCCGCACACGGGGCTCAAAAAAACGCTGCCAAAAAAATACGCTAGGAGCGGCTACAAAAAAAGTTAGAAGCCGCCGCAAAAAACAGCTGAAGCGCGCGACAGCTTGTGGCCGGAGAAGCTTGAAACGGCTTCAAGCGTTTTTTTGTGGCGGTACCGCTGCACACGAGCTTCAAAAAACCGCCTCAAAAAGAAGCTTGAAGCGGCTTTTTTTGTGATCTGTGTGCGGGAACATATTCATAATCGGATCTTATACCGGATGTACACACAATTTTTTTTCGTATTTAGAATGTTATGAATTCATTCTTCATTTTACTCATGTTAAATGTACAAAAATTGTGTGTAGGTACATCCGGTATAAGATCCGATTATGAATATCGTAATCAGAATGAGAGGTGCAAAATCAATCGGAATCGGATCTTTCAGAATCGGGATCGAACATGCGTAACATCTCAGATAAATAAATGTACAGATTAGATCTGAAATAAATATATATAGGCTCAAATGGGATGGAATTATAATTATGTTATTAAAACTAATATTTAAGAAAAGGGCTGGCTTTTACCTTGGTCAAAGATTAAGCATTGCCATACAATGTGGTAATGCTCTGACAGCATTGCCACGTTGTATGTTGTTGTTAGAGCATTAGCCAAAAGACTGATCTTTTTTGCACACTTTCAGTCGACAGCGATGCAGAGGAATTTTTTGATGCCATATTTTAGGTAAGAGTTATAGTGTATATACTATATACCTAGTTTCTATTTTCAATATTTTTTCTATGATTAAATAAATACCTAAACCTACATGAAAAATATAAGAAAATGTAAAACTTATGGGAAATGGAACTGGTGTCTTTAACACAGGTTAATAATGTACCTAACCTAGCTAAGACGCCAGTTGCGTTGTATTTTGTGTCGAAACCAACCTGTAATGCACAATGCACCAGAGATATTTTTGCATGCAAAGCATATTATAATTAATTATTTGCCGTTTTGCTAAGGAATCCTACTAATCGCCTATTAAAATCAAAGGAGGTTAAATCAACAGTGCAAAAATTGCTCCATACTGGTGAGGTATCCCACACGCGTGGCTGTGTTTTATCAAACAAAGGGTTTAACCGTCCTTCAGAATTCAGACTTGGAGTAGTTTAGACCACTTGAGGATAAGGTGTTGACTGCAGCGAGCCCGGGCCACGTCAATGACTCAAGTGGCTTCGAGTGCTTCGGGAACCATGAGAAGCTAACTCCGTCATTAACGAACAGTTACGGTGGCCAATATCAATAGTCTTTTATGACTCTTAAACCTTATACAGTAAAGAGGTGAAGAGTGTGTTCGTTTTGGAATTACTTAATTCATTAAAAATAGGGCAAAACTTAAACCCCAGCGTTTGCTCTCTCATTGTCTCTAAAATTTTTGAATACCTATGGCAAAATCTTCGAAACTCCATTTGGGAATTTTAATTTGCACTGAACTCTCAGTGCGCGAGTCCGACTCGCACTTGCCTGTTTTTTATAATATAAAAAGTCTATTTTCTAACAAAATTAGTTTATGTTAAAACTTTAATAATTACACTTCAGGGTGTAACTAAGTTAGAGACTGGTGCTTGAATTAGGTTTCCATAAGAATCTCTACTACAAGTCACCAGGCCGCCCACCCGAGGCTAGAAAACCAGTCTAACCCCACAAATTGTTTTACAGCTTTGAGAAGACGTGTGTGTGTGTGGGGGCCACGAGTGGGGGCTTATTCTATAAAAGTAACAAATAAGAAAGATTTTGAGAAATAGCTAATATTCGTAGAAATGTTTCACTGCGACACTAGGTGTCATTACACCCTCGCCTACGGGTCGAGCCAATCTCGTCTCCCTCGCAATAACAAAGTTTTGTTCTTACTATCTTATACTGAACATTGCAGAAAAATTAATAAAAATTTGTTTACAGCCCGCAAACATTTCTTTTTTATGATAGGTTCGCGCTTGACCGCCGTATCACCTGATGGAAAGCGAAGATGCGGTCGATGACGGAACGCGCTTACCTAGAAGAAACCTATTCACTCTCAACTTAAAGATTCCAGGGTCAGAAAACGCAGACTCCGGCAATGAATTCCACTCCTTAGCTGCACGCACAATGAATGTGTTTACAAAACGTTTTGTGCGTGTAGGTGGGACATTAGACGTATGTCTGGTAGTCCGATGATGGAACGGCGATATTTGACCTAGAGTATTCAGTATAATGGAATTTTGGGGCCTCCTTACATGTGGCATGTGGTTATAAATTGGAAGTAAGTAGTTGATGTATCGAAAGACTTTTATTTATATAAAACTGAGTATAAGAACTGAGTAAAAGACATGCTTCTTAATAATTATAGCTAGGAAATAAATACCACCGCAGCAGTCAGATTCAAGTTGATCTGGCCTGCAACGTCAGATCAACTTGAATCTAAATATACAAAGTTCTGCAAACTAATAAACTGACTTTATAAATGACAGTTTTTGTGTACGACAACACCACTGTAGTCTCTTGGTTCACAAAACCACGCTTGTATTCCCTGACGGATTAGAGATATGTAGACCCATCTGCTCAGTTATTCTAAAGTTCCATATAATTGAATTATTTTAATTAGTTGTTTAATATAATTGATAGAACATAGAACAGGACTGCACAAAGATAAAAGTAAAGAAATATTGAGGCTGCAGTTTGTATTCATACAAAAAAAAAAACAAGTGACTGCAGCACAAACCAGAGACGCGCGTGACAGAGCGAAAAATTGTGTGTAAGGTTGACAAATTATCTTCTTTTGAATTGTTGGCTGACAGCAATTCAAAAGAAGATATTGCTGTCAGCCAGCAATTCAAAAGAAGATATTTTCAACCTAACAGACAGTTTTTATTACATACAGTGCGTTTCACTTAAGACGTTCCTTTGGCGTAATGTTGGCTCCCCTGTCTGTCTACACAAAAAAGAAGGGAAAAAAGGAAAGAGTCTGCCTACTTTACCAAAATTTTTCCCTGAAATGCGAAACGAAATCGATTTTAACGGTAGTTGCAAAACTTTTTTGAGAATTATGAAGGGAATGAGATTTTATTAAAAAAAAACTGTTCTAAAAGGAAGTTGGTAATAGAGAGGGACGATACGAGTGTTATAGCGTGGCGTTTTCGATATTTGAAAGAATTGCAGGACAACCGGAAAGGAGCCCAGCGTCCCATACTTTATTAAAAAATAGTTAAAAATAAAAACAAAATAAAGGCAATTGTTAAAAGTAACGACGTAACAGTTAATCTCCCTAATATTAAGTAATTTAATTGCTAAAAATATTGCAACACTGTTTTTCCGTATTGCCAACATTACGGCAAAGGAACTTCTTAAGTGAAACGCACTGTACACACCAAACTCATTTAATGCACTCTAACTAATCAACCTTCCGCTCAGTCAGGCTAATACTCGTAATTGACTACAGCGCAACAGACAGGATTGGCTGAATATACGCGTCTATGCTGTCTTGCTTAGATCAGAATGTTGGGACATAAACGGAATTAATGAGAGGCACTTAGATAATATTGCTAAGAGAAATGTCTGATGTTACGACTACCTGTTTGGATACAATAAGTATGTAAGAGATAGTCTTAAAGTTTAAAAAATCTTTAAAACAACATCAAACTGTCCATAATGTTAATTATTTTAAGAAGTAAAACAAAAAATAGAAACGACTGTCGCTGGTCACTTATATTTGCTACTATGGAAATTCTTTAGATACAGCTACTAAGTTCGGTTGAAATTGTTTGCTCGTTTTTATAAGATTGGTATTGAAAACCAACCAATTTCACGTCTAGCTTACCACCAGGCAGGCTGGTCAAATGGCCAGGACTGTCAGATGCCCAGCTAGTAAACGAGTGCTAGAGAGGAGACTCCGCGTCTGCAGAAGTGACAGATGTAAGGCCAATCTTGTCAAAGGTTATTGAGATTGACTGGATGCGGCAGTACACAGTAACACCGGGTGTAGTGACGCAGCTTGGGAGATACTTAGGTATCTCCTTAACGGAGGCGCGAGCTACCCATTACTCTCCGTTCGCAAGCGCAAGTCGCGGTGGCTGGGAAATACTCTTGCAGCTTCCGACGTCCGTTGCATCTCCTATTTCTTACGCTACGAGTACTAAGAGTGCGATTTTTAAACAGTATTGCTTTTTAGCTAATTGCGTTGTGTAATCAATTGTTGGCTTGACCAAAAGTCAGATAAATAACATTTAATAAAATAATTTAACAATTAGTTACCATTGATAGCATAGTTTGAGACAACATCGGGTCGAAGAGTTGATTGACTCGGGTGAGTAGCTATTACGTATTGTATAAGGTGGGTTGGGGTACCACCGTGGGATCTGGAGGCAACAGTCCTTGCACACATGAACGACATGCGCGTGGAGATGCAACGCCGGGGTCCACAGCCGCAACATGTCAAGGCATGGCGGACAGAGCTCCGGACCTCATGGTGAAATGGCGTCAACGGCTATCGCAACCCAGTGCTGGGCACGCCACGATTATGGCGGTAAGTCCCCTCTTTGAAGCGTGGCTGGAAAGACCTCACGGTGTTCTTAACTTCCGCATGACACAGGTCCTCACCGGACATGGTAAGTTCAGGAGGTTCCTGCATCGGATTCAAGCGGAAGAGACGCCCGGGTGTCGCCCCTGTGCGCAACGCCCGGAGGACACGGTGGAGCACACAGTCGAGATGTGCCCTGCCTGGGTGGAGCATCGCCGTGCCCTCGTGGGGGCGATCGGCGGCGGAGACCTCTCGCGCCGGGCCCTGGTCGAGGCCATGGTCCGGAGCGAGGAGGAATGGCAGGCGGTCGCCTCCTTCTGCAAAGCAGTAATGCTAGTAAAGGAGGAGGTCGACCGCATCAGCCTACGGCGCCCTCGCCGCCGCCACCGGGATTTCGATCTCGATTTCCGGCCACCGTAGACGTGGGCTCGCGGACAGCGAGCCATGGGTAGCTCGCTGTCCGATCGTCCGGTAATGGACCGAGCCCAAGACGTCGACGGCGCGCACTGTTCCCGCGCGCCTGAAGGAGTTGTCAGCAGCAGAAGGGGCCCAGCTGGGTCGAAGCCTACTTGGGACAGGGTTGTCCGAAAGGGAGCTCGTGCCCCGGTATGAAGGCTAGAAGGAACGGGATGGGGTTTTTAGTCAGTAAGAGTCTGACGCTATCTTCCGCTCCACCCAAGAGCGGGTTTTGGCTTAAGATGATTTTCCCCATCGAAAAAAAAGGTGTACTTTACATAACATGTTTTATTTTTTATTTTTGTTTGGTGCAATCACATATAAGATTAAAATATTGTCTTAACTATATAAGTACATACATACTTAAATGCAACCGTAAAATATAGGAAAGAGAATAATTAATTACTAAATTCACAGGCGGAGCGTCCAGCGTGGGTGACGTAGCTTAGTAGATTTATTAGTATTTTTCCGTGAGACGACCAAGTTACTTTTCAATACTCAGAAAGTGACTCTTATTGCACTGCACTTAGGTATATAATGGCACTTGTAACCAAACTGGACATTTTGATTACCATTACGCACTAGTGCTATAACGTAGTTAAAACCTTTCAGTTCAACCTCTTTGTTCGCAAAACAAATTTTGAGTATGAAAAGATTTCACATGAAATTGCGTTCAATAGTGTAAATTAATGTTTTAATATTGCTTACGTATCTCATACAATTATTTAATATAATAATAATATAATATAATTTGTTTCTTTTTTGTGGTCTTTGTCCGCCATTTTAAAACGCGCACGGTTTTTGGCGTGATTTTTTCGAGTGTAGATCAGTGGCTTTAATTAAGAAATACTACTAGGGTGAATCAAGAAGTTCTTAGAAGTGCACACAAATATAAACATTTTGTGGGTAATGTTATATTTATTTGAAAGAGGGTTAATCGCTTAATATTTGTGCAAAACTTCACTTGATTTGATCTTATCTCTCGCAAGTAATCAATTATTTATTGCAAAGAGTTGTCGTAATATTCAGATGTAGAAAAAATCGAGCTACGTGCAGTGGTAAAGTACTTACTTAAAAAAAATGTGAACGCGTGAAATTTTATTGGATATTGAGCAAAACATTAGGGGATAATGCTTTACCGTATTCAACAGTTGCTTATTGAAGTATTTACTTAATGAAGAAAGTTTTGTCTCCAAATTGTGATGACTGTGGTGTGGTTGATGATGTTGTCTACATCTTGATGGAGTGTGTCCGGAATGAAAATACAAGAATCAATATTTTTGGACTCTGTAAAACGTGTGTATTGGCATTTGTAATACAATCCTCTCTTTTCAATGGAAAAAGCTAAACGATTGTTTTAGTTTGCCTTAAGGTAGATTGTAAGTTTTTGTGTTTTCTGTACCTACTGGGCAATGTGGTCGCTAAGCGACAAAGCCCTTTAATTAAATAAATAAAAAAAAAACAGATGCTTACTAGGTTGCTGAATTTAAAAGGGGAAGATCGAGCTGTGAAGACAATAATCGCTCCGAGCGGCCTTCAACCTCCGTTACGGAAGAAAATGTTTAAAAATTTGAGAATTTGGTTTTGCAAGACAGAAGAATAGGTAACAATTAAATATTTAGCTGAGATTCTGAAGATTTCATTTGGCAGCATTAAATCCATTTTAACAGTTTCACTGGCATTCAGAAAAGTGTCAGCAAGATGGGTACCTCGAATGTTAACGAAAACGAAAACAAAAGGCGTCGTTTGGAAATTTCAAAGCGCAATCTCGAAATGTTACAGTATGACCCAAAATTTTTTTGGTCGTCGTGTTGTTACGATGGATGAAACAATGGGTTCACAATCTCGATCCCGAAACTAAAAGACAAAGCATGGCTTGGAAAAGACCTTCATCTCCGCTAATGAAGAAATTTCGGGTTGCTTCTACCGCTAGCAAACTTATGGCCTCTGTGTATTCTGTATTGGATAGTGCAGGGATCCTATTTATTGATTACATGCTGAAAGGACAGACGATCAATGGGCCATATTATGCAGGTTTAATTCCAAAAGTACATAATACTTAAAAATAAACGTCGTGGAAACTGTCACTGGACGTGCTGTTTCTTCATGATAACGCCCCCGCTCATCGTTCGGAAGTTGCGCTCGAAGTAATCCGCAGTGCTGGGTCCGATATCCTTGACCACCCACCACACTCACCGGACTTAGCCCCTAGTGATTTCTACTCATTCCCAATATTAAAGGAGCATATTCGTGAAACTAAATTTGACGATGATGACGCAGTAATGGCTGCCGTAGACTCATCTACGGCAAAACGGTAAAAACTCATTTTTGAGAGTCAAGAAGTAGATTTTTATTCTGAAGGAATAAGAAAATTAGAAAAGCGGTATCCTAAATGTATTAAATTAGAAGAAAATGATGTAGAAAAACAAAATATTTTTGTTTAAATTTTCTTATAGAACTTTTTGATTCACCCGAAAGACATTATTGTAAAAACTTTTCAGACTAAAAAACATAAACGTAAGACCTGGCAATATGATCAAAATACCTTATCCTTCCCCTAGGGGTAAAAAAAAAACAATTTTGCGCGCGCGTTATGAAGACAGATTTTTACCGCCATGTCACAAAAAAAAAATAGTTTTACTGTTAATTTCTTCACAAGTGTATTGAAAAACATCGTATGATGCACATGAGTAATTAATGATTACCGTTCTCGGCTCTCTTAAGACCCTCGCCACAGCTCGGGTCTAAATACCGCCTTGACAGTAATCACCAACATTACACACATAAATCACTCAATGAATGGCTGTTAATTAATAATAGGTTATCCTCACCACTACATGGTAAATTTTTTCAAGACCGCGTCAGGCTTGCAGTCTGACGTTGTTTGGTTGTGATACATATTTCAAAAATTCGTCTTATGACGTCAGGAGCGCTCGCAGAATGTTCTTTGCCCACATCAAATTTTCATCATAAATTACAGTTACTTTATTAGGATTTCGTGTTGTTGACTGAAACTTTGTATTGCTCGGTTCAAAGAATAGAGACGATAAGGCTGCGGTTGTGAGTGTTGAGACATGCTTGTCTGGGATGCAAAAAGCAACTGAAGGAACACTCTCTGTCACATAGTTTCCCGTCCGTCACAATAAATGTCCCCAATTAAGAATTAAAACCATGGACAACAGATAACGAGTAAGAACAAATACCAATGACAATGAGAGACCGAATAATTCGACAATATAATAACTCATTCCCGTCCCGATTTTTCCTGAGGGACTAAGGAAAAATCTTTTCAGCGCTAAGTAGCCTAAAGTACAGCGCCATATCCCGGGAAATTGGATTACTAATTTATACAAACTAGACGGGATATGATGTATGTTGGTGGTAATTTTGGAATTGCGTCAACCGCTTTTAATTACTATTTATTTATTTGAAAGAAGATACGTTCAGGATAATAAAATAATAGGTCTTTACCTATGAAATTGCCGTTCTGCAGCACTGGCCATTTCAAATCAGAATAATTTTTGTTTAGCTAAGAATTCTAATTGCAAATTAATTTTATTTTAAAACATGGATTTTTTTTCCAAAAGTAGTCATTTGTTTATTGATTAGTGTTACATTTTCATCGCATTTCAATCTTTTTCGACATCATGGATACGTTAAAAATTCGAGTAATTATGGAATATGAGTACCGCCGTGGCAGCAACGCGGCACAAGCGGCACGCAACATCAACGACGTTTACGGAGCTAACACTACAAACCAACGCACCACCTGTTATTGGTAGGCAGATGTGTACTGTGAAGAACTGAACACAATGATGGAGAAGCTGGCACATCTCCAACCAGCATTGGTTAATCGCTCGTCTCCGCTGCTCCTGCACGACAACGCGCGACCTCATACTGCACAGCAGACGGTGTCCAAGTTGCAAGAACTGGGGTTGGAAGCTCTCCGTCATCCGCCCTACTCACCAGACCTTGCGCCTACAGACTACTACTTTTTCCAGAATTTGGATAACTTCTTGGCGGGAAAAAAATTCAATACCCGAGAGGCAGTACAAAATGCCTTTGAAGAATTTGTTGCCTCCCGTCCAGCTGATTTCTTTAAGAAGGGCATCAATAAACTGCCACTGCGTTGGCAAATATGCATTGATTGCATGGGTGATTACTTCGATTAATACAAATAAAAAATACATGAAAAAAATTCGTTTAAATTTTTTCATAAAAAACGGCAATTTCATAGGTAAAGACCTAATATTTAAACCAAGTTAAAAAAATGCTTGCATATACGGTTAAATTACTAACTTAGTTCAGAAATAATTTTGTACAACTTTTAAAAACCGTTCAACCCATCAAGTTCAAAATAATTTTTGTAGAAAGTCTTTATGAATTTTTATTCTTGAGATTTTCTTCATATTTTCTAAACTTATGGTTCAAAAGCTAGAGGGGAGGAGACACATTTTTTTTTTTAATTTTGGAGCGATTATTTCCGAAAATATTAACATTATTAAAAAAATATTTCATTTTTAAATACCTATCCAGCAATATATCACACATTAGGGTTTAAGGTCAGTGGGTCGTCTTAGGGGCGGATTTAAAAAAACACTCCCCACTTTATGATACCCACTTTTATTTTACCACTTTGTCTATGGCGTGATTGATACCAAATTTCAGCTTTCTAGTGCTAACGCTCACTGAGATTATCCGCGGACGGACAGACAGACAGACAGACAGATATGGCAAAACTATAAGGGTTCCCGGAACCCTAAAAAATTATCACGCCCATGTTCCTGGAGTACTTATTCTAAGTTATCTATTACACTTTACAGCTCATAAGTCTTGATCCTAATCGAATAAAATGTCAAAGTAAAAGTTGTAAGGACGTAGACAGCAATATGGATATAATGTTAAACTTACGTACTTAACCTTATATTGGTTTAACCCTTCAGATACCGTCAATTAGAGACACAATAGTAAGACAATAGATGCGCGGCCACCGGTGGTCGCTTGGGGATTCATGAATTAATATGTTTCAATAGCATTATCCACTAAAGGCGTTTACTAATTCGATTTTTAAAACGGACCCGAACGTGTTATTCCTACGACATTCACAAATCAAATACCTACTATCAAAAACTTGTGTTTATCCGTAGGATATGTAAAATCTTTAAATACTATATAAATGTAGTACCTAACAAACCCCGTAAACATAAAATAAAAATGAAACATTGCTTTCAAGAGAAACCTTTTAGCACACTTTTAATATTTGAGGTATGGAAGACGGCGTTCACTAAAGCTGCTTTCAGACTACGCTTTAATATGCGTTATAGTTTGCATTTGCACAACGATGTCGCCCACCATACATTTATTCAATGTGGCCAATAATATATAGTAGGTACTTATAGCAAAATGTGAACGTGTCCTAAATAATTGTATGGTGAGCGATATTGTTGTGCTAGGAACTCGAAGTTATATCCTATTATATTATAGCGTAGTCTGAAATGAGCTTTATGTTCTTGTCTTACAATATAATTATATCGGCTGAATTTTCTAAAAGCTTTTACTCGTAGGTGGTGCTTTGTAGTCAGTGAAGGTCTTGAAGCCTCCCGATGTTGCTCTCCTTTCATAGCAAGCTTACCTACCCACTTATTTTCTGAGAACCAACATTGTATACACGAACACAAGTAGTTGGAAGATCGCTAATTATATCTCAAGTAGCTACGCGCTTAAACGTTTCGCAGTAAGGGTAACCCAACTAGGTAAATCAAAGAGGAGAGCTAAGAGCCTTCCCAGGGCTGCACTTCCATAAATTAAACATAAACTAGCGATCGAGCCGAGGACTTTACTCTCATGATTAATCCAGCAAGTAAGGTGCTTCTCTAAAAAATTAAGAAAAGAAGTAGGTATCAGTGTTGGACTCACCATGTTCATTCGCCACAGCATACTGGTAGTTGGGGATGAGGTCGGGCAGGTCGTGATGCGGCGGCGGTGAGGCGGGCGGCGGCCGGTAGCCCGCGTCCACGCCGCCGTACAGTGGCCACTCGCGCTCGTTGATGGCGCCGTACGCGCAGTACTCGCCGCCGTACGCCAGCTGCTGGCCCGAACCCGCGTGCGAGTACGCACAGGCGCCGTAGTCGATGGCCCCGCCGCCTGCGCCGCCGGCGCCGCTCCCGCCAGCCAGCTCGTAGCCCGTCGGCTGCGAAGGCGGTAGCGCCGGTACGCCACTCCCGCAGAGGTAGCTCCCATTCCCGAACTGAGGCTTCAACGCTTGACACTTCCGACGGAACCCGCGCGGTCTTCTTCTAAACGAACCCTCCTCGAACATGAATTCTGACGATGGGTCAATCGTCCAGTAGTGACCCTTCCCCGGCCTGCCCAGCCCCTTCGGCAACTTGACAAAGCATTCGTTCAAACTTAAATTATGCCGAACAGAGTTCTTCCAGCCCTGATAGGAGCTGCGGAAGAACGGGAACTGTTGCTGGAGGAACGCATAAATTTCGCTGAGCGTCAGCCTTTTGTTTGGCGAGTGTCGTATGGCCATCACTATGAGCGCGATGTAGGAAAAAGGTGGCTTTTCCTGGCGCCGGGTGGCGGGCGCGCGGCGCGCCGCCTCCTCCGTGCTATGGTCCTCGGTCTTCATGCGTGCACGTGCGTGTGCAAGCGCGTGCGAGCTCGCTCTGCGCGCGCGCCGCCTCGAGTGCGCCGCCCACCGCCCCACCACACCACTCCCACGCCCGCCTCTACACTCTACAATTCAGCCGAGTCCAGCTTATTGGCACACGATATGACGATACTTGCTTCACTGTACCGAGTGGAGTACCGACTCGCGCAAGCACTGAAAACTGACTGATACTAAAACGCATAACCGGTCTTGAAGGGTGGGTGCATTAGAAATTTCTCTCGACTGAATTTCTTGGAATAGGAATTTCTTGGAAAGTATATCTTTCGATATACTTTCGGTCCTATTCCAAGAAATTACAAGCAAGAAGCCGATTACAAACTGTAGTGTTAGTTAAGGAAAATGAAAAAGGTATTGGTGGCGTGGGATGGCGTATGTTCGGAGTGGCTCGTGTCCACGTGACCACGAACGTGAGTGCGGTCATTGCACTGGCGGATCTCCGTCTGTATCATCCACAAACTCATACAAACACCCAAACAGCGGAAAACCCGCTTAGACAATAATATTTACCCGTCGCAAGGACGCCTGTCGAACGCCCGCTCTTGACCTAGCACAATTAAACCAAACATTTTACTAGAACTATAAAACAGTTATACGACGTACACCAAATATTTACCATAAAGCGTAAACCAAAAGTTTTGCATTAAACTGGCTGGATTTATTTACTCGCACACGTGTAAACTAAGGAGCGCAATCGAAAACTAACTTTATTTGAATGGAATACGAGTTAGTTTAGAAACCAGTCAGGAATCAATGGCGTTTGGCAGTTCTTCCCACCATTGAAGAGAATGAAGAGGAAGACATTGTATCGAGCTTTATTAAACAAACTTTAACTTTATTACTATACATTGAGCTTAGACATAACTTTTGCTGACAAAAGAAATAGCTAGTTTACGCTGACATAAAAACGCCAGGTACCTAATTTCCCTCAAGTAAATGAAACATATTTACACATAAGTAACCCTTATAAAAGATTTCAAAAGACATTTTGTCAACAGAATTTTAGAGTCATCGGAACATACAAAGCCTCGTTAAAACCTTACAGATGAATCTTATATTTTCGGCGCTAAATGTACCTTATAAGTAAATACTAAAGTGACGTAGCATGCCTTTTACGTCACTTTGTCGTGAAAAAATAATAAATACATCATTATTATCGAATGCCGCTATAAATACGAGCCGCACGGATGCGCCGTGGGTTGCTGATCTCTGCCATAAACAAGCACTGCCTCTGTAGTAAACATTAATACTTACTACCAATATTGTAACTATAAAAGTTACAGTTTGCGTATTATTGTAACATTGAAATAAATTTTAGTAGATACAGATTCAAGTTTGCTTTTGATATCTACTTAGCTACATTGTATTAAAAATATTAACAACACAGCTATTGTCTTACAGAAATCACCACATCAACATTTTTAAAACCTACATACGACTACATACCTACAACAATTTCAGCAGACATCGTAAATACATATCTACCTATTTCAAAAATAGTCCATCAGGTACGCGGGGATGACAAACGTACCGTCCGTACAAAGTTGTTCAGTATTTCAAAGCTACTTTTCTCTTTCCAACGCAGCGTTTTCAGGGAATACGGCGTTAAAAGGAAGATGCGCCAAGCCCCGCCCACAAGATGGCGCGGGCGCTCGAAGCGGCGCGCGCGCAGCCGGCGGAGCATTGCCTGATCTTGAACCCTCCATTCATCACCTTTTACGATCTACTGATGTTTGCTTTGAGGTTTTTACGGTTTCGCCTTAATTTTTGGTGTGCAATTAGACATTTTATTGCTGAAGTTTAATTGATTTTCCAACCATTATTACAAACCGAAAAATTCTAGAAATTACATTCACAGCGACAAGTAACGATTTATTAGATATGTTACACATGTTGGTATAGTAAACGTCGGCCTTTATTAGATTACTATGTAACATAGGTCCGGCGCATACGCAAGCTGATGAGATAAGCACATCCTTGGTGAAGCGCGCGACTCGTGAGTGACCGTGGCCTCTAAGAATTCTTACTTCTACCTTTGTCAGCGTCTAAAATTAAGATAAGGCTTATCTGAATACCGAGTATCCTAATACTTATTGTTACATATTCAAGATCGTGCGAAGCACAAAACATGTAGATAACTCATGTTACTATAATGTTATTTATTGATTGTACTAAATAGGTAGGTAATTAGGCTAATCGGACATTAATCGAAAAATGAATTGCGTCAAGTTTTCGGGTGGTTTTGGTTTTGTGACGAATGTTGCCCAACCTAATTTAATATTTAATTTTCATTTAATTTTCTCAAGTTTCTTTAAACCTAATTAGACTCAAATTGAAACTGAATTAGTGATTAATGTTTTTGCCTCCATTTTCGTAGCAATGTGCAGTTTTTGCTATGACGACCGTAGCGCGTAGACATTCTGTAGCTTTCTTTGTTATGCTCTATGCTTTTTGTCACAGCTGTGCTACACACACACATCACATCATGACTTTTTGTTAAAGCATTTTTTTATTATATGAGACATTTCCGTGTCAGAGCCCATCATAACACTGCGTAGGGGCGAGCGGGTTATAAAATGTGGCGGTTTCCGAACACCGGTGGCTGCCGCTCGCTTGTGACAGTGTTACAATTGTGGTGGCTGTGGTCTGGTCGGTGGCCCGTTGCATCGAGCCTTAAGTGCTACACGTGATCTACCTGAGTACCAAAACTCCCTCAACATATATTATAGATAAATTACACCCAGACACAGAACAAATTATTATGGGTGGGAATCGAACCCACGACTTCCGGTATATTGATCATGAAACAAATATTGACAATGTTGGCAACGAAATATTAGATTACTTGAAAGACTACTTATTAAAAAGAAAATTATTAGAATAAGTAATTTGTAAAATATTCTGTCATATTGAATAATAAAACTATTAAACAAATGTTTCATTGAATTTGTTTTCACCTATTGTAACAACCCTACCAAAATAGGTAACAATTTTGCACGTTCATAAGAAGCTTTGTTCATTGTCTCTGCGGTACGAAGTTCGCCAGTTCAGCTAATAGGTAAGAAGTTTAACTGTCCACTTAAATATACGTACCTACTAAACTTGATGCGTAACCAAATAACTTATGGTACCTTAAACCCGGCACAGATATTGTTCACAAACTCGCTATCTTTGATGACACACAATAGTAACACTAGTGCCGTAATGACCGGATAATTAACTTTGTAGCGGCCCGGGCCAGACACATCGCCTGCTCCGGTGTTGTTTGACACCCGAGCCGCGCCGTTCTTTGAAACCCGACTGCGATCACATCACGATGTTAACGTAAACAAATGAACTAGAAAGACACAGTTTCAGGCTTTAAGTTTAAAATGTCGTTAATAGTTCTAAATATAAATGCCATACCTACCTTTTATTGCGGATAGTAATTTATGATACCTACTTACCTATTCGTTTTTAGAATCCCCGACGGAAAAGAGGGGTGTTATAATAATAATAATAATAACCCCATCGCCTTATCTGTACGCTGATGTCGTGGTGGGACTTGTGCGCTCCAACAAACTCTAACTCTGTGTCAGTAGCGCTTGCTTTGCTGTACATAACATACCTAGGGTGAGGGGCCACACCAAGAGAGATACAATCCGCTAGCAGTTTTGTGGCGAACTGTTGGGCATTAGCGACCTCACGGACCCGATCTCCCGGCAGAATTCTTGTTCTTCATCTCCGGCTTACCTTTATTGGCCGGCCGTAGTGAACAATGACGAAGAACAGAGCTTCCACCTCTCTTTTGCCTTTATTGGCTGGCTTGAGTGGAGAGTCGCAAGAGCAAACATGCTCGGGAGAAGGATGTATAATCCAGTAAGGTGCTGGTAGGGATCTTGACCGTACTTCCGGGATTGTCCTGATAGCCATGGTATGCCTCTGCACTGCTCAAGCGCCTCAAGATATGTTGCCACGTTGCTCTTGTTGCTACGTCACTTCGTGCTAGCGGTGTCCATTATTTAGGGGCCCATTTATTGAGTGTGCAAGCCTTTTATCGATGGATATTAATAACATTGTTCAAGCAGGGGCCATAGTCTTAACATAGTTCCATGTTACCAGTCCACTTACGACTCCAAAAACCATAGCCCTATTATTTTGTTTTCCATATTGTATCGCAATAGTTTTTCAAACCGGGGTTTGTCCTTGTGTGCACTTGCATAGCGCGTACAGGGATAATCGTCGGTTGGTATCACGTTCCATTATAATAACCTAAAGGGCCTCTGCGAGTTGGCTTCGGCCCCTTGTACGCCTCTCAAAGGCCCAGGACTTCAGGGTCCTGAGATTAATAAACAGATATAAATAATAATAATCTTTAGTATCGCAAGGTACAGTTCACAAGGTGACGTATAATTAGACATAAGTTAATGTAATCTGCGAAAAGTACTGTTACTGTCTCCCAAACTAAGCAAATGCTTGTGTTTTGGGCGGCAGTGTTCAGTCGTTATGTGGGGTTTTATGGTTAGATACGATTTACAATATTGGAGCAAGTGAACGTAGTCGCATGCAGGGTATTAGAAAAATGTTTACAATTTTTATATTAAATAACTTGACCGTCAATTTGAAGCCTAATAATATGAGAGAAGCCATCATTCCGTCCCTTTTTCGCATCCGTTCCCCCTCCTAGTGGCACACTATCGCTTTCTCTGTCTCTCCTCCCACCACCACTAGCAGCTGCAAACGTCGGTTTGCCTTTGGATTTGACTCATTGACGTCGTTGTTCCTGTCCTGACAACACCGGAGAGAGCAAGGTATGAATTTACCTTTATAAGTGCCTCATAGAAATCTACTAGAGTTAATAACACTATATTGTACAGTTTACAGTTAAAAATCTAAGTTAAAGAAAAGTGTTTAAAACTAAAGTTTAGAATGCTTTAAAAAACTCAATAGTTTGAACAGCATCTATACTTCTAAATTCTGTACATAATAGTGTCTAAACTCTTAACGGTGTTACCGTTCGTTTCTTAATAATTTAGAATTATTTATGTACCCTCCGTTTTTAACTTTTGTGGCATACAGTTATTATTGTATTTCAGTGTGATATTAATAGTAATGAGTGATCAAAATACCTTACCGGTCCACACTCAAGATGAAAATAAAGAGAGTAGCGTACAATCTCAGAAAAGAAAACGCCGCGTTCGTGATTCAAGTAGCTCAACATCATCCAGTTCTAGTTCAAGTTCTAGTAGCTCTGACCGTTCGTCGACACGCAAGCGATCTCATCGTTCGCGAAAAAGAAATAAACGTCGCCAAAAAGCCCGTAAATTAGAAAAGTTATTTAACGAAGTAGCCGATCTGAAGAAAAAGTTCACAAATCGTGCTAATAGTGAACTTGGTTTAGGATCATTATACGAACCTAGTCGAGAGGATTGTTTAGAAGATAATGTGAGCCGCGAATTGTATAGCAATGATGATGAGTACATAGTTGAATCGAATGATATTGAATTAGGGCCCGAAATTTCACTGTCTATAGGGACTAAAATTAAAGATCCTGATATTTTAAAGACGCCCACTGCGTATTTAGAAGTTTTAAAAAAGATTCAACGTTTAGACGATCCCGATTGGACAAATGTGAGATATTCCGAAGTACAAAAAAATTATAGGCATACCCCCGGTTTTACGGAACTCGATGCAAATGATGAAGTGAAACGTTATGACTCTTCACGCTCTTTGATTAATATGGAAAAAGCGTTTGGTTCTTTGACTTTTGCCCTTATTAAACAGAAAGAACAACTTCAAACGGAGCTCCGCTCATTTTTAAGCTGGACACGGCAAGCGGGTAATTTGAACCCAGACACTATATGTGAAAAAATAACGGATATTTTTGTAAATGGTGAGTATGCTAGAATTTCGAGTGATACTTTACAAATGATTTGCGGACATCGCGCAGAATGTATCCAACAGCGCAGAGAAACTATTTTAGCTAGTGTTAAAGACCCATTGCACAAAAGTTTAATAAGAAAAATTCCACCGTCTTGTTATAATCTATTTGGTGCTGAACAACTTACTTCTGCATTAGAAAAAGCTGGAGGCGTGAATAAAGTATTTTGGCCTCGTGACAAGGATTGCGCTTCTGCACCGCAGACCGATCCAAGTACTTCCACGACTCAGCGAAAGTTACCACTTCCGAGTCAAAGAAAGGTGGCCTATAAACAGACGGGGCAAACAACTTCAAGAGCAAACAATACACCTTTCCATAACAGTGGCAAGCCCTTTCGGGGCCGGGGCGGTAAGCAGTCAAATTACCGCAGACCTAATGACGATTCAAATGCATATAGGCACAAAATCTCTTCCTCATCCCATCGGGATAGGAGAGGAAATTTACGCAGATTCTGACTCAACGAGTTTGTTTCGCGCCGGTCAGCTGAGCCTCTTTCACAAGCGGTGGAAGAAAATGGGAGCACCAGACTATATTTTAAAAATAATATCTGGATACCGAATCCCATTTGTACGGAAGCCTCCGCTACACTTGCCCAATCTACAAAATGCAGTCCAAGCGACGCCTCATTCCCCAGAAATGGACCAAATCATTTACAAAATGTTATCAGAAGAGGTACTCACAACTGTGCCGCTGACACAAAGTTTTATTTCGCCCATGTTTCTGGTACCCAAAGAAGACGGAAAGTTCAGACCGATTTTCAATCTCAAAGCCCTGAACCGATACGTCGACGCCTCCACGTTTCGCCTGATCAACATTTTCAGAATCCCAGACTTCCTCCAACCGAACGATTGGATGGTGAAACTGGACTTATCCCAGGCATATTTCCATTTACCTATAACAGAGGGCCACAGAAGATTCTTACGGCTAATTTACCAAGGCCAATTGCTTCAAATGAACTGCCTGCCCTTCGGGCTCAGCTCAGCACCGAAAACATTTGCCTCTTTGAGCAACTGGATTGCCCAGACTCTCCGAGACCGCGGAATGCGAGTCGTAATTTATTTAGACGATTATCTTCTAGTCAATCAAGACTACGATACACTGGTGACTCACGTCAAAATTACAGTAGACATCCTAAAATATTTAGGGTGGATGATAAACTACGAAAAGTCTATCTTGCAACCGAGGCAAGCAATAGAGTATCTAGGCATAGTATGGGATCCTTGGAAAAATTCAAAATCACTTCCAACAAAAAAGTGTCTGAAAATGAAAACCATAATCACACACTTGATCAACAATCAAAAAGCTTGCCTGAGAGATCTACAACGTATCATAGGAATGATGAACTTTGCAAGCTTTGTTGTGCCACGGGGAAGGATAAATTTTCGTCAACTTCAAAGGCTATGCATCAGCATACTACACGTAAACCCGACCATAAAGAACTCATTGCCCAAGGCAGCTCAGAACGACTTAAAATGGTGGCTAAATCATCTGGACACCAAGTCTCCTATCCATGTTCCACATCCAACACACTATATTGTCACGGATGCATCGGACGACGCCTGGGGTGCTTACATAAACAACACCTATATTTCCGGGACATGGAAAGTAGAAGAAAAACTTCTTCATTGCAATCAAAAGGAGATGCTTGCCATTCTAAAGACTATCCAACATTGTGGCCAAGGCCTGCACAAAGCCAGTCTATACATTCAGTGCGACAACAAGACCGCGGTATCGTATCTGAGGAACGAAGGCGGCACGAAATCTTTAGCACTGATAGATCTAACCTATCAGATTTTACGGCTCATAGATACTTATCAGATGCACTTAATTATTTATCACATCCCGGGCGTGTACAACGTGGAAGCAGACAGGCTATCCCGATTGCAAAAACTGCCAGAGTGGCATTTACTCCCTCAAGTTACAAACCTTATATTCGCCAAATGGGGAACCCCGGTGATAGACCTGTTCGCATCTCAGCAAGCTCATGTAGTTCCCAAGTACTGCACTCTCGATCACCGAGATCAGGAAGCCGTATTTCAAGATGCCTTCAGCCAGATCTGGGACTACCCTTTGGCATGGATTTTTCCTCCACCGTTTTTAGTACCCAAGGTTCTAACTCATCTGAACAAATGTCGGGGAATATTCCTGGTAGTGGTTCCCAAATGGAACCAAGTCTTTTGGCGACCAGACCTGAAGAATCGTGCAATAGATCACCCTTGGACGATCAGGAACCTGTACAAAGTACTAGTAGACACCTCAACAAACAGTCCCCCGCACAAGGCCAACGAGATGACGTTGGAAGTTTGGAGAATTGGGGGTGGAATGAAAAGCTAAGTGACTGGTCAAAGCAACAAAAGAGCCTACTCATGAAAAGCTGGCGATTATCTACTATAAGAACATATAGTCCACCCTGGGCTCGCTGGATGAAATGGGCAAAGTTAAATAACATTTCTGTAAGCGAACCGAGTGGTTCGGCTCTTGCTAGATTTTTATCTGATCTTCACCTAAAAGATGGGCTCTCTTATAACACTATACTTATCCATAAAGCAGTGGTTTCCACTTTATGTAGCCCAGAATCTACAGAACGACTAAGTGGACATCCTTTAGTTAAACGAATACTAAAGTCCATAGCATTAGCTATTCCAAAACCCTCTAAGACCAAGGTTTGGGATGTTAATCAAGTGGTATCTTTACTGTCTCAACAGAATCCTGATACAGATAAACTTCATGATATATCAAAACATACAGCATGCCTCCTGTTACTGTGTTCTGGTCGCAGAGTCCATGACCTAACCTTATTGAGCGTAAATCCCAATCAATGTGAAATTACTGATGATTATATTATCTTGTGGCCAATGTTTGGCTCAAAAACTGATTCTGCAAATTATCGTCAATCAGGTTGGAAGTTAATGATCAATAAAGACGATCAGTGCCTAAATCCTGTGCATTGGATTTCAAAGTTGATAATAGCTGGTAAGAACAGGAGAAATGAAGCTCAATGTGATAATTTATTTATAACTGTGCGTGGCAAAGCTCGTCCTGCTTCACGCTGTGTTATAGCTAACTGGGTCAAGAAAGTACTAAAGGATGCTGGGATTGAAGCCCCAGCTGGAAGTGTAAGGTCTGCTGTAGCTTCAAACAGGTGGCATGAAAACTGCACAATTGATGATATTCTCTCCAGAGGCAATTGGAGATCAGAAAATACATTTAGGAGATTTTACTGCAAAGAAGTTAGAACAACAAATACTCATAATTCTATTACAAGTTTATTTAATGCAGTGTGATTGTTGTCTTACTTTATTAAATGTGTAGAGCGAGTAGCTCGGTTTGGCTCATTTACGTCCAGCCATTTGTTATTTTTTGTTACAAAGAATATTTATTGGTTTTCTTTTTTAATAATAAAACTATTTTGTTTTAAAAGACTAGTTTATTTATTTTTTGTACCTCTGTAACATTATATTTTATTATACAGTTGCAAGTGCAAGGTTTTATCTCTGTCACCAGTTCGTCACGTCCGATGACTAAGGACCCAGTCCTTTTCATCGTCTTGTGACCTAGATTTCAATCTCATAGTCACATTGACGTCTCCACCACCACCAGGCGATACCAAACACGTCTCTCATATTATTAGGCTTCAAATTGACGGTCAAGTTATTTAATACAAACGTTTTACCTAAAATAAAACGTAAATTAAATTACTTACCTAAATTTGAAGCCTAATAACTTAAAATGCTGCCTGGTTCTACAACGACTTCAATGAGTCAAATCCAAAGGCAAACCGACGTTTGCAGCTGCTAGTGGTGGTGGGAGGAGAGACAGAGAAAGCGATAGTGTGCCACTAGGAGGGGGAACGGATGCGAAAAAGGGACGGAATGATGGCTTCTCTCATATTATTAGGCTTCAAATTTAGGTAAGTAATTTAATTTACGTTTTATTTTAGGTAAAACGTTTGTATTTATTGCGTAGGTAACCATGTATTGTTGGGTGGGTATATTGTAATGTTGAGTGAGTGTATGTGTGGGTGTTGTGTGCAGATGAGTGTAAATTTGATAAATTGAAATATTGTGCTATCCAGGTAGGAGTATCGTGTGCTGTTGTGTGAATGTAACGCGATGTCTGTCAGTAACTCTTCAGTTTTTTTATTTTGAGCCAGTCAGTCAGACTGACTTTAAGTTTGTGGCGGTTTAATCGAGCGATAGTGTCAGACTCTTACTGACTAAAAACCCACCCCGTTCCTTCTAGCCTTCATACCGGGGCTCGAGCTACCTTTCAGATAACCCCGGCCCCAGTAGGCTTCGACCCAGCTGGACCCCTCCTGTTGCTGACAACACTTTGAGGCGCGCGGGAATAGTGCGCGCCGTCGACATCTTGGGCTCGGTCTGGACAGTTACCGGACGGTTGAACAGCGAGCTACCCATGGTTTGCCGTCTGTGAGCCCGAAGAAACATTACCCTGGATTGCCTATTAGTAAATCTATCAAGTTTAGGCTCATTAGATTTGCAGTAAGCAGGGCTATACATTTCTCGTGATGACGAAGACCTTATGCTAGAACTGGGAGGTGGCTTTTTGTCAGCCACCTCCCAGTTCTCTACAACGAAACGTAAATTTAAAACTCAACGTATCTACTCTCGACGTGTTTACTACGGTTCTCCCTGGAATGTCTTATAGTAAACCCGTCGAGTTTGGGCTCGTTAGATTCGTCCTAGCCACTCAAACCCCAAGCGAACGCTGGCGTTCGCGCCTTCGGTTAAACGTCAAGTGAACGCCGGGTCCGCATAGATTATTAAAATATTGAGCGTTTTATTTATAGAGTATGTATCCAAGAACGTAAATAAGAAGATTTTCATAAAGAAGTGATATTTATACAGTGGTAATGGGTCGCACTCATCGAAAATAGAATAGAATAGAATAGAATAGAATAAACTTTATTGTACACCAAAATAGACAACGTTTCCATTATTCCTTATTTAAAAGTCAGTTCTATAAATATCATATGATGAAAAGAACCTGATGCTTAGAAGTGGGAGGTGGTTGGTCTGTATAATATTGTATTTAGGTAAAAGGTGCCTGATTTGTTCCTACGCGATTTCGGGGCGAATCGCTAGTTGATATAAGAAAAAGTATTTTGCATTTTTCAAGATCTCCAAGTTGTATAGACGTATCGGCGGCGGAGACGAGAGGAAGCCGACCGCATCAGGCAACGGCGCTCTTGCCGCCGCCGCCGGGATTCCGATCCCGATTTCCGGCCACCGTAGACGCGGGCTCGCGGACGGCGAGTCATGGGTAGCTCGCTGTTCGATCGTCCGGTAACTGTCCGGACCGAGCTCAAGACGTCGACAGCGCGCACTGTTCCCGCGCGCCTCAAGGAGTTGTCAGCAGAAGGAGGGGCCCATCTGGGTCGAAGCCTACCGGGGTCGGGGTTATCCGAAAGGAAACTAGAGCCCCGGTATGAAGGCTAGAAGGAACGGCGCGGGGGGTTTTTTAGTCAGTAAGACTCTGACACTGTCTCCCGCTCCACCCAAGAGCGGGTTTCGTCAATGATGTTTTTCCCCGTCGACAGAAAAAAAAAAAGTTGTATAGACGTATGTACAATCGGCGCTCGAGGGTAACGAATAGAAAACACCAAATAGTTTCAAATGTACGTATAAATTTAGTTTATTTGTTTGTATATCAATCTATAGCCCACCTAGGTACCCTACTTAGCGGTCTTCCGACTCAGTGACGCTCATCTTTAAAATATTGATAGATTCTTTTTATGTAGTTAAAAACCTGAAAGAGCCTTCATTAACTTATTTTATACCTTCAATTCATGTGGTTTTTTTTTTTAATTTTAATTTCACAATTTTTAAAACATTCGCGGAATCCATTATTGTGATAACTTTAAATAAAATAATTAAGAATGTCTATAAATCTAGGTCAGTGGAAGTCAGTAACTTTGGCCTTTTTAATCTTGAGCAGAGAAAAAAATGGATTTCTTTGTTGTATGAGTGCCTCACTTCTTTTTAGTAAGTGCTTATATATTTGTACTTCTTTTTAGTTATAGCGGTAACAGTAATACATCTTCTGTGAAAACAACTACTTAACTAATCAAGGTTCATGAGATAAAGCCGGGTGACAGACGGACAGACCGACGGAGAACTGCGGAGTCTTAGTAATAGAGGCCCGTTTTACCCTTAGGGTAGGTACGGAATCCTAAAAATAGGTTTACTTGAAATTAGATGTACTTTTGCCTCATTGCCATTTGATTTATGTAGGTACCATACCAATAGGTATCTGTCACATTTTAGAAGATTTTCCCATTTTAATCTCAGTCATCATCATCATAATCATCAAACAAGCTTTTAATGAAATGCCCTGCCTGGGCCTAGCATCGCCGTGCCCTCGTGCCTCGTGGCGATCGGTGGCGGAGACCTCTCGAGGCGGGCCTTGGTCGAAGCCATGGTCCGAAGCGAGGAGGAATGGCAGGCGGTCGCCTCCTTCGGCGAAGCAGTAATGCTTGCAAAGGAGGAAGCCGACCGCATCAGGCAACGGCGCCCTCGCCGCCGCCGCCGGGATTCCGATCCCGATTTCCGGCCACCGTAGACGCGGGCTCGCGGACGGCGAGTCATGGGTAGCTCGCTGTTCGATCGTCCGGTAACTGTCCGGACCGAGCCCAAGACGTCGACGGCGCGCACTGTTCCCGCGCGCCTCAAGGAGTTGTCAGCAGCAGGAGGGGCCCAGCTGGGTCGAAGCCTACTGGGGCCAGGGTTATCTGAAAAGAAGCTCGAGCCCCAGTATGAAGAGGCAGCAGAGCAGGAGTCTGACACTATCTCCCGCTCCACCCAAGAGCGGGGATTGTCATAAAATGATTTTTGACCACCGAAAAAAACACAACATTTTCTCATATCAAGCTTTTATAGCTCGGTATACCTATAAAATTAATACTTGTCAAGACGAATCACACGAGCCCAAACTCTAATGGGGTTGTGTCGTTTAACTACCAAGTTCCTATAGCCACCTTCCGGTGCCATCATCAGATCAGCTCTATGTCATAATAATATTGCATTGTCATCTAATTTACACATCCATGCAAAATTTCAGGTCAATCGATAACCGGGAAGTGGGTCATTAATGTAGGTACAAGATTTGATGACAGACAAACATCGGGACAGGTGAAACTAAATAAAAGCTTATAATAAAAATCATCCGCATAATCATCATTGACCACTTAATTTTAGGCGTATCGCCTTGTGTTTGGAACTAAAAGGGTTTGCCACCTGGTCTCGGGTTTCAGTCTCATATTTCTTGGCCCTACACTCTTCCCCCTATATTTCCTCTCCCCTGTAGAATTCGTACACCTCACCAAACTAATCTCAAAACATAAGGCGCCTTACAAACAAGTCGAGTTTTGACTTGCAAACAGCTTTGTTTGAAATTCCACTTGTTGCTCACGCTGCATGCCAACTTGTTCGACGGGCGCCACCGAGCAAGTTACTCGTATTCACGACTATGTGTGCGTTTTTACTCGTATACGTGAAGAAATTTTCCGAAAATACATTTTACAAATAAATGAAAAACACAAATCAAAGCCAAATTGTCCCGGACGGTGCATAGCAATGCTGATTTTGAATGGTGACCAGGAGCGCATATTGTCATAGGAGGCCTAAGGTTGGATACATAGCGAGGGCTTCGACGCTCGCTTGGGTCCTGGTAGAGTATTCTAGAATAGCGCGCTATTGATTACCTGGGGGATGCTGTACGCGCATGCCTGCAACCTGAGACCTAGATATCTGCTATTTCATTTTTCTCCCTCACCCCCTCTCGCTAATTGGGCTGCATTCGAATGTGTGGGGAGGGTGTAAGTATTGTAAACTGCATATGTAGTGACTCTTTATTGATTTTGAATTTATAACACTGCCCTACCGAGAGCTTGCGATGTTTTATACCGACTAGGCGGCCAGAGTTGTTTTAACAAAGGAAGGGGACAAAGAAAAATATTAATAATGTAATATAGGTAATTAATTATTCTTTTTATTTTAATAAGTACAGGACTGTTCATTATGACACATTTAGGTTTATATGTTTTTCATCTTTATGCAAGTAAATACTAGTATTAATATGTTTTAAATATTACACCTCCCAAAGGTCAGAGAAACCAGGGACTCGAAAAATGTCTTGACTTATTTATTGACTTATTTATTTATAGTAAATGTTTGAAAGAATGGCCGAGGCCCAGGAACGCAAAGGGCAACTGAAGGATACAACTGGGTTCTAGTCAGTAAAAGTCTGACTCGCCCTCTCGCTCCACCATGGAGCGGGAGAAATCATCGATAGATAGATGAATAGATTCTTTATTGTACACCAAACATAAAGATTACATGAGAAACTTAAAATTAATAGAGTGCCACAATGGGTGATCTTATTGCTTTTGATAATTTCCCACCTCAAAATCATTTAGGAACTTTTACCGGAAGACGCAGCGGCGGAAGGCTTCCTACTAGGTGGACCGATGACCTGGCGAAGGTTGCGGAAATCCGGTGGATGCGCGATGCGCAGGATCGATCGTTGTGGCGACACAGACGAATGCTTTTTGTGTGCTTTTTTAATGTGTATATGTATGTTCGTTAGTCCTTCAAACTCAAACATCTGAACGAACTTTGTAGACGCATTTTGTCATATTCTAAATTTTTTCTTCATTAATTTCTATTTACACGCAGGCGAGACTGCTGTCAGAAGCTAGTTTTTGATTTTAATATACAACTTAAGGTCATTATAGATTTACTGTACCTATAACATAGTTTAAATATTATATAAACGGTAATTAATTTCTCAAAAAATATACAGTCTAAAAATAAATTTAAATGTGTCCGTTTCGACCGCGCAACTCGTTTCGAAATACTCCGCTTACATCTTTCAAATATCCCCCTTCCTTTGTCTTTTCTACCACCCTAAAACTATTACTTATTAAACATTACACAATAATTCTAAATAATATAATATATCAATCTATAAATGGCTACTTTAGATCCAAGTGTGTCCTTTGTACTTTACTAGGATGGTTGAAGGGTCAGGTTATATAATGCGGGCATATTACACACACCCGAAGAAAGGAGTACTGCAACGATGTATTCTAAGACCACTCTGGACATTGTTCAAACCTCTCCTAAGAACTAAAATAAAATTCGTTAGATCTGTCATGTGGTAATCTCAATGTTTCTTCAATTTATAGACATGGTTCTTTCCCGATCACCATCAATTCAAAATTCCAAATATTTTTATTTCACATAGGCCTACATGGGCACTTATAACAGAAGCGAGTGCACGGTTCCAAATTGTTTGTTTCCTATAAAGAAGAACCGGCAAGAAACTTCATGGTTACTCTTTTAAAAAAGTGGCTGTCATTACAATATTACAGTAATAATAAAAAAAAACTTTTTACAAAAAAAATATATTACATTATAAACAAAATACATACATTGAAGTCGGTTATTTTTTTTTTGTAAAAGTTTTTTTTTTATTTTACACTTTTTAGTTATAGTACCACCACACAAAAGTACCCCTCAGTCAAACTTAAATACCTTATAGCCAGAGCGCATCTTATAACGGTTCTAATAATCCCAAACACGGCTAGATTACATTAATTTACCTTTCGGCTTCATCATCAGATTAGTTCGATATATCTTCTCCCCTCTGCTTTCAATCAGTCATTAGGCTATATGCTGATAATCCCGGTTGTAGCATTAGGCCAGACTTATGTCAACATTGCATTGAACTTAAAATTTAGTCCTGTTTAAAATGAGCCCAAACACGACTACGGTGCTGTAATTTCAAGTTTTGTACTTTTTCTGATGCTCCTGGCTTCAGCATCAGGTCTCTATGTACTTCGGTGTTCTTTATTAACAGTACGATTATCCACACGTCGAGCCCTTTTCAATGAGCTTAAACTCGATATATATGCTGTTGGTTGTCGAGGACTTAGGTACTCTGCAGACTATCCTGACTGCAGCATCAGGTCATGATTTGATGATCATGAGATCAAATGTGGCAAATGCCCTATCAAACATCAAAACAATTTACTAAAACAGTCCTTGCCTGTTCGAGTAACTTCTTACTGTTAAGGAGTTGTACCTTTCATCATCAGCCCAGCTACCTGAGACGGTAACGATCATATGCAAATACACTAGATACTTCATAAAATATGCGAAAAACAATAAGTGAGTCTATAAAATTTGAAGGTTGCCCTCGATTTCTCGAAGATCCCATCACGAAAGAGTTCTAATATGACCACCCCACTGCTGTTTAGAATCGACTGTTAGACCTAAAAGCAAAGCACAGTTTCTGTAATAACATCCAGTTTTTTGCTGTCAAGAATTAAATTGACGTCAACTTGAGGGACATTCGACAGGCCTGATTTGACTGGCCTGTTGGTCTAGTGGGTTCGATTCCAACCCAGGACAAATATTTATGTGATGAGCATGATCATTTGTTCTGTGTCTGGGTGTAATTTATCTATAATATTTATGTATTTAGAAATATATCGATGGCCCCTCCCCACCGAGCTCTTGCACGTTTATACGTGCAAGAGTTCTTAAACGATTTATTTTTTCATTTTTCGTTTCTTTAGATTATTACTTTTGTTTATGAATTTTAGACCCAAAACACGACTATTATAAAAGTGTATTTCTTTATTACTAGGGAAATAATTAATTTTCATATTACAGGAATAATAGTTTATGCTGTTATTACATGGTTTTTGAGTCGCCGGTACACAAGAATAAACATGTTAAAACCTACAGACGATTGAGAAGAATTGTTATTGTTTTTGAGCTTAGGTAATGTCTTCTTACACGTTTATTCGTGTAGAAATGTTTACAAATTGTATTACTTATGTTTTATTACTCAAAATGGAAGTTTTGATAATAAATAGGTTATTAAAATTAAAGTATTGGACTGTCTCTTACTATAATATTTTTTTTCTAACAATTGTGTTAAAGATTCAAACATTATTATTCTTAACATAAACTGTTTATGTTTATAATATATCTAGGAACGGCAAATAAACAAATGTTTACGCGATAATTAAATCATTTAGATCCAACGTAGTGCTTAGATGCTGTGACGGATGTGTTGTGGCGAAGGATGGAGTTACTATTACTATATTCAATTTTTCGACGTAACCATGTCTGGCCAAGCTCGCCCTTGGTTTGGTGCGGAGAATGATCGCGCTAACGCGTTTAAGGAAGTGGCATATTATCAGGCATGGGCCGACGCTCGTATGCACAAGACGAATGAAGTAAATCAGATAAAGAGAGCCTTCAACAGAGCTGCCAAATCTTGCAAGAAGGTGATGCGTGAGTCTCTGTTCGACTATATTAGCCGCATCGGGAACAAACTAGCTTCATACTCTGCCGGTAGTAAGGCGTTTTGGTCCCTGGCTAAGTCGGTTGAAGGTAAGCAGAGTTTGCCTCACTCTTCGCGGAAACTTAGCGTTTAGATCCTGGTGTCGCGCGGCCCCCTGCTTACCCTGATGTTTGCGAGATGAGGATATTCGCATCCATCAGAAGGACGTCCGTAGAGTGATGCGTAACCTTAATGTGAACAAGGCTAGCAGTTCAGACGGGATGCCGGCAATTATTCTGAGAACGTGAGCACCTGAACTGTTTCCGGTCCTGATACGCCTATTTAAGCTTTCATTTGAGGCTGGAAAAGTGCCGATTGCATGAAAGCAAGCTGACGTACAGTCCGTGCCCAAGAAAGCCGGGCTGTACCAGCTAACTACCGACCAATCTCAGTATTGTCTGTTCTCTGTAAGACTATGAAACGTGTCACTAAGCTCCTGGCATACCTAGAAGCTAATGACATCTTAAGTGACCGTCAATACGGTTTTCGCCGAAATGTGTCAACCTGAGATCGTCTGGTGTATGCCATCCACATCTGGAGTGCCTGTCGAGAAGCGCTTGCCATCTCCCTCGATATCTCGAAGGCTTTTAATAGGGTCTGGCACGAAAGCCTTATTAGCAAAGCTTATTAGTATGCTTTCTTTCTTCTTTCGGTTTATCTGCTGGATTGTGTGCTTGGATTGCAGAGTTCCTGAGTGACCGGTTATCGATGGTTTTGATTATTCTTGCTGCACATAAACGATCTGCTTAAGCTCGGTACCTTTAGGTATGCAGACGACACTGTTGCTGAGAGTTACATATGCGACGTATGTGCTCGTGCAACTTTCCGAGGTGTAACCGTACCAATAACCGATCATCTTGACTTTCTTGGTGTTACGCTGACGTCAACACTCAACTTTGGGCCATACATCGAAGCAAAAGCTCAACTGGCTGCATAAAAGCAAGGGATCCTCGCGAAGGTCAGAAGTTCTTCACGCCGAAACAGCTGCTCAAACTTTATCAAGCGCAAGTTCGATCGTGTATGGAGTATTGCTTTCATCTTTAGGATGGATCGGCCCGATACCAGCTTGATGCACTTTTTTTTTTGTCGACGGGGAAAATCATCTTTGACGAAACCCGCTCTTGGGTGGAGCGGGAGACAGTGTCAGACTCTTACTGACTAAAAACCCCGCGCCGTTCCTTCTAGCCTTCATACCGGGGCACGAGCTCCCTTTCGGACAACCCTGTCCCCAGTAGGCTTCGACCCAGCTGGGCCCCTCCTGCTGCTGACAACTCCTTGAGACGCGCGGGAACAGTGCGCGCCGTCGACGTCTTAGACTCGGTCCATTACTGGACCATCGGACAGCGAGCTACCCATAGCTCATCGTCCGCGAGCCTGCGTCTACGGTGGCCGGAAATCGGGATTGGAATCCCGGCGACGGCGGCGAGGGCGCCGTTGTCTGATGCGGTCGGCCTCCTCCTTTGCAAGCATTGCTGCTTCGCAGAACGAGGCGACCGCCTGCCATTCCTCCTCGCTCCGGACCATGGCCTCGACCAGGGCCCGGCGCGAGAGGTCTCCACCGCCGATCGCCCCCACGAGGGCACGGCGATGCTCCGCCTAGGCAGGGCACACCTCGCCGGTGTGCTCCACCGTGTCCTCCGGGCGTTGCGCACAGTGGCGACACCCGGGCGTCTCTTCCGCCTGAATCCGATGCAGGAACCTCCAGAACTTGCCATGTCCGGTGAGGACCTGCGTCATGCGGAAGGTAAGGACGCCGTTCCAGCCACGCCTCAAAGAGGGGACTTACCGCCATAATCGTGGCGTGCCCAGCACTGGGTTGCGATAGCCGTTGATGCCATTTCACCATGAGATCCCGCAGGAGCTCTGTCCGCCATGCCTTGACATATTGCGGCAGTGGACTTTCACCCCGGCGTTGTATCTCCACGCGCATGTCGTGCATGTGTGCAAGGACTGTTGCCTCCAGATCCCGCGGTGGTAGGCCAGCCAGAAGGCTCGCCGCTTCGCGGGAGATCGTGCGGTAACCCCGCACCATCCGTATTGCCATGACCCTCTGGCAGGCGTTCAGTATGGACGCCGGTTGCTTTGCCAGCGACGGCACCCACACCGGCGCCCCGTAGAAGGCCATGAACCGAACGAGCTGGATGCACTTGAGGCAATTGAGAAGCGAGCCAGAAGGATAATTGACAATGATACACAAAAAAAAAATTCGAAACACGCACTTGACCCACGTGGTGGATTACGGCCCATTCCCTCTCCTAGAGAGGAAGCCTGAGTCCCAGCAGTGCTAACAAAGGCTCATCATCAGCCTTGATGATGATGACACTTGTCGAGTCAAGGCTCCAAATCGTCTTGAGCTTCGACGCCAAGTTATTAGCCTGTTAGTTTTCTACCAGTTGCATTTCGGCATAACTTAACATAACTTGTGCGTTGGAAGGCATAACTTAATTCCACCAGACGTACGGCAATGCGCCACCGGCACATGGTGGAAATCCCACTTACACGCACAAATGTTCTAAAATCGGTTACCGAGGAGCTCAGTATCATTCTTGGTGACCTCAGTAGAACCTCCGAAAGAGTGGGCATTAAAATTAACATGGACAAAACCAAAGTTATCGTTAACATCCATGTAGCACCCGCTCCTATCAAGATCGGAGACTACACTCAAAGTTGTGGATGACTACGTATACCTGGGACAGATGTTCCAGTTGGGTAGGCCTAACTTCGAGAAAGAGGTCAATCATTGAATCCGACTCGGCTGGGCAGCGTGCAGGAAACTGCACGGTGTCTCAAGATGAAAGTCAATGACCAGTGCGTGTTGCCAGTGATGACTTATGGCTCCGAAACGTAGTCGCTTACAATGGGCACCATAAGTAGACTCAAAAGGCAATGGAAAGGGCTACAAGTTTCCTTACGGTATTATATCAGAAAGTGGCAATAGGCAGGGCACATTGCACGCAGAACACATGGTCGATGGGGACGAAAGGTTCTGGAGTTGTGACCGCGTACCGGAAAACGCAGCGTTGGAAGGCCTCCTACAAGGTGTCCCGATGACCTGGTCATGGTCGCGGGAATTCAATGGATGCGTGACGCACAGGACCGATCGTTGTGACGACGCTTGGGGGTCCCTCAAGTGGGATGGTCAGATTAGTAAGGTGTGCGGTAAATTGGGCAGTGCATGTTTTGCTCTTGGCAGAATATCGCGCGTTTTACCCGAACGCGATGTGCGGTCCTGTTATTTCGCGACGGTGTACTCGGTACTACAATACGGCGCTGAGCTATGGGGACGTGCTGCCGATTGGCAGCGCGCCGTGCGGGCCATCGTTGGAATACTTCAGGACATGTCCGGATAAACCTCGACCTTTACCCGAAGGTAGGCAGCCGTCATTCATATTGCACCAGAAGCAGGAGTCAGTTATCAACGTTCTCGAGATCTCTTGCCAAATCCGCCAAGACGACTCATGTTATGGGCCCGACAGTATATAACCAGCTGCCTGCGGCTATTTTTGGTGCCCCGAATATAGAGAGCTTCAAAACTCGTTGAAAAAATGGCTTATCAAGCAAGCTTTTTATTCTTTTGACGAATTTATGATGTAATTTAATTTAACTTTGACGATTCAATTCTCTTAATTTATACTGAATATTATGGACTTTTGTTATGATTTATTTTTATTTTTTATTTTGACTTCTATTTATTTGTTTGTTTATTATGTATTATCTTTTATATGTTTGACATTCTTTATCATTTGATATTGTATTTGATCATTTGTTGACTAAGTATAATGTAACAATAAATTACTATGACTATGAGTATGAACAAAACTGATCTTAATAATATGAATATAAATGCATACGATCTTTCCAATCATATTACTGCAGACAATGTACTGTTAACAAGCAAGTAAACAGTTATAGCTGGATTCAAATACCAACTTCATTTGCGGAGAATAATAGTGTAACATTTCGTTACGTTTTATTCTTTGTGTATTAATAGGTTAATAGGTTACCTATGAAATTGCCGTTTTGTATGAAAAAATTTAAACGAATTTTTTTCATGTATTTTTTATTTGTATTAATCGAAGTAATCACCCATGCAATCAATGCATCTTTGCCAACGCAGTGGCAGTTCATTGATGCCCTTCTTAAAGAAATCAGCTGGACAGGAGGCAACAAATTCTTCAAAGGCATTTTGTACTGCCTTTCGGGTATTGATGTTTTTTCCCGCCAAGAAGATATCTAAATTCTGGAAAAAGTAGTAGTCTGTAGGCGCAAGGTCTGCTGAGTAGGGCGGATGACGGAGACCTTCCAACCCCAGTTCTTGCAACTTGGAGACCATCTGCTGTGCAGTATGAGGTCGCGCGTTTGTCGTGCAGGAGCAGCGGAGACGAGCGATTGACCAATGCTGGTTGGAGATGTGCCAGCTTCTCCATCATTGTGTTCAGTTCTTCACAGTACACATAAGCAGTAATGCTCAACCCGTTTGGTAAGAAGCTGTGATAAATCACGCCGGCGCTAGACCACCAAACAGTGAACATCACTTTTCTAGAGGTAAATTTTCGTTTAGGGCATTGTTTAGGTGCTGAACCAGGATCCAACCAACTTGCTGAGCGCTTGCGGTTATCAAACAGAATCCATTTTTCATCGCAGGTAACAATGCGGTTCAAAACTCCTTCGTTTGTGTGTCTGTTGAGCAGTGGAAGGCACGTCTCGGCGCGTACTTTGCGCTGGCGATCATTGAGTTCGTGGGGCACCCATTTGTCAAGCTTTTTTACCTTGCCAATTTGACGCAAATGGACCAATATTGTTTTGACGCTAACGTCGAAAGCTGCTGCTAATTCAGCCGTAGATTGTGTATCATCAGCTTCCACAATCGCCTTTAATTCGTCATTGTCGACCAAAGTCTTCGGACGACCGCGAGGTTCATTTTTCAGGGCGAAATTTCCAGAACGGCACGAGCAAACCAATAACAGGTGGTGCGTTGGTTTGTAGTGTTAGCTCCGTAAACGTTGTTGATGTTGCGTGCCGCTTGTGCCGTGTTGCTGCCACGACGGTACTCATATTCCATAATTACTCGAATTTTTAACGTATCCATGATGACGAAAAAGATTGAAATGCGATGAAAATGTAATACTAATCAATAAACAAATGACTACTTTTGGAAAAAAAATCCATGTTTTTTTTTAAATTAATTTGTGATTAGAATTCTTAGCCAAACAAAAATTATTTTGATTTGAAATGGTCAGTACTGCAGAACGGCAATTTCATAGGTAAAGACCTAATATTACACGAATAAATGTGTAAAGTAAAGATATATTACTGTCTTGCGATTTTCACAAGAGTAAAAATATTAAGTAGTTTTTCACAAATTTCTTTAAATTCATTGAAGTTTTAAAAAAAGTAAATTATTATTATTATGATTATATTCCTTATTGTACACCACATAAACAAATATAAAGGACAAACATTTAAAGAAAAAAGTGTACTATGGGCGGTCTTATCGCACATGGCGATGCCTTACAGACAACCTTCGGATGGACTGAAAGAAGGGAGATAGATTTAGGGTTGTCGGTGTACAAACATCAGAAATAATACTAATAAGATATATTAACACAAATACATACACACAACACAAAAAAAATATTTATTAATAAAGTTCAAATATATAGTTGAACCAGGAGAAGATGAAATATATATATATATCAAAGAGAAAGGTAATGTTCATTCACCATTTTTTTAAATGTTGGTAGCGTTTGAGCACGCCTCATTTCCAAGGGTAACGGATTTCACAAACGCGCAGCTTGAATTGTGAAAGATTTGTCAACGAAGGAGGTGAAATGCGTGCGAAATACACAAGTCCTTTTTTTATTTACTTTTAATTTGATTATACATTATTTATACATATTTACAACTAGCTTTTGCCCGCGGTTTCACCCTGCGTACATAATCCCAGGATAAAAAGTATCCTATGTGTTATTCTGGGATATGGTCTACTCGTGTACCAAGTTTTATCGAGATCCATTCAGTAGTTTTTGCGTGAAAGAGTAACAAACATCCATACATTCATCCATACATCCATTCATACATCCATACATCCATCCATACATCCATCCATACGTCCATCCATACATCCATCCATACATCCATCCATACATACAAACTTTCGCATTTATAATATTAGCAGGATGAAATAGGCGTTATTGAAGTTTAAACGTTTTTATTTTTTGCTGAAAAGTTGTCACTTTTCTCTAACACGTTTATTCGGGGGGGGGGGGGGGGCATCGTAAATTAATATTCCATCTAATATTCGAATACATCCATCCATACATCCATCCATACATCCATTCATACATCCATCCATACATCCATCCACACATCCATCCATACATCCATCCATACATCCATCCATACCTCCATCCATACATCCATCCATACATCCATCCATACATCCATCCATACATCCATCCATACATCCATCCATACATACATACAAACTTTCGCATTTATAATATTAGTAGGATGAAATAAGAAAGAAAGAAAATTGCGTTTATTTGCATTACAAAAATAGGTACACCTTAAAATTTAACAAATGGTACATTGAGTAATGCCAAAAAGGCCTCAGCTCAGCATAACGCCAAGTAGTAACACAAGGCCACCACTTGAAGCTGATTTTCAGCTGCAACCCGAGGGTGCCATATGTTTAAAAAGAAAACACAACATTTATTAAAAACTAAAAAAAGGTACTGTGCATACACTAGCTAAGAAAACCTTGCGATTACACGATTAAAATAAAAATAAAATTAATAAGATTTATGTGCCCATTTAAAACAAAAATACAATAAGACAACAAAAAAGTATACAAAATAAAACATGCGTAAAAAAAATAAAAAATAAAAATAAAAACAAAATAGCAATGCCAAAATCGGGACAGATAAATATTTGTTCAAATTATAAAATATAATTATAAAATTCAAATGGCTGAAATGTCAGCTCTAACATCTTGGAAGACAATTTGATGCTTCAATAAAAAAAAGCTTTAATTTTAATTTGAAAGCTGAGCAACTTCTACTGAGTTTTATCGGACGGGGGATATTATTCCAACATTTACTAGCTGCATAACGAAAACTGCCTCTAAAAGCCGCTGACTTATGGGGAGGGACAGTTGTTGAGAGCATTTTCTTCCCTCACCAATTCCATGTCTACGAGTCCATGTCAGCTTATCATACAAGTAAGAAGGGGGGAGTGAGACTTGATAACTCCAAAAAGCAAGGTCGCCAAGTGCAGTTTACGCCTAGCTTTCATTTTTAAAATGTTGTGCTCGTTTAGAAACGGTGTTATATGTCCTCTAAAAGGAACTTTAAAGCAGAAGCGTGCAGAGGCATTTTGCAGTCTTTGGATCATTTTTTCAGTTTTAGATAGAAGTCGTTGACCATATACTGTATCCGCGTAATTCAGCTTTGACAAAACCAAAGACTCTACAAGCAAGACTCGCAATTCTTCGCTAAGGTAAGGTCGGGCTTTATATAAAACTTTGAGTCTGTATAAGCGTTATTGAAGTTTAACCGTTTTTATTTTTTGCTGAAAAGTTGTCACTTTTATCTAACACGTTTATTCGGGGGGGCCATCGATATATGTATGTTTTTAGCTGTCTAGTTAGTACCTATAACACAAGCTCTGCTTAGCTAGGGACTAGACGGCGTTGTGTGATAGTTGTGGAATATTATTATTATTATTCGGTAAAGAAAACTTTACACATTTAGTTTTATTCGCATTTAATAAGAGATACTTCTCGGACTGGTACATTGTCTACCCTGATCACCAGGGAGAGTGGAAACGGTGAGAGATGTCATGTGGTATTCTGCAGGAATCAGTACTAGGACCGCGTCGAACATCCGGTACCACTACGTGCAGAGCGGCGACCTCCCTGACGGTGTCAGCGTAAGTACATGGTCTGCTTCACCCGACACGCTGGTCCTAGCGCAGGAGGAGTCGTGGAGAGGATCGAGCAGTTAGAACTGGAGGTGGCACTGCACAAGTCCGAGGCCATGTGCTTTCATGGCCCTCGGAACGCGCCACCCTCGGGTTCCCAAATAACGGTAGGAAGAGTTCACATCGGCGTCGAGTCGACAATCGCGCGTAGTGTTCCACGGACGCCTCAAGGAGTTGTCAACAACTGTAGGGGCCCAGCAGGGTCGAAGCCTACTGGGGCCATGAGTGATGCGAAAGAGATTCTCGGGTCCCAAGAACAGTGGCAAAAAAGGAACAGGAGTGGGTTTTCAGTCAGTAAATATCTGTAACGCCCTCCCGCTCAGCCCAAGGGCGGTACGCCCGGGTGTCACCACTGTGCGCAACGCCCGGAGGACACGGTGGAGCACACAGTCGAGGTGTGCCCTGTCTGGGCGGAGCATCACCGTGTCCTCATGGGGGCGATCGGCGGCGGAGACCTCTCGCACCGGGCCCTGGTCGAGGCCATGGTCCGGTGCGGGGAGGAATGGCAGGCGGTCGCCTCCTTCTGCGAAGCAGCAGTAATGCTAGTAAAGAAGGAGGCCGACCGCATCAGGCTACGGCGCCCTCGCCGCCGCCGCCGGTATTTCGAACCTGATTTTCGGCCACCGGTAGACGCGGGCTCGCGGACGGCGAGCCATGGGTAGCTCGCTGTCCGATCGTCCGGTAATGGACCGAGTCCAAGACGTCGACGGCGCGCACTGTTCCCGCGTGCCTCAAGGAGTTGTCAGCAGCAGGAGGGGCCCAGCTGGGTCAAAGCCTACTGGGGACAGGGTTGTCCGAAAGGAAGCTCGTGCCCCGGTATGAAGACTAGAAGGAACGAGATGGGGTTTTTAGTCAGTAAGAGTCTGACACTATCTGCCGCTCCACCCAAGAGCGGGTTTTGTCATACGATGATTTTCCCCATCGCAAAAAAAGCCCAAGGGCGTAGATGTCATTCAGATGATTTTCCCACCTAAAAAAATATGTACGTAATTTTTTGACACATATAGGACCTTGAAGCAGCTCATCAGGTCAGTGTCAATGGTTTTCAGGATAGTCTAAACATTGAAATATGGCAAAAGAAACTATTGTTGAACACCAAACATTTATTAAACGCATCGAAAGTACAACATTGGTTCACAAGGTTTATAAATTCGGTTCAGACACTTTAGAGAGGACAAATAAATTTGAACTAAATAACATGCCTTTAAGGTCATAATATGAATGATTTGAGAAGATACAAATTATTGTTAAATTAATTAGGGTTAGTTTAATACTAGTTACTATTACACAGACAAGGATAATATAGACAACAACAATATTTATAATTTGGAACAGTCGACATATTTCTGATCTAGTTTCTGCCAATGGCTTCCCTTACTTGGAATCTCCTATAGAGGGTGAATTTTCAACAATACTTTCTTATTCTATTATGAATCCTAAAAGAAATCTCTGTGCAAAATTTCAAAATTCTAGGTCCAAAGGTTATGAGTTAGTGAGTGAGTCATTGAGGTACAGGTATACATTTTACTATTTAAAGATGAACATTACAATTGTAATATTGTACAGAACTTGAAAGTGTTTCATTTGAAAGGTTACATAGTCAGGTTTTATTATATCTGTTTGATACAGATGACAATGAAGTTGGAACCTTTTCAGACAAAAATAGATATTCAGTACAATAAAATAAGTACATAAAAACGATTACATATAATTTTGTTCATCGGGGCTTATTTTTAGATATAGATACGTTTTTAAAGACAATGAAGTACAGCTTTATAAACATTGTTAACAAATAACTGTCGCAAAGCAGGACTGTAGTTTAGGAGTCTAACTAATAGGATACATTGAATCACATTATATAGTTTACAATCACGAGACACACATCAACATGACATTATATCTACATCTAATAAAATACAGATTGCCTAATTAATTTTGGTTACAATTGTAAAATAAACACACATTTAGAAGTATAAGAATAGACACACACACCACCGTTAAAAAGAGAAGAACAACACAATTAGACGGATGTTATGTCTGGTCTGGGTAGCTGCCCGAAAGTTGATTTGAACTCTGATACCGCGATGCTGAATTTTGAATTTATAGTTCCTAAATTGCAGCATAGATGTCACTAAAACGCAACTAAACCACACATAAAAATAACTTGGTAAAGATATTTTTCCTTTTTTTTTCACAACACTTAATTTAAACAGAACCACTTTATTTCCCGAAGCTCGAACTTTGCTCTTCTAAAATAATGAATGCAACATAAATCGAAGCTCTCATAATTTTTCTTTCAAACACCTGTATTTGAATTGTACACGAAGGGAAAAACATAATCCACCATCTGATTTCTGTCCCTCCCAAGAAATCTCTGCAGTATTTGGTAGATGCCGTACATTACATCTCCAGCCAGAAAGAAACAGAACTTGAAGTACCGCGTTGCGAGCCGGATACCTTGTACGAAATCGGGTTTCTTGATCTCTTGCTTAATGCTCCTTTCCTCGTAATCTTTGATGTTCATCATTTTTGGGAAATGAATGAATTTATTATCTGGTCGAGCAGGCTTCATTTTACACTTATTTATAATATTTTTACGACGACGTACTGTATACCGTGGGGGCGCCATGCAGCTGCAGTTGAAACTGAATATACGCATGCGTCAACTGTCCCTAGGTTCAGGTCTGTTACATGTATGACCTGTGTGCCTTTATGATGCCCTGGTACTAAATATTTCAATTTGTATTCTCATCATTGTAGTTGTTAGTGGATGAGATTGTTAGGAACTTAGGTGAACAATTTGAACATGTCTATAACTTAAAAGAAAAATTTTATAAAAACTTATAGTTTTATGTGTTAATTAATTCTCTCAATGTCTACCTGTTCAAAATAATTTAAGGTGTATTAATTGTGTGTTTTTTGTTGTTGGTTAACAAAGATCGAACATTTTTTTTAAATTTAATTTTTAAATTTATCGAAATTTTTAATAGCATTAAATGCAACGTACATAGTTTAATTACATTTAATAAATTAAAATGAACTTCAAGAACTGCTGAACTGATTTCGCTAATTCTTTTTTTGTTAAAAATGATAAATAATAAATAAATTAGGATAGAGCGAGAGCGAAGCCGCGAGGGTACAGCTAGTTTACATAGATAAACTTGTTTTAAAACTTCGTGTGAAAATACAATATAATAACAGCCACGTTGCTAAGATAACCTGTGTTTCTTAAATGTACGTATTATTTATACATAATAATTGGCGCTTTTTTTTAATATTTTCTCATCATTCTTTCTTTATCACAATTGACGTCATCCAAGAGCCAGTATGGATACATAAACAATTATATAACTTACTCGCTTTTCCCTATGGTGTTTTAACTAGGTTAGAACGAAATAGCACGATGTTTATCAATATTATTTGACCTATTTCTTATCTAGACTTTCAGTGCTACCTCATTCCCATATTTCCTCAGTTGGCGCATGCGTTCCAGTCATTTCATGAAGGGCGCACCGTGGATGCTACTAGAAATTAAAGTTTTATGAATCAGATTGCTGGTAACAATTATACGTATTCAACACAAACTTATATCATCATCATCATCGTCATCATCATCATATCACAGCCTATCCCAGATGGTATTTAGCATCAATTTAAAAAGTCGAACTTTCTTACAAACTTTAGTCTATTACTCCTGTAAGGGGATGCAACTCGACACACATTTTCACTGTTTTTCATACAACTGCTCTTACCCGATTACGACGATACCGACACTACACATTTTTTATTAGATATTTTGGAGACACAGTATATTGTGGATATTATCTAGGCTTCTATTGAAATCAATTTCTAATTTTGTGGAACACTAATCCAGTAAAAACCTCTGAAAATATGCTGTTTTGCATGAACTTTGACACTTCATAATTTACTCAAAACATTTATAAAGACAAAAAGTAAAACTATAGAAGCCTTGCAAATAAAATTCTAAATAAATAGTTTTTTTTTCAAAAACTTTTAAGGGTTTAAAAAAAACAGCTATTTCCTGGAACAAGTTTTGTGAAATATTCGATTAAATCTCGGAATTACCGAATACTAACCGAGTTTTCAAGCATTATCTCTCTTTTTTAACCGACTTCGAAAAGGAGGAGGTTCTATGTTCGGCTGAATGTATGTTTTTTTTTGTATGTATGTTCACCGATATTTCGGTCAATTGTAGACCGATTTTGAAAAAAACTTTTTTGATTGAAAGGTTATGCTTTCAAATTGGTCCCATAGAAATATTGTTATGATCTGATCATAAACTTCGAAGATATGGAACAGAACTCCTCATAGAATCATAGCAGAATAGTCGTAACAAGTAAAATTGCTTTGTTTATACGCGTAGTCGATGACTGACTGAAAAAAAAGGGTGAGGAGATGTATCGAACTGATCTGGTGATAAAGCCGGAAGGTAAATTCATGTAATATAACCGTATTTGGGATTATTAGAATCGTTATGAGATGCACTCCGGCTATAAGGTAATTTATGTTTAGCTGAATGGTAGGTACTTTTTAGTGGTGCTACCATAACTAAAAAGTGAAAAATAAAAAACATTTTTACAAAAAAAAAAATTAACAGACTTCAAAAAGTACAAAATAATTTTAATTTCGGAAGTCGGTGTTAAATAACGAAGAGACAAAATTAGGTATCTATTATAGAAACACCGACTTCCGAAATTAAAATTATTTTGTACTTTTTGAAGTCGGTTAATTTTTTTTTTTGTAAAAAAATTTTTTTGCTTTGTCTTTTCGTCAAACATCACGTTGGATTGCATTAGATGAAGTAGCTTTTAAACCATTTTCGATGTTTACGATAGGCGAGTGGATTATGGTACCACCACTAAAAAGTACCCCTCAGTCAAACTTAAATACCTTATAGTCAGAGCGCATCTCATAACGGTTCTAATAATCCCAAACACGGTTAGATTACCTACATTAATTTACCTTTCGGCTTCATCATCAGTTCAGTTCGATATATCCTCTCCCCCTCTTCTTTCAAACAGTCATTAGACTAGATGCTGGAGAGGGAAAGGATATATCGAACTGATCTGATGATGAAGTCGAAAGGTAAATCTTTCAATCAGTCATTAGACTAGATGCTGATAATCCCGGCTGTAGCATCAGGCCAGATTTATGTCAACATTGCAATGAACTTAAAATTTAGTCCTGTTTAAAATGAGCCCAAACACGACTACGGTGCTGTAATTTCAAGGTTTGTACTTTTCCTGATGCTCCTGGCTTCAGCATCAGGTCTCTATGTACTTCGGTGTTCTTTATTAGCAGTACGTTTATCCACACATCGAGCCGTTTTCAATGAGCCTAAACTCGATATATCTGCTGTTTGTTGTCGAGGACTTGGGTACTCTGCAGACTATCCTGACTGCAGCATCAGGTCATGACTTGATGATCATGAGACCAAATGTGGCAAATGCCCTATCAAACATCAAAACAATTTACTAAAACAGTCCTTGCCTGTTCGAGTAACTTCTTACTGTTAAGGAGTTGTACCTTCCATCATCAGCCCAGCTACCTGAGATGGTGACGACCATACGCAAATACACAAGATACTTCATAAAATATGCGAAAATCAATAAGTGAGCCTATAAAATTTGAAGGTTGCCCTCAATTTCTCCAAGATCCCAACATCAGATCCTAATTTGGTGATAATGGGACCACCTCAGAAGTATCTACTTTCGAACAAAAAAAGAATTTTGAAAATCCGTCCATATTTGGGGGAGCATTCGACGAACAAACATACAAAAAAAAAAAAAAACATACAAACAGCCGAACGTAGTACCTCCTCCTTTTTGGGAAGTCGGTAAAAAGGAGCCTCTTAAGGGAAACCTAGTCAAATTGTTACCTACTAATCTTTCATGCTTCCAGAGCTTAAGGCTGTGCCTTGTTTTTCGAATCGGATAATTCACGTAGCAATCTGCGTAGGCTCGCGCGTAGCACGTAGGCGATCGTGTAGCCTTTAGAATCGGCCGTAGCACTGGCTACGAGATAACCGACGAAAGTTTAAATTTTATTTGAAAGAAATTCAATAAATAATTGAATTTTACTTTTGTATATACTTTCTCAAGGAAGGACGAGCTCATTGGGCGTCAAAGTTCTGTTTAGTTTCAAAAATACATTTATTTGCATCGTCTGTAGGTCGAAAATCCGAACGTGTGAACTGTAGACACGTCTTTGATAAGATAAGACTTTAGAGATTATTAACGCAGAGGTCGGAATAAGGTAAAGCTACTCATGTACTTGCATCAAGATTTTGATTTTAATATGGATCTTGCCGGGTTTTCTTTCATTAGAATAATGAATCCCGAGTGAGAAAAACTCTCAGAGATAGATACGACCAATAAACAAAGATATAACATACAAGTTTTATTAGTATTTTCCATTGCTAAAGATCTCTACGTCAACTGCGGTGAGGTTAACTTTATACACTTCTTCCTCCTCGTCGTTAAAGCGGGAAGAAACTTTTACTTAGGTATATATATTTGCTAGCATTGCGAACCATTTTGAATAGAATGAAATAACAACATGCTGATTTGTTGAGGATAATGTTTTTTACTAGGGTTTATTCAAAGTTAGTTATTGTAGTACTTGTTACAGGTACGGTGTCTACTTAACCCTTCGGAGTAAAGCGTTGAATTGAAAACTAGCATTTTCGAAAAGCACTTTTTTTAGGTGGGGAATCATCTAATGACTTCTCCCACTCTCAGTGTATCAGACTATTACTGACTAAAAGTGGTTTTAGTCAGTAAATGTCTAACTGAAGGAACATAGGTTTGGACCTATATTCCTTTTAAGAAGTCATTCTATGTCCCAAAGTAAAGCTTGAACCTTGTTAGGTCCGTACGGTTGTGACATCTCTTTGAGGCGCGCGTGGAACACCGCGCGCCGTCCATGATTTTGGCTTTTGCTCCGACCGGATGGTTACTGGACGGCCGGACGGGGAGCTACCCATTGCACGTCGTGCCTACGGTGGCTGCACGTCGGGTACAGGAATTCTAGTGGCTGAGGCGCCATTCCTATTATTGAATCTTTTGGGTTAGGTTAGAACAGTGGCCATCAAAATTGGTAACCTTTATTCGTCATCATTATTTTGTCCACTGTTGGACATAGGCTTCCCCCAAGTATCGCCATAATGACCGGTCCTGTGCGTCTCGCATCCATCGGATTCCAGCGATCCTCACCAGGTCATATTATATTCATATTCATTTCAGGTCATCGGTCCACCTTATAGGAGGTCTTCCAATGCTGCGTCTTCCGATACGTTCCGGTATAACCTCTATTGGTGGTTATCAATCAAAATAAAAAAAGATATAATCAAGTAATTCAGTTCTACAAGTCGTTTTTATTTCGAGATTCTAATTTACCAGTAGAAACGCTAATTTATGAGTAGGGCAGGTACATTATTAGTGATTGTTTATTGATTATTCGAGAATTCACTAAGTCTGAGTTTTTGATATTCGATATATTGAAACTCGGCATTTTGAGAAATGTAATAAAATAGCATCAAATAATAGAGTTATTTTAGGAATTTTAAATACGCATCTGTGACTGTCGGAAAAATGTATTATTGATTAGGGTAGGGTAGAACAGAGAGACAGTTGACGGCAGCGAAGCCGCGGACAAATGCTAGTAAGTAATGATATAAAAATAATATTTGTTCTCATCTTATGTCTGGTGTGCGCACCATCTAGTAAGCAACTTTTGAAATTAAATTAAAGCGTCGCTCCCTAAAAGGGAAAAAACCAAAGAAAACGGCACATACAAAATTTCCAGTTCTAAGAAACCCGCGTAGATGTCGCTAACATCGATTTTATTTTATCGTATATGACAACTATATTTTCGACAATTATAGTTAACATTTACGACAAAATATTATATGATAATATATTTTAGATAATAAGTATATAAACTGACGCCATCAAAAATATATAGTGCTAGCTGCTCTCAGCGGCTTGATCTCGCCGATTTTTTAATGTTAACTTTTCCCGCTCAAAGAAAAATAATTGTTTTTCGTCTAACCATATTTGTAAAAAAACTCAATATTTTTCTACTGAAACCTTATCGATATAATTTTTTTTGTGATGTGTTGGCAGGCAGCCCCCTTGTGGTGGCAGCGGATTTAAGCATAGGTGACCTATGCTTAAATCCGGTACTGAGTTGGTAGCACTGCTTAGCCCGTTTGACTTGTCATTGGGCACGACTCTAGTGGGATAACTTTTGCGACCAATATAAAATATGCCCACATTGACTGATTATTCCCGGAACATTTTTTCAATAAAAAAAAGCACTATTATAGTGGATTTTCAGTGACTCCATCAACGGCTTGTGACGGCCTCTATCATCAACAAAATAAATAATATCTTTGAATGCTAGCGACATCTACGCGCTTTTCTCAGAACTAGAAACCTTCTAAATTAGGTCGCTTTCCTTTGTTCTTTCGCTAACAAAGGTTCAGTCTGTGGAACGAGGCGCGCATGCGTGGAATCTGTCTTTGTTAGCAGAACAAAGACAGAGATTTTCCGCATGCGCGCGGTCCTGCGCAAACTTGACATTATTATTGATTGACATACTCTTGAGCGCAAAATCGGTGTTGGCTCCAATACAGTGCGTTTCACTTAAGAAGTTCCTTCGACTTAATGTTGGCTCCCCGGTCTGTCTACAGAAAAAAGAAAAGAGTTGCCCACTCTACCAAATTTTTTGCACGAAATGTGAAACGAAATCGATTTTAACGGTAGTTGCACCACTTTATGGAGAATATAATGAGGGGAATGGGACTTTATTTAAAAAAAAAGATATTGTTAATGGAGAGGTACGATATAGTGGCGTGGCGATTCCGGTATTTGAAAAAATTGCAGGACAATCGAAATGGAGTGTAACGTCCTATATTTTTTTCAAAAATAGTTCTTAATGTTTCCAAAAGAATAAAAAAAAAGAAAATTATAAGACAGTTTATCTCCCTAATTTTAAGTGATTTCATTGCCAACAATAATATTGCAACACAGTTTTTCCGTATCGCCAACATTAAGGCGAAGGAACTTCATAAGTGAAACGCACTGTACTTGTTTCAATGCGGCTGATCCGAAAGGTATCAACGAAGTGGTTATTGTCAACCAAAGTAGCAGGATATATAAAATCGTTGTTGTCAACTAAGATCGATGCTAGAGCGACATCTACGCGCTTTTCTCAGAACTTGAAACCTTCTACAAAGAACAAAGGAAAGCGACCTAATGTCGCTTTCCTTTGTTCTTCGCTAACATAGATTCAGTCTGTGGAACGAGGCGCGCATGCGTAAGTTCTGTCTTTGTTAGTAGAACAAAATTTAAGGCATGCATAACGATTCTAATAATACCAAATACACATATTACATCAATTTACCTTCAGGCTTTTTCACCAGATCAGTTTGATACATCCCCTCCCCTTTTCTTTCAGTCAGTCATCGACAACACGTATAAACAAAGAATTTTTACTTGTTACGACAATTCTGCTATGATTCTATGAGGAGTTCTGTTCCATATCTTCGAAGTTCATGATCAGATCATAACAATATTTCTATGGGACGAACTTGGAAGCATAACCCTTCAATCAATAAAAATATTTCAAAATCGGTCAACAATTGACCGAAATATCGGTGAACATACATACAAAAAAAAACATAAGTTCAGCCGAACATAGAACCTCCTCCTTTTCGAAGTCGGTTAAAAACTAAGTGCATTTACTGAAAAAACATTCCGGGAATAATCAGTCAGTGTATTTCTTTTTTATCTTGGTCACAAAAGTTATCCCTCTAGACTTGTGCATAATGACATTGTCGCATCGAGCCAAGCGGTGCTACCACGAGCTCTTAACGCGATCCATTTTACGACCTGAATTCAAGCCAACACGCATGCGTCAAGCGTACATAGATATATAAAATCAATAAGTGTGAGTGGTACAAAGACCGACTACACGCATGCGCGTTACGTTCCATATACTGAAGCTTTGAAAAACGAAGGAAAGCGACCGGCGAAGCGAGCGCGCGATATACAGAGATAGAACAAGGTAGAAAGCTTGTGCTATCCTTGTCTCACCTGCACACGTATTGGTGTATTCCAGATACGCGATGCTAAGGCTCACTCCTACATCTAATTACAAAAAAAAAAAATTTAGATTTCTTTTAATAATTATAAACTAAACATTTTCCACTGATATTTAAAGAAATACAAATTCCGAAATTTTCGAGGTTTTTATTATCAACTAAGATCGCTGCTAGCGACATCTACGCGATTTTCTCTGAACTTGAAACCTTGAATATTAGGTCGCTTTCCTTTGTTCTTTCAAAGTTTCAGTGTGGCTCCACAACTTATTTTAACGCGGCCCGCGGCTAAGGGCCGGGACATAAACACGATACGACGTCGTGTCGTACCACGATGCGGCGTCGTTTTACGATGCGACAATACAATGCAGGGTGAATTGTTGCAGTTAATTTCGAGAAATGGACCGCTATATGTGGCGTTATCCGATCAAGTAACTCTTCGAAACTTGATACACTCATTCTAAAGAATGCAAAAAACTTGCTGTGATCTATTTTTAAGGCATTGTACTTCTTTATGAAATGGCTCCCGTTATTTATGATTAAAAGAAATGGGTGGATCCAGTATCTTCTGAGTTTCTGTCTTTTCTTTATCCGTCTTCTTAACAACAGCAGGAGCAGGACGCGTCTAGTACGGTCCATTTCTCGAAATTAACGGCGACAATTCACCTTGCATTGTATCGACGACGGCGTCGTGCCGTGTATCGTGGCACGTTACGATGGTGCGACGTAGTTTTTTACGATGCTCGTCGTAGATTTCCACGACGCGACGTCGCATCGTGGTACGACACGACGTCGTATCGTGTTTATGTGTCCCGGCCCTAATACGGCAGGTTTCGTCCTCCAGTGGCGGCGAACGGACCTCTAGGGGACGGAACCCATTACAAGCTATTGGAAATTATCTTTTATTCAAAAGCATGTTCTCGCTCGGAATCTCTCTGCATGATCGAATCTAAATTAAAGACAATCGCTGGAGAACCAAGGTTACTGACATAGCCTGAAGAGTAGCTTCAAACTTAAGAAACAGTGGGTAGGCCACATTAGAGCTGAAACACATAAACACGTTACGACAACGCACCGTGCCATGTTGCACGGCACGTCATTGTGACGTAAAATCACATGGTGCACTATATTTCTTCTCGAAGTGACTCCCGTTATTTATGACTGAAAGATATGGATGTATCTGTTTCTTCTTTATCCGTCTTCTTAATATTAGCAGGAGGAGAACACGTCTAGTGTGGTCTATTTCTCGAAAATTAACTGCGGCAATTCTACAATAATTGTGCCACCCGTCAATACGACGTCGTTCAACGAGCCACGTTGCGTTGTCGTGACGTTATTATTTACTTTGCACGATGAGGAAGTCCACGTAACGGCATCGTGACGTGGACTTTTACGTCGCGTTGCCGTGCCTGGGCACGTTTCGTCGTCATAACGTGTTTATGTGTTTGAACCCTTATGACTGAAATGAGGATGATTTTAATAAATTTTAAAGTTTTACAAAAAAGCAGATCATCATCTGGATTACAGAGGAGAACACTTTATATCTTAGTATGATGTTTTCTTGAGATAATATAAAACGTGAGCACCTAAGTTAGTCATACCTCTAGTGGAACAAAGTTCTCTTTTCTGATGAGTGAAAAATTGTTCTGTATGGTAACGACGGAAGAAGCAAGGTCTACAGAAGAGATGAAGAACACTGCACAATACTGCATTGAAGAAAAGGTTAGCTATGGTGGCGGTTCGTGGACGGTTTGGGGAGGAATCAGCGCCGACGCTAACACAGAGCTTGTCTTTGTGTCTGCTTGCACTAAACAGTCATCTGTCTTGAACCTTACGTGATGCCCTAAGCACATTTTATAGGCAACGGTTTCACGACAACACGCACGACGCTCGCGGTGTTAGGGCTCACACCGCGAGCGTCCGTAGTCCGTATCTCCATTATGGAATAGCCTGCAAGAAGCCTGGTCATGAATCTATTGAACATCTATGTGATGAATTAAACAGTGTTTCGATTTTTCTAATGAGACGTGTATATAATTATTCTAACAATTATTAATTTGCTAATAATTGTTTGTTTATTTAATATACCAAAGAATATTAACGGCGATTCAGGACATTACTTCAGAAACTAGATACTTAAATTTCTACCACTAATATTTTTTTATGTTGCCCCACACTGAGAAGACTGGTGGGTGTTATATTATTATAATATTATTATTATAATTAGCCTATATTGTCGCACTGCTGGGCAAAGGCCTCCCTCCACTCCTTCCAACGATCACGGTTCTACTTCTGGTGGGTGTATAGTAACTATATGCGTTCATAACCATGTGAACACACATACTGAAAGCACCCAGAACTGGACTATTTGCAGGCAAATTTATTATTTTTGAGCGGGGATCGAACCCAAAATATTTTATAATATGGTTGTATTTCGATTAAAGTAATTGGGTCTAATGAGATCCTACTGATCAATACTTTTAAACACAACGATGTGCTGAAACATACCATTGGTATCATTTTTGCTTAATTGTGTTATTAGGTCATTTTATTATTACCTTTCAGATAATTTGTGATGAGAAATAATAAACGTTAGCTTAAATTTCGAGCATTTTATTAGTTATTAGGTACTTACTCCCTTTTATAGGTAACCAAGTAGATTTGACCACGAAGATCACCAAATAATTAGCTAAAAATGTTTAAAACATTCGCATACATTAATTACGGCGCCAGAAATAATTTAAGGTTATGTCAAACAGTTCTGTTGCAAGGGCATGTAAACATTATTATAAGTATGAACTTCTAAACTACATCTACGCATGCGTCAATTCTAGCTTTATGAAACACCTGAAGTTAGCCCTAAGTTCTCTGAAGCAATCATGTTTTCCTAGTAACATATTTCTAGTCAAATCAATAGTTTGAATGATGGGCGCGGTCAGAGGCTTTTAGTTTTTTTAGCTGGTAATGTATTTATAAAAAAAATATTATCCAGTATTCGTGCTAGCTATTGTCATAATTTAAAAAATGCTATTTTTTTACAACGAACAGCAATTAACTTTCCTCCTTATGGTTTTAGCGGGATTTTTCAAATAAAGTTCAGTAACTTTTTTAATTATTCGCTAACTAATTCCTGGTCAGATATCGTGATGCAAAATTGATGTAGTTGAAAGCTAACTTGATATATTTGCAGCCAAATAAATAGTACAAATACATTAGAATGTGTACCTCCATATTCTAATGGTAAACAAATGGGCTTCTACCTAATCTCTCTTATTCCGTCTTAAAGACTTTGTATCCAAGTTTAAAAAAAAAACACGCATGCGCCCTCTGTACCTACCCAATATGACTTGGCTGGTAGTAAATTGTGGAACTAAGGGTTTATTTACTGAAATTGTCACATTTTCCCCAATGATTTTATATATGCTATGGATCATTTTCCCTTGAAAACAACGCCATCATAGAGATCCAAGTATATTAGACACTCAGAGAATGACAATATCTACAGCTTTGAAAACGACGTACACTATCCTCTATGTAAATATGAATCTGAACTGTATGTTTATTATTTAGGAATGGTGAAAAGTCTTCCTTAGTAGATTTTATTGTAGCTAGGCCCTAAATAAGGCAATGAAGCCGCTCAGCTTAGCCTACTCGCACTGTAACTGTAAAATGCCAGTGGATATTATTTTCACGAGTAACCTAATTCTACTGGGTTTGTGAAATACATAATTAAGCAAGCTATAAAATAAAACACTGTACACAATACCAAAATATATTTATTGAGTAAAATAGAATGTAGGATTATATTTTCCCGCAAGCTGAAAGAGAATTCGCATGAGTAGACATTGGCATGACAAGTTTTATCGCAATGCAAATGCATGTAGTGATATTAACTATAATAGTAACAATAGTACCACAAAAAAAGGTGGCTAAAATATCTTAATTTCAATTTCCACGACCGTGTTTTGTTTCAAAATCGTATCCACTGCTCTGGCACAAGCATTTGAGTTGAGTTACCCTAGCACCCCTCATGAGTAACATAGCGATCGATATAAGTTTCTTTCTCCCTCAATATTTTCAGAACTGGCAATGCTGAGCATTTGTCACTGCAGAAAAAAAAAGAATTGACGATTTTTTTTTTGGGTAAACTCATTTGTATATCAATGGGTAAACTGTTTGCAAGTTACCCTTAAGAAATCCTCAATATTTTTTTTGTTGTCCAGTTGCCGTAGTCGAATTCTGGGCCAGGCAAGGAATTTTACTAGTTTTGAAATCGATACGCTAAGAACAAGAAGAAGATGATGAAGAACTTCTATGTTGCATGAAGTTATAATAAATAATCGCAGTTTTCCGTTTAAGACCGTAATTAGAGACAAGATAGAAAGACAATGAGAGAGCGAACGTCGGCGTTCGCTTGGGGTTTAATGAATTGAAGGGAATTTAGCTTAATTTACAGTGGTTATGGAGAACTAAATTTTGCATTTAGAAAAGTTGTGTTCTATCCGAATGAAACTACCTAAATTTCTTCATCTAAAGAATTAAATTCTTGTAACACTATTCACGGAATTGAAGGCATTTGTTATCCCCCTTTTAAGACGAAGCTCTTTAGTAGGGACTGGCACTTGCTAGTCAGTAAGTCGGTGCAAATAGAGACCCTGGGCCCAATCTAAGGCCCACCCTTAGATTGGGCCTACCCTAAGCCGGGCATTTGCCCAGAGAGGTAAAAAATGAGGGGCGGCAAAATTGACTTATTCCTTCCTATCTTCCAACCTAGCCACGTTGTCCCACGTTGAATTGAACCCAAGTTGTTACGTTGAGAATTTTATGTGCCATCTTCCAACCTACTTCCGTGGAAATATTTAAAACTCATAACTTATATAGTGTATGTAGAGGGCGGTGAAAATTATCTTTGCCCGGAGCGGCTAAATAGCTAGATCAGGCCCTGGGTAGACCTTATAGCAATCGGACGAATGCCATCCTTCTTGCGCAGGGCCACATAGGTTTGGCCGTAAGAAAAATTATAACGTTCCTATCATTTTGCTATGCGCACCATCTAGTACCTACAACTAGTACGTGCCTAAGAAAAATGGCACATGGAAAGTTTCAAATTCTGAGCAAACCGCTTAGATGTCGCTAACATCGATTTTATTTGTTTCGTTTCCTCGTTTCTTTTATTTGAATCAGTAACAATGGCAGTTATTATTGTATTGTATTGTTATTATGTGCATATTTCCTTCATTAACCCTTCAGATACCGTCAATTAGAGACACAATAGTAAGACAATAGATGCGCGGCCACCGGTGGTCGCTTGGGGATTCATGAATTAACACAAGTATGGTATTTTAGGAAGGGCTTCTAGATGGATGGTCATGCGTGAATCTAGTCTCTGACCTATATTCTGTGAAAGCTCTGCGGATGCAAACAGCCATAAGAGCATACTTGTAGCTAAGTAAAAGCTATTTAAAATCTTCTTTTTTATTAGGATTCCTTACCCGACGGGTAAAAACGGGATCCTATTACTAAGACTCCACTGTCCGTCTGTCTGTCACCAAGCTGTAGGTATCTCATGAACCGAGATAGCCAGACAGTTGTTCGCACATGATGTGTTTCTATTGCCGCTATAACGATAAATATCAAAAACAATTGTTTTGCCGTCTACCTAAAGATTTAGTACGGAACCCTTCGAGAGCTACTCGCACTTGACAGTTTTTTTTTTTATGGTTTAAATTCATCCAAATGACTCTTACTAAGTAAAAAACCCACACCACTCTTTCCTGCCTTTCATACCGGGGCCGAGCTACATTTCGGAGCTAACCCTGGCCCCAGTAGGCTTCGAACCAGCTGGGTCCCTCCTGTTGCTGACACTCCTTGAGACGGACGGTTACTGGACGGTTGGACATCGAGCTAACCATGGCTCGCCGACCGCGAGCCCGCGCCTACAGTGACTGGTAGTCGGGGGCGGATCGTCGACGACTCAGGCTCGGTCCTTATAGGACAAGCGGGCGGCGGGCTACCCAATGCTGCTCGTCCGAAAGCTCGCGCTCATGGTGGCTGGAGATCGATGCTCGAGGCGTCTCTTGCCATGTTGAGATGTTTTTATTTGTATTGTAAGGGAATCTTTCTGAATCACCTAAATAAGAAAATAATATTAGTAAAAAAAAATATCATCCTTTTGAATAAAGGATAATTTCTAATAGTTAGTAGTAGGTCCCATCCTCTAGAGGTCTGTTCGTGGCCCCTGTAGGACGAGACCTGCCGGACGAACTCGCTATAAAACATTTTACAATAAAATATAACCGACCTGTCTGTCGGTGTTAAATAATGAGGCAACAAGACCAAAAATCACTGCTTCCGATATTAAAGTTACTTTGCACGTTTGAGTAACATTATTACATTTTTTAGCTACCTATGTTATTCAGGAGTTGACAAAAACTTGACTGTATCATTTTTCATCAATTCAATTTCAAAAAGTTCAAACAGGATTAAGTTATCTGCTATCAGCTTCATGTCATATTAATTTTGCTCTGTCATCTGATTTACACATGCACGCAAAATTTCAGCTCAATCGGTAACCGGGAAGTGAGTCAAATTTAATTTACAAGATTTGATGAGAGACAAACATCGGGACAGGTGAAACTAAATAAAAGCTTGTAAAAAATCGAATTAAATGATTGTGAGTTCAGTGACAATCTTTTAACACTCAATGTGCACTCAATAACGCTATTGACAAGATGACGACCAAAGATTTTATATATTCTACTAGAGTAGACTAGATTGACTACGAAGAAATATGACAGTCTTTAAAGTGTTCTTTATTCTCATTAGCATTAAGTTCATATGTATTATTGACACGCAAAAGGGAAAAATGGCCTGGAGCAAGACACTAAGATAAATCCTCTCTGTCCCTTTCTCACATACTACCAGAAAAAAATAAGAAACAGATGGTAGTTTTTAGATTGTTCCAGTTATCGTTAAATAGTCCGTGTTCATGCATTTTGATAGGTTTATGCAACATATAATGAATTGCAACTAAATGTTTTATTTCAAATAATGCTTCTTGAAATTTTATACGCATTCTTCTTGTATTTAATGATGATTTCATTTAGATATAGTAGCTATTCGTAGTAATTTTAAAATTATGAAAGGCAACATTTAGGAGGTTTCAATTTGACAGAATTTGACATCAATAACCAATATGGCTGATGCTTCATAGGGCCAAATTTGTATTTTTAATTGTTACAAGTTTATAACTCAATATTTAGTAAAGTATAAAGTGTGCAAGATGTTCAAAACGTTGCTGTGTAAAGTTTCGCAATAGTGATGGGTATCCTGGTTGTGGAATTTAGTTTTTTTTGGTAAGTTTTCTGTTTTGTTTACAAAATATTTATGTAGGGTGACAACAAACATCGTTTTGAATTTCATGCGGGAATTAAAACATATTAACTGCCTGTAAAAATACATAGAGAAGGGGCATCATAAACGATTCAGAAGACGGACTGGGTGCTAAATTTTATAAAATTTTATTGTCTACTGTTCAAGTTTTATATTATTATAAGCAAATTTCTAAATATCTGAGGAGGCTCAATATTTTTTTTTTTTTTTATAAATCAAGCGCGTACCAATTTTACTAATTTTATCTTTTTTGTTGATCGGGCGCCTTTGGCCGCTCGGCAATCTTCGGCTGCTCTCGTGACACAACGAAAAGCGGCGAGCAGCGGCGGCCAGAGGTGCGGCATGCGGTACGTGTCTTCGGACCAATTCAGTATATAGTTATCTGTGACCAGTTCTTAAAACGACGAGCGTGCACTCCAAAATCTTCTCCACATCGATATAGTACATTCGAGAATTATATTCATTTTAAATCATAGTCTACTGTCTTTAAGTTTAGTCCTGAGGTAGGTCCCTAATAAATGCCGCACGCAATGCTGCACGTATGTGGCTTAACCGTTAACTACTAGTAATATATAATTTTTTATGTTTTGTTGTAGATTTCCAAGAAACGAGAACCATCGGCAACAATGGCTTTGAAGTTGTGCCATTAAATTGTTTTTTTTTCAGCAACAGTTTTATTTGTAGTCTGAAGATGTAATAGTTCATAAAGTTAAATCAACACTAAAACCTAATTCTATTCCATCTAGTTGTTAAAAATCCGTTCAGTAGTTTTTGAGTTGATTGCAAACAGATATAGATAAACAAACATAGTGGGAGACTTTTTTTGATGTGGTAAAATTTCCAATAACTTATCCTGCTCTAAGGTAGAGCGCCTTACGCTCCATCTTAGAGCGGGATAAGTTATTTGAGGTTTATACTGAATAAACCTACCCGTGTCCTTCAGTTGCCCTTTGTGTTCCAGGACCGTGGTATCCCTTTCGGAAATTCCCTGTGGCGCTAACGGGCATCGGCAATAATTAGTAGTAGTAGTAGTTATTATAAATAAATTTATAAACCAGTTGAGGATTATTTATTTAATGTATTATTTATTTGTTAGTTAATAAGTGCAATTTAACGTAATAAAAAAATGTCACGCATCAGTCTATTTTTAATTTAGTTTTATTATAAACTAACTAGTTTTTTCTTTCAGACAAACCTTATTCTGATAGGTGCAGCCGTTCAGAAGTGATCGTCTTACGTAGGTACACACACATTAGGCATTTTTTTTATCAGTGTAGGTATTTCATGCTCGCATAAGAGGATATTGCTATTATATATACTATACGGACATCAGCTATTTCCTAGTCATTACAGAGACAACTCACAGTTCCCTTTTGGTAGCTTATCATACATATTAATTGTTTTTGAACTTGCATGTCTATTTTAATGTATCAAAAATATCTTTAACTAACTTTTGAGCAAAATTGTCCCGTAGTATGTAGCTAGTGTATGGATACACTAGTAGAACGAGATGACAGGACTCTTTCTGACTTTCCTTATCAGGTACGCTTTTGAGGTTGTCGTAGTCAATCTAGTACTAGGATATATAAAATCTTTGATGACGACACCTTCGAATGTCACTATCGCTTGAGTGTCGGCAGACCAATGCCAATGATTTCACGGCAGACCAAAGATTTTATATATCCTACTAGAGTAGCGGCAGACACAAAAGATGCTGCGCATGAAAAATATTTAAATATTTTAAAATCAAAAGATATAAGTTTAATTTTTTTTGTTGATTTACTAATCTGTCAGGAATATGTAGTGTAAAGTGTAATGTAGGTAATTGATAAAATATCTAATATACAACCTTTGTAGACAAAAACAAAATGAAGCCATCGACACTGATGTGCAGCATGACTGTCAGTTCGAAGTGCTGTCAAGAAGCTAAAATATCTAATTTCATTGACTAATATACTTTTGTGTGTAATGAGTATATTTCCTCTTATATCTCGACCCTTTATCATTTGATAAGTACGTGAGTATTGTTTTCGGTTTTTCAGCCGTTTTATGAATAATTCTAAGCTGTTTTATGGTATTACAATAATTTGTCTAGTTATATTTTTGTTTCCATTCAGAAATCAATTGACTGTGCGCGCAATACTTATGATGTCTTTACATATTCCTATTTTTTTAGGTCTGTCTTTGACAGACCGTCTTTGATTTCTGTTGTGTGTAAAGATGTACCGTTGCCGGCAATATTGCTGTGAAGTGGCAATATTGCCGGCAATATTCCCAGATTTCCGGCAACGGCACATCTTTAGTTGTGTGGACGATGAAAACAAATGATGGATTTAGTTAATGACACGCTTTACCCTTGTTCTTGTTAGTCTATATTTTATTTTAGATTCAACCTATATAATTGTATCAGATTTCACCGAAACGTATTCAGTAGTTTAATCGTGATAGTGTTGCAGAAAAACACACGCTTGAATCTCGATTTTCTGAATTTTAATGTGATCTCTCAATTAGAGATGTCACAGAGTTTCGATTCAGATTCCGAAAGTTCTGAACTATCACTATCAATTGATTTTGCATCTTCGATTCCAATTTAGGTTGTTTTATCGGAGATACAAACAAGTTTATTCAGAATATTGTTCCGCGGCAATGTCCTCCGCCATGTCCTCTGTCGATTACCCTTTCACTAGTTGTTTTGTTTTATATTTGGCATGAAGACAAGAGATCGCGCTTCATTTACACACTTCGCTTTTTTTATTTTATTTTTTTGCTTTATTTACTTAACACGTTGCCTGTCCAGAGTATTTTGGATAAGGTTGTCGTGACGTCCAATTTTTTTTTTCGGCCAAACTGTTTCATTTTATATACTTACGAAACACATACAAATGATTTTCAATAAAACTTCTGAATTTACTGAATTTCAGCATTGCATTATTTTTAATGCACGGACGTGACAGCTAAAATACCATGCATTACGAATAATGCACAAACGTAGTAGCAAAAACATTGTAGATTTCATAAAATGCACGGACGTTTAAATGTAAATTTTCGTTATATCCATAGACAATAAATACATTTTTACCTTGTTTCAATAAGTGTAGTGAATGCCATTCTGATTTATAATGAGTTACACCCACAGTCAAGATTGAAGGTTCTGGATGGTCATTAAATCATCATAAATAAATTACTAATGGTGGAAAATGAGAACTTTTAAAGTTCCAGCTCTGCGAGTTCTTTGCGTCCTACAAGTCACAAGTTAACGAAAATACTCAAGAAAGCTAATGGAAAAATTTGGCAAAAACGTTGTGACAGTTGCTACAAAAAGCTGAAAGAATCAGGATTCTCAGCCACTGATGCAAGGAAAAAGACATCACAAGTTACAACCGAGTGCATTCTATGCAAAAAACCATTTTGCTTGCAATGTTATAACGAATCTCACTAATTGCCAGTGGATTTTAATCAAATAATAATGCTTTTCAATTAATCAGTTCATGTTACCAACCAATAAAAAAAAAAATCGCGGGACATTGGTGTTTTATTATTCCCAATTCACTCCTCATACGTCTGCGAAATATTAAAGACGTAGCTCTTACGTCCAGTCTACAAAACTTCATTCAAAAAGAATAGGCTCGTGCATTATAAATAAAGCACGGACGTCACAGCAGCAGCCACAAATGCATTATATATAATGCACGGACAGGCAACGTGTTAAACTAATAAAAATTAGTTTTAATGTTTCATTTGACGCTTCTGCCTCCACCTCCGACATAGGTTCCGATTCCGTTAAATAGGCAGAAATGTATGACGTGCGGTGGACACATGGCCATACAAATGTCTGTATCGCTAAATCGGCGTCGTCATCTCGTTCTCGGTGACGTCCCGGTGACGGCGGTGGTGGACAAACGGCCTTACCCCGCAAAAAAAATTGTTTTCCTCCATTGAAAAGGTTCTAGAAAATCTTACAGCCATATAATTATGATGGGAGATTTCAATATTGTTTGTTAAAAAAACTATTCTCGATCTTGCTCAATTTGAGCAATATTTTAGTTGTCCATTCTTCCTTCAAGTATGACACACCACTTTTCAATCTATATATCAATCGTTATAACTCCTCACTTTCAGAAACCTCACGGACATATCTTTTCCCCAACATCTCAAGCGCAAGCAAGCTCACGTGACGTGGTTTCCTATATGGTTTAATATTTTGTTCTAGCAAAAAAGCTACTAAATGTTCAATGGAGTTTCAGGTTTTTTAATTATTAGACTTCAAAGCTTTAAGGCTCTAAGGCTTAAGACTTAATTTGACTTCTAAACATATATCTAACGGTGATTGACTGATTTCGTAGTTAACTGTATGGCCACCTTAAACTGAGCCTTACTCTGCTTTGTAGTATATTTGTATTTCTGCTCGTCTCAAGCCAAGACGCCACGCGTGGAGTTTTACCTTGTCTTACATATTTCCTTCACTCTTCGCATTATTAATACACTATTATTTACAGCTAGTACCTATATGCGGGCAATTAGCTTTATAGACAAGTTCAATATATATAAAATATTCTTCCAGTTAAGCCAATACGAGTCTTATCCAAGAGTTGAAGGTTATTTAAATACAGCATGAGCTTCATAGACCCAGCTGTATCAGACCGACCTTTAGCACCAAAAAGTGTAAGTATTTGTTTGATACTTGTGTACTTTTTGCTAACGTGTTTTTCATCAATCTGCCTAGCCCTTTGCTAACTGTATACTTCTAGTCCAACTAGATTCCAGAAGTCCTATTGAGTACCAGTATTTGAAATGGAGATACTGCCAATCTAACTTCGACAACTCAGTAACTGGGTAACACGATACCACTGGGTAAGACTAGTGCCAGCTTTTCTGACTATTGACTTCCCATATCGACTGCCAAAAATCTACAAATAACAACCAAAACCAAAGGCTTAGCGTGTATCTCTATGGTCACATACGTTTGGACCGACCCTGGAAAACGTTGCCTAACTTTGAAATTCAAATTGTGCGTCTGTAATTATTTAGCCATGACCTCTTAAAATATTGATACATATATTAATTTTCAAGATATTGGTAAGCATGGACCAAACATTGGCCATCCTTGATTATATGAAGGATAGGCCTCAGTTAGCGCATAGCCGTTACAGCCGAAGCAAGGAGGGACGCAGTCAACTCAAACAGCATTGGGTCACCATTGCGGATTTGGCCAATAACATATCGACGGATTGCGCTCAAAGAACACCAGAACAATGGAGAGCGGTACGTACAAAATGCTATTTTTTAATTTAAAATGTCGCTAGTGACCAGCATTGCCAGACGTCCCGATTTTTAAATAAAAACTAAATTTCTCGCGCGGGACAGGCTCAGTCCCGGTTTTCGGGAATAACTCGACCTTGCTTGCTATGTACTGAGAAAGCACGGGTGGGTGGCGCAGACAAGTGTGGACTGGCCGCCAGCCTTGAAACGCCATATTTTTCTAACGAATATTTTTTTTTTTATTTGTTTTTTTTTTTATTCAGAAAACAAATAAGACTATTTAACGATAGGGCAAATCTGAATTAAAATAATAATATCGTATTTTTATTCAAATACATTTTCTATGGATATTTTTGCTTCTTCATCTATCTATTGTCATGTAAAAGTAATTTGAACTCAAATCCTTACTAATATTATAAAAGCGAAAGTGAGTTTGTTGGTTTGTTTGTTACGTCTTCACGCCGAAATGACACACGGTGGAGCACATAGTCGAGGTGTGCCCTGCTTGGACGGAGAACCGCCGTGCCCTCGTGGGGGCGATCGGCGGCGGAGACCTCTCGCGCCGGGCCTTGGCTCAGGCCATTGTCCGGAGCGAGGAGGAGCGGCAGGCGGTCGCCTCCTTTTGCGAAGCAGTAATGCTAGCAAAGGAGGAGGCCGACCGCATCAGGCAACGGCGCCCTCGCCGCCGCCGCCGGGATTCCAATCCCGATTTCCAGCCACCGTAGACGCGGGCTCGTGGACGGCGAGCCATGGGTAGCTCGCTGTCCGATCGTCCGGTAACTGTCCAGACCGAGCCAAGACGTCGACGGCGCGCACTGTTCCCGCGCGCCTCAAGAAGTTGTCAGCAACAGGAGGGGCCCAGCTGGGTCGAAGCCTACCGGGGCCAGGGTTATCCGAAAGGAAACTTGAGCCCCGGTATGAAGGCTAGAAGGAACGGCGTGGGGTTTTTAGTCAGTAAGAGTCTGACACTATCCCCCAAGTCCCGCTCCACCCAAGAGCGGGTTTTGTCATAAAATGATTTTCCCCATCGACAAAAAAAAAACGCATAAATGACAAAACTGATTTCGATGAAACTTGGTACACGGATAGAGCCTGTCCAGGAATAGAACATAGGATATTTTTTATCCCGTAAGTATGTTCCCTTGGGATAATTTTCTGCTATCACGCGGACGAAGCCGCTGGGAGCAGCTAGTAAAAAGATAAATATTAAAAAACTTTTGATTAAACTTTTTTTTTACTTTGTCCCGCTTTCGACGAAAGAATTCCGCTTTTTTTCACGATCCTAAATTAAAAAAAAACTGGCAATGCTGCTAGTGACCCGCCTCTGCCTAGTCATGGGTGCAATCTGCTGATGACTGTCAATGCCTATTGGCAATAAATGCACGTGTTTATGTCCCGTAGGCAAGCCACCTTGAAGATGGCGTTCTGAACTATTACGCATAATTGAAAAAATACGCAATGCACATTCACCATGATTTTTAGAATTCCTGCGCAAGCAATAGTTTGAAGTTAGAAGTTATGTCGTGGCCAGATCTTAGACATTGATCACTTCATGATATGGCCCAAAAAATTGGCCAAATCCTTTAAATGTTTTCATTTTTGTACTTTAGCTATAGTATAGTTCACTTGCAATCCTTCAAAACGTGTGTTAGTGTTCAACTCAATAATTGCCTTTCCTTTTTTCAGTATTTCAGTTCGTTGAAAAGTAAACTTAAAAAGAAAATCAAAGACATGAAAGCCGAATCGGTAGCTTCAGGTAAGGTACTCCTTTATTTCTTTACTCTTTTCCGAAGTAAAACTAAAATATCACGAAAACAAAAGCATATGGAATATCTGTCATGGAACGTTTCCGTGATAGGTAAAGGATTAGCCAAAATGGGTACTAAACTTAGAGTATTTATAAATAAACTAGGTTCTGGTAAGATTGTGCAAGTCATTTGGGGACTTTTTTTAGGTGAGAAAATCATCAAATGGCATTTCTTGGGCGGAGCGCGAGGGCGTGTCAGACTTTTACTGACTAAAAACCCACTCCTGTGCCTTCTTTTCCATTTTTCCAGGGCCCCGGGGATCTCTTTCGCATCACCCATGGCCCCAGTAGGCTTTGAACCTGCTGGGCCCCTGCGGTTGCTGATGACTCTGAGATATTTGGGGACTTACCATTTTAAAATATCAGTTGTTCGAGCGAGAAAGAAGGGTGGAGCATACACCTCACATGGGTCCATACCATTAACAATTCAGTTTAGGTCGTAAAATGGATCGTGTTAACAGCTCGAGATAGCACACCTGATGCTTTCTGACTGTACACACGGCAAGGTCAACCTGTTTCCCTAATTAAATAATCGTATGTAAATATTAAAATTTTATTATTGATTTCAAGGAGGAGGTCCCGCGAAAAGATGGTTGACAGACGTGGAGAGCAGGCTTTATTCAATTTTAGGGCCCGACCTTGGGGAAGACTTGATAAGAGTTTGCGACACTACGGTTTCTGTAAGTTAAATATTAGTAAAAAATGCAATTACTTAGTGGCATAGGCTATATTTTATGTAGCTCTAAATTTTTCTTTTTAACTGAATATGTTCATTAAAATATTATTAACGAAAAATCAGTCTTCCTCTCAGTTGAAAATCTTGTTTTGGTAGGACATTATGACATTGTTGTAATACGTATGATTTACATGAGTGGAAATAAACAAAAAATAAATGCAAGATAAAATATAGAGAAATGTGAGATAGAGTCTGACTAAAAAGTCAAACGACTTGGGTACTTATTAGGATAAAATGAAATTCTGATGTAGACAACACTGATCAATAATTCAGGTTGATTAAGAGATCCATATCATCATCATCACCTCAGCCGACAGACGTCCACTGTTGGACACAGGCCTCCCCCAAGTGTCGCCACAATGATCGATTCTGTGCGTCGCACATCCATCGGATTCCCGCAACCTTCACCAGGTCATTGGTCCACCTTGTAGGAGGCCTTCCGACGCTGCATCTTCCACTACGCGGTCGCCACTCCAGAACCTTTCGGCCCCAACGGCCATCTGTTCTGCGAGCAATGTGCACTGCCCATTGCCACTTAAGAGATCCAAATCATTGTTTACTAATAGAAGAATCTTATAAAAAGTATCGAATATAAGTATTTTTTAAATGAATAAATATTATACAAAATTCCCAAGTCCAATAACTTTTTGGACAGACTATAGTTGGTTTACAAATTGGTTTGATTTAATGACAAGTAATCTTATGCTTTCTTTTTACCGGTGTTGCCCGTTTGTGCACGGCTCATTTTTTAGCACTTTGAAACTGAGCATCAGCCGTCGACCAGCACAGCAGAAGTTGTTGAACTAGATGAATCTAGTAACAATTCAGGGTATACATTTTACATTATTCTATTTATTTAATCCCTGTTTATTATCGACAGTTTTTTTAAATCAAGTGTATGGTTCCAGATCTGAATCTTCGGATATCGTTTTGTACTACCCTGAGGACAAACCAGGACATGCTGGTAACCCTGTAAAGCATACTTTTCAGCTAGCTTCAATGGTTCGCACTGATCAACGGCTGAAACCTGTGGTCTGCACTAACCGAGAGTTATTGAAGCTTGATGATCATTCTAATCAGCAGCAAAAGTCTATAATACGGCCAGTCGAACAGCTAAAGTCAGTGGTTCAGTCTGGAGACCACAGAGACCTTGTGATTCATTCTGGCCAACAGCCAGAGCCTTTGGTACATTCTGGCCAGAAGGCAGGGCCGGTGACACATTCTGGTCAGTGGCTCGGGCCTGTAGCCCATTGTAGCCAGCGACCAGAAGCTGGGGTGAATTCAGGCCAACATCCAGATTCTGTGAATTTTTCAAATCAGCAGCCTGAGCCTGTGGTCCACCGTGACTATTTGAAAAGGAAGACCCAAGCGGATTCGTCACCCCGAGTGCGCCTCCGACCTAGTTCTGAGCAAAACGGTGGTAGGTTAATACTTTGTTCTTTTTCTCAATAAAAAAAAGTTGGTCCACACTAAGAATAGCGCGCATTTTTTATCTTTTTACCCGACTACGGCAAAGCCAAAAGAGGGGTATTGAAAAAAAGAAATGTTGACCCACACCATAGGCCCTTACTAATAAAGTATCTCCTATAGCGTAAGTGCGTTCTCAAACATATAAACTCACATACACAACACACCGTAGGCCATAAAAACATTGATTCCATGAAGAAATCAAACCCATGATAAGCAGCGCAGAAGTTAATTGCTCAACCATTACGCCAACCATGCCGTCGAATATCGAACTGTTGCTACACGATTCGTGTGAATCGCATCGGATCACTTCGCAATCGCACTCACGTTGAAACGCCCACTAATTAGGAGGGCGCGAGTGAGTTCACGAAGAAAGCTGTTGCCAGAGCGCCAGTCTGAACTAGCCTGACTCGACACCAATCTTGGCCTGTTTGAGATTATACAAGCTTATTGAGGCTGGTTTACAATGACCAACTTTTAAAAACTACGAGTTTCAGTGTTTGCTGGTTTGCGCTGACAAACAAACACTTTCTTGATTCATTTATCTTTTATTATTAATTTAGGTCCGACAGCACTCCGTGAGGCTATGGAAGGCTTGCTCAATTTGGAGCGAATGAAGTGTGAATCCAAGAGGGAAGCCACTGCGGCCATCAACAGACTGGCTGGGGCTATGGAGGCCATCGCCAAGAGATTGGCGGAAGTGAAGCCTCGAACCAAAGTTTGTAAAGTTTTCTTTCTTGAAGGTTTCCCGAACTAGTCAATCGCAAAATTGACATTGTTTATGTGAATAATGTCAGTTGATTCAATAATTGATTATTTATTTGAAACGAATGAAGCCATTGCCAATATTATTACGGCCATAATGGCAAATGATGAATATGATTGGCTGCGTATTGAATTATTCATACGGTATATAAAATCCTTGATATTAATAGACATTGACGGAAAGTGACAATCGTTTGGTTCATGAGTGAATCAACATTTCAATTTGTACCATTCCTTGAACCAACATCAGCCCCCCTAGCCAAGTTACGACCGTTTCGCTTGCGTCGAACGCCTCGAATTGGCCACGCCCCCGGTTTTTTTGTTCTGACCACGTGACTGAGCGTTGAGAAGACGTCTATCCCGTACTTTTGACGTTTTCTACTAGCATTCACGATCGCAGGTCACATCAGGTCATCAACTTGTCTAGAGGTACTGGTTTTACAGCAGAAGTGATCAACTGAAGCGTGCACGAATTATGCCCATTCCATCGAAGCGTCATTAGCCCGTCATTTGAAATGATCATTCATGTGCATTGTCAATCGCAATTCGTTTCGGGGACTCTGAACTACTCTGAAGAGTCATTTTATTTTGTAGTTTCGCTTACTAAGCAAGTTTCGTTCCTTTCAGAAAAGAATCGCGAGATTCTACAGCTCGGAGAGTGACTGAGGGATATTACCAAATAATAATTAGATTTAAGATGAAATGAATACTTGGAACTTCACTAGATTTTCAATAAATTATACTAATCTCATGAAGTATTTTATTTCTCGAGCCGGATGCATACTGCTGTATCGTAACATGCTAGGTGACATGACAGGAGCATTTCAAAGGGTGGATGCAGCGCGCGCACGAACCGGACATACTACTATCTACTTACGTAGTGGAAATGCTCTGTTCGCGCGCGTTGGGTGCACGGTTCGCGCGCGCAAATCATGCACACTTTGGGCAATTCTGTTACATTGCATGTTATTCTACAGCAGGCTGTACCCGGCTTTACATAGGTTTATCATTCTTCTGTACGTTTGCTTGTCAGCTAACTTCTCCGTAATTGCTTGACCGATTTGAAAGTAAATTTTTGTATATGGATCCCTAGATGGTTTGAAAATAAAACTCTTGTAGGTAGCGCTGTAACCGAATTCTCAATTTTTTCTGACAAATAGACCAGCACATCTTTCGGGACCACTAGTAGTACCTAATTGGAAGTACTTATGCAACACAGAATCAACTCACACAATGACAGTTTTGAGTAAAAGCCTTTTTTGTCTAAATTTTGTATACAGTTAAATTGTTAGTAATTTTGAATAAAGTTTTTTTACAATATTGTGCCAAATAGTTTGTTCTGTGTATGCAAACCTAATATTGATGAAAATATTAAATATTTTTAATAATAATTGAAGAAAACCTCGTTGGTTCCTTTTTACAAAACTATCATTGTGTGTGTTTTGTAAAAAGGAACATTAATTATGTAAGAAAAAAAAAGCAAATACCAGTTTTTTTAAACGTATCCATTCATTATTGTAAAATAAAAACCAATCTTAAATCTTTAGAATTATATGAAATGTGAAAATAATTAGAACTACATAACTGTTCAAAGTTTATCTGGTCTAAAGATGGGTGTTCATTCAATATAGCTTTCAGCATTAATATCAATTTTATATTGCGATTCTGACCTCCACACGAATCACTCTATAAAATCAAACATTTTACATTGTCATCAAGCCTTTCCGTAATGTGTTTGATCAGACAAGACCACCTCTTGAGCACCTATTCCAGCTTCTCCTTCGACCCATACATGGGCAAAATCATCTTATGACAAAACCTGCTCTTGGGCGGAGCGGGAGATAGTGTCAGACTCTTACTGACTAAAAACCCCATCCCGTTCCTTCTAGCCTTCATACCGGGGCACGAGCTCCCTTATGGACAACCCTGTCCCCAGTTGGCTTCGACTCAGCTGAGCCCCTCCTGCTGCTGACAACTCCTTGAGGCGCGCGGGAACAGTGCGCGCCGTCAACGTCTTGGACTCGGTCCATTACCGGACGATCGGACAGCGAGTTACCCATAGCTCGCCGTCCGCGAGCCATGGGTAACTCGCTGGCCGTCTACGGTGGCCGGAAATCGGGATCGGAATCCCGGCGACGGTGGCGAGGGCGCCGTAGCCTGATGCGCTCGGCCTCCTCCTTTACAAGCATTACTGCTTCGCAGAAGGAGGTGACCGCCTGCCATTCCTCCTCACTCCGGACCATGGCCTCGACCAGGGCCCGGCACGAGAAGTCTCCGCCGCCGATCGCCCCCACGAGGGTACGGCGATGCTCCGCCCAGGCAGGGCACACCTCGACGGTGTGCTCCACCGTGTCCGCCGGGCGTTGCGCACAGTGGCGACACCCGGGCGTCTCTTCCGACTTTATCTGAAACAGGTACCTCCCGAACGTGCCATGTCCGGTGAGGACCTGTTTCATGCGGTAGGTAAGGACGCCGTGAGGTCTTTCCAGCCACGCCTCAAAGAGGGGACTTACCGCCATAATCGTGGCGTGCCCAGCACTAGGTTGCGATAGCCGTTGACGCCATTTCACCAGCCTTCTGGCTGGCCTACCACCGTAGGATCTGGAGGCAACAGTCCTTGCACACATGCACGATGTGCGCGTGGAGATGCAACGCTGGGGTGAAAGTCCACTGCCGCGACAGGTCAAGGCATGGCGGACATAGCTCCGGCGGGATCTCATGATGAAATGGCGTCAGCAACTATCGCAACCCAGTGCTGGGCACGCCACAATTATGGCGGTAACTCCCCTCTTTGAGGCGTGGCTGGAAAGACCTCACGGCGTTCTTACCTTCCGCATGACACAGGTCCTCACTGGACATGGTAAGTTCAGGAGGTCCCTGCACCTGATTCAAGCGGAAGAGACGCCCAGGTGTCGCCACTGTGGGGAACACCCGGAGGACACAGTGGAGCACACAGTCGAGGTGTGCCCTGCTTGGGCGGAGCATCGCCGTGCCCTCGTGGGCGCGATCGGTGGCGGAGACCTCTCGCGCCGGGCCTTGGTTGAGGCCATGGTCCGGAGCGAGGAGGAGTGGCAGGCGGTCGCCTTCTTCTGCGAAGCAGTGATGCTAGCAAAGGAGGAGGCCGACCGCATCAAGCAACGGCAACCTCGCCGCCGCCGCCAGGATTCCGATCCCGATTTCCACCCACCGTAGACGCGAGCTCGCGGACGGCGAGCCATGGGTAGCTCGCTGTTCGACCGTCCGGACCGAGCCCAAGACGTCGACGGCGCGCACTGTTCCCGCGCGCCTTAAGGAGTTGTCAGCAACAGGAGGGGCCCAGCTGGGTCGAAACCCGGGCCAGGGTTATCCGAAAGGAAGCTCGAGACCCGTTATGAAGAGACTAGGAGGAACGGGGTGGGTTTTTAGTCAGTAAGAGTCTGACACTATCTCCCGCTCCACCCAAGAACGGGGGTTGTCATAAGATGATTCTTGACCACCGTAAAAAAAAAACTTATTGTAAATTAACTTATATCAACAAGGAACCAAATAATGTGAGTCTTTGTAAACATGCAGGAATAATTATGCCTATTTTAATACGCAAACAAGAACCAATCCGCATGGTTCTATTTATTTGATTAATAAATGAAAAATGAAAGGGACCAATATATAAGACCCATACGGTCTTATTGAAAAAAACAATTTCAACTATTTTTTAGGATTGTTGGGTAACCATGGGGTATGGATCTTGTTAATTTATTGAATAACTGCGGTTATGTTGGTTGATAACTTAGTCATAGAATTGTTTTGTTCTGTCAAAGTTGTCACATCATTTTGATCTTTACAGAGTTGATAGAAGACTTATTTTTGAAACTTTCTGTATCCTTATCTCGATTTTGGTATAAGTGTGGATTGGTTCCTGTTTGCATAAGTACGTCCAATTAATATTAGCACCTAGTAGCTACTTAATACAAAATAGTTATAAAAAACGAAAATTGGTGGTTGATCTCTGTAAGAAGACGTGTCGTATTCGGTTCGGCAAATTTTGTGATTAGAAATCTTCAAGTTAGTTCTACCGTGGGTGGTGCCAGAGGGATTGTCAGACTTTTACTGATCAAAACGCACCTGTGTCCCTCAAGAGCAGCTAACTCGAGGTACGTTTCCATACAACCGCTCTTACGTGATTAAATGTTATTATGTGTTATAACATCGAAATTAAAGCAAAGATGTGTCTTTCTCTAGATATTTCGGATACACAGCCTACTATCTTGAGGACATTATCTAGGCTTCTATAAATCAAAACTGCTATTTTATGTGAAATGTGCCTACTCATAATATATTTGGAGGTATGGGGAACAGAGAGTAAAGTCCCACATACCTCCATTGAAAAGGGAGGATCCTCCGACCAGACCGGATGTTATAGTCTGGTGGGCGACTGCCCGATAGTTGATGTCGGGCTGTCGTATACGTTCAAATCGCGCGGAGAACTCGGATTGCGCGATGCAGGACTTCGTGTTTTCTTTATAGTTCTTATGTGGCGTCATAGATGTCGCTATATATATTAAAAATATAAAAAAGTACATCCATAGAAGCCTAGCACATTTAATCGAGATTCTGAATGTAGAAAATTTTTCAGAAAACAACAAAACGTTTAAAAAAAAAACGTATTTCCTGGAACAAGTTTAATGAAATATTGGATCATTCGAAATCACTACATTACCGAATGCAAACAGTTTTCGGGCTTTATCTCACTTTTTTCGCATTGCCTTTTCAACAACGCGTTGGAATGCGTTTAATGAAATAAGCGTTGACGACAAGCGAATGGAAAAGGTCTTAAGTTGTGGCCGCAGTAACTCTGTCAGAAAGTTCCACAGCCCTGAGGCCCAACCACGAGCTTTTAACGCTATCCATTTTACGACCTAAACTGTATTGTTGTAGTGGAGTAGAGTACACATCTGGACAGATGCCCAAATGAGACAAAATACGTATGTCTACTCGGCGGATCCTCCCTTTTCAACACAAGCGTGTGAGTTCTAACATTCTGTTCCGCATAGGTATCTCTTAACTATGTGAGGAAACAACCCTCACGCACAATCTAATTACGCCAAGTCCGTTCCATCATCGGGACCACGAGACGTACCCACCACCCACCTATACGCACAAAGCGTTTTTGGATCACATTTATTGTCCATACAGCCAAGGAGTGGAATTCCCTGCCGGAGTCTGTGTTTCCTGATAGCTACAGCTTAGGGGACTTTAAATCAAAAGTGAATAGGCTAGGCAAGCGTGCTTCATCTTCGACTACATCATCGCTTAATATCAGGTGAGATGGTCGTCAAACTATCAATAATAAAAAATAAAATAAGCCGTTCGAACGAGAAGAAGGAACAAACATACCCGTCATTACTGTAATTACAATTCGTCATCAATTCAGCCGACAGACGTCCACTGTTGGACATAGGCCGGGAGGATCGATCCTGTGCATCCCGCAACCTTTATTTCCTTGCGGGATCAAATCAGAAATAAAGATATCCGCAGGAGAACCAAGGTTACAATTCGTAGAGTTTTATAATTACTATTTACTTTGGTGTACTAACAATATATTTTTTTTTATGATATAAACCAGTACTTGACTGCGATCCCAGCTGATGGTAAGCAGGGATGCAATCGTTCGATGTACGCGGACTGTAGAGGACTTTAACAAGGTATGGATGAACAAAGTTTATTTAAATTGTGTAAGTCTAGAATTTACCTGTGGGTATTCATTTCGCCATTTCATTCATGACAGTAATGCAACACTGCTAAGAAAGTATAAAACCTTCCTGAACCTACCTATATCAGGCAGCCAGGATCAAACTAAAGTCAGATATTGTTTATTTTTTCTATTGTGCTTGTGTCAATTGTCAATGTCATAAATAAAAACATATTATTATAGCTTACACGAACGAACGTATTTTAATTATTATCTCTTTAATTTCAAAACTTTTTAAATAAGCGCCATTCTTAGGCTGTATTGAAAAATCTATACATTCATAAGTTATATTTCTAGTTTTGAGCTGACTCAACGTATTCGATTGAGATTTCAAAAATCTCACTATTGAACAATGGTAAAATATTTTACGCAAGTATATTATCAAAGATTTTACGATTAATTATTTTGAAAGCATCAACAGTACTTGGGAAATGTAGTGCTAAAAAAATATCTGGTGGTTTTGACTGAACACTACTAATTCAAATGTTTATCGTACCTGTCTTTATATTATTTTTCCTAGCAAGATAAACAGGTACTACCTACGTACCTACCTACCTGTGGCTTCTGCAGAATCCTCCTGATCTTGACTACCAGTTCTTTTCAGAAATGTTCACATCACCATTTTTGCGTTGTAATCTTGAGATCCAAGTAAGCGATTTTTGCAATTGAAATATTGCTTCACAAAATTCCATATTAGAGATACATTAATAATAAACATTATCCTAATTTTCGGACCAGAACACACACACAAACTGCACAATTTGTGACAGATCATCCAAAGGTTAACTAATAGAAAATACATAAGGTTTGCCTCTGTAATTTCATGTCCATAAAAACTTGATATAATTACGCTTACCTCTCAAAACGGTGAGGGAAATCAGCATGAAGAAACCGGTATATCCTAGGACCAAAATATCCAAGACAGCAATCTACACTGATCCGGAAGGTGGATTATGGCTCAATCCCTTTCTTAGAGAGGAGGCTTTAGTTCCAGCAGTGCGAACAGGCTGGTTAAGCTTATGCTTATACTTCCTTGTTTCAGGTTTACGACTACTTTGACAAATACACGTTTCTGTGCGAAATGTATGACGATGGCGCCGACATTATTGTGGAATTGGTGCTCAATTTTTTCCCATACGATAACTCGTGCCAAGTCATTAACACAAAAAAGGGAATGAACTTACTCAGACGAGTACATGCACCCTACCTCAAACCAGCAATGCTACAAGTTGGCAATATTATCAACGTATTTTCAAAACTACTGCTTATAAAAGACTGCGCTCCAGCCACCAAGAGGACTTTGTTTACTAATAGTGAAACGTAAGATTTATAGTCAGACAGGCCCAGTCAGCTAAACTTTCCTAGAGGACTCATTAACACAATCCCTTTTTCATCACCTTTTTACCAACTACGTAACTGCGACAAATTTCGCGCAAAACACAGCGCTGCTGACACCAGGCTGGAAGCATGTATGACGCCGTGCCGTAAAGCAGTGCGGAACAAGTACTTTACAAGATCAAAAGAATATCTGTGCCATGAAAAGGCATCCTTCATCAAAATGGGCTTTGCTGGCGTGCTGAGTGTAGCCCCACATTTTTTACACTTAAAGCCCTCTAGGGGAGAAATGTTGGGTTATACATATTATATCAATCGACTAACAAGACTTCATTTATCTTTCTTATTTTTAGTACTTTTGCAATGATTAAACCGGTGCCATCTAGCGAACACGGAAAAATATTAACATTTATTACGAAGAAGGGGTTTCGCATTGTCAACATGAAGAACGGAAAAATAAATAAAGACTTTGCAATGGATTTATATAGCAATATGGGCGAAAGTAACATGCTTCCGTAAGTCAATCCCTATTTAGTACTTTTTTTTGCGTTGGGCAAAATCATTTTATGACAAAACCCGCTCTTGAGTGGAGCGGGAGATAGTGTCAGACTCTTGCTGACTAAAAATCCCATCCCGTTCCTTCTAGCCTTCATACCAGGGCACGAGCTTCCTTTCGGACAACCCTGTACCCAGTAGGCTTGCGCGCCATCGACGTCTTGGACTCGGTCCATTATCGGACGATCGGACAGCGAGCTATCCATGGCTCGCCGTCCGCGAGCCAACGTCTACGGTGCCCGGAAATCGGGATCGGAATCCGGCGGCGGCGGCGAAGGCGCCGTAGCCTGATGCGGTCGGCCTCCTCCTTTACTAGCATTACTGCACCGCAGAAGGAGGCGACCGCCTGCCATTCCTCCTCGCTCGCGAGAGGTTTCCGCCGCCGATCGCCCCCACGAGGGCACGGCAATGCTCCGCCCAAGCAGGGCACACCTCGACTGTGTGCTCCACCATGTCCTCCGGGCGTTGCGCACAGTGGCGACACCCGAGCGTCTCTTCCGATTTTATCTGAAACAGGTACCTCCCGAACGTGCCATGTCCGGTGAGGACCTGCGTCATGCGGTAGGTAAGGATACCATGAGGTCTTTCCACCCACGCCTCAAAGAGGGGACTTACCGCCATAATCGTGGCGTGCCCAATCCCTATTTGGTACTGCTGTAGGTACACGTCTTAATACAAGACGGTTTTTTTTTTTTCTACGGGGAAAATCATCTTTGACGAAACCCGCTCTTGGGTGGAGCGGGAGACAGTGTCAGACTCTTACTGACTAAAAACCCCGCGCCGTTCCTTCTAGCCTTCATACCGGGGCACGAGCTCCCTTTCGGACAACCCTGTCCTCAGTAGGCTTCGACTCAGCTGGGCCCCTCCTGCTGCTGACAACTCCTTGAGGCGCGCGGGAACAGTGCGCGCCGTCGACGTCTTGGACTAATACAAGACGGTTAAGCTTGCAATTTTTTTAAAATAAACCGTTGTTACGACATCTATGGCGCCACATAAGAACTAATCCTGCATCGCCTAATCAAAGTTCTCCGCGCGATTTGACTATATACGACAGCCCGAAATCAACTATCGGGCAGTCGCCCACTAGACCATAACACATATCTGATCGGCGGATCCTCCCTTTCCAAAGGAGGTATGTGGGACTTTACTCTCTGTTCCGCATACCCTCAAACTGTTGTAATCGTTATAACTTCACATCAAACCTCCTCATAACCACATAACCTCCGTACCAAGGTATAAATTACATGGTTATTCATATTGTATCCTTTATATCGAATTTTTCATAGGTACAAGGAAAATAAAACTATCTTCTTTCTACAGTATCATAATCGATTATGTGACTAGTGGTGACGTAATCGGCCTGGAACTGGTAGCATGTGACGCAGTTTCGGAATGGAAGCGCGTATTAGGGGCCACAGACCCAGCCGATGCAGCCCCTGGCACCCTCCGGAATATGTACGGAGAAAATATGCTGAGAAACATAGCGCATGGGACGAACACGATTAGTGAAGCAAAGAAGGTAGATATAGCATTACTTGAGAGCAAAAAATCGCACATACCTTTTAATTTGATAAAATATATACAAATCTCTTAATTTTGTGCTCGAGTAGATCAATTCTGCCTATGCAGCCGTCCAACTCATTCCGGAAAATTTATTTGGGTTTGCAATTACAAGCTGTCTTGCTCGAAACAGGCCATAAGGGATGGGCACGCCACAATTATGGCGGTAAGTCCCTTCTTTGAGGCGTGGTTGGAAAGACCTCACGGCATCCTTACCTTCCGCATGACGCAGGTCCGCATGGCACGTTCGGGAGGTTCCTGCACCGGATTCAAGCGGAAAAGACGCCCGGGTGTCGCCACTGTGTGGAACGCCCGGAGGACACGGTGGAGCACACAGTCGAGGTGTGCCCTGCTTGGGCGGAGCATCGCCGTGCCCTCGTGGTGGCTATAGGCAGCGGAGCTCTCTCGCGCCGGGCCTTAGTACAGGCCATGGTCTGGAGCGAGGAGGAGTGGCAAGCGGTCGCCTCCTTCTGCAAAGCCGTAATGCTAGCAACGGCGTTCTCGCCGCTGCCGCCGGGATTCCGATCCCGATTTCCGGCCACCGTAGACGCGGGCCCACGGACGGCGAGCTATGGGTAGCTTTCTGTCCGACCGTCCGGTAACTGTCCGGACCGAACCCAAGACGTCGACGGCGCGCACTGTTCCCGCGCGCCTCAAGGAGTTGTCAGTAACAGGAGGGGCCCAGCCGGGGCCAGGGTTATCTGAAAGGGAGCTCGAGCCCCGGTATGAAGGCTTGAAGGAACGGGATGGGTTTTTAGTCAGTAAGAATCTGACACTATCTCCCGCTCTACCCAAGAGCGGGGGTTGTTATTGGATGATTATTTCCCACCGTAAAAAAAGACCATAAGATAAGTTGCTTGACAGCTATACCACGTGGTTTCAAGATACCTATGTATATTCGGCAATCAAGAAACGGCCGGCAGCGCATGGAATCAGACCGTGCTGACCACTTTCACGTGATATGTCTTTGAGAAATCAGCAACCGAACGCGTTTGAACAAGTACAATAGTTTCAAAAAGTTCACAATGCCAGTATAAGGCGGTGGCCAGTTAGAAGAAGACTGGATGAAACAGAACTGACTGCACATCACCCAGCAAATGGTCCAAAATTAATCACAGGTCACCTTGTCGTTGAGCACAGTTACAATTATCCACGGAACACTTTAATGAACACGTATGACTAATAGTGGGCTGTCGTGTCCTTTAAGTGTTGCCGCACATGGGTTTCATGCTACAGCCACAAACGCCGCCACGAGAAGTCAGAAGCGGCCACAAGTCACTTATGGCCGGTGGTATCTACTTTTTTTGACCCTTGCAAGTTTAAATGCAGGAATGGCGTGTGGCAGTGTCTTGTATTTTTTTTTGCGGCTACCAGCGTCAATCGTGTAGGGCGAATCCATATTATAAAATATATGAAAACCAGAGGATATAATATGCCGGTGGCAGCGTTTTGTGGTTGTGGCTGGTGGCCCGTGTAAGGCAACCATGAATGCAGAAGAATGACTCTACATGGTCATACAGGATGGAAGCTCTAGGGTATACAGCAGGTTATTAGATCAATTTAACAATGCTGCATAAGTGAACTTATTTTTTTAAAGGTTAGATTAGAAAACATCCTTTTACTAACTAAAACCGCACCTCGTTCTAAGACTACGGGCTTACTTTTAAGAAATTCCCCACGGCCCTTGCTAGCGGGTATCGGCTCTACTGGGCCCCTACGATTTTATGACATCACTTGGAGCGAGGAGCGCATGGATCACTACGCACTGATGACGGACGGCCGGACGGCGAGCTACCCTCTGCTCGACGTCCGCAAACTCGCGTCTACAGTAGCTGGTACTTGGGGTCGGAATCTTGGTGACTGGGGCGTGAAGACGTTCGTTCCCTTACGTGTGCGGCGCCTCCTTCGCTAGCATTACTGCTTCGCAGGAGGAGGCGACCGCCTGCCATTCCTCCTTGCTGCAGACTATACCCCGAACCAAGCCCAGCGCGAGTGGTTATGCTGCCGCCGATTGCCTGCTCCGCCCAAGCGAAGCACACCTCCATCGTGTTCTCCGAGTGGTCCACATAATGGTGACACCCGGGCGTTTCTTTCGCTTGAATCCCGAAATTGCCATGTCCGATGAGTACCCGCAACATGCAGAACATGAGGACGCCATATTGCCGCTCCAGGCACTCCTCAAAGTGTTGACTTATTGCTATGATTATGGTGTACCCAGATTATTATGGTAGACCCAATAACCTGTGCAGTGTCGCTATGTCAATTTTAATGGTGTGCATGTAGTCGTGTCGATAGAAAACTAATGTTGAAAATTACGTAGCAAAATGGCAACAATTACGCAGCTCCCCGTGACGAGTGCCCGCGCGGGGCACCGCGACGGTACACATTTGTAAGGGACATCACGGGCTCTAAATTCACGTGAACGGCATCGGATCGCTTCATAACTGCAATCGCGTTAAGAAGTCTACTAAAATACTTACCAAAAATGTGAATAAGATCGCCATTTTTTTCTCTTTCAGGCTATTCAAGCATTTTTTGGTGAAGAAAATGGCAAGCCAAATATACCACTCAAAGCAACATTCAAAAACTGCACTTGTTGTGTGATCAAACCGCATGCGATTATAGATGGTAACATAGGCAACATTATCGAACATATCGCCACTTCAGACAAATTTTACGTATCAGCTTTAGCTATGTTCTCTATGACTATATCTGATGCTAAAGAATTCTACGAAGTTTATAATGGGGTCCTACCTGCCTATGAGGTTAATATTTCTTTGTTAACGAATATCTTCTACTCTTTTGATGTATGGAGCAATCTGCCATCAATGTGCCGTGTGTCCATATATGTTTGACATAGGCATATCGTCGCACTTGGAACCAAGGCTGCAGCTAAGCACGGTGGTACCAATAATAGAAACCACGAAACCTTTTATTATCAAAAATTGGCAGTTTTCTTCATTTTATCAGCATTAGTAAAAGAGAGGACATCTAATATCTTATTTGTTTATTCATTTATTTTTCAAGCGGCTTTAGTCTTATCTAGGGGAATGGGCATAAGCCGCTTGAGGACAGCCCCGGACTGCTCCTGTCCTAGAGCTCCTCATGCTAGAGACATCGACAGTGGATTCAGAGCTATAGTGTTAAATCGAAAATTATTATATTATCCTCGAGTCAACTTTATTATTATTGGGAAGCATGAATTGACTCATTCGTTTCAGGATTAAGTTAGTTGTTATCCACCTTTTGGACTTCTCCGCTATAAAGTATTCCCCCAGTCCACCGATTTCTATTCCTACTCCTTCACTCCCGCACGCAGTACGGTTGTGGAATTCACTTCCGCCTGACATCAGGGGCTGCCAAACTCTCGCAGTTTTTAAAAGAAGAGTGAAAGAGCACTATCTTTCCATTACATCGTAATTGCATATACTAATATGTATTAGTTTATTTTAGGTATTTTTTGTATGTATTTGTGTGATATTTGTGTTTTATTACATTATGTGTATGTTTATAATTATAACAGTATGTATATCTTTTATTTTATTTTTTTACCTTTTATACAATTTCATTATTTATTAAGTATTTTAAGTGTATTAATTTTCCTCATACTTTTACACACGGTGTCTACTTTTCTTTTTTCTTCAACTTTCCTTTCGCAGGTATCACCTTTGTACTATTTGTCTGTTTCCTTCTTCTTTTCTTTTATTATTATGTGTGTACATAAATTGTTAAATAAAATAAGTATTTTCGATCAAATATCTTTCTTTATATTTCAGGCAATGTGCATACAACTAGCTGAAGGAAAATGTTTAGCATTAGAAGTTAAATGTAAGGATCCTAGTTTGAACGTTGTTTGTGAATTCAGAAAGTTGTGTGGCCCTCGAGACCCGGTAAGTTCGAACCTATATTTATTTTTTGGCTACCAAGGACCAAGATCAAAGTCCAAGACGTTATCTTTCTGCCTTTGTCCTAGGTTTTTGGGCTCAGTACTATACATGCCTTCTGTCTCCTCTCTGTTCTGAGCCGTCAAGCCATCACTGGCTACTTTTTTAGTCACATCAATTGTCTCACAGTGCATTCACCTTTTTAAGGTTCTCTCTTCCTTCCAATCAAGCCATTTTTTAGTTTTTAGAGTGATATTATGACGTATCCAAGCTTTAATATAATTTAGCAGGTATTTAAGTATGTAAAACTTCTGTTTATCTTCACTAATAGTTATAAAGAGGTGAAGTTTATTTAATGTTTTTATTTTTTGTAGGAGGTAATTTCTGAAAGTACTGGACCAATTTCTAAAATTCTTTCACCTGCTTCTGAGTGATATATTTTTGATATATTCTGGCTATATTTTATGCACGCGGGTGAAGCCACAGGCAAAAGCTAGTATAGAATATATTTTCTAGTAACAACATTTTCAAATTACAGGACTTGTGTCGCCAACTATACCCGGACTCCATAAGGGCCAAGTATGGAAAAACCGCCATACAGAATGCTGTGCATTGCACCGACCTACCCGAAGATGGAGAACTAGAAGTTGAATATTTCTTCAAACTTCTAGCTAACACCAATAATTAGTTTTTATGGTATATGTGTAAACCATATATATATATATATATATATATTATTTAAGTACCATCACTGATATTATATTACCTATATTGCACTCCAAAACCGGTTTTACGTCCGTTACGTCACAACCACAAGTTCAGTTGAAAACCAGCGTCAGGCACTATTTGTCTGGCAATCATGCTGAACTGGACCTATTTTGGTGCAGCCATGAGGCACACAACCACTTTATTTTTTATCTTTATTTTTATTTTGCTTCTTGTATTTGTGTTTGGGCCTTGTGCTGTACCGAATAAATTATTTTTCTTTCATCTTTCTTTTTAGTTAAACCATATTTTACAAAGACCAAGAATTTATATACGCCATTATAAAAATGACGAATAAAAACAAAATGGATCAGTTTATTGAGTTGGAAAAATATGCGTCACATTCACGAAAAACGATCCGAGCGATGGCTCTAGTAGGTATTATAGAACACGTGTGTGTTTTACCTGTTTATTAAATAATTATGATAACTATGTAATGTTTAGATATATCTAATATATTAGATTGTAATTCATTCATTCGTTTTTTTTTCTATCAGAAATTGTGCTATTTGCGCAACAAGTGATCTTTATTTCTAGATTATTGAACAACATCATTGGTTGTCTAACCGTTGCTTGTAAATAGTCAATTATTATTATTATAGTTAGCCCATATTGTCTCACTGCTGGGCAGAGGCCTCCCTCCACTCCTTTCGACGATCACAGTTCCTCGCTTTCTCATTCCAATTCTTAAGGAAGCCATTCAGGTCCTACCGCCGTCTCTTTCGGGGTCAATCAATTAATTAAAGAATTTTATTTGAAAGCATTTAGTGAGTACGTAGGTTTATTACCGTTGTCATTATTTATTATTATTATTATATTATATCTAGCCCATATTGTCCCACTGCTGGGCAAAGGCCTCCCTCCACTCCTTCCAATGCTCCCGGTTTTGAGCTACTTCTTTCCAATATAAACCGTTGTCATATTTATGATAAAAACTTCAATTTCAGAAGTTAAAGTAAAAGTATTATAAAAGAAAAAAAAACAATCTTCCCGGAATTAAATCATGTACTTGCACCGAAAGTACTCAGTTGTTACATTATGTATTTAATTTTGACTTCACAAAATAAAATACAAAACTCAGATTACATAAAAAAACAAAAGAAATAAGACTGCTGCTATACGTAATTCAACAAATACATGAAAGCTATTCGAAATTCGAACCGAAACCGTGCGCGCATGAAACGTGGTTGTAAATTACATTTTATGACGCGCCGGCCATGTGTGCAGTGTCCGTCATCACCGGGAAGCTTCAGGCACAGACAAATTTGCGCGACGAAGGCGCCTCTGTGAACACTCCCAATACATCCGTACAGATACATGTACACACGTGCAATAGGAAACAGACTCCCGATGCAGGAACGTCTCCATCATCTTTTATGATAGACTTTTAGGAAGCATACGTGATTGGTTATTCGTAAGTGTCGAGGTGACGGCATTCTGTTGGATGCCTTCAATTTGTGATTATTTTATACCATCACCTGATCACCACCAAGTATACTCGTATAGCTTTAGCATTGTGTATTTTGGAGTTGATTTTGAAGAGACAGGGCTCTAAAAGTATGACTTGCAATAAGATTTGATCTTTATCTTGGACTTTCATAGTTAGGTACACAGTTTGTGGTCCTAAAAAGAGATATTCGAGATTGTATAAACAGAAAACCTAGCTTGTAATTTCAACAGAAGGCCAATAAATATGGTGTAGGCCTGTAGGGTATGGGTTAAAAAAAACCGGGCAAGTGTGATTCGGACTCGCGCATTGAGAACTTACCTATCATCATCAGCCTTTTTAACGTTCCTACTGCTGGGACTCAGGCCTCCTCTCTAAGAGAGGGAAGAGTTGAAACCTACCTATGAAAACAGTTCGTTGCGAATATTTTTCCGAATCCTATAAAAACTTTTGTTTGGTGACGTAACTTACAAAACAATTTTCAGATTATTTCCTTCGGCCAGTCAAGTCAGTAAGACCCTAGGGTAGGCAGGCCCTAGTTCTGTTTGGCGGCAATTTGAGTCAAACTTTACGTAGTGATCGTAATTGCCCAGACTTCGCTTGACCAAAAATCAACTCTGATGAGATAGATATACATAAAAACCTATTAACGAAAAAAAAAAATAACCTACTTCACTAAAAAAATTAATTGAATTTGACGAGTTTCCTCGATTTTGCCAAAATTCCATCGGCAGACCCCAACTTGGTGAATATGGGACCATTTGGGAAGTATATCCTTTCCAACAAATAAATGTTTTTTTTTTAAATCCGTTGGCAAGCGACGAAGGTATGTGCGAACAAACATTAAATACAAACATCCGATTTGAGAACCTCTTCCTTTTTTAGAAGTCGGTTAAAAAATGCATCTGATCTTGACAAACAGGTAAACTAACAAAAAAAATCTTTTATGTAATCGGACTATTCTATTGTAATCAAACCGTAGAATTGAACGCGAGGATTTTCAAAGAGTTTTTGAATTCGCTCGAAAATCTGCGTGAAGGGAATCAAACTCTATAGAGAAAACATAAATTTTATCATTATATCTTTGCCTGAACTGATTCGAGAAAAGGATGGTACTTGTTGCATCAAGATTACAAACGTAGCGTACCGAAAAGTGTTATACTTAAATGTAAGTATCATACTAACAATACACTCTGCGCACCGTGCACCTGTCTCGTAATAAGAAGGATTTAATTCAAGAGAAAAAACGATTTCATCGGTGTAACGTTGCCCAGATAAAGTCGCGAGCAAAAGCTAGTTCTTGTAACAAAACCTCCTCTTGCAAACCCTGAATTCTCATAAAAAGGTTATACTTAATGTATCAATCAAGAATTTTGTTGTTTACAATCTGGATTGATAATGACAACTCATAACAATAGTATAGTAGAATCAGATTTCATAATATCCTAGTAGCCCGGTCAATTTAGATATTCGAGGTAACAATAATTCGTACCCAGCCGAAAATTGGTAGAATTGTTCAAAACACCATCTTAAATGAAATCAAAAAAATCTAATTTAAGTACAATTTTGTCTGAGCTAATTTTATGATAAAACTTATAGTTTTGCTGAAAATCACGAAAATTTGTTTTTGTGACCTTTGACCTCAAATTGTTTTCCAGGTGTCGGAGCGGTGAGTATTTTTAGTTTTTTTTTATACTTGATGGTAAGCGATGATGTGGTCGATGATGGAGCACGCTTGCTTAGAAGTAACCTATTCAATCTTGACTTAAAGACCCCCAAGTTGTTTTTATTTATGAAGGTGTTTTGAACAATCCTACCAATTTTCAGCCGGGTGCGAATTATTGTAAGCTAACCCCTATTAATTGATCTAATTTGACTGGACTATAGATTGTATAGTATTTCTAGTATTCTTATTCTAGTAGAATAGTAGTTTTTTATACTTTTTCTATCAATTGTTTTTGCCTGTCATTGTCTAAAGGGATATTTTATAATATTTTGACATTTGTAGAACGACCACGACAATATTTTATTGAGCAATATACCTAAGTTTTTATAAAAGTAATATTTAAATAAGTATAGTGAAATAAATATTTATACTTTTGTGTTAACGTGATATTTTATATTTACATTTTAAAATGGTATGTTTGATATGATTGAAGTAATATTCTCACACTGAGGCGACCTTGCACTAAGGGATAAATCTGAAAAAATACGATGCAAGAACGTTTGTGAACTAAATTTTAATTCGGGAGATACTACACAAGCAAAAAAATAAATTTTCAATGATTGAATTTATGTGGTATTGTAATTGCCTACCATACGCAAAAAGAACTGGTGCCACAAATTTTCATAACTCAAAGTCTTGAAAGTCTATTTATTTCCTTTCACAAAATTAGTACTACATGTAGTTGTTGAAATGACCTTTCATCATCATCATCATCGTATCAGCCGAAAGACGTCCATTGTTGGACATAGGCCTCCCCCTAGCGTCGCCATAACGACGCTTCTATTAGACTAAAGACATGGTAACGTCAATCTGACGACTATAGTACTGTTTTAATCGCTAGTCGATCAGCACTAACGAGCCACAAGTAAAACCGACGTTCTTTAAAACCGCGGTATATCTAGGCTCGTACGTCGATCACCCACTTACAAAGAGGAAGCCCGAGACAGAAATAGGCCTAGAAATAGTGAACAACTTTATTCACCTGTGCTCCAATATCAGTAACGATAGTTCGTGCGAGAAGGAAACTTGCAGGAGAATTGGCATGGCTAAGAGCGCCATGTCTCAGCTTGACAAAATCTGTAGAGATTGCACCATCTCCGTAAAGACCAAAACCAAACTGGTACCGATCCTGGACTTCTTGATCTTTTCGTATGGCGCTGAAACTTGGGCGCTAAAAGCTGCAGACTGCTAACGCATTGACGCCTTTGAGATGATTCTACAATACTTCGGTCACATTTGCAAGGAAAGACGGTGGCAACCACGGTCTTCAACGTCTTCCTTTAGAGGACCGGACTAGTAAAGTGGATGAGAAAAGGCTCTGTGGACGCAATACGACCCAATACGTTGGTCCGACCTCCATCTTGACTCTACGGTATACAATGCCCTTCACACTGCCAGAGACAGAAACAGATGGTAGAATATCGTATAAACAAAAGTGATGAAGCAGAGAGATCACGACCCTCAGTATTGAGGAGTTCATACTCCAACGCAAGGAGAGACACTTTTGTATCGCAGTCTGCCAGCAGACATTTTATTTTTATTAGATTCGGTACAAATTAGCTGTGAAAGACAGATACAACCTAATATGATCACAACAGACGAAGTCTCACCCAACCTACTAGCTTTTTCGATTGAAATTAATAAAGACGTTGAGTCAAGAAAGCAAAATGTTCAAAAAAAAAAGATCTAAATAATATATTTTAGTTAGTCTATCAGTCTGACACTAGTATTTATTAATGAAGCGTATTTTTTTACTTTGCCCTATGGGTTCCGTTTTTCATTCAGACGTACAAAATCTACTTTTAATTGAATACCATATTTAGTTGTAGTTAGGTAATTTACAGTAATACTTTGTACTCTGTTACAGGTTTATGATTATTTTGATAAATACACATTCATTTGCGACATGTATGACAAAGACTCGGACACTATTGTGGAATTAGTACTCAATTATTTTCCACTCGATAATTCATGTCAAGTAATAAACCCAAAAACCGGAAAAAGACTATTTAGGCGAATACAGGTGCCACACCTCAAAAAAGCAATGCTACAAGTTGGAAACGTTATCAACATATTTTCAAAATTACTTCTCATAACAGACTGCGCTCCAGCTACCATGAGGACTTTGTTTAGTCATAGTGAAAGGTAACATTAAAATAGAGAATTAACTCCATGCATTAAAATATACTGTAGGGTAAATACCACTCTTATGGTACGATACAATGTCTCTTAGACTCACCGTCTAAAACTACTTGTTTCCAGTACTTTTGCAATGATTAAACCTGTACCACCGAGTGAACACGGAAAAATATTAACGTTTATTTCGAAGAGAGGCTTCCGCATCGTCCGCATGCAGAACGGTAAAGTCAATAAAGAATTTGCAATGAGTATATACGCAAATTTGAGTGGAAGTAACATGCTCCCGTAAGTGAATCCAGGATATGTCCTTACTATCTGACACGCCCACATTTTAGAACAAAGTTTCACGCGTGTTTTAAACCTTTGTTATCTATTAAGATGGTTTCCACTTGAATTCATATTAACCGTGAATAGATATCCACATTTCCACCGTTTTTTTTTTTGTACAAGATTGTTTTTCTATGTATTTTGCAGTATTATAGTCGACTATATAACTAGTGGTGAAGTTATCGGCCTGGAACTGGTAGCACCTAACGCAGTTCAAGAATGGGTGAAGGCATTGGGTGCAACAGACCCGGCTGAGGCGGCACCTGGCACTCTTCGGAACATGTTCGGAGAAAATACACTAAAAAACGTCGCCCATGCGGTGAAATCGAAGGCAGAAGCAGTACAAGTAAGTAATAGCGGGTACTGTGATAGGTTCGCTTTATCCTCCAATCCACTTTCCAATTTTATTAAACATTTGTTTCTTTTTTACAGATATTAGATATCTTTTTTGGTGAAGAAAATGGCAAGCCTCGTGTACCACTCAGAGCCACATTCAAAAACTGCACTTGTTGCGTGATCAAACCACATGCGATTATAGATGGCAACTTAGGCTGCATTATTGAACATATCTCTACTTCAGACCAGTTTTACGTGTCTGCCATGGCTATGTTCTCCATGAGCATACCCGATGCTAAAGAGTTCTATGAAGTTTATAATGGAGTTGTCCCTGGCTATGAGGTTTATATTTCTTAATTACGAAACTTGTTTTAACTGCAGGGTTCACCAAATTAATTTGGTTAAAAGAAGATAAAAGACTACCTGGACACGGGTCTAGGGAGTCACCACCTTGTACTAGTGCCGTAGGTGCGTACCTAATAGAAAAGCGGGAAAAGAATTCGTGGAAAGACTTGGAGGAGGCCATTGCCCAGCATAGGGACAGCAAAAGCTAAAAAAAAAAATATCAGCACCCTATCCAAGTTAGGATTGATAGGATTCTCCAATTTTTTGACATGCTTTACTCCCCTCTATAACATAACATAACATTCGCTGAGTAAAATCACATTCAATACCTCAACATTCCGTTCCATCATCGGACCACCAGGCGTACGGCAATACGCCACCAGTACTGGCAGATCTCCCACCTGTACGCACAAAACGTTTTTGGAACACATTCATTGTGCGTACAGCCAAGTAGTGGAATTCCCTGACGGAGTCTGTGTTTCCTGTTGGCTACCGCCCGGGAATCTTTAAGTCAAGAGTCAATAGGTACCTTCTGGGTTAGTGCGCTCCATCGTCGACTACATCGTCGCTTTCAATCAGGTGAGATAATGGTCAAGCGCGAACCTATCAACAATTGAAAAAAAAAACATAAAGCAGTATGCCCTAGCCTCTAATTTTCGAACTCGCTATCTATGCTCATACTTTCTAGTCCACGTGGTTCGCTTTGTACCCTCCTAGTAAGATGGTTCCTATCATAATGATGGGCCATAGGACGATAACATTTGGGTAACTATTTTTAAACCTCGATTTATTTCAGGATATGTGCATACATCTGACTGAAGGAAAATGTATAGCACTAGAAGTAAAATGTAAGGATCCTAGTGTGAACGTTGTTTCTGAATTCAGAAAATTGTGTGGCCCTCATGACCCGGTAAATTTGATTCGTTATTATTATTGTTTTGAATTTAGACTTTACGCGACTGTTCAAATACACTTGTATACGAAGAATCGTCAAAAATGTCGGAATAATTGAACTTATGGAGTTTTCAAACCAAGCGTCTTTTAGTATTTATTATCGGCACGGCCGTATCATAATTAGAACTAGAAACAGAAACAGTTTCAAGCCATCCCTGTAACGTATATAAAATTTCGTACTGTATAAAACTAGAAGCCTGAATTTACAGTAACCAAACAGGCATTGTATACACACGGTATATTTAAAATTTCATTCAGTTTGAACCTACTTAAAGAATTTGTAGTATTATAGAGTTTTAACCATATTGTTCTTTCGACGGCGCGCACTGTTCCCGCGCGCCTCAAGGAGTTGTCAGCAGCAGGAGGGGCCCAGCTGGGTCGAAGCCTACTGGGGACAGGGTTGTCCAAAAGGGAGCTCGTGCCCCGGTATGAAGGCTAGAAGGAACGGCGTGGGGTTTTTAGTCAGTAAGAGTCTGACACTATCTCCCGCTCCACTCAAGAGCGGGTTTTGTCAAAGATGATTTTCCCCGTCGAGAAAAAAAAACCATATTGTTCGTACTCAAGGGACCTTGATGACCTAGATTTCAATTTTATTGAGAGGAAGTTGGATCTTTTCAAACCCTCAATAATAACGAAATTACATTATCTTTATAAGTATAAATAAAATAAATAATAAAATAATATGAAAAATTAAGTAAATCGCTGATTGAATAGCTTTCTGATAGCTTTCGAGCCAATATAACTATGTCTTAAGAATTGGAAATGCAATCAATTTTGTTGACCCCATTCTTATTTTTCAATATGTCAGAACTGTCAAACGGTACAGACTTACTTCTTAGATTTGATGGGCTGGGTTGTGGTCAAAGAGATTAAATTGGTAGTATATGTTTAATGTCTTTGGTTGTTCTACATGTACAATCACTATTATAACCTCTGCTATTTATTTCACTTTTTACTTTAGGTACTTTTTACTTTTTTTTAGTGAGTACAGTATAATGCGGCGGTCACCCCCCACCACAATTACCTACTTATGGCTGGTCTCACAACATTTTGCCCACATGTATCATGCTGAACTATTACTTACGTGATAAAATTTTCAAATTACAGGATATATGCCGCCAATTGTACCCAGATACCATAAGAGCTTTGTATGGGAAAACACTAATACATAACGCTGTGCATTGCACAGATTTGCCCGAAGATGGAAATCTGGAAGTGGAATATTTCTTCAAACTTATATGTAGCAAATGATTCTTAATAGCACTCCATGATTACCGAATTATTACACGATTATGATAAATAATTAGGTATCACTAATATTAAAACATACATTATACATTTTTTTAATTGTTTAATTTATGCCAAGCCATTTTTTCTGGATCTGGCAAAAGCCCATAACACAGTCTCCCCTAATATGGCAGTAAGAGGCTTAGTATTGCTCCTTTTTATAGAATACCTTAAAACTGGAACGTCAAAAGTGAAGATAGTTGGCACAGCGAGCAAGGAGAGGTCGCACCAGACAGCACCTTGTAGATTATCAATTTAGCTAAGACCTCTGGCACGAATTCTTTAAATATATACAGCCCACTCAAAACCCCAAGCGATCACTAGCGTTCCCGTATGGTTTTGCGCCTTTGGTTAAAAGTGAACGCTGGCGTCCGCATAGATATAATATTGAGCGTTTTATAAATAAGAAGTTCTTCATAAAGTAGTTTGTAAATATCGAAAATAAGCAAACCTTAAACCTGCCTATATGCCAGGGCAAAATGTTCTGCTCCAGCCACAAGGGTCTGACGCTACTTAGCGTCAAACCTGCCAACTCTCAACGGCACTAAATTAAATTTTATAACATTTCCGATTACGACGATACATTTCCATTCACACAGAATAATCGCTCAATCTTTAACAAACAGCCACAAGTTGCAGTTGTCCATCTATACTTATAATAAATCTGTAGTCTTACTTATAATAAATCTGTAGAGAGGTCAATTCTGTACATGAAATATATTTCCAAAATAACTATCAGGGGGTGATTAGTGATCGATACTGATGCCAAAAATGCAAACAGTAAAATTTTTGTCTGTCTGTCTGTCTGTCTGTCTGTCTGTATGTTCTTTATAGAAACTCAATGGATTTAAACGAAACTTGGTACAATCATTCGTCATACTCCTGGGCAGGTTATAGTATACTTTTCATCACGGTACGATCAATAGGAGCAGAGCAGTGAAGGGAAATGTTGGGGAATCGGGAGAAATTACTCCATTTTTTAAGCGTCCGTCACGTTTGCAGCCTTAATGGTTAAAGCTACACAAAAATCATGTATCACGGAAATATTCTCCTTAAAATTATATAAAAAATATCCCACGATAGCATATGTCTATCTTTTATGGTTGACTCACAATAACACGTGTAACTCCCGATAGCTTAGCAGTTCGGAGCTTTCTGTTTATTTTTGTCTACTCTTACGTTTATAACACTCTCACTCATCCGTAATTAAAAAAAGTTAACATTATTATCTATTCAATAAAAAAAGAATCATAGAAATCGGTATAGAAACACCAAAGTTATACATGAAATACGCTAATAAGCCATCGCACGTGAGTACTAAATCATGCTATAACGATTATTTTTGTGTAACGGTCGCCGCGCTCGACGCGGCTCGCGGCGGCATTATTTGGCTGTTGATGCGAATAGACGTTCAGAGTGTTCAACCTTATTGACAGACAATAATTGATTTTAACAAACCGTGCTTATCAGCGCGACTTTTAGTCTACTCTTACGTTTAATAATTTATTTTTAGATTTCTTTGGTTGTTATTTTATAAAATAGGTATTTTGGTAGTGTTTAAATATTTCTTAGCTTCATTATAAAGTAAACTTTCTTTAAAATTTAATTTAAAATTCTGTACATTGAAAATATAAAAAAAAAATAAACGGCTGGGGGTGTCGCCATTGTGCGCAACGCCCGGAGGGCACGGTGGAGCACACAGTCGAGGTGTGCCCTGCCTGGGCGGAGCATCGCCGTGCCCTCGTTGTGGCGATCGGCGGCGGAGACCTCACGCGCCAAGCCCTGGTCGAGGCCATGGTCTGGAGCGAGGAGGAATAGCAGGCGATCGCCTCCTTCTGCGAAGCAGTAATGCCAGTAAAGGAGGAGGCCGACCGCATCAGGCTGCGGCGCCCTCGCCGCCGCCGCCGGGATTCCGATCCCGATTTCCGGCCACCGTAGACGCGGGCTCGCGGACGGCGAGCCATGGGTAGCTCGCTGTCAGATCGTCCGGTAATGGATCGAGTCCAAGATGTCGACGGCGCGCACTGTTCCCGCGCGCCTCAAGGAGTTGTCAGCAGCAGGAGGGGCCCAGCTGGGTCGAAGCCTACTGGGGACAGGGTTGTTCGAAAGGGAGCTCGTGCCCCGGTATGAAGGCTAGAAGGAACGGGATGGGGTTTTTAGTCAGTAAGAGTCTGACACTATCTCCCGCTCCACCCAAGAACGGGTTTTGTCATAAGATGATATTCCCCATCTAAAAAAAAAAAGGTAGGATCAATCAGTAACAGTCTGACTGTCCAGTCTGCTCCACCCAGATTGAGGGGAATAATTTGGTGAATTACCAGCAAAAAATATATATATTTACCTGGTGGACATACGTACCTATTCGTACAAAACGTTTTTGGAACACATACATACACTTATGGTTGTCGAATTCTGTCTGTTTCCTGATAGATACAACCTAGGCCCTTTCAATCAAGAGTGAATAAGTTCGATCTAGGCAAGTGTGCTGCATCGTCCACCACAAGAACGCTTATAATCAGGTAAGATAGTGGTCAAACTCAGGCCTATTCGATATCCGAGGGTCTTTTAGTTAATAATTACTTTAGATCGTGAATCATGGTGTGCCAAACAAACATGCTTTCTTTCTTTCTTCCTTTCATAACTAACTGACTAAAAGTGACTTCCATAATAACTTTGTATATAAAAATAAATAAACTAAATTTTTCAGTACCAAATGTACTGAAAAATTTAGTTTTTTTTTTTTAGTCATTATTTAGTTTAGTCATTAATGTCAAAATTATGCATAAAATAAATTTCAAATTGGTCTCCTGTAAAGTAAGCTTTTTCAATTCCGAGGGACAGTCGAATTGTTCCTTGTAATCTTGTTCGTAACAGTTCGTAACACTTACGATGCACAATCCGGTTATGATGATCAGCTATATTATTTTTTTCCGAACTCATGGTCACTGGATTCGCATATCTATACCGCACCTGACATAAACCTAATAACTGGGTGCATAGCTGTTCCCTGAATTTAGTACTGAAATAGCGTTTGGAATTAGTTTTTTTATGTAACATAAGCGTTATTATTTATAAGGTGATAAGGTAAGCATTTATCGATCGCCGATGACTACAAATAACTGCTTGTTATCTCCAAATGCCAAATAATGAGCTTTGGCCGCATGCGCAATCCTACACAGTGCACAGGCTTTATTTTAAGCAAGTCTCAAGGTTTTAAAAACCAAGTAGTTATAATGCTTTAGTTTGGTGCAAACTGGCAACCAGCGCCTGTGCATGTCTTCTTACTAAAACACATTTTTAAAGCGTAGGAAGAGGCACAAGATGCTTATAGGCATCTTCTGCTGTCTAAGGCGTTAGATTGTGTCACGGTAATAATATTGTGTGGTTCATGAAACATTAATCCTGAAACTTACGTCGGGTAAATGGTGTAATTTTCAACAATGTCGGGAAGTAATATTTTGTTTAGGAAACGAAGCACAACTTCGTAGTTATTTAACCGTTTTCAGCGGCGATTGGCGCCCCCTAAAGACCCTGCGCCCGTGTGCACCGCACACCCTGCACTATAGGTTTGTACCTAAAGCCGGCCCTACACGTGGATACTCTTGCTCATAACTTTTTTTGTAACATGTCTTTCATCCCTCTTCTTTACATGTCCATACAAAGACAAACGATTCCCCTTCAACTTTTCAGTCACTGGCGCCACTTTCAAACTTCTTCTAATATACTAATTTTTCACTTTATCCATTCTCGTCACACGACACATCCATCTCAACATTCTCATTTCCGCCACAAGCAAGCTTTTTTTAACAGACTTCAAAAAGGAGGAGGTTCTATGTTCGGCTGAGTGTGTTTTTTTTTTTGTATGAATGATACTTAATCGATATCTCGGTCAATTGTTTGCCGATTTCAATTATTTTTTTTGTAAAAAAATTTTTATTTTTCACTTTTTAGTTATGGTACCACCACTAAAGAGTACCCCTTAGCCAAACTTAAAAATACCTTATAGCCAGAGTGCATCTCATAACGATTCTAATAATGCCAAAAACGGTTATACTCGTTATACTACATCAATTTACCTTCCGGCTTATCACCAGATCAGTGCGATACATCCCCTCCCCCTTTTCTTTCAGTCTGTCATCGACTACACGTATAAACAAAGCAATTTTACTTGTTACGACAATTCTGCTATGATCCTATGAGGAGTTCTGTTCCATATCTTCGAATTCCATGATCAGATCTTAGCAATATTACTATTATTACTTGGAAGCACAACTTTATAATCAAAAAAAAATTTTTCAAAATCTCTCCACAATTGACCGAGATGACGGTGAACATACATATAAAAAAAAACATACATTCAGCCGAAAATAGAACCTCCTCCTTTTCAAAATCGGTTAATGAAATCTGATGTATCTAGTCAACACTGGTTCAATAATCAAGGTTGATTAAAAGGGCTTTATGATTGTTTACTAATAGAAGAACCTTATAAAAAGTAACAAATATAAGTATTTTTAAATGATTAAATATTATACAAAATTCCCAAGTCGATTGACTTTTTAGACAGACTATACACAGACTGAAGCAAGGCCAAACTCGCAGAAATGAACCATCAATCAAGTAAAATTAACAATACCTACCAGCTATCAAGCTTAAAAATCTCCGCGTAGTCCCGACCCGAGTAATATTAGACATCTATCAGCAGCCAGCAGGTACTTCAATCAGTATGCCTACATTTGCATGAAACCAAATCCATTAACGGCCCGTGAATGTAAACAACGCCATGGGCCGACGGCAACTTAAAAGACGTTAGGGGAATTTAAATCTCATATGCTTTTTGTTCACGCCGCCCAAGAAGACAATGTGCCAGAGTACTTACGTTGCTTGTGTCGGTACTGTCATCGTAAGCAAGCTTATTTAGTAGATAAAAGAATGTGAGCTTGGTAAGCTTGTTTTTAAAACACTAGTTGTACCTACCTAGCTGTCTGACATTCAAGCTTCAGCTAAACTGGACCCATATGTTAGCTATCTTATAACTTGCTGTAGATATTTGAATTCCTTTTTTGTGCCAAATAAACCTACGAGTATTTTCATTTATTTATTTAGTTTTTTAATTCACTAGCTTTTGCCCGCTTATACGTACATAAAAAAAATAGCCTAAGTCACTCAGGAATAAAGAAGCTTTCTATCGGTAAAAATTTTTAAGCAATCGGACCAGTACTTCCAGAGATTATCTCCTATAAACAAAAAAACAAAAACACAAACTTTACCTCTTTATTATATTAGTGTAGATATGTACACACACACATATATACAGAAGAAGATATCTTCATTATAATAATCCTGTACCTGCGAAAGGACAGATTAGAAGAGATGGAGACATTAGGGTGTAGAAATAAGAAGAGTTTGTGAAATCTAAAATTAAACTAATAAATACCTACTTACTTAAATAACCATGTTCTTTCTTTTTAGGTCTTATGATTGGAGTGTCGGCGATAAATAATTTTTCTTTAATTCATGAATCCCCAAGCGACCACCGGTGGCCGCGCATCTATTGTCTTACTATTGTGTCTCTAATTGACGGTATCTGAAGGGTTAATACCTATAAGTACCTATGTAGGTAAGTACCTACATATTTCAGGATTTAAATCCATTTTTAAGTAATCTTCAAATAACTCCTCTCGTTCTCGTGGGTGAGTGTCAGAATTCTACTGACTCAAACACATCAGTGTTTCTTTCACCCTTTTCCCTTTTCCGTTCCAAAACCGAGAGCCGCGGTAAATCTTTTAAACAATCCCGCAACCAGATTTTGATCCTTAGACTTTTGTCGACTTTTTTTAGACCTAGGCCACAGCATTAAACACAGCATTAAAGTAAGATCACTATTATACCGTAAGTACGTTATAGATACAGTGCAAAATCAAAATTTAGTTACTGTAATTTTTAAGCAGCATTTTTCGTTTTTTTTTTTCTTACCCACATTTAGAAGTCAACCCTTACAGCAGCCCATAGATATCGTTTAACCCTCGGACAGCGGATATAAACAAATGTAAATCACGGCTGGCGTTACCGCCACATGTGCTCTGTTTGAGGTTAAAAAACTTACTAATTGTTATCTGATATAGACATAAAAAATCAACGTTTTACAACAGGGCGGGTAACTGGATGATAAGGTCGAGGGAATATAGAGTGCGAACACAGAAAAGGGCATGTTTTTGGGCGAGCAAAAAGTTGTGAGAAGCTTTTGTAGGTAGCCCGACAGCTGTTGTATGAATACCATCAACCTATGTAATATTTTGGCCACTCTGAAATTGGCATTCCGACCTATGCGCATAGGTCGGAATACCAACTACTCGGAAAAATACGCTATATGCTTTCGCCATAAATGATTCTCAAAAAGAACTTCTGCATAGCCAATAGTTTGAAGACAAGACCGGACTGTAGATACTCGTACCAAAGTAGATATTTTTATAGAGTCGTGTCTTGTTTCAACAAAACCGAAAAATGTCTATTTATTTAATCAAACTTAATTTATAATTGGACTTAAAGCAACAAAGCATTATCTAGGTAGGTACAAGTCGAAACTTTAAAGAGACTAGAGTAAATGTTACCTGTATAAGTCTGAAATAACAGAGTCAAACTCTTTTAGTTGCAAGTGAGCCACCATTTGTACCTATATAGATAACTCTCCATACTTCCTTACCGATCTAGTATCCCCTTTCCTAATTTCCCTATAGATCCTCAAAAACTAACATTTTTAATAAATATTATACCTAGAAAGATTTTCTTACACTTAGGTAGATATTGAGACCAATCTCGTCAAGTTCTACTTTATTGCTAAAACAACCAAATTCATTATAAATTCAAAAATAAACCGGTTATGAGGTAATAAAACTACACAAAAAATATTGAAAACAAATTAAACCATGCTATTACAAAGGTCAGTGCAACTTCAAAACAAAAGGGTTGCACGTCACACGTCTCGGTCAGAAAAGTCAGGATGCAGCCATCAGTTAGATCCCTTTGTTTTCGTGGCGTGCCATACGCGGCTCTAAGAAAATATACACGAGACCAAAATGTAACCAACATGCCGCGCCCACACGCCGGCTTCACTGTTTTGACGACGCGTCATCGCTCCAATACCTTTTATCTAAACGGATAGTGTGCATATATCATAACAAACCACGCTACAACTTACATACGTTTCCGCAATTTATATTCTGCAGGTTAGCAGTTTCACTGTTCACTGTTCAGACTATCTTGTTAATTTTATCGGAGGAAGCTTGCTATCAAATCATATTTGAAATACTTACTTACGGCTAATGTTTCTAGCTTTTATTTTGAACTATTGGTAGTTAATGATAATTTCTAATCGTTGGTTTATATGAGCACGTAAACCTACTACTCTACTCTAGTGTTCTTGTAATTTGATCATCAAAAAAGTCTTGCGTTAAATGGTGACAGTCAGAAAATCTGCTTAGGGAAAATGTACTTCCATCACATAATACCTAGTACTTACCATTATAAATAGTAGTATAAGACATCTAGTTACCTATAGGTACCTACTCTATAGCAGACAAAATAAAGAGTAAGTATAGTACATATCTATACTTATAATAAATCTGTAGAGAGGTCAATTCTGTACATGAAATATATTTCCAAAATAACTATCAGGTGATTAGTGATCGATACTGATGCCAAAAATGCAAACAGTAAAATTTTTGTCTGTCTGTCTGTCTGTCTGTATGTTCTTTATAGAAACAAAAACTACTCGATGGATTTTAACGAAACTTGGTACAATCATTCTTCATACTCCTGGGCAGGTTATAGTATACTTTTCATCATGGTACGATCAATAGGAGCAGAGCAGTGAAGGGAAATGTTGGGGAATCGGGAGAAATTACTCCATTTTTTAAGCGTCCGTCGCGTTTGCAGCCTTAATGGTTAAAGCTACACAGAAATCATGTATAACGGAAAATTATGTTCTCCTTAAATTTATATAAAAAAATATCCCATGACAGCATATGTCTCATCCCTTATTATAAAAGTTAACATTATTATCAATTCAATAAAAAAAGAATCATAGAAATCGGTATAGAAACACCAAAGTTATATATGAAATACGCTAAGGATTATTTTTGTGTAACGGTCGCCGCGCTCGACGCGGCTCGCGGCGGCAATATTTGGCTGTTTGATGCGAATAGACGTTCAGAGCGTTCGACCCATGGAGTTCCGTGGTTCGACCTTATTGACAGACAATAATTGATTTTAACAAACCGTGCTTATTAGCGCGACTTTTAGTCTACTCTTACGTTTAATAATCTATTTTATAAAATAGGTATTAGTTATTTTGGTAGTGTTTAAATATTTCTTACTAGATATTAGCTTAATTATAAATTAAACTTTTTTTTAAATTTATTTAGCTATAGTTTTAAATAGGTAAGTACCTAGGTATCAAATAGGTTATTTCGTTCTATTAGACGTAGTTTAGGTAAGTACCTGCTTATACTTATAATAAATCTGTAGAAGTGAAAATTCTGTACATTGAAAATATAAAAAAATAAACGGCAGTGGGTGTTACTAGACCGACGCCGGACCCAAAAATGTAATTAATTTTTTTTTTGTCTTTCTGTCTGTTTGCTCAGGCATCACGCAAAAACTACTGGTCCGATTACGATGAAACTTGGTATAATTATTCTTTAATATCCTGGGCACCACGCTGGGTACTTTTTATCCCGGAAAAGTATATACAATAAAAACAAACTTAACTTTGCGGTTCGATCCCTAGACCCGATTACTGTGCCAACCGCAAATAATAAGTTGGTAGGTTACGTCACCCGCTGTGGAGTTCACTAAGGGGCGCTGCACATGGCTAAGATACTATAATATTTGGGTAAATAATATGTAGTTTCCGTTTTCTAAACGTTTCGTAAATGGCGTTAGCGTCGAGTTAGATCACGCTATGGGAACACTTTTTGGGAATAAAGAAAGGAGCGCGTTTTCTTATAACCCATTTATTAATTACATCGAACACGGAGACATTGGCACCATGTCTAAGGTGTGTGCACACTGTCACGCGCGTACGTGGAAGGGAGACCGGAGAGGATCTGGAACGTCTCAAATCGTCTCGCGCATCACGTTGTTTTTCAGTCCCCGGGCTCTTAAAATTCGACATCAGACGTTTCAGATCTTTGATTTTGACGACCCCGTTGTCGCTGGCATAAGCAACAGGATTCGCGTACGAAGTCGCTGGCAGAAGCTAGTACTTATAATAAATCTGTAGAAGTGAAAATTCTGTACATTGAAAATATAAAAAAAATAAACGGCAGAGGGTGTTATGTGACCGACACCGAACCCAAAAATGTGATTAAATTTTTTTTTTGCCTGCTTTCTGTTTGTTCAAGCATCACGCAAAAACTACCTGTCCGATTACGATGAAACTTGGTATAATTATTCTTAAAATCCTGGGCACCATACTGGGTACTTTTTATCCCGGAAAAGTATATACCTACAATAAAAACAAACTTAATTTTGCGGTTCGATCCCTAGAGCCGATTACTGTACCAACCGCAAATAAAAAGTTGGTCGTAGGTAACGTTACCCGCTGTGGAGTTCACTAAGGGGCGCTGCACATGGCTAAGTTACTATGATATTTGGGTAAATAATTATAAAGTTTCCGTTTTCTAAACGTTTCGTAAATGGCGTCGAGTTAGATCACGCTATGGGAACACTTTTTGGGAATAAAGAAAGGAGCGCGTTTTCCTATAACCCAGTGGTTCTCAAACTTATTTTGTCTACTGCCCACTTTGAGAATAAATATTTTTTAGCGCCCCCATTTTTTCACCTATTTAAAAACCACTATAACTTCAAATTAAATTAATTAATTATTGTGACCTAGATATGTATATTATGTATATCAACGGGTCTTTCTGGGTCTCTTCCCGCCCCCCTTGAGACCTGCAGCGCCCACAAGGGGGCGTTATCGCCCACTTTGGGAAAGACTGCTATAACACATTTATTAATTAAATCGAACACGGAGACATTGGCACCATGTCTAAGGTGTGTGCACACTGTCACGCGCGTAAGTGGAAGGGAGAGATCTGGAACGTTTCGAATCGTCTCGCGCATCACATTGTTTTCCAGTCCCCGGGCTCTTAGAATTCGACATCAGACGTTTCAGATCTTTGATTTTGACGACCCCGTTGTCGTTGGCATAAGCAACTGGATCCGCGTACGAAGTCGCTGGCAGAAGCTAGTACAGAATATTATCAGTTCGTTATGGTACTGTTTTCAGACGCTACATATTCAAATACAAAATGACGGATCTGTAACACAGACTTCTATTTTTAGATTTATTGTACTCATTCAAATCCTGAATCAAGGACGACGCATTATTAAACGAATAATATTTGTAGAACTAAGTTATGAGCGTTACTGACTTAATTTCACATGATATGAGATACTTACGTTGGTACCTAGTCTACCTAAAAATCTTAATTACACTAATAGACTAACAAAGTACCTACGGCCTAAACTGCTGAGTCTAAATACATTTTTTTTTTTCACAAAAGTTCCTGATTTAACACAATAACACTATGGATTTACGAAAATTCACCCTCCAAAGGTTTTAAATTTAGGGATACAGATTTAGAAGGATAGGGGCATTGTTACCGAATATCATGAACCGTTTTCTAATTTCTGTCACTGATTTGATACACAGACACCCTAATAAAAAAACTGTAGGTATGATTTATATAGACAACATTCCTAGCACATCCGTATTTCCAACTGCAATGACAGTGTTCTTTAGATCATAACTAAAACTGCAAAAAATCCCCTGAAACAAGGTGGGTCACCTTTATGTGCTAAAAAGAAACCGAAAAATAGACGAACACCTAAGTGGAAGCAAAAAGGTATCAAACTAAAGTAAGCAAGCAACTCCCCCACGAACGAGTAGGAAAGGGCAATTAGCATACGTTTCAGTATTCAGTGCACAACGTCCGTCTATCTCTTAGATTGTCATGTTAGCCTAGTACTTCCAATGCATGAAATGCAATTTTCTGGGGATAATGCGCTTCTTAAAGCTGCAGTTGGTTATCTTGCACAACAAATTGCATTAATCTCTTGCATATGAAACAAAATATATTAGAATTTAAAGTGTAATAAATGATTCGACTAAAAACAAGCACTCTAGGTTTCTAGCGCTTATTCGGTTGCGTGTAAACAATAGGTATGGCAATATTAAGTTTAAAATTTTATTTTTTGGATGCAAAATTGTATGGATTGTTATAGCGTTAGGCCAATATTAGGCATAGGCAAGGAACCGTCAATAGCTCAGTCAGTTCTAAGGGCTTGCACTCACTTGAGACGTCTTAGACAAAACAGTTTTGTCTAGGACAAAGGGCGCTAGGGCTATTGATAAAATATCGCAAATCTGTCTAAGATTTCTTGTCTCGAGTGAGCACAGGCCCTAAGTAATAAGGGTTGAGAGAATAAAAAGAAAATGCGTACATGCTTACAATTTAATCGTTTGTTAATTTTAACATCATGCAAACTTTAATCAAAATGTGGGTCAAACCAATAATTGACAACTGACAACACGAACTGTGTATTATTAGAAAGTAATCAAAGCCTTAATACAATTAGTACCTACTCATTTTTGTTCTAGTTATAAAATTATCTACAATGAAAGTACATTATCAGGTACAATTACTTGTGACTGATAGGCAAATGTATTTTGATTAGCAACTGAGCCCACTGCCAGCTCAGTCGTGTAATATAAAGTATCTCCATCTTGAACGGGCTGCAAATTGGTCAAGTCAAGGAACGCCATCTGACTGTCTTGTCCTTCCCCTGGCACATAATTTTCCACTGCTAGGTTGGAATCGCCAACGTGCGAGCGCATATGGAAATTCAAATGGCTGCTTTGTTTGAATCTCCGGCCACACACGGAACACTCAAAAGGCTGTATATTAGTATGGGTTCGCATGTGTTGACGAAGGTGAACCGACTGCGAGAAACACTTGCTACATATCACACATTTGAAAGGCTTCACCTTGGTGTGAGTCCGGAGGTGCTGGTCCAGCCCGGCCTTCTGTGTAAAAGCTTTTGGGCAAAACGTGCAAACGAAGGGACGAACGCCCGTGTGCATCCGCATGTGCTGCTGTAAGCCGCCTTGTTGAGTGAATCGTTTAGCACAAATCGAGCATTGATGCGGTTTCATCTTAGCATGTACGATACGATTATGTTCGTCGTACTCGGCGCTATCCAGGAATATTTGACTGCAAATGCGACAAGAGAAGGTAAACCGATTTGTGGCGTGAAGCTGAGCAGCGATCGTGTCAGAGGGGTAGAAGTCCCGATCGAGGCGTTTCTCGCACACCTGACATCGTAGCGCGGCCTTGCGTCTTTTAGTATGCTCTTCCCGGTAGTGTAACGAATAATCACAGCAGTTGAAGAAAATCTGCCGACACTGCAGGTCCGGACGCAGGGTCGAAGGAAAAGTGCAAGTAAAGGGCCCCCTGGTTGAAACAAATTAAAAATAAGACCCCAGGACCCAGACCATGACGGTTAAAGTATTATTGTTTTAATCTTGTTTCAGTGTGTGTAAGAGACAGAGCTATAGAGGTTGTCTAGCGCTATCTCTTACCCACACTAAAACAAGATTGAAACAATATTACTTTGAACGTCATGGTAACCACGCAGGTTCGTTTAATGCCTGCACTAGCTTCATATCTACATGTAACCTTTCTCCTTTCAAAATTGTCGTTAAATGTTTTTAAATACAGGTAAAACAAATATGTAGTATAGTAGATATTAAGTATAGTTCAGCACTTTTGAGTTTTGATTATAAGGCTTAAATCTACTATTACATGTCTGCCATTATTTTTAATAGATATTGACGTTATAGATACCTCAGATCGATAGGCAGTTTAGGTTTCATCTGTGCCCTTTTGACGACACCATCGAGTCGTGATCGCTTCACAGCATCAGCGTCCATCTCATGCCTCTCAATTTTAATGATCAAGTAAGACGTGTCTTCAGTGAACGTGCGTGTAATAAAACCATCGCGCCCAATGACTTGCTCATCGTTAATGTTCTTTTGTAGTGGTATGAATTTGAAACCGCAGAGCCCGTTAATATTCTGCGTTAACGGTAATGGAAAATTATAAATCTAAAATTTTGCGGTTTTTAAGAATCAATTGAGTAGATAAGATACTTACCTGAACTAGACTTTATGACCAAACTATTATTAGTCTAACCAAATAATGATTACGTTACGGTGGTCTACCGCAACTTAAGATAGAAAAACAAAGGCGATACACGAAAAATCTCCCCAATAACAATTTGCTCGACCTAGGAATCGAATTCTAGTTATAGTTTCCCCGGTAAAAGACTCATTGGACACGTTATTGCTAGATCCGTTCCGGAAAACACATTAAAAACAAGTATGATAGTATTCTTACCTGTTCACTTAGTGGAATAGGTTTCTGTTGAAATTCTCCATCACTACCGTCGTCGTCATGTTGTGCCTTTTTATGATTTTGTAAAGCCTTCTTGTTATAAAACGTTTTCATGCACAATCGACACGTATAATCGGCGGTCGATTCCCGCCATACTATGGGATATTGTAACTGAAAGAGAATTATTGTTATTATAGCCAATATTCAGCCTTGTCTCCACTAATGGAACTCAGGCCTTAATTCTTTCTAGGATAGAGAATTGGCCGCAGTCTACCACGCAGGCCTCGTTCGTAGACAACAGGATAATGCCGGTTTCCTCACGATATTTTCCTTCACAACCGTGTGAGCGCTAATTATAAAATAAATTAGGTATACAAAGTTTGTTTTCACCACGTACGTAAGTACCCCACGTACATAAAAAGACAGGGTAACTATTTGTAAAACAATTATTAAGTGGTCAACCGCGTTCTCTTTGTCGTGATGACAGATAATCGTGTAGTTTTAATGTTAAATGTCGTGGCTTATAATATGTATAGGTATCTATTTAAATGGATAGACGATAGTCCTCAGACGATAAATTAACCTTAACGACATAGTGGGAAGTATGGGAACGCGGCCTCAGGCTAGGAAATAATTGCGAAATTTATTTTTTACATTATTATTATTAATAGGCTCGCGCTTGACCATTATCGTACACGATGATAAGCGATGTGGTCGACGACGGAGCACGCTTTCCTAGAAATAACCTGTTCACTCTTCGTCTTAGAAACATCTAGGTTATATATAGCTTTCAGAAAACACAGACTCCGGCACAGCATTCCACTCCTTAGCTATACCTACGTACAATAAATGTGTCACTCGTGTGATCCCTAAACATTTTGTGCTTACTTGTGTGAATGTTTAGAGTCTAATCTAAACTTTAGACATTCTGCCGAGACCGTTTCATCAAGACATTAAACATAGGTATACTAGTTCCATCTAATATCGTAGGAAAAATAAACAAGATGTAGGTACGGCTACAGTAGCACCAACTTGCTTTATCGTCGACCACATAATCGCACCTTATAATAATAAAATCATATCTAAATAATATCACTCCGTCTGGGTCAAAAGCTCTTTTCATAGTTATGAATGACGTTTGGACAACCCAAACCTATCTATTGTCAAACATTTAAATCGATTGAACACCAACATGTACGCGGGCCCACCGCGTGGTGGATTACGGCCCATTCTCTGCTAGAAAGCATAGGTACCAGAGTCCCAGATGAGGGAACAACAAAAAACTAGGTGTATTTAGAAAGCAAAATTGCTGACTTATCAATGCCCAAACCAAATCCTTGGATCTAAAACACTGAAATTTTGCAACTGAGGTTTTTCCAAAATTCAGCCCCTAAGGATGAATGGAGAAGTCGTAGTTTCGAGCGGGTGAGCCGCAGCTAGTATAATATAATTATGCTAGTTAAGTATAGCGCTGATTATACTATACTATATACCTAGTTAAGGTATGATATACTAGATGTAGTGTAACCAAATTGTCTTATATATTTCCAATAATCCAGTTGCTTAATAACATTTGTTCGTGGCTAACCCAGGGTCTGACGGATTGTCTAATGTCATGTCTGAGCCTGTTTACTTAGTTCATTTCTTTCGTACAATCTATTCAACAATGATTCGTCCGAAACAGCAACAGATTATAGGCCAGCGAGCGCTAGCAGCAAGTTCTAGCAACCGCTAAAATTTTTCAACCCAGCTGTGGACCCCTAGGTTACGATGAGTCTTTCCCTTAGCTCTTGCAAAATGTCTGATACTAGCTGGCACTGTTTTGTTGTTAAATTAGGCATCTTTGTAATACTTACAGGATTTCCTGGCAGTAGCATAAACGGCTCTGATGCTGAAACGTTTTCTCCAACATGTTCCATGCTTGGGAAGTCCGTTTATACGAGTATCGCGTCGTAACCTATGATTCAACTAGAAAATCCTCGGCATACACCCTTTTCAGTTTGAGAGCTCTTTAATAGCTAGAAAGAATAATATTAGCATTATAGCATAATCAGCGTTTATCCAACATAGCAGTAAATTCCTTTTTAATACGTGGCTGGAGGGGCGACAAGTAGCGCGAGGTGCGTAAGTTCGAGAGGTTCCTGTATAGGAATCAGGTGGAAGAAACGCCCGGGTGTCAGTATTGTGCGGACCGCCCGCAGGACACCTCGCAGAGGCGATCGAAGTCCACGACCCCTCACATCGGGCCATGGTTCAGACCATGGTTTGGAAGAAATGGGATGCGGTCACCTCCTTCAGTGAATCAGTAATGCTAGCGACGGAAAAGGCCGCAGCAGAGGAAACAGACCTCTCCACGCCTCAGCCGCCGCGACAGAAGACACCCCAGGCGTCGTAGAGTCGTAGAGCAATCCTCGGCAATACCGGCGTTAGGGGAGGCGCCGTTGGGCGACGGCCCAGGGCGTCAAATTCAGGGGGCGCCAATATGTGGAGTTGGTGTCTCCTGCCTCCCCTGGTGCAAACCCCAAAACTGTGCTCTACGCTCTGTGCATATGCATATTTTTCATTTAGATTTGTTTTAGATGGATTTTTGAGGGTTTGTAGTCGAGGAGCGACTCTAACGATATCGTTAGAGCCAAAACAATACAAGAAAATTTATCAAAAATTAACAAAATGTTCAATCTAAATGAAAAAATGTGCAAGAAATTCAAATTCGAAAAGAAATTTGAAAAAATTGTGAATGACCAAAAATTCATTAGGAATAAAAATAGTTAAAAAAATAAAAAACGTAGCTTCCTTTGGGCGCCACAATATTTGCGCCCGGGGTGTCAGTGGCCCTTACGCCGGCACTGATCCTCGGCCAATGGGTAGGTCGCCGTCCGGACCGAGTCAGCGGAGTCGTCGATAGCTCATAGAGTTCCACGTGCAACACAAAGAGATGCTAAACTAAAGCTGCAAAACCGTAGAGGTCAAACAAAGCCGAGAAAACCCGTGGTTCCAGAACGCAAAGGGCAACTGAAGGATACATATGTGTGTTTTAGCCAGTAAAAGTTTGAAATGCCCGGGAAGACAAAGCGCGTGAAGTCATTTGATGATTTCAACCTCGAAACAAAAACTTTTTTGTTCCAAATTTTGGAAATAGTGGTCACACTAGGAACGGCCTGCAGATCTTTTCTCCGCTGTCAAATCCGTCCAAAGACTCTGGAAAAAATCGCTTTTAGCTCAGCTACATCACATTAATTTTAAGCTCCTTTTTTTTATGGTAAACAATAAAATGTAGATAGGTAGGTATTTATGTAACGTTCCGAACACTCACACGTACACAGCACACAGGGATACAATACTTAGATATTTTTATTAGATATTATTATCTTGATAGATTATATATTTTTTAGAAAGAATAGAAGCAGTCAACCTTGTAAAACGATTTTTTGTTAATTGTCGCTCTCTTGATTCTTGGCCGAACCAGAACACACAGCTGTAGGTTGTCTAGCGTCAATTCATGTACACTGTGAGCACAATAATCACCCTGATCGGAGCGCCAACAAGTGTAGTAGACCTAAGAAGTAACACTAAAAAAGTTTGTTTAGAAAACAATGCCAGAAGCTCAAGTATTCCGCCGCATCCTCTTAATTTGGACGTCAACTTCGCAATTTTCGCAAACACAACAGCAAAAAATTGTTTTTTTTAAATGCCCGCTTTTCACAGCACAGCCACAGATTACAGATAGATGCCACAGATGATAATTTATGATGAAGATGGCCGTAGACAATAATTAACGTTTACTAATCTAGGTTAAATTCACAAATAAATAATGCCATTAATGAAGAGTTAAGTTGAAGCAAGGTCGCCATGCAACAACGTCAGGCGCCAGCGTTCAGCGACATAGCAGCAACTTCGGATGTAACAAAAGAGTGCTAAAAAGTAGGGATGTTAAAAAATAATCGATCTTTCTTTTAATCGATTATTATTTTTGTGTAAATAATAGTAACCCCATCGCCGTATATCGCCTCTACGTTGATGTCGTGGTGGGGCTTGTTTGCTCCAATAAACCATAAGTCTGTGCCGGTAGCGCTTGCTTTGCCGTAACATGCCTAGGGTGAGTGGCCAGATCAAGAGAGATACAATCCGCTGAGCAGTTTTGTGGCGAACTGTTGGGTATTAGAGACCACACGGCCCTTTTTTCCAGGGAGAATTCTTGTTCTTCATCTCCGACTTGCCTTTATTGGCCGGCCGTAGTGAACAATGACGAAGAACAGAGCTGACCGAGGGATCTTGACCGTACTTCCGGGATTGTGCTGATAGCCATGGTATACCTCTCCACTCCTCCAGCACATCAGGATATGTTGCCCTCTTGTTGCGTCAATGTCGTCTACGTCACTTCGTGCTAGCGACCGTTTTGGGGCCCGTTTGTTGAGTGTGCAAGTCACCCACTGCCTTTTTATCGATGGAAATCAAAAACATTGTTTAGGTAAGGGCCATAACATAACGTCTTAACATAATTCCTGGTAAACAGTTTACTTAAGCCCCCAAAAACCATAGCCTTATAGGATTAACTAAAACCGATTATTGACAAATCGATTACCTAATATTGAATAATGACAAATCGATTTTTAATAAATCGATAATTTTCCATTAATTCATGAATCCCCAAGCGACCACCGGTGGCCGCGCATCTATTGTCTTACTATTGTGTCTCTAATTGACGGTATCTGAAGGGTTAATGTCACCTCCCTACTAAAAAGTCAAAGGACTTGGGTGATTAAAACCGACTTTTTTTCATAAATTCATATAATTTTGTACCAAAGAATACTTGTTAAAGTCAAAGTCAAAGTAATTTTAGTGTGTTTTTTGGTGATACAGCAGGTAAGGTGTTGATACGGTTTTCGCTCTAAATTTCCCAAAAACTATTAAATACGAGTAAGTATCGATACTTTACGACCGATACTGTATCGAGTAAAAGTATTGATATCTCAATGGTATCGTTTCATCTCTACCTACCAGCAACCCGCTGACGCTTTCAAAACGATGAATAGAAAAGTCAATGTGAATATGGAGAAATTCTGCTAATCTGAAAAGTCACTGGTAGCCTGCGCCTTTTCTGCGGTCTGAAATTTCGACCTTAAATCGAAGCGAAATCAGTAACTTACAGAACGGATATAAAAAATCTCTTTAAATAAATTACTTTGATGATATTAGTTTTAAAAATAGTAGTATGTATGCTCATGCATAATGCCAATGCTAATGTGTTTGCGAAAACGGATCCTTTTCATTCATTTGAACGTTTAAATAATTCCTCTCCGTCTCCGTCATGCTGAAGACGGTTTACAGGAAACCATAACAATTCAACTTATTGCAAAAGATCTACCTGTAACCTGTAATATTAACCCTTCAGATACCGTCAATTAGAGACACAATAGTAAGACAATAGATGCGCGGCCACCGGTGGTCGCTTGGGGATTCATGAATTAAATTACCTTTCACAAATATTACCAATAAATACGTTTTTACAATTAAGAGGATTTAGGTTGAAACTATTAGGTAAATCAACCCAAATCAGACCGACCTTTCTCGTCGCGCTGATTTAAATCGGGTGACTAATCTAGACGTAAATCAAGCGGTTTAAAACGTTTTAAACTAAAATGTCGCTGTTTTAAACCCAAAATAAACCGTTTTAAACGTTTTCAACCGTTTAAAACGGTTTCGCCGCCGTTTAGCGGTACTCGTGATTTGTGTTTTACACTTCGTTATGGGCAATTTCTCGGCAGCTGACGTCATGTTTCGTTTAAATTAGTTAATTAGAATGAAAATCAATAGAAAGTACCCACCTACATTAGGTAAGTAGGCACCTATGACACGGCAACTTAAATACACCCATTAAAATTAAACGCACTAGATTACAATAATAACACAATACCAACATTACGGTGCCAGGAATTCTTTCGTGAAACGCACTTTACGTGCGCGTTTGTGTTAGCGAGCTGGCAACGTCGCATCGCGATCGTGAGTCACGTTCATGAATGACGAAGTCAAGTTGAGTGGTTGTTAGTGTGTGAGTTTGATTTTAAACCGAATTAAATTGTGCAGGTACTAATATCGTTTGAAAGCACAGAGATTTTAAAAGAAGAAAAAACATGGTCATCAACACCAATCGTTTTAAACCAAAAAAATGTTTTAATGAATGAAACCGCACTGAAGAAACTAAGCAAAATATAAAAAATACATGCAGATGCACCATTATTATATTATTATTAATAAGCTAGCTACAGAGATGGGTTTCTACCCGGTAAATACCGGGTAAATACCCAAAATACCCAAATGCAGGGTTTTTACCCGGGTAAATACCCAAATGGTGGGTATTTACTTTTTGGTATTTTTTTTGTTTTTTATACATTTTAGCAATAAAAAATGTTCATCAAATATGTTTTATGCATGAAATGTACATGGTGTCGGCAAAGAATAGTTTTCTACTCTACAAATCATGTAAAAATTGCACGACCGTATTTTTTTAATATTTTACGTCTGTATTTTATTTGGGACACTTACTCAGATATACAAAATTAAGAAACAACACGTAGAACACTTAAGATAAAATAAAAAAATAAAAACAAAAAAGAATAAAAAAAATAAAAAAACATTGTTTAAGTTATTTATTGTTACAAACTGGAAAATCAGTTGAAATTTTACATTTATGCAAAAGTTACAGTTAAACATCAAAAATAATAATCAGGCGTTGAAACGTAAAAATATACGAAAGGAGCCCAACTTATAACATGGAGGTGTTCAAAACATGTAAACGATCTAAAATTCAACTAAACTTTATGTAATAAATCGTCCCAAAAAGTGTTAAAGGTTTATACCCTTGGTTTTGGGTATTTACCGGGTAAAAACCCTGTTTATACCCAAATTGGGTATTTACCCGGTAAATACCCGATGGGTTTTTACCCATCGCCTATCTCTAAGCTACACATGAAAGGCTGCCCAACAAGTACGAGTATAGCAATCTTTGGTATACATCTTACTATGAATCGGTCTCCAATTAGCTTTTATTACAACTTATTACAGCACTGAGTAGAGTACGGTGGAGTCCATACTAAAGTGCCCATTGTCCTTTGTTGTGTTATGATTTAGTTTGTGATATTTTGTTTTTTTTTTTTAACCTATATTAAACTTACTGTATTAATCTGTATTATCTTTACCTTACCTTGTATTAGTTAGAAAAAAAATAGTGGCTTTAATCAAATCAAAGTGACGATGTCGTGCACAAAATTGTATTCTATTATAGTCTTTGGTCATGCATTCGCCAGCCATTATCTGCAAGTTGCAACGCGTCCATTTTCTGTCTGTGCTACTGTCAATGTCAATTGACCCAAATGTCAAATTCTAACACTATTTTGATTCAGTGTGGCCAACGTAGGCAATTTGGCAAAATTTAGGCTACTCAGAACAAAAATTGGCGATGAAGCGCTTTCTAAGCTTCAGAGGCGAGCTATTTAAAATTCTAAAATCACAAAACAAAAAAATCTTTTAATAAAAAACATTGCCACCATACGGTCTGTGTTATTAGGGTATGGTTAACTAGTTCCGGGGAAATCGGGGAAAATAAAATTTAGAATACAATGAAGTGATATTTATTTTGTTAGTTATGATGACCAAAATTATCTACTTAAACACAACACAGTTACATTATCATAGAGGCCGTAAATTGAGATTATCAAGAAAACCATCCAAGCTTTTATCATTTGGGTACTTTTCAGTCAGTTAGTGCAAGTGAAATAAAAGAAATAGAAAGTGACTTAAACATTTTTGCTGCGCATAGCTCTATCTAAAGTATTGATTGAGTTAGTTATCAAAGTTTCTCTATAATACTAGATGAATCCTCTGAAGTGACAAGTGACAACAGAAAGCTGCGTTTTATTTTTATAGCGATTTTTAACTTTTGGACTACTTCAGGCTGTAAGTAGCAGAATTTTAACTTCTTTAGTTAAAATTTGGCCACTTTAGGCTACTCAGGCTGTGAAAAATGGCGACATCAGGCTCTGCGTTGTTGGCAACATTGTTCTGATTTTCCGTGACAGAATCACTGACAGCATAGTAGAGATGAGATATACCTGCCATTCTCCATACCCGGCCTTTAAGGTATGGGTATCACTAAATACCTGGTACAAATACCAGGTATTAAAATACTTCTAAGTATTTGGGTGTGGTAGGATTTCGATAAGTAAACGTATACGATAAGTATGGTATGCCTCCAATATAATGTAGGTACGAGGTTTCAAGTATACGTAATTATGCATTATGAGATACAACTGACGCAAAAAATCAAAACATTGTCTATCTAAGTACGTACCTACAGTACCTACACTAGACAACGTAAACATTCAAACACTTAATAACATAACATAAACAAACTTAGGAACTTTTTCACGTCGTGACAAAAAATGTAATTATGCAATTAAGTTCCTTAAGCACGTAAAAATAAGTACCCATTTTTTCTAACTAAATTAAATCATCCGAATGTTCATAAAGCACGAATGACGTTTCGGGTCCCTTCGTAAGCTGTCGGGTAGCTTCGGGTGGCTTCGGCGTACCAAACTACCGATACCGCACAAACTGGGCGCTACCTTGTGGTAGCGGTTCGTATCGTACTATGCGTCTGACGTCATACCTTCAAGGTATTTATCCAGTATTTTGGTCCGTACCCGGTCTGTGTACTGGGAAGCACATACTTGGTATATATACCTCTACCAGTATATACCTCTCATCTCTACAGCATAGCATAACGGAACAGTTAGGGATTTGGCGAAATTTTAGATTCAATGAAATTATTTAATTTTACTGTAGGGACTGAATAAAAATAATGGCTGGGTCAGCACTGAGACGGCTTATGGCAGAATATAAACGTAAGTACAACTACCACTAGTGTTTTCATGATTATAAATTGAACGTAAACTTTCACAATAATTAGGTATCGTTGCTAATTATTTTTATCTTGTCTTTTAATTATTGACTTGATGATTTAAACAGCTTTTCTTCTTTAAAACAACAATTAATGTTAAGATGTAAGAAACAAATTTTTTTATCTACAGTAAGTAAACATGTTTCGGTTAGCAACAAAATGTACCTAATGAAAATGCACACGCGATATGATTATTCATTACGAACATATTTAATCTGAGCAATAGGCATTAAATGTTAAACTGTTAATCAATTGATTGATTTAAAAGTGAGGGCTGAAATCTAGTTGTTTTTCATTATTCTTTTAATTATTTTACCATGAACAATATTTCCTTTACATCCTTACTAGACAAAAATATGCAATATAATGTATTAATGGTCAGTGGATAGTCTTAGGCAAGGAATCTTTAATATGATTACAATAGTTTTTTGTACTTTAAGTTAGTATTGCTAAAGTAATAAGATAGCCAAAAAAGTTAAGAAAAATAAAATGACATGTGGTTTTTATTTTAATTCCAGAGCTAACTCTCAATCCCCCAGAAGGAATAATTGCTGGACCAATTAATGAAGAAAATTTCTTTGAATGGGAGGCACTTATAACGTAAGAAAAATTTGATTTAAGTACTTTTTTTATTAAAAATTAATATTCCCCTCAACCAAATTTGGATTATGGTGGCCAAACCCAACAGAGATTAGCCAAGTACTTGAGTGTTTAAGTGATTGCTTTGCTTTCCATATGGAACAAATATTTGTATGACCTACAGATAGCTGCAGATAGCTATAGGCCATATAGAGTGTATTGCTTCATAGATTGATAAATTGGTCTGATTGAGAACTCATTCAGTCCCTTCAACAATATACATCCCGTATATTGTTGAAGGCTTAAATTGAAAGTGATTTTCATTGTGCCTCACACTTTTATTATTTGAGTAGCACAAAAAAGTAGTATGTTAGAGTAGTTTTAAGTTTAGAGGCTGCCATTCAATGAATACTCATTTCATAAAGCCTATGCATAATATTGCCCAATGAATCTGGTGAAATCCATATTTTTTTTTAAGTATGACATTTTTTTTCTGTTTTAATCAAAGTTTGACTTTGTCTTGTTAATTTACATTGATTTCATTACATTGTCTGGTAACTGAAATTGAAATACAAATTAAAAGGTATACTTTAACAGCATACCAGCAGAGGGGAGGCCTATGTCCAACAGTGGACGTCTTTCGGCTGAAATGATGATGATGATACCGGCAGAGGCTTATCCACCAGTCTATAAGTAGTATCAATGATATAGGGCCCTGGGCCACGACATGTGCAAAAATTATTAAGCATTAAATCCTCTAGCCATCTACATCTTGGCCTATTGTGACTCCAGCTAGATTTGCTGATAGGGTATACTTTAAAAAAAAAAACCTTAGGTAATTTTTGATATAAGATGGGACACGCTACACTATATAGCAAACTTACTACACACTTAATACTTGATATCTATTACAGTAGGTACCATGAAAATGATGACTATAAAATAGTTATTAACATAAATAAATTGTCTTTTGCAGTGGTCCAGAAGGAACATGTTTTGAAGGTGGTATTTTTCCAGCAAAATTAGTCTTCCCGCCAGACTACCCTCTGAGCCCCCCTAAAATGCAGTTCATTTGTGAAATGTTTCATCCAAACAGTAAGTAATTGAATACATATCTAATTTTATTGGGGAACAACAAAATCTATGTTGTATTATATGAAATGGGAGTTTGTCCTAAAAAAAGCCATTACCAAGGCGTCAGCTAAAAACGTCCAGTGTTAGAGATAGGTCTCCCTCAAGTGTCGACACAATGACCAGTCCTGTGCATCTCGCATCAATTGAATTCCCGCGACCCTCACCAGGTTCTCGGTCCACTTTGTGGGAGGCCTTTCTATGCTTTGTCTTCTGGTTAGCGGTGGCCACTCCCACACCTTTCGGCCCCATCGGCCATCTGTGTGCCAAGAAAAAGTTCAAACCCTCTGCCACTTAAGCTTGGCATTCTTCTTAAAAAAAGTATGACTTGCAAATAATAATTCCATTGCAAACCTGTTTTAGAATAATTTTTTTGAATGATATAACCAGTGGTTGACTGCAATCCCAACTGAATATGGTAAGCAGTGATGCAATCGTTGATGGTGAGGTGCACTATTTTATTAAGAACCTATTCACTCTAGCCTTGAAGACACCTAAGAAAATTATCATTTACACAATGTCAAAGCAATACTTGAATTGTTGGCGGTGGATTCAAATTATCTAGAATTATATTTTGTAGCTCTTAATTTAATAATTATTTATTAATGCAGTTATTGATACTAAGGGCATAACTATGAACAGAATGGTGTTCTTAAACAATCACGTCTTATACACTGTCTTCATTAGATCTACGAGCAATGCTAGCTCGCCGTCCGCCCATCAATAAGGACCGCACCTGTACGCGCCTCTAAAATATGTCAGTAAAATCGTAAGAGCAGGATAGATCCCCGTTAGGTCCACTTAGAATTTCTGAAAAAGAAACCAGTGATCCTTGAACCCGTAGGGCAACTGGTGTGGTTTTAGTCAGTAAAAAACTGACACATATTTGCTCCACCCTAGAACGGGTGAAGTCAGTATATGATTTCCCACCTCAAAGATAAAATCACTAAAAATATATGAAATGTTCATAGATGCTAACAAATCGCCGACCGACAGCCTTGACGCCACTGACGCGCGGGGCCAATGCCCTACAATTTCTACGGAACTATACTTATTCTTGACGTGACTGCTAGCGACAGTAACTTGAACTCATGCGTATTTTATCCTTACTAATATTATAAAAGCGAAAGTGAGTTTGTTTGTTACGTCTTCACAATTGCAAAACCGATTTTGAAGAAAGTTGGTACACGGATAGACCATTTCCTGGAATAGGACATAGTATGTTCCCTTGGGATAATTTTCCTTAAATTAGTCAGTGAAAGAAACCTGATCGCTTAATCTATGCTTGTCCAGTTTCCGCTGATCATTTTCAACCTTAAAAAATTGTTTTTAACCTAATATAATTTTCTATTTTCTAGTATACTCTGATGGACGTGTGTGCATATCAATCCTGCACGCGCCTGGCGATGACCCCATGGGTTACGAGAGCAGTGCTGAGCGGTGGTCCCCCGTGCAGAGCGTAGAGAAAATATTACTTTCCGTTGTCAGCATGCTGGCTGGTAAGTTAGACCATATACAGAAAGAAAGTAAGGCAGCTTGCGCCGATCTACCGACGCTTATCGGAACCTGATTCCGCGTTTAATCACCATAAGGTCCGAACGTCTCTGATAGGGTACTGCATGCTCGGTCTAATATTTTTATTTGCTGTTACTCCTGGTTTAAAACTGATAATTATCGTAAATTAAACACAATTGAAGTTGGCCATTGAGAATACAATCACAGCAGCTAACGCACATTGGACAATTTGTCACTAAGCTCGTGGTCATTTTCGTTCATGAATGTGGGTTTCTTGCTCTATCAATTAAAAAGTGCTGATATACAGTATTCAGGACTTGAATAACTTATAAAAGTACTATTTATTTGAATGTTGTTGCTCTTATTCCCTTTGAAATCAAATTTTACAATTTTCAGAGCCTAACGATGAGAGTGGTGCCAACGTGGATGCCGCTAAAATGTGGAGAGAAGACCGGGATCAATTTAATAAAATTGCTGAGCGACTTGTCAGAAAAACCCTAGGTTTGCCTCCGCCGTAATATCATAGCTGTAAGGTCCAAGTTTTACTATACTTTCAGGGAGATGGCGGTTTTACCTCATTCAATAAACCTACGTCAATCATGGCTACAATATATGCTTATACCAAAAAGGTAACTAAAGAAATTTTTACAGAGCTGCGATGGGTTCCGTGAATATTACCTACATAATGTAGTACTAATTTATGAGTAACACTGTTTTATGGAAAATAATAAGTGAGCTATATATAAGTATGTCATGTTGTTACTGAGAGTTGAGTAACATCTGCAGTAAAATATTATGACTGTTGATTTTTTTAACAACAATACTGTTCTGCTGTTCTAGTCAGAAGTCAAGCCTTTGTCAAGGTGTGCTTTTAAATTGAATGATATGACTACACACAATGTGATAAGTGGTGCTTTGTTTAAGTACTTATAACTCACAATATGAACAGATAGTTCTTTGGGTTGATCTACATATATGATAACTGGCATATACTTGGCATTATCCGTGCTGGTCTACCCAAATCTGTAGTGCTTTCTGCAGTATACAGCCTCGAACAGTAACCGTTTGGTTTTGATGTTTATTGTCAAATTAGTCCACTAGGAAACAAATGTAATCTAAGTGAAATCTACAAAAAATATATTTACATTTTTGTTAATCTCAAAAACCAAAGGTATTAGTCTAAAAAATATTCCGTGTGCCAAATTCCACGAACTTTTTCTGGTAGAACAAATATCTTTTAAAAATATTAGTATCTAAGGGCAAAGTGCAATATCTGTTTATTCATTGCAATTAAATTACAAAAATCATTGTTTCTCACGAATGTTATTGAATTTTAAACTAAAGCTAACTTTTACACATGTTTATCTAGTAACTTATAAAATATTGTCTTCCAAAAGAAGGAGTTAATCCAGTTTATGGTGCAATGCCGATTCTGGGATACATGTCAAAGAATCTTGCTTTAACTAGTGACGGAGGCATATGGAAGCTGGTCCTTAGTCATTTTGATTTTTCTTTATAGCCACGATGAAACTGTACCTAGCCCACAATTTTACGGGTCGGAAAATGGTCCTGTCATTATGGCCTTAAAGTTTCACATTGCAAAAGATATTTGGAGGATGTGGTTCTGATGCATTTTTGTCCTCTACCCTTGTGGCAGAATCAATTTAATGTGACATTTTTGAGAAAAGCAAAATGACGATGAGTGACCTTTATTGCTGCTTGGGGCAAGTGGCAATAAAGGCCACCCCTCCCCGCTTCCAAAGCAGCAACTGTTAGTGCATCATATCTTGGCGTTTATTAAATCTAATTATTTTTAATTATTACTTATTTATGACTTTATTCCTTATTTATAATTCAAGGAATATAGACAATTGGATTCATATATTGATAACTAGCTTTTGCCCGCAGCTTCGCTCGCGTACATAAAATACCTAAGTCACTTAAGAATCAAGTAGCTTCCTATTGGTGAAAAAAAATTAACAATCTCACCAGTACTTCCAGAGATTACCTCCTACAAAAAAACAAAGAAACAAACTTTACCTCTTTATTATATTAGTGCAAGAAAAGAAATAATATTTACATTATGTGTCCTGCGTTTTCAAAATAAAACATTAAATTTTCACTGCGACTTTTACAAAACATAAGACTGTAGTCAAAGAGTACTACAAGATTTTTTTTAAATATACATTAATTGTTTACCCTTAGTTGTAAACATAAAGCAATAATTAATAAAAAGCCTTTTTTGCAATAATAATAAGAATTGTATTAGACTATTAGAGTGTACCTAGTAAAGCAGACAACCCTACAAAGTTGCAAAATATAAGCGAGTTAAACTTGCTTGCAACTTGTTCATTTTCGCTCTTTCCAATATTTTTAACGCTATCCGGTTCAGGTTTGATTTGGTTGTGGTTCAAGTCTTCCATTAATAAGTACGGGTATAAATGTACTTGTTTCGCAAATAAAGCTTTCTATTTACTGTTATTTCCTACCACTAGGCCGTTTTGAACCTCGTTGTACAAAGAACTTGATCGTCGGTTGAACTCAATACCATGTCTGACGTTGAACTCAACAGATTGGCACATAACTGCCGTTCTATACCGCTATTTTTTAATTAGTGCAAATACTTAAAGGGCTTGTCATTATTTAAGTAAAGTGTCAATAAATAATATTCATAAACAGGATAGTTATTAGCGTATGTTTATATCTCAAGATATCACTCAATTTGTGGAAATATTGTACAGACAATGCTGGGATTTCGTTTTATTTTTTACTGCAAAAATATGATCAGTAACGGGTAAGAATAGAGCCCATTTCTTTTTTATATTAATTGAAAAATATTTGTGTATAGTTTATATATACGACGGAGTATGACAGTTATGATTATGATTCACAAATATTTAAATTTATTCCAGCAGTGATGTTATGGAGCTCCGTAACAGAAACCGGTATAAAAGTTTTGGGTAGTTTCGGATAAAGGTAAAGTCTAAGGACAAGTAAGACACAAAACTATCCGAAACTAACGGATAATCCGAAATATTTTCATATCACTGACTGTCGATCTGAAATTTCAACAAAACATCCCTGATTTACATGCAGTCAATTTGTTCTTCAGTCAAGTTCCCTAATTATAAATTGTCAAATAGGTATGAGCACATATTCAGTTCATGATTTTCCCACTGCTGGGATTGTATATTTCTCTTTGTAAGAAAAAGTGGTCCATGATTAACCACGCGAGCGCTGTGCGGCTTGGTGCACATTGATTCCTCATTTTACGAAGACTTTTAATTAGAATTAGTATTCAAGTACTTATCTATGACTTATAATATAACTTATAATTTTCCATAAAACAATTTTTTGACGTAATGATGGCACAGGATTCCATTATCCGTATTAGCCTTAAAAAAAAATTATCTCGTCTCATTGTGACTAATTATAAAATGAATTAAAGTGAGCTTGTAATGCTTACGGATGACCTCAGCCTTCGACGCAGTAGTCTATCTTGATTGTAGAGCAATAATGAATTCATAGGGCAATAATTCGTCGAGCAATAATTCGTAGATGTCTGCGACATTTCTACAGTTGCTTCCGTTTGATGTTTTGGATAATTTAAATATACATTTTATTAATATTGTGGAAAGCTCCATTTTATAACACCGAAAAGTTTATATGAAAATGAGGCTGTACTTATATAATCGATTTAATATCACTAGTACATTGCCTTAGCAGCTCACTTCAATACCTCTCTTCGCAGCAGTTTCAATTTAAAATATGTCAAATTACCTACAAACTTTTATACCAATTTTTACATAAGTAAAAAAAACGTACAGAAGACCACTCGTCGATAATAACTCTTAGACCTTGAGCTGATCTAGCGTAGTACCAAATATCGATAAAGCACAAAGCCAGATAGCCAGCCTACTGGTTGTGTTACCACTGACGTGCGGTCTACTGTACGAATATAATATACTCTTACTCTAGTGTGTAACATTGAATTTACCTATTATTTCAACAGAATCGACTTCCTTCGTACCTATAAGACAAGATAATAAGAAATAATTTAATAATCTATTTTAAAATTATTTTGAATAAAATATTTTATTGAATATTATTGTTTTATTTATTTAAAAAGCCTAATACCATCGTGGACTAGACTAGATTTTGGCCGATTTCAAAAATTAAGTTTCGTGTGTAATAAGGTAGACCTGGTGTTATCTATTAAAAAAAAAACTTCAAAATAAAAGTTTTCATAAAGTTTGGAAGGTTTTCTCATTGAAGCATCATTAACACCAAATGTATTGTCCACCGCTGACTGAGTATGCCCACTGTCAGCCCCAATGTGAACGTGCGCTCAGTCAGCAGCGTGCGATGTCACCAAGCCGACATTGAGGAACTGTTTCGGCTTGAAGTACCGTCTCACATGATCCCTAATTTTTTGGCTGCCACTTGAGCTTTCGATGTAAGAGCCAAAGTTGAGGCTAGACGACTACGTTACGCCAAGAAGCCCAAGCTGATCAGTAATCGGCAGGGTCACACTCCGGAAAGATAGGGCTGGTTGGAATTGGCTCCGTTTCGCGGAAAAAGACATTCCTAGGTTTAAACAGCCTTGAACTTGACCAGATTGGCATTGTCCCAATTAGAGATAGACTTCAAGGACCAGTTCAACTACAGCCTCTCTGAAGACTCGGATCTGTGATGGCACGCAGTGCTGTTGTCTGCATACTCAAAGGTGTAGGTTTTAAGTAGGTCATTTATATGCAGCAAGAACAGTGTTGCTGAGAGTACCGACCCCTGAGGGACCCCAGCATTAATATCCATTTGATCGGACGAGCAGCCATCAATAACTACTCTGATAGATCGACCCCTCAATAGGTCTGCGATTCAATCACACAAACCAGCGGGTAGATCGAAAGAAGGAAGCTTAGCAAAAAGACTGATGCCATACCCTGACGAAAGCCTTCGAGATATCAAGGGAGACTGCAATTACTTCCCCATGCTTGTTTATTTATTTAACCTTTTCGCCGCCAACGTACACAAAACGCAATGCCTCGCCGAGCGCCAAGCTATAAATGTGTAACTAAATATGCAGTAAACAGTAGTGATGGGGATATCGTCATATCGATGAATAAGATTTGTACGCGTAAAGTTAAGATTTAAAGTTGATTTTACGAATATAAACAAAAACTAATTAAATATTTCCAGATTTGTTTTATTTCACAGTATCCTTAATAAGAAAAAACAGTATAAATTATGAGTATCAAAGAAACTAATACATAACTCAATTAGAACTATAAGGAATGGGGTACATCACGGGGTACATCTCTATTTGTTTCATGATCTCATTTTTTAACTTCATATCAAGTTATTGGCACTGAGGGCACGTTGAATTCGATTCTGATCAGGGATGGGGTCTATGGTCTTTCTTTCTTCTAATGATAATAGTGTATAGAGTACAAAAACAGTATCTAAATCTACTGTAATTACAGTGCATCTGGAGATACTGGGCTCACCGAACATTTTACATACCTACTTATTGAATTCCTACTCTTTGATGAATAAATATTATTATTATCATCCAGTTAGACATACCTCAGAATTATCTTCTGGTTCAATGTTCTCCACAAAATACTCCGAGTCCGATTCCACACCTTGCATAATTTTAAGAAGTTCGTCCGAATCAAGTTCTTCACTCATTTTTCTATTTGTTATCAGATGCGTGCGCGCGAATCCGATTTTGTGCTGCACTATGCCAAAGTGACTTTGACAGCCGCACGCCTATGACGTCACTGACCAACTTCTATAGTACCTAGTTCGTGGCGCTCGGTGGCGCACAGGGGCATAGACGACCAATTGTTTTGTAGAGATGGGAAAATAACTATCGACAAGAATTGCTAACAACTTTATAACTACGTATCGGCATCTACCTGAAGGTCAAAATTCATCTACTACCCTTTGTAATGAAGTAGATAACTAAGTTCATATTTTACTGACCTCAAATCGTTTTCGATATTCGTAACTTTCTGTAGGTATTTATAAATATTTCAATGGTGAAATCAACCTTTCACGGCACATCACTGGTCAACTTGATATGAAGTGATTGGCGTTCTGAGGAAAGTAACAAAATTCGGAGTTTCTGTTTTTGCCGATTTTAGGACAAACTAGGGCTTATTTTGTGTAGAAAAATAAAAAACAGGGTAGTAGACAGTGCTATCTTAAATAATAACATGAAACAAAGCTTTTAATCACAGTAAATTTATTTTAATAAGATAGTTAAAATGAACAACTTCTATAGAAGTTGTGGCGCTGGTGGCACGAAAATCCCGAACTTCTATAGAAGTGCTTGGCGGTGAAAAGGTTAACACTATGCACACATGAGTACAGAGGCGGACTAATGCCTTAGGCATTCTCTTCCAGCCAACCTTTACGTGATGCAGAGAAAAAGTAGTGTTAGGTGCAATAAAAGAGTAAGAAAAAGGCGAATACGAGAATAAATAGTTATACTAATAGACCATAGAATAGATATACTAATAAACCATATAATAAATATATAAAAGATACCTAATCGACAATAGGATAACATTATCGCTGTGATGAAACCGCTGCAAACTTTTTACGAATCAACTCACGAACTTTGGTTTTGAATGTTAATCTGCTTGTTGCCATCTAATCCTGATCTCCTGGAGAAGGGCATTTCACAAAAAAAAAATAGCTTAAATAAAGAAAGCATAGTGAAGAAAGTCAGTACGATAAGTGGGACAATGGCAGGGCTCGATCTAAAGGGGGCAAGCCGGAATTTGCCCAGCCAGAGCGGCAAAATGGACTCATTGCTATCTTTTAACCTAAACCAATTTTTATGTGCCACCTTCCAACCTATCTCAGGCGGCAAATTATTTGCGCATCTTTGTATGCTTTCTTGAACTAAATAATGAAACAACTTGAAATATTATTATAGCACATATTTAACCATAGTAGGTATGAGTAGTAGCCAGTTATTTTTTTTAAGTTAATTTGGGTATATTATGTTTGGTAAATCAAGCGTTAAACATAGCTCTTTCGTGCCAACATCATTTCGACTTATGTTTGTGAGCTTCGTTAATGGCAATAATATAATGAATTTACAAATCTTTGGAATGGAAAATTAGCGCAACATTATCATCTTTGAAATGCATTCATGGCTAGTTCTAATTATGTTTCATTTTCTTATTTTAGAAGTCACAATTACATCAAAATTCTCAACATTTGGCTCTTATTAAATGTTTTTTTTTTTCACAATAACTAAGCATCGTAGTTACATCATAATTAGATTATTTCGATGCCAAAACTTCAATAAAGCAAATAATAAAAAAGTTAAAATCTAAATCACCATAATTTATCCAAAATAATGATTTTAAAAGATGTCCAAAAAATGTGTACAAAAAGCATACAAAGATGAAAAGCCAATGAATGGATGAAGATGAAAGTTTAAAGATGGGCTAATAATTTGCCGCGGGTGATTTTTTACAAGACTGCAGCCTTAAGACTTATGACTTATAATTATGGTTTTGTGTACCTAGTACCTACCTATGAAAAGGGCGGCTATAATTATCCTTGCTCGGTGCGGCTAAATAGTTAGATCGTGCCCTAGACAATGGAGAAGGCGGTTATGAGATGAGCGTAATTTCTATTGTGGTTGGCGCAAATGTATTGAAAGTGTACCGTTCGGTAGAGGTGCGCATCGCCTGGGCAGAGCACCGCTGTGTCCACGTGGGGGCGCTCGGCGGCAGTGATCTCTCGCGCCGGTCCTTGGTACACTGTACCTACAGGCAATGGTCCGCCTAGTGTTCCACGTGCGCCTCAAGGAGTTGTCAGCAACCATACGGGCCCAGCAGGGTCGAAGCCTACGCCATGGGTGATGCGTAAAAGATTCTCAGGGCCCTGGAACATTGACAAGGAAGGAACAGGAGTGGATTTTTAGTTAGTAGAGGTCAGAAGTGCACACAAGTTTTTAAAACAATTGCTGGTATCTCATTGTGACCGCTGGCTTTGTTCACGTTAAGGTTACGTAGCACCCTAGGGAGAGGGACGTCCTTCTGATGGATGCGAATGTCCGCCATACTTATATCACATCGCTCAGGAAAGGCAGGGGGGGGGGGGGGGGTCGCGCAGAATCCAGACGTGAAGATTCCGCAAAAAGTGTGGCAATTGAATAAGCCTTCTCCACAGTGGTGTAGGCCAGCGACCTATCGGTTTTCAGCAGTGGTGGTAGTGAAGGATGGCAGTAATTCGATTCAACTGCAATTAGCTAGGTACCAAAAAGCTTTACTACCTGCTGGATATGAAGCAAGTTTGGACCCAATTCGACTAATGTGGTCAAATCGAGACCTCCGCCTTCTTGCAGGTTTTTTTTATATATAGGTTTGCGCTTGACCGCTATCGCACCTGATGGAAAGCGACGATGCTGTCGACGACGGAACGCGCTTACCTAGAAGAAACCTATTCACTTTCGACTTAAAGATTCCCGGGTTGTAGCTATCAGGAAACACAGACTCCGGCAAGGAATTCCTTTCCTTAGCTGCACGCACAATGAATGTGTTTCCAAAACGTTTTGTGCGTGTAGGTGGGATGTCCACCATGTACCGGTGGCGCATCGCCGTCCGTCTGGTAGTCCGATGGTGGAACGGGCTAGGCGGAATCAGGTTATGCAATTCCGACGCACACTCCCCGAAATGCAATCGGTAGAAAAGCGACAGGCTCAAGGCTTTGAAGCCTCGAATCGACGATTGTATCATCGCCGATTATCCTTCTGGCTCGCCTCTCAATTGCCTCAAGTGCATCAAGCTGGTATCGGGCAGATCCGTCCCAAAGATGAGAGCAATATTCCATACACGATCGAACTTGCTCTTGATAATGTTTGAGCAGCTGTTCCGGCGTGAATACTTACGTAAAGCTAAAGGTTTTTTGTTATGCTATAACCATTTGACGATTCGTTATTTCTATTTCTGTACAGCATCGGTTGATAAACGGGCTGACGTCAATAATAATAATTTATTTCTTTTTATAATTAATCCAGAAGCCCCGAAACCGAACGGAAGTTCTACCAAAAAGCGATATCTGCATCCTTATTGAGGAACCCAAAGAATCTCCCCCTGAAAAGATGACACCATGGTGGATAATATCGAGAAAGATTTAGAATCCATGAAAATGAAAAATTCAGGTTTAGTAAATTTATTTTATAACTAGCTTTGCCCGCGCGGCTTCGCTCCCGCTCTTCCCTACTCCACCCTACTCTACCCTACTCTACCCTACTCTACCCTACTCTACCCTACTCTACCCTACTCTACCCTACTCTACCCTACTCTACCCTACTCTACCCTACTCTACCCTACTCTACCCTACTCTACCCTACTCTACCCTACTCTACCCTACTCTACCCTACTCTACCCTACTCTACCCTACTCTACCCTACTCTACCCTACTCTACCCTACTCTACCCTACTCTACCCTACTCTACCCTACTCTACCCTACTCTACCCTACTCTACCCTACTCTACCCTACTCTACCCTACTCTACCCTACTCTACCCTACTACTCTACCCTACTCTACCCTACCCTACCCTACTCTACCCTACTCTACCCTACTCTACCCTACTCTACCCTACTCTACCCTACACTACCCTAATTTTTTTTTCCATAAGAACCTTCTCCTCACAATAACAATAACAACAAAAAAAAAATCAGCCAAATCGGTCAAGCCGTTTTCATGCCAAGTCGTGACAACGGAAAACGGGGGTCATTTTTATATATATAGATAGATAAACATTGGAACTCAATTGAGTACCTAGGCTATATTTTATTATTTTGTAACACCTACAGAAGATACAAATCACAAACGTGCCAAACATTCGAATTTAGACCTTATTACCAGTACGTCAGGAGTCACGCGACGTACGCTTTAGAATTTAATTATGTATCTCAATCCTTCGTGTTTCTGCGCTCCTGGTACATGTTGACAACGGGCGGTACCGCCCACCGACGCTTCAGTTTCAGTATTCATTTATTCCATCGATATAGTAATATATGTTTTTTTTTTTTTCCTTAGTCCTCGAGTACATCTAAAGGATGAACCCTAGTTTTTATTACAATCTAGCCTTATATATAGACTAATAAGTAATTTAATTATATCCTAAACTAATAAATTGTCTTTACTAAGAATGTGTCCAGTAGCACTTTTCTTATTGTCTCTATTAAGGCGAATACACTTCGTTCTTGTATTTATTTGGTAGCAATTATGCTACATTTCACTATTCACTATTCACTATCACTAAACACTAACTCGAACGGTTTTGTTCTTTTTAGTCTTCTCACTATATGCGTGTGGTATATATAGTAATATATGTATTTTTTATTCTATCAGTTGTATCTCGCTCGTGTCATTTTGGCACACGTTTATATACACGTGTAGATCCCGTAGGAGGATATGGTATGACCTGTTATTTATATTTCTATGGGTATGACCTTTTGCAAATGCTTCCTATAAGTACTTATATAGATTAAACACCTAGAGGTAAAAATACCTAAAAATCAACCTAGTATCTAGAAAGCAGATAACCGAAAAGGATGCCATGCCATCTTCACCATCACTTCGACAAGCTGTCACCGCTGCGCGACCGCGACAGAATCACAGAACTGGTCTAGAGCTAGCCTCGACTTTCGCAGTGTATGGCCATTATTGGCCAGCGTCGTCCCATTACCTCGTCGCCTGAGTCGGTGGTACGGGTAAACGGAGTAACGTCCTGCACTTACGACGCAGTAGATGACAAAAACCTTTAAAAAAATCTGACGACACAGCTGGCGCAGCGATTTAACGAATGGCTGCTTCGCTGCCTGTCGCGGGTTCGATTCCTGCACAGAACTAATACTTGTATTTTGTAAAAGTAAAAAATATTGATAGTCTCACGCTTGACCACTATCTCATGTAATGGTAAGCGATGATGTGGTCGGAGATGGAACACGCATTCCTCGAAGTAACCTAATATACTCTTGACTTACCTTATTGTAGGTTGTATCTATTAGTTAGTATACAGACTCCGGCAGGGAATTACCTACAACTATGTGTTTGTGGTATGATCTACAGATAGGTAGGTGTTCCGGGTCTGGGTGTCTGTGTGTGTGAGTATACATGTTTGTGAACGCACCCCAGCTATAGGAGTTTTCCTAGTGTATGACAACGTTTATTAATAAAAAAAACCAGGCAAGACTCAGACTCGCGCACTGTTAATTTCATTGGTAAGTTTGTTCAGTTCCCGAATTGAGTTACAATTTTTTTTCCGAATTGCATAAAAAAGGTTTTTATAATTATGATGTACCTAACTACAAAAGTTTTCAGATTTTTTCCTGTAGGTACTTGTGCTATGGAACCTTGGTTTCAGTCAAATTTCCCTATGAATAGTGATTCCCGTGAAGATGTAAAAATCGTTTTTTGCGTTTTTTGGGACATAAATGGCCGTATCTTTTTTTTTGGTTAACTCATAAGTTTGGTTTTTACACCTTCAAGAAGCCGCAGACTCGAGTACCTATATGATTTTAATTTCAACTCGATAAGTAGATCCACGCGTTCCGAGATGACACGACAGACAGACGGACAGCAAAGTGAGGGGAAGGGGATAAGGGGTCCGTATTTTCGTTTTGAGGTACGAAACCCTAAAAATGAAATAAAAATAATAAACCAATTAATCCTTCATTCCTCACACAGGATGGTAGAAGAAAGCGGAAAGTGAAGTAGGTTGGTACATAACATAATGTATGGTGTCCCGTTACGTAGACTTTGCTGTATGGTAGTTCCAATGGGAGTAAATCAATCTGCCAAGCCCTTCCCTAACTATTTTAATGTTGGTTTATAGTTCAACCAGATATAGATACTTGTACACTTACAGGGTTATTTGTAAAACACTGTCAACCACTCGGGACTATGGTACTGACATCATAAACATTTATATAAACATAACAACAACTTTTGTTCTATGACTTTTAAAAAATATTCATAATTTAGTTCATCAGATTTTCATACAAAAATAAAAATTAAACGTTAAAATTGAACGTTCTACGAAGTCTATGCGAAGCAAGCGTTAGTACAATAGCGGAAGGGCGTAAGGATCGTTGACGGGGGTACTTCATGCGCTTGCGTCGGAGTCATATAGACCTAGGTAGGTACAGCAAAATTTAGAGCTGAAATGTGTTACTTGGATAGAACAACGAAATCTTGAAGGTTTGTTTTTGGTAAATTAATTATGTTTTGTAAAAGTCATAGAACCAATTATTATTTGTAACGACTATTTATGATGTTATCATGTTAGTAATACAGTCCTGGAAGGTAGTTAGTGTTTTACAAATAACCCTGGTACAATTACCAAAATAGAAACCTACATATTGGAGCGAGTACTGGCTTCTACAAACAACTGCTGAGGACCATAGGATTTTTTTGGAATGGAGAATCTAGTGCGGCGCATGGAATAACACGCTCGACCCCGCGCCGTTTTGGTCCTTATCAGAAGATCGGACGGTGAGCGACCCTTTGCTTACTGTCCAACAACTTGTTCAACGTGTTTTCCGAGGTATGGAGGAGACTAGTTAATTGGTAATTAGTGGGAGGTCAGCTAAATTAATTTAATTTTAACATTTAAATTGTACCTATGTATTATGATATAAATTGTCTGTATGTGTGTATAATTACCTATGCACTATGTAACTTAACCCTTCAGATACCGTCAATTAGAGACACAATAGTAAGACAATAGATGCGCGGCCACCGGGTGTCGCTTGGGGATTCATGAATTAAATGAATCTATGGTACTTGAAATAAATAAAAAATAATAATAAACCGACTTCAGCAATCATTATTTAACCTTAATGGTCAACTTCTATGCTACGTTTACATGTGGGCCCAGCCTCTGTTGCCATTGTTGTTGCTATTGTAAGTGGGAAAATCCCTTAACGCAATGCCATTGGCCGAGGCTGGGTTCACATGTAAACGCAGCATTACGAGGCTTTTTTTTTTCAGTCCATGAACACCAGGTCTATTGGAATGGAACCTACCCAGTCAGTCCCAGTTACATTTTTCCGAGAGCCCAATGGTGGTAATCTTTCTGTTTCCTTTAAAACTCTGCGTGAGCCACATGCTTGTGTCTGCTAATCATACATTAGCCGAAAATACTCGTAGATCTCATCATATCAGCCGATAAACGTCCACTGTTGGACATAGGCCTCCCCAAGTGCCACCACATTGAACGACCGTTCGCTGTAGCGACACTTAGGGTAGACGTTAGGTAATTCTTATTTTTAAATGAACTTATAGTTTACGAAACTTTCATTATAATATTAAGTAGGTACCTACATAGTTAATATTCTGTAGCCATCTAAATAGGTAGATACTTAATTTTATTATGAAAATTCCCTTGGTCTTGGAAATTCCCTTTGTCATCGCAAGTTTTAGACATGCCTGTCATTTAAAGATTCAGTGAGTGAAATGGACTAGGTAGGTACGACGCCGAAGTAGCTGGTAGAATTATTATAGTCATGTTGTAGGTAACTACTTAGTACATTTATCTATGAACCTATTTCAAGTCTGCGTAGTTAGGACAACCCCACTGCGCAAGTCACGATATGTTCGATTACTTGCAGTCTCGTATACCAGGAGAACAAGCTTCAGTAGGAGCTTAGTATACCTAAGAGCTCTAACATAAGTTCTAGGCACACGTGTCTACTCGTGTCGAAGCGGCGACAGTGTTTATACATATTTTAACGAAGTGTACCTACTGCTTCAGGTAGCTCGTGTAGGTAAATTTTGCCATGACTGTTTGCTGATTTTGAGACCATTTTTATTTTAAAGAGTATTATTATGACATTTGACTAACATTACCATAAAAAAATGAAATAGTATGTACCTACAATAAATAAATTCCACAACATCGCAAAATGTGGTACCTACCTATTGTTTTCGTTTTGGCAACCAAAATTCGCGCGCCAATATCAAGTAGCTACGCCGTCAGCGATTGGTCTAAGTTGGTAGCCACCACACATAGTTTTGTGTAGAATCTACATTAGTGGATAGTTTACCATGTAATAAGAATATAAACTGAACGCAAAGATAAAATTACAACTTGCAACGCAATAACGTAATTTACTAAGATTATAGTACTAAAAGATTTTGCTCATAATCGTACTAGCAAATTTTAGATTATTGCGTGAAGTGAAACGTAGTTGAAATAATGTGACAGAGTTTTGTCCAATAAGAAACATCTACGATGAATTTTTGCCAATAAGAAAGAATTGTCAAATCACATGGGACAAATAGGACGTAGAGGATCTCAACAAAGTTTCTGTGTGATATGATTTTCTTATAGTCTGGTGGCGTTTTCGTATCTACTTTGCGACTTTGCGTTTCATAGTTCCGTCTTCTCAATTCTCATTATATTTAGTTCAATTTGAGATTAGACTTGGACAAACAAATACTGTTTAATAAAGTAATAATTCGGTGTAACAAATTCACAGTGTAATTTGGTTAAAATGTTATTTTACGATAGAGTAATTTTTCTAACGCTGCGTAAATGATTGAAATAACATGAAATTATTTCTTTAGCTGTATTAAAAAATAAGAAAATGGCATCTTCTAACGCGGAGTTGCAAGAGCGATGCAAATTGTACTACAAATTCACGAAGGTGCTGACCCTGAAGGTGGCGCAAATAGTGGTCCAGAGCAGGCAGGGGAAGAAAATAACACACGAATGTAGCGACAAGCTCCCGGACAACATAGTAGACTCCTCGCCGCAATGGGTAAGCTATATGAACGCTTTAATACTAACAAACATGCATGCTTACTATTAACTACCTGCACACATGAGCCTTGCTAGTCAATAGCTTGCTAGTGTAATAAAACTGTTAAGTTATTTGTTTACTCATACTTGTTGCATAGAACTGTTTGTGTTTAATTTAGGTCCCTTAGTCTTAGCAGCATGCTTGTTACTGTGCCACTTATTTTCAACTCTTTGTCAATTTTTTTTTCTAAATTCTTGCAGTACCCGCAAACTGAAATAATTATCATCAGCCGAATACAGAATGTTGATTATTTGACCAAGACCACCCCAGTATTACAAATCAAATACTTATTGAAATATTTTGCTTTTGAAAAACATTTTGTCGTCAACGTTATTAACATTACATAAATTTGCAAAGATACAAACATATTGATGTTGCTAAAACATAATATATTTAACCACAGAAGGTAGGTAGTAACTACAGCATAGAACATTAACATGTTTTCGAGATTAGCCTTGCGCATATGAATAAAGTATATTTTTGAATGCAAGATTTTGCTCAGCATGCCTCATGCGAACTTCACTTTATCTTACTTAATATTTGAATGACAAGCTGAATATCAACTTATTGTCATTTGAATATTGTACAAAGTATTGCATTTTTCAAAATCATTTATACATAGTAGTCATACTTATTATAAATGATTTTGAAAAATGCAATCAGTTACTGTTCCAATTTGAAATAGGTATAAATACTACAAGTATTTGATGTTCACTATTGGTATCTATGAGAAAGATGATTTGAGTCCTCTAATCCACTTTATCTATAGACCTGATGGATGCATCTAGTAATGAAGTCTGTTATTTTCCTGCTGCAATGCATTAGTACCTATGAGACAGAAAATTGTCTGATTTTCTTCTAGTTAGTGTGGGTAATAATGATGTTTTTATTATAGTTTTAGGATCACTAGATGGCAATCCTATGATCTTTTTACTTTCAGCTTAAGCTAATAAGCATACCTGAGATTTTATTTTTATATTTACAATCTGTCTTTTTCCTGAATTTTTTAAATAGGTACAACTGCTATCTTCTTCATTCCTATTATATTCAAGAAAATATCAAAAGCCCACTTCCCAAAAATTCTTAATTCATTAAACCCCAAGCGAATGTCTGTATTTGCGTTGTCCTGCTATCGTGTCATCTGTCATCCTACTATTGTGTCTCAAATTGATAGTATTTGAAGAGTTTAAACAGTATTAAGCACTATTGCTGAAATCAAATGCCTGGGTTTGATGCCCTGATTGAAATCACTATCAGATTAGAGTCAAAGTCAGTTGATGGCAATGGCTTAGTAAAGATTTTGAGTAAAAAAAAGTAAAGTACCTACACATCGTTTATAAAGTAAACCTCTCTCTATTCCTTCGAAAGAATAGCAGTTTGATGTTATGGTATGGTTAACTAAAATAATTGCCATCTAAAATTTGCTTCATCATTACAGTAAAATACATTGCTTAGGGCGGGTTGTTTCAGCCATACTTAACTCATGAGTAACAGTCAAAAATGGCGCTAACGTACTTCAAACCAAAAAATGGGTTGTTTCAAAAAATGGCGGCCCAAAAATACGTTAAAAAGTTACTATTACCATTACTGATGCCCTAGCCACTAGTTAACGTCATTTTACGCCATGCTTGTTGTCGTTTTCAAGTAGTTCAGTCCAACAATATGGACTCTTTTGTATTTAATTCGTTTTTATTCGACGATATTTCATCTGATGATGATACAAACTAAAAGAAAAAAGTATTTAAAACGCGTATATATAACGTATACCTATCTATGGGATGAATGGGCACGCCACAATTATGGCGATAAGTCCCCTCTTTGAGGCGTGGCTGGAAAGACCTCAGGGCGACAGGCGGCAGTGACATGGCAAGCTCGGGAGGTTCCTGCGCCGGACTCAAGCGGAAGAGACGCCCGGGTGTCGCCACTGTGCGGAACGCCCGGAGGACACTCTGGAGCATACAGTCGAGGTATGCTTGGGCGGAGCATCACCGTGCCTTCGTGGGGGCGATAGGCGGCGTAGACCTCTCGCGACGGGCCTTGGTTGAGGCCATGGTCCGAAACGAGAAGGAATGGCAGGCGGTCGCCTCATTCTGCGAAGCAGTAATGCCAGCAAAAGAGGAGGCCGACCGCATCAGGCAGCGGCGCCCTCGTCACCGCCGCCGGGATTCCGATCTCGGATTACCGGCCACCGTAGACGCGGGCTCGCGGACGGCGAGTCATGGGTAGCTCGCTGTCCGGACCGAGCCCAAGACGTCGACCGCGCGCACTGTTCCCGCGTTTCTCAAGGTGTTGTCAGCAACAGGAGGGGCCCAGCTGGGTCGAAGCCTACTGAGGCCAGGGTTATTCGAAAGGAAACTCGAGCCCCGGTATGAAGAGACTAGAAAGAACGGGGTGGGTTTTTAGTCAATAAGAGTCTGACACTATTTCCCGCTCCACCCTAGAGCAAGGGTTGTCATTGGATGATTTTTGCCCACAGGCTCCGGGCGGCAGGTCTTTTCGAGGCCCTTTGTCCTCGGGAAAAGTACCTATGTGATGCGAAAGTAGGTCTGGTTTGTTGGTAGGTACGTATTCGTTCTGTTTCACGTGAAATGCTCAAGTTATACAAATAAATAAAATTTGAGGTTTAAAATATTTTTACTTACATTGAAAGATTTACAAAATTAACAAATACAGGGATAATAAATTTTAAAATTAATGTTTGCGATATGTTTTTAAAAATTTGCTTGACGCGAGGCCCCTGCAAGAGCGAGGCCCCGGGCGATTGCTCTGTGGCCGCCGGTGTGACCCCCTAAGGCCGCCGGTGTCCTTATACTTTTCAAGTAGTGCTTGGAAGCGCTGTTTTTCCAGTAGTGTGAAATTTACAGCACGTTCTCTGTAAAAATAAAACACCACGTGAACCCAAAAAATTGAGAAATACCGTTGCCTATCTTAAAGTTTAAAAAATAGTATCGTGTTTATTATATTGTTGGTACTTACTTTGGTGTAAACGTATCCATTTTATATTTTCTTAAATTTTAATGAATTACCGAATATAATATGCTAGTCAATAATGTCACTTTGATGTTGTCGTTTTGAACCGATAGATCAAATTATGACATAAACGATGCAATTTTGCCATACTCAAAAAATCTCCCGACCATTTTTATTGGGAAAATGTGTTGCTTTCTACTGGCAACCCGATTAACTTTGACTGTGTGTTTGAAACAACGCTCTGAATTTGACGAACGTAAAACCTCTCACGTAATAGTAACTTTTGACTGTTCGTATGTAACGTTAACCGACCTTTTGAAACAACCCGCCCTTAATTGGTCAGTTTTGTGTTAGGAGAAAAACCAAAATATCTTTTGATTTATACCTACACTCTCATGCGTGCCTAAGCTATTTTAAGGCTTGAGTTTTATTTAGCACTCCTCACTATAGTTAGTGTGCCTACCGCCACCTTGGTTCCATTGTGTGCATTTGTACTTCCACTCTCTTTCTTGCTCTAGTAAATGATGGTTCTGCTTCATCATCATCATTATCATCATCAAATGATGGTTCTTAGTGACAGAACAGGATAGAAGCATAGAAAGTGCGATTCAGTGCGATTAGATTGAAATCAACCCTATAGAGAACCAATTCTACCTTTTTATTGATTTAATTGCTAAGTAAGCTGGCTGCAATATGAACTTTACGAAGCGAATGTATTTTTAATTGGTTTTGAGGCCAAGCGATCATGCTGTCCTAGTTTCTTTTTGAATAGGTTGCTTTAAGCTACCTACATATTGGAAATCAATACAATAACTGCTTCAGTACTTTGGAATCTATTTTAAGAAACTGGACATATTATACAATACTTCTAGCAATGTACTTGTCTTTCAAACTTCAAAGGTTGTCTGTTAGTGTATTTTCTAAATATTTCTGACATACACGCTAGGGTACACCTGACGTGTTTGCCTGTATAGTTGATTTTTACAGGTAAACTGGAGTATGAATGTTACACAGCTGTGCAGGTTTCCATACAAGCTTACATAACAGGTATAATTATGCAGGCAAATCTGTCAGGTACACCCTAACGCGTATATGTAATAAGGGTAAAACAGGCTGTTGTCCGCAACTCCATGACTAAAGCGCGTATTTTGCGTACGGGTGGGACAAATGTGTCATTCGATTCACCTCAGCTCCTCAAGAAAGGCCAGCAGCGCTTTAGGGTTACTGACCATTTCTTGAAGGTTACCTGGGTTTCCGAAGTACTTTGTCCTGTATCCAGCGACCACAGGGCAGCTAAGGAGCAGATGAGCTGCCGTCTCGTCCTCCTCCATGCAGGCTCTGCAGAGTGGACTGTCTGTAACTCCTATGACAGAAAGGTGCTTGTTAAAGGTCCCGAGGCCAGTTGTGATGGACGTTACTTTGTGCAACTGTAGTTTAGTTAGTCGTAGGGCCTGTTTCGTAAAGCGGCCATCAATGGAGGGAAGTGCCTCCTTAGCCTGCCTGTACTCACCATGTTCTTTCCATAGTTTGTGGTGTAGATCTCTGGTCCGTTCTCTTACCAGATTTCGTAACGTAGATATCCGAAGGGAAGCGGCACAACAGGTTCAGGACCCATTGCTGCCATACTCGAACCCCTTCTGGCGAGTTCATCCGCTGCATCGTTGCCTCGGGAATCGCTGTGTGCTTTGATCCATTGAATGGTTAATTGGTTGTGTTTACCCACCTGGTTGAGCCGTTGGTGACACTCGTATATTGGCCTCGAATTAACTGTGTGGCTATTCAGCACTTGCAGGACAGCCATGCTGTCTGAGAGTATGCGTATTGATTGGTCCTTATCTTTCCTGGTCTTGACGGGTAAGGTTGCAATGGAAATGCCCAAGCATTCAGCCTGGAACACCGTGTTATAAAACCCAATGGTGTGGCTATGTGGATATTGAGATCCTCTGAAAAGACTCCCGCACCCGTGCCATTTCCTGTTTTGGATCCATCAGTGAAGATCCGCAGCTCAGCAAGACACAGCCCTTCCCAGAGGTTATCCTCATGCAGTTGGATTATGTATTTTTTATCGAAGATAAATTTCTTAGATATCCGGTCGTTAATTGCTTTAGCTGCGGGAGGTTCAGTATTGAGTTCCTCGAGCAGAGCGGTGTGTTGTGTTTCTCTTACCCCAGAGATCCAGTGTTTTTAGGCGTAATGCCGCCATCCTCGCTTCCAGTTATATGTACAGGTGGAGTGGAGGGAGTCCCAACATGGCCTCGAGCGCGTCTGTCGGAGTAGTCCTCATGCAACCCATTGTTGCCATGCTGGCAAGCCTTTGCATTTGTTGAAATTTGTTTAATGCAGTGGTTAGTTTGGTGCGAGGCCACCACATCACGGCTCCATAAGTAATCATGGGCCGAATTACGGCACTGTAACATAGCCAGAGTATGATTTTGGGGGATAGGCCCCACCTCTTACCTATCATTTTCCTGCATTGCCAAAAGGTGATACAGGCCCCTGCTTGCTTGTCTTATAGCTAAAAGTGATTACCTGTAAAGGGGTGACCAGATGGTTGCAAACCAACGTTCCCACCAAGGTGACCTTGCTAGCTGCAATCCCTGTAGACAGCAGTTGTAAACCATTACCTTCAACGCCCTTGGTTGGGAGGCGCGTTTTCTTAACCACCAAATGTGTTGGCGCGTGTTTTACATCCATGTAGCTGCAACACAAACCAAACACACAAACCAGGTGACCTACTTTGGTTGAAACGCAAGTTTGAAAATGTGTAGTCAACTCTTTAGTGAGTTACCGTAGTCCTAGAACACAAAGGTCAACTACTAAAGTCCTAGAACGCAAAGGTTAACTAAGAGGAACCAGGTAGGTTTTTAAAAGCTATGGAGGTAATTTTTGACTACCCACATAAAAAGAAAACTGTGTCTGAAATTAGTTATCCATTTTTCAATCAATTGTTATAAAATTGAGTTAAAACTTGCCATTTTTTTTTAACTTAAGAGACTATTCTAGCTGATGATGCTCCCGAAAGGTGCCCTTAGCCTAACAAAATATTTTTAATCTTTCTTTCTGACATGATTTTAATTATTAATATTATTTTATGACATTATCATTATTATTTCGTTATCATCATTATTATTATTATGTTAATGTTTTTGCAATTTTTTTTTTATAATAAATAAATAAGAGAATACCTTTGTATTTGGGGTTATTGTACTGATTTCTTTTTAGATCATTAACTAGTTTAAATAAGTAGGTCATAAACATAGTTAAAGAAAAAAATCTTTAAGCCTTTCACCTGAAAGCTTACCATAACTATGTATTATTTTAATTCATGAATCCCCAAGCGACCACCGGTGGCCGCGCATCTATTGTCTTACTATTGTGTCTCTAATTGACGGTATCTGAAGGGTTAAAACTGGCTAATGCAATCTTTACCACTGAAGATAATCTTTTTTTATGTAATATTTCAATTTACCTACAATCAAAAGCCGCTTCGTTCATCTTACTAAACATTTGCACTCAATAATACTGTAGTTTTTATATAAGTTGTTGACAAGACATAATATTGATTGGTAAATGTTTTCTTTATTGCGTCATGAAATAATATTTACTGCTGTTTAAACAAGTCCAATGCAGTTTTATTGGTAAATATGTGTTCAACACTTGTGTGGTTTATTATTATTATATGCGATTTTTGCTTTTAAAAATCATTTTAAGGTAAAGTTGTTATTTTCATTATGCTAATTGCCATGTTCCAATCATATTATCGAGGATATTTTTTATGTTCATAACACCTACCCATATACATACACCATAAAATTATTCCTTCATTCTTGGATTTATCTCGCTAAAGTCAATGTCTTGCCGTCCGTCCGTTTTTCCCAGATATTTTTTTGGAAAGCTGATCTAATTAGATATTTAATTAAATAATAAATATAACAATTTTTTTTTAAGTATAATATTGAAGTGTGTGGTCTCAATATTCACTTTCTTGTTCCAGTTCAACTTATCGATCCCTGACGAACCTGGCGTGACGGAGGACACAAAGCGCGTGTTGAACGGCGAGGTGGTGGATGCGCTTACAAAGGTCCTTTGTATCGAGATATCCTTACACACAGTGGATGGAGACGACATGGTCCTGGAGCTGTGGACCGTGAAGCTGTCGCCAGGGTCCGAAGTCTGCTCACCTTCGACTGTGTATTACCGCATGAGCGTTATGCTGAAGTCCACGCTGACCATCTCCAGAATAACGCCAGCCTACAAGCTGTCCCGGTCCCAACACAACGAGTCTTACAAGATCTCGCATAAGATTTATGGTGGGGAACCGAATTATGATATTTTAGGTGAGTAAATTATCGTATTGATCATTCTCTTACATTTTTCCCATTTTAGTCTCAAGGTTGATTAATTTGGGCACAGCATAATCACGATGGTAAGTCTTCTTTCCGCTTGACGCAGTTTAGGTTTCTATGTACCGGATTCAGGTGGAAGTAACGTTCGAGTTGATACCCGAACGTTACTTCATAATAGTGATCAATTGTGTGTGCCGCCCTAAGCATACAGATACAGTAGAAGTGGGCCGCGCTTCGGCCGCCCCCTGCACCGCTGTGACCTCGTGGAGGCAATCGGCTACGGCAACCTCTCGCGCCAAACCCTGTTTTAATCCATGGGCCGGAGCGAGGAGGTACGGCAGGCCATTGCCTCCTCCGAAACAGTAATGCTAGCGAAGGAGCCGGCCGTATGCGTGAGGGAACGGACACCCCCATGCTACATAAACGTGGAATAACGCTCCTTGACAATTTAGCAAATTTTTTAGCCTTAGCTAATTGCCATGTGTAATAATTATTTATATTCTGTATATACAAATAAATTAACATAAGGCACATTTTACTGAGAACGATGTCGTATTAACGTATCCATGTCTTCAAGTGCAAGGCTTACATACTCAATAATTATGTTAGGTCATAGACTAACATACTTTGTCACTTCCTGTAGGCGGCGAACGTCGTACTCAACAGTATAATCATAGACATGCGAAGTACAACGTTACTCTGTGTGCCTTATCGCGACTGACTTGTGTAGATCTGTATGAGACTACCTACTCCAAGGCTATATAACTAGATGCGCCCTCTAATGACTTGAGGAAATTCGATCGGGCTTTCTCTGAGCAATGCGGGCTTTCTTAATACCATGCGTTTTGGTACGGCATGTTTAGCGCAAGGGTTGAGCGATTGACTGCTACATGTCGGGTTCGATTCCCACACGGAACAAATATTTATATGGCCCACTGACAAGAGTTATAGAAATAACGAAAACAAAATACCTAATAGTCCTTTAATAGGTACTACGTTTAACATCTCATCAAAATGTTCAGAGGTTGAGACCAGTAACAGATGCCGTGACATAATTATGTTCATATATTGAAATACATTGTAAAATTGGGTTATCCTATCGACATATAGTACAGGCAATAGCCTACTTTAAGCATCAACGCAGCTACCTTGCCATCTATTTAACCTTCTACTTGTATCAATGTGTTTATCTTTCTACCCCTAGGGTTCGTAATATTTGCATTCACATTCGCGCGAATATTCGCACATACGTGATGGTGGCGTTTAGGGAAGTTGTTCTTGTAAATAAATGATTCCATTGATATATTTGTAATCAGTTGTCCTGATACAGTGCTATAGAAACGTTCCAAAAAGTTACCGTGGCTCTGGAACGTAAAGGATTACAGTACTGACAACACTATTCTTTATCAATTCTTCCAGGAGAAAAACGCAAGACTGTTAAGGTGAGCGAGCTACACACGCCCATCGGAACTCTGATGATAGAGGTGGTGTACAGGACTAAGATGACTATCATGCCCGAAGCCAGGCAGAAGATCGAGTACGAATCATCACCGGCCACCAATGACATCATGGTCAAGAGCGACCATTTCTACACAGAGAGTCCCAAGTAAGTTATACCGTTGTAACATATGGTGGCAGTGAAATTCTTCTAACAGTGCGTTAAGGCCTACGTAGAAGGGGACAGCATGGTAAAGGATTTAAATTTCTATTTTACCAATAGACTCAAACATATTGTAAAGGAAATAAGACATAAATTCCTATTCCTCCTTCTCTCGTGGTATCGAATATAATAGCACGACATTGTAAGAAGCGTCAGGGGCTCCCGCGGCGTAATGCTGTGGCGCTCTGCAGCAGGGAACGGCATGCCGACGGTACGTCATCAATTTGACAACTACCCACCAATGTAACAGGCAGCAGAAGCCGAGAAATACTTCATCGTGCCGCGGCGTGCCGTGACAAGGCCTGGAATGCCGCGGTAGCTAAGTGGCCTGTTTGCTCCAGTTGGCGTCATAATCCTGTGCCAGTACGTCCCAGTCTGCTTAGGCCTTTAGTCATTTTTAGCGGTTTAAGGATTAATGTATTTGCAGATTGAGGATACTAAGTAAATGATCTTTCTTAATAAAACGTATGCTTACGAAAGACCACGTGATTCACAATAATGACTTCTTCCAAAAATGGATCTTCTTGATTGTAATTATTTTGCTCTCCGGTGTAGTAGCTATTTTTATTTTTATTTCGGGAAACTCGTTTTTCGGTTCCTTTAAAAGATAGAAGCTATGGCCTACTGGAGTTATTCCAGAGAAATGAACCTGTGTGCGAAAAGCTAATCATGGTCTAATGGGATATAGATTAAAGTCATGTGGTAATTTTTTTTGTGCTTTGAAGTGACGTGTGTAACAAGGAGTTTGGGTTGCCAGATTGTCCGAAAAAACAACGGCCTCGGAACGCACATAGAGCACCTGATAGAACAAGGGTGGTTAGTCTTGTAGACCCCTTGGTCGTCAGGGATCGCGACCTCTTATAGCACCTGCTTTTGAATTTCTCACAGACTACCGAGGCCGTAAGGGCTAGACCGGAGACTTCTCCAATTAGGTTAACCTATGAGTCAGTCTAGAACAGTCAGGCCAAAAGGTTGGGAGCCGAAGGCATATCTTCATATCTACCCATTACCTTAAGGTCCAAGTGTTAAAAACTCTTAAAAACATACATACATCTTCTTCTTCTTCTTCTTCTTCTTCTTCTTCTTCCTGCCCTTATGCCATATTACTTGGGGTCGGCGCAACACGTTTTTTTCTTCCATTCTTAAATAAATACATAAACTCGTAAATTAATACAAAGTAAATTTGAAACACTGCAATTTTAGAAAAAATCGCAATGAGAAGAAGGAATTGGACCTGTCCAAACCCCTGACGGCTGGAGCATTCGTTGACCAGAAGAAGATCCAGGAGTTACATAAGACGCTCAGTGAACAACTGCCGCCAGAGCCTCCCATGGCTTGGCTGCTGGCTGAGAAGGAGAAAATGGAAACGGTAGGGGATTTTAGTATTATATTGGAATAATCCTTAATACATTAAACCCCAAGCGACCAATGCGAAACCCGAATATAGTTTGTTCAGAATTAATAACTAAATGGATTCCAATAGTTTTTAGTTTATACACCATGTTATATTTTCTCTCAATAATATTTAAAAAGGTCACAGATTATACACCACCGACACCAAGTACAACTCAGGTCATAGCGGGCATTAGGTGCCAGCAAACAGCTGAGCGCAAGTGCAAAACAACCCCTCAGTCGCCTGGATGGCACAGTGACTGTGTATCTTTGCTGACATAACAAGCTTTTATCTTTGTGATTTTTCATGATACAGTTATGATATTTTGTACAGAGATTCTTTACACAAGCATACTAGACACGTGTTTCGGGTTTCGCATATACTAATACTAATGTTGTATAATAACTAGTTACACCACCTGCCGGATACGCCTGACAACACACGTCACACATCTCCATTAGGTGGCCTTCAGTCTTGCTACCTTCAGTGCTTAGAAGAATGTTGCTGCCTCGTAACTACACAGTAATGTGTAATTAATTTCGAATCTTCAACGTCAGACGATAAGAACAAACCGTTAATCTTAGGGGCAGACTTCAACAAGGATACTGGTCGTGCAATCAACGCACGCTTATCCGAAACGAACGCTGCAAACGAATCGTAAGAAAATAATTTTAATATGAAATCCTATGAAACCCCGCTCAACTAACCGCTTCGAATCGTCCGTATTTGGAAGGAATCCAGCATTCGTTCGGCGCCTTCGGTTCGGATTTTAGTGCGTTTACCTTTAGCGATGACGCACACACTCGGTTTCCGGATTAGGTTTCCCGATCAGGAATTCAGACTCGGAAACCTAAATGCTCTTATCACACGTTCTTACTTTTTCCGAACGGAAAATTACTAATCGGGAAACCTAATCCAGCAACCGAATGTGTGCGTCCGGCCTAAGAGGTGCGTGTTGTCTGTTTGTAAGACATATGAGTAAAAAGTTTCATCTCTCCTCAGTATGGTCTAACTGATCTGCTGTGACTTTCGCTTTCACGAGTCGTCCAAGGGGTTGGCAACTTGTCGAAGTAGACCGAGACGTAACTTGCTGCACGCTACATCTTGAGGCCTTATAATTATTGCTTTCATTTCTAGTATTAAATCGCATGTCTGTTCGGCGTCCTGAGGCCAATTACCTTCGGTGTGACTGACAATTACAGACTAGGCTCTGCGCCAGAATGGTTACATGTCTTCACCATTCCAATCCAGTCCAGTCGTCCCCAAACTCTATTAACCCAACATTAATTGATCTGGAATGTGCGACTCTAAGTTGTATCGCTTATCCCGCCGACTGATACTGTTTCCTCATGTACCGACCTTTTGCTTCAACAAATTGACACGCTCCATTACGTGAGCCAAAGTCTCGAGATTTTGACATAAATACTTACGTGAGTATTCATGTGGTTAGTGTGAAAGTTTCTTTGTCTTGGCAAAGCCTTCAAATGAGAAGGGATGAACATAAATGTGAATACATGGAAAGAAAGGGGCGGCCAATATGAAAGAGTAATAGGCCGATATTAAAGTTGACACAAGATAGATTGCGAAGACGGAAGACTTGTGAGACCTACCTCTAGTAACACATCAGTTGACATGAAAAGCAGAAGGCCCTCCTGGTAGTACATTATCTGTTTAGTATGAATGGGTACGCGCGAAATCTTGTATTCCAAGCGGCAGCTTTATGGCAGCACCATAACTGTGGGAAATCGGAGTCCAATATCATTCCCGGTTCCCCATAAATGGGAAAATACTCTAATCATTTAATTATTTCTTTCTTTGTCACTGAAAAAATATTTTATTTGTCTATCCAAAACCATCATAGTCCCAATAGAATGTATGAAATAAACCAATTTTTATTATGTTTTGATCACAATTTAAAACAGTTACAGAAAATGAAGACTCTGACGACATCAGACCACGAGAACGCCAACAAGCCGAGTTGCAGCACTAGCGTGCCGACGTCACAGCACGCCGTGAGCCGCGCCATTGAGGTGCCCAAGCCCAAGAACGGCGACAAATACGCGGGACTGATGGTAAACTACGCTAAAAGATAGGCTCTTCTTAATCGCCACATCGATAGAGAAGTCATGGTCATTATGATGCGAATAGGATAAATGAGAATAGGATCGATTGCCGTGTTGTGAAAATCGCTTTTAGCGATAAGATCGCCCATTGTAACACCCTATTAATTTTAAGTTTCTTATATAATTTATTATTTGTGGTGCACAATAAAGAATTTATCTATCTGTCTATCACGTCGTACTGTCAAATTGAAGAAATTTTAGCAAAATTGAATAACTCAGAGATGAGTAAAATTGAAGAACTCAGAGACAAGGCTCGGATACCGGTTAAATTTTCAAACCGTTATTATGTACTTGACGCAAAACCTTTTACATTAGGTTTCGTTCGCATATACCGGTTTTTTTAAACCGATATTTGGAAGAGTATTTATATAAAGGTTTTTTCGGATTAAACGGTTTAGAGCAATAAAAACCGGTTAATACGGACGCACAATAAAGAAACGACGCGCGCAGTTCAGATTTTATTCAGTAGTAAGTTTACCGACATGCCGTTCGCCGAATAAATCGGTTAATTTAGGTTAAAATAAAGTTCTTAAAACGTTCACGTTCTTAAGAAAAGTTCGGAGGAAAACCGAAATAAACCGGTGTTAACCGGTATTTTTTAAACCGGTTCCGAGCCTTGCTCAGAGATGAGTAAAATTGAAGAACTGGATTCTGGTTAAACATTTTTCGTTCACAGCTCGTAAATAAACTAAATTTTTCGTAAATTAATTAAAGTTTTAACATTTCTTTTCTTGGTTTGATAGTAAATCAGACAGAGCTTTAAAGAGGCACCATCATGAATGGGAAGGATGAGATTACACCGTTGCTGGCAACGCGAAGCAAGCCAAAAAAAAAGAAAAAAAAAAAGAGTGAAACCATGGAAAGTGTCGGACACTTTTGATACTACTTTAGAATAATATTCTACAAAACGTATATAAAAATCCAAATAAAGTAACTCGTATTTATAGTTCCCTTTCTCACCTGGCTCCAAGGGGAAGCTCCACAAGCACACAGGTATTCAAAGCACATGAGACGCTACTGAGAACCTAAGTCTTCATCCATGTGAAAATAAGTTATTTCAGACTGTTCTGGAACCCTGTTTCGAAAATGCAAAGTTCACTTATCTCTTTTTATAGTATTCTCATAAGTAAGTTTAAAGTAATAACATAAATCTGGAATCATAAGAGAAATCCGATCCTAAATTTCAATATTCTACTCCGCTTATTATTGATTCATCATCAATAACCATATTATGATCAACATCTGCTGTAGAACTATCATCATCTCAAGAAACAAGGGAATGACAACTAAAATTCGCGTTGTCAACTACAGATTTTTTATTTCTATCAAAAATCCCCGAGTCATTAGAATAGAATAGAATAAACTTTTTTGTACACAAAAATAGTAACAATGTCACAGAAACTTAAATCAATACTAAAACCTAAACTAAGGGTCTATTGGGTACAATGGCGGTCTTATCGCTGATAGCGATATCTTCCAGACAACCTTAGGATGGAATATAAGAACTAAAAAATGGGGTAGTCTGCGGTGTACTGCACGCAAAATTAATCAACAAATTGAATTAAGGGAAATAAAATTAAAATATTTAATAATAATAGTCGTTTGACTTTTTAGACAGACTATACTGGTCGTAATTAATTTTACACACAATTAACTTGTCTTAATACACAGACTGTTGTCAGCGTCTGGGACCGCGTCGTAGTAGTAAAATTGTTCCAAGTGAATGAGCTCGACGGGATAAAAGTATTCTATGTGCTATGGATGGATGCGTGACGCACAGGACCGGTCGTTGTGGCGACGGTTGGGGGAGGCCTAAGTCCAGCAGTGGACGTCTTTCGGCTGATATAATGATGATGATGATGTGCTATTCTAGGGTATGTTACATTTCAGCACGAAGTTCCACTTCCTTGCTGTACGCACAAATTAATAAGGTAGCGACCCTTGCAAAATGTCATCTCATTAATTTCCTCCATTCCGCCATGGCACCACTCATCTAAATCATAAAAGAAAGCCTTGTGATACATTTCACGTTTCTAGGCACAATAGTATCGGCTGTGCAGAAAAGGAGCAGTTAATAGACGTAAACACGATAAATGCTTCACACTATTCGTCGTGATTTCCAGGAGTTCCCATTCGCTGACGGCAGCCCGATAGCAGAGCTGGCAAACTTCTACCAGGAATGTTTGCAGGCACGCTCCATCAGCGACGAGTGGACCGACATCGTGATCGAGGCGTCGGGCTCCACAGACTCCGAGTCGATGTCCAAACAACTCAAGATGTTCGAAGACGCCGTGCCAGAGTTCGACAATATGGTCGCCTCGATGTTCAGCAACTCGGAGGGCTCCGACCGCTCCTAAACTGGGAGCTCCTGAACTGGATGTAAGACTGTTTGATTGTTATTAGAGTAAGGGTCTAGCTATGCGCAGTGCGAATAAATATCTTGAAATATGACGCAGATTTTAACTTTGTTGCAAATTAGAGATAATTGTAGAAGGTGATGAGAAAATCCGCATTTATGTTGACAATACTTTTTGGGGTTATACTTTTGCATGTGCCCAAGAGCGGAATTTGAATACTATTGTCTACTAAAACTTTCATAAAAGCTCAAACTTGATTGACTGATGCATGTTTACCTAAACATGTTTATCTTCAATAGCAACTATAAATTAAGTAATTAATTTATCTATGTACATACTACACGTCTAACGATCATGATTAATGCAGGCCACTTTCAGCCGATTCTCATCACATTTCACAATTTTAGTTCCAAACATAAAATATTTGAGGGATTGTAGATAGATTTACTATATTATAATCATGTTATTAACAATTTATCGAAGCGCCATCTTCTTGTCTGACCTGAAACTAAGCATTTTTAAGTATTCTATAATTCTATCTGAACAGTTCAAATACTCTGTGCTAGGCTTACGTGCGCCGACTAAACACGCGTTTGTGAGCCCGACTATAATTATACAATTACTGTTAGAAATTATTCTTAACAGCTGTTAAATAAAAAATACCCATTATAAGACTTGAATTATCACGGTTGCATATTCATTCGATCATCGTCTGCACTTGCAACTGACACAACAAGCAAGTTGAGAAAAATGAAGATCGCATATATATATATATATATATAGTGCCTAAGGCCCCTTGCAATTAACTTCAAGAAAGAATTGAATGTTGTAAGGAATTCTATGATCCATTCTAATTGACTCTACAATGCTCATACAAAGATGACTGATACTGCTTAGGCTAGTATTGTATCATAGATAGTAAAAATATAACAAATTACGACCGACATTTTTCGTAGTGCAAGTTCCAATATGACACTATCACATATAAAAGATTTCATAATGTTTTTAGAAAACTATGATTTCTTAGCGCTTTTAAATATAAAGGAATAGACATGTCTATTTACTGAAGATAGTATAAGAGATGTAACCGATATTCGCGGTTTTACAATGTTAAAAACTTGAAGAAACGTAAGACTGGACTTACGAGACAAGACTTTGAATGACGTATGACTGACCTGATAAGGGAGTGATAAGGCGACGCGCCGCCTGGCCAACGTCAGCTTCACTCATTATATGTTTCACTCATTATTATAATACATGATTAATTATGATCGTTACCGATAAGTGTCGGTATCATAGTTTATAACGCGTTCGTGTTTTAATCAAAATTTATTCAATTTACGTAAAAATTCTAATATTGTTTCTTGCTTTTGAATGTAAAATTATATCTAATGATATGGTATTTTATTTATGTACAATATTTCAATGTAAATATTTATATGAAAGTAAATATGATAAGAACATAATTTATTCGATGGTAAAGGTCACTGTAGACTAGACTTCGACATAATTACTCGTGGCTTTCAAGTAAAAAATTACGTAGAATTGGTGTCAACTAGTTTTTAAGGGATTTATCTTAGATTTTACACATTCTTTAAGCGGTTATTTTAAACTCGACTTCCTCTATTTGAGTACTATTAAAATTACGATACATTTTTAATAACAAACTCTCAGTAATAACTAAGTCCCAAGTTTATTCGCATACAGATACATAAGAATAATACTTAGTTATATGAGCTTTCTATAATCATATTAGATACGATAATTAATTATAACAGTATGGCATCAACAGCGGCCTTTTGCAACTGTAAAATATAGTAGTTCAGATATAAATAAATAGATGATCATAATGTAAGTGGAGTGCCTTCGAATCAACAACTGAGACTTCGTCTCGAGTAACGTGCCAACCCTCGTTTTGATACACTTTACGACTTTTTAACTAACTTGTTGATTATTTAAATTACTCTGGTGTCTTCGCACTGAGCGTGTGTCCGGCGTGGACGTCGACGGCGCTGATACGCTGCGTGTCTGTGCTGCAGTCGTGTCACGTTCATCGCGTCACCTGAAATATCTCACGTTCAGCCGTGAACGCCGCTTTTGCACGCCGTTTACGCTGCACAAAAGTTCGACTAACGTTTAAACGCACTTAAGCCAGCTGCGAAGGCATCCTACGTAATAGTTTAAATCTAAATTATTATTTTTATGGTGTTCCATTGTTATTTATTTGCAATTTTTTTCATCATATTATGTCAAATTCGTTTTCATGTTCGTTGTAACCATTCGTTTTGCTAGTCAGTCGTTAATGGTTAATTATGTTAGGATTAATCAATTATCATTATCAGGAACATCAAAATTATCTTTTGATATTGTGCCTCGTGCTCTACGACTCACATCATATCACTCGGACTATTATGTCTATCTCTTTGAGATAAGGGATTATCTGTTGATATCTGGGACAAACTAGCAAACGCAGAAATCTTAAAATAGATGAGTTTTCTTTTCAAGTTATAGCGGAACTCTTCACACACACACACACACACAGGATTACGGCACGAGGCGCTTCTTAGCCAGTAAGAACGCATTTCACTCATCGGTTTAGGTAGGTATTACTTAGTTAGGCTTGATATTATAATTACAAATATTATAATTAAACATAAATTATATTAGCATCCAAATATAATTAAAGCATCGACTAGTTTCATTCTATTTTAAATTAATTTTATCTGACATGATTAAAAATTGTATGTCATGCACAGATGTACCCTAAATTTTTTTGAGTTAAAGAAAAGCAATTGTTTAAAAACTATAAGAAAACCTTTACATATATGTTTGTGTAGCTAAAGCGTCTGTTAAACGTATACGCTTCGCAAACGCAGCGCTAACACCGCGACTACGCGACGTTTACGCTACTTAATACACGCTCATGCAGCTTGAATGAAGGCAGTTTCTTCGTCGAATTCGTAGTCTGCGCATCTTGACCATAACTCAATCAAGGCATTAGTATCTTACTTACATTACAATAATTTTATTATACTGAGACTGCTGTCCGTCCTCGTGTTAAACGTACTCTCACGTTACACGTGCTCTCACGTTACATATACTCTCACTAGTGTTCTGTATAAAGGGTCATAACTAGACAGCTAGCGACATTCCGCTGATTTGGTGGATATCAATTTTACAAACCATTAAATAAAACATTCATCTTCTTTTCGTGTCAATTTGACTGAAATTTAGTCCGAACAATGTTTAGCCACTTGAACAGCTCTGTCTGGCACTTATACAACAACAAAACATTTCAAAAATACAAGATAACTTATAATATCAATTCTACCAGTCATCAGCATCTGCTTGAAATTCATTTGTTTGTATTGTTTTATCGTCATTCGATTTTGATACAAATTACGACTGAAGTTTTACAAGACAATTTCATGTGACCCTGAATCTATACTAATCACTTAATTTATCTATATTCATACGAAATTTAAACTTAATATACTCCACCATATATTTCATTAACCAAACTTATTTGGTCTTCTATATGTTAAAGACATTTCAAGAAATCTTATCACAAATATTCACCTGTTTTCTTCAAAGGGACAGAAAGAGGTGTATTTTCCTGTTTAAAATATAATAGGTGCGAAAAGGACAGAAAACAGAATATTTCGTTACAACCTCGTGTATTTTAATTATTTCTCTATCATCTTAACTTCTAAGATGTTCGTGTTCAATACTTTTAAATCTAACTATTATGTCATATCCAGATCTTAGAATTTATGTTTCACTATACTCCGTTCGATGTAACATTAGACATATAGACAAACTTTTTTTTACCGGCGGCTCAATCGTTTTTGAGTTTTATCGCGTTGGTAGTATGTTAAATGTTAAATTCAACACAACTTCCTGTACTTTTTTCTTTCCTAAGAACTTTCCTGACAATAACAAACACGCGTGATAATGTGACCAAGGGAAATAGGGATTCATTTTTATATACATATATTGGCAGATATAAGATAGATACCGCCAGTTAGTCATGTATTCTGTCATACTTTCACGAAGTGGTCGATTATACTTGTAATTTTTGCCATCTGCTGTGGGACAGGTTTACTTATACCGCTTCTGGTTCTTCCTTAAAAACCTAAACCCTGAATAATATTTGATAAAATTATGTAATTTCACGAAATGGTCGAATATAAGTACTTGTATGTGTAACTTTTAAATATATAAAGATAGATTTAGCCAATTGACCAGGTATCCTGTCATAATGGTATTTCGTAAAATGTATTACATTGTGTGTATTTACGAGTGTGTATGCCAAATAAAATAGTTTTCTTTCTAAAATGGTGGCATTTCATGAAATGGTCGAATATACTTAGTGTAATTTTTACCATCTACTGGAAAAGGTTTACTTATAACGATTCTGGTTAGCTGCATCTTGTTTCATGACATTTTAGGTCGAGTCTGGATAGCAAAAAAAGCGATGACCACTGAGATTTTTTCGTCATTTCTTCTCAGATAAGAAATGTCGATTCCATCAAGCTTTAACAAAAAGAAAATCATGATTGTCTAATCATGTTTTTTTTGTGTGTTTTTGATAGTAAATTTACAACATAAATAATTTCCTTTCTATTATAAACTCTGCGATCTGACTACGACATACATATTGTTTTTGCGCAATAGGCTAAAGATGTCTATTCATCTTTTTAGAACTACATAATGTATTTAAAATATTTAATCATCAGACTAATATACTGTAGTGGAAGTTAAGTCAAATGGATGTAAGTAATCGCCATATAGGTAAGGGATATACATTAAGGCATAAACTTATCACTAGTGTAAGGCACATAGACCAAGAGTGCATAAACGTGTATATATTTATTATACGATTGTAATTTTATGCACTATAAACCAATAGTACAGGTAGACGAAGTAAGGGGTCTATTCGGCTGTGCACGAACGAAACTTATTGCTATCTCTTTTTAACATATATCATTAGAAAAGTACAGCAACGTTTTCGACCACGGTTTAGATAATGAAATATCTCTCTATTCACATTATTCCCGATCTTCAGCGATTTTAGGTCAATAGTAAGAGGAGGCCCCACCCACGTCCGATAATCGGTGACCGATTTTTGTAGGAGAAAAATAGAACACACTGATTGCAATAGTGCAACGCACACGGCCTACAAAAAGTTGGTCAGAAATACAGAGCAATGTTACGAATATAAAAAATCGGCCCGATTATCTGTCCTACAAAAAGTCTGACGTGGGCGAGTAGCGTAAGTTTCGTTGGTGAACACAAGGGTTAGCCCACGTACTACCGAAATACCCATTATTGTAATATGTGTGTTTCTAGATAAAGCAATAACCGTTTTGCGTACGATAAGCCCATCTTACTATAACCATATTGTAGAAAATAAACAATTTCAAGGTTTTAATTACCTAATCATTATTTATAATAGACAATAGGAACTACGACTTTGTATTGAATAAGTAAGTTATAGACAAGTTGTCGACATTGCATTTAACAAACAATAATAATATCCAGAAATCATTTTGTCTTGTCAATGTATAAAATGGACTTCCTTTGCCAATACAATAATTCTTCCTTTGCTGTACTGTATCACCCTTTGTACATTCCGTACAAAACTTGTTCAGTCCTGCGTTAAGTCTTGCCAATTTTGACGACAGTTTAAGATTTTAATCTCCGTTAATCCAGATGAGAAACAAGCGCGGATCCATCCTTCAAAATAGGTTGTGATCACAGCTGACTGCCACCCGAAAATCGGCGTAGTGTAAGTCTGAGTATAAACTTGTTCATGGTCAATATAGTGCATTCCTACAAAGAAGATGTTGTATGACGCCAACATAGGTAAATTTCAAGGAAATTGCAAAAGTAGCATCAGCATGACCGTGAAAGTGTGACGTCACAAGCTTATTAGGGTTGTGGGCATCCCCATCGTATCCACAACGATGGATCCGCGCTTGATGAAAACTTTAAGGGAAAAGGGGTGAAATAACTAATTCCTAGAGAGATTTTTCTCAATTTTTTTATATGTATTTGGAAAATACAACGCCCACAATTTAAAACACAGTACTAAAGTTTTTTTTCATTCAGACTCAAATAGAAGCTCGGCTTGGCTCAATACTGGTCCAGCTCCACTACCACTGGAGCGCACAAATTCACTAGTTACGGAATTACTTTATAATTTGAATTTTTGCTTGTATTGTGATTATTATCTTGGAAACTTGATGTCATTTATCCCTTTTCCTTCAAAGTTTTAGTTTTATTGACAATATTTATATTTTGACACATCGAAACTACTACACATGTATTAGAACATAGTTGTTTACAATAATCTTCTTATTAACTCATAGTGAGTGCATAATGGTATAATATCTATGTAAGTTTAGACTTCGTTTTGTATAGGTGCTTTTTAAATTTGGAAGCGTTGTTTAACAAAGCTGGGCTCAATGGGATTGGTCGAATTTGTATAGGTAAATATTACAGAACAGTGCAACTGTACGTTTACTCATAAACACAGTTCATGAGAGTCGTATTGTAGGAAGTCATTGAGCTAGCATTACCTTTGAGGTAAGTAAGGGCAGAAACATACACATGATATCGCTACATTTCACGTTTTTATAAATGGGTGCCCCAATTCGAAAAATCCCTAAGTCCTAGTTAGGGATTTTTTGCACTACTAATACAGGTAGATTTGCCGTTTTTTCTCTATTTGATACGTCCAAAACCCCCCCCTCTCTGTTGGGATATCATAACAAAAATATTGTTGGACGTATCGATAGAGAAAAAACGGCAAATCTACCTGTATTAGTAGTGCAAAAAATCCCTAACTAGGACTTAGGGATTTTTCGAATTGGGGCACCCAAATCGTGTCATTTACTACAAGTTACCGCGCCGCAACGAGGCACGACAAGACATCGTTTCGAGTGTGTTTTTGTCCTAAGAATAATATCTTCGTTCCAATTGCTATTAATTTAAGTGACTAAATGTCAGGTCTGTTGTTGAATGTTCATTTATGTTAATAATTATTTATAAAACATCATTATTTATAACGTAAGGGCTCCTACACAAAACTGCTATGCGATGCGATACAACGCTTCAAAAAAAGCCAAGCGGATCAAGTGACCATACAATGCGAATGAATTCGCAAGTTCCTGCGATGCGTCGTGCGAGCTCGCAGATTTTTACGATGCGACATCGCTTTGCAGTTTTGCATTTGGGCCCTAACTACTTACAAAATGATTACAGGCCGTCACACACGTTGAAGATGTATGTTGGTGTGTCTTAAACATATCCTTCACAAAACAACCATGATGGAATATATAACACACACAACCATGATGGAATATATTTTATGAGCCTTTAACTTGAGGAAGTGAGCAAACTAAGGTTTATGTTAGAATTACCATCTTATTATAGATACACAAGCCATCTTGTAAGAAGTTTATATATAATATTTTATCTATGTGAAATATTATATTATCTTTACCGTGTGTGACGACCTCGTACCTAATATCTAATTAAAATTTTACCTTTTTTAAAAGAAAATTTGTTTATTTCATTTCTCAAAATAATTACTCTTTTCACTTTGAAGCAAATAATTTAGAAGCATAATTCATACATGGGTGTACATTTCACTGTTTTTATTTTACATATTTAGAAGTAGACATTTAAATTAATGTAAAAACAAATCTTAAATGTGTATTCTATAAGTGGTGCGAAGTAGTGGAGTGTTGAAGCCGTCATTATTCGAATGCGAGACAGAGGTCCCCACCTCTGTCTCGCTATCCTGGTGAATAGCTCCATCTCTTTCTTGCAACCGATTTTTCACGGCTTCAACATTGCAGTATTCGTCCCCTGTAGCAGTTTGTATACCTATTAGATAAGTTGTCATTGTATTCTTACGTAAGTGTTGCGGATACCATATTTTGTTGTGTTGCATGAAACAGGCTACATATTGTTTGTAACAAATGTTTACACAGTGTCATTAATGGCTTTTGAAATAAAATACAGATGTTTTTGAACAACTTTTATTTCATTTTTATTTTAATCCAAATTTTAACATTTTTATGTAAAATAAATCCAAACTATTAACATTTAAAGTAAAGACAAATATCCCACGTACGTCACGTACTCGATATAATGTCTGAGAGTAAGGGTGCGCACATTAATAGACATCCGGGTCGACAGATCTGCCCCCCTATCGAAACAACCGTTTCTCTTGCGTCAAACGCCTCGAGTTGGCCACGCCCCCGACGCTTTTGTTCTGACCACGTGACTGAGCGATGGAATGACATAATTTCCGTACATTTAAAGTTTTCTACTAGTTCACGATTGCAGATAATCAATTTAGCTAGAAGTACTGATGTTGCATGGGACGCGTGTAAATTCAAAAGGTTAGATAGCACTATACGTAGCATACATGGGCTCGGTTTGTCTTTATCTTTATACCACAACATATTATAAAATATAATCGTAACTAATAAACTAAACCTCCTCAGGCCTACACATAGTAAAGAACCCTTAAATCGAAATTAAAATGAACACCGACTCCACAAGCTAGTAATATTTTAATAAATATTTCATAATAGGAAGTGATATACTCCGAGGCAAAGTCTGACACACCCTCTCCCCTTGTATTTCTAGCTCAGCTTATCCTGGCTACTTTGCTGGTTGGCGAATATATTTTTTTATGACATGAACTAAAAGATAAATGCAATTGATCCATGTAAAATTGTGATAGTTAGCTACATAGGCTAGGCTAGGATAATCTTCGCGCTATTCTCACATAATCTTTGTAAATGGGATGTTTTTCTTTTTAACGCCACTTTGTCAGTAAAAAAAAGTGTGATCGAGATATATTTCATTGCGTGGCTGAAAACGATAATAAAAAATATTACCCAATTTAAAGCCCTTATGTATATGATTTAACGTAAAACAGATGAAAATTGAGAAAAATGAATATTTTAAGCGTAAAAACGCGCGATTTTCGGTAAAAAGAAGCAAGTCCCACTTATGTAAAAAGAAACAGAATTTTCATCAAATAAGCACGACATAAAAAACTTTTTACAAAAAAAATTAAACCGACTTCAAAAAGTACAAAATAACTTTAATTTCGGAAGTCGGTTATTCTATAATAGATACCTTGTCTCTTTGTTATTTAACACCGACTTCCGAAATTAAAGTTATTTTGTACTTTTTGAAGTCGGTTTAATTTTTTTTGTAAAAAGTTTTTTATTTTTCACTTTTTAGTTATGGTAGCACCACTAAAAAGTACCTACCCTTCAGCTAAACATAAATTACCTTATAGTCAGAGTGCATCTCATAACGATTCTTATAATCCCAAATACGGTTATATTACATGAATTTACCCCCTCCCCCTTTCCCCCTCCTCCTTTTCTTTCAGTCAGTCATCGACTACACGTATAAACAAAGCAATTTTACTTGTTACGACAATTCTGCTATGATTCTATGAGGAGTTCTGTTCCATATCTTCGAAGTTCATGATCAGATCATAACAATATTTCTATGGGACCAACTTGGAAGCATAACCTTTCAATCAAAAAAAAAAATTTTCCAAATTGGTCCACAATTGACCGAAATATCGGTGAACATACATACAAAAAAAAAAAAAAAACATACATTCAGCCGAACATAGAACCTCCTCCTTTTCGAAGTCGGTTAAAAAACTGAAGAGTTACTGACTTGGCCGCTTAATAGTACGTGCCGCCATAGTGTATTTCATATCTGTTTTAAAGTCTACGCATCCACAGCCGCAGCCTGCCTCGCGATCGTCTTTTTCTGAAATATACGGCTCCTCGGAAGTCGTGGTCTGGATGCTGCTCACCTTCACGTTTTGTCCTGTTATGTTCTGCAATCAAAAAGGGAAGATGTACCTGGTTGAAGAAATAATGCAGTATGGTTTTTTTTTCGATGGGGTAAATCATCTTATGGCAACTCCCGCTCTTGGGTGGAGCGGGAGATAGTGATAGTCTCTTACTGACTAAAAACCCCACCCCGTTCCTTCTAGCGTTCATACTGGGGCTCGAGTTTCCTTTCAGATAACCCTGGCCCCAGTAGGCTTCGACCCAGCTGGGCCCTTCCTGTTGCTGACAACTGCTTGAGAATGCAGTATGGCGATTTTTGGTGGGTAATAATCATCCAAATGACATCCCCCGTCCTTGGGCGGAGCGGGAGATAGTGTCAGACTTGCGAGCTTTTTGAGGGGGCAGCGGGTGCAAAGGCAAATGGGCGTTGGGATGGGGGGGGCGTTATGATTGCCAATTTTTTAGTGATGTAATGTGAGTAATCGTGCTCGATTACAGGGAGAAAGAGAATATTTTTAAAATTTTTGATTATTAATAGAGACAGATATTCAAAAAATGGTATAATTAACTTTAACTGAATTATTTAAGAGGGCGTTGGGATTTCTTTTCTTGTAAAGGGCGCAGTAGTTCGTAAAAGGTTAGGAAACTATGATCTAAAGCTCAAGTCATAAGTTAAGAATCATCAAAATACGGAGAAGATGCAAAAAGTGATTTATGGCCCATGAGGGGATCGAACCCGCGACCTTCGCGTTATTAGCACGACGCTCTAACCAACTGAGCTAATGGGCCGATATAGTAAGTGTCAGAATAGTGCTACTGGTATGATTTCTTGTTTGTAACTATTAAATATTTTTTAAGGTTCAGCAGTAGTCGCGGCTAGCTTATAGAAAAACTAAACAGGGTCTAGAACGTCTTTTTTTTTTCTCTCGACGGGGAAAATCCTCATTGACGAAACCCGCTCTTAGGTGGAGCGGGAGACAGTGTCAGAGTCTTACTGACTAAAAACCCCGCGCCGTTCCTTCTAGCCTTCATACCGGGGCTCTAGTTTCCTTTCGGATAACCCCGACCCCGATAGGCTTCGACCCAGATGGGCCCCTTCTGTTGCTGACAACTCCTTGAGGCGCGCGGGAACAGTGCGCGCCGTCGACGCCTTGGCTCGGTCCGGACAGTTACCGGATGATCGGACAGCGAGCCACCCATAGCTCGCTGTCTACGAGCCCGCAAGGGTCTAGAACGTCTAGACGACACTATTTATACGTATAAATCTACACCTCAATAATAAAGAGATAAAGTTTGTTTTTTTGTTTGTAGAAAGTAATCTCTGAAAGTATTGGTCCGATTGCTAACATTTTTATATCGATAGAAAGTTATTTTATAAAATTTCCGAGTGTCATATATTATATGGCTATATTTTATTTACGCGAGCGAATCAGCAGCGGGTAAAAGCTAGTAGTGACGACTTCAGCAATTCCACATACGTAGGTACAACTATACAGAGATTGTCGAGCCATTTTGATATCAGAATGGACGGCCAACTTTAAATGTTTACATTTTTTAACTTCTGAAATAAGCAACTCTCTCATCATGGTAAGCAAATGGAAGCAATTGATATGTAACTTTTAGGCACAATATCACAACCGTTGACCGACCATCCTGATGACGCTCACAATCATTTTCATCAATTAATTATGCTAAACTAGCTTTTATCAATGACTTTGTTCGATTACATAACGATTATAGCGGACGTGAAGTCGAAATCAGTTAAAAAGTAGCCTACGTCCTTTTTTGGGTTTCAAGCTTAGTCTGAGCTAAATTGAAAAGAGGAAAACGTAGCAGACAGGAGTTATTCCATCCACATCACGAGTACTCACAATGGTTCAATTTCAAAGACAAATATTATTTTGGAAATTAGAGAACTAACACTGGCGGATACTCAAGAGTGCCAGCCATAATCTGTCCTAGCATAGGAGGAGGCCGATCGCATCAGGCATTTGTGCCCTTGTCGCCACCGCCAGAATTCCGATCCCGATCCGGCCACCGTAGACGCGGGCTCGCGGACGGCGAGCCATGAGTAGCTTGCTGTCCGACCGTCCGGTAACTGTCCAGACCGAGCCCAAGACGTCGACGGCGCGCACTGTTCTCGCGCGCCTCAAGGAGTTGTCAGCAACAGGAGGGGCCCAGCTGGGTCGAGGCCTACTGGGGCCAGGGTTATCCGAAAGGAAACTCGAGCCCCAGTATGAACGCTAGAAGGAACGGGGTGGGGTTTATAGTCAGTAAGAGACTATCACTATCACCCGCTCCACCCAAGAGCGGGAGTTGTCATAAGATGATTTTTGCACACCGTAAAAAAAAAACCATAATCTGCCGATGAACCGGAAGAAGAAGAAGATAAAGTATAATTACCTCATCATCTAGAGGAGGTTTATAAGTCCGCAACAGAGTCGCATTTGTCTTGTCAGCAAAGATGGTACGGCGGTGGTGGGCGAAGACCGCATCGTGCAGCAACGTGTGCGTGATGCGGTTGTGGTCCGTCGAGCGCGCCACGCACCGCACCGACCGCAACGCATCGAGCGCGATGTTCAGGCGGATACGACCCAGGAACGCGTACAGGGAAGATTCCTCTTCACGTTGCTGAAACATCACACAAGAAAGTTTGGTTAGCCTCAGTCTCAAGTTGAAGAGTACCGTAAAATGGGGTGAATAGAGAGAGACAAAACTTTAAAGGATATTTTCTCGATATTTGAATATTTTTTGCAGCATTTAACTATATCAATTTGCTCATGAATTGTTATTCTAAAAAATCGATGATTTATTAGAGGCCGATATTATGGTATCAAAGTGAAAATTCAAACGAAAGTTTTGTTTCTATTTACCCCATTTTACCTGGTACATAACATCTACAAGTTGACTGAATGTTGAACTGTGAAAAAGATGGATAAAAAAAATGTTGTTTGTAATGATAAGTATGTTCAGATGGGTGTGTAGTGTGACGAGAATGGATAAAGTGAGAAACGAGTAGGTACAGGTACAGGTAGTTTTGTGAAATATTCGAGTAAATCTCGGAATTACCGAATACTAACAGAGTTTTCAGTCGTTATCTCTCTTTTTTTGCGTTGCCTTTTCATCAGACATCGCGTTGGATTGTAATGTGATATGTTTACGATAGGCGAGTGGAGGGAGTTCCATACCTGGACGACTATTTTTTAGTAAAAAAAAGACATTGTCGAAAAAAGAACAATAAAATTATTCTACCTACTTTTAAAGTTTTACAAGTAAGTAGAATAATGGTTCTTTTTAGATTTTACCAAAATTCCTTTATAAATGTTCCATGTTAGGATACCTATTTAAATGAATATAATTGACTGTTAAGTATTAGGTAAGTGCTAATGAATGACAGGATAATAATTAGGTATAAAACCTTTATGTTATTGTGTCATAAATACAAAATGGTAGGTATTCCATATTTGGTTAGTTTCCTCTGTCTATCTGACCTCACGACTCACTACCCATACTTACAACATTATTTTTAGTTTATGCGAAAACTAAATATAATTTAACCAGAATCAGTAGCTGAATGGATTCCATTACTTTTTACACTTTATGTTATATTTTTTCCCAAAAATATTTAAAAAGGTCACAAGTTGCACCCCACCGACACTAAGTACTTACCTACAACACAGGTCACAGTAGATCATACCGCCGCCGCCGCCTGGATGGCCCGGTGACTATGTATTGACTGACATAACATGCAACTTTGTGATTTTTCATGACAGATTCCTACAATCTAGATTATATAAAAATGAATCGCAAAATGTGTTGGTAAGTGCATAACGATTGTTATTTTGAGGAAAAGGTTCTTATGCCAAAAAAATAAAATTAGGGCAGTGTAGGGTAGGGTAGAGTAGAGTAGGGTAGGGTAGAGTAGAGTAGGGTAGAGTAATGTAGAGTAGGGTAGAATAGGGTAGGGTCGAGTTGGGTATAGTAGGGTGGAGTACGCAAGAGCGGGAGCGAAGCCGCGAGGGCAAAAGCTAGTCTAGATTATATAGAAACCTAGACTCTTTACAATAATAAAAATACCAATCACGTGTTTCGGGTTTCGCATATAGGTATCTACTAAAACTGATGTTGTATAAGTGTATACACGATACGCCTGGTCTCGAACTACCAATATCTTTAATCATTACCTTTTTACGATCAGCCGCAATGACTTCTTCTTGTTGACGTTTGACTTCTTTAGCCCAGCCTCTGAAATAAAGAAAAGCAATTCTCCAATACCCCTGTTTTTAAGGGTATTTGGTAAGAGAAAGTGGGCCTTTACACAATTAAGAACTCACTTGCCAACACTAAGGAAGTCTTGAAGAATATTATCGTCTTTCTCGAATAGTGGAACATTCTGGATCTGGGTTTCCTTCCAAACTTCGTTCAGCTTCAAGGTAAGGTAATGGGAGCAGAGAACCAATGTGACCTGATAACAGAATTTTGTGATATAATTTAGGTACACTAGGTTTCTATAGCGATTTTATCTAAAGATACACTACTCGACTTTATTATCGCCATCCAAACTTGTTCCACGCATTATGTTAGGTACCTATAAATATATAATGCCATATACATTAGACACTCAGACCCTGAATACTTAATTAAAAAAAATGTTAATTTAATTTACTTAAGCTAAAGATTTGCATGCTATTACATAGCGAAATATGTTTGTTCCTATATACCTTTTTTACCACCTTTTATACCATGTTTTTTAGCAAATAAATATATACCTATATACATTTTTTAAATTTCTTTTGTATAGATTTATTTATCTCAGGACGCTGAGATCCTGGGCCTTTGGGAGGCGTACGAGGAGCCGAAACCAATTCGCAGAGGCCCTTTTAGATGCGTTTAATGGAACGTGGTATCAACTGGTGATTATCGCAGTACGCGCAATGGTAGTGCATCCAAGGACAACCCCCGGTTTGAAAAACTATTGCAACATAATGTGGAAAACAAAATAATAGGGCTATGGTTTTTGGAGTCATAAGTGGACTGGTAACATGGAAATATGTTAAGACTATGGCCCCTGCCTAAATAATATCATTAATATCCATCAATAAAAGGCAGGGGGTGACTTGCACACTCAATAAATGGGCCTCCAAAATCGGCCGCTAGCACGAAGTGACGTAGCAACAAGAGGGCAACATATCCTGAGGCGCTTGAGGAGTGGAGAGCCATACCACGGCTATCAGGACAATTCCAAAAGTACGGTTAAGAACCCTACCAGCACTTTACTGGATTATGCATCTTTCTCCCGAGCATGTTTGCTCTTGCGAATCTCCACTCAACCTCTCTCTTGCCTTTATTGGCTGGCCAATAAAGGCAAGAGAGAGGTGGGAGCTCTGTTCCTCGTCAGTGTTCACTACGGCCGGCCAATAAAGACAAGTCGGAGATGAAGAACAAGATATCTCCTGGGAGATAGGGTTCGTGGGGTCGCTAATACCCAACAGTTCGCCACAAAACTGCACTGCGGATTGTATCTCTCTTAGTCTGGCCCCTCACCCTAGGCATGTTACGGCATAGAAAGTTCTACCGATACAGACCTAGGGTATTTGACTGGCCGGTTGGTCTAGTAGTTAGTGTCCCTGACTGCTATGCCAGAGGTCGTGAGTTCGATTCCCACCCAGGACAAATGTTTGTGTGATGAGCATAATCATTTGTTCTGTGTCTGGGTGTAATTTATCTATAACTAGCTTTTGCCCGCGCGGCTTCGCTCCCGCTCTTCCCTACTCCACCCTACTATACCCAACTCTATACTCTACCCTACCCTACTCTACCCTACTCTACCCTACTCTACCCTACTCTACCCTACTCTACCCTACTCTACCCTACTCTACCCTACTCTATCCTACTCTACCCTACTCTACCCTACTCTACCCTACTCTACCCTACTACTCTACCCTATTCTACCCTACTCTACCCTACTCTACCCTACTCTACCCTACTCTACCCTACTCTACCCTACTCTACCCTACCCTACCCTACTCTACCCTACTCTACCCTACATTACCCTATTTTTTTTTTCATGAGACCCTTCTCCTCACAATAACAATCACAACAAAAAAAAAAATCAGCCAAATCGGTCAAGCCGTTTTCATGCCAAGTCGTGACAACGGAAAACGGGGGTCATTTTTATATATATAGATATGTATGTATTATTTAGAAATATATAAGAATGTTTATCTGTTGTCTAGTACCCATAACACAAGCTCTGCTTAGCTTGGGACTAGACGGCGTTGTGTGATAGTTGTGGAATATTATATTATATTTTGGAGCACGCAAGCCCCACCACGACGTCAACGTAGAGATACGGCGATGGGGTTATTATTATTATTAAATATCTGTAGGCCAGACAAATATTTATTCTGTGCTCAGTTGCCAATCACCACTGCACCAACCGTGCCATCAAAAATAATACAATAATTTGGAAGCTGTAATAATTTGCCAAGCTGCATAATTTTAGCTTCGGCTACACTCTTTCGTTTCGGCTTCGTTGATATTCTTTACGTGAGCGCGGTATCAACGTTGATAATTAATTTGTTATAGTTCTCTATACTAGCTGACCCGGCGAACTTCGTACCGCCATAATTAATGTAGTCTGTTTGTCTTTCGATATAATTACCCGATTGCGGTAAAAAAGCCTAAATAATACAACAAGTTACACACAATTTTAATGTATAAAGTTATCTACATCGATTTATGTATATTTACATTTTACTTGATGCGCGCACAACGAAAAATTTCTACAGATTTATTATACGTATAGATACAGAGCTGGCGTTAGAGGGGGGGCCCAAGGCGACAAATTCAGGGGCCGCCAAGGTCTAAAGTTGAAGTCTCCTGCCTCCCCTGGCGCAAACCCTCAAAACTGTGCTCTGCATATGCATTTTTTTATTGAGATTTTTTTAGATGGATTTTTTGAAGGTTTGTTACCACACCGCGTTTACGCTTACGATTAGCGCGATACTTCCCCCTGGGCGCCTAAAATATTGTGGCCGGGGTGTCCGTAGACCTTACGACGGCACTGTATAGATAGACACTACTGATGCTGTAATGCTTATTACGCGAGGTTTTGAGCAAAAAGGCTCCAAAGGTGAATGAGGGCTGTATGAAAGGTGTTAATTACCAAAACTGGGTACTTCCCCAACTAAGGTGATGATAATTTTCACATAGGTATAAGGCAAGAGAATGACGTTTAAAAGTGCAATATTGCTATTTTTATGCTTCCGTTTAGGGAGCAAATTGCTTATCGCCATTAATGGTAAAAGAGTACACATAATAGAAGCAAAAAGAAATATGTAACCAAACATTTTAAGTAACACATATATGATTTAAAAGAGTGTCCATGGAGTTTCTTGCACGTTCTTCTCCATATATATAGAGATCTACGCTTTGGAACGTGCAATTTAGCTTCACTTTTCTTGGACTGACCGACATTTGACTATTCAAAAGTGCCTGCAAATGGTCTATTTGAAATAAATGCTTTGATTTTGATTTAGGGCTTTTGAGCAAAAAGGTTTCAAGAGTGGAATGTAGGCTGTATGAATGGTGATGATAATTCCTAAAACTGGCAACTACTGTGATGGCGACTTCAAAGCTCAAGCTAGTAAATTTGTAATTGCTATCAATGCTAAAAGTAGTATGTCTGCTTAAGCCCTTAGGAATATTAGACCTCATCTTCCGTCGCCAGCTGTATGTTCTTGTACAAGTTATATGCTTCATCGGCTAGCGACACCTTGTAGTGCAGGTCTTCGGACAGCATATGCAGTAATGCATAGGCCTGTAACAATTTTAAAGTTTGAGCACATACCACACAGAGGTCGATCTGAGAAGAAGTGGTGAGACGACCTGGAAGCCTAGATATAAGATTAGATATTCCGTAATTTATATTTAAATATTATATTCATATAATAAAGGCAACCCTAATCTACACACAAGTTCAAGAGCAAGTCGGTTTGGTGAGATAGAATTGTATTTATTCGTACCTTGGACATAGATGACCCTGCCAGGTCTGCCGCGGCTAAGCAGGTCGGTGTTCTATGACCCAAACTGCGCTGAGAGTCAGTGTTATACAACTCCTCCCTGGCATCCTGCGACATGATGGGTAACTCCAAATCTGGTAACAAATGGTTAGTGAAAACCTGGGTTATGGCTAATAGATCATGTGATTTGACCATTACATATTTATTGTATGGACTTTAAAAGAGACTTTGACCCCTGAGTTTGTTTCGGTGTTTCTTCTCAGGGTAGTCAGCTAGGAAACACCGGCCTCATCTAGCTTAAACAGACAAAAAAAAAAAAAATTGACGTGTAAAAGTGTTTTTTTAAACCTATTTGCAAAAATAAATATCATTTATCATTTATCATTTATCATTTATCAGATCTATGGCTCAATGGAATCAATTCCTGGGTCGGCCAATAGAGTGTGGTGATTAGATCTTTGCTTTAGAACCATTGAACCATGCTTCTTTCAGAAAGTTCGAAGTAAGTAACTTAATCGGTACAAATATTTATCGAAATATACTCGTACTTAGGTATCCAAATAGTACAAGCTATAGCTACTAGAACAGAAAATAAATTAATGCGCCTCACCATCAACGATTGCATCACTACTTACCATTAGGTGGGATCGCAGTCAAGCACTTGTAGGGACTAGATTAGCAGATTAGATTTCAAGAAATATTTGTTATTTTTATTAAAAGCTTTTTAATAACTAGCGTCTGCCACCGGTTCCGCAATGAAAAATATTTTTTTCCACGCAAACTTTGAACCTTCGCTTCTGAGTAAGGAGTAGTCTACAGAAGACTAGGTTCTGCCAGCGGCTTCACTCGCGTGTCACTAGGTCTCTCCATATAAACTTTGGACACCCCTTTGACCGCCTTTAAATTGGAATTTCCAAAAACGTTTTCTTAGTGCTCGCTTACGTCATACTAGGACGTCTTGTGCAAAATTTTACGTTTATAGGCCTAGTAGGAGGTATACCTCCTACTAGGTTATGCATTGGTATATCAGTCAGTCAGTTTGACTACTTACTTTAAACACTTCTATTGTTGATAGGCTCGCGCTTGACTGCTACCTCACCTGATGATAAACGGTGATGTGATCGACGATGGAAGACCCTTGTTTAGAAGTAACCTATTCACTCTTGACTAGTCTTGACTCAATAACTCACACGGGAAGGGAATTCCACTCTTTAAATGAACGTACAATGGAAGTGTTGCCATAAACGTTTTTCCAATTCATTTTTTTTTAATAATTCGCTATAAAGAATGTTTAGGACCTTGCAGTACTCCATTTGAGCTTAGTTGTACTCCAGACGACAGGCATCCTTCTCGAAACACTGCAGCCAGCAGAGTCGCTATTGTGGCACCACGATTAACCACTTTTGGATTCTAAAATAAAATATATGATTTTTTATATACATACCACAGAAAAGATGAAAGAGGTTAAAATGGCCTTGCGGGCGGAGTAGGCGTGCCTCAAAATATGATCATGCTCATAATTGACACAACCAATAGCAAAGATGCGATCTAAGTGTGCGTAGTCTGTAGTGGAGTTAAAGGGTGGGAGACAAGCGGCGACACTCGTAGTACAAATTGGAGAGTAAGTATTTCCTTTCTAACCTCTTACATCTTTTCTGTGTCTACTACTTACTTTCCACTGTTTCAAACCAAAGACAATCTTTTTTCATTCGGAAATCAAAATAGCGTTGTGTACCTTGAACTGCAAAATGATATTTTTTTTGCAATATACAATTGAAATATGACATAAAGCATGTAAATGTAGCTATATGCTAAATGCTGTTTCTTTGATTTGGGTGAAGACGTCTTCACCCAAATCAAAGAAACAGCATTTATACGACATTCACTTTGCTCAACATGCTAGTCTTAATAATAGATATCTATCAGGTATCTATGGTTCAACTAATTGGCGAAACCCTTACTCGGCGTTCCCTAGGCTTAGTTCCTGATCAGATTCGAGGGTTGGGTATCTATACCTTGCCGAGACTTTCTTGTTGTCTCGAGACGTTATTTCTTCACCACTGTTGAGGAAAGTTCGCAGTAGATTTACTAAGGTCGAAAGTATCCAACGTAGTAGTCACATTGGTCTTCTAAAAGGCCTCCTGCAATGATGGACCTTGTGAAGACATCCGCTGTTTTTGAAAAGCTGTTTTTGCTGTTTCAGGTAGTACTGATGTGCTAGCGGCCTTTGAAGGAAGGCTCCATCATACGGACGGAAGCTGGACTGCTGGTATGTTGCATAGCCCTATGACCATCAGTCCAGCTTCGGTCCGTATGTAAAGTATGTGACGCCTTAAGTCGTAAAAAGTTGTCCCTCACCTGCAATCGGTTCTTCTTCTAGCAGGTGTGTTGAAGTTTGAATTCGTGGCGGTATGAGCGTGACTCCCGTGAGCCATCTACCCAAATGTCTTTCCTTTTCAGTCTTTTTGAGTAACTTCTGGTTTTAAACGCAGCCGCCTGATCGTTAGGGTGCCTTTCCCGTCTCTCATGTCAGGAGACTTTGTGAGTGTTTTTGTATTTCCTCCGAGACACTATTCATTTTTAGTTCGTCGTGGATTTCGGTGTTGGTAATGAACCAAGGATCATCAGAAATAGATCTCAAGATCATGTTTTTTATTCTCTGTATTATGCTATTAGTTCCAACAAATAAACCAGATGTATTTTTGATTGTAGTTAGTACACGCAGAGTAATCCGAGCTAGTTAAAAATAAACCTTGTTGTAGTAACAGCTGTAAGTACGTACTGCATTGGAGGCTCCGAGATGGGCGCGCCAAGTTACCAGATGGCCGACCGCGTCTCCTGCGCGGGCGATGTCGCAGACAAGCGCTAGTGCAATGCACTGGACAGGCGGCCGCGTCATCTATGGAAAATTTAATGTTAGGTGGAAATTATAAGAAATTATTGTCAATTTGCTGATGTCTTGCAGTTGTACAAGGCATACAGACATAAGGCTCTTGTTGATTTAGTAGGTAATGTCGGAAGAGAATGCTTGATCAACTGCACTTTCCTATTTAATGTGAATTTAACATGTAAGGAAATTATTTTTATTTTTTGTATAAAATAAAAAACAAAACCTGTGCTTAATCGCGATCCCACCTGATGGTAAGCAGTGATGCAATCGTTTAAGACGACTAGTTTATTAAGAACCTATTCACTCTAGCGTTGAAGACCTAAATTATAATTGGCCGGGGAATCAATCTATATATATAAAAATCAATGCCACTTTTCGTTGTTATATTATAACTCAAGAACGGGCTCACCTATCCAAACCAAATTTTTAGGCTTTGTTCGGACTATTTAGTAGATGGTTTATGTGAAGTTTGGTAGGGTAGAGTAGGGTAGAGTAGGGTAGAGTAGGGTAGAGTAGGGTAGAGTAGGGTAGAGTAGGGTAGAGTAGGGTAGAGTAGGGTAGAGTAGGGTAGAGTAGGGTAGAGTAGGGTAGAGTAGGGTAGAGTAGGGTAGAGTAGGGTAGAGTAGGGTAGAGTAGGGTAGAGTAGGGTAGAGTAGGGTAGAGTAGGGTAGAGTAGGGTAGAGTAGGGTAGAGTAGGGTAGAGTAGGGTAGAGTAGGGTAGAGTAGGGTAGAGTAGGGTAGAGTAGGGTAGAGTAGGGTAGAGTAGGGTAGAGTAGGGTAGAGTAGGGTAGAGTAGGGTAGAGTAGGGTAGAGTAGGGTAGAGTAGGGTAGAGTAGGGTAGAGTAGGGTAGAGTAGGGTAGAGTAGGGTAGAGTAGGGTAGAGTAGGGTAGAGTAGGGTAGAGTAGGGTAGAGTAGGGTAGAGTAGGGTAGAGTAGGGTAGAGTAGGGTAGAGTAGGGTAGAGTAGGGTAGAGTAGGGTAGAGTAGGGTAGAGTAGGGTAGAGTAGGGTAGAGTAGGGTAGAGTAGGGTAGAGTAGGGTAGAGTAGGGTAGAGTAGGGTAGAGTAGGGTAGAGTAGGGTAGAGTAGGGTAGAGTAGGGTAGAGTAGGGTATAGTAAGGTAGAGTACGAAAGAGCGGGAGCGAAGCCGAGCGGGCAAAAGCTAGTATAATATAAAATTTAACAAATAAATCGTTTTTTTTTTTAAACAAATCAAAAATTTCTTATTAACGGCCTATTAGCCCATTAAATAAACAGAACCAACATTAAACTTGAATCTATCTGCAAATTAGATTCTGGTGTACCGACCTAATAAAACTATTTCCTAAACAAGATTAGAACAAAAATAAACGCTAGCCTCAATAGCTCAACCGTTACGTACGTTGAGAGCAAAGATAAATAAATTAATACACGAACGTATCACTCGTCTGTTTCAACGGTTTTCTTACATCCTCTGTTGATCTATCCGGCCCATATAGAACCGTCAAATCCAGTGGCTCTCAAACTATTTCAGTCAACAGTAAAAAAAAAAACCAAAATCATCCATTGACCGACCACAACATAGACCCCACTTTATTCAAAAGCTAATGCACGAATTGTAAACAGTCATCAGCTAAACCGCTGTATTATTGTGTATCTAGAATCCAAAACGTTGAGACCCACATCCAAGATAAAAGAAACCGTAGCATAACTACCAGCATTTACTTCAATTGAATAGCCCAAGTAGGAAGTCACGACTCCCCCAGCGAATTCGAATGCACGCGACTCTTTTGCGATGGTATTAATAGCTCTGTCTGTTGGTAAAACCAAACGAATTGAGTATTTTCTGACTATTATTTTTTATTTTATTATTATTTGTTTCAAAAATTTATTTCGCTAATAGAAAGATTTTTTAAATTGCTTCAAAAATAAATAAGCTAGAAATAGTAACTTCTAATTTGGTGGAAGGGGAAACTGTCGAGTGACAGAAAAACGATGAACAAACTGACAAGTGACGTCACCACCTTTAGGTTACGTGTGTAAAAGAGATAGCTAGATGTCCCCACCACGCATTTCAAATATAATAATAATTTTGATACTGATTTTAGAAAAAATATTTAATTTAAGTGTTAGATATTTGTTGTTTCATCATCATCATCATATCAGCCGAAAGACTTCAACTGTTGGTCATAGGCCTCATAGGCGCCGCCACAATGAACGATCCTGTGCGTCTCGCATCCATTGGATTCCCGTTGTTTACTATAAAATATTGTACATAAATAAAAACAGGAAAATACACAAGTGCCCCTAGAGCCCAGAAGTGCTCCTCGACCGGACCAACCGTGATTGCATCCCGTAATTACAAGATACTGAGAATTGATATTGTTCGGCGCATAAATCAACGAGGTTGTGAAAGCGGTGTCCCGAACAGTTGAACCTATCCTTAGAATGTGCAATGAATATGCTTGAGAAATCCATTCACTATTACAGATTAAGGCCCTTGCTCCCATTTAGTGCCATATAACCGTGACTTTCTGAAAACTCCTCGGTAACAGCTTTTTTTGGGTTATAGAATTGAAAAAGTATATATACAATAATAATTATTCTAGATTCTTGTAATAACATCATCATCATCATCATCAGCCTTTTTATATGTTCCCACTGCTGGGACCCAGGCCTCCTCTCTAGGAGAGGGAATGGGCCGTAATCCACCACGCGGGCCCAGTGCGTGTTGGTGGATGTCACATGTCATCGAATTTTTGGTTCTAGGACATGCCGGTTTCCTCACGATGTTTTCCTTCGCCGTTTTGAGAGCAGTGGTGATGAAATAAATTTCACAAAGTAATGCGCCTGGCTGGGTTCGAACCTGCGACCTACAACTCGTAAGTCAGGGCCATTACCACTGGGCCACCACTGCTCTCACTGTAATAACATTGTCAACATATTTTGGTATTCACATTTCGTACAATACAAAGGGCAAAAAAAATTGCTATTATGATATTTTTTCCGATTGTTTTCCGGCTTTGCTCTTTTGAAATATTGTTTACACAAAAAAAAATGCTGCATAAGTGTTCTTTATAATGCAAACATATGTAAATCAATCAATATTTTGCAAATGATTTTAAAGGTTAACGGGGCTCTATGCGGATACTGGGGGCACTGCGAGTATGTGTGCATTTAACTCCGGCCAGATGTTCAAGGGACTATACGCCTTAAGTGGTCAAATACCCGCCGATTGTGGGAGACAATTAGAAAGACGTTTACCGGGTCTTTTGTACAATGATTGCTCTAACGCGGATAAATCATTTTCATTCAATATGTTAAATTAGTGGTTGAGCGATAGGCTACAGCGGTACGTGTTGAGCGATTGGCTGCTGCGCTATGCCGCAGGTTCGATTTCCGCACGGAACAAACATTTGCAGGCTCCAGATAGGTGTTCCAGGAATGTGTCTTGAGTATATAAACGCACCCACAATACAAGAGTTAGTTATAGTGGGAGGCAAAGTTTAAAAAAAAACTAAAAATTTACTTAGTTACCTAACTTCTCTGTTGTACATAAACAGTAAAGCTAGAATTACATTAAACCGACGACGTGTAACACACACACACCAGCCCCCCTAGCCAAGTTACAACCATTTCGCTTGCGTCGAACGCTTCGAATTGACCTTGCCGCCAATTCTTTTGTTCTGACCACGTGACTGAGCGCTGAGACAACTTTATTCCCGTACATTTGAAGCTTTCTACTAGCGTTAACTATTGCAGTATAGCAACTTGGCTAGGGGTACTGATTTTTACGTAGAACGACGCAGCGACGTCGCGTGGCGTGTATAAAGTGTAGCTCTACAAGTCTAGTTTCCATTTAGAATGTATGGAGACCGACGCGCCCAGATCGGCATGTGTGGCACACGTGTTATCAGAGTAGTTCTACTCTACGGGAAACATAAACAAATCATACAAATATTGTAAAAATAAAACCGCAGGATTACTTACACAATAATTTTTTCAACTAACCGTAATCATATCCAACAGTTTATAAATGCCACTTTCAGCCACAAACTGTTCTCTATAGTTCTCATTCCATATAATCGCTTCCCATACGAAATTAAGTAGCGATATTTTCCACCTATAATGACACAGGAAATAAATGGTGCATCACTTCATTATTGACCAATGAAAATCTACAGTATGTAATAATGTTGGCATTTTTATTATAATGTTTTTATGTCTCGCTTATTGCGAGAAAGTATCTAATAAGTCTAAAGTGAAACGAGAAGCTTTAACGTAGGCATCTATGGGGTCTTTAGCACGGCACCTTTGCCCTTCTATAGGACACTGGGACAGTGCGAGTTTAATATTGTAGATATAGGTATGTAGATGTAGCTACATCAGCCCCCCTAGCAAGTTACACCCGTTTCGCTTGCGTCGAACGCTTCGAGTCGACCTTGTCGCCAATTCTTTTGTTTTGTCCACGTGACTGAGCGTTGAGATGACGTCATTCCCGTATGAAGCTTTCTACTAGCGATTTACTATTGTAGATTAGCAACTTGATTAGGTGGACAATACTTATGCGCCTTTAGACACCTCAGCTACTGAACTAAGTGCCGAAACGTTTGAAAGTGTTTGTTGCCCTGGAATGCAAAGAGCAAGGGCCACAGGTAGATTTAAAGCCTCAGATCTATAGGGGACAAAGTGTCCTCTAACATGGCATGAGTTGATTCGTTACTAAAGAAAAAAGATGCAAGAACAAGTTCGAAAATTTTATCACCTATTTTCCAATATTTCAGATTCTCTAATAAGAAATATTGAATAGTAGATTTATTTATTTTTGTACACACAAACACTTAAAATGGAAATGAACAAATAATGATAAAAGAGTGCAAATGACCTGCTTATTTCTAACGAAATTTCTAAGATTATGTGACTTCAGTTTTTAAGTTTGTTTAACGTGATGATCTCTGGAACTACCAGTCGGATTGGAAAAGATTTTCGTTTCTGTATAGTGTAGCCATGACGAACAGTGTAGGCAACATATGAGTAACATCACGCGACGGGGGTAAAACCTCGGGTAAAAGCTAGTCCATAATACTAATAGGAAGTAGGAGTCTATCCTCTCACCTGTCACTGACAATATAGTGCTTGTCAAGCGAATAAATAACCACATCCAGCATCTTTCTGGCCAGCCAGTTGACGGAAACCGGCCACATGATGCCCGGGTATACGACGCAGGACATACGCTGGTTTTGGATCAAAGCGCTCGTCAGTATGCGGAGGCTCAAAGCTATAACCGCCTGGCTCTTTTCCACAGGAGGCGTCTTTTGATCCATGAGGTTGTAACAGAGGTCTAAGTAATAGAAAGATTGATAGAATCACATAACAGTAAGAGAATTGCAAGTCTAGTCGCAAGCCTTCAGGCCTTCAGAAGATGCTTTAGTCGTCAGCATAGTCTTAACTGCAGTCAGGTATTATTTTTTTAATTTTATATATTAGTGCTTGCTGCGATCCCACCTGATGATAAGCAGCGATGCAATCGTTGATGCTGATGCGCTCTAGTTTATGAGGACGTAGCTTGACCTATCGAGCTGGGAAAGCCGTCTGTCTGATACATTTAATTTGGACCGCATGAAACAATGGCAGGCCATGCTGCACGCTGCTTGGCAGCATACTTCTCTTTTCATTTTTAACATAAAAGATTGCTAAAATTTATGAAGCTTCTGACTCCCGAATTAGGCAGCCTTGTATGTCAAGGGTCACCCTCCCCATTTTATTTTGAAATAATGTACATTGACAATACTGAATTTAAAAATTATTCTTTGTCGATTTAGCTTGACTAGTTTGACTATAGATTAGATGATTATATTGATAATGTCAATGATGAGGATGAGAATGTCAATATTTTTTCATTTCATAACTTAAAATAACAATTCTAGTAAATATCTTACTCATAATTATAATAACGCCGTGTGTATCAAACAGATCTTGTATGACCATCCCGCGTTCCGGATTGTTCCTGTGGTTAGTGGCAACTTGCAGCAGTCTTACGCACCAATACAGTACCGGGATCTCGTAGGGACTCTCTGAGTACCACTCGATGTACCACATAATTCTGAAAAGAAATGATAACATCAATGGATTCTGAATTTATAACATGATTTAAAAAAGTGTCCAAGATTGCAGTTTCTTGGACATTCTTCTCCATATACTTTAAAAAGTGCAATTAGCTCAATTTTTTTGACTTCTTGATAATTGAAAGGTGCCTGTAAAAGTTTTACTGAAAAAAAAAAGTTTTTAACTTGATTTGAATAAGTTTACGTAAGAAAAATCCTTCCGTGCGGGCGTTCACTACCCGCTAGTCAAGTTAGATAAATGCGACAACTGGGCTCACGGTGAGTACGGCGGTAGCTCTTTGCCCCATGCATAACTGAAGACATAGTCACACATAGTAGCCTGAGAGTAGTACGTCAAAAATCTAGACTAGCAAAGATTTTTAGGATGGGTAGATATAATATAACCTTCAGCAATTAAACACAAGAAAATAAGAAGATAGACCAAAATTTTAATCAAAATGGAAATTTATTGAGGTGCCAGAATTAACTCGTACAATTGTAGCAGAGCCTGTATTTGAATATTCTTTCAAAGACCTATCCACCTACTTACTTACCTCCTAATTAATCCATACTTCCTGACCAATATCGGATCACTTAAAGGTATGGTACAGACCAATGCCTGTAGAGCTGTTTTACGGAGCTCAGCAAAGAGCGCCGGCGACCAATGTGACCTTAGGCTACAGAGACCTGGATCCAGCAGGTACATAATACCTAAGAGCCAACTTCGGGACTCCATCATCTAAAAATAATGATAATTAAAGAGTTTTACAGATCAAAGATAAGAGGTATTATTATTATCTAATAAAGTCATCAACCACAACCATTCTTAAATTGACTTTGGCCCACGGCTAGGTACTCGTATATGGCGTTTTTTTCTTTTGTCGATCCCCATGTTCCTGTGACATACTCATCCATCACCTGAGCGATCACTTCTGCCACCAAATAATTCATAGTAAAGACCCTTTGAATGGTTCTGTAGCTGTCAGGTATCTGTCTTCCGCTCCACCCAAGAGCGGGTTTCGTCAAAGATGATTTTCCCCGTCGACAAAAAAAAAAGGTATCTAAGTAATAGATCGGTCAAAATATGTTGACCACTCTGAAGTTAGCGATCCGAACTATTGCGCTTGCTCGAAAAAATACGCAACACGCATTCACCATAATTATGATTCTTAAAAAGAATTACTGCGCAAGCAATTGTTCGAAGTTCAGACCGATTGAGTTATTTCGGCCGTATATTGTAAGTTAATGGTATATCTGATAGAACTAGAGCTGTAAAAAATATTTTTCACACCACCTGCTCGAAAATGTCAAATTATATGTCAAGCAACCTTAACCTAAAGTGAGTCATTATTGGCCGGGGGCACAGCCGGTCAATAATGTTGTACTGGATTTCATTATGACCCGCTGGTCAATAATGTGACTATTATTTTTTCACAGTAGGTGTAAAATAGTAGATTATGCACCGAGGGGCTAAAGTTGTATCTTATGTCACGGGCGTCATATTGAATCTCGAGCGCAATGAAGGATTCGGAATTTAACTCACGAGCAAAGCGAGGGAGTTAATACAAGAATCCTGAATGCAGCGAGGGATTCAAGCTAGCCCAAGGCAAAGACACCTTTAGCCCAGAGGAGGATACTCTACTTTTTACACCTACTGTGAGAAAATAATAGTCACATTATTGACCAGCGGGTCATAATGAAATCCAGTACAACATAAACTAGAATTAAGATAAGTATCTTACGAATTTATTATAAGGGTATACTCTAAGTAGGTCAACAACGAAATGAATCAACTTCTTCTTGAACTGGACATCCTGCTGCGAAGTACTAAAGTTCACAGTTCCGATCCAGTCGTTTCTCGTAGGCAGTTCAGTCAGGACTGACAGGGACATGATATCTGCGAACATAGAATAACCGATACAATATTATTTTACCGCTAAAAGACGACTGTGGTTGACATTCGAACATATTACCTAGTCTTATGTAATTTTCTTGCGTGCTAAACAATAATATCTGGCGGTTAGGACGTGAGGATGATCCCTCATGGCTTCAGGCACCTCCTTCGCTCGCAATACTGCCTCACTGACTGCTTCCCATTCCCTCTCGCTCCGTATCATGGCCTAGACTAGGGCCGGACGCGATAAGCCGACATCGCTGATCGATCGCCTCCACAGAAAGTCTCTCGAAACTCCTGATGCAACTCAGGAGTTTTAGGCTACAATATACACGCAATGCAGGGTTCCGAGCAGCGGTACACTGAAACGCGGCAGGGCCGGGAAATGGTGGGAAAAATCACGGATATCGAAAAGACTGTTTAAAAAAAAAAGTTCAAGTGCGGGTCGAACTCACGCACCGAGGGTTCCGTAACAAACTTACTTATACTTTTACCGAAACGAGTCTCGAAGACTTTTCTGAATGGTTTTTTTTTGTGAGGTAACTACAATTTTATTCCTATACTTGCGCTATGAGAGCTGGCTTGATGTCAAATTTCAGGATTTTATTATTCCTACCGTGTATCAAAATATTATTTTGATACACTGTAGGATTTTTTTTTTTAATTTGATTTAAGTATTCACTGCTGATTGGAGTAGTAGACCTAGGTGTTTGATATTAATTTCAGCTTTATACCTCCACGCGATCCTGAGAAAAATAGTCTTAATCATGTAAAAAATAGTTCAGTAATAGCCAACCAAAAGGATCCATTTTCTTCTTTATTTATCAATATTGCTAGCTATACTTACAGGCGGACAACAAAGTGATCCTATAGGGGTTCCATTTTTGCCGACTTAGGTAAGGAACCCTAAAAAATGACTTATGAACACACCGTGCGAAAACAGGACCGGGAGAAGGTGAAAGGGTTTATTCATAATTATACAGGTTTAAAATAAAAATGTTTTTTTTTTATCAATCTACACAAGATCATTTTACTCCATGTGATACAATTCTGGATGAACCACATTCGTGAGTGTCGAGGGGACACGGTTGAATGACGTCCATTCTTCGAGCAGTGCGATTATTTCCGTCGGAAGTGAAAGCGCTCAAATTATGGTTGTTAGAACCCACTAATGGCACTGATTCCGAATTCAATATCCCCATTGATACAATAACGTATTATACTTTATTATTTTTGGGGTAATTCGTTATCGTAACATTTTATTATTTATTTATTAAAGCTTTATGCACATAACACTTTACAAAGGCCGACTTAATGCCATAGACGTAGGGTTATCTGAAAAGAAGCTCGAGCCCCGGTATGAAGAAGCTAGAAGGAACGGGGTGGGTTTTTAGTCAGTAAGAGTCTGACACTATCTCTCGCTCCACCCAAAAGCGGGGGTTGTCATAAGATGACTTTTGTCCACCGAAAAAAAAATGCCATAGACATTATCTTGTACCAGGGTACAAGATACTGTCTATGGCCTTTGGATGGTGCAGAAACAACTTGGCAGGTGCAACTTAATAAATAGACAAACAGAAGAGAGGCAAATCCAATATTAAAAACATACTTAGATATATACGTACAAATAAACGACGTTGTTGTGAAAAAATAATCCAACCAAGTGCTGTCAGCTGTGATGATTCTAGCAACTTCTTGCGAATATGCTCACGTGTCTCTGTACGATAGCTGGCCTCTCCTCCACCAGTAGCAATACATTTATTTTTTGTGGTGGGAAATAACTCCTCTCACTCTGTGTGGAGCGAGAGAGGGTGCTAATTAAAAGCCACTTGTGTTCCTTTAGTTGTTTTTGTTTCAAAGTCACGGTGACTCTTTCAAACATTCCTGCATCCCAGCAGCACTACTTCGTACTGCTATATTTTCAAAGTGTAGGAAAATCTACGTCCGTAATTAGTTTCTTTTATCAATCGTTTTGAATTATGGCTCCAAAACGTGGTCACTTACAATGGGCCTTATAAGAAGACTCAAACTCACCCAAAGGGCGATGGAAAGGGCTATGCTCGGAGTTTCCTTACGTGATCACATCAGAAATGAAGATATCCGCAGGAGAACCAAGGTTGCCGACGTAGCTCGAAGAGTCGCCAAACTTAAGTGGCAATGGGTAGAGCACATTGCACGCAGAACAGATGGTCGATGGGGACGAAAGGTTCTGGAGTGGCGACCACGTACCGAAAGACGCGGAGTTGGAAGGCCTCCCACAGGGTGGACCGACGACCTGGTCAGGGTCGCGGGAATCCGATGGATGCGTGACGCACACCGCCGGTCGTTGTGGCGACGCTTAGGGGAGACCTATGTCCAGCAGTGGACGTCTTTCGGCTGATATATTGTATGATGATGATGAGCAATCGTGTCCATAAAATCCTAACAATATAAGTCCTCTTCGAAAAACTTGAGACCAGAGATCCAAGCCCCTCCACCAGTTTTTATGACAAGTCATTCACAATTCAAGCAGAGCGACAGTGGAATGCTTTGCCTTGCTTTGCGTATCGGTAAGAAAAGCACAAACTTTAACAACTTTCAAAAATTTGTTCTCCTTGACCAAATTTTTGAAAGTTGTTAAAGTTTGTCTCTCCTCTCCTCTTAAACGTCATTATGTACATTATATATTTCTCTGTTTTCATATATATATATATATATTGTTTGTATTATATGCATGTTATTAGTTGTATTATAATTATGTAAAGATTCACCACGAACTACCTACGTATCTTTTCTCTGACAAATCCATAAAAAGGTTGTTTGTAAAAAAATCTAAATAAGACCGCCCATTTTGACACCCTATTAATTTTAAGTTCCTACGCCTTCTACTGTAATTATATTTATGATGTACAAAAAAAAAAGAGTATATCTATCTATCTATCTTTCTTAGTTAGAACTCAGTTTTGTATTCAGAAAAGCTCAACACAATAAAAAGCTCGTGACTTTACCATGCGACAACTGTTAGCATAGACCTTCTTTTTTAATTCGTATAAACTAGTGCTTAACTGCGATCCCACCTGATGGTAAGCAGTGATGCAATTTCTGATGGCGAGGCGCACTAGTTTATTAAAAGCCTATTCACTCTAGCCTTGAAAATACCCAAATTATAATCGGACGGGAAGACCACAGCAGGCAAATTGACCTTCTTTTTTCCTCCCTCCTTTATTAATGATATTTGACATTACTACCACAGTCCATTAAACTAATCGTACTAACAAAAAGGTGACAGTTTGTTAGTGTGTATGGTTGATCCTGCTTCACGCTTGAAGGGCTGAACAGATTTTAATAAAATTTTCTGAAATAGCACATAGGATACCTTTTTTTCATTTTGGGAGTGGCTATGTTCTCTTGGGACAACTTTCTATATACTCGCGAGCGAAGCGGCTGGCAGAAACTAGTGAGTAAATAAAATCGGAAACCATTCTGCCTTTCATTAAATCCACAGTGCCTGTAATTGCTATTTGTTTGTTTTTTGTAATTCCATGGTACCTGGCATCAAAATAGAAGAGAAGAGCAGGAGTCGGTCCCCATAGACCTTGTTCATGATAGCTGCTATCACAGTTAGGGTAATTCTTTGGTGGTGATGCGCCCGAGCCCGGCATTCGTAACGGTAGGCCCAGATGAAACATCTGTCAAGTAAAAAATTATTGTTTTATCATCTCCTTATCATTGTACAAAGAATAAAAAGAATATGTGACGTTTAATAACGCATATGCATAAAAAATGAACAATTGCACTCGAACTTGGCCAGACCCTATATTTCAAAGGTTATAGTGTAAATTGTGATTACGTTACGCGAACAAAACGTTTATCGGGTTTGTCTCTTTGATTGGTTAAGAGCTTGGAGAGGGCCAATCAGAGGCCCATCAGAGTTCTTTACGCTTTTACGCTTAAACTACTGAACAGATTTTTATGAAGTTTTTTTTTATTGTTATAAACTAGTGCTTGATGATGGTAAGCAGTGATGCAATCTCTGATGGTTAGGCGCACTAGTTTATTAAAAGCCTATTCACTCTAGCCTTGAAGACACCCAAATTATAATCGGACGCGAAGACCGCAGCAGGTAAATTATTCCAGTCCTTCGACGTACGCGGTATAAACGAAACGTACGCGGTATAAACGACGAGGCAAAGTCCGGACCGTAGAGTTTTCAACAACGTAAGTGTGGATATTCGACGTACGGCGGGCTGTCCGATGGTAGAATTGAGATGACGGTATCAAGTCATGCAATTCCTGCGCACACTCTCCAAAATGCATCCTGTAAAACACCGAAAGGCTGCTACCCTACGCCTGTGCTCAAGGCTTTGAAGATTGGACTTAACCATATCTGGATCGCCAATCAGCCTCTTCGCACGCCTTTTCACCGAGTCCAACGCTGCTAGGTGGCACTTTGCAGCATCAGCCATATGTGGCTGCAGTATTCCACACACAATCGGACCTGTGGACGATTCGCAGGCGGTCACCACCTTTTGCGAAGCAGTAATGTTAGCAAAGGAGGAGGCCGACCGTATCAGGCAACGGCGCTCACGGCGCCCCAGCCGCAGCCGGTATTCCGATCCCGATTTCCGGCCACCGTAGACGCGGGCTCGCGGACGGCGAGCCATGGGTAGCTCGCCGTCCGACCGTCCGTTAACTGTCCGGTCCGAGCCCAAGACACCTCAAGGAGTTGTCAGCAACACGAGGGGCCCAGCTGGGTCGAAGCCTACTGGGGCCAGGGTTATCTGAAAGGAAGCTCGAGCCACGGTATGAAGAGGCTAGAAGGAACGGGCTGGGTTTTTAGGTTTTTAGTCAGTAAGCTCCACCCAAGAGTGGGGGTTGTCATTTGATGATTTTTGCCCACCGTAAAAAAAAAATAAAAAGAACCTTGGACTTAACCAAATCTGGATCAGCAATTAGTCTCTTCGCACGCCTTTCCACCGAGTCCAAAGATACGGAGAAGCTTAAACCACAAGGAAGAACTTAAACTACTTTTGATTTAGCTACTACTTCAAACGAAGCCCGCACCATGCGATGGGTTCCCGCAACAGAGCACTTTTGTATTGGACCACGCGGGCGTCCGCTTAACGCAGTTTTGGTCCTAAGAGTACTAGCTACTATTTTACAGTACTAGCGCAAAAAAGTGGGGCGTTTTGCGCTAGTGCTACAAAATAGTAGCTAGATATATAAATAGCTAGCTGATAACTGATATAATTTCGCCATATTATCTTATATGTAGGTATGCCAAAAACTAATAATACTTATTTGTGATATTGTGAATCAGCAAGGAAGGAAAATGCTCTGGCCTGCTAATATTTTCAACATTAACCTTTAGGTGCCTTTCACGACGGCTATGGGAGAGAGTGGACAAATAGTGGTTTCGATAGTACTTACCTATCGCTGCGATACTGTTGGACAACTATTAAACGTTTAACTAAAAGCCAACGACGTGAGTAGCATGAAATAAATCACACAATGATAAATCTATCCTAGTGAATTTCCACAAATGTATACAAGTAGCATGTATGATGCATGCAACATTGCCAACATTCACTAATCAAAACTTGTTATGGCTCACTGGCATGCAAGCTACTTGCTTACTTTTGTGCCAGCTACAAGCAAATTAGTCTGAGGAGATTATCCGCGTAAGACAATTGTTATGACTATTATATTACGCTCATGAACGGTGTCTAAAAAAAAATATACATGGAAGACATCCACCCATACGCACGAAGCATTTTGGGAACACATATATTGTGCGTACAGCCAATGAGTGGATTTCCTTGCCGGAGACTGTGTTTCCTGATAGCTACAACTCAGGAGTATTTAAGTCAAGAGTGAATAGGTCGTCGTGAATACATCGTCCACCACATCATCGCTTACAATCGGTGAGATGGTGGTCAAAGAGCCTATAATGATAAAAAAAAATCTGGTGCCAAAAAGATTGCTCACCTTTGTGCATAACAATCCGGCGCAGGAAGCAGTTTTCTAAAACCAGGGTTTTTGTCCAAATATTTCAAAGTAGTCTTCAGTAGAACTAGCAGCAGCGACAGGGTCGTGGTCATGTTTTTGCTGCTCTCTCCTGCGATCACGTAACATTAAGTATTGCAGCTGAGCTCTGAGCTATAATTACTTCCAATGATCTACGGACATTAAGGTTAATTGATTTGGAACTGGTTTGCACAACCGTCACTGTTTCTCTGTTTAGATAATGTTTATCAATTATGAAATGTAAGAGATTCGTAGATAACAGGAAGAACTGTCACCGACGACTAAAAAATTGTGGAAAAATTTGTTGTCATGGTGGAAATGAAAATTTTACAAAATGTTTAAGTGCGACTATGTATAGTAGAATCGCTATTCTACTTCGCTACTGATAAAAAGACCAACAAAACCTCCATAAAAATAGTTCCCAGTTACAGCTCATTAAATGTAACTACATCTAAGTACTTAAGCCTACCCAACAACGTTGCTGGGAAAGTTAACTAGTTTCAGTATAATTAACCACATGAGACATTTTAACTTATTCTCTGGGACGTCAATGAAACTGGTGATGGTTCCACCAACGCTGTGGGTGGCTCGGTACTATGAGGGTTACTTGGGAACCTTATACAACAAGCAGACTAGCAAAACCATAGTTCTCGATGAAGTTGAATAATTTTTGAATTTAAAAGAAGTTATAACAGACAACCAATGGCCTGTGACTGGGGTATCGTTATATACCATCATATTATTTAAAACAAATATAGACTAAATCTTACCTAGTTTAACGGTGGCATCCATACAATTCATGGGATTGACGTCGTAATGCGGCAGATCTTTTTTAGGAAAGTATGGATTGAACCGGTAGAAGATGATCTCTATGATGTTTTCTTTCATCATTTCTATACCTACGAAAGTAAAACCATCATTTTAGCAACGGAAAGAAGAAAATACCATCCAAGTCTGTTATAAATATTACTATGACGGTCATCACTTCTCCTCTCAATCAGTCTATAGATAATGTTTTAGTAGGTCACACGCCTTACACATCTCTCACGCAAACCCAGTGAGTGTTATTGGATATAATATCAAAATTTAAAAAATTATAAAACCGGCGACGCATAAAATCTATAATAAGTAAAAGCACTCGGCGTGTTTGCATCAGCCACTTCCCAGCATCAGGTCTTCGTCATCAGATTCTCGTGGTCATGAGAAACGAACAGAACTATTTAAGATAAATCTAAATGACCCGAAAATGAATGAGTTTATTAGTAGGCATTCCAAGGTTACGTCTCTGACCACCGACCTCCATCATCAGACCAGCTTGATAGCGTCGGCATGTAGGTAAATATATTATAATAATAAAATACTCATGGTATTTTAAAAATTAGAGTTTATTAGTAAAGTTGTATATTCATTAAGTGTTTAAGATCCCTACCACAGCCAACAAACGGCCTGATGACCTTGAACACCTGAACAGATCTTCATAAATTGTATCTAAGATCCATCTCAATAACGTCAGCTTTAAAATAAATAAAACGCATTAAAGTCGGGCCACTCGCTTAGGAGCTACGATGCTACGGACAGGCACACACAGACACACAGACTCAAACTCTTATACCACGCCTCTTATCCGTCGGGGGGTTAAAAACGGTCTTAAGTAATAATTATTTATTAATTTAAACTTCATGTAGTCAGTCAATCTTAAACCTTAATTATTATTATATTAAAAAAATACGCCGCAGTACTTTCGTCGCTAGACAAGATATCACAACTCTGACACTTTATGTTTGAAAATTGTAGTTCTATAGGATAGAGATTTATAATCTATATATATCTTATATCTATATATATAAAAATCAATGCCACTTTTCGTTGTTATTTTATAACTCAAGAATGGGCTCACCTATCCAAACCAAATGTTTAGGCTTTGTTTGAACTATTTAGTAGTTGGTTTATGTGAAGTTTGGTAGGTTATAGTAGGGTAGAGTAGAGTAGAGTAGTGTATAGTAGAGTAGTGTAGAGTAAGGTAGAGTAGGATAGGGTAGTGTAGAGTAAGGTAGAGTAGGTTAGGGTAGGGTTGAGTAGGGTAGAGTAGAGTAGGGTATAGTAGAGCGTAGTAAGAGCGGTAGCGAAGCTGCGCGGGCAAAAGCTAGTATATTATGAAAACTCTTGCAAGACTAAAGGTCTCTTCTCAATTTCTGATGTTTGTAAATTTTTTTCCGCAGGATGGTCAGGTTGATCAAAATCTAATTCCTCGCCATATTGTAACTCCTAACCTCGCGTGATTTGTAGAATATACACTATAATATTGTACCAAAACTGCCTAGTATTTCAGTTTCCGGATAAAACACACAAACTGTTTCAAACTTCAACCCAGAAAACATAGAAAGTGACCAATATGGAGGCGATCAAAAACAGCACAGTTCGGAATTTATCATCGTCGGTGCGGCCATTGTCAGTGAACCGGCAAACCGACGGTAATTGACTGAGGCTTATAGTACATTATGTAGACCTAAAAGAAAATAGTATCATAAATGAAAGTAAGAAAGAAAAACAGTACCTACCCCTAGCCAAGTTGATATATAAACCCGTCGGATATAATATTCCACAACTATCACACAACGCCATCTAGTCCCAAGCTAAGCAGAGCTTGTGTTATGGGTACTAGACTGATCTGAATCTGCAATCGTTAACGCTGGTAGAAAACTTCAAATGTACGGGAATGACGTCATCTCAACGCTCTGTCAGGTGGTCAGAACGAAAGGATCGAGGGCGTGGCCAACACGAGGCGTTCGAGGCAAGCGAAATGGTTGTAACTTGGCTAGGAGGGCTGTTTATTTACTCGGAATGATAATCTTAAAACTAGCTTACAAACATAATCAATAGATAGGAAAGATATGCCTCAAATCCGTGCAAAACTGGCATAATCGATAAGCGTCCAATAATTACTTAACTACATAAACTAATCACGAGTTCTATAATGCTCAGAAGTATATGATCCACTGCACTGAACAGAATCAGAAAAAGATATGTTATTCGACAGGATAAATGCTAGATATATACTTAGTGTGTTCAAAACATAAGACAGTTAAATTAGTACGATAGGAGAAAATGGATATGCTTCTAAAAATTACTTGTATCGATTAAAAACCGGAATACATGCAATCATTCCGATTGTTTGTCACGTTATCCTACAAGCACCGTTTTATCGTTAACGTGGTTTTAATGTTATAATAAAAGCTGTCGATTTTTAGTAAATTGCTAAAATGCTATACCACATTATAAACTGCAGTACAATATAAAATATGGCTTTGTATGGAGAATTTTAAGTTCCATTGAATCGTAAACTTTTTAGTGATGAGAAATCTATATGAGGGCAACAATAGAGCCGTACAGGTTGCCAAATATTGGGCAGAAAAAGTATAGTTTGAGAGCATCGACACGAAAAGAAGAAGAAGAAGTGATGAGAAATGAACAATTCTTAGTAATAATTAATTATATTTGCAAGCATAATGTCTGCGCAGCTTTCGTTGTGGATCGTGTAGTGCTCTTGAACCTTCATTACTAATTCAGTGTAAATTAATCAATGTTATATCGAACGTAAACTTAAATTATGAATTGTGAAATATGTAATCTGATCATTAATTTCACAGATTCGAAGTTGAGACACATCCTACATTAAAAAAACCGCTAGATACTTATCATCAGTCTATTCGTGCTGTATTCAGTAAAAATGTGTATTAAAAAAACAAAGATTAACGTACAATTTTCCTCTGTACCGCACGCAAGCAGAAGCACTAAATCCAAAAATGTTGGAAATCTACGATTATTGGCGACAGCAACCATTCTGACGATGGTGACTCTCAGGACCGGGGCTGCTGCAGCCAGGGCGTGGCGTTGATGGACTGTCCCTGGGCCTCGAAGATTGTCGGGGGCGGACAGGTGGAAGAGCACAGCTTTTGACACAATGTCGAACTGATCATACTTGTCCAGTCTTATTAGGAGGTAAGCTGAAACAAAGTTATTTGGTTTAGGTAAGTTGAGAATTGAGATAAGGAGAGTCACCGAAGTAAGGTTACAAGTATTACAATACGGAGTTCGTTGTCCGTTCTTCTCTAGTAAAACCTTTTCTTCACTGAAATGTAAATGCGAAAGTAACTCTGTCAGCCTGTTACTTCTTCACATCTTAAAGGCTGGACGGATTTGAATTAAACTTGCCACACAGATAGACCAGATCTTGGAATAGGCTAAAGGATTCTTTTTATTCTCACACTAGCTTTTGCCAGCGGCTTCGCCCGCGTACATAAAATATAGCCTATGTCACTCAGGAATAAAGCAGCTTTCTATCGATGAAAAAATTTTTGCAATCGGACCAGTACTTCCAGAGATTACCCCCTACATACAAACTTACAAACTTTCAAATTTTACCTCTTTATAATATTAGTATAGATTATGTTACTTTAGAGAAATTTTGAGTGTTACGAGGGCGATTTTTATAACAGGAGTACTCTTACGTTTCCTTACAAAACATTCTCAACTTTCATACGAAAGGAGCCACTGGCAGAAGATAGTAAGATTATAAATGCGAAAGTCTAAAAAATCTCTGCCTGTTTGTCTGTTACCTTTTCACGTCTTAATGGCTGAACCGATTTTAAAGAAACTTGAAACTTAAACAAATATGTTCTTGAATAGGACTTATTTAGTACGGTCATTATGAGAAAGTCTTTAAAACTTAACTTTTGTTTGTGTGTGAACTTATCACCAATCAATGTATTTTAAAGAATCAGCCAACCGCAATAACCGTACAGACTTCTTTTGATACAGAGCTGAGTAAACTTTTTACAATTTAAATTTATCCAATTTCAGGTTATTTATAAACTGGAACGGTTTTGTAATTTAATTGAGTAACAAAATACTCAATTCAAAAACCCGTCCTAAATGACGGGCGTCAGTCCAGTATATTAAATTAAGAACTTGTCAACCCCCTACTATAATGACGACAGGTTTTAAAGCTAAAGTAACGTTTAAGAAATATCATAGCATAGTTGCCTTATAATGTTCCCACTGTTGGGACACCTCAGGCCACTACGCGGACCCAGTGTGGGTTGGTGGATGTCACATGTCTTCGAATTTTCGGTTCTAGGACAAGCCGGTTTCCTCACGATGTTTTCCTTCACCGTTTTAAGTTTGAGAAATACTTAAGTTCAGATGCTTAATTCAGAAATCGGGTGTCAAGGATTTGGAGTTAAGTCTTTGTTAAACTCTACTTTCAAGAACTTCTACCCTCAAAAGCAAAAGTCATTCAGTTCGCCTAGATTTTCCCTAACTATATTGGGGTCAGTTTCCACACAAATTACATGCAGCTGGATAGGTACCAGTGTTTTACACGGAGCGACTGCCTACAGTGCCTGCCTACTCACTGATAGGACACATAAGATTAGAAGTCGCAACGTTGGAAGACCTTCTATAAACTGGACCAAAGACTGGTGAGGGTTGCGAGAATCGGGCGGAAGCGAGGCGCACAGGATCGTTCATTGTGGAGATATTTGGTGGAGACTTATATCGAACAGTAGACGTTTTTCGGCTGAAATGATGATGATGACTGCCTATCTGACCTCCACAACCCAGTAAAATGGTAACAGGATTCTCTTGGGTGGTGGTCTCTCTTGGGACGACTGTTTACAGATTTCTCCTAACTATTCGTAACGACTGTATAAAGTCTACAAATGACAGCTGGGTCCAACGGTTTAACGTGCTTTTCAAGGCACGAAGGAGTCTTAAACGAAGATGATCACCACCCATGCATAAAACAACCTCGGCAACCGTTGCTTAACCTTGGAGTTTGTCCCGTGCATCCCGTGCTCAAAACAGTGCAGCATTTCTAATAATAAAGGTGAACACAGAGGATAAAGTGTTCAGAAACTGTTTGAGTTAAATGGGGGATGAAAGTTTGAATACCCAACTTGTAATTCAGTATTTTTCGCTATCATCATCATCATCACCATCATTTCAGCCGGAAGGTGTCACCTGTTGGAGAGACCAGAAGGGAGCGGTGTCATATGCCGCTGCCACCGCAGCCAGTGCTGCTGCGCCCAGGGCAGGCCCGTCGGGGCAAGTCGGGCGCAAGGCCACGGCGCCGGAAACGGCGAGGCCTGTGACCAGGCAGCAGCGGCAGGGGAAGCCTGCCGCCCCCCCGAAGGGCAAGGTGGCGGCTGCCACAAAACCGGCGGGGCCTCCTGCCGCGGCGGTAACTAGGTCGCGCCTGCCGTCTTCTCCGCCCGAAGACTCCTCGGCTGGCGCCGAGTGGACGGTCGTCGGTGCCAAGGAGAAGGCGAGCAAGGCGACTAGGGCGACCAATAGGCGCAAACGGCGACGGGAGCGCAAGAAGCGGGCCATGGCTGCCAGACTTCGCGCCCCGACTTCCGCAGCTGTAGTGATCACACTACAGCCGGCTGCGGAAAAGAAGGGCGTGAACTACGACGTAGTCATGGCCAAGGCTAAGCAGGCGGTGGTGGGCCACCTCGACGAGTTCGGAGCCTCCGGGGGCTTCCGAATAAGGAAGACCGTGACCGGAGCCCGAATTTTGGAGGTCCCCGGGGCGGATAGCGGCGAACTCGCCGACGCTCTGGCCGACAAGATCAGGGCGTCCCTGGACGTCGAGGAGGCCCGAGTGTGCAGACCCACCAAGAGCGTAGACATGCGCATTATGGGTCTGGACGACTCTGTCAGGGTGGAAGAAGTGGTGGCCGCCATCGTCAGGGCGGGAGGGTGCACGACCGATCAGGTTCGGGTGGGCACCATCCGCGCTGACAGCACGGGCATGCGAGCCGTCACGGTGAGCTGCCCCGTGTCGGTGGCCAAGGCCATCACGACCGAGGGCCGAAGGCTGTTGGTGGGCTGGGTTTCAGCCCAAGTCAAGATGCTGGAACCCAGACCTCTGCGGTGCTACCGATGCCACGTCGGGCACCACGTGGGCGCCTATTGCGCCGCAGAGGTGGATCGCAGTGACCGCTGCCACCAGTGCGGACAGCCTGGTCATAAGGCCGCCGAATGCCGTGCATTGCCGCACTGCTACGCATGTGCGGCGGCCGGCAAGCCGGCCGACCACCGGGCTGGGGGTAGGTCCTGCGACCCTCCCGCCAAGGCCAAGGGCAAGGTCAGGAGGGGCATCCACCCTGACGTCCTCACCGCCGCAGCCACTACCCTGGCTGCTGCCGCCATCGCCGCCGCTCCCGCCGCCGCGGCAGGACCCTCACAAAGGGCTCAGGAGGAGACGATAATGGAATGTCAATAACGACACCATTACGTCTCCTCGAGGCGAACATCAACCACTGCGCCGCCGCTCAGGATCTGTTGCTCCAGAGCATGGCGCAGTGGTCGATCAATATCGCCGTCGTCGCCGAGCCGTACTTTGTCCAACCCTGTGGAGACTGGGTTCAGGACTTGGACGGCTCGGTGACGTTAATTTCGTCGGCCGCCGCCGGTACCCCGCCCCCCGAGTCCGTCACGAGGGGGCGGGGTTGTGTGGCAGCACGGTTCGGGGACATCGCCGTGGTAGGCGTTTACCTGCCCCCGAACAGATCTCTCGACGTGTTCCAACTCTCCCTGATGGAGCTAAATTCCGTCGTCGCTGGGTTCGGTTCCCTCCCCGTGGTCGTGTGCGGGGACTTCAACGCCTGGAATACGGCTTGGGGTTCTCGGCGCACGAACCGACGGGGTCGGATGGTGGAGGACTGGGCCTTGGAGCTGGGCCTGGTCGTCCTGAACCGGGGCTCTGTCCCCACGTTGGTGCGGATGCGGGGTGAGTCGGTGGTGGACATCTCGTTCGCCAGCCCCGCTCTGTCGCCGCGTGTCGTCGACTGGCGCGTTATGGAGGAGGTGGAGACGTACTCCGACCACCGGTACATCCGGTTGGACGTCTCCGCCGAAACCTCGGCAGCGCCGGTCCGACAGAGCCCTTGTGGTCCTCGGTGGGCGCTTAAGCAGATGGACCGGGAGCTCCTCCTGGAAGCCGCGACGGTACAGGCCTGGGTGCAAGCACCGGACAGGCCTGTCGACATCGACGTCGAGGCGGAGTGGTTCCAGGAGGCCATGTCGCAAATCTGCGACGCGGCAATGCCCCGAGTCCCTCCAGGTCGTGCTAAGCGCCGCGTGTACTGGTGGTCGCCGGAGATCGGCGCACTGCGCAACGCGTGCAACCACGCGCGCCGCCGGTACGACAGACACTGCAGGCGCCGCAACCGCCAGCCGGATGCGGAGGTCAGAGAGGCGGAGCTGTATGAGGGGTACAGAGAGGCAAAGCGCACCCTCCGAACGGAGATAAGGCGGGCCAAACTCGAGGCCCGCAACGTGTGGCTGGGGTCTCTGAACGCGGATCCTTGGAGGCGCCCGTACAAATTGGTACGAGACAAGCTACGCCCCTGGGCTCCGCCGCTGACTCAGAGTCTCCGGCCCCAACTCGTGGAGGGTGTGGTAACCACTCTGTTCCCTGCGCGAGGGGAACACTCCCCCCCGCTCATGGCTCCGCCCCCGCCAGCAGTGTCTGACGCGGACCACAACAGCGACGACGACGATAACGCTCCAGAGGTGACCGAGGTAGAAGTGAGAGTGGCGGTGCGAAGGCTGAGTGCCAAGAACACCGCCCCAGGACCCGACGGCTTGCCAGGGAAAGCCTGGGTCCTGGCCATGGAGGCTCTCGGGCCTCGACTAAGAGGGCTCTTCAGCGCATGTATGGAGAGGGGCCAGTTTCCACTTCGCTGGAAGACGGGGAAACTGGTCCTCATCGCGAAGCCAGGGCGCCCTGCGGACTCTCCGTCCGCGTACCGGCCCATTGTGCTGCTCGACGAGGTGGGCAAGCTCTTTGAAAGAGTCATTGCAAACCGCCTCGTCGCGCGGCTAACACGGGTGGGGCCGGACTTGTCGGACGGACAGTTCGGTTTTCGCAGGGCGCGCTCTACGGTGGACGCCATCATGCGCGTGCGAGCCCTCACGACAGGGGTTGCGGTGTCCCGGGGCAGGAGCGTCGTGGCAGTGTCCTTGGACATTGCCAACGCGTTCAACTCCCTGCCCTGGAGTACGATCCGGAGGGCACTCCGGTACCACCGGGTGCCCGAATACCTCTGTCGAGTGGTCGAGGCTTACCTGTCGGACAGGTCCATTATCTACCCCGGTCACCAGGGAGAGTGGAAACGTCGAGAGATGTCGTGCGGTGTTCCGCAGGGGTCGGTTCTAGGCCCACCCTTGTGGAACATCGGCTACGACTACGTGCTGCGCGGCGACCTCCCTAACGGGGTCAGCGTGATCTGCTACGCAGACGACACGCTGGTTCTAGCGCAGGGAGAGTCCCACCAGGCGGCGGTCGCTCTAGCGACACGCGGGGTTGCGATAGTCGTTGGTAGGATCCAGGAGTTGGGACTCGAGGTGGCGCTGCACAAATCCGAGGCCATGTTTTTCCACGGCCCTCGGAATGCGCCACCATCAGACTCCCAACTTACGGTAGGAGGAGTTCGCATCGGCGGGGATCGTTCGGTCCATGGCCCTCTACGGGGCGCCGGTGTGGGCGCCGTCGCTGGCAAAGCGACCGGCGTCCATACTGAACGCCTGCCAGAGGGTCATGGCAATACGGATGGTGCGGGGTTACCGCACGATCTCCCGCGAAGCGGCGAGCCTTCTGGCTGGCCTACCACCGTGGGATCTGGAGGCAACAGTCCTTGCACACATGCACGATAAGCGCGTGGAGATGCAACGCCGGGGTGAAAGTCCACTACCGCGACAGGTCGAGGTATGGCGGACCGAGCTCCGGCGGGATCTCACGGTGAAATGGCGTCAGCGACTATCGCAACCCAGTGCTGGGCACGCCACAATTATGGCGGTAAGTCCCCTCTTTGAGGCGTGGCTGGAAAGACCTCACGGCGTCCTTACCTTCCGCATGACGCAGCCCCCGCCGCCGCCGCCGGGATTCCGATCCCGATTTCCGGCCACCGTAGACGCGGGCTCGTGGACGGCGAGCCATGGGTAGCTCGCTGTCCGATCGTCCGGTAACTGTCCGGACCGAGCCAAGGCGTCGACGGCGCGCACTGTTCCCGCGCGCCTCAAGGAGTTGTCAGCAACAGGAGGGGCCCATCTGGGTTGAAGCCTACCGGGGTCGGGGTTATCCGAAAGGAAACTAGAGCCCCGGTATGAAGGCTAGAAGGAACGGCGCGGGGTTTTTAGTCAGTAAGACTCTGACACTGTCTCCCGCTCCACCCAAGAGCGGGTTTCGTCAATGATGATTTTCCCCGTCGAGAGAAAAAAAAAAAAAAAAAAAAACCTGTTGGAGAGAGACCTGCCACAAGAGTCACCATAACGACCGGTCTGTGCGTCTCGCATTCATCGGATTCCCGCGACCCTCACCAGGTCATCAGTCCGCCTTGTGGCCTTGACCTTCCAACGCTGCGTCTTACGGTACTTGGTCACATCTCCAGAACCTTCAGTATTTCTGCGGGTTTGAAAATTTCATTGGGATACATATTTGTCTTCATCGAAAAACCACCGACACGTCACTTCGAATCTGATTCTAATAGTTCAATGAAGCAATCAATTTAAATTCATTCGATAACTCAACCTGTATTTTACCTACTTCTTCTCTTTCACTTTCGGATCGTAGTTGTATATTGTTTTGCTTTCATTTCGAACTAGTTGGAAAATGTTTATTTTTCATTCAGAGAGAAAACAATGCGTGTATTGTAATTAACTAGTTTGTTTTGACATTCAAACAATCATTCGTAGTATTCACTGAATGATGCAATTCGGTTGCTGATGAGTGTGCGAACAAGTGAATTAAACATGAAGAGGTTCCTAGTTGTGGGATTGTTCGAAAGAGTTGAAAGAGCTGTGGCTCTGGAACTAGGGGTGCCAACTTTTTTTTACAAAAAATAAAGCATTTTTAATCTAAGAAAACCAATAAACAGTATTTTATCAAAATTAACAGTATTTTATTTGTTTAATGTTTTATATATGTACATAATTTTTAGAGCTTCTTGCACAACTTTTTAGTTAACAGTCTTTTTAAAAAACTATACACGCCTCACGACAATATAACTAAAATTAAAATAAATGAGGAACTGTAAAGCTGTTTTTTTTTTAATGTGTGAGCGTCTAAGTCTTACGAGTTTACATAATTAGTGATAAGCATTTTGATGCTGTAAACAGTATTTTGTATACTTTATTTTTGTTGAACAGTAACAATTACAATGTAGTGAAAAACAGTATAGTTGGCAATCCTACCTGGAACGCAAAGGACTACTGATGGAACAAAGATGGGTTTCAGTCATTAAAAGAGTTATAGTAAGAGATAAGTTATTCAATTATTTCCCATCTCAAAAATATTTCCCGCTGCTAGAATATAGGCTTCCTCTCTGGGAGGGGGAATGGTCAGAAATCCACTAAGCTACCCCAGTGTGCGTTGGTAAATGTCACATGTCTCCGAATCATTTCGGGGTTATGTCGGTTTCCTCACGTTGTATTTCTTGATCTATGTAATTTAGTCAAAAAAAAAAACGTTGTGGGTCCAGAAAATTTTCATCTCGCTCACGTAGAGACGTTCCTCGAAACGAGTAGGTGTTTTATCACTGTTGGACATAAGACTGAAAAACTGTGTCATCTCGACGTTACTAGTGTTTTTTTTAGCAAAAAAAGTCTGGTTGGTGTTTGTTACTAAAACTTCCTCAACCAATAAATTTTTGTTCATCTTATCAATCAAGAGGATTGATTTCACGTATGTAACTTCCAAAACTAAAATGTCTGACCTACTGTTAGCCGTTTTTAGGTGTCAGAGTCGAAACCAATTGATATGTGAAGCACACGCCTGCATCATAAATCATATCACCTCAAAAGGAGTAATATCCCCTCGAGTAACGATAGCATTGTCCTCTTTAACTACTACTACTAAATGGCCTGCCGCTATTAACTTGACCTCAATAGTACCAACATTATGAACACGAAACTCTACGTAATACCCCTTCGGTTTCAATTAATTCCCAAGATATTGTGCAGTATTTTTCATTAACAAAAAGTGAATTGTTTTGTCTTAGTGCACCATATTAACACGCGAGATTTATGAATAAAGTTCATGTTGTTGGTCTCCTGCCAGAGCCGCGGGTCGTAAGTCACCCCGGGTGGTTTTCAGTCAGTAAATCCCAGTAAAAGTCTGATAGTCCCTCCCACTCCACACAGACAAATTGAATTTATTTGATTATGTTCGATCTTCACAAAAAGACTACTGGTCTGACATGAGGATTATTAGCGGGAGTTTGAGCTAGTATCAAATCTAGCAGTTCCATTGCTAGCAAGCAAGAAATCTGATTATTAATCTAATCATAACAGTAAGTATATTAGTACATTTTGTCACTAAATTTTGGGTCGTACATCTAGCATGCGTATCACCACAAGATCAAATGGTTGAAGAATACGAGGTTCTAAAACAGGATTTAACGACCACGCTTTCCAAGCAAGTACCTGTGAACAGGCTTTAAGCATTACTTGTAATCGATAAAACGTCTGGCAACTTACCCATAAACCCCATAAAATACATGATCTCATCAAAATATGAAACGATGTCAGAAGAATTTATCAACAGTATTGGCTTCTGTAAGTTCTTGAGCAACAGTGTAATTCCTTCGTTTAGAACAGGAAAACGATACACTGTCTCCACCAAGAAGTCCAATATTACGCAGTAACTCTTCAAGACATCAACTCTCTGAAGATTATTTAAGGAAGTTAGAAATAATAATAGTAGCACATTGGATGACAAACAAGTAGGCAGTCTACGTTATCGGCAGTAGCTAGTATCAAGCCCAGGGTTCTATGATTCCAGGAAACACAAGTGCGTTGCTCTCCTACAGTAAAATTTAAGGTCTCATGTCCCTGTAGCAACTCTTCAAAACTGAAATACCTACAGCAAGACCTGCTTAGCGGCAGTATCAAGAATGGTGGTAATATTTTCCTAGATTAGCTTTTTCGCATAAACTACAATAACTCCTCGTATTAACTTCGTAAATTTCACTATTTTTTATGAAAAGGATACGTATCCTTTGCTGCTAGTCTTGGCGAAATCCTGTAGATGTGCTGTGAAGCGATCTAACTGATTTTCCACCGTGGGACTTTCCACCATATTCTGGAGAATCTTGGCCATATCCCAACCAAACGTAGGAGCACACTCGTTGCTCCATTGGCGTTCTGAAAGAAAGTAGAGAGCAATTTTGAGTATGCATGACAAGCTTCTGCCATCAGTTTCGCCCGCGTGATTGTAGGTTTCTTCATACAAACTTCGGACCCCCGTTAAATCCCCTTTAGGGTGATTATTAGTAAATCCCCCTTAGTTCTCGCCTACGTCATAAAAAGAAACCTTGTGCAAATCTTCATGCTCCTAGTCCCAGGAGTTTCGACTGTTGATATGTTAGAAGTCAGTCAGTTGCTCTTTTATTTTTGCATGATTAAAATATGGTAGGTACCTCTAGATACATATGATGAAAACTACGATATAAAATAGAAAGATGACTTTAGAAGACCAAATATTTAGTATAAAGCAGAAATCTGATTATAAAAATAAATCTTAAAATATGTAATAAAATGGTACCTTAAATAGATCACACAAAAATCTTTGAACATACTGCAATTGAGCTCCACGAAAATAGATATATAGAATAATTTGACGCTTTCTTGTAAATTAAATGGTAAAATCTGCATTCAATTAATCAAAAGGAAATCTAAAGATGAACCACTAACGTTATTAAGTCAGTCACGATTTTATAGACAATAAACATGCAACAGTTATTCCGATTAGATTTAACTACCGATTTAATTGTCGTGTCCTCAACTCGAGTAGAAATCATGAATAATTACTAGCCTGTAGTCGACTAAATAGATATATCGTTGGTAGTTAACTGCTTACTAGATAAAAATGTCAAAGAGCTAAGAGGCATTTCCTTGGACATTATTTGGAGTTATTTATAGATGATCATGGTGGTATCCGGACCGTGACATAAAAATTACAGACAAAAATAAATGGATGCTTCTTTATACTTCAAAGAGCGATATGGAAAAAAATCCCTTGTTAAGTTTAATGGTTAGATCACAATTAGAATGATAAATAGCGTAGTTAGTTGCTGTAGGTACTCAAGACTAATAGTGCAGCGCAGACCACAGTAACTGACAATTGAATATGCTGGCGATTAGTCGTGATGCATACTTTATCGCTTTGAAAACATGTTTTAAACTAATTACCTACCTATAGTTTGGTTCTATCTCAATAAGGCGGAGTACTTATATAGACTAAAAGTATTTTTTTTTTAAATTATTTTGTAGTATACAAACACTGGCGTTCACAGAACACTAGCTTACACAAGACCAACCCGCCCTTGTGAAAGAGAATTTCCTATAAAATTACTTTGAAGCGCACCAATTGTTTTAATTTGAGACGACAAAAAATAGGCTAAGTTAAATAAGTCAAAAATTCACAAACTCTTGAAACCAAGTAAAAAATTAGTAAAAAATTTGCCTTTTTTTTAATAACTAATAATGAAGTGCGTTTCGACTGAAAGGCTCTATTTTATACTGGAATACGGAAGATATTCTTCCCTTGAGGTCCTAAATTGTGTTCTTTTAAATAAATCGCATTCTAGTCAGAAAGTGTATTTTTCATCAATCTTTACAAGTGTGAACAAAAGACCGGCTCGACCAACAGGATACAAATTTGACCAGGAAAGTTGGAAATTGGGTCATCCGAAATCGGGTCGAGTTGCTAATTTGGACTGCTGTTTTACCTTTTTTAAGGTTTTATAAATTATATTAATTCATGAATCCCCAAGCGACCACCGGTGGCCGCGCATCTATTGTCTTACTATTGTGTCTCTAATTGACGGTATCTGAAGGGTTAAATTAAAATATTTGCTGTTATTTTTTTTACTTAACCTGATTACGAAAATTAGTTTAAGTAATAAATTAATCATCACATCAGATATTTTTTTAGTATTGGGTAAGGTAACCGTAGTTAGTCGATAGTGTTACAATAAAGTGGATTTTATCAGTGTTACAGCAAATGTAATTACAAATGAAACAATAGAATTGTTTTCAGGTCAGGTCAACGTTGTTGCACGAGAAATTATTATGATAGCTGATTAATAGGGTAAGTGGGCGAGGGAAAGCGTACTTTAATTTAATAAAAGGACAATCGTCCTATTTGTTTACGTGCACTTTCATAAATACTGTGTCGTTTGCTATTTGGAGCCATCGCGACAAAATTGTTGAAATATAATGCGGGTACTGCAAACATGGCTGATAGAAATTCACGATTAGAATGATTTTATGGGTGACGATGGCACTGATACTCGTATACATTATATTGGGGATTTAATTTGTAGTGGATAGGAAAATGGTTTTTAGCGAAGAGTGACTCACAATTTTCCTGTGCATATCAATATGCTACATATACCAACTATTGCTTTAACATTATTGGCTCTAGAATATACACAAATACAAGTATGTTTATATGTTATTGTAAACATTAATAGTAGGTAAAACACATGATACGCCAGCAGTACAACAGATGCAGATTTTCATTTTACTGGTAAAAGTGCAAACTGTTCACTTTAGTAAGCTTAGCATTTGCCTCTGATCACGTTTGAAAAAAAGTAATTACTAATGTATGTATGTAGGTGTAGGAGTAAAGTTTTTGAATTATTAGTTCATTACTTACAGGATTAAAAAAAATATTTTAAATAATTCGGACTTTTCGATTAAACTTGTGCAGTAAAATTATATAATACACACTATATACTTTTTTGATAAAAAATTAGTAAGTAAATCTCTTTTGTGTAGTGTTTAAAATTACATTGATCACAATTTAAGTCAAAATCTTACCAACAGGAACAGGATCTAAACTTTTCTCGAGATTCCTCTTCAACAATCCCTTTGGAGAGTATTGCTTGCCTTCGGGTCCATGGATGCAGCTGAAGGTATCAGCTGATCCGGACATGGACTCAGATATACTGAGATATCCATCCCGAGTGACACTTTCGAACTGTGCTAAGCGTCTGGGCCTCTTCAGAAACTTGGTATGTGAAGACTGCTCAGACACGTCTTTCCAAATCTTCTTTGACCTCTTCTTCTTCTCTTCTGGTAGTGGAGGCAGCAGCACTGATTCCTCCGAGTCCAAAGTCATCGGTACAGTTCCATCTTTGCTTTTTGAACTGGTGGTTTGCAAACTTCCTTTTCTTTCTTTGAGATTTGTCCGCGAATCCATGGTTTTCTTTTTTTCTCCGATTTCAGATGGAACTTAATCAGTAACGCATCCAATTTTAATGTGTTGTTTGTGCAGTTTTCTACAAATTTCGCAAGTGTCATACTGACTGTTGACATTTTGGTTTTAAAATCTGTTATGATTGAAAAGTTTTTTTTAAATCTGTAAATAGGTTTAATTCTAATTGATGCCGTTAATGTTGTCGCAATAGATATTGAAATTGGTTAAAATGTTCCGATGGACTGATGCAATGGATTTCAAAGTATTAGTGACATCTCGTTGTTTGAGCGGCCTGCAGCGGGCGGGCGAGGCAAATCGGTCAGCGCTGGCGCAGCTTTGCAGCGCGGGTTCCTAATGGGGGGACCAACGGACCGGCGGAGTTCGCGCTCACTCAGTCGCTCCTCCACGCTGGTGGATGTCGGTCGTGTGTACTTACATGCACGCGTTAGAACGTACTCTACGATACTTCATTAGTTTTCCCCTCGAGAAAACCAAGTGAAATAAAACAATTTATTCGCGTCAGTGGACGAGTAGTGAGTGGATTTGTCGCTAGTGTTTATTTACAGCTGTATCTACACACGGTGAGTGTTGCTGTCTATAAGATTTACCTCAAATCGCGGCCAAACGTTTGTTTTGTTGACATTGTTGTTACGTAGCTATGATAATGGAAATGCTGCGAGCGGCAAATGCCAAAGCCTGCTTTATTACATATTAGTTAATAATGTTCAAAGTTATTGTAAAACAGACAACTATTAGGTAAATATTACGAAGAATTGTTTACTTTCCACTTGATAATAAGAACTTAATTAGATTAAAAAGCGAAAACTTACACAAGAAATTCGTACAGTAGACAATTAAGTAAGTAAATAATGAAGTCTATTATCAAAGTTACAGCAATGAATTGCAGCTTGAATGTCAGGTGTATGAACAGGGGGACTGTGACGCAAGCAGGTGCCACTACCTACTCATTTCATATTACCAAATGAACCAGACACTCCGTCACTGTAATTTCCTTAATTTGTCATAAATATTGACGCTGAAACAATGTGTACCTACTTTGCACACAGTATACTTATTGCTGTACTAATGTGTCATCCAATTATGGTACATTTAACACAGTTTGTTAGTTGGAAAACGTTCGTTCGCTGTGTGCAATACACCGCACCTGTGCTATTCAACTAATGGCAATAACATATCATAACAGAATAAATTATTATAATTACTGTTGCGTTACGTAAATCTCAAGGTGTTTTAATCAGTTTACAAACAAACTGACAGCTAGATACACTCATCAGCTGACTGAGTTTTTTGCTAGCCGTTACAAAAAGTCAGATTCCACATTCCTTTTCATCGAGGTTAGGCATTCGAATTATTAATTAATTAAAAAGTTTGTGTAAAGTAGGTATTTACGTAATAACGATGGTTGACACAGTTTCGAGTATCACACAAGTCTAGTAATAACTTTCCTGCTATTAGTATTTAACTTAGGAAGTAAAAAATGTTACTTCACCATGATAAAGCTACCAAACAAATTGACGCCAGTCGCGTCTATTTTATAATTTTATTAGATTAATCAGTCAACAAGCAATAATAGTGTTTGCTCAACAACTCAACATTTATGTTTATAGTCACAGCTAGAACCGAGAAACAAGAGCTTTGACTAGAATAATCAGGACATGACATTACTAAGTTTTATTAAACTTTCTAGTTTATTACTCAATGGCTGTAGAAATCATCGCTTACAGTGACACGTGATTAAGACTTGACGAGACTATAAACCTATCATATACATAAAGCTATCGGTAAAAACAATAAACACGAGATAAATATCTAGGTCAGCAGCGCCGCAATCTTTTTGAAGTTTTCTCCAAACTGTCTTTTCTGCTAATTGCCTCAGGGTTAAGAAAGTAAAGAAAATGCCATACAGACTCATAGAAAATGATAAATGATATTTATTTTACAAATAGGTTTTAAAACACACTTTTACACGTAATTCTTTTCGTCAGTTTAAACTAAATGAGGCTGGTATTTCCTAGCTGACCCTGAGAAGAAACACTGAAAAAAAACTCAGGAATCCAAGTCTATTTAGAAGAAAAAAGAGAGAGAAGAGAGAAGAAGAGAAGAGAAATCATATGAGAATCATACAGATTAGTGTCTGGGATGATCTTTTAAGCAAAGAAACATACAGATTTGAGTGGACTTGACCAGTCGGAGCAAGCATTTGTGAGTATTCGTATAGCTCAACTGAAAGACTATTAAGGAGCTCAATGACTTTACGAACAATATTTAGGAAAGGCAATTTAGGTAAGCCGCAGAACATACTTCAATTGCCAGATATACGTTAAAATTACTAAAAAGTAAAAAAACTACTGACTCCATTAAATAAGAACCAAAGGCCTTCGGGTGCACATTCTATATAAGTACAAACCTTCCTCATTTATCAAAATCTATTGTAAGGGGACGCAGAAAATGACTTTATTTTATACTTTTCATATGTCACCGGAAATATGCAAATGCCGTAAGATAGTAAGATAGTAAGATATTGTGAGAAATCATAAACTATTTTTTAACCGACTTCTAATTCTTAGACATGTTGGAAAGTAATGAATTTGGATGTGATATCGTATACAAAACGACTTTTTCATATCAACGATTACATCACTGCTTACCATCGTGTGGGATTGCAGTCAAGCACTAGTTTATAACAGACAAAAAAAATATATATCGAAAAAATATTTTCTAATAAAGAATTATTGTAATCATTCGCTGGTGATAAATCTAAGATAAAATGTTAACTGAGTTATTCTGAATAATTCACTGAATTGCAATGGTAGACATTTTGGGTTTATGTATTCAATCGACATTGAGTTTTGACAGTATTGGACATCGTAATATAGGCGTAATATATAAAAAATGCAAGCTGTTGAAAACACGAAATATCTTTGCATATGGTTAACATATTACAAAGCCATTTGTAATATTCTAATTTGTTCAAAAACATCAAGCAAGCAATCGAGTCTATAAATCTATTTAAATACATAAATACATAATATATATTTATAAATAACATATAATATATGTCTAAATGGATAGGTATCATAGTCATATTTGCTTCTAGAGAAACATTCGGTCTGTAGTTTTAATTTCTATTGTAGAAGCTAAGCTGAAGCCAAAAAACAAAAAGAAGGGTTACTGACCGAGTAATCTAAAAATTTTGCAAGATTTAGACTCCGATGCATATTGTATTTAGAGCACTGTTGAAAAATAAACTTTAAACGTTTCAAAGAATAACAAAGCCGAAAAATGTGTCAATGTGCACGGTCTATTCGTTTTATTTTATATCGCTACGAAGAGTAACAGAAGAAAAGAAGATGATGATGAATAAGTTAGAAAATATACTTAGCAAAAATATAAAAGGGACTTTAGAGGTTATCATCATGATCATTTCACCCGAAAGACGTACACTACTGGGCATAGGTCTCCTATAAATGTTGCCACAACGACTTATCCTGTGCGTTTCGCATCTCGTGATCCTCTCCAGGTCATCGGTTCATCTTGTGGGAAGTCTTCAATGCTGCGCCTTCTAGTACGAGGTCGTCACCCTAGAATCGTACGAACAGCATGCCCTACCCACTGTCACTTAAGTTTGGCAATTCTTCGGGCTATGTCAATAACCTTGGTTCTCTTAGTTTTGTAGAGGTATTGGGTCTGAAATCACCGTGTATGCTAATTAAAAATTGCCATTCATGAAAGTTGTTGTATTGCGTCATTCTTCATCGAATGAAGATAGTTAAATACTCAATACACATGAGTCTATAAGACAATCCTCCAAATTAAAAATGATACCATGCTATAAAAAGCACTTATCTGTCTGTATGTCCGCTCGTGCTGCAGATATATTAATAAGTTACCTTAGGACTTTAGAATTATGAAATACGTGATTGTTTTTTTAAATTTAATTTAAAGATTCTTGTGAGTATTTCGTTTCCGTACTAAAAGTTTGAGTAAACGTCCGTCAGCCAGCTAGAGTTCAGTAAAAATCTTTCAGCTTTTTGCATGAGGAATGCTTTAAGTCAATGAAAATGGGTATTAAGTCAGTAGCTACTTGAAATTAGTGAGCCTAAGATGGTTATTGTTCTTGCCCATATTCCAATTCACTGGGGTCAGTGAAACATTTCTACAAGACTTCGTCCATGTCTATTCATTGCCATTTCATTATTATCTACTGCTTTCTAACCCTATCGTCTTCCAGATTGTTCATATTGTTACTATGGTTTTCCTATACCCTTATGACACATTCATATTCAGAATGATACCTTAGACCTGTTCCTTGATTTTTTTCTTTATATCAGGATATCTTTGTAACTGGAAAACCGGACTATCTCCAATCTGCCGTCAAGAATTCCAGATCGCTTGTTGACATCCATCTCAGATACTGAACTGTACCACACCTCAGTAATCACTGCTCAAGATAATACCTATTACGTTATAGAATGTAGGCCCCCGAGCGGTGCGAGCCATATCTTCATATCTCGGACTCGCATTCCTAATGATATAGAATACGGTTAACGATTCTGGTTTAATAGCTTCTTCATTATATGACTCATCATGACTTACAGCACTATTGGCTTAGTTCTCATAATTTACTATTGCGTAGATAAATTATTACCATCACCATTTCAAGATCAAAGCCTTAAATATCGTTGCTATTGAAATTTGGCTACCTTGTTTGTAGTCCTTTTTTTTTGTAACAATACGAACTTATATGAATAGCATATGTTATATAAAAACCGTTGACAGAACTACATTGCAGCTACTCAAATTCACTTAATCCATGTTATTAGAGGTCGATGCCACCAACCGCAACTCTTTTTCATCTTCCAATCTTCCGTATTAACTGAGCTTAGTACCCCATATTGTGAATGACTTCTTTAAGAAGACTTTCGAAATCAGTCAATACATCTGTTCACTTTGAGAGACAGGGTTCACTGTACTCCCATAATCGCAAGAGCTTGAAAGCCACATCATATCGCTCTAAGCGTTGCCACAACGACCCACACCGAGAGGCCTTCCAAGTTCCAACGCTGTGTCTTCCGAGGGCTACGCTATAAGTTTCCTTGCGTGAGCGTATCCAGAACCAGATGTGTTAACTCATTTGGGTAATTGTTCATGAATACGTCAATAGCTACAACTAATAAACGTGAGATTTTTCGACATTATGATGCCTTTTAGAAGATTTTAAGTTCTGAGCGACACTCGCTTTTAAAATAAACACCTAACGCTCAATGACGCAGCCAAGCAATGTTCCTTAAAATGAATTACCAATTATCTTAAGATAGTGAGGAATTATAAGTTAAAAAGATTATAATAAATTACTTATATTTCTCCGTACCTCTTAATTTCAGAGCAATGAAAAACCAATGAGACGTGAATGTCATTCATTATTTGCAATCTTAAGGCTTCTGCAGAGGAAAACTGAAACAATAATAAATGACTATAACGTGCTATTATATTTCATTGAGCAAACTACGTCATAATGACAAGTGCTAGCTGTTTTATTTATTCTTCTAACTGGAGTATTTTCATTATAAGTGGATTTTTTTAATTCATCTGCAGCTCTACACGGTTTCTTCATCCACAGCATTGATTTAAATCTATGAAGGAATAAACTCATGATAAATCCTAGACTAGGAGAAAGCATCCCTATCACCATGGTGAATGGGAATCAATGCTGCTTTCTTTCGATTGTTAATCCTTTGATTTGTCTTTATCTTCGTCATCATTTCAGCAGAAAGACGTCCACTCCCCCACGAACAGCGCTTCATCAAATTGCCCACTAGGGGGTTCACTTTGAGAGACAAAGTTCACTGCACTCCAATAATCGCAAGAGCTAGAAAGTCACATCGTATCGCTCCAAGAGTCGCCACAGCGACCTACACTTTGTCAACGATTCAACTTCTGAGAGGCCTTCCAGCGCTGTGTCTACCGAGTTCTGTGCTATAATTTTCCTAGCGTGAGCTAATCGGAAATGAAAATATCGGCAGAAGAATTGCCAAACTCGAGTGCTGTGTCTTTCTGTCAAATGATTGTCTGGTATTCTTAGAATAAGTGAAATTAGCGAAAATGGACATGCATATTGAATAAATTTAATAATTATATTGTTTTTCGTTACTACAAGAAAATCAACCAAGCCGAAACTATGAACCTTTTCAATCGACATCATCTAAAAAGAAACTTAAAGATGTCTTGTAAAATCAATAAAAAAAAAAACTTGTTGAATACGTAACAATGAAACTAACAGACACAACTAGTAACTGATACCAACGGCCTTCTAAGCCCTCATCGATACATCATATTAATTTATGAAGTGGAGTGAGTTGCATCAGTGGGTGAATTGAATTGTGCGCAGGTCACAAATGGCAGGCCTTAGCAACTATCACTAGCAACAATCAACCGAACTAGTGTCACAAAAATTGTTATAGAACAACAAAATTGTACTAAATTGGAAACAGAGGGGTCAAAAATGTCGTTGATTCATTTGATTTCTGAAGATTACAGAATTGAAGCATGTGCTAATTGTGTTCGATGTATTTTAAATTAAAGCGCGATTTTTCCATCTGTGCAATGCATTGATTTCATTGGTTTATGTTGCGCATGGCAAGGGGGGTCAATTACCGCTGTTATAAAAGCAGGAGCCGAATGAATTTCTTCAGTGGTGGATACCACTTCAGCCCCACAAGACTGGGCTGAGGTAATATCCACCTATAAATAACTATGTAGACTCAAGCCAGATCTTGTAGTTTATGTTTTAATACAAGGCGTTTAATTTTTTTTTTGCCTAGATACAACATTAATTTAATTTAACCCGAAGTACGATGAGTATCCACCCATACGTTGTTGAAACCTCTACGGTCCGGACTAAGCGTTTCGCTTCGTCGTTTATACCACGTACGTCGAAGGAATGGAACAATTTGCCTACTGTGGTCTTCTCGTCCGATTATAATTTGGGCATCTTCAAGGCTAGAGTGAATAGACTTTTTATAAACTAGTGCGCCTCACCATCAGAGATTGCATCACTGTTTACCATCAGGTGGGATCGCAGTCAAACACTAGTTTATACGAATTAAAAAAAAATTACATTAGTCATAACAATCATGACCACACTTGTGATAAATGGATTTGTGAGAACGTCGCCAGCGCATAGAGGGACATTAGGAAATTTTATTTCCTGGCAAAATGATGTTGTAATGCTACTGAAATGATGGAATGAGTAATAAATCTAACGTATATTAAATTTGTTAGTTACATAAATGGCTACAAGAATAATTTTACACTAATAGATCCCTATTGTGTAAGTACTCTGACTTCTAACTTTTAACGTGAACAGCTGGAATAGAGCCAACTTCATAATAATAACTACTAACAACTTCTTATCGAACTAAATACACATTTGTTAGTACTCGGTTTGAACTAACAAAGTGTACGTACAGTTTCTCGTTGTCATTGTTTTTAAACGATTCTAATCTTTTTCTTATTCCATTCCATTTGATTTTGGGTGGCTTGAATTCATTTTATGATTTGTTTTATTTTGCAATTAATCTTATTGTAGGTACAGAGTTAGAATGAAGTTAATATTAAACCGTTTCTTGGCTGTAGCCTACAGGAAGTATAGGACAGGTGTGCTATTCTCTAAAGAAAACAGTCTTGAGGGCAGCGCTGGCCGCTGCAGTGCGGCTGGACGAATATCGGCTGAGATGATAGTATTTTGACTGCTAAAGTTACACTTAATAAATCTGGAATAAAATTGCTCTTAGGTAAAGTCAATATAAATAAGTTCATGTCCTGTTTACCACGCAAATTTAACAACATGATTTAGTTTGTAGCGCAGCCCGATAAGCACTCAACTCAATAAAAAGTTCAATAAAAGAGCGCAGAACATATTATAGATTGAACTGTTTTTCTACTGGTCACGGAACTGTATTGCCTTCATACTTTTGGCGCTAAACCGCCCGACAATAGTTTATAGAACGCTGGCGATTTATCGATGTAGTCTGTTCACTGCTTAGATTCAACAGAATATTTCAATATCTACCTGCACTATATTTAGAAAACTATCCAAACATGTTCCGTTTAACTCCTGGATGAGATATGGGGTCAGTCGATCAGAGGTGCCTGTATCGAGTAGATTTACGTCACGGGCGGAAATTGTAAAGAATGTCAACATATTGGTGAAATATAACAATACGAGAACGATGCGATGAATATTTCTCCTAGAAATTATTCTTGGAATAACAGTATACCTGTTGAACAATCTCTTAACCTGTTAAATGCCTGTTTTATTCCCGTGAAACTACGCTTTTGAGATAATTCGGATCTTCAAGGCAAATTATTATATTAAAAAGACAATAAAATAATAATCATTAAAACTGGAGTTAAATTGTAAGTATTGCTTATTTTTATTTACAGGTAACATTGAGCTGACCTTCAGTCGGGGTCAAGCCAGCTAAAGGTACGAGCAAAAATACCTTAGTTACTACCTAGTTATTCCAAATATTAGGGAAATAAAAATAAAGAATTAATTAGATTTGAAATTATATTTAAATAATTTCATTTCATTGACCTAGTTTATATTATGTCGATACGATACTAAATCATTAATGTATAAATAAATGGTCTTTGATCTGAGTTTCAAATGATGATTGAAAATAAAAAACTGAGGAGTCGAATATTGAAAATCATTAAATAAGACTTATGATAACGATCATAATATAGGCAGGTATAAATAAAATAAGATTGCACTAACTAAGTATATTGATCACTTGCAAATACTAACGACCCTGTACACAACTACAAAGACATATCAAACAGAACAGCAATAAGAACATCTTAAAAGTGTTGTCGCATTGTCACTTTCAACCTGTCTGTGGGAAGAGCAACACTTTTTCATAGTAAATGTTCTGATCCGTGAAACAGTCGCAATGAAAAAAGCAGTGTCACAATAATTTGCTGTCGCATCGGTATCGCCTTGTCCGCAGAGTATTTATTCTATTCACTATCAGGGACATAGGTTCTGTTCATCTTAGTGGTTCAGATAAGCTCAGTAGGTTATCATTGTCTAATCGGTTATCATCAGACCTGATATAAAAAAAAAAAACATAGACCATAAGTGAGAACTTGTGATCTCTGTTTTTTTTTTTTTTTTAAATATCACTATGACTTGCACCTATGATTCCAGTAAATGACTCCCAAGTCTCGTTCTCGTTCAAGGTTCTAGTGCATCGTTTAACTTTACTAGACATAAAATTAAGCTTCGACTGCGTGTATGTTGGTTTCTCAATACAAACTTCGGACCCCCGTTTCGCCCTGTTATAGAATAAACTTTGGAAAATTCACTTTAAATGCTCGCCTATATCATAAAACGAAACCTTATGCAAAATTTCACACTCCTAGTCCCCGTAGTTTCGGCTGTGCGTTGATATATCACTCAGTTTATCCTTTTAAATTGTATATATATAGATAATGCCCGTATAATACTGCATTGTTTTGCATTTAATATTACTTTTCAGAGCTTGCGTTAAGCAGCTGGAAGACAAAAGATACAATGGATAGGTTTATTCCACAACGAGAGACAATAAATATCCATGCTGTAAGAAAACTCAAAAGGAATGTTTCTTACAGTTCAGTTGAATTTAGTCGTAATGATACCACTTAAAATTCAGAATTGAGACTTTGGAATTGAGAACTTGTCATAAATGAAAGTAACCGAGTAGTTTTTAGATTCAAATTTTCAATTCGGAAAATCTTTGTTACCTTACCAGTGACAATACGCACGAGATTGATGAATACTTAGAAGTATTGTGATTTACCTAGATTGACGAGACGAGAGATTTACTAACAGAAGACACTTCAATGAAGGCGTTACCGATGATGGTAGAAACGTGTGTTACCTTTCCTGACCTTCTGTCTATTTTCTCCACGGTTGTTCGATCAAAAGAGCGGCTGGAGATAAGTAGCATGACTGCATGATTGACATGTTGTTCTAAGATTATAGAGCTGATAACCGTTGAGAATACCTCGATCTGTCACGATAACACCTCTTAGATAGTGAGCCGTAGTTATGGACTGAGGACGGGTCGTGTGTGCTAAGTGCTAATTTTCACAAAATATTTGATGTTTGAAGTTTTTAAAGCGAGTGGCTATGGCGAATTATTTAAAAAGGTATTTTTTTTTTTCGTTTTTTGTTTGTTATTGTCTGATGTAGTTACGTTTAAGGCACCTACAGACAGGAGCGACTCGAAAGTGCAACATTTATAACTGACGACGATGAGATACCAGAATTATGTGTTAGGTATGTTTTGTATTATAAAAAGGTTTATAATTAGTTTCTACTAGCCTTTGGCCGCGTGAAAGGTTTCTTCATGCAAAGTTATGATCTCGCCTCGGTTTCATCGGCTTAGGAGATAAAAACTCCTTTCATCTTCTTTTTACACATCATAAAAGAAACCTCTTTGTCTATGTCATGTTGGATAATTTGTTAGCCTAGCCGTATACTGCAGACTACCCCCTGTATTATTTTAAGGTCTTACTATTGTAGCATCAGCAGTCATATCACTGTAGAGTCCACTACCATCGTTCATTAGTCATGATGAGTGGAAAATACGTTATGATCATTTGAATTTATAATCTACCATTTTATTGATTTAAAAACTGGTTTATTATGTTGCATGAGAAATTAACATCGCATGATCTTTATGAAAAAATTAAAACAACTCGTTGAATATAATTAGTCAACTATTTTGAGAGCAGTGGTGGCCGAGTGGTAATGGCTCCGACTTACGAGTTGTAGGTCGCGTGTTCAAACCTTGCCAGGCGCATTACTTTCTGTAACTTATTTAATTACTATTGCTCGTCGTCATCGTAAGGAAACCGACATGTCCTAGAACCAAAAATTTGAAGATATGTGAAATTTACCAACCCGCCCTGGGCCCGAGCGGTGGATTACGGCCCATTCCCTCTCCTAGAGAGGGTGCCTGAATCCCAGCAGTGGAAACATTAAATAGGCTGATTGATGATGATGATGATGAAGTATTTTTATATTCCCCTATAACATGTACAAGAATTTTGACGCTGAGACGCGTTTTTTGCATTTGTGAATGCAAGGCAATTCCGCATGCGTAATGAAATCCGCACGATATTAAAAACACGCTGAGAGAATCACAATCGCGACACGTAGTGGATTGACATATTTTCTATACAAAAACTGTAAAAGATCATTTGTATTAAATACTCAATTAGTTAACACACTAATGAAAAATCGGCCCTGAACAGAATAAAAATAAATAAACGTTGCGAAAGCTTTAAAAAACAGAACAAAAATAGAAAATAAATCCGACAGAATAATGATGTTACATCACATTGATCAGAATTAGTGTTCACAAGCACAGCAGTGTTATTTTAACTCATCGGTCACACGCGACAGCGCCGCGTGGGCAAGTTAGTATTAATATCTTGCCAAACAAATAACGCTCACTAATTAATTACGAAATAACCGCCTTACCTTCGCAGAGGTCGCTAATATATGTAGGCAGACATTGTAGTGAGGGCTGCCAGCTCAGTTAAACAAGCATTTTATAGAAGCTGGGTTGACATCAGCATCAGCTTATCACCCGAAACGCATCCACTGATGGAGTGTCTCGTATCCATTGGATTCCCGCGACCCTCACCAGGTCATTGATTCACCTTGTAGGTACCCACCCACAAAGTTACCACGTGTTTTTTGAAAACAGCGTCTTTCGGTACACGAAAGACGTAGTTTTTAAAACCTTTTGGCCCATCGTTCAGCGAGCAATGAGCGCTGCCCACTGCCACTTAGGTCAGGTTCTCTCATTTTGAACTTTTTTAAACCTTTGGTAATCCACAATTTTAAAGAAACGAGAACGCCATGAAAAATTGTTTCATTAAAACTGAATAGATGACCAACCGGGGCGGGCAAAAATCAAAACATGATATAAATTAGCTAGATATAAAAAAAGGAAATTGATTCTAACTTACGATTTTAAACGTACTTATGTCTACAAGATTTCGTTACGGAAATATTTAAAAGTTAAAAAAAAGTTTGTTCTTTAAAAGGGCCTCGCGAAAACAGATATCTTGTATAGTTACTGGTTTTTTTTTATAAAAAGAAAACCGCAGTTTTGGAGCCGCAAAAACGACATAAACCCGGGCGGAGTATACACAAAACACTCAATGACTACAAGCATTTCATGAAATGGTTGGCCATATCATGAAATGATCGATTCCAAGATCTGGTTACGACATATCTACAATTTACTTTATAATTCAATTTATTTTATAGGTTTCTGAATAGGAAAGTCTAAGTCCCTACTTAAATGGAACATTTTGTCTGGTTTTCAATCTAAATTAGAATTTCAAATGCTTGAATCAGAAATCCGGAGGTAGTCTTGACCTGATTCTCTTTTGCGAGTAGCTCTGGGTCTCTTTTAGCTCTAGGATAGAGAACCCACGTATAATAAATTGTAAAATCAATCTGTTTGACTAATTATTTCATCTATAATGTACTTATTCCATTTATTACAGCACTAGTGACCCGCCCCGGTTTGCTTGGGTGCAAATTATAAACGTAAACCTTCTTCTTTCTATTCGTGAACCGCATCAAAATCTGAGGTGTAGTTTAGGAGAAATCAACGGGTAAACAAACAAATGCGAAAAGCCCTTTGTTTTTTAATACAATTTATTGTGTAAATAAAAATAATAAAACTGTATTTAGTTATCTACCACAAATAACTACATTTAGTAGTTATTGTAAAATAAGGAAAATAATTCGACATTTATACCAAAAAATGCTACTGATATGTAATTTTTATCCCTATCCCTACTAATATTATAAATGCGAAAGTAACTCTGTCTGTCTGTCTGTCTGTTGCGCTTTCACGCAAAAACTACTGAACGGATTTAGATCAAATTTGGTAGGTAGGTAGAAGAGACACTGGAATAACCACATCTGTTCTGTGGGAATAACACATAGGCTACCTATAATTCCACTGCTGAGCACGGGTCTCTGACCGCGCGATATAAACTGTAGTCCACGCGGGCGAAGCCGCGGGCGGAAAGCTAGTTTAATATAAACTCGTCCTTAACTTATAATGTTCTTTTTTTTGGCCTTAACATATACCTACTATATTAATGACATGACTACGGTTTGAGTTCATGCAAGTTGTCATAGTTAATCGAGTTCTAAACCCTGACTTCTTAATTTAGAAACCGGGGGTTTATTTAGTTAATGCTTCAATAGAGAATAATTCAGTTGACAACCCTATCCCAGTAAGCTTCATTCAAATCTTAGACTTACTAATTAACTTTTTAATGTTGTATGTAATGATGTTATTTGATAAGTTTCTCCAAAGTGAAACTTGAAAGTAAACGTTAAGGTTTACGTTACGCAATTGTTAATAAATCGTCTAAAATTATTCATAAAATGTGTTCAACACTTTCAATGTTAGGGCTCGTGACGTATCGCTTTTACTACGTACTAGCTGTCCTCCGAGGTTTCACCCGCCTCTTTAGTTACTTCTTCACTGCCTTAGATCCTAGCTTAATGATGGCCTTCTTCAATAAAATACGGATAGCTCATCCAACACACAAAATACAACATATATTATTTATTGACACGAATAATTAACATTTAAAAATACTTAACTAAAATTACAGTAACTAAATAAATATACAGTAAATTAAAAAAATACCATACGCTAATTGAAACTAACTAAAATATGGCGTCAACTTATCCACATCGCTGTCGACTGGTAATGTGCCCAAAAGACTGGCGGCATTGCCTCGCTGTATTGCAATGCTTATCATTCTATGTCCAAGGTAAAAGCCAAAAAGTATTTTGTGTCCAACACTAAAAAAAAATTCTATTCGAACAGATCAACAGAGTGCTTCCTGAGATTATCGTGTTCAAAGAAACAAACAAACTCTTCAGCATTGTAATATTTGTATAAATAACTAGCTTTTGCCCGCACGGCTTCGCTCCCGCTCTTCCCTACTCTACCCTACTCTACCCTACTCTACCCTACTCTACCCTACTCTACCCTACTCTACCCTACTCTACCCTATAGTAAGACAATAGATGCGCGGCCACCGGTGGTCGCTTGGGGATTCATGAATTAATACAATTTATTGTGTAAATAAAAATAATAAAACTGTATTTAGTTATCTACCACAAATAACTAAATTTAGTAGTTATTGTAAAATAAGGAAAATAATTCGACATTTATACCAAAAAATGCTACTGATATTTAATTTTTATCCCTATCCCTACTAATATTATAAATGCGAAAGTAACTCTGTCTGTCTGTCTGTCTGTTACGCTTACCCTACTCTACCCTACTCTACCCTACCAAACTTCACATAAACCATCTACTAAATAGTTTGAACAAAGCCTAAGAATTTGGTTTGGATAAGTGAGCCCGTTCTTGAGTTATAAAATAACAACGAAAAATGGCATTGATTTTTATATATATAGATAAAAAAGGTACCTGCATATAGATGGGACATGACAATACCTACTTAAAACGAGTACGCTATCAATGATACGGCTTGTAACGTATTAATTTTTCTACGTAAACTGTCTTATAGACGTGTAGGATGTCTCTCTTTTAAGGTGGGATACCATCACATAACTACCGATCTGAGTAAGACCAGCCCTCCTAGCCAAGTTACGACATCAATTTCTGACGTAATCTCAATGCTCAGTCACGTGGTCAGAACAAAGGAATCGAAGGCGTGGGCAACTCGGGGCGTTCGACACATGAGGATCGAAACGAAACGATCGTAACTTGGTTTCTGATTCCGTGACGACTGTCAAAGATCTACCCATGATAGCTAAGATCTTAAGAATACTAAAGACTAGGTACAAGTAGTAATCGCGAGTTTTATAAGGTGCAAGTAAACACTTCAGTAAACAGAACCAGAAAAATATCCCTAAGTATTCTTCAGGATAAATGCTAGGTAGACAGTGTGTTCAAAACAAAATAGCTTTAGTAGGTACCTACAATAGCAATAAAATCACAAAAATGTCTCTAAGAAATGCTTTTATCGATTAAAAACCGATGAAAACATTCTTATTGTTTGCCAGATTATTTTATAAGCAACGATCGTAGCGTTTTAATTTTATATATCTTTCTTTTATGTCTAACAAAATCTGAAGATTTTATTAAATGGCTAAATTTTTATTTGTAAGCATTGTTTTTTGCGTGTTTCTTTCTTTTGTATACAGTCCGATAGTCCGATAGTGACCTCGTTTGAGGTCCTATAGATCTCTGAAGTACGGAGGAGGCTTGGTACGTAATCCATGGTCAGGAAATTTACCATGACGTGTTCAAATGTCAGTCGCGCTAGCGAAAAAGTAGGATGGAGCTATATTATATCATATACTAGCTTTTACCCGCACGGCTTCGCTCCCGCTCTTCCCGGCTACTCTACCCTACTCTACCCTACTCTACCCTACTCTACCCTACACTACTCTACACTACTCTACTCTACACTACTCTACTCTACACTACTCTACTCTACACTACTCTACCCTACTCTACCCTACTCTACCCTACTCTACCCTACTCTACCCTACTCTACCCTACTCTACCCTACTCTACCCTACTCTACCCTACTCTACCCTACTCTACCCTACTCTACCCTACTCTACCCTACTCTACCCTACTCTACCCTACTCTACCCTACTCTACCCTACTCTACCCTACTCTACCCTACTCTACCCTACTCTACCCTACTCTACCCTACTCTACCCTACTCTACCCTACTCTACCTTACTATACCCTACTCTACCTTACCAAACTTCACATAAACCATCTACTAAATAGTCCGAACAAAGCCTAAAAATTTGGTTTGGATACGTAAGCCCGTTCTTGAATTATAAAATAACAACGAAAAGTGGCATTGATTTTTATATATATAGATAACACCATCCCTTTCACAGTTCAGTTTAGGTTGTAAAATGTATCGCTTTCGTTAATAGTTCGTAGTGCTACACAGGTCACCTATCCAAAGAACGACCTCAACAAGTGTTGCGTCGTTTTCTGTACATATTGCAACTGCTAATATCCACACAGTCAAATCAAGATAATGATATTAGAAATCACAAATCTTTATCTGTATCTCGTAAACCAATTTGTACCAAAATGCCTTTTAAACGTCTTGCAATTATTACAATGATTACAAAATACACTGACAACATAGCTTGATAGTGTCGCATTTCGTCCGTAATATCGAGTTGCTTGTCCAAGTATAGGTGACCAGTTTGACTTGGTACTTGGATCAACATCGGGACCAAAGATTCTCAGTGCGAATAAATAGAACTCGGTGTGTTTTAATGTGATTGGTTATTTTGTCAAATATCAAGATGTAATGGTCGCTCTGTAAATGAAGCTGCAAGGTGGTTGAGTGATATTTGGAACGTACGACAAACAGAAAATACGCATGAATGTAGTACTTACCATTTATAATTAAATTCCGATACTTAATCCTGACGTGATTGAGCCCCAACCTTGGTTTTGATTTACAAGGAAATTGCTTCATTTATTTATTGCTCAAATTAAACACCGGATTGTCCGACGAGTTATTTCAATTACCACTACAGGTAATTATTATTAAGGTATACTACCTCATTCATTTGAAACAGTAATAAAATTATACATGAAAAATCTAATTAATTGTACATTTAAAAACGCAGTGTTTTTTTTACTAATCTCAGTAAATATCGATTCTATTACCTTGGATCAAGCATCAAAATTGCTTGTCAGTACAACATTAGGACTGTCATCAAAGTCAAAATAATGAACAATTTCAAAATGTCTTCTTGTTAGCCGCACGAGCTCTGTGAAAGGATGTCCATTGCACAAGAGTTACTCAATTACTTTGAATACTTTGAAATAGTTCACATTAAACGAAATGTTTGCGTACAAATCTAAACATACGAGTTTTATGAAGAGAAAAGATTGTTAAAATAAAATGTTTGGAAAAGTAATCTCTAAAATTAGGTAATATTAAGAAAGCTACATATCTCTGAGTGAATTAATTCCCATTTTAAGTCGTTTCCTCCACTCGATACAACCTATCTTAATCAATATGACAGTTAAGTAAAGTTTGTTTTTTTGAGTAGAGGCAAATACCTTTAAAAGATCTAAGAATATAGGTGTAAATATTCTTTGTCCCGGATGGATTTTCACAGTTTCTGCAGGCCATGAGAGTGCAGCCGCGGGATATTTCTATGAGAACTAACAAACCTTATGCAATTACACAAACATACGAATTGCTTTCACCAACATAGTATTTTGTTACAAAAGATTGCATTAAACTTAGTTTATTACTATGAATACCGTTAACTCATTTCCACCGATTTAAAAGATGCAATGGAATGGAAGTGTGCAGGTATAAGTATATATTTAACTTAATGTTTTTGATGAATTTTTACGTGGTATTATTATTTTACGGTTGTTTGACCGTATGTATCAATTGTATGATAATGTATCAATTGGCCTAACTTGTCCCAACTTTGTCTACTATTTTAGGATACCAGTGTAACTGGATGAAGCTGAATACCAGATCTGAACACCACAATCCAGTGACTGTTTAACGCAATACCCCTTGATAACTTCTGTTAGAATTTCTAGCTTTAAAGTCCCCATAGCGACCGATCTACCAGCGTGAAGCTGAAGAAGGTCGCTAGTAGATCAGTCGGGTGTTACAAATCTTTGGAATTGTCGCTTTTTACACTATAGTAGAGTAATAAGCATGTCTTACATATTTAATTCATGAATCCCCAAGCGACACCCGGTGGCCGCGCATCTATTGTCTTACTATTGTGTCTCTAATTGACGGTATCTGAAGGGTTAAACTTTTATCAGGAGTCATTTTGTTTATTAATAAAAACCTTATTAAAACGCGTTTAGTAATTTTTGAGTTTATTGCGAACATAATGATAGACAGACGCGATGGGAGAACTTGTAATAGCCGTGACCCACAGCTTATGTTTCAATTTTCACTATACGAATGTAAAACAAGATTTAAAGAATTAAACTCAACTTTGGTATTTTTGTAACAGTTTAGTTTAAAAAAGCTTCAAAACCCCGGCGGTTAGTTGCCCAATAGCAATACACAAATAACCCAAATAATTGTTTGAGCAAACATTACGTAAAACGGTGCCGGTAGTAAGACAATAGATATTACTTGAAAAGGGCACCTGTATAAATTTCATTGACCCGATAGTACAGCTCGGAGCTCAGAGGTATCAGCTTTCATGCACCTGCTGTGCGTCACTGCTCTCCTAGTACCTACATATTTAGGACACAGCTTTTAAATAAAAGTAATTATTTTAATTATTCATAAACAGCTCTTTAGTTTTAAACTGTGCGACGTTAAGTTCCAACATTTGCCAAAATTAGTCTAAATACATTACACATTACATTAATGGACTTACTAAGATGAAGACTTTCCCATCTACCTAAATACCTATATTTAAAAAAAATACACTAGGAAATACTATATATTTATAGGGATCCATAGAGTTATCGTAATATGTTTTCTTTCTTTTCTTTGAGTTTTCCCCGTTTTTGTGCCTTTTTTACTCGTTTGTACATATTATTATTTTAAGTTTGTATATACCTATTAATTTATAATATTTAATAGTTAAGATGTATATAATTATAAAATAAATATGTAGATTTTCTTTATTAAGTTATTAAAGTATTTAATTCACGATAAAATTTACATAAAAACACTTAAACTATTTATACTAAAACCTAATATATTAGAGGCCACTAGTCGTTCTAATGTGGTCGCCACTAGTGGCTCAATGTGCAAGGGCTCTTAACCCTTCAGATACCGTCAATTAGAGACACAATAGTAAGACAATAGATGCGTGGCCACCGGTGGTCGCTTGGGGATTCATGAATTAAACTCGATCTAGTTCGCTTATGTCAAACCGTATGAAGGAAAAAGTTTAAGTTTAAGTCAACTGTTAGCGCCCTCTGGTGACTATAAGTCAGTTCAGACCCCGAAAGTTTATTTGCAAGTAAATACGTGATCGAGTAACTACGCAAAAAAATCATACCATAACCGCACATTTTTCCGATCACACCGCGTTCTTATTTGGTTTAAAATCAACTCCAAAAGCCACTAAACAAAAGTGATAGTCACAGTAAAGCTAAATTAAATTAAATTGATAGTTACTTTCCATGTGAATAGTAACCACCACACCACAAACCGACAGATCACTATCCAATGGTATTTACGAATATTTGCAAGTTAAACCAACAATCTCGCCATCACAATAAATATAAATCTCGACCTGACTTGGAAATTATAATGCAATTTGAATAGAAATCGAGCGAATCTGTTGTACCGGATAGTGGCGCAGTGGTCCATGATGGCGCATACTTGACAGCTGGTGGACCATGGTTGGTTCGCATGTGATACTTTATTTATCTTGCCTGGCTGTTGGATGAGAAGTGTTACTGTTTCGAAATAGCACTTTAATATTTACCGTTCCCACTTCTTTTGTTAGTCTATTCGATTCCACTGCTGAGCAAAAACCTTCTATCATTCGCGGGCCCGCACTTCTTCCCTTCTGGTGAAATCGGTCGAGTTCGCCCCACCATCTCCTTCGTGGTCTGCCGCGACCCCGAGTCACTGTCCCACAGTTTGTTTGGCATGCGGCAAACATATCCTGTGTTGTTATTCTAATTTAATTATGGTCTCCGTTATATCCATTTTTCTTCTCCATTAGTGAAGTTAGTCCGACCAATCAATTGTATCTTAGGTGTTCGGCTTTCCCATTACCTAATACCGAGTAAATACTTTGTAATATTTGCTTGAATGCCATCACCTTCCGCCATTGGCAGTTCAATCACAAAGACAGATTTCGTTGACAATATACGTAAGACTTTCCGGAAGTGATGGCTCTTACGTACCTTCAAGAATAAGTTAAAACGTATCCCGGAAGTCGGACGCCGAGAAACTGGTCACAGTTCTGGAGCTACATGCTATATTTACTTTATTGTTCGATAATTTTGTCGAGTTCAAATAGCGCCATGTCTTATGGAGTACAATCAACCAACCATATTCAAATGATTAATTTTTCTGGCAACTTACTATACCAGCATATTTATGTAAATTGTATTTTTTTTCTTCCGTTTATTCATTAATTTACTTAAGTCTCTCGTATTCTCGTAAGATATGTTTAAAATATTTTTATATTACACAAAAATTAATTTTATTTGTATTTTTATTGTTTTTAAATATTGGGTGTTTTCAATCGAATGTGTTGAAGAAATAAATAAATAAAAATGTAGTATCTAGCCAGGCTAATCAGCTAATGATAATATTCTTCGAGCTGAGGATAAAACTCTACGCCAGTTATCATGTTGGACTAACTGCCCCACTGCACTAGAAGCACTCACATTTATCATGGAAGCTATTTCCATGCATCATGGTGATAATACATAACATTACTCGGACAGTTATAACTGAGAATAACTGACTAAAGCAGGGGCAATGGACAACGGCTCTTTATGCACTATTCAAATGTTTCAAAGAAATGTAATTGTTGTGTGGCATGTGGCTCGAGCTATGCATAGCTGATCATGTCATGTTACAGATGTTGTAGAACCAACTGCTTCCTTCTAGAAATATTCAAATGTTTTAAATCTGTGAAGAATTCAGATTTGGGTTTCAATACCATATCTTTCCTTTTTCGGGCCAGTTGTGGCTACCTGGACAGTCTGTCAATTCACACGTTGAAGGATTTGAATTGTGTTCTGTGTGACTGAAGCAAATCTGTAATTCTGCCTATTGATTGTTCATCAAATAACGTCTAGATCTTTCAAAAACTATAGAGTAAGCACACGGATATGTATGACCATATTTTAAATACAATTCTAATTGGTGCGAACCTACTGCAACCGGCCGGCACCCGCACGTAGCTGTACCTATACCGTGCCGGCCCGCAGTCGGCCGACTGCCTGCAGTACGTTAGCAGCCCGACAAGCGCCTACATCTGGCTGCCGTGCGTCTGTATGCCAGTGATGCGCTATTCAACGCCGCACTATTCAAAACCGAATTGAATATGTGGTGCTCGTGACGTTGCCGACCTGTTGTCTACCGTCCACCGCACGGTTGCCGCACCGGACGCTTTGTTTGAAAAATGCAATCGTCCGTATGCAGTACGAATAGGTACGACTGGCACCGCATCCTCTCCGTAGTTCAGGACATCAAAAAACGTATTATAAATTGAAAGCGCTTTAAGGAAATGAAAATTATTTTAAAACTCGTAGACAACCCCGAAAAACCAGCCCATGACGATATTGTTCAGAAAATCATTACTTTTTTTTGGTATTATCTTGGCTTTTTTTACTAATACTGTTAATTCAACGGGTAAGTATTTGAAATATGACAACTCATTTTGGTTACACGCTGTATATGACAGGTATATAAGTGAAGATAAACTCAAAAACTATATATTAAAAGGATTTTCATTCGGTTTTCACCAATAGATTGAATAATTCATGAGGAAACTTAAGGTGTAGAAAAAAGCCGAGACACTCAAAGATTTCTAACACCCGTGCGAAACTGGGGCAGGTCACTAGTGAATTATCCTGCACATTGTTTACAGGCTCGACATGCTGTGACAGAGCTCGGCCCTTAGTCCAATTAGCTTCCAACTAGGTAAAGAAGTCAACGTGAATGTCCTATAATCCGGTCATAGAAAGGGTGACAATCAATTAGCAAGCCAGCGGACTGCCCCACTAGCCTCAAATTACGTAAATTATGTAACGACCAAATATTATCGGCTCTCACAAACCGATAGATTATAAGAACATTAACGTAAAACGTTAAATTTATAGCCGGTGATATATGTTGTGTAATAAATGCAAATATATATATTGTTAAATAATAACTTCAAACGGAATAAATCATTATTTCTGTTACAAGCAGAGATTTGTGAACTTCCTCTGTGTTTGATTAATCGTAATTGGTGTAAATATGGGTTATTTTGACTTAATATGTGATTGGTTTCCGAAAGAAATTTGCATTTTTCCGGTTTTAAAGTAGGAAGTGGAATTCTATGCGGACTTAACTCCGTTGAGGTTTTTACGTGTCATTTTGTATGACTAACTACTTAATAACCTATGCATGGCAATGAATTTCACGCACTATCTTTATGACAATGTTTGCTGAGTAAAAAATCCGAGAGTATAATGGCCGCAGCGGTCGTCGTCATGTGGCCTCCGTCACTAATTGTTACTTACTTGGTTATAAGATAGACTACACACCGAATGACGTGACTTTTACGAAGAATAGTTTTAAAACATTTGTGTGTTTTCAAACATTATGCTGTTATTGTTATAAGTGTTATCTAAGTTACGTGTTTATTTGCAGTCACCTATATTATATTGAAGTAAGAATCAGCATTTTATATTATATATTGGCGGTATAATTTCAAGGTTGAAAATATCGGGTAATGTGCGGATACGGATATCCTAAAACGCATGGCTTTAAAATATCCGCTCTTCATAAAATTGTAAACTTTCATATGTGAAATACTGCTACATTTTCCCTATGTTGTTAGTATGTATAAACTATCATCGTTGGCTAGTCTTCAGTTTTAAATAACACAAATATTTAGAGCCAGACGGTATAAAAAAATTCTATAAATATTTCTAGTGCTTCGGATAGCTCATACGCCTGGCCTAGACTGGATATTTGTTAGTATTCTGGCTAATCTCGTAAATCCAATTTATAAACCGTTGTACTATAATGAGACACCGCACATAGTGTACCTTTACTTCCTATATTATAGGACATCACAGGTACAGACATTCGCGGATAACAGCACATGAGCACAATAGACTCAATAAAAATTATATTTATTTCACAAAAATCTTAACAAACTAATGAAGCCCTGACTCCTGACTCCTGTATTTCAGGAGTCAGTGTCTTCTTCCTAAATATATATCGTCCAAAGCTTATCATCGTCATTAACTTGTCCATATCCCATTTTATCTGGTTCGCGCATGTCATCTTTCAGAGTATAATCTTGTACATAGTTCAGTCCTAGCTACTGACTAAATTTCGACTAGGGTGGCCATTCTCGTTGGTGATAAAACTAATTACGCAAGAGACTGACTGACTGACTGACTGACTGACTGCGAGAGAATGCCTTGTTGCATTAAGTTCGCCTATGTATATACCACTACTGTACATGAAGTTTAAATAAATAAATAAATATTATATTGAGTTCAAATGTGTGCACTCAAGGTGGAACACCAATGCTCTTAAAGACCGATGGTGATCGCTAATCTGAGAGTTCAGGTGTAGGACCAACTCAACCAACTCATATCTTATTCTAAGACCAACGACTTCAAGTGTTTTCACTTCACCAACTTCCAAACTCCGGGCTGCCACTGCCTAATTCCTAATGGAAAATCCCAATAGCATCTTTTGTGTGATCTGAAATAGAAGACGCGCATAACTTGGTACTTCAGTGGGATTATTATTTAGTAGTTTTTTACCAATATCATGTACTTTTTATTGATATAATACAGTTCCAAATATTACTGTCCCCGCACACGAGCCTCAAAAAAACGCCACCGCACCTCCACTAATAAACGCTAGAAGCGGCCACGAAAAAAAAGCTAGAAGCTGCCGCAAAAAATAGCTGAAGCGAGCGACAGCTTGTGGTCGGAGAAGCTTGAAGCGGCTTCTAGCTTTTTTTCATGGCGTGCCTCAAAAAAACGCCACTTCAAGCTTCTTTTTGAGGCGGTCTTTTTTGTGGCTCGTGTGCGGTGTGCGAGGCTTATTCTTCTAAACTCTACGTACATTCGACCAATACATTACACATCCCTAATCCCAATTCAGAGAAAACCATATCATCTACACAAGTTTTCCTTAGGATATTAAAGTCAGATGTAATAACAGTTTTCTGTAAAAAGACAATAAATAACATCGCCATGTCGGGCGAAAATAGGCGTAATCTGTCTCGCAAAGCGCCGAGAGTGATATAAGGATGTCTACACGTAATTACTTTCCGCTCTGAAAAGCTGGTGCTGGTAATGAGTGCGGATGCTGCACTGCTTCCCATATACTCACGCAGGCACCGCCAATCATAGCCAGTAGACAGTAGCTCATAACTTTTTATGATGACATCATAGAATTGGTTGCCGTTTTTGTTGAGTGCAGAAGAGGAATCTAACTTTACACGTCGCTTCGTCTAGGTGAATTATCACTCAAATTTGTTTTATTATTACTATATGGGTCAGTGATAAAAGTCTTAAGGGTGCTTTTCCACTAGAGATACGCTATGCTACGTAGTTATATAACGTGTAACGTTAAATGCGCAAAACCTGAAATTAGTTGGTTCAGAATAACGAGCAGAATCAATTAAATCACTTTTTAATATAGGTCGTGCCAATCTATTCGGCAATTATAGGTATGCGTTTGATATCCACCAATTATGTCCATTGTTCCATATACTTAGTTTAACTGAATAGTAGTTCTTAAGCTTATCGAGTACGGATCCGTGTAGGACTTTTTTTCTCATAGTAATCCAGGGGATTTACAATAACGGGTTAAAATGTGTGAGTCAGGTGTGTGAGCGAGAAAGAGGGATGGAGCTATACACCCTATATAGCTCCATTCCTCTAACAGACCAGTTTAGGTCGTCAAATGGATCGCGTTAAGAGGTCGTGGTAGGGCTTCAGTTTAGTAATTAAGTCTCTGCAAGGACCTCTTGATCGCCACAGTCATAAGCATACATGACAATGCAAAATGTATCCAACACGCCACGGTCTCGACTACACGACGTTACTAAAGCTTATAAGAAAAAACCATTTTTATAATGAAACATAACCGACTTCTCTAAAAAAATTGAATTGAATTTGAGGAGTTCCTTCGATTTCGCCAAGATTCCATCATCAGATCACGACTTGGTGACTATGGGACCATTTGGGAAGTATTCACTTTGTAATAAAAAAAAAAGATTTTTCAAATCGGTTGGCAAGCGACGAAGTTATGCGCGAACAAACATAAAAAAAAAACATACAAACATCCGAATTGAGAACCACCTCTTTTTTTATAAGTCGGTTAAAAATATTGTTTTTCTTATTAATTTGTTGCCGAGAGCACGCTTGCTTAGGTACTTGACGTGGCGCTCAGAAGGTTGATTACATATTCCGCACAACTTTAAATAACCATATTAACCGCAGCAATATCCGTACGGTCGTCGAATTAAATCCATATTACTGTCCTGGCTAATTTCTCGAATGTTTATCACTACATTTCGCACTCGGTTTCACTACACTTTCCATTCAATCGCGCCGTGGGCGTGTTCATTGAATTATCTCATTTCATTTATCTGTATTAAGATTCATTTATCTGATATACTAACGAGCTTAACGTGTTTATTCGTCAGTACTAACTTAAACCCTTAAGCACTTAAGCCTAAAACCTTCAAAGCTAAAATTTTGTCAGATTGTCTTCTATTGTTAGAGAATCTCAATGTTTTTTGTGTGCGCTAATTCACACGCATATTTCTACGTAGGTATAAAAGTCATCAAAACTTTGAATGGAGAACCAAAATCATAGTGGCTTCGCTCAATGTCGGCACTTAACTTTATTTGAACTCGATGACCGTTACATACAACTTCATACAAGTCGTACAAGTTAAGGTAGCCATTGACTGGACAGGGCGCCATATTGAGATTCGTTGGCTGACCTTGACATTCCAATACGCGCCTATACCACCAATATATATGCCTATACACAATACCACGGCAGCTACTTATGTCTGACTGACGTAACAGAAGAATCTGACCACTATCACGATGATCATATCGATGCTGTATGTCTGACGGTGCTGATCTATAACTAAACTTTTCTTGATAAAGAGTAGCAGATCTTTTCGTGGCCTAAGTGCTAAAGGTTTTTCAGGAAAACAGGCACTCTTCTTGCATTTATTGAATCTAACCTAAGAGTAGCTGGTATGGTAGGTGCAGATTATGGGTAGGTAATGATATCCCGAGTATATCATCCTTGAGCAGTCTCTTCTTCACCAGTCTTGAGGCTTATCTTGGGGTAATATCGTACACTTTCCTAGATAGTGATACAACTTTTCAGTTTTCACAGATTGGGTACAATGGATACCTAATTCAAGCAAAAGCACGAAAAAGAGACCTATAGAGAAGAACCGGTAAAAAATTACGGTTTCGTTTTTTACTGGTTTTTCTTCATACGAAATAACAAATGGGAACAGCGCGATAGCTCCTAACGTTTTGTAAATACTCGTTTATGTCGAATAAAATAATTTGAAAGAGGAAATTGTTCATTTAAATGTGAATCATCATTCATTATTATTTATCCCTTTCCTTCCCTGTATCTTTCGTGCGGTCTCCAGACTTGTTCTCAACACACATGCTTTCAAGTCGTTCACCTCTTGTCTTCCAACTAAATTAACAATACGACCTGCTTCCCAAGATATGATAACTGTATTTAAACTGTACTAACTATTACAAAAACTGCAAAAAATGGCCGTACCTACTTTGAGCTAATTTAGATATAATGGAATTGTATGCACCTATTTTACTTTGATTTACTTCCTCTGTCTGGCTTTGGCCTGTCGTGATTTGTGATATTGTGAGAATATCTTAAATAAAATGTAAGAAACTGACTACTGGTGGCCTTCAGATTTGGCGAATATCTGGCAATTTGCAAACTCTTGTACCAAAGTACAGCATCTATCACCGTCAAAAAAAAAAAAATCATAAAAACTAATCTCCGTTTTAGCAAACAATAAAGATAAGTTATCAGCCGTCAACCAAGCAGCAAGGTTGTTGCGTCTGTTTTGTAAACACGATCTCTCACAAACCCCTCATTGTCTAACATTTGCATTGTGTTGCGCACAGGAAACGTGTGTCCAATGGGCGCTATTCGCACGCCTCACGCCGCACGCTTGAATCGAGCGAAAAAAACATATGTAGGTACCAGCGCCGTCGATTTTAATACACACCTTTCTAAATTGCGTCCAACACCTTGTTAACACTTCATCTGACCAAACAGTTGCGACAATATATTGAAACAATATAACGTTCGTTACTTACATGGCGTTTTGTCCAATTTAACCATATCTGCATCGGTGACAACAAAGAAGCATGTCCTAATACTGAACACATGTGTTTGCTCAGTACCTCGTGTTGGTGGTCGGCACGCCGTAGATACTACTGACCCAGTTCAAGGCATTAGCGTCTCCACAACGTCAGCCATCAGTCAAGCGGCTGTACAGTTACATTGTAACCGCCGAGGGATCGAAAACCCGATGTAGACCAGTCCCGATACAATGATATCAACAGCTACGCCCAAGCAACTTTCCATTGACGAAATTGGTGCTATTTTCTCCGTCGTGCACTTTATTTTTGTGTCCCCTTGCTCGTTAAACGCTGAAAATCGCTATAATCTAGTGACTGTTCTATTTCGATTTGCTAAGAGTATCGTAGATCGCCTTTCTCCGTCTGTGGCGTCGCCGCTGGTTGGAACAGCTGGGGTCAGTGTTACACATTAGGAGAGCGACGCTAATGTAATTACCGCGACCTTTCTATTAAAGTCAATTGATCACATGTGGCGCATTAACAGATCTAGTGGTGTTCTAGCATTCTATATTGTTATTGTGAAATGCGCGACGGTTGGCGCGCTTGCGCCGGTCCGCGTGACGAGGTGTCGTCAGCGCTCATTACACCAATTTGCGGGTGATTAGGAACACAAAGGCAACTGAGCAATCGATTGTTCGACATGTGATCATCTCAAAAGCCGGTATTAATCTCAAACATTACGTAAAGACACTTGAATAATTCAATTCTGCGGGTACTTGTATTAGCATAAACCGGGCCGTGTGCAGTAGTAGACTGTAATAGCATATAATTGGAGAGCGTCTGGCGGCACCCAATTAACTTGCCATTATAAGACTTTCCCCTAACGCAGGTATTATTCGAGGTTTCATAATGAGACAGAGATCATACGCTGAGGAGGGGGAGAAGGGGGGGTAAGAATAGTGAAAGCATATTTGGTTTATTGCCCTCACGAAAATAGAGACTTGATATTTTTCACTGTTGATTGTTTTTTTTTTTAATTTAAACTATCAAAATGTGTTCATTGTTGTCGGTGCTTACCTACCTCGGTACCTAAAGCGTGTATAATGTAAGAACGTAACAGGGAAGCAGTACTTATCACATGAAATCTAATCTAATCGCAATTACATGTAATATGAACCTAACAACTTTTAATAACATGCAAAATGCCTCTGAAATTACATAGGTAGAGTTAAAGTGTGTGTTATATAAGAGCGGAACTCAGTGGTGCGGGGTGTACGAGCTTATCATCAGTCGGTTTGTGTGTAGACCGCAGACCAGGAAACCGCGAGAACGAAATCGTGATATCTCCTTAAAGAAACTGATTTAGAGCGCACTACCAGATACCACAACGACTTATTGTTTTTGTGCCTACTTACAAATTAGTTGAACATTCATGTAGGGACAATTTCCTCTAAAAAAAATATAAAAAAATGTATAGTATACGTAATTTGTGTCGTGTAAGCATGTCGACGATACAAAGTCAAAGTCAAAATATTTTATTTCACATAGGCCTACAAGGGCACTTATAAAACGTCAGAAGCTAGTGCACGGTTCCGGAGAAGAACCGGCTAGAAACTCCATGGTTACTCTTATAAAAAATGTGTTTATTACGATATTGATTGATTTGTGTAAGAACAGTGTAAACCAACAAAGTATGTAGGTATTACGTTGAAAATACAAGTCTTTTGTGACATATCTACCTATGTAGATATTTCATATTTAAAAAAAAATATCTTTGCCCTACACTAGGAATGACTCCTGTACTGTGGGTGCGTTTACAAACATGTGAACACACATACATAAAACACCCAGACCCGAAACAACTACTCGTATCTGCTGGCAATACTAATTTTTGTTCCGAGCAGAAATCGAACCCGCGAAACGCAGCGCAGGTGCTGTAAGCTCAACCACTGCGTCAGCCTTAACATAAAAACGCGAGCTGGCTTTTATTACCCTATTTTATGTCTAACTGCTGGAAAAAGGGCCCCGGGCTCGTCTTCTAAGCCGATTTGGGGCGATCCTCTATTTGGGGCGATGTGTTAGATAGAACAACGAAATCTTGAAGGATTGTGTTTGGTAAATGAATTATGTTTTGTACAAAATCGTAGAACAAAAGTTGTTGTTTATGATGTTAGTAATACAATCCTGCAAGGTTGTTTTACAAATAACCCTGTGTTTTTGGTAGTTTTTGGTTCGTAACTCGTATTGAAGAGCTCATTGAGAAAACGTAAAAAAGAACAATAAACCGTAAACAAGAATAAAAGATTTTCCATTCTAATACCAAAAACTAATAACAATAGTATTTGTTTGGCTTCATATTTATATTCTACTAGCTTTCCGGCCGCGGCTTCGCCCGCGTGGTCTACAGTTTATATCGCGCGCGCAGAGACCCGTGCTCAGTAGTGGAATTATAGGTAGCCTATGTGTTATTCCAGTGTCTCTTCTACCTTCCTACCAAATTTTATCTAAAAATCCGTTCAGTAGTTTTTGCGTGAAAGCGTAACAGACAGACAGACAGAGTTACTTTCGCATTTATAATATTAGTAGGGAAGTAGGGATTCCGAGCGAATATCACTCGTTAAAAACGCAGATGTCATCATCTCGTAGAATACAATCGAGGCAGAACTTGAATAATCGGCTAAAAACAGCTGTCTTTAAAAGATGAATCAAAGTATGTAATAGTAATAAAAGTGATGTTCGTTGCTTTAATGAAACTTGATTGGAGCACTTGTGGAGATGACAGCTTAATAAGTCAGGATAAATGGCTGGATACGGGTCATCTTGCAGCTTCAGTCAAAGTCAAAGTCAAAGTCAAAATATTTTATTTCACATAGGCCTACATGTCTGGTCAAGTGAGAGTAGGCAAACAGGTGGTAAGTTAGGTCACGTTTTTTAATCTCATGGCTACCACACTCTTTATGCAGCCAGAGCTTGCTTATCTATACTTTATACTATACTTATGGTTATATAATATAAAAAACGTCCTCCACCGCGTCCATCTGTCTGTTTGAACGTGATAAACTCAAAAACTCCTGAACTGAGTTACATACAGTTTCCTCCAATAGACAGAGTGTTTCATGAGAAAGGTTTAGGTGTATACGTACTATCCGTAGAGAACAGTTTTCTAACACCACTGCGGAGCTAGGGCGGGTTGGAGGAACGTTTCATCCTCCTCCTAAAGCTACGGTTTGATAGCTAACTCCAGCATAGGTTATACAGTGAGATTTTTAGGGTTCGACAAAAATAGAACCCATCACTTTTTTGTCCGTCAGTCCGACCTATCTAAGTTCACCCAGGTCAAGACCCTTTTTCCCGTTCCTGAGAAAAAGACTGGAATGTAGAAGTCTTAGGTTAAAACGAAAAATGTCTTGAGACCGTTTTGTAGTCACTTCACAAAATAATATTTCTTTTTCGATTCGGACAATCTTCGAACCTCGATTCGGTAGTTGAAATATTTACATAGGTATTTTTTACGGAACTCTCGAAGCGCTAGTTCGACTCGCGCTTGACCTTCTATTTTTAAAAGCACTTTACTGTGCGTAGCATGGCACTAGCTTGATTTTAGTTGTTTGCCACGGTTTGAAATATTCTTTTGTGGCCAACCGAAACAAAGAGTCATCCTAAAAACACATTCGCATAACTGCATGTCGCAAACCCAATCTCGCACAAGGAAAAACTGACAAGCCAGAATAATAGTAAATCAATGAACAACACATAATTGCTTACAACATAATAAATTACGTGCTATTCCGTGTTGGAAGCTTAACCTTGTAAAACGTACCTATAGCAACGTGGTTTTTAGCTAGCACCTGTAATGAGTGGTTTAATTTATCAAGTCATTTTGATTGGTTATTAATTAATTACTAATCAGTTTTGATAAGACTTTACTGCTTACACAAGTAATACCAGACTAGGTGTAGTGAAGATCTTCGCAACGTGGTTAGCAGCACCTGGAGGAGAGTTGCCGAAAAATGCGATGAATACCGTGTGGTTGAAGAGATCGTTAGACTATGACCTGATGTGTCAGCCTCCAACAGATCACAGTTGTACCATCTCTGTTATTAATACTCTGTATCAATAATACCACTTCTTCTGTACTTTTTCCGCTACATTTTTGATAGTGTCAAATAAAATTCTGCTCTTTAAAATTAATCTCGGGATTTGTGACATATGCACTTTGTTATTTCGCTGTGTGAAATCGGTCCGTATAAGTATATGAATAAAGCTAGAACTACACTGCGCACACGTGTACCACACACCGACCTGGGTGCGTCGGTCTCCATACATTTTATATGGAAACTAAACTTGTAGAGCTACACTAGATCCACGCCACGCGACGCAACGCGACCTAGTTCTCTAGTGAAAACTCACCAACATCATGCAGCTGAAAGGCCTGGACGGTTGGTCATTATCATTGGGCTATCTCCAGCAACGCCACGTAGACCGAGCTTCATGTGCTTCCCGCATTTATTGGATTTCCAGAACCTTACACAGTTTATCAGAACACTCTTACTCACGGATAGATTGGTAGATTTCAAGTTCTCGATGAATTAGACCCTTCCAGGCTATCTTCCATCTGTAGTGCTCAAATGCGAGGATTATATATATTATATTGTATTTACTTCGGACACGGACACTATTTTTTGTCCGTGACACTCTGGGCCACCTGCTGGGCACAAAAAGTAATTATAAGTACTGGGTAGTGTTTCTGAATGCTAGCTGGTATCGGTTTTATCACATGGAGACCGGTACCAGTCTGTTTTTTCCCGCAATTGCCAAGGTCGCTGTGTTCACGTGGGCAGCGGTCTTACCTTACCGAGTTCTCCCAAAACGACGTTCTTTGACTTTTCTGTATAAACAAGATTTCTGTTAAAGGTCACTTTGATACGTTTAGGTTAAAAAGTAATAAAAACATACCAAAATAAATCGAAGCAGGTTTCGTTTGAATGAATTTCTTATCAATTATTTTATATTCATTTCTTAAATGTATTACAAAACCAAATTTTATCTCGTAATCATAAGAAATACTGTTAAATATTTTCTAAAATAATACCTCAAGCAGAACAATACATTTAAAAAGCAGGAAATTCAACAAATTACAATTAAAACGGCTGTCAAGCATGAAACCTTATTTCGAAAGTGTCAACCACCTCGGTAAACAAGGTTATGGGTGGTTGTACTGGTCACTACTTGCCACCATATAGAAAACCAACTGTGGTCCGTCCCTGAGCGGATTGCAACAATAGCCTACGGTAACAGACCCGCCATGACAATTAACGGAAAGGAAAAGCCTAGTTGTTCCACATTAAAAACCGGTACCAATGAATATATTGTTCAGCCCCGAAGGTTTATTAAATTGAGAGCGCCGACTGGCCGTGTGACAGTGCCCTTAATACGAGGATAGATTACCGGTGTTGATTTCAATGACGGCTATTGATCTGAATTTAGCTTACCAATCTCCTATGAATTACTATTAATTTAGCTAAAAAAATGCAATGTATAATACGATATCAAAAGTGGATATCATGGGATTTCGATAAAGCATATAAATCCGAGTTTTGTTTTTACCTTTTATTAGGTCTAGGTCTCTCTGAAGAGTATTTTTTAATATAAACGCTTTATATTTGTCAAAAATGGAAGTTGTAAACGGAAATAGTGATACTACCGTTCCCCATTCTTATAATATATTTTTCTTCTTTTTTTTTTAACTCATACAAACACAAGGTCGATGGTTTTGGTTCCCTTTTTGTTCTCGTATCCTTGTTGAACAAGACTTTCTTTTTGTATTACTTAACTCAATTCCCTAGGGATATTGGATACTACGCGGTGAAACACAGATAACAGATGGTGAGTGGTCTTACAACTTTATTCCTTTGATCTTTAATTTCCTTTATCTTTTTTTTACTGTCTGCATCTCGAAAGAGACGACTACAATCAGACAAGAAAAAACTTTATTAATGCTTCGTTGGCCCTTTAGAATTTTTGATAGCTGAGTATTTTTAACCGACTTCGAAAAGGAGGAGGTTCTATGTTCGGCTGAATGTATGTTTTTTTTAGTATTTAATGATGATATAGGTAGGGCAAAAGGTAAGTACATCTAAAGATCTTTTTAAGGGCATCAAAAAAATAAAAAATAACTTCGTGTATGTTCGACATCATTCACAGCTTAGTTTATGCAAAACCTGAATATAGTTTGTTCAGAATCAGTAAATAGGTATTTGAATGGATTCCTTTAGTTTTTACACCATGTTACATTTTTTCCCAAAAATATTTAAAAAGGTCACAAGTTGGACACCACCGACACTAAGTAATTGTACAACACAGGTCGCGACGGGTGACCCTTCAGTTCGCCGATGACCCGGTGACTATGTATTTTTGCTGACATAACAAGTTTTTATCTGTGTTTTTTCAGGATAAAGTTATAAACTTTTGTACATAGATTCATTACATAAAAATATTAGGCACGAGTTTTGGGTTTCGCAACTAAAAGTAATGTTGTCGAGTTCTTTAAAAAAACGGGATTCAGATTTTTTCGCTTTAACGTATTTTTTTAAATTCTAAAAATATACATTTAGGTATCTACGATTGGTTTGGTACATAACGAAACCAATCGTACCTAAATCTATATTTTTTACGCCTTTCAAGAAACAACGCACTGTTACAATGTAAATGTTTCAACGCGGTCAGCAGCCAATGACACTTTGTCAATGTGACCAATAGGAAGTCTGTTAACACTACATTAACTGTAACCGTGAAATCAGTTTATGAAACTGACCTCTAACAGTTAGATAATAGAAAATTTCGATTACCTATACGATTGCTCGCAGCTTCCTGGTAACTTAAAATGGTTAAGACATTTATTAATTAGAAAATAAAATTTATTAAAGTAATCTTGATAAAGTTCGGCGACTCATTAGTGACATTCAAAATGTTTTTTGATCTGAGGCCCTACTACGAGGTCTTAATGCAATTTGACGCTGTGTAGCTCCATTCACATTTCTTTCTCGCACGCCTGACATTTTAACACGTTGTAAGTATTTAGATTCGTACTCTTTTTTGAGGTGGGAAATCATCAAATAACTTCTTCAGCTCTGGGCGGAGGGAGATGGAGAGTCATATTTTTATCTACCTTAATTCCTTTAGTTGCCTGTTGCAAACTAGATTTTTTTTTTATAATTTATAGGCTCGCGTTTGACAACTATTTCATCGGATGGTAACCGTCGATGTATTTGAACAATCGGTTACGATAGCAGCTGTCTCTTTTTCAACTATATGGAAGCAACAGGCCTCACTGATGCGTTTTCGCCCACGTCTAAATTAGTCTACACTACGCCTCTGCTTTTATTTTTCAGGGCTGCGGTGACTCTTCCAAATAATTCAGAAGTCACACAAGAAGTTTATGACAATGTTGTGGTTCATTTTGTACTTTCTATGATGATCTTATTAGATGACCACTGTCGGACAATAAGCCTCCGCAGCGTCACCTCCTCAAACGGTCTTATGTCAACGGCCGTATGCACACAGCTGGATACGAGATCCAGTTGTGTGCATGCCAAGTAGTACTTACTAAAACGCAATACAAGCTAAAATAAAAGTTTTTTTCACTTTTGCTGAATATAAACATAATTTCTAACAATCTGACAACCTTCACAATTAGAATATCAATAACCGAGTTCACCTTAGATATTTTTTATCGATATTTGTCGCTATTGCTCCGTGCGTATTGTGTGACCACAATAACACAATTGGCATCAATATCTTGTCCTGTCACGCCACTTTATTTATCGATCAAAAGGAAAACGTTTTTTATGTCGATAATCGAATTTTAGATCATTTTTAACGAAATATTTAAATGACTTTCAAGCAAACTGGTTGCGGAACTAAGAGATAAGGTAAAACAGTTTAACTTGAAAAAATATGAAAATTTTCTTACGAGTATGAAATTTTTACACACACGTGTGAAAAATCATCTCAACATTGCGAACGCTCTAACATAAAATGAATTATTCTAATATAACTCACATGATTGAGCCAATGATACACAATCACCTCACGCAAGCAATTTTAATCCATTCAGGGAAGCCCTGGGCGTACAGTCAGGTACCGTGTTATATTTCCTTCTCGTATTCCCCAATTTTCTTTGAAAATATTCTATCGATTCAGGTCAGAAACGAAAGTCAATCGGGATACTGTTGCTATTTAAATAATACTGATACACGTAGTTGAATCGCTGGGGCAATACCAAGTCATCATGAATCCGGTGTCAGAAAGGGATAGTGCTATAGGGCCTGTATCACCGTCTCTCTCTCACACCTGATTCCTTGATAAGATAACAGGAGATGATAATGATAATGTATCTAATAATATGTTCAGACGAGATGCGTAGTTGCGAACAGTGGTTTTATTCCATTCGACTAAATTCTATAAGTTCCAACGAGCTTAGGATTCTTGAAAGTCCTTGCTATTAGTCTGGTCTCTTTAATCGTGACTACGTTTTGCCTGTAGCTTTGCCCACGGTCATGAATTGATCTGCCGCGGTTACCTATCGCTTGATTTCTCTTATTAGCACCTTGGATGCCCGTGGTATGACATCTTCAATCACCGTAACCAGCCCTCCTAGCCAAGTTGCTAATCTGCAATAGTTAACGCAAGTAGATAGCTTCAAATGTACGGGAATGATGCTCAGTCACGCGGTCAGAACAAAATAATTGCTGGCAAGGTCTACTCGAAGCGTTCGACGCAAGAGAAACAGTTGTAACTTGGCTAGGGGGCTGTGATTGTAATTCTATTAATTTTAAAATGTCTCTCAAAAAGCTAAACGTTACGTGAATATTAAAAAAGGCACAGTTGGCGCAGGGGTTGAGCAATTATCTGCTACGCTGCGTGCCGCGGTTTCGATCCCCACACGGAACAAGTATTTGTATAGTCTACAGATAGATGTTCCGGTGACTTTATATGTTTGTGAACGCAGCCATGATACAGGAGTTATTCCTAGTGTGGAGTAACTTGACTTTGACGATAATTCACACTATTTTCCGACTCTCGGTACAGCACAGCACTGTCCTCGCAAAAATGGCGTAACGTTACATTTATTCCGTCCATTTTCTAACAACTCACGCGACTCGTTTGACCATAAAACAACAGTGACCTTGAAGTACCCAAATGTACTGTAAAATTGAAACTTGATTTCAGCAAGATAGTTTTTTGTTCATAAGACTTTGTAGGTACTTATAATTGAAAGTTTTCTTTACGTTTATTGTTGAAGAAGTTTAAACTACCACGCTTTTATGAATGAGTCTGTTACTGAGATGGAATTATCATAGAGACAATCGAAGCTGCGCTCGCGCCGCTCTCATTGAAAACATGGCGTCATCTGACGTCATAATGTAGTGTGTATGTAGGTATACAATAAGCCATTGAAATAATAGAGGATATTATTACCGTGGTATGAACTATGAGACAACCTTAGGATGTGACCATGTTATCTGTGTTTGTGTTATCTTAACATTTTTAACCAAGAAGTGAAGGAAAGATTCCCGTAACCAACATGCAAGGTATAGCTAGCTATATAATATATAATACAAACGTGAGTCTAAATCAACTAATTATTTTTCAAAATTAATAGAAGCTTCAATTCTATAAACCATGAACTCGGCAGGATGTTAACTAACGTAGTTAAGACCACCGTTTCCTTTACCAAAGAAGATTTCCAAGTAACACACGTAAAGCTAATTATAATTTTAAATTACACTCATTAATTCGTCAATATTACACGCATATCCGTAGTCCCAAACTAGACAGGAAGCTCAGTGTCTAATTGTTAAATGTTAATTGATTTACAATAAGCAGTTATAGTAACTGAAGGCGCATACGTCGGGGTATCGAGATTGTCTAACCTTTTAACCGCCTACCTAAGATATATCAACATTCTTGCGATTATTCCACCAGGGTCGTATATACCGAATACTCCAACTCGTCAGCTCTCCTGTCGCCTATGGGGATTGAAGAGCTAAACGAGATGGAGTATCAAGTTGCAAACACATGACCCTGGCTAATAGGACACGAAAACAAAAATATAGGTTAGTTTTAGTCAGTTATCTACAGTGGAAGGAAAGATTTGAAGATTTGAAAAAGAATATTGTAGATTACGTCTACCAATATACGACCTACTTCTGCCCGGCAGATAATAAAGGCACTATGCAGCACTATGTTATGTACATATATTGTCGAGTATCAATACTTATGTGAAAGTATTGCAATGACAAATTACCTACTCTGACACATTTTGTAACATTATAAAATCAGATCTACCTAATTTCGATATTTCAGAAAGTTAAAAAAATCGTTTCGAAATTAAATCTGTAGCAATATTTATTAATGTATCCCTTCAAGAACGTCGAGTGTTGAAACGTTTACCTGCCGCCCTTGAGTTGGGGATAAAAATAAAATAAACAGAACAATTTGGACTTTCACGTTACATTATGCATCTCAGTTCCTTGCTTGCGTATGTGCACCTTTTGCAACAATGTCGATTTCATTTGTAATACAAGACTACGTAAATCCAAATAAAGTTAATTAAAGTTTCCGACAACATGATAATTATTACGATTACGACTGTTCGCACTTAATAAGATCTGACATGATGTAAATCAAGGCCTTGATAATATAGGCGAGTTTTTTGAACTTTAGATTTTATTTATTTAGGTAGAAGAGGACCGACATTTCAATAAAGGTCTTCAGCCATAGGCCACCTACATAATATTTAACTCAATGGTCTAGTAGTCTTCCATTCATGTCAAAAACTAACAAAGCACACTTTATGGTGATTGCCAAAATATGCCAACACACCTCATAAAGGTACATTCTCTGATCCATACAAAAGAATGGCACTTATGTGCAACACTAGTAACGTTACGCCACAGGCCATCGTCTTCAATGTTGAGCTAACACCAAAATATAAAGTTGACTTAATTTTTTTACACATCGCTTGCTTAAGTTATGCATGTCAATAGCGTGTTATCAGACACATGCATCGTGAGAATCGCATGAACTTATCTCTTGTTTAATAATAATAAAGAAACACTAATAACGTATTGGTAAATCGATACATCAATTCAGCTGTTGATCGATTCTGTCGGATTGATACTGAAACCGCACATAGTCAGCGGTAGCGCACGGTAACAAATACAGACAAGCAACTTTATAATTTGTTTGGTTATTCTTTTCTATCGATAATTATGATCGATCAGTACCAACAAAAAAGTATTACGGAGGGGTATTTCGACACCTCTGTCAAAGAAATAAATAAAAAACTGGTTTAACAGAACAAACAATTACTTATTCTATTTTTCAAATATATTTATGACATTTGCATAAGTATAATATAGTTTTAACATCAACAAAATAAAATCTAGTTTAAAAATTAAAGATAGACCTTTTGTCAAATAAATAGGTCCTAAATAAAGAATTAAATAAGTAGGTACAAACTCTAGAGCTTCTTTCGTTGGTACTTCTTTAGAGGTTTAGAAATAATGACACCTTATATTATGACAAACACTATTTTCGAATATAAAATAAAAGAGATTGTCAAATAGATTTTAGGATGACTGTTTGACCTAGAGGCGTTAGTGTTCTTTTTATGTTTTGAAAAGGAATGTATCCAACATTGGTATGCGAATAATTATTATCTGCCTACGTTAAATTAAAAAAAACAACCTCAATGACTGATTAAATTGCGCATCAAACCCAGATGTTTCCCATCGACCTGTAGGTTTTATTATTGTTGTATTATTTAGGGTGAGGGCCTGGAGATCCTTAATCCGTAAAACATGGTCTCCCCAGTATGGACTCCAGTCTCACGCAAAGGAGCTTCTTACTCATTTAATAGATTATTTAGAAACCTTTGTGAGGAGGGAACAATATTTTTATCATTCCCTTTATTTATTTCATACACTTACATATAAGTTAAATTTTTATATATATTTTTTTAATTATTTATAAAGACTGCCCAAATGTAAAATGCCATATTCATATTAGTCATGGAACCATAAGCATAAAGTATCAAAAACACAAAATTTAAATAAAATGTAAGTAAACTACTTAACTAGGATTACAGAACCCAAGTTTTGCATCAGTTTAACTCAACCTTAACCCAAAAAATTAATAACGTCGCTGTTATATCAAATACGATTTTATTTTTGTTTCAAAACGAGCTCACAAATAAAATTAAAGAGATAGCATCTGCATCGCTAATTGCGTGCCTTTCAATGCATTTTTATTCTATATGTATTAGCTAATGTAGTGCCGTTATCGCTAAGATACCTGTCAATTATAATCCAGAAATTCTTACCGAGAATTTTCATGATCATATCGTTCGTATCGATTCCAAATCGACCTTCGATTCGATCGAATTTTCGAATTGTGAAACCGTATATGGAAGGTTGCTTGACAGTGTAACCACAGTTTTCGATGAATGGAGAAATAACTTTACATTTGTAGCGATATAATTATTTGGATACTGTATGAACAAGGACATTGTAACACTTTTATTGATACACGGAATTGTTCTAAAGAAAAAAAAATAATAATAATAATAATAATAAATTGTTTATTAACCATCAAAAGCCACAGATATACATATAACAATACAAATGTTGCAAAATCAGTACAATAATTTATATAACCCTGCCTCTTAACCCTTCAGATACCGTCAATTAGAGACACAATTGTAAGACAATAGATGCGCGGCCACCGGGTGTCGCTTGGGGATTCATGAATTAAACTAGGATCACCTGTATTTTAAGAGACAGTGTTCGGCCGAGCAGTTCCTTAAACATAATTTATTACAATAGGTGGACGGTACAAGTAAATTAGGATTTGTGTTGTAGATTTTTTTGTGTGAAGTGTGATAGAGAAGTGTGTATATGTGTATGTGATAGGTGAGTACATTGCGTGTGAGCGTGAATGTGTGTCGGTGTGTGTGTGCATGCGTATGTGTATGATAGATGAAGTGTAGTGCGAGTATGAGTTGATGGTTAGGGAATATAGGCGTATGTGTCCTTTAGTTGTTGGTATGTGTTAGAGAATGAGTACTTGTGTTATTAGACAATGTATGTGAGTAAAGACTCTGTGTAGGCATAGTCCTTTTGTAATAGCCACTCTGTTACCACAGGTTTAAGTTTGTGTATGTTTAGATTTATAATATTTATTTGTGAGTTTTGTTTTGTAATGTTTATTTTTGAGTTTTTTTTTTTAAATGCCGAGTTAACATATCAGAATTTAATTGAATGATGATTTTCTTTGATGAGACAATTTTTAAACAATGCTATTAACGACAGGTCATAAATACATACTGTATTACTTATTTAAACAAGGTAATTAATTAGTTTTAATTAATAATTGCCGCTTTTATTCGAGTGTTTATTTTTTCTGTGCCACGCCTCAGTTACACAATATTAGGTTATGAGCAATTTGTTCAAATGGTTTTTAAATCTGTAAACAGATTTTTTTTTTAATTATTCATGCCTCAAACAGGTATGAAGAATTTAAAAAGATACATATGTGTTCTCTTTATTTTAAAAATGTGTGGTGGGACACCATCAAATAACTTTTCTAGAGGAAGTGTCAGACTTTTACTCATCAGGTTCGTTCAGTTGCCCTTTGAGCTCCAAACCCACCGTAATTATTTCGAATAAGCCCGCAGCACCTGTATAAAATTACGGCTAGGCAAAGCTAAATTTCGTTAGATTTTAATGTCTCACGTAGACATCGAACCTTTTCAGAAAGATGATACTTGAAATTCTGTAAATTTCAAGTATTCTGCCAGTCGGTGAGCTGCCAATCCCTAGCATCAGGCGGACTGGCTCACTTCATAGCAACTCATGGTCAATATAACCACACAAGTGTAGATTGGCACAATTCTCATGGGATGACACTGGCGATGCGTCTTACGCAATTGATCTGTTATCGCCACAAAACGAGTCTATCAACTATTGACCTATTTTTCTACGATATGAGACCAAACGTATCTTTTTTTGTCATGTTTTAAATCGATCTTTTTCACAGAGATTTCGAAACAATGACCTCGAGAAACTTGAGAAGTTTGTGCCTTATTGTTTTTTTGGTGGTATAATATAATACTTATGTAGTTCCAGATGAAGACTGTGAGATGAGCTGGACTATTTCTATGAAGTCTGGTCTCAAATAGTCATAAAAATAGAGGGGTACCTATTTGCCCGAAATTCAGGCTATAGTAACAATTAACAAAGCACAGTTACGTCTTTAAACATATAATGTTTATTTAAACTAAGTCTATGCCAAATATTGTTGAAAACCGTTTAGTAGTTGAAGAGTGAAGTAGTAGTAAACAGACAATCAGTCACATTAAGGCCCTTGCTCCCATTTAGCGTCACAAAAAAAGGAAATCAAACACGAGGAATACCTCGGTAACAGCGAAGTTATTAGGTTTAAAATATATATATATTTCTTATAGATTCATTTATACATATTTAAAATTATTAACATATGTTTTTTTGGTATGATTTACCAAAAAAAATATCAACATTATATTTTTTCGCTTGTTTAGTACTCCTTTCAAGCGGCTTTGATCTTTAGAAATATGTTTACACAAAAAAGGCTTAATGTTCTTCATAATGCACTTATACATAGCATATGTAGTACATACATATTTTGCAAAGAAAATGGTTTTAAAGATCAGCGGGGTTCTATGCTAAGCGAGCGCCGGCAGCAGTATGAGTAGTTGTGCACTTGTGCGTAATAACTTCGCCCAGATGTTCAAGGTACTATACGCCTTAATATTAATTGTAGATATTGTTTGATGTCGCGTGCCTAGCGTAGATAAGTACTAGGTATACTATTATGAAAACAAGCTCATTCACCGCAGGCGCTTGTAAATATTTGATTAGACAATCGTTTCCTGAACTACTAATATTTATAGTTATTATATTAATATTATTGCGGGCGTGGGAGCAGTTTAAATGGTCATTGTCTTTTTGAACATTTGACATTTTAGTTAAGGTCATTTGAAACGACTAGCTTCTGCCAGCTACTTCGCCCGCGTGAAAGCAGGTTTCTTCATACGAATTTTAGACCTCCTTTTCACTTCTCTTTGGGGTGAATTATAGAAAATCCTCTCTTAATGTTCGCCTACGTCAAAAAAGAAACTTTGTCCAAAATTACACGCTCTTGTTCCCACTAGTTTCAGCTGTGCAATTGATATGTCAGTCAGTTTCTCCTTTAATATATCTATATATATAAAAGGAGAAAGCCACCTAGGTAGATATATACCTAGCATTTGTGTTTTCAAAGCACAAAAGGGTGCACAAAGCACGAAAGTGATCGTTTATCGTTTGATTGTCAAAAAGTCGAAAATTAATGACATTGACTTGCAATACCGTGACGTAACACATCGGATCAACGCAGAATGGATGAAATGGCGGCAGGTCACGGGAACAACTTGTGACCCACGGATGCCCATCAAGTTCAAATAAAATCTACAAGCCTGTCATAATGTATGGATCAAAAAAGATTGCATGTAGCGGAGATGAAAATATTAAGATGGATGTGTGGTGAGAATGGATAAAGTGAGAAATGAGTATATTAGGGGAAGTTTGAAAGTGGCGCCAGTGACTGAAAAGTTGAAAGGGAATCGGTTGGCTTGGTATGGTCATGTAAAGAGGAGTGATGAAACGCATATTGCTAAAGAAGTTATAAAGTTACATGTGGATGAATGGAGAGGGAGAGGGAGGCCAAAAAAAAGGTGGATGGATTGTGTGAGAAGTGATAATAAATGAAAAGGGAGTTAGTGATAGCGTGACGAGCGACAAGACAGAATGGAAGAAAAAAACATGTTGCGCCGACCCTAAATAAAACGGGACAACACTTTGGACAGGAACACTTTCGACTTATATATAGACCGGGGCCTGGTAGATCCGATGCCTGCTAGAGCTGCGGGATTGATTGAAAGAGTTAAGTACCATAGCCCAAAACGCAAAAGGGCAACTGAAAACCCACAGATGGGTTTAGTCAGTATAAGTCTGACACTACCACTCACGCCACCCAGAACAACAGTATAAAATAGAATAGAATAGAAATACTTTTATTCATAAACATAAAAGTTAATTTAAAAAGTAACAAAAGTACAAAGTGCGCCGAGCGTGCCCGCACCGAAAAGGCCCACACCTCAGCATTTGCTGGGCGTTAGACACCCAGCGCTGATTTTCAGTTGGCACCCCGAAGTGACGCACGGACCAGGGTAAACAAATACTTGTATAACATAATACGACTGGTATAACTTCAGTATAATATTATGCCACTTTGTCAAGAAACCAACTTCTATAGATAGGTTTAAATGGGTCATGAGTTATTATCATTCATTATCGAAACCACTTACATGTACATTTTGTTAAAAAAAAAAACAGCATTCTAGGACTCAAACCCTACTACTCAAACTACCTACTTATTTTTTGTTGAAAAATGTATATTCAATCATCTGGGAACTACCAACTTAACAGTTAAGTTACATACTTCTAGAAATAAAAGCAATGTTAATGAACATTTCAACGATAGTTTACAACTATCCGGTAAATATAACACAAACAGTTAAAATTCATTTCATTACTGTATACATCAAAATATTAATAAACCTATAAAATTATTTCGAAATTGCTTCCAGTTTATTAAACGTGTATCATGTAACTCGATCATAACGTGGGAAAATGAAATAGTTACCTACCAATGCCAATAAACGTCAATAAAATAAACAATAAAAATAACTCTCTCTTTACCGAGGTTCAATATAAATTAATATTTCTAGATGGCGTCATTAAACCATCTGTCAAATTCAAAATTTGTTACATTTTCTGCCGTTAATCGATAACTGCAGTGTCAGTGTGGTATATAAGACAGCCGTTACAAAAAAACGCTAGAAACGGCCACAAAAAAGACTAGAAGCCGCCGCAAACAACAGCTGAAGCGCGCGGCTGCTTGTGGCCGGAATAGTTTGAATCGGCTTCAACCGTTTTTTTGAGTCGGCATCACCGCACACTAGCCACAAAAAAAGCCGCCTCAAAAAGAAGCATGAAGCGGCGTTTTTATGTGGCCCGTATGCGGGGACCCTAAGACCATGAATATATGACGTCTTTCCTGAGCGCGGCTGTTGCGCCTGCGCCGGATGTGACGCCACCTCCGATCACCCAGGCTTTGACATTGACACACACTCGGCTGCACATGGCCCTACTTTTTTTTCTGACTGTGCATCCGGACCAAGTGTTGAGTGTGAATGTATTATATTAATTATAAGTGGGTGTAGAAACGCATTGTATTTTAATTATGAAGAGTAGCGGGACTTTGGTATTTATTTATAAATAAACACTTTTACTATTCTTTGGGGCAATTATCTAGGTGTCCCAATCGGCTAGCCACTGGTTCTTTTTCACACTCAATGGGAGTACCTCATACTTAATCTTTCTTATATTAAAATACAATGTGTAGACGTCACCTTAAATCACCTCATTTCTACCGTCTTTATGTAAGAATTTACATAATAAACTATCCATGGTTCTCTAATGTGGTACTGAAGATACAACCGCCACCATGTTGCGAAAACCACAGGTTCCCTGCACCGTGGAGCGTGACATCGCGTCACATCATTTGCGTCATTCTAACTGCCTGCAATGCGACATTAAAGAACTGTCCCACTGCATGCTGGTAGGCTGATGAACTAATATTAGATACGAAATAAATCATATAGTGACCGATTGGATGTGTCGGATGGCCGACTCCGGTAGCGGTCGGTTCCACGCCGATGCTCGCTACGGAACACCCACTGTTCGTGATGTGGGGACACGGAGTAGGGAGTAAACAGATTTATAATCAAAAGACCCCGTCAAACTGAGTACAGCTAGTGAATCGCTTCTTGTGATTATTACCAATATGATTCATGCTAAAGCAGCAGCAGTAGACCGCCAAGAGCATAAAGATTTTTGCTCATAAATCTCTCACATATAGTAACTTCTTTTTTATGAGCTAGGAATTCATCAAATGACTTCTTGCACTGGGTGGAACGAGAGGGTGTCAGATTTTACTAACTAAAACCTACCTGTATTCCTTCAGTTACCTTTTGCGTGCCTATGTAGGCATAAGTGAAATAAAAAAACATTTAGAATTTTGATGTTTAAATTCCTAGCAGTGCGTGACGAAGTTGGTCTGTGGATGGATGACCATCTAACATACCATAATCCTATGAATAAACAATTTAACTTTTTTATAATATTAAGTTTAGAATTTAATGTGAGCACTCCATTTGTCTATCATTTGTGTTCCAAACAAATCTGTTACTAGGTGTGCAGTTGTGCACTCCTCTAATGATTTGCGGTTTCAAACGTCTAATCCAATCAATCAATTCAAATAACAGTGTAATGTACCTTACCAAATGCCAGCCTAATCGAATTAACGATTTCGTTTAAGATTTATTTATTTTATTTTTGCGCAATAAGTTTCATGTAGTCAGACTCTGCGTTAGTCGATTGATTTTATAAATATGTCCGCTTACCTACTTAAGTTTAGGACTTACATGAAGCAAGAAGAAGCAAGAAGCATTTATTTGCTGTTTTGTATTAAAAAAGTCACAGTTGGAATACTTCTGTACTGTAGACACATTAATTATACAAACACACACATCTTTACATCTGACATCATCATCTGACATCTTTAGACACAATAAAGACCCCATAGTAACAATATTGCTACAATAAGCCTCTAGCATCAGTCACTATCGCCCAAAGTGCGGAACACAAAGAGAAAAGTAATCCGGTTAATAATCCAGCAGCGTTTCTCTCGACTACACAAAAACTAATATATCAAGAGGTCTATTCTCGACGTCTCGCCGCTTCCAGTTCGATCTCGTCATCCCACAAGTCCCCGCCACAAGCTCGTCCGCGAGTCGCGACCGCCACACCAATCTAAGGCGGTTATCACACTGCCACGCACCCACCACGCAGCGTAGCGCGTGAAAACGCACCTACACGCACGTACTTGCGAGAGTGCAGATCTGCATCATCGTGCGAGTTTTTTAGGGATTCACGCTCCTAGGTGCGTTTTGTAAATTCACGCAGGCACGCACTCTTTTCATACAAAATCACGCACGGTACTATGAGACTCAATGTGGCATAACATGCGTATCGCGCCGCACCCACGCGCGTTAGTGCGTGTTTCTCCGCATATAGGTGCGTGATCTACACGAACGCGCGTGGATGCAGTTTCAGTGTGTCGGACTATGCGTATTTTCTATACAAATGGAGATACTTACAAGCAACGTTAAGACACGCATTCACGCACTACGCTGCGGGGTGGCAGTGTGATAACCGCCTTACGGTTACTACAATGGCATTATTGACGCTTACAGCGCTTAACTTAATAAAATAACGCACCATTCGATTCGTTCGAAATCACAATTCTTTACAAGTTTCCAAATAAAGACTGTCCATTGTGACTCATAAACTAAAGGTTTATTAAACTCGGTACAGAGATTGGTCACATTCATTTTCGTTACTTTAGTTCCTTGTATACTGTGACCGTGGCTTCGATGGCCTACCTGTACCTAACCTTTCCAAAATTCATTCTAAGGTTATATTCGTACACTATCCACCTTCCAATTGCTATCTTCATTAGTACTATCAAAATACATCTCATTTGTACCAAACATGAAAGTCGTCACCAGCGCTACTCACAATGTATTTTGGCCGGGTAAGTAGGTACCTAGTCGAATGTCTCTAGGTATCCCCGAGTTATTGCTAAAACCAATTTGTACTATTCACGTCGCGTCAGTTTCAGACGAAGTGCTAATCAAATGGTCAGGTTTAGCAAACCACAAACGTCAAAGCAAAAAAGACACGTTTGTGGACACACTGTGTTTAGATAGATAGCCTCGATAAGTGTTCACAGCTTTAAGATTGGCACTCGGATAAACAAGCAAGGAGTAAAATACTAGATTGAATCGTCGAGATCGTCTTAATGCGGTATTGTTCAGACGATTAATGTCGCGCGGCTGACCTAACATCGTCACGCGATTTCTCAGAAGAACAGATCTATCAGTCAGTTTGTAGGTCGATATTTGCACCAAGATTAATTTCTTTTTTAATAAAGATCATGGCAGGGATTTAATGGGACTTTCGCCGAACAATGCCGGACGTGTTTTGTTTCGGAGAATGTTTTAATGGTGACAGTCGCATGCTTGACAATGTGACGCATTGTTTTGTTTCTCCGTAAGTTCCGTATCTATTGACAATTGTTTAGTTCGTTTTTAACTCAGCCAATGAATGATATTGGTATCTTATAACTTGCTCACGAAAGACAGTAACGCTTGCGCTGAAACGTTCGATGACCCCCACCTTCCAAATTCTAAGTATATTGTTAATCAGCTGAGAAAAAAAGCGTAAAGCAGCATTAATTAAACATTTATTTTGAAAGTGCAAAAGACGTGGGAAACATTGAACAATCTTCGCACTCATCAGATGAAATTACGAATTACGATGGTTAGATGTAAAAGCTGACTATCTTCCACCAGTATACGTAGACACATGAGTTGGAAACAAAACGTTGGAACTTCCTAAAAGTTCCGAGTCCCACTTAGAATAATTCACTTCGTTGGATCGCTTTAATTACACCTTCTATTCAGTAAAGATATATATATATATATGTACATCATGCGTACCCACGTGCTACAAGTAATATGTATGAAGGCTATCTTTTTTTACGTTGGAAATCATATTAATCTTCTGCTTAGAGTGAGAGGGAGTGTCAAACTTTTACTGACTAAACTCAGTGTTCCTTCAGTTGCCTACTGCGAGGGCCACGTTAACTCTTTTTCGGTTCCTTGTAAATCAACAGTATTGGTATTTTTCTCTTCAAAATAAATATTACCTACCTACCCAACATACATACTGATGTTGGGTAGGTAATGAACCTACCCATCACCACATCATTTCAGCCAAAAGAAGATCCTGATCTTCTTGCACCAAATGACTTCCCGTGGCCTTTACTAGGTCATTGGTCCACCTTGTAGGTTGAATATTCTCAAGTACTAAATACGAAGTTTATTTATGCTATAAGACAAGCCCGTCACGACTTTTCGCAGCATCTGTATCGTGTAGTTAAGCACCTGTATTTATGTAAATAATAATAAATTCCTAGCAACATTATTAGATAAATACTTCAGTAGTTCAAATAACCAAAGGCCAGACATTTGTACCTATTTATTATCAAATCAATATTTGATAGAACCTACCTACATAAATACTATCAAGAAATCGGTTTAGATATGACTTTCGATTCTAAATTAATTAATTCTAAGGTCTCTGCTTGTCAAAGTGACAATATGTCATTGAATTTGACAATCTCGTATTGCTTTACTATTAAGTACTTCTCACGATATAACTGTATAATAATAAAAAAACATATTGCGTGAATTAAACAAGGTTACCAATTTTCGTTCAAATTTAATTGATGGTTTTGCATAAAATTAAGGTAATTTTCATGTCAATAATTTGCTTAAGACGTATTATCCTGTTTGGAATATGTTAGAGCTGATAATAAGTTAATTTTCTGAACCTAGATATTAATGCAAGGAGACTTACAAGAACTTAAAATCTTTTTCTAAATTAACAATAATAATAAATTTTAGGGATCCTTATATGTTTATAATGGTTTTATAAATATATAAAGGATACGGTTAGGCGAGAATTTAAAAGACTTTTAATATCCGTGCTAGTGCTCATATTTTGCTTATTGTATCCAATGATCTTTGTATCTTTGTGATCCATCGTCGTCAATCTTTCACTAACCCTCCATGTCTGATTTATAGGTATATTTGTAATCGAGAATTTTTCAAGCTCTGCTTTTGCCTGAAAATCTCGGGTATGAGGTGTTCATAACTCAGAAACCCACCCATAGCCCGTCCATCTTTTCTTTGGGATCTACCTACCTACTTCTATAGCCCATCCCTTCTGTCTGTAATGCTAAAGTAACTTGTCGAATATTATTTTTAAACGTAAAGTTTAATTTTTAAACTGTTTCATATAAGCTTCTACCAGCGGCTTCACTCGCGTAATAGTAGAAAATTATGCCAAAGGAACATACTCCCAGAATAAATATATCCCTTGATTGCGTTAGGTATTCCACAGCATGGTTTTCCAGTTTCCCAAATTTTATTCAAATCCGTTCATCCGTTTGACCGTGAAGGAGTACCAAACATACACATACAAACGAACTTTCGCCAGCTCAATACATAGTAGATAAGATAATCCAAGGATCTCTAAATCTAAACCTGTATTATATAGCTGAGAATGTAGTCCTGATTACACTAGGTCATTTAAACATCGATTAACATCTAATTTAGAATCAATCTTCAAGATCGATAGTTTTAAATTCTTTGGGCGTACGTTATATACACATGTCAATACCACTGTCGAATTATCGGGAATATAAATAGTAATCGGTGTGTCAAATCTAATAATTCAAGGCTGCCATTTTAATTTCACTGCGGCGTTCACGACGTGACCATCAAAATGTGTCGTAATGATGTTTTGATTGCGTGCTCATCGATAAACTAAAGAAAGTGGACTCACAAAGCGATGACAAAACATCCATTATGAATTTACTACCGCATGTTGACAAATTATGTGAACAATTTATTATGATTACCGAATCATAAATGTCTAAACTTGATTCTATGATGTGTTGTTTATCAAATATCAGCTGTGCTATGTCCGTGGGCCTGCGCGTGCGATCAATCAGCGTCTGCGCAGATGACGTAGCGTGACGTCACGCCGGTCACTGGCACTTAGTGAAAGTCTCCAAATCGCCGCTGTAGAGGCATCAATCTGCAACACTTTCGTCGCAGTAAATCGATTGTCATTCGGCAGCCGATCCTCGGGAGCGATTTCCCTCAGCTAGATCGAACCAGGTAAATTAGACCTATTTTTATACTCGTCCTTATATGGCAAAAGGGGGTCTGTTTATGATGGTCTTATGTGAACATGTAACATTACGTGCCATGGGAAGGAAGTAATACTGGTTTAACTTCAACTGTAAGTAACGGAATGGTTTTATTGTATTGTATTGTATACAAAGTTGTAAATAAACCTCAGACATTTATGTACATATCATTAAGGCAGACTGGCTCTACGTTGCGTAAATTCTGATGTCTCAAATTTCTTGCTGCACTCTTGTCTATTAAGCAATTAATATATTCTGGTGTGAGTTACGTTGGTGTATGACGTCACAATGCATAGACAGCTATCGAATAAATGCACATTAAGAAAATATGTATAATATATAAAGCAACAAATAAAACTACATAACTAGGTACATATTTAATTTCATTTTCGTCAGTAAGTGATAGACGTTCGGTTGGCATCCAGATGTGGGTACCTAATGCAAATTATTGAGTGGAGTGCTTTTCAATGTAAAAAAAGATTAGATACTAAACCTTTGGCTGATGGCCAAAATGTTCAGCAGTTCTCACTACTGCTCTGGAATGTAAAATCTCATGGACTCTACAGCTTTTATTTATAAAATTGATGTAGAAACTGCACGATTTCCTAATATTCAAACAATGATAGCGATTTAAACAGAGATTTAAGTTAGGTACTCAAATATACCCATTATTCTTTTTGTTAACTGGTAACACAATAATTACTAACGTATCAAGATTGGCAATCTCAGCTTCGCAAAAGCTTTGAAAAAAGTCGATAATGCCATGATTCAGCTTACGAAACTATCATAACAAGTTTGTAAATATATGTTTACTATCTGCTAGAATTTTGAGCTTTATTTGTAGATAGCTAAAGATGATATTTCAATATTTTAAGAGTGTGTAAAAAATGACTATTTATACGCAGCGGCATCTTGTATTGCGCGTTATTTTTCTTCCATTTCTTGCGAAGAAGTGCAGCTAATGTACTAATATTTGCACAGATGTGTTCTCTATATGTCCTCTTTCGGCCACTGTCTGTTCATTTATTATGCTTGTCGTATTATTGCGTAGTTTATCTTTATTTTTTTGTCTCCTGGCAATTAAATATACAGGTTGTTACGAAAATGGGTGGACTTATTTCAATTATTGCTGCAGCCCGTAGAAATGAACGACATCTTCAAGAAAACTAAGGTAATTTAAAAAAAAAATTGGCCATCTCATACAGATTTTGATCAGCTCATCTGACTTTGTACGGATAATACAATTCTTTTTTTGGGGACATTAACAAAATGATCATTTCCATGGCCAGAACCAGTAGGTATGTAAAATACGTCCACCCATTTTTGTTACAACCTGTAGTTAGTGGAATCATAACTATTTTCCCACAATTTCACTCTCGTGGCCTATTTCACAGAATCCAAGTTTATAACAGGGATAAAAACGGCAACACACAACAACAACAACACACACATACACAACACAACAGATCAGCAATACACAATAGTAGACTTTCTATCAGTAAAAGAAGTCTATATTAACAGATCAGCATTTCCTGAGGTTATTTCCTATAAACCGCTAACCGTACCACAACTACTTTTTTTCTTCAGAAATTTTCGTCTTATCTTATAATTGGAGTACCGTTTCCGTATTTTTTTTGCATTCACTCAATGATGAACCAAAACCAATGTACGTGGATGGCCATAGCGTCCCTTATCCCATCCAACTTATCACACTCCAGAAGTTCCTGTTTATTCAGGGTGTCTATCAATGAATTTTAGGGTTCGCGTATTTCGCTACCACCATTGCACTCAAGGAACACGTACGTGGCGGGTTGTTCCTTCTCCATGCATGCTCTGCACAATTAACTATCATTGAAGACTATCCAATGAGCATTATTCAAAGTCACAATCAAAGTCTGTCACTAGTTTTGTCAAATCAATAATTGTGTAAGTAGTCAACATTGTGACCTGGCTCATTTTTTTAGGTAGAAAATCAACTAATAACTTCTCCCGCTTTTAGTAGAGCGAGAGAGCGTGTCAGACACCTGATTCTTCGGTTGCTCTTTGCGTTCCAGGGCTACGGTAACCTTTTGAACAAACCCACAGCCCTATACGTCCGGGCCCTTAAGGTCTTAATTATGCCGTAATACCCATTTCAGGTAATGTTGTAACAAGCATTTGTAACAAAGCAATTGCAAGTTGCAATACAACACCTAAGTGACTAGTTGTCTGCCTAGTTACTCGCCTACGATGTCTGGCCCTACTACTTAGGACCCGGGTAATCCATATCACCAAAGTATTAACGATTTGCGGAGGTAGGTAGACGTTTAGCTGGTTTAACTGCTAATCCAATAAACCTAGTTCTTCAGTTGATTAAATGGAACAATCTTCCAGTAGCCTTTGTTCGCTTATTTAAGTCTTGTTTGAGATTAGTAGGTAAGCTAAAATAGCCTCTGATGGAAATATTTAGATAAGAGTTGGAATAGAAGAGATAACTGACATTGGATTTTTTGCTACATCTTATACATTAGATCTGTTTGAAGTTTAAATTAATACATCGCCTATTTGCTTTTTTGCCTTAGTTGATGCGGTCTTTTATCTTAAAGTTATGGTACGGACAGACGTGCTATAAATAAGCATACTCATTACATTACACACGTGTTACTCAATAAAAGCATGCTTTCGTGCTAGTAATGAGCATGTCTGTCCGTACCTTTAAACCCAGCCTGCGAGCTAAACTGTGTTTAACCATGAAGTTATAACTCAATGCCTACTATTCTACTTAATTTCGTGAGTTAACTATAATTTTTTTTAAATAAATTTCGTACATAGTTTACACTGGCTTGATTTAAATGGTCGTATTGGACTTCCTTATACAAGTTCACTTTTATGGGCAGAAACAGTGCTTAAACTATTTTGCCCCATTTCCATTACACCCTGTATAGACCATAATATTTTAATAAAAAAGTATTTTATTGAATAGTATCAGACTGTAATCTCTAAGTAAAGTGAAAGTATTTTTTTCATTTCCGCCAAATACATAACGAATATACTTAAGTAGGTACTTATATTCTCATAGCATCTTGTAACAACCATATTATCATATACCACGCATCAATTAGATAACTCACTACAAAATGTTTGAATAGATGATCATATCGATGTCATTCGTCATTTTATTCGTAAAGTACATTCACATCAATCATATAATGCAATAATTAAAGATACCTTTAAAAATATATTCGATATTTGTATTCAGTGCGTAAAGTTAACAGGTATCAATATACCTATAAGTGGCCTTTCTTCTTCTTTATATGTGTAACTAGCTTCTGACAGCGGCTTCACCCGCTTGGATAGATTTCGCCATACACGGTTTTGATCCCCGTTTGATTCCTTTAGGGGGTGAATTTTTCGAAAATCCTTTCTTAATGCTCGCCTAAGTCATAATAGGAAAATTTGTGCAAAATTCCACGCTCCTAGTCCCATTCGTTTTGACTGAGTTTGATTGTATATACACATGTAGGTAAATAGTACACCTACTACTATTTACATGTGTATCACATAAGTATCTTTTTCTCCTTCTCTCTCAAATCCATCCAAAGGTTGTCTGTAAAAATGTCGCTTTTAGCGATAAGACCGCCCATTGTGACACCCTATTAACTTTAATTTGTTCATATAATTTTTATTTTTGGTGTACAATAAAGAATATCTATCTGTATAAAATTAAAAACATATTTATATTATGTTGTTTATCTCACACTAACGTCAACCAGCGGTTTTGCCCGCGTAAATCGTACTCAGGAAATATAAAGTTCTTTGTGCTAATTCTAAGACGTGGTCCACCCGTGTGCCAAAGCTCATCCAAATCCGTTGAACCATTTTAGCGAAAAGGAGTAGTACACACAGACACATACAAACTAATGAACTATGATGATGATATTATTTATGATTATGTATATTTATAATAATTCTGCAATTTCTGCATAACTCAAGTAACTAAACAAAATCGATGGATGTCTTAAACCTCAAGTTGAGGCTGAGTTTCAACATAGCCGCATAAAATGCATCGAATGAATACAAATGCAGGTGGCAAACTCACCTGTATTCTAATAATAGCTGCTTTAATATGTAATAATATTATTTCAGGGTTTATTCAACATTTATTACGTTTATTTTGATATAAATACAGGTTTTAAATACCACAAAAGCTGTGATGAAAGTCAAATTCAATGATTGGATGATAGGTAGGTACCGGTGAATAGGGCTGGTACTTCTAAAGTTCCTATCGATGTTGTTTTTTTTAACATATTTTTGTCTTATGTAAAAGGGATATGGTATTAAGTGCGTTAGTTAAACTGTATATTTTACTGTCAATTTAACCTACTCTGCAAATTATTTTGCTAACATTATGAATATTATAAATTGTAATATTATACAAACAAATCATATTATGTAGTATTACCTGTTGTGATTATTCAAATCCCAGTTTCTAATTATTCATAAGATCTTACCTTTATGGTGGTTGATGGTTTACCTTTTTTGTCGCTGGCAACCCTAGGATCAAGTGGTAAATAGTGGGCAGCTAGTGACGTAGTGTTGCCAACGGTCGAAGCGGTTACATTATGTAACGAATGGCGGCGCTGCGAAATATATGAGCAATAGTAACGCCTCGCTTCGGGCTACGTGTGGTAAGCAGTATCTCAGAATAGGAGTAGATAATGAGGTCTGCTGGACGTGTGACATTTCAGTAGTTTCCTGAAAAGTGTTAGCTAAAAGTCAAGGCCAGAGTAGTGGAGCAAGACATTTTTGATTTATGGCCATCCAGTATTACCACAGGTTGGTTTTTGTCTAATTGGATCAGTCGTGACCTGCTAAAAACAGTTTTACCTAAACAAAAACATATCTCCCTGAAGAGTTGCTTTGATCTCAGAATTTGGCCACACAAGCAAAAAAAGAAGGAATATAAAACATTTAATTGAATGTCAAGACCTGTAATTCAAAAAAGTAGACTCTTCCAAATTGAATTAGATTGTTTAACATTCAGCTTCCTACAAAAAAATAATTTATTCTGAGTTCCTGTTACAATTCTAAAATACTAGAATAAAAAGTTAGTACTAACGAAGAAAAAGTATTCTTCCGAGTTGTAATGACTGCGGTATACCCCGGATTCCCTTACTTTTTTATTATATTGTTGTGTGCTCTATAAGCAGTCTACTTACGAGCGATAGAGAATTGCCAACGCCCGTTCCAAATGGACTGGCATCATAACCTATCACCTTCAGAGCATAATGGTCATTTCCGTATATCTGGGTATAGTGAATAGCTAGGACACAAAGTGCTCATTGAGTGGAAAGAACTGCATTATCAAATCGACATTGTTTCCAAACCAGAATGACTCGTCGTTTGTTAAAAACTGAAAATTACTTTTAAAAACTGAATCGTAACGTTGTTATTTAATAAATCCAGTGCGGTGGCGGAAGTTGTAAATATAATTGAGTAATATCGATAAAAAATGTCAGAGGTCCATTAAAAGTAACTTGTTCTCCCTGAGACCAGAGATGGCGACGCAGTAACTAACAGCCACTGCCAAAATATTAGGTAAACGGTTATAAAATAAATTAAAGTAAACGAAAATAGGTACGTAAAATAAACATCAAAACGTACCTATAGTCGTCATTTCATTGAAGATACTATTAATAACAAAATGTTCTAAGAGCAAAAAATGACTATGTTTGGATGCATTGATATGCAATTATGCATTCAAACATAGTCATGCAAATAAAGATTTGAATCACCATGTAAAAACAATATAAATAAGTAGGTAGGTATATAAAGTGATAAATGTTTCGTTTTAAACAGACGTAATAAAAGCTAGGAGTATAAGTCAGTAGTACGGGTCATAAATAAATACAGAGACAGTTGAAGTTCCTACTAACATAAATTAATTTACAGAAACATGGACCAGCCTCTCGTCTTGATGAACGTTCTAAATCCTTATAGTATTGTGAAATCATCGTGGTTCGAACCATCGACTGTGTACCAGCCATATACGCTAAACGTTTTACTTGAAGTCCCAACATTTTTCTATCAGCTCGCGTTTTGCTGTCATAATTAGGGTCAGGGCTACTTTCGTACAACTTAGTCTTGACGTACGTAACAGCGTTATTTCTTTTCACAGCCATCATAGAAGCGAATAACTAAAAACTCCAATTCCAGCTAGTTTTTTGTGACAATGTTTTTGCACGCTAAAATCTATGATTGGTTTTTTAATGCATGGGTATTAGAAATATTTTAATCCATTGTCATTATCGACAGCACTCCGCGGTATATTTCCGGTCTCCGATAAACTGAGCTTAAATAAATTGATCTTTCATTATAACTACTCGGTATTGGTGTCAAGCTCAGATCGAAATAGAAACTAGTACACTACTTATAGACATATGAGCCCATCGTACGAGCCTTGGGCTAAACAACACTATAGTCTATAATTAAAATAAGTGATTATTCGATTAACTATTCTCTCTGAGTATAGAAATTATGGTAACGGTAATGGGATCCGACCTTCGCAGCATCTCGTAATGGTCGAGTCTGATCTAAAACAACTGATGTTCAGAGTCGTCTGAAGTGTTAAGTGTATTTATCATTATGAGGTCGTGTATATGTCGGTTGGAACGTTGCGAAATGCTGTAGTCTACTACCGATAACCTGTTTCCATTGCGTAGGGATGTGATTCGAGTATATCGAGTAAATTATCATCGATACCTAACTGTTTTTCGAGTAAAGTTCACGCTTAAAATTTTTTGTCAGAGTGATGTTTTTACTTACTTGTTTGTGTTGGTTTTTGCAGTCTTCATAGTCGAATTGGCAGAATTTAGCTTGACGAAAACAAGCATAACAGACTAGAATAGTGTTGCGGCCACACCAAATTACACCCATTTAATTTCGTAATCGAGGAATAGTTAGAGCATTGACTTACTATTTATTCGTTTGGACATGGATCATCTCTAGATACAGATTTGCTCTTAAGTTAATTTATCTGATGAAATGTTGTAAAAGATACCTAAATCTTAATGATGATTTATAGTCCTACTTAAAGATGTGCAAACAAAACGAAACTAATTATGGTAGAGTAAGATCACACGCGTGGAGTGGCTGGAACGAATGCTATTTTTACGGTTTTTGTATTTGCTAAATCTTAACCTTTACATTTAAGTAATTAGTTATTGATTATTTTGGCATATAACGAGAAGAACATTAACTTGAGTCAAAATGCGTGTCATAGATTTTCAGTATAGTATTTGAGCGAAAGTGTACAAAATTTCTGAGAAAGAACGAATATTAGAGATGCTACCACGATTATAATTCTTACGCATGACTACGTTGCATAAACACGCTATTTATTGACATTCGCTAATTATTTATGTGTATTTGTTACACGGTAACTAATGGGCACGCCACGATTATGGCGGTAAGTCCCCTCTTTGAGGCGTGGCTGGAAAGACCTCACGGCGTCCTTACCTTCCGCATGACGCAGGTCCTCACCGGACATGGCAAGTTCGGGAGGTTCCTGCATCGGATTCAAGCGGAAGAGACGCCCGGGTGTCGCCACTGTGCGCAACGCCCGGAGGACACGGTGGAGCACACCGTCGAGGTGTGCCCTGCCTGGGCGGAGCATCGCCGTGCCCTCGTGGGGGCGATCGGCGGCGGAGACCTCTCGCGCCGGGCCCTGGTCGAGGCCATGGTCCGGAGCGAGGAGGAATGGCAGGCGGACGCCTCCTTCTGCGAAGCAGTAATGCTTGCAAAGGAGGAGGCCGACCGCGTCAGGCAACGGCGCCCTCGCCGCCGTCGCCGGGATTCCGATCCCGATTTCCAGCCACCGTAGACGCGGGCTCGCGGACGGCGAGCCATGGGTAGCTCGCTGTCCGATCGTCCGGTAATGGACCGAGTCCAAGACGTCGACGGCGCGCACTGTTCCCGCGCGCCTCAAGGAGTTGTCAGCAGCAGGAGGGGCCCAGCTGGGTCGAAGCCTACTGGGGACAGGGTTGTCCGAAAGGGAGCTCGTGCCCCGGTATGAAGGCTAGAAGGAACGGCGCGGGGTTTTTAGTCAGTAAGAGTCTGACACTATCTCCCGCTCCACCCAATAGCGGGTCTTGTCATACGATAATTTTCCCCGTCGAAAAAAAAAAAAAAAAAACATGGTAACTAACATAGAGCAGTTAAAATTCTCACATATAAGATATACAGATTAGTATTAATAGAATCAGTTACTTACAAAAATACATAAGTAGAAGGTCATAGAATTGATTTCATATCCAATAAGATCATTTTATTTTTCCGGAACCTTCGTTAGTATACCATAATCAGCCTTATTTCCCACGGCTGAGACTCAGGCCTCCGCTCTAGGAGAAGGAATGGGCTGTCACATGTCTTCGAATTTCTGGTTCTAGGACAAACCGGTTTCCTCACGATGTTTTCCTTCACAGTTTTAAGAGCAGTGGTTATTTAATAAATGACACAAAGTAACGCGTGACCTACAATTTGGTACCTAAGTCGGGATTTCGGTTGGTTCGAACTAATATAATACGAAATGGCTAGGTAGGCCTACACAAAGTAGGTAATGTGCCTGCCAGAGTTCCATGCGAACCTACAACCTACGACGGTTGGGCAACACAAGATTGTTATTACTGCCACTAAGCCACTACTACTGGAGTACTTTAGCACAAAGATAACCTGTTAAAATTCTTTTAAATCATGAGACGTCACTGCTATTCTAATCTAGAACTGCCCTCCTAGCCAAGTTACGACCGTTTCGTTTCGATTCTCTTGGGTCGAACGCCTCGAGTCGGCCATGCCTCAGATTCCTTTGTTCTAACCACGTGACTGAGTGTTGAGATGACGTTAACAGAGGAATCGGAGAAGTGATCGATTCGAGGCTTTCAAAGCAAAAGAATCGAAACGAAATGGTCGTAACTTGGCTAGACCCGCTGTTGAGGCGTCAGTCGCAATTACGGTAATCGCTTGAGAAAACCTGTATTTTGTCTAATTTACGTCTACCCTTAACCCTTCAGATACCGTCAATTAGAGACACAATAGTAAGAAAATAGATGCGCGGCCACCGGTGGTCGCTTGGGGATTCATGAATTAAATAGTTGAATTGTGAGTCAATACGATCCAACTGTTTAAGGGTCTGCCGAACTGATCTTATTATTTGGCCACGAGATAACAATACAATATTGGACTTTGAGAGCAGTGGTGGCCGAGTGGTAACGCCCCCGACTTACGAGTTGTAGGTTACGGGATTAAATCTAGTCAGGCGCATTACTTTGTGTAATTTATTTCATCAACACTGTTCTCAAAATGGTGAAGGAAAACATCGTGAGAAAACCGACATGTCCTAGAACCAAAAATTCGAAGACAGTCACCAACCCGCACTGGCCCGCGTGGTGTATTACGGCCTATTGTCTCTTCTAGAGAAGAGGCCTGAATCCCAGCAAAACAAAAGAAAACGCACACCGCAGGGTTTAGGGAAATCGCTTCAAGGAGTTGTCAGCAACAGGAGGGGCCCAGCTGGGTCGATGCCTACTGGGGCCAGGGTTATCCAAAAGGATACTCGAGCCCCAGTATGAAGAGGCTAGAAGGCACGGGTTGGGTTTTTAGTCAGTAAGAGTCTGACATTATCTCCCGCTCCACCCAAGAGCGGGGTTTGTCATAAAATGATTTTTGCCCATCGTAAAAAAAGGGCTCGGGGAAATTGAACAAGCCCCGCAGCGCGGCGCCGCGGTGTACACGCAGCACAAAACAAATGGACTTTTGTTACAACCATCGCTGAGTAGCATCGTGTCTCAGTGTGAGCAGACCTTAACTCTGTAACATAGTCATTACGTTTTACGTCATCAGCTATTACTTAACGAAAAGTTATTTACTAATGTAATATTTGTACATTACTGTTTTGGATGCGTTCTAGATCTCGTAAATGAATATGAAACAACTTTTAGAATGTGTTTGTTTTTTTTGTCGGTTCATTGTCTTGAGTCATAGACATTAAAGTCTTAACTGACTGTGTAATCGTTGAAATACTTCTTGTCCGTCAATGTGTGTTTTAAACACCTTTTACCCAAGTATCAGCATCAGCCAGTCTTCCCTATATGAAACTGCACAGGAATCATTACACTTCTCTTCTTTTCTTCTTTAAAAGCAAAAGCTTGTGAGTGTGTTTGTACGTTTGTTATTTTTTCACACTTGAACGTCTGAACGTATTTAATGCACAGAAGAATACATAGAATACTTATCATTCCAGGAGAATGTTCCCTCAGGATAATTTTCTACAATCACGCAAGCAGAGCCACTGGTAGCAGGTAGTGTAGATATTAATAAATAAAGCAATACATTGTAGGTAGGTAATAATTTAGACTAAAAATTTGGTAATCGTTAATTAGGTTGTTTAGCCAGCTGTATCACCACTTAACTGGTAGATAATACAGAAAAAATAATGCAGTATTTCTTACTAGAGTCAAGAGTAGATAATTATGAAAATAATGAATCACTTCATCCCACCCGTCCATTCATAGACTCAAAACTCAGTGTAATCCAATACTGAATTAGTTTCTTAATTAAAGAATCCAACCCTCATCAAAATCGCGATCCCGCTAGACTACGGGATTAAAGTCGTCAATTCCACGGATCCCATGCGGGATTTATGGGACTGGGATTTTTTAAATATGTTTTTGTTTTAAGTAGTAATATATCAAAAACCGATTCAGACTCTGGTTCAAGCCATGGTCCGGAGCGAGTGAGAATGTAAGGCGGTCCCCCCTCCTGCGAAGCACTACTAATGTTAGCGAAAGAGGTGGCCGCACGCGTGAGGGAACCAACCCCCTCGAGGCAGCCGTCTCGCACGCGTGAGGGAATAGTCGTCCACGCCGCCACGTGACTCCCGATTCCCGGCTACCAAATACGTCTGATTTCTATAAAAAAATTCATTGGTTCCCGCATTTCCGATCTCACAAAAAAGTGTGCGTTTGAGGCATTGGATTCCCTATTCTCAATATAGTTCAAATAAATGTTCATAATTATAGGAAACGGTGAGTAAGAATGTTACGCACCCACAATCTGACGCATGATTCACATGTCTTCACTTCTGAGCTGTCAGCGGTCACGTTTATAAGTTTCTCACTAAGTTTCCGATAACCGCATAATCTGTGAGTTTTTTAATTCGGTTCCTAAAGTGAAAATTTCATTTTGAAAGAGACGGACGTTATTTGATTTAAAATAACTTTTTTAATATTTTAATAATCAATTCTTAGATAAAAATAATTATATTTCAGAATATAATTATTTTTATCTAAGAATTGCGACATATACATTTACATACAATGATAAAATATCTATAGAGGTAACAACACACTAAAAACATAAAATTATAAAAAACCCATAGCTATTATATAGAAATAGGTCAAAAGAATCTTAATTTTTTTAAATTAGAAGATAATGTTCCAAATGGTAGTTAGGCTATGAAAAAATTTTAATAGCCACTATTATATTAGATCTGTAGATAAAATGAATAATATACTGTATTTTTTTTACATGATTTTCATAAATACTTTTAATTATGGAGGAGAAGATGCATTTTTGCAAAAAATAAACATGATTCGAGTCGATTTTTTTAACCTACTAGCCGTTTATCGTGAAAATTTGGTGATGTTGAAGCTTGAAACGAGCCGTCATTCCTCTCTTGATTGGATGGATTGCCAGCACCTGTTCATGCTAGCTTCTTCAAGTTCCTACCGTGACATTCAAACAAAACTGTACTACCTACATATCTAAACCATACTTTTTGCGCCTTTCCAGGACGTTCAGTGCTACAAGGCGCGAGGTTAGAGAACCGGTTTCATCAGCCTCAACATCAGCAGCACCATCGGGCAGTCAGGCGGGCAAGGAGGCTAGCAGCAGTGATGCTGCGCCCAACGACGACGACGCCGAGGGTACCATGAACCGGGAGAACGTTTCCAACAAGATCGCCGCCGGCATGGACCGGTGGCAAAACACGCTAGAAGACATGATTAACCTAAGGTCTTCTAATAACACCGTGTTCAAGGACTATTATTGGGTGAGTATCTTAAACTTACCCACTTTTTTTATTCATGGTTCCGTACCTCAAAAGAAAAAAGGATCATTTTGTTGTCCGTCTGTCTGTCAGTGTATTTCGGGAACGCGATGAGGTATCGAGCTGAAATTAAAACCACTCTCACACTCTCTTGAATTTGTGAAAAAATCAAACTTCTAAGTTCCCGTAAAAAAAAAAGATACCGAGACAGAAATTTGTAACACTAACCTAGATTATAGTTTTTTTTTTTTATCATTACTCAAAGCCGGGAAAATAGTAAGGAATAGAGGCAGGCCTTTGCCCAGCAATGGGACAGTATAGGCTAGTTATATATATATGTTACAGTGTATACAATTGTTGGTAGGCCAATCAAATAAAATAAAGCAATAGTAGTTATTAATTCTATATAGGCGTGAAAAAATCCTTTCCGGGGTAGCAGTGAAAACGAATGGCAGCTAATATTTGTCACCAAGTATAAATAAAACGGTAGGTGTTGTTTTCGTTCGCACTTGTCCAACCATTCGAGGTGATAATCACAGCTGCTTTCCTCACTTCGGGTTCGGTTTTGACGACAGACGTAGTACCTACTTCTTAGAAGGTAACGCACGCGATAACCGCTCGCCTTTTCTGAAGGAGGGAGAGAGTTGATCCCCAAAACCCTCTTACCCTACACTCATGCTATATGTCAATTTATTCGTTGTAACTTAAGCAGATAATGTCCACCTGTTTTAGCCCATACTCGTATGGGTCGAGGATGAGTAATAAGGCGATGACGCATCGCGGTTAAGAACTACATTAAATAATCTAATCATTAATAGCAGTGTTAGTACGTACCGGTGAACATTGGATATTGTTTTTAGGGTTCCGTACCTCAAAAGGAAAAACGGTACCCTTATAGGATCACTTTGCCCGTCCGTCTGTCTGTCAAGACCCTTTATCTCAGGAACGCGTCAAGGTATTGAGTTGAAATAAAAAGCGTATACTTAAGTCTGTGGTTCCTTGAAACTGAGAAAAAATCTAACTTCTAAGTTAACGAAAAAAAAAAGATACCACCTTTTATGGTGCAAAAAACGTGTATTTCGCCACTTTCAAGGGAGTCAAATTTCATAAGGTAGGTAATTCCCGTTGACCTAGAATCTTGAAATTTGGCATGAAGCAAGGTATTATAGCAGAAGTAGTAAAGAAAAAAAAGTGAAAGCTGTTTTGGAGTTACGTCACAAAAAAAAAAATTTTTGCGAACTTATTTGTTTTGATAGCTAAGTACCTAAGTAAGTTTCTACGGAACCATTAGTGCGCGCTTGCCCGGTTTTTCGAAATAACTTATCTATAGGGAGAATGTTTATCTATTAGGGAAATAGTTATGAATAACTAGGTATAGTAAACGGTAAAAATACAGATGTAACCTAATGCATCTCTACCACCTTTGTTATCTCTATCCAAAACGCTCTGCCACAACGTACACCCAGATTTTGCCGGACTGTATCAGCCTCACCCTTTGCAGCTTCATTAGGTGGCGCATGCGTAGAATCAGTCTATCTCTGCTCTACAGATCGATATCACGAACAGCGCCTCTGACGGATGCTGACGAATACTGGTGACTTTATTTTTCACCTAAATGGGTTATTTTATAGATTATTCAGTTTGAGATAGGAATCATTTTGGATCTCGGAGTTTTAACTCGGTTTAGACTTATTGAGGATATTTTATAAACACATATGATAGTGTTAGCTCACAATGATACGTATTTAAAAAAAATAAGCTTCATCATCATCATCATTTCAGCCGACAGACGTCCACTGTTGGACTTAGGTCTCCCCCAAGCGTCGCCAAAATGATCGATCCTTTGCGTCCTGCATCTATCGGATTCCCGCAACCTTCTAAGCTTACTAAAAAATATTATGTAAGTACCTATGTTAACTTAATTTTGAGACACAAAAACATTCTACAACCTAATACCTACGTAGGTTTTACTAAATGTCTCCCGCAGTTTCACCTACGTCTTTGGTTACTACTTACTCTATTCCTATTCATCGTAGCATGATGTTATCAAGCCATAAAGCCTTCCTTGATAACTAGGCTATCAAAAAAAAAAAAGATTTATTCAATTAGAACCCGTGGTTCCTAAGAATAGACGGACGATAGTAATTATCATCTTTTTTTTTACAAAATCAAAATATATTTTTTTTAATACATAATAGGAGCGCAAGGGTGCAACACATTTATCCTTATGCGCGCTCATATAAAAACAAGAAAACAATTGCAAAAATAATACAAATCATTTAATTACAAACTTAAAATAATAAAAAATGCTAAAACATACGCGCCCTCAATCTTATTTTTTTTTTCTCATTTTTAGGGCCTGATAACCCCCTTATGAACCTCAATTCTTTTTTTTAAATGGCGTCCACAGTTGTCGTAATCTGAGATTTTTAGGAGTTTTAACGCACCAGACTATAAGTTAACTAACGGTATAAACCTTGTAATTAATTGCATAAAATCTTTTTTTGAACGACTGCTTTATAACAATTAGCAATGTTATTTTTTTCTCATCTTTACATTATATTGATTTCCATCCCATCCCAGCGGAGATGGCGAGTTATTTTTATTCCTATTGTTACGGCCCTCACCCCTTTACTCCGTGAAGTGGCGCATGCGTAAGAGAGTGCCGAATCGGGTATAAATTCGGTAGCATTCGAGAGAGCAGCCAGCTTACCAACAAATGGCGGCCCTGAGCGGACGCCGCCATTCGTTGGTAAGCATTTAAAGCTTTTGAACATCTACTTCAAATGAAGTAGATTATGTTGTTTTTAATTTACCCCCGACATAATTAAAATTGTGTTTCTGCGTTCTGTGTGTCTCTAGTGCTTAAAAAGTAGCAATATAATTAAAACAAGAAATTAATATAGACATAAAACCGAGAAATTACAAATAAAGAAATAAATAATTTAGATCATTAAAAAAACAAAACAATGAAAATAAAAAAATGTCCACAGTGAAATTGTCAGCACTTATTTAAAAAAATAATAAAGAATTTGGATGAAGTCGAAATGTAACATTAAATGTCAACATGTAAAATTAAATTTCAAAATGTAAAATTAAATGTCAAAATGTAAAATTAAATGTCAAAATGTAAAATTAAATGTCAAAATATAAAATTAAATGTCAAAATGTAAAATTATAAGTCAAAATTTAAGATTTAAATGTCAAAGTGTGCATTTAATTGTCAAGATGTAAAATGAAACGTCAAAATGTAAAATTAAATGTCGAATGTAAAATTAAATGTCAGAAAGTAAAATGTAAATTAAATGTCTAAAAGTAAATTGAAATGACAAAATGTAAAAAAAATTGTCACAGTGTAAAATTTAATGTCAAAATGTAGAATTAAATGTTAGAATGTAAAATCTTTAATTTAATTTTTGTGTACATCTTATTAAAAAATTATTACTTATGTACATAAAAAAAACTTAAATACTAAATAAACTATTTAAACTAAAACCTAACTATGTACATAAATATAAATATAATACAAAAAGACAAAGCACGCTCAAGCGTCAAAGTTCTCAAAGTATTAAAATTAAATGTCAAATGTAAAATTAAATGTCAGAATGTAAAATTAAATATCAAAATGTAGAATTAAATGTTAGAATGTAAAATTAAATGTAAAATAAAAATTTTAATGGCAAAGTGTAAAAAATGTCTAAATTTAAATTAAACATCAAAATGTAAAATTATGAGTCAAAATTTAAGATTTAAATGTCAAAGTGTGAAGTTAAATGTCAAGATGTAAAATTAAATATCAAAACGTAAAATTAAATGTCAAATGTAAAATTAAATATCAGAAAGTAAAATTAAATGTCAAAATGTAAATTAAATGTCAGAAAGTACATTGAAATGTCAAAATGTAAAATTTAATGTCACATTGTAAAAAATAAATAAACCATGCCTGCATTAAAATTAAATGCCAAAATGTATTTAATTAAATGTCAAGATGTAAAATTAATTTTAGTGTAAAAAAAAAAAATTAAAAAATCATGTCTAAATTTAAATTAAATGTAGTAAAATTTAAGATTTAAATGTCAAAGTGTAAAGTAAAATGTCAAGATGTAAAATTGAATGTCAATATAAAAAATCAACTATTTTTACTTATTAAATGTCAGAAGTTCTATAACAAAGTCCATCAAGTATTCGTAGCTAAGCATACAATAATATTAGATTCACAGTAAAACACGATATAACTGTTATGATAAGACACGATATACATGGAAGCTATTACTTTAATATCACTAATATTATAAGAAATATAATGTTTGAAGGCTCTAGTTCTTTGACAATACAAAAATTTCTCAAGTTTCCCAAAAAATTTATCTACGTAAAATATACCCTTACACGACACTTATAATAAAATAATTATCGCGTCTACCTTATTTTAAATGTTTATTTTCAAAATAACGATCTATTTTTACTGTATTTTACATATATTTTATTAATTTTAGCAGCGATTATTTTGTTTACTTACACATGACTTTGACAAACATTCGGTGACTATTCACTAAAAAGTGAAAAAAAAATAGTAAAAAAAGAAATACGCTTTCATAACATATCAAACTAAAAAGTGTAAAATGACTTTCAATATAGGTAGAAAATAATAATAATGAACGAAAAATATTAATATTATTGTAATAAAAGCGTGGGGCGCTTTGTGCCATATTTTTTCGTAAATCGAGCACCCCACGCTTTTTTTTATACGCTATGAAAGCGTGTTTTTTAACTATATTTATTTATGGTTGTATTTATGTAACGTCAAAAATATCAAAAATATTAAGTGACACGGAGTATGTTGCCTTTCTTACCATTAGAAAGGGCTACGATTCGGTCCCACCAGTGACAAGTAGAAAAAAGAGAATAGTTCCTTTCCAGAATATAACTTCATTGTTTACTTGGCATCGGCACTAATTTTAATTAAGTCCAAAATGAATATATCGTTGACAAACGAAAAATAACTTGAAAAAAAAAAAAACAACATTGCATGTTTACAATGACACAAGCAGTAAACAAACGTAGTGCCGTCGGGTCATCGATTTATTATGTCAATGTCATACGGAGAGGTAGGTGATTAATCTAGAGCATGAGAATGTCGGATGAAAGCGAAAACGGAAGCATGCACTATCTGTTAGTCATCCCGAACATACAGTGAAGAACATGTTCGTAGTGACTGAATGAGTTCATCTGCTGTCAGGAGTAAGATTGCAGCTTCTAAAATGGGAATATCTTAAACCACAGCCGGTTTACTTTTGTGTAAAATTTTGTAAAAAGTATTTGATAACCAAATTTTAAAATAATTTCCTATTCCAATTTAAAAATGCGACCTCAATACAAAAAATAGTATGAGGTAGTAAACACCTAAAAAGGCACATACTGTTTTCAAAATTTATAAAATTACACCGCACTAAATTACACAAAAATAATGATAATGAAGAACCTAAACAAATGGGCCAACAGTTTCACCGCGAGATATTTGCAAATCTATTCTTAATTTTCAGAAAGAAAAAGAAGAGGAGCTAATAGGTATAGGATATCGACAAAATTCACAAACAAATAAAAAAAAATAACAAGGTTTTGTAATTAAACTTGATAAATAGATAAAATAGTGACTTAACATAATCAATATGTTATTACATTTTTTTATTTACTGTATATATTACGGTATTGCATTACCATTATGAACCTCGCCTGCGGCGGCTCATGCTCGTATTTTAATAAATTAATTGGTTTATAAGTGACAGTATTATAAACTAGGTACCTACTATTGAACAAAAATTATATTTAAATACAAGATAATGATTTCACTAATTTCCTTCATCATTTTTCAGTCCCCGGTTTCTGAATTTCAGACTACGATATTAACGTGTTAATTTTACTTTACTAGTAAGGTGGTGACACTCATCTCACTCAATTTTCATCATGACTCACATTTTCACTGTTTTTCATACAACCGCTCATAACTGATTATGACGTTATTACACATTTTTCATCCAGTAAAAACCTCTGAAAATCTCCTATTTTGTATGAACTTTGATACTTCATAATTTGCCTAAAAATTAAAAAAGTAAAACTATAGAAACCTTGCAAATTTTATTAAGATTCTAAATGACGACAACTTTTTCCAAAAAATTTTTCAAAAAACCTGGAACAAGTTTTGTGAAATTTTCGAGTAAATCTCGGAATTACCGAATACTAACAGAGTTTTCAAGCGTTATCTCTCTTTTTTTGCGTTGCTTTTTCGTCAAACATCGCGTTGGATTGCATTAAAAGAAGTAGCAAGCTTTTAAACCATTTTCGATGTTTACGATAGGCGAGTGGAAAAGGACGTGTCATTTTGAATTTATTTGATTTTTTAAAATATATTTATTTATGTTATAGTCCATCACTCTAGAGTTATGGACGTGGCAAGAGTAAAGAGTCTTCACCTATATGAGGACTCTTTAACAATGGTTATCATGCTGCGAATATACCTATACCATTAGAAATCTATGTATCATAATTTGACACTAATTTATTTATGGCATTATTATTCGGAATAATATCGACGTTTCCATAAATGGTATGCCATTTCAATAACACATTGTAGGATAGGTGTTGTTGCCCAATAAGCTACAGTTCGATATAATATAATTAAAAATATTTTCCTTGTACAGATTTTAGAAAAAAACCTCAATTACAACGTATTATATTCTACCCAGTACCTATTTTAGTTCATAACAACCATCCAAATCCAGATTACTAGAATAAAAATTAAATCCAACAAAATTCTTCTATATAAAAACACTCTAATGTATATTTCAAGAAGTAAGAGATACATCGCATAGATAACCTATTTTTTTATTGATTTAAACTAGTGCTTAACTGCGATAAACAAAACTTTATTAAATAAATACCTTTAATAAGCTACAACCTTATGTCATTTTGAATAAAAATTAATCATGGACAAATCCTAGAAAGCCTTGTCCCAACTAATAAACCCAAGAAATATGCATACAAGTAGCACCCGGTAATTGGAACTTAGCAATTAATTTATATAGAACAATCATCGTCTAATTACAGCAGCTAATTCGCGTTTGACAATGTATCTCAAATAATATTTTTTTATTCCACAATCTAGGTATATTATGGATAGAGAGGGAGGGGAGTCCAAAAAAAAAATTAATGGATTGGGCCAGTCATATCAAAAAAAGGTAGTCAGTGATGACGTAGCGGTTGTCAGGATAGAAGTTCCATTCTATCTTATCATTTTCTTCCGAGAAAAACGTGCCGCGTCAACCCTAAGTAAGACCTGAAGATGATGACGAATCTAGGTATAAGTTTTACACATTTACACAATTGTTCTGATTGCGGTTACACTACTAAGTGATTATACACACGATACAGTCAACAGTACCGTCAGACTAATGTTGAACATATCAAAACGAATGTAATATGTAATTATTGTAACAGTGTGCTCATAACTCCGTGCAATCATTGTTTGGCGAAGGCTTCACGTAACAGAACGCTTGACGAGATTGCTTCAAACGTTTGTACAAAATGGCATTGACTACTGCCCATTATACAGCTTCTTTCTGACGTTGTGTCTACCCAGATTGTAATCATCCTCCTCGCAGCGTATTCCTCATTACTGAGGGTCGTGATTCCTCCGACGTGAAGTAACTTTTTTTTTGACGATGGTTCATTTGTTTCTGATTTTGAAATTGTGAAGTACATCGTGCAGTTTAGTACCCGGGGATGATCGAATTTGTAATAGCAGAGTACATACTGTTTTATATACATGTATCTTTAAAATCTTCCTTTTGAGATTGTGTTTATATTTACCTAGATTGTAATCTAAACTCATTATATTTGGTCCCTCAGTGTTGATGATAATCATGTCACGTTTGTACCTATATCATTGTATTGTACCTAGTAGAGAATATATTTATGCAAGTTGTTCTGGCATTGTATACAATCTGGTTAGTTGGTTCTAAGGTAATTCTCACCGTTGTTCAGAGGTAGTGCCATCATCATCATAATTAGCAGGTTTGCATAAGCTCCCTTACGTGCCATGGTTATATGGTCTGACAAGGTTGGTTGTCTCGGTTTTATTAGTTCTAATTCTGACTGTAAGTCACTGACGGAATTAGAATTTGCTTCAACAATTTATTCTAACGTAGGTCTCATTTTCTTTTTGACTTTGAATGAATTCTTTCCCCTTTTTAACTGATTATAAGGCAAGCTTCACCTCGTGTGTGGTCGTCAAAATGTTTTTACAATAGAGTGAAGTCTTTACCGTATTCACAGTCATGTAATGATATTGTACACATACCTATGAACTTTAAAATAATGATCATTGGCTTGGCGCAAATGGTAAATAAAAATTATTGCGGTTTGCTAGCGGCTCTTGCAATGAGTAATCGTACGATTCTGATTTAACGAATTTACGTCATTAGGTCCGAAAAAATATCTGTTATTAAAGCTGACGTCCTTTTTCCTCATTTTGCCTACAGGAGCCACACTATCTACCACTTTTCGTCATACTAAAGTATCTTTATCTTAAAGTAGCTTAACAAACTTCATTTTCACAAAGGCAAACGTGATCTGCATGACTGCTGATACATCTAGTTAATTTACCTAGTCTGCGAAACAAATGAAAACAAAAAAGGAATTAAAACCATAATTACAGCTGAGTATCTTTGACCACAATAATTCGATTGTTAGCAAGTGAAAGTGAAATCACTGGGTAATTGGGGCAAAGAAAAAGAGAAGTTATTTTTTAACTTGATTATCAGAAAAACTAAGAGAAAGTTTTTTTGCCACCATCGATTGCGTAATAGCTTTTAGCTTAGGGATGACGAATGTTCTATGAACATCTGTCGTAGTTTACCAAACATGAAAGAAAATAATGAGGAATGTTATGAAAGGAAAGAGAGTACACGATAGTGTGGCGGTTGACAGCGGTTTCCGCAGACCCTTAGTGACAAGGAAAAAAGGTAGGAAGTCGATAGCAAATATTTTGCCGAGGAAAGCCTCAAACCTACAAGAGGCTGGCGTGAAATAAATCAACTACACTTCAAGAAATTACTCGGCTGTAAACGGTGGTGATTTGGCAGTAAGCTAAAGTCCCAAAGTTAGCAACAGTAGTCCACAACTCAACAACAAATCTATTTAACCTTTCAATTTATACCGTCAATTAGAGACACAATAGTAAGACAATAGTTGCGCGAACGCCGGCGTTCGCTGGGGGATTCATGAATGCCTAATTTAATGAAGTTCTATTACCAAGGATCAAGCTTCGTATGTAATCATAGCGTATGATCGCGTGCGTACAACACTACTTCTAAACTGACTTCTTGAACATTATTTATTCCCGACAGTAAAACGAATATTTTTAGTTGAACGGCCATCGCCACTTTGTATCCGCACTATAAAACATTATTTAGACCATAATTCACCTAATTCGGGCTCGGTCCGTTTCCATTTCATAATGCGCGCACTTCCCGGGGCGGACGGAAGCGCGTACGTAGTCACATTCAAATCATGCGCACCGACCATATTGAAAACAACACAGCAGTACCAAATGAACTTTATTATGTTGCTGTTAGGTGTTATATTTGCATGTAGTGAAAGCCGCCATGTAAAGAAAGTTATTGTGTGTTTTGTCGTATAGGTACGGTTTAATTTAATTCATTGGTACTACACACACACCACTGCGGCGCGTGACTTGTTCGTAAAGAACTATTTGTCTGTGATGCCGATGCCGTACGATAATGGAGGTGTAAACGCAGACAACTTTTCATTACGACAGCTGATACAAAATGCTGGTGAAGTACCGCGGTATGTTACGTCGCTGAACGGATGGATGCATAAATAAGCATAATATTTTAACTCACGGCGCCCTGAATGTTAGGTAGGTAACAGTAAGGAGGAACGCTTACAAATATATATTTGAGTAAGGCTCTTTCATTGCTCCCTGTCCATCCGTACTCCATAGTCCACAGTTTTCTGCACTCAAACTTTGCAAGATTTTTCTTAGGTATCTTCTTTTTTGCTAACCATTTCTACCTTTCTACTGGGCAAGGCCTTGCCCGAGTGCTTCCAGACATTCTTCTCTCACGTCCTCTTGAACCAGTCATCGTGGCAAAATCATCTCGCAATCTCTGTAACTTGTTAAAGAAAAGATATTGTCTCCAACAACGAAGACTCACCTTCATTTTGTATACATTCCAGTATCTTGCAAAGACCGTTATATTGACGGAAAAATCTAATATTTATTATTCCGTTTTACAAAACTATTAATACTGGAAGCGTAAGCGGAACGCAACGGCAATACATCACCTCCTTTATCTATCCGCGAAAGTCGGGTAATCGGGTTTAATTGAGGGAAGTACACGTCGATAGTTAATTTATCATTATTTCCACACTATTGTAGGGAGGAATCGTTTTACCGAATTCCTACTCGAAACACGAAATTATAGTTTGACGGTCGGTATCGGTACACCTCTGATAACACTCATTCATTAATTGTCAGCCTTGTTCCACCAACTCAATAGTACTAGACCTCGTCTCTGCCATATTTCTCTGGTCTGTCCAGGCAATAAAAGTTGCCTTTGCTGCCAAAATGGTAATAAATTGACAGCATCTTTTCATAGTAATGAAAAAGCGCTGTCAATTTACTTTATCAAGATAAGGTTTCTAATATCAGACCTATGTCTGTAGCATTGGAAGGCAAGGCATCCTACAAGGTGAACCTGGTGAGGGTAATCCAACGAATGCAAGGCGCACAGGACCGTCTTTCGGCTGAAATGATGATGATGAATATCGCAACTAAATTATACAATAACAACCCTAAGAACATGCTCTTGAAGAAATTAACTTTATAAAGTCGTCAACTACTATGGTCAGTCAAAAATAGTCACGACCTGTGGTTTGAACCGAATAAGTCGAAAATAATACACGGAGAGATTTAGCAATAAATAATGCAGCTCAGCACTTGAGAATTTCCGAGCTAATTATAGTTGCGTGTGGAGGTGATCCAGCTAAAAATATTCTGAAATACAGAACCACATAGCGGTTAAAAATGACTTGGAATCAATCCCACCCACACATTCTTTTATTGTGCCTTGGCAGTGGAATGCCCTGCCGGATCTGTTTCCTGATGGGGGTCTTTAAGTCAACAGCAAATAGGTTACTTCTAAGCAAGCCTGTTTTATCGTCAATCACATTATCGCTTATCATCAGGTGAGAGTGGAATAACTAAAATAAGATATTTTTGCTTGCAAATAAGTTTGGCTGGCTATACGGATTGATCCAGAAGAAATCTACTTAATTATAAAAGCTGAAGAATTTGCTTTTTTGTCTAAATACGGAATACGCTAATACAGGATCAAAATGTTCAAATTGTTTTTTTTTTTATGTTGTATAGCACATTTATTGACGAAGGCTGTAGATTATATATGATCACGCAACGACCCACAGGAGCGGAGCAGTAACCTAAGATGTGGGTGGAACCATGTGGGACAGCTATTTAAAGATAAATTGATTGCAAAGATGTTACAGCTAAGAGGGATGTGAATATTTTAAAGACGTTTAATAATGATGGTCACGAAGAAACAACGATCCGTCACGTCGATTCTAAAGTCCAAATTCACGGTTATCCTTGCACGTTATTATACAACAAAGTTCTGCACCGCGTCTGTCTTTCTGTATGAACGCGATAAATTCTAAAACTACTGATGTTCATGCATACATCACCAATAGACAGACTGATTCGAATGAGAAATGTTTAAGAACACTATCTTCTGCCAGTGGCTTCACCCGCGTGGAAGTAGGTTTGTCCGTACAACTTTGGACCCTATTTAATTTAGCCCTTAAAAATCCCTACTTATTCTTTAGCTCGGAAAATCCCTACTTATTCTTTGAAAACATCGTCAGTGTTCTAGGCCCAAGGGTTTGAGCTGGGCGTTGATTAGTCATTGAGTAGGTCAATCAGGGACTTTGCCTTTTATATACAGATACATATTTTACCTCACAGAACAGAAGAATGTATGATTCCTGTGTTCTGTGTTGTACCTATACTAGAAAAAGTCCAGAATTTCAAAGCTTTATAACACCCGTGTGAAAATGGGCTGAGTAGAGATAAACAAAGAAACGATCCGTGGGTATGAACCTGAAATTGGTTCACGAAGCCACCAGCCGAGGCCTAGACATTGAACACTGAAGTTCATATTAATTAACGCACACGTTAAATGGATCTTAATTGGTCAAAACATTCCGATTTAACCGATCAAACACTGATAGCTCTAATTGAACGGAACTTCCTTCCTTGTAATCTGAAAATGTTATCAACATACTAAACTTTATACTGTTGATTCAATTACTTTATTCCATGCCTACATTAAAATAATAAAGAGGTAAAGTTTGTTTTTTTGTTTGTAGGAGGTAATCTCTAGAAGTACTGGTCCGATTGCTAAAATTTGTACACCGATAAAAAGCTGCTTTATTCCGGAGTAATATACATATATTTTATATACGCGAGCGAAGTTGCGGGTAAAAGCTAGTATTTAATATGTTTACTTAAATTGTTATATCATTGCTATTTTCATTATGTCATCATTACGAGTATTATTCGTATTTTCCGTTGTTAATCATTTCTGTTTAGCCTGTTAGGTAGTTACCTAAATTGAGAATTATGATTTTCCTCATAATAGGTCTTTACGTCTTTTCCTATGAATTTGACGTTTTTTTTTAAACATTTGCATTGCTCATTTGAAAATTAGGTAATTATTGGTTTTAGTCTAATTTCGAAAAAAGAATAACGTATCTTTAGAATAAAGTTTATTTGAACTTATAATTCCAAGTCAATCCAAAGACATAACTGCACTTTAAAGCAACGAGTTTTTAAAAACGGCAATTTCATAGGTCCCCTATGATTTTGGTTCTTTTTCCTCAATCTTATAGGAAGAAAGGAATAGTTTTTCATTGAATAAATAGATTTGTTAGCGGGCCAAAAAGATGATCGATTAAAAAGAAAAACCAAAACGAACTACAGGGAAGTCGTAACATAAACAACTTATAATATACGTATTAATTTCAATACACCTAGTTATACTCATACTAATGACAGCTAGCTATCATTATCACCTGTGCTCACGGCATCTTTTAACCTGCCATTACAAAACCAACCTTATTACTAGACTATAAAATACAATGTCTCGAATATCACTCATCTTTTGTATTTTGTATAACAGCTGGAAGTGACAAAAAGTAAGGTATTAGTGGCATGATAAGTTGTCGTGATGGCAAACATACATAATTACAAGTTGAGCTGTCGCCTGTGTAACTTTTTACTTGGCTAGCTAACCGAACCTCTCGGCCTCAATGTTCTAGCGTCATCATCATCATTCATCGTTTCTAGCTATCGTGTTTGCGATCCGACTTTCAAATGACAATTTGAGATTGCGAGCAGGCTTCCCATTGTCATCGTTGCTTGTTTTTTTTTTTAATTTCTGGTGAATTCAAAACAAACCCAAGGTTGATTTGTGGCAGTGAAACACAGAAAATTTCGAATTAATTTTATGGCAGAAAGTGGCAAGTCATCTTAGGAATACGGGGACAAACAAAAATTTAGACAACCAACGATGTCGGTATGATAAAAACATACCTACGCAGAGCTATCAGTCAACCGATGATCTTGGGAATTTCACCTCGAATCATTGATGAAGAACTTTTCTTGCATTGCTATAGATATACTGTAAGTCAAGCTGATATTTATAGGTTTTCGAGGTGAGAAATCGTCAAATACAATACTTAACTGGGGCGAGAGGGCGTGTGACACTTTTGCTGACTAAAACCTACCTTACCTAGACCTTCAGTTGCCCTATGCGTCCCAGGGCCAAGGTAAACTTTTGAACATTCCTGCAGCCCACATTAAGACTCCTACACTTATGACAGCTGATACATTCACGCATGCTGTTATGCTTAATGTGTAAAACTTACTTACCTATGTAAGAAGTACTTAGCACTAGCAAACACTTTCCATCGTTTGCAGGCCAGGCACAGTTGCACACATCATTTACTCCACACACTACGTACTAATACTACATCGCCATAATGATGGGAAAAAACGAACATAAAAGAACATTGTTGTGTCGTAGTCGTAATAAAAAAAATACATGTTATCTTCGAGGAAAACGGCACCTGACTGCGATTAGATGATTAATTCTTTGACGACATAATGAAAGATAATTTGATGAGGCCCAAGATGGCACTCGGGTATTCACTGTAAAATGTAATGATTCACGACTGTTATTGCTGAAAATGTACTGTTATCCGATGGATATGTGCCGCACAGGACCGGTCGTTGTAGCGTCTATATCTACCAGTACACGTCTTTCGGCTAAAATGATGATGATGACTTCTGAAAAGCGATCTTCCCTAATGTCGACACACTAGAGATGTTATGGAAGTTCGATTCCGGTTCCGAAAATTTTGAATTTCAGATCGATTTTGCACCTTCGAAACTGATTTCGGTTTCAATAGAAAAAAATAATCGGATATGCACAGCGGCTGTTTTAGGTACTTACGTAAATATCAATGTGATAATGATTAAATATCTAACAATATGACGGCGCACACTGTCCCCGCGCGCCTCAAGGAGTTGTCAGCAACAGGAGGGGCCCAGCTCGATGGAAGCCTACTGGGGCTAGGGTTATCCGAAAGGAAACTCGAGCCCCGGTACGAAGAGGCTAGAAGGAACCGGGTGGGTTTTTAGTCAGTAAGAGTCTGACACTATCTCCCACTCCATCCAAAAGCGGAGGTGGTCATAAGATGATTTTTGCCAGCCGTAAAAAATAAATAAAAAAAATCTAACAATATTTGTTTCTTGTTCTCAGGCCCAAAATGGTTTCGATGAGCTCCGCCGTTACGTGAAACAGGGAAGTGACTTCAGTAAAGAATTATCATCTATATTACAAGAAAGGTACGAATCAAAGTATTAATATTCGTTTTATTTCACCAAAGCGGGTTGGTCATAGACGTGTGTTCACGTACACTGGGTACTCAGTTTTATGTGTGCGTTATAGCTCAGAGTCCTTAGTGCAAGTTATTTTTACTTTATGGTGATTGGTTAAAATCTTGAAGCGGGCCAATTGGAGTACCGAACGCTCGAACGTTATAATCGTGTCGATCGCGTTAACATAAACAAACTCGGCTTATGTAGGTAGGTACAAGAACAGTGGTGGCCGAGTGGTAATGGCTCCAACTTACGAGTTGTAGGTTGCGGGTTCAAGCCCAGCCAGGTGCATTACTTTGTGTAATTTATTTCATTACCAATGCTCTCAAAACGGTGAAAGAAAACATCCTGAGGAAACCGGCGTGTCCTAGAACCAAAAATTCGAAAACATGTGACATTTACCAACCCGCACTGGGCCCGCGTGGTGGCCCATTCCCTCTCCTAGAGAAGAGGCCTGAGTCCTAGCAGTGGGACCATTAAAAAAAAAGAATGATGATGATGACTATTACTAATTCTGTGCCCTAGGCACTCTGATCGACACAATAAATAGCTTACGACACAGAAACAATCTACACGTACATAGGTACATCCAAAACCCACCCGCCTTCGTAAAGTATAATATCTCCATAGATCATGCACATGCACATTGTATGCCTGATTTACTGAAAAACATGTACATAATGATAACCGCAAATTCTCTACAATCAGTAGATTACCAAGTTTTTCTTTGTTAGGATAATAAAATAAAACAACGTTATTTTTATAGGTAACTCTAACATCGGTTTTGTAATAACTGTCTTCCGAGTTGAAATATTACCATAGTAAAGTTGGATTTTATAATAGGTTTTGCTAAATGTATTGTGATAATGGGGCTAAGGCAGTAGGTAGGCACGTTTGCGACCTACAATCGCAAAATAAACCAAGATTTAATCGTTGAGATAACACTGTATTGTAATAAGTGCAAACAGCATAACGATGTTCATAATAACGGTGCTATCACTTTTTCTAATAACTGGTAAAATAGTTACGCATCATTCGGCAGGCCCACGCTCCGAGCTCGCTGCCTCAATGCAAGTCGTGCACGCACCAGATTACCAATCTTATCGCTATTTCTTCGTAACGTTTACTTTCCAGACATTACTATAAAACAATACCTTATTGTTTACGAACAAATCGCTCGAGCGATCCTGTGGTGCGCGAACGTCCGACACAGGCGCGAGGCGGAGCGAGCGCAGGGACAATACGAAAGTTCTCGTCATGCTGTATAATTGATATTATATTGTTCACACGCACGCTTATAGCTTTCCCCGCGATATACAGATATCGAGCACGTCATAACATATTGATACATGCATACGAAAGTAAGGGCACGGCAATGGCCACAAAATCAAAAATAGCCCGTCGCGAGGTTCCGCCAAGTGGGCCAAGACGCGAGACATAAATAACGCGCGCTCTAAAAAATTAAATCCTCCCATTGGCCGAGAATACATTATCACTGCTTTTACACAACCACAAAGAAGAACAGACGTAAAAACAAATCATTACGCCACTGCGATTATTTCCTACGAACGTTCGCTTCCGTCACAGATTGTGAAACACCGCAGATAGTAGATACTCATGTACTGTATCGGTTCTTTGTAGAATTGAAGCAGAAATATACTACTCAAAATGCTTAGCGAAGCTTGGGACGAAGTTGACAAAAGCTTGCAAGGAGAGCGTCGGCTCGTGCGCCGAGGCGTGGAAACATGTCGCGCTGGAGATGGAGAAACGATCGGAAATCCACAGGTAATTAATTGGTTAACATGTAAATTTGAACAATCGTTATTTCACAAAGATTTTCAACGTTGGTAACGCTGTAATTGCTCTATTTCAGAAATTACTCAAGTGCTTTATCCGACGAGCTAGTGAAACCAATGAAACATGTAATCGACAATCAGTTGAAGCTTAGGAAGAAGGTGAGTTACCCAAGACAATCGAAATGGCAAACGTTAAAAACAAACATCTTAACAAAAAGATATCCATTGTTAATCTGATTATAATTGCAGATCGAAGGTAACGTTGACAAGACTACGCGATCTCTCGGAGAGTGGAGAACAGCGGAGGCCAAGTCGAAGAAACATTCTCACACGGCGGCGCGGGAGAACGAGAAGTTACAGGACGCCACGTTGGAGATTAGGTCTGCCACACACTACACACTTGACGATGCTAATGTCCTGTTTGTTATTTGTGAGAGTACATATTAGAGTCGGGACATTGGGTCGACGAGTCACTATAGAAGGATCCTTCGTTTTTTGTGCAGTTGCGATTGGCCTGGCGATTGTTTGTTGTGCGAATGTTGCTAAACGCTCTCTGCGTTTAGAATGAGTCACGAGCTTCCTGTTTTTTTCAGCCGTCTGTCGCGAAGTTCGAGCGTGGGACACATACCACACGCGCACAGCATTCTGAGCGCTGCGCGTGCAGAGCGGCTGCCTAACGCGACGAGTGAGAAGGACGCAGCTAAGCTTCAGGTCAAGAAGAGAAAGACGGAAGATGCTGTGAAGAAAACTGAAGTTGAATACTATAATGTGTGCGTGCAAGCGGAACGGTCAAGGTAAACAAATCACTTGCATCAAATATACTATTCGTGCCTACATACAGGACTCTTTAACCATTTTGATTTTGTCCAGGTTAGAATGGGAGACCAGTGTGGTGAAAGGAGCTGGCATGCTGGAGTCTCTGGAAGAAGAGAGACTGGCCCAGCTCAAAACGGCAGCCGACTGCTATCTAAGGCTGACTTCCGCCGTGCCCGCGCAATTAGCAGAGGTGATTAACAAGTTTTTATACACATGATCTAATCGTTGTTTAGTACGTAAACAAAGTTTTTTGTTAGGTGTTTATGATACTCTCATTGCAATATCCTGTGAAGCTAAAACGATTTTATTTAGCTATAACGATTACATTATATGTCGTTACGTTCATGTTATCGGCTTACCGCCCCAGGAGCAACAGTCGTATCCTAGAACTAAGAACTGGCCCACACTGGGGCTGCATTTTTAATTGAAAATTACGTATATGGCGCCATACTTCCACGAGATAAAGTATTAGGTAATGATTGTCTCAGTGTAAGAGAGAGACGAGCTGGCTCCAGAACTTGCTACTAAGACCGACTAAAATTGACTGAGCCTTTACCAAAATGGTCACTCAAGATGAAACTTATCTTTTTTCACAGGCCACAAACGTGTTAGTGAACCCGATAAACAACGCGAACGCAAACACAGACATGCGGGTGGTTCGCGGTGTAAGGTCGGCACAGACGGGCGCCAGCGAACAGCTGCTACCTGACTTCTACTGCGAGCACACCACGCTCGCTATGAACAGAGAACGACGTAAACAGGTGTGTATCTATTTATATCTGTCTGTATATATAAAATCAAAGTCCTGACTCACACACTGACTCATCAACAGTTCAAAGCTCAACCCAAACCCTTGGGCCTAGAACGCTGAAATTATGCACAGAAGTTTTTTATGATGTAGAAACAGGTACAAAGAATAAGAAAAGATATTTTGAAATCATCCCCTAAGAGCATGAAACAAGGGTCTGTATGGAGAAATCTAGTTTCACTGGCTGAAACAGAAACCAGTATTTATAGAATTTCTATACTTAAGCAAAAAGGTGTAAACGCCAACTTCATTCCTTATTATGGAATTCTGTAGCCCTACTTGTTAACCTACGGTGGTTTAAAGATGTTACATGGCATGGTACTTTGTGGTACATGGACCTAAATGCCTCATTTTGACAACTGACGAAGGTTAGTAATGACTAACTGCTAATGATTAGAAACGGTGTTCTTTCTACTGCTATGAGTAACAGAGTAAGGAATGAGGATGCACGTGAACTGCTCCTTGCTGTATACGAGACAAATATTCGTTTCTACGTAATATTGTCATAAGCATTGTCTCGGTGACCACCACACACATATCGAAAAAAAATAACCCAAATAATGGTATAAGGTGAATTGAGACAGAGAAAGACTATTAATAAATAATGTATACTGGTATCATCGTACATAATAATTATGTACCGTCGAAAACTTTAAAACAACAATTTTGTAATCAAACTATTTTTCCATGCTGTCTTTCAGGCGCTGGTGAAGATACTCCAGTTAGTGAAACAGGACATTGACAGAGAAAGAAAGTCCAAACAGGGACTTGAAAAGCTGTCGATGGCTATAAAGCAAACACCTACATTTGGCAACGATGATTCACAACAGAATGTGGCTGACAAACTGTACCACGTAAATATGAAGACATTTTTTATTTATTTATAGAATAGAATAAACTTTATGGTACACCAAAAAGTTATAACATAGCTTGTACATAAACGTAAATCTATGGGTACAATGGCGGTCTTATCGCTGACAGCGATATCTACCGGACCACCTTAGGATGGATTAAACGACTAAAATAAAACTATACATTTATATTGATTGATAGACTCGCGTTTAACTACTATCTCACCAAGCGATGCTGTGGTTGACGATGGAGCAATTTACTCACTCTTGACTTAAAGAATGGCCCGAGGTTGTAACTTGTAGCTGTAAGGAAACACAGACTCCGGCAGAAATTTCCACTCCTTACCTATACGCACAATCAATGTGTACCCAAAATAGTTTTTTAAGTACATAGGGGTAGGACGTTTACAATTTTTCTGCCGCTGATACAACCCCGTAGCTCTAGTCGTCCGATGTAGGAACCGATTCGTGGAATTAAATTGCGATGCACACTCCCCGAAATGTTGCTGTGTTAATGCTGTTCGTTAGACAATGTACTAAGTATTCTTCTGATGAAGTTTCATTTCTTTCTTTATCTCTGTATATATGAGTAAATAAGACTGCTACACATAAAGCACCAACGATGTAATAAAAAAACATCATTCCTATTTGATGGATTAGCGATAGTCAAGCGCTATATACAAAGTAAACAATAGATCGTATTGGTACGTTACTATTAATTTATATACCGCATATTACAAAAGGTCATTCAAAGGTAATTCAAAGACATGTGTCATACACCAACCCGCAGTGGGCCCGCGTGCTGAATTTCGGCCCATTCTTTCTCCTAGAGAGGAGGCCTGAGTCCCAGCAGTGGAAACATTAAAAGGTCAGGCCAATTGTTTTAACTTTATTAAGTTCTAAACAGTCTAATTTGCTTGTTCCAGATGAGAAGTATGCTGACTTACTTGGAAGCAGTGAGATACAAGATCACGGCTAGTCTAAACGAACTAGACAGCCGACCACCGGTGCAGCATCCACTCGCAGCGCACATACAGATCATAAGAGATAAACAAGGACTGCAACAGAGCATTCTTAAAGTACGTATTCATATTTTTAAGAAAAGAGAATGACACTTGAACTTAGAAGAAATAATTTACTTTTTCCAATGTACCTACTGTTGTCACAATCATCATTTCAGCCTAGAACCTCCCACAGTTGGGTTACTAAATTTCACCTTTCTTCAAAGTGTTGTAGATTCACTGAACAAGCCTACCTTTAAGCGAACCATGTCTTTGGACCATAAATTCTGACATACACTAACCCCTACTGGACCAGCGTAGAGAATTACAGTCCGTCCTCATACAGAGGAGGCCTGAGTCTCAGCAGTAGAAACAATATAAAGCTGATTATAAAGAGTACCTATCTTACTTAAAATGGCCCATTCTGATTCGTCTGTCATCTGTTGTCAACGAAGCTTGTCCATCGCAATGTCATCGAAAAAAGAGAGACAATTAACGTCTGAACGCCCGGTTGGCCATTCAATATCTTCCATCGCCAACTCGAATAAGAATATCCAAAATCCTTCTTAATATTATCTAATTCTGTATAAAGTTAACACAATAGTATATATTTTTATCCTGTTCTCCTTCAGGTACCACCATGGCTGCAAGCTGATTATCAAAACGAGGTGAATAAGAACCTCACGCCAAACTACACGGCTTTAACGAAAAGCGTTAATGGTGGTGAAGAGAGAGAGCGAAGGGATTCCATCATGAGCAGAGCATCCAGCAAGCTGAGAATAGAACACCTCTCATTTAGGAAGAACACTGAACACAAGAGTGCGCCCCCCACGCCGGTGGTGGACATTCCTCCACCACCCACGTTGCAGACACAGTCTGACACCCCACATCCGCCGGAGAGCCCGCTGGACTGGAGCGAGCGCGGAGCAGGGGATGGACTGTCTAACCAACAAGATAGTGATTTTGGTAAGAGTTAAATTGTTTAGCAAATGTGTAGGTGGGGTTTCCAGGAGCCTCTCAATCTGCTTCAAAATAAAAATGTTAAATATAACCAAAAACAAGTTATCAAGTCATATTATGTGGCCAGGTAACATTGAAGAACAGAATTTCATTAGTCAGGCATGATTCTAACAAATCATTACAGCCGCTGCCTAAAGCATAACCACAAAATTAAATACGTGGTGCTTGCTCATGACTAAAATCATCTATGATTGAGGAGGGTGATAAAAATGGGGGAAAGTGCACGGTCAATCATAACCCCTGATCAGTCATGTAGAACAAAATATCTTTATGTAATTCAACGACAAAGCCTGACTGTTTAGTAAATTATTACCGTATTATGAGAGAATTATAGCAATCAGTTTTGGTTATGTAATAATTTTACATTTTAGATGTAACTTTTTTTCCATTAAAAACTTTTTGTGTTCTTTGCAGATGAATTTTCATCGCAGAGCGATAGTTCGACGGATTTGACTGATATAATAAAGAATGAGAACGGAGACGTAGTTCCGCCGACGCCGTCGTTAGGAAAGTGCCGCGCCTTGTACACCTACGAAGCTAGACTGAATGATGAACTCAATCTATCACCAGGTAACTTTATAATTACTCGTCTTATTGTTTAAATACCGCTCGTTCCACAGATATTTTTTTTGGGCTGAGTAATTAATCAAATAATTCCTTCAGCTCTGATTGGTGTGAGTGGGAATGGCAAACTTTTACTGTTTTCCTGGAGAGCCACGCTAACATTTCCAAGCCTTAGCTAGATGGCTGATCATCACACTGAGCCTCCTCTGTGCCTCTGAAAACACGTCATCTAAGCCTTTGATCACAACTCCCTCTTATAAATCATCGACATTGGTTACGATAGTCATCATCATCTTCCTGCCCTTATCCCGTTTTATTTGGGGTCGGCGCAACACGTTTTTTTCTTCCACTCTGTCCTGTCACTCGTCACGCTATCACTAACTCCCTTTTCATTCATATCACTTTTCACACAATCCATCCATCTTTTCTTTGGCCTCCCTCTCCCTCTCCATCCATCCACATGTAAATTCATAACTCTTTTAGCAACATGCGTTTCATCTCTCCTTTTTACATGACCATACCAAGACAAACGATTCCCTTTCAACTTTTCAGTTACCGGCGCCACTTTCAAACTTCCCCTAATATACTCATTTCTCACTTTGTCCATTCTTGTCACACCACACATCCATCTTAACATTCTCATCTCCGCTACATGCAATCTTTTTTCATCCGTCTTTTTCACTGCCCAACATTCTGATCCATACAGTACAACAGGCCTTATCACTGACTTGTAGATTTTACCCTTCAACTTGAGGGGCATCCGTGGGTCACAAGTTGTTCCTGTGACCTGTCGCCATTTCATCCATCCTGCGTTGATCCGATGTGTTACGTCCGATGGGTTACGATAGTCAAGAACAAAAAAAAACTAATCAAATGCATGTCGGACTCGCACACGAATGGTTCCGTACTACAATATACAACAACGGTTCTATGGGAACACACTTTATTTTATTTTTTTTGCTTTATTTTAGCAGCATAGTTATTGTAGCGGCAACAGAAAAAGATTCTGTGAAAATTTCAACTCTATACCTCTTACGATTTATGAGTAACAACCCGCAGACGGGCAGCGGTGGTTTAGTAATAGGGTCCAGCGAGGCTTTGGCACCTTTCGGGTATGGAACCCTAAAAATTGACTTCTGTTTTACTAAAGGGTAAAAGAGTAAGAAGGATCAAATAGGTAGTCGCTCCTTAAAAACTGGTATTTAAACCCAATCCAGATTGAATGTACCAAGACGTTCCAAACAATGCTAGTCTCAAGAACATGGCTAAGATAAGTCTAATCGTTATCCAACGAAGAATTTCTAAAAAGCATTTAGTGCTGCTGCATATCGCAGCTTCGAGAAAGACTTGCCTATTGCAGTTAATAAAAACGAAATGGTATATAGGTAGCAGATTCCATATAAACGGCATTTAAATTATTAGCATTATTTTTACTGTTGCATAATAGGTACTTACTTCTTAAAATACTTGTGTCATCATCATCATCATCATCAGCCTTTTTTTTTAATGTTCCCACTGCTGGGACTCAGGCCTCCTCTCTAGAAGAGGGAATGGGCCGTAATCCACCACGCGGGCCCAGTGCGGGTTGGTGAATGTCACATGTCTTCGAATCAAAAATACTTGTGTCTATGTACCTAATTATTTGAAAGTATAACAGAATTAACATTACGAGTTTTCATTCCATCGCCACCAACCCAATATCGACTTTAAGATTGTATATTATTACAAGCTTTTATTTAGTTTCACCTGTCCCGATGTTTGTCTGTCATCAAATCTTACAAATTAAATTTGACCCACTTCCCGGTTACCGATTGAGCTACAATTTTGCATGCACGTGTAAATCAGATGACAATGTAAAATTATTATGACATGGAGCTGATCTGAAGATAGAACCGGAAGGTGGCTGGAACTTGGTAGTTAAACGACACAGCCCCATCGAGTTTGGGCTCGTATTAAATACGTCTTGAGGAGTATTAATTATATAGGTTTACCGAGCTATAAAAGCTTGCTATGAAAAAAATTATTTTCATTAAAATGTTGTTTTATGTTGATTATTGGGTTGTAATGAAATTTGAACTTTACTAGTTGAGGCACAAAGTTTCTAATGGCTATTTTCTGCATTTATTATCAAAACAGAACACCTTTTTACTTGAATGTCAATCGCAGTTTATTTTATCCCTGCATGATTTCTTTGTTATATTTAACACTATTAAGTTTTTGTGAATATCTTTATAGTGCGCATGAATTGCTCAGCGAATTGTTGTAAATCCGTAAAAAGTGTTTCTAAGCGTAATCCAATACCTACTATTACTGTTCAGTTTTTGAAACACAATAGAAAAAACTTTCATCTGATCTGATAATATGAACTACCTACTATTTTTTTAATCCCCGCTATAGTTTGCGCCGCGACAATGCACCATCGATTTTTATAGATATTGTTCATTTTTATAACATTTATTGAATAAATTCCATCAAGTTTGCAGCGCGCTTGAATTGGCGATCGGTAAACTTGGCGGTGTCATCATTATGCATGACAAGTCTACTGCGTGTAGCGTTGCCAGGCGTCCGGATAAATCCGGACACGGTTAGGCTTTTTAGTTGCGTGTCCGGCCAAATTAGGCTCTCAGTTCTGCCTTGTCTCGCTAGCACAAGCAGAGCGGACATGCAATTAGTCTAGCAATGATCTCACTTAATTTTATTGTCATCAATTGATTGCAATGCATTCTGGCTTTGTTATTTTTTATTGATGCGATAAAGCAAAAAATACGTATTCCATAGTTTTTCTACTATAGCAGACGACCTTAGAAGATTTAATATTTTTTTAACCATTCCTATTCGGATTTTTTTTTTAATTTCATTAAAAGATTGCGATTAGAACTAACTTCAGCCACCACTGACACATAACAACATTGTCACAATAATCATACAGAATTTACCTTGCTTACCTGAAGCTGAATTTGTGCTCATTTTCAGGCGACGTTATAAACATTCACGAGAAACAAGACGATGGCTGGTGGAGCGGCGATCTCAACGGCATCTATGGCATCTTCCCATCGTCCTACGTCGAAGAAATCACCACCTGCATATAGCGCTGAGACGTATGAACCACTGAGAATAAAATAGTACATTTTACCCTAGGGGTGACTGTAACTTATTTAGTCCCGAGGAGTTTGGCGTCCGAGGGTAGCGAGGGCGACTGTTTTTCGAGGGACTAAATAAGTTAACCCGAGATAAATACTGTTTTTCATTACGAATACAAGGAAAGTAAAAATAAAAACCTGAGTCGCAAGATTGTAGGCATCTTTCTTTTGATTTAGGCGGTAAAAGGTTTTCCATTACTGCTTTAGTCTCTTCTCTAATGAATCAGGCATCAAATCATTTTGTTAATGTTATTACAAATCTCATAATGAGTTTTAGTAAAGTAGGTATACTTACACAAATCTCCTACAACACGAAAAAAACAAATGGAGATCGAATTGCCGACTGTTTTTGTTTTTCTGTCGCCAGTCGCCACTCGCCGACCGGCTATTCAGCCATTATATACCTACCTACTTTTTAATTTTCATCATTGAAAAAATGGTACTTAAATATTTTTCCCTAATTATTTTATTTAAAAAGATACTTGGTTGAAAGTAAATTATAGGTAATAATATCATTTAAAAACATGCTTTTTTCTTTATGTTATTTCATTAAACATCGCGCTGTAATTGAGTGGCTGTAGGTATACAAAGTTGGAACATGGTTTTGTAGAAATGTGAAAATAAAACTATTTTGTTTAATAATTTGACAGCTGTCAGATGAAAGCGATTCTCCAGGTTGAAATTATACTTTCAACTGCAGGGGAGCCCCCCAGCCTACTTCAGACTTACTTTCCGAGCATGAGTAATGACAAAACAGTTTAAACTCCTCTGAGAGTTCAAACATTTTCTTTCTTTCTCTCTCAAAATCGAAAACAACTAGACAATCTTATACGAACATACCAAGGGAAAAGAGACCTCATAGACGCCCGTTGCTCGTTGCAATTAAGCAATAATTTAAAGACTACTTTAACGCAGATTTGATGAAATAAATATTCGTTCTCTCGTTATTAGTGAAAAGTTAATATTAGACACAAAAACTGATTAAACAAAATTGTAAATAAGACTATCAAATGTTTAGTTCAGTAGTGTTGTAAAAAGAAAATCGCGCAAACCAATGATTATGTTTGATTTATTGGTAATAACGATTTGAATATTAGTGTCTCAGTGTAAAAGGGCTGTCTGCGTTGAAATAAAATTAATTGTTACAGTCAATTTACCTATATGTCCAAGTCGAATAATATATACTCGACCTGAAACGTTTTCATAATAATACCTACCCTATTGTAATAAGCACCGCGTATTTATGAAGTAGACACGGAATAGGTATTTAAATAAGTGATAATTAATCTATTCATGAGACACAAAAGAATATCTAGACTCATAAGTATTACAATGTAAAGTGTTGGAGTTTATAAAATGTATAATAAGATAATCTATCAGTTAATATAACATATACACTGAAAATGTAAATTATATGATTATATAAAATTAAACCAAAGTGTTGTTATAAAATAAATTGTTTAAGAATATATATTTTTTGTTTGTTTTATTTTTGGGAATAATTAAAAAGGTGTGTATGAAATAAAACCAAACTCTTCGTGAGATGACAACAAATTATTTATTCAAAATAATGTTCTTACATTACAGTTTTGGCAAGAAAGGACGTTTAGTCCAAAAATATGTATAATTACTTTATCCACGTTATGCCTTTATTAACGTCTTTTGACTTTTTATAAGATACCAAATAGACCACACTCTCATTCTTATAAAAATTAACAGAATAACTTTGTCTAGTCTTGGAAAATATACCTTTAACTTGTGAAATAAGGTTTAATTTAGAATATTAGGTTCTCACAAATATTCACGGCAGCCACCATTATAGGAAACTGTTATAAAATTTTGAAATAATTTGTTCATTAGTAAGTACTTCCTAATATGTTATTATTCTATTCCTCATGTGAATACAGTCAAATCGTATTATTACTTTTGCTCTACGGTTAAAAATATATAAGACTTGTCAACTTAATACATAAACAACAAACCAAACTACAGACTCTTAAAGTTATTCTGCCAATAAATGCACCACAAATTCTTTATCTTACCTCACTAAATGTGCATAGACACAATTTTACATTCTTAATTTTGTTCTTAATACTTGCTCCACGAGACATTCTTGCCTGAAACTAAGCCTGTAAGTGAACCTATGCAATGTGGACTTGGTAGATATAAACTTCTATGTATGAATACTTTTTTAATATTGGAAAAGTGTCTTCCCTGTATTCCTTCACATACGAATGCCAATAAGTTTAAAGGCCCCACATACTAACTTACTTGAACACGTAAGTAGAGACCTGAACAGTCAGAATTTGGTGTACTTCGAGGGAATTATTTGGCAAAGTACAATAAAGTGGAATGTCGGATTTTAGAAAATACAATTATGCTCACATACACTAAAAATATTGAGTTCTGTACAGTAACTTACAGCGAAACCATTGGTTAGCAAAATTACGAGTACATTAGTAACATCTAATGTAATCATCGTCTATATCTATCAAATCCTCCACGGATAGTCCAAAATCCGTGTCCCTTCGTCCAGCATACTCACCATGGAATCCTGATATTTCATGAATGTCAAAAAACTGTTCTGAAATAGTGCTAAATAGTGCCCAAAGGAAAAAAATAGTGCTCTTGTACTTGCGAAGTTATAGCCATAGTTCGATGAGTATGCTGGACGAAGGTTTCGCCCAGCATACTCACCTCCGTCCGGAGAATCTGTATACGCTTCAAACATAATTCATACTTCAAAAAATAGTTCCCAAATAGTGCCAAACGGTGCCCAAAAAGAAAAAACAGTGCTCGAATAACTTCGGAGTTATAGGCTTCGTTCAGTGAGTATGCTGGGCGTAGGTTCTACGCCCAGCATACTCACCTCAGTGCGCGAATATCGAACGAGCTATAGGTACAATTTACGTCTCAAAAAATTGTGCTTGAAATAGTGCCCAATATCAGTCCAATTTTTGCTTGACTTTTGACCTAGAAAACCATTAAATTTGATTGTAAACTTCTACATACATTACATTGAGTACAGTCGAATACAATATTATTAACTTTCTTTCTAACAATTTTTGTCTTGTGTAAATTATTAATTGTCTATGTAAGGGAGTATTTACTTTAGAATCGCAATATTATTAATTACACATTATTTTAATAATACTTTATAATAATATGATTAAGCCTTCGCGCGTCGCATGGGACCCCGGTAGCTAGGAACAATGATTTTATATATTTTGTCTAGATCACGGCGCTTGAAGGATTAAGATATCAAATGAAGTAAATCATGCATGAAAAATAAAGTTGCTGTTATTAATGCTTACATTACAACTGACAAAATTATTCAAAATAATCATTTTCCGGATCAAGGACGGTACCACAACGTTTACGGAATTGACCTGTATTCCTCATGTGATAAAGTTCAATATAGTGTGGCAGTAATGGATGCACGTACGGTCAATAGGTATGGGGCTTACGACGCGCGGCGCCCGCGACGCAAATGAATATGTTTATGTTTAAATACTAGATGGCGCTGCCCTAACATCTTACGATTATTAGACAAGACTGATCTGTATTTTGAAGGTGATAAGGGTCCATTTTGTGTCACAAAGCAATCGAAACGAACAAGCGCTTCTCAGTTTCTTTGTTTGTTTACTTCGTCGCAAATCATTATAATAACGCGGCGCTTTTGAGTTTGACTACATAGTGGGTTGCAAAACCAAACAATGTGTTGGTGATGTCATTATTTACCTATATAAAATTGTGTATCTAGTACGTAATCAATATAGGAGCTGCACCCAAATCAGTAAGTATATTTCAATTTATAATAGTGGCATTTAACTAAATTGATTTTACACTCATTCATTAATTGCACTGTAAAACTAGGTAGCAAGCGAGTTGTTTTTTACAAAAACACGTTCATTTTTTCGTTGAATATGACACTGTACACTTAAAATTAAGGACATGCTTAAGAAGTTTTAAAAATGGGTACCTACTTAGTTACTTTTTTAAAGGTTTGATGTAGGTAGGTACACACATAATAACGTAATGTAACTTGTTTGTTTATCTAATTGGATCTCAAATACCTATTTATATACCTACTTCTGCGGAGGCCTGGTTTTATCCTCCAATTCTACTGGAAATGAAACACTGTCTTATTTGCTAGGATATAATTTACTTTTCTTCAATTTTTCAAGATATTAATTTTATTGGCTGCAAATGACTGTTTTTATTCAGACAAACACACAATGCAATGAAGTAATAGACTTCATTTACGCTTAAAGTTTCATTCATTTATTATTATTTATAAAATATATAATAATGCATTTAATCGAAAGTTTTTGACATGTGAGAAAATACCATAATTATTTCCAATAACATGAAGTCTACAATTAGAAAGTTTAATATTTTTGTCCAAAAACATGTGTCGACGACTGTACCCCATTTTACGTTAGTATGTAGAAGTTTACATTAAAATTTAATGGTTTTCTAAGTCAAAAGTCAAGCAAAAATTGGACTGATATTGGGCACTATTTCAAGTACAATTTTTTGAGACGTAAATTATACCTATAGCTCGTTCGATATTCGCGCACTGAGGTGAGTATGCTGGGCGTAGAACCTACGCCCAGCATACTCACTGAACGAAGCCTATAACTCCGAAGTTATTCGAGCACTGTTTTTTCTTTTTGGGCACCGTTTGGCACTATTTGGGAACTATTTTTTGAAGTATGAATTATGTTTGAAGCGTATACAGATTCTCCGGACGGAGGTGAGTATGCTGGGCGAAACCTTCGTCCAGCATACTCATCGAACTATGGCTATAACTTCGCAAGTACAAGAGCACTATTTTTTTCCTTTGGGCACTATTTAGCACTATTTCAGAACAGTTTTTTGACATTCATGAAATATCAGGATTCCATGGTGAGTATGCTGGACGAAGGGACACCAAAATCCAGTTTATAGTTGACTAGGGATGGTTGGTTTAGTTTATTGATATTTAAATGAGAAATGTTTTATAAAATGGATAGATAATATCATTCAGATAAATAAATAAATCACGCATTATTTGGGTAATCATAACAGGCCAGGACCCTCCTTATACATATATTGAAAACACATTTCTACTTATAACGTGAGAAGCTGAAGCTACCAAGCGACACGTATGTCCAACATTTGTGTCTATACCATCAGAAAACATCTCTCATTCAAATAACAGATACATACAAGATAGATAAAAAATATGAAAACCACAATTCTGTTTGAGAGAAAATTATGTAAATACTATGTCTGCTTACCATTCGATTGGCTTGAGCCGATTATCGTATTTTATACAAACATTTTGAATTCTACACACCTATCTATGTATCTATGTCTTAAACATCAATTAGAAATTAATCCAGACTTGTTTTGGACCGGACTGGCTTGTATAAGAAATGAAGCAAGACGTGTGCCGGACCGGACTGGCTCGTATAAGAAACTACACAACATTTTGCGAATAACGTTTAAGTTATAGAATAACACTTGAGCGAAATGGGTTGAGTTGTGTGTTGTACTAAGTAACTATTGTGCGAGAAAACACTGAAGATTTATTCCTGTGACCACACAGGGTCTCTCCATCTGGGTTTGGACATCTTACAAAGTGAGTCATAGGTACTATTCGTCGGCGTCGATGTGATGGAAGGTATAATCGTTAAAACCAAACCATTGATCAACTCGATGCTGTGTGGTAAGATTTAATACTGATAAAATCGAATGCTTACCACCTTAATTTACGTCAAATAAGTAAGTTTTTAATATTAATTACATAATTTTAAATGAAATTTATTGATTTGTGGACCTAATTCGCAATTATTGGCCGATTTTTTTTTCGAAAATATAATTTTTTGGTTCGTTATCTTCCCTATGTACAAAAATAGCATTACTTGTTAATATCTAACATTAAGTCCTGCGATGAGCTCAGTGTGAGCGATAGGCCTTCTCGGACACCTCAAGGCAAACGGCAAAAACGGAATGAATATAGGTAAATACTTTACAGAATACGTATTGGTTAAATGTAAAATATACTTCTTAAAAATACTTACAAAATATCTAAGTGAAGAGTATACACGGGATTACATTGTAAGTATATAAATATTATATTAGGTCAATTCGTTCAGAAGTTCCAAACCAAATCTTTCAACTGGTCAAACTGGATGAAATCATGTCGGGAGACGTCCGAGGCAGGTACCACTGAGCCTATCTCCTATGAGTTTGGTGCCCAGTGAAGCTACGCCTGACTGTGGACCCTAGCGTGCCGACCGCGACCCTATCATTGTATGCCTAACCTTTATCGTGAGATATTCTACTACAAACTAAGGACACCAAACCCACCTATAAGGTAACTTACCTACATAGCCTAACCTACCGTCCTAGCTGTATAAAGGTAAAACTTCGGGCCCAGTCGTGCTCATATTCTCGTTAAATGGCGCTAAACACAACTTTTGTCAGGACTGAGTGGACTTAATACTTTAACTTTTGTGGAGGCAATAAGAGGATATTCTCACATGATATGGAGAAACCCATCCTGAATTAAACCTTTCAAGCAATTTTTACCTAACCGAGTCATAACAGCGTAAAATAGGCTCCTGTAAAGTATTGTGAAAGCTCCCACAGTAAACTGCTATAAAAATATGTCTCCCAAACTAATTGAAACACAAGCACCAACTAACAGCTGCTAGTGTATCTTACCAAATAGGTAACTAATTTTTGTTCTGATTATGGCAAATACCATATCCTTGACTTAATAAAGTAAACATAAAAAAAAAATAAAAAAAAATTGAATTGAGCGCCATCGAGCCAGAATATGAGCACGCTCGGGCCCGAATCTTTCACCTTAACTTCAAACAAAATGGTGCAAACTTGTATATCGGGCAGTATATAGAAGAACGGACGTTTTAGGCTGATTTTAAGGCTAGGCACGCAGTATGTGTATCTTATGTTATAGACTTAACGATTCCTGAATAATTATCAACTAAATTAATTAAAGAAACGATGTCATTTATATATGAATGACTAACTCAGTCTAGATCGAGCCTCGTTTGACTTTTATTGTTCATTTAGTATTCGGCAGTGTTTGTAATTTTTGTGTGATAAGTTGTTTCTACGTGTCTGAAACTACGGGAATGACTATAGCTATAGAGTAATTGTTTAGAACTTATTTCCACGGTATAATAAAAGATAATTTACTACAAGTAGAGCTTAATTTAGCCGCTGAGTGCGGACGTACACACAGAAGGCAAGTAGGTATTTCTTATTGTTAATCTTATGTATCGACATACGTAACTATTTCAAACTGTGTCTATATATTATATTTAACCTTTTGACCGCTACAATAATAGATCACAGAGGAACAACATCAGCGTTCTACTACTACATCACTAAAGCTGAATGTTTAAATTACTTTCAAAAATCCACATCTACTATATAAGAACATTTACCATTGACTTAAATTGTTATTTATGTATAATGAAACAGTCGTCATCATAAGATGACTGTCGTTATCTACAGTTCTTGATCATCACTATACTCCATTCGTAATAAGATCACGACATTTAAACAAACCTTATTCACTGTCCGTCCAATCGAATTGGACATCTATTCCGTAGGCATAAGGATGACATTAAAAGCAAAAGTGGTTACAATACCAACTATTTACTACAGCCACCATTTATCAAGCCAAAAAAGCAATAAAAGTCAAAATCGGTTGAACGGACCGTAAAAAAGTTTTGTTTAAATGTCTAATCTTATTTCGAATGGTGTATAGATGATGACTGTGGAGGTCAAAAGGTTAAAGTAAGGGAAGGCTTTCAATTGTGTTGAGTTACTATATATATAGAAATGGCTTACAGGGTTATGATATAAATATACATAGTGTATGTGTTGTACAAGGTTGGGAATAAAATAAAACAAAAACAACTCATATACAAGATAAAATCTCCATTACAAAATTATATTACACAAAACAAAACAGAAATAAAATAATTTGTATCAATGTAAAGTGGAATAAATTAGGTGTGTTTAAATTTTAGACCTAAATTGTCGATAAATAAAGCGACTATTAAATTAACAACTAAACAATACATATTCAACAATGTTTACAAAAAACGACATAAAACACAATTTTGGAATAAAATATATAAAGACTAGAAATTGAGCGTTGAAATAGACTATGTTTAGAGACAGAAACGGACAAAGAATAATAGTCATCTCTGAAACGCGTCACATGTCTAAAGCTAGTAATATAAATCCTACTTTATACCTACAATACAAACATCTATCTCGTTCAAACATACTTGCTACAACCCCGAGACGGGACATCAATGTTATTTACGGTAAAAATCATAAACATATCTGATTATTTGACTTATGTAAATAAATATTGTGATGGTCAATATTATTAGCTGCCTACCAGTTCAATGTCATTTGAAAAATAATAAAGTCCTAAAAAGTTCCCCAGCCTCGAGGCTACGTACCAAAATGCACAACTGAGGCCAGCTGACCCGATCACATACATCACAAAACATTCACATTCCCTTCAGTACAATGACGATTCCTGTTACATACTACAAGTTTGAATCTTCACAATTAATATATTATGTTAAATACCTGTTTAACAATAAGACAAAATAATAACATAGATAAAAAAATAAACTTATGCTTTAAAGCCATGTTACAACTAAAATTAACTTTGGCCAAAAAATTAAATTATCACACTGTGCGTAGAATGTACGGTATTACTGACCATCTGAGCAGATATAAAATTTTGTGTATTTGCTTCGAGCAAACTGGTGATCTTGTAAACACATTATACAGAACATAACATTACGTCTTATTAAAAGTATCACATTTGTCAGAATTCGCATCTACAAGCGCTCAAACGATCAAGTATATAATATATAGCTTAAATAAAACTTTAGCGTTACGTTAGAAAAATTTATGCTTTGCATCGGCGTCTGAAGCCCTTCAACAAATGAGCAAAAAAGAAAGAAAAACGAATACTACAAGATATTTTATAAGAAATTCGATCTCTACTTAAACACTTTTAGTAATAATCAGTAATCTAACTTAAGCCTAAACTCTTCACAAGAGCTTACCCGTTCACCACATCCAAATCGCATTGTGCTCAATAATAATAATCGCGTGGAAATGTTTACAAATACTTTTAGAATTGGACAGTTGTTTCAATTTACAAACTCCCACGGATATAATTTTGGCAAGAAATTATTATAAAACATGACTGGTTATCACAGAGTGATGTTAAAGAGTGCCGACGGCCACGTTAAAGTTACATGTGATGTCAATTGATTTATATTAAAATTTCTATTGTCTATAGGTTTTTGGATCATATAATCAAATGAATACCCGGCGACGAATGTATTACCCGTTTACTGGCCTACTGTTTAACCGAGAGAGTTCCTGAGCTACTTAAGTTGCGCGTGACGAGAGTAACTTGCCCGTGCATTTTTCTTCAAACAAAACTTGTTGCAATGACCTCGTTTGCAAATGATCCAAACTTACAACCCCACCACCTCCCTTCCGCAACGCGCAGCTTCTTTAGGCACTGTCTCAGTTATACCAATAACCTACATATCTATTCCTGTCAAAATTATCTAACCTCCACAATATCGCATTAATCTTACACGCATCCTAACCGACCTATAGATAGCTCATTGGAATTTCGACCTCAAAGGCTCCAATCATTGTGCCAGCATTTGTGCGCCAACTATGTTGGCCATTAAGGTTTATATTGGTAACACACGAAGCCGTCGTAATCAGTACTTCACAATAATGTATAAATAAATATTTCAACTTAATCCAACCACATCATAAGGAGTTCAAGACCATATTATAATTAGGACAGAATTTATTGTACCAATGGCAGTGATAATGGAAATCAAGTCGTAGCTAGATCGTAAAATTGAACTTTTCATAAAGGAGTCGACTATTCTGTGAAATAGTCTCTTGCGTGTCTGGCGTTGCTCGTCTATGTGTTAAAGACAATGTACCTATTTAAAAGCCTTCATGAATTATAATGACATTGTTATTAGTCATTATCTTCTGATGATCTGATCATCGATGATTGATAATCTCATTAGGTCGCCTGACAGTATAATATGTCGTACATTCCAATAGGTCAACTACTTTTTGAAATTGAATCTACGATCTAGCTCCCGGATAATAGTATAGTTTTGTGTAGAAAAATCTTGCAATTCGCGTCAATACAACGTATAAATACCTCTTAGTACTAACTTATGTAATCTACTAACTTTGGAATGTTCAGTAATAGTTACTTTAGTATAAAATCCGATAGAAAGAGACGGTTTTGTTTTCTATGATAAATTCCTCAAAAATTCAGCCAAAAATCGACATAAAAGTATACTTAAAACTAACTTATATTTGGCGATAAATAATTAATGTAGGCCTTGAACTCCGTCATTCATTCAACAATTATCATAATACAACAATAAATTCACATTAAATACAATTAATATTAACGATAGACATTACTGGTAATAATTATAAGAGTGGATTCCTCTTACAATAATACTGGGTATATACAGGATTATTATACAAATTAAATTCTTTAGTAGAACTCCGCAGATATGATGGTTCCTAAAAATTTTTTTTTTTGTTTATTACTAGTTTAAAAGCTGGTAGTAATTATAATTTTAGAATTTTTTTTAAACTACAAACACAAAGTTTAAATTGCATAAGTAAGAATATAATCACGTCTGCAGAGTTTCACTAGCTAATCAAATTTGACCAGGTAGATTCAAATTAAAAAGTAATTAAATAAATAATCATCTCCGAGTTGAATAACTATTACTATTTGCATCCATGGTCCAATGATTCTGAAAGGAAAACAATAAGTCATTAAAGTTGTTGGTCTAATGATGAAAATAGTAGCATAAAATTTAAAGCTAACAATTTTTGTCTAAAACTAAAACAAAAAAAGACTATGAATCATTCAGAAAATCCATCTGAATGTATAATTTTTTCAATTTTTGAAAATCTAGTCTGATTTAATAATTGCTATATGTAATGTTATAAGTTTCATCTTGTTTAGAAGCCGTTTTTTGAGAAAAGTTTTTCGAGATAGTCGGTTCTGAATTTTTACCCGACTACGGCAAAGTCAAAGGAGGGTTATGATTTTTTTTTTGTTGTGGTACAAAGTCCAATAATGAGAGCAATAGACTTAGCGACATGGCTGTCAAGTGTAAGCTGTCGGAAAAGTGTGGGAGAGTCAAAGCACTCTGACGACTACTGGTACAGAAGACGAAAAAAATAATGTATGGACTGTGTACATTACTAAAGCAAGCTGTAAAGACCGTCACAGTCACGATTAGGAAAATTCACGCCACCAGTAACATTTCATAAAATGTTAGGTACTTAAATTACGGTGTATACATGACTTTGACGTCAATTTAACTAATGTCAAAAACATAAATATTTTGGCTGTTTCAGTGCTGCCACTTGATGTACCTTTAAGAAAACCCTTGATGGCCGTAGTGTCTCTCTAAAGAGTCTGTACGCCGCATGGCGGCTAGGACCAACAGAGCGAGATATTTTGTCCCCATTTGTAATGTGATGATATTTCTCAGTCGTATAGGCACACAGCTAAGTAATAATTTATAGTTACCCGCCGGAGTCTATTTCCTTATTGTTACTGTCTGAGGATCATCATATCAAGAGTGAATAAATAACTTCTGGACCAGCGTGCTGCATAATCGACCACGTCAATAATTATATTATTTTATCAGATAGTGGTCAATGCAAGCCATCAATAACAAAAAACGTTTTCGAAATAAACTTGTTTGTGCACCTGCACACCTGCCTGAGGTTGAACCTATCGCGAACTTACCAGGTCTAGTGCGCCGCCCGGATCTGGTTGAGGTCGTCGTCACTGTCGGTAGGAGGAGCAGCCTCTGAGCCAGTCACCGCTCGAATCTGGTTCAGCTCGTCGTCGCTGTCTGTAGGTGGGGCGTGCTCGGAGCCAGCCAAGACGGTGAGGTGAGTAGAGTCGCTCTGCAGGGTACTGCATTCTCCACCACCACTCCAGTTACCGCATTGAGCCTTTTTTTGGAGTGCTTGCACGTACGACTGTCGTAGTGGTATTTATGTAGTTACCATTTTCTTTATTCGCATTTCTGAGTGGAAGCTATCAAGCTATAGGATTTAAGCTGAGGATGCATGCAGTGTCCAAATGAATGTGAAAAAAGCATGACTTAACAGATTACAAAATAAAATTAATCCGATTGGCGATCGACGTCTATCTTCGGAAATAAGAACGTGTGATGTTGTAACATGGAGTTAATTCATGAATCCCCAAGCGACCACCGGTGGCCGCGCATCTATTGTCTTACTATTGTGTCTCTAATTGACGGTATCTGAAGGGTTAATTATAGAACGGTTAAAAACACAAAAGCAAGAATAAGTTAGGAATATTGGTAACAAAATCAAAAAGACTTAATTTAACAAATTCGCTAGACGACGACGCCGACGAAACATAAGCGAAGCCAATAAACGTGAACCTTATTCAGTGGCGTAGCATGCGTCCGTAGTCATGTTAGAAATATTAATTAAAAGGCTAATTTTACAATAGTCGGATAACTAGTTTTACAAAATTTTATATGCAAAGGCCATTTTTATACCAAAATTAAAAAATATGTGGCTCTTGAAAAATCAGCCTTTCTATATAAGAAACTTTATTTCGTAAGAATTCTCGTAAGAGTTCTTAACTCAAAACACCCATCCATGGACAGGCGTTTCTTTTCTCAGATTGAATTAAACGAAGAATGTGACTCTTATCTAATGTACGATTTTGAAAGGATTTCAGGCTAAAGTAGGATTTGTGAAATATTCGATTAATGGATGAGGTATTAATTTTGCCTTAAGATATGCAGGATAGACTAAGACAACTACAACTATTTGGGGGTTCTAATAAAATTCATTATGTTACAGAAATAGCACAAAGCATTTTTAAATTAAAAGCATTGTAAGGATACATTCAAAATATAACGTCACAGCCCCATTTTAGTACCTTATAAATAAATAATTAAAAAATACTATTTAGGGTAGGCGGCGCTAGACACATTTGCAAAGCGGACATTGAGTCTCATATATTTCTGGACATTCTTAATATTAAAAACAAAAAGACGTCTTAAATCGACGTCTATCGTGATTCTTTACATTTTTTAATGAGTAATGATTAACAGTTAATCATTTCTTTCACGGGTACCTACGCAGAGATATTATTATGAAAAGGTAAATGTGCTCTTTAGCAAATTTATCTGGACGTTACTGATGTGTGTGTAAGCACCATTATGATGAAAGCTTTGCGTGACCATGTTCCCGCTAGATGGCGTTTAACTCAAAATTTCTACAAATCCGAACCCGTCAAATCTGACAAGTCTTATACCGTTTGACAGTTCTCTGACTTCATTTCTTTGGATCTGTAATACTGTAATCGATTAGTGAATACTAATCGATTACAGTATTACACATTTATATTTGTTATTACTGCAAAAACCTGTATGTTCCCTAATAAGAGAAAAATAAGTTTTTGTGCTATTCTGTTCCATCTTAACCTAATCGGTAAAAAAAACAGAGGAAGCATAATTTAATTTGATTGCAACGTTCATTTTCAGGTTCAATACAAACTAAATTTTCGCAATGCGGAAGGTGAGGACGCCGTGACGTCTTTTCAGCCATTGCTCAAAGAGCCTTACCGCCATAATTATGGCGTGCCCTAGTGGTCCGATGATGAAACCTTAAGTAGGTTATTAAATTGTGCTATTCGAAAGCACACTCCCCAAAATGTAAACGATAGAAAACCGACAGGCTAGCAACACGGCGACAATGCTCAAGACTGACGAGCAATAAGCCTAAAGCCACTTACAGTACGTCTTACGGATCTTGGCTCGACCAGACTTTGCGCTGAGGGCTGCGCACGATAGTTTTTAGGAACCAAAAGGTGGCATGAGGCGACGAGTGCGGGCTGGAGGTCTAGGCTAGAGATTGACTATGTAAACACATCGATTTAATCAAATATCATAATCTATTTATATCGATTGATTTAAAAAATCTTTTTGGTTCGCCAAAAATACCCAAACATACATCCGACTGTACTCGATCACTAGTTCGAGAACATGGCCACGCAAAAATGTCGAGATGACAATAAAATGGCATACCTGTGAGATGACATCCCCGTGAGCTGTGCGGACCTGGTACAGGTATCGGTATTTGCGCTGTCTCATCTCTGTGCGTTGTTCGCTGCTAATTGGTCGAGTCTGTTGCACTTTCATGTGACGCTTTTGTGCGCCTATACCTTTGGACAAAAATCTTTAGTTAAAATAGTAACGAAATTAGAACGAATTTGAAAGTTTATTTGGTGGTCCATCCACTAATTATATTTATGAAATAGTGACAGTACGATCCAGTCATCAGGTTCAGCTATTTTGTTTTTCATGCAGTACATTGCAGCCTAGGGAAGAAAATTTTCAATTCCAGAGTCCGCGGAGGAAGGATTCATATCGCTTCTCGTTAATCCCACCATTCCCGCGCCGGAACCCGTTTACGACCGAGATTTGTCTGTGCTTTTGCACCTCACTAGAAACTACTGTATCAATCAGATCCACAACGTATGTTCCGTGCGTGAATCAAACCCGCAAAATACAGCGCAGTAGTCAATTACTAAATCCGGTCAGTATAATAGATGTTATACTCACTTTGTTCATGATAGATACCAGTTGCTGTGAGAGCGCATTGCGCTGTGAAGCCCACAATCGTCGCGGCAGGCCAGGCAGCGAGCGTCAGCCAGGAGAGCCTGCAAGGCGGAGCCACGGCCGGTTCCAGTTTCGCGCGCTCCCACAACTGGAATATTTCAATTTAACTCCGTCATTTATCTGTTTCTAATAATAGTTCTCCAAACTACGATAGGACGTTATTAGTGAGCACCAGTATTGTGTGTGTGCCAACACAGATGAAGTCTATATTCCCAGACTCTCAGTCCGATTGGCTAACAATTACCACTATCTTAACGTGTTTTTCGAGACCTCGAGACCGAGAGTTGGCGATATGACACCACAACACCGGGTTGATACTAAGAATGTCTAAATAGAAAAATGCAATCAGAACTGTCCGTCCCGAATTCGGAACTAATTGCACTTAACCGGCCTCAAGTCCAGGTATAGGCACCGTCTTGCAAAACTGGACGATGATATCATCATAAAGAATGAGCATATCGCCACCGCGGTCATTTACTGATAATATGAGGAACCTTGAAAAAATATACCCTTTTTTATTAGTGTTGATAACAAGGGTTTACGTCATTACAATATAAACATAATTGCCCTATACGAGTAGTCACAAGAAGAGATGATGCAGAACTAATGTCTAGCCATCCTATACGGAACATTTACTTATGTACCTATGTTCATTGACCTATTATGCTCTTAAATGGGACATTGGAACCAATCATGCTAGCTTATAAACTACTAGATTTTGCCCGCGACTTTGTCCGTGTTAAAGAGCACTAGCTACCGTATCACCAAGACGAAAACGTGCTCATTTTCAGATAGGAACGTAGAAAAAGGGTATAGGTAAGGGTTGTTCTAATTTTCATATTTTATGTTATCTCCTAAATCGTATCGATCAACGTTATTTTATTTACGTACAATGCTGTAACGTGGAACTTTGATCATCAATAATATGTTCATGATGCTTTTGTTATTGATACATATTAAAATCACGTTTCAATGCGACTTGTGTTGAGAGTTGTTTTAACGACCTTTAATTTTCTTTATACTTTAAAATAATCAGAAAGCCATTAATTATTTTTACTCAAAACGTTGATAGAGGGACGAGTTTAAAACTTTTACTCGTTCGGAGAGGTGCGATCTTTGCGGCACTCATTATAGTTGAGAACTAAAAATAACGATGATATATGAAGAAAGAAATCTCGTTATAAAACTCTACGGACCGACACAAGAACTGCATCAAAGTAAGAAATGTTGAAATAGAAGTACTTTTAGAAAACGCTGACTTTTATCACAATTCTTTATTTAGTTTCACCTGTCTCGATGTTTGTCTGTCATCAAATCTTACAAATTAAATTTGACCCACTTCCCGACTACCGGAATGAACTGAAATTTTGCATGCATGTGTAAATCAGATGACAATGCCAAATTATTATGACACTAGCTTCTGCCCGCGACTTCGTCCGCGGAAAATTTCTTGTTTTAAAATAAGATTACACTCGATTAGACGATGCGCACGTTCAGCGCTAGATTCCTGAGCACGGGCCTGTGATGTTATGGCATTTTGCCTAGCGAGCCGCTGCGAGCGCTCAGCGCTAGTCTCCCTATCCCTTGTCTCAGAGACATGCTGCCTTAAATGAGATAGACGCTGCGCACGTTCAGCGCTAGATTCCCGAGCACGGGCCTGCGATGTTATGACATTTTGCCTACCAAGCCGCCGCGAGCGTTTAGCGCTAGTCTCCCTATCCCTTGTCTCAGAGACATGCTGCCTTAACTCAGATAGACGGTGCGCACGTTCAGCGCTAGTTCCTCGAGCACGGGCCCGCGATGTCCTCACATTTTGGCTAGCGAGGCGCTGTGAGCGCTCGGAGCTAGATTCTCTAGCGCGTGCTTGCGAAATATATTCTCTATTTCTCGAGAGGCGCTGCTCATTTTCAGGGGCAGATTCTTCCGTACGGCGTACTCGAGCGGCTCTTGTCTGTGATGTCTGCCGAGACAGTTGAGATTTCCTTTTAGACATGCTCTCAACAAACTACGTACAGACTTGAAAACAATTATGAACAAAAGGAGAGCGACTCGAACACCGTCCGCCTTTACAAAACAAAACAATCGTAATATCGAATAACTCGTATCGATTATTACGATAAAACGAAGTACGAAACTACGAACATACAAAAACGTACAACGAAATTACGATATTTTCAATTATGAGATATCTATCAACAACAACAATCATACGAACGAAACGACCGAAACCAATAAGCAACTGACAGAAGAACTCCAACTAACGACAACGTGGGCATAATAATTCGAGAGGGTCATCAATCCACAGAAAGTCTTAACACCGCGATTCAGAAAAATTACGTAATTGCAGACCGCCATCTATGGGCAAATAGGTGAAACGTTGGGCACGCCACAATTATGGCGGTAAGTCCCCTCTTTGAGGCGTGGCTGGAAAGGCCTCACGGCGTCCTTACCTTCCGCATGACACAGGTCCTCACCGAACATGGCAAGTTCGGGAGGTTCCTGCACCGAATTAAAGCGGAAGAGACGCCCGAGTGTCGCCACTGTGCGGAACGCCCGGTGGACACGGTGGAGCACACAGTCGAGGTGTGCCCTGCCTGGGCAGAGCATCGCCGTGCCCTCGTGGGGGCGATCGGCGGCGGAGACCTCTCGCGGCGGGCTCTGGTTGAGGCCATGGTCCTTAGCGAGGAGGAATGGCAGGCAGTCGCCTCCTTCTGCGAAGCAGTAATGCTAGCAAAGGCGGAGGCAGACCGCATCAGGCAACGGCGCCCCCGCCGCCGCCGCCGGGATTCCGATCCTGATTTCCGGCCACCGTAGACGCGGGCTCGCGGACGGCGAGCCATGAGTAGTTTGCTGTCCGATCGTCCGGTAATGGACCGAGCCCAAGACGTCGACGGCGCGCACTGTTCCCGCGCGCCTCAAGAAGTTGTCAGCAACAGCAGAGGCCCAGCTGGGTCGAAGCCTACCGGGTCCAGGGTTATCCGAAAGGGAACTCGTGCCCTGGTTTGAAGGCTAGAAGGAACGGGGTGGGTTTTTAGTCAGTAAGAGTCTGACACTATCTCTCGCTCCACCCAAGGGCGGGGGTTGTCATAAGATGATTTTTGCCCACCATAAAAAAAAAAATAGGTAAAACGTCTGCACAATGAAAGTTACGCTAGGGGCATTTTGCGTTTTAGTAATTTTATATTATCTTCGAAACTGTATGACCAATTGCTATGCTGTAAATGGCAAATCTTATCTGTATAATGTTCTTGTGATACTGAAATAATTTATTGTCATAAGAATTAATATTTTGTTGCTCAAATAATCAACCAAACGTAAGTATGCCGAAAAAAAATATTTTTAATGCAATAAAAGAAGTATAAAAGATGAAATATAAAAGATAGAGATATGGTACCGCGGACTTTTTTGTAGAAATAATTAAGACGAACCAGGTAGCCATACATTGTATTTAATTTTAAGCAACTGTTTAGGCAGCGCACGCAAATAATTCTATTTTATGAGGTATTTTTTTCCGACTTGCTAGACAAAAGTTGTGATAGCTCGGTTAATATACATGCTATAGAAACAATTTATAGCCTATAGCACTCAGGAATAATGTAGCTTTCTGCTAGTAAAAAAAAATTTAGAATTGGATTATTAGTTCCAGAGATTACCCCCTACATACAAACTTACAAACTTACAAACTTACAAACTTACAAACTTACAAACTTACAAACTTACAAATTTTACCTCTTTATAATATTAGTATAGATGAAGCTGATCTGATGATGGAACTGGAAGGTGCCTATAGGAACTTCGTAGTCAAACGACACAACCCCATCGAGTTTGGGCTCGTATGATTTGTCTTGACGAGTATTAATTATATAGGTAATAAGTATTATACCGTGCTATAAAAGCTTGAAAAGATGGGTTTATCAGTAATAAAGTGTTTGTTAGCTTTACACCACATCAATATTGGTTATCTAATCTATATTATAAAAATGACCCCCGTTTTCCGTTGTCACGACTTGGCATGAAAACGGCTTGACCGATTTGGCTGATTTTTTTTTTGTTGTGATTGTTATTGTGAGGAGAAGGTTCTTATGGAAAAAAAAATAGGGTAGTGTAGGGTAGAGAAGGGTAGAGTAGGGTAGAGTTGGGTATAGTAGGGTGGAGTAGGGAAGAGCGGGAGCGAAGCCGCGCGGGCAAAGCTAGTTTTCAATAGTTATGGCTGAGACTAAGGGGACCTAAGTACAATTGATAACCGCAAGAGTTTCCCATAGAGCCCTCGAAAGATAACGGGGATAAAACGACAAATGCCCATGTCAAACCAAAAAGGCACAGGAATAGCTTGCAGTTTTTCTGCGTGATCGAAATAGAAATTAAGATAACAGGACAATCATAGTAACCAACTTCTTGCTAGCTACCACCAATGGCCAGTTCATCCACGCCACTTCAGGACGTAGCCAATACGTCCTGAAGTGGCGTGGATGAACCCACACGATTGACATTATAGATGCCCTAATAGAAGTTGCTATTGTCCGCTGAATACGGGAAGCCGATGGATGCAGAAATTTGGTAAATTCAAAAAACCTACGAATTCCAGGGTCACATGACTAGTCGTGATGGCGACGCTTCAGGAACGATATACATCTCCAGCACTCGATATCTTTCGACTGAAACTACGACGACAAAGACGAATGCAATGCTAAAGAACGCTTCTTATAACTATTTCATACAGTTCTTTGCAACTTAAAAAATAAAATTTAAAGCTACTGACCCATTTCAGCATCATCATCCGTTCGAAGAAGTAGTCGAGAGAGATGGCGATCACAGCGCCTCCGTACACGCTCGTGCCGAAGATGGTGAGAACTGAAACATGAGGAACGCATCTACAATGCTCAACCTAAGCAGCTGCATCTAGAAACATAACATTTTATGTAAAATTAATATACATAAAAAATCACGATTTAATCTTTATTGGTGTTTAATACAGGACCATACATAAAAGTATCGTCCTGTAAGTACGGAATTTCTTAGTTCTGTAACGTGAAACTTTTGTTTAAAATCAAAACTTCCTAAATTTACTGGTTTTTAGAATTCAACCTCCGCCTATGCACGATTTAAACCTATCGTAAAAGCGGCCATGAAGCAGATAAATGTCTCTACTTTTTGTACGTGTAGATCAGAAATTCATTTATCAGTTATATTCCAGACAGTGTACACCAGACTTCTGGCTGATCCTTTTTTTTATCTACTGCTTTGTATGCAATAATTTTGTTTGATTCGTTATTCTATCATCAGGTCTTTTTTTATGGTGGGCAAAAATCATCCAGTGACAACCCCTGCTCTTGGGCGGAGCGGGAGATAATGTCAGACACTTACTGACTAAAAACCCACCCCTTTCCTTCTAGCCTTCATACCGAGGATCAAGCTCCCTTTCGGTTAACCCTGGCCCTAGTAGGCTTCGACCCAGCTGGGTGTCAACTCCTCGAGGCGCGCGGGAACAGTGCGCGCCGTCGACGTCTTGGGCTTGGTCTGGACAGTTAGCGGACGGTCGGACAACGAGCTACCCATGGCTCGCTGTCCGCAAGCCATTCTATCACTAGGTGGTCTAGGATGACAGCGTGGAAACTGAATAGTAGTGGTGTTCTGGCCTCATGCGCATTACCCTGTTGCCACGTTCTGTATGTAGGTACCAACAATTCAAGAAGTGTTAAACTCTACTGCTCTAGTTGGGATGGTTTTCAAGCAGTGTCAGCTGAACTGGCTATTAATTGAAACCACTGGAGCTTGGTAATGGAAGTCGAAAGTTCCGACAAACTTCACGTGACAGAAGAACGAAACTTCAAAGTTCTGTATAGCCACGCGTTGGAGTAGTGCACCAATCATAGCGGGTTTCTTTTAAACTTTCTCTCTGTTGGACTTACTACTCTGGCCACACTTCGTCATCATTAACTGTCACAAGTTTTGGAATGTCATATTGCCAGCTGTAAGTGCACTGTAAGAAGGATCACGTCATTAGGAGCTCTACTAACGATTCTATCAATCCAAAAATTTATCATGATTAAGTTTTTGGATTGATAGAATCGTTAGTGCACTGCATTAAGGGGATGCAACTCGACACACATTTTCACTGTTTTTCATACAACCGCTCGTACCCGATTATGACGTTATTACACATTTTTCATTAGATATTTTGGAAACACAGTATCTTAGGGATATTCTATTTAAATCAATTTTTACATTTGTGTAACAATAATCCAGTAAAACCTCTGAAAATTTGCTATTTTGCATGAACTTTGGACACTTCATAATTTACTCAAAAATTTAAAAAGTAAAAATATAGAAGCCTTGCAAATTTTATTAAGATTCTAAATGACGACTATTTTTATCTATATCTACTTACCTGGAGCAAGTTTTGTAAAATATTCGAGTAAATCTCGGAATTAGCGAATACTAACAGAGTTTCCAGGCATTATCTCTCTTTTTTTGTTACCTTTTCGTCAAACATCGCGTGGGATTGCGTTAGATGAAGCAACAAGCTTGCTCAATGTTGAAGATAAGCGAGTGGAAAAGCAGCCTCTTAAATATAATCCACAGTAATATTTCTTTTACATTTTAGAATAACAGAGTAGTTAGTGAACTGCGTGACAAGGAAACTGTATCAACTACTCAATAGTTACGAAAATTTTTGGAATTACATAATAATAGACTATATACTAGTACAGGTGTAGTCAACGACTATTTTTTAATCAGATTACAAATTACGATTGAAAGAATCTACATGTAGTTTGATTACATGTAACTTAACTATATGCAAATTAGATGAAGTAGTTGTTAATTCGATTGCTGTAATGTGTGATTATTTTGAATAAAGAATTTATCCACCACTTATTTTTATTTAATACAAAGATCACTAGATAAGTTTTGCAATACAGCTTTATTTATTACAATTTTTCAAAATAATTACCATCATAGCTAAATACAGTTATTTATTCGAAGAAACCAGTCGTAAAGTGTCGCCGGCAAACTTCTTTCCTTTAAGCTGATTCTTTATTAATGGAAATAGACTAAAGTCACAAGGTGCAAGTCAGGACTGCACAGAGAATTTTCAAGTAGTTTTGCTCGTAATAAATTCACAGTTTCGTGCGACCGTCGTCGCGTAGATGCATTATCGTGGTGAAAATGCCAGTTACCGCGTCTTGATTTTGGACGGAAATCTTTGAGTTTTTGGATAACTTAACGCAAACATATTTTGTATACAAAAAAGCCATAACTGTACGCAACTTTCCAATACTATTCAATCAAAAATTGCTCGTCTTGTGAAAACTACAGCAATCAGTTTCTTCTTTACCGACCAAGATTTTCGAACTCGAATTGGAGTACGCTCATTTTCAAACAACCAAATTTTATCCTTCTTTTTGGAGGACACGTCAAAATAAGATAGCCAAGTTTTATCACCCTTGACGATATTATTAATGCAGTTAGAATTTCCATTTTCATACTTTTTTTACATTTTAATAATAATAATAATAATAATAACTCTTTATTTCAGGCATCGAAGGCCCATAGAAAAAATACATAAAATAATCTTATAAAATAATAAACTAATAAATATCATAACAACAAAACTTGAACTATTTAATAATTATACACGTAACATCGGCGTCGTGTTCCGCTGCGTGGTGTCGCGTGGCCGTCCTTCCGTCATTTTCTTACACCAATTTACTTTGCATATCTTTTGTTCTTGTTTTAAATCATGGTGTACCCAAATCGTATTTTTTTTTTACTCTGTTTATATTGTGCAGAATTTTATGAATGCTTGGTGCATTAATCTGCAGGATGTGTTCTACCTGCCTATATTTTATTTGATGATCTTCACTTTCAATTTTTTTTTTCACATTCTCTTCAGTACAAACGTCCGATGGACATGCTAACCTTGGTTCATCTTCTATACCAAAATTACCGTGATTAAAAACCCGATACCACTCAAAAATTATTGTACAATAAGAGCAGTTTTCTTTAAGTATAACATTAATTTTTTCTATACACTCATCTTTTGAAAGACAGTGCGCGAAGATGTAGAAATAATCACTCGTAATTCGCTCCTCGACTACCCAGGCATTTCTACTAAATTGAAATTTTTCCGTGCATTTGTTAACGGGTGTTTATTGAAATATTATACTTCTAACGTCATAATATTAGTGTAAGTTTCTAGTTAGACTAGTCATCCACCTACAATTGAAAGTATAACTGTATTGCAAAACTTATCTAGTGACCTTTGTACAAATGCTTAAAGGGCTTATTAGAAAAGATCTTGTTCCTATTTAGGTAAAGTCTCAATAAATAATATTAATAAACAGCAAACTTATGAGCGTTTGTTTATATCCCAAAATGTCACTCAATTTGTGGAAATATTGGGGTTGTTCCCGTTCGTCCACACCCCGTCGTCCACACTGCGGACGACTGGGAAAGATGCGTTCTGTTCGTTCACAGTGTAGACGAACAGAACGCAACATTCCCAGTCGGCCGCACCTCGTTTCATGTCTAGTTTAAGAGTCAGTGTAAAGAAATTTTAAATTTAACTGATTTAACGGTTTTATTAATTTAAAAAGAATATAACTATTAAGTATTTTTTAATTAAAATCATCAAATGTTAAAATACCAAACAACAATTCTAGTTTTTATCTCATATCATCTTATTTTACGACAATTTATTTTTTTTAGTATAAAATATATTTACATTTTGTATAAAATACGCAAAAAAGCTTTAGATTTACTAGGTAATTTACTAGGATTTTAGATAAAGCTAAGTACATAATATTTTAAAAGTATATATGTTTATTTTATAAGGAAATACTATCATCATATTTTCTTAATAACTCTTAGACTAGACGTGAGATGACGGGGTGCGGACGACTGGGAATAATGCGTTCTGTTCGTCCACAGTGTAGACGAACAGAACGCAAAATTCCCAGTCGTCCGCAGTGTGGACGACGGGGTGTGGACGAGCGGGAATGACCCAAATATTGTACAGGCTATTGATTATATTTATTATGAATGAATGAATGGCAAAAAAAAAATACTGGTCGTAGTATTTTCTAGTAGCAATTGTTATGATTCAGTTACTATTTTACCAATTATGACAAATTTTCGTTGAAAATGTGTTTTTGTTTTTAATTTACTTGCTTTACACAAATATTACTTACATTACACAAGTATACTGACGAACAAAGAAACTGCATTCAAGTAGGTACTTACTGACCAACTAACTACTAGCCTATAGCCTAGCTTAATTTACTAACTAACTTTAAAACGTTGTTACCACAATATTTTTTCATGATTAATAAGAAGCTAAAAATATGTTATCTAGCCAGTTGACATATTTATGTCATTTTATGATATAATATATCATATAATATTAGTTTTGACACATAATTCTACAGACGTCAATTAGAAGGAAAAAGTAAACATAATACCGCTTTCCTGTCATTCATGCTCAAGAAGCATGGTCAAGTCTTCAGTGCGGTATTCAAAACAGCACGATATGCATCATCCATAAACTTTTAACGACGAAAACAAGACTTTACAAGTCTTTACAAGTCTTGTTTTGGCACACCGCGACTTATGTAAACGCGATAGTCTACAAATTCGAAATCTAAGCAATCTCACCCCCTCTCCGAGTAGCTTACTCGGAATGTGTTGATAGGATTTTTTAACCCAGGAGTACCTGAGTAAGTTGCACTCGGCTAAAATAAATCTAAAAAATCCCTTTTATTTTGATATGAAAACTTTGCTAAAAACGATATTTAAAAGAAAAAGCTTTTCTATAAAGACAGTCAACTAAGGTGCTTATAGGTACACAATGTGTCTATTATAACAGTTGGAAATACTTATCTTTACAAACCGACGGAAAAGCCCCTTTTGAAAAGCATTGTGATATTCTTTAACCCAATTGAAAGTAGTGGGTAACGCGATTTTCAGCTTGCATTGTATACGTATTTGGTCTATCTCACGATAGAATTGGATGTCTCTGTGTCTGTCTCTGTAGGTTCACGTGCACGTTTTGTGCGTAAGTTATGTGCCTAGCACACGCACAGGCTTCACCACAGTTTTGCTGCTCAGGCCAGTTTGCACACGGAACACTCTGTAAAACTGTATGAGTTTTACCAAATACCATACGTGTTGCTTGTGCGTTTGGTACACTCATTTTCTACTATAACCACCGAGCGTTCCAAGTTTATGGATAGAGAAAAAAGTAGGCGAACTTACACACATTCAAGTTCAACCCGCCATGGTGAGATAGAAAAACTATAGTAAAATCTATACATTAATAAGTATCTACACAGTTCCGTGGCATTAAGTCTTATCTGGAAATCTTCTATGAAATTATCGTTTCATAAAACGGGCTACTTTGACCTGTGAAGTAACTACAGATTGACATGGAATTATAAGTTCAGACAAACTTTATTTTTAAGGTATGTCAGAGTGGGTTCACATCACAGAATAATGGCGACACTAAGAGCTACGTTACAGCTTCCGTCAAAGTTGATCAAACGTGCATAGTTTCTATAGCTATATTTTCTTTTTTTTTTAATTTATGACTACATCGTGAAGGGCCAAAGTTCACGAAAAATAGCAGTTTTTAGACGTCTTTACTGGATGAGTCTTACACAAACTTTTGATTTGATTTCAACAGAAACTACGATAATATCCACGAAATATCCGTTTCCAAAATATCTAGATAAAGATAGCGACGGTGAAGTGCCAATGACACCTAACTGTCGAAATCAAAAATTAGTGTCCCAAAAAAGTTAAAATGTAATACATTAAATTGACACATTAGTTGAGTTAGGAGGCGTTTCCACAATTTAATTTGTTGCACTTGCAACTAAATATCTGCCTCGGTGATTTCACAAAAACGAGTGGAAACACACAAATAAATTATGAGCGCTATAAAGTAATCTTGTTGAAAAATTTCAGTTAGAAAGCATTGGCATCGTCGATATGTAATAATGACAAAATCACATAAGAGCGCGCAGTTGTATAAAAATGTAGCTCGCGAATGTCGATATTAAACTGAAAATATTCTCATCTCTACATTTCCAAAGTAGGTATCTACTACCGTGGGGGATATTGAAAATATACAAGTTCAACAAATTTCAAATACGCAAATTATGCTTCGCAATGGAGAATTATTAAAATTTGAAGAGAAAATATAAAAATACAGCGGGTGGATTTATGAGATGTGGCAGTAAGTGCAGGTACCTTAAACGTTATAGACACCTACAGCAAGTACGCATTAAAAAAAAATTAAAACATCAACAGAAAAAATATCTATGCCTTGTTGCTTGCATGCTTCCCTCCAAACTATCTACTGATTTATTGATAGACGTTTAGTTTGGAAGAAAGAGTTCGCCGTGTAATCATATTTTGGAAACACTTTTCCCAAGTTTCTTGAAAAATTTCTGCCGGATCGGGTACAAGGCCTTGTCTGTACAAGTTAAATTTGTGTAATTATAAGTGTAATTTTACATATAAACCTTGTATTAAACTATAATGAAAACTGCATTAAAATCAGTGCAGTAAGAGCAGTAATACTGAACGAACCAAGTAAAGATGAAAACAACTTTATTTTATTCTACATATTTTTGATAAAGAAATTTATTACCCGGTGAAATTTTCCCGTCTGTAAAGTAAATTACCTTCAGATACTTAAACTAATCTAATCTGTATCCTAGCCTCAGAATTCTTTGGCAAACAACGTTTGTCAAATAAACAAGCTGTATCAGCATCCAGACTCAATCGGTTCTAGAAAGTATTCTAGAACCGATTGAGTCTGGATAAATCCAATTTAGCTCAAGCTTAGTCAAGTTTCAAACCAAGTCAACTATAAATTAGTAAAGCATAGCATAGTCGACCTTATAATGCTCCCACTGTTGAGACTCGGCCCTCCTCTCTAGGAGAGGGAACGGGCCGTAATCCACCACGCGGGCACAGTGCGGGTTGGTGGATGTCACATGTCTTTGATTTTTTTAGTTCTATAAATTAGTATTACTACTTAATTATTACAGTATTTTGGAAAATACCTTCTCAAATGTAGAGATCTAACTAAGACCCATAGTTACCTAACCTCCGTTGTCGCCATGAGGAAAAGGGCGCATCTAACTAAAAACTTAAAACAGATTAAGAAAAAGATTATGTTTAACATTTGTTCGGCAAAACTAGACCTTTCACTAGTTTAACACAAGCATGGAGGCTCGTAGGGAAATTTAAAAACAACATTATTACATGCGCCTTATTTTTCTGATTCCGAAAATGTGAAGAAATCTATTTATCTCAAGTATGTTCGCGTTACCACGAAAAGCAGTTTAACTTTGAATAACAGTTAGTGTGCAAGTATCATGCTAAAAGCCTTCTTCCGAAATGTAATAAAAGAGTCGATTTAATGATGTGACACAGGGCAGTTTTACACCATCTACAAAGATGTCGAAAGTCATGGATACACCTGTACGTGGGACTCACAGAACCGGAAAGTAAAAAGAAGAAGTGCAAAAAGCAAGAGAGGCCTGTAATCTGCGGTAGGTGATTCTAGTCTGATAAGGTGATGATGATGACAGATATTTTTCAATTACAGATACATCGAAGCTTACTGGAAAATGAACAAGGTTTACCGCGGCGAGAGGCTTCAAATTAAATTACACGACCCGTTTCCCGTGATGGAAAAAGCTAGTGAAATGCAGGTTGATATTATACACTGTGCTTGTGAACTGAGGGACCACACTGGATTTTTTGCAAAAAAAAATTTACTCTTAAAACACTTTAAGACAAATCTGGGAATTTGTAGTCCAACATACCAAAAACTACAGCCCTTAAAGTGCGGTCCCTCAGTTCTCACGGACCATACATCGGCCAGATCTCGAAAAGTATCAGAAAAAAATATTAACTGTGACTACAGATATTTAGTAGTAATTTGTTAGGGAATATTTACTAAATACGGTCTATTTTTATACGATTAAAAACATGTATTATTTCAGCTAAGAGGTAAGAAAGAAACAATTTTAGATGCCTATTATTGAATAGCAATTTACTACTAAAAGATAGGTATACTATAGTTTCTGATATATTTCTCGTCTAGTAGCTAGAACATGCTCATAAGCCAGTGGGTGTGAGGACTGAGGGACCCGATTTAATAATCGCTATCCTTAAATTACGTCAATATTTCTTTTCCATTTCTTCTTTACAAAAGGTGTTAAGATTCCTACTAAAACCCTATGTAGAAAAAAAAAAAAATTTTTTAGATTCGGTTAATATTGACTTACACATTTTTCTTCCTGAGGGACCACAGTTTAGTCGTTATACTGGGTGTAAGGGACAGCCCTCCGCAAACTTTAAGAGCTTGCTCGTAGACCAAACTGAACAACCTTCCACAAGATTTTTTTTCAGGAAACGAAAAAAAGAATCGGCCTCTCCATACACACTGTCCAATCAAGTTTTTAATTTTGTTGCAGCGGGCCAGCTTTCCGGTAAACATCCGGACCGAGCTCCAGTCGTCGATCGCTGGGTAGTGGCTTAGCTGGTTCTTAGCCTCGGGATAAAGCACCCGCGCCTTAGCTTTCTAACTTAACCAGCTCTTGTCATGGTGTCCTAAAATGCCGAGCGCGCTTCGCTCGCTCTTGGACTATTATCGCGGGATTAGCCTAGGCGAAATTAGTTCATCCTAAAATCGGGGTTGGCCGGTAACATATACATACATTAATATCGTTGATAACAAATTCTCAAAAGTTAACGTCAGCTGATGATGTATAGTGAAGAGATCATTTTATTTTTTGGAATTGACTATACGTCTGTTAAGGCTTAGCGTCTGATATTATTGTTCAACAACCGACCTTGCAAAAAAAAACTTACTTTAGATCAAAACTAGTTGAAAGATATAACTTAAAACTTCGATGACGGGTCACTATAAAACATTAGATATTTACATTCAGTATTTACTTAGTTCCAAGTACTCAGGTTCTCGTATATTCCATTAAAATGGTTGGATTGGTCGCTTAGGTAATGATACTAAGCCTAATACAAAGTTTACACCAAGCCAGACATATTCAATACGTGGGATCAAAATTGCGGTCTATTTAGAACTGGGTACGTTCTCTAGACGACTAATAACGATCTTGTTTTACGACATGATAGCAGAATAACCTGCAAATGATTTCCTTCTTACATATACTATATAAATGGGTACAATTATGAAGTGTGAGTACTATCACAATGTTATCTATTGAGATAAGATAGCGGGCTTACCTTTCTTCCAATATAGATTAATGACAGCAAAGAATATCCCTGAACAGAGCAACACTACCACACAGAGCCAGAACTGAAACAAATGAAATAACATTGTTCATTAGTTAGGTGAGCATTCCTTTTGACCGCCACAGTCATGCAAACATAACAACGTTAATAATCATAGAAGAAAGTTGTTTTTATTTCTTATTTGTTTCGTTTAAGTACGAAAACGCCGAGATGTTCGTTGGCGCCGAGAGCATGTTTTTGCTTTTTCGACGTAGCGGTCAAAAGGGTTAAAGAATATTGAAAATACGGCACAAAACACACAGCTTATAAAGTACTTAAAACTTAATAAAAATATTGAAGGGGCTATCGCAAAAAGAAAATGCGCTATTTCAACAAGTAAAATACATCATTCGCTAACATACGCCTGTACCGAAAAAATCCATTTGTGCCAATGTACTTCAGGTCTTCATTTGACCTAATTAAACATTCGTGGGAACTAGCTTGACGCGCGCGGCAGCTTATTAAATAACACTCAGCAACATTATAGTACAGATTTACATAATTTCAGATCCGTTTTAACTTAAAACAGGCCATTTTAGAACTGGTACTTAGAAATGGCAAGTCTCGACATTAAACATGCTATTTTAATGACAGGCCGGTTAATCACGGTTCACCTGAGATTAATTAATAGAATTATATTATTATACATGATATCCTATATCTGTTAAGCATCGACGCCTTCCTTCAGCTGTTGACTGAAAAAAGATCACTGAACAATGTTAAAGTGAGTTACGTGTGTGTGCGAAGTACCTCGAGGTGTTAAATATAAACCGTGTTGCGTAGAAACACGATGTTACCTCATAAAATCCAACGCCGTTAAGTAATCAGTTAAGTTACAAGACATTACATGAAGAGGACATACATTCGTAAAAAGATTTATTTTCCGTTCGCGAGGCAGAGCTAAAGCCGTAAGCCACGACTGTGGCTAAATATAGAATAACCCCTTTTTACACCGCGCTGTTGTTTAATAGACAAGATTTTAATAACAGGGTTGTAACCAGTCGTTAATATATTCCAAGACTGATGAAACACATAAATATCATTATAATATCAGTCAACCCCACTGAAATATACATGATAACGAAATAAATAAATAATTATGAAAACTCATAGATGCATGACACCGAATTTAATTAGGTACAATTTTCATTTCATAATGCAAATTTAATTTCGTGAACACTATGAAGAGGGAAAATTTATATTATAAAGAGGGAAAATTTATATTATGAAGAGGGAAAATTTGTATTTTTTTGTGTATGTTTGTAATGAATAAACTCAAAAAGTACTGCGCCGATTTCAAAAATTCTTTCACCATTGGAAAGCTACATTCACCCTGAGTAACAAAGGCTATATTAATTGCCCGTGCGAAGCCCGGGACGTGCTGCTAGTAATTAATACACAAATTCGTACTTTGAAACATTTTACATTCGCTGAGCAAGAATTTAATAATAGGAGAATATTATACTATTACATTATTTTATTACTGTGTAGTGTGTGCCACAATAAAATAGACCAGTTACTTGTAACTTTTATTTTCAGAGTGACAAAAAATGGAGCCATCAGCTCGTAACTTTATTATTGTCATGTTAAATGTCTCGTGGACTGCGATCACCAATTTGCGTACGCTTCAATGCTACAATTTCCGCAAGCGTGTATCATGTGTTTCAGCCGACAGCTACGCCTCCGGTCATCTCGCCGTGTAATATCGGATTAGTTGCTAACAGGATGGCTTACCCACTGGACTGGGAAATGTCGTTAAATCGCAAAATTGCATTTGATTACATCCCACCAAATCCTGATGACACGTAATTTGCTGCAATAGACGTGATTTGTGTAGAGGTTTAAAGATAAGCTGACAAATCGATCCGTTGGGAATGAACTACTGGATACCGTTATTTAATTCTATTTCGTCCCGATTACGTACTACTTAGAATACATCACTTGATTGCGTCTAATCCATTTGCTTTCCATTTTGTTTACCTGAGGTTTAGAATTAATCTTCTAAGTACAGTCGCAATAGCATTGGTTACTTTCGCCGGCACGTGAGTATCCGGCAAGCCGCGTCGCTAAAACGTGTTCATTAATTAATCATCATTTGGATTTCACTATCGTTGGCTTCGCTTTCACCCAACTTGATTGAAAAACCTTTATCAAGTTTATGGCAAAGTTAATTTATTTTCTAATAACCTGTAAGATTTTTGCGCACAAAATTGACCTAGTTATGGAAAAACTATTTCGTCTTGACCTTTTAAAATACCAATTAAATAAAACACTGGTGAGTAATTGTTTTGCTCTCAGTACCTAACTTGTTATGTACGATTCGTAGAATTATAGAAAATATTTAAGAATTATTTGCTTTTGTAGAATCCGTGATGCTCAGTATGCAAACATATCATGATCAATAAAGGTAGAATATAGGAGATGAGCTAACCCAGCTCGTTTATCGTAACTATTTAAACAAAATTGTAATGAACACAAATATCAAACATAGAGTAGAAAACACATTCAATTTTTAAAAAAAAATAATTTTCATCGAAAAAGAAATGGTCTGATTTTAATAAAGTTTAAAATCAATTTAGGTGTGTTTTCGGACAGTAAATTAAAGTGCGTCCAAGTAAGTCAATAGAAAAACTGGGCAAGTGCGAGTTGGACTCGCGCACTGAGGGTTCCGTACCAACTGACTTATAATAATGGTTCACGGTTTATGCATAAGGTAAAAAATAATTTCATAAACATAAGTTTATGATTTTTTTAAATATTTATTTGAGTTGATTGAATGAAAGGTAAATTACGGTTTACGATTTATGACGAATTAAAAAATAACTACTTACTAGATCACGTACAAACCAGGTGGAGGTTTGCATGGTAATGTATCTCATATTATTATATTTGTTTAGTTTTATCGTTCTCTTATTTTAGAAGTTACAGACCCCCCCCCCCCCTCCTATATATTTTATCACTTTGGAAGAGTCTCTCATACAAACTATTTAGTTTAGAAAAAAAATTATAGAAACCTGTCCATAGATACTCCACACGTATCCTTAAAAAAAAAATTGAGTTTCAGTTGTAAGTATGGGGAACCTCCAAAACTTATTGTTTTTTTTTTCTATTTTTGTGTGAAAATCTTAATGCAGTTCACAAAATACATCTACTTACAAAGTTTCTACAGTATCCGAATCCGTTCCGTTCCGTTTTTTGCCATTTGGCTACGGGACCCTAAAAAGGGATAACAGAGCAACAACGGATGCACAGCCCGGCAAATATAAACAAGCGCCCCCGTGCCGAGAGGCAATAAGTAAACAAGACTGGTGATTGAAATTGAATGCGACTAACGCAAATATATCGTAACTCAAATATGTGTACAACAAGAAATAGATTCGCAACGTTCGATAAATCGGAGTGGTTTGTTTATTATTATAATCGGTTGTTTTTTGTCGTAAACTACTCAATCTGTAACCTATAAACAAACATAATATTAAACTATGAAAAGTGATGTCAGGTATTTTGAACTTCACTTCATAGTTAAATCAAAGACAAAGGTCAGTACCACGACTGGCGGACAGCCGAACGACTCGTGTGCCACTTATGAAGCCGCACTCGTGAATAATATACACTGAAATTGTCTATAAGCGGCCACTTTAAACCACCTTGTTCAGAACGGAACAACAAATACTCCTAACGTACCTAGTAATAACATAATGGCGCCAACTGAACTTCATTTATAATTTTTTCATGGAATTCTAGAAAGGTCTGTCCGAAATTGTTCGGTGTATACAATGCATTTGGAATAACATGTGGCACAGACACTTGGGGGAGGGTTATGACTAGCAGAGGATGTCTCTCGGCTGAAGTGGATGATACAATGCATTTTGATATACGAGTACATATTCGACTAACGGAACTTAATGAATACCATTTTTGTTACCACATAGTATTTTTTGCCATAAACATGGTTTTTGTTCGGGCTCTTATCAAGAAATACATATAAGAAAAAAAAAACAGGGCGAGTGCGAGTCGGACTCGCGCACTGAGGGTTCCGTACAAACTTACCTATGAAAACAATTCAATTCCCGAATTAAATTAAGAAGACTTTTCCGAAACGGATAAAAGGTTTTTGTTTTTTTTTGTGACGTAACTACAAATTTACAGTTTTCAGAGTTTTCCTAAAATTGCTTTATGCCAAATATCAGGATTCTAGGTCAACGACAAGTACCCTATGAATTTTGATTTTCTTAACAATGTCGAAATATACGTTTTTTGAAACATAACAAGCCGTATTTTTATTTTCCGTTAACTCGGAAAAAATATTTTTTCACAGCTTCAAGGGTCTGCAAACCTGAATAGGTATATTGTTTTAATTTCAACTCGATACCTCCACGCGTTCCCAGGATAAAGGGTCTTGACAGACAGACAGACAGACGGACATCAAAAAAGTCCTATAAGGGTTCAGTTTTTTCCTTTTTAGATACGGAACTCTAAAAAAGAGAGCATTAACCATTATTGCCACGCTAAAACAAAACAACTATAGACTATATAGTATTATCAGGAACTGATGTTACATTCATCATCTGCACCTAATTTTCTGTTTCAAAATTTAATTTTAAAATTGGTTAGTAACAATCAGTCACTCGACACGGCACGGTACCCCACGTGTACGTAAGTGGTATTCATACTAATTATGCATGCCTTCATTCGGAATCGTACGGTCGACAGAATGACTGCCCATTTAGTTCATTTTACTAGGAAATTTAAATTTCCTTGCTACTATGTCTGTAATTTTAAGCCTACTTCCTAGCTACTCTAAGTTTGCCCGTCGAAAATCGCATTTGTAAAGAATACAAGTGTGTATGACGTACTTCTATTTATGTATAATAAAAGCAGAAACTGATCTCACTGACATATCGACACATAGCCGAAACTACTGAAACTAGAAGCGTACAATTTTGCAAAAGGTTTTCTTTTATGACGTAGGCAAGCACTAAGAGGATTTCCAAAAATTAACCCCCTAAGGGGATGAAACTGGGTCCAAATTTTGTAGGAAGAAACTTAGCTAGTTGATAATAATTTTATCATCAACATCTACTTTATGTTGGCGGTTCTTTTTTTAAGTTTGCGAATTCTATATTTAAGTTCGCCAAAAAAAAACAGTATTGAAATGTTTGGAACCCCCAGGTTTAAGCTTCTTGTAAACCTAGAGAGATTAAGCATTTCCCTAATTATTGGCGATGTGCTGCGATACGGTCACTAGTTTTTATATATACCTGACGTAATGCATTAGTCACCTCCCCGTGTCATGTTCAAAGATTATGCTATTAGTGGTCTAGACTTTGAAAAACTTATTACAGGTAATATATCTTCACTTATTTTGTCAAATTAAAACAGTGACGTTTATATTTAAATGGTTTATTCTATGGAGCGCAGCATACTAGGTGTTAAAATAACGGATCGCGTTTGAAACACTTCACTACGCTCCAAAACGCAAATCATTGACGTGGTTCAGAAGGTTGCCCAGCTTAAGTGGGACTGGGCTGGACATGTCTGTCGTATGCCGATCGAGCGGTGGGCCAGGAAAACGCAAAATTGGGCCCTTGAAATCGCACGACGGAATCGCGGCAGACCATGAAAAAGATGGCGGGACGACTTGGATGTCTTCCTTGGGAATTGGAAAGAAGTGGCTCAAAACCGGGAACATTGGTAGGAGTGGAGGGAGGCCTTTGCCCAGCAGCGGGACAGTATAGGCTAGATATAATAATTATTCTAAGGATGTTCCTACCTACCTTACACAGGATATGTTTGATAAAAGGAAAAAAGATCAGGTACGCGTACACAGCGTGACAGATTGATAGGAAAACTCGTGACTTTCTTAGCGTGTTTGTTGAACAAATATGAAATTGAGGAAAAAAACACAATACAATTGGGTACGTGTTGCTATATATATTTTTTTGCTATCAATATTGTTACAAGTATGTTAATACCCTGTTATTTTCTTTTGTACAAAAAAATGAAAAAATGTTGCTACCAGCAACGTCGTTCGCTATTGTGACTGCGAATCGATCGATTACTATACTTTCGCTAATAAGCAGCTTGTAGCTACCTACTTAAATGTATCAATAATGTGTTTATACGCACATTATATCGGCATGTATTCTCTATTGAAGAATCAGTTACGGTTTTGGATAGCTGCTAACAGAAAACTAACCACTTTTATTTCATAAAGCAATGGCTGCACGTGGTATCTTGATTATATACTTCATTAAAACTTATGTACGAGATAACATATTTTCTTATTTTGTTTATGGGTTTATTACACACATCATCTTCCTGCCTTTTCCCACTTTTGCTTGATGTCGGCGCAACACAACGGCGTTTTATTCTTTCATTCTATACCTCACACACACTATCCATTATTTATTTAACCAAATATGTTTTTTGTATTTAAATACAAGCAACCAAAAACATAGAAGGGTAGGCAGCTGTTATTAGAAAAACCACCAAATGTTTACAGTTTTTTATATGAGAATCAAAGGTTAAATTATTTCTAGGCGAGCAATAGGTAGCTCGTTGCCCAGCCGTCCGGTAAGGACCAAGCCCGAGTGACACGTTCTAAGAGATGTCAGCAAATGGACTCCAACCCAGTGATGTTGAAAGAATTTCCGTGACCATGGAACGCGAAGGGCAACTGAAGGAACACATGCGCGTTTTAATCAGCAAAAGTCTGACACGCACCTCTTGCTCCGCAACTGATTTGTCTGTCACTTCATCTCGAACTTATTTCACTTTCGTTTTATTTTTTCAGAATTCCGGATACGATTGCATCAAATTGCAGGAATCAGTAAGTACAGGGTGTAAAAAGATAATTAATCAGTATAGACGACCGTGGCAAGTGTTTAATGAAAGCTGAAGCAAAAATGTATACGTTCTATTGACAATATTCTTGGCATCTAGATAGATTTAATAGAAAGCCGTTAGAAATAAATATGGTAGCTTCGGGCCTGAGGGTATCTTGCGTGTTTTTTTTCAATCACGTTTACATCCATTCGCTTAATGTGAAATCATATAGAAAATAGAGAATTTCTGTTAGCGTCACCAGATAGCGAGTATCATCATCTTCCTGCCCTTGTCCCGTGTTATTTGGGGTCGGCGCAACACGTTTTTTTCCTCAATTCTATCCTGTCACCCGGCATGCTATCACTAACTTCCTTTTCTTTCATATCACTCTTCACACAATCCAGCCAAGCCATCTTTTCTTTGGCCTCCCTCTCCCTCTCCACCCATCTTCATGTATACTCATAATTATTTTAGTAACATGCTTTACATCCCTCGACAAACGATTTTCCTTCAACTTTTAAGTGACTGGCGCCACTTTCAAACTTCCTCTATTATACTCATTTCTCACTTTATCTTTTCTCGTCACACCATACATCCATCTCAACATTCTCATCTCAAGATAGCGAGTATACAGATAAGTAAAGATTGGCATTTACTTGATGCGATCAAAAATCAGATGATAGATGATTAGTTGGAGAGCGCATAGCTAGCGGTGCTGCGGGGGAGTGCGTACGCGCCTGAGAGCAAAACACATCAGAGCATGCAATTGAGGTCAAACTATATTGTTCGATGCAAGTATAGCTCGACGCATCCTATTGATTTAACGGCTATTACACTCACCGGGAAGCGGATCCTATCCATATAATATGTGTCAGCTGCACGATAAAACGATTGAGAATGACATTTAAAAAATGCATTTCCTTTTCTTTCTCTTTACAGAATATTGTAGGTAACTTTCAGGGAAATAGAGACGACTAGAGACGGACTGAAGACTATTTTCGACTCAATAATTAAAAAATGTAAAAGCACCATTTTTGTTCGATGTTAAAAAGCTACACGAAAATTATTATATTTTGTCAAAGGCATATTTTTTGTGCACAAAAATTATTTTTCTTAGAAAAAATATATTGCGAACCAATGAATTTCTTTCTGACTTCACTGGCAAACAATAAACAATTTTAAGCCCGAAACTAAAATCACTAACAATGGACATTTTCCTGAGAACAATTCGGTCGAATTCTAAGGAAAATAGATAAATCTGTGCGATACATATTGTGTATACGCCTGTATTTGTATTGTTCACGGTATTGTCGCCTAAGCTTGTACTAGTATTGTGTTGGAGATCAAAGCTCACGTACGGAGTGCAATAGGGCATATTATGAAACTACCCTCGGATGTAGCTCGTTCACAAGTTAAAAAGTAAAAGCACGGTATACACAGTCTGATACGCTTCCAATTTAAGCGTATGTAGTCGGACTGCTACCTACGGCAGCGGGTCGGTTCGCTTGGACGGGCGGCAGTGGTCCGACCCGCGCCCTAAGATTGTTTACAAGGAATCGCACGAACATCGTGAACCGGAAAAAAACACTTAAATGATATGGAATTAATTCTACTGAATTAAGTGTTGACTGTACCTTAAAATAAATTGAACATTATTAGTACAGTGAAAATAATCCGACTTACTCAATACGCGTGAGGCAAAGGATAATTTCATAATACTTTTGCCTAATAAACCGTTTCATACTTAAAGCACAAAACGCGAAGATATATGTAATACTGAAACGCGTAAATATGATACTTGCATGTATATACAATAGTCCGCTAGCATAAGATTAATTTGAACAGAGTTACTAAACTCTATAACTGTAATCAGTAGGAGCTTCAAACTACGTTAATCGATATACTCTCGACGGCTCGATTATGTAGTTAATTAAAAATCTAGGGTCAGTGATTGTTATCGAATTCCACCGAAACGACATGATTTTTATTTAAACAAAAAACAGAATATTCGGTAGGTTTGAGAAAATATCGTAGGCTATTTTTTATCCTCCTCCCCTATTTTTTTTCTTTGATAACTTATATGGCGGAGCAACATTTGCCCCAAAACAGCTAGTACCTATGTATAACATATTCCGTTTTATTTCTTTTGTATCAAAAAATTATATATAAAGTAACAAAATGTATGTCAAACTACGACCGAGTTAGCACCTACTGACACGAGATAACAATGAATCACAATTTACAACGAACCGATGAGTTCGATGACGCGCTGCCTACGACGACTAACTAATGTTCTTAAAATAATGTAAATACATTATCCTCACCGGATCGCACACTCGTCATCAAGTTAAACATTCATAACTTGATGACGACGAATTGACTAAGTATAATATTATAATTCCACTTCACTACATCACTAGTACCTATCAATTAATCTTCTTTATCCGAGTCCTATCCTGTATATAATATTATACAAGATAAATATTTAATATAATTTCCAAACTAAAAAGTGTTTTATACAATAACTGTCGAAACGTATAGTTGACACTTCGCGTGACCCAAAGGCTGGCTTTCACCTTGGACAGAGGATAAGCATTGCCATACAGCGCGACAATGCCGCCAGTCTTTGGGGCACATTACCAGTCGACAGCGATGTGGAAGAGTTTTTTGACGCTATATTTTAGGTAGTTTCAATTAGCGCAGGAATTTATTATTTTTCTTTTATTTTTAAATTTACTGTATATAGTTATTTAGTTAGTGTAATTGTAGTTAAGTATTTTTTATAACTGTTTAATTATTATTTTACATTTAGTTTTATTTGAGACAATGTAAGAATAAACTAATTAGCCGTCAATCGGATACTGCGTCCATCAAATTGGTATTCATTGTGATTGCAACCTACATTAGCATGGTCACGTTAAATCAGACACGGTATGGTGGAATAAACATTAACGAGTAAGGATATGCAAATACTTACTGTAGTCGGGCGCGAGTCCAGGAAATGATCGTATACGGCCAGGCCGGCGATAGCGAGCATCACGCCGGTGTGGAAGCCAGTCATGAACAGCCCCACGTACTGGATCAGCATGGTGATGAGGCCGAACAGGAGCCCGGCGCACAAAGCCACACCTACGACCAATCGAACAAAGTAAAAAGCCTTTTCACAGACACGATAGCAGGAAAGCGACAACAGCCGATTTTTTCATTAAGTGTATCGATTTTATAAAAACGGAAAGCCCTCTTTCGTGTAATGCACCTGAAGCAGTAGTTAAGTATTTATAAAAAGACTCGTGTACTCATTACGGTCCGACGTGAATGCACCACCAAACACGGTCGGTTCGACACAATACTCACTAAATAAGTTATTAGATACTGGGAACTTGCTATTAAACGTATCGTAGAATTCCGTAGAATAACAACGTAGCTCTAGGAATATTCTATTCCGATACAATTTTCGTAGACGAACTGGACAATTTCTGAGTACAGGCAATAGTAAAGTGCAGGCAAGGCAGGCCAGGTAAAGTAATTTGAGAGGAAAATGTGCTTACCAACGTTCCCGTACGGAGGCATCAGATATTCCTGGAGGCAAATTAAATAGACGATGGCTGCGCCGAAAGTGAAACCCGTGAGAAACATGCTAGCTTTGAAACATCGATAACCTGAAACCAAAGTCCTTATGAATACATGGAAAAAGAGTGGAACAAAGATTTTATTCTAATTTCAGCGAAAATTTTACAAGTGTTCTTAAAAATGGAAAACATATCGAGCCTTTTTAGGAAGAACATCGTAAGCGACAGTGAGCGTTTTTACAGTACTAGTAGAGTTTCTCTTTCATTATTAATCAAAAGTATTAATTCATGATAATAAATAAAATAAAATATAACTTCATATAACTACCGATCTAATAGAATTGTTGCTACTACATATTTTCGTAAATACTTTATAATTATGGAAGAGAAAACCTACTAGTACTGCAAAAAAGCTCACTGTCGCTTACGATGTTCTTCCTAAAAAGGCTCGAATTATCTTGAGCAGATCTCGTTATTTTTCTTTTACGGGATGATAAGACTATACCTAAGTACAAATGTACAATACATGTTATACTGGGTGAATTACACAAGTTTTCGAATGTATTGTTCATTACACCACTACAGGTAGGTATAAATTTTAGATGCAGTTTTGTTTACGACGATAGCCATATCTATAGCTGATAATTCGTTTATTCATTTTTTTTATAATATGTTACACGTTACTACATATTTTTTTCTTGGAAACTCAGATACATATTTTGTAAGTAAGTAGATATTATCTACGTTTCTAATGAAACCAACACATTTTGTGCAAAACGAATCAAGTAAAGACCTCTGAAAGTCTGCTATTATGCGTGGAGCTTGGCGCTTTAAAATGCACGCTACTTTAAATTTAAAAAATAAAGGTTGTAAAATAATACTGTATTCTCTGAAACAAGTCTTGTGAAATATTCGTAAGAGGGAAGGAATTACCGAATGCCGAGCGTTAAGGCATTACCTCTTTATCAAACATTGTTTTATAATGGGTTCGATGAAACAACAGCACAGATTTTAAACAATGCTTTCGTTGATGATAGACGGATCGGGAAAGGCCCTAGTAAAAATTGCGACGAGAATTATTAACTGTTAAATACCTTTTACATAATATTAACTTTTCCATAATTTACCACACAGCAAGAAGCTGGAAGTACATACTTTTCGGATGCGGGCGATACGGAATGTCTTGTAAATTAGATGAGAAACTTACATCCAATTTCTGAATTGAGAATTTAAAAAAAAAACCTTAGTTGTGTCTTTCAAATCGTATTTTGAGATAGGTACCTACTACCACTAACATTTAATATTTAGTATTAACAAAGAAGTTCATTATGTTTAATTACTATCCTCATACAATTTGGTAATTACGAACATAGTACATAAATTAATGTTTTACTTATGTAGTTTTATAACCAAATGAAGATAAACAGCAATATACTTACAACAAAGTATATTGCTGTTTATCTACAAAAACAAAATTTAATCGCTTTTAAAAATGCTTCTAGTTTTTGTAAACTTTATAATTAATTCTACAAGTTTAAAGTCCTTATATAATAAACAAGTTTCATTTTTAGTATTTATTTTTATACGAACGACACGTTCTTGGACTTAATTTGTTGGTTATTTGTTTTTTACGACCACATCGAATACCAAATCAAACAGGTTCAGGTTCTTGACAAGTATTATGTAAGTATTTGAATAGCTTGAATTATCATATTTGGAAATCCAGTGCCTGGACGTTAAAATCATCACAACCTAGGATTTTTTACTGTAAATTAAATTGAAAAAGAAAATATAATATGTGTTGCTTTCGGGGAAGGTTTCTGCTGTATTTAGTGGCGAAGTACCATCTAGAGCAGAACTCTTACCAGTCCGAGCTATCCACATCCCCGTCGTCCTCCCTGGGACGTGCTGCAACCGCGTAGTCGCGCGGCCGCCACCCCGCATTGCAGCTGCTAACGGATACAGGGCGAAAGGCGAGTATTCTATGCCCCAAAATCAGAATAGTCTCACTAGGGAGAACCCGAAACAACGAATGAGCATTGAGCGAGAATAGCCGCGTGGCACAAGTTGAAGCAGAAATGCTAAGGTACAAAGTGCTTAAACTCGGTCTGAACGAAGTGCGAAGACACGGATTCGGAGAGCTGAGAACGCTCAGGTGCCATACGTTTCTTTATTCCGGGTAAGAGAATAAAGAGGACATACCTTCGTGAAAGCGGCGTCGGATATCACCTTTCTGATGCAGCAAAAAAGAGTCTCCTAGACTACTCAACCAGTCTTCGAAGAAAATTTACAAGCAAAACAAAGTCATCGTCACGACACGGGCTGGGAGTCCGGAACAAGAACGGAGTGAATTCTTGATATTCTGTCAGGATAACGATCTCACCATCAGAGGTACTCATGGTGGACACCACAAATATAACTGGAACTCATCCGATGGTGTTACCAAAAACCAAATTGGCCACGTTACCATCAACTCCAAATAACGCGCTTCACTGCTCGACGTCCGCAACCAACGCGGCGCGGATATCGACGACGAACACCGCCTGGTCGCGGCCGAAGTGAGGCTCAAAGTAGCTGTTGCTCAACTGACTAAGGCGATCACTAGGAATTGGTTTGGCGTAAACAGACTATGAGACCCGGATACTGGAGAAGCATTCAGACTACAGGTGCAGATTCGCTTCTCCAACCTCGAGTCGGACTCTAGTTCTGTCGACGCGGAGTGCAATTGTATCAAAATGGCCTACTTCCAGACCAGTTCCGTCATTCTTGGATATAAAATACCTTTAAGCGAAGTCCGGATGTCACAGAAAACCTGGAACCTCATTGAAGAAAGGCGCTAACATCATTTTCGACTTTTGGCAACCAACGGTGAGGCAGTGCGTCGAGACGACAAACTGCAATACAGACACATAGATACGCAAGACCATCTACCGCAGTACAGTACCCACTGTGAGCGGTGAGTATAGGCAGATAATGCAGCGGATTGCGCCCAACGCGCTGCTGACTCCGGTAATCTCAGGGAAATGTACAGGGCGACGAAGACCTTGGCCGGTAATAGAAACCAGATGAAGAAGAAGTCCTTGAATAGAAAAGAAGGCCAGCTCATAGTGACGTCTGAGGGGCAGCTCCGACGCTGGCGCGAGCACTTTTAGGTGATCTTCTGAGTCCTAAACGACCCCATTACTACGACCACACCTACTGCCAGCTTGCCCCCACATAACCTGTAAATTGACGTGTCACCCCCCACTCAAGAGGAAGTAGTGAAAGCTATCCACTCACTCAAGAATGGCAAAGCTCCAAGAGTCGATCTCACTATGGCGGAGATGCTAAAAGTCGACCTGCTCTCCGCTGCGAACTCGCTGACACCTGTCTTGCAGATTATCTGGTCAGTCGAAGAGTTACCCGACGACTGGAATAAAGGCCTCCTCATCACCGTTCCCAAGAAGGGAGACCTCAGTGAATATGGCAATTGGAGAGGGATTACTTTACTCTCGATCCGAGAACAGTATAACAGTAACAGAACAGTATAACGGGAATAGTACAAAAAGTATGCTATGTACTATTCCAGGACATAGTTTTAAAAAAAAACCGAGGTAAAAACCTACAGGCACTGGACTAAATGCAAATTATTTTGAAAATATGTAAATCTTGTTTAAATCACTAGTTTGAATGGTTTAATTTTTGTTCCTACATTTTGTCATTTCATCACGGAAAAGAAAAATAACGGTGCCAAGAAAAATCATGCTGACGAGAAAATTAAGGATGCTAAAACAGTCACGATGCCGAAAAATATCACCACTTACCGAATAATGTATAGACTATGCCAAATGCTATGTACATAGCGCATAGCACACTTGTTACGGGGTCATAATTGTAGTTGATTGAAGTACAGAAAGACCCCTCGACGTGGGGGCCATTAAATTTGATCGTCATGTTTGGGGGGCTTCTTGTCACCTGAGGAACTAACTGTCCCACTGATGACATGTTAAACCAGCTAATTGACTGGAGTAATGACGCTCTGCAAGAGAAAGATACGCTGTCAATGTTATAGTCGAATTGTCTAAACCAACTATTTCGAATTGTGTTAGCTACATGGCAGTGCCGTAACTAGCCTTTTCTACGCCCGGTGCAAGCTTTTATAACTGCGTCCCTAGAAAAAAGTACGATACAAACAAAAAGCATTAAATAAAACATTTTTGCGCCCCTGCAGAATCCCTGCACCCTTTGTCTAGGCACCGCTTTCACCGTCCTAGTTACGGCACTGCGACGAGGTTATTATATTTCCGCTGCTTGAAGCTCTCCGCAGTCACAGGGGCAGCGCCAGCACAACAAGAGGTTAGAAGATAGGCTAAAGACATGCCTTTCTGTTTCAAGTGGTAAAAATATAATAAGCTCATTCAGAAATTCATGGATCGTGGACTTATTTAAAAAAGTCTGCAAACATTTTATTTTTATTTAGTTTATTCAAAATTTGCTTACAATAATCATTACAAAAATTCTGCCAAACTGTGAAACAGTTTGTCGGCAGTAGTTCTCGTTTCACATTTCAACAAATCTTGTAAGACGTGATTTAATTGACACATAATAAGCATTGCCATGCAACATGACAGTGTCGCTGGTCTTTTAGGCATCAGTCAACAGCTATGCCGAGGACATTTCCTCGGCAAATTTCCGCGACTTATGTAAAGACTTCCTAGCAAAATATCAACTTGAGATATTGTTCCACTTTCATGTTATCAGTGAGACTTTGTACTTGGCCTTCCTTCAAGCAGTTGTGTTTTTAATCTGATAGGTACCTATATTAGAATCAAAAATAACTACAGACCCTACCGGCTACCACCGTCTTGCCTCGACATGGTCAGTTGATGGTCAGTCGGGTTTTTTTTTTTATTTTGATAGAGAACCCCAAAAAGCACGACCAATTTACACTAGTCAATTCAGAAAATGTATCGAGGCTGGTTTATATCAACAGATTGCATTCCTGTATTTCACGAAATATTTCAGAATCTTGAGCAACTGTTTGTTTTACGTAGTGTCGAAGTAAACTGCGCTGATAAATAATACAGAGGCGATGCAAAGCAGATTCGATATCAGTGGCTGTGATACATTTAGCAAAATAGTACAATTGATGTTGAAGAGAACTATATCGTAATTTAAATAAGATAGAAGTGTTTTAGTTTACATGTAATTTAAAAGAAAAAACACATACTAGCCTAAGTTCAAATACCGCGTAAGTCAAAATCGAGAACAGGAAAATAGTTGCCCGCAACTCGATTTTTTGAAAAAAAAAGCTCTGAGCTACACACTGTTAAATGGAAATACAACTGAGTACCGTGGTTTTGCTGAAGCTTTTATATTCAATACTGACATACGTAATTTTTTTTAATCATAGTCTCGTGTTTGATCAGTTAAACGCGGCGTTGTCTGATTTTCCATCTGGTTAAAATGTTGCTTCATGATGCTTGAAGATTGTTATGAAACTACAATATTAATTTGATTAAACAAGGATTATATTGGACGAAACTATCAAAAGCCAATACCATCAAAATTACATTCAGAATTTTAGATCACTGTATCACACACGTTTTTATGGTCCACAGTACTGTGTACATCTACGATTTGTTACCTTTTTTTCTTACAAGCTCTCAGCGAAATTTCAATTACATACTTGCAATATCTAGGTATTTGATTGTTTGGTCCAAATCTTGCAGGCTAAGTTATAAACCACTAGTTTTTGTCCTATAAGTACAATTTTTACATGGTGATTCAGTTTCAATGACAATGAGAGCAGTGGTGGTAACGGTCCCGACTGAGTTGTAGGTCGCGGGTACAAACCCAGCCAAGCGCATTACTTTGTGTATTTTACTGCTCTCGAAACGGTGAAGGAAAACATCGTGAGGAAACCGGCATGTCCTAGAACCTAAAAGTCGAAGATATGTGACACTCGCCAACCCGCACTGGGCCTGTGGGGTAGATTACGGCCCTTTCCCTATCCTAGAGAGGAGGCCTGAGGAGTCCCAGCAGTGGGAACGTTAAAAGGCTGACTATTCTATGCTATGACAATGCATTTTTATGTTAAGCATGATCTGAATCGACCTCCAGGGCTCCACATAAAAGAACTCTTCAATATCCGATAGACCAGACACGAAAGTTTGTTTTCTTCTCTCTCCGATACACTGTCCAGTGGCATAATTTGGTGGCGACGGTGGGGGTCGCAGTCCCAGGCGGCATACGAAAGGTGGCGGCAGTAAGCGTTTTCAATGATTTGTACGAATTACTACTTAGTACTTACCTACGTCCTTTAAATAAAATGTTTACTCCGTTAATAATAAAAACCAAAGAGCGACGTAATTCCGGACAGCCCCAAACGGCGAAAACCCAAGCTACGCCATCGGTTCTGTCCACTTACTGACGTTCAACATCTGTTCAAATATATCACACTTGGTGTGAACCCAATAGTGCACCTACATCAATGTTTTATGATATTCTGCCCACACCGTATCAAGTCGTGAGCTAAACCTTATGCCTTGTGAAAGTCTTGGATTTTTTTCAGTTTGATGCCAGTTTATTAAGACAGGTTGTGACTTCTGATATCTAATATCAGGTAAAAGAAGACATCACGCACGCAGCCAGAGCTTACATGCATAAAACCACAATGCAAGCAAGCATCATTAGCGATGTACCATGGTTCATGAGCTATAATCCTCAGCATTTATTATTGGAAATTTTGGACTATGTCTAAGTTTGAGCTCTCTCTTTTGAGCAATCGCCACATTATCAAGTTGCACATGGCATGCATGTATGCTGGTATAAATAAATATTTTACTAGTTAGTAATTTATTGTCTTAAAGACAGAAATTCAATCACATGCCAATTTATCAGCTTATTTCCCTCCTCTGGTTTTGTATTGAGAATTTGAAGGCAACAACAAGCCTCAACAAACTCAAGCATTGTCTTTCTGTTGTGTCTCTAACGGTATTCGAAAAGTTAAGAACAGAGGCGGCGTAAGGCGTGGGCAACGTGGACTACCGCCTACGGCCACGCGGCGGCGGCGGCGGTGGTCTAAAGGGCCTCGCGTCTCGAAGGCCCGCGAACGCAAATATAGATATAATTACTCATCTAGCATTTGTTAACAGTACTAGTACGGCCTCAGCTGAAAGGAGATTTTGAGAAGTACAATGGGTCAGGAGACTGACTGACTGACAGACTTTCGGTGTTGGCAGTTTTATGTATCAAGGCAAATATACCATCTAATCTGGATTACGACACACTTATTAGGCTAAAAGCAGAAAATTTATGTTTCATTAATTGTTTACTTCACTGTTAGTTGAGGTATATATGTCGCAGGGAAATGAGGATATCAGAGATTTCGCGAAATCCCTAGGGATATCACGAAATCCCGGTAGATATCGAATATTCTTGTTTATTAAGTCTTCTTACTAAAAGTATCTAGTGATATGACAAAAAACCAATTTATCGTCAGTAATATGTCGTTTCACTAAACTCAATATAGTAAAGTGTCAGAAAAGCGGTTATTGCCGAATTAAAATCGAGGCATACATTTCTCTCGCTCGTTCTAGTAACCACACGGGCACTAGTGGGAGCGAAACCAATGTCTCGCTCGACCTGGCGCGGCTAGTGTGATTTTAGTCGCTAATATGAATCAAGCGAAATTTTCTGGGAAGGTGAATAATGTTTCTTTAACTAAAAAGATGATCTCATCAGGACCTCAAAAATATTTTAAGCATAGTATTGGAGATAAAAATAGTCTTTATAAAGTTACGTCTTCAGCTAGTATACTAAAGGATTGGTTTCCCCGAAACTCGATTCTAAAAGCAGATACAACATTCACAGATTCAGTGCCACAAATTGAACTGTCATTGCGAGAGTTCCAGCACAAAAGCAAAAAATCGAGCGACGCATTTGCTTCGCTCCCACTAGTGCCCGTGTGAGCACTAGAGCGAGTTTTGTCATATCACTAGATACTTTTAGTAAGAAGTCGTAATAAACAAGAATATTCGACATCTACCGGGATTTCGTGATATCCCTAGAAATTCCGTGAAATCCCTGATATCCTCATGTCCCTGCGACATATACTTAATAATGAAAAATAATTACAATGAAGAAATTTGCTTATTTATGGATAAAAATTTGAGTACCTATCAGAAAAATTTTCTCTCAATGAAAAACGTCCTCTTGCATCATCAGGGGGCTTCGCAAAATAAAACTTGCTCACTTCAAATTAAGGTCTTGCTCAGCCACTGGTTAAAAAAACAAATCAGCCTATAATGTTCCCACTCAGTACTGCTCAGGGTTCGAGTCTCATCTCAAAGAAAATGCACAACAAGCCACCATGCGGACTTACTGCACATTGGTGGATGTCACATGTCTTTGATTATTTTGGTTCTTGGAAATGTCTTAGGAAACATCCCAATGGCACCGGCCAAGGGAAACCTCCCTACAACTGTTAATATTTCACTTATTTGTCAAGAATCACAATTGATTTGTTTCACAGTTTGTTTGTAGCTAGAAAATATGGACTGATGGCCATAAATACTTTTTACCCTGAATAATTCGTGATTTTTGTAGAAAAGGCCACCAGAGGGCAAAAAACTAGTAGTTATTTGTTTAAAATACAGCATTTAGTTACTAGTCACAATATTCCATAGAATATGGCAAATAATAATTGTATTGTTTTCTCTTTACCCTCTCTCCATAAGTATACTCTCCCATAAATAAAGGAAAATGTGCTCTGATGGACCAATAGACAAATATTAATTACTAACTTATAATTTACAAGTAGACAGGCAAAATTTACAATAAACCATAAATATCTTAAATGTTATTCTGCATTGATGGAGAGATTGAGGGATAGAGAATCAAACAATATATTCTGGAAACAATTTAATCTACAAGCAGTTTAAACTGTGTTTTTTTGGTTTTAATAAACACAGCATGTGCATGTATATTTATTATTTACATTTAGCAGACCTATCAGTATCATCTAGCAGGAATCATTTCATTTATAAAGTGGTTTAATCCTCTTTGTAAAATGTTTAAGTAGGTAAATGTTATAAAGAAAAACAAAATTATGAACTAGATCAGATTTTCATTGTTATTAAAATTCAAAATCGTAAATGTTCGTAGTTTCTTGGTTTTACGGTATTCTTCAGCTCATGCTTCGAACTATTGATAATTCCCTGCATAAACAATCCCATGAAACACTAGTAAGTTCATAGGCTCAAGTAAAACCAATATGAAAGCGTGCGAAAATACCCGAAATGAGTCAATAACAAAAACATGATTCTGACATTGTGCTTCGCTTTGTTTCGTGAACAAGCTTTCCATAAAGAAAAAAATTCAATGACAAATATGGATATAGTAAAAGGAATACAATCCATTAAACTAGTATTTTGTTAAACTTTTTACAAGAGTAATAAATAATGCGAAGAACAAAAAATATCTTACCACTCAGCTCACCAAGCGTCTTGTGTCGATTTCACACTGTAAATGAATAAAATCCAGAACATTCTAAGATTTACAAAGTACCCTAGTTTCTAAAATAAACGCATAATTTTATAAAGTGTAAATATCCACCAACGCTAACACTCCGCACTCGCGACTACCTACGTAAAAGAAAAATATGTAACAAAGAAGACGTTTCCACTGACTCCAACTGAGTTTTCTTTTCAACTACTATTTGACGTAGAGTTGTCCGTGTCCGATACGGACCACAGATATATTAAACCGAGTTGACTCGATATAATTTTACATGTATAACCATGTGAAATTATCGACTCGACTACACAAATTAAAAACTATCGACACATTATGTAAAAATTGATAATGTTTTACAAATCAATGTTATAAACCGCGCTCACGTTAACTTGCAGCGTAGCTGGGGGTGTATACGGGGCCCAATCAACATCTGTCGGGACCCAAGCCAACCTCACCTGCACGTGGTACACCCTGCTGAAAAACAGACGAGGCTATGGCGACCCGCCAACCCGCACTGGACCAGCGTGGCGGGTTATGGTCCAAACCCCCCCCCAATGACTAGTAATATAAGGCACAGGCCCCAAGTGCCCGGCGACTCCACCGGTTGTGCTGACGTGGACGGGCGTAGGCGCAACCCTGGGGTCAGGGGTGCTAAAAATCTCCGGGCGAGAACGTCTAACCGTCGACGACTGAACCTGGCAACGTTTAACGTACGCACACTCAGGTCCGACGAGAAGATCACCGAACTGGAGGAAGAGTTGAGCGGGTTACGATGGAGTATTGTGGGATTATCTGAAGTCCGAAGACAGGGGGAGGACACGATAATCCTCGAATCCGGTAACCTGCTCTATTTCCGGGAGGGTGACCAGCAGTCCCAAGGTGGTGTCGGGTTTATTGTCCACAGGTCCCTCGTGAACAATGTGGTGAGGATCGAGAGTGTGTCGGCCAGGGTGGCGTACCTTATACTCAGAATATCTTCAAGATATTCGCTGAAGGTCATACAGGTTTACGCCCCGACCTCGGCACACCCCAACGACGAAGTGGAGTCCATGTATGAGGATATATCCAGAGTCATGCATGGCTCTAAGACTCACTTCACCGTGGTCATGGGGGACTTTAATGCGAAACTGGGCAAACGAGACGGTGATGAGCTGCGAGTGGGGCAATTTGGATTTGGACATCGGAACCGCCGGGGACACCTACTGGCTAGTTTTATGGAGAAGGAGAGCCTCTACATGATGAACTCCTTCTTCAGAAAGCGTGAGCACAGGAAGTGGACGTGGCTAAGCCCTGATGGTGTAACTAAAAATGAGATTGACTTCATCATGTCGACGAAGAAGCAAATATTCAATGATGTCTCTGTGATCAATACGGTGAAAACCGGGAGTGATCACCGTATGGTAAGAGGCACATTGAATATTAATGTCAGGCTTGAAAGATCTCGACTGATGAAGTCTACGCTCCGTCCTGCACAGATCCAGATCCAAAACTCCGAGAGCTTTCAGCTCGAACTTCAAAATCGTTTCGAGTGCCTAGAAAGCTCCGTGGACAAATATAATGATGGGTTCGTGGAAACTGTCCATACAGTCGGGTCGCAGTTCTTTAAGACTCGTACAAATAAGACCAAAAGGCTTACAGATCAAACTCTCGAGCTCATGAAGAAGAGGCGTGAAATAACTTTGCAGTCTTCAGATGACGTGTGCACGTACCGGCGGCTCAATAAACGGATCTCGAAGTCTCTGAAACGCGACCTTCGCAGATTTAATACCGAGAGGATTAAAGACGCGATTGAGCGGAATAAGGGCTCCAAAGTATTTGCACGGGATCTGTCTATTGGGCAGAGCCAGCTCACGAAACTGAAGACCGATGATGGCAGAGTTATATCCGCCAAATCGGAGCTTCTGGGAGAGATCGAGGCTTTTTATGGACAGTTATACACGTCAGTCTCCAAACCCGATACAAATCTAGCAAACGACCCAAGAGCTAGATTGACTCGACACTACACTGAAGATATCCCGGACGTCAGCCTGTACGAGATAAGGATGGCTCTGAAGCAGTTGAAGAACAACAAGGCGTCGGGTGAGGACGGAATTACGGCTGAGCTCCTGAAGGCGGGTAGAAAACCGGTCCTAAAGGCCCTTCAGAAGTTATTTGATTCCGTCATACTCGAGGGAAAAACGCCGCAGGCATGGAGCAGAGGTGTGGTGGTACTTTTCTTCAAGAAGGGTGACAATACCCTGCTTAAGAATTACAGGCCCATCTCACTTCTGAGCCATGTCTACAAGCTGTTTTCAAGGGTCATCACGAACCGTCTAGCGCGCAGGTTTGACGACTTCCAGCCTCCCGAACAAGCCGGATTCCGAAAAGGTTTCAGCACCGTAGACCACATTCATACGCTGCGGCAGGTTGTACAGAAGACCGAGGAGTATAACCTGCCTCTTTGCCTAGCGTTTGTGGACTACGAGAAAGCCTTTGACTCGATTGAGACTTGGGCGGTGCTGCAGTCTCTCCAACGGTGCCAAATTGACTATCGGTACATCGAGGTGCTGAAGTGTTTGTACGAAAACGCCACTATGTCAGTCCGACTACAGGACCAGATCTCGAAACCTACCCTTTTGCAGCGGGGTGTGAGGCAGGGAGACGTTATTTCTCCGAAACTGTTCACCGCCGCAATGGAAGATGTCTTCAAGGTTCTGGACTGGAGTGGACTAGGCATTAATGTCAATGGCGAGTACATCACTCACCTTCAGTTTGCTGACGATATAGTAGTCATGGCTGAGACTATGGAGGAGCTCAGCACAATGCTCAATGACCTCAGTAGAGCTTCCGAAAGAGTGGGTCTTAAAATGAACATGGATAAAACCAAAATCATGATTAACAACCATGTAGCGCCTACTCCTATCAAGATCGGAGACTCTACACTCGAAGTTGTGGAAGATTACGTCTACCTCGGACAGACAGTCCAGTTAGGTAGGTCGAACTTCGAGAAAGAGGTCAACCGTCGAATCCAACTCGGCTGGGCGGCGTTCGGGAAGCTACGCGGTGTCTTCTCGTCCAATATACCACAGTGTCTCAAGACGAAAGTCTATGATCAGTGCGTGTTGCCAGTGATGACATATGGCTCCGAAACGTGGTCGCTCTCAATGGGCCTCATCAGAAGGCTTAAAGTCACCCAAAGGGCAATGGAAAGGTCTATGCTCGGGGTTACCTTGCGTGATCGAATCAAAAATGAAGACATCCGCAGGAGAACTAAGGTTGCCGACATAGCGCAAAGAATTGCCAAACTTAAGTGGCAATGGGCAGGGCACATTGCTCGCAGAACAGATGGCCGTTGGGGCCGAAAGGTTCTGGAGTGGCGACCGCGTACCGAAAGACGCAACGTTGGAAGGCCTCCAACAAGGTGGTCTGATGACCTGGTGAAGGTTGCGGGAAGCCGATGGATGCGAGACGCGCAGGAGCGTTCGTTGTGGCGACGCTTGGGGGAGGCCTATGTCCAGCAGTGGACGTGTATCGGCTGAAATGATGATGATGATGATGATGATGATGATGATGATGATGATGATGATGATGATGATGATGTAGCTGGGGTCGTGCTTAATGTTGCCAACCTAACTAACGTAACTTATTACAATTCTTACAATTTATTACGACGGATCCTTCGTAATAAATTGTAAAAATTGTGTCAAGAATAAAATTGTGTAGAAAATGAAAATAAAATGTATTTTATACGTATTCCTATTGTACATACTAAGCACTATATACCACAACTTTATTTTAGTTTAATATTCTTTTACTTATTAAAATAAATAATCGAACGCTACCTTTAACTTTAAAACCTCATACCCACATACCATAAATCGATAATTTTTCATATGCGATTTTATTCTAGAGATCCGGCGATTAGTTATAATACCTTTATTTAGGAGGTAAGTAAAGAAATAGATTGAATTGGGTACAACCAGTATTTGATTAACTAGCATAATTTATTATTACAAAAAAAAAGTCATAAGAACCTTACATGAATCTTTTATTGAATATCTAGTACCACTCATAGAATCAGAATCCATGCTAATCTTTATCAGAATGATCGGATGAGTCCATTGTAAATTTAAGCTTTGTTTATGTGCAGTGATATGATGCATTTCCATTCCTTCTAGGTACCTAGATATTTTGATTGTAGATTTGGCACTATTCCGTCTTATGAATTTTGCAGATTTCATATCGTCATGATAGTCAATTAAGGTTTAACTTTAATTACATTGTAACCGTCCATTTTTAACAAACTCTGTTTTCCTGCCAGGCACCGCTTGGGCACCAATATGTAGGCGAATTTTATTGATAAATGATTTTAAAAGACACTATTACACGTCAATTTTTTTTCGTCAGTTTTAACGAAATGAGGCCGGTGTATTGTTATGGTCACCCGAAAAATTATTTGACAAATGTAGAAAATAGTTATATAAGATGTATTTTTTCCGGATTTTTAATATTCGGCTTGACCGAAGCTTCGGCTGGTTTATTGCCGAAAACGAAAACGAGAAATTCGGTCAGTCATTAGTTATTTTGTATTTGTAAACGTCCGCCCTCTGAATCAGTGGGAAATAATAAAATGACTACAATCCTTCGCTAAAATAGTTCCTGTGCCACTGTATCCTCTCTTGAATATTAATTTTTCAAGGTCGTAAACCAGACCGAATACGGAACGACACGCTGCGCTCCATAACAGGTATAATAGACGTGGGCAAAAAGGCTGCCAGGCTCAAATGGGACTGGGCGGGTCACGTCAGCCGCATGCACAGGGACCGCTGGGCAAGGGTCGCCACACAGTGGGTTCCTACTGAGGGAAAGCGCCGTCGAGGCCGGCCTAGAAAAAGGTCGCGGGATAATTTGGACGCCTACCACAAGGACTGATTAGAGACAGCGCAAGAAAAGAAATTTTGGAAGAACTTGGGGGAGGCCTTTGCCCAGCAGTGGGACAGTAATGGCTAGTATAAAAAAATGTCGTAAACGTAATAGGCTAGTTGCCGTAAAAAAATTAATTAATCCGTCTTTTAGATTATTCAAAAATATATTTAAAAATGACAAAGATATAGCTCATTAAAGTTACGTGTAACGTCACGCCGTGCTACATTTTTTCGCACAGGGTGGCGCCATGGAAACTACCCTATTGTGAGTTACGCGGAGGTTCGCATACAAAATCAAGAGGATAAACACGATGTGGTAAATATTTCTATGAGCATTACTACACTTGTGGGTTTAGCCACTTGAATATCTACCAGACAAGACGATGACAATGACATAGAAAAGGCTCCCTTCACTCTTGTTGTTCACAGTACTTTGTAGTATTGACAATCACTTCGAAGTTATTTCAATTTGGAGTTGGGACATATGTGTAGGTATGTACCAAAATATAACCTCAGTTTGCTGATAAGGATAATGTAACAGTTTATATGGAAAGCAGATAAAAATCATGGAAGAGTTAATGTCCTTAATGATTCGCAGTAATTTTGTACACAATTGCAATTTTTTCACCTATTGGATATAAATAAGGGTTATTAGATTTGTCCCTCTCATTGGTAGATACCGATTACGACATTTTTCTAATTGAAAGCGTAAGTTGAGCTGTAAAGTAATAATTAAACCACAAACAACAGAAGTAACTTCTGAATCAGTTTTTTTTCCTAGCTTTGTACGTTTTTTGACCCCCGAACTTAGCAACATTTTTTATGGTTGACAATCATATAAAATGTTGCCATGCATGATACCACACAAAAGTTCCAGATTAAATAGCATTTTTTTGGTTCCCTTATCAAACCCTGAAGCTAGTACTACCCACTTAGTATTTGCCGCCAAAGACATGGACCCTACCCTACTCTGCCGTACTCTACCCTACCCTACCCTACTCTACCCTACTCTACCCTACTCTACCCTACTCTACCCTACTCTACCCTACTCTATCCTACTCTACCCTACTCTACAATAATCTACCCTATAAACATGGCAGTTTCATCGTATGACACAATCGCATTCACCAGTTTTATCGTGAGCCGCACATTCAAATATTTAACTAATGGTGCATAATACAAACAACTAGATCACACGGCTATGTGATCGGTTAGAAGAATATTTATCGAATAAAACTGTTATAGATGATATAGTATTCTACAATGCTGGACATCTATTTGGAAAGTTCTCATAAAACGATTTTTGCCTTCATATCTTAGCAGCTCAACACTATCTCTGGGCAGTTTTTGACCAAATGCCTGTTTAATATTATATTAGAGCTCTCTCAGGTAGATAGGTAGATATGCAGTAAGAAAAATAAGGCCATTGATGGATATCACAGCTAGGTTAATTTCCCACAGTATTATGTTTTATGGCATTTTACTGTGGGGATCTGCACCTGATGTATACTCAATTTTCATATTGCAAAAGAGTGATCCGGGCTATTTACAAAATGGGTACTCGCGAGTCCATTAGAAATAAATTCAAAGAAATCGACTGCCTTAGAAAGTATTTTGTAGGTCCGTAAAAACCTAGGACTTTTCAAAATTAGAAGCGATTTTCATAAAATACATAGTCGTATTAAACACAACATTGTATTACTCAAATAGAAATTAGTTAAGACCAGCAAGTAATTTTTTAGTAAATAGCATACGCGTTTATAACAAGTTACCAAAGGCAGTGACTGAACTTAGCGGGGGAAAGTTAAAAACCCATATCAAGCTTGTCCTAACCGAAAAAGCATATTACAAGGTTAAAGACTACGTCGTTTAAAGAAAATTCCGAAAAAAACAAATTTTTTCTGGAAAATAACAATTTGATTTTTACGTTGTTTCATTGAAATTTTGCGGAAAAAATCGTTTGGGAAAAAAACAGAAATCTTTAAAACAAGTTTTATTGAAAAATATATCATAGTGGGTGACATACAAAAAAAATATTACTAAGTACTCCGTCAGTACTCAGTAGATACGGTCTACCCCAAGTGTCTCCATAATTACCTATGCCAACTGTTGGACATAGGCCTACCCCAAGTGTCGCCATTTAGGCGCTATAATGACTGATGCCCACTGTTGGACATAAGTTTGCCTCTCGCTATAATGACCTATGTCCATTGTTGGACATAAGCATCCCCCTCGATAAGATGTCCGATGTCCACTGTTGGACATAGGCCTCTACCACAATATAATGACCTGTGTCCACGGTTGGACATAAGCCTTCCCCAAGTATTGCCATTTAGACACTATAATGACTGCTGTCCACTGTTGGACATAGGCCTCCCCCTCGCTATAGAGATAGAGACCGATGTTCTCTGTTGCTCATAAACTAGTGCGTCTCACCATCAGATTGCATCATTGCATACCATCAGGTAGGATCGCAGTCAAGCGATCTCTATCGATTTATATTAATTTTGAAAAAAGTACGAATTAGAAAAAATAAAACATGAAGTTTTTTTTAAAAAGAACCGAAAACTTTATATTTGGGGTTTAAAACCGCAACATTTTAGTTTAAAACGTTTTAAACCGATTGATGTACATCTATAAGTTCTTGCCGGTTCTTTTCCATAGGAAACGTCGAATTTGGAACCGAGCGCTAGCCTCTGACGTTTTGTAAGTGCCCATGTAGGCCTGTGTAAAATAAAAACTTAAAAAAAAATAATTGTAAATTAAAATACTTATTTTATTTTTAGACAAAATAATAAAGGTACCATTTTTATCCCTGAAATAAAAATTATCGTTCTTAGTCAAATTAATAAATTATAAAACCAGTTTTAAGTTTACAACTCTCAAAACGATTTGGCAAGCTTCTTAAAAAAGGTTAAACTACTTTATCTTTGTAGTCTAAAAAAAAATACATTATAATATAGGCATTAGAGTCTGTCTAATGAAAGCGTAACCTGGAGTTTTTTTTTTAAATTAAAGTGGCAACATTATTTTGCCGCCAAAATCACGTCTAAGTCTATGACTGCAATAGTCAGTTTTTTGAAACATATATTTATTTATCAACAATAACTGCTTTATCATGGGTAAAACAATATAAAGTTATGTGCGAAAGCTGCTACACACTATCATCAGTGAGTTTAAACAAAAACAAGAAGAGAAAGAAGTTGTTTTCTAAGAAAAACAACAATGTTTATACACGATCTTGGATTTTTAAGTTAGTGTGACACTTTAATCTTGATCATTGTTGACTGACCACTAGATATTTTTACCGTATGAATGATGATGACTATTTTAATTGACTATCGCAGTTTTGTGCTCTTGGTATTCTTTTCGGAAGGCCAAAATGCCAAATTGTAAATAAAGAATATTATATACGGCATTTGAGAGAACAGATAAAATAAATTTGGAATAATATCTAACATTTTGTGTATTATTAACCTATACCATACATCTACCAATAAATAAATCTACACAATTTTAAGTTCTTATACAACTATTGTACAATCGTCATATATAAAAAAATACTCAAGTACCAAAACTTTTTTCTCCTACTATTTCAATAATACCATATTCAAATTTTTGGGTTTCAACCTCCTTTTCTCAGGTCACGCTTTCAGTAGACGGACTCTATTTAAAAATGTTAATTGCTTAGAATATGGGTTAAAATAAACTATTTTTTTGAAATAGTTATATATTTTTGCGACAACAACACTGAGTCAGACAGCCAGCGAAACACAACCCTAGCCGCAACAGAGTCTACTTTTGAGAAATTATTGTGAATAGTAGATTACTTTTGTACAAACTTCTTTATCGCAGGGAATATTTCCAAGAGTATTAGTTGTGCTTGTGTGTTAGTGTACACAAAACGAGTATATTCAAGGGGCGTATACAAGATTAAAAATGTTTTGGCTAGTCATCCCCAGAGTTTAATTTAAACAACACGTATTTACCTCAGTGAACACAGTTCGTTTGCAGTAGCCGCATCACCCAAATTTCACAATGAAAGTCACAATTACAACTCTTAACGATGAAATCTTCGTCTTGGACGTGTCCGAAGATTTGGAGTTGGAAAATTTTAAAGCGTTTTGTGAAATCGAATCCGGGTTCCCTGCGAAAGATATAATACTGAATTACAATGGCAAGCCGCTTTTGGACGATAAGAAATCCCTCAAGGAGCACGGGGTCCACGACGGAGACGTTATCGTGCTTCTCCATATGATGCAGAATGCCTCCAACCTCAACCAGACTGATTCCAGTCAAGGTACATGTTGATAACACAATTTACATTTTCACTGTGCATTAAAAGTTGCATTGTCATGCCTATTGTCATTGATGACAGATTATATTTTCGTCAGATTTATTACTGGCATCCAAGATGCAATCAAAGAGACCTAATATATTTCATTTAAAAAAAACTATGACAGTAACTGTCAATAAATATATTTTTATATTTAAAGGTTGAGTTACTTTTTTGTAATTAAATTAAAAACCTCATCATCCTTGCAGCTTTGCCAACTGGCTTAGCCAGTTTAGACTTCAGCAGCATCAGAGTCCCACCAGCTAGTGCAAGCACTTCAATGGCAGCTAGAAACCCGCCAGTAGAAGAGGACCCACGTATCATCAGGGAAATGTTCTTGGCTAATCCTGATCAACTCGCTCTTCTTAAGCAAAATAACCCAAGATTAGCTGATGCACTTCTCAGTGGAAACTTAGGTACCTACGTAAATATTTATTATGAGAAAAATGTGTAAGTAGTTACATTACTCACAAAATTTGTACCAAAACCTAAGTGTTAGTGCATGTTTCTAATTTTCTGTGTATAGTAGGTTAGTGTTTAAAGTTATTTTAGCTTTTATTATAAAACATAATTATAATACATACATAATTAATAATAAATATAAACAAAATTCTTTTATGTATGGGAATTTCCTCTGCATATTCAATAGAAGGCTGAAATGAGTATTTCATAGTTTGACAGTTTTAACACTGTCTAGTGCTTTACTTTTTATTTTAAACCATGATAAAGTAAGTGAAATAAGTCTAGTAGAAATTCAAGGTTTAAGTCTGTTTAATAATACAACTAGGCAAGGTCAATTGTTTCTTTAATTCTAAACAGTCGAGCAAAACTAAACTCTAAAGATAGCACAAAATAATGTTTAATTCATGAATCCCCAAGCGACCACCGGTGGCCGCGCATCTATTGTCTTACTATTGTGTCTCTAATTGACGGTATCTGAAGGGTTAAATAGAACCAAACGTACTTGTTTACTAACCAAATTAAACAGGAGAAGTTTAGTTTGTTTGTGTGTGTAGTAGAGTGGAGGTATATCTTCTCCAGCAAGTTCACTGAATGGACCAAGGGGATACAGAAATGATTATTAATAATGGTAATTGGAATAACAATAATAGTTAATATTGAGAAAACAAACTTGAATAGTAAAAGTTTGTTCTCTTAATAATGACCAGCAATTATTAATAATTTTAACCAATAATATTAATCCTGGCTAAAACATAATGTTGAAAATTTAAATCTTGTTTCCTAGATACATTTGCTTCTGTGCTTCGCGAACAAATCTTAGCTAGAACGGAACGTCAGCAACAGCGTATAAGGTGACAAACATTACAGATTAGTTTCGTGAGATAGGTGTAAATAGGGAGACATGACTTAAAACTAGACTTATTTCAGGATGATGAATTCAGATCCATTTGATACAGAAGCGCAGCGTATGATTGCTGAGGAGATTCGCCAGAAGAATATAGAAGCCAACATGGAGGCAGCCATGGAGTACAACCCTGAAACATTTGGCACTGTGGTGATGCTGTACATCAATTGCCATGTAAATGGGTAAGCCTCATCATTTACACACCACTTTTTTTCTTGATCAGTCATATTCAAATCGTTAACGCTTTAAGATCTGAGATTTCAATGCAACAAATGAACACATTTTAGTAGCATTCAAATCAATTCTTGGTGCTGTGATTCTTTTATGAATTTTTCAAATGCAGCAAGCTTAAAACATATTGATGTTTAAAGCTTCCTTCCTTCCTTCTATCTCTTTATGTTTAACTGAAATATGGCCGTTATGAGTACATTAGTGTCTTGTTTTAGATTTCCCGTGAAAGCATTTATCGACTCTGGTGCTCAGACAACCATCATGTCTGCAGCGTGTGCTGAGAGATGTAACATTATGCGGCTGGTGGACACAAGGTACGTAAATTCGATTAATTTAAGTTCGTTTGTGGTTGCATTACCAAATAGGTACATGTAATAGACTCATGAATTTGCCAGACTATTTCTCTGTCCATCAAAGTGAATCAATCGGATGAAGCTATGTAAGAATGCTATTATGCTGTTATTCATGAGTGTGCTCCAGGTAATTACCATGATAGAGAGAAATATTGGCATTTTGTATGAGAAGCAAAGCGAATAATATCAATATTACCTAAGCTGCATTGCAAATTTTGATGGGATTTTTTAAGTTGTAGTTTTGTTTTTATCAACTATTAATTTTAAACATTATTTCTAGTTGTATATGTAGTCCAACTTCTTCAGAAATATGTCTGAATAAGCTGAAAAACATATAATTTGATGTTAAGCCACTGCTCTACAGCATTCTGTGAGCCCAGCTATACTAACTGCAACTGCTGCATTCATACCACCGCACAGGTATAGCACAGCCGGCACTTAGATATATGATCGGTATTTATGCTCAATTCCTACAACCATTACGGTTTATTCCTTTGTAATAAAAGTCGGTATGAAGCTTCACCTGGCAAGAGGCCAGGCATCTGTCAATGACCGGTCATTTACACGACATTGCAAGTCTCTTTGTAAATTGGGCTGAAGTCACCCGGGTTTCGGCTACTGTATAAACAAAGGGTAGGGAGGATTTTGAACGTGGAGATTGGCACAAGTAAAGACCTAATATGTAAAGGTATGTCGATGGTAAACAGTGGATTATAAAATAGCTTAGCATGTTCCCATTCTTAGAAGTTAGAATTTCAAATGATTCGAAATCTTTTATTCAATCATTTATTATGCATTTTTATTCTAGAAGAAGAGACGTCTAGTTCTAGCGTTATCGAATTATAACAATTCAGCATTAGAATGTATAAATGACCACATTGTTTGTGATGATTTGAACATGATGATAGACTGATATGAGACCAACTTGAGTTTAGTTTGTTATATCCAGTCTCTAAAAATATGTGTTTTCTATTTCAATATCTGATATATATTGATTGATATTATTTATAGGTGACAAAGTGCATAGTGGACGGCTTAGTAGGCTAACTAGTATAAGGCGCATCGTTTTGGGGTGTGATATAACAGTCAGTAATCTTGTAAAGAGTATACCTCTTACCTACCTTTAAATTTCTTAAAGGAGTCCAAATCACATGTTTCTTAGCACTTAGTCAATGACTAGTTTCTGTCAGCGTCATCGTCCGCGTGAAAGTAGAAATTATAGTAATATATGCCTATGTCACTCAGCTAAAAGTAGCATAAATTCTACTGGTAAAAGAGTTTTTTGAATCCATTCATTAGTTTTTGAGTTACTTCATTACAAACAAATCTTTTCCTTTATATTATTATCGATGGGAGTATTTTAGCAGGAATGATAAGATCGGCTTATTTTTAGGGTTTCGTACCTTAGTTGGCAAAAACGGTTTTATGGTCACTTTGTGATATTATTACCGTGACTGTTTTGTCCTTCTGTCAAGACCCTTTTTTGCTTTATCAGCACGCGTCACTGAGAGACGTGACAGCAGAAAAAGTCTGAAAACTGTTTTGTAGTCACGTCACAATTTTTTAAATTGCGGTTTTGAAAAAACTTCGAACCATATCAGTAAGCAGGGCAAGTCAGCATCCATCTATAAATAAAAACATACTTTTAAAATATTCTCTTTACCTTTTTCATATTATTAAATATAGTACCTCATTGGTTATACCTCAAACATACGCATGGTGCCATTCCATCCGGCCTTACCGTATGTATTTTAAGAACGAACATGATTAGCCCACTGCTTTCCTGTTGATCGCATCTTTGTGGAAATCCTTATACTCGTATCATTACTTTCCCCATAGCCAAAAATATAATGTTATCTATATAAATAAATGCAGAAGCTGACTGACGAACATATGAAAGTACATCCGAAACTACTAGGATAAGGAGCGTGAGATTTAATGTGTGTAAAATTTAATGTGTGTAAATTTTCTCCCCCCTAGTCCCAGTAGTTTCCTTTTATAACGTAGGCGAAATAGCGTAGTGCGATCACTAATAGAGCATCTTCTAAAATTTACCCCATAAGGAGATGAAACGGGGGTCCAAAGTTTGTATGGGGAAATCTACTTTTACGCAGGCGAAGCAGCTGGCAGAAGCTAGTTTTATTATAAAAGGAGAAATTGTCTGACTGACATATCAGAAAATGCAGGGACTAGAAGAGTAAAATTTTGCACAAGGTTTCTTTTTAAAGGATGTTTCAAAATCCAGCCCCTACGGGGAAGAAAGGGTTTAAATTTTATTTGAAAAAAGCTACTTTCGAGTAAGTAAAGCCGCTGGCAGAAGCTAGTACTCGTATATTGTTCTTGTTTGCTCCCTGTCTCCCACTCGTGATGTATTGTGGGTGTCAATAACTCCACTACAGAACTCAGAGATTAATTGTTATAAACTACTAGCTTTTGCCCGTGCGGCTTCGCTCCCGTTCTTCCCTACTCCACCCTACTATACCCAACTCTACCCTACTCTACCCTACCCTACTCTACTCTACCCTACTCTACCCTACTCTACCCTACTCTACCCTACTCTACCCTAATCTACCCTACTCTACCCTACTCTACCCTACTCTACCCTACCGTACTCTAAGCTACTCTACCCTACACTACCCTATTTTTTTTTTCATAAGAACCTTCTCACAATAACAATCACAACAAAAAAAAAAACAGCCAAATCGGCCGTTTTCATGCTATGTCGTGACAACGGAAAACGGGTTTCATTTTTATATATATAGATTGATAAAGTAAAAATAACATATACTGTACCTAGTCTTGTCATAAATGTCACAAAACAAAACAACAAGGCAAAATCGTTTTTTTTTTCTATTGCATACAAGATTTATTACTGTAATGTGTGTCAGTTCATAATCTATAATATAAAAATGAATCGCAAAATGTGTTGGTAAGCGCATAACTCAACAACGCCTGGACCGATTTCGCTAATTCTTTTTTTGTTGTGATTGTTATTGTGAGGACAAGGTTCCTATGAAAAAAAAATAGGGTAGTGTAGGGTAGAGTGGGGTAGAGTAGCTTAGAGTACGGTAGGGTAGAGTAGGGTATGGTAGAGTAGGGTAGAGTTGGGTATAGTAGGTAGGAGCGGGAGCGAAAGCTAGTTTAATATGAATTCATCTATAATAACTACTAGCTTCTGCCCGCGACTTCGTCCGCGGAAAATTTCTTGTTTTAAAATAAGATTACACTCGATTAGACGATGCGCACGTTCAGCGCTAGATTCCTGAGCACGGGCCTGCGATGTTATGACATTTTGCCTACCAAGCCGCTGCGAGCGCTCAGCGCTAGCCTCCCTATCCCTGGTCTCAGAGACATGCTGCCTTAAGAGGGTCCTTCTCCACTCACTTATCGTAAACATCGAAAATGGTTTAAAAGCTTGTTACTTCATTTAATGCAATAAGACGCGATGTTTGACGAAAAGGCAACGCAAAAAAAGAGAGATAACGCCTGGAAACTCTGTTAGTATACGGTAATTCCGAGATTTACTCGAAAATTTCACAAAACTTGCTCCAGGAAATAGCTGTTTTTTTTTAAACCCTTAAAAGTTTTTGGAAAAAGTTGTCGTCATTTAGAATCTTAATAAAATTTGCGAGGTCTCTGGAGGATTACTTTTTCGACTTTTTTAATTTTTAGGCAAATTATGTAGTGTCAAAGTTCATACAAAATAGGACATTTAAAAATAGGATTAGTTTTACACAAATTTAGAAATTGGTTTGTTTAGAAACCTAGATAATATCCACAAGATACTGTGTTTCCAAAATATCTAATGAAAAGTGTGTAATAACGTCATAATCAGTTATGAGCGGTTGTATGAAAAACAGTGAAAATGTGAGTCGTGATGCACCACCTTAAATGAGATAGACGCTGCGCACGTTCAGCGCTAGATTCCCGAGCACGGGCCTGCGATGTTATGACATTTTGCCTACCAAGCCGCTGCGAGCGCTCAGCGCTAGTCTCCCTATCCCTTGTCTTAGAGACATGCTGCCTTAACTCAGATAGACGCTGCGCACGTTCAGCGCTAGATTTCCGAGCACGGGCTTGCGATGTTATGACATTTTGCCTACCCAGCCGCTGCGAGCGCTCAGTGCTAGTCTCCCTATCCCTTGTCTCAGAGACATGCTGCCTTAAATGAGATAGACGCTACGCACGTTCAGCGCTAGTTTCTCTAGCACGGGCCCGCGACGTCCTCACATTTTGGCTAGCTAGGCGCTGTGAGCGCTCGCGAAATATATTCTCTATTTCTCGAGAGGCGCTGCTCATTTTCAGGGGCAGATTCTTCCGTACGGCGTACTCGAGCGGCTCTTGTCTGTGATGTCTGCCGGGACATTTGAGATTTCCTTTTAGGTATGCATGTGTGCTCTCAACAAACTGCGCACAGACTTGAAAACAATTATGAACAAAGGAAGAGCGACTCGAACACCGTCCGCCTTTACAAAACAAAACAATCGTAATATCGAATAACTCGTATCGATTATAACGATAGAACGAAGTACGAAACTACGAACATACAAAACAAACGTACAACGAAATTACGATATTGTCGATTATGAGGTATCTATCAACAACAACAACCATACGAACGAAACAACCGAAATCAATAAGCGACTGACAGAAGAACTCCAACTAACGACAACGTGGGCATAATAATTCGAGAGGATCATCAATCCACAGAAAGTCTTAACACCGCGATTCCGAAAAATTACGTAATTGCAGAACGCCATCTATGGGCAAATAGGTAAAACGTCTGCACAATGAAAGTTATGCTAGGGGCATTTTGCGTTTTAGTAATTTTATATTATCTTCGAAACTGTATGACCAATTGCTATGCTGTAAATGGCACATCTTATCTGTATAATGTTCTTGTGATACTGAAATAATTTATTGTCATAAGAATTAATATTTTGTTGCTCAAATAATCAACCAAACGTAAGTATGCCGAAAAAATATATTTTTAATGCAATAAAAGAAGTATAAAAGATGAAATATAAAAGATAGAGATATGGTACCGCGGACTTTTTTGTAGAAATAATTAAGACGAACCAGGTAGCCATACATTGTTTTTAATTTTAAGCAACTGTTTAGGCAGCGCACGCAAATAATTCTATTTTATGAGGTATTTTTTTCCGACTTGCTAGACAAAAGTTGTGATAGCTCGGTTAATATACATGCTATAGAAACAATTTATAGCCTATAGCACTCAGGAATAATGTAGCTTTCTGCCAGTAAAAAAATTTTTAGAATTGGATTATTAGTTCCAGAGATTACCCCCTACATACAAACTTACAAACTTACAAACTTACAAACTTACAAACTTACAAACTTACAAATTTTACCTCTTTATAATATTAGTATAGATAATCTGTAGAAGTTTTTGTTTCTGCCCCCATCACGTAAAATATACGAAATAGACGTATATAACTTTTGAAATAAAATTTTGTGTAACTTGATTTATTTATATTATTTAGGTTTTGTTTCATCGCAATCGGTTGACTTAATATCGAAGAACACAATAATATATTATATACAACATTCTTTGACTGTTAGGCGGTACGAAGTTCGCCAGGTCAGCTAGTTAAAAATATACAAGCTCATTCAAAATGATCTGCATTGGCTTTAAGTAGGCCGTTAAATGTTTAGGCCAATTATATCAATAGAAACACGCATTTTCTTCTAAATTTCTTCGTCAATCTTTTGGATTGTATAGGGACTATAAATGTACCATGGCGTTTAGAACATGTCGTATCATAAATTATAATGCAGCAGTTTAAGATCGAGACTAGATGACGACCTGTCTTCAATTCTGATGAAATCTGTCACGTTTCCAAACACGCTTGGGTGGATTTCTGTAACACCCAATATGGATTCGTTTGATAGATATTATATAATACCAGCATGTTCATATCCTACCGGCTGAGAATAAAACTCTATTATGTAAGAGCATCCTTGTCGAGGTACATTACCATATATCCGCTCTTACGTGATTATGATATTAATACACATCTTTCTCCAGATAATTTGGTTACACAGCTATCTTGTGGATGTTATCTAGGCTTCTACATAGAAATTAAAACATTTTGTGTACAATTAAGACCTCGGGAAATCTGTTATTTTACGTGAACTTTGGCCCTCCATAATTTAATTCACTCATATATTAAACACTAGCTTTTGCCCGCGGCTTCACCCGCGTACATAATCCTAGGATAAAAAGTATCCTATGTGTTATTCTGGGATATGGTCTACTCGTGTACCAAGTTTCATCGAGATCCGTTCAGTAGTTTTTGCGTGAAAGATTAACAAACATCCATACAATCCATCCATACATACAAACTTTCGCGTTTATAATAGGTATTAGTAGGATATAAAAAAATAGGTACATCATAGAAGCCTTGCACATTTAATCGTGATTCTGAATGACGACAATTTTTCTGAAAAACATTTTATTGTTTAAAAAAACCACGTATTTCCTGGAACAAGTTTTGTGGAATATTCGAGTAAATCATGGAATTGCCGAATGCCAACAATTTTTGTTTTTATTCGACCGATTGCGTAAAAGCTTGTTGCTTAGATGAAGCAACAAGCTTTTACGCAATCAAACCCCAAGTTTAATTAATGAAACCCCAAGCGAAGGGCGGCCGTTCGCTCTTTCATTTTCTTTCTATTGTGTCTCTAATTACGTTATTCGAAAGGTTAAACAATACTTGATGTTATGACGATAGGCGAGTGAAAAGGGACCTTCTTAGGGTCCGTTCACACAGACCGGCTCGGAGAGGAGAGCAGATTTTCTTCACTTTGAAAACAGAGTCTTTAGTATTCTTTAGTAAGGTTTTTGTCATTAAGAATGCTTGAACGCGCTTGGTGTAGAAAAATGCGCGCCGATGCTCTCCGAGCCGGTCTGTGTGAACGGACCCTAAAGGCACGAAGGAAGAACGAAGGGACTTGGCATAGACTGCACTACGCCAAGTCCTTTCGTTTTATTTATTTAAGATCAACAAAAGATAATCTTACACAATATAATTCATCTATTAGGACTCGTTAGTGAATTTATTCTGTTGTATTTATTGATCGATGAACTTTTGCTATGGTTTTTTTTATGAATAAATGTTTAAATAGGACAATCTCTGTCGTATAAGTTGGTTAAAAATATCGTGTATTACATGATTTTTTAATCTCTAACAAGGGAATGTGGTCCATAGTCTTACTAGGTGATCCATCAAACGTTGTTCTGCCATATAAATATTATCAAAGAGATGGTAAGGGAGGGGGGACAGGAGGATAAAAGCCGACGACCCATTCTCAGATCTACCAAATATATAATAATCGATCAAGCCATTTCGGAGGGGTTCGATAACAAACACTGTGACACGATATTTTTATACATCCTTACTAATTTGTTGGTTTGTTACATCTTCACGTCTAAATTGTAAAACCGATTTTGATGAAATTTAGTACAGAGATAGTTGGGACCCTGGAGACGGACATAGGCCAATTAAAAAAAAAGTGAGAAAAGGGGGAGAAATAATTAAGTATATTAATAAACGCGGGCGAAGCCGCGGGTAAGAGATAGTTGGAAATATTATGTTCTTATTCTGTTGCTATGTTTATGTTTTCAACTGATTACGTTATTTACTCAAACATTTGTATAACGACAATGTTCCCTGAAACTTCGCTACATGTTTTTTATCAAAAATAGATACTTACTTGAATTATGATGTATCAGTGGGTACGTAATACGTAGCTGTCTTGAGCAGGCAAACCTCACACTCACATTTTGTGAATACCAATAGAGTCATCTCCTCTTCCAAACCTCTTACATGAAACTTTTTTGGAAGTTTGAAATAAAATAAATTGTAGATACTTATTTCGATTCCGATTGTTTTTATCTCAGTTTGTATGTCCTTGCCTACGATGAAATTCATCGCTCAAAAGGGTTATCAAGTTATCATAGAGAAAGATTTTGGTGGCAGTTCGTCATATTTATCGATGCAAAATAATAACTTGCACAAACTGCTGGTCAATAAATAATGATCTATGTTTTGAGGTCACGTTATCGCATAAAGGATGCGTTTTTGTGTCCAGTGTTGTGTATCCGACGTTTTCATTAACTCGCACATAGTGCCAGTTAATTGAAACGCAGGTCACTTGTGCGTGCGCTGTCCATCATTCTATAAATACACAGTGCGATATACATCCTACCTTTTTCCGCTAGGTGGGCAGGCATCGCGAAAGGCGTCGGAGTGCAGAGAATCATAGGCAGAATTCATATGGTACAAATGAGAATCGAGAAAGACTTCCTCACCACATCTTTTTCCGTGCTTGAGGAGCAGCCCATGGACATGCTGCTTGGCTTAGACATGCTCAAAAGGCATCAGGTAACGCAAAAGTTCGATGTAGAATTTTTGCCTGTAAGGGTTCAGCTTCACTAATACATAATCATCTTTTTACGTAGTGCAACATAGATTTGAAACGGAACGTTCTTCGCATCGGCACGACCGGTACCGAGACCCCGTTCTTGCCCGAGTCGGAGCTGCCCGAGTGCGCTCGACTATCCGGTTACTCGGAAGACGAAATCGTCAACCAGTCTATGAGAGATCACGAGGAACGGCAAGTCAAGGAAGCAATGGAGAAGTCAAAGCAAGGTGGGCGTACCAAAAAGAAGTAACAAATATGGTTAAATTTGAAAAGTTGTGGAGATGTCATTCGTTCTTGCACCGTAATAAAAATAGTAACGTAATATTTATAAAACAATAAAAATCGTAAAACTAATCCCTTGTTTCTGTGTAGTTGATTGCATGTGCGGAGTAGCTAACTGCTTGTCGGTAACGCGTGCATTTTTGTTGGGAAAGTTGGGTCAGTGAATGGAAACGTTAATGAAACCAAGTTGAGAAATGAATGAAACATGGGGACTCAACTCGGCAGTGCATGGGGATTTTGCGATTTTAGCATTTTCTAATGGTTCACTTTGTAGAGGAAGTGTTCATATGCTATGGATGTTTCACGTATTTCTGGTATGTTGTTGTTCTATGTTTTTATTACATCATAACTTCATTGACTGTACTTTTTCGAATGAGTAGACATCATCAGCATTTCATTGTTGGCTTTCAACTAAACACATTTGATGCCAGTGTTAAATTAAATGAAAGTTATTTATTCAATTGAATAAATAATGTTATTTTAAATTTCAGACAATATTGTTTAGCGATAAGGTAACAAAATATTTTTAATTTAAAAATGTACTTACTATCTACAATATTGAAAGCTGACCCTTTCAGTTCAAAATTCTTTGGAAATATTAATACTTATTTTTATTTTAAAAACAAACATCAAAACCAACCAAATGTATAATAAAGGTTTTGCTTTAGATTCTTACGTAATAAAAATTAAACAGGGGGGAGGGCTATTCTTATTTAGGGGGGAGGGGGTCAAAAACTAGTAAAAATCATAAACTAAAAATCGTCTTAGATAATAAATAAATGGCCCCATGGGATATAAATTATAATATGGGAAGTAGATACTAATTTGTAGCCGGCTAGTTGTAATGTCTTAGAAAAAATTGTTTATGGTAGGTCAGCTTTCAAAATTGTCGACTGCGAAAACAAAATTAGACGTTGCTTTTTGGATACTTACGGAATTTAATAATGTTATCGAGATTCAATTTGCTTGATACGAAGGCAATTTGATAAGTCAGTGACTTATTTCCCGCGAAGTAACATTGAATGCAAAACTGTCATCTATTAATAATCGGTCAACATTTGAGAAATGGAAAGAAATGAATTTCGTGTGTGCAAAGAGATCGTCATCCAAATGAAGAAAAGGCTGGATAAATGGGGACTTTTAAAGTGGTCAAGAAGTAGTTTACTGAGCTCCGTTGCGGCCAATAAGGTCATGAACTCATGACAACACTTATCTGGAATGCAAATAGTGTCATTGACATCGACTATCTGTAAAGATGTAAACGATCAGTAAAGTGTTCTTCCATTAAGATTTTGTACGTGAGCTCATATGTGTAGTCTCAATGGCAAAAATCCATAAATTGGGCTACGTACTGCTACATCTAGCTTATCCTCCACGTACTGAAGTTAATTCCTGTTTCCAACCCTGAAAAACATGGTTGGGTGAATGGAGATTTGGGTCTAAAGGTAGATGAATGTCAAGTAAGCTCGTGTGCTCCGGTTTACCTGTAAAACTGAATTGTACAGGCAAACCTGTCAGGTGTACCCTAGCGTGAGTAAAAGAAATAAAAAATGAAAAACAGGTGAACTAAATGTTAAGCTTAAAGGAGACTAGAAATAAAACGACTTTTCGGCAAACAATTTATTTTTATCAAATATTCACTTACTTTTCAAATTGCTTTCAAAGTTCATACATACATCTTGTATATTTTCCATTAAACATAATCTTAGACACAATTGCAGGCCTTCTGTATGCGCGTCGTATCCGAAATGTTTCATCAGATGTGTATTTAAATATATTTATATTCAAATCTTAAATAACAATACAGGTTACTTCATATGTATCAATTGTGATACATTGAAGGACAGAATACAATACTTTTTAGTACCTTTGCATCTGAGACTGGGCTAAGCGCACCGAATACGGTGGGTCTGCATTATACATACATATATCTTATAATATTTATCCACTAGACCTATAATAAGCATGTTTGGACACAACTGGGTTGGTGATGTGTAACATATTTGACATTGAACAGAGTCCGGCGGCAACCTACTTAGACCGGCTACTAGCGGCCAATCAACACAAGTGCCAATGCAAATCAATAACCAGAGCAATAACCAGAGAATGGGTAAGTATAGTATAGTGTAGGTAGATAGAACATTACTTATCTAGGCACAGAATTAGTATGTTAATGGGAAAAATTATCCCCCTTCACATCGTTTAATGTGTTCAACCAATAATATTAAAACTAAACTTTAAAAGAAAGTTTTTGTAATTATTTTTCAGTTCTAGGTGATCCTAGCCAGACCATCATGCCGAATGACAACTTTGGCGAACTTGAGGTTGAAGAAATTATGTCCCTTGGATTTACTAGGGAACAGGTATGGTGCTGATGATCATAAGACCCTTGCTTTTCTTATAAACTCGTAACTAGCTTTTTCCAGCAGCCGTGTAAATGTTGAAAATTATCCCCTTCGATTCTATCGACTACTGGGAAACATACATACATTTGTAAGATTGCAGAAAGTATATGTATGTATTTTATCCTAATCCTTACTAATATTATAAAAGCAAAAGTGAGATTGTTTATTTGTTTGGTTGTTACATCTTCATGCCTAAATGGCAAAACCGATTTTGATGAAACTTGGTAGACGGATAGACCATGTCCTGGAGTAGGACATAGGTTACTTTCATCCCGGAAGTATGTTAAAATTTTCTGCTATTACGCGGGCGAAGCCGCTGGGAGCAGCTAGTCAATCATAAACGGCTGTGCAAGGCACGGGTATGTATGTATTGTTTATATGGATTATTATATCCTAGAGCATCTTAGTTTCCCAATGCGATAAAAACAGTCAATAGTTTCAAACACCTCTATTTAGAGTATTCTTGCGATTTATGCGACGATACTAACTTTGTTTTAGCCTCCACATTTTTTTACACCTACTTAGTCGTCCTTCAATCAAATCTATTGTGACTCTCTAATTGTATTTCATGAATCCCCAAGCGACCACTGGTGGCCGCGCATCTATTGTCTTACTATTGTGTCTCTAATTGACGGTATCTGAAGGGTTAACTTCTGTTATAAAAAGAAAAGATTTATACTACTTTATCACTGAGTGACATAGGCTGCTTATATATTTCCTACGGGCACGCAGACGAAGCCGCTGGCAGAAGTTAGTGTTGAATAATGAAAATTTACAATGAATAGATATCAGGCAAATAGCCATAACCGCTATTGCTATGCTAAAGCGAAGCAACTATTTTGATCGTGGAACGTAATTTCCCCATTGTCGTTGCAGGCCATCGTGGAGCTGCGGCGCTTCAACGGCGACAAGACGCAGGCGACCATGGCACTCTTCGCGAAGTCTCTCAAGTTCTGATCCAGCGACAAGTGCCCTCACAAGACCCACACACGGACTGTCGACCTGTCCCTGTCGATATATGTCGCAGGATTTTCACAAAATTAAGTTTTTGATCAAAAACCTAGGTTTTTAATGAAAAACCGGAAGATGACAAATTTTAAACTCTATTTCGTCATAAACCTGTAAAAGTTCAGATTTTTTATCAAAAACCTGAACTAGTTTAGGTTTATGATGAAGTTCTGGGCAAAATTGCTTTGTTTTATGACAAAATCAATTTAAATGAAATAAAACAATCTATCATCATTTTGTAACTTAGTACAAAGAAAACAATTTTTCATTTATGATAATGTTTCAATTTTACCTGATTTTTAGTTACTATTAAATACGACTAAACAGAGTCAAATTTAAGAAAAAAAAAATGAATAAAGAAAAGTTTACCACGTGCTTGCTTTTTTATAAATTTCTTATTATAAATGATTTATTATGACTTTTGTAGACTTGTGACATCTAGAGTTGCATAAAACATTTTTTTTTAGTCTTGCAGCGTACTTTAGATTTTTCACACGAGCATTTCTTAAAACCTTGACATCCAAATAAAGACAACTTTGAAGCAATTTCACGCAAACTCAGTTCATTGGTCGATACAGGTTCGTTAAAGGCAGTAGCAGATTGATCATAAACCTAAACAAGTTCAGGTTTTTGATCAAAAATCTGAACTCTTACAGGTTTATGACTAAAAAAAATTTACAATTTATGATCTACCGGTTTTTCATCAAAAACATAATTTTGTGAAAAACCTGCGACATATAATATTGGCGACGAATAACTTAAGACACAAATTTAATATAAACTTTAACTGTAGTCAACAGAACTATTATTATGATCGAAATGTTTATTTACTAGATCTTTTCAAAATTGTATTTTTGTTTATTAAATTTTATCGATAATTTTAGGCAACGATAATGCGACGTCGACACCTACTGGTGATTAAAAGCTATTCTTTAATCATCTACTGATTGTACTGATTGTAATTTGTACGGACTGATACTAAATATTACTGCTTTTGCTGAGGGCTTTTGCATTCGTAAGACTTGCTTATAAAGTTACACAGAATATATATAGATTGTTAAATTCGATTGCAAGCTTAATAAGGCAACTGAAACTTACATGATACACGGTAGTATATGAAATAATAATATGATTGTTAAATCACAAAGCTGGTGGTGTTTGGTTCATTAATGGCGTTTAATATTAAGATTATCCCAGGCTTGGATACATAATATGAATTTCTATTTTATTATCGTGACGCTATTTATAAGTCACAGAAAACAAGAAAATAATATTACCACAATACTATTGTTGAATATTATTTATACGTTAATTTAGTAAGTATATTTGAGTTTGGAGCACGTGCCTGCCTGAATTTCTAGTATCGAGAGAAATACTAGTAATCCGTCTTCATTTTAATCTGGTACTTATGATACTTTTTAATTTGAAATGATAATTATTTCAAAATTCCCTAAGAAACCGGAATTTTTATCTGGGGACTAAATATTATTTGTCTGGTTTCTTTTTATCGTTTTAATCCCTTTTTGGGTACCAATGGTTCAAAGGGAATCTACATTTCTCAGTTTTAATCGAAAATATAACTTAAACGATTTTCATTGATTATACTTTTGTACCTAATTTAAGTTGATATTTTATATGTTTTCATGATTAAAATTAATTTTTATTATTCAAGTAAGTATTGTTTTAATTTTTCCCTTAAATGGATTTACCCGGCCGTTAATCACAGTAGTAGGCTGCAACTTTCTAGTCTGATCGATATTTTTATTGAATAACAAAACAAAGCATCAATGGTACAAAATCTAGATATCTTCTTCTATATTAATAATTTCGTCAAGGGGTACGGTAGACTCGATCGGAACCTTATATGAATAACAAAACATTAAAAAAATATTGATTTTGAGTCGACAGCATAAATATTCGCAAAATTCGAATTATGGAGAATTTCGTTAAATTCCGCTGGCACTGAAAATCAAAAAACCACTGTCGCCATCTTAGATACGCTTCGCCACGTCAATCGTTGACGTTTCGCGAAAATATTGAGTTTTGACACTTTTTTATATTATTATACTTACAGTGCGTTTCACTTAAGACGTTCCTTTGGCGTAATGTTGGCTCCCCTGTCTGTCTACATAAAAAAGAAGGGAAAAGGAAAGAGTTGCCTACTCTACCAAAATTGTTCCCCGCAATGCGAAACGAAATCGATTTTAACGGTAGTTGCAGCACTTTTTGGAGAATTATGAGGGGAATGGGACTTTATTAAAAAAAAAAGCAGGTCAAAAAGGACGTTGTTATAGAAAGATACGATATTGTGGCATGGCGTTTTCGGTATTTGAAAGAATTGCAAGACAATCGGAATGGAGTCTAGCGCCCTATATTTTATTCAAAAATAGTAAAAAGAAAAACAAAAAAACGCAGTTGTTAAAAGTAACGAAATAGAAGTTAATCTCCCTAATATTAAGTAATTTAATTACTAAAAATATTGCAACACTGTTTTTCCGTATTGCCAACATTACGGCAAAGGAACGTCTTAAGTGAAACGCACTTGTACTCTTTGATATGTGTTTTTTCTTTAAACCTGAGATTGGCCGATTACGATAACAACCATAGAAAAAAGAATACTAACCATAACCATAAAAGTTGCAGTTTTAGTTCAAATTTCATTCATTTATAATTTTTTATGTATTTTAATTTTATTACATATTAATTGCTGTTCGTAAACATTTTAACCCATTATTTTACGCCGAAAAACTTTTTCATGAATATTGTGTCTTGGCCTATGTTAGGATTGAATCTCAAAGATTATTGTTTCTTCGAATGAATCAAACACAGCTCAGAGCTGACAATTATAACAATTTAATGGATAGCCTGTACAATAATGATAGAGAAATGGGTCAAGGCATTGGTAAAATGATAATATTGCCATCAACTATGTGGGAAGTCTTTGGCACATGATACAAAATTATCAGGATTTCATGGCAATTGTATGCAAGTATGGTAAACCAGACTTATTTATAACATTTACGTGCAATCCGAATTGGCAGGAAATTTTGGGTAATTTACAAGGCACTAAAAAAGAACATAGACCCGATTTAATTGCCAGAATTTTTGAACTTAAATTGGAGGAACTTTTAGATGACATTACAAGGAAACATATTTTTGGAATACCGAGTGCGTGGTTTTACACCATTGAATTTCAGCAACGACCAGACCTTGAAAAAGCAAATGGCTATGAAAAATACCAAAAATTTAACACTGAACAAAAATATGTGGTCGATACAAAACTAAAAGCTGTGAATAATCCCACAGAGAGAAAGCTGTTTTACCTTGACGGCCCAGGAGGAACTGGTAAAACTTTTGTATTTACAACTATTTTACATATTTTAAGATCTGAAAACAAATTATGCCTACCCATAGCGTTTTCTGGTATTGCAGCAACTTTGTGGATGGTGGTAGAACAGCTCACTCGCGATTTAAAATTCCAATTAATTCAAATGTAGATTCTACGTCTCATATGTTGTTAGGGTCACCAGCAGCTATGTTATTGAAGGAAACTCATTTAATCATTTGGGATGAAGCACCCATGACTAAATGTCATGATATTGTTGTAGTTGATCGACTCTTTCAAGATATAATGAAAAATAAATTACCTTTTGGAGGCAAAACTTTGTTATTCGCAGGAGATTTTCGTCAGATTTTACCAGTAGTAGTTAATGGGTCACGAAATGATGTTATAAAATCTTCAATTAAGCCCTTTTCAATGTAGCCAAACTTTACTCAACTCCAGTTGGCTCATAATATGAGAGCTCACGATGATTTAGAGTTTGCTCAATGGGTATTAAAGGTAGGCGATGGATCAGCTAATGAAGATAATAATGACAACATTGAACTGCCTCAGCGATGCATTGTAGATAATTCAATTGTAGACCATATTGTTGGTGTTTCCCTTAACACAAATGATTATAAAAGTTATTCAATGAAATCTATCCTTACTCCCAAAAACGATGATTGTTTTCAATTGAACGACCAAGTTGTCGAGAAAATTCCCGGCCTGCTTAAAATTTATGAAAGTTCTGACGCTGTGTTTGAGGACGATCATAATGATGTTTTAAACTATCCTGTAGAATTTCTAAATTCTATAACGCCTGCAGGATTACCACCACACATTCTAAAATTAAAAGTTGGTTGTATAGTACTGCCGTAGTATAACTAAAATGCCGTTATCCAACATTTGGTCGATTTTCAACTTTTGATGCTATATCTATCGATCTGTGTTTGCGAATTTTCAATATCTTGAATAGTTTTGGAAATAATAATTTAAAAAATGCCGTTAAGTACACATTGCTTACGTGTGAAATAAGCAAAAATAACATTAATTCATGAATCCCCAAGCGACACCCGGTGGCCGCGCATCTATTGTCTTACTATTGTGTCTCTAATTGACGGTATCTGAAGGGTTAAATAACTTTATGAGTCTATAAAGCCGCTAAGGTTCATTAACTTATATTTTTATAACGTAAAATCCATATGGTTACTCGTATAGATTGCCGTTAGCAGCTATGGCGCGATATGGCGAATCATCAATTTAGGTAAGTTAGTTTTTATTTACTCTAGTTCTGAATAATTTTGAGTTTATTATGAATAGGTACCTACTTTACAATTGCACTTTTATTGAATTAAACATTCACAATAGTTTGCTTGCTAGTAAATCCTACTAATATTATTTATGATAAAGTTTGTTTTGTTTCACGCAATCCTCACTTCCTAATCCTAACTATCCTAACTTATTATATATATTATATTATGGAAGATGAAAGTGTGGATGTTTAGATGTTTGGATGTTTGTTACTTAATGACGCAAAAACGGCTGAACAGATTTAGATAAAATTTGGTATACGTATAGCCTTTGACATGGAAAAGAACATAGGCTACTTTTCATCCCGGAAAAACACGTTTAGAGTGCGATAACCGAAGTACACGTGGACGAAGTCGCGGGCAACAGCTAGTAACTTATTAATCGATTGTGATGAAACTTAGAATGTAGATATCTCAATATTCTTACGTATGTGAGCACTCAATTTTTTATCGCATTATATAATCCGATGATCAATATTTTCAAGCATGATTTTGTTACGATATCTTCATGAGATATTTGGTTAAAAACTAGTACCATTTACCAAGGTACACACACTCAGCATTTTATTTTCTTTTGACAGAAACTCTGGGAGCAGAGCCAAAATTATTTTAGATGTGGTTAAGGACAAGGAAAAACTAAATCAAACCAAACCTACAAAAATACCTGACCCTGCTCAGGATAAAACAAAGCCAATCCAAACCGAACCTGAAACAAAACCTGGCCCTGATTTGATTGAGTTTATTAACAGAATATACGCGGAGCCCTATTCTATGACCGGTAGCGTTTTTGATACATTTTGCGAGACGCAAGTTACGTATTATTATATTATTATAATTAGCCCATACTGTCCCACTGCTGGGCAAAGGCCTCCCTCCACTCCTTCCAACGATCACGGTTCCTCGCCTTCTCATTCCAATTCTTAAGGAAGCCATCCAGGTCGTCCCGCCATCTCCTTCGTATTTCAAGTTACGTATAATTCACATCATTTTTTGAGTTTAAGTACACAGTCTCTATTCAACGAATTTGAAATTTCACCTCATCAAATTACTATAAATAGATTAACTATGTGAGAAATACAGAAGTGCGCATAAAAACTTGCACATGGTATTCATCGACCTCGAAAAGGCATACGACCGGGTACCTCGTGAGGTTCTGTGGTGGGTCCTTAAGGAGAAAGGTGTGCCTGGGAAGTATGTGCAGTTGGTCCGAGCGATGTACAGCCGATGTAATACCCGGGTCCGGTCTACAGTTGGCACCACGGACTGCTTCAATGTGGCTGTCGGCTTACATCAGGGGTCGGCTCTCAGCCCTTACCTCTTCCTGATGATAATGGACGCTCTGACGTCGGACATCCAGGAAGAGGCTCCTTGGTGTATGTTGTTTGCGGATGACATTGTTCTGGTTGCCGAGAGTGGCCTAGAGGTCCAGAACAGATTGGAGGTGTGGGGGCACAGACTGGAGAGTGTTGGCCTGAAATTGAGCAGAACCAAAACAGAGTACTTGTTCTGCGATTTCGGCGGTCTCTCCAATCCTGTGCCTTTATCTCTCGCCGGAACGCCAATACCGATCTGTTCCGACTTTAGGTACCTAGGGTCGCTCGTCCAAGGGGATGGTGAGGTAGACCGGGATGTAACACATCGGATCAACGCAGGATGGATGAAATGGCGACAGGTCACGGGAACCATTTGTGACCCACGGATGCCCCTTAAGTTAAAGGGTAAAATCTACAAGTCCGTAATAAGGCCTGTCGTACTGTATGGATCAGAATGTTGGGCTGTAAAAAAGATGGATGAAAAAAGATTACATGTAGCAGAGATGAGAATGTTAAGATGGATGTGTGGTGTGACAAGAATGGCTAAAGTGAGAAATGGGTATATTAGGGGAAGTTTGAAAGTGGCGCCAGTGACTGAAAAGTTGAAAGGAAATCGTTTGTCTTGGTATGGTCATGTGAAAAGGAGGGACGAAACGCATGTTGCTAAAAAAGTTATGAGTTTACATGTGGATGGACGGCGGGGGAGAGGGAGGCCAAAGAAAAGATGGATGGATTGTGTGAGAAGTGATATGAAAGAAAAGGGAGTTAGTGATAGCGTGACGAGTGACAGGACAGAATGGAAGAAAAAAACGTGTTGCGCCGACCCCAAATAAAACGGGACAAAGGCAGGAAGATGATGAGATTAGATACTACCGAAATAGATTTAACATGTAACGAATTAACGTCATCAAATGATTTTTTCAGTCAAACCTGGGTGCAATGAAAAGTGTGAAAGAGGATAGAGATGTTATTAACAAATCATACTGGGATATGTCGTGGCAGGAGAAACATGCATTTGTTAACGCACACACCTACGTAGCAGTACCAAAAAGAAAAATTACGAGCGAACCCAAAAGGAATCCAAAAAGAAGTTTTGTATTGAAAAAACAAGATGGCACTAGAAAAGATGTATGCAAAATATTTTTCAGTTGATGTTTTTTATCAGTTGATGTTTTTTAAATGATACTTACTAGAAATATAAAGTTTCGAGTTCGAGGAGAAAATTAGACTTAGTTTTGATTGTGTGTTATCTTAACTTTAATGAAAGACTGAAGTTTGTGTGTAAATTTTGTTTTATGTTATGTTATTTTAAAGTACAAGTAGTACATAATTATATTGATAAATAACTGATGCGATTTTAGTGTTATTCTATAGAACTGAAAGTTCTTAAAAAATCTAGTAATAAGTAAAGTTTTGTGAAAGTTATAAGTTTAAGCTCTCTCTTTATTGCTTTACAAATAATATGTAATTATTACATATTATTTGTAAAGTAATAAAGAAATATTGACATTAAAGACTAGTTGATTGATAAAATTATGACTATTATTTAAAAAATATCTTTAATTTCAACAAATTTAATTCATTTTGTGCAAGAAAATAGTTCACTATTTTTTATATTATTACGCTATGATGTCGCTAAACTGTAAGTAAACCTTACAGTTTACTTACAGCCACCACATATTTTTAACCCACCACCCATCTCTACTTACTTAATGCGAAAATTCACCTACACTTTATTTAATAAATCATCCCAAAAAGTGTTAAAGGCTTATACCCATGGTTTTGAGCATTTACCGGGTAAAAACCCTGTTTATACCCAAATTAGTTTTAACTTTGGCCGACCGATGGCGCTACTAAAATTAGTTCCACCCTTGTCCGCTAGATGGCGCTGCTAAAATTAGTTTCAAGTTTGGACGATAGATGGCGATGCTTAAATTAGTTCAAAGTTTGGCCAATAGATGGCGCTGCTTAAATTAGTTCCACCCTTGTCCGCTATATGGCGTTGCTAAAATTAGTTTCAAGTTTGGACGATAGATGGCGATGCTTAAATTAGTTCAAAGTTTGGCCAATAGATGGCGCTGCTTAAATTAGTTCCACCCTTGTCCGATAGATGGCGCTGCTTGAATTAGTACAAAGTTTAGCCGACAGATGGCGCTACTAAAATTAGTTTCACCCTTGTCCGCTAGATGGCAAAGCTTGAATTAGTTCAAAGTTTGGCCAACAGATGGCGCTGCTTAAATTAGTTCCAGCCTTGTCCGATAGATGGCGAAGCTAAAATTAGTTCCAACTTTTGCCGATAGATGGCGCTGCTCGAATTAGTTCAAAGTTTGGCCGATAGATGGCGCTGCTTAAATTAGTTCCACCCTTGTCCGATAGATGGCGCTGCTTAAATTAGTTCCACCCTTGTCCGATAGATGGCGCTGCTTGAATTAGTACAAAGTTTAGCCGACAGATGGCGCTACTAAAATTAGTTTCACCCTTGTCCGCTAGATGGCAAAGCTTGAATTAGTTCAAAGTTTGGCCAACAGATGGCGCTGCTTAAATTAGTTCCAGCCTTGTCCGATAGATGGCGAAGCTAAAATTAGTTCCAACTTTTGCCGATAGATGGCGCTGCTTAAATTAGTTCCACCCTTGTCCGATAGCTGGCGCTACTAAATTAGTTCCAACTTTGGCCGATAGATGGCGGTGCTTAAATTAGATCCAACTTTTGCCGATAGATGGCGCTGCTTAAATTAGTTCCAACTTTTACCGATAGATGGCGATGAACTAATATATAAAGCAGCGCCATCTGTTGGCCAAAGTTGGAACTAATTTAGGCAGCGCCATCTATCGGCCAAAATTGGAACTAATTTAAGCAGCGCCATCTATCGGTCAAAGTTGGAACTAATTTAATCAGCGCCATCTATCGGTGAAATTTGGGACTAATTTAAGCAGCGCCATCTATCGGCCAAAGTTGGAACTAATTTTAGCATCGCCATCTAGCGGACAAGGGTAAAACTAATTTTAGTAGCGCCATATTATGTCGGCCAAAGTTAAAACTAATTTGGGTATTAACAGGGTTTTTACCCAGTAAATGCTCAAAACCATGCCTTTAACACTTTTTGGGATGATTTATTAAATAAAGTGTAGGTGAATTTTCGCATTAATTAAGTAGAGATGGGCGGTGGGTGAAAACCATGGGTATAAGCCTTTAACACTTTTTGGTCAAAACCATGGGTATAATAAGCCTTTTACACTTTTTGGTGAAAACCATGGGTATAAATAAGCCTTTAACACTTTGGTGAAAACCATGGGTATAAGCCTTTTACACTTTTTGGTGAAAACCATGGGTATGAATAAGCCTTTAACACTTTTTGGTGAAAACCATGGGTGTGTAGGTGAATTTTAGCATTAAGTAAGTAGAGATAGGCGGTGGGTGAAAACCATGGGTATAAGCCTTTTACACTTTTTGGTGAAAACCATGGGTATAATAAGCCTTTAAAACTTTTTGGTGAAAACCATGGGTATAAGTCTTATAAGCCTTTAGCACTTTTTGGTGAAAACCATGGGTATAAGCCTTTAACACTTTTTGGTGAAAACCATGGGTATAAGCCTTTAGCACTTTTTGGTGAAAACCATGGGTGTAAGCCTTTAGCACTTTTTTGTGAAAACCATGGGTATAATAAGCCTTGTAACACTTTTTGGTGAAAACCATGGGTATAAGCCTTTAGCACTTTTTGGTGAAAACCATGGGTATAGCCTTTAACACTTTTTGGTGAAAACCATGGGTATAAGCCTTTAGCACTTTTTGGTGAAAACCATGGGTAGCCTTTAACTCTTTTTGGGATGATTTATTAAATAAAGTGTAGGTGAATTTTAGCATTAAGTAAGTAGAGATAGGCGGTGGGTGAAAACCATGGGTATAAGCTTTTAACACTTTTTGGTGAAAACCATGGGTATAAGTCTTATAAGCTTTTAGCACTTTTTGGTGAAAACCATGGGTGTAAGCCTTTAACACTTTTTGGTGAAAACCATGGGTAGCCTTTAACACTTTTTGGGATGATTTATTAAATAAAGTGTAGGTGAATTTTCGCATTAAGTAAGTAGAGATAGGCGGTGGGTGAAAACCATGGGTATAAAGCCTTTAACACTTTTTGGGATGATTTATTAAATAAAGTGTAGGTGAATTTTAGATCGTTTACATGTTTTGAACACCTCCATGTTATAAATGGCTTATGTTTAACTGACCACCAGATATAGTAACATAATTATAACAGACAAAAATAGTAAATGATGACCAAAATTAAAACAGCATTTTAAAGTAAAATTCTAACCAAAGTTTTTACATCTCGCTATCCTATTTAAGCAAATTGACTCTAAATAAATCATTTGCCACCCAAAAATAGTAAATGATCACCAAAATTAAAACAGAATTTTAATGTAAATTTATCAAAGTTTTTACATCTTGCGCACTGAGGGTTCCGTGCAAACTACAATTTCCGAATGGTGTCTCGATTTTTTTTTCAAATTGCAATTTTTGTTTTGTTTTATTAAATTAAATTTATTGTTTTCAGATTTATTACTATACCTGTGCTATAAGAAATTGCTTTGTGCCAAATTTCAGGATTCTGGGTCAACGGGAAATACCCTATGAATTTTGATCTTTAAGAGTATTAAAAGCACGGCGCTTGCGGTGCGAAGGGAGGAGAATGTAAGCCGGAGATATACCTTAATATGGTATCATAATACTTTATTTAGTAACAAGCCTATATTTTATGGCAATCACAGTGGTTTATTTAGGCAGAAATAATACATTAATTTGCTCGCTAAGATTGGGTGATCATTTACTATATTTGGTGTTTGAATACAATTTAAAGTGCAGTTGTGACTAAAATGGGCTATACTATTGTAATTTTAGACTTTATTTTTCTGGTGTTAAGTTTTTTTTTTGGTAAAAGAACTAAGGGTATTAAAGCATTTTTTGGTGGTCATTATATTTTATTATTCAGCGTGGTCTGCTATTCAGCGTGGTCTGCTACGCAGACGACACGCTGGTTCTAGCGCAGGGAGAGTCGCACCAGGCGGCGGTCGCTCTAGCGACACGCGGGGTTGCGATAGTCGTTGGTAGGATCCAGGAGTTGGGACTCGAGGTGGCGCTGCACAAATCCGAGGCCATGTTTTTCCACGGCCCTCGGACGGCGCCACCATCGGACTCCCAACTTACGGTAGGAGGAGTTCGCATCGGCGTCGGGTCGACGATGAAGTACCTGGGACTCGTTCTCGACAGCCGATGGAATTTCGGAGAACACTTCCGACGTTTGGCTCCCAAACTCAACCGGGCCGGGGCTGCTCTCAAGCGGCTCCTGCCCAACCTTGGGGGTCCAGACGCCTCCTGCCGGAGGCTCTACGCGGGGATCGTTCGGTCCATGGCCCTCTACGGGGCGCCGGTGTGGGCGCCGTCGCTGGCAAAGCGACCGGCGTCCATACTGAACGCCTGCCAGAGGGTCATGGCAATACGGATGGTGCGGGGTTACCGCACGATCTCCCGCGAAGCGGCGAGCCTTCTGGCTGGCCTACCACCGTGGGATCTGGAGGCAACAGTCCTTGCACACATGCACGATAAGCGCGTGGAGATGCAACGCCGGGGTGAAAGTCCACTACCGCGACAGGTCGAGGTATGGCGGACAGAGCTCCGGCGGGATCTCACGGTGAAATGGCGTCAGCGACTATCGCAACCCAGTGCTGGGCACGCCACAATTATGGCGGTAAGTCCCCTCTTTGAGGCGTGGCTGGAAAGACCTCACGGCGTCCTTACCTTTCGCATGACGCAGGTCCTCACCGGACATGGCAAGTTCGGGAGGTTCCTGCATCGGATTCGAGCGGAAGAGACGCCCGGGTGCCGCCACTGTGCGGAACGCCCGGAGGACACGGTGGAGCACACAGTTGAGGTGTGCCCTGCTTGGGCGGAGCAACGCCGTGTCCTCGTGGGGGCGATCGGCGGCGGAGACCTCTCGCGCCGGGCCTTGGTTCAGGCCATGGTCCGGAGCGAGGAGGAGTGGCAGGCGGTCGCCTCCTTCTGCGAAGCAGTAATGCTAGCAAAGGAGGAGGCAGACCGCATCAGGCAACGGCGCCCCCGCCGCCGCCGCCGGGATTCCGATCCCGATTTCCGGCCACCGTAGACGCGGGCTCGCGGACGGCGAGCCATGGGTAGCTCGCTGTCCGATCGTCCGGTAACCGTCCGGACCGAGCCAAGGCGTCGACGGCGCGCACTGTTCCCGCGCGCCTCAAGGAGTTGTCAGCAACAGGAGGGGCCCATCTGGGTCGAAGCCTACCGGGGTCGGGGTTATCCGAAAGGAAACTAGAGCCCCGGTATGAAGGCTAGAAGGAACGGCGCGGGGTTTTTAGTCAGTAAGACTCTGACACTGTCTCCCGCTCCACCCAAGAGCGGGTTTCGTCAATGATGATTTTCCCCGTCGACAAAAAAAAAAAAAATTTCGTTATTATAAATTCGGCTACTTTCGTATATTTTTACGTTTCAACACCTGATTATTATTTTTGTTAAATGAAGTTTAACTGTAACTTTTGCAGAAATGTAAAATTTCAACTGATTTTCAAGTTTGTAGCAATAAATAACTTGTACAATTTTTTTAATTCATTTTTTATTTTATCTTACATGTTCTACATGTTGTTTCTTAATTTTGTATATCTGTGTAAGTGTCCCAAATAAAATTCAGACCTAAAATATTAAAAAAATACGGCCGTGCAATTTTTACATGATTTGTAGAGTAGAAAACAATTTTTTACCGACACCATGTACATTTCATGCATAAAACATATTTGATGAACATTTTTTTATTGCTAAAAATGTATAAAAAATAACAAAAGTAAATAACCACCATTTGGGTATTTACCCGGGTAAAAACCCTGTAATTGGGTATTTTTGGTATTTACCGGGTAGAAACTCATGTCTATAAGTAAGTAAGTAATTATTTATTGCACAAAAAAATTATAAGCCCATAGGTAATATCAGGGTTGAAACACCAAAATGAGAGTGGCTATTTTACATAAATAAGATCTCAATATGGGTATCAAATGAAAGGGCTTCACTAGTAGAATGCAGTACATACATTATGAAAAATAATGCAAATCCAATATAGCTGCCAAAAAATTGGTTAATTTAATTATTTTTTTCACAATAGTCTCAATATGGGTATCAAATGAAAGGGCTTGACTAGTAGAATGCAGTTTATTATGAAAAATTAAGCACATCCAATATGGCCGCCAAAAAAATGGCTAGTTGCTTTTTTTTCAACAATAGTGTCAATATGGGTATCAAATGAAAGGGCTTGACTAGAAGAATGCAGTTCATTATGAAAAATAATGCAAATTCTATATGGCTGTCGACAAAATGGCTTATTGTATATTTTTTACAATAATCTCAATATGGGTATCAAATGAAAGAGCTTGACTAGAAGAATGCAGTAAGTATATTATGAAAAATAATGCAAATCCAATATGGCCGCCAGCAAAATGTCTAATTGCATTTTTATTCACAATAGTTTCAATATGGGTATCAAATGAAAGGGTTTGACTAGTAGAATGCAGAAGGTATATTTTATGTATTTTTACCTGCTGTTTCAGGTCAGTAATGCAGCTCCCGAGCTGCTAAATTAAAAGACATCAACATCATCATTTATTTTTTAATATATATAACAAATGGGCGTTTTATGGTAAAGCGTGCATAATTTTGAACAACATTGTATATGCCTTCAGGAGAGTCATCGACAGCGTTATCAACTGGTATCATCTTAATAATATGCTCCCTGAGAGCATATCCCGATCCTCCTAAAATAAAAAAGGGTGTTTTAATATCATGCGGTTTTCATCACGCATGCGGAATTGCTCCACATGTGTCTGCATGTGATTGTGTACAATGGACGACAAATGCGCGTCCCGTGAGTATTCCACGCATTAAGTAAGTAATTATACCTGAGTATAAGCATTTCAAATAAAAAATTTCGAAATCTGTCTACAATTGACCAAGATTTCAACCCTAACGTGTGACAAATTGTTGGATAGGTATTTAAAAAAAAAACATACATTCAGCCGAATATAGAACCTCCTCCTTTTCGAAGTCGGTTAATGAGTAGAGGTACTAATAGTACATTGTTACACTAGGGGTGAAAGTTACTTATTTCGTCCCGAGAAGGAGTTGGCGGCGACTGAAAAGTACCAAATAACTTTAATTTTCGAAGTCGGTGTTTCTATAATAGTTTAGTCTCTTCGTTATTTAACACCGACTTCCAAAATTAAAGTTATTTGGTACTTTTCAGTGTTTTTTTAACATTGAAGTCGGTTATATTTTTTTTGTAAAAAGTTTTTTTTTTATTTTACACTTTTTAGTTATGGTACCACCTCTAAAAAGTACCCCTCAGCCAAACTTAAATACCTTATAGTCAGAGCGCATCTCATAACGGTTCTAATAATCCCAAACACGGTTAGATTACATTAATTTACCTTTCGGCTTCATCATCAGATCAGTTCGATATATCCTCTCCCCTCTTCTTTCAATCAGTCATTAGACCATATGCTGACTTAGGGCCTATGCACACCACGTTTTTTAAACGCGCGTCGCCGGCGCGTTTTTATCCTGCAGAGCAGTTTGTTGTCGTTTGTATCGATACAAACGCGCGTCACCGGCGCGTGTGTATCGATACAAACGCGCGGCGCCGGCGCGTCTGTATCGATACACATGATCTTAGCACTGTATTTTGACGAGTTAATTCCGGTTTAAGAATTTCAAGAAGTTCTTGAAATGATGAATACGACATTCGATAACAATTTGTAAAATTTTTTTTCATGTCCTATTAATTTTCTAAACGTTGTTGTATAATGTCCACACAATCTTCTCTCGCTTGTAAATGGGTGTACCCAAAAACGTCGGTAATTTTTCTTCTTTTTTTTAAAAAAAATTAATAACAAAGCGCATGTAATCAATGCTATCTCGACCGACGCCATCTTGCTACTGTTGACGAGGTTCTGTTTAAAATGAGCCCAAACACGACTACGGTGCTGTAATTTTAAGGTTTGTACTTTTTCTGATGCTTCTGGCTTCAGCATCAGGTCTCTATGTACTTCGGTGTTCTTTATTAACAGTACGATTATCCACACATCGTGCCCTTTTCAATGAGCCTAAACTCGATATATCTGCTGTTGGTTGTCGAGGACTTAGGTACTCTGCAGACTATCCTGACTGCAGCATGAGGTCATGACTTGATGATCATGAGACCAAATGTGGCAAATGCCCTATCAAACATCAAAACAATTTACTAAAACAGTCCTTGCCTGTTCGAGTAACTTCTTACTGTTAAGGACTTGTACCTTCCATCATCAGCCCAGCTACCTGAGATGGTGACGACCATACGCAAATACACAAGATACTTCATAAAATATGCAAAAAATAATAAGTGAGTCTATAAAATTTGAAGGTTGCCCTCAATTTGTCCAAGATCCCATCATCAGATCCTAATTTGGTGATAATGGGACCACCTCAGAACTACCTACTTTCGAACAAAAAAAGAATTTTGAAAATTTGTCCACATTTGGCGGAGTATTCGACGAACAAACATACAAAAAAAAAAACATACAACCAGCCGAACGTAGTACCTCCTCCTTTTTGGGAAGTCGGTAAAAAACTGAAAAGTACCAAATAACTTCAATCTTTTTTTTTAAGTTTTTTATTTTACACTTTTCAGTTATGGTACCACCACTAAAAAGCACCCCTTAGTCAAACTTAAATACCTTATATTCAGAGCGCATCTCATAACGGTTCTAATAATCCCAAACACGGTTAGATTACACTAATTTACCTTTCGGCTTCATCATCAGATCAGTTCGATATATCCTCTCCCCTCTTCTTTTAATCAGTCATTAGACTATATGCTGACTTTGGGCCTATACACACCACGTTTTTTAAACGCGCCGTCGACGCGCGTTTTGGGTTTTAATATCCTCTCCCTGAATTTTATATCCTCTCCCCCTCTTCTTTCAATCAGTCATTAGACTAGGTGCTGCTAATCCCGGCTGTAGCATCAGGTCAGACTTATGTCAACATTGCATTGAACTTAAAATTTAGTCCTGTTTAAAATGAGCTAAAACACGACTACGGTGCTGTAATTTCAAGGTTTGTACTTTTTCTGATGATGGCTTCAGCATCAGGTCTCTATGTACTTCGGTTATATTTATTAGTAATAGAAATCATATTTAAACACGTATTTGGTGTAAAATATAAGCAGAATTTATTAAGCATAAGACATGACATAAAAAACATTTTTTAACAAGTCACAGAACACAATATCAGTCATTTCAATAAATTGGAGTCGACCAGGATTAGCAATAAGGTTTTAACCCTCCAACACGCCCTCTTAATCCTGGAGGACTTCAAGCTTATCTCGTACAAACGACAAGTGCTTACAGCTAGGCAGTGCCTTCGTGAGCACATCAGCAGTCATCTGCTCTGTTGGCATGTACATCAGTTCTAGCACCCTATTCTCAACAGCTTCACGAATATAGTGATATCTAATGTCCACATGTTTTGTTCGCTTATGGAACACTGGGTTACTAGCCAGCTTCGCCGCAGACTGATTATCACTATACAGGGTTACAGTGTGACATTGACCTATCAACTCAGCAAGAACCGCACGGACGTATACCGCCTCTTTGGCAGCTTCAGACAAAGCTATATACTCCGCCTCGGTAGACGAAAGTGCGATACACGATTGCTTATAACAACCCCAGGAAATAACATTCCTACCTAGCTTATAAATATACCCCGTGTAAGATTTACGATCCGCCCCGTTAGCCCAATCAGCGTCAGTAAATCCATAAACATGAAATTTATCATGTTTATCACTTTTTCTGTACACAAGACCTAAATTCATTGTGCCTTTTAAATACCGCAATACACGTTTGGCCGCTGCAAAGTGTTCCGCTGTGTAGCAAGTATTAAACTGACTTAAGAAACATGCAGCAAATGAAATGTCAGGTCTTGAGGTCACAGCTATATACAATAAACATCCTATCAGCTCCTGATACGGTAGTCTACTCTCGTGGGTGGCGCTATCAGAAAACTTCAGACCTACATCTAAGGGCGTCTTAGCAACTTTACAGTTACTCATACCGAAACGTTCAAGAAGCTTTTCAATATAGGTTTTCTGACTCAGCTTCAACTCACGACTAGTGCGCTGTACTTTGATGCCTAGCATATGTTTAACCTCGCCTAAATCTTTAATTGTGAAGTGAGACTTCAGTGACGTTTTTAGCTTATCAGCAAGCTCGTCACAGTCGTAAAAAACGAAAAAATCGTCTACATAGAGAGCAATAATAATGGTTCGCTTACCCACTCGGCGACTGAAGATACAGCTCTCATACTTGCTCTGCGTGAAATTCTCTGCGAGTAAAACTTCCTTTACCTTATCGTACCAGGCACGTGACGCCTGCTTTAACCCGTACACGGCTTTCTTGAGTCTGTAGACCATGTGCTCATTGCCTTGTTTGACGAAACCTTCAGGCTGTGACATATAAATTTCTTCACTCAAATTGCCATTCAAAAAAGCAGTCTTAACGTCAAGGTGATCAATCTTCAGATCTAATTCAACCGCAAGAGACAACAGCATTCTCAACGAACTATGTCGCACAACCGGAGAAAAAGTATCCATGTAGTCAATTCCGAACTTTTGGGTAAAACCCTTTGCAACCAATCGCGCTCTATAACACGCCACTTTGCCATTGGCGTCACGTTTGATTTTAAACAACCATCGATTCTTGACAATATTCTTGTCTGCCGGTCTGTCAACTAGCTCCCAAGCCTCATGCTTATTGAATGAATAAATCTCATCTTGCATAGCTTGCCGCCAAAGCTTACTATCACTCGATTGCAAAGCTTCCTTGACATTCGTCGGCTCACTCAACTCTGTCTCGAGCGCAGACATCGTCCTCGGTACTCTCGGCCGTAAATTATAGGCTGGTCCGTCAGATGGTGGCTTCCGTGGCATTCTGGTTGTATCAGTAGATGAACTCGGCACCTGCTCGTCAGCCTCAAACCACACTTCAGGCGCTACCGGTCTCTCCGCCTCAACCTCAGCCTCTACAGTTGGTAGTGATGGCATCTCCACCTCAAGCTCAGTCCCAGACTGATCACGAACATCCGCATCTTCAACGGTATCTCCGTCATCACTAGTCGGAAAGAAGATCTCCACGGGCCGTTTACTCTTGACACCTGGAAAAATTGTTTCGTTAAAAACAACATCACGACTACGAAAAACTATATTTTTCGCCGAATCGTAGAGCCTATATCCATTACCGTCATAGCCAAGAAATATACAACGCTTGCTTTTTGGTTCAAGCTTATTCCGCTTCACTTTATCAATGTGAGCATAAGCTTCGCAGCCAAACACACGTAAGTGTTTCAAGCTAACCTTCTTACCTGTCCAGGCTTCCTCAGGAGTTTGCCCTGAGAGCCTTTTCGAAGGTGATACATTTATTAAATGTGCAGCAGTACAGGCAGCTTCTGCCCAAAACTTGTGGTCTAGGTTCGAAGTATACAAGAGGCACCTTACTTTTTCTAGGAGGGTCCTGTTTAGCCTTTCCGCACAACCGTTCTGTTGAGGACTGTAAGGCACAGTTACCTGATGGACTATCCCCTTACCTTTCAAAAAGCCTTCAAGGTCTCTGTTCACATATTCCGTCCCATTGTCCGACCTCAAAACTTTAACTTTGTCACCAGTCTGAGTTTCGACTAGCTTAATAAAGTTTTTCGTGTATTCACTCACCTCGCTCTTACGCTTCAGGAAATACACGAACACCTTCCTCGAATGATCATCCAAGAATGTCAGGATATACCTCTTGCCTCCAAGCGAATTCACCGGCAACGGACCACACAAATCGGTATGGATTAAATCCAACCGCTTTACAGCCACAGACTTCTCAGGATTGTTGGAAAAAGGAAACCGAGCTTGCTTTCCCTTTAAACAAACTTCACAGGCAACGTCTTTACAAGGGTCGTCCTGAAAACTAATATCATTAGCAAGTCCCTGCCTCAAAAGCTTCATATTGTTGGCGCTTAAATGGCCAAGTCTTTGATGCCAAGTTGCAGTGCTAATAGTAAGATTCGCCCGTAGACTGCAGGTCTGAAGTCTGTAAGCCCCTCCAACGTCATTTGCCTTAATCAAAACATCGCCCAGCTTAGAAATTGTACAACCAGTAGTATCAAAATTGCGAAACAGATATGAGATTTACAGACAGCTTAGGTATATACAACACATCAGTTAACGTCGCGCTATCCGACAACTTAACAGTACCTATACCTGTACACCGCAGTTTATCTCCACTAGCAATGGTGACGTGACCATCTCGCGATTTGAAGTCTGTCATCAAATCACGCCTGCCAGTCATGTTATTTGTAGCCCCCGAGTCTATGTACCACGAAGATTCCGAGTCAGTTCCAGTACTATATGCTGATAAGACACAGTTTCCTGAAGAATCCTTCGCGTTCCGGCAGTCTTTCTTCAGATGTCCTTTCTGTCTGCACTTCCAGCACCACGGTTCTCTCTTTCGAGCGGAATTATCCTTCGCTTTTGACTCATCCTTGTGCTGCTGCGCTTTTCTCGTCCAGGAGTCACTCGTACTAGCGCCTTTTCTTGTAGAATACAAGCACTCACTCGAATCTCCACGAGTAGTCCAACGTTGATCCTGTAGCAGTTTCGATTTGACTAGATCAGCAGTAATGACAGCTCCCGAATGCTCTAGTGCCATGATCATGGGCTCGTACTCTGTCGGTAAACCTTTGAGCATCAACGCACCAAGAAACTCGTCATCAACAGGTTTGTTCATATTCGCCAATTGCTGCGCTAATGACAATACTTCATTGACGTAAGCTTCCATGCTAGAATAGTTCTCCAGTTTGACAGCGCACAAGTTCTGAAGAGTTCTCACTCTTGAACCGAGTCCTTTATCATCATATGCACGTTCCAGTGCATTCCAGGCGTCTTTCGCCGTATCCGCTGACATCAAATGTGAAAAACATGACTTTTCAACGCTCAAGCAAATTTTAGATTTTGCAATTTCGTCACGTCGATTTTTCACTTCGGACGTTGTTTTGTCATCCTTACCGTAACCGCTTATACAGATCCATAAATTGTCGTGAATCAATGCATTTTTCATAACAAATTTCCACTCGACGTAATTTTCACGTCCGCGTAATTTTTCATGTGAAAAACTATGATTTTTCGTTTCCGACATATTTACAATAACGTTGCACTATTTTTGCTGAACCATAACCTAATAGAAATCATATTTAAACACGTATTTGGTGTAAAATAATTCAATTCAATTCAATTCTTAATTAATGGCCTTTGTGGAAAAGACACCACAATTTTGCCAATAACACGTGCGAGCTGGTGTAAAATATAAGCAGAATTTATTAAGCACAAGACATGACATAAAAAACATTTTTTAACAAGTCACAGAACACAATATCAGTCATTTCAATAAATTGGAGTCGACCAGGATTAGCAATAAGGTTTTAACCCTCCAACAATTAGCAGTACGTTTATCCACACATCGAGCCCTTTTCAATGAGCCTAAACTCGATATATCTGCTGTTAGTTGTCGAGGACCTAGGTACTCTGCAGACTATCCTGACTGCAGCATGAGGTCATGACTTGATGATCATAAGACCAAATGTGACAAATGTCCTTTCAAACATCAAAACAATTACGAGTACTAAAACACTCCTTGCCTGATCGAGTAACTTCTTACTGTTAAGGACTTGTACCTTCCATCATGAGCCCAGCTACCTGAGATGGTGACAACCATACGCAAATACACAAGATGGTTCATAAAATATGCGAAAAACAATAAGTGAGCCTATAAAATTTGAGGGTTGCCTTCAATTTCTCTAAAATTCCATCATCAGATCCTAACTTGGTGACAGTGGGACCACTCCAGAACTATCTACTCAAACAAAAAAAGAATTTTGAAAATCCGTCCACAATTGGCGGAGTATTCGATGAACAAACATACAAAAAAAAAATACAAACTCCTCCTTTTTGTGAAGTCGGTAAAAAAATGAAACTAAGTTGATATTCGGTTCAGATTAGTATAATGTTCACGTTATACAAATGTATTACAAATATCGTAATAGGTACAATTAATTTGAGATCCACAATAAGGTAGGTACACACCTTTATAAAACTACGGCTAAAATTACTCGCATTGTCTCTTAATAACAGTTAGGACTAGACTTCGCACAAGGTATAGACTGCCATCTAATCTGCGAAAAGGCGCCTCACTCTTCTCTATCGTCTACAGTGCAAGATGATTGCGCCAACATTATGGACGCGATTACACGGAGTGGGGCGCGTATTCTTAGATGGCATTAACAGATACAAATACCTTACTAAGAATATTATACTCATACTTATATAAGATTATTTTCATTGACTTAATACATAGTAAATAGTAAATACCAATAATGTTACTTAAAATTCGTAAAACAGGGAATCAGATGGATCATAATATTTTTGACAAGCCCGTAAAAACGTAGATTTTTCTCGTTTTCGTGCTCAGAATAATTTGCAATATCATACACGGGTACCTATATATTTTAGCATCGCGTCTATATTTAAACAAACAATATAATTCTACAAATTGGCCTTTTGATTATTTCTGTGATATGGTAAAAGGTTGTAAAAATAACTTATTCCTCATCGGGATCAGTCGGTTGACTGACTAACTTATTCGCCATTGCAGTTAGAATATCATTTAGTCGAGCGAATCTTTGATTTGGCGTGGTCAGAGCTCCTCTTTCTCCCCATAAAAAGTTTATGTGGAACTCTGTTCTGAATAGTTCGATTAGATTGGGGTCAAAGAGCGGACTAAGCGTGTCAATTTGCTTTACAACAGTCCTGGCGTTCTGTTTGAAGATTTCTATCTGGTTCGGGAAGTGTCGCGCCGCGTCTAAATGGGCTGCAGTTGCGTTGAAGTCAAATTCCAAACTGTTCATCAGACTGTCAGGGAACGTGTCGTCTGGCTGCATTAGCCCTCCGCCTTCGCCGTCTGGAAAAGTAGAGAGAGAGAACATTTTATTTTATAAATAAACTTTTACTGAAGAGTTCGTTGCACACACGAATTACATAGTGCAATGACACGAGGACCGCTGATGTTGCATCCGCGCCAATATTTGTTAATTATATTTAAATCGCTGAATTTGCTGATGTATCGACGTCAATCGATTTCGCAACTTGTTAAGCAACATTTGTAAGAATGATTATTCTTTCATCCCACTTCGAATTAGAATCATCATTAATTAATCTGTATTATTAAGACAGTAATTAAATTTATTTAAAATCATTTCGGTTTTTTTTTCGATCCTCTGATCGCAGCAAACGTAATTCACGCGAATCTGCTCAGTTTATTTTGATTATATTAAACACTGGGAACTGAGTTTTGAAGTTTTTATAACTTTGCGAAAAAAACCGATTTCGATCCGAAATCTACACTAATATTATAAAGACGGAAAAATTGTATTTTTGTGTGTTTATGTTTGTAATGAATAAACTCAAAAACTACTGTGCCGATTTAAAAAATTCATTTACCATTGGAACATTCACCCTGAGTAACATAAGCTATATTTATTGCCCGTGCGAAGACGGGACGGGCCGCTAGTGTCATGTATAATTTTGTAGTGTCCTATTTGTAGACTATTGTTCAGTTTTGGAACAATGAAATATAACTATATTGTAGTTTGTCGGTACACACACAAATACTCACCGAACATATGGAAGCACAGTACTGGTGGCAAAATATACGGCGTTGTTGTGTTGGGAGGCAAAGGATTAGTGCCTTCGTTCATACTCTTGAAGCATGGTCTTAATTTAGCCTCGAACATAAACGCATGGTCTGTGTACACTCTTCTCAAAATGTTCCAAGCATTCTCCAGGCACTCCACCTTTGAAAATACAGCATTAATGCATTAAAGGAATAGGAAAAAATATTTATTATCATAAAAAAATATTCAGCGGGTACCTGTGGCATGCAGAGTCCAAACATGATGGCTGAAAACCCGTATAGATTCCCCATAGCAGTCTTTACTTCAACTGCTAATTTTATCCAGTCGCTGAGAGTATCAGCTCGGTGCTTGTCTGTATGACAGGTCAATATAGTTACAGCTACAAGTAAACGGAATGTCTCAAGTCTGGAAATGGAAAGATAGCACTTAATTTAGATCTATTTCTTAATAAAATCATTTGAATTATTCTTAATAAAAATATGCTGATGGGGTGTACCTTTCTATAACGTCTAAGCGTAAAGGTCGCCCTTGAGGCAGAAATAAGAGTTCCAGCCCTGATGCAGTTTTTTGAAGACCCTCAATTAGGGTTGCATCGTCGAAAAAAAAATATAAATCCACTTTGGTCATGTGAGTCGCTAAAATCCTTGGCGCAGTCTGACGCAGTAATAGCTTGATCTGGTATAGCGCTTCAGATTCGAGCGGTTTCGATAATCCAGTCGGTATAATTTGCGATTGAAAGTTTTCTAGATTTATTCTTGAATCCACCACGTAATCCAAATTCTCTGACTGCAACAGTTTTGCCTCAGTGAGTTCATAATCAAACTGCTGTTTTGTGGTTGGTGTCACCAAATTATAATCAGATTCCATTTTGGATTTGTTTGGATCACTGTGCGCTGAACTTTGAGTAGAATCTCCGGATCCATTGCCTGAATCTGATTCTGAAACTTGGTAGAGCCGTTGGAGCTCTAGGCGTCTTTCATCTGCTTTTGGTCCATCGTATCTGGCTGGCTTGGCTGGAGGACTGGTTGGGAGATTGGCATCCCAGGTGTTCGAACATGAGTTAGATTCACTGCAGAAGTTTTTCCCTTGCATGTGAGTTTGACTTTGAATGACTCCATCGGCGCTGGCGCTTTTGCTTTGAGTGACATGTTGTCCCATGTCGATAGGGGTAAGTGAGTGTGATCGTTGTTTCTTGAAAGGCAATCTAAGTTGCATTCCCGGTTTTGCTGCAAAATGGCTGTATAGACTATATGGGTTACCGTAGGAACCATCTCCTACCGGTGATATAACCGAATCAATATCATCGCTCTGAATATAATTCGTCAGAGGTGTCACCCGATTTGCTGGATATTGGATCCGGGCTCCAGATGCAGCTGATATTGGTTTTCCAGATCCCACGTATGAGGTGATGAGATCTGCGACTGTGTCGTATGCTTCATCCTCAAATTGATACTGGTGTCTTTCGTAAACCGTGTCTGGGTGGACGATGATCTGAAATAAATCATTCTTTAGACATATCTCCACATTTCGCATAAAAGTTAAATCAAATCCTGTGAATACGATGTTCACTTACACGTTGTATAACGAAATGTAAATGTTGTCCGTTGGATCGACAACTCAGCACGAAGTTATCTGGTTGTGACGATGAGTCCCTGACCAGAAACTCGCGGTCTTGTTGAAGCAGGCTCTCGGCAGCTGTCCTGCTGAGTGCGCCGTGGTACCAGCCATGGGAAATGATCTGATCTGACGGTAAGGAAAACTCCCATTCCAGAAGACCAGACGTTGTCATAACATTCGGATCCTGGAAAACGGCCAAATACAACATTGTTTACATACGAGATCCATTTTATGGGACTACCTATCTATACTAATTATAATAAATCTGTAGAAGTGAAAATTCTGTATATTGAAAAAATCAAACAAATAATGGCAGGGGGTGTTAGTAGACCGACACCGAACCCAAAAATGTGATTAAAAAATATTTGTATGTTTGTCTGTTCAGGCATCACGCAAAAACTACCGGTTCGATTACGATGAAACTTGGTATAATTATTCTTTAATATCCTGTCCTGGGCACCATACCGAGTACTTTTTAACCCGGAAGAGTATATACAATAAAAACTTAATTTTGCGGTTCGGTTCCTAGACCCGTTTACTGTACCAACCGCAAATAATAAGTTTGTCGTAGGTTACGTAAACCGCACTGGAGTTTACTAAGGGGCGCTGCACATGGCTAAGATTCTATAATATTTTATCTTAAGATACAATATCGCTCGCCATACAATTCAATGGACTTTCAGACATGACGAAGATAATACCTAAATAATATTTAATATTTTTGTATCTTAAGATGAATTTGTATGGCGAGCGATATTGTATCAATACATATTATAAAATAAAGTCCGCCTCCGCGTCTGTCTGTCTGTCTGTTCGCGATAAACTCAAAAATTACTGCACCGATTTTCAAGCGGTTTTCACCACTCGACAGCGTGATTCTCGAGGAAGGTTTTAGTATATAATTTGTTAAGTTTTTGCATTTGTTTTTGTGTACATTAACGATATTTGTTGAAGATGTAGGGAAAAAATAAGCTGAAAGGGGAACCGCGTTACCCTAAATTTAACGCGAGCGAAGCCGCGGGCAAAAGCTAGAAAAAAAAATACCTGCCTATCTTCTCTCTTTCTATTGAAAATACAGAATCTATTTATTTATTTATATACAGGGTTATTTGTAAAACACTATCACCCTTGCAGAACTATTTTATTAACAACAACTTTTGTTCTATGACTTTTTTAAAAACATAATACCAAAAACAATCCTTCAAGATTTCGTTGTTCTATCTAACACATTTCAACTCTATATTGTGCTGCACCTACCTACACCTCCTGCACACTGTTCTCGTAGTAATAGTAAGCAGGCTTCCGAAACATTGTCATCACACCTACCAAGCAAGCATCCGCACTATTTTCGTGTACTCATCACACTAGTAATTTGATACGCCAGCATAGACTTCGTAACATTTAGAACGTTCAATTTAAATATTTTTATTTTTTTTATGAAAATCTGATGAACTAAAATATTATATTGTTTTATAAGTCATAGAACAAAACTGGTTGTTTATGATTTTAGTACCATAGTCCTGAGAGGTTGCCAGTGTTTTACAAATAACCCTGTATACTTTATTGCACATCAAGTTTATAAACTTACAAAAAGGAACCATATAATAAAAAAAACACACAATTGGCGGCCTTATGGCACCAGGCGATTTCTTGCAGGCAACCTTGAACGGACAGAGATAGCCTGGACACAAAATGGGGTTGCACGTGGCGCAAATATAAAAGTAAACAAAACTTATTTAATACTTGATTCTAAAATTGATACACATATACATACATACAAATATATATAAGCAAGAAAGTAAGTGAGGAAATGAAGACAAGATCATAGTGTCAAGTAATGATCCTTCACAAGCCTTTTAAATACAGGCAGTGTTGCGCGCGTTTTATTTCAACAGGCAATGTATTCCATAAACGAGCGGCCTGAACAGTAAAGGACTTAACCAGGAAAGTAAGTTTCAAGATATCTTATGACCTAAGAACTTTCATGTGGGAGTCGCAAAGAAATTGGAACCGTTCTTTGAGGTAACGAGGGGTGAAAGAAGAAAAGAGTACATTATACAAAATAGAAAGAATATGAGCATTACGACGAAAGCGAATTGACAACCGCATGAGTTTAACGCGAAATTCAGAAACATGGTCATATTTACGCAAACCGAATATGAAACTAGTAAAAAAAAAAAAAAACGATTCAAAAATGTTATAACTAAAACACTAAAATAACTAAACATGAGTGTTTACTCATGTTTAGTTATACCGAGATGTTTAGAGGACAATTTTTATTTTAAGTCAATTAAAATTAAAACAAAACTCATTAAATATACTTATTATTAACTAGTACTATTTCCGTCACTCGAATACATATTACTTATGTAAAAAAAAAGAAAGAAAGAAAGAAAGAAAAATCATTTTATGTATGGATATAATACGTAATTAAGCAAATTTTGATATTCTAGAACTATGGTAGGTACTTATTTGGGTATCGGCAGCAGCTAAGGAAGCACAGGCAACGCCAATATTTCGCATGATCTTATATCAACAACTACACAGCACGTTAAAATAAGTGTAAATGCACTGTTGCATAAAAACCAATAACTAAAAAAAAGAGAACTTGTCAAAACCACTGGCGTACAATGTTTTACTTACCATTTTCTTGTTCACTTCATAGAAAAAGTACTAAAAGTTATTTGTATTTGGCTGAGGTCACGACTTGTGCGGAGCCGGCTGTCTCGCCCTGTCGCTCCTCATTGGGGGCCGAAATCCGATCAATAAAACAACTCGCCCATTTTTACCCTTATGTTGGTAAAAATCGTCGTCGTCGCTAACTTCATGTTCCACTGTCGCGCATGCGTTTAAGATTTTTAAATTTTGTGTAGTTCTATAGTACTTATCTATATCCTTTACTTTTATTGTAGTTATACTATTTATTTACATCTATACTAATATTATAAAGAGGTAAAATTTGTAAGTTTGTAAGTTTGTAAGTTTGTAAGTTTGTATGTAGGGGGTAATCTCTGGAACTAATAATCCAATTCTAAAATTTTTTTTACTGGCAGAAAGCTACATTATTCCTGAGTGCTATAGGCTATAAATTGTTTCTATAGCATGTATATTAACCGAGCTATCACAACTTTTGTCTAGCAAGTCGGAAAAAAATACCTCATAAAATAGAATTATTTGCGTGCGCTGCCTAAACAGTTGCTTAAAATTAAAAACAATGTATGGCTACCTGGTTCGTCTTAATTATTTCTACAAAAAAGTCCGCGGTACCATATCTCTATCTTTTATATTTCATCTTTTATACTTCTTTTATTGCATTAAAAATATTTTTTTTCGGCATACTTACGTTTGGTTGATTATTTGAGCAACAAAATATTAATTCTTATGACAATAAATTATTTCAGTATCACAAGAACATTATACAGATAAGATGTGCCATTTACAGCATAGCAATTGGTCATACAGTTTCGAAGATAATATAAAATTACTAAAACGCAAAATGCCCCTAGCGTAACTTTCATTGTGCAGACGTTTTACCTATTTTTTTTTTATGGTGGGCAAAAATCATCTTATGACAACCCCCGCCCTTGGGTGGAGCGAGAGATAGTGTCAGACTCTTACTGACTAAAAACCCACCCCGTTCCTTCTAGCCTTCAAACCAGGGCACGAGTTCCCTTTCGGATAACCCTGGACCCGGTAGGCTTCGACCCAGCTGGGCCTCTGCTGTTGCTGACAACTTCTTGAGGCGCGCGGGAACAGTGCGCGCCGTCGACGTCTTGGGCTCGGTCCATTACCGGACGATCGGACAGCAAGCTACCCATGGCTCGCCGTCCGCGAGCCCGCGTCTACGGTGGCCGGAAATCGGGATCGGAATCGAGGGCACGACGATGCTCTGCCCAGTCAGGGCACACCTCGACTGTGTGCTCCACCGTGTCCTCCGGGCGTTCCGCACAGTGGCGACACTCGGGCGTCTCTTCCGCTTTAATTCGGTGCAGGAACCTCCCGAACTTGCCATGTTCGGTGAGGACCTGTGTCATGTGGAAGGTAAGGACGCCGTGAGGCCTTTCCAGCCACGCCTCAAAGAGGGGACTTACCGCCATAATTGTGGCGTTCCCAACGTTTTACCTATTTGCCCATAGATGGCGTTCTGCAATTACGTATTTTTTCTGAATCGCGGTGTTAAGACTTTCTGTGGATTGATGACCCTCTCGAATTATTATGCCCACGTTGTCGTTAGTTGGAGTTCTTCTGTCAGTTGCTTATTGGTTTCGGTTGTTTCGTTCGTATGGTTGTTGTTGTTGATAGATACCTCATAATCGAAAATATCGTAATTTCGTTGTACGTTTTTGTATGTTCATAGTTTCGTACTTCGTTCTATCGTAATAATCGATACGAGTTATTCGATATTACGATTGTTTTGTTTTGTAAAGGCGGACGGTGTTCGAGTCGCTCTCCTTTTGTTCATAATTGTTTTCAAGTCTGTGCGTAGTTTGTTGAGAGCATGTCTAAAAGGAAATCTCAACTGTCCCGGCAGACATCACAGACAAGAGCCGCTCGAGTACGCCGTACGGAAGAATCTGCCCCTGAAAATGCTCGAGGAACTAGCGCTGAACGTGCGCACCGTCTATCTGAGTTAAGGCAGCATGTCTCTGAGACAAGGGATAGGGAGACTAGCGCTAAACGCTCGCGGCGGCTTGGTAGGCAAAATGTCATAACATCGCAGGCCCGTGCTCGGGAATCTAGCGCTGAACGTGCGCAGCGTCCATCTCATTTAAGGCAGCATGTCTCTGAGACAAGGGATAGGGAGACTAGCGCTGAGCGCTCGCAGCGGCTCGCTAGGCAAAATGCCATAACATCACAGGCCCGTGCTCAGAAATCTAGCGCTGAACGTGCGCATCGTCTAATCGAGTGTAATCTTATTTTAAAACAAGAAATTTTCCGCGGACGAAGTCGCGGGCAGAAGCTAGTATGGAATAATTTAATTGATTGTTTAACCTAAAAGATTTATTTTACTTTTCTTTTTTCATTATAATAAGATGTTAATATGGCACAGGTGTACTATAGTTCATTCGGTAAATATACATAGTTATACATCTTAACTATTAAATATTATATAGTAGTGGTGATCCTCCGCTAACTGCCGGGTCCACGGGTGGCGGATAGTGATATAGAAATAAAATGAACATTTGACTCCTAAACTAAGTAAAATAAATACTAGTATCTCAGGAGCCAGGTCCTCCTTGGAGATGAACAAAAATAGGATGTTTAGTATGATTGAAATAGCCTTTATATAGACGTGTAACAGTATAGAGGCATAGTTAGACGATGATTGTAGTAAGGATTCGGTATAATCACAAGACAGTTCTTGCAACCAACGATATAACTTAGTCTCTAGTGTATATTTGTTTAAAGTATTAGTACTGATCAGAGCACTTAAGATAACGAATTGACGACCTGCGAAAGCTGTCCTGCAATGTAGGTAGTCACTGACCGGAAAAACTCGACGTCTAAGAAGGATGTTTGGGTCTAGTTGAAGCATGAAATGGCGGCGTAAGATTACACACAAAAGAAACAGTTGCCGTACAGTGAGGACTAGGGATTCTTAATAAAGCTGGGTAGTTGGGTAATCTCTTCGCTTAAAATGCATAACCTTAAGAATCGCCCTCTGTGCACGCTCTGCTTGAAGCAGAAGGCTTTTTAAGTGCCTCCCCATACAGGAATACTCCTATAGTATGTAGGATAGCTACGAATAAGGTTTTTATAATAAATAAGCAGTCCCGGACCGAGGCGCCAAAGTTACCAGGATGCGGATGGAGTGTCTGATGGCACAGGTACCCCCGTGAAATCTCGCACATATCCGAAGACGACCTTGTGACATGACGAGTTAGCACCGCCAGTAAATAAGTGCTTAGCCCTGGCAGAGGGTAGCAGCCTGCCAGCGTTCCTTTGGGCATACCTCGCGGGGAGGAACAAGGCTGAAGGAAGTGAAAATCAGAGGGCGCAACGGAAGCCATTATCAACCGCCTCGGTACTGCGATCACCAACCAGTCGTTGCTGTCGTGGTGATTATTAGCTAAAAACCCTTCGAAACTTTAAAATGACAGACACACTAAACAAGCGACCCCGAGTTCCTAGCGCGCCGTCACTCCCTGGTCCTAACGGTAACGTAATCTGGACGTACATCTAGATGTAATTTACCTATAATATGTGTGTATTTAGAAATATGTAAGTATGTTTTTTAGCTATCTAGTACTCATAACACAAGCTCTGCTTAGCTTGGGACATGACGGCGTTGTGTGAAAGTTGTGGAATATTATTATTATTAATTAGACTGTTCCGTTGTCAGAATGTTGGGCTGTGAAAAAGACGGATGAAAAAAGATTGCATGTTGCGGAGATGAGAATGTTGAGATGGATGTGTGGTGTGACGAGAATGGATAAAGTGAGAAATGAGTAAATTAGGGGAAGTTTGAAAGTGGCGCCAGTGACTGAAAAGTTGAAAGAAAATCGTTTGTCTTGGTATGGTCATGTAAAGAGTAGAGATGAAACGCATGTTGTTAAAAGAGTTATGAATTTACATGTGGATGGATGGAGAGGGATAGGGAGGCCAAAGAAAAGATGGATGGATGGTGTGAGAAGTGATATGAATGAAAAAGGAGTTAGTGATAGCGTGACGAGTGACAGGACAGAATGGAAGAAAAAAACATGTTGCGCCGACCCCAAATAAAACGGGATAAGGGTAGGAAGATGATGATGAATTAGACTGTTCCGTCACCGACAAACACTGTGGTGTCAGTGGTATGCCATGCGCGAAGCATATCGACACCGTGCACCGGCTACATACGCATGCTTGCCAAAACTTTTGCGCTCAGGTGCTGACACCGTGAGCCGTGAGCACACGGGTCATAGCCACTTATGACCGTAGTTTGTGTTGTCTTCAAACTTGATACCTTCTCAGCCTGGTTATCGAAATAATGTCAATATATCTTTTAGTTTGTCTGTCCATTCCGATTATTTTTCTGTAGTTTCTGCCCACCCTCATGGGTAAAAGATGTGATTTTATGTGTACAAAGTGCCCAAGAGTTTTGTGTGTGTATAACTATAAAGTGCCCAACTTTGAAAGGTGCGATCATAATACGGCAGACTGGTGGATAAACTGTGTAATCATAAACACACTGACCAGGTAACAATGAACCTACAGAGAATCAGGCCAACCTCTCTTTCAAAACATTAAACGATAGCCTAATGCAAAAATGTTTGCAAACAAGAAATCAATACCCGACATAACAAGACAATGTAGCCACTGTGCTTTTTAAACATTGTAAATCAAGGTGTATTTTTTAATAATTGACTGGTGCCTCGATTAGTCGGCAAACGGCGATGGCCAGCGCACTTCGCGTCTCGCGTGCTGGTGTCTTGGTTGTGATCCTTCTGGCGACCACCACACAGTGCTATGAGAAAAGTAAGAAACATTCACACTTGTCGCATAGTCACATACTTAAACCGATTTAAAACGGTTTTACTACTATACAAAAGTTTGACAAAATGCTGCTCAATGTTAACAATAATTTTATGTTCCAGCTTTGCGCAAAATCGTTCGTAATCAGTCGAAAATGGTACAAAGGCCGTTCAGTGAAATAAATGTTTCTCTACCAAAATGGAAAAATAGTACCAATCATCATATGTTACGTGAAAATGATGCATTTCATTTCCCAGGCATCGCTCAAGTAAAGACAGTTTTCCATAATTTACAGAGACCAAAGCAATCGACGTTCACTTCAATTGACACAAGTAAAGGCAAAATTTCATATTCTAGCATAAAAATTTCTAAATCAGAAACTGCAAATGAACTTAGAACGAATATAATGAATATGAGTAAAGACAATAATATGTATGCGCCTATGAACCTACCCACTGATGCACCAAATAACATAACCGACCAAAGCAATGTAAAACTAGCTATAAAAAACTATTATCAAATACCAACACCATCCAGGTTTTTCCCACCCGTAGAAGAACATGATGTACAAAGCATTGGTCAAAGTTTTGAACAAAGAGGGACCAGCAAGGAAAACACTGTAGTCATTCCTGACTTTCAAGATACAACTAAAGAAAAGGATACATTACAAGTGAAAGGCATTTTAATACCAAAATCTAAATTAACAACCTCAACTGAAGCTTCAACTGTCCGCAAAGAAACGATGCATAGTATCATAGACATTGATCCTGACAATGAAAAGGCTGATTTTCTAATTGAAGGCTTACCCATGGACAGTACAATGTTCAGTTATAATCTGACGTCAGACCCTTTCACTTGTTCGATAATTAAAGCAGCGATAGCCGATATAGACGCCCAAGATAAATTTTCCCAATTAAATATAGAGGTAATATTTACAGTAGATGTGAAACAAAACTCGTTAGAATGACATCCACGGTTAACTCAAGTATGTTCATTAATTTTACAGCCCTTTTGGATGAGTAAGATGCATTTTTGGAATCGTGTTTTTGATAGCCGATACGAATCACTAATGATGAATACGAAATGGCCCCCTCTTAAGGTACTGTATATTTTCTGCTATTTTAAGACCTCTTTTGTGTAAAAGTTAGGTTTTCAAAAACAGTAAAATCAGTCCACATCTTCAACAAACATACAAGAGGCAAAAAATTACAATGAAACCAAAAATATTATCCTACACGTGACATTATTTGCACTTGATATTCAAAATGTACAATAGACCGATCTGAAGCTGCTTTCAGTCTACGCTATAATACCTATATTAATATAGCACAACAATGCTTATCGCGCACCATATATTTATTTTATTTTGCCAATAATATATAGTACTAGCTGCTCCCAGCAGCTTCGCCCGCGTGATAGTAGAAAATCATCCCAAAGGAACATACTTCCGGGACAAAAAGTATCCGATGTCCTATTCCAGGCCATGGTCTATCCGTGTAGCAAGATTCATCAAAATCTGCTTACTTTCGCTTTTAAAAAATTAGTAAGGATAGCAAAGTGTCAACGTGTTCGTGATAATAAATGTAAGGTGAGCGATATTGATGTCCTATGAACTATAAGCTACTCCTTATATCTATTATATTATAGCGTTAGTCTGAAATGAGCTTAAAAAAGTGATTTTGACGGTGTGGTTTAATACCACTATGTTTTAAGTAGTAAAAGGGTATTTGTTGAAGGATATTCGGCTGATTCATATGGCCAAAATTTACTTTGACTTTTATCGTCTTTATTATTAAAACATGTTTTTGTTTAAATAAAATTATGTGTGTAATATTATATAATTATTTTGTCTTCGTTTAAGTAGGTAGAGTCTGTCTAAAATGTCAAACGACATGGCGACGGGTGCAAAGTAAAAAAAGTTATCTGCAATTTTGTGATTTTCTATCATCTTTATTGAATTAATAAAAATAAGCAGTTATTTAGTAGATAATTTTTTTTTTTCAAAAATATTATTAAAAAGAAAACTATTATTTCTTCGTTTTTGACACTTGAAAGGTTTATCATGCCTGAAAATATTTTTTTTTTGTTAAGTTACTGCAATCATCAGAAAATCGCAAAATTGCAGATAACTTTTTTTACTTTGCACCCGTCGATGGGTAATTATTGAGATATAATAAAATCTGATGTAGTCAACACTGGTTCAATAATTAAGGTTGATTAAGAGATCTTGATCATTGTTTATTAATAGAAGAACCTTATAAAAAGTTTCGAATATAAGTATTTTTTTAATGATTAAATATTATAGGTACAAAATTCCTAACTCGGTTGACTTTTTGACAGATTATATAGGTAATTTTTGACACCTATTTTCATACAAACATGTGCAGATAATAGATAATAGAGCTGAAAGTGAAATTAAAATTTAGGTCATATCTAGTAGGATATATAAAATCTTTGGGTCATATCAATCAGTCGAATAACCTTAGAGAAATACCAAAAAAAAGTGAGGCTCTATCCGTATTCGTTACTGATCATATTTGTGTACACAAAAATAGAAAAAAATTGAAATAGGCTTAAACAATTTAATTCTCGTATGAACAATTAGAGTTCAACTAAAATGACATACAAATCCTTACTAATATTATAAAAGCGAAAGTGAGTTTGTTTTTACATCTTCACTCCTAAATGGCAAAACCGATTTTGAAGAATTTTGGTACAGAGATAGTTGGAACCCTGGAGACGGACATAGGCTAATTTAAAAAAATATCATTACGTAAAAAAAAACGACCTTAAAGACTTCTTTTAATACTTTTCAGGTGATATTGATACCCCGCACGCACGTAGATACAACATGGAAACGAACATTCGAACAATATCATAAAGATAGCGTCAGTAAAATTTTAACAAATATCGTAAAGAAATTGCAATTCTACAATAAATTAACATTTAGTTGGAATGAAGTATCACACTTAAGTTTTTGGTGGAAAACAACTACTCATAGAAATCGATCGGTAAGAGAGATATAAATATCTTGGTTCCACAATATACTCATAATACACACGAACATTCAGAGTAACATTTCAATTTGTGTGCTTTAGGGATTTCGAAAGTTATTAAAATCTGGCAGACTTGAAATAACCACTGGAGGTTGGGTTGAACCGGATGAAGGAACTACGCATCTATTTGGACTTGTTCATCAACTCATAGAAGGTAGACTAATTACTAAAATTATTTTTTTTGACAACACAAGTTTCGTTTACGATTGTATTTCCCGTTGGCCAAAATAACGATTTTCATCCATTCCAATTTCATCATCCTTTGCTCGAAGAATTTTAAAACAAATAAAAGGATTTAAAAAATCTTATGAGCAAAATATTCATTTTGACTCTTCGTTGTCAGAGACTTTTCTTAGCAAATAGATTCGTTTTTATTTTTCGGGTTTCCTTTGATATGTGGCTCATGATTTTCAGGACATCAGTGGCTGAAACAACATCTAAACTATTCGCCAAAAATAGGTTGGCTGACAAGCAGCGTTACTCATAGTCCTACGATGGCATACCTCCTCTCCGCTTCCGATGTTAATGAATTGGTTATTACAAATGTCCATTATGCTTGGGAACAATTTTTAGCTGAATATCAATATAGTGACTTTATGTGGATACAAAATTGGGACGATGATCGATCATATCCAACCACTCTAAACGATGCATTAAACAGAATGGGTAATGATAGGTTTCCAAGGCACACGGTTTTAACGCACTTTCTTCAATTTAACTCGGCAGGATTTAAAGCGTGCGGACCTAATGGTCATATTTGTGCTGCAGATTATAATTTTGCTACAAACCATAAAAACCTCGATATCAGCGCTTATAATGTAAAAGAAAAATCAGAGCAACTTCTTGAACAGTATTCCAAATCAGGAACTATTTCGCCTCACAACACTATAATCGCACCTTTAGGTGGTCCATATCATTATGAAGTTCAATCAGAATTTGATTTTCAATACAATAATTATCAGAAAATTGTTGATTTTGTATCGGCTAATAAAGATATTTATAAAGCCACAATAGAATTCGGGACAGCAAAAGATTATTTTAATACAATAAAAGAGAAATATAAATACTTCCACAGTTTAAAAGGCGATTTCCTTAATTATGCTGATATCAGCTCCGGAAGCCCCGCATATTGGACTGGATTTTATACATCTCGACCATTCAGTAAAATTTTACTAAGGCGTCTGCAATCAACACTACGAACGACTGAGATATTATTTTCTTTTGCTTTAAATCATAACATCTTTCGAAACACAAATATTTCTCACATTTTTGATCTCTTAATAAAAGCGAGAGAAACTGTTGCACGACTCGTTGATCGCAATGTTGCAGGAGGAACAGTTACAGCAAACATCTTAAAATATGTTCACAACCAGATCCTGATCACTGTCAAAGACTGCTGGTATATACAAGAATTGGCAGCGAGTTTCTTGAGTTTAAAGCCCGAACAACACGTACCATACCTGCAAAAGTATGTTTACAGAGATGGTGAATTCATCTCCCTATTTCGAACAGTTGCACCAGGAGATCAAGTTTATGTGTTCAATTCACTTAGCCATGAGCGGACCGAAATCGTGGAACTCGTGACAAGGTATCCTAACATTAGAATAGTAGATCACAGGAAAAAAGACGTTACTGTTCAGATAAATCCTGTGTGGAAATATGGTTCAGACAACAGTATCAAGGTATCTAGAAGATTTTTCAAAATAATATTTGCAGCACTTATACCTCCCATGGCACTCGAGTTGTTTAAAATCAAAGAAACTTATGACGCTTCACAAAACGCTGCAACAATTTATTGTTCAATCTGCCATCTTGATGAAGTGAGTAACACTTCTACATTTCCGTTCACAATCCAACCGATACAATCTGGTGATATACAACTTGAAAGCTACAAACATAGACTCTTATTTGATGAATTCACTGGCCTTATGAAAACTGTTATCGAGAAAGCAACCAACATCGAGAAATTTGTTTCTATTGACTATGGCGCATTCAGAGACTCTGATGTTAATTCGGGAATGTTTTTATTTAACACTAATGTTAGCAAGCCACTGCAAGACGTTCTGTCCGAATATAGATCGGGAAGTAAGAAGAAAGTTATGTTCATAGTTTCGGGACTAGTTACAACGGAATTGACTTGCGTTTATGGTCGATTATTACAACATACAACAAAAATATTCAATCTCTTAAGAAGTCCACTGTCGAATGCTATTTATATTGAAAGCAAAGTCGATTATGAAGTATCTCCGAAGAACAGAGAGTTAGAACTGTTTCTATCTGTACAGACAGAAATATTAAATGGAAACCCTCCACAGATTTATACAGATAACAATGGTTTTCAATACACAGCGCGAATTTTAAATATAAGTAGACGTATCGAATCTAATATGTACCCGATGACGAGTATGGCATTCATACAAGATAAAAAGAATCGGCTTACTTTTATCACTGATCATGCTCAAGGTGTCACTGCTTTACAAGAAGGCCAGTTACTGGTCATGCTAGACAGACGTGTCCTATTTAATGATGGCCGCGGAACACACGAAGGTTTGGCAGATAGTAGAAGCACCTGTCACAGAAATTTCTTATTGCTAGAGAATTTTGGGGATGGTGGTAAATCTTTTAGTCGATATCAGCAATATGATGAGTTGAAGTTACCTAGTTTATCAGCAGTTTATCTTGCCAATATATTGGACTACCTATTAGATATATTTCTCATCGACAAGACTCACACAAACCTTTGCTACTACACATTTCTACCATTAGTCAAGACATCGTTTCCATGTGATGTTGCACTTGTGAATTTCAGAGTGATTTTACACAGAAGTACATTGTTATATGAGATTCCTAACACAGCTCTTATGATACTGCATCGGCAAAGCTTTTCGTGTCAAGCTGAAAATTCGCAAAATCTACATTGTAGTGGAGACCCTAATTTCTCTATAAAGAAGATACTGCGTACTGTCAAGTCTGTGTATCAGACGAATCTGCCGGGTACTGACGATGGCTCTGAGGTAGATGAGCTGAATCACGGCAATTTTCCACCAATGGAACTGACAACGTTGAGGATACAGTTTTAAATTTACATTGTTCCTTAGTCATCGATAGACGTAAAATCAATCATGAGTACTGTGGAGTACTTGAAATGGTGGTCCTTGTACGGCGGGAAGTTTTCTGTTTGTTGCAATTATTAATATTGTATAACAGTTGTCAATTTCAAATTTGATTCGTGGTGAGCCTAAGAGCACGTTTATGATCATGCCAAACTACGCGCGCCGCGCGGCTGTTGCGTTTACCTGGAAACCTACCTATTCTGGAAACCATTTTTAACCGACTTCATGTAACAACAACATAGGCTCTATGTTTGGAAACTTAAAAGAGCATTGAAAAATAATTGCACATCGTTTCTGTCATAGCCAACTTCGTTTGATCGAGTTCCCTTGGATGCGAGGCGTCCCCGTCCCAACAACACAATGACCGCTTTGTCAGTCAAAGCGGTCATTGGAATCTGATTGTCATTATAAATGTCATTATGGAATCAAATAAATGCTAATGCTCAAAGTCGAATCTATAATGTTACATTACACGAGAACGCTCGTCAGTCATGGAGGTAGTATCGTAACGTTAATCCTGAAAGTCGAATCTTTAATGTTACATTAAACGCGAATGCTCCCGGTGAGGTAGCACCTATAAATTCATTTGAAATAGCACTGCAGTGATTGCCAACATGTTCATTGATTTCTTAACGCACCAACACCAATTTAATATGGTTTGGAATGCGACCATGGTCGATTTTGTAAACGCAATGCAACTCAGATGATGCACTTCCTAAACACAGTGATTGGAAACCAGTACCCAGCTGCAGCAACACTGTGCATTTTAGATGGTTCTATGCACAATGAAATAGAACCATCTAAAGTCTTTGAAGAACAGTATATATTTTTGTATGTTTCTATTCTATGTTTTGAATGAAAACATGTTGACTGAAACAAATCTGTTTGTTCTGTGTGAATTGTGAGAAATTAGAAATAAACTTTATAAGTACCTACTTCATTGTTTTACTTGAGATCCCCTTTTAATAATATAAACTGTAAAACGTGCAGTATCTACCTATCTGTTGTTTGATAGTCTTTTAATAATAGCTGTATCTAACGGTCTGCGCGCCTGCTGGGCGTGACGGTCGAACGCAAGACTTCTGTACGCCAAACCAAGTTGCTTATCTGCAATAGTTAACGCTTGCAGAAAGCCTCAAATGTATGGGAATAACGTCGTCTCAACGCTCAGTCACGTGGTCAGCGCAACAGTTGTAACTTGGCTAGGGGGTTGGGGGGGGGCTAGGGAAGACCCTACTTCGAGCTCGCGATCCGTTTGACGACCTGAACTGAAATGATAAAGGGATTTGTTTTATTTAAGTATTTATTAGGATCGCTAACATTACAAGCACTGGGTTTACAAGAACATTTAACAAAACTATTAATGGATGGACCTAAACATATAGGTACTTATAGTGTAATATAGCTCCATGTCACTCGCATGATTAGACATCATGGTATGGCCTCAAGCATAGGCCTCAAGGGTCCGTATTCTCACTTGCGTACCTTCACCAACAAACTACCATATACGACAGGCAAAAAATATTTTTATTTTAACAAAATGTTTTTCTATTACCCATACACACAAAGCGTTTTGCATTTATTGTGCGTATAGCCAAGGAGTGGAATTCCCTACCGGAGTCTGAGTTTCCTAATAGCTACAACTTAGGGGTCTTTAAGTAAAAAAAGAATAGGTTAAGTACTTCTAGGCAAGCGTGCTCCATCGTCGAACACGTCATCGCTCACCATCAGGTGAGGTGGTGGTCAAACGCAAGCCTATCTTCTATACTTATAATAAATCTGTAGAGAGGTCAATTCTGTACATGAAATATATTTCCAAAATAACTATCAGGGGGTGATTAGTGATCGATATTGATGCCAAAAATGCAAACAGTAAAATTTTTGTCTGTCTGTCTGTCTGTCTGTCTGTCTGTATGTTCTTTATAGAAACAAAAACTACGCGATGGATTTTAACGAAACTTGGTACAATCATTCTTCATACTCCTGGGCAGGTTATAGTATACTTTTCATCACGCTACGATCAATGGGAGCAGAGCAGTGAAGGGAAATGTTGGGGAAACGAGAAAAATTACTCCATTTTTTAAGCTTCCGTCGCGTTTGCAGCCTTAATAGTTAAAGCTACACAGAAATCATCTATGACGGAAATGTTCTCCTTAAAATTATATAAAAAATATCCCAAGACATCATATGTCTATCTTTTATGGTTGACTCACAATAACACATGTAACTCCTGATTGTTCGGAGCTTTCTGTTTATTTTTGTCTATGGCACCAAGGTGTGTGCACACTGTCACGCGCGTAAGTGGAAGGGAGAGATCTGGAACGTCTCGAATCGTCTCGAGCATCACGTTGTTTTCCAGGCTCTTAGAATTCGACACCAGACGTTTCAGATCTTTGATTTTGACGACTCCGTTGTCGCTGGCATAAGCAGCAGGATCCGCGTACGAAGTCGCTGGCAGAAGCTAGTCTATAATAATAATGATAAAATTTAAAAAAAAAATACTCTGCCGCCCATTGCCGTCGTGCCCCAGTGATGTATACTTCAACTCCTATAACGCTAACACTGCCCCTAAAACTAAAACGACTTACGGACCGCGTGTACCTAGGGTATAATAGGTATCTGAAAATCAGTTATTGCGGACGCAAAGTCGAAGCCAGATAAAAAGTAGCCTATGGGGTTCTAGCTTACGCCGAAGGTACCTCACTAAAATCGGTATAATAGTTTAATCGTGAAAGCGTATGTATTCTAGCAGACAAGCAGTCTCTTTAATATTTATGTATTAGGAGGCAAAGTTAAAACTCTTAGATAAAGAGCATATCAAAACCTATAAAATCACCAATATTTTGTAACTCAATAAAAACATTCTAGAGAGAAAAACTACCAAATAAATATTTTTTCCCCTATTTGGTAGGGGAAATTTTAATTTAAGCACTGGCAGCCGTCGTGGGAAAATAATGATCCCAGACGTAGTATTTTATTACCATTTAGGTATATTTTCACTATTTTTCAGAATGAATGCATTTTTATAGTTAGACTAGCTTTTACCCGCGGCTTCGCCCACATTTATTTATACCTAACTATTTCTCCCCCTTTTCTCACTTTTTTTTTAACTAGCTTATGTCCGTCTCCAGGGTCTCGACTATCTCTGTAGGTACCAAAATTGATCAAAATCGGTCTTGCCATTTAGGCGTGAAGACGTAACAAACTCACTTTCACTTTTAGAAGCATTTATACGAAATAAGTAAGAAAATTGAGACAAAACATAACATGCTCTGTCTCATTCGACGTGCCAGTTTTTGACTCTGCTCACTTTTAAAAATAAATCGAACAAAGGCCTGTCACTGTCACTGAGAGATCGATCCGAGTCAATTTTATGTTTTTAGAATAATTTCGGCAATTAAAGTAATAGTTTTACTGTATGTATGAGAAATAGATTCCAATGGCTAAGTTTTTAGGGTATTTCAGAGGTCATATTTAAGGAAAAGTTTACGTAATAACCTCATTGAAGTTTTATAGTTATGTCTCATATGCGGCCACGAGGTATCATCATCATTATCATCATTTCAGCCGAAAGACGTCCGCTGTTGGACATAAGCCTCCCCCAAGTGTCGCCACAATGAACGTTCCTGTGCGTCTCACATACATCAGATTCCCGCAACCGTATAGGTAGCTATAGGTATTTAATTTAAGATGTGCACGCTCTCGTTCCAGCTGCATGACGTGATCACGAACAAGCGGCTCCGTGGGTCTAAAAGTAGTTATGATCTATTGGTGTATCTCCCCAAGTAGATAGTGATTAGAAAGACATTGAAAATAGTGATTAAAGTTACACTAGTCGATATTTTTTCTATATGAATTTCGGGAGGGTTTTTCTTCACAGTTTGATATTGTAATCCAAATTTAAACATGATATCGTTTTAACACATTTTGTCTCTGCTAAAACAGAAAAACAAAAAAAAATAGAGAAAAGTGGTCGCGAAGGGAATATACGGGAGAGAGTTCCAGAGATGCCCTGCAGTTACAGTAAAGGAGTCATCAGGGCAGCTGGAAGTGTGACGCAGAGTACGAAGGAGAAGAGAATTGGTCGTGCGACTGGGTTTACCCCTTAGGAAGAGGTACTCAAAGTGTTAACGAATGTATTCAGGAGAATTGGGATGGTGCAGGATATTATTAAAAAGGTATAGAATGTGGGTATCTCGCCGAAGCCGGATTGACAGTCACCTTAATAAAGCGAAAAACAAAAATCGTAAAAATCTCCAAAACCAAATCGGTACCGATAAAGCTCAATAACTGAAGAGTCCTATATTTATTTGTTATTGATTTATGCAACGGTTTCTTCATAAAACTCTATTTTCCAAAGCACTTATGGTGTTTGTGTACGACCGGTCGTCTCAAGAGGAAAGTGTACGACCAGTGCGTGTTTCCAGTGGTAACATGACTTATCAGAAGCACCCAAGGCAATGGAAAGGAAAGGACTCGGAATTTTCTCGCATGATCGAATCAGAAATGAAGATATCCACAGAAGAACCAAGGTTATCAACATAATCACGAAGAAACTCCAAACTTAAGTGGCAATGGACAGGGCTCGTTGCTTACAGAATAGATGGCTGTTGAGGTCGAAAGGTTTTGGAAGGACCTCTTAGAAAGTGGACCGATGACCTGGCAAGGGTTACGGAGATCCGAATCTGATGGATGCAAGACGATCTGGATCATTCATTGTGGCGACACATGGAGGCCCATGTCCAACAGTGGACGTCTTCCAGCTGAAGCGATGATGATAATGTTTAGTTAAAATTGAAAAATTGACTTGTGAAATGATATTTACCTTTATTTTATAATTATATACATCTTAACTATTAAATATTATAAATTAATAGGTATATACAAACTTAAAATAATAATATGTACAAACGAGTAAAAAAAGGCAGAAAAACGGGGAAAACTCAAAGGGCATCAAAAAATTCATCCACATCGATGTCAATGGGAAAAGTGCCCAGAACGCTGGCAGCATTGCCACGCTGGAAATAAACATTTAACATAAAAACTAATTAGCTATAAATTTAAAAATAATAAATTAAAAAAATCTTTAAAAAAAAATAGGCTATACTACTTAGTTTGTAAAAACGGACGATTGCTAAATGGATACGAAAAGTATTTTAAATAATAAGTAGTAGATTTTCGAAGTGACTCAGTATTTTCCGTATTCTAGAATCTGGTCATACAGGGTGGAGTGTGGCCATTTTATTGAATATTCCATTAGACCTGGTGGTTTCAACCCTCCTTTTTAACAATTATTTGACAAATATAATTTTTTGAGGGCAGCGATTATTTCTAACAAAACAATTATTTAGTAAAAAATCTAGGGAATAAGAGAGTGTATAATAGCGTTATTATTAGTGACTTTGTGGTGGGTTTGGAAATTGAATCTGGTAGAAAACTGGTTTGTTGTTTGGCAATACTGTATACTAAGTGTCACAAGCTTATTTCTCACTCAAACAGTTTGTCACGGTGTGACTGTGTGCGTCTATTTATTACCTTCCAATTTTATTGTTGTCGCGTAACGTACGGGGCGCGTACCGACGATATTTTTGCTATCTACAAATATTTACAAACATGCAAGTTAGTGAAATATTAATGTGAACTGGAGCGTGAAAAGAGTTCCTTAAGTAGTATGCAGTGGAATTTTAAGTCATAACACTGCGTGTGTTTTTTTGACTTCTTCGACAATGAGAATAAATAAGTAGTTTACCTTATAGTCATTCATTGTCTCCTCGATCTTTTTAGTGCGTACTGGCACAAACTCGGCCAAAATGGGTTTACTTATATCAAAGATCTGGAGCTTGTTCGGTAATGAGGGTAAGTAACTGTAAATTTACAAACAGTTTGACGTTGGCGATAAGATAGTGAAAGATGAATTATGAAACTGCTAAATTCAAACATTATATTTGTATATTCATACACTGTGAGTATTCTTAATATTAGTAGTGGCTTTGTCCAGTAGTGTGGCCTAGTTTATTTGCAAGAGGAATACAGAAACAAAGTAAAATTAAAAGAGCATATTATTATATTCGTGCAGAAATTTGTAATTTATTGTCTAGCTCTAGCACATTTAATTTTACCTGTTATGTTAACTTCATGGCTTCATAACAATACAAATGATGACTAACTTCAAATTTTGCCAGGCACATTACTTTGCTTAATTTATTTCATCATCACTGTTCTTTAATTCATGAATCCCCAAGCGACCACCGGTGGCCGCGCATCTATGGTCTTACTATTGTGTTTCTAATTGATGGTATCTGAAGGGTTAAACGGTAAAGGAAAACATCTTGCGGAAACCGTTGTGTCCTAGAACGAAAACTTCGAAGACGTGACATTAACCAACCCGCACTGGGCCCGTGTGGTAGATTACGGCCCGTTCCCTCTTCTAGAGAGGAGTCCTAAGTCCTAACAGTGGGAACATTATAAGGCCGACTATGCTATATTAATATCAGCTGAAGTGTTTGCTTGTTTGGTGGAAACATGTCGCGAGTCTTAGGAACTGCCTGGTTCAAATTAAAAAATGGTTTTGGTTACATCATTAGAAAACTAATTTTTTGAGAAAGGGTATAGGCTATATAATTACATATCATCACATTACAACTCATTGGAATAACCAACATTGAAGGTAAAATTCTGGGGGCTATTCCTCAGTGTAAAATAAATGCAGGAGTTTCCATTGAAAGTGAGATCAGCCAATACTGGTTTTGTTACTACTGGCATGTGTCTCTGAAGTTCAGAGACAAATATCATCTCTTAGCTTACAACACTGCTCAAGTTGACAATTGTTTTCACATTTGAATGTCTTTAGATGGAGCTGCTCATTGCACGTCTAACCATTGGTCATATGATATAGATTTCAGCCAATCCGAAGCCGTAATTCGAAAAGTAGTGACATCGCGCATGTCGGCCGGCCTATCAACGCCGCACAGTTTTTTTCATCTCCTGTAAAGTTGGTAAAATTGACTTATGTGGTGTTGTTAGCTAAGGGACGATATGCCAGTAGTAACAAAAGGACAGGCAGGTTCAGAGTCTACCTACCTGCTCTTTTGTCTCGTTCACATCAAAATGCAATGGGGTCTGTCTTAATTATTTTATAAAACACTAGCGGCACATCCCGGCTTTGCACAGGCAATAAATATAGCCAATGGTAAAAGAATTTTTCAAATCGGCACAGAAGTTTTTGAGTTTATTAACTACAAACATAATATATACACAAAATAAAATAAAAATCTCTCTTTATAATATTAGTGTAGATAAAAAACATTATATTTACTTGTCGCTATATCATTAAAGATATCGTAACAATATTACATAATTATATACTTACTGTAATATTAAGATTATTGCAAAATAATTAATTTCAACATTAAAACTTTGAGAAACAATGAAATTAGATAGTAGTGTAAGTTAGGAAATCATATAATTATATTTTGACTGGCATGTTGGTCTAGTGGTTAGTGGCCCTGAGTGCTATGTCAGAGGTTGGAGTTTGATGCCCACCCAAGACAAATGTTTGTGTGACAAGCATGATCATTTGTTCTGTATTTTTGTGTAGTGTGTTAGTTGTAAAAGTATGTTTATCAGTTGCCTTAGTATTCATATCGCAAGCTTTGCTTAGTTTGGGACTAAATGGCGATGTGTAGTTGTACAATATTATAATTATATGTATTATTAATATTACTAGCTTCTGCCAGCGACTTTGCCCGCATGAAAGTCGGTTTCTTCACACAAACTTTGGATCCCCGTTTATTTAGAAAAACTCCGTTCTCTGACAAATTTTAAGTTTGTAGGTGTTATAGCTACTGAGATTTCATGTAATCGCCGAGTAGTATTTCACTTTTATATATAATAGCTTTTGCCCGTGGCTTCCCTCTCGCTCTACTCTACTCCACCCTACTATACCTTACTCTACCCTACACTACCCTAATTGTAATTTTTTTTATATTCCTTAGGAACCTTTTCATCACAATAACAAACACAACAAAAAAAGAATTAGCGAAATCTGTTCTCGAGATTTGCGCTTAGCAAGACTTTTAGTGATTTATTTTTGTTATCTAGATACAGTTTTCCAATACATTAGTTTCCGAAGTACTTTGCCTTATATACAGCAAATACTAGGCAGTTTAGAAGCAGATGAGCTGCTGCCTCGTCCTTCTACATGCAAGCTTTGCAGAGTGGGCTTTCGACTTAGGTGACAACTCATCCACGAAATTTTTCATCCGCGGATGAAACGTTACCCATATAAAATTGTTAGGCGACGAATCATACGCAAGTTCGGATGAGTCGTCGCGTAGTTAAAATGAATGTAGTCATATCAGCCAAATAGACAAACTAGGAGGAGTTTTCTGATTTAAAAAAAAATCATAATATCTAAAAGCGGTAGAAGGAGAGAAAGGCTGACAGCGGCTTATAATTAGCGGCCTGACAACTGGTCTAATATTATTCCTATATCCATAACCAGATCCGAAATTTCATATCTTTAACATCTTTAATATAGCAAACTAATCTGAAATGCATGATTTTATCTATCTACGCTACATTGTCTTTTTAATTCTAACTAACTTTCTGGCATAATCAGCCTAGAATTCTAGATTCTAGATAGAGAAACTCTTTTCAAATTTAATAAAGAAAAATCTGACTCATTCATACATGTACCTACTAGTGATGTAACGAATATTCGCCCATTTTTTTTATTCAAATTCACAAGAAACTTGCGAATATTTAGCAAATTGACAAACAAAAAGGTATTTAATTATTGATTGAATGGATATAGAATGATAATACAACTGATGTAAAGAATTTTACAATATTCGCGTTGGCGAATATTGTTATATTTCAAACAATAACAACACAACAACACAACACATAACAACAACACACAACAATATTCGCCAACGCGAATATTGTTCGCCAAATATTCGCATGTGTCTTGTGAATTCTGCGCATATACGCGAATGCGAATTCGAATATTCGTTACATCACTAGTACCTACTGTGATTCTAAAATTTCTTTTATATCTCCCATCCACAGAACACAAGTTAGTCCTTGTTGGTCTGGACAACGCAGGCAAGACTACGATCTTGTACCAGCTGCTCCTTGGTGAAGCTGTCCACACCAGGCCTACCATCGGCTCCAACGTAGAGGAGGTCGTGTGGAGGAATCTGCGCTTCGTCATGTGGGACCTTGGTGGCCAGCAGAGCCTGCGTTCAGCTTGGAACACGTACTACACTAATAGTGAGGTAAAGTAACTGATTACTATAGCGATTTGAGAGCAGTTGTCTCCTACATTTAAGATAAAGTTCTTACGATATTATATCAGTCAATCGATTTATCGACTGTGGAAGAACACACAAATAATAACACATAGTTGTATATAAAGTTAAAAACCATAAATTATTAGCGATCGACCCTTGCTTCGCTCGGGTGTAAATTATATACATAGACCTTCCTCGTTTATCGCTCTTCTTATTAGTAAAAACTATAAAAACTCCGTTGGGTTGTTTAGATGGAGTAGCGAAAACTTTAAAACTGGTTGCTTTGAGGTGTTATATGAATTGACTTGGAATATTATAAGTTCAAGTAAACTTTATATTACAGGTATGTTATTCTTTTTGCGAAATTAGATATTTATTGGTTTCTTTGTGTTTTGTAATATCTGTGATATTGCAGTACTTACTACCACTTTTGTATGAAATCTACGATGATAATAATTGTTAGGCGTATAGTAGTTATCAGTAGTGACCGACTGCAATCAACTTGCAGATGAAACTGACCCCTTTTTTAGTCAAATCTGAAATTTCTGCCGAAACTACAGCCGATACTGGCCGAAACCGAATCAACGGCTGGTCTCTAGTTACCACTAGTCAGAAGCCAGAAAATCAGACGCCAATCTCACCAGCGGGTGTAATGTTACCTGCTTACTGAGTTGTGTAGTTTCTCTAACGCACATCTATTTAAACATCTAGTAAACATGTAGGTATTTTATCTATACATATAATAAATCTGTAGAAGTTTTTAGTTGTGTGCTCATCACATAAAATGTAGGTACGAAATCGACGTAGATAACTTTTGTAAAATTGAGTGTTACTCGATTTATGTATACTGACTTTGATTCATCGCAATTGGTGGACTATATCGCAAGATACCTATACAATAGACATCCATTAACTGTTAGGCCGTACGAAGTTCGCCCGGGCAGCAATTTAGTAATAAAATCACAATAGGAGTAGTACTAACCTTTCATATGACAATATAATGTCGAACCGTTTGATATTTGAAATTATATTCTTAAACTATATTAATTTAAAATTCCAAAAATAAAATAAAATTATTACAATTTCATAATTATTGTTGCAAATACCTGCATAAATGCATATATGTAAGTACTTTAGAATTCATCGTCTGTGTATAAGCATTTTTCTAAAAGAAACGTTAAGACTGGATTTGAAAGTTTTGTTATAGGTACGAATCCTATTGTAAATAATAGGCAATTTGCTGTAAAATTTTATTGCATCAAGCCGCGAATCTACTAATTTAAGGCGGAAATTAGATCAAATCATCTAGTTTTCTCACTTTTTATTATTAAAAACGGACAAAATTAGACGACTTGATGTAATGTTCGCCTGCGATAATGATAATGAAATATTTGGTTTATGTTGTGCTATCAAATATACTGTTGATAGCACAATATGAACCAAAGATATTCAGTGACTAGAAAACAATTAGGTTTAACATAGTATGCGTAGCAAGATCATAAATAAGATAAACTATTGTTCATAGGCTTGAACAAACCACAATGCTAACCTATTGTGGCGCTCTATGTTTAATAACAACTTAACGATTTATGCATTTTTGTAATTTGTGTGTGCAGTCAATAGCAATAATTTACGAATGATATCTAGCCGGGATTGATCAACACATGTAGGTATATATGTATCCATCATTAAAGAATTCTTCAATGAATTTACATAGATATCTATATTTGTGTTCTGACATTAGTCCCTAGTTTTTAAGTCGAAACTGACCGCTTGATTAAGGAGAATACTAGCGCCTCGTCGTTTATACCGCGTACTTACATCGAAGGACTGGAGCAATTTGCTAGCTGCGGTCTTCCCATCCGATTATAATTTAGGTGTCGTCGGCTAGAGTGAATAGGCTCTTAATAAGCTAGTGCCCTCAACTTGACGGTGAGGCGCACTAGTTTAGTCGATTGCACTACTTATTACTTACCATTAGGTGGCATTATTGTTATCCTCCTTTTGAATCTTTACGGCTATATTTCACCGAGACACCATGGCGGCGCGACCAGTTGCCGCTACCAACAAAATGTATACAGCTCTATAGAGAGATACTCACCTGGTGTCCAGCTCGGACGTGCGGCGACTCTGATGTCTGTATGGTGTCTAGTTTGGTGGCTCAGAGCTATATTTCACTGGGACACCATGGTGGTGGAACTGGTCACGCTGCCATTGTTTTCCGGTGAAATATAACTCTTAGTTACTCTTAAGTAGGTCGGCGACCTCGTTGTTAACAATTTTTTTTGCGGCTTTGTAAGACTTCACTTAATAAGGATAATCGAATTTGTGCTAATTTGTGCTATCATAATTTACCAAACTTAGTACTTATAGTAAGTCATCTATACATATAATACATCTGTAAAAGTTATTAGTTGTGCGCGCATCACGTACGAAATCCATGTAGATAACTTTTATATATTAAAATTGTGTGTAACTTGATTATTTGATGTATTACTTAAGCTTTGTTTCATCGCAATCGTTTGACTGTATCGAAATGTACCTATTATCTATACTAATATTATAAAGAGGTAAAATTTGTAAGTTTGTAAGTTTGTAAGTTTGTATGTAGGGGGTAATCTCTGGAACTAATAATCCAATTCTAAATTTTTTTTTACTGGCAGAAAGCTACATTATTCCCGAGTGCTATAGGCTATAAATTGTTTCTATAGCATGTATATTAACCGAGCTATCACAACTTTTGTCTGGCAAGTCGGAAAAAAATACCTCATAAAATAGAATTATTTGCGTGCGCTGCCTAAACAGTTGCTTAAAATTAAAAACAATGTATGGCTACCTGGTTCGTCTTAATTATTTCTACAAAAAAGTCCGCGGTACCATATCTCTATCTTTTATATTTCATCTTTTATACTTCTTTTATTGCATTAAAAATATTTTTTTTCGGCATACTTACGTTTGGTTGATTATTTGAGCAACAAAATATTAATTCTTATGACAATAAATTATTTCAGTATCACAAGAACATTATACAGATAAGATTTGCCATTTACAGCATAGCAATTGGTCATACAGTTTCGAAGATAATATAAAATTACTAAAACGCAAAATGAAAACCCCTAGCGTAACTTTCATTGTGCAGACGTTTTACCTATTTTTTTTTTTATGGTGGGCAAAAATCATCTTATGACAACCCCCGCCCTTGGATGGAGCGAGAAATAGTGTCAGACTCTTACTGACTAAAAACCCACCCCGTTCCTTCTAGCCTTCAAACCAGGGCACGAGTTCCCTTTCGGATAACCCTGGACCCGGTAGGCTTCGACCCAGCTGGGCCTCTGCTGTTGCTGACAACTTCTTGAGGCGCGCAGGAACAGTGCGCGCCGTCGTCGTCTTGGGCTCGGTCCATTACCGGACGATCGGACAGCAAGCTACCCATGGCTCGCCGTCCGCGAGCCCGCATCTACGGTGGCCGGAAATCGGGATCGGAATCCCGGCGGCGGCGGCGGGGGCGCCGTTGCCTGATGCGGTCTGCCTCCGCCTTTGCTAGCATTACTGCTTCGCAGAAGGAGGCGACCGCCTACCATTCCTCCTCGCTAAGGACCATGGCCTCAACCAGAGCCCGCCGCGAGAGGTGTCCGCCGCCGATCGCCCCCACGAGGGCACGGCGATGCTCTGCCCAGGCCGTGTCCTCCGGGCGTTCCGCACAGTGGCGACACTCGGGCGTCTCTTCCGCTTTAATTCGGTGCAGGAACCTCCCGAACTTGCCATGTTCGGTGAGGACCTGTCATGCGGAAGGTAAGGACGCCGTGAGGCCTTTCCAGCCACGCCTCAAAGAGGGGACTTACCGCCATAATTGTGGCGTGCCCAACGTTTCACCTTTTTGCCCATAGATGGCATTCTGCAATTACGTAATTTTTCTGAATCGCGGTGTTAAGACTTTCTGTGGATTGATGACCCTCTCGAATTATTATGCCCACGTTGTCGTTAGTTGGAGTTCTTCTGTCAGTTGCTTATTGGTTTCGGTTGTTTCGTTCGTATGGTTGTTGTTGTTGATAGATACCTCATAATCGAAAATATCGTAATTTCGTTGTACGTTTTTGTATGTTCGTAGTTTCGTACTTCGTTCTATCGTAATAATCGATACGAGTTATTCGATATTACGATTGTTTTGTTTTGGTAAAGGCGGACGGTGTTCGAGTCGCTCTCCTTTTGTTCATAATTGTTTTCAAGTCTGTGCGTAGTTTGTTGAGAGCATGTCTAAAAGGAAATCTCAACTGTCCCGGCAGACATCACAGACAAGAGCCGCTCGAGTACGCCGTACGGGAGAATCTGCCCCTGAAAATGAGCAGCGCCTCTCGAGAAATAGAGAATATATTTCGCAAGCACGCGCTAGAGAATCTAGCTCCGAGCGCTCACAGCGCCTCGCTAGCCAAAATGTGAGGACATCGCGGGCCCGTGCTCGAGGAACTAGCGCTGAACGTGCGCACCGTCTATCTGAGTTAAGGCAGCATGTCTCTGAGACAAGGGATAGGGAGACAAGCGCTAAACGCTCGCGGCGGCTTGGTAGGCAAAATGTCATAACATCGCAGGCCCGTGCTCGGGAATCTAGCGCTGAACGTGCGCAGCGTCTATCTCATTTAAGGCAGCATGTCTCTGAGACAAGGGATAGGGAGACTAGCGCTGAGCGCTCGCAGCGGCTCGCTAGGCAAAATGCCATAACATCACAGGCCCGTGCTCAGGAATCTAGCGCTGAACGTGCGCATCGTCTAATCGAGTGTAATCTTATTTTAAAACAAGAAATTTTCCGCGGACGAAGTCGCGGGCAGAAGCTAGTGTATAATATATGTACTACATTAATTGACTGTTAGACGGTACGAAGTTCGCCGTGTCATCAGCTAGTATGATAATAATCCTTTGATATTAGAAAACAAAGTACCTCACCGCGTCTGTGTGTCTGTATAAACGCGATAAATCCAAAAACTAATAGACAAAGTGATCCATGAGGAAGGTTTAGGTGTATATTGTATAATGTAACCTGAATAGGTATAGGTCCTTAGTGGATAAAAGTTGAGAATTTTCTAGATTTCCAACACCCGTGCGAAACTGGGGTGAGTTGCTAGTAGAATACTTACGTATTGAGTTGAGTCGAAGGTAGCATGAAACTAATATAAATTTCAATATTATGGAGCTTTTTGGGGGCGATAGGGCGTGTCAGAGTTTTACTGACTTAACTCACCGGTGTTCCTTCCACCGTAGGCGAAGACTTGCGGATGACTAATGATGGGTAGCCCACCGTCCCCTCGTCCTATAAGGGCCGAGCTCAAGTCGTCGAAAGCGCATAGTATTCCACGCGCGCTTATAAGGGATGTTAGCTAAACGTAGGGCACTAGGGGCCCAGTAGGGCTGGTACCTGCTAGGGCTAGGGGTATCGTATGAAAGGGATGTGGTTTTAATCAGTTAAAGTCTGAAAATCTCTAGCGAGAGAGAGATGTCATTGGATAAATTACAAACTAAAAAAAAATGTGTTCCTTCAGTTATCTCTTGCTTTCCAGGGCCAGGGCACTCTTTCATAAACGCCCGCAGATATTATAGTGCCTCAGAGCAGAAACTCACAGCGTCACACACTTTTACTAAGTTACTGTGCTACTTTCCCGTTGCTAATTAAAGTTAAACTGTGGTCTGTAGATCATTACGCCACATTAAGGTATGGTTCCGAACCACGCTGCACGCAGCAGTGCTGCCGCGACACTACCGGTCCCCATACAATTTCTATAAGCTTATATGAGATTACATTCCGAGCTAGGCAGCAATGTCGCGGCAGCAATGTAGGCAGTGTGGCAATGTGTGGCAGCACTGCGGCAACAATACTGCTGCTTGTTGCCGAGTTCGGAATCATACCTTTACGCTCTTTGGTTTCTGTTTTTCTGAGAGCTTACCACGAGGTCTTATCGCGATCCATTAAACTGAACTGTTATGGGGTCGGAGCTATATAGTGTGCTGAGTGAGGTATGAAACTGTGCACTCTATCTCTATCCCTCTTTCTCACTCACGACTGACATTTTAACACTCTACGTTAAAACCTGAACCTTATAAAATGGAACCTGATCTCGGCACCACAATTAATTTTACCTTAAGAGTCGTTCAAGTGACATTATTTTCCTGTTTTATAATTTTAATTGAGTATTATCCTGTGTTTATTTGTGTATAATATTTTATACTAAGTAAGTAACTATTGAAACTAAAAATAAATATTTTATTGAAAACAAGCTTGAACATTGGTTATTATTTCAAATATATGAAGAAGACAGTTGTTTCTTACTTCATTGTACGAATTTAAAAAATCCTTTCTATTTACAATTTTGGATAAAGTTTTCTAATTAATTAAACCCCAATCGAACGCCGCTATCGCTCTCTCATTGTCTTTCTATTGTTTTTCTAATTACGGTATTCGAATGGTTAATTGATATACCTACACAACAACACAACACCCACAACAACCCCCCTCCCCTACAATCAACAACCCCCTACAATAATAATAAAGCATTCAATTATAAAGGGTTCAAACTAGATTGTTAGCATATTGTTAGTCATATTTAGTCGATCTAGAATTCTCAAATGCTTATTATTTACCTACTAGTCGAATTACCTTATAGAATACATGCCTGCTTACCTGCTCTAAAACCTGTTTACTCATGTAAAATCGCGGACATTTTATTTATAACTTCTGACAACAATTTCTAGTATAGGTATTGGAATTTCACTATGATCGAAACCATATAACTGTCACTGAAATTAACTTGTAATTTCTATGTGTCAGTGTGAGTGACATTTAACCTCAAGGTTCGTCAAGTTCTTTGACGTACAGTGCGTTTCACTTAAGAAGTTACATTGCTGTCATGTTGGTAGTACCTATTGAAAATAATGTTGCCATATTTTTAGCAATTAAATTACTTGATATGAGGGAGATTAACTGATACTTCGTTACTTTAACAATTGCCTTTTTTTATTGTTACTATTTTTGTATAAAGTATAGGGCGCTGGGCTCCATTCCGATTGTCTTACAATTCTTTCAAATAACGAAAACGCCACGCCGCAGTATCGTTCCTCTCTATTAACAACTTCCTTTGAGACCTACTTTTTTAAAATAAAATCCCATTCCTCTCATAATTTTCCAAAAAGTGTTGCAGCTACCGTTAAAATCGATTTCGTTTCACATTTCGGGGAACAATTTTGGTAGAGTAGGCAACTCTTTCCTTTTTTCCCTTCTTTTTGTGTAGACAGACAGGGGAGCCAACATTACGCCGATGTAACTTCTTAAGTGAAACGCACTGTAGTTACCGCGGCCCTGGACCGTAAAGGGTTACTGAACGAACACAAGTGGGTTCTAGTCAGTAAAAGAATAACACTCCCCCTTGCTCCATCAAGAGCGGGCGGAGTTATTAGGTAATTTAACACCTCAGCAAAAAATGGTCTCTATCGCTCAATGGTTTGCTGGAAGAAAACTCATCTTGGAGTTAAGTTCGCCTATGTACGTTATTTTTGTTATCCACTTATTTTATAAGTTGTTATAGTGTACTTAAAATTAAAAAAAATATTACTGACTGTATACTTTCAAATAGATTATATTATTATTTTAGTAAACAAGCATCGAAGCAACGAAAAAAAAAGATAAAAAATAAATAGTACCTACCTATATTTTAATAATAAAAAAATTAACATTCCTCAAGGATTTATCTTGTTCACGGCAATTTAGATTGTTCCATTTAGTTGGTCATAATATGTATGAGTATAGGTAGGTATAATATGATAAATCAATATATTGATTTGACCAACTATATAGAACAATATAAATTTACCGTGAACAAGATAAACCCTTGTTAATTTTGTAACGGTAAAGTTGTACATGTCTTTCAATATTTTAAACATAGTATATTGCATATTAGGAAATATCTTATCTATATAATTTTAATGGCTACATGGCGAATGATAACTAACAATGCGTCGTGTCAAATCTGAGGACAAGTTAAAAAGATAACAGTCTGTTGGTAATATGCTTATATATAATAAAATTCAACAGCGAGGTTGTTTGTGTGTATGTTGTAGATTATCTCTGGAACCAATGCGCTCATTTCAAAATTCTTTTAAAACTATTTTTTTCTAGATGGGCAAAGGCTCTTTAAGTAGATATAACCCGGGATCAACTGGATTAAAGTTCTAATAGTTAACACATTGTCGCGTTGGTCTACAATTTGAGGTCCTACCACGAGCTCCGCGATGCATTTGACGACCCAAACTGATCTGTTAAAGCGATGGAGTTATACAGGGTGTTTAGCTCCAACCTTGGTCAACTGCTGCGCGTGATACAGGTTCGAACCTCATGTCGCTCTGTGTTATTTATTGGGTGCAATCGTCTCTATTTTTTATGCGGATTTTCCCTATAGAAGAGACCATAAGCACAACTGCCATAGACATTATCTCTTCTTATCCCTGAAAATGCTGGCGTTTTTAAAGGTTTACTGGTTATTCGGGGCTCTATTGAGAAACCTACATTTATGCGAGCGAAGTCGGTAGCAGAAGTTAGGCAATTTTTTTTATTTTTTTTACGCTCAAAAGCGACTTTATTACGTCGTATCGGCATCAGTCAATTCGATTAAAAATTACAATTTGCGTTATACGCATCCATTTAGCTAATTTGCAAAGCCAATGTCAGTTAAATTGGTCTACTTAGCAATATGCTGTCTGTTTTCTAAGCGAGTGTTTTATTCTTAATAACGAGTGCGTTTTAGCAGTTGTTGATGCGAGTACAGAACAGAGTTCAAAACTTGCCAAAAAATATTGATAAAATTAGCTAGCAAGCGACTGTACAAGAGGTCGGAGACAAAGTTTAGCTAGAAAAATTAAGAATATCTATTTTTTAGAAGAAATACACAGATCATATTATTTTTAGTATATGCGAAACCTGAATATAGTTTGTTCAGAATCAGTAACTGAATCGATTCAAATCATTTTTACCGAATGGATTTGGATTAAATTTGGTACACGAGACCATTTTCTGGAATGGCACGTAGGATACTTTTTATCCCAAGAGTAAGTTTCCCTAGCACAATTTTCTACTTTAACGCGAAATAAGCCGCAGGGCAGCAGCTACTTTTGTTTTTTTTTTTTAAGTCTTAAGTAAATATCTATCGTGCCCTGCTAAGCTTTTTAAAACGCCTATGCGAACGTTTTCAACGCGACGATGTGTTTGATAGCTTGCGATTGCAACGTTTACGTGAGATGAAACTATTTCAATGTTATTGTAGCATGTGATGAATTTGTTTATTTTTCTATCTATTCAGTTCGTGATAATGGTAATTGACTCGACGGACCGCCATCGGTTGAGCATAAGTCGCGAGGAATTGCATCAGATGCTGAAGCATGAGGAGCTGACCAGAGCGTGTCTCCTCGTCTACGCGAATAAACAGGTAATACACACATACAATATATACCTATATTATTTTACAGGGTGTGTCAGACATCGACGCACAAACAAATACCATGGATGCAGTACATGATTTTGGACACCCCGTGGTTTTCCCTAGAATGTTCTGTCAGTTTTCCCTAATTAAAAAAAAAACGTTTTTTTTTTATTTGAGCTATACAAGGTTACCTGTTTGTAAAACACTAATAACTTTGCAGGACTGTTTTACTACAAACATAAACAATAACTTTTGTTCTATGTTTTTTTACAAAAAATAATTAATTTAACAGAAAGAAACCTTCAAAATTTTCTTTGTTCTATCTAACATATTTCAACTCTGTATTTTGCTATACCTACCTACCTCCGTCCGCCCGCCGCCTACCGTCCGATACCCGCTCTTCTCTGGTATTGTACTACCGCTTACTTTGCAAATTTGCAGTCTTTGTAATATTTAAAACGTCCAATTTAAATATTTTTATTTTTGTATGAAAATCTGATGAACTAAAATATGATGATACATTTTTAAAAATTATAGAACAAAAGTTGTAGTTTAGGATGTTAGTAACCTAGTCCTGAAAGATTGCCATTGTTTTACAAATAACCCTGTATAACATAATTCTAAAAAAATTTTTGTGAAAAAAAAAAGATTTAGTTACTCTTTAATTAATTATTTATTTCACAAAAATATTCATCGGGGTTGATAAAATCGTTATTCTAATCAACCTCGATGACATTTTTAATTAAAAAGAATTGACCGATTTTTACGCGGGCGAAGCCTTTGGCAGGAAGTAGTGTATAACCTAGTAATATAAGCGTGACAGTCTGTATGTAGATAAAATATACGTCCACAGATAACGGTTTTGCAAGTAATTTGGCTCGGATGGTAACCGACTAGTCTATAAGATAGAGATAGATTGAACCTTGATCCAAACGACTAAGCCCGAAGAACTGATGGTTAATGGGCCCGAAAGGTTCTGGAGAGGCGACCACGTACCGGAAGAAGCAGCGTTCTGACCTTCTACGTGGTGGACCGATGACCTGGTAAGGGTCGAGGGAATCCGATGGATGGGAGACGCACAGGACCAGTCGCTATGTCGACATTCGGGGGAAGCCTATGTCGAACAGTAGACGTCTTTCGGTTGGAATGATGATGATGATGAGTTAGAGCAAATCAAGGGATACCTATTTTTTATCTCGGGAGTATGTATGCCTGTGATATTTTCCAACTTTCACATAGCTAGGTCGCTGGTAGAAGCTGTTATCTTATAGAAATTCTGGGCTCACTCAAACATGTCTCATGGAATCATTTTGTCTATTTGTCAAAACCGCATAATTGATTAGTAATTTTTGAGTTATCGCGAACAAACAGACAGACAAAGGCGGTTGGGGACTTAGTTTTATAATATCTAAAGACACGCTTCGGCTTCGCACGGCTGGAAACTATACAGTGACCTTCCTCGTTAATCGCTCTTTTCATTAGTGTAAACCGTTTCAAATAGCGTGATTTACAAGGAGTGAGCGTAGAAACAGACAAAATGTGACATGGAATGTACTGACCTTGTTTTGAGTTGTTGAAAGTAAACGCAAATGACTCGAAAAGTACCAGTATTTAAAGGAAATAACGTCCCGGACTCGAGTCAATATTCGGGTCCTAGACTCGGGTCAACATTCGAGTATTAAACATAGAATTCGAGGATTAAACTCGAACCTCGGTATTGATTCATGATACGAATACTATACAAACTGACCCTAGTCGACCCGATCCACCAAAACAGTGCCTGCAAATGGTCTATTTAAAATAAATGTTTTTGATTTGATTTGGCAAGCGTGTCTCATCGTTGACCATTTCATCGCTTACCATTAGGTGAGATAAAAATTAAACGCGTGCTTATCCGTAAAAAAAAACCGGTCCCTTTTTATATAAAATATAGGTAATTAATTCCTGATCGCTGACTGTTTTTTTATTCCAAATCATAGAACAAAATGGGCGATCTTTTTAGGCGTTAGTCTCATGAAAATAATTCTTTACCACTTTGACCAGAATTGCAAGTAAATAGAAACATAACCGTAAAATAAATAATTGGCGATAAATGAATAAATAATTTTCCATGGCTATACGTTGTGGGTCACGCTAGCGATGCGGGCCTGCTAGTTATGCTTGAAACGACAATGTATTTTAAAGTATTCGTCGCAGAAATATAACCTTCAAATCTGAGTGTGGAATGTGAAAGTACTGCGATAATGTTTCAACTTATAATGACATAATAAGAATGTAAGCAACGAGAGTATTTTTTTGAAGAGATCGCTCTTTTGTTCTTCGTATTATGTAATTTGGTACAATTACTTAATGACAGCTGGAACCTGTTCGAAAATGATTTATGTTAGAGATGGTCAAATGCGCGTTAGAACCTGGCTACAAGTCTCCACGATGCTGTGTTGTTAAGGCTTATAGTCCCTTGAACATCTGGCCGGAATTAAATGGACACAATACTCGTACCCGCCTAGGCGCCAGTATGAGTATCTGTGCATTTAATTCCGGCCAACTGCGCCTAGGTAGAGCCCCGCTGACCTTTAAATCATCATACATTTGAAAGAGTATTATTAAACACCAATTTTTCTGTGTAAAAATGTTTCTAAAGATCTAAGCACGTTACAAAGGAGTAGGGAAAAGTTGTGAATATTTGTTTTCTATAAAACCGTAGTTCTTCCGGAAATTGAAAAAGTTATTATACCTGCCTACCCTTACATGGGCGTTAGATATCTTTAAAAATTTCTGCTTTCCTCTACTATTATAATAATGTACATGTATTTTACACCAGAACCTTTATCTCTTTGTTTATTGTTGAAAACCGCGTGAAAATCCGCTTTTATCGTGAATAGACAGACAACTATGTAATGATTGAATCTTTGCTCACAATTCAAACTATGTATATCTAAAATTTTATGTTAATAAGCTCAATAAATTAAACATTTCCCGACTCGAAACCCATTTTGAACTCTATAGGTATTGATATTTGAATGCGTGGCCCTTCAGTGCAGTACATATTTTATTTTAAAACACAAAAACACTGCCATCATGTACATCAGTGCGCCACCTGTGTCAATCTTATCGCGTCATCATTATTTATATCTGAACCACTGTGTTAACCAAACTGTTTGGTATCCTTGAACGCGCGAGGTAGTTTTCTGAGAATATGTGACGACAATATGTAAGTGAGGCAGTCAAACTTGTTCAGTTAGTAAATAACTGGGTGAAGGCAGTTTGCGACAAGTAACTGAAAGTTTCCCCCACAAGAACCTCCACTACTAAAACTACTTTCAACTGAAAGTTTATCCTCTTCGACTGGTTTAAGGTGCGAAAATCGATCTTTCTGTACAGTATTCTCATCTCTGCCTTATGTCAAAGTTATGGTTTCGGAGATGAGTCAGTGTGATTATCCGCTGCCGCGCTGTTAAACCTATCCAAATAATTGGATATAACAGATAATCACACTATCGATCGGACTAGTCGGCTATTCTCGTACGCCTACGCCCAACCAAAAGTTTACCCGTTTTTATCTAACGTACAAGATATAAATTTATTGACTTTATAAAAAACAGGCCAACTAACTGGTATGCACAAGAGAGAAATTAAAACTGCATCCCTACTTGCTCTACTGGTTGCGTTTCGAGGGCGGAATTGCATAACTTAATTCCGTCAAGCCCATATAGCGATGCGTCACCAATGCACGATGGACATCCCACCTATACCTACGCACAAAACGTTTTGGTATCACATTCATTGTGCGTACATCTAAAGAGTAGAATTCCCTGCCAGAGTCTGTGTTTCCTGATAGCTACTACCTAGACCTAGGGGTCTGAAAGTCACGAGTGAATAGGTTCTTTCTAGGCAAGTGTGCTCCTTCGTCGACCACATCATCGCTTACTATCAGGTGCGATAGTGGTCTAGCGCGAGCCTATCAATAGTAAAAAAGTCCCAGAAATCCAAACTTGCATATACTCGTAGCTATGTAAGATTTATCTACGCGGGGCACACTTATTGTTACTTTTACTAATAAACTCATTTATATTACGATATTAACTATTTTACTTTATCAAATAAAATAAATGCCTATTCCCTCTCTTAGAGAGGAGTCCCAGCAGTGGGAACAATAAAAAAATGTGAGAGTGTCAGCCGTTAGCTTGTTCATAAAACTCACCGCGGTCCCGGAACTCATAGGACAACTTAAGGTACACGGGTGGGGTTAAGTCTAACAATTTTACACACCCTCGCTCCAACCAAAGCGGGAGAAGGTAGATATTTAATTATTTTCCCACCTTAAAAACAGTTGTCAGCCGTTGCGCTAATGCGTCTTTCCAAATTCCATGTTTCTGTCTGAAATATTACGTAATATTATTATAAGCTATGTCTACAGACGTTTTATACTCTACTCGTACTAACCCACATGTAAAGCGACGTTCATTTAATGCGTGACAAGGAAGCCGACTGCCGGTCGTCGGAGCTAATGGTCCTGGCGGGAAGGCCGGGCTCCACTGGGGTCCAATTGGCTTGTTATCACTGAAAGAGTGTCACTGAGGCAATTTGCATAACGTGAGACACTGGGAAAACCGTGTTGTTGTGTAGGTACTTACTGAATGCATGTGTCTAAACTTATCCCATTGCGCGACGGGGGTATATTACTATTATGTAATTGCGCGTGTTACGTAAATCACAAACTTTTTCTGGATTTTTCTAGGAAAAACAAAGTTATAGAAACTAAAATTTACGTTTGCTTGTTAGGCTTGTTAATTCCAGAGATTACATCTTACAACCAATATGTACGTCTGCAATTGTCAGGTTCTCGTCGGAAATGGTAAGTTTGGTAGGTTCCTGTACCGGATTCGTGAGGAAGTAACGCTCGGGTGTCGCCACTGTGCGGAACGCTCGGAGTGCCCCGCTTAGGCAGAGCATCGCCGTGCCCTCGTAGGGGCGATCGGCGGCAGTGATTTCTCGCGCCGGGCCTTGGTACAGGCCATGGTCCGGAGCGAGGAGTGGAAGGCGGTCGCTTCCTTGTGCGAAGCAGTAATGCTAGCAAAGCAGGAGGCCGACCGCATCACGCCGGGATTCCGATCCCGCTACCAATAGTTCGGGCAATAGTTGCATCGCCAAACCCGTGGACCTACAAGGCTGGCACGTCGCTACATGCGCGCACTTTCATACAATTCCGTAGACTCGATGTGAGAAACAAATTAGTTGCTGAGATTAAAGTTACTCATGCGCGTTATCTCTTAATACGATTAATTTGACGAATTTCATGTTGGTATTCGGATACATTTCTCCTAAAAGACTGCGCTACAGGCATGATCTTATTAAGACAGTTATTGAAATCAGATTCGTTTCCTTGTTTCCAGGACGTGAAGGGGTCCATGACGGCGGCTGAGATATCGGAGCAGTTGGACCTAACTTCGATAAAACAGCACCCGTGGCACATACAGGCTTGCTGCGCACTCACCGGTGAAGGGTACGGCCCAGTATTGACAATACTATCGTAGAATTCTGTCCACTAGCTGGCCCCTGGCTTAGCATTAGGAACAGCGCAGACAGAGGAGCGCAGTGGAGACGATTTTATTAAAGTGCAGCTGACAAAAAATGCTCGCGCGTCCTCGAAAATACGCGGGAAGCACCGCGCGCGCTTGGTGCATGCGCGCGCATTTTATTTCAATAATTATAAAGTTAATTTTCGAGCGCCTTAATAAAATCCTCTCCGCTGTGCTCCTCTCTGTCTGCGCTTACCCTTACACTGATACACACTGGGTGACCCGCAAATGCGCCGAACATCCAGTGCGTAGGGTACAAATATTTAAAACGTACTTACTTTTATTACTTTACTTATCACTTTCTAAGCAAGCCGTCTGGCCGCGCGTACCTTTTAAAGCTTACATACTAAACGTGTAGTAAAGTTAAGCAAAACTAAACCCTCATTCAACATTAAAACTTCTGGGCTTTCTGCTATATGCCCTTTAAGACCAGAGGTATCGATTTATTAAATCTGTCGTTACTTTACTCAAGGTTTATCTATATATATAAAAGAAAGTCGTGTTAGTTACACTATTTATAACTCAAGAATGGCTGTACCGATATGGCTGTAAGTTGGTGGGTAGGTAGCTTAGAGCCAGGTGACGGACGATGGAAGAATAAGACAAGTCAGGAAGGGAGGAATGATTCTGAATGAGTTTTCGGAATTAAATGGCCAAAATTTCCATATGCAACAAAATTTTATGGGGCCGTTTAATCGTGTAAGAATTCCTGTAACTCTTAACTCTTCAATCGTGATAATTAGAGTCACAATAGAAAGACAATGGGTGCGCGAATGCCGGCGTTCGCTCGGGGTTTAATGAATTAAAGTAATAAAAAACTGAACAAAACATAAGAAAGGGAAAAACTTGAAGGCCCGTTTGGACCACAAATAAATAAGTGCATCAGTGGTTGTCCAAGTGTGTTGATCAAGGGTTGCCCGTGGATTCAAGTTTACTTAATCCACGTTTTGCATTTTGCAAGTCTTTCAGGTTCTATTTTCATTAGAATATGATTTGCGATCGTAACAAATATAGTTTTAAGTACCTTTTTTTAAAGAAAAGGTACTTTATTTTTTAATTTTATTGTTACAAATCGATTGTGTTCCATGTACCGGATTGCATACCCACATTGATATTGTGGCACGATGAACCCGCAATATGTGAACCAGGTTTAAAAGTAAAAACATCGAATCTTTCGTAAGATCGCAGGAACGTTTTTGGGCTTGTCAAATAATTGGATTCTGACGCACCCATGTTCAAGGTATTTTTTTACTGACGCAAATACTAATAAGATTAATTATTAGTTGACGTTAATAAAAGACCAAGAAAGTAATTATGAACGGAGACGTCATAGTAACTTATTGGATTATTTTTAACAAAATATTCTTAGAATCGGTTCGGGATACAACGTTTTACATAAATATTCGGTTTTACTATACAATAAATAACGTGTAATGAATGAATGAATCAATCAATTTATTTTATTTCAGACACAATCAGATCCATATAGTGTTAGTAACTTAATAAATAACATTATCTAGTACAGATTAACCCTTTGCACAAGAAATTTTTACAATCGGAGAGCTCTCCGCTACAGTTCTCAGGATGCTGTTGCGACTATCTCTCACTCTCCTGAGTAGCGAAGCGCTTTTCTTGCGAACGATCGCGTGGAACCCGTCGGTACGAGTCTGCACAAACATCTCCGACGCACTGCAGTAGCGAGGCAGTCCCGACAACATCCTGAAAGCATTATTATATCGGACACGCAGGACATCTAGCGATCTTTTGCTGTAATTGACCCATAGATTACCCGTAATGGTTTTTTTTTTACGGTGGTCAAAAATCATCTAATGACAAACCCCATTCTTGGAAGGAGCAGGAGATAGTGTCAGACTCTTACTGACTAAAAACCCACCCCGTTCCTTCTAGCCTTTTCATACCGGGGCTCGAGCTTCCTTTCGGATAACTCCAGTAGTCTTCGACCCAGCTGGGCCCCTCCTGTTGCTGACAACTCCTTGAAAAAAGAAAACCGTAATGGATATAAATTACATTTTTCTAACGACTAATTCACTGCTATAGCACGCTAATCGTAAGGGCCTAGTCACACCGGAATGCCAGCGACGCGGCGAGCACTCTCAGTGTGAAATTATTTGAAACTTTATCTACATACTGACTTTGACTGGCCTGTTTGTGTTTGTGTGGCTCTGACTGCTATGCCGGAGGTCGTGGATTCGATTCCCACCACACAAATGTTTATGTGATGAGCATGATCATTTGTTCTTTGTCTGGGTGTAATTTATCTATAATATGTATTTAACGTTGTGTGATGGTTGTGGAATATTATTATTACATACTTAAAAGACCAGTACCGCGTCTTTTCGGTAGTTCTAGCCTAGCTGGCCGCTGCCATCCCGGTGTGACTCGGCCCTTATACTTTATGGTAATTGGACAGGCTCTCACGGAAAGGAGTGAAAGTTAAAACCAGTGTTTACATATTGCACTACTTACTAAGAAACTTGTTAGCCATTAGTAATCAAATTGACTCAGATATTTCAAACTATCGCTTCAGTCAAATGGGTTTGAAGACTTCCCTCTATATTTACAAAAAAATAAGGTCTTTTTTAACAAATTTTTTGTCGTTTATTAATATCAATAACGCTGCGTCTTCTGGTACGTGGTCGCCACTCCAGGACCTTTCGTCCCCATCGACCATCTGTTCTGCGTGCAATGTGCCCTGCCCATGTCGTTGTCGCGACGTTTGGGGGAGGCCTATGTCCAGCAGTGGACGTTTTTTGGCTGATATGATGATGATGATGAATCTTAATAAATATCCATTGCCGTTTGTATAAAGGATCGTCTCTTGATAACGGCTCGATTTTATTATTGTTATTGTCAGATAACGTTCGGAAAGTCCCCAGGAAAAATGACCGTTCGTAACTGTCCGGACCGAGCCCAAGTCGTTGACGGCGCGCACTGTTCCCGCGCGCCTCAAGGAGTTGTCAGCCCAGCAGGGTCGAAGCCTACTGGGGCCAGGCGTCTGCATCTGAAAGGAAAGCCCGGCCCCGGTATGAAAGGCAACGAAGGAACAGGGAGGGTTTTTTAGTCGCCCACTGAAAAAAAATGTCCTATAATTGCTTGCCAAGAGCACCCCTTCTTCTATACCAGGGATGGCAAACCCTTATTGGAGCATGTGCCACTAAATACACGAAAAGCAATATAGTGGTCATGATGAATTTTGACTTTGACGAAATTCGTATAGCGTAATGTTTATACTTGTTTGTTTATTTAATTAAGTAAAGACAACATTATTGTGATTCTTCTTCTTCTCAGTCGAACACATCTGTCGGAGTAGTCGTGATCATGGATCCTCTGGTAGTTTGGCTGCAGCTTTTTCGAGACTTCTCCATCTGTCTCTATTCGTGGCACTGCGTGTGCATTCAATACAACACTTAGAAGATGATTTGATGACGTCCGGTAGGTGATCGACCGCGAGAACGTCCTCAAATCTACCCTGTACTACTAAACGTTCTAAAGAGCTTTCATCATCAGATGCGTGAAGCATAGGGCCTGTCGTTGTGGCGACGTTTGGTGCAGGCCTATGTCCTGTAGTGAATGTCTTTCGGTTGAAATGATGATGGTGTATTATACTGAAAATTCTAATAGGATATTTGATTTCATGAAATAATTCACTTAACCAATTCTATTTTAATATAATTTATTTAATCAGATAACTGAGATCCGTCTTATAAACAAGTCAAAACTAATATTTGATAGAAAGCTGCCACTTTGTCCGCTGTACTAATTTCCACATGAGTGGACAATCATGTCTATTAGCTATGGTACTCAGGACGTGGCGACTTCCACGCACCGACTAAGGAAATTCTTTTCTCAGCGTGTCTTTTTGCGCCAGATCGCTGCGAAGCCGTCTGTGCGCACAGCAAACATTGCTGATGCGCTACAAAAACGTGGAAGAATGTGCTTTAGAAATTGAAATATTTTCCAAAAATATATCATTATAACGTAAACGACTGGACTTACTTTTTATCACAATTCGAAGGATTTTGAATAAAATTGAAATTTCTTATTTTATACTATATGTTCAGTTCAGATTGAAAATATAGCATAATTTATGTACACTTGCATCTGAGCACATAATATCTCAGTGTAGTAAATTATTTTAATCCCCACTTTCCGTATCTTAAAAATTATCTTATCATTAAATTTATTTATTTAATTCAAAGCAATGTGTATAATTTTTATTTGCTTTTTATCTTTAAAACGTTTGTGATTGTGTGCTTTATATTTTATTTTGGTTATGCCCTGAATATTGTTTGATGTATCTGCAGTAGAGAATATTGTTACCTGAACGCTTTTTATTAATATGGCATATAAATGTTCGTATATAAGGGACTTATTTAGTGAATGAAATTGCAGCGCCAGCGACTGACTGACAGACGTTTGCATGGAACACTAAGTCGTGCGACAGTTGTATCAAAAATATCGTTTATACAAATACAGGGTTATTTGTAAAACACTGGCAACATCTTAGGACTATGTTATTAACAACATAAACAACAACTTTTGTTCTATAACGAAAAATTATCATATTTTAGTTTATCAGATTTTTATACAAACAAATATTTTATTTGAATGTTCTAAATAGTACAGTAAATAGTAACTCTATGCGAATCAACTGATAGTACAATATCGGAGGGGAGCGTGGATCGGGCGGCAAGGGTGCTTGATGCTTGCGTCGCGTCATACAGACGTAGGTAGGTATAGCAAAATACAGAGTTGAAATGTGTTAGATAGAACAACGCAATCTTGAACGTTTGTTTTTGGTAAATGAATTATTTTTATAAGTCATAGAACAAGAGTTGTTTATGATGTTAGTAATACAGTCCTGCAAGGTTGTTAGTGTTTTACGAATAAACCCTGTATCTATGTGTTGGCTGTTCCTGACACGCAATTTGATATTCGGCAAATCTCTATTCATTGATTATAATGAAAATGGCAGTTTTATATATATATTTTTTTGTTTGTGAATATTAGCGTACAGTTTGTGTCCTTTCAAAATATTTAGTTTTTTTTTCAACATCTATAGTTATAAATATTCTCTTACAAGTGAGCACTAATTACGGTTAAACTCAACTAAATTATATTAAACTTGTTTTATTTGGTTTTATTAACACTTTAGCCACAGATTGCTTCAAAGAATGAATATATAGATTTGTTGAATATTATATAGACCAGCGCTTTATTTCCCTGCACCCATTTATTGTGAGCTGACGATCTTTGTCAAGAGTAATTTCTGTGGCTGTGATAATACGCCAAGTTACTTAGCGTTAACGTAAGTATGATATTCAATATTTTATTTTATTATTTGTTCTATCCTTTTTAGTTAACGTTATTTTTTGTTGACGTAGTGCTTATTAATTTTCTCACAAAAAGTCACTATATAATATCTATATTTATTTATTTATTAAAAAAAAAAACAGTTTTATTTTGTTGCCCAAAGAGAAGTGCAATAAAATGTTCTCATTTCTTTTTCCAGGTAATTTCTACAAAGCAAGCTTAACCGGTGAAGATATTAAATACAAGAGTAAAGCAGATGCTGTGTGATTCAGACTGCAAGCTGAAAGAAGATGTATGACGAAAAAGCGTACAGATTGATGGACTTTTAGTATTTAGTAGTGATTCTACTGCACGAATTTGCTTCGGCAGTTAGTGCTAGAAACTGTAGTATAATAAGAACTAAGCGCGTCTGTGAATGTCACTCATTACTAATAGGCACCTCCAGGGGCGAGCGAATCGTTTCGAGTTGACGTTTAACTCGTTGTCGAACCACTGCGATAATGTTGCCATCATCTGCGGCCACTTTGATGGTGTTGTTATAGAATGAAGAGACTGGACTTAATTTATAAAAAAAATATAGTCTAGTGCTTGAATGCGATTTCACCTGATGGTAAGCAGTGATGCAATCGTCGATCGTGAAGCGCAGTAGTCTACTAAGTGCCTTGCAGATACCTAAATTGTAAAAGGACGGGAAGACCGCAGCAGGCAAATTGCTTCTGTCCTGCGATGACATGGCAGCGAGTCGTCAGCTCTTGGCGGCGGCGCCTTAAAATCTGATAGATGATGAAAACTCTAAAGATTACCCATAAATTTCGTTACACGCTAAGCGGAGAGGACGGTGACAAGTGTTAATCATCAGTTTCTTGACGTCACATTTAAAAATATATTAGGCAGTATTGAAATGGGGGTCTTTAAGTCAAGAGTGAATAGATCGCTTCTGGGAAAGCGTGTTCCATCTTCGGCCACATCATCGCTTACCATCAGGTGATACAGTGGTCAGACGTGAGCCTATAAATTATATTTAAAAAATAGAGGAAAAATCTAAGATTTCTAACTCCATCTGTATGATCATAAAGTTTAAATAGTATTATTGGTTAGTTCAAAAGTAATTTCAGAACTGCTGTTTCAAGATAATCATTTTTGTGACGTTACACTAGAGTCTCACAAACGACACATGGTTTAAAAAACATGAAATTCGTGTACCTAATTAATGGAGGCCCCTCGTGACTGTTGATGGCTGGCACATTCCGCGGGCGTGAACAGTGTTAGAGATGGTATATCAAATAAGTGGCACATTTCGAAAGGATTGCTTTGAAAATAATTTCATGTAATTTAATTCAACTAACTTTCTAATCTGCCACTTATCTATCACTTGACAATTCTTTCAGTTTCAAGCGAGGTGATCATTGCGCGTTTCTATAGTGCGTTTCACGTAAGAATTTCCCTAAAGAAAAAAAAAAAGAAAAGAGTTGCCTACTCTACCAACATTGTTGCACGAAATGCGAAACAAAATCGATTTTAACGGTAGTCGCACCACTTTATGGAGAATTATAAGAGGAAAGAGACTTAATTTAAAAAACACAGGTTTAAAAGAGAGGTGTTCATAGAAGGGTAAAAATATTGTGGGTAGCGTTTTAGTTATTTGAAAGAATTGCAGAACAATCATAAAGGAGCCCAGGGTCCGTCTCCACAAATACTACAATGACGGAATATCTATAGACAAAGAAACAAACAGGTTTATAATTGAAGTTGTAGACGATAGTGACTCTTCTGTTGGTAGATAGTGATTTTTGTTATGATACGGATGATAGCAACATCTCCGGTGTCCCCTTGGATGAACATAGTTATTTTAAAAGGTAAATTGACTTCTTTTTTTAATGATGAAAAACTTATTCTTTTAATTATATCACGAAAACTTGTATAGAGTAAAATAGAATAAACTTTATTGTACACCAAAATAGTAACAATTTCACAGAAACTTAAATCTATGGGTATGGGTAGTTGCAATTATCATATGCTTCTGTCGTGTCTACAAAGGGTATGCTATATTAACTACTCAACAAACGTATTAAGACTGACTCCTCTTTGTGCACTCGACAATCTGTTACATTCTGTGAGTGCCTACTCCAATAAAGCTATAAATTGTCCTGAACTCCTGTATAGTAAATAGTATACTTTATTCAAAAATAGTTTTTACAGTTCCAAAAGAAAATTATGAAGCAATTGTTAAAAGTAACGAAATATCAGTTAATCTCCCTAATATTAAGTCATTGTATTGCTAAAAATATAGCAACACTGTTTTTCCGTATTGCCAACATTACGGCGAAGAGAATTGTTACGTAAAACGCACTATAAATAAATAAATACTAAATAGTATAGTTTGTAGAGATACCCTAACAACTTGAGAAGACAAATATATTTTTATTATACATAGATAGCTAAACAAATAGCACGATTAAGGAAATAATATTAAAAGTAGTGAGATACAAAAATCAATAATAATTTGTAAGTCCATCAATTTTAGGCGAACATTACACGGTAGGTTTTGCTGTCAGTTTTGCATTGATGATTGATGGAATTGATTGACGCTTGCGATTGAATTGATTGCGATGGAATTGATTGATGATTGATGGAATTGATGACCATGTAATGGTGGCCTTCAGAAGAACAAGAAGACCTTATAGATAAACAAAGTGGCAAAAATCTATAATTTGCAACTTTGTTAATCTATAGGGTCGTATTTAGGCAGTAACTGAAAAAAAAATATGTTAACTAGGCTTAACGATGTTCATCCTTCTCTCTCATCATCTCACCAAGGATTGAAAATTTAAACAATGATCATTTTATTTTAAATTCGCTCATGATTATTTCGGGAAACGTTCTGCCTTGTGGATTGACTACATATAAAGATGTAAACTAATCTATCAAGAAGTAATAAATATTTAGACCTTTATTAAAATATCTATCTATATGGAACAGTGATCCAGTTGTATCGCATATCGACGATGGCACGTAGTGTCCCACACGCGCTATAGAGTTGCCAGCAAAATTTAAAACAGCAGGGCCGATGCGCGCCAGGACCATGTGGTTCTGAAAATAATTTAATTATGGTCCAAGAACGCAAGAAGTAACTGAAGGAACATAGGAATGGTTTTAGTCAGAAAAGGTGTAACACGCGCGGTTCACCGTAGAGCGAGAGAAGTCATAAGATGATTTCATACCTCACCTCATATTTTATTCTCAAGTCTCCAATCGCACGTCTTCTACTTAATATTCAAAAGCCACACAGCAGAGACCATCCATCCGTTTAGCCTAAGGCTATCCCACAATATATTTTGCGGACCGCAGTTTCCACTTAAAACATTCCAACCCTTAATGTACTTATAATTGTCTCAATTTTGTTAAGGTTTTAATTGATCCAATAATGAAATGTTATTATTATTAAACACCAAAATTCATCAGTTACTCGTATATGGCCGAGAGATCGCTTCTGATTGTTTTGGTTTTGGCTCTAGCGTATCATCTCGTACTGTTAACATTTCTGACTCCAAAGGACATTTATCACGCTTGTCGTGCGTGAGTTCTCGATGATAAGTATTCTAGTTAGTGATATTTATTTGAATCAGCACTGTCGGAACACTGGGCAAAGATTTTTTTTTGACTATTTAAACGCTATAATGTTTTAACAATATAGATGCAATATATAATAAATAAATATTAAAAGCGTTTGTTCATTACCTCAGACTCTAATAAATTAGTTGTATTGTATGAGTATTATCGCTATCTCAAACTTGGCAGTCACATAAGGTCAGGGAGACATTGATAAACATTTTACATATAAAATTTCTCCAATGGTTACAAAGTCTTCCAACTTTACTGTCATGATTTAAAGTGGTTGTAGGAGAGGATAAGAACCTGCTGTTGACTTTTTAAGAATGTACTTATACGCTTTATAAATAAGAAATAGTGGATGAAAGATATGTCGAATTTCTTTAACTTAGCACATAAGTTAATATCTACTGTTTTTAAAGTGTTTTTCCAAATCGAGTTTAATTCATGAATCCCCAAGCGACCACCGGTGGCCGCGCATCTATTGTCTTACTATTGTGTCTCTAATTGACGGTATCTGAAGGGTTAAGAATTATTTATTGTAAACACTTAATTGACAATGCTTAATGATTGATGTACATACATTATACGGACAAAATAACTATCTGTATCTACTCGCATTCTGTATAAAAAGATAAAGTTGTTTGCTTTGTAGAAATTAGTGTATTGTAGGTACACAAATCATTATGCAATCAACGTAAAATACACACAGATAATGTATAGCGAGACGTTTGTTACCAGGAACCGATGTTTTGTATTCTATTGTTTTTGTGACGTGTTGTGTTTGGAACTGTCATTTAAATTGTTATAGAATTAAACTTTCTTTTTTATTTATTAATGCGTTTCAATCTTCATTATCCTATAACCTAGTGATCAATCATCGCCCTATAAGAAGTGGAGACGAGCAAAATAATAACTGCAAGCATTTTTAAAGGATTGGTGGTTTGGATACTAGGCCAAAAACTCCGGACGATTGACGGCAAGTTAGTCCTTTACACCACAAGTGTGAAGAATTTTATGATGTAATATCCTAAATCTGCTTTTAGAAAATGCCTGCAGTTTTTGTCGCTCTCCTTTCAGACCTAATATAAATAAATGCCATCAAGGAGCTTCGAACCGCCAAAAACATTTGCATATTCATATGTGGCTGCATTTCGCGCTCTTTTGCAAGTGTCAGACGTCATTTAGTATGGTGCAAGTGCACTAGATGGCTCTAGGTGTACCGCAAGTCGTAAATCAAAGTTTACCTGCAAAGTTTTGTGACGGATAACTTACATCGTGAAGTTAGAATATCGTAAAAGTTTTATTTGAATCGGTTTCGCGGGTTCTGGTTTTGCAGTTTGGTTGCGAGTATTATATTTTCGAGTTTGAATGGAATATAGTGAGTAGGTAGACGGTGTTTTGATTAAGTTTGACAGAAAAAAACTTTTAAATATCTATATAGAAACGGGCTGAATAGGATGCAGTGGAGAATAGTGAACATACTTTGATGGGTGTTGTTTTGATGTTGGTTTTAATGATGTTTTCAAACTTTGGTGTAATGTTATTTAAAAAATCGATGCTTTCTCGTAATCATTGCGAAAAATCCAATTAATTTTTTGTCCCTATTCACCTCGTTTGACGGTATCTGTTCGTTCTCAGCAGGTCGTGAAGCAAACTTAGCGATGTTTACAGGCTTTTATTTAATTATTAAACCCCAAGCGAACCGACCTGCGTGTCCCTTATTACGGTATTCGACATGTTAATTTGCTATTTATGTATTAGGGTATGCAAATCTCGCGAGATTGGGGCTCGAGCGAGATCCGGCGAGATTATGAATAACAATATCGTGAGATCTCGCTAATTTCGAGATCTCACGATATTGGCAGTTTTGTGTGTTTTTTTGCAAATATGCACAATATTTGAATAAATTAGTTAAAAATTATAAGTTTTATAAGATAACCATAGGCGCGAGCTTGCGGATGGCGAGCAATGGGTAGTTGGCTGTCCGACCATCCAGTAACTGTCCGGACTGGGCCGGACACTGGGTCGAAGCCTACTGGGACCAGGGTTAGTTCCGAAACGTAGCTCAGCCCCGGTATGAAAGGCACGAAGGCAGTAATAGTCTGACACTATCTCCCGCTATAAACATTTAATTCATAAATTTTTTCAATAATTTTTTTTGCATCAATCATTGTTTGACGTATCTGTCTATAATTTTTTAATGCCCGTGTCAATCCGCGCTTCGAATAAGACGTTTTTATGCTCGAGTACAATCTCTTTAAACTCGCGAGATCTCGCCCTTTTTTGTCCGAGGTCCAATATCCCTAAAAAAGGACGAGATCTCGCGAGATCGAGATTGCATTAGTATGTATGTTTGAGCGGGTGCAATCTTGCAACACATTTTTGCATAAAAGCTCAAGTTTCTTTACACTGCTTCCTCGTCTCTTGCTCGAGCCAACCAGCGCCGCTTTACCTGTTGTCCCAAATCTCCGAAATATCGGTCTTCGATCCAGCCTGTCTTCTGCTGCCGTCCCCCAGCGACGCCTTGAGCCGAGGTCCATATTCCCACAGGATGCCCTTAGCGTGTAGTCGCTTAGTTTTAAGTTTAGTTAAGTAAGCCCTGGCTGGATACTTTAATTTTTATTAAGGCCCGCACAAGCTAGTCCGTTTAAGCAGTCGACGACTTCATAGGTTGCCCTGAGAGAGGCCAATTACAAAAAAACACACTGCTTAATTTTAAACTGATCAGTCCAAGGGGTAAGTGGGCAAAGTTGTTATACTATAACGTTATAATCATGGATAGATTTATCATCAGTTATAGTATATTAGACATATGTCCATGCAAAAATGTCGGATTTTTTTATTTTGTCAGATAACACCTTTATCCATATACCTAACCCTTCCTTATGAGTCCACACATATGTTGTTCATTTGTGCTTTAGAGGCTTAGAATTTATTCATAACTTAACTTCAATGATTGTTACGCTCCACTCCAATTAACTTTTTAACTCCCGACGGAAAAGAGGGGTGTAGTTAAAGTTTAAGGTGTCTCTGTGTCTGTCCTTGGCATCGTTGCTCCTACGCGAATGGACCGATTTCGATGCAGTTTTTTTTTTATTTGAAAGCTGACGTTATCGAGATGGTCCTTAGATACAATTTATGCAGATCTGTTCAGGTGTTCAAGGTTATCAGCTCGTTAGTTGGCTGTGGCAGGGATCTTAAACACTTAATGGATATTTGTGACCTAATATTTGAAATAATCATGTACCTACTAGTGATGTAACGAATGTCAGATTTCTCACATTTGCAAATGCGATTCAATTTAATTCATGAATCCCCAAGCGACCACCGGTGGCCGCGCATCTATTGTCTTACTATTGTGTCTCTAATTGACGGTATCTGAAGGGTTAAATTCACTTTCAAACAAAGTGCGCGTAAAATGTCATAGGTACAGTTTTACATTTCGTGTCATCCCAGCTTAAACAAAACATAGCAGACCCGGCCCTGTGTGACTCGCATCCATCGGGTTCCCGCGAGTTTCAACAGGTCATCGATCAGCCCTTGTGAGATCTCTTCCAATGCGTGGTTAGAAAGCAGTTACAGGTTGATTAAAAGAATTAATTAGGTAGGTGCATTAAGTTCAATTGAAAAGATTTGTTATTTTTTGATTTGACGTTAGTTAGTTGAATTTTTTTTTTAAATTTGCAACATACATAGAAAAAAATGCAAATCAGAATCTTGTGCTTCTATTAAAATAATCCATTATAGGTTTTACTTAACAATTTCTAAAAAATTGCCTTCAATTTTGTAGGTAATTTTTTGCTGACCATTTGGTCAGGCAAAGTTAATAGCCTCTACTTTGCCTAGGCAAGAATATTACAGTTAAAATGTATTTTCAAATTAACAGATTTGGTACCGTACCGTAATGATATAGTACTCATATTTGAACAGACTAAAGTTTAAAACGTTATTTTTTTTGGAAGGTAGGCAAAGTGAGGCAGTCTTTTCGTTTTCTTCGTCCTGTGGGTTCCGAGTTCATTTTCGCGCTTAACGAATCGCGGAATTGCACTAGTTTACTATCAAACTAAAAAAAAGTGCCAACCGGCAAAGTTTTGGAAATTATGAAAAATTACATAGGTACTATTGTCTTTCTTGATTTTACCAACTTAAACTCGACTTACAAGTCAAAGATAGAAAGATGAAGGACTATTTTTCATTTAAATTTTTAACTAAAATAAGTAAAAACAGCTTAACCCTTCAGATACCGTCAATTAGAGACACAATAGTAAGACAATAGATGCGCGGCCACCGGTGGTCGCTTGGGGATTCATGAATTAAAACGCGTATATAATCAATCTAGCTGCTCCCAGCGGCGTCGCCCGCGTGATAGCAGAAAATTATCCCAAGGGAACATACTTCCGGAATAAAAAGTATCCTATGTCCTATTCCAGGACATGGTCTATCCGTGTACCAAGTTTCATCAAAATCGGTTTTGCCATTTAAGCGTGAAGACGTAACAAACAAACTCACTTTCGCTTTTATAATATTAGTAAGGATTGTGAAGTGCAGGAGAAAAAGCACCGACCACATTTTGTTAAATTCTGACATTAAATTACATTATGAAATGTAATTTAACGTCAGAATTTAGACTTTCTTGTCTAAATCATAACTGATTGTTTTTTAATTTGTTAATTAAAATAGTTTACTACTTAATTTAAAATAATCAGTTAGGGCAAAGCGACGATAGGTAGACCAAATAATAGCATAAGACGGTATTTGTTAAATTAATTCATGAATCCCCAAGCGACCACCGGTGGCCGCGCATCTATTGTCTTACTATTGTGTCTCTAATTGACGGTATCTGAAGGGTTAAAGTTATATAAAAACACTAGCTTTCCGCCCGCGTGGACTACAGTTTACATCGCGCGGGCAGAGACCCGTGCTCAGCAGTGGAATTATAGGTAGCCTATGTGTTATTCCAGTGTCTCTTCTACCTACCTACCAAATTTGATCTAAATCCGTTCAGTAGTTTTTGCGTGAAAGCGTAACAGACAGACAGAGTTACTTTCGCATTTATAATATTTGTAGGGATGACTACTCGTATGACTCGACCTTTCTCTAACATGTTGTTACACAATTTGTAACATAGGAAATGTGAAATTCAGTTGTGTGATAGAAAAGTTTTACAAGTTTAAAATCATATCAGTTGTATTGTCATTCTGTATCCATTCAATCAATACTTACCCTTTTGTTTGTCAAAAATATTCGCCAAATATTCGTGTTTTCGCAAGAAACATGCGAATAGGTATTTGGCGAATGTCAAAAAATGTGCGAATATTCGCGAATGCGAATGCATATGCGAATATTCGTTACATCACTAGTACCTACATACACACCGACGCTATCAAGCTGGTCTTTTTTTTTTGTGGATGGGGAAAATCATCTTATGACAAAACCCGCTCTTGGGTGGAGCGTGAGATAGTGTCAGACTCTTACTGACTAAAAACCCCGCGCCGTTCCTTCTAGCCTTCATACCGGGCTCTAGTTTCCTTTCGGATAACCCCGAACCCGGTAGGCTTCGACCCAGCTGGGATCCTGTTGATCAAGCTGGTCTGATGATGGACGTCGGAGGTAAAAGACGTAACCTTCGAATGTCTATTAATAAACCTATCCAGTTTCGGCTCATTTAGATTTATCTTAAAAACAGTTCTTTTTGTTTCTCATGACGTCGAGAACCTGATGACGAAGACCTGATGCTAGAACTGGGAAGTGGCTGATGGAACCTTGGAATGCCTACTAGTAAACCCGTCGAGTTTGAGCTCATTAGATTTGTCTTACCCAGTTCTAAACATTTTTCATGATGATGAGGACCTGATGCTAAAACTAAGAAGTGGCTGATGGGACCCTGGAATGCCTTCTAGTAAACACATCGAGTTTAGGCTCATTAGATTTGTCTTAACTAGTTCTAAATATTTTTCACGATGACGAGGACCTGATGCTAGAACTAGAAGATGGCTAATAGATCCCTGATATGCCTCCTAGTAAACACGTCGAGTTTGGGCTCATTAGACTCTTCCTATGCAGTTCTTTTACTTTTTATAGATTTTATGCGTATCTTAATTTTTTTTTAATTTTGCTATTACCAACACATTTGCAGCACCTGCATTTTTGTGTCAAAACATCTTGAAATTAATGAAATTGTTTTTTTTTTTTTTTCAGATTACATTTAGGACTTGAGTGGATCGCCAGTAGAATAAAGAAGAAATGACACAAAGCTTACTGTTCACTAGTAATTTTATAAATACATACATAGCTATTGTTAAAGTTACATAATATATTAATTCCTGGCTAACTGTTTGCATTAAATTGACTAAATAAATATATTCTAAAGAGAAATCTATCAGGGTTATTGTCCGTTGTTTTGTATGAATGGGATATATAATTATAAATAAACATGTTCTCGTATATTTTATTTATTTTTATTTCATCTACTATAAGTTTCCAGACAAAAATTGTACACACAGTTTATGATGCTAGTTTATGTTTATAGTTAAATTACACCAAGTACAACCGAATACAACAACAACGAGATATTACAGATTTACTAATTGAGAAACAGATTGCGTAAACTAAACTAAGTCCGCTTACAATATCAGTGTTTATAACATTATCTACTAATTATCATTGACTACATTTATCGATGGTAATGATTTCAAGTTATACCTTATTACAATAATAATAATCATTGTATAATAATAGATTGCGGTACATATTTATATTGTACTAATTTTATAATTATTAGATAAATGAGAATCCAAAACGTAGATAACTAGTTTTAAGGTTACAACAAGCTATAAATAATAAAAATATGTGGATTTAATTTGACTAAATTTAAATTAATAGCTGGCATTTCAAAATATAAAAATAATATCTTTAAAATATACACTTCACAATTATATACAAAAAATTTTAACAAACTGGAAATTGCAAGATTAAATTAACTAGGTAGGTACAACAAGCTACAAGTTATAATAACAACGAAAGAAAATAATGTTTGGTCCATCAAATGCAATTCAAAAGTTAAGCCTTATTAAAAAAAAACCTATACAGATCTTTAAAAATATTGACAAAATTCTGTTATTATTTTTACTTATTTGTTCTTTTAGAACTGCATATTTTTTATTAATAAGGCATAATAACTAGGGCAAGGGTGAAGATAAACGCTGAAGTTCATATTATGTAGAGTTTAACACCCTTCCTTTCATTTAAAATGTACGCCTAGCATTTGGATTAAATTATAACTTACTATATTAAATGTAACTCAAATATCACTTTCAAACTTAAAAATACTTAAATCACTTCAAAACATAATGAAACACAACCTGAAAGCCTATGTCACATACATAGTGCATTATTGTAAAGTTTCATAAGAATTTAATAATTCAATCGGACGAGTAGTCCTGTTAGTAGATCTGTGTGTTAAGATTCAGATTATTGAAGAGAATATTAAGAAGAACTCAAAATTATCGGTAACTAAATTAAAATTACATTAATCATGAATGCTATCACAGCAAAATAATTAGAATGTACGAATTTATTATGCTTTAAAGTCTGCAAAACGAAGTATTCACGAAACGTAACAAACTCTTGAGGTTGTCGCATACAAAATAAGGAAATAATTTTACAAAAGTCAGTGATACAAGGTATGAAGATTATTAATAGGAGATTCAATAGACTATAAATTAATTGAACTAGTATAATTAAACATTTGTAATACAATCAATCGATGAACAGGTATAACATTTGGTCCTGAGGTAGATTTATCAAGTAGTCGAAATTTCCATTGAACTAAAACAGCCATTGGGGTCGACAATAAATTATGATATAATTTAAAACATAATATCAAGATTATACAGGGCAAATTACCATGACTTAGTGAGAGTGCATATCATATCATGAATCGAAAATATTCTACTATTGAATACGAGTATAGTATATCCATTACACGGTCAGTTAGAATGCAGCTATATTACTAAAGTACCATCAAAATTGCATCTTCCTACGTCTTCCTCCTCTTACATGAAGCTTTGCCGATGCGCGTTCCGGCAAGTAAGTTCACAATCATGTTGTAAATTATTATAAAATTACAAATGTGTTACACCTATTACTTCTAACAGTCTTTAAAACTTGATCTTATACGTTTTTACCTCCATCGAATCCAGGTGGATATCGCTCAAACCGGTCAGAGCCTTGATCGTCTTCAGGCCCGTCAGGCTGACTGCCGTTATATTGTGGACGGTCAGACCATTGAACCTAGTTTTGGACGAAAACTTCGGGGACTTCCTGATTGGCTTCTCTCCGACGGCGCAGCTATAGCCTGGTCTGTGCAGTACCATGTAGCTCTCGGAACTGGGGAACAGCTCCAGTACATCGTCAGTAATGGTCCGGAGAGTCACCAAGTGTATGCCAGCCGGGAAGTTCTGCAGGAACGATTGCGATGCTTTGACATCGATGTTGCCCACTTCGCTGGTGTCCAACAGATACACGTTGACGGGGTAGTTGAACGTTCGACTCAGATACTCCGCGGTTTGAGACGGTACTTGGTAAGGGCTGTCCTTCTGGTCGGGTCCGAAGCGGCGCTCGTTCACAAACTTAAATCCCTGTTCGCTGGTATCCCTCTTAGATCGCGTGACGCCCGGCATTGATTCGATTAAAATCCAGTTTTGGAAAGTGGTTGGTTTGTTATCGACTACTCCTTCGCCGATTCCTCTGAAGTCATCATAGAGAGTTCGTCGATCGAGCATCACTTCTAAGCGTCCAGGCTCGTATGCCGACGCACCTTGCGCGTGATTTGTTAACACAGTCAGCCTGGTCTCCTCGTCCTGCAGCCACGCCATGGTCGTTATGGGATAATAGTTCGCTTCGATGCCCAATTTGTTTACTTTGACTCTCTTTTGATACTGGAATCCATTCTGGTCAGTGTAAAATTCAGGAATGTCACCGTTTTGTATATCAGTTTGTATTCTCATGAATAACTCAGTTTCTCTGTTTTTGGGAGGACTCTCGAAATCAACCAAGTTCTCGATGAGAATAGCTCGCGACAGTACTGGATCACCTATGTTGTATATTCTCACAGTGTGAACTAAGAACGGTAGGTACATTGTGGTAATTTCAGTCGAGATCGGCCCGGATACTATGATTATGTTATCATCTTGCATATTATTCGAGTTAGTGTAAGGATGCAGCACATTTTTTTCTGGTGAATCATAATCCGGCATGAACAGATAAGCTCCTGAATGACGTTGTGCGCTTTGGTATGCTCCAAATTGCACATCAACAACAGTCCTCTTCCTAATGTCTTTTCTATAAACTTGACGTAAGAATCCGCTGTTTCTATTGACTAGAAGTTTCAGCACAGCATTTTCTAATTGTATATCGCCAGGCATCATTTTTTTGATTGAAAATACATCTGATTTCTGCGCATCTTCACAACTATTGCAGAATATGACACAGTGGTGAGAGGTATTTCTGTGTTGTTGCAGTTTGTACGAGATGGATGTGAGCGGCGGGATGGTGGCCACGAACATGACGTCGAAGTTGGTGTCGCTCACCACGCGTTTGCCGTTGTCCTGTATGTCGATGCTTGGCGTGATCTGGTACATCACGTGTTGCCTCTTGTGACTATCGTACACGCGTATGTTCGACGTGTTGGACCTTACGGTTATCACTTCGGTTCGAATTTCTGCCAAGGGGTTAAAAAGAACAATTTTCTTTTTGTCGATAAAAGAAACTTGCAGTTTCTTAGCCGGTTTGCCATATGTTTCCCACTCTACTTCACTTTGTAGAATACTCTGCGAGTGCAATGAGTGATCCGGGATCATGATAGTGGTGAGAGCAGCTTCCTGTAGGCGGATGCAGTGGTACAAGCTGGTGAACAGTTTAGTGCCGTAATCTTGCATCACGCTTGACTTTGATGTACCAGTAATTGCGTCGTGATGTTGGAACAGACCCAAGTTCCTCCTTGCATAAATGAGCTGCTCATAAGACTTTTCTAATTTCTTCTCAGAAGCTCCGAACCCTTGATTGCCAATCTGTTTTATGTAATTGGACACAAGGGTGAATAAAATTTCAGCAGATCGGAGTTGATGTTCGAACTGGCGAGCGAGAATTTTCAGGTAAGGTCTTGTTGTATAGTAGCCTGACCAATAAGCCGGTTTGCCCTCGCTGAATATGTCTGAATAAACGAAGAAATCGCCCTTTAAAGTTGGGATAGTATGATGCCTTTCCTTCATTGCGTTAAAGTAATCAAGTGGCGTTCCGAATTGCACATCAGCATTGAAGATCTCCTTGTGAGCGTTGATGTAGTTGAACATCTTCATGTAGTTAACATATTGAGCGTCAAACTCCACGCTGTATTCGTAACGAAAGTCGTCTCCCAGCGGCACCAGCACTACGTTGTGCGGCGTCAGGGATCCGATGCGGTCGTACTCCTCCACCAAAGTCTTAGACTTGCTGTGTAAGTTATGTTCAGTTATATCTTCATGTTTAGCGGTATACTCAGAATATTCGCCGGGAATTTTCCGGAAGTCAAAGCTGAGACAGATCGAAGGATGGGGACCGCACGTGCTCTTTATGGAGTAGATATCGAAAGGTTGGTTGTGAACAATCATAGAGGGTTTTTGGGTGGCCCAGCCCGCGATCCAGTAGAACTCTTCGATCTGTCGCTCGGCTAGCCATTGTTTCCAGGCATAATGGATTCTTTGTATGATGGTTCCTTCAAGGCCACTTTTATCCAGCAGATATGGCACAGTTGCTCCGTGACCGAAGGGATCGATAGACCAGCCTGTCTTCGGGATGACGCCGAGGTTTGTTTTGACCCAGTGATGTCCTAAAGGATAAATCAAAATATACTACCGATAGAATTCAATCATATTGGAAAAGGAGTCCATAACGACACTTCGGGAGTCACATGGTCAATTAACAGAAAGTCGACTGAATGATTGATCGAATAAAATTATACGAAACAACATTTTATCGCTAAACGCTACTTCGACAAAACTATTCACCGAACATTTATTAATTAATGAACTGCTCTCTCGAATGAGTTTTTGTTGTTATATAGTTAAAAACCACCTCAAAAAATATTCTGGCAGTGAAAAAACTACCAAATCTCACCAGAAACCGGAACGCGAGTATTTATGTTTTAAAGAGATAGAACTAGAACACTGGTTTGTGCGGCTTGACTTGAAGTATTAATTTACGAGTAATGGCACTATTCCATATTGAGATACTATTCCATGTTTGGTTACTTCCCTCTAAACTATATAAAAACAAAAACTCATTTGAAAGAGCAGTTCATCGATTAATAAATATTAGGTGAATTGTTTTGTTGAAGTAGCGTTTAGCGATAAATGGTTGATTGGCAATAAATTATATGCGATCCATCGTTCAGTCGACTTTCCGTTAATCGACCATGTGATTCTCGAAGTATCGTTATGGACCCGAAAAGAAGTGTCTTACCTTCAATGAATTGGTCAATCAGCGCGTAGATATGCGTGCAAGCCTCATCGGGCATCACCCAGCCGCCGGTGGTGATCTCGAGACGACCTTCTTTGATCAACTTCTTCAATAGCTGTAATGGGATCAATTATTATAGCTATATATAAACACTGTTACGTCGTGTGAATGTGCTCATCATTCGGTCTATGACTATATAGGTATATGATGATACGAACACAAGCAAATTAATTTGGCTTGAGTCAAACATGATTACAGCTTAATTCAAATCTAGTCACATGTACCGACGACAGTTAGGTCAGGAGATGACCATAACGGTCTCCGAGTCAACGGATTAATTATTGCGCTATAATGTAATTAGAGCACAGGTGACTGCGTAGCTACTCTGCCACTGTCCCCATAATTGTATGGTTTCTATGATAACGAACGGTAGATGGGTGGCAGGTCCGAAGGGTTTTATTTTGTAGATATTTAATATGAACACAAAGGGACAGAACCAAACAGCTTTTACGTATATTCACACACAGTAAGTCATAGAACTAGAACAAAAACGTAATCGTGAGCAATAAATGACCCCGAGAACGATTGTCCGAAGACAAATTTAAGTATGTTTACTCGTAGAATGTACCTTTTGTTTGACGGGGTGCGACCTTTCCCACCAGGCGTTCAGAAAAGATATCTCGGTCCAAATGAAGGTCATGTTCGGGTACTGATGCAGCTTGGTCACAATGTTGTTGATAATGTTCTGGGTCTTCCATTCGAAGTATTGCTCGAAGGTCTTCAGCCAACCAGGGTCGTTGTGGGAGTGAGGAACCACTATAACCTGTTGTTGGACAGAAACATTATAACTTCGCGAAACGCAAAGAAGTTGCAAGGCAAACTCAGAACGCTAGCCATACATTGATAAGTCACTGTATAGAAATCTGATGGACAGTGTTTACTGGCGCGGAAGTTACATACCAAATAATAAAAATTAATCGAAATCATGGGCCTGCTTTTATGATTGTCCTTGGTACTTCAAAGAGAATTCCGAGGAAGAATTTTACTTGTAGATAGGTGTTGAACTTACCTTCAGTCTTGGCCTTGTGGTATCGTTATGTATCTTTTCGTAGCGATCCTCAAAGGACTTGTCCCAAAACTCCTTTGTGCGTAACCAGCTCGGCTGAAAATAAAAAACATTGTAATGAATTGGTCCTTACATCACGTTTCCCTTGAAGGAAGGTTTTATTACTTAGTCGCTTAGTATTACAATTTAGTGTGTACTACGTCGACTTATTACGAGTTTTTATCTACGTAATGAAAATTTCACGGACTTTTTATTTAGAACAATAAATTTTAAAACAATACACGAGTATCAAAGGTGACTTTTCCCACAACGATTTCATACATGATTGACGTAGCGTTAAGTAATTATAAACTTCGTTGCGCGTTGGAAGTGGCGGTCGCATGGTTTACACTTTCATTGGTATACATATCTGAAAGCGAACGTGAAACTGCGAAACATATGATGCTGATGCACGTCAACAGATTACGAGGGCGCTTGGCATGCCATGCCTTTCGATGTAGGTATGTGACATCAGTCGATGTTACAATTTTAATGGAAACGATCTCATTACTGGCATATTTTGTCATAAATATTTAATTTAAATTCTTTAAAATTATGTGGGAAATTTTGGTTATGTTTAAATTAAAATGCATATCAGAAAGTGTACAATGTTCATTTCCACTTATACCTGTGTTAATAATCCTGTTTTTTTTTTTACGAATAACAGGGAATGTAGTTTTGATCTCGTTTTTAGGGTTCCGTACCTCAAAAGGAAAAAAATGGAACCCTTATAGTATTACTTTGTTGTCCGTCCGTCTGTCTATCTGTTTATCTCGAGAACGCGTGCAGGTATCGAGTCCATATAAAAAATCAAAATTGTAAATGAACGAGAAAAAAATATACCTACTTCGGTTTATACGGCAAAAAAAAGACATTTCGACACTCTCGAGGAAATCAAAAATCCCGTTGATCTAGAATCTTGAAATTTGGCAAAAGCAAGGTCTTATAGCACAAGTATCTGTAAATTCTGAAAACTGTAAATTTGTTGTTATGTCACAATTTTTTTTTACGATTTGGTAACATTTTACGAGACTTGAACAGTTAGACCATTTTGTACGGAAGCCTCAGAGCGTGAGTCCGACTCGCACTTGCCCAGTTTTTCTTTTATGGTCACAATAAGTGTGACGGAATTCTGAGGGAGGTAGAATTCGATCTCTCCGACGGAAAAGAAAAAAAGTAAAATATGATTAGGTACTTATCTAATTAGCCATTGTTATTACGTATTTTACTAATCAACTTAAAATATAAGAGAATTCAGAAACCTAATTTCAGGCATAAAAACGATGTTTACATATTTCAGCGATTCTCGGTAAGAACTAAGAACGACCCACACACCTAGGTGGAGTGGGGTAAGGGCAAAAGGGTGATTTTATTTGGGATAAAAACAATTATACATTACAGAATCTATAAACAGTAGTTATAATGTAGAACTAAAAACGTATAACCCACAGAATTATCATACTATATACATTACTAGATTCTGCCAGCGGCTTCACCCGCGTAAATACGTTTCTCTTTACAAACTGGACTCCCGTTTCAACCCCTTAGGGGGAGAATTTTAGAAAATCCTCTCTTAGTGCTCACCTACATCATAAAAGAAAATCTTTTGCAAAATTGCACGCTCCTAGTCCGTATAGTTTCGGCTGAGCGTTGCTATGTCAGTCAGTCAGTTTCTCCTTTTATATTAGTAAATTTTTTTTTCAGTCAACTATTCTAAAATGCCTGAAGCTGTCAAGTCATTTTTTAAATGTAGATTGAGAACGCGCGAAAATTTCGAAAGCTACAAAATGTGAGTTTTAAATAGGTTAGTCGGCGGATAGCGACCGTACCCCAACAGTCGTCCCACATCGTGCAGCCCCCCTAGCCAAGTTACAACCGTTCCGACGAAAGTTTGCATCGAACGCTTCGACGCAAGCATTCGTCGAATTCTTTTGTTGTAACCACGTGACTGAGCGTTGTGGTGACGTCATTCCCGTACATTTGAAACTTTCTACTAGCGTTAACTATTGCAGATTAGCAACTTGGCTAGGGGTACTGTATAGAATAATAATACAGTACAACTGAACGTCTTGTTGGTGGTATGTTACGGCTAAAGATAGGTATGAACAGAAACTTAAGATTAGCCGGCTAAACTTAGGTTTATCTTCGAGGACCGGCTAATGTGCACATTAGCCGAAACAAAACTGCTAAAAATGTATTCGATGGACGCGTGGGGATAAACATGTCGCTTGAGCGGGGCGGAGGGGAGACGAAGCGCGCACAGAAGTTTTATTTCGTAATTTTAAATTCAGAAGTATCTATAATGAACAAATGTTTCCTCCATCATTAATGTTTAATGTAATTAATAATTGTAATTTTCGATCGAATAAGTATTGTAATGAGAGTAATTATTTTTTTAATAAAACATTTTCGAAATAGTAAACAGTATTCAATATGTTATTATTACCTATGTAATTATAAAATAATTAATGTAAGATAATTAAAATACATAACTATCATTTCCTTTTCCATTTGCTTCTACATTTTTAGCCTAGGACCTGCGGTTACTCTTAAGTTTAGCCGGCTAATGATAGAAGAAACTAACATTAGCCGATCCTCGAAGATAAACCCAAGTTTAGCCAGCTAATCTTCAGTTTTTGTTCCCACCTATCTTTAGCCGTAACACGTATATCTTACAGCATATAACTATGCACGTCTGCGAACAAAGCTCTATACTTTGTTATGCTATCCTATCTGTATGGAAACGCTCGTGTAGTGGCATCAAGAAAACTTTTCTGTAAGTACCATTACTATGTCATTTTTATAATTGGGTACTTGCCTGGTACTGGTCTTTGTACATTATATTATACTAAACAACAAAATAATAACACTAAAAATAAATCTTTTCCTGGAAACAATATCAAAGTTAGTTATTGAAGAAGCAGCAATTGGCGTTTCAAGTATTAGTATGAAAAGTGAGCATTTCGCTATCTCTTTTGTACACACGTGACGTAATGGCGATGACTTTATATTTCAGCATTCATGTGCATTAAGGTCCCGGCTGCAGCTTCACGACTGGTCTTCTATGTAGTGGTATGGATTTTTGTGAAAACCATTCAGAACGCGGCAGCGGCCGCACTCGCTGCTTCGGCTGCGAGTGCTGCCGCGCCCTGCAGCTGCAGCCGATTGCAGACTAGTCGTGCTGCGGCCGCTCGATGCGCACGTACGTAGTTACGTCACTCCAACCTTTAGACTTCATCAGTTTAGACAAGTCCAAAATAATCACTATTCGGAGCTGATAGCGCTCATATTGGATTGAATCATGAATTTGCGATTGGCAGCACGTGCAGCTAGCCTCGGCAATTCTCTCGGCTCCGGAAGAAGGCAACCTTTTCATTTCATTAATTCGCAGCCTGCAGCCGAGGTTCGAATGGCACCGTTATGTGCAACCTTATTCTGTTATTTGACATAATCCCCTTCAATCAGATTGAAAAGTTTAACTTAATATTGACCGGATTTTAAAAGTTATTTATATTTACGTTTTTGAATAAAATGACTATTGATACAAATAATAAAGAAAATTGAGCCACCTACCTAATTATTGTAAAAAGGGCACCAAAGTGTACCGTATATTCTAACTGGAAATTCTAGAAACAGGCTTGTCTTTCTAGGATGTTTTGAAGTCTACAAGAGGGCATAACAGATCCATACATCTGAAAGTATTTATTATTTTTCTGTTGTCAACAAGGTATCTAAATATACCTACCTAATTGGCAGTCTAGAAATACATCAAGATCAAGTGTGCGTGTTCAAAGTACACGGGAAACCAATAGACGCTCTTTTAGTAAAAAATATATTTTTACTAAAAGAGCGTCTATTGATAAAGCATAAACATATAGGACAACAAAGTTCTATTTTTAGGCTTAGATATATTTATCGTCGTTAGTTTTCGATATTACTTGTGTATCCAATATAAAATAAAAAAATATAAAATAGTGAACATATTTCACTAGGACACCTGGACTATTTATTTTAGTACCGCATGTTTGTTAAAAGTCCAGAATCCGGAGATTTAACATGACGTGGTAAAAAGTTAGTCGTACGAGTGAGAAAGAGAGATGTAGTTATACAGCCTATAAATTTCCATTATAGCAAGGTGCGTGGTAAGATATCTTTGTGTATAACAGGCGCAGGAAAATCCAGCACCGTGCAGCAGCTACAGGGTCCGCGAGTCACCGCGGCTCTGGAACGCAAAGGGCAACTGAAGGGACAAGTCTGGGTTGTAGTCACTCCCTCTCACCCCACCTAGAGCGGGAGAGTTGTTTGATGATATTCAATCCCAAAAAAGGGTGTCAATTATGTTTCTGGTGTGGTTAGAACAGAGGGTGGTGACTAGTGTTGCCAGATCCAATGGGATTAAAATCGGGACAGATGGTAAAACCAATCGGGATTTAGGGTCCCTGATCGGGACAAATAAATGGTACTTTTTTTAATATAGAGTTCGAAGTCACAAAATATCAAAAAGCGAAAAAGAATTAAATTATGAATTATGGCCGCTGTTTTAAAAGTTAAAGGAGGATGGCCGGATTTTGTATGCGCGCCGTCCCCACTCTCCAACAGACTTGAGACAGGTGTCATTCGAAGCGTCTAGTTAAAAATAGTATTTTTTGTAATGGCGACACATCTCTAAAGTATGGGGTTTAGGTTTTATAAAACATTATATTTTGAACCTAACTTAACTAAACCCAAGTGTTTTGAAAGCTTAAAAATACTCGGAATATAGTACTGTCATATATTTTTGAAAGCGGCTTTGCGAGCTCTGTACAATTCTGCAAAAATATTTGACAAAACGCAGTACGCAAAACTGTCCCTAAAAATTACAGCTGTTCTAAATCTGTTTGTGGGTACCAACAGCTTTGAAACAGGTGTCATTCGAAGCATCTAGTTAAATAGAGTATTTTTTACTATGGCGACATAGGTAGTAGTTTGTTGATATTTTTATTTGTTTAGGATTACGTACTGTGTTTTATAACGTAGTGGGGTAGCGAATGAACGGAATGGATGAACGACATACTCGCCATAGTGATGCGAATGTTACTTACCAAATGTAATACCTACCTGTTAATATTTGGTAACAATAATGGATTTAGAGAATTTATCATACTCCATTAGTTAAGAGATAATTAACGACTTAAAATATGAATTATTATGACGTTAAACTTGAAGGAATGCTTAATAAGAAGTGCACTGTAACAAAATACAAGCAATGGTGCAAGTGCAAATATAATTTATTGTCGAGAATTTATTGTCATATACAGGGTTATTTATAAATCACTAACAACCTTGCAGGACTGTATTACTAACATCATAAACAGTGATACACAACTACTTTTGTTCTATAAATTTTTACAAAGCATAATTAGTTAAAAGGGAGTTAGTGATAGCGTGACGAATGACAGGACAGAATGGAAGAAAAAAACGTGTTGCGCCGACCCCAAATAAAACAAGACAAGGGCAGGAAGATGATGAAATGATGATGAATTAGTTAACCTAAAACAATTTTTTATTTTGGTAAGAAAATCTGATGAACTAAAATACTATGATAAATGTTCAAAACGTCATAGAACAAAAGTTGTTATTTATGACGTTAGCAACATAGTCCTGAGAGGTTGCCAGTGTAAATAACCTTGTATATTTAATGATATGATCGGCACGCTAAATGGGACATTTAACGTGCCGACGACGGGACGCGTCCCCAGACCCATGAAAATCGGAACGTCCCGCGCTATTCGGGAGCGGGGCTTGCCCACCCCACCTCTGGATGTTACGTTACCGATTCGAAATTCAATAATGAATGCCAAAATACTGATAAATTCACGGGAACTGATGATATTGATATAACGAGTTCGTAGTGTTCAGGGTGTTCCAATAATCAAACAGCAAAGTTATTTGTGTTTGTTTATTATCCTAAAATATCATTCAATTTCTGGAAATATTCCGCAGGCTATTGATTACACTAGTTTACAAAACTCGAGTTTTGGTCTGATGCTGTGGATTTTGTTGGTGATATTGTTCTTAAACATGATCTTAACTAATTTACCCTTAGAAGTTTTTGTTCAGCTCGAGTTTCTCTGTTATTGACTTTCATTATTTTTCGTATTTTGTCATTAGTAAAGTAGGTATTTTAGTGTGTAAAGTTGAATTCAAGTGGTTCAAGAAGAAGTTGTCTAAATAATTTTAACCATTTTTGCAATCGTTCGTAGAATAAGTATTAAAAAATATCTACAGAAAAGCTACTTCAGAGTTCGTTAAAGATTCCTGTTTACTGTACTCTCGTTAGTCTTGAATAAAATAAAATGATCACAAATAGAGCATTTGTGTTGATTTCAAAATGGTGAACATTCTGCTGTCTACAAAGAGGTTACACTAAGTTTCGCTGTTTTATATATCTTCGACAGTAGAGCTAAACAAGAACACTGGGTAAGAAAAGAATTGCCTTTGACAATATGACTCGTGGGCAGCAAAATACAATCCGGTATTCGCTAGTAGCTCATGCGCCACCACTACATATAAAACTAGGAACCATGAAACAGTTTAAGGACGCGTTTACGATTTGACGCGCATCAATTTTAGGTATAGAGTCTTACTACTACACGTGCACGGCTCACACACACAGCGAAATGCGCGAAGCGGCGAAATTATGAGTAAATTGACACAACTTGATACTTGAGCTTACTTTTATTTAATTTTTGCCATGTTTTTTTTTAAGTTTACTTTAATTATTTTTCAAAAAGTTCGTAACGTGAAATGGTAACAAATTTTTTACCTCGAGTGGTTTTCCACCCTTAAGAAATTTCACAAGTGTTTTGCCACTCTAAAAAAAAAAATCAGTTGATCGGACTGGAAGTACAGAAAAGTGATCCGATCGATTTCCATTTTGATCAACCAGTTGATCGGTTTAGTTGATCGGATAGGAAGTGCAGAAGGTGATCCGATCGAGTTCCATTCTGATCAACCAGTTGATCGGTTTAGTTGATCGGATAGGAAGTACTGATTTACTTAATTTCATTGGACAGTAATTGACTGGTAAGCAAGTACTTGCTAAAGTACCTATGTATTTTCGATTTGCGCGACAAGCTTTTTGAAAACAAATAATTAAAAACATAAGCTTATTTTATCTGCTGTATTTAGTATTTTTAACCGACTTAAAAAAAGGAGGATATTCTCAATTCGGATGTTTATATTTATATATTTTTTTATGTAACAGGTAGGTATGTTAGGGCATAACTCCGTCATAATATAGACGGATTTGCAAAATTCTTTTTTGTTCGAAAGAGGTTTATTCCGAAATAGTCCCTTGTAAAGATCAGACGGGCAATTCTCGTAATTTTAAGAACGTTCACAGTCTAATCTGTCTCAATCTGTCAAAAATACCTCTAATTTCCCTACATTTTGAAAATTGTTTGACATTTGTTTGTTGCCGAGATGAGACTGCGAATAGATTTTGAATGTTTTTAATTACGAGAATTGGCCTTCTGATGATGTCGGAGAGTTGTGGGATTGGAGATTTTCAGAGACAGACAACGGAACTCTTCAATAAATGCCAGCAAATCAACCGCAATTGCTGCTTTCGCATATTATGTATGCATTGTTTGCGTAATCACACAGTATAAGATCATGTCTGTACCCTCTAAAGGGGTACGCAGATGTGTTCAGTATACCACGGCACACCGTCATTTATCTCAAAGTTGTTATTGGGGTACCTTTAATCTTGCAAGTAAATTCGGGCAACCTTTTTTATTTATGAATTGATTTAATTAACCGACTTAATTTAGATTAAGTATTTTTTTTTTATGTAGGTATGTTTAGATGGATTTGCAAAATTCTGTCATTTTTTAATGGATAAGCTATGCATGCCCCAGGGGTAGTACAATATAAATTTTATGAACTTTGCTTGGCCTACCCAAGCAAAGTTCATAGAGTTCATAAAATTTTGAAATTGATGATGTTTAATTTCCTGTCACTGTTATTCACATAGCAAGTAAAAAGTTTTAGGTACCTATATAATTTTGTTTTAGTATCAAATGGTTCTCGAAAACTAGAAAGAAAATACGTTTATTTGGCACATACATATAATACTGTTAAGTACTTACAATTACTTTCAAGGTTAGGATTAGGTTCCAAACATTATTAATTGCTTCATAAAAAAATTCGTTGGCATGACAACAAGAACAACTCAATAGATATTGTTTATCTGTCAAATTGGAATGGATTGCCATTCTAAGTGTGTTACGTAATTAGGATGCCGTACGAAGCCGGGTCAGGAGCTAGTAAATGATAAAAGAAATGAATAAAACTTACGAAAGACATAAAAAAAATATCAATTTTTATTTTTCATTATATTATTATGACAATGACAATTATATTATTATGATGAATATTCTCGTAGTTCCATATTCCTTTTGAATCTCGTCTTAGGCCTTGGCATCTAAAACAAAAATTGTGTTATAAAAGGTATAAACTATACACACTCTTATCAGCTAGCTCTACTCGTCTATTAGTTTCAATAGCAGCCTCCAGGTCCTGGACCTGCAGGTCTCTCCATCAAGTCCGGAGGTAAGGTCTCAACATAACTAGCAAAACGAGCCCAAACTCGGCACACCTAGCTCTACTGGTATACTAGTTCCAGTAGCAGTCTTCGAAGTACACCTGCAGGTCTCTCCATCAAGTCCGGAGGTAAGGTCTCAACATAACTAACAAAACGAGCCCAATAAACTCGAGACACTCACACACCTAACTCTACTCGTCTATTAGTTCCAGTAGCAGTCTTCGAAGAACACCTGCAAGTATCGCCATCAAGTCCGGAGGTAAGGTCTCAACATAACTAACAAAACGAGCCCAAACTCGACACACCTAGGTCTACTCGTCTATTAGTTCCAGTAGCAGTCTTCGAAGTACACCTGCAGGTATCTCCATCAAGTCCGGAGGTAAGGTCTCAACATAACTAACAAAACGAGCCCAAACTCGGCACACCTAGCTCTACTGGTATAATAGTTCCAGTAGCAGTCTTCGAAGTACACCTGCAGGTTTCTCCATCAATTCCGGAGGTAAGGTCTCAACATAACTAACAAAACGAACCCAAACTCGACACACCCAGCTCTACTCGTCTATTAGTTTCAGTAACGGTCTTCGGAGTACACCTGCAGGTCTCTCCATCAAGTCCGGAGGTAAGGTCTCAACATAACTAACAAAACGAGCCCAAACTCGACACACCTAGGTCTACTCGTCTATTAGTTCCAGTAGCAGTCTTCGAAGTACACCTGCAGGTCTCTCCATCAAGTCCGGAGGTAAGGTCTCAACATTACTAACAAAACAAGCCCAAACTCGACACACCTAGCTCTACTCGTCTATTAGTTCTAGTAGCAGTCTTCGAAGTACACCTGCAGGTCTCTCCATCAAGTCCGGTGGTAAGGTCTCAACATTACTAACAAAACGAGCTTAAACTCGACACACTCAGCTCTACTCGTCTATTAGTTCCAGTAGCAGTCTTCGAAGTACACCTGCAGGTCTCTCCATCAAGTCCGGAGGTAAGGTCTCAACATTACTAACAAAACAAGCCCAAACTCGACACACCTAGCTCTACTCGTCTATTAGTTCTAGTAGCAGTCTTCGAAGTACACCTGCAGGTCTCTCCATCAAGTCCGGTGGTAAGGTCTCAACATTACTAACAAAACGAGCCTAAACTCGACACACTCAGCTCTACTCGTCTATTAGTTCCAGTAGCAGTCTTCGAAGTACACCTGAAGGTCTCCACATCAAGTCCGGAGGTAAGGTCTCAACATAACTAACAAAACGAGCCCAAACTCGGCACACCTAGCTCTACTCGTATAATAGTTCCAGTAGCAATCTGAAGTACACCTGCAGGTCTCTTTATCAAGTCCGGTGGTAAGGTCTCAACATAACTAACAAAACGAGCCCAAAGTCGGCATACCTAGCTCTACTCGTCTATTAGTTCCAGTAGCAGTCTTCGAAGTACACCTGCAGGTCTCTCCATCAAGTCCTGAGGTAAAGTCTCAACATAACTAACAAAACGAGCCCAAACTCGGCACACCCAGCTCTTCTGGTACATTAGTTCCAGTAGCAGTCTTCGAAGTACATTTCAGGTCACTCCATCAAGTCCGAAACTAAATATGAAATTTATAAGTACATATAAGAAACTGTGAACAAAATCTTACCTTGGTTGTCCGTAGTCCGTGCAGAATGCGTGAAGGATCAAGTATGTTAGGTCAAATATTTTGTATTCGTACAGCGATCTTTTCCAATACGAGGAGCTGCTTGCAAGCGTCACAGTGTCCACTCACGACGGCGGCCGAGCGCAGACTAATATTTCATTACAAATTTTTGTGCAATAAAGCAAGACAGTGACCAGTAAAATAACCCTTATTTCAATCCAATAAGAATCACGTGTTACCGCTAAATATGCGAAAAAATAAGACTCAATTTCAATTTTTTTCTGAGCGTATTGTAACATTTTGATAGTTTTTTTTGCTACCTTTTTGAGTTGAACATGTCTACTTACATAAAATATTTTTAAATACATAAATTTATGTTATTAAATAAAAGAAAAACGTCCCTAAAGTCAGTACGATGTCGTCGAATTTGTGTGAAGAGGTAACGGAAATTATTTTTTACAATATTATAAACCAACATTTTCGAATAAAAAATTGCTACCATTTGAAGATTAAGGAGTAATCTATCTGTGGTAATTATTAGTTACTTTTAGTTTTGTACCATTTTGCCGCAAAATGCACCGAAAAACTCCTTATTTTTTTCGGAGTCGTAAACGCGTCCTTAAAACATTCGATAGAAACGGTAATTGCTTTTGCTACATTTGACAAAAGTTCCTCAGCTCACTATGGAAAAAATAAAGCCGGTATTTTTAGCCGGTAGCCGGAATTTAAAAGTTCCATAACAGAGCTTGAATTAAAAGTCTGGACAGCTTTTGTATCGGTGACGCAAAACTTCCTCGGAAACAGAAAGTCAGAAAATTATACAGAACTTAAAATTACGCAGAAGACCTCCTCTTACGATTAAGAAGTCTGGGATGTAATATGAGCATAAAACTCTACTTTCTCCATAGTTACCTAGATAGGTTTCCCAAAAATTTAGGAGACATGAGCGAAGAACCGGGAGAGCGTATACATGCATCAAGATTTATGCGTCATAGAGAAGCGCTATCAGGGTTTCTGGGATAGGAATATGATGTATGATTGTTGCTGAAGCTTTATACGCCATTCCTCTAAGTTGACACAAAAAAGAAGCCACATAAAAAAAAGTTTTTTGGAACACAATGATTGATAAAAAAAAGAATACATTTTTGCTTAGTAAATATTTGTATTTTTAATTTGTAAATGGAACTCATAAACTAGAGTTGATAAAAAAATTCTACTTATATATTTGTAACCACCATATCATACTCGTATGTAGTCAGCAACAGAAAAATTTTATAAACAACAGATGCAATGTAACCTACTACCTAGTGTTATGAATGAAAAACAATGGAAAAACACTGCGCGTAATATTTTTTGTAGCGAATGTTATGAATGATTGATTTAATTATGAATTCACCAAAAATTTCAAAATTTCGTGGACAATTTTTGAGTTCGTTTTTTTTTTTATTTTTGACTACACAAATATGATCAGTGGGTACGGATAGAGCCCCATTTTTTTGCTCAAATTAAAAAATAGGGGTGTATATAGACAGCGGTAATGACGTGGTGAGTGTTGGAGTGCTATGACGGATGTGGGGATTGCTACCCAAGTGCATAAGTGGTGTTTTCCATTGCGTCATACAATTTCAAATACGCTTTAGATTTCTTGGCAGTGCCGGATTTAAGCATAGGCAACAGGCAGTTCCCTACAAGCTGCCACCACATCATAAAACAAAATCGTTAAAGGCCCAGTAGAAACCAAAATAAAATACTGAGTTTTGTTACAAATAGACGAATAACGTATTTTTCTATGGGCGCGAGCATAATTTTTACCATGAAAAAAATCTGGACTTTTACCATTGAGAAAGCGAGTTAGTTTATCAGTTAACAGTTAACTACAAACGATTTGAAGTCCATCACATGTTTTGCTTATGGGCCGCCGAAGTCTAAATCCGGTGCTGTTTCTTGGAGCCCCAACATTATAAGATGTGCCTATTAGTCACGAAGAAAGAAGATGGTGACAACAATTGAACCTAAAGTAAATTCTGTATACCTGTCCCTATACAGGTATGGACCCAACTTGTACCTTGCGTACCTGTCGTGCATATTGTTTCTTTGTTGCCAATATATTATTTATCCCTTCAATTCAATTAGGTTGATTACAAAGGACCAATCAAGGTAAAGGGTGCTTCTATGATCGAAGAGTGAGGTTTATCTTGGATTTCGATTTTTGCTCCAGGTAAGTGCAGGTTAAAACATTCAGAGCATATGAGTTGGACGGAGTTTCCGGTCCGACCATCTGGACCATCCCGCAACTAGGAAGTTGCCTGATTGATCAGATTGAATTGAAAATGTTTCCACTTGTCGGCCGATGAAAACATCTGTTGAAAAATAGCGAAAACCTGAAATCTTTTATAGAAGTACTGAAAGATAGAAATTATATTTTTCTTAAGCAGTGTACATGCAAGCAACTGCAAATACTCGCAAGAGAATCTAGAGTGCTGTGTCCCACGAATTTATACTGGAAATATTTTAAATCTAGATTTACGATTATTATCAGCCCGTTGGTCTATTGGTCAGTGGGCCTAACTGTTATGCTAGAGGTTTTGAGTTCGATTCCCATCCACGTTCCACGCCTGGGTGTAATTTATTTATAATATGTATGTATTTAGAAATATACAAGTAAGTGTTTTTATCAGCTGTCTAGTACTTATACCACAAGCGCTGCATGGTTTGGGAATAAATGGCGTTGTGTGAAAGTTGTGGAATATATTTTTAAGATGTGTGTACACGTTTTGAAAGACTACAGAAAGGAAAATCTGTTTTCAAGAAGCCTTTGGAACTGTTCAAAATTTGTTTGAAACAAGACGCACACCCCGCAAAGCAGCGGCGGTCGCCTTCTCAGTCACAAAGAGATTTCTGTAGGAACATGAAAACATTTATTAGCACAATCTTTCATCGTAGCAGTTATTTTAGCGCTGTTCACGACCTCCCACTATTAATCGCAACGCTTCTTTTCAATTCATAAAATAAGTGCTAAGTTTGCAATAAAGTGCACGTATAAAATTAATAGTAGACACTTATTTCAAGTTTCTAATAAACTGTTAGGTGGCGGAGCCTTCAACGTAGTGAAAAGGAAAGGAAAATCAAGACGCGTTCAGTTTTCATTCATTTTAACTAGTAGTTCAAGTTCGGCGAATGGGGACCAAAAATAGTTTAGACTCGAATGTAGGTAATTTATTTTTTTATTAGATGAACTTGCAACGCCAAGATAAAAGCATTAAGTATGCTTTAGGCATTCTTTACCAGTCATCCAAAGATGGTGAAAAACTTTGAAGATGCATAAAAAGAAGAAAAAAAAAAACGATTATTTGGAAAACAAGGTTACAAAATATGCATATAAATATTAAATAAAATAAACTTACATATGTACTCGTATATATTAATCCAAATCGTAGGACTAAGTTAAGACTACTAAGTTCGTAATTGGACTACCGAAGTTGTTGTTAGCGTATGATTGTGTCTAGAAATTACTGACGATGTACGTTGCCACTTCCTTATTCATGAATTTGTTGTTGTTTCAGTTGATCCTATATAATTTATCTCACGAGTGCAACATGATTAGTTACGATAACACATATTGCACTTTCGAGCGCCTCCTCGGCCATTTAATTACTGTTTCGTTCAGGAAAATGAGAACGCTAAAGTTAGCTTTCCTTTATGAACTTCTAAACATATTTTAATTTTCGATACAAGTCAGCTCAGTATAATCTTATCAATGTGATTACATTAGTTTCATATTTGAGATAAGATGAGGATATACCCTTGTCTTAAATAATCACCTAAGCTTAGGTATTAATTAAATAGAACCCCAAGAGTAGTTTGATGCCACCTTTTTAGGTAGAGAGATTGCTACAGTGTCATATATTTCGGAGCTATATGAAAATAGTTCTCTCAAGTTTCGTAAAACAAAAGTAGGTTTTGCCATCCAGACAGCCGAATCTGAAATCAATTTCGAAAGGTTTCTTGCTTGTCTATACTTCTAATAACAGGGCATGATTTGGAGTTTACGCACAACTAGCACTATTTCTAGTTGTTTTACGTATACCTGGCTTGTTTTAAATTCATTGGTAGTGTTTTTGTCTTATTTCACCACTATGGTAAAGGGTCGTGTGACGTCATACAGTATATATGAACGCGGCACCGCGTGAAACGAAATTATTCTTGCGAGCACAACTTTAAAATTCCATAATTTTTTGACTAGTTAAGCTATTTTAATGACCCTTTTTTAGTAATCTATTATTCCACATCGGACAGAGGCAGAAAAGTCCAAAAACTGTGCAGCTTGCATCAGAATTGTGAGCAAGAAGTACTTTTTATTTCATCGATACATTCGATCGCAAACATCCAAAGGTAAAAAGCGAACAGTTCGAAGAGTTTTCTGCAAACTTTTTATCGCTGTAAAGCCTTGCTCGACATACTTATTCGCTCACGTGACTCAAATGAGAATATTGAGTACATTCCTTATAAATTAGCAAAGTTACTAGCAAATAATTCTGCCGGAATTCACGTCCAATGCGACCGTTTTGTGAAAAACTTTGAACTGGGTCTGGTTATAGAGAGCGTTTTGTTCGATCCGACCATTGTATTGCGTCCAAATTCTATTCATTGGTATTATGTTGTGTGAAAATCACATTGTGATCGGAATATGTTACGTGTACACGGCACTCGCATGATGCATTGGTACCTATTATGTGTTGAAATGACATGAAACGTTTCGCATCAATTTTCATTATATTCTCATTTGCAATTTTCCACAATAGTCCAGTCATAAATTAGCACGATGTTATAAAGCTTTGCTTCACAAACTCATTTATACATCATGTAAATGGGATAATGTAAAACGTAGCTGATTCTGAACTGATTGAACGGAGAATCGTTGATGTAATTGCTGCAAGGCGTTCCGATGTGAAGATAAACTAATAAATAAATAATACACACCTATTACAACATTATTAATCATAATTCAATCACTGACTTTTTAATTAAATGCACTAGTTTTTTAAAGAACTTAGTTACTCTAATAGCAGGTGTCGGTATTGGTACATACGCCAGCATACACTGACGCCAAAAAGATTTATTAAAAATTTATCAAAATAGTTTTTTTTACTTGAATTAATTCTTGACACAATTGTTTCAGAACTTACTACTTTCATAAAGTGCGTTTATTATGTTACATATTGTTGTATATTGTAAATTTTAACGATATCTGAAATTTAGTTATTATTATTACACATCTACCAAGAGTAAAGGTTAAGGCGGCAGCAGTTGAAAACAGCTAATTGCTTTCAAGTTTATAGCCTCATACCGAACATCAGAAACAAAAAGAATGATGAAATCTGGAGCATCACAACTGAAAGAATGATTGATGTCGAACCCCACATCAATCAAGTACGAAGTACTGTCCACACTGGAAGCTAACTCAACTTTACTCCACTCAAACTTTAATAAAAGTTAGAAAAATTGTTGAACTTTCCACAGTCAAGTATTTGGAAAAGTGCATTTTGACAACGATAACCAATGGGCGAAGTTGGGGAACATGGGCAGATGAGCTATCTTCATTAAGAGTTGGTTGTAGTCACAGAGTAATTTGTAGGCACTGGCCCCGATGAAATGATATTAACTGTTATGGGGCCGCTAAGTCAACACACGAGACTTAGCGTCCATAGTGTAATAATATTTTTATAAAAAAAAAACAACATATTCAAGATTTTTGTGTAAACCAGCTTATTATGTCGTGTAACTTTCAAATATTACTGAGACGTAATCTCGTTAAGTTAGGGTCACATAGGTACGTGTTTTTTTTTATTGAGCCTTTTCAAATTGAGTTTTTACCCTGCAGTTGGTTATATGGTCTATTTTAATAAAGTAATTTTTCACGGCGTTCTGTTTTATTTGACTGTTGGACTGGACTAGAAATTCGAAAAAATCAAAATTTGTAAAACCGGCGCCCCAAGCCAAGTTACAACCATTTCGCTTCGAGTTGGCCACGCACCCAATTCTTTTGTCCTGACCACGTGTAGCAACTTGGCTAGACGTGCTGGCCTTAACAACTTAATCACAACACGTGGACCAGCCTCTTAACCTTGACGGAACCTTATTAAGTTGGGAAACGTCGAATGTAAAATAGCTCACCCACTTATCAAAGTTGTTATAAACGTGCATATCGAACATATATAAACGTTATTATTACAGTAATACATATAATGGTATCACACGGCTCGCTAACTAATCAACCAAATTGAAATGGTAAAACATTTATTTGAATTGTTCTTGAGCGTTTCAATCAAAATGAAACAATTTAGTTGAACCGTAATGATGTGATTTGTGCAAGTATCTATTAAGTAAAAACAGAACATAAAGTAGTAGGTGGGTGTTATTATATTGCTCAACCACTTAGCAACAGTTTTCAATATGGTGTCGTAAACAATATAATCTATAATACCTTCAGAAGGACGCGCTGAATAGGGTTTTACAAAACATTATTGCTAAGGCGACGGAGCTTTTATCTGGGTATTATCTACTTAGTAACTAACGCAACGCCCTTGCTTCGCGCTGTTTGTACTCCTCAACACAACATCGGAACTTCTTTGTTTTTACTATTTTACTTTATTTGATACGCATTTTATAATTATATACATCTTAACTATTAAATATTATAAATTAATAGGTATATACAAACTTAAAATAATAATATGTACAAACGAGTAAAAAAGGCACACTTCTTTGTTATGTTATAGGCTTTTTTTTAAGCGTGGAAATCTTCCAACGCCTTTTCCCACTCTGGGTGGAGCGGGCGGCGTCTCAGACTTTTACTGACTAAAACCACACCTGTGTCCTGCAGTTGCCTCTGGCGTTCCAAGGCTACGGGTTTTTTTTACAAAAATTCCTTACAGTCCTAGCTGATGCGCGCTAGGCATTTGAGAGAGGAGGGGACTTTCCGCCGTGATTATGGCGTCCCTATGTTATAAGTAACATGGGCACATACCTAGTTGGATTACTATTATATTATATAACATATTTATTTGTATATTATACATAAATACAATTTTTAGTATATGCGAAACATGACACAGCTGTCTAATATTTTTATGTAAAGAATCTATGTACAAAATTTTAAAACTGATATGGTATCTGGTTGGCGACATAAATGCATAGTCATCGGTCCAACCAGGCGACTGAGGGGTTGTTTTGTACCCGCGCTGTGCGCTTTCACCTAATGCCCGCTATGACTTGCCGTGACCTATTTTCTACTTAGTGTTGGTAGTGTCCATGTTGTGAACTTTTTAAAATATTTTTGTGAAAAAATATAACATGGTGTAAAAATTATTGGAATCGATTTAGTTACTGTACACCTTGTAGTTTGTAACAGATATGGGCACGCCGTAATTTTGGCGGTAAGTCCTCTCCTTGAGGATTGGTTGGAACGGTCACCGGATATCGCAAGTTTGGGAGGTTCTTGCATCGGATTCAGGCGGAATAAACGCCCGGGTGTCATCATTGTGTGGACTACCCGGAGGAAACGGTGTAGTGTACGGTGGAGGTGTGCCCCGTTTGGGCGAAGCACTGCCGTGTCCTCGTGTAGGCAATCAGCGGTAGCGACCTCTCGCGCCTGGCCGTGGCCTCCTTCTACGAAGCAGTAATGTTAGCGAAAGAGGAGGCCGCACGCGTGAGGAACAAATTTCACGACGATTGTCATCGGCGCTGTGATGTGAAGATTTGCCGCCAATTTACACAGAATGCGCTGCCATAGACAATGTAGAAACTAGAAACCAATGAGTAAACACTTGGGCTAGTCTGACACGGTTGACCATATTATTCTGAATTTATTGAATTAAAAATATGCCAAAAAATGTTTTCAATTCACGTTTACTCGAAAATTGTTATCCGCTTTCACAGCGCACTTTCAGGCACGCTATTTACAATTTCGAAAAGTGCGAGACAAACGATTGTATTTATCGTATCAGGCAGGGCGCTCAGTGACCCCCACGAGTCACCGGTCAAAACCCGTTTATCTATTTCTTTGACAGTATTGAAAAACGTCGTTTCATACAAGTGGTTTGTCATTGTGACCGAGGCGGAATTCCCTCGGGTCGCATGCGAGGGTCTTAAGGAGTCGGCTGCTGTAATATTATTAGTTGTAGAGTGTCTCAATACTGTACGTTTAGTTTAAAATAATTTGTTAATGTAATTTTTTTTATTCTTCAAAAATTTAGGGACTTTTATAACGCACAGCGTATATCAGTCCCATCGTACCCTAAGAATATAATTGTCTAACAAACGAGATCAATGGATCAGGGCCATAAAGTCGAACAATTTTCTCGCATTATCGGAAGACGGCTTATTTAATATTTGGTGGAATGTTCCTATATTGTTCTTGTTCAACTTCAAGACCTTGAACCACTTCATCAGCTTCATACTGAACACATTCCATTAACAAGACATGTATATCTTCTATAACTCCACACACCTCACAGTTGGGAGAGGTTATTTTTTTCATCAAGAAAGCGAATTTGTTACATGGAAAATGTCCCGATCTGAGTCTGTGAGCCACTAGTTTTCTACTTAGGTTAATATTTACAAAGGTATACGAGCAGGCTGACACTGTATGGTTTTATACCAAATTCCTTTCTGTAATGAAGTTCTGTCAAAGTATTCCTTCCACAGATCACAACAAACATTTTTAAATTTTGGTAATATTTCCGAATAGTCAAGAGCAATATTGGTTTGTTTTCCGTGTTTGGCTGCATATTTGGCCAATATATCAGGATGGACCATCAAGATGTACAATAATATCACATATTTTCCAGCTGTGTAGACATTTTACACTAATTTTACATCACAATTAGTGGATACTAAACAATATTCACTAAGAGTCAATTTGCGAATCCTTATCCTTACTAATATTATAAAAGTGAAAGTGAGTTTGTTTGTCTGTTACGTCTTCACGCCTAAATGGCATAACCGATTTTGATGAAACTGGGTCCATGGATAAACCATGTCCTGGATAGGACATAGGATACTTTTTATCCCGAAAGTATGTTCCCTTGGGATAATTTTCTGCTATCACGCGGGCGAAGCCGCTGGGAGCAGCTAGTAGTTTATACAGCTACAGACCTTCACTAGAAAAAAAACCGCCAAAAACTCCTTTTGATTTCATAATTGTAACTTTACGATACGAGAGTAGATAAATCAGTTTACCGGATCGATAGTGAAAGTTTATGTAGTACAAAGCCATAGGTCATAGGAACGTCCGCTCATCATACGTGAATAATTCATCAGCTACTTGATCGATACAAGCAAATTATCGGTCATGAAGGCTTTGGTTAAGTCTTAGTTTATTCAAGCTTTGCTAGACTTGATTGCCCTACATTTGACGTAAATCGTTGCCTTTTGAAAAGCTATTGAACATGCTACTTTATTATTGACTACAATAATTTTGTTTGTGCATAACTTTGTGCTGAAAAAAAAGCCTGATAAAATCTTAAAATCATCATCATCATGATCAGCCTTTTTAATGTTCCCACTGCTGGGACTCAGGTCACTCAGGACTCAGTGCGGGTTGGTGGATGTCACATGTCTTCGAATTTTTGGTTCTAGGACATGTGGTTTCCTCACGATGTTTTCCTTTACCGTTTTGAGAGCAGTGGTGATGAAATAAATTACACGAAGTAATGCGCCTGGCTGGGTTGGAACCTGCGACCTACAACTCATAAGTGACGTAAGTCAGGGCCACCACTGCTCTGTTAGTATGATGTGACGTCACAACATGGCAAGCTATCCTATTCTTATATGGAACGCATTGTATCTTTACCTGACGGATCCAGATACGAGTTATATTGCAGGGACCTGTTGGAACATATCCGATAAGCCTTTATGTGCAAAAGTCACGTTAGTCTTAGAAGTAATTATTTATGATTAAGTACCTAATCATAAATCACCTTTAATTAAATATAGCTTACTAAATATTAATGAAGATTTAGTAAGTACACAAAAATCTTAGAACTTATTTTAAACGTTGCGTGTTTAGCAGTAAGTCTTATTTCTCGTAAACGTTTTCCGATAATTCTCAGAAAGTTGTTCACCGCCTGTAATTAACACAGGCACTTACACTTCAGAAGTGCTACTAACTAGCGTTTAATCTAAAAGTGAACTGATGATAATAATAATACTCATCGCAGTATAGAGATACGGCGATGGGGTTATTATACACGACGTCAACGTAGAGACGTTGAGGTCGTGGTGGGACTTGCGCGCTCCAATAAACTATAGATCTGTATCGGAAGCGTTTGCTTTGCGGTGGTGAGAGGCCAGACTAAGGGAGATACAAACCGCAGGGCAGTATTGGCGACCCTACGGATCCGATCTTCCGGGAGAAATTGTGTTCCTAATCTCCTGTTTGCCTTTATTGGCCGGCCGTAGTGAACACTAACGAGGAACAGAAGTCCTACCTCTCTTGCCTTTATTGGCTAGCTTGAATAGAGATTCATAAGAACAAACGTGCTCGGAACAAGGATGTATAATCCAGTAAGGTGGTCATCTTGACCGTACTTCCGGGATTATCCTGATAACCGCAGTAACGTAGTAGTAACCTACGTCACTTTTTGCTAGCGACAGTTTTATTTTCAAGTGTGTGTTTTTTATCGATGTATATTAATAACATTGTTCAGGCAGGGGCCATATTCTTACCATAGTTCTTGGTAACCAGTCCACTTAGCCTCCCAAATCCATCATCTTTATACCTTTATATTCCATATGTCGCAATAGTATCCAACAAACTGAGGATCGTCCTTAGGTGCACTAGCATAACGCATACAGGGTTAATCGGTTCAGAAATCAGAAACGTTTATTTCAAATAGACCAATTACAGGCACTTTTGAATTGTCAGAATGTCGGTCAGTCAAAACAAAAAGTTTGATCACACTCCATGAAAATTGTCTATAGGCCTCTGCGCGTTGGCTTCCGTCCCTCGTAAGCCTTCCAAAGATTCTGGACCTTATGGTCTTGAGATAAATAAATCCATTAATATAATAATAATCTTTATTCATGTAAAAAAGGCTACAAACAGCTTTAAAATCTGTGATTTCTGAGCTAAAGGTTCAAATACCTGTATTACAGAATTCAGTGGAATTTCTCATATTTTGATGACAAACAATAAATAATTGTTTGCCGTGTGTAGATTTCTTGCCTAATATATTTTATAAGTCTTTTTTTGTTATTATCAAAGGAGAGTGGGAGGTACCTGTAAATATAGACGATGGATCGTAAGGAGCTTATTTGAGCCAGGGCCGAGTCTTCGGACTGTCGCGCTACTGAATATTATGAAATAGGTAAAAGCTTCCGAGAACAACATTTCACGTTAGCGTACTATGAATGTTTTAATGAGCCTTAATCTTTTAAGATGAAAACCTTGCATTAATCAATATCTACAAGAAGCTTTGTAGGTAATTTCTACATTAAAATTTTACGTCACACCGTAGGCGGCGCGTGTTAATTTCGCGCCGACCCACGAACACTAGCGTTTACTTAAACGGTACCGAAATAATAAAAATACACATCGTTGAGTAATTTCAAATCTATAGAAGTGAGTGACGTGAATTTTGTAATACACGAGATTGTCGTAAGTAGGGCGTGTAGTCGCGTACTTGTGAAGCGTGGAGCGCGGCGCGTGTTCCGACAAACGACACATGTATTGACGCGCAACAATCGAAAAGACCGGAATACGTAATCATACATATTATTTAACCGATAAAATGTTTCGCGGGATGAGTTTTGCAGATAGAATTTTAGGGATAAAGTCCTTACTATGATACTTATGTAGACTAGAGTGGTCAAAAAAACTGTAAGTACACTAAAAACGGATTTTATGGTATTTATTTACTAGTTTATTGTGAATTATCGTATATGTATTCGAACTTTCTTGCAATTCTACTGAATTTAAATGTATAAGTGTGTGTGTGTTTAAATGTATAATCCTAATAACAAAGTATCTACATACATACATTAAAAAAAAAAAAAACAGTAAAATGTGTCTATCATTCAAAATTTTCTATGATAATATAATTCTCAGTGGATACTGCTTAGCTCTTTGAAATTTTTCGCAAACAATAGAAAACTTTTCAAGTGAATAATGAAGTTGTTTCGCTAATGAATAAACATGAAGGACCTCGGTCGGGTTTCATTCGCCTCAGGGAGAATATCAACTCGCTTCTGAGCGACGAAATCCCACCTTGATTTGTGGCGAGTGTGGCGACCAACAGCCGATCTATACAGTCACTGGCTTTTGCCCGTCTACATAAAATATAGACTCTATCACTCAGGAATAAAGCTAAATATCTATTGTTGATAAAATTTTAGCAATCAGATTCAATAGACTTTCAGAGATTACCTCTTACAAACAAAAAAATCAACTATCGTTTTATAATATTAGTTTAGATAATATCAATACCAAAGTTGATTTGATTTACAGCATGACTTGTTGCTTGTCAAACAGTGGTCATATTGAAATATTCAGTATTTGAGTTTATCGTTTTAAATCAATAATAATTTAATTATTCATTGTAATTTCGATATTACAATCCTTCTGTTAAAGCCAAAATTCATATCTTTGCTTTATCTAAGAAATATTTGGATCATTATATTTCTCGAATAATCTAAGGTTCTACTTATATACGAGTATATTACACCTAACAATTTTTTTTCCATCATGTCCTTCGTGTTACAACCAAAGATAATGTTCCTTATATTATTATAGAGTTGAAGAGTTCGTTTTGTAGGACGCGTCAATCTCAGAAAGTACTAGTTCTGCCCATATCGATTCTTTGTTATTTCTCTAAAGCCTTGAATAATATAGTAATAATTAAATGACTACGTACCTGGAACTCAAAAGTCGGGTATATGGAGACAGTGTCGATGTCCGCCACGCTTTCCTTCAGCACTGGACATTGATCCGGAGTCGGCTGTTGAACAATACACAATGGTTTAAATTGTCATCTATGGTCGGTTGCTGCGGCCACACCCAAGTTACTTTTTATCGAGCAACATGGTTATAACCAAGGATTTTCATGTTCATGCATGTTCATGTCGCATGATGACAATGCAAGGGGTTCTTTGGAACTATGTATGAGTGGTAAAAACATATCCCTGTGATTTGCATCAGCGTAACAAGCAAACTATATCTTTCCATTCTTTGCAATTTAAGCAACTTGTTTTAGATATATCGCCAGTAAGTACCGAGCTCCAGAACTTCTTTAATCATACGCAACAACTAGAAAGCTTTTGTGTAACCGATATTTTAATTTTACGAGATAAGATTTTTTGTTTCCTCAAGGGATTTCGACAAATTCTAACCGCGTGTTGTAAAGACTCAATAGCCAGCATTCACTGGCCGTTGAGTCTTTACAACACGCGGCTGGCTTGGTTTTCTATGATCTTCAATAGAAGAAGTGTTGTTGTATCTATCTATAATATAATATAACGACTGATATAAAGATTCTGCAACGTTTTAAAACTTACAGTTTTCAGAGCAATCACAGCAATTCTATTTCCTTTATTACAAATAGATTTTCGGGGACAACTACATAGTCATATGTCAAAACTATTCATTATTTGAATGAACTAGTCTCGTTTCAAAAAAGGAAAGATAAAAATTATAAACTTTTTTAAGTGTAACAAAGTTTATTGCGTTAAATAAAAATAAATGCCGTGAATCTAGTAAAAACTTCTCTAAACAAATTTGGAGGTACCGATCGAAATTGTTTTTATGTCCATGAATTACACAATTTCTCAGAATCATTAACCTTTGTAAGTATCTTTAACAGAGTTCTATAAAAATTATCGATGTTTGATTTTATTTTCATACTAATAGCCGGAAGGCCGGGAGCCTAGTCATTGGGTTTTTCCGGCAGTTCCCTTCTCTATATAAAACGGAATTCGAAGAATGATATCGATTGTTCACAAGAACAATCTACCGAAACGCCTTGTGGGCGCTCTTTACATTTTAATTATTCGACATTATCGATGATCGAATGGCCTAGTGAGTTTGTTAAGACACTATCGAAATCTTCCTTGAAAACCTTCCCCATTTGCTGACATTTTAAGATGTAAGATATCTTAAAATATCACACTATATTTAACTCAAAAGAACATCCGTCAGTTAGATTTCTCTGCGGTAATTTGAATATGCGAATGACCGGCTTGAAACTGCATATCCTGAAATTGCCTATGTAACAGCATGTTCGCTCAATATTTGCCATCAGCACAGCGATACAGTTTGAGTCAACAGCTGCTTGTGAATCCGCATTCATAAATACTACAAAATGTTCCTAAATAGGTGTTCATATACAAGCCATTTCTGATCAAATTTAGATCAATTTCTCAAAAAAAAAAAAATATTATTAAAGTTTGAAGGACGATTTAATAAAGCAGAGATTCAGAGATCGAACCGGGGTACTTAGCTCATCTAGGACCCTCATTGCCTCTTTATTGACTTCGCAGAGTGTGGTGAGGAGTAGGTGCTAACGTATTTATGGCTATAAGGTTAATGTAATTAACTTGGAAAATGTAACTGAAACTTAATGTAAAATGTAAATGAAACTTGGAAAATTATGCCCATTTAAAAACCGTTAATTCCAGTACTTTTTTCCTACGACTACTTTATGATGAGTAAAAAAGAAAATTATACCCTTACTATTCCCTAATTTAAAGAAAACACTAAAGGTATATTTGCGTAACTAAGATACTTGCCTCATCCATAAGCTTTCCGTGGTGAGTAAAGGGAGACTTCACGCGAATATCTGTGCCGCCGGAGTAAATACCTGTAACAATAGAAAACAAAATTTTAGAGTACAATATCATAGCCACAATAAATATACCACTTAAAGACCATAAACACAGAAAAGATGAAAGTGGTTAAAAGGGAAATACTTTCCGATTTGTACTACAACGAATGTCGCCGTTTGTCTCACATCTTTTAACTCCACTATAGGCAATAAACCAATACAGACCACGCACACTTAGATCGCAAGTTTGCTACGTAAGTAGGCGTGCCCGAAAGTAGGGCAATGCTCATAGTAGTTGGACTATGAGCATTGCCCTACTTTGTGGCACGCCTATTCAAGGCCATTCTAATCTCTTTCAACTGTTCTGAGATCACAACGTCTCTTGCATGACTAAAGGAAGAACTAAACACACACGCCGATCTTGGCGCGTCGGTGTTTATATATTTTATATAGAATTGAGACTTGTAGATTTCTTTCTTTCTTTTTCTATCTAAAGCCGTAGCAAATTCCAGGCGCGTCTTATAAACCAGTTTACGGTATTCAAAATTCGATATCAGTCTCAAACTAGAAAAACCGATTTCACGAAAACCAAACCGAGATATATATTCGCCCTATTCTTTTTATTTCCACAATATTCCACTTAGAAAAAGAGAGAGCGGCGTATCGCATCAGTCAGTTTGCGTTCGGATATCCACACAAATAGTTTTGTAATATCCAGATACGCTTTGAATTTTTTTTATTTTTGTAATATCCAGATACCATTGGGATTTTGGAAGTTTGCGTTTGGATGTTCACACAAATCGTTTATGATATCCACATTTTTTTTGTTGGTTTGGATTTTTAGATTCGTTTGGCTATCCGTTGATTGGTAACCGAAATCTAACCAAAATCTATTGCACTAGCATCGCAATGTAACCCTTATTTCGAGATTACGTAGACTAGTTTTCCGTGCTTATGCGTTGATTTATTTTGGTTTTTATTTTGGTTTTTAATTTAGTGTTTAATATCTAACTCATGTTTTCGTTCAGAAATGCAAACTTGACCTTGGTGACAAATGCGCGCGTCTTCGTATCATCATATCAGTGAATAGAATTTGCCGACTTTTTGTATGTGTTAGTTTAGAGTGGATTGGGCTTTAATTAAAGATCCATAATAAATGTAATTAGTTAAGTATATAGTTATTTTTTTTTTAGTTTAGACTTTATTTTAATTGATTTTATATACATAAGAGCGGTTGTATGAAAAACAGTGAAAACGTGTGTCGAGTTGCATCCCCCTAAACGCAGCAAGTTCTGTGACCAGTGTTTGTTTCAACAAAACTAACTGAAAATGAAGGTCTATTATTTTGTTCAAAGGTATGCACCCAGCGTTTATGAATGGCCTGTTGTCTGTGTAACACGAACGGCAACTAGTACTTGTCTGATTTCCTGCACGAAGGCTATAAAATGAAAAATGTCAGCCCCATATCCGTCCTGCTATCACGACCAATCGACAATACATATTCGACAATACAGTTCCGGCGTCTGGTTTCCTCAGATACATATGTTGTCGGAAATAGAAAATATTTAGATGCAATATGTATAACCTATTTGAAAATAGGCAAGTCTCTCAAGTTTATGATATTTTCGTCATATTGTATAAAAATAATCATATTTTCAGAAGAGAAAAACTTTTTCTTTTTCCACAAATACTTGACAGAAAGTCTTGGGAGTTTGTGTAGCCGTCTCGTGAAGCGTGAAGCCAAAAGAAAGCGTAAGTTCAAATATTTAAGTTCAATGTGAGGAAAAATACCCACTTGTTCACAATTAAAGACTAATGTGACTTTTTAAGTCTTTTTGATGTTCTTTTCGATTTAACATTTACACTGAAGCGTTTAAAAAGCGTTTGCGCGTAAATTACTATTGACTTTAATTAGGTATTCTCGACACAAACTATAATTGGGTGTAGAATTAGATACACGTCAGACAACAATAAATTAGTATTATCATATCTTGTTAAAACGTAGAGGTAGACAGTGTAAAATGGAGCAACTTAGTGGTAATATTAACCTGTACATTTTATTAATTAAATTAGATGCAGACGAGGAGCTGACCTAAGCACACGAGTGTTTATTTACTCATGTGACCTAAGTAAGTTTAGCTCAGTTTGCAAATATGTATGAGAATTTATTTCAGTTTGAGGTCTGCACAAACTACTTCTGCAATGCAAACAAACAAGCTTATAACAAATGTGTCGATTCGAGTTCATGACTTGGAATAAGGGTTAAAGGAAATCAAGAATTAACAGTTAATTTTTTTGAAATGGGAAATCATTCAATGACTTCTTCCATTCTGGGGTGGACCAAGAGGGGGTATTACCGTTAACATAAAACGTTTAGGAAGTCTTAGGAATATGTTGTATGGCATTTGGTTATGATGCCTGTCAGTGAAATAAGACTGTTTAAAATCGGAATAGTTTCCATATTACAGATACAAAAGCAATGCCTCCTTTCAATAGAACAAAAACGAGAAAAGTTAACATAGATAGATAGGTACTAAAATGCACATGACAGCGATGATATCTGTTGGGCTGTTCTCGCTTTGTTTTCATGGCGCGGCTGTCATTTGACGGAAACAGTACTGTTCTATAACACTAATGGTGCAGGCAGACTGCTCAATCACCATCGATAAAGCATTTATAACAACAATAGCGACAGGTGGACATCGATCTTCAGCCGTCGATGATAGATATGTGTGTAAATGAATGTCACTAACTCTCGTCGTGCTATTCCATCGATCGATTCCATTTAGTCATGGACAGATGACAGAGCGTCTGGCTAAATTTAAATGATAACTGACACTGCCAATTTGCGCTTAATACACACGTTATGCGTGTATTTCGCTTTTAAACGACAAATGAGGAGCTATTATTCATTATATTATTCCGTTATTTATTTAAGTTTGCTACCCCAGAATTCAGGCATTTACGAATCTTTTTTTGCTTGATAGGGTACACTATCAGATTGATATTGAGTTCTGATGGTGAGGAATTGAGGAAACTATTCAAATATGTGATGGGTATACCTGGACCTGAGTATACATAATAAAATTAAAGTGATATTAAAAATTCTTCTGACTATAAGTAACATAATGTGATTAGCTTACAAGTAATAGGTCCTATTTCTGTCTGCGGGGTTCAAAGGAAGTTATCTATTTCCGGCCCTAACGTTACTTCACCTCCTTTCCGGCTCTCGTCTTTAAATCACATTACCAGTTGTTTATCGGTATTGTATAGAATACCTAGGCAAAGTATAAAATGAATAATATTTCGTACGTCTATTACTTACCTACACGTTTTAGGTATTCTATACATAGCCTAGGTATTGTATAGAATACCGGATTATACAGATTACCGGTAACATATTCATTGAATGTAGACCAACTCAAGTGCGACGCCGACCGCTCTCGATCAAGTTGTGCCTGCCAATTTTGTTGTTTAATTTGTAAATCCGATTCCTGAACTAGTGATTTTAGTGAACACCACAGTAGGGACTGGAACTCTGCAGTGTTAGCGTTTATTAGAATTTCCTGAGATGTAGATAAATTATTTTTTCCGACTCTGTGCCTAAATCTCTTGGCCGTAAATGGTAAGCGGTTTTGCTATATTGTTAATGGTATAAATATAAATATGTACAACAAAGTGCTCTTTTTAGCATAAGTAATGTATCCTCGATCTTGTTTACGATTTACGCGCCAATTGACATACTAGGCGAGAAAAGGAAGCAGGGACGTGGGGGCGGGCGTATTTACATACAAATATGGACGCGATCATAGAAAGCTTCTCGTCTATTCTTTGTATTGCTATTTATAAATCTGCTATTATAATGTATATACATGAATTTTGCGTTCTGGTCTTGTATAGTCTGTAACGTGTACGCGCCCACACAAAACACAAAATCTAAGATATATATAAAATCATTTATTCATATGATGGAATGATATTTAATAATTTAATGTAGAATTAGATAAATTATAATGATTTGTAACTTAACCTAACCCAAATGATTCACAAACATCTCAAGGGGATCTTTATTGGTCACTGTTCTAACCTAACCCACATCATCGCTTGGTTCACTCGCCATCGAGTTCTTATGGTCACTATTCTAACCTGTCCTAATCCAGGCAGGATTATTCCGATTTACGCACGATTACTCCATAATTCCATATTTGTACTGGCACTGTATATTATGGAATACGCCTAGATAGGTCACTAAGAAGTATACGCGAGTATGTGCGTACTATTCTTGTATCATAGGAAGACCTTGATTAAAAAGTGATTTCCAATCCATACGCGACTAGCTGGACCCCGTTGCGTTCTGGTCATGTACCTGTGGAATGTAAATACGCGACGCGGGGCAGATAAGGTGCGCAATAAAGAAATAGTTAATAATGGGAGAGGATAGGTATCAAAATAATACATCGACGTTTGTTAAAATTGGTCGTAACATGCAGTTGGTTGCATAAACCGGTGTGGTACTAAAAGTATACGATTAGTCTGTCTGTATAAAAACCTAACTTGTGTTTACATGTTCGACGCTAAAATCGGGCAGACGTTATAGATGAGATGTATGTAAGTTAAGCAGTGGAATAACAGTGCAAAATCAATTTTAGTTTGGAATTACAACACTGGCCACTAAAATAATAGCAGGCCTATAAATATAACCAATACCCGAGTGAATTTAGTTATTAAAGTGTATTTCCATCAACTATACAATTAGTTTTGACTGCGTAGGTATTTTGAGCAGAGAAATTCACAAATCGGATGCTTTAACCTTTAACTGTCAACTGCCATCTAAACCTTAATTTGATTAGTTTATTATTGGGGCGCATATTAAAGTGTAGTTATATCGTAATTTCTTCGATTTCATTTCAATCTACTCTAATACTAACTCTGTCTGTAAGTCTGTTTGTAACACTTTCACGGTCGGTCTTATACTTTTCACTCTCCTGGTTCTCTCCAGTCACGATATCTTTCACTACCTAATCAAGGAATATTAAACTACAAAATTAACTCACTGAGTTTGCGACCTTTATTGACATACGTTTCCGACTTTTCTTTTTGTAGCGCTTCACCGTAATGCAGATACAAAGTTTGTAAATAATTAAATCAGTTAAAACGACAGGCTATTTCTATTTGACTTTATTTTAAGCACTCAAATCCCAAGCGGATATGGTATTGCGCGATACGTTTTTGCTTTATTTCCAAACGTTATGAATGTCATGATAGCTTTATTTTCCAACGTCATAAAAATCTCGGCAGCGAGATTTCAGTATTTATTGCGGACTACCCACCAAAACACGGAGCTTGTTAGTATGATTAACGTCAATGTCATCATAAATTTGCTGATGCATAATGCATTTCCATTAGTGTCCTTCAAGCGGGTCCGTTCAGGGTTTCATGTAACTAAGGCGGTTGCTGACATGGTTTAAGCTTACCATTTAATACTTGCTGTTATTTTGATGTATTCTGTTTGTTTGTTTTTTTAATTGTTGGTATTACCGTTGTTTATGTTAAACTATTTAGTCTTGTTGTACACTCTTCAGCAACTTGTATTTTGTTTAGTGCTTGTTATTTGTAACATGTGTGCCTATCCTACGTTAATATATAATATAAAGAACCCACCCCGTTCCTTCGTTGCCTTTCATACCGGGGCCAAGCCTCCTTTTCAGAAACTGACTCTTGGCCCCAGTAGACCGACCTGAACTGTGCATTTTTGGGGATATAAAGTCTAGCGTTAGTAACACGGAAGCTGGTTTTAGATCAGAATTTTTCAAATAACTCTTCCCGCTCTAGGTGGAGTGAGATCACTGTAAGAATTTTACTTAATTCATGAATCCCCAAGCGACCACCGGTGGCCGCGCATCTATTGTCATACTATTGTGTCTCTAATTGACGGTCTCTGAAGGGTTAATTCACTTTGAGCTGCCCGTTGCAATCCAGGGCCAATGTTTTTGAATAATTTCGCAGCCCAAATCATCCACCAGAGATTATTTTTTTCTCATACAACCTCTCTCATTGTCTTTCTATTGTGTATCTAATTACAGTATTCTAAAGGTTAAGATGGTATTAATGAAATGTACCATAAATATCACACAGTAAATAGATTACTAATGATAACATTTTTGGGCTACATTTTATATACCTAGCTTGAACACAATCGTCAAGCTACAATACTGCAACGCGGATGTGAATAGACCATCCCTCGTACAAAGAGATCGTATCTCGCAGCTGCAACGCCCACCAACCACCTTTGTAGGGTCCTTGTACACCGTCCTTAGACGACGTAATATGAGTGCGAGCATTATCCTCACTCACGTACTTAATCTAACTGATTCTCATAAACTCGTTGAAAAATAAAAATTTCTTTAACAAGTGTTGCGGTACCCTAAAGAGCTACGAACGCATATACGAACGACTATATTAGGCTTCTCTTTATCCCTCTCGTCGTTCTCTTTATCGCGATCGTCCCGATATAAAATGATCCTTGCACTTTCTTTCCTGTACCATTTCATGAACCGTTTACATTTCACCTTTAAAAGCTTTGAAATATAAACCACAGGTTCTATGGCCGTTCATTACAATACTGGCACGTATAGATTCGGTAACATATTAACCTATTTCCATCTTTATGATCGATTATGTTGTTACGGAAGGTCACACATTTGCGATGTCATCTCACAATTGATTTTTACAACTAGTATAATTACAGAACGACGATTACACAATCGACAGAGAGCTTCAAATCTTCAAATAGTTTGAAGCTATTGAAAAATACTTGTACATACTTAGCCTAAACAAGAAGTTCGATAGGATATGCGTCGATCAGAATAGACGATAAGTTCCTGTACACGCTACACGGCGGACGCCGCCGTGCCATAGTTTCTAGAAACTTGAAAAGCCAATGCAAGATCGAGTTGAAGTGACTGTTCGCTATCAGGAAAGTAGCCAATTCCCGGCCGTTCATTATAATGAGTTGATAAATTCGAGACGAAGCCCAACTTGGTTGCGGAATTGCATATAACTTCTGGAATTTCTGAACTACGTGTACTAATACGTGGTTCAGAAATTCCAAAACTATGTTATTGATCTCAATCAACGTGAAGCTTGAACTTGCAAAACGTTAACAATGTAACTACCGTCGAATTACTAGAACAAACACGCCTCAAAGCAAATTAATTTGAATTCTAACCGTCGAAATGTGCAGCTATGTTCAAACATCCTAATTTCGCCTTTCATCTATCCATTATATGCACTCCCATCAATTAAAGGCTTATTGGCTTGTTACCGTTACCGTTCCGATCGCGTTTAAAGCTTTCACGTGAGTTTTAAGCGATATATTTGAATAAATATTTTCAATCTATTGTCATATATTACTGGAGTTTGGATTAACTTGATATTTGATTTACCATTTCTGATAAAAAGGTCCTACAAGAACTATGGTTTTCAATATAATTTGAAGATATGAATACGATATTGTTTTCCATGGTCCCGATTGTTGTTGAAAAGGTCGCTCTCTAAAGCTAGGTACCTAAAAGTTCAAAGCGAGGATACGTTTTAATATTTTTTTTTTAAATATTTCAGAAATTGAACACAGGTGCAGTGCGCTCTCACACTCACCGCTTTGTTCAAAGGTTCGTGTTCAATGGTTCTAGGGGGCGCCTCAATATTTTTCTATTATTACTAGCTGAACCGGAAAACGTTGTTTTGTCTTATGAATTATTTTTTGTTATAAAAAAAATAAAAAAGTAAAAGGGGTTGGTGATAAAAAAGTAAAAATTTAAGGGTTGTATGTATTTTGTAATGCCATATTATAAAAAAATAAAAACAAAAAATTTCGTCCAAAAATGAAAATAAAAAATTTAAGGTTGAACAACCCTTATTACTTAGGGGTATGGAAAATAGATAGTAGCCGATTCTCAGACCTACTGAATACGCATATAAAATTTGGTAAAAATCGGTTAAGCCGTTTCGGAAGAGTACGGTAACTAACATTGTGACATGGAAATTTTATATAAATATTAGATAGATTTTTTTAAACACTGAGAAGATATTACATAATACTTGAAAATATGTTCAAAATAGACAGTAAAATGTGATTTATAATAAAATGTATGTATTTTTGACACGACGACGGACGAAAGCGTTTTATACTTAGGGTAGGACTATTTTATAGCTGGTTTTACGATAACGATGGAGCACCACTGCGCTGGCTGCCGATTGTGCGCTGCAATTCTTATAAAGCAAATTATTAGGGTGCCTCGGTGACATCTAGTCAGTCAGCTGTGCCATATTGTGTTAGATTACCTACATGCTTGAGTTCAATGATTTTGTCGTGCCCTGTTAGACATAACGTGCACTGGTGACTTTTGTCACGGTGACAAAAAAATTTCTTCCTGTTTTTTGTAACTGTCACGTCTTCAAGTCATAGTATTATTACGTAATGTTGTAAGCCTATTGTGTATTTTATTGTAACTGTAGTATAAGGAGTATTGTATGCTTCGTCATTAGACGACAACAGTTAAACTAAAAATTTTAAATCTCATGTAAGTGAACGATTTTAAATGTTTTTATGAGAAATAAAAGATTATTTAATTCATGAATCCCCAAGCGACCACCGGTGGCCGCGCATCTATTGTCTTACTATTGTGTCTCTAATTGACGGTATCTGAAGGGTTAAACCAAACCTACATCAAGTTGGTTATTCCACAATTCGAATATTATGTCTGGGATTCTTTATTCAAATATAGACACATATTAAGCTGCCCACAGCGACAAACTCATTTCAAACTTTGTCCTGTTAGAGCTCTTTGGTTTGAACGTATAGGAATTAAAATTACGAGAGGACGGGAATAACTAAACAGCGTATGATACGAATGAAATGTATTCTGAATTTTCTTGTGTAAACATTTTCCTAGGAACTGCAGTTCAAAGGCCAAACATGACACATTAAATATATGTATTTATCTGAGAAATGAGTATATTAGGGGCTCTTTCAAAGTAGCACCCATAACAGAAAAGAAAGATGACAGAAAGTCGTATGAGGAGGTTTGGACATGATGAGCCGAGACAAGGACTATTGCGTTCAAAGGGCTTTAGCCATTCCTAATAAAAAGAGAGGCAACGGGAGACCATTTTCTACGTGGTAGACCACCGTAGATAGGGATACCAAGCGGGCACAACTAGATATACAGACAACCTGGGACCGAGCTCCTGGCGCCGTTCTTTTACTTTTTATAGACTTTATGCGTCGGGGTTCTTTAAAATTTTAGTTTTGCTATTATATTTAAACGCCGCAGGCTACACTGTCGCCCTTAGTTAATCTTTCAGTTTTTTACCGGAAAGCTAACACAGCTATCAGTTACTACGACATTATTTTTCAACGGATTTTTCCTGACGTATTTTTATTAACTTTCAATCTCATCGTTAAGCTATTTAAAACACCTTAGAGGAGATTGCTAATCAACTGGAGAGAGCTTCGTTTCTATAAAAATGTTTTTTACAAAATACATTTTATGCTCAAGTTATGTCATGATAAAATAAGTTATGCTTAAGTATTTGGCAAGTTGCAGAAAATTATGAAGTAAACTAGAACTAGGAGCTGGCTAAGGGTTTGGGCTTATTGTACTCGTCTTAACCAGTTCTTTTACATTTTAAAGATTTTATGCGTTGGAGGTTTCCTAAAATTTATAATTTTGCTATTATGTCGTTGAAGTCGACAACGAAATCAAATCACAATACTGAATTAGGCTCACATTTACACATTTATATTTTTGGTTGTTACTGTCAAATGCTTTTAATGTTTTTCAGACAAAGTTTTAAATTAACACAAATACCTATATTGTTACTTCATAATGAACAGAAACATGTTACATACAAATGTGTGTACGATATTAATCGCCTTCGAAATAATTTCCAATAGCTTGCAGGCACAGCTGGGCCACAATACATTAATTTGAAGCTCGTTACAGGTACAAAGGACAGTCGCCCAGTGCGGGTTATCGTCACTCACTCAGAAACTATTACCCGATGCTGTGCCTGTCTATACCCATTACAGGATACAAGCCGATTTAAGTTTGGCTTACACTGACACGCAACGCGACGCTACGAGGTCCGCAATTTTTATTAAAAAGCTTTTATTTAGTTTCACCTGAAATAAAATTATTACAGTGTAGATGTTCATTTCTTATTTAAACGAGTACCTATAGTGAGAAAAATATACGAGTGAATTCAAATGTTCCCCCCGTTACTCAGCTGCCTCGATGCACATTGTTGTGACATTTCCTTATTATTTTAGTTTATGAATCCCCAAGCGAATGCGGTTCGCGCATCTATTGTCTTACTATTTTGTCTCTAATTGACGGTATCTGAAGAGTTAAATTATTTATTTACAATATGTAAAACTGGTATTTCCTAGCTGTTAACTCTGAGACGAAACCACCTCGCAGGGTTATCCGTAAGGGAGCTCGATCCCCGGTATGAAGGCTAGAAGGAACGGGGTGGGTTTTTAGTCAGTAAGAGTCTGACACTATCTCCCGCTCCGCCCAAGAGCGAGGGTTTTCATTGGATGATTTTTACCCACCATAAAAAAGGTCATAATCTAATAATAGTAACAAGGTCCAGTAAATTCAGTCAAAAGTTATGTAATTTAATATGTTTTGTCTGGAATTTTTCTGTAAACCCTCATTAAAACTTTTTAAAGGTTTTTTCAAAAGGATTTATTGAGCTCATAGTCATTAAACAACCGATATTTGACTTACTCTTGGAAAAGAAAGACACTATACTTTCTATGTTTTGATTAAGTAGCCTGCCCACTAAACCACCCTAGGGTCGACTGGCAGATAATACCTAAGGCATTAAGTCCGCTTTTGAACAACTTTTGTGCATACAGCTTTGAATAAATAAAATAAATAAATAAACCATACTATGTCATGACTGTGGTTAGATCGTGTCGGGCAAAACGTTTTCATTGCATCGAAACATCGGATTATATCGACCAGACCTTACCGACAGTTTCGAACGGTCTGTTAAATAACGTTCGTTGACCGAAAGTAGGTAAAAGTTTTATAAAAATATATGTAGTTGAATCTACTGAGTACTTTATTTTATTTTACAGCATAGCATAAATAGTAACAGACAGTGGCTGAATGTGTAACCAACAGCATTTCCCACAGTACCTATACAAATGAAGAAAATGAATTAAATAATATCTTATAATAAAATTATATTTAAAATATAACAACAACAAAAAAATTGAGTAATTGGTACCATGTTCCATTAAGTGTCTAAAGGACCTCTGCAAGTTTGTTCCTCGCACGCCTTCCAAATAGGTTCATGAACCGAGAGTTCTAAGATATACTGACCCATTAAAAAAATAAAACTGGGCAAGTACGAGTCGGACGCGCACTGCGGGTACCGTACAAACTTATCTATGTAAATAGTTCGATTCCCGAATGGAGTTGCGAAGATTTTTCCGAATCGCATTTTTTTTTCTGTGACATAACAGCAACTTTTCAGTTTGCATATTTATTCCTATAGGTATATGCGCTAAGAGACCTGACCATGTTTCAGGACTCTGGGTCAACTGAAAATACCCTATGAAGTTTGATTTCCTTGAGAGTGTCGAAATATACGTTTTTATAAACGTCCGTATCTTTTTTTTTCGTTAACTTGAAGTTTGATTTTTTCACAGCTTCAAGGGACCTGAGTAATGGTTTTAATTTCAACTCGATAACTCCACGCTTTCTTGAGATAAAGGGTCTTAACAGACAGACAGACGGACAACAAAGTGATCCTATAAGGCTTCCGTTTTTCCTTATGCGGTACGGAGACCTAAAAAGTTTTAAGACCGAAAACCACTTGCATATAATATTTAATAAATATGTCATCATCATCGTTTCAGCGAACAGAGGCCCACTGTTGGACATAGGCCTCCCCCAAGTGTCGCCACAATGATCGATCCTGTGCGTCCCGTATCCATCGGATGTAAATATGTAGTTAAGAAATAATAGTAGCAATTTGGTAACATTACTGCCTATTATATAGGTTCAGTGACACTAATAAGCACTTAAGTCTGTGACAAGAATTTCTTCGCTTCAATAGATACATTTTTGCAATTAAATAGTAGGAGATATGATTCACATAAACTCGTCCCTTCTTACGAGTCTGCTTCAGGGCGTTTTTAATATCCTACAGATTTCCCCACGCATTCGAGATTGCTCTGCACGTGTAATGCTTCACGCATTGCTAAGCTACTATAAGAACGCGGAACGTGAATTTTTGCATTTTTAAATTTTCTGCATGAGGAGGAGGCAGACGGTGTAGTAAGCAGAATCTTTTATATGCCTCAAAGGATGGGTGTTGCAAATCGAATATGACCACCAGATATTTTCCTTGCATATCAATTTTACGCTAACAGGAAAAAATACGCCGTAATCAAATCGGAAAAACGAATGTTGACAAATTCTATAGCTACTGTAAAGGAATCACGTATTCCAGTGATTTTTTAGATAAACCCGTAATCACAAAGGGACTGTGATGTAGTAAAAGTATAAGTCTATACATTAAAATGTAAATTTAATATTCTGTAAGGCCCTTTTCTCCAGTGCGAAATCTAATGACATCCCCCAGGAGGGAACAGGAGATAGTGTCAGACTTTAACTGACATGGCATGACAACTGACAACACCAACTCCTGTTCCTTCATTGCCTTTCGTACCGGGGCTGAGCTATCTATCGAACTAACGACTCATCGACTCAGCTGGGCCCCTGCTTGTTGCTGACAGCTCCTTGAGGCGCGCGGGAACAGTGCGCGCCGTCGACTTCAGTAAAGGCCTGTCCGCATAGCGATATTTACATTTTTTTAAATATATTTCACCGCGAGGTTTTTTTTCGTCATTTTATAAGGCATTGAATCACATAGAAGTATCCGCACAGGCGATAAAAATAACCGCTCGATAGGTATAAAAATCTGTGTTTTTATGCATATTTGTCGCGATGCGGTGCGGAAATAAATTCGCTCAAATATTTTGTGAATAACATAGTACTCGTAGTTATGGCTACGTTTTGCTCAGTCCTGCAACGGCGGCGCTATGTAAAATATTTATTCGTTTGTCTATTCTAGACGTGCGATACAGCCGGGAACAGCATTGAACTAACAAAAAACTTACGAAATTTTAGTCGCAGTGCGCACTAGTGAAATCCCGATCGCGGAATACAATACGCAAGAAAAAAAACCTCGCGGTGAAATATCGCTGTGCGGACAGGCCCTTAGAGCTTGCGCAAGTAAGACTTGTTGGTTTAAAGTTATTATAACTTAACCTGCAGTCCCTCGAATGTTCATTTCCTTTTTTTTGTAAAACTTAGTAATTTAGTTGTTTTCATAATTAATTTTAATAGTGTTGTTGAATTTGGGAAGCAAAATACCTATAGTGACGTCACCGCTCGCATTAAACGAAGTTATAATGTTTAGCGCTAAACTCAAACATTGTACAGCGTATAACATTTTCCGTTTTCACAGTAAAATATTTAACCTGCCACTTCTAATTATATTACTTACACTCCTAACACAGTTTAGTTGTGTGTTTTGTAAATTATTTCAACTGACCTGTTGGTCTAGTGGTTAGTGGCCCTGACTGCTATACCGGAGGTTGTGGGTTCGATTCCCACCCAGGACAAATATTTATGTCATTTGTTCTGCGTCTGGGTGTAATTTATCCATAATATGTACCTATGTATTTAGAAATATAAAAGTATGTTTATCAGTTGTTTAGTACCCATAACATAAGCTCTGCTTAGCTTGGGACTAGAAAACGTCGTGTCACAGTTGTGGAATATTATTATTTAATACCGTCAATATGTTCGGAAAGTTGAGTAAATTATAATCTATCTATAATCTGTGGAAAAGTAGTTTTTAACACTGATTGCAGTCGCAGCATGGGCGTACGTAAGAGGGGAGGGAGGGTAGCGGGGGTGCGGGCGGTAGTGTAGGTTGTCTGGTCCGGACTGTTGCGGTACGGAAGCTGTCGCTCGCAGTTTACCTGGTGGACAGTTTTCTCGACTGATGGTAAATATTACATGGGCTCACTAGGATAGACTAGCTCTAATCCTCCTTTTAACATCCAGATTTAGATTTCATAATTATCAAATGAACTACATATACACGTGTTCGCCTACGTCATAAAATGAAACCTTGTGCAAAATTTCATGCTTCCAGTCCCAATATCTTCGGCTTTGCGTTGATAAGCCAGTCAGTCAGTTTCTGCTTGTACCTATATGGATGAGAAATATAATGTTTATATTACTTACCTACTACTTTTGTCATAACTAAATCCTTAACCGACATTATTTACATGTTTTATCGATGCAGCTTAAATTGAGTGTACCTAATTTAAGTTTACAATTTCTACGTGAAGCTCAGGCAAAAACTTACTAGTTTTAAAAAAAGTACAGAGATCTTAATCTCTGTAAACTTTTGAACTCTTTAGCGTCTGCCATGTAAAAGCTATGGCTACGCCCGTGCCCGACACTGGTGGATTAAAGGCCCCGCGCCCAAGCGCTTCTCGGTATCGGCCAGGTTAAACGGTTTGAAAAATATATATGTTTATTATAGATTCATGAACAACATTATCAACATTAGATTTTTTCGTGCGATAAATACTTTTGTCTAAAAAGATGTTTAGCAATTTCGCAACTTTTCCCTACTCCTTTGAAACGACTTGGATCTTTAGAAACATTTTTATACATAAAAAATTGTGGTTAAATATTCTTCAAAGATATGTAAATCAGTCAATCTTTCGCAAAGAAATTGGATTTAAAAGTCAGCCGCGTACTATCTTGGCGCAGCTAGCCGCAATTAAAAATGCACAGATACGCATACTGCAACCTGAGCAGGTACGACAGTTGTCATCATCATATCAGCCGAAAGACGTCAACTGCTGGACATAGGCCTCCTCCAAGCGTCACCACAACGACCGGTCCTGTGCGTCACGCATCCATCGGATTCCCGCAACCCTGACCAGGTCATCGGTCGACAATTGTGTCCATTTAATTTCGGTCAGATGGTTCAAGGGACTGTTAGCCTTAATTCTGTTTTGTCAACGTAGCTAATACATAAAACGGAAAGTTATGGCAGTCGATAATAGGTACGAGTGGAATAATTCTTGAGATACTCGTATGATCGATATTGTATGCATGCAGGATAATTTATATCAATTAAAAGTTGTGTCGTGTGTCGGGACAGAAGTTAACGTTGTTACATCAGAACGCGAGAGGATTCTAAATAAGTTGATGATGTGTGAAATGAAGAAATTTGCCCTTTTCATTTACAAATGTTTGTACTATAGGTACTATAAACAGCCCGCATGGATTAATTTTAATAACAAGGGTTTATCGAATACATGCCGAATAAATCGGCTTTTCGCTTAATTGGTTTACAATATATTGCCCTCAAAATAGTAATAATGTTTTCTGTGAAATCGAGATACACTCTCAGCTTATTTAAATGACTTTCCATTCGGCTTTTCATTAAAGCTTATAATGTAAATCGTAAATACCCGTTGTAATAAATATTTGAAGTTTCATTTTCCACGCATTTCCTAACTAAAAATACCAAAAGAATATGCGATGCAGGGTGTGGCAGTAGTGAGATAGATAAGAGACAATACAATTAAAGTACTAAACAGTGTGCGTGGGAGGTGGGAGGAGAGTTAGTCCGCCGGCGCACACGCAGACACGCCGCGTGATTGGCGAATTTACGACGCGACGGTGAGCGGATCCGCACGAATTATCAATAATCTGAGACAGAACCGTGGAGCCTAAGCTTATTCTTACATAAACTGTATATTTCATTGATCTTAGGATTTAGGAAGACGGCCATAAACCCTAATCCTCCGGTCTGTTGCAAATCTTTATTATGTAAAATATGTAATTGCTGAAATACCGTTAAAAACTTCAAGTGCAGTCAATTGAATAAAGACTTTGCAATGCATTTGAAACCAGAAAGGGTAAAATAAAACCCATTGTGGTTGAGTAAATGAAAAATAATTGTGAAGGAGTCTTTTTTTGTCCGTCGTATTTTGTTCTGCGTGGTAAGACCGCTTATGGTAAAACTTGTTTTTATAAATATTGGTCCTGTATTTTTTTATAAAGTGTTCAATTAACCATACAATAAATTGTATTTTTGCTATAGTTTGTCCCAGTAATGAGACGGTATTTGATGTATATTCACAAAAATTGTTCGTAACGCATATGAAAATAAATTATAATCACTAAGCGAGTGTTCTAATATGCCTCGCTTGACCGACTCAGGTTTTTTTTATAAATGGTGGAAATCATCCCATGGCTTCTCCGCACTGGGTGGAGCGAGAGAGCGTGTCAGAGTTTTACTGACTAAAACCACATCTGTGCCTTTCAGTTGCCCTTTGAGGAGCGCGTAGTGTACTAGTTACACGATGTTGAAGACTTGGCTCGGTCCGGTCAACGACCGGACGGCGGGACGGCGAACTACCCACTGCTCTCAGTACGCAAGCCCGCATGTACCAAGCGGCGAGAGGACGTTTGAATCCTCACGCGTGTGGTCTCCTCTTTCGCTAGCATTACTGCTTCGCAGAAGGAGGCGACCGCCTACCATTCCTCCAGACCATGCCTTGAACCAGGGCCTGGCGTGAGTGGTCGCTGCCGCGGATTGTCTCCGTGAGGACAAGACGGTGCTCCGCCCAAGCGGGCACACCTTTACCGTATGCTCCACCGTGTCCTCTGGGCGGTTCACACAATGATAACACCCGGGCTTTTCTTTTGCCTGAATCTAATCCGGTGCAGGAGCCTCCCAAACTTGCTATGTTCGGTGAGGACCTACGTAGGCCAACTCAGTGTTGTATGATGACATTCAAAGCAAATAGATTTGTTGCATTCAAGCTATTACAAGATAAGAGTTTAAGGTGGTGCATCACGACTCACATTTTCACTGTTTTTCATACAACCGCTCATAACTGATTATGACGTTATTACACACTTTTCATTAGATATTTTGGAAACACAGTATCTTGTGGATATTATGTAGGTTTCTCAAGAAACCAATTTCTAAATTTGTGTAAAACTAATCCAGTAAAAACCTCTGAAAATGTCCTATTTTGTATGAACTTTGACACTTCATAATTTGCCTAAAAATTAAAAAAGTCAAAAAAGTATTCCTCTAGAGACCTTGCAAATTTTATTAAGATTCTAAATGATGACAACTTTTTCCAAAAACTTTTAAGGGTTTAAAAAAACAGCTATTTCCTGGAGCAAGTTTTGTGAAATTTTCGAGTAAATCTCGGAATTACCGAATACTAACAGAGTTTCCAGGCGTAATCTCTCTTTTTTTGCGTTGCCTTTTCGTCAAACATCGCGTTGAATTGCATTAAATGTAGTAACAAGCTTTTAAACCATTTTCGATGTTTACGATAAGCGAGTGGAGAAGGACCCTCTTAAGTGGTAAATCGATCAAAGAGATATTTTAGAAAACTGTTCAAATATAAACCAATAAATATTTAACGGAGAACGAAAGCGCAACTTAAAGCGTTGAAGCGAAGGATTATTTTATATTCGTCAAAGGAAACATTATATTAAAAACAAACCAGAGCAGCGTTTTATAAAATTTAAATTCATCATCATCTTTCTGCCCTTGTCCCGTTTTATTTGAGGTCGGCGCAACCCGTTTTTTTCTTCCATTCTGTCCTGTCACTCGTTACGTTATCACTTACTCCTTTTTCTTTCATATCACTTCTCTCACAATCCATCCATCTTTTCTTTGGCCTCTATCTCCCCCTCCATCCATCCACATTTAAACTCATAACTTTTGTAGCAACATGCGTTAAAATTTAAAGTATGATACAAAAAGTATAACTGAGAATTGTAGTACGCTTTTTGCATCACATATTTCGCAATGATAATCTCTAATTATCCACTAATTAAATCGACGCAGATGAACATTCAGTGTCCATTTAATTTATGATATTATCTCTAATTAATGAGGAAATTCAATATCACATCACCCACACGTACTTTCATTAATGATGTGAAGGTGATAATTAAATAGGTGAGTTCAGTTCAAATATAACTGGTTGTAAATTTTCATTGCTTGCAATTAGGATTTTAAATTAAAATGTTATCAGAGACTTTAAATCAGGGTTAGTTCAATGAAAACAAGCTTTTAATGAAAATCATTTTTTCATTGCAAGCTTTTATAGCTCGGTCTACCAATAAAATTAATACCCGTCAAGGCAATCATACGAGCCCAAACTCGATGGAGTTATATCGTTTAACTACCAAGTTCCGATAGCTACCTTCTGGTTCCATCATTAGATTAGCTCCTTGTCATAATAATTTTGCATTGTAATCTGATTTACACATGCATGAAAAATTTCAGCTCAATCAGTAACCGGGAAGTGGGTTAAATTTAATTTACAAGATTTGACGACAGACAAACATCGGTACAAGTGAAACTAAATAAAAGCTTGTAATAAAAAGCAGACAGACATCAACTGCAAATAATTTTGTAGTCGCTCGTAATGCAGTAACACAATATCTAAAGATGTTTAATAAAAGTGTTATTAATCGTGGTAATTAAAAATGAATAAAAACAGAAACAAGGACTGCGATATTGAATTCTAAGAGTATAATACGTCGTCAATTGTTTAGATGTCTCAGTTGTGATGGACCCTCGATACTTCAAGTCGCATCTTCCGTTCCTAATAGAGTAGAGCACACGCGAGGAGAGGAGCCCGCGGAGCGGTGCAGGGGTCGACGCACCCATTCAGCTGTACAAACAAGTCATAGCCAACACAAACATATTTGGTTTGCGTGTACTAATGTATAAATATAAAGCACGCACCCTTTATTATCCCAATGCAAGCCTGCATAGTTTCAGACTAATTTAATTGAAAAGCCCATGTTTCGCGAGAGTGCTTGTAAATTAGTAAAATATTTTATTGGCAAAATTGGAATCTGAAAATGGTTTGTTACGATATTTTAGTTCGAATATTTTATTCAAAACAGACAAAGCTTTTGTTTCGAGTAGACCAACATTTAGGTAAAACGATTAAAGTTTGTGTTTAGTTCACAAATAGTAAACTAGGAAAATAATAAAGGTTGTCCTTATTTGTTACCAGAACAACTTTTCATAATCTGTAAAGGCTGTACACACGATCGGACTATGCTTTGTATAACATTAGAAGATGTCCCGGTGTGAAGTACCGCTGGACTTTTGCAAGATCGCTGCGTTTCGTTGCGGCTTTGAGACTCAATGACCCGCCTAAAGTTAAGATCTGAGGAAATTTCAACGCCCAGGAGTTGAAGGCAGTCTGTCCACTCCAGGGACAAGGTTACTCTGAAAAGCAGGAACCAAGATGAACGGCTCCTTTTGGCGGTGAACAGACCCGCTTGTGTTATGGCGGCATTAAATCCCACCAGATGGGCTTCGCCCTACTTGGAGACTGTCTGAAGTGAGACAAGGTATGCTCTACCATAGAGGCTATCCTTACTAGCCTGAGCTCTTGGCAGGTATTCTATGCCACATGTCACACGCGTCTGTTTTATAAACTAGAACATGACACATGAGTTTGTTGGCAGCCTCACTATTTTTTCGATTCCAAAAATCTCGTAGCAATATTTCTATCTTTCAAAGAATAATAAAGGTTGCTATCACACAATCGAATTTTTTCTACATTCGATGTTCCAACGTTTGAACGAGTTACTGCGCCTCTAGAAAGTAAAGTGTAAAGGAACACAGGTGGGTTTTAGTCGGTATAAGTTTGACTCGCTCTCTCGCCCCACCCTAGAGCGGGAGAAGTCACGGTGATTTTCCATCCAGCATACAGAAGTAGCATTTTTGTAGTACTAATTAATGTAGAACAACAGTAGAACAAAAACTTTTATAGTTTTTAATGTGTTTTTTTTAGTCTTGGTACATTTTAACAACATTTGAAATATACTTACTAAACGGCTGCATATTATTTATTGCACTTCGTTTGATTAGTACAGTAGTTCAAAACACGACGACTGAAGCGAGGAGCATTAGTATTTGCTAATGCTTAGCATTAGTATTTGCTAATGCTTAGCATTAGTATTTACTAATGCTTAGCATTAGTATTTACTAATGCTTAGCATTAGTATTTACTAATGTTCCTCGCTTTAGTAGTCTAAAGCCTTTCAGTTCCTCTGAATAATAAATGCCAAAATTGGCAGTCGAAATGTCTTTGAGTCCCGGAAACTTACGCGGAAACCATGCTATCTGTGTAATATTCACAAGCATAATTTATTATTTTTAACGAGAGTACCCTGCATAAAGTCTGTTTTAATCTACGAAACTATTTTTTAAGTTTGTCGTTATTTGACTTTGTACTTCAAACAAAAATATATTACTAACCAAATAACGCCAAACGTACTTTTATCAACTTATTTACTTATATTATGCAAAAAAAAAAAACAATATTACATCGCAGCGCAGTCCCTAGATATAAAAATAAATTAAATAACTTTTCATATAAAAGCGTCCGGCCTGAAAGAATATTATAGGTATATATTTTTCAAAATAAATCATATCAGACCAGAAAACCCCTGCGTTGCATTACTCGTATGTTTAATTCTCTAATAAATAATTAAGCCAGACATGGCTTCGACGAATTAAAGTTAAAATTAATTTATCGGATTTACATCGGCAAAAATTAAATATTAACTTGCGAGAACTATATAATTATGTATGTAAATAATCACGAACTGCACGAAGTTCAAAGTAAACATTGAGAGTGTTGAAACTCAATATCTCCATGAGTACATTAACCTCGGCCAAATCTGCATATTTTCTAGGCGAGGTGTTCGACAGACCGAAATTGTATGGAAGACCAATGTCAATGAAACACCTTATGAAAGAGCCACTTCCAATCTCGCTAAAAAGGTAACTCGTGGACACGTGCATCCTTCCCACCCTCACCTACGGAGCACAGACGTGGTCGTTAACGCAAAGTAAAAAATACGCATTCAGGCTCTACCAGAAAGCAATGGATTGAAAATTCCTCGAAACAATATATTATGTTCAAAAACTAGGTAAAACAGCTACAGATTGGGAAACATCAGGAATTGATGCAGTACTTGGGACCTTATCTTATGTCTACGGGCTTATAATAATACAGAAATTATAATCTAATTTTTGCTAGTAGAAATTGTTTAATTGTGTGGAAATATTCAAGTTATAATTTTTGCGTGAAGTAATTCAAGTTGTTCTTTTTTTTAATGTGTCCTCGACGCTCTCAGAATTTTGATGCTTTTATTAATTCTTGGTCGTGGCACTTTTAGTTATGAAACTAACTTTTATACAAATTTCAAGAAAGTCTTCTTGTGTGAATTAAAGACAGAAGCAGGTAAAAACTGGAAAGTTCAAAAGTCTGGAAAATTATTTTGCATGGATTGAGTCTTTAAATTAATTTAACTTGGAACCATGTTGTTTTTCAAATGAAAAAAGCAAACTTTTAAAAGTATAGTATTCAACTGACGGCCAAGATAAAGAAAAGCGTTACAATTTCTATAGATTTGAAGCTACTAGGCCCACCCATAACAGCTAGATTCCTTACGCAATAAGCACAGAAATAGGTACATTCTATGTCTCTTATGTGAATACTATACATACCCCCACACAGGTACTTTTATAAGAATACCATTGAAGTGAACATAATAACTACCTACAACTTTCTATGCGTCAATACATTTATTATAGAAAATCGTAGAATTGATACGGTACGGATTTACTATACGGCATTACGCACGTTTAACTTTCTTCAAAAACGTATTCAAATTCGGTAGATGATAATAACATCGAAATTATTGAATATTCAGGTAGATATTCTATACAACACGTTGGCAATGTATAGAATATCTGGGGCGTGCAAGCAATTTATTGAATATTATAAGTATTTTCGTCCATCACATACTTTACATAAATAATGTATACAATTCTTAGGTAGAAAGAGAGAGAGTACCTGCTGGCCCACCGGCAATGTATAAAATAAATAGATTTTGTTCTATATTTATCAATGTTAACGGTAGGTACCATAAAATGACGGTCAAATGAAACATGTTCTATTTACTTACTCGTAAAACTAATGCGTGTGAAAGACGAGAGCAGAGAATGGATTGACGTAATTTTAGGACGCTACGACAGCAGACAGGTTGGCTTAGAAGGCTAATGCGTCCCCCGTCTTAGCTTTTATGTTATTTTTTTATAACCACCTGGAAATAGGATCTTTACTTTAGGCCCTCTGGATAGAAATGACCTAATTCTTAACTTTTTCTAGCTATTTAAAGTAGCATAATGTAATTTGCTTATAAGTACTCAGTAATTTTAGGCCATCCCGACATTAAAATAGGACATGTTTGTGTCGAGGTGCCTTAAAATGACATCATCTCCTTCCCTGTTTTTGACTTTTAGACACATTACCGGTAGCGCTTTCGGTATTTTAAAGTATACCTTCGCTAAGTATAAAATAAATAATATTTCATACATTATTACCTACCAACACGTTTTATGTATTCCATATATTGCCTAGGTATTTTATAGAATACACTGGACTATATAGAATGCAGGTAACATATACATATAAGGTACATAAAAATTTATCAATTTCCCTTTAACAAAAAACTCTCTTCAACAACTTTGTTACACTTGAATTAATAAAATAAAATTGTTAGAACAAAAGCGGTACGTAAACACTGAAAAAACCACTCCATTCTTTTAAAGCGCATCCTTCAGTTCTTTTTGTTCAGTCTCGTTCATGAAATATTTAAGTGTTGAATTCTCCGGCAGGCGCAGAATTTCTTAAGGGCAACCGTTCTTTTGTCCCGGGGAATATGAAATCGAGGCGACATCACCCCTTAAGATACTGTATATCAATTTCTCAAACAGGCAATTTTATTGGCTTCGCTAGCACGGAAATCATTTGATTTCGTTGTTTTATCTAATTTACACAATTTTATGCCGCTTAATGCTGCTATTTATGATAATTTTAGTTGGTCTAATGTAACTAAGTATGCACATGGAAACATAGATTTTTGTTTTTTTTTTTTGTGAAGAAAAATTATACAGTTTTTGAAGAGAGCTCATAAAAGTCAGAAATGTTTGATTAAAATCGTTTTTATCTTCGATTTGTCTGATTATAATGTAGAATTTCGATATGTCTGTGAGTCGTTCATTCTAACCGATAAACATGTTTTTTCTTATTCTGGTACGTATTGAAGCTAAATTAATTTTTCCAATATTGTATTGTCTTCGTTTTTTCCCTTACAACATAGTCACTTGCTTGCAATCGGTTCATATATTTCTATTGTCCTTAGGTATTGACTAGTCGGCTTGGATATCATTTTCTGTTTGTGAAATATCCCCGTAACCCTATACAAACGTATTTCCATTGTACCCCAATCCTCGTCATTGTCAAGCTGTCTGTGAGCGGAGGCAGGCATTTCTGATCGAAGCTGTGTGCTAATATTACTGCAAGATGCACCTGTCGAAGGTTGCGGAAATCCGTCTTAATAAGCTGCTCTGTCGGAGCCTTGTCTTGAAAGCTGCCAACCGCCCACAACCGGAAGGATCCTAATTCTATTTCTAAAAAGCTTAAGCCGACAGGAAGGTTTTTTTTATTAACTACATTTTTTATATACACTGTAAAGATTTTACTCTTAGGATTTAAGTTTCTTTTTTAATTACAATCATACTGTAGAGGCTTTAAAGCTATTGCAACCGCTCCTAGGTCCTTGAATCTGTCATATAACTTTTAATTAAAAAAAATACTGCTACCACTAGAGAAGCGCTCATTTATTTTGTCATCGTTTTTTTCGGTAGGTGGTTTTTTTATTCCTATTACATAGTCTTTAATATCGTGAAGGTACTCTTACTATGTTCGTATTAACTTTTGAAAATAACAAAATTAAACATGTTATAGAGGTGAAAAGTTTCCCTAATTTTTTATTTTTCGCTACTTAATGTATGTTACCACTAAAGTGCGAAAATCAGTTAGAGTACAAATTATCTATTGAGTTCGTAAAAGAGAAAAAAAAACTGTTCTAAAGGAAAGGTAAAAGATTTAAAAGGAAGCTGCGAGAAAAAGCTATCACGTTATTCTTTTAGTTCTTATATTAACCAGATAATCTGTCGAACTAAAAAAGGGGCAAAAGTGTTTCGCTCAGTGGCTTCCGTAATTTAACGATGTAGCAACCGATGTGCAGACTGCAGATTAACTGGGTAACGTAGATATCTCTATATATCTACTACTCTGAGTCAAATTTCACACTAATGGATTTTCGTAACAATTAATAACAATACGTAACGCATATTAGCAGTAACATACACATGCACTACACAAGAAACATAAATATTAATTTAAGTATACGAAATAAAAGTAAACGTGTACATAATGTATATGAAAACAAATACATTCAGGCGTTGAGGTATTCCTCCACTTTGCTCATCCGAAAATGTGTCCAGAGGACTGGCAGCATTGCCACTTTGAATGCCAAATGTTAGCAGAAATCTGAAAATAACCTTTCATAAGATTTCGCAACACATGAGAACTTTCGTAAAATCATTTCCTGCACCACATATTTGCCGCATATGGTACACACCAGTACAGAAATACAGTCAACGGCTAAATACGAGGCAGAGTGTTTCAGTATTCCAATTGAGTCTGCAAACCGCATTGTGTTTCAAGTACCTATATTTTAGGGTATTCTCTCTATTTACCGCAAGTATGGCACCCGTCCGCAAATATGGTACCGTTTTGTGAAATTATTATCACACAGCTTGAGTGACAGACACGACATATCTAAAAAATACTTTTACAAATGAATGAACAATCATGACAGTGATTTGTAAAGGTTCATTGAAAATATACTTTTACTTGGAGTGAAAGTAAAAACAATGTCGAGTTTTGACGGGCGTGTGAGCCTGCGCTTGCATTGTCACTAGATATTGTTGTCGCCAATCCATTCGTACAATACGCTTTTTTGATTTGGTAAGTAACGGAATAAAAACGAGAATAGACAATGTATTTTCTATTCTTGTTTTTATTCAGTTACTTTTAACTCGATAGTTACAAACGCTCTGAAGCGAGATTACAAACTCTTGCTGTAAACAGATTTTATTTCAAAGACAATAAATAAATTGCATCCAATTGCGATAGTTTACAAACAATACATTCTCTACGTCTTACCGAGGGAAATCGTTTCGAGAGTAATAATATTGAAGTAATAATGTAATATTGAAGCCACGGATACATAGGGGGACAAAACGTCCCGTAACATGATGCGCCACGCTGTCAGATTGTTCAACAAAATTATTATTCCGCATCACTTGAATGTTTTGTAAAATGTTGGGGGGCAAAGTTGTGTAAGATTTTTTTTAGGTGGAAAAATCATCCAATGCCCACTCTCGGGCCAGAGCGGGAGATAGTGTCAGACTTTTACTGACTAAAACCCACTCCTGTTCCTTCGTTGCCTTTTGTACCGGGGCCGAATTTCGTTTCAGAAGCATTTCCTTGGCTGTAGTAGATTTCTACCTTGCTGCGCCCCTACGTTTTGCCGACAACTCCTTGAGGCACGCGTGGAATAATACGGGCCGTCGACGTCTTGGGCTAATTCCTCTATATCCAAAACTCTTGCGATTTTTTTTATTTCTTTCTAATGAAGGTTATATATTAAAAAAAAGATTTTAATTTCCTAAGAAAAATTCAAGAGTTTTTAAAAAGAGCTCATAAAAGTCAGAAGTTATTTTATTACAATCTTTGATGATTTATAAAAAAAATGTAGAAGTGAAGTGCCTACTTCAAGTGATACGCTTTGTTTTTGTAGCTATTATGGGAATACAGTGAACCTCTTATATAAAGTACATCGTGGGCAGCGCCCGCTCTAACTGATAAAAAAAATATTTTCCTAATAGTGGTAATAACCTACTTATAGAAGCTAAATTAACGTTTTTGCCCTTGTACTCGTACGTTTAGTTTGGCGCCTGCTGGCAATCATCATCATCATCATTTCATCATCAGCCTTTTTAATGTTCCCTCTGCTGGGACTCAGGCCTCCTCTCTACGAGAGGGAATGGGCCGTAATCCACCACGCGGGCCCAGTGCAGATTGGTGAATGTCACATGTCTGCTGGCAATGGTTTCATTTATTTTCATTGTATTTGAGGCCCTTTCTTGTTCCATGTGCCTCAATATCGAATCATAAAAATTTGTGGTTAAATATTCTTCAAAGTGAACATAGCATATGTAACTCAATCAATATTTCGCAAGGAAAATGGATTTAAAGGACAGCGGGGTTCTATCCGGTCGCGGCTGGTCGCAATTAAATACACAGGTAAGTACTCCTACTACCGCCTGGGCGGGTACGAGTGTTGTATCCATATAATTCCGGTCAGATGTTTAAGGAGTCCCTTTATAGTTATAAGCCATAAAAAAACTTTTGCAAATACAGCTTTTAAATTTTTCATTTTAATTTTTTCTCATTTAATATTTTCGCTACCACTAGCGAAGCGTTTAATTATTTTGCCATCGTGATTCGATTGTATTATATTCATTTTTGTGTTATGAAACAAGAAAATAAAACGTCTTATAGTGGTAGAAAGAGTATATTTTTTTATTTTTCGCTACAGTAGATATAATGAACGTCAAAGCCACATGGGACCAAATGATAGTGACAGTGCACTAGTCGGTAACGGTGACTCCTATTTAAATTTTATATCTTCTAATGAATGCGGTTTTAATTTCCCTGAAGAATTATCGAACCCCAGACTGATTTCCGACTGGGGCCAGGGTAATCCGAAAGGGGGCTCGAGCCCCGGTATGAAGGCTAGAAGGAACGGGGTGGGTTTTTAATCAGTAAGGATCTGACTATCTCCGCTCCGCCCTAGAGCGGGGGTTGACCACCATAAAAAAGACTAATTTCCGAAAGAGCTTTGATCACTTTTCGAGATTATTTTCACTTACGTGTAAATTTTATTTAATAGTAACTATGGTTATTTTTCGTTCCATCTTTGCGAAACAAACATAGAAAAACACTTATTTGTGTGATTGGTAAGATCGTGTTAACTTGCGGTGGCAGTTTGACAGTTCATTGAAGCGCTACAAGAAACTTTTTTATTCTGTCTATATTTCCAGTGTCGCCTACATTCGCACAACAATAATAGCATTTAACGCTAGCGCGAGTTAGTACCCGCAACTTTTTCAAAGAACTAAGACATAATATTATCATTACAAGTAAACAGCTTCAAGATACGACAAAGGAACTTATTTGAAAAATGCAAAAGACTAAATAATTAACAGAAGATTGTAAATTAACAAGGTTTAAAATTGCAATTATGTGGCGTGTGTGTAAATGAGGCGTAGTCCCCGGGGACAGCGCATCGCTGCACCACCGCCGTCGGTCGCAAGTTGCTCCAGTTCGCTCTAAGAAGTAATTAAATGCACTTATTTTAATTAATGCAAAATATTTACTAACGCCGCAACATACGGCACACAGGAGACTTGAAACAAACATCGTTGTCAGCGGGATTCACATTTATGGACATTTTATTTTTATGGCGACCTGTTTGCCATACTTTCTCTCTGTATCTCAGAGCAGGAATTTGCTTGCAGCGGCGACCAGAAAAAAGAAACGACTAAACAATAAAGCTCGGCAACTGGGAACGCTACGGAACTGATTCAACTTTGAAACCCGCAAAGAAATTAATCAAAAAAGACGGTAGAAAGGAGCAAATGTTCCATTATCTTCTATCATTATTAAGGTTATAAATACACTGATTAAAACATCTAAATCTCTGTGGATTTGCTAATTACAGCGTTCGATCTAAGCTTTTACGATATTTTGTACAAAACAAACTATTGCAAACAGACGAGTAGTAAGTTAAGTGCTCGTTCCGACGCAAATCGATGAGGGATAATCCGGATATTAACATCGTTGGAAATTAATACCAGCTTCAAACTAAGCTTAGAGTAGATACAGGCGGTACGATCAACAGTATAAAAATGAAACGGTTAACAATATAGTGGTAAGACATGTAGAGTACAAAAAAATGATAAATACCTATTTATTATTTAACCCTTCAGATACCGTCAATTAGAAACACAATAGTAAGACAATAGATGCGCGGCCACCGGTGGTCGCTTGGGGATTCATGAATTAAGAACGGACTTTTGCTCTAGTTAAATCACTACTGAGAGCTAAAATTGCCAGAATAAAATGATAATCAAAACAATTACGATTTCATAATAAAGATAGGTTGGGAATACGTGGGTGGTCTTGAAAGTTTTCGACCTCAATGTGAAGATAGCACTTAGCAGTACGCGTCAATAAAAGCTAGTGAATGTAATTGTGCATCTTTAGACAGACACAAAGTTAAATGCCGTCGGTGTGAAATGCGGAAACATAAAACCATTTTTCACCAAGACAAGATTCTGTCTCACCTCAGCTGTTGCCACCCACGGTGAAAATCTACGAATTACGGTGTGAACTGCTTGCCTCCGCCTTACTCACCAGGTCTAGCCTCTAGCAACTTCCGTTTGTTCCTTCATCTAATAATTGCGCTCGGAGGATAGAAATTTTCGTTAAATGCGGAGGAAAACTTCTTGAATAAATATTTTGCAGAGGAAAACGCCAACTACTATTTGAACGGGTTAAAGAGATGGAGGCATCGGTAGGTCCCCCTAGTGTTACCTAGTGTTACTGTACGTACCTACTCCTATATGTAGAGTAACAAAGAGACAAAGTAAATAAAGAAAAATAATTTGTAAGAAAAAATGTGTTGTATCTTTGTTAGGTTAAACTTTTCAGACCACCTGTTTATACTTACTAAATAGTAATAACCGGAATTAGCCAGAACGATACTTCAGGTAACCCTTCAGTTCGTCTGAAGTAGATAGCTCTTAAAAATATTAGAGGAACGCTTCAAGACAGGATCTAGAATCAGGAGTTCACAAAAGAAAAGGAAACTATTTCCTGCAGGAAATCTGAGAGTTGTAAGTGCTTGGAAACTTGAAAGATGTAACTAAAAACCACTATTTTATTCTTGTGTAGCGTCGATGGTTTGACTTTCGAAAACTACAATCTTAAATGATTTAATATAGAGTACAGATCTGACTTTATTTTAAACTGTCCTTTTGGGCGCCAACCTAAAGGCCCTGATCGGCGAGCGAGTAAAACCGCAGTCTTTCGGCTCGTCGGTAAAGCTTGCTGGTGTATCATTGCAATAGTTTTGTGAGTTGAAAAGCCTGGCTCACAGCGCGTCATGGTTGCTTCATTTTTTACTCGGCTCGTTGTAGTTCAAAACCGTGTGTCGATCAGCACCAATGAGCCGCGAGTAAAACCAGCGTTCTTTAAAACTGCGGTATAGGCTCGTGTCGATCACCCACTTAAGCCATACACGATGCGCAGCGCCAAGCTATAAATGTATAGCGACAGAAGTAGTGCTCAAATTTTTATTAATTAACAACTTTTGCCCGCAACTTCGCCCGCGTACATAAAATACAATCTGTGTCACTCAGGAATAAAGCAGCTTCTATAGGTGAAAAAATTTAAGCAATTGGACCGGTACATACTTCCAGAGATTACCTCCTCAAACAGAAAAACAAACTTTACCTCTTTATTATATTAGTGTAGATTATTGTTTCGCTGTTTTTTTTTTTTTTTTAATAAACAAATTACCAATAATAATATATTGAAACAAAAATCAAACGATAGAGTTTATGCTAATATTAAAAGTACGCACTAAACAAAACAAAGCATTTTTGTGCATTATATAAATAAAAATTTAATTAGATATTGTCTTCTAATAAAGTGGCGTGGCACGGCTCACAAATACGTTTGTCTGTAGCAAATCAGACCACACTTACCTACAAGCTCCAGATGACATATCGGATAAGTTAATAGACTGCAGTTTTAGCCACACTTGATCCGACTATCAATAAATTCACATTTATAAATGAATCACATCTTCAATCCCGAATTGGCGATTTAAGCGGACCGTAGCCGTGGCACGCCATGCCGTCATTTCCTTATTCGCTAGTTCCTACTCGAATGTTTATCTGTTTCGCTTTACCTGGACACCCGTTGCATCCAGTGACGTTTACTCGAGATGACTCAATTCAATAGCCGGAAATTGACTACCGTAGCCGTAGCGCAAGCTAGCTGTAGGTATGTTTAAATGTTATAAACTCTGGAACTACCAGTCGGATTGGAAAAATCTATGTGTATGGGTTAACCAAATTCATATCAAATAGTATGGGGTATATTAAATCACGATACGATCGATCCATGGCAGTGGGCATTGGTTACTAACCAAAGTTCCGGTCGAAATCGTGGAGGCCAGCTAATCTCCAAGCTAAACTAAGCTCAATATAATTAATTATAACAATTTAAATTTTATTTCACACGAACGACTATAGTATTAGTAAGTAGTAACATTTCTCTTAACATCAAATGTAAGTAAAGTACATAATTATAAATAAAATTATTAAATTAAAATTGAATTGAATTACATAAAATAAAATTGAAATTAAGATTAATTAATTAATTAATCCAAAATAAATAAAAACAGTAAAAAATATAGCCAAGGACTTCAAACCAATATGTTATACTACAGAAATTTCCACAAATAACGACCATATTCATTTTTTACGTAAACGTTCTTAACGGTCACAAAGGTTCAGGGAACGCATAACAGAATTACGAGCAAAGGTCAACGCTTAGACGGGTCGTCATCCCTTTGATAGGCGCCTGCCCTTCCCCCAGAACAGATAGCACTGTTTGTGAACCGAGTCATTGCGGGCCTATAATTGTATTAAACTTAGCGTATTGGGGCCACGGTATAAGATTATAAACTCAATTACCGCGAGTTGCGTGGAATGTGTAGTGTTTAGTTATAATTTGAGACGTTTTTTTTTTCGAAATACCCATTCGAAAACGAGTTGAAGTAACATCAAGTTCAATCAATTGAAGCCCGAAATTGCCGATAGACTGTGCTTTATTAAATGGCTTTGGAATACCGTAATTAGATACACAATAGAAAGACAATGAGCGGCGTTCGTTTGGGGTTTAATGAAAATATTATTTGCACTTTGTATTTTCTAATTAGATTTTTTTTTCCTAACCACCTCGCCCGCTCGGGCGTGAATTTCCAAAACTGATTTCTTACTACTCACACTTTGTTTATTTGAGGACAATTTGAAGTGATTTAGGCTGTTCATGTTTGTATGATTCTTATTAGCTAGATTTGTTTGCAAAAACATATTCAGAGATGGAGGTAAAGAGAATTATTTGCGTACGTAAGTTCCAACCAATCAGTTCCAAAAATATAAAGTTCCAAACCAAAAAGTGCCAGACAGTTCCAAAAAGTTTCAAACTGTCTACAGTGCTATAGTTCTAAAGTTTGAAGTAATACAAAGTTATACAACATGTGAAGTGGTGGAAGAAAAAATACCTGTCCAATATTTTTTTTATAATCTAAAATACGGACTTAATTAAATGTAGTTATTTTGACCCTGGAAACTACCCTATTTAAAATCACAAACAGCTTCACTAGCTAAGTCTTATTGTTAGCTTACACAGAACTGTTCTCCGTACTAGTATAAACTGTATTACAGTAAAACAGTTTTCATAGGCCGCGGATTATATTAGTTCATACGTGGTTCATACATTAGTCTAGTGGCACTAATAATGTAACAAATAATTAATTCAATGTAACAAATCAAAGAAAGACGTTACTAACGTTAGATACAGCGGGTATCCTATCGGAAGGCATACGTATTTAACTGATCGTTAAATCTAGTTATATTTTTGTTGGTACTGAAAAAATCCGGTTTTAAATGATTGACAAGTTTACAATTGCGAAACAAATGTGTTAAAGGAAAAAAACATGGGTTGTAATAATATATTTAGGACATTTTCGTATGATTTTTTGAATATGATTCTCAGTTTACTAAATATGTTATGTCACAGAAAATGAAAACATGCTAAATAAGAAAGGCTGCATAGTATTGTAGGCGAACAATAAACGAACTTCTTGCATTTCGAAGTCGATTTAAAATGGAGGCATAAAAAAGCATTCAGTAACATTCCTGTACTCGCACTAATCCGCTGTCTCTAATAGTGGTCGTGTTAATCCCTAAGCTGTTAATTGTTCTGAACTGAAAACGATTGTTACTTGACACGATCAGATCGTGTTTCAGGAACGATCAGCTTCTATGCAGTCATACCAAATATTTATTAAAATAAAATTGAAGGGTTTGTTTGAAATATCAAAAGACCATTTTTTTATAACAAAAAGGCATTTTTTTTAATTATTGGCTATCGTATGACGTCTGTTAGTTCGGGCTATTCCCTGAAATGGTTTTATACTGATAGGTAGCCAAAATTAAAACATTTTTTAAAACAACAGTAGCCTAAAAAAGGTCCGCCCAAAAAATAAATTTGCTTTAAACCAAATGACATTGAGCTGTTTTAATAGTCTGGCGCGAACGAAGTCGCGGGCACCAGCTAGTTTAAAATAAATAACTGTCATTATCATTATTTCAGTCCAAATACGTCCACTGTTGGACATAGCCAAGTGTCGCCAAATGTGTTGTGCGTAGGGCTTGCAATATCCGTTCATTTTTACTATCCGGATAGTACGGATATTAATATTTTACTATCCGGATTATCCGGATAATACGGATATTTTTTAGTTTTTATTATAAATAAAACTAGTAAGCTTTTGTTACACGTTTTAATCAGTCTCTCAAGCAAAATGACAAAGAAATAAGAAACTATACCAATATTTTAATTCATGAATCCCCAAGCGACCACCGGTGGCCGCGCATCTATTGTCTTACTATTGTGTCTCTAATTGACGGTATCTGAAGGGTTATAATCACATAAAAAAAAACTAGTACACTTTCTAAAATTATACAATAAAACACTGATCATACCACATTAATAATTTGTATCTATTCTTTTCAAATTAAAACAAATCTAATTAAAAGCGAGATCTTACATTTATCATAAATCACAACATCCCAATAAAATCAACCTATTTAAAACATAATAATTAAATAAAAATATCACTTTTCGTGGCAAATCAGCTTAATTATGAAACAACAAATGTATAAATCAAATAACATAAAACAAAAATGATCAAAATATATCAAAATAATCAAATAATTTCTTCATAATATTTCGCAATGCTTAAACTATTTTTTATCAAAATTTTGGTAATATGATCTTAAAAAGCTTAAACTATCTAATGAATCTTCTTTCATGGAAGTTCTTAAATGGTTACATAAATATCCTGTAGCAGAAAACACTCTTTCTGCTTCAACGCTGGTCGGTGGTATTGATAAAAGAAGATTGTAAACCCTTGCTAAATTCCTGCTCCTCTGCCCATTTCCATCAAATAGTTCCATCTCTACTCGAATTGTGGTGTCTAAATCATTTGTTGAAGAAGTCGGTTGCTGCGCAGAAGATGGCTGACTCATAAACCGGATGATTTCTTCTTGTAATTGGGTTTTAATAGATACGTTTACAGTTGAAGAAGAGCAACCTTCTGTATCTTGTGTATTTTCTGTTGAAGTTTTGACTGTTTGATCTGATTGTTGTGTGTCAAAAAATGTAGAAATAATTTTAACAATCGTCAGTCTCACAGATTCGTTCGAAGGATTTTCAAAAGGATAGTCGTGTGTACTTCGCTGTTCATAAAAAATGTGAGGGTTGTGTAAATATGTCATTGTACCGATTATTTCTGGAACTCGTCGTTGTGATATCAATTATCCGCCGTACCTTTGCCTGTCATCAACGAGAGTCCTAAATTTCTAAATGATTTGTTTTTAACCCTTCAGATACCGTCAATTAGAGACACAATAGTAAGACAATAGATGCGCGGCCACCGGTGGTCGCTTGGGGATTCATGAATTAAATTGTGCCGGATGTATATTTATGTTCATAAATCTTTTATTTTGAACTGATGTCCATTCATGTAGACTTACTGCAAAATTGCATTCTCTCGATTTCAATCGGTCCAATTCTATCTTTAGACCTTTAATCTTCACAATGATTTAAAACAATCTTTTTAATTGTGTGGGGTGATTGTGGTAATTTTAACCCACTTTTTAAAAAAAGTTTACGCAATGTCTGAGATGTACAGAAAGCACTGAAGGTGAAGATGATGTCGATCCTGCGATTTTAAAAACTTGTTTGCAAACATTGCATTGTGCCTGAGCACCATCAACACTGCGTTTAAAATGCTGCCAGACTGAGTTCTTCATTTGCGAACATTTTTTGTATTCAAAAAATTGAGTTTTGGATGCCATTTTTAGCTTAACTTAATATTTTTGATCAGAATAATCTGTAAACAAAGAAAAGCCCTATTTAATTTTAAGAATTATAGATTACACTATACGAGTACGTACATTACTATTAACAGCGATAGCGAAAGTGAAGAATCAAAGTTACTTACATGATTACATCTGATTGCATTGGCTTTTTACACAAACACAACACAACACCTCTCTACATGGAATACAACTTGTTTATTAGTGTGCAAAGGGCCGGGACGCCACCGGTTGATAATAACAATGAGGGGCTCAGGACAATGTTGTTATGATCTCTGTCACTAGATTGAATTACTGTGATTTGTGAAGTAAGTAAATAATTGCAAGTGATTAACTATATTAAAATAATATAACGCAATAACACTCATATGTTTAACAACTTTTTATTTAATATTTATAAGAGAAATACAACTATCCGTAATATCCGTAAAATCCGGATAATTATGCAAGTCAAATCCGGATTTGAAAATCGGCGGATATCCGGATAGTACGGATATCCGGATATCCGGATTGCTAGCCCTAGTTGTGCGTCTCATCTGATTCCTGTGAACCTTACCAGGGCATTAGTCCGCTGTATAGAAGACCTTTCAACGCTGCGTCTTCAGGTAAGAGGTTGCCACTACAGAACCTTTCGTTTCCATCAATTATCTGTTCTAAGAGCAATGTCTGCCGACTGCCACATAAATATAGCTTAAAGAATCGAAACATTTGAATTATACTCAGAAAAATATAGGGAAAATATTTATTATTTTTTTGCTACTACTTAGTCTAAGAAGAAAACGTTGAGTACGTAACCTACGCTTTTTGTTTTCTAGCACGTCTAAGTATTAACTTATAATAGGTACAAGTGGTACTTTAAATCTAACATATTATTTAGTTTAAGTACAAAGCGTTTTGGGAGTACGTTCATTATGCGTATAGCTAAGGAGTGGAATTCCTATAACCCAATAACCTAGGGGTCTAACCTAAGTTGAGAGTGAATAGATTGCTTCTAGGCAAGCGTGTTCTATCTTCGGCCAAATCATCGTTTACCATCAGGTGAGATAGTGGTCAAACGTGAGCCTATACAACATGAAAAAAAAAAGTAAAACAGAAAAATTCAAATGTAACTGTGTGGTGTATCTCACATCACACTGATTATAAAAGTGAAAATTTGTGTGTGTCTGTATGTTTCTACTCCTTATGTAATGTCCTGGAAAAGCACCTACGATACTTCTTATTTCAGAATTATTTTCCTTTAAGATAATATTACTATCGCACAGGCGAACTCGCGGGCAGAAGCTCGTTTATTATTTAGCAAAAACTGAATACTCCATACAAGAGATGACATATAATGACTTTGCCTGTTCGTATGAAGAGCCACTAGTAAATTATACTTACGGGTTATTTAATTTTATTTCTTAATTTTTATTACTAATGACTTGCCCCCTTTGTTAGTACATATTGGTAGACTCGTCGCGCTCTTCGTAGAGGCGAGAGGGAGTGCCTTTTTCTCATTCTTAAGGTATTTTTTAGTCTTATTTGTGGGAAACTACCACTTAAAAGGGGATATCCTTTTTGTCTAATACATTAAACCGATTTCCAAAACCAAATTAACTAAATTGCAAATAAAATGAACTAATATTTGAAAAGTCAATGTCAAAAACAAAGAAACAAAACCGAAAACACCTGTTTCCGAAATTAAAGTTATTTGTTTAAACACGTGGTACTACGCCAAACACCCGTCGTGACAAAGTTCTATAAACCCTACAGTCTTACAGAATATAACAATAGAGTGTGCACTTCGATATAAAAAAAAAACCGAAAACCATATCTCATTATGCTCATTAGGAATGGAGAAAGCATAATAGCCGTTCCAATAAAAGCGTTAAAAAGTAGCAATACCTACAATAAAAAAATATTTAACTGCAGAAAACTCGTTGAAAGGAAAAGGCAACTAACAGTTATCGCTACTTGTATTACATTTTAATGATCAAAGCAATCGTTTCAATCGAGGAAAAATGAATAGCAAGCAAGCAAGCTTAAAGACTACAAAAACATTTTCTAATAATATGGTTTCTTCGCTTATTACATTGAGAAACCAATATTCGAGTCTCATCTTTAAATTTTCCCAGACCCAGACCAATTTAATTGGTTTACTCAATAAGTAGACAAATCAATCAACCTAGCTTTATCCTAATTATGTGGGTGACGGCTTCCAATTCAACCAACAGATAAGTAGCTGTATATGAAGTGACTGCCTATTTGACCTCTTCAACCCAGTAATTGTATACCACGATACGTCTAGTGACTGTGGTCGGATTAGCCTGGCTTCTGACCGTAACAACTGTATAATTTCTACAAATGACAGCAAGAACCAACGGCTTAACAGGCTTTTCGAGCCACGGAGAAATCTTGGCTTGTTAAAATTGATACCTATCTACAGACCGTCCTCATGAGGCGACGCCTAGCTTTTGCTCGGTGGGTATTAATTTAGCTTCCAGCTCCTCCAATTATTGAGTAGAGCTACACCAATTATTTATTGAGTAGGACTTTAGCAGAAAATCGTCTCGTTCTTCGAATTGGAAGATTATTTTCTGCACTTCAATATCGCGAGGAACGATACTCAATAAATTTTGTACTGAAAACCATCTAACATAAAATAAGCTACTTTATATATTTTGTCGAAGTAATAATTGAGTTGAAAATAACAAATTTGAAGTGTTTATCTTAAATGTTAGTTTGTATATATAAAGTATACAATCAAGTTATTTGTCAACGGATCAATGCAATCACCAATCAAGTTACTTTGATTGATGATTTTGAAACTCAGCTTAAATGATTAAAAGGTTTCATTGTTTTTTTGTAAGAAATTAACAGATTACGGAGGGCCTTTAACTGGTGAAAAACTACACCTGAGTGCCACATGTTCTTGATACCTCGAAAAGTTGCGCGGTTGCTGTTAGGTGCGGAAGTGAAACCGCAACAAAAACCTAGTCTACACTTTATCTATCTATAATCTTAAGAAGAACTACTAAGCCGATTTTGATACTTTTTCACTCGTAGACATTATCCCTGAGTGACATAGGTTAAGTACAACTTTGGCTGCCAAGCAAGCATATTTGCGGAACTTTCCGCTCGCGTTCTTTTAATATTGAATACGAAAAATATAAATAAACAGTAATTATTTTATATTTTACCTATTTTCAATCAGGTATCATTGTTGGAGACACCTCCATTATGGCTTATAATAGAGTTGTCATTCATTCTTTAATGAGAACAAAAATGTTTTGTGGCTGATGTCGTGTAATATATTGGGTTACACTTGTCCATTATCATTTGTGCATTATAACACTGCCTGTCTGTACTATTCAATAGCAAAATATGTTGACGTCAAAAGCAAAGAGACGTCCCTTTAATATTTATTTTTAGCGGAAGCAAGAACGTATTTTTAATGAAAAATTTTTCATAGCGTCTTCTGGACATCTCATAGAGCGTAGCGAGTAAGGCGTATCTCGGCTAATTACCCGCACCCTAGAGCCTTTTGCAAGAGTATATTAATATCTTGATAATTCCAAGCTGAGTGGAGTCTATCACGGGACAATTTCGCTTATAATTTAATATTGTACCGATATCCGCGATACATGAAGCTTGAGTAGATTTTACAGCAAACATAACAATAGATTGATTGATTCCGAAAAGTACTCTATATTTTAAGCACGTTCGGACAGCACTAGAAATTACTCAACTGAAAATACATTATTATAAAACGAACTTCAGTCGAAGCTTTAACTGTGAAGCTCGTCTCGCCCGTTTACTCGGTACGTGTGATCAAGGCATAACGTTCAAAAGATGCACCACTAACATTAAGTAACTTTTATTGACGAGTGCTGCTATATTTACATTGAGGACGGAAACTTTTCAGGCCACCCACGTACATGTTATAGGATTCCGTTACTAGTTAGTTTGTTCTACAAAAAAACATATCAAAATATTTACAAATAACTTCACTGGCTTTTCGCTGTGGAATTAAAGTATGAAAAAAAAATCGTACGAATCGTTCTGCATTCACGGTTGCAGGGATTAAAACGCCACATGAAATGGACACGTGAATCCGGATTTTGTACTTTAATGGATAGTACACCAAAAGCGAGTTAGATTACACTACCTAGTGAACAAAAAAAAAATTTTACCCGCCAGAAATTTTTACCATGTATGGTTTTATTTTGACTTCCTTTGTAGGAAATAGATATGGGAAAGAATGTTTGGTCATAGTTTTTTTTTGTGACAGTCACTTTATTTTTCATGAAAAGTATTGATAACACTTTTTTTTTAAATCATATGTTACGATTTTCTGAAATATTTAGCTTGAGGCTGGTCTATCACAAGTACCCAACCAACAACTGCTAATATTCAAGGACTCCGTCTGAGGTACGAGTTTTTCATGCTGGAAATGTCCTGCCGGAACCTTTTTCAGTGCGTTGTGCATTGGATTCCAGATTTTTGGTACAGAAGTGAAATTGTGATTGTAGAAATTGTATTTTGAGCGGCAAATTATAACTCAATGATTGATATATTTTTAAATTAGTTGCTTTAGGAAATTTTTGTAGTAATTTGTTAAAAAAGTTGAGATGATTTTTAAGTTTAAATTACCAAAACGATGATCTAGATCAGCTTGTGTTAATAATTAGTGTTCCTCTTTTATTAGGTACAAAAAAGGCTAGATCATTAATTTTACACGATGGTAAATTGATAGTATCAGTTCTTGCGCATTTGTTTAAGGGTACTGCAGGTATTGGTACATTCAACACTATGAGAAAGTTCGTATCGCAGAAAGTACATTTGCATATTTTATAGTGTGTATTTACGTTATATTTATCACTTTATCCTTTACACACTTATCCAAAGTATAAGTCAGGCAAAACGACCACAAGCACGTGGAGTGTCTGCGTTCTTTAGGATCCTGTAACCTGTTCAAAACGTAGGGTCTCCGAAGCCATTGAGCGAGCTCCTTTTGTCTAAGCTTTTACAGCTTTATTCTTTACTCCGCTCGTAAAACTCATATAAAGCACTCACATCACTTTGAGGAGCCACGGAAAAACCAAAACTATCACAATAACACCATTTTTCCAGGTCAGCAAAATTTTTTTTATTGACTTAGAATTTGGTTCACCACACACAGCAGAAACTGTTAGGGTGAATGATACACCTTCTTTATGTGTTGAGAAACAAACAACAACTAGCGTATGCATGATAAACTCTCAATGAACACTATCTTTAAGAAAAGTTCGGTAAACTTGTAAGTGGCTGTCACAATAATTCTGTAGGTAAAAGAATCAAAGTATATAGGTTTATTAGATAGCTAAGTAAAAATAAGCATAGGTACATAATCTCGTGGGGAAAAACTTTGTCGACTTGTTGGATGGACTTGTTGTATTTATAATGTGGCTCTCTGTTTGTGTTTAATTGCCATTCAGACCGCAACATTTTGTAGCTGAACCGTTTTTCATTATTAAAATAAAGTTCCATTAGTGATTTACTGAGTAGTCGATAGCTATTATAGAGATGATTTTGTTTATTTTAGCATTAAGTAGATAGGTAGCCAAACTGATGATGTGTAAAAATAAACAAATATTAAATGAAAGGATGAAATAATTTTGTTATTTAATGACAGCCAAAAACATTATATCGACTGAAAGCTTCGGTAAACATTATAGAATCAATAAATGCTACGTGACGTATATTCGCCGATGGTATTTAGTCGAGGTGTTTACTGTACAAAGACGACCCTAATTTCACGGCCCTTCATTGGCTGGATCTTTTCATCAAGTATATTATAATTGGCTCCTTTGTTCGCTTTTGTTAAGGACCTCGATAACGACGGCACTACGAACATGCTAAGCTTACTTTTTTTAAGCTTGTTTATTTGGTTCAGTTTTAAGACGAAGTATCCGCCATAATTTTTTTTTCTATGATACTAATCTTCTTCTTCCTGCCTTTATTCCATATTACTTGGGGTCGGCGCAACACGTTTTTTTCTTCCATTCTGTCCTGTCACCCGTCAAACTATCACTAACTCCCTTTTCTTTCATATCACTCCTCACACAATCTATCTATCTTTTCGATACTAATAAGTATACGAAACACGATTTTCAAACACATTGATACGCTACACATAACATCCAAAAAAGAACACGTCAACGATTAAAATCACACATCCACATCCCAGTCATCAGTAAATTGTCGTGAAGGCTGGCCGCAACGCGATTAAATGAATAAAAATAACATTGTTTAAAGTTGCTGCACACCATATCATCCATGTTTAAATCTACGTTTAAACGATCAGGTCTAGTTGACCAACGTTGCGGATTTAATTTGAGCCAAATTGATCGCGTTATCTCCGTCTGAGAGCTGGATTCTACGCTCAACATTACAAATACTATTTGATCCCATAAACTGAGATTTAACTCTTTAAACGCGGGGGTTTCGAGCGAAAGTTTAGTAGTTAAATAATCTGTCAGAGTGAGATAACGCGTGCTGTATAACTAGTTTTATAAAACTCGCTGTCCCCATCATTTGGTTGCACAATATGACGAAAACAATTGCAAAAAAATATTGTTCATTTTCAGCAATCAATTACACTCCTATTGTTTTAATTTGTGCAAAAAAGGAGCTCTATCGATACCCGTTACTGATCCTATTTGTGTAGTCAAAAGTAAAATAAACGAAGTCCCAAAATTGTAAACGAAAAGTTATACATAATTGATTCATAACAATAACTACAAAAAAAATGCTACGCGCAGTGTTATTTTTTTTTTAATTTTTATTTCTATTCATTCATTCAGTCATTGCCGGTACAATATTTAAATAGTGGCAACTATTTAAATATTGTACAGGCAATGGTAAATTTCGGGATAAATGATAAATGATCTTTATTTTGTAAATAGGTTTTCAAAAAACATGTTTTATACGTCAATTTTGTTTTCAGTCAGTTTTAACGAGATGAGGCCGGTGTTTTCTAGCTGACGAATTTTGCTGTTTAAGAATATTATTTGCTAAGACCTACCTTAAATAACAAGACCTTTTTTTATAAGTCCTTTAAGTATTACCACTAATAGAAAATTAGTGGTTTAAAAAAACATTAATATAAAAAAAAAAATCGAAATAGATAATAAAGTGTAAACTAATCTACTTGATAGATACTAAGTAGGTACCTACTTACAGCGGGTGTCTGGCTAGCTGATAAATTAGTGTGTCTTCTGAACAAGTCAACATTTCACGAGCGAAATTAAACGTTAACCGCGTAGCGCCTGGTGTAATCTCCACTACGAACGGAGCTACTGGTGTCATACAAACGTATCTTTCAAGTTACAACTTCCCCTCTTTTAAGTTAAAAGATTTAACAGCTACTGTAGCAGTTAATAATTTTTCACAACTATCACACAACGCCGTCTAGACCCAAGCTAAGCAGAGCTTGTGATATGAGTAGTAAACTGGTACACATATAAATATGTTTCTAAACAGATACATGTTATAGATAAATTACACACGGTTGATTGTTGTGGTTGTGTGAACCACAAGAATCAACCAACAACCACAGACAGCTAACCAATAGACCGACGAGCCAGTGAAAATTAGTTAAGGTTATCATTCAAACCTTAACTAGTCTTTGGGGAATAAACACCGTAACTCGCACCTTTTTTCTCATAGGGGAAATAGAAAGTACAGAACCCCATCTGGTCGAATCGATTGACATACATTTTTTTTTTTCTTGATGTGCAATAAAGTATATATAAATAAATAAATAAATACACCCGGTTTCTGAGTTGAGAATTTTAAGTTAAAACGTACCAAACCTGAATTTTGGACTGTTTTCCAGACAAAACACAGTTTGGTATATTTTCAATTTCAAGTTTTCATTTCCGCAGTAATTCTAGTACAGGAGTAACCCGCACGCGTGAGGCAACGGTGCTTACGCCCCAGCCGCCACCGGGATACCAATCCTGATTTCCGGCTACCGCACGCGCGGGCTTGCGGACGGCGAGCAATGGGTAGCTCGCCGTCCAACCGTCCGGTAACCGACCGGACCGAGCCTAAGACGTCGACGACGCGTATCGTTTCACGCGCGCCTAAAGGATTTGTCAGCCAACCGTAGGAGCCCAACAGGGTCGAAGCCTACTGGGGCCAAGGATCTGTTTTTGAAAGGACGGAAAGGAAGATTCGGCCCCGGTACGGTAAAGGCAACAAAGGAACAGGAGTGGGTTTTTAGTCAATAAAAGTGACCCTATGTCCCGCTTCACCCACAAGCGACGTCATTAGATGAATTTCCCACGAAAAAATAAAATGCATAACTTCTTATTTATTATTATTCTCTGCCATCAGCTTTTATTCTCTCGATAAATAAATCAAAAGAGAAATGAGTCAATTAAAACTCAGAATCTATATTACAACTCAACAAATGGCCAATAGAAAAAGAAAACATAAAAATGCAGTGCCTCGAATGAGATTCATTCCACAATTAGCAATTGCAATTAACATTTATTCAAAGAACTAAAATTAATTTTATCTTATGTCTGTAAACTTCCCTTTCATCTCACGAGAAATATTTTATTTTTATATCGTAAGGAAAAAATAGCGTTCTTAATTAAATTCCAACTAAGTAATATGATGAAGCTAAAGTTTGTTTCAATCTCAAAAATTACTGGTTCGAATTGAATCGGTATTTTAGTGTTGGATAACTCTTTATCAAAGACGCAGGTGAAACTGCGGGGGTTAGTTAGTTTAGCACATAGCCTTGGAAATTAGTTCACAGCCCTGCTTTTTTCTTAATCATGAACTAAGCTCTCCTAATAATTTTGGCACGTAAAGGGCAACTGAAGGATCGTAAGTAGATTTTAGTCAGAAAAAGTCTGACACACCGACTCACCGTACACCCACCGCGGGAGAAGATATTTAATTCATTAAACCCCAAGCTATCGTCGGCGTTCACTCTGCCATTGTCTTACTGTTGTGTCTATATTTACGGTATTCGAAAAGTATTGCCACCTTCAAAAAAGAGCTCTAAATAAAAAATAAAAAAATTCTTCCAAACTGGCGTCATGGTAAAAACAATAAGTAATTTAAAACTCATTTATAAATAAAACCTGGGAAAATTAGTCAACTGTAAGATTTTTGTTACAATATGTAAAAGTAAAGAATATGTAAAACTTACCTATTGTTTTTTTTTTCATTTCCAAGTCAAGATTTTTTTAAATTCTTTATTTTTTTAGAAGATTCGTGTGAAAAAAACGCTGGTATTAATTTTGTCTACTTCATGTTTTTGTTTGAAGTAGAAACTTAATCAGATCCAGCCAGACCAGACCAGATCTTAGAAATTGATCACTCCATGATATGGTCAAGCAAAAATGGCCAGATCAGTTTAAACTTTATACATTGATAATATGTCAATCCTCAAAAAAAAAGGATTCAGTAATCGACTAATATTTTGAACCGCAAGCGAACGCCTCCGCCAGTGTTCGCGCACCCATTGTCTTTCTATTGTGTCCCTAATTAACACGATTGAAAGGTTAATTTACTGTTCTACTTGTAAAACCCAATCTCTTCAAAAATGCTTCTTAATATTTTTTCCATCCAATGCTAGTTGCCGTAAAAAATGTAATCCGTCTTTTAGATTATTTAAAAAAAAAACTTTTTACAAAAAAAATATAACCGACTTCAATGATAAAAAACACTGAAAAGTATCAAATAACTTTAATTTTGGAAGTCGGTGTTTCTTTAATAGTTTAGTCTCTTCGTTATTTAACACCGACTTCCAAAATTAAAGTTATTTGATACTTTTCAGTGTTTTTTATCATTGAAGTCGGTTATATTTTTTTTGTAAAAAGTTTTTTTTATTTTACACTTTTTAGTTACGGTACCACCACTAAAAAGTACCCCTCAGTCAAACTTAAATACCTTATAGTCAGAGAGCATCTCATAACGGTTCTAATAATCCCAAACACGGTTAGATTACATTAATTTACCTTTCGGCTTTCATCATCAGATCAGTTCGATATATCCTCTCCCCCTCTTCTTTCAAACAGTCATTAAACTAGATGCTGATAATCCCGGCTGTAGCATCAGGCCAGATTTATGTCAACATTGCAATGAACTTAAAATTTAGTCCTGTTTAAAATGAGCCCAAACACGACTACGGTGCTGTAATTTCAAGGTTTGTACTTTTCCTGATGCTCCTGGCTTCAGCATCAGGTCTCTATGTACTTCGGTGTTCTTTATTAGCAGTACGTTTATCCACACATCGAGCCGTTTTCAATGAGCCTAAACTCGATATATCTGCTGTTTGTTGTCGAGGACTTAGGTACTCTGCAGACTATCCTGACTGCAGCATCAGGTCATGTCTTGATGATCATGAGACCAAATGTGGCAAATGCCCTATCAAACATCAAAACAATTTACTAAAACAGTCCTTGCCTGTTCGAGTAACTTCTTACTGTTAAGGAGTTGTACCTTCCATCATCAGCCCAGCTACCTGAGATGGTGACGACCATACGCAAATACACAAGATACTTCATAAAATATGCGAAAATCAATAAGTGAGCCTATAAAATTTGAAGGTTGCCCTCGATTTCTCCAAGATCCCATCATCAGATCCTAATTTGGTGATAATGGGACCACCTCAGAGCTATCTACTTTCGAACAAAAAAAGAATTTTGAAAATCCGTCCACATTTGGGGGAGTATTCGACGAACAAACATACAAAAAAAAAAAAAAAAAAAAAAAACATACAAACAGCCGAACGTAGTACCTCCTCCTTTTTGGGAAGTCGGTAAAAAATAAGGGACACGCTGTGCTGCATTTTTTCGCACGGGGTAACGTCACACCTAACTTTGATGGGGTATATTATCTTTTGTTTAATCGAAAAAAGAAAAAATACGTGTCCAATATTTTTTTATAATCTAAAATACGGACTAAAGAAAATGTAGTTTTTTTTTGACCCTAGAAACTACTCTATTAAATTGAAATTAGATGTTTAATTTTCAGGAAGACATTCTAACTTACTCCCCTCTCTACCGCAGGGAGAGAGAGACTGAGTTTTACAGGTATAGCGTATACTTTACGTGTTATTTGCCAAAAATCAAGTAATCTAAAAACATCCATCAACTATTCCAAAGTTAGCTTAATTTTCGGCGTAATTTCCCCGGATTTTTTTTTATAGTCTTGTATTTTCTTTAGATTAGTTTGCTTACCTATAATTTTAGCTGGAAGGGTGTACTTATCTAGCCCGAGATGAGAATAAAAGTTCAGCAAAATGACACAGTGAAGAAATAAATAAATGACATACTTTTCACTAATTTTCAGCGTATATGCCAGCGGTAATCTAATGTAAATTAGCAATTCGGTTCGCGTTTTCGATTAAAATAAGCTTATTCCTGAAATAAATTAACCAATTTATAACCAATTTTGATTAACCAATTATATAAAGTGACGTGAATTTGTTAATCGATTCATCTATGCATTGAATATACTTATTTAGTACAAAGATGAATCGATTAACAGATTCACGTCACATTATATTTCGCAAACACGCTTTGCTGCAGCAGTTTGGTTCGCAATTGAAAATGAAGCGAACCAAACTGCTAATTTACATTGGATTACCGCTGGCAAATATGCTTACGTTAGTGTGATTTCAAATTGGCATGGGAGATGGGATGCCCATAGCGCGCGCCTACCCTCGGGCGTGTGCTTTAAGCAAATCTGTGCACAAGTTACACGCATTTTGAACGCCGCCGTCGTGTGCCTATTAGGTTAGGTTATACTGATAAAATACGAGTGCATTTTGCTTTAGATGTTTAGAAAATATTATTAAATATTATTGTAAACGAATCTTTAGACGATTTAACTGCTGTTAATCCTTTCTTCATTCCCTAGGTGATTTCCATAAAACTTCATCCCAAGTTAATTAATTTCGGAACGAAAACTCAGTTTAAATAATCAAAAACAAACTCCTTCAAACTACCCTTGAGTTTTGATTTGGCTTTCATCTTAATGGGATAGCATACGAATACAACAATATGCAAGATCCAATAACATTCAAATTGTGTCGTGAGTGCTACTGTTGTTTAAATGGAAAATAGTTTGCTTCCAGCAGACGATAAGGCGTTATCAAACTAATTACTTATTCATTTCTCCAACGTTCACAGTCATTAAATACAAGAATTGATACTGTCAATAACTTCAAGGCGATTCTGCGTGCGCCTTATATACATTGTCGGTGTCCGACGAGGTCACACGCAGATTTACTCAAGATCACGTTATCAGCAAGTTCAGGTTGATAACCTAGCGGCATGATCATCGACCAGCTTATAGTGACACTAACTTAGCTACTTAGTTACATTCGAATATGCAGGACAATATGTTATTTATTAGCTAAAACCGTTTTACGTGCGCATATTTCCGTTTATTTTGTTTCATATCAAATATAAGTTTAAAATTGCTCTGGTTTTATGTTATTTCGCCTACGGAGTGTTTGCAACCAAATATTATGTTTCAAACCAAAATGGAAAGGGATAAGTGAAAAGTTATTTATGAAAATGGGAGCAACGAGTTCCAAGACAACAAATTAATATATTTAAGCACTAACTTGCAAAAGGCAGTTAATAAAATAAAGATTTGTGGTTTATGAAAGAGCCAGCTATCCGTATGATTTTAATATTTTTGTGTGCATTCTCTTGAACACTTTCTGGTGAACTTTAAGCAGTGTGTGTGTAGTAATTAGCGAGTTCTGGTGGGTGTTATCGTGCTAATTGCCTCCACTAGAAACTGTACCGGAGCTCGTATCGAACTTTGAGGTTTAGTTGAAAATATTAACAAGCGTCGCTTCAGCAGTTTGAAACAGTTTAAACGTATGGCACTCGTCGTTAACCTTTTATGTTTCACTGCGAATATATCCTTTTCCTTTTCGTCTCACTCAGCCATTGTGGGCGGAAAAAGTAGAGTAGCGATATTGTGAATGTCTTATATTAAACTATTCTACGACAAATACTGTACACTCATATTCCTATATAGTATTCCTATTGTAATATTAATTCTAGTTGGAGAACTATAATTACGTATTTTCGGTCAATTGAACAAGTTACGTCTCCAATTACACGATTTTATTCGCAGAAACCCTGTCATTAAGACACAGAAACACCTATAATTTATATTACCGTGTGAGATATGAGATCGGTAGGAATGGAATCGAAGAAATTATTTGGCTTCTCCAGATAAATCTAGGTACTTATATTTCGAGACAAATGTTTCCTACAAAACATTTCACATTTCTATAGTCATAATAATATCATAATGTAAACTATTTATATTATTTAATTAAAACGTCTAAAGTCTGAGATGTTAAATTATTTAAAGAATAATTTCTATAAATGAATTCCCCTTCAAATGAAACTGCGTCTTACCGCTCGTTACACAATACCGACACCTTTTAATGTTTGCGCGTCGAGTTCCAGTGAGAAAATATTCATCTCAGTAACACCGTTTCATTCGCGTAAATTGGAATGATTTTGTCCGCCGTTTTTGCAAATGAATAAGTTATAAGTAGCCAATATAATATTAAACAAATCATTTTAGAGACGACTGGCACCAATTTACTTCAGCTAGAATCCACATACCTACTTGGTATGGTTAAAACAATCTTGGATTTGTCCATAATGAAATTGTAGATAGGTAGAAACTTAATTTTTTTTTTCTCGAATAATTGGGTGGGAATGGGACGTAAATGACAAAGGCTTTAAAACCATTTTCTAAGCTTCCGAATTATCATTCAATAGTTACTATTTGAAAAAGTTATCTATATTTAACGAAGATCTACTTTTGTTTGATCAATAACAACGAATAATATTGGTAAGAATATCTTAGGAGACTTCATAGCATGATAATCATCATAACACAGATACGGAGTTACCGATCAGTCAAAAGAAACCCGAGAGGTATAACCAAAGCGAATTATTATTTAACCTGACTGAAATGCCATGAAACATATTTGCATTATCTTTGCCGTACGCATACAAATTAACCCTTCAGATACCGTCAATTAGAGACACAATAGTAAGACAATAGATGCGCGGCCACCGGTGGTCGCTTGGGGATTCATGAATTAAAATATAAAATAGATACAAATTAACGTTGATTGAGTAAAAACCTTTCGATCATTAATTCGTACTATCCGTAGTCATATGGTAGCCGACGGGATTACAAACAGAGCAGGTGGAGCGGATAATAAAGTTAATCTCAGTACAAAAGCCTTCAATTAAATAAAATGCATGAGAACAACAGGGAAAAATATAAAGCGATTTCTGTTAATTTTTGTCCACGATAGAAAATGGTTTATAGATTTATTAGCTTCCTATTACCTACATGAAAAAAAATGAGAGTTCTGTACAAACTTACCTATATCAGTAGTTCAATTCCCGAATGGAGTTTCGAAGAATTTTCCTAATCGCAAAAAAGTTATTTTTGTTGTGACGCGCCGTAACTACAAATTCGTAAATTGGTTGTTACCGCCATGACTATGGCTTGCCCAGGCAAGAAGGCTTTGAAAGGACTTTTTCCACTTACCTTCATTCAGTACACATTAAAAACTGAGTCGTAATGGATTTCGAGCAAGTCATTTTTAATTTAGCAACAGCTATGCTGTAGCTCGATTAGTGACGATAAACTTTTGGTTACAATTGCTGATATTTTTATAATGACTCGTATGAATGTGGGCACATCATTATTTCGTTAGAGTACCGCACCCGACTGCAGTGTTATTTTGTAATTTCCTTTCAACCAACAATTATGTACGATTTTAATCTAAAAGTGGAAACAGTATAGACATAACGACGTCGTGTAAGTAAGTTTTTATCTCGTAATATCAACTGCACATAAACTGGAAGTTGCTAGTTCAGATGAAACTCGTAAAAGTTGAGTGAAAATGATTTCTTAATGTTTAAAACAGAATAGTGGACTTTACTTCAGGTTGTTGTTGCTAGCTGCGGAGCGGAGCAAAATAATGTTAATCGTTTACAAAATAAGGTCATGTAAGAGATATTAATCGAACATGCAATATGACAACTGAAAAATTATAAAAATGGGCTGGGCGAATGCGAATCCTGAAATCAGTATTTCATCCTATTCTGGACAAGGACAGTTACATTTTTTGGAATCTCCAAAAGTATTTTTGTCGTTTCGGACTATCAACTCGGCTCAGTCAAATATTTTTGGAACAAGTGCACTCAGTTTGAAGTCGGTTGTCCGAACACGAATAAAAAAGAAAAACTTAATGGGAAAATCGTTTCCGAACTGGCCAAGCGTTCCATCCCACTCACCAGTAACGCTTGCTCTACAATATAGGGTACGTGACAGATTCTGAGGGCTCGGAAAAAAACGACCAAATTTGGAGTGGTAAACGAATATCGATTCGCAGAATGCATTCACTATTTTAAAGGGATACAACTCTAGACAAACATGCAGGAAAATAGAATAACTAACATTCAAACATAGTCCAAAGCTTTGAAATCAATAACTAATGGAAATGAGGAATGTATTTCAGACTTCCTCTTTGAGCCCGTAGGTCTGTTTATCTGCAACTGGCAACGTACAAATCACTCATGAGTGATGCGGAATTAACGTACGAATTCAAAGTTTCAAATTAATCGAATTTTACATCGGTAGTTCAGCGTTGATATTTCATTCTACAGCTTTACCGAACAATAGCAATATTCCGTGTGGATCGCGAGCAATGCACGTGCCTTAAATTTTTGCAGCATTTTAAATATCGAGGTTTACCAAATGAATCTGTAAACAACAGAAGTATTCCAACGGGAACAGACTTAATAATAGAAATTTCGACATAGCAAGCAACGCATAAATATGTAGTTTATAGATATTGCAATATTAAAACAACACATCGCATAAAGCAGTTTGCCAACAACATTGAATAAAAGCGAAACCATCAATGCACAAAAAACATTCGCATGGAACAACAATCTACAAGAAATAAGACAATGATCATTATATCGTAGGAGACAGCGCACTTGCGTAATTCTACAGTAACTATCAAAAGGTGCATAGTAATCTAACAACTAGGTAAATAAATGTGCAACAACTGAACGCTCAGCTCGCGTTCTAAAAAGTTACAAAGAAAGCAATAAGCAAAGGATTAAATAAATGCTACAGTTATACAAAATTACAAAGTGCTGAAACGCACTATTAGCGCCGCAGACGATTCATTAAAAATGAAACCATAATTCAGGTCCGATTAAACAGAAACAAACTGATACGTATTTATATATATTTTACTGCTGTACAAGTAGAATTTTTAACTAGGTTAAAATAGATCAGACGAAATTAAAACTGAATATTTTGTGTTCCAGCGTAATTTATGATAAACACGTTAACTGTTTTTGTACCGAAACGTTTTATTTTAATCCGAGTGTACAATAAATTAAACTGCGCTGCTATTACTGAAAGATGACGGAGAACTAAATAAAATTGCAAAAGTATTTAACTAGATTTTTTGTATAGGTAGACTTGCTTTCTTTAAAAAACGTATTAAAATTGTGAGAGATGAACCACTTAGTTCAATTAAATGTAGATGCCATTTCTAAGGTGAGCCAATGGTTCACTCTGTCGAAAAGCTAAGATACCGGGGGACTAGGTTAGATTTAAATAAAATATCTCGACAAAACAAAACAAATTGTGATGAGGACAAAACAACGTTTGATTAATAAGTCTTTATGATTGTACTCGTATCATACGATTCTAAAACATACTTATAAGTCTTACATCTGTAGAAGTACCTACAGAGAGTAATAAAAAAGATTAATGGCTGCCAGAGAGCACTTAATTGCTTGAATTAGCTCGCACGGTTAGAAATACACACAGGTTGAAATATTATAGATATTAGCTAAACTAATATTACTAGCAGATAAAGTTTTTCTTTAAGTGAAAATCTTTCGAAGTATTTATCAATGAGTCCGCCTAGCTATGTTGGGGTCGGCTTCCAGTCGAGTTCCATTATAATTTTCGTGGAACAAACTGTCTAGATCTGACCTTCAAAACCCAATAACTGGTTAACCCGATACCTCTTGGCTAGACTGTTGACAGATTTTAGGGTCGGATTTCATCATGCATGCGGATTTGCAAATGTCCTTTTCACACAAGTATTTATTATAATGCGGCACGTGGGACGCGTGCGGGGCGGGGCACTCTCGCATGCGTGATGAAATCCGCATGATATTAAAAACACCCTTAGGGCTCCTGACTGTCCGTAACGACTTTCAAAGATCTTCAAATGACAGTCGGCGAGACACGGACTGACCTAAACGTTGTTCAAGCTTGGAGATTGGCTCGAGCGCCGCTAACTCCACCGGAAGTACTAGGTAGTTAGTAATCAAATTATTTCAGTTAAAATAATTTCAGTTTGTACGAGTTATTTTTTTATTTTGGTGTATAAAATAAAGATTATTTAATTCTACCCTGAGCTATTAGTACCTATTTCCTGCTACTTTTACTCTCAATAAATTATCGGTTTCTGTGATACAGGACACGCGAGCAAAAGCTAGTTAGTTAGACAGTTTGGAAAAAATTAAGGTACCTACCTACAGGGCACAGCACACATAAGCCAGCTATGGGATCGTTTGCCACATAAAACATATGTTTTTACTATCTATAAACTGTTGCTCTAAGTAATATAATGCATGTCGAACGTGTTTATGAAAAAAATGCGTCGATATGATGCGGATAACAAGAATATAGTACACCACTGAGACTTATCTATGGCTTCTGTGAGACTAGTTCGATATCCGGACGAATCGAATATATTTATAACCAAAACGTTACATTTATAAAAAAATACTCAGAAAAATATCCAGGCATTGAAATGTTACATATCTAGGTAATTGAGCAGTGGTGGTCCAGTGCCTCCAGTGGTAACGGGCCCGACTTACGAGTTGCAGGTCGCGAGTGCAAACCCAGCCAGGCGCATCACTTTGTGTAATTTATTTCATCACCTCTGCTCTCAAAACTGTGAAGAAAAACATCGTGAGGAAACCGGCATGTCGTAGATGTTTTCTTTTTTGTAGTATGGCACTAGTTGTATCTTTGTGCCAATTTCAACACGAGACTTCTACCAATCGGAACTGGGTTCGCGTGGTGGATTACGGTCCATTACGTCTCATAGAGAGGAAGCCTGAGCCCCAGCAGTGAGAACATTACAAGAGTAGCTAAGGTATCTAGGTAATTAGAAGTTCATTATTTTCAAAGTATTTTTCATAAAAGTTATTCACAAACATTTCAAGCCAAAACGGCGCAATATATTATATTCGATGAAGAACTCTCTTTGGAACTTGACCTAAAATGTTGCTTTGCACTTGACATACTTATAGACTAGTCTATTTTGGTCAGAATAGCAGGAGTTCACATATAGTGTATTATCTAATATCTTACGAAATATTTATGTAATATTCAATATACCATACAGTTTCCTATTATAGATTACTTCCGGGGCGAAACTTCCCATGATGGGCAGAGTTCCGGCTGGATCTCATGGTGAAATAGCGACAGCTACTGTCACAACCCAGAGCTGGGCACGCCATAACTATAGCGGTAAGTCCCTTCTTTGAGGCGTGGCTGAAAAGACCTCACGGTATCCTCACCCGTGCGCATGACGCAGATTCTCACCGGACATGGTCAGTTCGGGAGGTTCCTGCGCCGTATTTGTGCGGCAGTGACGCCCGGGTGTCACCATTGTGTGGACCGCCCGGTGGACCCGGTGGAGCATACGGCAGAGGTGTGCCCCGCCTGGGTAGAGCACCGCCATGTCCTCATGGGAGCAATCGGCGGCAACGATCTCTCGGCCCGGGCTTTGGTACAGGCCATGGTTCGAAGCGGGAAAGACTGGCAGGCGATCACCTCTTTCTGCGAAGCAGTAATGCTAGCAAGGAGGAGGCCGCACGTGCACACGCGAGGGAGTGGCCCTCACGCCCTAGCCGGGATTCCAAACCCGATTTCCGGCCACCATAGGCGCGGGCTTGCGGACAGCAAGCAATGGGTAGCTCGCCGTCCGACCGTCCGGTAACTGTCCGAACCGAGCCTAAGTCGTCGACGGCGCATACTGTTCCACGCGGGCCTTAAGGTGATGTCAGCAAACCGTAGGGGACCAACAGGGTCAGTCTACAGGGGCCAAGGTTCGGTTTCTGAAAGAAAGACGGGCCTAGTATAAACGGCAACGAAGGAACTAGCATTCTACTGGTAAAAAATGTTTTAACCCTTTAACAGGCCCCGAAGACTCGCTGCTATAAAAAATCAATCTCAGCTAAAGGGTAGTATGAAAAAAGAAATAGCAAAATAAAGAGCAAAGGATATACAGTATTATACAGCCGCCACAAATTAGTTCGACTCAACAGGCAATGATCACATTATTATTTGCTTTATTTCAGACAAATTAGACAAGAAATCGACTAGAAGGTTAATAAGGTTATCTTATTAGAAAAACTCAAAATCTAACGAACATATCAAAAAATTGCGCGACATTTTCTTTTTGCGTCGCCATAATCGAAAGAAGCTTTTAATAAAAATCTTTTTTCATAGCAAGCTATATAGCTAATTAATACTCGTCAAGACGAATCATATGAGCCCAAACTTCCAGTTCCATAATCAGATCAGCTCCATGTCATAATAATTTTGCATTGTCATCTGACTTACACATGCATACAAAAATTCAGCTCAATCAGTAACCGGGAAGTGGGTCAAGTTTAATTAGCTAATTTTGTTAACAGACAAACATCGGGACAGATGAAACTAAATAAAAGCTTGTAAAAATTTTAATACAGACAAACATCGGGACAGGTGAAACTACATAAAAGCTTGTAAAAATACTTCCAGTCATTGAATAACACCTGTTCACCGGTTTGTGAAATATTGTGTTCATTTTTGTTGGAGAATCAGTTTTGATAGTTAGCTTTTCACAATCAAAACTTGGCTGCAGCTGTCTATGTCCGCGGCCTGACAAAGGGTTTTATATCGGACCAGTAGTTTTGAACTTTATTCGGTACAAATAAAGATATAAGAACACAAATATTTTCTCTTTTAGTATCAATTTGAACAACTCGTATTTTATTTCCTTTTCCGATTACTCGCTAGAAATTATTGAAGCTTTACAAATTAAATAAGACCAAGTCAAGTGATGCAATTGGCTGCTGAAAATTTTAATTCCTCGCATTTATTTGTGCGATCTTTTTCATTTCAGTGTGCAGTGATTTTCCTCACCGGTTGAGGTATTCCACGTTGAGCATCCGCTTAAATGGCGCCTGAGTGAATGGCATCTGAGGTATTATATTATGAACACTTTATTACTTAAAATTTTATTCCATATAGGGCACCTACAGATCAGTAGACTAGCTTTTTACCGTGGTACTAGTTATCTGGTGAGGGTCACAAAATTTTTCATCTTTTCTTTGGACCTTTCTTCTCTTTTTCAGTAATATAAATAAGGGTACTTAAATAAAACTGGTCTGTCGAATTTTCAAGACTTGAAGTGTTATAACCGAGTGCAATACAATAAAATTCCTACAGCCCTAACAAGCATTGGGCTTCCGACTGCGGCGGAGGTGTATGGGTGTCCGTTCCCCCACGGTTTCGGTCATTACTGCTTCGTAGAAACTGTATCCCAATGTCTTGCTCTCCGGACCATAGCGAGAACCAGAAGCGGAAGCTCTCCTCCACTGACACGGCGGTCTTCCGCATCAGGCGGAAAGTGAGCCGTGGCGCCTGTCTAACTACTTCTCAATGAGCTGCATTAAACACCTACCTGGGAAAGTGCTTATACAGACAAACATTCGCTTCCTGGCACGATACATTATCGGCGACCAAGTGAACGAAACTTCTCCAAACCGATGTTCGCTCTTCGGATGCTCGCTAACTATATTATAACACAATACGATTGTAGAATGTTGTATTTTATTAACGTAAATATAAATTAAATTCGTTTGTATTGTTTTTAAATGCTGATAGTTAATAATTTACATAAATACCTACTGATATTAAATAGCTGGTTGGCGCCGATGAGTTCCCTATTTCTTTTCGTAAATTATTTCTTGATACTACTAACAACTATTTAGATAAGGTAAAAATATAAAATGCTTTTTGTTTAGGTTTATAAAAGGCTGATAGTACTAATCCTATTACTATAATATATCACTGGTTATGATATATTTCTACTTAATATCGCGTTGCATTAAAGTCACTTTCGACAGTGAGAAAAACTTGTAAAACCCAGCACCTAAAAATAGTTTTTCGACTATTGAAAAGAAGATTAAAAGTCCAAGTATTTCTAAAGGTAGCTGAAACCCACTGAATACATAGAAGTATAATACTGATATTCTAAAGAATAGGGCGGTGTGCTACGAAAAGAATTCTCATAACTTTCTGTGCTATAATCCTAAATCTCAAGATGCTCCATCTTGAGATTTAGGATTTTCTCGTATTATTATGTGATGCAGTTTCTGGACAATAGGGAAGTTTGTAAGCTATTGGCAGCTTAAAGCTATCGTTCTCCCAGTATCTGGGCAGTCGAGGTTAAACGTACAAGGGTTCTATGTGAAACTGTAGTACGAGTATTCAGCTGCATCCAGTTAAGCTTAAAATCTTACCCCAACAATGGAGCTCTTAGATATAAGTCTATAGGCTCGGGTGTCATAGGGCTGAGTGTCATAGCGTCTTAATACCGAGTATCACAGGCGCGCTAACAGGAACATCGTACTAATGCCTAAAGCCAACGATTCAATCACAATTAGCCATTACATTTAGGTAAAAGCAGGCGACATAAGTGGAATTCATAAACATGAATCACTGATCCTCAATCCGTCAATCAAATTTCATTCTGAGTTCACAATGAAACTCGAATGTAGTTTGAATGTGATGCTGCCGAATATCGTCGTCAGCAATCCAATCCATTACCTAAATGTACATTGATTTTAACCCTTCAGATACCGTCAATTAGAGACACAATAGTAAGACAATAGATGCGCGGCCACCGGTGGTCGCTTGGGGATTCATGAATTAATCACTTAACACCTATTTGATTGGTACTGGTGTATTGTGGGCTTCGGACACCTTGTCCATTCAATGCAACTGTGAGTCTGTAAAGCCATGATTGGAACCCTTCATCGGACACCTTGCACCTAATCAAAGCAAGTGTGAGTCCGTAAGGCCATGAATAGAACCATTAGTTGATACGTTTCTGGCTAATCTTCCTGTCTATGCTAACTTAGCCTATGCTGTGTACTTGTAGTTACATACTTATATAGGTATTTTACTCGTTAAACTGCAACGTTAACCATTAGTTAACGTGCATATGCTATAAAAAAATCCTATTAATACCGATTTGGTACTTTGAGTAAATTCATTATTTTTCCGATATCGCAAAAAGAAAGTAAAATCTTTGTGAATTTTTTTTCTTGTAAACAGAAATACAGCATTTCTGTTTACATGTGGTGTCGGCGTATTTTTATTAGCTTTTACGATATATGTGTTTTATCTATAGTCTATAGATCTCTCTGATTAACCTTTGTTCTTAGTATTGTGTAATCTCACGTTAGGCGCAGTGAGTGGTTATTAATAAAGCTATTTTTAGTTTCTAAGAAACAAATGAAATGCATTCACGTTGATTCATCTTGTTAGGTTGCACTTTTAAGAGACCCCGCAAAATGCAGACTTTCGAAGTGCGCACACAAAACGATTTAGAATCGGCCGACAAAAAGTTTGGCTTCATACTGATTAAACAACCAACCAAACTATCGGCCGATCGAAAGCCTGCAGTTTGCGGGGTCTCTTAGGGAAATTAAGTGTTTTCACTATGAACGGATGACATTCCATTATTTTTTTTGTGAAGGAAGCGACCGCCTGCCACTCTTTGCTTTGTACATCTATGCTAAGTATCACAATTGTCGCCAGACTTCCTGTGTAGATGTTTCAACTATTTGTTTGCTTGCGTTCAATGCATTCAACCAAATAGCATTGGTTTACGGCTAAACACGAATCTTAATTCATGAATCCCCAAGCGACACCCGGTGGCCACGCATCTATTGTCTTACTATTGTGTCTTACTAATTGACGGTATCTGAAGGGTTAATCAACAGATGCAATATATGTAATTAGTCAAGAGGGAGGTAGTAATAAACGTATCAGTTCAGGTTGTGTAGTAATATTAATTCCTCAATATTAAATCATCAGCACGAAGGAGGGAGCTATGCAAACAATATGCGGAATGAGCTCAATAATTGCATGCATCGCAATACACGTGTGATAAAGTTTGCATTTGAATCAACAAACGAAGCCATAACCAATATAAACAAGTTAGTAAGCCGGAATCACGATGATTTCAATGAGAAACCTCGCTAATCATGTCTACATTTTTCGACTCAACCATAAGCGCTTCAATTAATTGAAAAATTCAAAAGCAAGCCAAACTGAATCTAATATTTTTTGGATATAACCTCAAATAAGGTTTTCTGTATTTCCTGTCTATTGTTCATTGGGAAGCCAGGTTGTTAAACAATATATAAGATAACACGGTTTAAATGTCAGGTTGAATGTAAAAGCGATTATCTGAAAACTGCCCCACAACTCTCGTTTTGTTTGTGAATGCGAGCCTTAAGGTGGTGCATCATGACTCACATTTTCACTGTTTTTCATACAACCGCTCATAACTGATTATGACGTTATTACACATTTTTCATTAGATATTTTGGAAACACAGTATCTTGTGGATATTATCTAGGTTTCTAAAGAAACCAATTTCTAAATTTGTGTAAAACTAATCCAGTAAAAACCTCTGAAAATGTCCTATTTTGTATGAACTTTGACACTTCATAATTTGCATAAAAATTAAAAAAAAACAAAAAGTAATTCTCTAGAGACCTTGCAAATTTTATTAAGATTCTAAATGACGACAACTTTTTCCAAAAACTTTTAAGGGTTTAAAAAAAAACAGCTATTTCCTGGACCAAGTTTTGTGAAATTTTCGAGTAAATCTCGGAATTACCGAATACTAACAGAGTTTCCAGGCGTTATTTCTCTTTTTTTGCGTTGCCTTTTCGTCAAACATCGCGTTGGATTGCATTAAATGAAGTAACAAGCTTTTAAACCATTTTCGATGTTTACGATAAGCGAGTGGAGAAGGACCCTCTTAAAGTTAAACCGCGTGACAAAAATAGAATCGAATTCCTAAAAGCGACTCGTTTAAACAGACCAAAAGCCAGTGTGTTACGCAAAGCTCTTGTAGATAGAGCGCTCCTGCTGTGTGGTGTGATGCTTGTTTTGAGGTCTTTTGCCAGTGAAAATCACGCGCTAAAATGAGTGTGCGTTGTGGCCAGCAAACGCATAAAAACGATGAGGCACCATGGAATGTAAACTCTAATTAAGAAGTAGCTTTTGCTAGTGTCTTCACCCGCGTGATATTAGCTAGTAATGTCCCTTGTTTGCCTGTATATCCTACAAGCTATATTATCAGAAAGTTTTATCAATATCCGTTTGGCCGTCAAAAAGTAACAAACATACATACGCCTAAATACATAATAATTTTCGCCTTTATATTTGTGTATATATATACAAGGTTTAAAGGACAGCCCTCCTCAAACTTTAAGGGCTTGCTCAGTAGGCGAAACTGAACAACCTTCAACAAGATTTTTTTTCAGGAAACGAAAAAATAATCGGCCTCTCCATACAAACTGTCCAATCAAGTTTATAATTTAGTATGGTGAGGCTGATTTCTTAGAAGCCCTTAAAGTTTGCTGAGGGCTGTCCCTTACACCTTGTATATAGTGCTTGTATAGTTGTACCTTGTGTAGTGTGTTGTGTATATTTTTTTTCTATGGGCCTCCGATGCTTGAAAATAAATGGTTATTATTATATTGTTACGCCGATAAAATTTCAACACGTCATATCTCCGACAAATTAAAGAGTAGCAACGAATAATTAAAACGCATTACTGTTCGAAAGCTCTAGAACCAAAGTACCTACCTAGCCTGGCAAGATCTGGAACATTCCGTCATAAGTACTTGATGTACTAACTATTTAGTAGGTACGTAATCTGTAGGTATCTGTAGCTGGATAAGGGAAATGGTACTTTCCGACATTCACAATAGAGTCGAAATTCGCGTGAGTGACTCGCGAAGGACAAAGCAATAAAATTGATTTATGGCCCCGCGACGCGACTCTATTGTTCTGGAACTATCCTGAGACGTCAGTATCTAGAATTTTCTTTGCTCCGCGTATAAATACGAGCCCCCGAACGGAAGTGAGTCAGTTCTGATTTCGACTGCGATCAAGAGCGATCTACCTAAGTGTGCGAAGTGATTTTATCTAACGACCGAGGCGATAGTATAACGGAACTCTAGTGCTAACTGTGATTTGGATTATTGTTGACTGGACTAATTATTTATTGTTTGTGGTAAATAAAGTTCTTTATTGGTAAATTGGCATTTAATTACCTACGTACGTAACAATATATATCTACGAGTATCATGATACCTGTCTATGAAGACTTGATTAGACAGTCCAGTAAACAGCGTCAGTACCATCAGGCAGCCTCGGCGGTGTCACAAAGCGGTCTTGGCGTCTTAGCAAATGGAAGCCCTTTCAATTCCAATCAATCGGTTGATTCCAATCAGAGCTCTATGCAATTGATTTCAGGTAGTCATCAGGCTCTCCATTGAACTAGCTATCACGCTTGCACTATTGCTTCGACCTATGCGATTGCGTTAGATGGCACGGGTGTATGTATTTCTAGGATCGTGTCATGTATTTGAATTTCAAGTTATTGTATAAGGATATGAACCAAGAATCAATAAAATAGGTATATTCTATAATAACCGGAAGCAGTTAATTTTTGTCTACATTTATTTTTCCAATTTTATGAACTAGGAGTTAGCTTTCAAAAGCGGCCTGTTTTCACTGCTTTTTGCTGTAGATTTCAGCAACTACCTACATCATTCCTGCAGTAGTGCAAGCAAAGTAAAAATCCTATACGTGACATTTCGGCACGGGCACTCGAAATTGTGTGGCGAAAATTGTAAAGCAGCGAACGCTGCACAGCTACACCCTTAAATTGCACTTTTGGAAGTAGCCACCACCTTTAGGGTTGCGAGGGGTACCGAAGGGCGATTTTCGAGATACAGAGCAAAACAGAAAAACACATGTATGTGTATGGAAAAATATTAAAAATTGTACGTATCTTTTAAATTTCAGTTCAAAACACTTCGCTTTAAATCTTTTCTATTAACTTTAAATGGCGTATCAGGGTCCAGTAATAATCAAACATCATATAATGAACCCCAAAATCTCAATTACATCAAAGACGGTTCATAAAAAAAAAAACAACTGGGCAAGTGCGAGTTGGACTTGCACACTGAGGGTTCCGTACAAAACCTAAACAAATAGTTCAATTTTCGAATGGAGTTTCGAAGATTTCCGAATCGCCAAAGTTTTTTTTTTGTGAAATTTCAGGATTCTGGATCAACCGGAAGTACCCTATAAATTTTGATTGACACCTTGAGAGTGTCGAATTATACGTTTTATTCGTAATCCGTGTCTTTTTTTGTCGTTAACTTAGAAGTTTGATTTTTTCACAGCTTCAAAGAACCGCATACTTTCCCGAGATAAAGGGTCTTGACCGTCAGACAGGCAGATAGACAACAAAGTGATTCTATAATGGTTCAGGTTTTTTCTTTCGAAGTACGGAAGCGTAAAAAAATCGAAACCGTTAAGACCTGCACAAATTTTTGAGGGTAGATTTAAAAAAAGCGTGTCAAAATTAAACAACGTCAACTAATAAATCCCCGGCAACAGTTTTTTTGGTAAACTCGACGTTTATGCATATTGAGTGGCCGCGTCCCTCACGAGCGGACGTTGGAAAGGGGGAACCAGGAACGTTTGATGTAAAATTGATCTAGTCTGCAACGACGACGCTGCATAGCCTAGCTATAGATAGCTAATATTTGCATAATCAACACTGCCGGTGCTGCAATTGTTATTTTCCGCAACAGATAAATGGAGCAATATTCAGTTAGAGCAATATAGTTTCATTTATCCAAACAATCATATCGGAAACAAGTTAAGCAGATATTGTTTAGTATTTATATGTTTAATATTGTACCGTAACTCATTTCATTTTTTAATAATTATATAGGTGGTATAAGTTTGTCAATAGTTGAGCGCATTCTAATTATTGTATGTAAATTGAATCTTACTGTTTATATTTCACGATTTAATATTTTGTTATTTCCCTGATTGAATTGTAATAGTGTACCGTATTGGTGTATTTTTACGCCTAGTTTTATAAATGGCGTGGAACTCTGTAATTGATTTAAGTGATAATTGTCATCATCTCGCTATCACTGTGCAGCGTGTGTACACCTCACTTTTACATGCTACTGCATTGGGATTTTTTTTTCTTTTGGGTGGGGCGGGAGATAGTGTCAGACTCTTACTGACTAAAATCCCCACCCCTACATTGGGACGTTCATTAATAGTGGGGTGGGCCTTCTGAACTCATGCAACTTAATAAATAAACTGTTGGGTTTCCTAAATAAATAAATATATTTCCTGATCCAGTTTTTTGTTTATTACTAGCTGACCGGTGAAAATCTTTACCGACTAATGTTTAATGAATATTGAGATACTTTTTAGCGCAACTATCAATATATATCACTGTCTACCGGCAAAACCAGAACCAGCATGAAATTTTAATTAGAGAAAGCGTTGTGAAAGAACAGAATGGTTCTTTTTATGTGGATTTTTCCATTTTTTCTCACAGATTAAACCTCCCTGGACGTCACGAAAATTTCAAGTCCGTAATTAGTCCAATCGGTCCATACGTTCTGAGTTTTAGCGAGACTAACGAACAGCTTTTATTTTTTTATTATATATAAGTACATAGATAGATAGCATTACCAGTACTTTTAGGTACATTACCAGTCGGTAGCAATGCGGAGGAGTTTTTCGACGCCATAATTTAGATTGCTTTTTTTAGTTCTTTAGGGTTTTTTTAATTTTGTAAGTTAGTTTTAATTAGGTAAAGTTAAGCATATTAATGTATTAGTGGTTTTCTCAACATATATCTATGTATATACTAGCTTTTCCCTACTCTACCCTACCAATCTTCACATAAACCATCTACTAAATAGTCCGAACAAAGCCTAAAAATTTGGTTTGGGTAGGTGAGCCCGTTCTTGAGTTATAAAATAACAACGAAAAGTGGCATTGATTTTTATATATATAGATAGAGATAGATAGAAAGATAAGATTAACTTTATAAGTTTGAAAGTGGCGAGAGTGACTGAAAAGTTTAAAGGGAATCGATTATCTTAGAATGGTCATGTGAAGGGATGAAACTAGACGCTTAACAGGATAAGATGGAAGAAAAATATATAGAATAATATAATAGAAGTTAATATGGATTGTGTTTATTCTATGAATATAACTTAATAGAAAAGTTTGTTATGCGATTGCAATTATTTTCGGTCGTTTTTTGTCGAGTATAATTTCGGCTGAGGAATCGCTCCACGAATAAAATTGCACATTGTTGGCGATAGACTTTGTTACCTATTTAAATTTAAAACTTTGTTGAGGTTTGAGGTAAGTTTGTTTATTCGCTAACGTGCGAATATTCAAAACTAGACATTAATCTCAAAATAGATTGATGTATTACAAAACATTAGTTACCTATAATATGTTTTGAGGGTAGATTAAAAATACAAACAAATAATAATAAATAAATAATATTCCACAATTATCTCACAACGCCGTCTAGTCCCAAGCCATGCAGAGCTTGTGTTATGAGTACATTGAATTATAAAAACCCTGTATATCAATGTATGAGTACTAAACAACTGATATACATACTTATATTTTTAAATGTTAGTTCGATAAACTTTTTTTTAAGGTATTGTAACTGAACATATAATAATATTGAACAAACGGAGTGTCATCTGTTTATAACGTAGAACATTTTTTTGGAATCTATTTATATACAGGGAAAAAATAGAGCCTCGATATCTCTATGTATGTTATATATTGAGCTCCCTCGTGTGTGACACCATTCTGACCAATTGGTATCGGTGTAACAAATAACATCTAAAAATATCAAGGTGGTTTTTTCTCCACTTTCAGCTTTTTTCTGAAGTATTCAATAGTGAATGTGTCAAGCGGCTTATTTATAACAATAAAGAATTCTCGAAAAGACTTCGTCAAAATAAGATCCATTTCTTTTTATCACTATCAAGCTTTACAGTTGTCACATTTCAATGTAATTAATTCATGAATCCCCAAGCGACCACCGGTGGCCGCGCATCTATTGTCTTACTTATTGTGTTTCTAATTGACGGTATCTGAAGGGTTAAGAGTGTATCTGTTACCGTAATAATATCGTTATTTTGTAAATGCTTTAGACTAGCAACCAAGTAATTTTTGATGACATTGTACAAAACGTTACTAAGTTGTTGACCAGAATTGTAATGAGACTGATTTAGCTTCTGATTTATAAATCGACGCCGCGGTGGAGTATTGAAATCATTACACAATTGGAAGTCGTGGCGATATGGCGGCAAACTACTACTGTGCCATAATCATATCTTTGGCTATTTTCGATGAAAATAGCCAAAAAAGTTCCAAGCTATGCAAAACGGCTACAGAAATTCAAGATGGTTTCTCTCGAAGAACGCAGAGACAAAAACGATCTCATCTTCTTGTTTAAAGTTCTACACAGTATAACAGATTGTCCTCAGTTGTTATCTAAATTTAATTTTAACCTACCTCACAATTATCCGCGCCATCCAATCAAATTACTACGTCCCCCATTCCGAAAAACTATTTCAGGGTCTAACTCCCCAATCCCAAGACTTTGTAGGCTTCTTAATAACTGCAATGTAAGTCTGGATATTTTTTGCTCATCTATCCAGAAATTCAAGCACCAAGTCCACTTGAAATGATTAACTACTGACCAACTACTGTCTTTGTAACAAGGTAACACTCAGAGTGTTGTATTTGCATTATTTTAATTTGTAAATTCTTTTTTATTACTGTTTTCTGCATGCTGTGTCTATCGTGATATATTGTACACTTGGTTTGTATAAGAGCAAGTACATTTTAATGCAAAGTGTAACAATTGTTGATAGATCAATAAATAAATAAATAAATAAATAAATAGTCGCAAGTCCACTCCTTGAGTTGTGGTTGAAAAGTTGTCACCGTGTCCTACCCTTCAGCATGACGCAGATCCTCACTGGACATGGTAAGATCAAGAGGTTCCGGATTCAAGCGGAAGAAAAGTCTGGGTGTCATCTTTTTTTTTCATCAACTTTCTTTTCATCTCTAAAGTATGTTGAAAACATGAAAATTTTGTTATAAGCTATTTAAGATATGTTTTTAGGATATTTAAATATCTTTAGTGTAATTTTTTATCTCCAAAGTAATATTTGTACTCCGCCCACCTACATATTCTTTTTAGACAGATCCTCTAGGATTCAATATTAGAATTGTAACATCCCGCAAACTATTGCTACTTTGTCTTAGGTAGTTATTTGTTCACGAATAGCTCTAAAAAGTCCCGTCCTATAAACCACAGCCAGCCAGATCCGAAGGGAAGATAATTTTTGATGTCCATCTTTATTTCAAACTTTCGTCTGTTGGCTTCCTACTGTAGCGTCTAAATGATGTTTGGACAGGTTGAATTAATTATCATTTCAGCGTAGCACAGAGTGGTTTCTGGCGTCCACGTTCCGTCTGTGCTGGTAATTATATGCGTTGCCAACTTTACCATATTGCACTGTCAACGAATAAGGGAAGTTATTTCAGGTTTGTCAAATTGAAGGCAGCTCAAATGAAAATGATGAGGGATGTATTGCTATGATGTTGCTATGAATACTCGTAGATTGAATAAAAAATGGATATTTGAGAGGAAGATTGCAAGTGACACCGGTGACCGAAAAGTCATGTAAGGAATATTGGTAGTAAGGTGTTGAGCATGAATGTTGATAACGATGAGAGGAGAATCCGAGAAGCGATGGAAGGAATGTTTTAAAGATAACAAATGTATGGGAAGGGTCTTTCTTTTTCTTTTCGGTGGGCAAATATCATCCAATGACAACCCCCGCTCTTGGGTGAGGCGGGAGATCCTATCTCTGACTCTTGCTGACTAAAAACACCCCGTGTCTTCTAGCCTTCATACCGGTGGTCGAGTTCCTTTCAGATAACCCTGGCCCCAGTAGGCTTCGACCCAGCTGGGCCCCTCCTGTTGCTGACAACTCCTTGAGGCGTGATGGAACAGTGCGCGCACGGTCGGACAGCGAGCTACCTATGGCTCGCCGTCCGCGGGCCCGCGTCTACGGTGGCCGGAAATCGGGATCAGAATTCTGGCGACGGCGGTGAGAGCACCGTTGTCTGATGCGGTAGGCCTCCTCCTTTGCTAGCATTACTGCTTCGCAGAAGGAGACGACCGCCTACCACTCCTCTTCGCTCCGGACCATGGCCTGAACCAAGGCCCGGCGCGAGAGGTATGGGAAGGGTCTACTGGGACTAGGACTAGTGACATGACATTAATAGAAATGTTGGTGTGGTGGAAGATGAAGAAAACAAGTTGACAAATTGGGATATTTTCCAGCAAGAGAGAATCATGATTTCGTCTACTATTTACGTATAGATATGTAATTTAGGTTGGTGAATGTCACATGTCTTCGAATTTTTGGACACACTGGGCCCGCGTGGTAGATTACGGCCCATTCCCTTCCTAGAGAGAAGGCCTGAGTACCAGCAGTGGGAACATTTAAAAAAAAATGGCCGATGATGATGATGATATAATTTGGTAAAACTTATATAAAAAGTTAAGTAAGTTTTTGATTCTAAATTGCTACTACTAAAGAATATACACAATGCCAAGCCACGGCCGAGTGCAACAAACCGCGAGAAGTAGGTTTAATATTACAATAATAATATTGTTTTCAATACGCATTCAAGACTTCAAGTTACAATATCTAGCTAGGTGCTTGTTGACATTTTAATAAGCTGGAATGGAAGCTATAAAATTAATATGTCCAAAAGCTCCCTGGCGCCGTCGTTATTTCCCGTCTATATCTTAGAATCTAGACGGCTACTGATTAAAAATTGAAGATATTTAATTGGATCTCTGAGGGGATCGTCTGCGTCGCAATCTGTCAATAACAAGTCTTTTTTTCCTATTTTTTTTTTTTAATTAGGTATAAAAACTATTACTCGACAGCGATCCCACCAGGACGATAAGTAGTGATGTAATCAAATATGTTGATAGGTTTTTAACATTGATTGAGATTGATATAATATTGCGGCATGAATTTTAACGTGTATGTAGTACTAGAATTAGTCTTCAGGAAATACTACGTAAGGCAGGACTGTATCACTAACATCATAAACAACAACTTTTGTTCTACGACTTATTACAAAACATAATACATTAACCAAAAATAAACCTTCAAAATTTCTCTGTTCTATCTAACACATTTCAACCCTTTGTTTTGCTGTATCTACTTACTTACGCCTCGCGCGAACTGTTTTCGTAATAATAGTACGAGTAAGCAGGCTTCCGAAACTTTGTCATTTACACCTAGCAAGCATTCGCACCATTTCTGTGTACTCGACATTAGAATTTTGATACTCCCTCATGTAAAGATATAATATTGCGGCTTGGACGTTTATACTGCCGAATTTTGCTACAAGAACACGTATGACGTGACGCAAGCGCATCAAGACGACTGTTAAAATAGTGAGAGTCGCCCGTAAATAGGTCAAGTTTTTGTACCCCTATTGTACTATCGCTTGCTTCGCTTAGACGAAAATCTGATAAACTAAAATGTGATAAATTTTTAAAAGTCATAGAACAAAAGTTGACAATACCTGTCGACTGGTTTTTTTTTTATTTGTCAACTATAGTGGAAACTGTATCAAACCCTAAGTTACGCAGCCGATTATGCCGGCCATACACCATCCTACCTATCGTCATGAGTTTTGTTATGAGTCAATTGCTATGATCCAATGGTAATGGTGGTAATGGTGGTCTGTTATGGTCCAATTGGTATAAGTCATACCAATCCAGTCCCACGCACGGAACTACAGGTGTTAGGGTGGTGCCGAGACGGAACGTCACGCACAACAACGCAGAAGACTGCTCTTTGTGGCGACACTTGAGAGCCGGTTGAACTCACTATTTTGTATAAACTACGCCCGGGTCGGATCTATGTCGATTACGCAGCCCCTTAACAGCAGCTTTTTTTATAAAAAAAAATTAACTATTCTAGATTTTTGTTTTTGCGAGGCCCTTTTAAAAAACAAACTTTTTATTTTTTGTTACAATATTTCCGTGACGTAATCTCGTAGACATGCACGTTTGAAATCGTAAGTTAGGGTCAGATTCGTGTTTTTTTTTTTTATCGAGCCAACTAATTTATATTATTTTTTAATTTTGGCGCGGGCGGCGGTTGGCAGTCAATTTTAATTTTTTTAAATCCATGGAGTTCTCTTTTATTGTTGTGGGTTTCCAGAAGTTAAAGTTCTAAATGAGTAGGACCTGGCCTTCAGGAAGACTTATGTACAGCAGTCGACGGCTTTCGGCTGAAATGATGACAATGCGATGGAAAGTGAGTCTATTTCAAAGTATGCATTAACTTTGTGGGAATATTGAATATTTGCTATAAATAATTTCCCTAAATTACCTAATCTTCAACCAGATTGAAACTATAAACCTCATTTACTAAAAAGTACATACGCGTACAGCGAATGTTAGGTCTTGCAGCACAAAAATCGCCCTTGCTGCTGCAACATACAGGCGGCTGTCAATATCAAAATTATAACGACGATATGCGGTTGTCTGTACCCAAATTAACGACACAGAAATGTAGACCACATGATTTCTGTAGACTATATTAAACATGCTTCGGAGCACGTTTTCCAATAATATATTGTACGTATTGCTGTCGTATAATTTGCTGAATAATTCCGAAGTTCCATAGTAACCTCATCACAACATTTTCGGCTGAAATAATTTCAGCCGAAAATGTCCACTGTTCGACATAGGCCTCCTACAAGTGTCGCCACAATGAACTGTGCGTCTTGCACTCATCGGAATCCCGCAACTTTTACCCGGTCATCGGTCTACCTTGTAGAAGGCCTTCCAACGCAACGTCTTCCAGTCACCACTCCAGAACCTTTCGGCCCCAACTGCCACCTGTTCTGCGAGCAGTGTGGCCTGCCCATTGCCACTTAAGTTCGGCGATACTTCGTGCTATGATATGTTATATCTGATTCGATCGATTCGAAACCCCTAAATAAATAAACAATAAATTCATTTATTTCAGGCTAGAAAACCCATAGTAAAATAACAGTTTGAAAAAGTTCAAGTTAAAAAGGATAATATTACCTTCTTGACAATTGTAGTTGAAGCCTTTCAAAGTAGCTAAAAGCTGTTGCTATTCATTTGTTTAGCATTCAGAGGCACCGGGATTAAATCCTACAGCTACATCTGTGAACGAAAGCCATAGCTGTGCATCTCGTTTCGAGCACTCCTCATTTCAGTCCCAAGTAACAGGAAACAGAATCCGCTCAACAACAATATCTGTAGCCGGAACTATTGTTAGATTCATTTCCGATACGTACATTCAATTTAAATCGTTGGAGTGAGGACTTTCGATTGGTTACATTTTCAATATTGGCTTTTATTCTACATTTCGGACAGGGGTGCCGTTGTTTGTTTGTCAATTGTCGGTGCATACTGTAATACCGTACAGTGTGCATAAAAGAAAAACTGTGATTTAAATAAATAAAAATAGACTATTGTCTTTTTATTAGCATTGTATAATGTAGAAGCACTTTTTTCAATTTGTGAATGTGAAGCACCATGGAGCATTTTTATTACGTTACAACTTTTTTTTTTTTTTACATACGAGCATGGCAGTTGAGAGTTTGTCATGCTCACTGAAATGTCTCGCTGTTGGTTGCGTGAGTTATTGGGTCATTCAGTTCCCTTTTAAATGGTTGAGCTGAGTGGGGCTGATACACGCGTCATGCTCGTGAACGGGTGCCGTCAGATGAGACTTGTCATCTCTTAGCTGCCAGTGATGCCAAAATATGATTTAAAAGAGTGTCATTGGAGTTTTAAGAAACGATCTTCTAAAATCCCCAAGACGATGAAATTAAGGTCCAAATGTATAAAGAAACCTACTTTTAAGCAGACAAAGCCGTTGGCAGTAGCTAGTATCGTATATTTTCAAAAATCTCTTAATGCTATTTTAATATCTACTGTTAAAGTACTCATTGGATTTTCTTCATTAAAACCATATATACATTCATATTGGTTGCAACTTATATACCTTGCTTTTATCGTAAAACGGCTATTTACTGAAATCATCTAAAACTAAGCAAAAGCATTGAGATATGCTGACTGTTGCCGTTTTAATTCACACCTACACAACGTTCTCACATCACGCCTGCATGCTCACTCACCCCTCCGACGGCGAATAGCTAAGTTACAGACAGGAAAATTACCAAGTCTATTAGACAAGATAGTCAGCAGCTAAAATAAATACGTTAGAAACTCTAATAGGAACCCTATGGTTTAAAGTTTTAGTACTAAAATCTGTAAACCACCAATGTAAAAATTTATTAGAAGCAGCGTCAAAAGATATCTTTTCTTTTGACGCCGCTTCTACGAAGACGAAAGAAGCAGTAGTAATGAAATAAATTACACTAAATAATAAGCCTGGCTGAATTTGAACCAGCGACCTACAGGCTACAACTCGTAAATTGGGCCTCGTAAACCAATCGGCCACCACTGCACACATAAGTATATTAAAACCACATTTTTCACGCCCGAATATCCCACACTTCCACGAATGATAACTATAATGTATACGTACTTAATAAAAACGAAACTTAAAACAGATTTTAATAAAATGTTGCCATTTTACGATAAAATGTTCGTTATTAAAACTAAATTCTATTAAACCGTGTCAAAGGAACTGCTACGGTTGCAGTTCTTTGAAAAATTTATTAATAAATCAGAGCACAAGTTCCTAGACCAGAGGAGATACTCTTATTAAACGTTATAATTAAAAAAGAGAACAATATTAGTTTTTCTCAGAGAGAACCTTTAGGTAGATTAAGTTGGCTTCACTTACGCAAATAGCAAACATGAATGCGCACAGCGCCACGGGAAAATTAGCAAGATAAATTAACTCTTTGACATAAAAATCTTTTGTAAATATGAATCTAGCTCACATACGGTCTACTTTAATTTAATGAGTGTAGGAGTAGGAACAAAGAACAAGCTATTCCCATTTCTATTTTTTTTTTTTAACTTTGTAATATACAATGGAATAAACATACTTACTTTGGGAATACTGGAAAATGGAAAACTAATTACAGTACAGGAAACAACAAAAAATGTTGGTATGACTTTATAACTAGTTCATTTGGCTTACAGCTTACAGTGAATTTTATACATGCTGTTTATCTAGTTCCGAGGACGAAACCACGAAGTTATATGCTACACTTACCTACCTAGATCAAAAACAAAATATTTCAAGAATATATATTACTTTATTTTGAATTGCTTCTATTGAAATAGTTAATTACTAGTCTGCGGACATTATATTTGGACCTTGCAAGATTTTTTGACTCTGATTATAAATTCCTAACTGATAATACCAATTGATTAAAATCGAGCTTTTGGTATTTTATAGAAAACCCAGTAACGCATAGTTAGTTGTCATTAGATATTAGTATCTATTTTCCATGAATTTACTTAATTAATTATCGATCTCAATACTACAACGACTCAACAAAACATTGTGCCAGCGAATTTTGAATGTTTGAATTTTATATATTTTTTTAATCTACGTAATTCAAATAAATTTTAGTTAAACTTCAATGTAAAGACCAAAGTATTAGAAAATCAAACATATATATAAACTGTTTCTTTTAGAAATTTATGGTTTAGCCTCGTACATTTTCCATTATTAAACGACGTTTAGGCCTGTACCATTTCAGCCTGAAGAATCATTTGATATTTTTTATTATATCTCGGAATTGTGAAGAAGCAAAGAGAGTTCAACTTTTGCGCCTTTGAACATATCCCTAAGTCTAGTCATAGTTAAAAATGATTGCAAAGTTGGGAATTTTTTCCCGTCTGTACCTGACATAAGGCTTCTCGCAAATTAAAAGTAGTCTGCGAGTAAAAGGACAAACAGACCGTCAGGGTTAAGTTATGAGGGCTGTTTGACTGCGGGTTTGTAAACAGAGCTATTGTTTAATAATAAAGATTTTCCACCTCGTTTCATTATCCCTGATAGCTGTACCTACTATTATGGTTGACATTTATCACATAACGAAGTGACGGGGACTTCGGTGCGTGGGGGACGTATGATGTAAATTGACCAATTGTTCAATGCTGCAAAATACTCGTACTCCTTATGAAATTCCAGTATTAAATTACGTTACCAAATATTCTGATTCCAATAAATTCGTGCAATATTTAATGATTAGCATCATTCAAAATAGTGGATTAGTTTTGAAACAGGTATATTCATTATATTAGAGAGATTCGATATTCAAACAACAAAGCCAAATATACATATAGGATGTACTGCAAGATGGTTGGATTTAACTTAAGATATGACGAACTGTTTGATAAATCAATTTCCAGTGTCGGGCTGCATACGATGAGGTAAGACAAATATTGACTGCGAATTACGAAAGAGAACGTCACAAAATGAATTTTGCCAGCCTGCAAAATAAACTTTAGGAATTCAGAAATGCTGTCAATTCACTTTATACTGTATCCAAAATAAAAATAATTTACGAAAAAAGCTTTTATTTCTGTCCGTTCAACAGATTTTGACTTTTATTACGTTGGTGGCGTCACAAATGACGGCTACAATAAATAGTTTGTATTGTAACCAATTTTTTGCTTTTAATACCATCCTTATGCCTACAAAATAAAAGTTAAAATCGTTTGAACATACATTAAAAAAAGTTTCTTTAAATTTCTGTTCTTGACGCGAATAGTACAGTAATCGTTAACTGTTAAGATGAAAAGGATTTATTCTTCTCCTTATCCTTTTCGCAGCTAGCTTAGGGCCGGTTTCAAGTCCAACCGGATTCGGCTGAATACCCGTGTTTTATATGAAGCGACTGCCTATTAGACTACAACCCAGTTACTGGGGAACACAATACTCCTAGGATAGACTTCCTGGTCTCTGACTACCTGATCTACGGATGAGAACCGCAACCAATACCTTCACGCGCTTTTCGTGCTACGGGAAGTTAATACGGTCTTAGACAAACATAGTAAAGTATGAATTGGAAAAAATCATATTAAGTACCTATATGAATTTTTAATAAGTTGAGAAGAATGAAAGTAGAAAATGAACTCAGAAGAAGGCAATAGCAAATGAGTTAATTCATCTGACACATCTATAAATTATAAACTAAGAATTTCTGACACGAGCTTTGAGGTGATTAAGAACTGACTCGTAATTTAGTTACGTAGATAAAACTAGTCAAATTGAAATGTAAACTTCAGTTCAAAAGGAAAATCGGACAGGTTAAATTGAACAACACAGTTTGATGTTATAAAGTTGTTCATGATAAGCATGCGGGAAATTTCCCGGAAAACAATTGCTTGATTGACAATTTCCCGTCCCGTTAACCATAGTTATTCAACTGTCAGCCACCTAGCGGGTTTTGATTGCTTCGTTTTTAAGCCCTGCTGCTGGAATGACAGACGTAATTTATGTTGACGTGTAAAGCGCGTTTCACTTATGAAGTTTCTTCGCCGTAATGTTGGCTCCCCTGTCTGTCTACAGAAAAAATAAAATAAAAAAGAAGAGTTGCCTACTCTAGCAAATTGTTGGCCGAAATGCGAAACGAAATCGATTTTAACGGTAGTTGCAACACTTTTTGGAGAATTATGAAGGGAATGGGATTTCATTAAAAAAAAGCAGGTCTAAAAGGAAGTTGTCAATGGAGAGGTACGATATTGTGGCGTGACGTTTTCGGTATTTAAAAGAATAGCAGGACAATCGAAATGGAGCTCAGCGTTCTATACTTTAATCAAAAATAGTTTATTACAGTTTCCAAAAGAAAAAAAAAAGGAAAATTATAAGGCAATTTTTAAAAGTAACGAATTATCAGTTAATAAGTCATTTTATTGCTAAAAATATAGCAACAATGATTTCCGTATTGCCAAAATTACGGCACAGAAACTTCTTAAGTGAAACGCAGTATACGTGACGAGTTCGGTTTTGTCCTTTGACGTGTTCGGTTGGCACCAACTTTGGTAGACCAGTTGACCACAAGCCATTTCACACTTACCACTCTATTAGCCAACCAGTCAAACAGACCGCCATCCAATTAACTATTATAGTGACACAAACTACAAAACAACCAATGTTATTAAAGTACCAAGTCTTCCTACTGAAAGTCTAATGACATTATAGTAACTCATTTGTGCGTTATTTTGAGAATTTACCATTGCGGTAATATCTGCCTGACCGCTTAAACAAGCTTTTAATGAAATTCACATAAATAATGCTCGTCAATGGACGAATCATACGAGCACAAACTCGATAGGGATATCGTTTAACTACCAAGTTCTGGTAGCCACCTTCTAGTTCCATCATCAGATCAGCTTCTTGTCATAATAATTTTGCATTGTCATCTGATATACACATGCATGCAAAATTTCAGCTCAATCGGTAACCGGGAAGTGGGTCAAATTTAATTTACAAGATTTGATGACAGACAAACATCAGGACAGGTAAAACTAAATAAAAGCTTGTAAAAAGTTTCACTTGAATCCTGCAGCGTAGCGCAAAACCAAACCCTATGAAATTTTCGAACTTAGCGGTGGTAAGGCGGAAGTCTCTTTGATGGTATAACCATGGCTGAAATGGAAACGGACAAGCTGTAAGCGGAAAGCTAGGATACAGTACACAATAACGTCACAAAAGACTATTGTTTTCATTAACAACGTTGTAATAGGAAACTCTCGTTACTACAAACCGAAGCGAACATATCTAGACACACTACAGTAGTGCCGGCAGCATCGCCCGCGTGTAGGCAGCTTTCTCCATACAAATTTTGGACCTATTGTTATCCTCTTGGGGTGAATTTTGGACAATCCTCTTAGAGCTCGCTTACGCTAACAAGGAAGCCATTTCACGTTCCTAGTTCCAGTAATTTAAACTGCGTGTCGATATGTCAGTCAGTCTGTCTCTCTATTTACGTATTGACTAGCCTGTTGATCTAATGGTTAGTGGGCCGGACTGCTATGCCGTCGATCGTGGTTTCGATTCCTACCCAGGACAAATGTTAGTATGATGAGCAGCACAATCATTTAGTTCCGTGTCTGGGTGTAATTTATTTATAACATGTATGTATGTATAAATACACAAGTATGTTTATCAGTTGTCTAGTACACATATCACAAGCTTTGCTTAGTTTAGGACTAAATGGACTTGAGTGAATGTTGTGGAATATTGTTGTTATTATTATTATAGATTACAAGGATTATGTACGGCAGACGCTACAGAGTTTATATTTATAAAATAAAATTGTAATGAAAACTATTTACTAGGGATGTAACAGAACTGGTTATATCGAAACCGAATTCAGGACTGAAGTTTTTAAAGAATGGTTTGGTTATTTTTCGTCCATCACACATTGAAATAATAAAAGTTTCAAAAAAAAACGCTTAGAAGAAAGAATGAAAAGACGCAGTCTTAGAACCAACTTAAATCATAAATATTATTTATGAAAAATATGCGCCATGTCAAAACGGCCGAAAGTTTAAATACGCTAACGCGTTTACGCTTGAAATAGTGATCGATTCGCATCGTTTTGTTTGACGAGTCAGAAGTGGACCAAGTCGCAGGCACCGGCTAGTGCTTAAATAAATAGTAATTGTATAGAATGATTTGTTTTACAAGTTTATTTAGGACTTAATGTTTGTAAAGAGCCCGCCAATTGAAAAAAACCTATTTCCGCAAAAGCCTGGTTAAGAATACTGGGTACAGTCGTTATAGGCAACACGACAAATTTATTAGGGAAGTTTGTCTGATGTCCTTTGGTCCACTTGTTACCTAATCATGAGAGAACGGCTGAACGGTTTTCAATTGAACTGCAAACATAGTTGTGTGATTTACTAGGGTGAATCAAAAAGTTCTTAGAAGTGCACACAAATATAATTATTTTACGGGTAATTTTATATTTATTCGAAAGAGGGTTAATCGCTTAATATTTATGCAGAACTTCACTTAATTTGATCTTATCTCTCGCTAGTAATAAATTATTTAGTGCAAAGAGTTGTCGAAATATTCAGATGTGAAAAAATCGAGTTACATGCTAAAGTACCTGTGCCTAAAAAAAAATGTCAAAGCGTGAAATTTTTTTGGACTTTCAGCAAACATTCGGGGATAATGTTTTACCGTATTCAACGGTTGCTTACTCCGTTGCTGAATTTAAAAGGGGTAGTTCGAGCTGTGAAGACGATAATCGCTTCGGGCGGCCTTCAACCTCCGATACGGATATTTTTTTTTAAATAGAGAATTTGGTTTTGCAAGACAGTTATGCATTTATATTAAGAATAACAATTAAGCATTTAGCTGAGATTCTGAAGATTTCATTTGGCAGCATTCAATCCATTGTATTTGCATTTTTTCTGCTCTCAAAACGGTGAAGGAAAACATGGTGAGGAAAAGGGCATGTCCTAGAACCAAAAATTCGAAGACATGTGACATCCACCAACACGCACTGGGCCCTCACGGCGTCCTTACCTTCCGCATGACGCAGGTCCTCACCGGACATGGCAAGTTCGGGAGGTTCCTGCATCGGATTCGAGCGGAAGAGACGCCCGGGTGCCGCCACTGTGCGGAACGCCCGGAGGACACGGTGGAGCACACAGTAGAGGTATGCCCTGCTTGGGCGGAGCAACGCCGTGCCCTCGTGGGGGCGATCGGCGGCGGAGACCTCTCGCGCCGAGCCTTGGTTGAGGCCATGATCCGGAGCGAGGAGGAGTGGCAGGCGGTCGCCTCCTTCTGCGAAGCAGTGATGCTAGCAAAGGAGGAGGCCGACCGCATCAGGCAAAGGCGCCCTCGCCGCCGCCGTCGGGATTCCGATCCCGATTTCCGGCCACCGTAGACGTGGGCTCGCGGACGGCGAGCCATGGGTAGCTCGCTGTCCGATCGTCCGGTAATGGACCGAGTCCAAGACGTCGACGGCGCGCACTGTTCCCGCGCGCCTCAAGAAGTTGTCAGCAGCAGGAGGGGCCCAGCTGGGCCGAAGCCTACTGGGGACAGGGTTGTCCGAAAGGGAGCTCGTGCCCCGGTATGAAGGCTAGAAGGAACGGGATGGGGTTTTTAGTCAGTAAGAGTCTGACACTATCTCCCGCTCCGCCCAAGAGCGGGTTTTGTCATAAGATGATTTTCCCCATCGGGAAAAAAAAAAAAAAAAAAAAAAAAAAAAAAAAAACACGCACTGGGCCAGCGTAGTGGATTACGGCCCATTCCCTCTCCTAGAGAGGAGGCCTGAGTCCCGGTAGTGGGAACATTAAAAAAGCTGATGAAGATGATGATGAATCCATTTTAACAGTTTCACTGGGGTTCATAAAAGTGCCAACAAGATGGGTACCTCGAATGTTAACGGAAGAAAACTAAAGACGTTTGGAAATTTCAAAGCGCAATCTCGAAATGTAGGTATAATCCAGGAAATTTTTGTCATCGTGTTGCTACGATGGATGAAACCACAATTTTGATCCCGAAACTAAAAGACAAAGCTTGGCTTGGAAACGACCTTCATCTCTGCCAAAGAGATTTCGGGTTGCTCCTACCACTAGCAAGGTTATGGCCTCTGTATTCTGGGATAGTGAAGAAATCCTATTTATTGATTACATGTCGAAAGGACAGACAATCACTGAACCAAATTATGCAGGTTTAATCCCAATAATGTACGATACGGTTAAAAATAAACGGATTATTCCTCCTTCCTTTTATTTTGGGAATAAGAGGAAATCACTAGGGGCTAAGTCTGGTGAGTGTGGTGGGTGGTCATGGATATTGAACCCAGTACTGCGGATTACTTCGAGCGCAACTTCCGAACGATGAGCGGGGGCGTTATCATGAAGAAACAGCACGTCCAGTGACAGTTTCCACGACGTGGAACTAAATTTGACGATGATGACGCGGTGATGGCTGCCGTAGATGAGTTTTTGAGAGACAAGAAGAACATATTTTTTCGGAAAGAATCAGAAAATTAGATAAGCGGTATTCTAAATGTATTGAATTAGAAGGAGATTATATAGAAAAATTTAATATTTTCTTAAATTGTCTTATATTTTTATAGATTCTAAGAACTTCTTGATTCACCCTTGTATATCATGATTCGCTAAGTAAAGACGTAGATATAACTTGAACATTAATTACTTAATAAGTATTAGTATTGATTATTATTTGTGTATTTTGTCTATGGGCCTCGGTTGCCTGATAATAAAGAGTTATCATTATTATTTTATATATTTATTTATCTCAGGACTCTGAGGTCCTGGACCTTTGGAAGGCATACAAGAAGCCGAAACCAACTCGCAGAGGCCCTTTTAAGAACCTTTTAAGAGCTATTCTCAAAATAAATTATTGTAGGTATTATTTCAGTAACATGTATTGTTACTGTTGACGTATTATTGACTATACATCAGGTATTTATCTCTTTTTTTTTTCAAAAACTATTGTGGATACACTATTAAAACCAAAACGGTTTATTAGAAAATAAATGATTTACATTATTTATTTTAAAGTTTTTTTTTAAACTTTATTTACTATTAATTCATGAATCCCCAAGCGACCACCGATGGCCGCGCATCTATTGTCTTACTATTGTGTCTCTAGTTGACGGTATCTGAAGGGTTAAAAGAAAAAAATATTAGAGACAAAGAGTTGCAATAACAGATAAAACAAAAATTATATTTAACTGGATCTGGCCACTCACAATAAAATAATGAAAACAGAATTACACAATTCGAAAATGGAACTGTTTGCGAGCATGTTGCTTTTTAATTTGCGAATCGGTCATTTGTTTTTTCATTGTGGCGTCCTTTTGAAGATTGTTTGCCGCTATCAAAAATAATTTAACTCAAAAACATTTTTGTTCGATGATTTTTATTACAAGCTTTTATTTAGTTTCACCTGTCTCGGTGTTTGTTTGTAATCAAAACTTAAATTTGTTTCACTTCCCGGTTACCGATTGAGCTTAAATTTTGCATACATGTGTAAATCAGGTGACTATGCAAAATTATTATAACATGGAGATCCAGTTCCCGGTTACTGATTTAGCTAAAATTTTGCATACATGTGTAAATCAGATGACAATGCAAAATTAGTATGACATGGAGATAATCTGATGATGGCAGTGGAAGGTGTCCATAGGAACTTGAAAACTTGTTAAGATTTTCGTTGTGGCTTAATTCAACAAGAGAGTTGCCAGAGAAATCAATTGGATGAAGCATCATGTCGCAGCTCCGTGTATTCGCGGTTTGGAGAATTTCGACTTGAACGTGATCACTTCTATGACGGGTACGTGAAGGTCGGTCGACGACTGCGGTTACAGACTCGAATATTGACATGAATTCCATAAAGCAGTCTAAAAAGTTCCTAAAGAACACTGGTCCATTATTATTAATATTATAATCTTATTCTTATTTAGCAGAATCCAGAAACTTTCTGTATACCCTAAGTAAAAGCTTGCTATAACAAAATGATTTACATTGAAAACTTGTTAAGAAACGAGGTAAAAACTACAGAACGAGAATAATTACTTACTCTTTTGCTGATATTAGGTTTTAGGTTTTTTTTGACGATATTTTATTTTCAAAACATACCTAGCTACTATTTTTTATATCTATCAGCCACACGGACAAAATCGCGGGAAGGGTTCTTCAGTGTGCTTACAAAATCAATGAAATCACCGAAACAAAGTTAGCAGCGTGCCCTCGCACAGTCAGAGTAAAAAGCTTTAACACGTTTTGGCAAAGTGTATTTGCCCAGTTGCGCGGCGCAGATCAAAGGGCCTCAATGGACAGTCTCATAATTGCGTAACGAGACAGCTGACGTTTTTGACGACTGAAAATTACGGTACCATCAATATCATCATCAGCCTTTTTAATGCTCCCACTGTTGGGACTCAAACCTCTCTAGGAGAGGAAAAGGGCCGTAATCCACCACGCGGGCCCAGTGCGGGTTGGTGAATGTCACATGTCTTCGAATGTTTGGTTCTAGGACATGCCGGTTTCCTCACGATGTTTTCCTTCGCCGTTTTGAGAGCAGCGGTGTTGAAATAAATTACACAAAGTAATGCGCCTGGCTGGGTTCGAACCCGCGACCTACAACTCGTAAGTTTGGGCCATTACCACTCGGCCACCATCGCTCTCACTGATATACATTTGAGAAAAAATTATGAAGTTTGAAGGATTTTATTTATCTAATCACAATGGCGGGGTTAAGACCTATACAACATGACTATACGTAGATTTAACGGTGACAATAAATGTTTTATGAGTCGCCTTTTAAACTTTACGCACTCCGTAAAAGATACCTACTCCGTCAAGAGCTTAGAACACTGAGAAAACTCCGCTGCCTCTATGGTATTGTCAAAACTTTCAATACAAATCATTTCAGAGACTGTAACTGACAACGGGGTAATAGAAACAAAACTTTGATTAGAGTTTTCACTTTGATACCATACTATTGGTCTCTAATAAAGCAAGAAGCACAGACCTAGAAACAATGGGGGAGGTCTGAGCCCAGCAGTGGTACAGTATCATAATAATAAGAAAGGGAGCAGTGATGGCCGAGTGGTAACGGCCCCGACTTGCGATTTGGAGGTCGCGGGTCCAAACCTAGCTAAGCTCATAATATTCCTTGGTGTCATTTATTTCATCACCACTGCTCTCAAAACGGTAAAGGAAAACATCGAGAGGAAACCGGCATGTTCCAGAACCGTAAAAAAAAAAAAATTGCAGCATTGTCGATTGCGACCCATTCCCTCTCGTAGAGTCTTCTATAGGAGAGGGAATGGCCTCTCTAGTAAAAGGAATGGGCTGAGTTCCAATAGTGGGAATATTATAAGGCCGACTAGACTATCTGAAGGATTTATCTTAAACACCAATCAATTTTTCATGCTGCATCATTTGCTTAACCTTGTCCCGACTATGTTGCGGTCGGTTTCCAGTCAACCCGGATGCCACCTGATACCAGTATTTTACATGGAGCAAATGCTTATCTGACTTCCAAACCCAATAACGCAGTTACGCAACACGATATCTCCTGGCAAGACTGGTGTCAGATCTCCTGGCTTCTGACCAACGACTATTCTGTTCCGTAACGACTCTTAAAGGTCTACAAATGACAGTCTGAACTAAGTTCGGCTTTACGGGCTCTCCAAGGCTCGGAAAAAGTCTTGGTATGATAAAAAAGTCACCCATCCACATTCCGACCTCAGTAATCCTTGTTTAACCTTAGAGATCGCGGCCGTGCGGCTGTTATGTAGCCACGAGCTCTTCAGTAAAATTGTTCATAAACTATTTAAATAACGTGATTACACGCTTCAAAGTTCCGTCTACGTTCAGGCCTGAATTCCTAATAGCGCCGTTTAACGGTAACCATTTTGTTTACGTTACCTGCAACGAGCTGGTTTGCAAATTGCATTAAATTAATGGCCGAGGCTTGTATCACATCAATCGGCCGATCAATGACATTAAACTTGCATGAAAGTTTCTTGCTGGTGTAAAAGACGAGACTTGTACTCGGCGCCCACAACTCGAACAAGCACTGATAATTAGTAATGTATGTAGATGATGTGTGGAGTGACGGGAATGGTAATGTTAGAAATTAGCATACTAGAAGTTTGAAAATGGCGTCAGCGTCGAAATAGTTTCAAGGGAATCGTTTTTTAGTATGGTCATTTGAAGAGAAATTATTATTAAATGCATGTTACTAAACGAAATATAAGTATAGATGTAAATGAATGGAGAGGAAGATACATGTATTGTGTGAGGAGCAATATAAAAAAAGGAGTTAGTGATAGTGTGTTTCATTTCTGTTTCTATCATATCCTGTCAACCCGCACGCTATTACTTTTTTTTTGCAAATGGGTTTAAAAAAACACTTTAACACATTCAATTTTTTTTCGTTAGTTTAAACTAGATGAGGCCGGTGTTTCCTAGCTGACTACCGTAAGAAGAAACGCCGAAACAAACCCACGGGTCAAAGTCTCTTTTAAAGTCCATACAGTAAATATGTAATGGTCAAATCACACGAGAACCATGCGAATTTCATAACGTTTTGCACACAATTCATGTCTCTCTTCTTTTTCCTCCTTTCTTTCATCCACGTGTATATTAAAATGTCTCGGAAAATCACGTGTTGGCAAGACGATAGGAAGACGATGATAATGTAGATTATAGTCGCTGCCAGGCGCGCCGATTCCGTGCTCTGTAGTTAAGGCGTTTCAAAATAAAAACACCTACTTTATAAAAAGCTCTCAGTTGGTTTAGATAACACAAAGTTGTTTACTTTTTATTAAGTCTCACTAGGAAGGGCTTAAAACTAAACGGAAGCTACTCGTAGTAACGCAACTAAATGAAAGTGTTACAATTAACAAAGGTGCTTTATTCTTAGTCGACTAACAGTCCTGACGCAATAAAAACAATTATTTTATTGTTGAGCTCTTGTTACACTTTCCTATTAGTTTTTTTTCTCAACTGCAGGCTGGTCCAATTACCAACACTTTGTGTTTTCCGACAAGAATAGTCAGCTCCAGTGCATTTGACGCTGTGGGATGGAAAAATAAATTGGGGAATGGCTTGTTAGTCAAAGCATTTAGCACGTATTGGTTGAAACACACGTCGAATGGTTTAATGAAACTTTATCCTGCAAAAAGGGGAATTTTATAACGAGCAAATAAAAAAAAACTTTGCGACTAATGATGAGATACTATTTTAATGTCTGGAGCGGTATAAATTTGAGACAAACTAAAGTAACGATATGATCAATAAAAAAATCCAGAACGAGCTTACTAAAAGTGGGTTATTGAAATTCTAGCTAAGCGACTAAATTAGTAAGTTAGGTTAAAGTAATTAGTAAGTTAGAGTTAGGTAGGTTAGGTGAGGTCTAACTTATGTAAAACCTCAATTATATTTTAGTCATTAATTTTGATGTCATGTACTGTAATAACATTAGGATGAGTTACATTCGCATTCCTGGACTGCCCAGCTACAAGAAGTCAGCCGTAAGTTGTTCGCTTCTGCTGCATCTTTGAGAAGACTCCGCAATTTCTTGCCGACTGCCACCAGGATTGCGCTTGCACAATCACTTCTTCTTCCCATCCTTGACTATGCTGATGCCAGCTATCTTGACCTCACTCAAGAGCAACTGGATAAACTTGAGAGGCTTCAAAATTTTTGTATAAGATTCATATTTGGTTTGCGCAAATATGATCACGTTTCCGAATTCCGTGTAAAGCTCAAGTGGTTGCCAATTCGCCTTCACCAGAATGCTCATATTCTTTCCCTTCTGTATAATATTCTCTTTTCCCCCTGCACGCCTCTTTACCTTAAAAAACGTTTTGAGTTTCTCTGCAACTTACATACAAAGTCGCTAAGATCATCAGCGAACTTGCGACTTAAATTGCCAATCCATACCACGGCTTTCTATGACAAATCTTTTACTGTCCAGGCTGCTCGTCTGTGGAATAGATTGCCAGACACAATTAAACGCGCTCAATCGTTGCCTGTTTTTAAAAGACTCGTTAGGGAACATTACCTGTCGCTGTGAATGTCGATAGTCGTCATTTATGTACATTATATTTCAGTCATCGTTTTTAATAATTAAGTATGTATTTATGTATCTATTATACGGCTTATGTATATATATGTGTATCTATTATACAGCATATATATATATATATCTGTGTATCAATTTATAATATATTTTATTATGTTTAATTGGTTTGTCACACCTATGACAGCCCCATTTCTTGTCCAGGCAATTACTGTCCATTCCAGGTTGCCTGGAAGAGATCGCGGAATGCGATAAGGCCGCCCATTGTATGTATGTGTTTTAGTTTTAAGATTCCATTTGTATGTGTAACGGTGTACAATAAAGTATATAATAAATAAATAAATAAATAAATAATAATTTTAAGTATCTTATTTGCGAGACGGTGAATTGACCACAATAATTGCACTTTAACATATTATCATCGAGAGAATAATATTTAAAAACAGATAACGTCAAAAGAATAAATAATAAGCAGAATAGGTGCCTACATGATAATTACTCTGACGATTGATAATATCACGATACTTTATTCCACTTAACACAGATACGTTTTCCTCTTGTGTTTTTCCGTCAGTGTCTTCACAATTTGGATTTATTATCAAAAGGTTATTATTTTTTTCTCATTACTGTTTAAACACATAAAATGTTGACGAGCTACGTTGGTAATTATCTATTGATTTTGTGTTGGTAATTTATTTATTTATTTTACCTACCAACAATTGTTTACACAACAACTTAAAACAAATAGTCTATAACCATCGATATATATGTACTACATACTTGTTAAATTGGAAAATATTAACTGGCCTATTGGTCTAGTGGTTAGTGGCCCTAAAATACAAGTCAATGTCTATAACTCAATTAAAAACTTTAAATTTTAAACCTTTCTAACTCCAAATCCTTAAATAGAAATCCGACCCTATGTGACAACAATGCTACAACTCGTAAGCGGGGCTGTAGCACCTCTCTCCTTCTTTAGCACATTGATTCAAATAAATTAGATACCATATGATGTCCGAATATTAAAAATAAATATACCAAATACTACTACTACTACCTATGTACTATTGTGGCTGAAAGCCTCACAATAGTGGCAGCACAGTTCTGCAATTTTCAGCGAACCACGCATTCTCATTGAGCTCGGTTGACGTCATCGATTCTCGAGACTTGCACTCACTCAAGACCATTGAATTTTTCAATACATTCATCTTTTCTTTCATTTTCTATCAAAGGATATCCGCGTTCGTTAAAGTCGGAAATTTTCCCAAGGGAACAAGATACAAAGTATCTTACGTTAGGACATGGTCAATCCAATTACGTTTCTAGGCATTGAGAGGTGATTCGTTACCAAACAACTACAACAAACAAGTACCTACAGCATTATTTTTAGTTTATTGAAACCTGAATACAGTTTATTCAGAATCAGTAACTGAATGGATTCCAATAGTTTTTACATCATGAAATTCTTAATTTTCTCAAAAATAATTAAATAGGTCCTAAGTTGGACGCCACCGACACTAAGAACAATACTGGTCACGCTACGTCATAGCGGGCATTAGGAGCCAGCAAACAGCTGGGTGCAAGTGCAAAAAACCCCCTCAGTCGCCCGGATAGCTCGGTGAGTATGCATTTTTGCTGGCATTACATGGATCTCACAACTTTTTACGGCAGAAGAGCGAAGCCAATCAATGATAATAAAAAAGAAAGATTGTTTTAAATGGCATATAATTTTCTCATCAAACCAAGCTAATTTATAAAACAAAAGGTAATGTAAATATTTCGTTGAAGTAATAACTACAAAAGCTGCCCAATCAAACAGGTACTTGCATAATGCCGAAAATATATTAATGTTTACTTATAATTTATCCGGAGGCTGACAGAACATTGTTTGGACAACTCAGTACTGTACAATTTATTCTGCAAAATATTTTTTTATATACTCTGCGAATCGACATATTTATTATTTAAGCGTGTTTTCCTGTTCCCACCCACTTCTGACATTTAAGTAGGTATAGACAATAACATTTGATCTCTCTGTTCGATTACCATAAAATTGTACCTACACGTCTTTTTTCATTTGTCACTACAACAAAAACAAGTTTTCAATTAAATTCATGTTTGTCTGTAAACAAATCTTACAAATTAAATTTGATCCACTTCGCGGTTACCGATTGAGCTGAAATTTTGCATGCATGTGTAAGTCAGATGACAATGCAAAATTATTATGACATGGAGCTGATCCGATGATGGAACCGGAAGGGCTATAGGAACTTGGTAGTTAAACGACACAACACTATCGATTTTGGACTCGTAATATTCGTCAGCCAACTACCTATTTTCAGACCTACCAAACACAAAAAGAAACAAAACATTCGGTCTACCCGTTTCGGAGGAGTTCCATAACAAACGTTGACACGAGATTTTAGAAATTATATAATTAAGAAAATGGTTAAATATGTTGCTAAGGACATAGCGCTAAACCAGACAAAGTTAATGTTAGGATTAGCGGTCAATCTTTACTATACATAAACTACGTTTTTATTAAAATTTGACGAAAAGATGTCGGTTTAGTCTGCTAGTAAGTAATACATACAATTAAGAATCGCTTTATTTAACCTATAGGCATGCAAATTAGATCATAAAGACCAAAAACTGTCAGACACTTTAAATACAAAAAGGAGCTCAGATTTCATTCAGTTCACAACGTGTAAAGCCCAGAGCACAGGCGTAGGGTAGCCTTTCGGTAATTTACAGGATACATTTTAGAGTGTGCGCGCGAATTGCATCACTCGCTGCCACCATCCCCTTTCTGCAATCGGACAACCCGACACAGGCAGCGAATATCCACCCTTACATTGTTAACACCTCAACGGTCCGGACTAAACGTTTCGCCGCGTCCTTTATGTCGGGTACATCGAAGGACTGAAAAAAGCTCTGCTGGCTGCTACGGTATTCCCGTCAATTTATAATTTGGTGTTTTCAAGGGTAAAGTGAATAGGCTGTTCATTAACTAGTATCAAGTATGCCTCACCATCAACGATTGAATCTCTGCTCCCTGTTTAATAAAGCTGACAATTCGATATACCTATATGTCAAAAACTGATATAATTGTGTACTTGTTGCGCTCAGGCTGTAATCATCATAGGTATCGACCTATATATTCTGTTCTGTAAGTATAGACCTCATAGCTCAACATATACGAAAGTGTTTTCGTATACCTTCGAAGTTCAAGAATGTATTTCGCGACGGAGGGTAGCTCTAGAGCTAATAACGTTTATAACCAGAGTCATGTACCTAATTACTAATTTCCTTTTCCTGTAAGGTTTAAGGCATTAAGTCCGCCTCTGTACTTTGTGTGCATAAAGCATTAAATAAATAAATAAATAAATAAGGTGAAACAACGTGAGCATATTCGCAAGAAGTTCGTAGAATCATCACTGATTGGTCGGATTTGTTTTTTCACTACAGCATTGTTTGTTCATATGTATGTATCTAAGTATGTGTTTACTATTGTATTTGTTTCTCTTCCGTTTGTCTATTAAATTGCACCTGCCACCTTATGTTTCTGCACCACCCTAAGGTTGACTGGCAGATAATGCATAAGGCTTTAAGTCCGCCTTTGTACAGTTTAGTGCATACAAATTTAATAAATAAAATAAATAATTTCATACACCGAAAGAATAAAGTGGCTTTGCCTCAAATCCCGAGATGAATTTTAAAAAGCAGATATTTTTAAAGGGTACTTTCAGAAATATAGCAGAAAAAAAATCTTACTGCATTAATAAAGAGGAGGAGGAAATTTTTTGTATTAACCTCAACGCAGTTGACGTAGAAACATCTTTTCAATGAATAATACTAATAAAAATTGTATGTTATTCATCTTTGTTTTATATTTGTCTTATCTATCTTGTAATATTGTTGGCCACACGGGATTTTTAATATCTACATTTTGATACAAGTACATTAGTAACTCTACCACCTCTGTTTATAACTACTGAGATCATTTTAACACAAAGAATTACACTGCATATGCTTACCTATTCTTGCAAATATTGAGATACACTGTTATAGGTTTGTTTTCCTCAAACTAATGTATGAGTAATCCTATTAGAATTGATGAGCGTAAGATGATGAGATTTATTTACATAGGTATAGTAGTGTATCTGTCGTGATCAGATTTTAAAAACTGATCTCTTCCTGATATGCCGACTAAAACTGGCCAGATCGTTTAAACGTTAACATTTGTACGACATATATACCGATATGTCAATGCTCATTTGGTCATATTATTGATGTTGGATTTCTATGACAATAAAGATATTGATGATTGATTCTATATATAATATAGCGGTCTTAGCGGAACTTAAGAATTTCATCAAACAGGCGCGCAACAAGACTGGAAGCTGCATTGTGAATGACAGCCAATGAAAGTACGTCCGGCAACGCAGACCGCGGGAGGCGAGTGGACGGAGAGAAGTACGCTAGCGTACGGAGAGCCGTCAGCTAGGGTACGGGAAGCCGCAAGCGCGGGACCTGCAAGTCGACGGCGCACCGCACCGCGGTTCGTGAGCTTGTCCGAGGCAAGGCGATTACGTTACGATTCCAATTAGTGTACGTTGCAGTAGGGAGGTTCATACAAATAATACTAAACGGCTCGAGTTGATACGGTGACGATCCCTTTTAGAATTGATATGTGAGCGACCCTAAATCGTCCTATACACATGACAGTTTTTGCATTAGATAGAGCTTCAAAATGTTAAAAAGGCTGCCGTAAAAAAGTGATTTTACCAAAAGTGACACATAAGAGTTCTACAACGAAATATATTTTTACGTGCTTTATCTGGGAATTAATTAAAAGCTAACTATTAACTACAACCAACTGTTGCCCTTGCACTCTGCTCGATATTGTAAACAACAAACGATAATGTAAACATTTCATTCATGAACTAGTTTTTATTTGTAATAACAATGCTTCATCTCATTTCACTGTCCCAAAACAAATAATTTTACTAACACTGTAGTCTAGCAAAAAATAAATTAATGGTGTAAAACGTCAAGCTCAGACATTGATTGAAGAAAAATAAATAGAATGTCGAAAAAGCGGTGTTACTATTTTTAAATACTCACATCAGATTACATTGTTACACATGGATCTATGTACGAACTACAAAGTAGGCAATATCGCGGCGGTCTACTGTCCTTGCTGACGGTGGGTGTGCGCTGTTTTTCCACCGAACTCGTCGCATCTTGAATGTCACAGCTAGTCAGTCAAGGTTATTTGTATGACTTTTTCTCACAAAGAACATTGCGAATGGCCTGACCATTCGCAAGAAGCACACACTACAAAAGTAAACATCGCCAGATCTATCTAAAAGACCCACGAAATTGGGTTGTACACAAAGAGCAAATCATAGAAAAAACGCTAGAAAAGGGACTGTTTGTCTCTTCCGTTCCCATTAGTAATTGACAAAAGCAAACATCATGATGACAGTTGATTAGGAAGGTATGGACAATCGGATTCCAATAGCAGACGGCAACTCATGACCGAACTACAATTTCGATTTTTTATCGGTTTCAAACTTGTCAAACAAGTTTATACGTCACCACACTGACGGACGACTGGACGCGCAAATCTAACTGGCGTGAGCAGTCGGAAGGTCACTCAGAACATTTTCACGACATATTTTCTACAAATGGCTGCCATCCACAGTAGGTTAAGTGGATCTTAACATCTTCGTGTAGTCTGAATATAATTAAATATGAATACTGGTATGAGGATGTATACGCTTCGGCGCACATAAACCCGGTGCAAATAAATTCTCAAATTTTATGCGCGTCGTAAAATCACTCTTTATGGGATTGCATTGGGCTATTATTATGACAGCTTTTAACGGATAACGTCAAAAATAAAATAATTATGGCACAAATACTCTTTAATTTGTGCCATTATTATCTTATTTTTGACGTTATCCGTTAAAGTAATCGTTACTGTCAAATTGGAAGGCTTGAATGCTTTGATTGGCAAACGTAACCCACGCCCTTTATACTATCGATAAAATAGAGCGCTGCGTTTGATTGCTAATTGGATTTTCCAACTGAGTTTTTTTCGAACATTGTCAAACATTTAGCGTTCGCACTAAACTCAAGTAGGTGCGCGGGGCACTGGCTTTACGAGCGAACATGTTGGCCCGATGCTCAAATACACGCTCTAGAGCATACTGCACAACCCTGCACTCGAGTACGCGTTGGGTAGATAGAGTGATACATACAACTACGCTTCCATAGAGCTGAAGCGGCGGCCACTTCATTGCAGTACTTAGTAGATGATTGCAAGACTCAGTGTCGACATCTTCTCAGCTGCCGTACGCAATAAGATTACGTCTCTTCTCGATAGATTGTGTGACAGTAGCAACAGCCTCATGAAAGTAATTGCTGAAAGGTGTGATGAGAGCCCCATAGAGAGGCATTTCATCAAACAATTTCTCTTGTAGTAGATATCTCGGTATTAACTTCTAAGCTAAATTGTTACCAACATTCAATATTTTTATTTATTATATTTTTTGTTGTTGTGGACTATGTTGTAGTTAAATAAATAAATAATTGACACAAACAACAAACTTTCAATCGTAATAATTAGAGACAATAGAACGACAATGGGTACACGAACGCCGAACTTTGCTTGGGGTTCAATGAATTAAAATAGACCATTTGACCGAACAGTAAGATAATTTTATTGCAAAAAATTTAGAACGAGGAAATAATGACTCATTTTCGTGTATTTTTTCCTGCTATCTACACTAATATAATCAAGAGAAAAAGTTTTTTTTTTTTGTTTGTAGGAGGTAATCTCTGAAAGTAGGTACTGGTCCGATTGCCAAAATATTTTTCCCCGATAGAAAGCTGGTTTATTTTTGAGTGACATAGGTTATTACAGCCCTCCACAAACATTGAAGGCTTGCTCAGTAGACCAAACTGAAAAACCTTCCACAAGATTTTTTTTTCAAACTGTCCAATTAAGTTTTTGAGCAAGCCCTTAAAGTTTGTGGAGGGCTGTCCCTTACATGTATTTTAAGTATGCAGACGAAGCTGCGCGCAAAAGCTAGTTCCTAATAAATTATAATGGAGAGGGGTGCCGAAGAAATTAAAATTGCTGTGATTGCTGTGCAGTCGGAATGGAACCTGCAAAAATGTTTAAAACGCCGTTGAAGCTTGGTATCAGTCGTGTGTTTTATTTAGATTTTCAAAGATCTCACAGATCACATGTAAAGAATATAAATTCGTTTTTTTTTTTGTAACAGTTTTGATGGCCATATTAGGTAGTTACACATCCACTTTCACAAACAATACGACAGTATAATCAGGTCGTAAGAATCAGCCAGTCAGCAGAAATAATATTCTCGATGCATACCTATAGTCTATCATTAAATTACACGTGCTCATCAAATTTCTTATTTCTAGTACTGTACACATGTAAATAAATGCATTTAAATGTTTTCTGTCTCTATTTATATCATCAAGTTCTGAAAATTAAAGTCTCCAAAAATGGGATTAACACAAAACCAAAATGTCAGAAAAATATAAATTCCTGACGAACACGCAGCCATGAAAGACGGATTGAAATGTAATATTGTAAGAAACGAAGTGAAATCAGAGATGGATTTTGAAGAAATCCAGAAATTAAAGAAAGAACGGGTTACGAAAACCCTAAAGAATTTGAAATAAGTTCAAGAAAGTTCACTATGATTCAGTCAGCGGCGTCGCACACGTGAATTTCAAAAACATTAATTTCAAACATTATCGATCAAAAAAGCTCTACCTATGGCTTAATAAATTTAGGATATGGATATGGATATTACATCCCTTTCGGAACTAGACCCTAGCCCCAGTAGGTTTCGACCCAGCTCGGCCCCTACTGTTGACCGCGACCGGGGTCAGGGCATCAAACATATCGACAGTTTAATCTTCTTTTTATTACAGTTACTACTGTAATAAAAAGAAGAGCTATGCTAATTACAAGTGGAATCCGCTTATAGAGGTTAGAACAAAAGCTTTCATAAGCTTATCCAGCTTTCAATTATTTTAATACTACATTTTCTATAAGCCATAACTTATTCCAAGTCCTTTTATATTGCGGGTTAGGCCTCGCGTCGTACCTAAATAACTCGACGTGGTTGCGGTCCCGACTCCGTGAAATACCTGCATATTGTAGGGAACATTTCTGTGCAAAAACTTTTATTCGATGCCTCGGTTTTCTGCATCTCTAGCTTTATTTATTTTATCTGTTTAGATAACAGGTGGCCTTGGCAGGTCGAGGTGTAGGGTGTTTATTTTTTGTGTGACTAAACCTTTGATACAGCGTTATACGAAGTGAATCCGTGTGAAGGGTACAGAAAAAAAGAAAAACTTATCAAAACTCTTGCTTGTGGTTTCGTATTTTGCAGGTAAAATTAGATTTCGTGTTCCCGTCACACTTACTGAGCTAATTTGTTCCACTATTGAAGAACATAAGGTAATTTTTCACTTACGATAATAATGAATAGATTACACTTCTAAATATTTACCCATTGTGGCCATAGCGGAAAAATGCGTTATAGAATATGAATACGTAATCAAGGCATCATCGATTTTCTTGTAATAATTAATGTACCGCACTGTTTCCTGTGATTGCCGTCGATGTTGAAATTGCGAACCTTTAACCTTTAGATCGACGCACACGTGGGGCACGGGCCGTGATTAGGGCGATAGAACCGCATCGTGTGGCGTGGATTTCATGTAGCTCGACAAGTCTAGTTACCGACGAGAGTTAGAGACCGACGCGCCCAGATCGACGTGCGTGGTCCACGTGTGCCCAATGTAGTTCTACCTATATTTTATTTGGTCGTAATAAGAAGCATCCTCTCTCATCGACGAAGCAAACGTAGGAATATTCCTTTATTATTTAAAACCTTCCGAGCTCTAAACATCCCCAGTATAGGACATTTAGAGTTGAGAGTACTTTTATTTGGATCGTCATAGGTAGTAAATATTGTTACTCAAGTGTAGCGGAAGGCTAGGTGCCTTCCGCTGCCTACAGGTTCACGAGAGGAAATTACGCGTCTGTGTTTTGTTCTCGAGATTAGATATTGTAGTCACACATACAATGTCGCCGCTAATGCACTCAGTTTTAAAACAAATGGGTAGACGTCATTCACATTCCAGTGCTTCGCCTCTTTGTATTTTTTAATTGCGTTCTAGTTTACTGTAGCATTTTAGTGTTTTTAGTTCATAAATCAAAATACCGAAAAGGAAACGTGATAATAAAGCTTACAATTTAGAGATTAGAAAGAAAATTGCTAACAAGTCGCCGTAGATCTAATCTACGTAATCTCGTAATCTTTCTCAAAATACTGAGACGATTTTGTTAATACCTCAAGGTACATAGTTTTTACTTATTTACTACCATTATTTGGTAGATTAACGTTACAACTCACGAGTTCAGTCACGAGCAACTTATCCTTTTTTCAAACTCGGGTTCAAGATGTAACGTCTTGAGTTCATTTTACCCGCTGTAATTTGTAGGACCTACATGTACCATGTACCATCAACTAGCGAATCACGCTTTGATTTACTGGCGGTGCCCAAGCGCCTGAAGCGGTACAAGAACCGCCTCCCCAGTCAACTACTGAAGTAGCTGCTTCAATAGAAAAGAAGGACCAAAATCCGGAGTTAGACAAAACCATGATGGAAATTTTAGGATCTGACCCTCTCAACCTCTGCATCATTTGGTAAAGATATCCAAAAGGATTTAGCCATACGCTATGAATTCATAGCCATGTCTGGCTTGTCGAAAGAACGCCGTAAGGAGCTCTTAGATTCACATCATCCCGCAGTATAATAGTGAAGGGTGATAACGCCATGCAACCAAAACAAAAGCAGATCGCAAGCGCTTTTTCATACCTACGTAAGTAGCGGCGATATATAGCGTGTGGTGGCCAGCGGCGTCAATCGTGAACGGCGAATAAAATGTGTGAAAACTATAGGAAATATGCCAGTGGCGGCGTTTTGTGGTTTTGGCGGCGTATTGTGGTGGTGGCCGGTAGCCCGTGCGCGGAGACCCTTAATGAAGTCATTAAAATAGGCTTTATTAAAAAACGCAAAAAAAAATACGTGCAACCGAATCGTTACGTATTGATAACACCTTTTCTATAGTACAAAAAAGCCACATAACAAAGTTTGTGCTCAAATACTAAACAGTTGGATAAATCGAGGAAAGGAATCGATGTTTCTCAACTTTCTGCTCACAGTAAAAGCTTATAAAATGTGTGTCAATTTAGATATGATTCGAAAAAGTGCCGGTTGGTCTGGCACATCTACCACTTTTGTCTTTTTTTATAACAGGGCCGTATCAATCAATTCTAGAGACTCATTTGCTAGAAGTATTTTAATTGATATTAAATGAAAAATTGCTGATTTTAACCATCTTTTACAAGTTGAATGATTAAAAATGTGATGTTTATCATTTAATAATTAAGTAGTAACATAGGATGAGAATATTTGTTACTAACCTCATAGATCTTATTTGTTTCTTTACAAAAATAAGAAGCGCATTAGTGGCGACATTGTATGTGCGACTACGTGTGTATATATCTAACTTCTTTGAACGGAAAACCACACATAACTGTATTATGATCGAACTCCACTTACAGGTAAGTTTGTTTAATCATTAAATATTCTGTACATTAGGCAACCTATGAACTAACGCTACGAGGCAGAGCGCTTTAACTAGTCCTGTTAGAAGTGCCAAGTTTCAGAAATTGACGCAATGTACTTTTCTGATTGTTTTTTTTTCCGTGTATGTTAAGTATTTATTTGTTGAATAGTAAGTTTAACAAAGATATTTATTGTATCACATTTACAATGTAAAATTTTATACGTAAATCATTTTGTACTTTAAAACATAATATGTATCGAATACCGTAATTAGAGGCAAAATAGAAAGACAATGAGAGAGCGAACGCCGGCGTTCGATGGGGTTTAATGAATCAAGTGAATTTGTTGGTGAGCTTAATAAAATAAAATAAATAGTCCTAATATGACTCATGGAAATCAGTTGTTAAAAACACGCGGACATTCTGCGTAATTAGTTAGAGGTACCCGAATGTTTAGTATGTGTTTTAATTTTTTTTTTTTTATAAATTGATACTGCTATTTCAAACATAAATATTCAGATCAATTAGAATAAAATAAAATCAGGAAGGCCGCTCGCCAGCCGAGGGCTGAATGCATTGAAGCGTCGACTTCAGGTGCTTCCCAGTCGAAGAACACGCAAAGTTAATTAGGAAATAACGAGCGTTTGCTGTGCTTCAAGATACTGCAGTCAATTAATATCGGGTTCTTCATCTTCCTATGCACCTAGCTAGTCCAAAGCTTACCGTCATACAATTGTATTAGTACGACTCAGAACGTAAATACTTGCTGAATTCTGCTCGTTCCATGTAACACCGTTTTTTATCCTGATATTCGATAATATTATTTAACTTAATTCGATGATCTGCCATCGATGAATAATATTTGTTTTAATGCTCCTACCTGGCCGACACGGCGCAATTAAATTCGTAAACTGGCAGCTACTACTTGTCGGTGGCGCGTGAAATTTTTTAATTAATTTATTCCAGAAAATTGTAAACATGCGTGCAAGTTGTATTTGCGATGTTCCAATGTTTGTCCTTATGTCCCACCCCGCGTAATGTCTCTATGATTGTAACCAAGGTAAAAAGTTTTATCATAGTAAATATATTTTGTTTGATACATAATAAAAAATTGTTGAATTTAATATCTAACGTAGTTACGTGGCCGCCGTAGAGGCGATTTAAATGGATCTTTTACTGGAAAACGGCCAAGAATCCTGGTGGGCTCGAATATTGAAGGATTGATGAAATCGTAAAGCCGTAGAGACATAGCAGCTGTTTATTGCGAACGTGCGACCTTCCGCTTCGGACTGTGGCCATTATCTGTGTACTGCCTAATTAGGACCTGACTCATCAATCTACAAGTAGGTAGTGCTGAGGTGTGTTTACGTACTACCGAATGGTCAATTGTTAGATATTTTAGTTTCTTTTCTTACCTGCCAGCACTTTTGTGCCGACATCGTATTTTTTTATAATACATTTATCTATTTATAGATGAAAAAATGAACCCCTATTGCTCCTGGTCACGTAATAACTTAGGAACGCCTGGACCAATTTTTTTTTTTTTTTTTTTTGTTATGTTCATCAGCGTACAGGGAAGTTTTAAAAACAAACGGAAAATAGGTAGGATAGGAAAGTAGGGTACGCAGGTAGTCTGTTGACGGGAGCGAAGCCGCAGGCAAAGCGAGTTGTAAATAATCTTAACAAGTCCTTTAGACATCTTTTTACCGAGGTTATAGCAAAAGAAATACCTAACAAAAATTCAACTAGATTGTTCAAGGTTATGAGTCTGTGATGTTTTTATGCTTTTTAAAATATGTTGAGTACACATATTTAACTAAGTGACTAGGTACCTAATCTTGTTAATTGACTTTTCTTATGGCAATTACCTCCAAAATGTGTACACATAAGGAGAATACATAGATTAAAATCTTGATATGATGATATTGTGTGATAGCTCAAGTTAATATTTTGAAAGATATATATTATATAGGTATATTCTGTAGCCTTGAATTGAGTAAGATTGGTCAAGAAACTTCTTAGAATCGTTGGTACCTACATATTTTTGTAGAGTAGGTACATATAATTTATTTTGGCTAATAAAACTGCCATTATGGATTTATAGATGACTTCAATCTTCTATGATGTTCTGCTGTACTGAAATTCCTGTAAGTACTTATTATGCAACTTAAAAAAAAAACTTACTAAAAAAGTATAAAAATTACACATATAATATAATAAATGATTAAACAAATAAAGTAACAAATATTGATTAAATAATAAATTAATAATATTAAATACCAATTAAAGAAAAAAATTAAAAAAAAAAAAACAAAGTCTGCCGAAAAATGGAAAGACAAAATAACTAAAAATAAATAAGCAATATACAATAAGGGCACTTACTTGGTTTGTAGTTCTGGGTAGATGAATTGTAGAAATAGCAGTACAGCATAAAGGCCAGGACAAATAGCATGAGAAGCAGGATTCTGGTAGAGAAAGGCCGGCATCGCAGGACCCGGTTCCTCATCGTGGAAACTGCAAATAACAGAATTTTTTAATTTTTTTTAAATTTTTGAACCAATACCTAAGTATATATTTTCTTGGAAATAATAATTTAATTTAAATCCATCTAAAAAATATTAATACCAAATAAAACCTATGAATTTAATCTGCAATATAAAAAAAAAAATCTTTGAAAAAAGTTTAAACTTTTGTCCAAACTTTTTTGATCAGCCTAAAATAATAAATGCTTAGTAGAACTGGCTACTGATACATAGATTTAATGATAATGTACTATGAAGAGTACAGTAATACAGTTATTTCTTTTTAGTTACTTTTTTTTAAAGTTTGTAGATGGCAAAAGTTACGTAAATATCTGGCGATGAAGTTTTAAATAGATACTATTCTAATTCTATCCAAAATGACCTGTACAGTACCTAGCTTAAGTTATATATAATGCCTTATAGGTTTTGTAAGTATTCGATTTTAAACATTTACGTTAAATAGCTTAGGTATCTCTGGTAAATTCTACATTCAACTACGGAATTCGACTAACAAAGTAAAACAACATTACAAAAAAAATACACAAAAAATCTACATAAAGCTACAATAAGTATAAGATCTAAAAAAAGTTACAAGATTACGTACGTAAGACAGTTAACATTACAGTACAAATCACTCAATAGCAGCATCAAAGTAACTTAAATCCATGCAAACATAAATTCCGAAACTAAAACCAAAAGTTTATGCACAAAAAAAGTCACGGCTTTAAAAAAAATATAGGTTTGTCTTGAATCGACTTAGCGTAAACAGTAAACAGCGAAGATGCGGCAAACACTTCAAACTACTTTAAATAAATTAACTCACATTTTATAAGTCAGGACTTTTCAAAGAACTATGTTTACATTTTATTTTTCTCTAAATATACACGATAATTTATTTATCTGCAGTGTAAGTTATCGGCTCACGTTTGCATACGACAGCTAAACGCCACCAACCCCGACACGGCTACAATACCGATTGGCGAAGGCGATGGCATCTAACTAGCTGTGGTGTGGCTAGCCTGATTCTAAAGTGCTACCAGTACATGCCAGTACGGTCGACAGTGGCGCCACAGCGAACGCGAACAGGTTTGCGTTCCGTTACTGGGTGAAGCAAATACGTACTTTTCAATAATTTAATAAATTGGAACGTTTTGGCCAGTTATTTGGTTTAGTTTAAGTATCTAGAGAAACAGTAATGTACAAATCCATCATTATTTTTATTCGTTTTATACATTAACTAATAATGTATTTTTGATAGTTGTATTGGTTTACGTTTTTGAACGCACCACGTTTGACAGCATTGTATGAAACATGACTTATCCGGATACCAGCCGAAAATATTATAAAGGTTTGGTAGAAAAACGTTTATGTAAAGTTTTAAACTTGTAAAAATGTATCTTATCATTGTACTTTACATATTGATAGTTATTGATCTATTTTTATTAGTAATACATTTTTAGGTACTCTATTCTGGCTTTGTGACAAAAAGTTTTTAATTTATTAGGAATAAAGGCCGAATTTTGTTATTATATAAAGGAAAATAAATACTGATTCGAACGAGAGTAACCATCTGGTTAAAAATAAATAGCTGCTAAGGAACCAGTTTAGATCTAGTACTGTTATATATTATTATTGCTATTTAATTAGAACCATGCTGTAAATAAGAACTAAACATAAATAAGCCGATGTGTATTTTTGGTAACTAATTAATTACCTATAGCTAACATACTTAGTACCTAATTCTGTAGTTAGTAGCTTATCAGTATAGTGGTGGTAATGCGACTCAATCTGTCGCAATCTCGCAAGCAAGGAAGGCGGCGGCGTCGTATCGAGTCATTTTATATTTAGTGGCTGCCTTGTTTGAACAAATAAACATGAAATATAACGAGTTGGGTGATACCGGAATCAAAGTCTCACATATCAGCTTGGGAGGCGCAGCATTCAGTAACTTTTACGGGTAATTATTCTCATAATTAACTACTTAACAAGTTTGTTTTGTTTGGTATCGGCTTACTTATTATCACTTTATCGTAATTTTTCGTTGGTCAGTCAGATTCTACTAAGTAGGTAGGTAGGTACCTACAAAAGTAATAAAATGGGAGGAAGATGCATTATATTTACTTATACCAAGTTACGTCAGGATTAATGTGGCAATGACGAATTATCTCGACCGGCTGCGCGTCTGTTGTTAACTGAGTTATTGTTTATGTTTTGTTTGTTCCATATTGGCATTTATTTTTAACCGTAGCTTGCGATGTGGCAACTCGCGCGCTTTATTATTTTTAAAGGATTGGTAGGTATTAAAAATTGTGAAGCATTGCGTTCGATGTCAGCCAACTACCTCTGGGGTCAAGGTCTTTATAAGTGGATCATTGACATTGATTAGATAGTTGGGTATATATTTGCTACCTACGTCATGAACGATTGATAGTGACTTGTTAAGAATTTGAATGTATTGTTATTTAACGCTTAGCACTTAGAACTTTCTTTCTTTTTTCGTTCTTTATACTTCTTATCTAGTGTAATAAGAATTGTAGGTGGGTTCCTATATTGATTGATACAATTTATAAGTAGGGTTGCCAATTATACTGTTAAAAACCGTATTATAAAGTTTTTTACTGCATTATACTTTTTTCTGTTCAAGAAAAAGAAAGTAGGTATACAAAATACTGTTTTCAGCACGAAAATGCTTAACGCTAAATTCGTAAATCTTAACCTTAGTCGCTTACACATTTTTTTTATCAAACCACAATAATACAGCTTCAGATCGAATCGAATGAGCTTCTCATTTATTTTTAGTTATGATTGTGGTGAGGCGTATGAATTTTTAAAAAGACTGTAAATTAGTAAGTTATGCGAGAATCTCTAAAAAATATGTATTTAAAACAAAAATACTGTTATTTTTTCCAGAATACCGTTTAATATTCTTCTTAGATAAAAAAAAACTTTATTTCTTGTAAAAAACGAATGTGGCAACCCTATCCATAAGTAGCCTATTATTTAGTTTATAATGTAGGTAAAAAGGTAGGCATCCACTCAATTTAACAATTACGATAATAATTAAAACATTTCTGTATAAAAAATGATAACTGCATATTATAACAACTTTTATCTTTGGAAGAAGAGTTACATAAGTAGGTATATAGGTTACTAGTTAGTCTTTTTTAATAGGTACCTATTTATCGTGAATGCCCTTGGCTAAGCGTGTGTTTATGTAAGTAAATTAGTTAGGTAGGTATAACGTCGGCTACATACCTAGCTATTATAACTAGGCAGATATTGTGTTACCAGGTTGGAATGGATTAAAATCGGGGGAGATGGTAAAACAAATCGGTATTTAAGGTTTTAGATCAGGAGAAATGAAAAGTAGTAGGTACTTATTTTTTTTTTAATAAAGCGTTTTTGAAGTGGAAAATTATCCTATGACTTCTCGCACTCTAGGGCGGAAAAAGAGTGGGTGTCAGACTTTTACTGACTAAAACCCACATAGGTTGTTCTTTAGCAACCCTTTGCGTGAGTTCGTAGTGTTGTGTGACGATTGAAATAGGGCTGTGATCACTATTTCACTCGTCACACAACACTAGCAGACATCGGCCTCATCTACTTGGCTCCTTCAGTTTTGCTGCCACGTCTTTCAAGCCTGTGTGGAACTCAAACACCACTCACCGTCGACCCTATCTTGGTCTTTCTAGGACGGCAAGCTCTCCACTGCACGCCGTCCGCAAGCCCGAGCTTACGATGAACGGGAGACGCGTCCCTAGCGGGGTCCGGGCCGGGGCGTAAGGATTATCTACGCGTCACGCTTTCCACCACCTACGGCTTCCCATTTTGTCTCGCTTTCTACCTTTGCTTGGACCGGGGTCAGAAGCGAAAGGACGCCGCCGCTGATCGCCACTAAGAGGACACGGTGGTGGTCCACCAAAGCGGAGAAGACTTCTACACCAGGGCGTTTTTTCCCACCAAATCCGAAACTGGAACTTTCCGAAACAAGTGTTTGTGGTAAGGACCTGCATTTGACGGAAAGTGTGGACGCTGGACAAGAGACTTGTACTAACTACACTGCGCAGACGTGTGGCGATCTAGGCTGGGCGCGTCAATCTCCATACATTTTATATGGATACTTGACTTGAGCTACACTTGATACACGCCACGCGACGTCGTCTACGTACAAATCAGGCGTGTAACACGTGTGCGTCAGTCTAGTCTTATGTAGTTCTAGCTTTACTGCTGCGATTGTGACATGCCTAGAGCTGGGTTGCGACAATCACTGCATCCATCCCGCCATGAGATCCTGCTGGAGATCTTATCGCTATATCGCAGTTTGTCGCGGCTGCGGAGTTTAGCTTGCCACTTACCCGAGACTCGAGACAAGATCTCTCGGGTGTCATGAAGTAGGGAATTTTCCGCACTTGCATAAATACCTACTGTTGTCATCCATTTTCCGTCTTCATCCGGTTGTGTTATGAATCGTCTCGTGCTCTAGTCCTAACCTTATTGTTTGTCGCTAATAGGTCTACACTGTCCTTACATAATATCTACTAATACAGTAATAAGGAAATATTGTAAGAAAACATTTTTTTTTTTAAAGAAGTGAACCCCGCGGAGCTCAGAGGTCGGTCGCTTGTTGCTCATTGCAGACAAAACTTCATCTCGTAATGGAATTGAAATCAGATACCCTGTCAAAGTGGTGAAACTAGCAATCAAAGTTTTCCCTGCGCTTCTCGATTGCTTCCCTTTCGAAGGCGTTGGTTCGTTTTGAAGTAGCCACACTGTCGAGTGACGCTTTATTTCTGGATCGTATTGAATTTATCAATACGATCCAGAATTCGTCACTTTAATGTTGCCACTAATATAAATCTTGCTGAAGTAACATAATATGCTTTGCATTATGTATTGATAATAAATACTTAGGAAATACATTTCCGCATTAGATAATAAAAATAACAGTTTATGTTTAGAATATAGTGGCTAAAATGATACAATATATAACATTGTCACTACAATAAATACAACATCGAGAATTACATTACTAGAAAAAAAAACATGGCATTAGACATTTCAACTGCCATCCAGCCAAACGATATAAAAAAAGAAACGAAGACATCTTGTCGTTCGTTCAAAAATGCGTTTTTAAAATCGGTGGTAGGTACGCAGGTATTATTGACAAAATATACGTAATCTCACCGACTTTAAACAGGAATATCTTTAATAATCGGTTTCTATTAATAGTAATGTCTATAACAAAACTGTTTAGAAATTTAAACTAAATACTTTTGAATATTTTTCATCACTAAAGCTACGCTAAAATAAATATGCCAACCTTTTGTACGGGACTTCGCCACGATCCGGGTAGACCGAGCAATAGCACTTAGAATAGAATACTTTTTTATTCCGAGCGAAAGCTCTCCACTTTCACACAGTAGAAGAGGTAGGGCGAAGCGCCTTTAAAACTTTTAACTTTCAACGCTGCATTCACCTCATATTATTATCACAACAAAGTTCCACACCACATCTTTCTGCCTGTATTCACACGATTTTACGCGATAAACTCAAAAATTTACGAACGGATTTACATACAGTTTCCAAAAATATACAGAGTGACTCATGAGTAAGGATTAGGTATATTTAACCTATAATCATATCAATATTATAGTAGAGAAAAATCGGGATTTTTTCTACTATAATATTATACTTTAATACTAAAAGAATTCTCACAACCATACTAAGCTGGCGTGCATATTGACCCACACCAGATTTTGTTGGGTTGTTAGATTTTATAATAAAAACAAAGGAGTAAGATTCATAAACATTCTTCCAAGAATCTTCAAAATGCACAGCTTAAAAGAGCGAAGGCGATTAAACGATGCAACTTTTGTATGTAAAATATTGATAGTCTTCACCTCCTCACCTCAAGTGACTCACCAACGCTACTTGCACTTAATAAGTTTCGCGCTCCGTCAAGGACTCCACGTAAGCCTATAACTTCACTTTGTGCTCCGCAGAGAAGAACGGTGTTGGAATCGAAGGGTGCAAACATAAATAAACAGGGTCCCGGTGCAGGCAAGTCTGTGCGGGTCGGTAACGATCGGTGCAGGTATAATTCTTCCATTTCCCGTGTGTTTTTATGCGCTCATTTATAAAGAAACAGCCCCCTAGCCAAGTTACAACCGTTTCGCTTGTGACGACCGCTTCGAGTTGACTTTGCCGCCAATTTGTTTTGTTCTGACCACGTGACTGAGCGTTGAGACGACGTTATTCCCGTACATTTGAAGCTTTCTACTAGCGTTAACTATTGCAGATTCGCAACTTGGCTAGGGGTACAGGTTTATAATGGTCGGTACCGACTGCCTCTACTGAGTCATACGGGTTTAAACATTGGCCAGTGTAGTGTTTTACACATACAGATTTACCTGTTTCTTTATGTGGTTTTACCGGTACCCGACCCGTACCGACATTATTACCGAAAAACTGTTTGCACCCTAACTCTCCTGTTGCAAGATTCTGTAGAATTTTAAATAGCTGTAGCCATCAAATTGATTTTGACTTTGATTCTTTCTATAAGCAAAAATCTAAAATTGTAAACTCTGTCAAATTAAAATTGTCTGATTAAAATTTTTAATAGTAGGTAGTAATTAAATTAAATAGGTTAAATAATAAAATTGTGAATTGATTGCAAGTTTAAATACTAGGTACATACAGTATGCTACAAAAAACACTATAAAATGGTACCGTTTCCTTATTACTTAGTTTATTTTCGCAAGCTCGCTGCTGAGTGCAGTGTTGTTTCCATAGATCCGTGGTTGTGTCACGTGGGTCACAGGGGGAAGCTCGCAAGGGTGAGCCGACTGCCCGGCGGGCAAAGCAACAAAAACAGAGGGCTGACAGATTATTGACAATATCATCCGAAAACACGGCGCAGCGGCCGGGGCTGGGACAATAATTGTCAATATAGTTTTATAATTTCACACAACGCCATCTAGTCTACACTATATGTGTGTATGTTTGTAATGAATAAACTCAAAAACTACTATGCAGATTTCAATAATTCTTTTGCAGGAACACAGGTGGGTTTAGTCTAGGGTTGCCATTCGTCTCGATACGTCGGGACATGTCAACGTTATTAAAGGTGGTGTCCTGACGTCCCGACAAGCTATAAAATGTCCCGACAAACATAGTCGAACGCAGAGGTACAAGTTTTAAAAGTTTGCGACGTATACAAACAGATTCCTTGTGAGTCAACACCGTGGATTGTGATTGAATTGTGAAGAATTTCATAAGTTCTTTAACACAACATAAGGTACTGTCCACGGAGTAAGTATAGAGGGACAGTCAAAACAGCATCCTGAGAACCGTAGCTGAGAGCTTCACCTCTCCGATTATTCGCAAGTTTGTGCAAAGATTGATTGTTACTAACACTAGGCAATAAGATTTTATTTTTAATTTTATGTTACTAACACTCTATGGATTTTTAAGTCTGCAATAAAAATTTATTATTATTATTATTATAGAAGGTACTGTCCGACAATTACTGTCCCAAATAAAATTATTCGATAAATATAAAAAGAAATGATGTTAATTAATTGTTATGTTATTCTCGATAATTAATAAATACCTAAATACATAACTTTAATAAGGAAAAACAAAACCATTTGGGGTTTTGTTTAAAGTTTCCATTTTTTTAAAGTAGTAATACGATGGCTTTGCTATTGCCCTTTTTACCGACGAACACAATAAATACTAAAAAAAAGAACCCCAAATTCTAATTGTCCCCTCGGGTATCTATGGTAACCCTAGTTTAGTCAGTAATTCTGACACTCACTCTCACTCTGCCGAGAGCGGGGGAGTTATTGATAAATTTCCATCACTAATAGAGCTTTTCATAAAGACACCTGCTAATATTTATGAGGACTACTACCTATTGTTAAAAGGTTACTTTATTGTGTGATATTAAGATGTCTGTCCCTTAGTAATCTTCTTAAAAATCATTACCATTTACCTGCCATTGTCTCGTGTTATTTGAGGTCGGCGCCACATGTATTTTTCTGTCCTGTCAACCGTCACGTTACCATCAACTCCCATTTCTTTCTAAAAGTGTAGGTATGAAATATACTAAAAATTACGCGTTGTAATTATTATACTTTTATCGCTAAAATATCACGATTCCTGTGACAGATCGAGGGATCAAACCACTAGGAAAAGCTAATTAGAAATCTAGATTATGTTCATAGCTCTACTAGGTTCTAATTCCTGTTTAAATTTGTTTTAGCTCCTATGACGAAGAAAAGGGTGTGCAACTAATAAGAGAATCTCTCAAATGTGGCGTTAATTATGTGGAAACTGGTCCCTGGTACGGCGCGGGTACTTCTGAGAGAACCTTTGGAAAGGTAATATTTATTAGATCCCTTAGTCTACTACAGTTTGGACCGATGACCTGGTGAAGGCTGCACAAATCTACCGACGGTTACGTGATGATGGCATATGTCCAGCAGCGCCGGTCGTCTTATGGTTTATACACTTGTGTGCAAAAAAATCAGCCCACAAAATAAGCAGCGCTTTCAAACCCAATTATACAAAATATTAATAGTTGAAAAAATATTTTAAATACTGTGTGAAAGAATGCCCAATTAAGCATTTTTTACACATATCCAGCACTATGATAAATGCACCGTTGTTGACATTATTAACTCGAATCGTCCGACTGAAATCCTCATTTTACAGTTTTAAACATATTCTCTCTGATTTTCTTTGTAAAGTGAATTTAATTGGAATTTGTTTAACTGAGTTGGTTTGTTTTTCACTTAACTTAATTTAAAGCAAATTTGCTTGACGTAAAAATGGATACAACTCTAATTGAGGGCGCTCAAGTAGTGTCACTAATCTAGGCTGGCTTGAGTCAGCGCGTTGTGACTAGGCGTCTTCACTTAAGTCGATCTGTAGTAAGACGAGTGTACCAAAGATTTTTGAAGACTAGAGGTTTCAGAAGTTTCCAAATTTGGGACCATCAGAGCGAGATGACCATTTTATGGTCTCAACTAACGCCTTTGCGTAATCAAGATCTCACTGGAATTCAGATGCAACAGAGACTTCGTAATATCCGTAGAGTCACATTAAAGTAGTGGACTGCATTAATAAGACTTGTAGAAAGGGGATTACGCCCATACAAATCTGCCAATGGTCCGGAATTAACTGCTGCGCATCGACAAATGCGGTTACAATTTATTCATGCTCCCGATTTGACCTATCATTATTCAAGCGACCAGTCGCCGCTGAATAATGACAGGTCGACTGTCCCCCGATGAGTATAAAATTAATTTTCATGGAAATGATGGACGCAAGGGGATGGATACAGAAGGGATGCAGAGCAATTTATTCAGGCCTGTGTGTAGGAACGAGTGGCATTTGGATGACGGAGGTACTAGGACTGTTTGGGGTGGTATTTCTTTGGAAGGAAAAACTGATCTTGATTTCGTATCCGGCCTTATTTAGGCACCCTGACTGTCTAACGATACATAGAAGAGGTACTAGAACAGCATTTATGTCATAGGCTAGTTTTAAGGGCGAAGATTTCTTACGTATGCAGTATAACTCACAGCCACATAATATTGTAATAGTCTCCCAGTACATATCTGCGCTAGGCTATCCAAAAGGAGTAGGATGGCATACTCCGAGAATCATAATCTAGAAAAGCTTACTAAAAAACAGGATCGGAGCTGCAATAAGAGCAAGAGAACCTTAAATTAAAAAAAAAAAAAAAACATTAAAAATGTAAGCTATTCGGACTGCATTCTTTCTCGAATCTGTAAAATCAATAAAAAAATACCAGTAATACGTAAAACACGTGCAATGAAACTTTCCTTTCAAATGAATGTTAAAAACTTTATTTAATTAATTTTCGTTTTTTATTTATTGTATTTCTTTTATACCAAAACGTTAGTGATGGGCGGTTTTTTTGCACGCAAGTGTATAATTATGGTAAAGACTTTGCTACAGAACTAGCTAAGTTGCTGGTTTTTTAAAACTTAATGTGCTATACTTAAATGCAACATAATACTGATGTAGCATTTTATTGAAATTCCGCAGTCCAAATGTCCCGAGTCAAAGATCGGCCTGTAAAAGGCTTAATTAAAACTAATCCGGTAAAAGCCTCTGAAAACCTGCTATTTTGCGCGGAATTTGGTAGTACTTTCAGAGACTACTTCCTACGAAAAAAAAAAACTACTTCTTTTTAATATTAGTGTAGATTTCATTGAATTGCGTTCGATGAAACAACTCATAATTTCATAATCATTTATTTGCTAATATGGGTAAATTACTTACATAAAGTTATTAAGAAATATATTAATACAGTCCATCCATATGGCATCCAAACCACAATATTATTATTGTAACAATGAAACATAATAAATGAAGCTAATAATAATGTCACTTGAAGAATTCAACAACAAACTTTTTTATTATTATTGATAGGCTTACGTTTGACCACCATCTCGCCTTATGGTAAGCGATGATGTAGTCGACGATGGAGCACAATTGCCTACTCACTCTTGACTTTAAGTTGTAGCTATCAGGAAATACAGACTCCGGCAGGGAATTGTTTTGCTTGCTCCGCTTTTATTCCGTGTAAACCAGAATCACGTTGATGTCGGTCGGGAAGGGCCTTCTGTAGGCTCTGAGGCAGAAGCTGTTCAGTTAAATACTCTAAATCAGCTTCGACCTTGTAGATTACTCACACAAGACAGTAGGTATGGCTTGATACATTATAATTGTTCGGAATTAACCCGCGACCCTGGCTGGACACAGATGGCAGATAGATTTGAGAACGTATCTTTCTATGATGGTTTTTTAATGACTGTTTTGTTGTTAATTGAATAAACATCATCATCATCATTTGAGCCGAAAGATGTCCGCTGTTGGACATATGCCTCCCCCACGTGTCGCCATAATTAACGGTTCTTTGCGTCTCGCATCCATCGGATTCCCGCAATCCTTACTAGATCATCGGTCCACCTTGCAAGAGGCCTTCCAACGCTGCGTCTTCCGGTACGTGGCGCCATTCCAGAACCTTTCGGCACCAAATTGTTAATTGAATATACTATGGTATAATTTTCTATTTAATGTGTAATATTGATTATTTACAAGCTTTTATTTAGTTTCTCCTGTCCCGATGTTTGTCTGTACTCAAGATCCACTTTCCTGTTACCGATTGAACTGAAATTTTTCATGCATTATTTACCAATGTTGAAGGTTACATTATCATTTTAATAATATCAATATATGTTTTATCGTCAATAAATAAAAACGATAAACACTTCACATTCAATAGCCCTCTTTTATTTTGTCTCAAGTGATTTCCATCTCTGATCCACTGAGTTAATTTGTATACCAAAGTCCAAATGACGTCAGTCGCTCATAAAAATATGTACCTTTAATTGGTATCATTGTGAGTACACATTATGCGTATGTGGTGGGCCAGTGGTAACGGCCCCAACTTACGAGGTCGTGGGTTCAAACCCAGGTAGGCGCTTTACTTTGTTTAATTTATTTCATCACCACTGCTCTCAATACTATGAAGGGAAACATAGTTGCAAACTGGTATGACTTACAAAGACCCAAAAATACAAAGAAATGTGACATCCATCAACACAACCTAAATTTAATTAACCCTTCAGATACCGTCAATTAGAGACACAATAGTAAGACAATAGATGCGCGGCCACCGGGTGTCGCTTGGGGATTCATGAATTAACCAACCACGTGGTGGATTACGGCCCATTTTCTCTCCTAGAGAGGTAGCCTGAGTCCCAGCAGTGGGACATTATAGGTAAAGATGATTATGTTTATTATTATTATTTTTGAAGATGTGTGAGACTATGCATCTCCCGTAGTGTAGGGGATGTAGTCACTGCGACCTAAAAGATCTATTGTGACTCGCCACCTTGTTAGAGTAACTCTTTTAGCCCGGAAGCTTCCAGGAAATCCAGAATATTCCTAGCTTTAAGCGTTTTAATCTCGTCTGGGTGAATAATATGTCGGCCCAGATGGATACTCCGTTTGTGGATAAGGGGCCCGCATTCACACAAAAGGTGCTTAGGCGTCTCCCTCTCCTGATTACTGTAACGGCAAACATCAGTATAACTCAGTTTCATGTGAAATTGATGCCTTCTGATTATGCTTATACTTATACACTGTATTGTTCATCAACAGGCATTAGAAGGAGTTCCGCGATCGTCGTACTTTATTGGAAGCAAAGTGGGAAGATACGAACAAGCCACGGAGAAAATGTTCGATTTCTCAGCGGAGAAGACAGAGGCTGGGGTGGACAACACGCTGCGGCGCCTCGGGCTGGACTACGTGGACTTGATACAGGTCTAGATCACGCGGGCACTGCCATGCCACACACTAATTAATAGTCTTCCGGTCATCAATCTTGCGTAACGAGCAAAGCCCGGAGGGGCCGGTGTAATACCGTGCATGCACGAACTTGACCTTCCATTAGATAGGTGTAAATCACGGCCACTTGATTGTCTTAGATGCATTTATTCTATATCTGCACTGCCAATTGCGACTGACAGCTGTTTGTTACGAAACCGCGTACGTTTCCGCATGGGAAATTCCAAATTGTCATGACTTTTATTGTTTTGTTTTGAGAAAAACAAGACACTGACTGACAGACATATCAACGTACATCCGAAACTACTGGGTCTAGGAGCATGAAATTATGCACAAGGCCTCCTTTTATAACGCTAGGGAATACTAAGAAAGGATTTTCCAAAATTCAAAACGGGGGTTTAAAGTCTGTGTGAAGAAACACGCGGCGGGCGAAGCCGCTGACAGAAGCTAATATTAACCCTTCAGATACCGTCAATTAGAGACACAATAGTAAGACAATAGATGCGCGGCCACCGGTGGTCGCTTGGGGATTCATGAATTAAATGAGAAACTGACTGACTGACATATCAACGCACAGCCGAAACTACTGGGTTTAGGAACGTGAAATTTTGCACAAGTCTTCCTTTCATCATGTAGGCGAGTACCTACTAAGAAGCGGTTTTTGAAAAGTCAACTTAGAAAGGAGGTGAAAGGGAGAATCTCGTTTATATGCCAAATATTATTCTTTGGGCCTAAATTGAAACTTAGTATGAAAAATAACCCAAAAAAAGAAGTTTTTATTAGTCTGACACTATCTCCCGCTCCGCCCAAGAGCGGGGGATGTCATCAGATGGTTTTCCACCGGGAAAATAAAATAAAAAATAACCCGTCTTTTCAAAACTACCCTTATAAAACGATTTAGGGAATGTTAAAGGTTATATCGGAAAATCTTATTCCTTGAGTTAATAAACTTTAAACTTGGCACAAATTCTAATCAAAATAAATAATAAACACTGACATTACTCGTATTACTTTTTAAACCCTCTAAATATGGTTGAAGGGGTGTTAATGTTTTAATGAAAACATTCTCGCGAACAAAGTCGCTGACAAAGTGCTAGTTTAAAATATGAATTACGTTCGTTTACAACATATTTCCGATAAACCGCAAATTGCAGTACAAATGTACAACGTCCAATTTATTAAATAATGTGAACAATACTATCAAATATCATTCACACCACATGCCAGTTGAATTTATTTTCCTGATTTCAGTTTTATCGAAATCAATTTACATTTGTGGTAAACAGAAACTATAGAGTTTCAGTTTCTAATTTAAATGGTTTGTAAACCATTTGTGTTAGTTATCAAGTATTCTCTGGTATAATAAGTTATTTCGTTTATCCATTTTCACAACATATTATAAGTTATATTTTTAAATACTTCAATATAAAATAATCCTTTAGAAATATAAAATAATCCTTTAGAAATATAAAAATAGTATTCCGCTGGTATCGGGAACAGGTTCCAAGCTACCGTCGGTCAGGACTCCAGAGAAAATAACCTCCATACAATACGAGCCGTGTCCAGTCCAGGAGTACCGCTTTCCGAATCAAGCCCTTGATCCAGTCACCTAATGAGAGCCTCCTAAGGTGTTTGTCGAGACTCTTGGCTATTAGGCTACTGGCTGACACGACTATCGGTACAATGATCGCTGAGTCCACATCCCACATGTCAACAACCTCGCGAGCCAAGTCTGTATACTTACTTAATTTGTTGGTCTTTCTCGGCTTTCACGAGGTTCTCGTCATGTGGAACGGCAATGTCAAAAATAATTGCACGTCTTTCGCTTCGGTCCACCACCTTATTAATAATATATATGTATAAATTATTATTATTCCCTTTATTCACTTTGTACACATATTATATTACAATTTTAAATATAAACCATAGGTCAGGATCTACCGGTGTCAGGAGCAGGGTCCAAGCTACCGGTGGTTAGGGCTCCAGGAGGAGTACTGCGTTCTGTATCAGGCTCTTGATCCAACCGCGCAACGACAGCTTCGACAGGTGGTCGAAGCGTTTGGCTATAAGGCCATTGGCGGCCATTTTCTCCTGTATTTCATTTGTACACGAATTGATTACATTTTTAAATACTCCAAAAATATTATTATTATCTGAGCTGCAGGGACATTGAAAAATTGGTTTATTTATACCTTTGTAACCTAGTTATATATTTCGGTTTGAGCTTAGAAAGAGAATAGTAATATTCGCTGAGTGACTTCTAAAAACTAACTAAAACCGTGGAGCTACAATGTAAAGGGCAATGGAAGGACACAGCTGAATTTTAGTCAGTAAAAGTCTGACTTGCCCTCTCGCTCCACTCTAAAGCAGGAGAAGCCACAATAAAAAACCATTTCCGTTAAACATATTTCCGTGGCTGGCGTGAACAGGCACAATACACTTGCAAATCAAATATAAATTTTCTAGTCAACGAATACAATATTTTTACTGAACGAATAAAAATATGAATCATCATTTTCGTAAAATACTAGAGATAAATGGACAATTATATTTCCAGCTGTCAATGAAAGAAAATGCCCGGCATTTACTTTTATTGCATTTCTCAGTAAATCCTGCGTTGCCGGCGGTAACTCGCCGCTTCGTTTGAGCATCCTGTTTGCATTCCAGTCTTCCGCAGTAATACGATTACATGGACCGTTACTTTCATTAACGTTTTTACTTTTGTACAACTTGTTTTTTCTAATATCCCATAACTCAAAATTTTATTCTAGGAAAAATAATGATAACAGTCCCATAAATGTCAATCATAATTAATTTAGGTCAAAAATTGTCACCCCTATGACAAATCTTTACTTTTGCTATGTAGCCAAACTTTGTCTAAGTTTGTTAGTAGTGTAGTAAAGTCATAATAATAATAAGTTCATATTTATTATTTTGTTCCGATATTTAGTCTCCGTGAGTGTGACCGTGGCATCATCGCGGGCCCTAACAGAATACCAGCGCTGCGTTATTTATCTCTATAGATATCGCAGCATATGCTGAGTTAGGTGCCTTTTTGACCTTACACAAATTTTAAAGTTATTTTGTTTTCATACTAAATTGTATGGTATTTTCTGTATTGTATCGTATTCAACTGCTTTTTAATTTAAATGTATGTGTAAGGTTCAAATAAACGTTTTTCTTTCTTTCTTTTAATAATTTTGCATTGTCATCTGAGTTACACATGCATGCAAAATTTCAGGTCAATCGGTAACCGGGAAGTTGGTCAAAAATTTACAAGATTTGATGACAAACAAACATCGGGACAGGCGAAACTAAATAAAAGCTTACAAAAAATATGACATCGCAAATAATGACATTACATATTTAAGCAAGCATAAGCGTAATCAGCCTTTTAATGTTCCCACTGCTGGGACTCGGGCTTCCTCTCTTTAGGAGAGGGAGTTGGCCGTAATTCACAACGCGGGCCCAGTACGGTTTGGCGAATGTCACGACTTCGAATTTTTGGTAGGACCTATTCTAGGACATGTAGGTTCCCCTCAATGTACCACCCGACCTACAACTTGTACCTAAGTCGGGGCCGTTATATAATCTACACACTAAATAATCAAATTAAATATTGTAACTAATGGTATTTGCAGCAATGTTTCACTGAACGAGTAATTATTATTAAAATCGTATATATCTAACAATTCCTTAGCTCAACCAACATAACGAACTTTTATAATGAAAGCCATCTCCTAATTATATCTTTAAATTGGGTTTTATTGAATGAATTGCTGGTCTTGCTTTCTGTACTACTACTTCCGCGTTTATGCTTGATGCCAATAGGAATGTTAATAAACGTAAAATCATTTATTCATATAATTGAATGATGTTCAAATATCGTAGAATTAGATACAAAATAATGATTTTTAACTTAAACTAAACATGATTAAAAAACATTTAAAAAAAATACAACCGTATTGTGAACCTCCTCCTTTTTTTGGATGTCAGCTAAAAAAGGGATCTTTAACGGTTGCACCTAACTCACATCATCGCTACATTCACTCGCCATCGTGTTCCAGTTCTAATGGTCATTATTCTAACCTGACCTTATCCAGGCGGGATATTGTGGTGCATCTATGGGTGCACGTTTAGATATCAGTTTTAGAAATTGTTGATAGGTTCGCGCTTGACCGCTATCTCACCTTATGGAAAGCGACGATGCTGTCGACGACGGATTGAGACATTGTACAATTTAGAGTGCAAGTTAGTATTTTTGATAAACAATTCGTATTTTTGTTTTAAAAATCATATATCCGATATGCGAATCACATTTTTGTTTTAAAAATCATATATCCGATATGCGAATCACATTTTTGCTTTAAAAATCATATATCCGATATGCGAATCACATTTTTGTTTTAAAAATCATATATCCGATATGCGAATCACATTTTTCGTGTAAATTCGATAAAAAAGGTCATCTCGTTTTGTGTTTTTTTTTGTAGGATACTATTGGTTTTTTGCACCGCATTCATTTTTCTGGTATGCATTCAGTTATTTAGTGGAGTTTTGAGTGTACTGAAAAATTATACAGATGTGCATTTAAAAATACCCCCTTTTAAATTTGATTGGATCCGCGATATAATCACTTTTGACGCAATTTGGAACGCAGGGTTCGAACGAACTTTGAGTTCCATTAGAACACGGATGTAACATATTCCAATGTTTGTGCAGTATTTTGAAGCAGGATCAGGGATCAGCTCCATTTTGACGAAATCGCTCCGTTTTCAATGTTCCACATATTGCACAGCAGCGTAGACACTTGATATACCAAACTACATCAATTTTACAACACAATATCCACTAGGAATCAATTTGCGAATAATTGTATACAGCCACTGAACTTCACTCGAAAAATACCCGCCAAAAACGCCACTGGTGAAGTTATCTACTAAAAAACAAAAAACAGTAGGTTATAGGTATCAAGCCTTTTCAGAAAGAATATCGTATGGTCGCGACTATTCGCAGTTTTTGCAGAGACGGATTTTTCTTTCGTAATTAAAAATTACTTATAAATTACAATAACTCCAAAAAGAAAAATTCCTTCCTGTAAAAATCAAAAACTGTCGTTTACAATATTTTTTCTAGTATGAATAGTTAGTCCTGAAACTGTATTTCCAATGCATCAGCGGGTAAATCGTCGAGGCAAAAGTCAAATGTTACATGTCATGCCTGTCTCGAATCAATGTCTGTCTGTACTGCCTAGTATTTCGAGGGCCGAGCAATCCTATCACGCTTGACCACTTTTTATTTGATTTCTGCCCGGGACGCGCGACTGTGCGACCGACCGACGACGAAAATGTCATCGGGGAACCGTCTAGAATGTCTAGATGCACTTTGAATCGCTCGCATAACCCCGACTATATTTATTAAATTTCTGATCTCTCTACCATATTATTTTTAGATTTTACAGCGTGGTTTCCTGCAAGGGCTGTTATTTTTAAAGGTTATATTATCTACGTAAAATCTTCTGTTTACGTTTTTGTTTTCTTTTTCGTAGTTTTTTGTCACCGACTACCGCAATTAAAGTTACTTTGCATGTTATAGTTACTTTTTAATGTCGATTGTATTTTTTTTTTGGAGGTATGCCTATGTACAACAGTGGACGTCTTTCGGCTGAAATGATGATGATGAATTTTTTTTAATTTGCACGTTTTGTTAGTCGTGGTATACAGCTAAAAGTAAATAAGTTCTTTGGTTAGGTACCTTTTTGTGGTGGGAAATCATCAAATGACATCTCTCGCTCTGGGGTTGAGCGGGATAGATTGTTAGACTTTTATGTTCCATCTGTCAGTGTTCAATCAACTGACTTTTTTGCAAGGGCTACGGTAAATCCCTCAAACAATATAAGTACAAATTTAGGACGCGTTGGCCCCTGATGGCTCCATCAATTTTGGAACATAAAGCGTTGTCAAGTCCTTACGGGACAGTCGGGCAGCGAGCTACCCATGGCCTACGGTGGTTGGAAATCGTTCTATGACACCTGATGGGAGGCAGTATTTCAATAAGATCTCTTGCTGCCAAAACCAAGAATAAGAAAGAAGAAAGAAAAACATTTTATTTGCCAGAAAAGGAAAACCATCTGATAGTTTAAAACATTTTCGATCACGATATCTCAAAAACTATAACACCTACAAACTTAAAATTCGGCTAGATCCTTATAGGGTGTTGGTCAGCTAAGAAAGGATTTTCCGAATTTCACGGGTTCCAAAGCTAATAATCATATAATCATCAATTACTGACTTTTACCTAGCCTAACCTAACCTAACCTAACCAAACGATGAATAGTCCGTATTCATCGTTTGGTTTCTTCTACTGTTAGGCTAATCCACAAGTTGCTGTGTCATCCTTTACCAGTACCCCAAGCCAAGTTGCTAATCTGCAATCGTTACCTCTAGTAGAAAGCTTCAATACGGGAATGACGTCGTTTCAACGCTCAGTCACGTGGTCAGAACAAAATAATTCGTGGCAAGGTCAACTCGAAGCGTTCGACGCAAGCGAAACGGTTGTAACTTGGCTAGGGGGCCAGGTTCTACCCGTGTATGACTCAAATGTCTACCCATCATGCCATCGGACGGCTATCACTATTCTTCTTCTTCTCGTGTCGATTCGACTCTTTTGTACGACCAATATTTAGCCACCTGGACAGCTCTGTCGTTGGCTTGGTTTAAGTCATGAAGGGTGCAGCTAGTAGGGGTGCATGAAAGGAGTCTCTCCGAGCGGCGTTAAGAATATCGTAACGCGATTCTAAACGCCCGGCGCACTCGGTAACGCGTCTAGCCACTGTAATATGATTGTATTACCGTGGTCTAGCTGACTAATCCTTTCACCACGTTGACTCAAACCCAAACGATCACTATTAATTAGTAAGTGATAAACTTATTATTTGTGTAAGTACTCACCTAAAGTAGACATGCTCATCCTGTGAAACACTGGAATGGCAATAGCTATTCAATCACCTAATTATCTCACTAGAAAGACCACAGCAATCCGTGTCGGCGCCTGAACACGTCAACAGTATAAGGGCACTTGTTACCAAGCACTGAAACTATGTGGTTAACATACAAGATGGCCACAGCAATATTACGCCTACGGTAGATTGCCGTGAAATTACGTTTCATCGTAGGTACGTAAATGCTTGCTAAATTATAAAGCTGAAGAGTTTGTTTCGCGCAAATCTTGATCGAATTAAAAAAAGTAGTGTTTTTCACTGGCTTAGAACAATAACGCAATCACAGGCTATATCGGGATTAGCTTACATTGTTTTTTAATGATTACTTTTTATATATTTTTTGTATAACTTTGTGTCCATAATTGTATTGGCTTATGCGCACATAATTTCGAAAGAACAAACTTCTAAGAAACAGATTATTCCTTGATTAGAAGTAAGGGTCTTTTTGCTCTGGCTCACTTAGCCATGTTCCTAAAAATGTAACATTTGTTTATTTTTTGGATAAATATAGATCTATTATTATTATTATTATATAACATCATACTACGCCCAATAGAAGACAAGCAGTTGACAGTTGCTATGGGTAGTCAGAAAACATATAGTAAATAGTTTGATGTAAAAAGAGTGGGGGATGTCATTAGATGATTTTCCCAACAAAAAGAGAAAAAAAAGAAGATCAATTGGAATCCAAAGTTTGTATTGAGAAACCTATTATGACGCGAGCGAAGCTGCTGGCAGATGCTAGTAATAATAATAATAATAATTTAGTCACTAAAACAAGTTCCACTTGCTTAGGTTACCGCTGTCACCTTATATCTGTCGGTTTTTATTTACTTCAAGAACGGCCAACTCAGAGCTACCAAAGTGACTAAATTCTAGGAAAAATAGACAATAGACCGATTTACGATTCATTGCAAGTGAGTAAATTGCTAATCACGTCGCACCTTTAACCCTTCAGATACCGTCAATTAGAGACACAATAGTAAGACAATAGATGCGCGGCCACCGGTGGTCGCTTGGGGATTCATGAATTAATCCAATACCGTCACTATCATAAATAAGCAAATTAAGCAGGAGAGCTATTGTAAGATTTACAGGAAACATTAAGTGATATGAATAAAGTTATATTATGTAACTTTTCAGGAATAATTGTTTTTTTATGTCATTAGTTATTGGAATCAAAGCAATCTGTAAAGTTAGCGCTCCGCAAACAGATGGCGTTAAAAACAGTTTTTTGAAGAATTTCGTTTAGTGACGGTATTGGATTAAAGGTGCGACGTGTAATCACGTTATTTCTCGACTTAAGATGTGTAAGTTGAGTTATAATTATATCACTTATATTGAGTTATAAGTGATAATTATTATTATCTTCTTTATTGTACGCACCACATGAACTAAAATACAGGACAAACATTATTAAAAATAACTACTTTTACTACTGTATTACTTTGTTTGATTTATTTCGTAAGCACGTTCTCAAAAAGGTGAAGAAAAATATTTGAGGTTTGGTCCAAGAGCATGCTAGCTAAAAAATCGAAGACAATATGTGACATCCACCAAGTCACACTGCCCCTACGGGTTGGATTACGACCTAATCTCTCCTGTAATGTATGATCATCATCATCATCATTTCAGCCGACAGACGTCCTCTGCTCTACATTGGCCTCCCCAAGTGTCGCCACAATGATCGATCCTGTACGTCCCTCAACCTTCACCAGGTCATCGGTCCACCTTGTAGGAGGCCTTCAGACGCTTCGTCTTCCGGGTACGCGGTCACCACTCCAGAACCTTTCGGCCCCAACGGCCATCTGTTCTGCGAGCATTGTGCCCTGCCCAATGCCCATCGCCACATAAGTTTGGCGATTCATGCCAATGTATGATATTTTTATGAAAATATTGTAAAATGAAACAATAGGTCAATCTGCAGAATTATTGAAACAAGCGCAATCTCGGAAAATGTAGCTGAGTTTATTTTAGTATCCAGATAGACAGACTACCTTGGAGAGGGTTGCCGAGATAGCTGACTCAAAATAGAGTGACCCTATTCTGTTCCAACAGAACCAAACATATTCACAACTTGACATTGATCGAATACTAAAAACGTGCAAAGCCAAAAAGAGAATTTAAAAAAGGTTTTATCGTGTTTCGCATTAGGTACATTAATTTTCATCTTTTATATGATTTCATTGACTATCATTACTACTTCGCTAAGCTGGTAAATTATAATAGTTCTTAAACAACGCTATTTTTGGAATCGATTCCAATAATTTTTACACCATGTTATATTTTTTCCCAAAAATATTTAAAAAATGTCACAAGTTGGACACCACCGTCACTAACTACCAAACAGGGCACGGCAGGTCATAGTAGGCATTAGTAACGTGACCAGGCGTTCGGTTTTGAACGGAACTGTCTCTTTTTACAATTACTAGTCCCGGTGTCCCCGGAATGAACTATGGGACGTAAAATTGTCCCGTTATCAGAAACCGCGCGAAAATTCGAGTAGCAGACGGCGCGGCGGCCACCGCCCCCCACCCGCCTCTCACCCCGATGTGACGCCCGGCCCCAACCGGGCTGACACCAACTTTCGCACCAACAATCTTCAGCATGAACATTTTTCTATTGTAATTGAATATATTTTATGTTCGCTTGCTACAGATGCTCCAGTAGAAAGAGTATTTTCTATTATGAACAAATTATGGACATCTGAGAAAATCCAGTTACAAACAGTTCTAAAGGCGATGTTTCATGTTGATAATTATGGTGAATATAAAAAAAAAGTGCCAAGAGTTTCATTTTTACTTGAAATCGTCACCAGCTTATTAAAACAAATATTTGTTCTTCTGATAAATATTTTGTGATTCGTAACTTTTAAGCCAACTAACTTTTTCTGAATAAATAACTTTTAAAAAGTGTTTTTTTTTTATCATTGACTACCTATTTGACCGAAATAAACCAATGTCCCGTTTTGAGTCAAAGAATAAATGGTCATGTTAGGTATCAGGTGCTAGTGCACAGCTAGGTTCGGAAGCAAAACAACCACGAAATCGCGCGGTGGCCCGGTGACCGTGTATTTATGTCGCAAACCAGGTACCATAACGGGCTTATAACTTTGTGATTTTTCATAATACAGTTTTGAAATTTTGTACATGGATTTGTTATATAAAAATACTAGACAGGTGTATCAGGTTTCGCATACACTAAAAATAATCCTGTGCCCGATCCATGTGCAGTTGTTTAAATATTTTTAAAATCTTATGTAACACATGTGATATAGCAATAAAGAATTGAATTGAATTGAATAAGGTTGTATATATTATTCGTTTAAGGATACTTGAATATTGAAATAATAGGATTTTATTTTAGGTACTAAAATTCCTATTCCTTTAAACTACTCTGTAAATCGATTAGATGCTCGGTCGAGATATAATGTTTTAAGACATGAGCTCTCGCGCTACCAAAGATTCGACCTCTACCAATGATTATAGTTTTCGAGATTTTGATGCATCGTGGTAGGGTACTGTCGCTCTCATATACGAGTGTTATCGACTTCAAGTAGGTACCTACTGCCGAGTTAACGTTTTCGAGCAAGGGTTATTCTACAGAACAGCCCCCCTAGCCAAGTTACAATCGTTTCGCTTGCGTCGAACGTTTCGAGTTGACCTTGCCGCCAATTCTTTTGTTCTGACCACGTGACTGAGCGTTGAGACGACGTCGTTCTCGTACATTTGAAGCTTTCTACAAGCGTTTACTATTGCAGATTAGCAACTTGGCTAGGGGCATCTTTCATCTGTTCTGAGGATTATTCGACCTAACGTCATTCGAGTACACAATTGTCGTAACTCAAGTCCCAAGCTTAGCCAAATGTTTAGTTTTTTACAAGGTTTTATTTAGTTTCACCTGTTCCGATGTTTGTCTGTAATCAAGTCTTGCAAATTTGATCCACTTCCCGGATACTGATTGAGCTGAAAGTTTGCAAGCATGTGTGAATCAGATGACAATGCAAAATTATTATCACATGGAGCTGATTTGATGATGGAACCGGAAGGTGGCTATAGGAACTCGGTAGTTAAACGACACAGCCCCATCGAGTTTGGGCTCGTATGATCCGTCTCGACGAGTGTTAATTATATAAGTGCTATACCGTGCTACAAAAGCTTGCTATGAAAAAAAATATTTTCATTATAGACTTGTTCTTACCGACTGAGGTATGGAATCCAAAAATCGAGTAACTTTAATGTTTTGTTTTTATTCTTTAGGTCCATGACTGCACTTTTGCACCCGACATTTCGGTGGTGCTCAAAGAAACCTTACCAATGTTAGAGAAGGCAGTAAAGGACGGCAAAGCGAGATACATCGGACTCTGCGACTACGATATTGATCTCATGAAGGAAGTTATTGAGGAGTCAGACGTGAAAATCTCCTCCATTCTCTCCTACGCGAAGTCTACGCTGTGTGACAACAGGCTGCAGAACTATACGAGCTATTTCAAGGTAATTTTGACACAATATTATTAAAAATTCACGTTAACCAATGAACTAGTAGTGTACACGCTAGTTACTTGTTGTAGTTACTAATGCCTTGATCAAACGTACCGAGTAAAAGGGCGAGACAGTAAAATGTTGCTCGGCAGAGACAGTGATGTAAGCGACTTATAGAGATAAGCACTCAGCCGACCACTCGGCGCAGTGTTTACACTTACCGAGTACTCGACCGAGAGCACTGTCTCGCCCGTTTACTCGGTACGCGTGATCAAGGCATAAAAGCGAATGCCGCCGGTTACGAATTTTTTTTTTTTAATTATTGATAGGCTCGGTTTTGACCACCATTTCACTTAATGGTAAGAGATGATGTGGTCGACGATGGAGCACGCTTGCCTAGATATATTTTGGAAAGTTTGATACTTCGCTACTCGCCATGTGGCTAGCTAGGTTCGAAGAGCTTTTGTTATTTTTTTTACCAACTCCCAGAAGTAGGACCATCTATTTTGGTAGGTACAGGTAGGGTAGTGTCAAACTACTGTATCTAATACCCAGTACATGCTGTCGAATTACAGTACTCATACAATTAGCGTCCCCGCACACGAGCCTCAAAAAACCGCCGCCACAAAAAAACGCTGGAAGCGGCCATAAGAAAAAGCTATAAGCGTCCGCAAAAAACAGCTAAGCGCGCGACATCTTGTGTCCGGAGAAATTTGAAGCCGCTTCAAGCGTTTTTTTGTAGCGGCACCGCCGCACACGAGCCTCAAAAAAAGGCCGCCTCAAAATGAAGATTGAAGCGGCGTTTTTTTGAAGCCCGTGTGAGTGGACAGTAATACTCCGTACATGCTGTCGAATTACAGTACTCACACAAGTAACGTAACAGTCACAAAATTATTGTTTGTCGCTTTGTCGCACTACCGTAGCGTGTGTAGGGTCACGTAGGGTTGTATTATGCGTTCCCAAAAAGAATAGGAAAGTCAGTAACCTCGATCTGTCAAATGTTGATTGGAAAGTACGCTTTGCAAAGAAAACTTTTTTGCTTGCTTTGTTTGCTTTGTATTACTGAGTCTTAGTTAAATCTAGTTGAAGTAAAAACGTTATTCCAATGTAAATTATCTAAATAGGTATATTTAAGTCATAATTAGTAAAAAAAACTACTTTCGTTCTTAATTTCTTTGCTAGGTACAATTCGCCATTTCGCCTTCTTCTTCCATTTGCCACTACTTACTCAAAACTGGAACTTTGAAGAACTTGATTTTGATTAATCTTTTTTCATTCATGAGTCATAAATAAATCTCTTCTTCTTCCTGCCTTTATCCCATATTACTTGGGGTCGACGCAACACGTTTTTCATCCATTCTGTCCTTGATGGGTGACCCGTCAAACTATCACTAACTCCCTTTTCTTTCATATCACTTCTCACGCAATCCATCCATCTTTTCTTCGACCTTCATCTCCCTCTCTATCCATCTACATGTAAACTCGGAACTCTTTTAGTAATATGCGCTTCATCCCTTCTCTTCACATGACCATACTAAGATAATCGATTACCTTTCAACTTTTCAGTCATAAATAAATATTATTAAAAAAAAAACTTATTATGCTAACCCTACCTAATTTTTCGATTTTACTGCTATGACGTAAGAATCGATCCTATTCATATTAGGAACGCATTGTAAGTGCGTTTTCGACCTTCAAGATTTAGATATCTCTATAAGCTAAAAATGTATTTTTGTCCTGATGAGCATCACTCGAATCCACAAAGAAAAAATCAAGCCGTAGAATGTTTTATTAGGATCACACCAACATACTCCGCAAAATAAGACCGGCGTGCCTTGCAAAAGTATGGTATGATAAAAATATTTGTAGAAATATATGACATTCCGTCCTACAATGCAAGGAGCGCCGTCCCTGAAGCTAAATACCGGATCGGCAGCGTATTGCATGCATGCACCTAAACATAGCTAGATGCATCTACCAACAACCCATGCGACCCCGATCTGTTCGGATTTTAATTATCGCTGACACGGGCCACAAAATAATGAGGATCCACCATCAACATCATTAACTCTACCGTTATCCAATGTAGGCCAGTTTGGATCTTGTAGTCTAATTAGGAGGCTGCATTCTGAACCCTACCGAGTTTCCTACATATAGGACGAATGTCAGACCGAAAATTCGTTTCGGTTTCGGCCGAAATTTAGGAAAAAAAAACGAGATCCGGTTTCGGCGGCAAAACAGCTGAAACTGCATTTTCGCGCTGTTACTATGTTAGAGGCATTAAATTCCATCCAAGCGAGTATGCGATGAAGCCATTTTGCCGCGTCGATGTGCCTAGTCATTTCGTGACTGGCTTGTGTTTGCAGTTCGTTTGGTTTGTTCTAAGTTTTCGTGTGATTTATTTTGAATTCAGTAAGTTTTATTACGTGATAGCATAAGAATAGGCAGTAGACATAAAAAAAAAAAAATTATAACAAACTAATACATAAATTGTAGTGGAATCAAGTTTAACCTACATATTGAAATATTTTTTTTCCTGATCTCTCTCGCTAATGTGTAACTTAAAAAACATTACTTTCGTACCTACTTGGTATTTACTTTTTTATTAGCGATGATAATATTATGGATTCAAAGTTTTTAATATTTAAAAATGATCCTAGTAAGGAAGTTTCGGTTCCGTTTTAGGCCGAAACTAATACTTTTGCCGCAATTCGGTTTCAGTTTTGGTCATAAAAACCAGCCCCCCTAGCCAAGAACGCTTAAAGTTGACTTTGCCGCCAATTCTTTTGTTCTGACCACGTGACTGAGCGTTGAGACGACGTCGGTCCCGTACATTTGAAGCTTTCTACTAGCGTTACCTATCGCAGATTAGCACCTTGGCTAGGGGTACAGTTTCGTTTAGACACTACCTACCTATTTATTTGCTCAGCCTATTTTCGTAAAATAGCCCGGTCATGTTAACCCAAATACACCACTAATTTTTAATTAGTACAAATACTTAAAGGGCTTATTAGAATAGGTCTCGTTATTATTTAGGTAAAGTTTTAATGAATAATATTCATAAACATTATCTAAACTTATTAGTTTGTTTATGTCCTAAAATGTCACTCAAGTTATGAAAATATTGTACAGGCTATTGATTATGAATGAAAAACAATAGACAATCACTGCGCGTAGTATTTCCTAGTAGTAATTGTTATGAATAAATGATCCAATTACGAATTTACCAATTATGAAAAATTTTGTGGCCAATTTTCGAATTTCGTTTTTTTTACTTTTGACTAGGTACACAAATATGACCAGTAACAGGTACGGCCTCATTTTTTTGTGTACTAATTAAAAAATAGGGGTGTATATGGTAAGATTCAACATAATTCACACACAGCAAAAAAATTGTATAGTCAAAGTTGGGAAGTTTTTTTTTTTATACAAGAGGAGAAACTTTGGCATTGAAACCGAGGCGAAAAGCGCAGGAAGCGAGGGTGTTATGGAACCGAGTGCTGTAGTCACAAAAAATACTTTTTTTTTAAATGACGACGCATTTATGTTCATTTTCCACTGATGAAATTTTCCAAAGTTTGTCATACATTTTAGTTTTGATTTAGATGGCAACAGGCTATCGTAAGTTGCATTTCCTGCCTCAGTCGCAATATATCTGGCGGACTAGCATCTAAAGAAATCTCTTCGAAACATAAATTCATATTTTTTACTTTTTACAAAAAACACAAATTAAATTTAGTTTACTTTTGCCCGCTTAACCTTAGGCAAAGATGAACTAATTTTAACAATAAGATTTTCAATTATTTATGAATTTAGAACACATGATACCTAAATTTTAATTTGTTAGTAATATCGATATCCGTGGTTATAGCTAATTATTGTGTAAAAATCATTTTAATTTATGATATTCTGTCCATAAACTCAATTGAAATTTCTAATTTCATAAATATTAAGGCTTTAAAAGTATGTATCTCCGTGCTTTGAAAACGAAAAAAAGGCTTGTAGAGATAAATGAAAAAAAAAACGCGAGGCTGTTAAACATTGCATGGCTTTTTTGAACCTAATCGTAGTGTGCGTCAGTTTTTGAGGAAATGCACTAACAAATAGAGAGGTAGATTTTTTCCGTTTTAATGTTTTTTGTTTGTTGGAGGTAATCTCTGAAAATACTGGTCCGATTGGTAAAGTTTTTTCACCGAGAGAAAGCTGCTTTAATCCTGAGTGACATAGGCTATATTTTATGTACTCGGGCAAAGCTAGTTTTTGTCATAAAAACACATCAGACAATAATAGTATATACCTGTAAGTTTCTATTATTGTGTAATGGCATTTTTTTAAAATATCTTAAGAGTTATTTATTATATTTATAATCTTAAGTGTATAAGTTGAAAAAATCGTGTTTTTTATAATAATAAGTACACCACGAACACATACATTTGTACCTATGTATACATACATAAGATTTATACTTAGAGCTGCGGCTACTGCCGAGTGAGGAGTTGGGTTCGATTCCCAAGTCAGGCAATGTGTCTCTGGATATTTGAAAGAACGACAAACAGTTTACGCAATCTTAAAACTCTATTTCCATCTGGTATTTCATGAGCAACCCAGACTTTCCGATTGGGCCCTTTATAATCGGCGAAATATGGAAAGGCACTAGAATACATAAGTGGATCTTACCTCTTTCTTTTACTAAGTATACATCTTAATTACGAGTATAATTCCAGAGCAAAGGAGTGGGCGTGATAAACGCGGCTGCCACAGGCATGGGTCTCCTCTCAAACCATGGTCCTCAGCAATGGCACCCAGCTAGCGATGACATCAAGGCCATTTGCAAAAGGGCTTCAGACTATTGCAAGGTAATTAAACAATGCCATGTGACGCTCATCATAGTGTCCTACGAAAAACAGGCTAAAGGGAGAAATCTGAAGGTCACGTAATCACTGGATGCTGAGAGCCAGGATCATCACTTGGACGCACTTTCATACGATATTTTCAGAGATTGTTGACTCCGCGCGCGGGAACGAATCTAGGCCGGCCGGCTCTTGAATTCGAATCCTAGCTTTTTAATTTGACCGTCAGACTACGATGCGATGCGGGGTTTGGGATAGGTTTTTAACGAGGTGAGGTTTTTGGAAGGAATGGAATTCATCCTAAAGCCTGTTTTTTTTTTTAAGGCGAGCAAAAATCATCTAATGACAACCCCCGCTCTTAGGTGAGGCGGGAGATAGTGTAAGACTGTTACTGACTAAAAACCCACCCCGTTGCTTCTAGCCTCTTTATACCGGGGCTCGAGTTTCTTTTCGGATAACCCTGGCCCGACCCAGCTGGGTTTCGACCCTGATCCTAAAGCTTCATTATTGCACCAAGCAACGTCTATACTGTTGAACGTAGGCACTAGCATCTGTCCACCAGATTTTTTGGGATTGCAGAAGGCCGGGCCCTGAGCCGTCTGTCGCACACAGGCGTATTTTTTAAAATTCCTTGCCAAAACCCCAATGTACGAAGACGGTCATAATAGTCACGTGACGTGATTTTTTGAATCTTAATGATTCCTTGCATCCAATGACAGCTCGCATAATATTTTAAACGAACGTTTTCATGACTACCCACTATTGCAAAGTATAGATTTCTAAACAAAAACTGAATGTTGCTTAAAATTGAGTTTATTGAAAAAATATATTGTCGTATTTCGAACGTGTTAAGTGTAACTTTTACCATGAATTGTGAAGCTGGAGGTATGTATCTAAGTATTCAAATTAAATTCACTATTGTTTTTAGTTTGTTTGTTTACAAAAATAATTAAAGTAGGTAATTTGCAATATAAATTTTACGTAATGATTGCTTTTGTGTATGCTCTAAAGTTGCAAATTCATTAGAATCAGACTATCTTGTAAATATTATACCGTAAAACGGGGTTAACGGGGTTTACACTTAACACGTTCGAAATACGACAATATATTTTTTCAATAAACTCAATTTTAAGCAACATTCAGTTTTTGTTTAGAAGTCTATACTTTGCAATATGGGTAGTCATGAATACGTTCGTTTAAAATATTATGCGAGCTGTCATTGGATGCAAGGAATCATTAAGATTCAAAAAATTACATCACGTGACTATTATGACCGACTTCGTACATTGGGGTTTTGGCCAGGAATTTTAAAAAATCCGCCTGTGTGTGTCATCAACGTGAACATGGTCAAAATTCACTAACATAAAAGTATGACGCATCCCTCCCTACTTATCATCATCATATCAGCCGAAAGACGACCACTGTTGGACATAGGCTTGCCCCAAGCGTCGCCACAACGACCGGTCCTGTGCGTCACGCACAGTCACGTTCACTTCATCCCTACTCATGCTTAATAAATTGTAGTTTGATTGGCAATGCTCCTTTGTAATAGTATAATTCATAAATGGTAGAAACTTTTTTACCCAAAAATATATAACCGACTTCAATAAAGAAAAAACAAAAAGTGCAAAATAACTTTAATTTTGGAAGTCGGTGTTTTTCTTTATTATACTTTTATCTTTTCGTTATTTAACATATACATATACATAACAAGCTGATTTTTTCATAGCAAGCTTTTACAGCTCGGTATACCTACCTATATAATTACTACTCGTCAAGAGGAATCATACGAGCCCAAACTCGATAGGGTTGTGTCGTATAATTACCAAGTTCCTATAGCCACCTTCCAGTTTCATCATCAGATGAGCTCCATGTCATAATAATTTTGCATTGTCATCTGATTTACACATGCATGCACAATTTCAGCTCATTTGATAACCGGGAAGTAGATAAAATTTAATTTTCAAGATTTGATTACAGACAAACATCGGGACAGGTGAAACTAAATAAAAGCTTTCAGCCGAACAGTTTAAACTGACGAAAAAATTGAAGTATAAAATTGTTTTTAAAAAACCTCTCTGCAAAATAAATATCATTTATCATTTGTCCAACGCAATATTTGATAAAGATGCATCGCGAAATAATTAAAAGAATATCGCCTGAACGCTCTGTTGTGTTCAGTAATTGCGTAGGTACTCGAATATGTCATGAAACTTGTTCCAGGAATTACATGTTCAATTTATTTTACATTTTTTTTAAATTTATGAGTACATATGAAGGGTCAAAGTTCACGCAAAATAGCACATTTTCATAGGTCTTTACTGAATTGATTTTATTTACCTATGTGTGTTGATTTCAATAGCAGCCACCTGCTATGCTGCCCATCTGCAGTTTTAAGGATCTTATCGAGGCCAACAATAGAGCTGTACAGGTTGCCAAATATTGGTCAGAAAAAGTATAGTTTAAGAGCATCGACACGAAAAGTAGAAGAAGAATAGCAAACTAGATAATATCCACAAAATTATTATCTATCGATGTTTCCATAATATCAAGATACAATAACGTCGTATCAAAAGTGTAATAACGTCGGAGTCACATAAGATGAGTTGTCTAGAAATGTATCTCAGGTGGACGTCTTTCATCTATCGGAATAGATGAAAGACGGGTTGGATCTCATAACGACTGAACAAGAAAAATAAGTTTGATTTTTATACAGAAACCAATAACTTAGATCCAGATCCTTTTTAACCGACTTTAAAAAAGCAGGAGGTTCCCAATTCAGTTGCATTTTTCTATGTGTACTATCTTCATTGTTTTATCTATGTGAGGTTGAATTTCTGTTGGCGAGAAATGGAGTTTTCTATTCTACGCGCCCGCGTAGAATGGTCAATATTTCTTGACCCTTTTGATCACTCAAACCAAAGCTAAGCTTGATAAATACTATGGGAACTCTGCACTATCCATATCAATGGTAAAAAAATGGTTTACTGAATTTTATTGTGGCCGTACAAGCACGAAAGATGGCGAATGTTCTGGACACTCAGTTGAGGTTGAGGTTGGGGGTATTGGTGGCAAAATTGCCGGTAATATGGACCGAGTTATAATATTGCCAACAATATTCCCGCTTCGGGCAATATTGCCGGCAACAGCACATCTCTAGTTAAGGTCTCCATACCCGAAACAATCGAAAAATTTACGATGTGGTGTTGGCCGATCAGAGATTGAAAGTGCAAGAGATTGTGAAAGCATCTCACATGGCTCAGTGGTTTCAATTTTGAAAGATCACTTGGGCATGAGAAAGCTTTTCTCAAGATGGGTGCCGCGTTTGCTCACAATCGACCACAAACGCAATCGTGCGACAACTTCGCAGGAGTGTTTAGCGTTGTTCAATCGTAATATGGATGAGTTTTTGCGCTGTTTCATAATCCTAGATAAAACGTGGATCCACCACAACGCACCAGAGACCAAACAGCAGCCAAAACAGTGGGTTTCTTTGGGTGAACCGGCGCTAAAGAAGGTCAAAGTGAGTTTGTTAGCTAAAAAAGTCATGGCGCCCGTTCTTTGGGACGCACCGCGGTATATGCCACATTGACTATCTTCAAAAGGATAAAACAATCAATGGTGAATATAATCAACTCATTGGGCCGATTTGATGAGGATTTGAAGAAAAAATAACTGCATTCGGCATTCATAACTTTTTCACCAGGACAATGCAAGGGTGCACACATGTGCAGTTTCCATGACTTAAATCCAGCAATAAAAACTAGGTACAAAATGCTCCCTCATACACCCTATTCTCCTGATCTAGCTCCGAATGACTACTTCTTATTTCCAAACCTAAAACAATAGCACGACGGAAAGTGATTTGACTCCAATAATGACGTCATCTCGCAAACAAGTAGTTATTTAGATGACTTCCTCAAATCATATTTTTCGGAAAGAATAAAAAAATTGGAGAAACGTTGAACAAAGTGTATATAGCTCAAAGGAGACTAAGCTGAAAAAGAAAATGATATTTTACTCAAAACCCTGTGTTCCATTTAAAAAGTCACGGACTTATTGACCTGCCCTCGTATTGCCTCTTAGTGATTCACCAATATCCATTTCTGTTTATTTTCGAACTGGGTATCAACTTCAAGACTTTTCAATTATTCCTCAGTAGTCATTGTTTATTCTAGCTTATAGGTTTCCCGCAATACTGAAATAGTATTGCAGGCTTGTCTGGAAATAATAGCGAGTGGAGCCACTTCGTATATAAACATAGATACTGTGGTTTTATCTAAAGGTTGTAGAAACAAATAGAAACAAAGAAAAGTTAATAAGTTTTAACAATTTTGTGAAAAAGATGAACTGACTGTGAGATAAATGATATGGCTACAAAAGAAGATAGACAGTACCTGTCAGTTGACGACACGATGCGCAAACCCCGGAAAAAATTGAAATAAGGGAGGAATTAATGAATAGGCGAACATTTTAAATAAAAATCATACCTCAATTTTCATTTCAGAAATCACGATTGTCCATAGCTTTACCGCAGAAAGTCTGCTATTGACAAAATGGTCGAGCGGCTGTTTGCAGTCTTGCCCCTGGCAAATAAACGTACAGACATATTGTATTGTCCGATACAGATGGTAAACACTGCCTCTCTAATTAAGATAGTTCTCAAACAGCCTTGATCATTTTCTAAGTTTGTGACTTGAGGTTTACGAAAGTAAAATCTTTAGGTACCTACCTAACTAGGTCACCTCAAATTATGTTGTGTGTGGGATTTTCCAGGCAGACATTTTCCAGCCTGTGAAGAAATACCACAGGCGAGAAAATGTCTTATAAGTCTTTACATTGTACGGCTTTCTTAGAAATCTCTAGTTTATAAGAACATGTAATTAATTTGGTAAAATACGTTGCGACAGTAGCGCCATCACGCAAACGCAACTTTAGGAGCTTATGTCAAATATTGAATGAAAAGAGCTTACCTATTATTTTCTATAAAATAAAGTAAAGAGAAAATGTAAAGAAAGACAATATAAAGTATTTTTAGAGGCAATAAATAAAAACAGTTTATGGAAAAATGGATGTTATAATATTAAGTATATTGGTTTTGAGAGTGTAGAACACAATAGTACATTTTGATACAAGTGCAGAAAGTTTGTCATTGCGACCGAGGCGGATTTCGCCCGAGCCGGAGGCGAGTCTGCTAACGACGTTTTTCAATACACTAATAAATAAATACTTTCTCTGAAAATTACGACGCATTTTTGTTCATTTTGCACTAAAGAAAATTTTCCAAAATTGCCATACATTTTAGTTTTGATTTAGATGGCAGCAGGCCAGGCAAAAAATTTCAATTTTTTTTTTCACAAATAAAACAATGAAAAAATAATGTTTTATAGACTTTTTCCCGCGCTTTACCTTTGCAGATTAAAGAAAAGCAACGGTATCAAACCGTTATCATTCTTAACCCTTCAGATACCGTCAATTAGAGACACAATAGTAAGACAATAGATGCGCGGCCACCGGTGGTCGCTTGGGGATTCATGAATTAATATTAAAAAAAAAACAAATATTTTTGAAATTAGAACACAGAATAATTGTTAATTTGTTGACAATAACGAATTATTGTATAAATAATCTTTTTTTTCTGTTCATAAGCACAATTTAAATTTTCATTAGAAATGTGCACCAATTTGTCAAGTTTCGCTAAGCCCCTTTCTGCCGCGGCGTGCGCTGTGATCGTTAACATAACCGAACCATATAGATTGCGTTCCTAATAAAAGGTACCTAATTAAACTAATTAGGCTGTCCAAGAGCGACTACCCACTCTCATGTACCGCCAGCCTCAGGTATAGACACTGGCTTCATTAAAACTCGCCATAATCTCATTCTAGGAGCAGAACGTCGAGTTGGCACGTCTAGCGAGCTGGTTCACGCTTAACCAGCCAGGTATTGACACAAATATATGCGGTTTCTACAACATTGATCAGCTCCGGGACACAGTTGACGTATTGGATAACGGGTTGACTGGACACGAACAACAAGTCCTACAGGACATCCAATCAAGGTGAGTGTACCCAAACTAAATAGATTTACCTGTATTGGACTTGGTGTGTTGTGAACGTGCGACATGATATCATTTGAACAATCAGAGATGTTGTAGGCTGTGTTTGTTGATTTTGCTAACGCTGAGTTATGTTAGTGCAATTTGCAATAGCTGAACTTGTCAGTCAAACTGCCTGGCCTGTTGGTCTAGTGGTTAGAGGCCCTGACTATTTCACGGAGGTTGTGGGTTCGATTCCCACCCAGGACAAATGTTTATGTGATGAGCATGATCATTTGTTCTGTGTCTGGGTGTAATTTATCTATAATATGTATGTATTTAGAAATATATAAGTATGTTTATCAATTGTCTAGTACCCATAACACAAGCTTGTCACTTGTCACTCAAAGCCGTCTAGACGGCGTTGTGTGATAGTTGTGGAATATATTATATTATTATAGCTGATATTATATAGATTATAGGTACTTTATTGTACACATAATGTGGACAGGATAAAAATATACATAAACAAAGTGTACAAAGGGCGGTCAGGGCAATCTCTTACAGACAACCTTAGGATGGACTGAACGAGATTTGGTGTCGGATTATATAAATATATACATATATGGATTTATATTATACAACGTGTAAGTAAATGCGCAAAACCTGAAAATAGTTTGATCAGAATAACGAGCAGAATCAATTGGACCAGTTTTTAACCCTTCAGATACCGTCAATTAGAGACACAATAGTAAGACAATAGATGCGCGGCCACCGGGTGTCGCTTGGGGATTCATGAATTAATATAGATTACAATTACCAAAAAAAAATTCAAAAAAATGTTGCTCTGTCTATTTATTATTAGGTCAAGCCAACACGTGCGCAAACCCGCCCAAATAGGTAAACAAACACAAATGTTTGTTGTCCAATCAAATTTTCTCAGAAACGGGGTAATAAAAGTTCTTATTTCAATGCAGAATTTTAATTTAAACAAACTAAAACTACACACATCATTTATTTATTTATTTAAACTTCATGTACAGTAGTGGTACATAGGCGGACCTAATGCAAGAAGGCATTCTCTACCAGTCAACCTTTGGGTTAAATAGACAACACTGTGGTAGGTTTGCACAATAAACAAATAACAGATATTTCAAACGGAAAAATATAAGATAAGTTATTTATAATAATAAAATACATATGTATGCTAAAATCATAAACTTATAAATACTTACTATGAAAAATATCAAACCATTAAGATAATAACAATTCTGACGAAGTCCGAACAAGGTTGAGAGGACTTCAAGTAGTACTTAGTTCTGAATTTTACGTTTGAAGGATAATTTACTTTCAGCTTTTTTGATGTCAAGGGGAAGCACATTCCAGAGTTTTATGGTGGAAACAGCGAGCGTAAGAATTGGACATAAAGCCAGTACGTTGAGAAGGAATATGAAGAAGTATGTTTTTGGATGCTCGTAGGTTAAGATTATCTGAACTGCCCAACACTTTAAAATATTATTTTAAATAGTCACAAAACTTAACCCTTCAGATACCGTCAATTAGAGACACAATAGTAAGACAATAGATGCGCGGCCATCGGTGGTCGCTTGGGGATTCATGAATTAAAAAAAAATGTTTAATTTTCTCACAGTTTTAGGTCAGTTGAATCAAAAATCATTTGGGATATCTAAGGTTTTGTGCATTTAATGTTACACGCAGAGGCGGTGTAAGGCGTGGGCGACGCACACTGGGACCCGTCCATATAACGTAATGCTCAAAACTCGATTTTCAAAATTACAGTAAGTATTTAAAAAAAAAGCTATGTCAGGGTAGACTTAAGAATGTGTCACATCATTTCTACAAATACTAAATCAGTAACTGCTATCTGCTGTCCAGTGCATCAGCTCAAAGTTTACTCTAGACCCACATTATTAATTATCCGTTAACGTTCGTGAGTTTGTAGCGAATATTAAAACATTTATTTCTGCAAGTAATCGTCATTTTGATTTTTTTCCTTTTTGCGCAAAGTTTTTGCGCATTTAGAACTTTGCGCAAAAAGGAAAAAAAAACGTTTGATTCAGTACTTAAAAAATCATACCATCACATATAATTAGTCATTAATCGAAAAGTATTAATCTTTAAGGTTCATAAAAAATAATATTAGAATAACCATACTTTGATTAGTTGCAGCCATGATGCACTTCATTTAAATTGACGATTACTTTCAGAAATAAATGTTTTAATATGCGCTACAAACTCACGAAAGTTAACGGATAATTCATAATGTGGGTCTAGAATAAACTTTGAGCTGATGCACTGGACAGCAGATAACAGTTACTGATTTAATATTTGTAGAAATGATGTAACATATTCTTAAGTCTACCTTGATATAGCTTTTTTTTTTTTAAATACTCCAAATTTGAAAATCGAGTTTTGAGCATTACGTTGTATGGACGGGTCCCAGTGTGCGACGTGGGCCATCGCCTACGGCCTCACGTGGTCTCGCAGTCAAAGGGGCTTTGCGCCTCGTAGGCTCGCGAACAATTTTTCTCTAAACAAAATCAGCCCTCTTGCGTCATCTATCAGGGGGCCTCGCAAAATATATCTTGCCCACATCAAATTAGGTCTTGCCCCGCCACTGGTTACACGTTGTATATATCCATAGATAGATAGACAGACAAGGGCGGTCAGTGTACAAAAAAACATAAATAATATTAATTTCACATAATAATAAAAACACTAAGGAGTGAGACAGAGAGAGAGAGTACTACCAGGTATCATTATCACATCTACTGACTACTTATATTTTTATTATCGACCGAAAATCCTCACGGGGTCTTCCACTCTCGTGTAAGTGGGGGACTGTCAGACTTACCTACTAACTTAAACCGCATGTTATTCTGCAGCTATCTATGGCCCGGGCACCTTAGTGCTTAGCTGTATCTTCACACGTACCTAAGGCCTGTAAAAATGTATGCGGACATCTCCTTCAACCTCTGCGGTCACTTACAACTGCAATTCCATTGCACCGAAGAGGCGCGCGCGGTACACAGCGCGACGTCGTCTTGGGCCTTTGACTGTTCAGGTAACAGACTCCCTAAGTCTAACCTGCAGGCCGTGTCTCCACTCACCATTACGGATCTCACTGCTGTTTTTGTGGGCTGCCTAGTGCCTTGCATAACTCGCATCTCCACTCCACCACTAAGATCTGACCTCTAAAATAATGAAATGTTCATAAAAATGACTGAAGAGCACTTACGGCGCCTTCAATTAACCCTTCAGATACCGTCAATTAGAGACACAATAGTAAGACAATAGATGCGCGGCCACCGGTGGTCGCTTGGGGATTCATGAATTAATAATAATAATGATCGTTCTTTTTCATACAAGTGCGTGGTGCGGAAACGTTGCCGTGCCGGTACCGAATGCTCGACAACTTGATGATTTTCAACAAAAGCACTAACGCAAGGCCGTAAACGCTTTCAATTAAGGTGTTTGGTGTCGGACTGCTACCGTACCTACGGCAGCGGACCGGTTGGATATAACCAGTGGCACGATAAACGTGCGGCAGCGGTCCGACATGAAACGTCTAAATTGAAACTGCAAAACTACGTGACGCCGGCTGAAAAATAGTAGCATACTACCTTGGATTCTGAGATACTCATTAAATATGTATAATAATTCAAAATCCTATTCGATAACCCAGTCAATCGACCCCAGTCAAAGTTTTATCGGCCAAACCTACCAGGGGCAAAGTGTTTTCTTCGGCTGTTAAATTGAAAAATATAGTTACACAGATATTCTGAAAATCTGTGGAAAATATATTAGCTACCTGCTGAATAGTACCTAATGATACGAGTGCTCCCGCCAACCACGGTGCAATTATTTAAATTACACCGTGATTGGCGGTCGTGGAAGGGGGAGGGGGAGGGGGCCACGGAGGGGGCCACGAGTAGATATTAACATAAATTTGTTGCTAGTAGCGCCATCTTATACCAGAACGTTTTCTTCCGAACCATGTTAGGTCCCATAAAATGCAGACAGAACTAGATCAAGCACAGGTTGCATTTTAGTTCATACCTCAATTCACAGATGGCATTACATATCTTAACTAGCTGCAACAAAAATATTAATATTATAAAAACATCCGAATTATTATATAGACTGGTGTGGATCTTAGATGTATAATAAGAAAATAAATAAAAAACGCTCGACTGCGTAAAAAATAATTAAAAAAAAAACTGAAAAGAAAAAAAAACTAGTTCAGTCCAGTAGCGTATTTAATTCATAGAGAATATAATAAATAAATAATTGTATTAATTAAAATATAAATTAAATCAAATATGTAATAAATTCTAATAAAGGACATATTGACCGCAACAGTCGGGTCCCACATTAGATGGAATGATTTTAATCTAGATTATTTTAATGGGAGTCGGGAAACCATTGCAGTCAATGGCAGTCATTGTGTATGTTGTGTGTGTGTGTGTGTGTGTATTATTTGTTTTAATTAATACTATTATTTAAAAAGGGAAATCCGGGGTCTCTGGGAAAGCAGTTCGCCGCCTCTACGCGGGTCACCTTGGTTGGGATATTAGTTTGCAACCGTCTGGTCACCTTTTTAACTAAGGTAATTAATAATATTTTTCTTTGTAGGTTCTTCGACAATTTGCCACTTCATTGGGATAACGTCGAGTTGCCAGCATACACTGCAAAATTAAATGAGATACGACGCAAGTGAATTGAGTGAAATATTTGTTATTCATTTACTTGATTACTGAATTTATTATCTATACCTTATTTGAATGTTAATATTGACTACCTAAATAGCTTAACAAAACACGGAAATTTGTATCAAAGGTACGTAAAATAAAATAAAACAATATTTTAAAACTTTTATGATCTTTTTATTTCCATCAAGATTTTCAAACAGGAATGCACCACTAATGATTCTTGTGGTACACTAAGATAACACAATATTGCTTATCAACGACTAGGTTAGTTATATGTGGAACACCGACAAACATGTTTTGAAAAACGTAAATATAAATTTTGAATCACATTTTGAGCATAATACAAACTAATGTCATTGTACCACAACCGTGAAGACTCTTACCCAAGTTCATTAATGAATTAACATTACACTACCGTATATTAACCATTACCAAAGCCAATATTACTAAACTCGTTGGTTTTCCTTTAGTAGTACATGTTCATTTTAATAAACCAACTAAATAAACATCATAAGCAAATAAAAAATCTCGTCAACTTAAAATCCAATGTTTTAAAGAATTTCAGAATAAGTCCAATAACCACATAAAGTACAATATTTCCAAATTTCAAAATATGTTCAACAAATTCTCGTTACACGTGCTGTCAACCCTACAATAATCGATACGTGCTTAAGATAACATTGTTATAAGTATTATTGATAGAGACTGGATTTGTGTAAAATTAGGAACCATCCTTTGTATATACTCTATGGTAAAGACAAAAAAAAAATGTATCATGAAAACATGACTATTTTGGACCAATAAAAAAAACAGTTGCTAATAGCTACACACCAGTAATAATTGATACATTTAGAACATTTTTTGCACCTTTATAGTTTAATTAGAGGAAAGCGATTCTTTAGTAGGTATGTGTTGAACATTGTTACAGTCACATAATATCTATTGCACATTGTTACAGTCACATAATACTGCGTAGATGTAGGTATTGCAAATTGAGCTTAATATTCCTAATACATGTGTGGAATACACTCTCACACGGTTTTTTAAAAGTAAACATCGACGTAACTACTTAAAACACGCGTTTGACTATTACAAGTTTGAGTATTACAAGTAACTTTAAGCTCTCAATTCAGAAACTGGGGCTGAGTAGCCCCACCTATGTAGGAATTTTAAATAATTATACTATTGCTATTTCAACTTAATCTTGTTACATATCGTCCCTCGGCGGTGAAAAGGTCCTAAGAACACAATTATGTCAATATTTTACAAGAGAACGAAAAACCACCCAAAAGAAAATATTATGGAAAAAAGTGGTAAGGTCTTCTGATTTGAAAACTGTTTTATGAAAACGATGGTCTTCATTAACAAAATAGCAAGCTAATAAAATAACTTTAATGTTTACACTTTATTATAAAAAATGCAGTTTAAACACTATTTTTCTATGTTTCACTGGCGAGTTTGAAAATTGCGGAATGCATTTTTTTACGATGTTCTCATTTAACGCCATAGATGGCGTTATGAGTACCTACATTTGTGTAGTTTTTCAATCCAGAATAATTATGTGTATTTTTTATTTAATGAAAATTAGCTAGACGAAATGTTCACTGCCAAGCGACGATATATACAAATAATAAAATAACGTTTCCTTAGTTTGAGAACTGAGAAACTTTTCAACAACCATTAGCCTACAAACTGTAAGTACAACAGTATCTGGTAATTTAAGTTTTCATCATTTACATCATTATAGGTCTACACATTTATCCAATTTATGGAAAAAAAATGTACAAGCATTTAAGTCTGACTACATTTTAACTGCGAATATTTAAAAAAATATCATTATAAGTGTGACCAGTACAAAAATAGCGCCTTTTCTGAACATCTTCATCAAGCCTACTGAATTACACATCATCTGTCTACGAAATAATGCATAAAAGGTTATGAAAACCTCTCGAAAAATAACCACTTATGATACGTTTAGATCTGTTTATTATTTAGTACACATATAAAGGTTGACTCTCACAGAACTTGCGTATACAGTTTAGGCCCTTCGCCACAAAATATATAGGTACAGAAGTCAATCTACATACTGTGCGCGCTCTCACAACGCACACATAGACACCGCTCACTGACACGATATCTCGGATCGCCTCGGCCCGCTCGTCGAACAGTTCCGGCTCAAACGCTCATTAGTGTGCGTCCACCGAGCGTAGGTATAAAGTGTGAAGTACAAATTACATGAGATTGTCTTCTGTACCTATCTATTTTGTGCCCTCACCCACGGCGACTTTTAATCGACGACAGTTAATCGTGACGTCACAACATGGCAATCGATCCTATTCTCATTTGGAACGCATAGCACATTGTAGATTCAGTACAAGTGTACCTTGATGATACAATATTGGCTAGTGTGAGAGTCAGCCTTCGTTGTTATATGTCAGCATTGTATTCTGGTGTTTGCTACAAGTACTAAATCTCAAATAAGCTACCAACTTAAAACTAGGGTTTTGATTACACATACTTATACATATAAATATGGACGAACAACAAAACTAAATAGCTGCCTATAAACAACATAACAATCTTTATACAAGCTTTGCCCGAAATGCTCAAACAAATACATCAATCTCTTTTTCTTGTTTGTAGTTTAATATTTTGGAATTTAGAAGCGCTGAAGATCATTTTTCCATTACAGTACCTTATTATATAACATATAACTTTAAATTTAATTTTTTCAATAATCTAGTCTGCCTTGTTGGTATCATAAACACTTATTAGTTGTCTTATTAATAAAATACAATTAAAACAAAAAAAAAATGGGCTTAAATAAATAATATGCCACATTATCACGTTCCGCCGCTGTGCTTTGTTCAAAAAAGTTTATATTTCCATATAAATTACACATCAGAAAAAATCATATTTTTCAAGGCTTACATAATAATATCCTTATACATAACCATGTAGTTGAGTTATCACAAATTCGAAAAATGGAAAATAAACACTTCAATATTACATTATTTCTCAGACTATCGCACACATTTGAGAAATATAGCGTGACGAGTGACAAGACAGAATGGAAGAAAAAACGTGTTGCGCCGACCCAAAATAAAACGGGACAAGGGCAGGAAGTACATTTGAGAAAAGAAAATTAATTAAAAAAATCGGTCCAGCCATTGTCTAGTGACGAACAGTATTTCATTTGGATGTGTATAAATTGAAAAATCGACCGCAATAAATATTCTACCGTCACGGTACTGAAACCTGTTAAATAGCTAAGGACCAATTTTTTTGCAGAATAAGATTTCTCTCAAGATATAGAGGACTAGATGCAGGACATCTTTACATTTAAAAACAGTCAAACCACAAAGTTTATTTACAAAAATTATGACATATTCACGAACAAAATTTAAGAATTATATGCCTTTTACAGGATAACTACTGAAATATTTCAAATACACATTAATCAATACAACATTAATAAAACAGCTTAACACTATAAATGTGTAGTGCAATGTACTAATAAATACACAATGCAATAGTATTAATTCTAAAAGGAATAAATATAGGCCTATGCAGACGCAACGTTTTTGCATTAGTTTATGGAACTTCATAGTCATGATGGAGATCAGGGCAACTCAGGGAGATAGATAGAGACCGAGATTTTGTATAAAATGAGTCAGAGCCTGCGTGAATCTACAAAACGCAACTACGGGCGTGAATGCGTAAAAAACCCGCACGATGATGCAGATCTGCACTCCCGCAAGTACGCGCGTAGGTGCGTTGACATGCACCATGCAGCATGATGCGTGCCAGTGTGATAATCGCCTTAGTGTTTGTATGTAAATTGTAATCTATCTATTGTAGTTGTAGTAACTTTAATTTATATGTTATCGTTTGACCACAATCTCACTTGATGGCGAGCGATGATGTGGTCAACGATGCAGGAGCTTGGCTAGGAGATGCTTGCATAGAAGTCACTCTTAACTCTTAAGAGTCCCAGATTATAGCAATCAAAAAGTAAATACGTGCCAATTATATAAGGTGTTAAGTTCATTCTTGTCTGTGAAGTTTGGCCTGCAAAAAAGGCGTTACATTTTCACTAAAACACATACTTGAAGTATATTTATAATCTATCAATGGTTTGTTATCAAACTTGAGAAAACTGTGATAGCTTAGATTAATGTAGACCAATAACATAGCATAATTTTTTTTGGGACCTTTTTTTTCATTTTCATTAGTTTTTTTTTTTATTTTCTTTAACATGATTTTATTTCTTTTTTTGGCATGACTTGCATTTTTTTGGCTGTGATTTTATTTTGATTATTATTATTTTCATTGTTAAGTTTTTCAAATGTTTTGTGTGTTATCAATATTCATTAATATGTGCCTGTAATTTATATGTGTGGTGTGAATTGTTAGTGTAAATTAGCAATAAATTAAAAAAATATATCATTGTAATCCTCCTTTATCCCAAAGCATTACATATAAAAAACACACAGCATATATATAAACCAAAAATTGAAATAACATAATTAATTATGAACAAACAACATAGAAAAAATAATCGAAGCATTGGCAGCATTGCCGTTCAACGTGGCAATGCTGATCGTAACAAAGCCAAAAACAGCAGTAGAAATACTTATATATTATGTATATAAGTTACATACACTTAGTCAGTGAAAATATAATGAGCATCTTGTTATTTATTATGCTTAGATAAAGGTTTTAAAACACTTATATCAGTGTTTCTGACACAAACTACTAAGATATTATTATGATCATTACGGTATGTTCGTTTATTAAAAGAATATATATAGCTAAGCAAATCAAGTATCTTAACTTGTTTCGCACGGCTGTCGACTAGAATCATGTCAGCCAATTGCATAATAGTCTCGGACCTAGACTAACATTCTAGGAGGGTCTCGTTAAGCAGCTGGATCAAGGACTTGATGCAGAAAGCGGTTCTTCTGGACATGCTTCGTATTATCAGGAGATTCTTCCCTCTAGAGGTCTGAAGTTCTAACCGCTATCGTCTGGAGCTATTCCCAATACCGGTAGGCTACTACTTTTTTAATCATTCTTATTAAAATACTTAGAATTTAATTCATATGAAAAAATATCTCAAAGGGATCTCCTTAGATTAATTATTTATTAAAATTAATTGTAAAAGTTTCTTGGTTAAATACTACATTGCAAACAAAGCCACTGATCTATGTATAACATAAATATGAAATAATAAGTAATATGTTTTTACATATATTGCAACTATTTATCACAGTTTTTTTAAGCAAGCAAGGAACACACAGCTTGTGCATAAAGAGTAAGATAATAATTAATATGCTATATAAATAATATCGCGAAAATATAATAAAATATGAAACATTATGGTCAATATTTCATATCTTTGTCTGATTCCTACCTAGGTTTATTGCTCTAGTGGATGTTCAAACAGTTAAGTATCTTTTTTCCTTTACACAACAATTATTGCTTACCGACGTAGACTAAGTTAAACACGCAATATTGCTTTGTTTTGTTACCGTTATATCTACAGATTAAGAAAAGACAGAATAAGGAAAGTTTTTTATTATGGCCACACAAGACGCACAAAATAAATAAATTTAAAAAATATAAAATAATAATAAAAATAATAATATATGCTCCTGAGAACCCCGGTATCGCCACTACCAGTAAACATTTTATTTCACCGTTATTTCTCGGAATCTATAAGAATTTTTTTGAGTGATAATTTGATTAAACCACATTATTTTTAGTATATGCAAACCAGAAAATACTTTGTTCAGAATCAGTAACTGGATCGATTCCAATCATTTTTATATCATTGTGTGTCAAGTCATTAGTAAAATACTTCGATTGCAACATTTTTGTGTTTTACATGTTGAACTGAAATTGCTTTTATAATTATCATACTAATAAAATTATCTAAATCTTAAAAAAGATTTTAAACTTATCATTGATTAAACATTATTCCAAAACAACAAAGTGGTGATATACCTTCCCTTACGCCAAATGGGATTAGAGTAAATTGTTTTTACTCAAAGTTCTATAATAAATAGCTTTAATCAATCTTGACGTGAACAAGTCCCGGGGCTCAGGAGGATTATTAAAAAGCTACAACAATAAATAACATAAGTGTTCTGACTTATTATTGTTAAGGTACTATTTAACGCAAAGATTTTAAGTATTTGTTTTATGAGAAGATATTAATCATAAGCACACAACACTACTATAAACAAACAATTGACTGGAATTACAAATAGTTTTTGACACCCATTAAACAATTGCATATCAATGAAAAATATTGTGAATTGTACATTCATGAAAAACTAATATATGAAAAATACCGCAGTTCTAATAACTGGATTATAATCCCAAACCTTGTGATAATCTTTCGCTTCACCTAATTAAGAATACTTTTTTTAAATTTCTATCTAAGATCACACTGAATTTTAATCCTATGCTTAATTAAGGTATTTTTGTATTTAAAATTTACTTTATTTAATTGCGATTATTACGTAGAAACAAATTACTAGAAAGTTTGCGACACATAGAACGTGTTATTTACATTGCCATATAATGTCAATGAGTATTAGCTGCCGTATATTGATCAGATAACAATATCCTAATATAATCCTACCGGGAGATAAGCTACCTATGGAGATTGGTCGTCCAAGTACGTCACTTTAGTAAAATTGTCGGTAAAGTCAACATCTCTTACCTAATAAATAAGTTTCAGATCTAGGCCGGGTTTAACAGCTCAACGGTATGTGCAATATAAATAAGCTTGAGATTAGTATGCTCCTGAATATTTAACCTATAGTAATTCTTCTGTACTCATCGTTTAGTTGCATGAGATCATCGAATAATCTGAATATAATAGCCACATTTTAGAGATAGCACACACGAGCAACTTGACTTGCTCACATCAAGTTGACGGGATTGTATGAAAGTGCGCGCGACAGCTGGGCGACGTTTTTGTCCGCAGGTCGAAAGTCGCGTCGCATGTCAGACATCAACAGACACAAAAAGTTGCTGTACAACTAAGTTGCTTGTGGCCTTCTCTTAGTGTAAAATAATTAACAAACATTTCGATTCAAATATTTTAGTCCTATTTAACATTTTTCAAATGTCATGAGAAAACGCTTGAAATATCAGCCGAACACTAAGTTTATAAGCAATAGGTTCACAATACTTTGATACTTGAACGTTTTTATCATAAGGAAATAGGCAGTCGAAAGGTTATTCCAATTCAATTTGTGAAATTATTTTGTTTTAATCACAACAAATATTGCAATGTTTGCTGCCAGGCATTGGCTTCTTTGAAACCCCGATGCAAAGAGAGGGTGTTATAAATTCGAACGCTGTGTGTGTGCGTCTGTCTGTGGCACTGCAGCTCTCAAACGGGTGAACCAATTTAGATGTAGTTTTTATTTTAAATTTTAGAGAGATATTATAGCTGATTTTGTAGCGATGGTTATTAAGACATATTTGACCTGAATAGATTCAGCCATTTACAAGATATGAGGGGGTTAAAGTGGAAATTAGCTCTTTTACCTGCAAACATTCGGTTGATTGCAAGTATGACTAAGTCGGTTATTAAATGAAAGTTAAACGAGGTACATTACAAAGCTTTATGTATATAAATGTTAGGTATATACTTTTTATCTATGTATGACAATGTTAGGGCTACATATTAAGGATGCAAGGAACTAACCATCATAGTCAAACACACGACACACAGAAGGTGGTTATAACAATAAAAAGCAAAAGCGATATTTTCACATAATATTATATTTATCATAAAATATTCATGAGATCAATTTTGATGGCAAAAAATTACCTTGTAAATGAGCAGACTATATATTTTTTCATAAATTGTATAATAACCATTTTAATGATTTTATATAATTTTGAATTTTGGAATGTGGAAAGTATTTTTCTGGTGTTATTTGTAACAATGGCTGTCGAAACTTGAAGAATGTTGCTAATTAAAGTCTATGGTAGAAACCACATTAGCCATAGCGGTTATTGACCTTTTTAAATTCTTAATTTCAAAAACAAGGAATAAAGTTTTAAAGCTGTTTTGATTCAACGTCTATCGTTCATATCTAGTTCATTATTTGCTTTTCGCATGCCTACGTAGAGATCTTAGGAAAAAGTCAATATACTTTATTGCAAATTTATCTAGTGCCACCATAGTATGGAGTAGACCTAAACGCGACCTTCCTAGCTATATTTTTTTCAAGTATTTTTCTTCTATTTATTTGACTGCAAGCCTTTTTTTCCACTGTTACTGTTAAATTAATTTGGCTGCAGTTTCCGTATAACTGTAATTAGTAAACCGATATTTTGTTGACCTTCTTTTACTACATTGTATTTGTGCCTTATTAATATTAAGCTTGTTCGATGAACGTTTCGCTATTTTGTTCTAATTACGTCACAGTTTTCATGAAAAATTTTCAGGTTTACTACCTATATAAACAGTTATTTTTCAACGTAGACAGGCAAAACTAAAAACAAAATATAATCACGAATAAACGTCTGTGAAGATATGCGTCCGTAGACAGGTCGTCAAACTCGACCAATCTCGGGAATAGCTGGTCCTTTTTCATATTTGTTTTTAGCATATTAAGCATCTTTACCATACGGTTTCTTCCTGAATTCCGCATGATCCCAGCAGCGAGAACCATATTTAGGGCTTTGTTTTTTACGATGGGCAAATATCATCTTATGACAACCCCCGCTCTTGGGTGGAGCGGGTGATAGTGTCAGACTCTTACTGACTAAAAACCCACCCCGTTCCTTCTAGCCTCTTCATACTGGGGCTCGAGCTTCTTTTCAGATAACCCTGGCCCCAGTAGGCTTCGACCCAGCTGGGCTGACCATATTAAGGGCTGATTATGCTTATAATATATCTTTTATTACCAAAAAGCTTGGCTGATTGTTGAAAAATAACCCTGTGTGTACTAAATTCAAAAAGAAATTTCTCACCGACTAATCAACTATAAAAGCCATAAACTCGGAATGCTAGGTCTCATAAAGAATGTATTAATTACAACGTTCAGTTCAAACCGAAAACTAGGTTACGTCAATTACCTAGTTACAGCGGCCTAAGTATAGCTTGCACCGGGCGGCCGCAGATCGATACCGAGCTAATATTTGTTTTGTAACCTTATGTACACAGACATCAATATGTAAGTGAACATTTGTTCGTAACAATCATTTATTACAGGTATTTTAACCACTTTAAAAACTTTCCTACCAGATCTTATTCTGATAACTTGTCGGATGTTCTTGTCGATCGTTGGTTTTATCTAATCACAAATAACTTTCAACTTGTGGTGTAGAGTAAAGCTTCCATTATCATCCTTCTTTGTCGTATAAGTATAATTATGTAACCGGAAACTCCATTGTAATAAATATCTATTATATAATTTCTCGATAAACATATTATAAAAAAAAAATTATATATATAGATATAATAAATCATATCCAAATTCATTAGTTTCTAACATAAGTGAGTCAAAAGTAGAAAAAATAGTTTACAATTTCTCGCGATGTTGTACAACCCAAAGGCGTTTGATATTTTCCAGTGACATAATTTATACAATAGTTTCAGGTAGCAAAATGACTTTTCTATCAATAAAATAAATACTTAAAATAAATTGAGCATGTAACTAGTTATTTAAAAAATATTCGAATGCATAGCTGAAGACACGAATACAAATATTTGAATCGATAAAGTTTCTTAATTATTTTTTCTGCTATTATATAGAAAAAGATTAGATCCTGAACATGCTAAATATAATATTCTCGATTTCTGAGCTGCTACAGTGCGTTTACTAAACATACAGTTTGGGTTAGGTTACCTAACGCATTAAGATTGTAACATCAAAATCACGTAGATTGAGACCTCAAAACGTACATAGGTATTATTTGGCAAAACTTAAAGTTACGCAAACTGATTTTCTGTCAGTTAAGTACCTACAGAAGACCACCCGAAATTTCATATTGCTTACGATTTCGTATTACGTACGACCTGGAACCGTTATTGGAGCTGACGTACGCCATGCCTAATCTAGAAGTCTCTTTAAGTAAACTAACAAAATGCCCGTATTTAGGTAAATTATCGATTTTCTCGAGATTAATTTTAAGAGAAGGCTTCTTATATTTGGCAGTTTTCGTATGCCAGACTAGTACTTTTGAGCAATTGGCAGCGAGAGGTTCGATTTCGTCAATTTTTAATCCTAAACTAACTAGGAACCTGTCTTCTTCGTGTCCCGCGATGTACGGCATGGAGGCTGAGGGCTTCAGGAACTCCAGGTTGACAGCGAAGCCAGCCATGTCGACCGGGAATGTTCGGGAGCCCGGCCAGGAATCAAAGAAAGCCACCACCTGGAATTTTATGAAACAGGCATTAGCAAATAAATCATGTTTAACTAAGTCATTCGCATGAAGGTGTATATCAAACTACCATTGAATAAGAACATTACTTTTATAACTAGATATACTCGTTATAAGAACGCTAAAAACAGAATTTGGTATAATGGGAATAAAGTGTACATTCGCTTGTTTTTCACTAAACCCAACTTTTGTATGTAGAAAAAAAACATATATGTAATACGAAAGTAAATACAGAGCGTCTGAAGGAGTATAGATTTGTACTGTGGTAGTTTAACATTCGTATAAACCCCTGTCTATGACGATTTGGCCCCCTGGCCAGCCTTATATAGCTAGGAAAAACCCAAACAATGATTTAAAATGCTGTCTAATACGAAAATATCCAGTCAAGCTTCACGCTGAGCATCGATACATGACGCAGACCTCGAAAACATTATAAAATATGCAGAGAATCGCTTTGTGTTTATCGCCAGCTGTTTAAAGTCTATATATTATTTAAACAAAAGCCATTAGTTCGTTTATTTGTGGCACCCGTAATCAATAAAATGTGGGCTAAAATTTATTCATGTCCCGTGTTACAAATGAAGAAAACGACGTAGGGAAAACGCTAAGAAACCTCGCTCAATAGCTTCTCTTAATTTTTTAACCTTGGGGTTTAATAAATTGATCAAACATAACACGAAAAGCGTAACGCATGAGCACAACTTACACACTAAAATATACAATAAAGTAGCAACATCACCTCGAAATACACGGACGCGCTTTATTTTTATTATTTTGAAGGTAATCCTATCAGGATTACGAAAAACGGCATTATCAATGGTTTTAGCTACATTACTAAAACCATTGATAAATATAAAATTGTTGACGTTCCAAACAAAATTATCTTCGCGAACTGTGGTAAAAAAATTGCACGTATCTACAAAATATTAACAGGAACCTAACCTAACTTTATGACTCTCCATGCTCAAATTATCAGATTAATGAAATATACTTTTCTGCATGTACTTAACTTACCTTGTCTTAATCTGACGCGCTCGAGTTTTTCTAAGGATCGTTTTTTTTACTAATCTGACGGACTGCTCTCAACGAACCCCACGATATGAAGAGTTCATTATGAGGTAGAGAGAGGTGCAAGGTTTCTCTTCATATGATTTTCTGACGCGCTCGAATATTGCGCAAAATCCACATCTCGCCGCCCCTACCATAATCTATATATATAAAAATCAATGCCACTGTTCGTTGTAATTTTATAACTCAAGAACGGGCTCGTCCAAACCAAATGTTTAGGCTTTGTTCGGACTATTTAGTAGATGGTTTATGTGAAGTTTGGTAGAGTAGAGTAAAGTAGTGTAGAGTAGGGTAAAGTAGGATAGGGTAGGGTCAAATTAGGGCAGAGTAGGGTAGATCAGGGGAGACTAGGATATAGTAGGGTAGAGTAGGGCAGAGTAGGGTAGAGCGGGAGCAAAACCGCGCGGGCAAAAGCTAGTTATTTTATAAATATTGACACCCTGTACATTTAACCTTTCGCCTTTATAATATTAGTGTGATAATAATAACAATACTAGCTTGTAGCTAATAGAGCAAAACAGAAGCCTTATCTTGCAGTAGGGTAGGGCATCTCAGTCATACAGAGCAAGCAAGAGCATCACAAGCAACATAAAAAAATATCATCATCATTTCAGTCGAAAGATGTACAATGCTGGACATAGGCCTCCTCAAGTGTCGCCACAACGACCGGCTCAGTGCGTCTCGCATCCATCAGGTACCCGCGAACAAAAAAAAATACTTATTATTTCAATACCTTTCCATCTTTGACGACCGGCGTAGAGACTCCATAGGTGCCAATCAGACCAACAGGAAACATGGAAACTTTCTTCGTCTGCCTTATCTCATCAAAGAGTTGCAGATCAACGGTGTTGTCGTCATCTCCGAAGTATAAGACACCTTCATGAACATTGTCCCGCAGCCACGTCAGCGAAGCTCGTCTGTTTGCCACCCCTCGAGGAATATTACTTTCCTTATAGATGAACGGCTTTGGGCTTGATATGTGTGTGTAGGGAAGACCCGATCGCCTAGAATTACATGAAAATTGTATGTGTATATTGTTTTGGATGTATTGTATTGTTTGTGATCTTATTAGTCTTCCTCACAAAGAAGAATACCACGCATCGTTACGAATACACCAAACATAGAAGGCTGGTGCGGGTATGCCAGCTTTATACGTGAATTCTGAAAAGTCAATCAAGTATACACTGCGTGGATTCGTGGCTTCGCCCGCGTACAGGTAAGTTTCTTCATTCAAACTTTGGACCTCTGTTTGATCCCTTTGGGGGGTGAATTTTGGCAAATCCTCTCTTAGCCTCGCCTACGTGATAAAATTCAGACTACTAGTACTACAATTCGGCTGTGCGTTGATATGTCAATTAGTCAGTTTCTCCTTTTTATAAATAGATAGAATCGTGTTTGACTACTATCTTACCGAATTTCAATCGATGATGTAGCCGACGATGGATCACGCTTGCCTATACAAGGGTGGTCTGAAAATTATCCGATGTAAAGATAGCAGTAGGTAAAGTCTGTCTAATAAGTCTTGGGTAATTATTAGTGCAAAATGAAATCTGATGCAGTCAACACTGGTTCAATAATCAAGGTTGATTAAGAGAACTTGATCATAGTTTACTAATAGAATAACCTTATAAAAAGTATCGAATATAAGTATTAAATATTTTACAAAGTTCCCAAGTCGTTTGAATTATTAGACAGACTATACTGACAAATAAAAGTTAGTAAATATAGTTGTCCAACTTTCGACAGTTACGCTATAACTACACTTACACTGCGCACACGTGTGCCACACACGCCGATCTGGACGCGTCTGTTTCCATACATTTTATATTTTAACTAGAGCTACACTTGATCTACGCCAGGCGACGTCGTTCTACGTACAAATCAGGCGTGTTACACGTGTGCGTCGGTCTAATGTCGTTCTAGCTTTGGGTGACCAGAAGGTTCAAAACACGTTCGGTGGTTGGGAAAACGCTTCTCCAGAAGCTTGACCAAAAGGTTCAAAACGCAAGGGCGTTGAAGGACGTGGATTACAACTGCTGTCTATTGAAACTAGCAAGGTCACCTTAGTTGGAACACTAGTTAGTTACCGCTTGGTCACCATTTAACTCACCATAGTTTCATCCATTTTGGACGCGCAGTTGTTATTTGACAGTGGTTTGAGTGGGCTGATAGTGAAAAAAAATCGTGTGAGACGGCAGTGTCTTAACTGCCGTCTCACACTTTAACGGTTGTCATGGCGAAAATCCATGAATTACGGTTTGAACTACCTTACTCACTAGATTTAGCCACAAGCGACTTCGTTTTGGTCGCTCGTCTATTAATTGCGCTCGGACGATAGAAATTTTCGTCAAATGAGGAGGCAATTACCTTCGTGAACAATTATTTTGCAGAGAAAAACGCCAACCAGTATTTGAACGGGATAGAGAGAGAGAGAGATGACGGCATCGCTTGGGAGAAGTGTGTCAAAAATAGCTTCATTGTAGCGAGAATAAATTAAAATGATGATGCTCTTACCGTAATATATCCGATACTATATCCGAGCAGGCCGGCTGGTCATCAGCTATGATCCAATGTAATCGTGGGACGTGCATCAGTGTGTGGGCTAGCCTAGTTAATTCCGGAACTTGTTCGGGCCGGGGGTACGTGGGCGTCACAAAGTATATCATCTTCAGATCAGTCGTTTTATTCATGTGGTTTCTCTCGTCTTTGAAGTTCACGTAGCAGAGTTTGTTCTTTACTTTCAGCGGAATACCCGGACTCTCCCCAGAGCTATTGAAAAAGAAATTAATGAAATAAATGTTGAAAAAAATTTATCGCACATGAATGGATTTGCTTAGAATTAAAATAAACTATCAAATAATGATCAAAGTTATAATTTGGGATACTTAATAAGAGGGGCATATTTCATTAGTTCCTTAGATGCGTGTAAAACTGTAAGCAATAGCTAATATAGGACCATCTCGTAAGTGGAAGTCGTCCGAGGAGTATATATCTTCGAAAGACCTATGCTGGAGCTCAGATAGCTTTCAGAAGGCAGGTTGGCAGAAAAAAAACTTCTGGTTGCTTTTGAAAAGTCGTTCGAATTTGGAATAGGGTTTAAAAGAAGATACAATGTCAAAAGTTGTACTGAAGTAATTATTTGGAGCAATCGCTAAAGGTACTCAGACATATTCAGTATCGAAATCAGGGTTTGAATTCTACAATAACACAATTTGCTCTTATATAAATACTAATAAGATCACCTACTAATGAATAAAGGTCACAGGCCTCAGGCGCTTGATAAAATAATGTTAATTCAGTTATTTTCATAGAAATAAATCTATTTTGGCGATTGTTCGCTAAAAGTTTCTGTAGCCCGTAAAGGAATTTAACAAAAGGAACACAGGTGGGTTTTGTCGGTAAAAGTTTGACACGCCCTCTTGCTTCACCCAGAGCGGGAGTCATTTGATGATTTCCCACCAAGAAAAGAAGTGTTTAAGACATATAAAAGTGCGTACAGACTATATAACATAACACATGCTATATAAAATATTTCAGATAATGTGGACACTATATGTTATAATAACATGTTATTGATATGTACAACAATGTTATATAACTTATTCACGTGTAGTCAAAAGCGCGGGCCCAGCGGCGGGAGGCGAGGTGGAGACTGGCAGTCTGTTATATAACATTGTTATTATAATGTGTACAGTATTGTTTTATGTTGCAATTTTGAATAACAAGGTCACATACTGTGGACGTGTTGTATGACACAAGTCATGTAACTTGTTACATAGTCTGTACGCACCGTTACGCATTTACAGTACTCATGAAGACCTTATCATCAATGGTCCAAGTCTGAGATATCGAAAAAAGTGTCTGGTGTTCTATACCAATATACAAAACCGTGCATGTTGTGCTCTGTGCTCACGCATTCAGGGTTCCGTACCAAATGTAGAACTTATAAATTGTATAAAGTTACAATTTGATTTTTTAAACTTATTACTTTTTAAAATTAGTTAGGTATTTTTAAATATATAGGTACATATCATACATCATTTGATTATTTAAACCTTTAGTTTATGAAAATAAAAAATATCGGAGAGAATACATTTTACAATTCTTCACTATGGAACGAAATCGAACGAATGCAATGTTTTAGCTAAAAAATAATAATAGTTATCTTATAGTATCTTAAATATAACAGTTATTTTATTTTACTGTGAAACTAAGACTCGAAGGTTATTGTGCGATTTAGAGTATAAGAGATGAAGTTTTTTTATGTTTTGATAACAAGATAAACTGATGACATTGTTGATTGATTTGGGGTCTAATAAAAACAAGTTTTTCATGAAAATATTTACTAATGATGCATGCAAAATTTCAATTCAATCGGTAGTCGTGAAGTGGGTCAAATTTAATTTGCAAGATTTAATTACAAATAAACATCGTGACAGGTGAAACTAAATAAAATCTTGTAATAGTAAATTTGATTAGATTATGATATAAGTGTGTAATGTTAGTGATTACCTTCAAGGCGGTATTTAGACCCGATCCATGGCGAGGGTCTTAAGAGAGCCCAGAATGGTAATCATTAATTACTCACGTGTGTCATACGACGTTTTTCAATACACTTCTGAAGAAAATAACTGTAAAACTAGTAAACTTTTTTAGCGGTAAAAATCTGTTTTCATATGCGCGCCCGAATTTTTACGATAGCCATCCTGATACGATAAATGTAATAACATTATGACGGGGGAGAGGTTGAAAAAAAACGTTTTGACCACATTATAGTATCAGTGCGTAAGTGCTTTATATACCTAAGTGCAGTGCAATTAAGAGTCATTTGATGAGCAACTGTATTGAAAATGTAATTAAAATATGGCGGGGAGAGGTTGAACACAAAGCTTCACACAACACACAAAGCTACATTATAGCACTAGTGCGTAATGGTAATCAAAATGTCACAGTTTGGTAACAAGGGCCATTATGTACTTAAGTGCAGTGCAATAAGAGTCACTTTCTGAGCAAGTTTATTGAAAAGTATATACTTTGTGTGTCTTTGGGCGGAAACGATATTTTTTTTATTATTATGGATAGGCTCGCGTTTGACCACTATCTTACCTGATGGTAAGTGATGATATGGCCGACGACGGAGCACCCTTGCCTAGAAGTAACCTATTCGCTCTTTTGGGAATTCTTCTCCTTAGCTGTATGCAGCACAGCGTGACGGTTGTCAGGACAAAATGGATGGAAAAGAAACGTTTTTCGCAGATACCAAATAACACGAGGCAAGGGCAGGAAGATACATACTCAAGTTCATCACCTTCTTTGTCTTCTTCTGTTGTTTTAAAATTTTTTTGACTCGCTTGGATTCATACACAAGCTTACGTTTTTACTTTCTGTAAAAACGTAAGCTTGGGATATCATTTTCTCTAGCTTTTAGTGACCTTCCGCAAAGATTGCCTTATCGTCAGCAAATCTTAAGCCGGGTACTCACCTACGAGTCGTAACTATAACCGTTGCAGATACAGTAACATAGTTCACGTGTAGAAGTTTCCTCGTTGTTGTTACAGAGCTCACTGTTAGCTCCTTTGTGTTCGCCACAACGGGCTCGCGATCTACGTACTCTCTCTAGGTTACTGTATCTGCAACGGTTTCAGTTACGGCTCATAGGTGAGTACCCGGCTTTAGATCGATGAGCCGTGTACCTATTGTTCTTTTGGATGCATTCGTAGACCCCATTCAATTTGGTGAATATGCACCAAGTGTAGTGGTGTTTCGAGTCTGCTTATACAGTTCTCTGCTTTTTTAAGGTTCTTGTGATTATATTATCGGGTATATCTTGTAAATCTTACCAAATAGAATCATTATTCGATATCATTAGCATAGCACAGCATAGTTGGCCTTGTATTGTTCCCACTGCTGGGACTCGGGCCTCCTCTCTAGGAGAGGGAATGGGCCATAACCCACCCCGCGGGACCAGTGCGGGTTGGTGAATGTCACATATCTTCGATTTTTTGGTTCTAGGACATGCCGGATATCATTATCCGATATTTATAGAATATAAAATGATTTTGTGGTCCGTCAGCGATTGTTTTTTTTTTAAATGCTTCTCTGACGCCCACTGGCCAAGCTAGCAAGAATGTGTCCATTTAAAGTACATTCTAATTTCTAATTGGTACTCAATCCCACACATTCTGTTAACAGACGATGATAATGGCTGTAGGCTTTGAGATCTAGCCAAAATGAGGATAAAAAAACTAAACCTAGATGTAACCGTACTTCGACTAACATCGAGCAGGCGGTTATAAGAGATGAGATTACTAAATATTGGAACAAAGTTTAACATATTTGAAAGAAGAAAATATTTTCAGTAAACTTGGTCTGACACTTACGAATAATTTTGGGTCAATTTTTTTTTAAGATCAGCATCACATTATCCAGCAATAGAACTGCAATAGAGAGTGGGTTCCGCATCCAAAAAGCAATTACTGTAAGCGACAAGGCGCTGCGCAAATGTAGACGGCGCTGACCGACGCACCCGCGCTTCTGTCTTCAGTGGGCCTTCTAATGTCAGTACAAAGCAGTAATTATTTGTGACCCTTTACTCAACTGTAATCAGCACGATACTGAAAGGTCTAGCGCTGAACCCCAGCGCTGACAACCTACGTGCTGAGCTGTCAGCGTTAATCTAAAAGCAGCCTTTAGAAATCAAATATTCATCGGTAGCTGGTATCTGGCACACGTTAGCGCCCTATTATTTATTCACTCAATCTAAAGGTTAGAATAGAATAGCATTTATTCGGCGCAGGCAATACAATAGGTATCTAACAATATAAAATAATAAAAAAAAAGAGTACAGAAAGACAATACAGAGCCGCTGAGTGTCATCATCATCATCTGCCTCTTTAATGTTCCCACTGCTGGGACTTAGGCCTCCTCTCTAGGAGACAGTAACGCTGAGTGAGCCCGAAACGAAAAGGTCACCAACTCAGCAAGGTTTCTATAATGGTTTTCTTAGGGTATGGTATGGTGTAGGTACAGGAGCTAACTCGATTCCTTAGCCCTTTCACTGTCATAGAATTTTTTTTTTAAATTTATTGTTCGTCAATTCGTTGAGCTCCTTAGTAGTTCTGATATACGTCCATGAGCTACACGCATACTGACAAATGCTTGCACTGACTGGACAGGTCCACTTAGAACTGTGTGTTTCTTTCTTCAAAAGACCATCTTAGTCTTCAATCTGCATGGTTCTCATATGATTTGACAATTACATGTTTGCTATGTAGACTTTAAAAAAGACTGACCCCTAAGTTTGCTTGGGTGTTTCTTCTCAGGGTAGTCAGTTAGGAAACACCGACTTCATCTAGTTTAAATTGACGTGTGAAAGTATTTAAAAAAAAAAAAACTATTTGCAAAATAAATATCATTTATCCTAGAACCAAAAATTGGAAGACATCGACCACTCGCTCTGAGCCCGCGTCGTGGATTACAGCCCATTCCCTCTCCTAGAGAGGATATTTGAGTACCAGCAGTGGGAGCATTACACCAGGTTACTGACATAACCCGAACATTTGCCAAAGTTAAGTAGCAGTGAGCCGTACATTGCTCTCAGAACAGTTAGTCGATGGGTTTGAAAGGTTCTCGAGTGGTGATCGTATACTAGAAGATGCAGCTGTAGATTAATGTGGCTTGTGGAAGGCTTTCTACTAGGTGGATGAATGACCTGGTGAGGGTCGCGGGAAGGTGTTGATGATGAAACACACAGGGCTGGCCGTCATGGTGACACTTGGGAAAGATATCACCCAGGACCAGGAGTGGACGTCTTTCGGCTGAAGTTATGAAAATAGTGGTAATGGTTTAGATACGTTAAAAAGTAAGTCTAAACTGTGCACTTAAAGAATCCTTATGTATTTTCCGCTAGGTACCTATCTACTACCCGCTCATCGAAGAGTTATCGACAGAATCAGTCACAGAGCCGTCGCTGTAAGACCTAATTAAGTTAGTTTGACATACTTTCAAAGACAATGGTTACTTTCTTTGAATGATAAATCGATAGATACTGTTGTTGTTTTACAGATACTAACTTTATCCTCTTAGATAATAATCCAGCTTAGCTAGGTTGTTATATTTAGCTTTTTTATATTAATTAGCCTTTTATAAGTAGGGCTACATCGAAATATGACCGTGCCATTTTAAATTCGCATTAACTCTTTAGGAGTGACCAAACGGAGAAATGAGTTTCCGAGAGAATGAATATGTTACCGGCAATCTGTATAATCAGTTATTCCATACAATACCTAGTTAATGTATAGAATACCTAAAATGTGTAGGTAATGTACTCGTATGAATTATTATTTATTTTATACTTTGCCTAGGTATTCTTTAAAATACCGTATGCGCAGCGAGCATGTGTGTAAAAGACGAGAGCAGGGAAAGAGGTGATGTATTTTTAGAGCACCTCGATCGATACATACAGGTTAGGTTATGGTATTTTATCACCCCGGAAATAGAAGCCTTACCTACTTTAAACCCCGCAGACAGAAATAGGACCTGATTAGGTACTTATAAGCATATTATGTACATTATAAGCTTTATTATGAGAATTTTTAATTTCACTTTAATTTTATTATGTAGATATACCCAGGTTCTATTTCTCGTCCGGGGGTTCCGTGTGGTTATAAACAAAATAACCTTAAACTAACCTGTTTGAATCAGAGTGCTTTAAAATTATATCAATTCGTTTCCTGCTCGTGTCTTTTACATTTGATTTTAAGTAATAGAACATGTTTCTTTTGCCCATTAATTTATTATTAGTCTGTTAACATTAATAAATATAGACCAAAATCTAATTATTTTACACGTTGCCAGTGGACCAGCAATTGTTCTATACATTACCCAGGTATTGTATAGAATACCTGAATTATACAGATTGCGGTGAACATATATATAGTCAATAACAGTCTGATTTGCACCGTTCGGATAGCATTCTACATTTGCCGATATCCATTATACCAAGCCGAGGCGGTGCGGTGTGCTAACATCATTTTGGTTGGCTCCACACGCTCTTGCATCGTTTCTCGTAGATCTCATATCATACATGCATTGAGTATACCTATATGTCTCGTAGGAGTTCGCTAACCCACACTCTAGCATCCTATATTCTCTATTTTCTCAAAATTTGCTGCATAAATCCTAATTATATTCATAACTGCGGTATTCGGTATGAATGACCAAAAAGGCTCACTCACCCGGCTATAATAAAAAATACAGCTTTTATATTATAAAGTAAGTACAATTATCTACATTTTAATGAAGTTTAAGGGTGTCTGGCGAGGGGTTGCCACCACACTAAGTGTCTGTCGATGGATGATCATGATTACTAATACAATCCAGAAAGATATACTAGAAAACTAACAATAAGGTTTATAATTAAACCAATGTAGGTTACTATATTACACACCTATGTTACCAGTTACTTGCAAAAGCCTCCATAAATGAAACATCATAATAGGGCATCGTTGGGGTTGGGGATATACACTGAGAAACTCTCATCTTTTACAAAATAATGACAGTCTGACGGCGACGGACTCTTACTACATAAATAAAAACAAAAGATAATAGCAAATCTGGCATCCTTTATAAAACAAAGAAAAGCACATAAAACTAAGTACGCAAACAGGATTAATATTAGTAGGTGATAGTGGGATAGACATGACTGTCAATGCTCTGGGCGCAAAGCACGCGTCGCACTGCTAACACGGCTACGTCGCTTGCGCATGCTCTTTGTGTTACCAGCTTGAACGGTAAGTCTGAAACGGGTGCTACATTTTATAATCGCTCAATCATTGATTATCATATATAAAAGTTCTTCTAGGTCAATAAGTAAACAGTATTCTCTTCTATCTACGATTCTAAAGCTGCTTTCAGACTACGCTATAATATATAGCTCATAGCACAAAAATATCGCGCACCATACTGTGCGTTGAGAATAGGATCGATTGCCATGTTGTAACGTCACGTCGTACTGTCAAATCAAAGAAATTTTGGCAAAATTAAAGAACTCAGAGATGAGTAAAATTGAAGAACTGGATTCTGATTAAACTTTTTTCGTTCACAGTTTGTAATTTTAATTTTAATTTTGCCAAAAATATTTATAGTATAGCAAAGTGTGAACGTAATCTAAATAAATGTATGGTGAGCGATACTATTGAGCTATATGCTATTATATTATAGCGTTGTCTGAAATGAGCTTAACTTACTACTTTGAACTACAGTGTTAAAAGGTTTGGACCTAATAGATTTCTTTTAGGCAAGCGTGATTACTTCTGCGTAGATTGCTTCTAGGCAAGCGTGTTCCATCGTCGGCTATATCATCGCTTACTATCAGGTGAGATTGGTCAAACGGGAGCCTATCCATAATAAAAAAAAACCTGGCCTCGAAGGCCGATGCTTGCCACGGCTGTGATAAAGTTCCTAAGAGTTACCATGACCCAGGAAAGTAAAAAGCAACTGAAGGATTACAGCGGTTTTCGATGAAACTTGGTCCATATTCTGATCTATCACATACGATGCTTTTTATCCTGGGAGCGTTTTCGCTTAGGAAAATTTCCTACTATCAAAAAAAAAAAAAACTTAAATTGAGGAATACGTTTGACAAATGTGTAAATTTCCAGAGAACCAAAAATGTTGCGTACTTGTATGTGTAACATAAAAACATTCTACAGCCTAATAATATAGATTACTCGCTGTCCCCGCGGTTTTACCCGCATTCTTGGTTACTACTCCACTTCTATTAGTCGTAGCGGAATGTTACATAGCTTATAGCCTTCCTCAATTAATGGGCTATCCAATTTTGAAAGAATTTTTCAATTCGAACAAGTACGTCTCGTGATACTAATTGAACTACTGTAATCCTTTTTTTTTCAAAATCAAGACCATTATTGTTTAATAGGTCATTTTTTCCCATAATATTCTCTATACATATTATGTTTTCTTTTTAAAATTCATCAACAATAAAAAAAAAATTCGAGCTCATAACCCCCAGGTAAGGGACTAACGGTGTACTCTGCGTGCTCTGGTGTGGCTCTGCCTAGTTCTTTGATTAATACAGGTGTGATGTTGTGTTACGTTTTAAAACAACATGCTTTTTTTTTAATAAATTACCTTATCCTTTCAGGTTCCTTTACCGAAAGTTTGCCACTCAAAGCTTCTGTCCGTTTCCGAGGAGCGCGTCTTTTTAACCATTAAAGAAAACCCAGTTGAAATTTTCACATAACATGAAAACAAAATCAAATATCATCAAATATCATTATCGGCTGGCGTCAGGAAACAGTCAGTGCGAGAGTCGAACATAATAGCCGTACTTGGCCAGTTTCATGTTTCAGCAAGATTAAGAAAAGAAAACAATATCAGTAATTGCTACCAAATATCATTAAAATTATATTTAACTTTGCTTCACAGGGATTTATCTCATATATAGAAGGCAAAGAATTAATCACCAAGCTTCCTTAGGCGGGCTGGCGAAAAATCATATTATTTCACAGTTTTAAATAATTTATTAATATTATTATTTTGATGGTCTAATTTTTATCCCAATAGGAATACTCACTCATCACTAAACTTTAACAGGCTAACTGATCCAACATCAGTTAGCCTTACTTAGCTAGAAGACAAAAAAAAATGTAAATAAGTTTATTGTATTTTTTTAAGATTTTTTTTATGCATCTCGTGACTTTTCTTTTAATCACGCGATTCTAATCACCAAGGTTAAGCTTACGCTTGCTAAGGTTGGTAAATTTTTGGGTGCCTTGCCATCAAGACTCCTCGAGTGGAGAGTCTGTCTCCTCGAAAAGACGTCAAGCCGTTGGTTCCAGCTGTTATTTGTAGACTTTGACAGTCGATAAAGATAATCAGAAGTCAGGGAATCTGACAACAGTCTTACCACGGTATCGGGGTTCCAATTGATTGGTTATGGACTTGTGGAGGTCTAATAGGGCATTCAGTCTGCATAAAATACTGATATTCAGCTGCATCCATTAGACTCGAAGCCGACCCTTTATAATAATTTAAGTCAGATATACATAGAAATATAAAAGAGAGGTCAGATACATTTTACTGCGGCATTTAAGAGATAATAGCCTGTACTATTTTGACATCAAACTAAACAGAGGACTAAGCACGTGATTTGAGCACAATAAAATTAATGTGTTATGGGTAATTGAACAACTTGAATGCGTTTCGCACACACAATAGGGAACCTTTAATTGTCAGTCATACATAGCTGGCTTGACAGAAGTTTCCGATTACTGTGGGAATCGCAACTAGAGTCATAACTAGTTATAGGCACTACCTCATCTCTTACCATCAGGTGAGACAGAGTGTAACGCAAGAATGATTAAAAACTAGTTGACTCGGAAAACGTTGTCCTGTATTAGCAATGAACTGTTAAACGCTCCAAGGTTAAATGGTTGTAGTTTTCGGTAGGTAATTTTCTGCACAATTCTCTTAATTTTTCTTTGCGTAAGTACCTTCTCCTGACAATAATTATCACAACAAATTAAGAATTAGCTAAATTGGTCCAGACGTTCACGCGCAATGACGTGACCAAGGAAAACGGGGATTCATTTTTTATACAAGGTGACGAAAAATTAATCTGTACAGTCTTAAACTGTACATTTTGCTGACGCCGGGTCTCGCACCCGATGTGCGTCATTTTATTATTACTATAAATATACATAATTTACAATAAATCGATGAGTGCAATTACTGCTACGCGGTGACTAACATTAGAGAAAGGAATCGTCAACAGTTCTCTTTGTAAACAAATATTCTTACGGAATAAACCTTACGGAAACTACGTGATCTTTTCTCTTCGTGCTCCACCCTCAACAACAACTACTCTTCAAGTGTACGAACCGTACATTTTATGGTCCTTCGAGCCGGATCTTGGTGCTTTTGTATCAATTTACGATAGCGGATCGGTTTAACTGGTCTCCCAGAAGCGGGTCGCCCCAGTTAGATTGAGAAGTCGCATAATATCGTAAACGAGGCGCAAAGGTGCTGAGTTCCATTGACCATTTCAAATCAAGGAAGATAACCATTCCAAGATTTGAAACGGAGAAGACTACAAGCAACGCAGTAGTCTTCGCAACAGAACACAACGCTGTACGGGCATTGTCAACGACGTGCCAACTCTCGGGAGCCATCTGACTAGCTAACAACAAGAACCATCAACATGGATAAACTCGAATTGCAGTCAACGTGCTTCGAGAACATAAAAACACTATGTGTCAACTATAGCAAGGATTCCGCTTCACGAAAAACTATGGAATACTTGAAGAAACGCCTGACCTCGCTGGAAAACCAATAACAAAACTATCGCCATTACCATTAAACTCTGAAACTGAAGAAGTCAAGGAAAACGAAACAAAAAACAAACCTCAACAGAACTCGAGCAATCAACGGCGGCAAAGGACAAAGAAACCTACATCAACGTTACTAATAACAATGCTATCATTGTTTACATTTGTAACTGGATCATATAGCGCCACTGATGGCACGCGCCAAACGTCGTCAACAGCTCAGATTACAAGTCTGGAACGCGAGCGGCCCATATACTATGACGCGGTCGGAAAAATGCAAGTTGTGCACGATGAATGGATACTCATGATGTACTACAATCTAACGAACTATTGGGAAGGAACTCGTCGAACACAAACTTACTTCGAGAACATAAAAAATTTATGCCATAAAACGAATCTACAACACTGCAGATCAACCATGGAACAACTAAACCATGAAATAGAACTTCTAAACTACTACAACGCTATACTTATAAACCCCCACAAACATTTGAGCAACAGGAAGAAGCGAGGCCTAGTCGATGGAGTTGGCTACATAGCTAATAGTTTATTTGGAATATTGGATCAAAACTTTGCTAAAAAATACCAAAATGACATCCAATCTTTGCAGACCAACGAAAACTACTTACTTGAGCTAATCAAAAATCAAACGACTATTGTGGAGCTCGAGAATCAAGTGTTGAAGCAAAGCGAAGACAATATTCAGCGTCAATTCACCTTCATTGATAACTTCATTAACTCGACCAACATGAATATAGCATCCATCGAAACGGAAATGGAAATACTTACGGCAACTACCTACATCAACTCTGCCTCACTGACAACGTACCTACTGATCAACAGCTTGAGGACGTTCCAGGAGATGCTGTTCAACACTCTAACTAACGTCTACCAAGGACATGTGGACATCCATCTGATAACTCCGGTGCGTCTAATACAAAAACTATCGGAAATAGCTGGAAGTCTTCCGAAATCATTATCGTTACCAGTTGAAAACTACAAAGAAAACATCAAAGACATCTACAAACTGATTAATGTGAAAGCAAGAGTTACTGAAAACTATTTTTTGTTCGAAGCACATATCCCACTCGTAGCGAACGAAGATTTCGACATATACAAAGCTATACCTTTACCGGTTAACAATGCTAAGGAAACTACATATGTGCAGTTATCAAAGAAGTATATTGCGGTCAACTTCAAGAAGAACATTTACGTATCTTTGTCTGAAGATAATCTGAAACACTGCATGCAACAAAAATCGAGGAACTTCTTGTGCAAGAACAACCTGCCGTCATTTGAACTACACAGCAAAGGTGCTCCGTGTGAGGCGAAACTGCTATCTCATCATAACAGCGGGCCTTGTGACGTCGAACACGCGTCATGCAAGGACGCTTGGATAGAGTTACAAACACAAAACAGCTGGCTGGCGATTTGCTGCGAAACGTGTTCCTTACGAATCATATGTGGTAATGACGTCACATCACACACCATCTCATCATCGAGCATAGTGACATTATCTCAAGGATGTGTACTGCAATCTACTGACTTAACCATCTACGCGCAACGCCAATACCACAGTGACATGAAGATGGGTTATGAGCTCACAGCTCCAACATTTGACACATCTATTAATAAAATAGTGAACTTGACATATCACTATGCCCCAAATATCCTTCAGTCAAAGGCCACAAATCAAGAAATTGCAACAATTGAACAGCAAATTGCAACTCAAAGGAAGAATGAAGTTTCACTACCAACAATAACAAGTCACGACATTCATCAATATGCGATCTGTTACTTCTTACTGACGGCCGCCACCATAGCTGTACTTGTGGTGGTTGGGAGGAATCGCTGTGCGCACTACTGCACAAACAACGCCAGGACCAAAACTACTAGCCCTCCATCTGAAGATATTGAACTGCAAGTCATCCGTCAACAAGAGTACCAGCAAGGAGCAGTCGCAGCACAGGCGGCACAGACGACAGAGGACTTGCAGCGGGAGTCTCGACTTGGGCACAGGAACATCGCCTTTCAATTTGACTAATTAATTTACTATATTAATTTGTGATGGCTTTTCCTTTCTTTTCTGATCTCTTTCTCCTTTTGGGGTTGCCAAGATGTACAGTCTTAAACTGTACATTTTGCTGACGCCGGGTCTCGCACCCGATGTGCGTCATTTTATTATTACTATAAATATACATAATTTACAATAAATCGATGAGTGCAATTACTGCTACGCGGTGACTAACATTAGAGAAAGGAATCGTCAACAGTTCTCTTTGTAAACAAATATTCTTACGGAATAAACCTTACGGAAACTACGTGATCTTTTCTCTTCGTGCTCCACCCTCAACAACAACTACTCTTCAAGTGTACGAACCGTACATAATCACTCTATCGAAAGATGTTATAGTTATTGCAAATGGCAACGTAAGTCAATCATATTTGGTATTTGTGAACTAGACAGCTGCAGAATACAAACAAGCTTGAGCGTATAATAATTATATCGATTCTTTTGACCAAAATCGGTTAGTGGTAACAGCGTGCGCATTTTGACATTAATTTCCTAATAGTGACGCGCCTACTAGACAATCATTTCACCGCTTAGCTGCTAGACTCGAACAGAGTGGAACCACGTGAGACCTTGCTGGGTGTGGCCGCTACCGGACTGGTCGTTCTGCCGAGAATCAAGAACGAAAAAACATCAACCAGGCGATGGGTCATGCAATCGGGCATCACCGGACGGACCCTACAGCGAATTTTAGTGAAAGACTTCAACTTCTCACAGCTGAAATTGGAGGAGAGGGGCTTGATGAACATGTGGTTTCAATAAGATGGTGCAACCGTACAGCACGAGCCACAATGGATATAGTGGAGGATGCATTTCCTGGTCGCGTAATCACCTTTTTGGCGATTTGGCATGGCAATTAGGACCACCCGATACTTCTTTCTTTAGGGCTACTTGAAATCTATGTTTTATGCCAACAAGCCTCAGACAATCGCAGCCCTTAAAGAGAATATTCGACAGGAATGCGAACAGTTAATACCATAAATTTTGCAGAAGTCATGAAAAAATCGATAAAACGGGCACAAATGTGTATTGTTATTTTGTTGCAGAGTTATTTTAAAACTATGATATCTCCTAAGATATTTATTGAAATAATAATAATATTCCACAACTACCACACAACGCCGTCTAGTCCCAAGCTAAGCAGAGCTTGTGTTATGGGTACTAGACGACTGATAAACATACTTATATATTTCTAAATACATACATATACATATTATAGATAAATTACATCCAGACACAGAACAAATGATCATCACATAAACATTTGTCCTGGGTGGAATAGAACCCACAACCTTCCGGCATAGCAGTCAGGGCCACTAGCCACTAGACCAACAGGCCAGTCAAATCTTTCTCAAAAGAAAAGATTCATTGTTACGTTATTACACATTTTTCCTTTTTGGAAACACAGTATCTTGTGGATAGTACCTAGGCTTGTATTGAAATCTGTATAAATAAAAATGAATTGGAATTCTGTTAGTCTCGCTAAAAATCGAGAACGGCTGAACTGATTTGGCCTAATGCCTGTAGATGGCGTATCCTTTGACAGCTTAGCTAAAAGGACTATTAGGCAATACAAAGTTTGCTGGGTCAGCTAGTCAATTTATAAATTTGTGTAACACAAATCCAGGAAAGACCTCTGAAAATCTGCTATTTGGCATGAACTTTGACATTTCATAATTAACTCAAATAATTAAAAATGTCAAAAAGTATAACAATAGAAGGCTTGCTAGAATATTTGATAAAGAATTTAGAAAACAATTTTAATTAGCGTGTGTCAAGTGGCAGTTTGAACACCCGTGTAATGCTCTACTGCATTAGCCCACGAAATTAGTTCTCCTAAATGGGGCTTAGCGCTGGTACACTTTTACGTCTAGAGCGCGGAGTGCGCCAAGTTTGAACCGATTATGCGGCATAGTTTGCTATTAGAACATAGCCAACTTTGCTGTACAACACACACAAGCAGAAAGCTGGTGGACTGCGACACAAAGCTTCGGGTCAAAGAAGCCATACCATCCCTGAACACAACTCTAACCACCAGTTGAGTAGCCGTCTGTGGCTGGACTAAGGCATTCTATGCATGGTGGCATGACCCATCACCAGAATCGGCGGCGGAGACCTCTCGCGCCGGGCCTTGGTTCAGGCCATGGTCCGGAGCGAGGAGGAGTGGCAGGCGGTTGCCTCCTTCTGCGAAGCAGTAATGCTAGCAAAGGAGGAGGCAGACCGCATCAGGCAACGGCGCCCCCGCCGCCGCCGCCGGGATTCCGATTCCGATTTCCAGCTACCGTAGATGCGGGCTCGCGGACAGCGAGCCATGGGTAGCTCGCTGTCCGATCGTCCGGTAACTGTCCGGACCGAGCCAAGGCGTCGACGGCGCGCACTGTTCCCGCGCGCCTCAAGGAGTTGTCAGCAACAGGAGGGGCCCATCTGGGTCGAAGCCTACTGGGGTCGGGGTTATCCGAAAGGAAACTAGAGCCCCGGTATGAAGGCTAGAAGGAACGGCGCGGGGTTTTTAGTCAGTAAGACTCTGACACTGTCTCCCGCTCCACCCAAGAGCGGGTTTCGTCAATGATGACTTTCCCCGTCGACAGAAAAAAAAACCCATCACCAGAAGCTGCTCACAAAATAAACACTTCTAAACTGTAGTGTCAGAGCAGGCATGAAGACTGGAAAATATCAAGTACACTTGAGCGTATAGATGTTACCAACATGCAAACAAGAACCTTGGGATCACCAAATTCTCTAATAGACATCCAAAACAGACTGGAAAGCTTAAATTTGTTTGATCCAGAAAAGAGGAAGGCTAGTTCTTAATCAAGATCACTATGGTACAACACATACATAAATAATATAGTTAAAATTTTGTTAGCCTCGCTGCAATTCCAGTGTGGCTGGACCAATTTGGTTAATATTAATCTTGAAATACATGTGATAGTTCAGGGAAGGTTTAGACTGTGAGAAAAATGGATAAATATCAATAAAAAAGTCCAAACTCAACACCATCTCTGATTAAAATGTCATTTAAAAAAAATATATGGTGTTTCTGATAATGCCAGTAAATGGCGTTAAACTACGACAGTTTAGCTAAAGGGTATCACAACATTCATTGACTATTCGGCAGTACGAAGTTCGGCAGGTCAGCTAGTTAATTAATAAAAAGCTGTTATGCTTACTTCGTTATTAAAATTTATACCCATAGGTATCGTGGTAAACAAACCGCAAGGTCGGTTGGGTCGTAGTTCAAATAATTACAGAGAAACGATTAATAAATAATATGATTACTGGGATGAGCACTAATATTTTTATGATGAAATTTATGAGAGTCGGCAGGCTATAGTTTCAATTAAAATTAAATATTACCTTACAATTTCCATGTTTGCCCAGAAGAAAACAGAAACTATAATACTTAAAATGATAGCCATCACAAATGTTTTTTTAAATCCATTTACCGATTTCATAATTTTTGATTAAACAGTCACAATAATAACTTTTATTATATTACGTTAACACGAATATTTATTCTCACTTGCAGTTACCGAAGTCAGAACACATTAAATGGAATTACAAAAAAATAAATATTGCTATGCTTGCTAGCCTTTCAGAACATCTGCATACAAATGACAAATGTCAAATCACTTTGACATATATTTTTTTTAATATTTTTGACCTGGATGCTAAGTCTTTTAAACCATGTTTTCGTACAGATCGACACAATAAAACTCTATCGCCCGTCTAGGTCTGTGGCCCGCCTGCGTTCTACGTTCCGATTCACGCGTACTACGTATCAAGTGACCAAAAGTTGTAAATGCGTACGGCGTTCATCAATGATTTGTTAACGCGCTAAGACATCCATTATACGGTCATGCAATGCAGACGTCAATTAATTCCTTCAATCATGATTGATATTTTGCGTCAATCAGTTCACTGTCTGAGACTAAAATACAGACATAGATTTAAAGAAAAACGTAAATTTTTTAATCACTACATTGGTTTGCCGCAACACGTAAAATATTTTAAGATATTTATGTATTAATAACACGTCCTCATCTCTGGTAACCGATTTAAATGACACTAAAACTAAAATCGCAGATATATCAAGTTATGGTGAACTGAGGCATCTGTGATTGTGAAGTGGAACTGCGTTTAAATTAGTTTGTTGCATGGATGTAAGATGTCATTAGTTGTATTTTGTGGCTGTAGTTTTCGATATTTTTATTGGTAACATACCAATTATATTAAAATAGTGATGAAATTATTAATTAAATGTGTAACTTGACATAATAATTAGGCTTTGTATCATCATAATCGGTTGACTAGATCGAAAGATATACTATGTACATTCGTTAGCAAGCACATAGCAAGTTTTAAATTGCACTATACTATTTATTGTCTTGTTCTTGTTTGATTCGTACTTTTGTTATTTTGTTATTTAGTGCCAATACTTACCAACAGATTTTATCCGATTATTTTCTATGAATGATGACAAGTTATGATGACAAGATCTTTAAAAAGCGAAATAAAGTTTGTTCGTTGGTTTGTTACGTCTTCACTCCTAAATGGCTAAACCGATTTTGATGAATTTTGGTACAGAGATAGTTGGGACCCTGGAGATGGACAATAGGCTAATTTAAAAAAAAAAGTGACAAAAGGAGAAAGAGGGAAGAAGAATTAAAGTATATTAATAAACGCGGGCGAAGCCGCGGGTAAAAGCTAGTAATCTATAATATTGCAAAAGTTACGGCCTATTAGGAGTGTGTGGCAGTCGTCTACAACGTGTAACATTAAATGCGCAAAACCTCAGACACCCCAAATGATTTTTCATTGACCTAATTCTGGCAGTTTTTTTTTTTTAATAAAGGTTTTATGGGCAGTTTTAGTTTGTTTAAAATGCGTATCTGCATTGAAATAATAACTATTATTATCACTCTTATGAGAGAATTTGATTGGACTACAACCATTTGTTACCTATTTGGGCGGATTTGCGCACGTGATGGCTTGACCTATTTAATGGCCAGAGCAACATTTTAATGAAGATTATTTTGAAAAATGTAACCTACCTATATTAAAAAGGGGTTCAATTGATTCTGCTCGTTATTCTGATCAAACTATTTTCAGTTTTTGCGCATTTAACGTTACACGTTGTATAGAATGAAACACGGGACACTGCCTTGAGAGAAATCCTTTTTTTCGGATTCGTTTTTGTAATTACATTATATGTTATGAAAGCTGCATAAAAATTATATTGATACAAGAATTAAGTAAGCGGAGATACTAAAAGTGTTTTGGTGTTATTGGAAAATCGCAATGACTGTATTTAGAAAAGACTTTACATCGGTGTTTTTTTGAAAACCCAACTGATTAAAGCTAAATTCCTTGTCTTAGAAATTTTTAGCTTATAAGTATCTCATACCCTCAAAAAGGAAGTGAAAGACTCAGTCAATTTCTTTTCAAGTGTGGAATAGTACATTATGATGTAAATGTGTAATGTTAATGATTACCGAGGCGGTATTTAGACACGAGCTATGGCGAGAGTTTTAAGAGAGCCGAGAACGGTAATCATTATTACTCACGTATATTTCACGTATATTATTAATCACGACTTTTTCAATACACTTATGAAGAAATAACTGTAAAACTTGTAAACTTTTGTGGCGGTAAAAATCTGTTTTTAACCGATTTTGAAAAAGAGGGGGTTCTATGTTCGGCTGAATGTATATTTAATTATATTTTTTGTTATCTCGGTCAATTTTATTGTAGACTGACTTTGAAAATTATTTTTTTTTTATTTAAAAGTTGTGGTTCAAAGTTGATCTGATCCCATAGAAATATTGTTATGATCTGATCATGAACTTCGTAGATATAGAACAGAACTCCTCATAGGCTCATAGCAGAATTGTCGTAACAAGTAAAATTGCTTTGTTTATACGTGTAGTCGATGACTGACTGATTTTACTCTCTCTATTAATTTACTGTAATTATGCTGCAGATATGTTAACAAGGTTGTGTTCAGTTTTTTAAATGTTTTATTTTATAAGCATTTATTGAGTAACGTTTGGATTTTTAAACATACTCGTACCTTATTACCTAAAAATGTTAAGCATCATCATCATTTCAGCCGACAAACGTCCACTGTTGGACATAGGCCTCTCCCAAGTGCGTTTCGCATCCATCGTATTCCCGCAACTTTTACCAGGTCATCGGTCCAGGAAGCCTTCCATCTAACGCTGAGTCTTTCAGTACGCAGTCGCCACTCCAGAACCTTTCGGTCCCAACGGCCATTAGTTTTGCGAGTAATGTGCGTTGCCCATAGCTAGGTACTTAGCACACTAAAACACCGATAGCTATTTTCGTGCTATGTCGACAACCTTAATTCTTCTGCGGATATCTTTATTTCTGATTCGATCACGCAAGGAAACTCCGAGCATAGCCCTGTCCATTGCACTTTGGGTGACTTTAAGCTTTCTGATGAGGACTATTGTGAGTGACCACGTTTCGGAGCCATATTATTATGCCATCACTGGCACTGTGGTATGTTGTACGAGAAGATTTAACGGTTGACCTCTTTCCCGAAATTAGATCTACCCAACTACACTGTCTGTCCAAGGTAGACGTAATCGTCCACAACTTCGAGTGTAGTGTCCGATCTTGATTGGAGTGGGTGCTACATGGTTGTTTATCACGAGTTGACTTTGGTTTTGTCCATGTTCATTTTAAGACCCACTCTTTCGGAAGCTCTACTAAGGTCACTGAGCATCGGGCTGAGGTCTGGCGTAGTCTCAGCCATGACTACTATGTTGTCGGCAAACCGATGGTGACTGGTGAGTTGCTGGTGAGTGATGTATTCGCCATTGACATTAATGCCTAGTCGACTAAACTGTACTATACTGGACAGCGGGTTTTAAGCTCATATTTTTTTATTGAAGATGTTTATGTCTAAAAAGGAATAATGCTAAGTCTCAATGTTAGAAATCCTATAGTAATTGAGAAAAAAATAAAATCGTCCGTAATTTTCACGCCATTTTTAGAGATTTCGTTCACTTTTTACCTTGTTTGTAGTATTTATGACAAAGGTATTACTTTATACAGCCACAATGGATATTTAACAAAACGCAAAATTACTTAAAACATTAAAAATGACAAATAAGTGAATTTAGCTTATCCAATGCTGAAATCATAAAGTCTGAAAAAAACCAAAATCTAAACCTATTTTTTTGTTACGAGAAACGAAACGCAAAAATACTTACGCTAACAGTAAGCAACTGAGCAAGGATACGTTTACCAACCTCTTATTGTTTGGTTCAGTTTTTAGTACGAAATAATTAAAAAGAGACATTTCTTTGCATACTTACCGAATATAGTGAGCAAGTGAAGCGAGCGAACAGACCCCGCCATCACCTTCGTGATCGTGGTTTTTTTTTAACCACGATGAAAATTATGTTTTAGTGCACAAATATTTAATACAATGCGCTTCCCAACACAACTGTTTTTGTTTTATTTTTGAGTACTTGAAAGTATACATTTGCCACTATAGGGGGATTAACCAAGGGGTTGAGGGTGACCCCCTCCCCTAAAACCCCCTAATTTGCCCTAAAAGTGGATATAATGAACCATTTTTGATTCCTAACCTCAAAATTTCAATTTTTAATATCTCCAAAAGCATGTGTTTCCTAGATTCGGGAGGAGGTTCGGGGGTGAGGGTATACCCCCTATCCTCTTTCTACCTCAATAACCCATTATTTCGCTGTCCAGTACCTATAGTACAGTTTTACCGCCTAATCCACTCCAGAACCTTAAAGACATCTTCCATTGCGGCCGTCAACAGTTTCGGTGAAATGACGTCTCTCTGCTTCACACCCCGCTGCAGGAGGATAGGTCCGGTTCTGAAGTCGGACTGACATAGTGGCTTTTTCGTAAACAACAGCCCAAGTCTCGATCGAATCGAAGGCATTCTCGTAGTCCACAAACGCTAAGTAGACAGGTAGATTCATAGAAATATAAATAACATCCTTTCTTATATCTATGGGTAGATTATACTCCTCGGTCTTTTATATAACCTGCTGTAGCGTATACAATCATGTGGTCTACGGTGCTAAAGCCTTTTCAGAAGAAGAAGAATTTTGTTTGGGAGGCTGGAATTTGTCGAACCTTTTTTTTATTGTTGATAGGTTTGCGCTTGACCGCTATCTCAGCTGATGGAAAGCGCCGATGCGGTCTACGACGGAACGCGCTTAACTAGAAGAAACCTATTCACTCTCGACTTAAAGATTCCCGGAATACCTGCGCGCAAGACGGTTCCAGATGAATTTAAAAAGCAGCTTGTAGACATGGCTCAGAAGTAAGATGGGCCTATTCTTGAGCAGGGCATTTTCGCTCTTCTTAAAAATGTTAATGCAATTGAATGAGCAATTTTTTTTTTCAGTTTGCAGTTATTTATACAAGAACAAAAATAATCGAACGTTTTCATTCAAAAGTAGAATAGTCTGTAAATGTCCAAAAAAAAGTCTAACCTCACTAACTAAACGGCACTGTTCAATTAGCGTCTTGAAAAATATTCAGCCGATGTACCTACTTGATGCCGATACTATAACATTTTTTAAACCGACTGACTGGTACCTACATAATAGGGTGATCAGATGACATAAAAACATTTTAGGTACCCAACAAGGACGTGTAAGATTCAAAGTGAGCGATTAAAACTAGCAATTATGTAGTGTAGCTCCCGTAATTTTTATTCATATAAGTTAAGCACAGCATAGCATAGTTGGCCTTATAATATTCCCACTGTTGGGACTCAGGCCTCCTCTCTAGGAGAGGTAATGGGCCGTAATCCACCACGCGGGCCCATTGCGTGTTGGTGGATGTCACATGTCTTCGAACTTTTTGGTTCTAGGACATGCCGGTTTTCTGCACGATGTTTTCTTTCACCATTTTGAGAGCAGTGGTGATGAAAAAGTTCATTTAACTCTGGCTTATTTTATTTACGACCGTGGTTAGTACAATAACTGAAAGCAAAACCGAAATTAATTCTATGCCTTGCTACTTTTTTTAGGCTGGGCAAGTAGAATAATTATTCATTATCGATCCAACTTGTTTGCTTTTTTAATGACTAAATATAATTTGGGCGGAGAATTAAATAATGCCATTTAATAGAATTAATGATAACTAGACTGTAAATTAAATGAAAAAATTACAACTGACTGCAACATGTACAATGTTTCTTTTTTTATAATTATAATAGGTATATATTTTCAAAAAATATTTTCGCTATATAATTTTTTTACACATGTTATTTATTGCTTCTTTACTTTATTGTTTAAAAAATCGAAAATATTGTTTAGAAAAAAAAAAAAAAAATCCTGAACGCCTTGGCGCCGTTGCCAAAATTTAGAGCTCTACCACGAAGTCTCTTCAAAATAATTGATTAATTTTTTCTCTTATGTTGGCTGCATTGAATCGTAGTCAACAACTTCAGTGTGGTGGTCCGATAGTGATTGCGCGTAGTGTTATTGTTTTGTGGTAAAAATTGTGAAACTTAACTAAATCATACACTGTCAGTGAAAAATTTCGGTTTAGTTATCATCTCTCTTCATCTTTAATTGTTTTCTTCTTGGAATATGTCATTCTCGAGCAAGGTAAGTCCAATTATAAGCTACATCAACATCAGTGCATAGGGCGGTACTATCGTGTGGCCATTGACAGCATTTCTTGTCTTACAGCATTTTTTATCAATAAAAATGATCGTGATTCGTTCATAAACTGCATAATTAAGCTATTCCCTCTCTATCACAGCGGTCCATAACGTTTTAAAAGAGATTTTCGATAGTATCGAATATGCATCCTCCATATTTTACTGCTACGTGCATGGTACCAACTACATAATGTTAGTAGCTATAGAGGCTTTTTTTGCTTGTGTGCCCAATATTTAGTACATTTTCTCTTGCATCGCTTAGGAAATAAACTTGAATTATATCGAATACGCTCTTTTTTATTGAGACTACATATCTTTGATTACTTAAAATCAATATACCCAGTTATTAGGTAATATAATTTTTACTTGTTATCAACTGAGGTCTAAATTCTAAATGTCTTGTATTTTTGTGTAACAAGGCCAATAAGACAACAATTTTGTCAAAGCTTTTGGTCTACATTGAGTTTGTTTAAACTCAAGGAGCTTTATTCAAATATTTATTGATCCATATTAGAATGATCATTGACTCTACAAAAAATACCTTGAATCTGACTGAGATGGTCATTATCAAGACACATAATAAAAATTGTTGACTTGGTATTGATGTCTTTATTTCTTGTTATCATGCATACACCTCCTTAGTTATGGACTATCTCTTGTCATAGACATATTAACAACACTTGGATGTGGTTAGGATATTAAAACTAATCAAGATTACCAAATTTTACAAGTGACACAGTTCCTCCATCCTCTTAAGGTTGGTTCAGGTTATGGCCACTAGATGGCGTTGGTGTGCTCACACAGGGAATATTCCAGCTGTATTTTGGTTTCTTTGTGAGTGTAACAAAACCACTCCTACTAAATGTTTAGCCAATAATCTGGCATAGATTATAAAATATAATCTCCAATATGAATGCTACTAAAAAAACAGCTTTTATTCGTTATTTTTTTTTTTTTAATTTTCGTCATTCTCGTAAGATGATTATTTCTACTGCATCAACAGTAACAGCAGTATGTTTTCACCCATTTTTATCACAATCAGTGACAAATAAGCTAGTACCCTATTACACAAACAGAAACTAAAACATAAGTACAATGGGCTTTATAACATTTTATTGATTACAATGTCTTCCAGGCAATGTGGAATGGTCAGTGATTGCCTGGATAACATATGGGGCTACCATTAGTGTGACTAAACCAGAACAATGACTGGCCTGTTGGTCTAGTGGTTAGTGGCCCTGACTGCTATGCCAGAGGTTGTAGGTTCAATTCCCACCCAGGACAAATGTTTATGTGATGAGCATGATAATGTGTTTTGTAATCATCATCATCATCAGCCTTTTACATGTTCCCACTGCTGGGACTCAGGCCTCCTCTCTCTAGGAGAGGGAATGGGCCGTAATCCACCATGCGGGCCCAGTGCGGGTTGGTGAATGTCACATGTCTTTGAAATTTTGGTTCTAGGACATGCCAGTTTCTTTGTTGTATATCCTCTTAAGAGGGTCCTTCTCCACTCGCTTATCGTAAACATCGAAAATGGTTTAAAAGCTTGTTACTTCATTTAATGCAATCCAACGCGATGTTTGACGAAAAGGCAACGCAAAAAAAGAGAGATAACGCCTGGAAACTCTGTTAGTATTCGGTAATTCCGAGATTTACTCAAAAATTTCACAAAACTTGCTCCAGGATATAGGGTTTACCCTTAAAAGTTTTTGGAAAAAGTTGTCGTCATTTAGAATCTTAGCCCTTCAGATACCGTCAATTAGAGACACAATAGTAAGACAATAGATGTGCGGCCACCGGTGGTCGCTTGGGGATTCATGAATTAATAAAATTTGCAAGGTCTCTAGAGGATTACATTTTTGACTTTTTAAATTTTTAGGCAAATTATGAAGTGTCAAAGTTCATACAAAATAGGACATTTTCAGAGGTTTTTACTGGATTAGTTTTACACAAATTTAGAAATTGGTTTCTTTGGAAACCTAGATAATATCCACAAGATACTGTGTTTCCAAAATATCTAATGAAAAATGTGTAATAATGTCATAATCGGGTAAGAGCGGTTGAATGAAAAACAGTGAAATGTGTGTCGAGTTGCATTCCCTTAAGGTGATGCATCATGACTCACATTTTCACTGTTTTTCTTGTAGGTATTATCAAGGCTTCTATTGAAATCAATTTCTTAATTTGTGTAATACTAATACAATTCACAGAACTTTGAAACTTCATAATTTACTCAAAAATTAAAAAAAAGTCAAAAAAGTAAAACTATAGAAGTCTTGCAAATTTTATTAAGATTCTAAATGACGACAATTGTATTTAAAAACTTGTTAAAGGTTTAAAAAAAAACAGGTATTTACTGGAAGATGTTTTGTAAAAAATTCGAGTAAATCACGGAATTACCGAATACCAACAGAGTTTTGATCTCTCTTTTTTTCTTTGCCTTTTTGTCAAACATCGCGTTGGATTGCGTTAGATGAAGCAACAAGCTTTGGACTCGCTAGTTGGGTACTGGGTATGATCATACAAGTCAATAATAATAAATATAAACTTTGCAAAGAGTTATTTTAAATTATATTAATTAAAGTTAATAATTTAAAATCAATAAAATTTTGTAGTTTGCTGTGTCGCTTAGTAATTTTCGCCTTTCATGTGTCAATATGTTGAATATCGGTTTCTGAGTAAAATTCAACAATATTCATAATTTACAAGGTGGGCCGATGACCTGGTAAGGGTTGCGGGAATCCGATGGATGCGGTACGCACAGGACCGTTCATTGTGGCGGCTCTTGGAGGAGGCCTATGTCCAACAGTGGACGTCTTTCGGCTGAAATGATGATGATGATTCATAATTTAACATTCAATCAGGGTGTTCACTCTTCGTATTTGTTCACTTAGCAGATGGGTCATGGGCACATAACAAGTTATTGAATGGTCCTGGCACTGAAAGTGTTATTCACGGTGGCCTTTTTCTCTTGACTTGTTTAGCAGAGCTATTAATTCATGAAACCCCAAGTCAACACCGGTGGTCGCTCATTTATAGTCTTTGTATTATGTCTCTAATTATGGTTTTCGGAAGGTTTATTGTATCTTACATCACATGTAACCTAGTGAATAGAGATAAATTAAAAAAAAAAAACAAGTAGGTACTGATCATTTCATACTTATCATTTATCTATCATTATCAGTTGTCAACCAATACTAATTGAATTAATTGAAACTCATTTTGATTAGAGATATTTGTGTATATTATTAAATACTAACGCCTACTTACCGCCAAAATTCATCACTACAAAGCCAAGTATTTAACAACTATCAAATTGTTCTCATAGTTATATAACATTTATATCTACAGTAGAGAAATATTTAAGTAATAAATATTAATCCATTAGCACCAAATAGAAGCAACAAGGAATATGTAACGAAGATTCATGTAACTCAATATGATTTGAAGAGAGTCCATGAAGTTTGCAAGAAACTTCTTGAAAAACTCTATGGAGAAGAATGTTCTTCTCCATAGAGATCTATGTTTTGGAACATTCAATTTAGCTTCACTTGTTTAACTGGCCAACATTTTGACAATATCCAGAAGTGCCTATATTAGTTCTATTGGAGATAAAGATTTTTGATTTTTGATTTTCTTTCAAAATATAAACTTAGTGTTTTATTTACGAAATTTTCCTGTCATAATGTGAAATTTTCCTGGCATAAAAATAAAATAAAGGAGAATAAACCTGTATTATCATTCTAATGAGTGCTGTACTTGTTTGAGTACAGCAACAAGTTAAGTACTACTTATTTTTTAATTTTATTAATAAACAATGAAAATACGATAAACTAGGTTTTGCTTGAGACATCGTCCATATGAATTTCGACTATTTCAGATGTGAAGTCAAAGCCAGCTCAAAAGTAAAGAAAGAAAGATAAACGTTTATTCGAACCTCACACATACATTTAAATTTAAAAAAGCAGTAGAATACGATACAATACAGAAAATACCATACAATTTAGTAGGAAAACAAAAGATAACTTTAAAATTTGTGTAAGGTCAAAAAGGCACCTAACTCAGCATATGCTGCGATATCTATAGAGATAAATAACGCAGCGCTGGTATTCCGTTAGGGCCCGCGGTGATGTAGGTATCGGAACAAAATAATAAATACGAACATTGATGAAACAAACGGAAAAATAACATAACATTGGTAAAAAGAGTGAATTTATGTTAATAAGTGTCATGTGTTATAGAAATATTTATAGAGAATGCAATAAATAATGAACCATAGACAGACGCCTGACGCCGCGCTCCAAACGCATTTGTCAAAATCATAGACAAACAGATGAACGCGAGCGTACGGCGGGCGGCGGCGGCGGTTCACGAATATTCGAGTGTTTAGTATCTCTAACTAATCTGTGTAGCCTATGTCCTTTCTCGAGCTTACTCCATACCAAATGTCATCTAAATCAGTTCTGTAGTTTAACCCTGAAAGAGTAACATACAGAGTTACTTTTACATTTATAATGAGAGCTACATTTATTTAAGTACTAGCTTTCCGCCCGCGGCTTCGCCCGCGTGGCCTACAGTTTATATCGCGCGGGCAGAGACCCGTGCTCAGCAGTGGAATTATAGGTAGCCTATGTGTTATTCCAGTGTCTCTTCTACCTACCTACCAAATTTGATCTAAATCGGTTCAGTAGTTTTTGCGTGAAAGCGTAACAGACAGACAGAGTTACTTTCGCATTTATAATATTAGTAGTGATTAGTAGGGATGGGTCTGGATAAATTACACACTTAAAAAATCATACCTACATAATTTAAAGATCACACATATTTTATGATAATAGGCACATTTTTGGTATTGTTAAGTTAAAGTGGCCATTGAAAATTAAAGACAAATTTTGAAATTATCCACACTGATTGTTATTATTTAAAAGCGGTTACAAATAACAAATGAACCCTTATGAGGCTGCTTTTCCACTCGCCTATCGTCAACATCGAGCATGGTTTAAAAGCTTGTTGTTTCATTTAACGCAATCCAACGCATTGTTTGACGAAAAGGCAACCCGAAAAAAGAGAGGAAAGGCCTGAAAACTCTGTTAGGGCTCGTTAATTCCATGATTTACCATGAATATTTTACAAAACTTGTCCCGAAAAATAGGTGTTTTTATAAACCCTTAAAAGTTTTTGAAAAATATATTCGTCATTGAGAATCTTAGAATAGAATAGAAATACTTTTATTCGGTACAGAACAGACACAGCACAGCACAACGGATTATAGACAAAGTAAACAAAAACAAAAGTACAAAGTGCGCCGAGCGTGCCCGCACCGAAAGGGTGACCACCTCAGCATTTGCTGGGCGTTAGACACCCAGCGCTGATTTTCAGTTGGCACCCCGCAGTGACGCACGGACTAGGGTAAAGCATATATGTAATTACTCGTATGTGTAATTGAAATAAATATTGATGTTGTGTACCTACGGGTGTATAATTTTAATTGAAATGAAATACATAAATAACTGTTTTATAAATAAGAACGCAATATTATAATATAAAATTTGTGCCACATTGGATAAAAAGAAAAGAACCAAAAAATAACTTAGTACCCACAATACCCCAATAAAAAATAAAAACACATCAGCCGACGCGCGGCGCGATGATCAACGCCATCTTCATACAATTTGCAAGGCTTCTATTGTTATACTTTTTAAATTTTTGAGTAAATTATGATGTGTCAAAGTTCTTGCAAAATAGCAGATTTTCAAAGGATTAGTTTTACACAAATTTACAAGTGAGCAGAGTTTTCAGCCGTTATCTCTCTTTTTTCGGGTTGGCTTTTCGTCAAACATCGCGTTGGATTGCGTTAGATGAAGCAACAAGCCAGTATTGCGTCGCTAAAAAGGTTAAATGATAGTCCTTATGACTGAAGAACTGGTCTGTCAGTTTAGTGGTTAGTGGCCCCCCTGATTGCTATTCCGGAGGTCATTGGATTGGATTCAAAGTCAAAAGTCAAAGTCAAAATATTTTATTTCACATAGGCCTACTTACATTTTTTAAGTGCCCATCACTTAAAAAATGTCAGAAATTCCCACCCAACACAAATTATTGTATGATGAACTCGATCATTTGTTCTCTGTCTTGGGTGTAATTTATCTATAACTAGCGACCCGCCCCGGCTTCGCTCGGCTATTTCTCCACTATTGAATGGATCTTATTATACATATAAACCTTCCTCTTGAATCACTCTATCTATTAAAAAAACCGCATCAAAATCCGTTGCGCAGTTTTAAAGATTTAAGCGTATATAGGGATATAGGGACAGAAAAAGCGACTTTTTTATACTATGTAGTGATATGTATGTATTTAGAAATATACAAGTATATTTATCAGTTTTCTAGTACTCATAATATAAGATCTGCTTAGTTTGGGCCGTGATGGCATTGTGTGAAAGTTGTGGAAACATCATGATCATTTCAGCCGAAAGACGTCCACTGTTGGACATAGGACTTCCCCAAGTTTCGCCACAATGAACAGTCCGGTGCGTCGTTGTGGAATATTAAATTATTCTGATAATTACGAATAGTCCTTGTGTCAATAAGCTGCAATAATAAGCTATACCTACATAACACTTGACAAAATTAAGATGTAATAACGAGGTCATAGATTAAGATATTTTTATTTGTAGAAGTTACGAGGGTCATTTGAAAAGTTCCTAGCCTAACGTACTTAATGAAACCACATGATTTTGATTATATTTTTATTTTTCAACATACTCTCCCCCGAGCTCAATACACTTTTTCCATCGACCCGGTAAGGCTTCGATACCCATTTTAAAAAAAATCTTCGTCTAACCCCTCAAAATAAGCGTCTACGGTGGCTATGACCTCTTCATTTGTAAAAAAATGTTTACCACCTATACATTTTTTCAGCTTTGGGAACAGATAGAAGTCTGACGGTGCTAAATCCGGTGAATATGGGGGATGAGGTAACAATTCAAAGCCACACCAATGGATTTCTGCCATGGATTGCACAGAAGTGTGAACGCGTGCATTGTCCTGATGAAACAAGACCTTCTTCCTCAATAAACCTGGACGTTTTTCTTTGTTTTTTTCTCACAAACGCCGCAGCAGGTTGCAATAGTAATCAGAATTTATTGTTTCACCCTTTTTTAAATAATCCACCAGAATTATACCCTTTGCATCCCAAAAAACCGATGCCATGACTTTGCCAGCCGATAAAACCACTTTTGCCTTCTTTGGGGTAGGTGATCCTGCCCTTTTCCATTGTTTCGACTGTTCTTTCGTCTCAGGTGTATTGTGGTGAACCCAGGTTTCATCCATGGTTATAAATCTTTCAATAAATTCCTGTGGATCAGCTTCATATAACTCTAAACAGTCGCGAGAAGATGTGAGTCGGTTGCGTTTTTGTTCCACTGAAAGCAGCCGCGGTACCAACCGCGCAGACACCTTAGAGAATCCAAGTTCAGTAGTAATTATATGATGTGTTCGCTCAGAAGAGATGCCTACAGTCTTAGCTATTTCCTCGACTGTCAATCTTCGGTCAGATAAAATTAAATCACAGATTTTTTCTTTGTTTTCATCAGTGGAAGCCGTCGAGGGCCGGCCACTACGGGGCTCATCTTGAATGGACTCATGACCACGTTTGAACTCTGCTACCAAATTTTTAACAGTCGCATACGAAGGAGCGCACTCACCTAAAGTGGCAGACATGTCTTCATGTATAGCTTTTGGAGTTAAGCCATTCAAATACAAGTATTTTATCACTGCACGATGTTCAATTTTATCCATTTTCAAAAATTGCTCTGACTTGACTTACGGTATCACGTGTAAACGAACAATTAATTATTGCAAATAAACTAAACTGTGCATACTTGTTGCTAAATAATGCAGCTATAAAATGAGGGTAGTTATAAAATATACCGACGACTCTAACAATGTTAGGTTAGGTAAAAGACACAATTACAGATGAGTTTTCTATATAAAATTAACACTATGTTGATCTCGCATTTGTTGGCAGTCACTAGTACTGGGTGCCCTAATTTTTAAGGACTTTTCGCGCGAAAGAGGCCACTACCTGTAGAACTGGGACTAGAAAAATCATAATAAAATAAACTTTAATTGACCTGTGCACCTGAGTTGAAAGTTATATTTTTAATATAAAATTTTTACCTCATTTTTATGGTTTGTCATGAACTGAACTAGATGAAACTTCAGATGTAATTACATTTACTTGGTTTCCGGTAGCTTCCGTAGCTACTGTAGCTCCCGTAGTTATTCTAGTTAGTAAGTTAGCCCGTAATAATATTCTAGGTTTTTTAAAATTCTGTTTGCCTTTAACTTTGTTAATGTCCTACTAACTGCATAAGAATGATGGTATTGTAAGAAAGTGTAATTCCTGAGACTAAAATTATCACTATTAGAAGCGCACTAAAATTATCACTATTAGAAGCACGTGATGCTGCTATCATCACGTGCAAATAAAAATATCAAGATCAATTCTTTATTATGCATAATATTGAACAATTCAGTCATTGGTAAGTGGTTATCATTGCGAGCCGCTCATCACACGGTGTGAAGTGCAGTATTATTCAATTATTGCCGTACATGCATCGTCCCCCTGCACTTATGGCCCTACCTCGTCAGTGCCAGTTAGATCAATCATGACACTTAACGAGAATCATGGATGGGTTCAGCTTATGTATGTGCAAAAATGGATGGATGAATGAATGAAAAAGAAATTACGTCATAATCGCAAAGTTTAACATTTAAGTAGTGTGATACGCACCATAATTAAGGCGGTACCGGTCAGGGTACGTGCGGAAGAAATGCCCGGTTGTCACCATTGTGTGGAACTCGCACCAAAGTACTTACGAGCTTTTATTAGAATAAGTACAAAGAAAAGCCTTTCTTAGATTCATGTACAAACTGATGCACGGCACCCGACAAACTATTGGTTTGCCCCGGATATAACTCGTTAGAAATAAAACGAGCACTAGATCAGCTTACTATAACCTGCATGCAAGGCGCTCCGTGGCACTATTGGAGTGCCTGACCTACTTGTTGAGCCTCAGTTTCGTACTTGCCCGTCTTCAGTCTGCAATACCTCGCACTTTGGCTGCACTAATAGATGTTTTGTATTCCAATCCAAATAACGATCTGTTTGTGGATGAATGGAAGATGATTTTATTGGCATATCAGAAGTGCTGTGATAGGGATTGATGACATTGATGTGGGTACATGTTGTTTACAACATTATTATTGTTTTGTTTAGTTACTGTAACTGGTTGTATGACCGTTGTAATTAATTTAAATAAATAATGACTGATTGATCTTGGGCGGAGCGGAGGGGAGTGTCAGACATTTACTGCCTAAAAACCCACTCCTGCCAGTTGCTGCTGTGCAGTTGCCTTTTTTGTTCTAAGACTAGGAATTTTTGAGAAAATCCCCGCGGCTCCAGTAGGAAGCGGTCTATCTGGGCCCCTGCGTTTTGTCTGACATCTCTTTGAAAAGCGCGTGAAAAGGACTTGGGCTCGGTCCAGACGATTATCGGATAGCCGAACGGCGAGCTACCCATTGCTCGTCGTCCGCTAGACCGCAACTACCGTAGCCCAGCCACCTCCACCCCGACCACGACTGGAGGTCGTGGTCAGGGTGGCTCTTTCGCTTTGTTTTCGTGTTGCCATGTTACGTACATAAAACTATACAGGTTTTACTCTTTAACCCTCGAAAGTTCATCGCTACCAATAAATTTGATTCCCGAACGTTTCAAACTTCGACAGCTCAACACCAAGTTTAAACTGGTCCTACTGAACCTTTTTAGCTTCTCTGAGAGGTAGATTAATGCCCTATACAATTCAGTCAGGTGATGTAACTCAGTTTCCAGTGAAATATTAATCTATATTTCTTATTCTTATATCAAAATAAAAACAAGGTATTTTAAACTAACTACTTATGAACCTACGGTGTTCGGCTAACATTTCGGTAAGCTAGGTGGTATCTTGCTAATTTTAAGAGGTTAATCACTAATGATAATGCCATCAAAAACATAACTTGTGAAAAAAAAACAAGTCTCACTCAGTTCTTCTATTGTAAAAAGTTGTGAGGTCAATAATAATACCAAGACCGTTATTTTATTCAGTCCCTGCTTAAATACCGGTACCTAGGGACCTTCTGTTTTGAGTTATTACGTAATTAGCTAACCTAACAACATCTTCTCGTGTAGCTGCACCCCTGCGGTGTTTAATATAATAATATGTATTAGTTGTGAGATACATTGTGTTTCATGGCAATGTACGGCATTCACTGTCGCACTCAAAGTATTTCAATTAATAAGTCTTAACCCATTTTTTTTAACCCCCGAACGAGAGGGGGTTGTATATAAGTTTGACGTGTCTGTCTGTCCGTGACATCCTAACGAATGGACGGATTCGATGAGGTTTTTTTTGTTTGAAAACTAACTACATTTATTTTCATAATGACGAGGACCTGATACTAGAATTGGGAGGTGGTGTGGCCGATGGAATCCGGGAATGCGTACTAGTTAAATTTATACTTTTTATAGATTATGTGCGTCGGGGGTATTTTAAATTTTCGACTATGTGTAGAATTCGATTTTTATAAAGATTATTATATTTTTTTAAACATACTAGCTTATAAAATTTGCGCAAGTTAAATAAAACGTGGTTTATGTGTATACCTGCGATATTGCAGTAAGACCCTAAGGAAGAAAGTGTCAACCTCCGCCGTCCGCGGTTATGATTATTAGTGTTCTTTCTTTTAAGGTAACTTCACGCAATTTAGTCTACATAATACTTTGCGGGATTTCAGTACAACTTCATAAGATATGCCCCATTCTTGCTTTTTTTATTACTTTGGTTGACCATTTTACAAGTTACCTTTGAATTTTGTTACTGAAAATTCAGGCTTCTAGTTTTATCCACAACAAAGTTATAGGGAGAGTCGAAAATGACCTGAACTGTTTCGAGAAAAAGATGGTACGGCCCTGTTGCTTTTTTGCTCGACTTGGCGCGGGTGTACTATCGTGCCCTCAGCTACATTCGATTTTATTTTAAATAACGTTTCTCTTTTGATTGCCACGGGTCTTCGAATGTGGATCTAGTACCTACGAATCGGTTATTTTTTAAAGAAAAAACGGTGGAAAATACGATTGAAAGTTTGGACAGAAGATGAAATCTTTGTAACCTAAATTAAATTCTAGAAGATTTTACTTAGTTTTAACTTGATATTTCCATTGTAAAAGTTGAGATGATAGAAGTGTTTTAGTTGATTCTCTGACTAGAAAGTGAGGCAGTAAGTCACATTTTTAATTTTTTAATTAATTTAAATGACATTTTTATCTTGAAGACAGTAGCCGATAAAAGAAAGCGGGATTCAGTGAAAAGATCAGTTTTATTCTTAGAACGAATTTAAACTTTGCCAGTCCTGGGTGCTATTTAAAATAGTGCATTTTTACTCATGAAATATCTTCAAACGATTGTAGCAGCGGCAATCAGTTCAGACCGAGATATATATACTTTTTTCATGAGCATGACTTGGTACTTAGATATGCAGGCAATCTTACATGATTTTGTGAAGTAACACATATTTCCATTCAAAAATCAATTTCGTTAAATTAAAATAGATGTTTTTTTATTCCTTTGTATATGTTAACGGAAATGTATGAAATCTGTCATTGTATAAAATTCCTAGGAAATGTGTACAGTTCCTAAAATCCATAGGATATGTATGAAATATTTTTTAATTAACACTTTTCCTAGGAAATCTATACATTTCCTTAACCGTGATAGGAAATGTATATCAGTAGTCATCGCCGATCGGTATGTTCATACCATTGAAACTTTTTCTTTACTTTGGGCCATACATTGAAACAAAGGCTCAACCGGCTGCAAAAAAGCTGGGAATTCTCGCAAAGGTCAGACAGTACTCTACTAGACTAGCTGCTCAAACTTTGACGACGGATATGCCCGATATCAGCTTGATGCACTTGAGGCAATTGAGAGGCGAGCCAGAAGGATAATTGGCGATGACACACTCGTCGAGTCGAGGCTTCAAAGTCTTGAGCATCGACGCCGAGTTGCTAGCCTGTCGGTTTTCTACCGGTTGCATTTCGGGGAGTAAGTGTGCGTCGGAATGCATAACCTAATTCTGCCTAGCCCGTTCCATCATTGGACTACCAGACCTACGGTGATGCGCCACCGGTACATGGTGAATGTCCTACCTACACGTACACAACGTTTTAGGAGTGGAATTCCTTGCCGGAGTCTGTGTTTCCTGATAGCTTATCATCATTATCATTTCAGCCGATATACGTCCACTGTTGGACAAAGGCCCCCTAACCGTCGCCACAACGAACGATCCTGTGCGTTTTTATTTATTTATTTATCAGAAATAATATACATTGTATTTGATATACCTATCATAATTATTAAAATTGTCTAATATAAAAATTCAAATTAACATGCAACAAAAGAGATAAAATATTAAATTAACATTAACACATGCGTAAAACAAAAATAATACAGATATTTATAAAATAGAAACATTGGAAATACATAATATTAAAATTACAATTCATCTAAGGAGTACAAGTTTCTCTCTAACAGAAATGCTTTTAGCTAGTATACAATGAATCTTTTAAATCCGCTGGCAGCTTATTAAATATTTGTACAGCTTGATAATGAGGACTATGCTTGGCAATGTTAATGTTAGGTACAATTATATTTTTAAAGTCCTTTCTACGCGTATTTTCCCTGGCTATTTTTTCATCTTCAGATTCGTATTCATGGACATATTTTTAAAATTAACTAACAGTACTAGTACGTATAGGCTGGGCAATGTTAGGATATTTAAGCGCTGAAAAGGAGAACGACAGCTTTCTCTTTGTGTGATTCTAACAATTGTACGCATAGCCCTTTTTTGGAGAATGAAAGCTCGCTGTGAGTTGTAACCGTAGCTCTTTCCCCAGAATTGAACACTGTATCGAAGTCTGGATTCGACAAGAGCATAATATACCATTTTTAACTTGTCTTTATTTATTTTATCTCTCAATGTCCTTAATGCATAACATGCAGAAGAGCGTATTTCCCTTTCCGTGTTCAACTGGCGACACCGGTCTCGCGAAATCCACACGCTTTTGTTTTAATACGGAATCCTACGATCCCGTGTTCAATTCGCGTCAACTGAGCACGCCTTTGTGATCAAGTGGCGCTGGGTAAGGTTTAACAAAATCGTGTGCAGTTGAACTGAACACTTTTTTGACTTGACTCTTAGACTATTTGAGTCTTCAAAAGCGTGTTGAATCAGCGACGGTATTATTCTATAGTAGACAGTAGGTTGTATTATTAACTCAATATGATTTCAATGAAATATTACATACAATACAATTAATGAAACATTTATTATCAGCACAAAAATAACAAAAATACACCGACAAGACAACTATTTTGCGGAACGTTCGTTTTGGTCTATGTTCACAGCGATATTGTGTGCACGTTTCTTTTTAACAGGACGGCCGGACTGAATTCTACCACTGCTGGGTAGGTAATTGTTTTTGATGCCGTCTCGAAATAGATGTAGGAGTATCATGCATGTATGAAACAATAGAGGAAGGAGTCTGCAATCGAGATAGTTCAGATGAATATTTTTTCAGTATTTATGTGTTTACTGGATTTGGTTCTTCTTTAAGTACTTTGATTATTCTAATAAACTCAGACTCAATTGCATCTACAGTAATCATATAATTTTCTTGAATTGAAGACTGTGGAAATATTATTTTCTGTGTTATCAGGTTCATTAATCGGCATAAGCGCGCGAATCCAACTTCGGGCGCTCTCGCCTGCTTCGGCCCGCACGATTTATCCCGAACATTTACGAACGCGCTAAATCAGTACGGATTTGTTTCGAATAGATAGGTTAAAAAACCGTGTTCAATTCAATTACACACTGTTTTGTAAAACTTTTTTTAACGTTGCTTGATCGCAAAAGCGTGCTCAGTTGACGCGAATTGAACACGGGATCGTAGGATTCCGTAGTAAAACAAAAGCGTGTTGATTTCGCGAGACCGGTGTCGCCAGTTGAACACGGAAAGGGAAATACGCTGCAGAAGATATAGAGGAGTCTATATGTGCTAGTTCTTTTTTCCAGTTCAGCAAATCATCTAAATAGATACCTAAAAATTTGACGTCTCTCACTAATTATATCTTTTCATTGTTAAAGGTTACATCCATATTATCTCTATTACCCGCCGTGGTTCTAAACAACTTGATATTAGTTTTTTTGATATTTACTATTAATCTATTCGCATCGAACCAAGACTGAAACACTGACAATGTTGAATTTACCCCTTCTGTCAGGTCACTAATACTTTTCGCTCCTACCACCGCATCCATCGGTTTCCCGCAACCTTCACGAGGTGATCAGTCCACCTTCTTGGAGGCCTATCAACGCTGCGTCTTCCGGTACGCAGTCGCTACCCAGAACCTTTCGGCCCCATCGGCAATGTGTTCTGCGAGCAATGTGCCTTGCCCATTGCCTCTTAAGTTCCTGATAGCTACAACCCGGGAATCTTTAAGTCGAGAGTGAACAGGTTTCTTCTAGGTAAGTGCGTTCCTTCGGCGACCTCATCGTCGCTTTCCATCAGGTGAGATGGCGGTCAAGCGCGAACGTATCATAAAAAAGAAGCTAAACTTATTTATTAGGCTGTTTGTTATCCGACAAGTCCCACTTATTAAATAATCGTTCTGATTCTCACTTAATCGTTTTTTATTTATTTTTCGGTTCTTAGTTTTTAATTTTATACATTTCCTTCTATCATACAGGAATTGTATAGAGTTCCTAGGAAATGCATACAATTCCTAGGAAATGTGTTTATTAAAAAAATATTATTAAACTATTTAACACATTTCTCAAAAACTTTTTACAAAAAAAAATAAACCGACTTGAATGTAAAAAAACACTGAAAAGTACAAAATAATTTTAATTTTGGAAGTCGGTGTTTCTATATAGATAGTTGTCTCTTCGTTATTTAACACCGACTTCCGAAATTAAAATTATTTTGTACTTTTCAGTGTTTTTTTTTTACATTGAAGTCGGTTTATTTTTTTTTGTAAAAAGTTTTTTTATTTTTCTCTTTTTAGTTATGGTACCACCACTAAAAATTACCCCTCAACCGAATTTAAATACCTTATAGCCAGACTGCATCTCAAAACGATTCTAATAACCCCAATCACGGTTATATTACATTAATTTACCTTCCCGCTTCATCACCAGATCAATTCGATATATCCCCTCTTTTCTTTCAGTCAGTCATCGCCTACACGTATAAACCGAGCAATTTTACTTGTTACTACAATTCTGCTGTGATCCTATGAGGAGTTCTGTTCCATATCTTCTAAGTTCATGATCAGATCATAACAATATTAGTCTATGGGACCAACTTGGAAGCATAACGTACCAATAAAAAAAAAATTGAAAATTTGTCCTCAATTGACGAAGGTATCGGTGAACATACATACAAAAAAAAAACACATTCAGCCTAACATAGAACCTCCTCCTTGTCGAAGTCGGTTAAAAAGCAAGTTCTGTCCGTCCCGTAGTGTAGATAGCAATTGTTAATTACTACGGCCTCGAAACAATCGATACACACGTACTAGAATAAAACAAATAATACATTGTAATATGGAACAGATTGATTGCAACAGTTAAGACCCATACTGGATAGACTGATTTCAATCTACATCATTGAATGGGCCCGAGCCTACGTCACAAAAAAAAATACTTTTATGCAATTTGGAAGAATGTTCGAGACTCCATTGGGGAATTGTAGTTTGTACGGAAACCTTTGCTCTCTTTTGCTCTCCTTTACTCGCATTTGCCCAGTTTTTGACAAATTAGACCAGTTGCAGTACTTAACTACGGTGTATCTGTAGTGCGTGGACTGCTTCCGGAAAAGCTTACCAACAAAAAAAAGCAGTAGCGAAACAATCGTGTCCTCAATATTATGTTCATCATCATCTTTTTTAATGTTCACACTGCTGATACTCAGGCCTCCTCTCTAGGAGAGGGAATGGGCCGTAATCCACCACGCGGGCCCAATGAAAGAAAAAGAAAGAAAGAAAACATGTTTATTCTGCCCGTATAGATACACAAATAATTTTCAAAAAACAAAAAATAATAACAAATTAAAACAAAAATTAGTTAGTTGCCCTATGAGAAAAAAAAAAGAAAAAAAAAATTTAAAAAAAAAATTCACATGTCTTCGAATTTTTTTTTTACTTCACCGTTTAGCGTAGCAGCGACGACACAAATCGTCGCTGCTCGCGTGCCCATATAAAATGTATGAAACCTACAGGTAATGTGCCGGTGGCGGCGTTTTGTGGTTGTAGCCAGTGCCCCGTGTACTGCGACCCTTAAACTCACCTGCCTAGCCCTGGACTAGAACCAGCTAAAATAAAAACAAAAAGGAAAACTCGCTATTTAATTATACTAATCGATAGGATTATTATTGAGGATATAATCGAAATGAGATGCACTCTCAGTACTCGGTATTTAAGATTGGCTGAGTGGTACTTTTTAGTGGTGGTACCATAACAAAAAAGTGTAAAATAAAACTAATGTAATGTTGTGATTTGTTTCAAAGAATAAAAGGCTATTTTTGGTATTTTTATAAAGACGATTCTGAAGATAATAAATCGTAGATTTGTTCTATGGCAAAAGGTAGTAGGTATGTTTATGTGCTATTTGAGCTGTAGCTCAAAAACAAAAAGAAGAACTGACGTTGGTAGGGTACGTCAGTGGAAGATAACTGGCGCGACTCAAAAGAGGGGACGTCCATCATACATACATTGACTAACAACTACTACTAAATATTTATAAACTGAATATATTTTACACGGTGTGCTCTGTCGCGTCGAAGGTGGGATGGAAAAAAAACTTGAATAGCTTGATAAATTGTACATGCATCAGAATGTACTATTTTTGGACTGGACGCTGGAAGGAGTTGAGTGTGCAAAATAAGAGGACCGTATTCTGTAGATAGTTCTGGATTCAGAAAAGCATGCAGACTAAAATTCTGGATGTTGCCAGGAGGTATATTAGTCCATTTTTTTTACACTCATCTCCCTGAAACATCAAGTAAATTGACTGAACAAATGCTAGGAATCAAAATCAAAGCATTTCAAATAAAATGGGCAGGCACTTTTGCATAGTCAAATGTCGGTCAGTCCAAGAAAAGTGAAGCTAAATTGCACGTTCCAAAGCGTAGATCTCTATGGAGAAGAACGTGCAAGAAACTCCATGGACAATCTTTTAAATCATATTATGTGTTACATATAATGTTTGGTTACATATTTCTTGATGCTTCTATAATGTGAGCGCAATGTAGTTTATTAAATAAAAATTAAAAATAATAATTAAAAGATAGAAACTGAATTAAGCCACTGGCAGCTAAGAGATGACCAGTCTCATCTGACGGCACACGTTCACGAGCATGACGCGTGCATCAGCCCCACTCAGCTCAACCATTTTGAAGGGAACTGAATGACCCAATAACACGCGCCACCAACAGCGAGACAATATAAAAAGTTGTAACCTAATAAAAATGCTCCATGGTACTTCACATTCACAAATTTGAAAAAAGTGCTTCTACATTATACAATGCTATTGTGTCTTTCAAATTACAAAAAATAAAATAAAAATATTATTAGTTATCGAACTAATCAATTAATTAGTACACCCTAGTGGTAGTGGAGCTGGACCAGCATTGAGCCAAGCATTTTTATCTTGAATATAATCCTCCAACTTATAATATGCCTGCCTGCGTAGAGTGCGTTTAATACAAGATTTAAATTTCGTTTCATTGAGTTCTAATATTTGGGGAGGCATTTTTTATAACATTTCAAACAGTAACCCATGAAAGAAGAGGCCACTTTAGCCAGTCTGAAACCTGGTTGAACTAATTTGTCCCTATTTCTTGTAACATTATGTCTATCGCCTCTTTCGCTAAAAAGATGAAGATTTTTCCTAACGTACATGATGTTTTCATAGATATATTGGCAAGGCACCGTCATGATGTTAATATCTTTAAACAGTTCCCTTAGAGAATCGCACCGGCGGAGATTGTAAATAGCTCTGATGGCTCTTTAATGTTAATCATTTTAATTATTTAAGTAAGAATATCTAATTGTTTCTTATTATTAAATAATGTCTGGACCGAAGAATGTCCTGACCAAGCCCAATTCGTCGTCGCGTGTAGTGTTCTACGCATGCCTCAAAAAGATGTCAGTAAACCGTAGGGGCCCAGCGAAGGCCGAAGGCTACTTTGGCCATGGGTTGGTTTCCTTAAGGAAAGCCCGTGGTCCTGAAACGCAACGCAAAGAAAGAACATAGGAATGGGTTTTAGTCGGTAAAAGTCTCAGATGTGCATGTGGTGCAGTTTTACATTATGGCAAATAAATAAATTTCTACTATCGATAAATATAACTAAGTGTGAAAACTTTAACAGTTTTTGATAAAATATTACGCCATTTCTTGTAAGGTTTGTATTGACATTTTTCTTTACTTTTTATAAAGAGTCAAAGTTCACGCAAAACAGAAGATTTTCAAAAATGTTTTACTGGATTAGTTTAGTTCAATACTTTAAGTTTGGAATTCAATAAAAACCTAAATAACATGCACAAGATATTGTTTTTTTTATTGATATAAACTAGTGCTTGACTGCGATTCCACAGTGATGTCTAGAGAAAGAGATTTAATAACGCCATAATCACGTAAGATCAGCTGTATAGAAATGTATCTCAAGTTAGACGCTCCTAAAAATAAAGTAACAAAGAACTTTACGGTTGAGATTACTTTGAGAAAATACAATATAAATAGTAGCTTTTCTCACAATCACGTTTCGCTTTGAAAAATAGCAATTTATTTGCAAAATAAATGCGTATGAAGGATAGCTGTGTATTGCGAATATTAAACGATTAGTGTGATTTTTAGACAGCTATGTATTCTTGGAAAGTTTTTCTCGGAACTACTGTTAAAGCTTTAAAAATAAATTAAGTGAAAGAAAGCTACGGAATCAAGGGTAGGCATGTTTCAGCTAAATGGTAATGAAGTCAATGTTTTTCTACTTTATTTTATGGCAGATATTAATAGAAAACAACAAATTAGTTCTTTTCTCCTTAGTTTTATCGTTTACATCGAATGTATTATTTCAGTACGTCGCGTAGGTGTCTGAGTTGAGTCTTCTCAGTGGTAATGCTACAACTATATCGCATGCTTAAAGTTTTAATGATCAGCTCCGCTTACAATTAAAACTTGCATGGAAATAAGAGGTACCATCAACATCGCTAATAAATTATATTATTGATTGTATTTTCATGTTTTACGGGTTCGTTACCACAAAAGGAAAAAAATCGGAAACCACAGTCAAAACTAGATTTTGAAAAATATGTGACCAATCTCGAAGCATATCATGCAAGAAGAAAAACAATTTTCCAAATCGTTCTATAAACGACTGAGTTCTAAGGTAACAAACATTTAAAAAAAAAACATACTACTGACAGCGAAATTGAGAATCTTTTCCTTTTTTTGGAAGTCAGTTAAAAATGTGACGAGTGTGCATTTACTGATCAGGTTCACTCAAGTCTATAATTCTTTCTTCAAGACACTAATCTCTGGCTTTTAAAGAGACTACATTCTGATATGTAGTTTCTGCCTATCTTCATCGTGGCATCTAAGTTATGATTCTAAGTGCAGAACAGAAAGAAAGATTCTAGTTTGAAATAATTTTTTTTTTTTATTTAGCATTTAACCCTTTTTCCTCCACAATGTTGTCAATTTGTCGAAATTGAGCATACAGTAAATCTTTAATTTTCCCGAATGGAGCGTATTAGCGAGGAGATTGGGTTTTCCGTAAACAGGTCCAAAACCAAAGTCATGGTTGTAGATAGATCTGGAAAATTGGAGCTCACTGGCGCTTTAGCTACAAACAGTGGATAACTTCATTTACCTGGGCTTCAATATTAGCAGTGATGGGTCGTGCGAGAGGGAAGTTCGCAGGAGAATTGGAATAGCTAAGAGCGCTATGTCTCAGCTTAATAAAGTCTGGAGGGATCGTAACATTTCCGTAAAGACCAAAACCAAACTGGTACGGACACTAGTGTTCTCGATCTTTTCGTATAGCGCTGAGACTTGGTCGCTAAAGGCTGCAGACCGCAAACGTATCGACGCCTTTGAGATGTGATGCTGGAGAAGGATGCTCCGTATCCCTTGGACAGCATTTCGGACCAACGTATCCATTTTGCAAGAACTGAAAATCTCCTCACGACTGTCGTCCGAGTGCCTTCGCAAAGTTCTACAATACTTCGGTCACATTGCAAGGAAAGACGGTGGCAACCTCGAAAGGCTCATGGTGACCGGCAAAGTGGATGGAAAAAGGCCCCGCGGGCGCAGCCCTATACGTTGGTCCGACCAGATCCGCACCGCTCTTGACTCTACGATGTACAGTGCACTTCTCATCGCCAGAGACAGAAACAGATGGAAAGACATCATAAGGGATAAAGTGATGAAGCAGGGAGGTCACGACCCTCAGCACTGAGGAATACGACGCAAGGAGAAGGAAATCTTTAATTTGATATTATACAGTTGTTGTTGAGACAAACTTACATGTTAAGCTAGCTATTAAAAAAGAGCCATTTGTTTAGCTAAACTAGGACAGACTATAGAAAGTAGTATGAACATCAAACCGCACTGGGACTTCGGAGTAAATTACGGCCCTCATCACGCGGAGGAGGCCTGAGTCTCAGCTGTGATAACTTATAGGCTGATTACTAGGTAATAAGTAGTGCACGAGAAAAGCTCTAGCCGTTTCCCACAGGAATTGTGCCTTTTTTTTAACAAAACTAACCTTATGGCACTCAAAGATGGCGGTTTTTTCATTTCTATCAGTAAAATAAAATTTACAGAATCAATACTTGTAGAGCATAGAATTACATAGATGCCGCGGGAACGTTTGGAAGACATACCATGGTCAGACCGTGACAATAGAACGCAAAAGAAAACATTAAGGAACAGAGGTGGGTTTAGTAAGAGTCTAACACGCCTTCTCGTTCCACCCTAAAACGGGAAGTATCATTTGATGATTTCCCACTTTGAAAAATTAATAGAATTAAATAAAAAAATAACATGGACAATCTATTTTACCTCAAAATCACGTCACAAGTAGACCAAGTTACGGATAACATAGTCACATTGCAACAGTATGTATGTAGAATCTGTCTAAAAATTCAAACGACTTGGGAAATTATTAGGGCAAAGTGAAATCTGATGTAGTCAACATTGGTTCGATAATCAAGGATGATTAGGAGGTCTTGATCATTGTTTACTAATACAAGAACCTTATAAAACGTATCGAATATAAGTATGTTTTAAATGATTAAATATTATACAAAATTTCCAAGTCGTTTGACTTTATAGACAGACTTTACCTATAAGAATACAGACCACGGAATTATAGTCAAATCGGAACTCTAAACAAGTTACAAATTCAATTCAGACAAACGATTTGTAGATGTCAAAACAAATAACTATGAATGAAGTGCTAAATAGAGCACGGGGTCAGCGTCGTTGAATTTGTATGATAGACCCATTGTGTCTATTTATAGGCACCGTCTTCAAGAACGAGTGTTTTGCGAGGATATGTCATCCTGCCATTTCATTTCGTAACAACTCTATTAAAGTGTATCCACGTGGCGATATTATCGCGTGGACTCGACGAGTGACATTGATTCGCGGCGATTCATTCGCTTATGTAGCGGCGCCTTCAAACCAGGGTTGTTGCTGATTCAGAATTTTGTCACTTTAGCGGATGCTGATTTTTTGTAATTTACATTGCTGATGCGGATTCAGATTTTAACTTTTTTGTTTTAAATACAGAATTTTATAGATTTTTAGGTAAATATTATTTAATTTCTTCGATAAATTTTTAATAAAAGATAAATTTTAATAATTTTATAACTTTTTGATGAAGAAATACAATCAGCACGTAGGTAGGTACCTACACAAGCTAATTAAATAATAAATTATTATTAAAACTGGAACTAAATTAACGGCAAGTTGTATTAAAAAAAAAAACAACTGCAAACAAACAAATTATCTTTTTATGTGAGAGGCATTTAAAAAATCATAAATACGCACAATAACAATGCGCTCCGCATACACTTTGCTTGCAATATGGGCTAAATCACAGAGAACAAATTGACCATTTGTTTTGAAATGTACGTATTTTGATTGGCCAGAACTCGGCAGCGACAGCGGCACGTGCCATTAACTCCGCCCTCCGACGGTCATGGCGCGACACGAACTTTGAACATCAGCATAGCATTAGCAAAAATCAATGCGGATGCTGATGGAAAATAATGCTGATGTTCCGCTGATACTTATATTCGCAACTACCCTGCTCTTAACAGACGGGCTGCGTTTCAACTGCACGCCGAATTTAAAATTGCAGTTTAAGTCAAAGTCAAAGTACTTTATTTGTTAAACATAGGTAATAAAAAATTGTGTTGTATCACTATGTTTTACATTGCAAGGCGTACAAATTAGGCGTAAAAATACAAGCTAAGTAAGTCTATTTCAAAACAAGTAAAGTCGTAAATAAGATAGAATAATAAGTGGATCGGACATTTTTATTTTATGCTTCTATCATCTAAAAACTCATTGATCGAGTAGTAAGCCTTTTTAGATGTGGTTTTTGCGCAGTGAACATGATTGTCTCAAAACTGGACACCGCCTAAGCAGTCTGTTTGTGTGTGACGTTAGTTAGCACGCAGTTCTATAAATTAGACTGCATGTTTGCAATCATTACAATTCTAGGCTATTAACCCTACTTAGAATCAATCAATACATTTTATAAAACAAAGTCCGCCGCCGCGTCTTTCGCGATAACTCAAAAACTCCTGCATCAAGCGGTTTCAAGCGGTTTTCACCACTCGATAGCGTGATTCTCGAGGAAGGTTTTAGTATATTATTTGTTAAGTTTTTGTATTTATTTCTGTGTATACTAACGATATTTGTTGAAGATGTCGGGAAAAAATAAGCCGTCTGGAAGCTTTCAACGAAAACGTTGCCTAAACACTTTGAGATATAACAAAATTATGTATGGTGGAATTGTGTATCTTATATAAGTCTACAGAAAAGTCCGCGGTGGTTAACATACTATATCCATTTTACTACTTTTAAAAGTACTGATCCGATTGCTAAAATTCTTTCATCAATAGAAAGCTGCTTTATTCCTACTGCGAGTGACATAAGCTATATTTCATGTACCTACGCGGGTGAAGCTGCGGGCAAAAGCTAGTTAAGCATAAGCATGATCAGCCTTTTAATGTTCCCACTGCTGGGACTCAGGCCTCTTCTCTAGGAGAGGCCTGTGTCCTATATAAATTACTGTTGAATAATTCGTTTGTTCGACAACATTGATAATAGTTGCTGAACGCAACGTCTTTCATTGATTGTGTATTATATATTATATGTATTGCAATTGTTCCGTAGGATCCTAACTAGGGAGTTAGGATCCTACGGAACAATTGTATCTCTAACTCTGTAACTCTGTCGAACATTCCCGCAGCCCTTATAGGGATAAGGGCTGCGGGAATGTTCGCCCTTATCCCTATAAGGGCTGCGGGAATGTTCGACAGGTTACCATGGCCCTTGAACGCAAAAGTCAAGTGAATGAACACAGTTGACTTTTCTCAGTAGAAGACTGACACGCCCTCTCGCTCCACCCAAAGCGGGAGAAGTTATTTGCTGAGGAGTCACCTAAAAACTCCGCTAATTTAACTCAAAAGTTTAACTTGTCTTCTCTATTGAAGTATTGTTTTTGATAGATTGTAATGAGAATGAGATTGTTTGCGTGAATATTAGACTACAGGTAATAATAGCAGCAAAAAATAAAAAAAATAAACAGAATTATTTACTAGCTTTTGCCCGTAGCTTCGCCCACGTTCATAAAATATAGACTATGTCACTCAGGAATAAAGCAGCTTTCTATCGGTGAAAAAAAATTAGCAATAGAACCAGTACTTTCTGGGATCATTCAAACAACAAAAATAATAAAAACAAACTCTTAATAATGTTAATTATACTTAAATATAATAATATTAGTGTAGATGTGTAATGGATGAACAAAGAGAGAACATAATAACATCCCTCTTTTTCATCCATTCAACTATCTTTCCCTTTTTGAGGGTGCCGTATGTCAAAATGAAAATTAGAACCTCTATAATAATAGAGAGAGATTTTAGGCCATATTGCAAGCAAAGTGTACGCAGAGCGCGTTATTATTCTAGAATCTTTGTTGTTGTAAAGGTTCTTGGTATAAAACTAGATTTGAGTGTTTTTTGTCCGACAAACAAGCTTGTTTCGTGTGGTTCTAGATAGATAGATAGATAAAGCATTTATTGGCGACACACAACACATGCACCAAATCACATATCACACACAAGTTATAAAAATTAAGCACTTATACTAATATACAACTACAAAGAAAAGAAAAGAAAAAAGATAATAATAATAACACATGTAAAAAAAAAACAAAAAAAAAGAAATGCCAAAATAGACCCATAGTGCCCATTGGTGCAGCACGACGTGCACACCATGTCGTGCTGCACCAATGGGAGTCCAGCTCAGCATGTGTCAGGCAAAAATGTGTCAGGCAAAAATACCTGACGCTGATATTCTGCTGGATCCTTGCGGTGACATTCGGACGCTCAGCTGGTTTAGAGAGAACAGTTTTTTTTTTTAATTTTATTTTTTATTTATGATATACGAGTAGTAAATTTTGTAGGTGGTGGATATGTAGATGCATATATAAAGTTGTCAAAGTGAACACGAGTAAAAGTTCTAGGGCGAGAGTTAGACGAGAAATACCTAGTGTAAAAAAAAGCAGATACCTGAACAAATAGTATGCCCGTATCGTGTCTTCTTCGGTATGTAAACGTGATTTTGCTTTGACAAATATTACTAGAAAAGGTTTTAAGTCTAGGGAGGAGGGAATAGCACAATTGCTAAGAGTTACAAAGAGCGGGCAACTCGAAGTACCTTTCATACAACCGCTCTTACGTGATTAGGATGTTATTACACATCTTCCTCCAGATATGTTGGATACACAGATATCGTGTGGATGTTATCTAGGCTTCTATAGAAATCAAAAAATATTTTTTTGTAAAAGTAATCCAGTAAAGACCTTTGAAAATCTGCTATTGTATTAAAAATATAAAAAAATACATCTATAGAAATCTAACACATACAATCGAGATTCTGAATAATAATAATAATAATAATAGCAAAACAGTTATCTGGAAAGCATTAAATAAAAGCCTTGAATACATTTGCGATACCTATATTGACTTGAGAGAACCACGTGCACGATACTCACAAAACACCACAACTTACACCCTATATCTGCGATCGAGCGACTCACTATCAAAAGAAAGAAAGGACTAAGGCCTAATTGACATTGGTCACCTTTGGCAGAAGCAAATAACTAGACTAAAAACATTCTTCTTTACAAAATCTCACTCTGGTGTTATACACAAAGCTCTAATTGTTTTCAGTTACACTCCTCTTAATTTGAATTATCAAAATATACAAGACTCTACAAACACAGAATATTGGAAAATGGCAGGCACCCTCATGCTTTAGATCAACCTCATGTTCACAAAGAAGCTTCGAACAAATGGCTTCACATAGGTAATTTATTACCTGAAACTGAAGGATTCATGATTGCGATACAAGATCAAATAATAAATACTAAGAACTATAGAAAGTACCTATATAATCAGAGATCCTTCAGTTTCAAACGATAGATGTCGAAGGTGTCATACGCAGCCAGAAACGATTCAGTACATCACTGGAGCCTGTACAACTCTTACCCAAACGGACTACACTCACAGACATAATCAAGTAGTAAAAGTAGTTCATCAAAAATTAGCAATTTAATATGCACTCATACAGGACACAAACACCCCTTATTATAATTACACACCACAAACTGTTCTAGAAAATGACACACATAAACTGTATTATGACAGAGCTATTCTCACCAACAGGACAATCCCCTATAATAGGCCGGAAATCATTCTATAGGATAAAATAAATAAAATAACCTTCCTAATAGATATTGCTTAGGAACAGCAGAAGACAATAACGGAAATAATTAGTAGATACGTAGAATTCAAGGAGAAAGTAACTAGAATATGGTGATAAGAAATGGTTTATGTGGTCCCCATCGTGCTTTCCATAACAGGTGTCATCCCGCATCATCTCTTCCATAGTCTAAAGTTACTAAAGCTTAAAGAAACCCTACCCTTACAAAAAGCTGCCATCCTGAATACATGTCGCTTTGTCAGAAAGTTCTTACAAATAGACGAACACTAAATAGGCCTACCTCATAACGCACCCCCCACGCTACATTTACTTGGCTTGGCCCCGTAGATGTAGCTAAACACCAGCCTAAGAGCTGAGAATTAAAAACAGAAACAATAATAATAATAACTTTATTAGCACCTCATATTACCATTTATAAAAATAACAGTGAAACCATACTAAGAATAACGACGGTATTTCTCAAAATCTAAGGGATTAAAAAAAAACACGTTATTTCTGGAACAAGTAGGTATTGTGTAATAAACGAGAAAATCATGGATTTACCGAATGCCAACAGAGTTTTCAAGCGTCTCTCTCTTCTTTCGAGTTGTCTCTTCAACAAACACCGTGTTAGATTGCGTTAGATGAAGCTGCAAGCTTTTAATTCAGTAAACTCCAAGCGAACGCTCTCTGATTGCCTTTCTATTGTGTTTATAATTACGGTATTCGAAAGGTCGACATTGACGATAGGCGAGTAGCAGAAAAACAATAAGAATCAACTATATTTCATAATTTAGGCGAATAACCTCATCTTGTTTTAAATTCTATTTAAGTGTTAGAGAATAACTTGACGACTTAACAAAATGAGCCCTTTAGGCAAGTGGTTGAGTTCAGTTCACAATCTCTCATTCACACATTAAGGTGGTGCATCACGACTCACATTTTCACTGTTTTTTATACAACCGCTCGTAATTGATTATGACGTTATTACACACTGTTCATTAGATATTTTGGAAACACATTATCTTGTGGATATTATCTAGGCTTCTAAAGAAACCAATTTCTAAATTTGTGTAAAACTAATGCAGTAAAAACCTCTGAAAATGTCCTATATTGTATGAACTTTGACACTTCATAATTTGCCTAAAAATTAAAAAAGTCAAAAAAGTAATCCTCTAGAGACCTTGCAAATTTTATTAAGATTCTAAATGATGACAACTTTTTCCAAAAACTTTTAAGGGTTTAAAAAAAAACAGCTATTTCCTGGAGCAAGTTTTGTGAAATTTTCGAGTAAATCTCGGAATTACCGAATACTAACAGAGTTTCCAGGCGTTATCTCTCTTTTTTTACGTTGCGTTTTCGTCAAACATCGCGTTGGATTGCATTAAATGAAGTAACAAGCTTTTAAACCATTTTCGATGTTTACGATAAGCGAGTGGAGAAGGACCCTCTTAAATACGAAAACAAGGTTAATGACGCCATAGAACCGGTCACCACTACGAGTTATGTCAGTGGGGACCTTCGCTTGAATATGATGTGGTCGCATAATCATGAAAGAAAAAAGATAGAAGGTGTTGCAGTTGGTATGTGAGGATTATAGGACATGGTGTATAGTTTCTTCCTGCAGCCATTGTAGGAAAGCGTAAGATTACATATGTCTCGCGTTTATATAACGACATTCACATTACTTGAGAACGAATAGCTAGTCTCTTATTTGCTTTGCAACATTGACCCCTATTTAAAAGAAACTCAGTAGTAGCATCGACTGCTCCAAAACGTATATTTGGCAGATATTGTGATACTTTTATTGACATCAAAATAACTGCAATATAAGTAGGTACGTACCTAAAATTGTGTTCCGCCGCCGGGATTCCGATTCCGATTTCCGGCCACCGTAGACGCGGCTTGCGGACGGCGAGTTATAGGTAGCTGGCTATCCGACCGTCCGGTAACTGTCCGGACCGAGCCCAAAACATCCACGGCGCGCACTGTTCCCGCGCGCCTCAAGGAGTTGTGACCCAGCTGGCTGTGGAAGCCTACTGGGGCCAGGGTTAGTTTTGAAAGATAGCTCGAGCTTCGAAACGGGTTTTTTTTTGTCGACGGAGAAAATCATCTTATGACAAAACGCGCTCTTGGGTGTAGCGGGAGATAGTGTCAGACTCTTACTGACTAAAAACCCCGCGCCGTTCATTCTAGCCTTCATACTGGGGCTCTAGTTTCCTTTCGGATAACCCCGATCCCGGTAGTCTTCGACCCAGCTGGGCCCCTCCTGTTGCTGACAACTCCTTGAGGCGCGCGGGAACAGTGCGCGCCGTCGACGTCTTGGCTCGGTCCGGACAGTTACCGGACGATCGGACAGCGAGCTACCCATGGCTCGCTGTCCACGAGCCCGCGTCTACGGTGGCTGGAAATCGGAATTGGAATCCCGGCGGCGGCGGGTTTTTAGTCAGTAAGAGTCTGACACTATCTCCTGCTCCGCCCAAGAGCGGGTGTTGTCATTAGATGTTTTTCCTACCATAAAAAACCTAAAATTGTGAAACGATACATATGGCTGTAAATTAAAACACCAAATTTAACTCGATCTAAGCTCTGTTTCAATCAAATCAGATGCTTCTTTTAATTTTTTTATACTTAAATGTGTGATTTCGTTAGTGAATAATCTAAAGACATTTTATGCCCGAAACCCATTCCAAATATTAATGAACCAAGTCCGTCTAACATTAATTCTAAAGACGTCAATTCTGTGTCAACAAGATCTGCTTAGAATCCAACAGAAAAGAGTGCAGGACAAAAATCAACATGTTCATAATGCAAACAAGTCAGTCATAAGTATCAGTTACGACGAGAAATTTATTTTTATCCGAACATAAGTCAGATCTAAGTGAGATTCTTAGTTAGAACAATTTTTATGTTCAATTTGGTAAAGGCCTTTGCTCAGCAGTAGCCGTGTACTTCACATACGCACACGAACATTGCGAACACAAACGTCACACTTGAACGTTTAGTTAGTTTGTATGTTCAACCGAATGTTCAGTTTCGGTTTCGGTCGAGTTCCGGCTAAATTACGAGTTTCAGTTTAGGTGGCAAACCTGCTAAAAGTACAACCGAAAACGAAACTGCATTCGGAATTTCTCGCGCCGTAATCGGTCATGTTATAATTTGCAAATATTTTTTGAAGAATCCCATCAAATAACTGGATTTTGAATATAATTATGAAACAAATCTGGAAGCATATCCTTTTAGGGAAAAAAAAATGCTAATCGGTCTATAATCGACGTAGATCTGAGGTAACAAACCGAATTGCGAATCTCCTCCTTTTTTTGAAATCGGTTAAAAAATACAATACTAAACTAGAGCTTGTCTGCAATCTCACCTGTTGGAAAGCAATGATGCAATCCTTTATGGTGAGGTGCACTAGTTTATTAGGAACCTATTCACTCTAGCCTTGAAGGCACTTAATTATAATCGGGCGAAAAGACAGCAGCAGGGAAATTGTTCCAGTCTTTCAATGTATGTGGTATACAGGATAAGGCGAAACGCTTAGTCCGGGCAGTAGGTTGGTCGGTTTTAACAACGCCTGATATGCGTGGATACCCGCCGTACGTCGGGGCGTATTTACAATATATCCTATATGTGTAGCTAGGCTGCAAGGGTGTGAAACTAGTCGCATATAGATTGGAAATCACTTTTTAATCAAAGCCTTCCAATGTATACAACAGCAATACGCAAATACTCGCGTATACTTTGTAGTGGCCAAAGTTACTAGTTTTGTTTCACAATATATAGTGTTAATCCGCATGCAACTAATCATGTATTGATCGGAATAGGCGCGGAAAACTTTAGATTCCAAACTATACGCGAGCAGTTGCATGCTCGCCATTTTAACAAGTTAACAAATGTATTAGTGAAACATCCATCGTCGTCCAATTTAAAAACCATTATTTTATTTAACAACTGTCTTAAAAATGTCTACCGACCAACAGGCCCAAAATTTTTTAACCAATAATTTCAAAAAAGGCATGTCCCGCAAAACACGTGTACAGGCAACGAAACAGACAAATCAGAAGAAAGGGACCAAAAATAGATTACAAACGGGCCGACCCTCAGCTACATCTACAGGGAAAAAAGGAAACACGACCTAGCATTTAATGTTTCCCAAAATATTAATAATGCTCGATAATTTTTCTACTTTTATTTTGCCATCAGGTGAGATAGCGATCAAGCGCAAACCTATCAACAATAAAAAAAAACACAAAAAAATTGAAGTAGAAACATTCGTAACAATAAATATGCTTAAATAAGTTGATTTTTTATAATACACCTCAGATTCAAAAGCCATTTTTATTTATTTAATGCTATACTATTAATAAACTCCTATGGTGGCGTTTTAGCCGTGTATAAATTGGAAAGATGCATGTGCACGTCTAAGTTACAAACCATTCGCGAGTAGTACGCAAAATTCGTGTATACTTTGTAATCACAAATTTAAAAACTGCATTACAAAGTATACGCGAGCAGATTCCCATGGATGCGTGTTGGCTATGTACTACATATTGTAAATACGCGTCGGGTGGTCCGACGGTAGGAAGGAGATAGCGGAATCGATTCGTGCAATGTCCGCGCACACTCCGTAATGCATCCTGTAAAATGCCGAAGGGCTGGCTACCCTTTGTCTGTGTTCCTATCTATAAAATATAGTGTGATTGCCTTACTTGTAAACAATTGTAGTATTAATGATCCCAACGGGCCCAGCGATAGACTGATATTGTCAGTTTTTTGTAGATCCGAAGTAAAAGCTTATAATTACATGATATGTACATGATTGTTGTGCCGAAACCTTCCACGGGTTGAGATAAGACAGCTAGTCTACCGTACAGAAACTTTCAGGAAACGAGTATTGATCAGTACTGTTATAACTTAAAGATAGCTACAAGCGTTGGCGGACACATTAAGATAAGGTTTCGTTATAGCAGATTACGAATACTAATGTTTATTATAATAGAATAGTCCAGCCAAACACGTGTTACAACTGGTCTATTATACATACTAACAGAATCGACTGTCCAATCTAGGGTAAGATCCAGATCCAATAAAATTGGATAGCAGGAGTCACACACTGGTTTCTAAAATCTGTTGATCCGAAATATTCACCATCATAGCTACTTTGACAAAACTATTGAAACTATCCGTGGAGGAAACTTTGTTAAGATTATAACGCTTCCTAAGTTACGAAGTCGTTTGGTGGTTCAACTTTGAGATGACAAGTTATGATATGATGTGTTTTCAACGTAGATACTAGATACTGTGTAGTAGTTTTTAAAATAAATATATTTTTGATAAAAATTACCGTAATAGAGATATTGTAAATATAACACGCGGTGGCACATGAAGTGTTCTTGTAAACTCGTCTGAAAACCCAATTAGGTAAGCAACAAACGGGCTATGTTCTTGTCCTTACTTGTTTAACTTTTTGTAGAAAAATTCTACTTGTGATAGAGTAGGTAGTAGGTACACAGATAATTCCCGTTATTTTTGGAATTCTATGATGTCTTTAACCCTTCAGATACCGTCAATTAGAGACACAATAGTAAGACAATAGATGCGCGGCCACCGGTGGTCGCTTGGGGATTCATGAATTAAATTCTAGTCACACTCCATCTGTCTGAAAAAAATTTAGCCATGATTTTAACACAAACTGAAACAACTGGCCTTTTTATTACAAGGGGACTTTGATTTTTAAACAGGAGAAGTAATACTATTACGGGTCATGCATCGCGTAGCCGGAAAAATTGTTTGGTTTACTTAAGATAATTCGCTAACCCGTAACAATGACAGCATCTCCTCTAATTGTGTACCGTTTTGTGCCAATTTTGATAGGAAACGAGTAGTATTACCTTACTTGCAGTTACTAGGTAGCATCACATAGCGCAATGTTTTGTCTAGTCAAAATTCCATAAAACAGCAATTTTGTTACTATAATGGCTGTTTGCACCACAGACTGGTGCTACCTAAGGTGAACATGGATGGATCAGATGTTTTGGAGTTTACCCAGATCCCCAGTAGCTGAAAATTATTTTGTTCAATTCGCACTCGGTTTAATACCGGTCTAGGTTCCGGATGATTAAATTTTTAATAAGAAATGATGTAAAAGTTTCTTGGTTTTGAATTAGGCAAACAAATTGCGAAAGGATCATGGCGAAGTCCCGGACAAAATTTTGCTGGTATATTATTTTAGCGTATTGTGATGAAAAACAAGCTTTTCATGAAAATCCGTTTTTCGTAGCAAGCTTTTATAGCTCGGTATACCTATATAATTAATACTCTTCAAGACGAATCATACGAGCCCAAACTCGATGGGTTTGTGTCGTTTAACTATCAAGTTCCTATAGCCACCTCCCGGTCCCATCATCAGACCAGCTCCATGTCATAATAATTAATCATTGTCATCTGATTCACACATGCATGCAAAATTTCAGCTCAATCGGTAACCGGGAAGTGGGTCAAATTTAATTTACAAGATTTGATGACAGACAAACATCGGGACAGTTGAAACTAAATAAAAGCTTGTAATATACAAAAGTATACAGATTACATTTCTAAACAATTTTGTCATAGACATTAGTATTAATAGAATCCGTATATTAAAGATATTCCAGTTTAAAGTTGGTGAGATTACGTATATTATGTCAATAATACCTACGTACCTCCTTATGAATTTTAAAAACGCATTTTCCAACGAACGACAAGATGTCAAATCTTATGTTTTCTTTTTCTCTATGTAGTTAGGCTGAATAGCTGTTGAAATGTCTAATGCCATGCTTTTTCTGGTGATGTGATTCTCGATATCTCATTTTAAGCTGTCTACACCGAAGCCGCCGGTGCCGACGGCACGGACCCGGCGGTCCGTAAACAGCTTTAGCGCTAGCTTTAGCCACTATATTATAATATAAAGTTGCACAACTATCACACAACGCCGTTTAGTCCCAAGCTAAGCAGAGCTTGTGTTATGGGTACTAGACAACTGATAGACATACTTATATATTTCGAAATACATACATACAATAGATAAATTACGCCTAGACACAGAACAAAAGATAAACATTTGTCCTGGGTGGGAACCGAAGCCACGATCTCCGGCATAGCAGTCAGGGCCACTAACCACTAGACCAACAGGCTAGTCAATTAATTAATTATGATGTTATTACACATATTCCTCCAGATATTTTGGTTACACAGATATCGTGTGGATATTATTTAGGCTTCTACAGAAATCAAAATATATTTTTTTGTAAAACTAATCCAGTAGAAACCTTTAAAAATCTGCTATCTTACGTGAACTTTGGTCCTCCATAATCTTACTCATATTGTATTACAAACGTAAAAAAATACATCTATAGAAGTCTAAAAATCTGCTATCTTACGTGAACTTTGGTCCTCCATAATCTTACTCATATTGTATTACAAACGTAAAAAAATACATCTATAGAAGTCTAAAAATCTGCTATCTTACGTGAACTTTAGTCCTCCATAATCTTACTCATATTGTATTACAAACTTAAAAAAATACATCTATAGAAGTCTAAAAATCTGTTATCTTACGTGAACTTTGGTCCTCCATAATCTTACTCATATTGTATTACAAACTTAAAAAAAATACATCTATAGAAGTCTAAAAATCTGCTATCTTACGTGAACTTTGGTCCTCCATAATCTACTCATATTGTATTACAAACTTAAAAAAAATACATCTATAGAAGTCTAAAAATCTGCTATCTTACGTGAACTTTGGTCCTCCATAATCTTACTCATATTGTATTACAAACTTAAAAAAAATACATCTATAGAAGTCTAAAAATCTGCTATCTTACGTGAACTTTGGTCCTCCATAATCTTACTCATATTGTATTACAAACTTAAAAAAAATACATCTATAGAAGTCTAGTACATACAATCGAGATTCTGAATAACTCTAACTTAAGCCACTAACCACTAGACCACTAGACCAACAGGCTAGTCAAATATTCTAAGCACAAACAGTTATTTTTATGTTTATTATCTAATGCGGAAATGTATTTCCTAAGTATTTATTTTCAGTACATAAAGCATAGCATATTATGTTACTTGACCAAGATTTATAAGTTAAGAAAGCAAAAAAATAAAAATAATCCATAATTATATACTATCTTAAAAAATCTACTCAATTCAGTTTCCAATTATGACGATTTTTTTGCGCTATTTAGACTGACTATTAGCGGGATTTGATAATTCTTAGTAAATAATTTTGCAAGTAAATATCACACTGATATCAAAAAAGTATCGGGAATGGATGATTTGTTTATGGTTCCAAATTCAAAGTTTTGTTTTTTTGTAGTTGTTAGATTAGCACAACTGTTTTCCATTTTGGCGCGGAGTTTGAGTTGCATCTGTTATTTATATTAAATACAGTGCTGGTTTTAGTAATATCATATATAGTGTGTATTGCGAATTTCATAATGGACAAAAATATCGAACAAAGAGTTTGCCTTAATTTTGCATCGCCAATGGAATTTCGTGTTCGGAGTCACTGAAAATGTTACAGAAGGCTTACGGTGAATCGACTTTATCAAAAACTCGTGCTTATGAGTGGTTCAAAGCGTTCAAAAGCGGTCGAGATGTGATGGAAGATTTGCCTCGCTCTGGTAGGCCGTCAACGTCTGCAACTGAAGTTAACATCGCAAAAGTGAAGGAAATAGTGACTGAAAATCCCCATTCAACTCTGAGAGAGATAGCCGCCGAACTTTCTGTATCTCACGAGTCGATCCGTACCATTTTAACTAATCATTTGGGTATGAAACATGTTGCTGCTCGGCTAGTCCCAAAAGATCTGAATTTTCTCCAAAAACTCAATCGCATGAAAGTCGCTGAGGACATGCTAGAACGAGTCCGTTCGGACCCAACATTCATGAAACGCATTGTTACTGGTGACGAGACGTGGGTTTACGAGTTTTAGTCAACAAGCTTCGGAGTGGCGCCTTCCAACTGATCCGAAACCGAAAAAACCCACGCCAAAGTCGATCAAAAGTCAAAGTCATGTTGACTGTTTTCTTTGACTATCGCGGTGTTGTGCACTCTGTATTCTTACCGGAAGGTCTAACGGTAAAGAATATTATTTGAGCGTTATGCGGCGTTTAAGAGAGCAAATTCGACGAAAAAGGCCAGATTTGTGGAAAGAAAATTCTTTGATTTTGCACCACGACAATGCGCCTTCGCACAAGGCTATCATTGTGAACGAATTTTTGACCAAACACTCAACAAATACCATCCAGCAACCACCATATTCACCAGATATGGCTCCTGCTGACTTTTTTCTTTTTCCTAAACTCAAATTACCACTTCGTGGCACCCGTTTTCAATCGATAGAAGACATAAAGGAGAATTCGCGGCGAGAACTGAACTCAATTCAGGAAGCAGCGTTTAAAAAATGTTTTGATGAATGGATTATTCGTTGGCGCAAGTGTATCGTTTCTAAAGGAGCATACTTTGAAGGTGATAAAATAAATTTGGATGAATAACAGACATTTTGTGTATTATTGATCTTTTCCCGGTACTTTCTTGACAGAGTAGTATGTAGACACTTAATAATTTCACCAACAATTTTCTCGTCGTTCTTTTCCACATTAGTAGAGAATAATCATTTATTTAATGTACACATCTTCCTTTTATACAAAAAAGATACAAAAATTGTATTAAGATAAAATGACTAATTTTCTTTGAAATCAGCCATAAAATACTAAAAAGTTTAAAATAAATTGATTACTTTCAATATTACTGACTTAAATTCGTACCCTGTGCAATGGTATGTATAACTTACATACAACTTATTAATTGGTGTGAGAATGAGAAATGTTAATCTTGTTTTGGCTTCTTATTTTAATTTTACAAAGTGACATTCTATGAGGAAAACAATATCGCCCGTCGATATTGTTTTCGAGCGAGGAGTGAGGCAGAACTCCGCCCACTGCCTAATTAAAGTTGTCTTTGATGATTATCATGATGGTTTTTGTTTCAGGTAAAACTGTATGCCATGGGCCCAGCGCTGGGTCAAACTGGCTGCGACTTCGCGTACACGCTGTGAATTAATTGTTAGTCTTTGTTGTTCGCGTATTGGCTTCAGTGGTGAGAAGACCGCCACGTGTGGGCCTGCGCACTCCCGGGGGCGGGCGCTCAGCGCCGCCCCACAACTGCATCTGTAAGTGCACTATTATATGTATACCGCGCCCCCACACTCGCGCATCCATGACGATGTCGCTCCCACCAACCCCTACCTGCCTGTAGCGAATAGCGAGAGCCATTATTCATTTTGAAGCAGAGCTCGACGTCGGACGTCTAGTTCGCTGTAAAAATGCCGCGACAGTTATCAGTGATAGTCTATATCATTGTGCTCGTTGTGATACTTTTGATTCGTCTCACTTTAGTTCTCTTTTTAGTTACCGATCTTAAAGAACTGAAATCGGGAAGATTTAATTTGGAACTGTAATTAATTTTTGTTTCTTGTCTTTTTTTATTTTTTATTTATTTTATTTTGTGGTGTGAAAGTGACCATATAAAACTTTCAAAATGTGCGGGCCAACTTACCACCGGATATTTGATTTGCACAGGTTAGTCTAAGTAACTATCGGCGATCATTCACCTGTTGCGAGCCTAGCGCCAACTGCTTTTTATATATTTTTTTTGGTGTTTGTTATTTTCTGTTCGTATTTAGAAATCTTTATTTTATTTTGTCATTTTATTTCTGCCTTGGCCCTTTGCTATTTCCTGTGAATGTTTCAAGTTTAGATTTATTTGGGAACGGCTGGCGTACCTATCTATTTACTTTGAAGTTATTTAATTTAAACTATTTAGAATTTAACAAGTCCAAGAAATAGTTGTAAAGAAGTTTATGTGACGTCAATTAGTGCGTCTCTTGATAGCGGGGAAATAGGTCAAGTCTAGCAACGCGGGAACTAGGGGGAGATTGGTGTGGGCGCACACCCGGATTCGGGCGGACTTGTCCTATTCGAATTTTCAATTACGTGTTACTGGCACTCAACAGGCCGTGCACGATTTTGTTTTTATTTTTAATAGCACCGCGTTTGTCACTCGCGAAGAAAATCATTGCGAATCGTACCTACTCATAGTAAAAGAACTCTTTAAAAACAAGTTGAAGTTTCTTTTGGCGCATAATTTACGAAGTCGTACTTTGGACGGGAAAAGTACCTATGATCAAATTCTATTTAATAAATTGCTTAATAGATAAACTATTCTATTTTAAAATGGGTTTCTTTGTACTTGGTCTGGGTTATTATTTGAAGTCGACAAAAGTCGTTGCCAATTGAAATGTATTTTTATGAGGCTAAAAAAAACTTCGACGCTAATATGGTTAACACTTTGTATTTTATTCCAAAAATATGGGATTTAAAATTACTTCGCGTCTGTATTATTTTTAACGGAATGATTATTATTATTTAACAATGTAAAAAACAACGCCAATTTGTATTTTTTTTCTGCGTGTTATTTAATTTTTTATTATTAGATTAATACAATTTCTTTAAAAAACACCGATTGATTTAGTAACCCACGCAAATATTGAAAACATTTAGAAGGTATCTCTTTTACACTACCGCGAAATGGAAAGATTAATGGGAAGGGCAACCGAAGGACACCGGTGTGGTTAAAGTCGGCAAAAGTCTGACGCCCTCCTGCTTCGGCTAAGAGCGGGTGAAGTCATTGGATAATTTCACACCTAAAAAAAAAGAGAGAGTTAATGAATTATAAGAAATATTCGTTACTAGCCGTGTTGGGTCAGTTAACAATTTTTTTTAATCAATTAGTTATGACTAGGAAATCCAATCCCGCATCAAAATCGCGATTCCGCATGCTTGCGGGATTGAAGTCAACAATCCCGCTGATCTCGCGGGTTTTGCAGGATAAGGATTTATAATTTATTTTTCGTTTTTAATATCTTTTGCGGTCAAGTGCTAGTCGGACTTTCACACCGAAAGTTTCTATTAAGTTTACCTGCCTACCTGAGTAAATAGTTCGATTCCCGAATTGAGTTTCGAACTGTACGATTTTTATATAAAATCTTATATGGAACAATAAAATATTTAATGAACCTCCATCTTTTAGATAATTAAATTTACGTGCTTTAGGGAATTCCTGGTCATAGAGTACTTAAACTGATCTCCTAAAGAGGAGGCCTGAGACCCAGGGAACATTATAAGGGCGACTATACTGAAAAAAAAAATTATTTTCCAAACAAATTTAAAAAAATAATGTCTATGAGTTCCATGTAAAGTTGTAAATAACCAGAAATAATAATCGCTTGCGGTATTGTATTCCCTAGTCATGACTAATTTAATCATGATCGATTTAATCATGACTAAAATATTGAATCGTAATCTTATCTAATTATTAATTTAATCATTAGTCTTCAAATTATTATTTGACTAATGTTTAAATACAACCACGGCTATCATGATAATTATGAGTCTTAGTGTGAGGTTATATAGCCTAGACATAGCCTTTTTCGGAAATAACAGATTGAAAGATGGGAATCCAGAGATAAGCGCGTTCAACCAAACGATAAATTCAACAACACGTCAACAACAACCATCATAAAGTCAAAACCAACCAACAACAACTTAATAAAGTATACAGGTTGTTTGTAAAACATTGGCAACCTCGGTAGGGAGTTAAATCTCGCATAAGCAGGAACTCGCACCTTTTCTGCGAGATCTACTCTTCCCCTGATAGTTAAAAAGACGTATCTAACGAAAAGTAAAAGCGGATAAAAAAATGTTTTAATGAATAAAACGGGAAATCAGGTCTTTTTTCCTTGTGTTAAAACCGCACTGGAGAAAGTTAGCAAAATATAAAAAATACAGGCAGATGCGCATTTTTTTCCTGATTCCGGCAATGTATATAACTCAAATCTGGAAAAAGTTTTAGATGCGTCTTTTTTTACTAACGTGGGCAGTACTATACAAAAATATCTACTATACAGGATTATTTGTATAACAAATAAAAGGATATTTTTTAAATAGTTGTTAAGAAAACATGAAATTAGTCATAGACTGGTTGAAACTAATCAATCATCCATCTTGACTAATGATTGAATATTTTAATCATTAGTCAATAATTAAACTAAATTTCACCCAACGTTGGTTACCAGCCGTATAAACTATGACATTATACAGGGAAATGATAAATCTGCTGTAATTTGGCGTATTATGCTAAAGCCAACTCTTTCAGGCAAATAAAAAAAAGGCGTGATTTGATAGCCAAAAAGTATTTTAATATCTTATAATAAAATTGATACTTTGAAGTCTCGCCCTTATAAAGTTGGGACGATTCAATTGTAAATATAATTTGCACGACTAAAATTCTTCGTTTCGATAATTTTTCAATTATCGAAACGAATTTTATTTATTTATTTATTTAAATCTTTATGCACAGAGTTGTACAAAGGCGGACTTAATTCCTTAGGCATTATCTGCCAGTCGACCTTAATAAATGAGAAAACAAATGCAATAGTAAACAATTTTCTGAACGAATTTTCTGCTACCTTGGCGTACATTGAAACGAAAGATCTAAAATAATATTTTTTTTTTATAACCAAGCGAAGTAATTTTAAACTCTATACAAATCAGCTCGCGTTCAAACCTTTCGCATCATTGTCGTGTGTCACATTAGTTGGTCACGTGGCCCACTATTTCTTATTGTATGTAATTTTGTTTAGATATTCATCAAAAGTTTTGACGGCTCGCGGTACGTCCAAGCATGATGTAGAGTCCTATTTGGACCCTGACATCTTTGCACCGGACCCGGAGGAGCTGTACGACTCTGATGAGTCTTGTGGAAGTCATCTTTACCCTGTGAAGTAAGTGCCCTTAGAATTCATAAGGTTTAACAGAGCAGTGGAGGACTTGATGGGTTGGTTGATTTTGCCTGAGCGTTGACAAGATAATTGTAGGTACTATGGAGATACTTTACTTTCCTTTCAGTTTTCAGTTACTTCAAGATGTTTTGGTACTCAGTTAATCAGCTCTTGTAAGTTAATTCGAAGTAGGGTTAATCGTATTACAGCAGCGGCGTCGTAAAAAAAATTAATAAGCTTCAGTTGTACAATAGGTTTGCTTGTATTCTCAAATTAGTCTAGGAAATATGTGACATCCGGTGAACAGGCTCACAATAACATTATTAAAATAAAGTTTTCTCAACCCATTAAAATTCCGAACACTGGTTGGTTAGACCTGAAATATCTGTTATTTTTCACGTAGGACGCGTCCTGGTACTTTACTCAAAATTAATAGAAGGAAAAAAATGTCAAAACTATTGGTTTGCGAAATAGTCCTAACTCAACCTACGTGAAAAATACTGTAACTGTGCTTATACTATGCTATATTATTTCTGTGTTTCTTGTCAATGTGTTTTCCTAGCAGATTCACGTCATTAGGAAGATTTTTATTCATCATCATTTCAGATTTTTATTATTTCATTTAAAACAACCTTTCGTCTATCGTTCATACATTACAGCACGGCAGATTTGTCCTTGTTCGCCAGACAACGGGACATAAGGACGTTAGGAAAGCTACAGGTGACCCGCCATACAGCCTGCAACGAAAGGATTTATTCTGTACGGAGTTATGATACAGACTTAATCCTAGCATAACAGAGTAAAGTACGTTTGTGTCTTCAACTTTATTTACAAAATAACTTTACGAATAACCTATGGAGACAAGCGAACTAACAATTTTAAGCGGCTATCAATCGTAGCTGTTTTTCAGCTATAAACTCTTTTCAGGGGTTCATCGTTATTTAGTTGATTTTACTGTTTTTTTTTTTTTGTTATTTTTATCAGTAAAATATTCTAAATGGAATATTCACACTGCATGTCATAACACATTTTAAGGTAAAGAGGTGATCTGGGATACTTGTATAACTTTGTAAGCAAATAAAAAAGGAGGAGGTTTCCAAATTATACGGTTTTAAAAAAAATACGAGTACCTAAGCGTGTTCGCTGATTGCTCCCAAAGATGGTCAATATGTGAAATAAAAAAGTGGTCGTACACAATTATAGGAAGTGGTCGATCTCGGCGTTAGGTGCTTAATGTTACAATTCAGTAAATGACTTTATAGCGTCACATAAGAACTTATCCTCCGCGCCATTTGAACAAATAGCCCGAAAATCTGCTGGGCTTGCCCACCGGACATAACGCCCGTCTGCCCGGAAGATCCTCCCTTTTCAATGGAGGTATACAGTGGGACTTAACTCTCTGTTCCGCATTCCTCCAAAACTTAAACGACCGCTATTCTCTTTAATTTTTTTGTTGCCCACCAGACATAACACCCATCTTGTCGGAGGATTCTCCTTTTACAACGGAGGTTTGCGGGATTTTACACTCTGTTTCACATACCTACCTCCAAAGATACAATTACTTTTATTAGTGATGTATCTTGACGTTGGTAAGAAAAGTCTAGGTTTTAGGCATAGACGACACTACTTTTAAAGCTATCTTATCTAAAGTTTTGATAGAAATATATCGTCTTTGATGCCCCGTCTGGACACTAATTAGTTGATGAGCACGTCAATACAAATTGTGATAGGGAAGTGTGAGGCGACTTTGTATCGTGTGGTGCGACGATGAATTACAACGTTGGCCTTGCATTTATTGAGCTGGCCAGCAAATGATTATGATAGAAACTTGCACATCTATCTATACATATTAACCCTTCAGATACCGTCAATTAGAGACACAATAGTAAGACAATAGATGCGCGGCCACCGGTGGTCGCTTGGGGATTCATGAATTAAAAACAAATCTGTAGAAGTTTTTAGTTGTGCGCGCATCAAAGTCAATTTCGTAAATTGTACGAAACAATGTCAATGACGATAAAATATGGCGGCGACTGATTGGTTTTTAGGGTTCCGTTTGAGTACTTAAGGTTAAACCGGGACCCTATTGCTAAGACTCCACTGTCTGTCGTTCTGTCTGCCAGTACGTCTTTCACCAGGCTGTATCTCGGTTATAATTTTCACAGATGATGTATTTATAATAATAAAAACAGAATAAAATAAATATTTAAATGGAATTGCCATTCCAAAAACTTGCTGTTTTTTTCGTGCACGTGTCCGACTCGCAATTGGTTGGTTATTATTATTTTTCCTCGGTCACATCTTGCCCAACTACACAAAATAAAGACTAGGATGAGTTCAAAAAATCGTGTGGGGCTGTGTCGGTGCATACGGCCGTTGTTTTTAACATGAAACATCTATATAAGCGTGTCGCTTTTAAACCAGATTAATAGATGATTCGTCTTAAATATTTTAATACACTGAATAGGATAGTAAAAATAACATTCCAGTTAATATTCGACAATCGACGGTAGTAGTAAAGGTCCACGTGGAATCGGCCTTCGCAGCTTTGAGATGGCCCCGAATCGGCCTCGCTCGCTCGGCACCAAACTATGGGTACTTGTGCGTGGTCCATAAGTCCCTCTTGCCGCCGATAGCCGTGGTTTATATTTTTGGTTGGCCCTTGCACGTGTTAAGAGGCTCCTTTTCCACTCGCCTATCTTTAGTAAACATCGAGCATGGTTTAAAGCTTGTTGCTACATCTAACGCCATTCAATACAATATTTGACGTAGAGGGAACGCGAAAAAAGAGATAGCGCCTGAAAACTCTGTTAGCATTAGGTAAATCCGTGATATACCCGATAAAATCACAAAAATGTACCACGAAATACGTCATTTTTTTAAACCCTGTTATTGACAGACGGACGAATGGGCTTGCGCCGTTGCGGGAATACGCTAAAAATTCTGAATTGAATTCGTCTGCATCCAAATAGATACAAAATAGGGTGTTTCATGTTGTTTTTAATGTAGACTTTTGACTTTGCTCAAATTCTTCATGCACAGTGTTCTTATCCGAACCGTACTAGCTGTAGGAGAAAACTTTATTGTCGTTGTGCAGCCTCTAAATATTAACCGATTATGGTGATATTTGTTATATTAACACTGCATGAGTGGTATCAAGAATTCGAGCTAAGTGAAATGAAAATCGAAAATTAAAAAAAAAAAAAATACTTGACACTGTCTTAAGTATTGCAAAAATAAACACGCTGAAATCAAAATAAAAGAAAAAAATAATTTAAACTGAGTGTTTTGTACACATTCCGTCGATGAAACAGTAGGTACCTTTATTTCCATAGCTGCAAAACAAAAATTACCATTATTGGAATTTTCGGTTTTGAATAAATTTTAAAAATATCCGTTGGTGCTATTATTTTTCTTTATCAAACTTTTTAAATATCAGACACTGCTCTCTGTTTAATTATTTGACAGCAAGATGTTTCAGTAGTCGAATTCATAATTAGCAATTTTCGCGCTTGTTGTATTATATGTTGCATTAAAACCGGAATCGATAAGGCTACGAATTCGTAGCACGTAGCGTGCTACGTCGTAGCAGCGGTTTTCGAAGAACTCATTGGCGTGGTGCGGGCGCAACAGTTACATTCTTCCTTTCACTTTGATTTGTTAGAAAACAAATGAAAAGGTTGCCATTACCTTATAAACTCGAATAAATCCACTTCTTGCTGTGGTGTAAGTGATTAAAGAACTTTGTAACCATAAATGTCTTGAATAAAGTCACAAATCATGAATCAAATTATGATTTAATTAAATCAAGTCAAATTAACAGAAACTACAAGGAAACAAAATAATAAGTACAAGTACTACTTCAGTTGTTAAAAACTTTAGTATTCCACATTAATCGTCCAATTATACCGCAGAATTAATGAATGCAATATTTAGTAGATCACCCGTATAATGTTAGAAGCCCTAGCCGTCGTAGTTCTAGATAAGTAATTTCCGATGGTCAGGGTGGCCGATCGATGCAACTAAAATATTCAAATTAAAGATCAGCTTGCCTACTTTGTTTCACAAGTGGAAGTCTGAATGTGCAATTGGTTAGATTAGGTTAGCTTTTGTTTTTTGATAAATAAAGATAAAATACTTTATTTCGGACTCCAGTTCTTAAAAACTATGTTAGTAAAGGATACAATAGGAGAGAGATCTTAAGAGTAGTCAATTCGAGGTACATTTCCATACAACTTGCTCTTCATCATCATCATTTAAATACAAAAGACGTCCATTGTTGGACATAGGCCTGCCCCAAGTGTCGCCACAATGAACGATCCTGTATGTCCCGCATCCATCGGATTCCCGGAACCTTTACCAAGTTATCGGTCCACCTTGTAGGAGTCCTTCCTAAGCTGCGTTTTCCGGTACGCGGTACTGCGAGCAATGTGCCTTTTTTATGGTGGGGAAAATCATTCAATGACAACCCCCGCTTTTGGGCGGAGTGGGAGATAGTGTCAGACTCTTACTGACTAAAAGTTCCTTCGTGCTTTCATACTGGGGCTCGAGCTATCTTTCGTCTTGGGCTCGGTTCGGACAGTTACCGGACGGTCAGATAGCGAGCTACCCATACCTCGCCGTCCGCAAGCCCGCGTCTATGGTGGCCGGGACTCGGCATCGGAATCCCGGCGGTGGTGAAAGCGCTGTTGCCTGATGCGGTCGGCCTCCTCCTTTGCTAGCATTACTGCTTCGCAGGAGGCGACCGCCTGCTACTCAACCTCGCTCCGGAACATGGCCTGAGACCGCTCGTGCCGGGCCTTGGGCCCGGCACGAGCGGTCTCCGCCGCCGACGAGGGCACGTCGATGCTTCGCCCAAGCAAGGCATACCTCGTTTGTGTGCTCCACCGTGTCTTCCGGGTGTTCCGCACAGTGGCGACACCTGGGCGTCACTTCCGCACGAATCCGGTGCAGGAACCTCTCGAACTTGCCATGTCTGGTGAGGACCTGCGTCATACGAAAGGTAAGGACGCTGTGAGGTCGTTCCAGCCACGCCTCAAAGAGGGGACTTTCCGCCATAATTGTGGCGTGCCCAAGCAATTTGACCTGCTTATTGCCACTTAAGTTTGGCAATTCTTCGTGCTATGTTGGCGACCTTGGTTCTCCTGCGGATATCTTCATTTCTGACTCGATCATGCAAGGAAACTCTTAAAAACTTTCTAGTAAGGCCCATTGTCAACTGCTCTTACGTGATTATGATGTTATTACACGTCTTTCTCTAGATATTTTGAATACACAGCTATCTTGTGGATGTAGTCTAGGCGTCTATAGAAATCAAAACGTGTAAAACTAATCTGCCTTTGAAATCTGCTATTTTACGTGAACTTTGGCCCCCCATAATATACTCATATATACACAGATCAAAAGAATGTAGATAGAAATCGCACTTTATTTGTGTCGGGAACAACGTGCTCAAACTCACACAATAGACAGGTACATATCATCCTTACTAATATTATAAAAGCGAAAGTGAGTGTTTGTTACGTCTTCACGCCTAAATGGTAAATCCGATTTTGATGAATTTTGGTACAGAGATAGTTGGGACCGTGGAGACGGACATAGGTTAATTAATTTATTTTTTAAAGTGAGAAAAAGGGGAGAAAGAGGAGGAAAACGGGAGAGGAATTAAAGTATATTAACCCTTCAGATACCATCAATTAGAGACACAATAGTAAGACAATAGATGCGCGGCCACCGGGTGTCGCTTGGGGATTCATGAATTAATAAACGCGGGCGAAACCGCGAGTAAAAACTAGTATTTCATAACTCTAAGAAATCCTTAATGTGATTGATCATTTTAATATGGGGATTTATAAAACGAGCGACTAAAAAAACTTGGCGACTGATGATGAGATACTGTTTTAATAACTTAAGCGGTATGAATGCGACACTTTAACTGAACTAACTACAAATATTGATTAACAATAAAATCCAGAACCAGCTTACTAAAAGTGGGTTATTAAAATCCTAGTTCAACGATTAAATAAATAAGTGAGCGACTAAATTAATAATTGAGCGACTGGAAATAAAATTGAGGTTTTATAACGAACTACTAAAAAGTTAACTTTCACAAATGTTTTTACCATTGTGTAATCTAGTCGCAGGTAGATTCATCATTTTAAACTGGGTGAATGAAATAGGTTAGGTTAGAACTGTGACATACCGCGCTACGACCAACTGGCTCGCAGATTTTATTTCACCATTTTCGAACTATCCGGGTTTTCGCAATATCCGAATTGTCAAATTACATTGTGACATACATCTATTACATCTATATATATAAAAATCAATGCCACTTTTCGTTGTTATTTTATAACTCAAGAACGGGCTCACCTATCCAAACCAAATGTTTAGGCTTTGTTCGGACTATTTAGTAGATGGTTTATGTGAAGTTTGGTAGGGTATAGTAGGGTACGGTAGGGTAGAGTAGTGTAGAGTAAGGTAGGGTAGAGTAGGGTATAGTAGAGCATAGTATCTAAGAGCGGTAGCGAAGCTGCGCGGGCAAAAGCTAGTATGATATAAATATCGATATTTAGGACATTCGATACTGTGTACTTAGATATTTAGGACATTCGGAACACTTCATTTAAGATAAAATGCCGCTCAGTATAAATAAATCATTTGCCAAATATTGAAAAAAATGCAGGACGAAACGTGACACTCGAACAAATAAAAAGTCGCTCAAATATTATGAAGCTTCTCATTTTGTATTTTATGTAACTCAAATCATCCATAGACGCCTTGTACATTTATTTGATATTCTGAAAGACGATTTTTTTTAATATAAAAAAAGGATAAAAAAATAAAAGACACGTATTTCCTAAAACAAGTTTAGTGAAATATTGAAGTTAATCACGGAATTGCCGGATGCTGACAGAGTATTTAGACCTCTCTTTTTTTTGCTTTGCCTCTTCATCAAACATCACCTTGAATTGCGTTAGATGAAGCAGCAAGGTTTTAAACCATGTTCGACGTTGACGATAGGCGAGTGGAAAAGGGCCCTCTTAATTTAAATTTCTGCGGCTCACCTGACACACCTGGTGCATGTACACGTACCTACATGCGCCCAGTGTGCCAAAGTGTCACGGCTTATCAGTAATGACCCTCAGAACGCTGATGCCGCACCCACGCACCATGTGTATCATGGATGCTACTAGCTTTTTTATGATACTTTAAAATCATCAATATTTACGTCAGCGAACATTCCTGATGCACTGCAATAAATAAGACATGGAAACGTATCGTCACTTTTGACCTCGTCACTCTCAGGTCAATTAGGCAATCGCTCGACTTTTTATTACTGTTATGAACATGCAGCCAGTGCATGAAATCGTCTAACTCGCTCTGAAACACGTGCGTGCTCTCGCGCTCACACTCTCGGCTGAATAAATTTTGTGTTTTGGTCACTACAATTTGTCCGACTACTGAAATATAACTTTGTAAAAGTTACTCGTACCTTAATTACATATTTAAAAATCAGACATGTAAAAATAAGTAAACTTTTTTTTTCGGAGCGTTAAAGCGTTGACAGATGTTTTGGTCCATGGAAAGTGTCTGACACTTATGACGGTTTTGATGAAGTACGTCCACCGTGTTGGGGAGCGTTCACGAGATCTTTTGCCCGCGACTTTCGATCTGCGATTTTCGCTCTGGAATCTTTGACTATTCAGTTTTTTTGTATGTTTACAATTTTCTGCACAATTTTGTTAAATGTTTCTCTAACAACCCTCTAGAAAGTATATATAAAAAAAAAATTAATCATTTTCATGTTGTGACCTGTTCAATGGAAATAGGGATTTATTTTTATATCATACTAGCTAACCCGAAAAGTTTAAATAGATGTCGTATTTTTCTGAAATTTTATACTTTTCTGCGCAATATTCTTAATTTTTTCTGTCATAAGAACCTTCTCTTGACAATATCGAATACAACAAAAACGAAATGGTTCAAGTCTCACGCGTGATGACAAGACCAAAGGAAATAGACTTTTTAGGTAAGATTGGAGGCCGACTCCAACATGTTTGGGAAAAAGTTAGGCTGATAATGAGTTTGTTCATTTTTAAATTACTGTGTTACTAAATTTTACTTATTCTGTCGACACGCCTTGACTGAAAACATGTACTCACTTATTGATAAACCGTATCAAACAGAAAACCTCCTCTTTTTTATTATTCCTGCTAAAAACTTATTTTTGTCCTAAGGTTGCTATTACATTGTCCCGTTTACGATTTAGTTATGGTATCTGATATAATGGTAAGTACATAAAATATTTTGGTTATCTTTTGTCACTTCCTTTTCAAAATGTTGACTGGAAGTTATATATATTTTTTGTGATCAAATCAACCAATAGGATTTACCCCATCGGCAGTAAAAGGTTTAAGTAATAGCTGCCGTAGGTCTCAAATATTAATTTTTAATTATTATGATAAGTATAATATAGTGCTTCAGTATTTCTTGAAGAAGACGTGAACTATTTGTCTGGCTATGAAATAATAAAAATAGTTTCCAAATGTTTTCTCATAAGGAAACTATTGTTTTCATCCACAATTTGACCATACTAAAGCCTTTACATATTCAAAACTTAAAAAAATAGAGCATACAATTAAAAAAATAGAGCATAAAATAGTTTAAGTATAAAGAAAAAAAAAAACATTTTTGATAGTGTTTTTGTTTTCCTTATCCTAAAACTATTGTATGCTTTATAAGAACTAGCTTCTGCCAGCACTTTTATCGGCGTGCATTGTTGAAGCGTAGTCGAAGTCGAAGCCAAATAAAAAAAAATATTCTCAATGTTAAACTTTACGAAAACTTACTCGCGAAGTTTCTTGGGGTTCAAGTTTACTTCAGAGCAAATCTTATCAATATCGGTTCAGTAGTTAAACCGTAAAAGCGTATCAGACAGCATCGTTTCCTAATATTAATGGAGGTATCCAACTATCAAACAGTGATTTTCAATTAAGGCTTCATTTAGTTCTTTACAATTTTTCTTGTTTTTATTACGTACAACATTTTTTTAAAGATAGGGTAAGATGTAGAAAATATTTTTTTAATGGAAGAATGAAGGCTGCAAAAAAGCTAGGAATCCTAGCTAAGGCCAGACAGTACTTCACGCCGGAACAGCTGCTCAAACTATATCAAGCGCATGTTCGATCGTGTATAGAGTAATCAGTCCCAAAGATAAGATCGTCCCAAAGATAAGTTCTTTGGGACGGATCTGCCCGATACCAGTTTGACGCACTTAAGGCAATTCAGAGGCGAGCCTGAAGGATAATTGGAGATGAATCACTCGTCGAGTCGAGGCTTCAAAGTCTTGAGCATCGACGCCGAGTTGCTAGCCTGTCGGTTTTCTACCGGTTATAATAACCATAATAACCTAATTCCGCCTAGCCCGTTCCATCATCGGACTACCAGACGTACGGCGAACCACCATCGGTACATGGTGAATGTCCCACCTACGCGCACAAAACGTTTTGGAAACACATTCATTGTGCGTGCAGTTGAGGAGTGGAATTCATTGCCGGAGTCTGTGTTTCCTGATAGCTACACCCACCTACAACCCTGGAATCTAAGTCGAGAGTGAATAGGTTTCTTCTAGGTAAGCGCGTTCCATTGTCGACCGTATCGTCGCTTTCCATCAGGTGAAATGGCGGTCAAACGCGAACGTATCAAAAACAAAAAAAAAAAAAACAATTGCTTGCCTGCATAGTGTGCGTTTAATACAAGATTTAAATTTTGTTTCATTGAGTTCTGATATTTGGGGAGGTATTTTATTATAGCATTTTAAACAGTATATAATTATGCTATGTACATTTTGAAGAATATTTAACCACTATTTTTTCTGTGTAAAAATATTTCTAAGGAGTAGCCGGGTGGAAGGAGTATGGAAAAGTTTTTTAGACAAAAGTATTAATCGCACGAAAAAAAAAACAAAAGTTGTTAATATTGTTCATGAATCTATAATAAACACGTATTATTTTCAAATCTATAAACCTTGCCGCTACCGCCCAACTAACAAAAAGTGGTTTTTAAACAATCATAGAACTATCATTTATCGAGGACTTTTTTTAGTTTTTTAGCTTATTCGTAGGGGAACTTGAATTTTCTTTGAAATCTATCATGGTTTTGGTAAAAACTTTTAAACGTCTCGTGAAATTTGCTTCTTTACATTTTAGTATTAATCAATATTAAATAAATATAAAGAAGGCAGCTGCTATTATCTTGGTGAGCATTTCCAAGTGTTACTTTTTTTGTTAGGTGGGAAAATCATCTAATGATATGCTCCGCTCTTTGGCGAAGCGGGAGATAGTGTCAGGCTTTTACTGACTAAAAACCCACTCCTGTTTCTGCTTTGCCGTTGTGCCAGGGCCGCGGGGATCTCTTTCGCATCACCCATGGTCTCAGTAGGCTTCGATCCTGCTGGAACCGTAGGGGCGGTTGCTGACAACTCTTTGAAGCGCGCGTTGAAAACCACGCGCTGTCGACGACCTGAGCTCAGTCTGGACGGTTGCTGGACGGTCGGACGGCGAGCTACCCATTGCTCGCCGTCCGCGCCTTTAGTAGCCGGAAATCAGGATTACCGGTGGCGACCGGGGCGTTAGCGCCGTTGCCTGATTCGTTCGTCCTCCTGTTAGATCCTGCTAGACTAGGGCACGAGGACCATTGCCTCGCGCGTGCGGCCGCCTCCTTTGCTAGCATTACTGCTTTGCAGAAGGAGGCGACTACCGGCCACTCTTCCTCGCTGCGGACCATGGCCTGTACCGAGGCCCGACGCGAAAGTTCGATGCCGCCGATCGTCCCACGGGGACCGGTCACGGACCCGCGGGGTCCGCGCACCCGGGTGTCACTTCCGCACAAATCAACACAACCTCCCGAACTGGCCATGTCCGGTGAGGACCTGCGTCATACGGAAAGTGAGGACGCCATGAGGTCGTTCCAGCCACGCCTCAAAGAGAGGAGGTTTATTTACGGCGTGCTCACCCAAGTGTGACATAGTCCTAAAATAAGATGTTTAACATTTCCAAGTGACGTAGTACCAATATAAGTATGTATATGATTTCTATATTGGGTTATCTCAAAACTGTAGAAGTTTCGCCATTGTTACCGATTTAGGTTGCACAATACAAAATCCTACAATACAATATGCAAAACTATACAAATAAAGCGTGTTTTCGCTTGTATTGGTTGTTACAAGCAAAAGTGGCTTCTTAAGAATTTTACACTACTGTGGAATGCCTATATAAATGTGTCTAGATTTAAAACGGCATACGAAAAATTTAATGATTGAAAATAATTGTGACATCGTCCATGTCTGCTCCGTCGATATTATTTGAAGAGTACCAATTCTAAAACATGAACCAACAGATGATACCTAATTTTATCATTTAACAAATTTTTTAAATTTTTCTTATCAAATACTAAAACAATTATTTCTAGATATAAACTTAAATTAATTAAAACTAACTTAAAAAAAAAATAAAACCCTAAAGAACTAAAATAAAAAAATGGCAATTTAAAGTAATGCGCCGAAAAATTCTTCCGCATCGCTGTCCACTGGTAATGTACCCAAAAGGCTGGCGGCATTGCCACGCTGAATGGCAATGCTTATCCTTTGACCGAAGTAAAAGTCAGCCTTTGGGTCACGCGAAGTGTCTTCGAGGCGTTTCGAAAGTTCTTTAAATAACATTTAACAAATCATTTAACACCATTCCAATTGCAGTTTTAGTTAGTTGTTGCAGTCCAATAAATTTTGTTATTATTTTATTTTTCCCTTACCTGTCAAACATTTTCGGGCTGCATATAAAAGTAACATAGGCACGTAGGGCATCCTGTTCATTCGTCTAGTGCTTACTATATCAAGTTTTTTTAGAAACGCTAGGACACTATCTGGATCACAGATATAGATAGACATAGATAACGCAAGTATCATGATCTGTATGAACTATGAAACCTAGCGTGACATTTTTTGACTACGTATTAGGTATGTAATACGAATATTTTGTTTTTCTCGGTATTACTAGGTTTTACAAAGGGTATTAGATTTAAAATAATATTTTAAAAAATTAATTACGCATATAACTGACGTCTGACTAGCACTCACTATACACCGATGCAGACTGAGCGCGAAAGTGACCACTTACGAATTTTGTACGTAAGCTAGGCACGCATTTAGGCACCCGAAGTAGTTGGTCTTGCGTTATCTATGTCTATCTATATCTGTGATCTGGATCTAGTCTAGACAAATCCGATCCATTTGTTGCACGTAACAGTCTATCTCTCCATCACTAAGCCTGCGCTCGGCTTTAAATTTTACGCCGTGCTAGTTTGCTCTAGGTTTAGGTGTCTATAAGGTGTAGAGTGCTCGTTGATCTTAAGTGGATGCAACTCTCTATACATTTTCACTTTTTTTTTATACAACCGCTCTTATGCGACTATGAGGTTATCACACTTTCATTAGATATTTTGGAAACACAGTATCTTGTGGATGTTATCTAGGTATCTATTGAAATGAATTTATAAATTTGTTTAAAACTAATCCAGTAAAGACCTCTAAAAATCTGCTATTTGCATCAACTTTGACACTTCATAATTTACTCAAAAACAAGCTTTTATTGATAATCATTTTTTCATAGCAAGCTTTTATAGCTATATAATTAATACTCGTTAAGATGAATCATACGAGCCCAAACTCGATGGAGTTTTGTCGTTTAACTACCAAGTTCCTATAAGCCACCTTCCGGTTCCATCATCGGATCAGCTCCTTGTCGTAATAATTTTGCATTGTCATCTGATTTACACATGCATGCAATATTTCAGCTCAATCGGTAACCGGGAAGTGTTTCAAATTTAATTTGCAAGATTTGATTACAGACAAATATCGGGACAGGTGAAACTAAATAAAAACTTGTAAAATATACCTACACAAAAATCAAACTTAGACTCACACTTGAATATGTTTTGGTCATCTACTTCCTTTTGGCAGGTAGCTCCAGTATATGGAGTCCCAACACAATTTGATATCTCGTTTACAAGAGCGGTCGCAATTTATGCTTCAGAATTTAAAAGATATCATTAGCATTGCAAGAAATCGACACTTAATAATTTTTTATAGCTACAATTTATAAGCGGTCTAAAAGATGGCAATATCCGCGCGAAAACAGTACAAGTTAGGTTAGGTTAGGTTTAAGTTTTATTTATACAGCGTGTAACGTTAAATGCACAAAACCTGAAAATAGTTTGATGAGAATTAACAGCAGAATCAATTACCTAAACCACTTTTTAATATACACGTTGTAATTATCAGTTTCCAAATCGAAGTACTTATTAATAAATAATTTTACAATATTTTAAATGACGAAAGTTTTTTAAAGGGTTTTAAAAAAAAACGTATTTCCTGGAACAAGTTTGGTAAAATATACAGAGTTTTCAGGTATTATCTCTCTTTTTTCGCGTTGCCTTTTCATCAATCATCGCTTTGGTTTGCGTTTGATAAAGTAAAAAGCTCGATGTTTACGATAGGCGAGTGGGTAAGGGCCGTCTTAACGCAACATTGACTATGAGCGTTTATATGAACCAAGCACAAGAAAACGTATGTTAGAACAGCTTGATTATAAAGAAACTCAAACAAATCGAAACTGGAACAGATTAATAATACCTGAAAAACTCTGTTAGCTTTCAGTAATTCCGTTATTTACTCGAATATTTTATAAAACTAGTTCCAGGAAATACGTGTTTTATAAACCCTTAAAAGATTTTGAAAAAAAAATGTCGTCATTCACATGGATGGGTCTCCTTCATAGGAAATGACTAACTGAAGCCGTGCACCAGCTTCTGACGTTTTATAAGTAGGAAATTATTGACGTGGAATTAAACGCAAGTCAAGTGAATCGATTTTGTGTTGAATAATTCATTCAACTAATAACTGCAGTATTCACGTGGTTGACAATTTGTCACATTAACTTAGTGGGAATTTTCGCTGCGTCGTAGATCCTATTTAATAACGGTGTAGTCTTATCGTGGCTTGTGTAGGACAGTTCGGCATTCAGATCGATCCAATGATCAACTGTTTGGTCTCACCGAGTCATTCGATATAATAGATTATGAATTTTGAACCGATTTCCTGTACAGGTTCAATAATCGTCAGTGCTCTAGACCAATTAAACTAAAGTACTTCAAAACTCAAAAACCCACAACTTTTCCTAAAATATAAATATTTTGAAGATACATAAAAATTTGAAAATTAATCGTTACCTTTTTTATGGTGGGGTAAATCATCCAATGACAACCCCCGCTCTTGGGCGTAGCGGGAGATAGTGTCAGACTCTCACTAACTAAAAACCCACCCCGTTCCTTCTAGCCTTCATACTGAGGCTCGAGCTCCCTTACGGATAATCCTGGCCCCAATAGGCTTCGACCCATAGCTCGCCCAAGCCCGCGTCTACGGTGGCCGGAAATCGGGATCGGAATCCCGGCGGCGGCGAGAGCGCCGTTGCCTGATGCGGTCGGCCTTCTCCTTCGCTAGCTTTACTGCTTCGCAGAAGGAGACGACCGCCTGCCACTCCTCCTCGCTCCGGACCATAGCCTGAAACAAGGCCCGGCGCGAAAGGTCTCCGCCGCCGATCGCCCCCACAAGGGCACGGCGATGCTCCGAAATTAATCATTACCTGGTTTTTGAAACTTGTGGCTAACATGTGTACACGTACTTAGCGTAGTGTCAACTGCATATTATCAGTCTGCAAGGTCGATCCAATAGATGGGAGACCATTCATTAAATATTGAGTCCCCTCTACGCTTTTGTAAGTACGTTAAGGTGTATTGTACCTTGAACATCTGGCCGTTAAATGCACACATACTCGTAATTATGAGATTTGGTGCATTTAATTCCGGCCAGCTGCGCCCGAATAGGCACTGCTGTTACCTTTAAATCTTTGCGAAATATTGATTGTTTTATATTATTACTAGCGGCCCGTCCCAGCTTTGCACGAGCAATAAAAATAGCCTATGTTACTCAGGGTGAATGTAGCTTTCCAGTGGTGAAATATTTTTTTAAATCGGCACAGAAGTTTTTGAATTTATTCAGTAGAAACATACACACACACACACACAAATACGAACTTTCCCTCTTTATAATATAAGTGTAGAATACATTCTGAAGAATAGTTTACCAGCTCTTTTTTGTGTAAACTTATTTCGAAAGATCAAAGTCGCTTGAAAGGAGTAGGGAAAACAAACGAAAAATATAAATATTTTATATAATAATATGTTAAATATTTTTTTTTTCAAAGGATCATGGCCATGGCGAAGTCCCGAACAAAATTTTGCTGTAATCTATATACTTTTCATCTCTATAGAATATTTGTCATTTCTATACGCTAAAATAATATGCCAACAACATTTTGTTCGGAATCACAACCACTGAAGCTCCATTAAGTTTGAAGCATTTCTTGCTATGTTCTTGAAATAAACACTTTATTTTAGATAGGTACTAGTTACTAGTCACTTTGAAAACGTTCACTTTGGTATATTAGATTTTTCTGCACAGGATAAAAGTAAAAAAGAAAACTGTAAATATTTTTAAATAAAATGTAAACACGGAGCCTATTTTACGAGGTGTCAAGCGAATTAGAGGCATCTATTCACTTTACGTTACGTTAGACTACGTTAGTCACGTAGACTGCCCAAGTCAACTACAATTTAAAAAAAAACTGAAAAGGGTAACTACATTGATTGATTTTAAAAAATGAGCTCTGTATTTTGTGCACACAGCATATAATTTTGTTCCATTAAGTTAAATTAAAATTATTCTCCTAAATCGAGATGATGTATGATAGATTGAATGATATTGATGAGAATGATTTATTTGTTCTGTGTCTGAGTGTAATTTATCTGTAATATGACGTATCCATTTAGAAAAATATACGTATGTTTATCATTTATCACTTATCTAAAGTCGGTTTTAATCGGAGATAATGATTTGACAATTAGAATGTTGCATGTTTTTTTTCAATTTCATAATTAGTGAGATTATAGTCTGTCCAAAAAGTTAAACGACTTGGAAACTTTTGAAGGAACTAAAAAATCTGGGGTTGACAACGCGAATTTAAGTTGTCATTCACTTGTTTCTTGAGATGATGATAGTTCTACAACAGATGTTGATCGTAATGTGGCTAGTGGTGATGAATCAATAAGAGGAGTAGAATATTTAGAAGCAGATTTCTCTTACGATTCCTGATTTATGTAATTACTGTACACTTATATCATTATATCTTTGCAAAAGTATATTACTTTTGTAATACGAATATCATTAAAGATACTAAAATAGGTATATTCTATACGCAAAATCTTTTGCTTTTTTATTGTTAAAAAGCAATATTAAATCATAATAATAGGTACTTAGATTCGATACTTTTTATAAGATTCTTCTGTTAGTAAACAATGATCAAGATCTCTTAATTAACCTAAATATTGAATCAGTATTGGCTACTTCAGATTTCATTTTACCATAATATTTATTCAAGTCGTTTGACTTTTTAGACCGACTATAAGTACTGCAACCGATAAAGACTAAAAAATGTCCGTAAAAGTCGTAAAAAAATTATATTAAATTCTTGCAACTAATTATGGTCAGCTTTTGTATATCCAGAGAGGCAGTTTGATAAATGAAAATGTCTAACTCATAAAATAAAATACCATCAGGTGAGATGGTGGTCAAACGCGAGCCTATCAATAATAATAATAAAATAAAATGTAATGTAAACCTAAGAGTTGAAAGACTAGCAAAAGCTATTATTCTATTTTTCATTTAGATATTTGATAACCCAGACGAAAATACAGAATTACTCGAGCGGATACTTATGCTGATACTTTATTACAACTTTCAACGTGTCTATTATATTAATAATCAGTGACTTCGATTTGGAAACTAATAATGGATAATTACAACGTGTATATTAAAAAGTGGTTTAATTGATTCTGCTGCTTATTCTCATCAAACTATTTTCAGGTTTTGTGCATTTAAGGTGGTGCATCACGACTCACATTTTCACTGTTTTTCATACAACCGCTCATAACTGATTATGACGTTATTACACAGTTTTCATTAGATATTTTGGAAACACAGTATCTTGTGGATATTAACTAGGTTTCTAAAGAAACCAATTTCTAAATTTGTGTAAAACTATTCCAGTAAAAACCTCTGAAAATGTCCTATTTTGTATAAACTTTGACGCTTCATAATTTGCCTAAAAATTAAAAAAAGTCTAAAAAGTAATCCTCTAGTAACAAGCTTTTAAACCATTTTTGATGTTTACGATAGGCGAATGGAAAAAACTTGTTAACCGACTTAAAAAGGTCCTGGTTATATGTTCGGATGTATGTTTTTTTTAATGTACCTATATTCACCGATTTCTCGGTTAATTGTGGACTGATTTGGTTTTTTCTTTTTAAATTGAATGCGTACACTCTCAAAGTGTCTCAAAAGAAATATTGTCATCATCTGATGATGATCTTCAGAGATATGGAACGGAACTCTTCATAGGACCATAGCAGAACAGCATTAGAATTATTATGAGATGTTTTGGCCATAAGGTGCCACTGCACTGATGTGTTGATGGATCTGGATAGTGGAAATTAGATAGAAAAAATCGGAAACAAAACAATGTATCGTAACAGTGTTTTACTTATTAGAATTGTGGTCATTGTGACTATTATGAGAAAGAATACAAATTGACATTCTTTTGCTAGTTTTAATTCCAGATTCAAAAAATAGATTATGAAATTGTAAATATGTAACAACTATCAATCAGCTAAAAATATTTTTATTAACATTTCAATCAATATCAATAAAAATATCATTTAGATGACCTGCCGGTGGATTAAATTGTGTTTATTTACCGAACCTTATACCATATCCTACTGGGGACAGGGTTGTCCGAAAAGGAGCTCGTGCCCTGGTATGAAGGCTAGAAGGAACGGCGCGGGGTTTTTAGTCAGTAAGAGTCTGACATTCTCCCGCTCCACCCAAGAGCGGGTTTCGTCAAAGATGATTTTCCCCGTCGACAAAAAACAAACCTTATACCATATAATTAAAATGGCATATATACAACTTCCTACTGTGCGTCTACCTGTAAAAAATCAAAGACTGTCTAAAAATAACATCTATACTTATAATAAATCTGTAGAGAGGTCAATTCTGTACATGAAATATATTTCCAAAATAACTATCAGGGGGTGATTAGTGATCGATACTGATGCTAAAAATGCAAACAGTAAAATTTTTGTCTGTCTGTCTGTCTGTCTGTCTGTCTGTCTGTCTGTATGTTCTTTATAGAAACAAAAACTACTCGATGGATTTTAACGAAACTTGGTACAATCATTCTTCATACTCCTGGGCAGGTTATAGTATACTTTTCATCACGCTACGATCAATAGGAGCAGAGCAGTGAAGGGAAATGTTGGGAAAACGGGAGAAATTACTCCATTTTTTAAGCTTCCGTCGCGTTTGCAGCCTTAATGGTTAAAGCTACACAGAAAACATGTATGACGGAAATGTTCTCCTCAAAATTATATAAAAAATGTCCCACGACAGAATGTACCTTTCACTTTCCGACTCCATCATCAGATCAGATCAATAGCACCTCATAGCCAAAGTAAATTTTATGACAATTTTAATAAGCCCAAACACGGCGAGGATTCATGGATTTATTACGGAGTTCTGGTGCCTAACTTCCAACTTCATCATCAAATCTTTTCTGTGGATCTCCTCACTTTCTCCAGAGCGTAATTGACTATATGATGTACGAAGAAAGCTACTTGTTATGACAGTTCTGTTATGATCCTTCCATATCTCTGAAATTTATCATCAGATGACGATAATATTTTTGGAACAATTCGGAAGTAGAAATACCCTTTCAAATAAAAACAATTCAAAATCTATCTACAATTGACCAAAAAACTGGCGCCTAATTGTTTCTTCCTACAAAATCTATTTAAGGTGCATATTTTTTTTCTCCCATGGAATTGAAGGTTGTGCCAATAGGAACAAGTACGAACAGAGTCCTTTACATTGGCATATGCCGGAACTCTGTTGGACAATGAGCCCAATTTGTCCCATGCCTTTTGTCAGTTGACATGACAACTGGTCATTTGCATCCAGATGCAAACGGAACTTATCCATTAAATTATTACTGCAACAAGGGGAAGTGATTAATTTTTATTCATATTATACTTATTTATCATAAATGTGATTTTTTGTATATTGTTATATTTTATGTATGTATTTAGAAATATATAAGTATGTTTATCAGTTGTCTAGTACCCATAACACAAGCTCTGCTTAGTTTGGGATTAGATGGTGTTGTGTGAAAGTTGTTGAATAAAAAGAAATATAAAGTATCAGTGCTTGGCCTAAGTCATTCGGCCTGCAGATCAAGCTAACAGTCCGGGCGGTAGCGTTGCATTTTAAGTAGTGTTTTTACGCTTTTTACGGTGATCGGTTACCACCTTATTCGATAGATCTTGAATGACTGCTAAATGAACCAAGAGTCTGCTGACGCGCCCGTGGTGGGTGTAGGATTGATAGGTTCTGAAAGTGGTGAAAAAAATGAAGTCTATGACTTATATTATAAAGGCAATCCAAGGTTACGTCTCTTACCTCCAACCTCCATCTTCAGACCAGCCTGATAGCGCTGGTTTGTAGGTACATGAGTATTTAAAACATTAGGTCACATATATGATGTGCTTATTTGTAAATTATATCTCCGTTAACTGTTTAAGATTCCTGTCACAGCCAACAAACGAGCTAATGGTCTTGAACACCTAAACAGATCTTCATAAATAGTATCTAAGAGCCATCTCAATAACGTCAGCTTTCAAATAAAAAAAACCGCATCAAAATCGGTCCATTCGCTTAGGCACTACGATGCCACAGACAGACACACAGACACCTCAAACTGTTTTTTTACAACTTATATAACTCATCCTCCACCATGCAACTGACGATTTTATTTCATCTCAGTATGAAGTAAAATATTTAAAAATAAAAGTTTCAGGCGACGTACTTTATTTTTTATTTTTTTTACCACTACCGGAACCACCCACACTTGATTATGATTACTATTATTTAGATTTTAACTTTTTTTATTATTTGCTTTATTGAAGTTTTGGCATCAAAATAATGTAATTATGATGTAACTACGATACTTAGTTATTGTGAAAAAAAAAAACATTTAATAAGAGCCAAATGTTGAGAATTTCGATGAAATTTTGACTTCTAAAATAAGAAAATGAAACATAATTAGAACTAGCCATGAATGCATTTCAAAGATGATAATGTTGCGCTAATTTTCCATTTCTAAGATTTGTATATTCGTTATATTATTGCCATTAACGAAGCTCACAAACATAAGTCGAAATGATTTTGGCACGAAAGAGCTATGTTTAACGCTTAATTTACCAAACATAATACACCCAAATTGACTTTAAAAAAATAACTGGCTACTACTCATACTATGGTTAAATATGTGCTATAATAATATTTCAAGTTGTTTCATTATTTTGTTCAAAAAAAGCATACAAAGATGCGCTAATAATTTGCCGCGGGTGAATTTTTACAAGACTGCAGCCTTAAACAAGCTTGAGCGACTACAAAACATGTGCATTCGGTTTGTGTTTGGTCTACGAAAGTATGATTACGTCTCTCATCTTCGCAAGGAACTCAAGTGGCTTCCTAACACTCGGATTTTATATCTCCTTTTTCAACCTCCTACATAACCCATCTTATCCGTCCTACCTGCGGGACCGTTTTTCTTATGCTTGCCCTAGCGACGCTCCGTGCAGATCACACCTAAGATCCCTTCTTAAATCCCCTACTACTTCTAATTTTTCTTTGTCCATGCAGTAAGGTTGTGGAACTCTCTGCCGCCTAGCATTCGACATTTGCAAGCTATTTCAATCATCAAATCTAAAGTAAAAGAGCACATCTTTCCTCTTCAGTATGATAATTATATATATCATTATAATTATGTACCTATATATATTATGAATTTATTTTTATTAGTATAAGATATATTTAGAGGTATATAAGTTTTTATTACTAATTTACGATTTCACATAGTCGTCTTTTCTTATTTCTACACATTATTGTCTACATTTCTTCCTATCTCTCCTTTCGCAGGTCAAATTTTATAACAATGTCTATCTTCTTTTGTATTTTATGTGTATACATAAATTATAAAATAAATAAATACTTAAATAAAATAGTGCCTAATCCTAATCTCCGATGTCTGACAATTGAAAAATTCTGAAATTAATTTCGTTGATGGAGTTTAAAGTAAATACAGGAACTATAATACAATGTTTCAACTGGTTGTCGCGGTCACATAATTCTTCATGCGACCGATTTCCGACTGAAGTTTTAAAATGGAAATGTAATATTATACTTACCAAGGCAAAATTTTCGGTGGGCGAGTCTGACTTGCTAAAATGAGCGAATCAATCGACTTCCCACATGCCATTGTAGGTGAAGCATAATAATATCGTAGAGCCATTGAACACCCGTATTTACTCGTGCGTTTATCATCCACACACAAAGACTTTTTTACTAATCAGCAGTACCTTTTGCTTCATTTCTCAGGATCTCAAGAACCTAGTAATTAACTGTGATGATGATGACTGTTCTGATACATTAATCCTTACTTACACCATAACTCTGTCTGTCTGTTACGTTTTCACGGTTAAAATATTGAATCGATTTTGATGTAATTTGGTGCGAAGTTAGCTTGAACCCCAAGAAAGACTACTTTTAATCTCGTTATAGTCTCGAGTTCGCGCCGCTATAACCGACATTCACATGGACGAAGTTGTGGGCAAAAGCTAATTCAGTAAAAAAAATTGGCGGTTATTGTTATAACCGGCTAATCTATACAGGGTTATTTATAAAACACTGGCAACCTCTCGGTACAGTTTTACTAACATCATAAACGGCAACTTTTCTTCTATGGCTTTTAAAAATGTATCTTATTTCTTATGATAAATGTTTTAAAAGTCATAGAACAAAAGTTCATTAGAATTTCATACAAAAATTAAAATATTTAAATTGAACGCTCTAAATATTACGAAGTCTTAGAAGTAAGCGATAGTATAATAGCGGAGGGGAGCGGGATCGAGCGGCGGGCGTGCTTGACGCGCTTGCGTCGCGTTATACATACGTAGGTAGGTATAGCAATATACAGAGTTGAAATGTATTATATAGAACAACGAAATCTTGAAGGTTTGTTTTTGGTAAATTAATTATGTTTTGTAAAAAGTCATAAAACAAAAGTTGTTGTTTTATGATGTTAGCAATGCTGCTGTCCTGCAAGGTTGTTAGTGTTTTACAAATAACCCTGTACACAAATCATTTTTAAATCTCTAAAATGGTCATCCATTTTCTTCAAGAAATGCTGAGACAATAATAAAGATGACTGGAAATTCGACTTACCGGAGTAGTTCTTAAAATTTAATTAAATCACGCGAATGTTTAAACACTTAATTAAGTGTAGTTCACTAATAATTATATCTGAACTCGTAAAAAATACAATTTAAAGTAGCGTAACTCTGCCGCCAAAATCTTTGATGTCGCCAATTTGTATTGGGTACGTTGCCATAGACAGTATAGAAACAAAGCTAATCCCTAGCGAAAGCATATTATAAATTAATAATGGGTGAAAAGAATTCTTATTTTGTATATTTTTAATAATTGTATTGTTATTCATTTCAGTTGAATTATTTAGCTGCGTAATTTAATGATTATTTCTTTCATGATAAAATTTTCAAGTAAAACTAGTGATTTTGAAAGTTTGACTGCTGTTTTTTAATAGAAAGAAAGAGATAATTTAATAGACATGAAGTCCAATATTAAATTGTTCAGGATGGTATATTATAAAATATCTATTTAATTTTATTGTAGTTGTCTGGTTAAAGTCTCTCACTAGGGTATTTACTTTCGATTTCGTAAATTAGTTATTAGTATGTAGATACGGCAGGTTATACAGAAGACCGAGGAGTATAATCTGCCTCTCTGTCTAGCGTTTGTGGACTATGAGAAAGCCTTTGATTCGATCGAGACATGGGCTGTGCTACAGTCTCTCCAACGGTGCCAGATAGACTATCGGTACATCGAGGTGCTGAAGTGTTTGTACAAAAACGCCACTATGTCAGTCCGACTTCAGGACCAGACCTCGAAACCTATCCTCCTGCAGCGGGGCGTGAGGCAGGGAGACGTCATTTTCCGAAACTGTTCACGGCCGCAATGGAGGATGTCTTCAAGGTTCTGAACTGGAGTGGACTAGGCATCAATGTTAATGGCGAGTACATCACTCACCTTCGGTTCGCCGACGACATAGTAGTCATGGCCGAGACTACGGAGGAGCTCAACACAATGCTCAATGACCTTAGTAGAGCTTCCGAAAGAGTGGGTCTTAAAATGAACATGGACAAAACTAAAGTCATGATAAATAACCATGTAGCACTCACTCCTATCAAGATCGGAGACTCTATACTCGAAGTTGTGGACGATTACGTCTATCTCGGCCAGACAATCCAGTTGGGTAGAGCTAATTTCGAGAAAGAGGTCAATCGTCGAATCCGACTCGGCTGGGCGGCGTTCGGGAGACTGCGCGGTATCTTCTCGTCCAATATACCACAGTGTCTCAAGACGAAAGTCTATGACCAGTGCGTGTTGCCAGTGATGACATATGGTGCCGAAACGTGGTCGCTCACAATGGGCCTCATCAGAAGGCTCAAAGTCACCCAGAGGGCAATGGAAAGGGCTATGCTCGGAGTTTCCTTGCGGGATCGAATCAGAAATGAAGATATCCGCAGGAGAACCAAGGTTGCCGACATAGCCCGAAGAATCGCCAAACTTAAGTGGCAATGGGCAGGGCACATTGCTCGCAGAACAGATGGCCGTTGGGGCCGAAAGGTTCTGGAGTGGCGGCCTCGTACTGGAAGACGCAGCGTCGGAAGGCCTCCTACAAGGTGGACCGATGACCTGGTGAGGGTTGCGGGAAACCGATGGATGCGAGACGCACAGGATCGATCATTGTGGCGACACTTAGGGGAGGCCTATGTCCAACAGTGGACGTCTGTCGGCTGAAATGATGATGATGAGATACAAAAATATTTATGTACTAAAAGAGGTTGGCGAAACAAAAACAATAGATAAATTGTATAAAAAATGTAATTATGGATCATCAACACATCGCCTGCCACCCCAACCCATGTACCAACAAAACAGATGGAGTAAAATAAAAACTAATGAATAATGAACACTGTTCTAGGATAAAGTCGAATTTCCAATCATACTGAGCGGGCCATAAGGTGAACACACTATTAGCTGCGGTGGTCTCTTTAATGGCGGTTTATTCTGTATATCAGTGAGATACTAATATTCTATTGTAGTGAACTTGAAATGAACTATTATTCCACTTTGATTGAATTTATTGATAGCCCAGTTTCTTATTTACGCATTTGAAGTTGAGTTTGAGAAGCAATCAACTGCAAATGCTTATATCAGAAATCGGGATTTAGTCCTTATGTTATTTTTATTTTATGTTTTTCGGCGTCTAAAAATCAGATGACTTACCCTACCCTCAGGCGGAGCGGGAGATAGTATCAGACTTACTAACTAAAAAAAACAACCCGTTCCTTCGTTGCCTTTCATACCAGGGCCGAGCCATCCTTTCGAAAACAGACACTTTGCTCCAGTAGGTTTCGACCCTGCTGGGTCCCTACGGTTGTTGACAACTTCTTGAGGCGCGCGGGAATAGTACGCGCCGTCGACGACTTGGGCTCGGTCCGTTCGGTAGGACCGGGACCCGGGCATCACTTCCGCACGAATCTGGTGCAGGTATCTCCCGAATTTACCATAACCGGTGAGAACCTGTCTCTTGCGGAAGGTGAGGACGCCGCGATGTCTATCCAGCCACGCCTCAAAGAGAGGACACCAACCGCCATATTTGTGGCGTGCCCGGCACTGCGTTGTCATAGTAGCTGACGCCATTTCATCATAAGATCCCACCGGATCTCAGTCCGCCATACCGCGATCCGTCGCGGCTGTGGAATTTCGTTGTTTCTCCACGCGCAAATTGTGCATGCGTGCAAGAACTATTGCCTCCAGATCCCATGGTGGCAGGCTAGCAAGAATTCTCGCCGCTTCGCGGGATGCCGTGCGGTATCCCCGCACCATCCGTATTGCCATGACCCTCTGGCATGCGTTCAGCTGGGCCCTCGGTTGCTGTCGCAGCGACGACGGTCACTCTGGCGCCCCGTAAAGGGCTATGGACCGAACGATTCCTGCGTAGAGCCTCCGGTAGGCGGCGTCTGGGCCGCCCCAGGTTGGGCAGGAGCCGCTTCAGAGCAGCCCCAGTCCGGTTCAGTTTGGGAGTCCTAGGTTTAGCTAGCTTCATCGTCAACCCGACGCCAATGTGAACTCCTACTGCTAATTGGGAACCCGGTGGCGGCGCGTTCCGAGAGCCGTAAAAACACGTCATAAGCTTTGGACTTGGGCAGTGCCACCTCGAGTCCCAACTGCTAGATCCTATCAACGACCATAGCAACCTCGCATGTCGCTAGATCGACCGCCGCCTAGTACGACTCTCCCTGCGGCGGAACCAGTGTGTCGTCTGCGTAGCAGACCAAGCTGAACCCGTCAGGGAAGTCGCCCCACAGCACGTAGTCGTAACCAATGTTCTAAATTTCTCGGTGATCGGGGTAGACGAGGTTTAGTCCTTATGTAAACTTTGTCTAAATTTACACGCAGCCGAAAGACCAGATTTTTAGTTTTTGTGGAATGAATGATGATTTGATGAAATTAATTTTCATCATTTAAACTTCTACTGAACTACAAAATTGACCGCATGTGACTCCTGTGTGTTCACTGCATAGCATCCATTTTTTTTATAAACTTAACAGTTTTTTTGTAATATTATGATTTAATGTCAATTTTTCTTTTTAGGCCAAATTTTGTCGTCATCATGAATTCAAGCGAAGATGAGCCATTGTCTGGTTTGAATTCAAGACTGAGACCACGGAGGAGGACCACTAGTCCACAATCGAAAAGTACCAAGAAAGCTGAAAGCAGGATCGCTCAGGAAAAACACAAGAGGACAAGTACCCCGTCCAGAGCATTGCCAAATAAACCAGAAGATCTCACTATCAAGCCTGACTCTCTTCCTGCCCCTCAACTGTTATGCCCATATTGCGATAGAAAATTTGCTTCCAAGCAGGCAGTATCTAAGCATGCAAGGCGCATACATTTGTCTATTACCAAACAAGACTTTTTCATTACATGTCTATTTTGCAATCACACTGAAGCTGAAGCAGGAGACATTATTCGTCACATGGTGGATAGTCATCCAAACCAATACTTCGCGTGTCTTGATTGTCAAACCCGGTTTACATCTACTTCGGATCTAGCCGAACATAAGCTGAATGTTTGTGAGAGGCAAAAACCCTATCGCAGTAAACTACGACAAAAATCTTCGTCTGCGTCGAAGAAAGCTCATAATAATCTAAATATCGACGGAAAAAATGATTTCCAAAGCGACAAAGAATATATTGAAACTCATGGCTTTAATGGTATTGTTATATCGTGTGAACTTAAACCTTCTCAAATACACGATGAAGCCGACATTGAGGATAACATAACAACGAATTTAATTTTGCCGCCCAGTAAGTCTTTAGCTAACAGTTCAGTAATAGAAAAGAATGCAGTTATCGTTTTAGACGACATACAATGGAACAAACGAATTCCCCCTAATTTTTCGTTTCACAACACTGACGCCGACCAGATTCTTTCAAGATTGGGCGTTGTACACCGTTCGCCCAGGACAGGTGAATCGACTCGAAGAGACTGGTTCAAGACGATCGACGATTCGACCCAAAAATTTGAAAAGTGTTTCGAGACGAGCTTTTACTCCAAAGTTGCTAGTAATGTAGCTGAAAATCTTTCTAAATGTCTTGATGGTTCGTTTAACTTTAATCCGGATTTGGAAAACACAATAAAGACACGAAAAGCAAAAAATAGTGTTGCTATTAATACAGCAGAAGGTTTTCCAATACTCTTGGCTTGCCAGCAATATTCACGCAACTTGTTTGATAGCTATATGCCAAGAAGTATTGCGCCTAAACACAAATGGAAATGGGACAGCCCTGAAAGTGACAAATGCATTATGAATGCAGATCAGATCAAACGTGACTCTCATACCAATAACTGCATCATTACGTTAGTTTCAAGTTTGGATATATGGACCCAGTTGAGTATGCGCAAAAAGTTCGAGAACAGTTATAATATTTCACATGTAGAAAAGAAGACAGAAAAACAGAGCATTATCGATAAAGAACTGAAGGAAATATTAGAAAGTAGAGAAATACCAACTACTTCTTCGATACAGATGATAACATACTCAAACAATCCTCTTCCAGTCAGAGATGGACTTGACTTCCCTAGTTATTTGGGATTAGCGCCTTCAGCGCCAACCTACAACTTACAACCTGCTGTTCTAAGTGGAGAGTGGGTAAGGCCCAGGTGCTATGTTTGTTGTGCATGTGGCGCTCAAACCAGAGACTCTAGAGCGCTCTCGTCGCATATTTCTATTCAACATCCTAATGCACAAGTACAGCACTATGAAATAGTTGGTGAGCCGCTATTAAATGCTGACATTTTGAAGCATTTGTATGTACCACCGAGCCAGGTGTTCAACAGGACTAGACCTCTCCGAGGGATCAGAGATTGCACGAAATGTAAAAAGTCTGTAACGTTAAAAGAATTGCATCAACACATGCTAGATTGCGCTGGTGATACGCCAGCCGTACGCAGGAAGTGCCGATATCGACCCTTCGGTGTGCGCAAAAGACGTCCTCGTCTACCTGACAACGTATTACGGAGGAAAATTCGAAAAGATCTGAGGAACAGACATAAACAAAACAGTCATATGAGACCTAGACAAAAAATAAGAAGCGAAGTTGGCGACGGTAAGTTGCTTTGAATTTTTTGAATTATTTAGCATACTGTTCTTTTTATTACAAATACTATTTTTTTTTTAGCCGAAACCATCCGTAAAATGATTGCCGATTTACCTGCTAAACGTCACCGCGTTTTGGTTAATCCCATGAATCCTTCTTTACGACCACGAAGAAAACTTGATAAACAAAGAGGCAAGCTTTTGATGAATTACCGCACAGCAGACGATTCAAAAAATAGAAAGTTGCGGTCATTAAAAGATCTCAACAATTCTACGAATTCTGTAAGTATGCCTCCGAATAATGAGCAAGAAAACAAAAGTGTACCAAATCCTGATGATGAGGATAACAAACCTTTAAAACCTACAAGAAGACCAACTGAAAGTAAACTTACTCGTCATACTGACACTATCAAAAGAAAAACTGTTTTAAACCGAGCCAAAAGAAAAATTCTGATGAAAAATATTAGCACTGCTAAAGTGCCTGATCCAGATACTGTAGATTCAGTAAGTAATTCAATAAACGAAGATTTGCCGAAAAACAGTGCACCTAGAAAAATCGATGTTAATAATAGCCAGTATAGTTCCAGGCAGCATACTGGTCGTGGAGGTAATTATAACCGGAGAAACAATAGTCGGGGTAATAACCACCGAGGAAACAATGATCGAGGAAACTACGGTCGTGGTAACAATAATCGTGGAAACTACGATCGGGGAAACAACGATCGGGGAAACAACAATCGCGGAAATAGTTATCGGGGTAATGACAATCATAGAAACAATAATCGAGGACGTGACCAAGGTTCTAAAGAAAATAATGGAGATGATAAAGATAAAATGGACAGTGAAAACCCTGCCGAAAACGTGCCACTTAGACGTTCGAAGGCAGCTTTGACAGCGGACTTCAAAACTAAGGATAAGTCCCTTCGATCTCAGTCCACAGATCAACAAGTTGATCAACACTTACCTACCCGACAGGCAGAGTTATTTGAAAACGAAGCTACAGATTCGAGATTAGATAAACCACCTTTACTCTGTAATCAAAAAGTTCCTATAGATCCTCAAAAGTATAAATCCAGCAAAACTAGAAAAGGGAAAGGGCTAAATGATTGCATAGCCATGTTGAAAAACAAGCTCGAAGATCCACCAGCTGGTATTGAGACGAGTGAAAATGAAACTGCTAGTTCAAATGACAATGACACCCCTGCTGCCGACCCTGCAGCCAACTCAGCTGATCCTAGACGTGCAACTTCAGAAAATTGCGATGCGTCTCACTCAGCCGTTAAGTGGTCTGCTCATAAAGTATCTCGTCTCGCAGAACCGACTTTCCAGCAGGAAGCTCAACTTGTTACCCAGTCTGATAATCAGAATGAAGACAGAAAATTGGCAAAGACCAGTGCTAGTTTGTCGGTTCAGACAAATGTTCGTACAGTTACTGACACAGATGATAAAATAGAAGCTGTTCTAGATAATAATACAGTAGCTAAACTACCTGACAAGACAGTAGCATCTGTAGCTGGCAAGTCATTAGTTATTCCAGCTGCTCTTACAGAAGCAACCGCCACTGGCAAGTCTTTAATAACTCCAGTAAGAGATACAGAAACAATGGTAGCTGGTAAGATGGAATCTACCTCGGCTGATAAGATAGAAGCTACCACTGCTGATAAGACGGAATCAATTCCAGTTGGTAAAAATGAAGCTAGTCCACCACCAGTGGAGACTGCTGCTAGTCTACCTGTAAAATCTGATGCTAGTCCACCTGTGAATACCAATGCTAGTCCAGCTGTGGAGACCGATGTTAGTAAAGTTGTAATTACCGGGCCTAGTTTAGTTGTGGAGACCGATGCTAGTACAACTTTGGAGACTACTCGTCCAATTGTCCAGATGGAAACCTTTACAGCTGCTCCCATAGATGCCCGTTTAACTCCTCATACAACGGTCCAGACAGAAACTACACCGGCTCTACAACTAGACATTCAACGAGCTATTCAGCCAGAACATCGACCAGCTCCATTTGCGCATCAAATTGCAAATCTTACTGCAAATCCAGTTCAACATTCAGCTGAACATTCAGTTGCAAAGCCGGATGCACTCACAACTCCACATTTACCTATGACTGCAGCTGATCATCTAGCTCTGCGTTCACTGGCGCATCCACATACTGTTTATGCAGCAATTCGTCCAGAATTTCAATTATCCCAATATGCCGCTTACGCAAGTGCCCATCAAGCTCAGCTGGCTGCTGCTCAGTATAGAAGTGTAAGTGCCATCGATCCGAACCCATTTTTTATGCCAACTAGATTTGACCCTAAAATAGATCCAAAACCTGCAGAGGTCTTTTCACGGTCTGTGCTACCAATTGATAGAGGGTTAGCGTATCTGTCACACAATATGGCCCTTGATCAAGTTTCACACAGCCTGCCTTTGTTGCCAGAAAGTCAAACTACGCTACCTAAAGAGAGTGGTGTTAATACTAGAGGAAGACCAAGAAAATCTTCAGCTACAACTACTCAACCTGTAAGGACTCCTGCTAAACGAAAGTCTACTCGCCTCACGTCGAGATCAAATGATCAACCTATCTTACAGCCAAATATGTTTGGTTTACCGCCACTTGAAATGATCCCCCAATCGCCTCTTGGAACCACTCCTCTTCAAGTGCACCCATTTCACGATCAATATTCCAATTTGATGATAAGTCCCGACGGCGATAAAAATAAAAAACGCAAACCAACTAACATCACAACTGATACTCATCAAACAAAAAACTCTGAGAGAGTTGAATATCATCATACATTCAACATGTCAGGTGGTCAACTTATAGAGAACAAATCTTATCAACCACCTGTAGAGGCTGAGGAACGTTCATTAATTGAACAACAGGCATCTGCTGTTGAGAAAATACTTGAAGATCAGAGGATAATTGATCAACAAAGATTAGCCTTGGAACAAAGACTACTTGAAAATCAATGGAATAGTGAAAATCAAAGAGCCCTTGAGTTACAACTGCTTGAAGATCAGAGGAAAATTGATCAGCAAAAATTGGAAAAACATAAAAAAGATCAGCAGAAATTAGAAAACCAAAAACTTGCGCAGGAAAACCGTGAAATGAAAAAGCTTGATCAGCTAAAACTTACCCAGCAAATACTTGAGAAGCAATTGGAAAAACAAAATCTCGAGCAACAACAACTTGATCAGCAAAAGGTCGATCAACAAAAAAAAGAAAAATTAAAAATGCTTGAGGATCAAAGGAAAATTGAGCAACGAAGAGTCGTTGATCAAAAAATACTTGAGGATCAGAGGAAAAATGCAGAACATATATCACAATTAAGAAACAACTCTGATCAGACAACAAAACCGAGTTCATACCAAGATCCCAGGTTTGCATCATCGGAATTCAGACCTCATGCAGAACATAGGTTACCAATTCCAATGATAGCAGAGCAGAGGTTCCGAGTTCCAAGTACAAACGCTTACCTAGAACAAAAGTCTTTTTCGGCAAATAGGCCGCTTCTTGAACAAAGACCTCCATACCCTGGGATAAGGCCTCATGTTGGCCAAAATATTTATCCCAATCCGCGACCACTTCCTGATCCCAGGACTTATACTGACCAAATGCCATTCCAGGACCAGTCATACCCTGGGTTGAGACCATTCGAAAAAATATACCCAGATCCAAGGTTAGCAATGGTATCACTCTCTGGTCAAAAGGTGTCCCAAGAACTAGGAATATATCCAGAAAAGAGGCAGCATCATCAACAAACATCGTATCTAGATCCAGAGATTTATCCGGAAAACAGAAGTATGGCTGAAAAATTAGCTCATCAGCAGTTTTTGAATGAGCAAACGTTACCACCGGAGCTGAGAACACGAAAATCATCCAAAGAAAAGAAATCTGTCTCGGAAGGCAGAGTTTCAAATGAACATTGGCCATCTCATGAACGGAGACCATCAAATGAACATTTATCGTCACAAGAGCAAAATATGTGTAAAGAACAAAACATTACAAATGATTTGAGCATATCACCCGTAGAGCGTAAGCGTTTAGCTGAGGTCGGCTCAAGGATCTCAATGCAACTACCGCTCCCTGCCCACATAGAGCAACAGCTGTCTGCTGAGCAACGGCGATCTGTCGAACGTCGGCTATCTGCCGAACACCAGATGGCTTTGAAACGTCGGCGGTCTATCGAACGCCGCCAATCTGTTGATCGTAAGCTCTCTTCTGAACGAGAACCATCATTCGAACCATGCCCTCCATTTCAACAGGGACCATCTTGTGTTAGAAGGTCCTCATTTGAAAGAGAATCATCATCTGAACGGACGTCCTCTGTAGAAGGGGAACCATCATCTGAACGAATGCCATCATATGAAACTACACTCAAACTCAAACAGACGCACTCAAGTAATCGTAGAAAGTCAGACGATCAAATGCTGTCAAATGAACAGTATTCTACAAATAAACAGCCACCTAATGAATTTTCTCGTGCAAATGAACACGCTAGGATCGGTAACGATTTTTTGTGCAAATCACCATCAAGTCAACAGCAAAATTTTCATCTTCAATGGACTAAAATCAACCAAGAAATACAGCATGAACAAGACAGACGGAGGATTTACACTGAACATGTAAAGATGTTAGAGAAATCAATTATTGATAAAAGTGTTCTACATGATCGAATATTACAGAGGTTATCTGAACAGAACGCGGAACATAATGCTGAACAGAAACAAATGCTTCACAACTCTCAACATAAAGAAAAGTCATCAATGGATCAGCAAATATTTAGGAAACCAAACCCTCACTCAAATGCATACCTTGAAAATCACATACCTACCTTGTATCATGGCAGTACCTTGAAGCCTATATTACCCCCTCCTCCTATATTACACTCTGGTCTAGGAGTATCTCATAAGGCACTAAACAAACTTTACATGAAGAATAATTACATAAATATTCCACCTGGTCCACTTAACGTTGCTAATACTAACTTGGACGTATCCGGGCCTTTGGACTTATCTGCCGTTGGAAGGAGTGTTATACAGGAATGTACGACAGATTTGCCAGTGAATGAAAGTACCGTTGCCACAATGAGTCACTGTGAAATGCGCAACTATGATTCTGTGGATTTTTCAAAACAAGATAGATCGGCTGATCGTCAAAGAATTGATAAGGAAGCCGTTCCCGGAGTAGATATGCGTTTTAAACTTTCTACTCAATCTTCGTTTCAAATGTCTGATCAAATCAAATCTTCAGAATCTGCAATCCACCAAATGCCTGAACATAATCAATCTTGTACTCAATCCACGTTCCTAATGTCTGATAATATTAAATCTTCTACTCAGACTACGTTCCAAAAGTCTGATTCTATTAAATCTATCCAATCTACGTCCCAAGTGTCTGATTCTAAGAACGATTCTGTTGATGCTGCTGGCTTAATAACTGTTATACACGGACCAAAGAAGTTGTCAGCTAGAGCTTTATCGAGGAATGAATCGTCAGAAAACAATGAGGAAAATGTAACTTATGGCTACCAAGCCTTCTCTAGCGGAATCATAGCACAAAGAGAACCGCAAAATATTTCAGACGCGATGAATGATTCGTCAGAAAAAACTGAGGAAAATGTAACTTATGGCTACCAAGACTTCTCTAGCGGAATCATAGCAGAAAGAGAACCGCAAAATATTTCAGACGCGATGAATGATTCGTCAGAAAACAATGAAGAAAATGTAACTTATGGCTACCAAGACTTCTCTAGCGGAGTCATAGCAGAAAGAGAACCGCAAAAAATTTCAGACGCGATGAATGATTTGTCAGAAAACAATGAGGAAAATGTAACTTATGGCTACCAAGACTTCTCTAGCGGAATCATAGCAGAAACAAAAACGCAAAAAAATTCAGACGCGATGAATGATTCGTCAGAAAACAATGAAGAAAATGTAACTTATGGCTACCAAGACTTCTCTAGCGGAATCATAGCAGAAAGAGACCCGCAAAAAATTTCAGACGCGATAAATGATTCGTCACACTTATCTACAGACCTTCAAAGTGAAGACGATACAACTTCGGATTCGGTTGATATACCTGAAAACAATGACATTTGCGTTTCTGTAGAATTGACCGCGGACGAAGAAAGCATACTTGATATTATGACCACAGAGGATACCAACAATCAATATGACAGTTCAATTGACGTTACAACCACATTAGTGAATTCACCATCTAGTGAAACGAAAATAATGTACAATGATGAGAACATACAGCCGTTGAACTCAAGTGTTCCTGTAGACGACAGTATAATTATGCCAGCTACTGACCAAACTCGGAGTGAAGATACGTTTTTAAACAGAATTAAACCAACTATCTTATCGAAATCGGACCCATGTGTTGCTAAACCTGAGACCAATTTTACAACAGCTGTGACGAGCTCATTTTCTAATAGCTTGTTCATTGATGCATCTCCATCAACTACACAAACGGTACCGACTACATATTCTACGAGCTCCTTAAGTCCTGTGCATGATGAGATTAGTTCGATACCAATTTATACATTACCAAATCCTGTAATGGCTACATCTGTGCTTGAACATGAAGACACAGAACCCGAAAGTACATTACCTATTACAGAAGTAGAATCTTCAGATTCGGCACCTCTGACACAAAATCTTCTCAGTATTGCAGGTGCAACTATCGCAAATACCACATCAGTGTGTACTCTTACTGATACAACTACAGGAGAATCTTGTAATTATGGAGTTGAACAGAGCAGTTTACAAATAGAAGCCACCTTGGAAAATAGTCACATGGAAACTCCTGCTTCCAAAGATACAACAGACAGTGAGACCGACACGGGAAACACACCCGTAAATAAAGTTGACGCGAGTACTGCAACAATTGAAACCCCAGATCCCGATACAGCTAGAAGGATCGCTATGTTTCCAAAGGATATTCAAGATGCTTTGGTAGTATTGCCTGCCGAAAATCGCGATTGGCTATTGAACGTATTGCCTAATTATGTTACAACTAAACCTAGGAATTATTGCGAAAATAAAAACATGTCTAATACACATGCCTTTTTTCCAAACTATCAATTACCTGCAAGCTTACAACATGGTCTACCTCAGTTTATGAGATCTTTTAACATGAATGAAAATCATATATCTTATCTACCAACGTCTTATCAAGCACCACCACCACCACCACCACCACCACCACCACCACCGCCGCCGCCGCCTCCGCCACCGCCACCGCCGCCGCCGCCGCTACCACCACCGCCACATCTGCAGCAATTTAATATGCTGCCTCCACCGCCACCGCCGCCACCGCCGCCACCGCCGCCACCGCTGCCACCTCTGCCACCACCACTGCCTCCAATACAGAAAGCGTCACGGCTTCACTTATCGCTACCAACACAACCTACTTTTGTTCCACCTCTACCACCAAATACACCTCCACCATTGTTCTCGCCTCTCCTAACTGTTATAAAAACAGATGACTCTGAAGAAGATATAAAGCCTCCCGTTATGACCATAAAAATGAAAGAAGAAAATGACTTCGAAAGTGATAATAATAACTTTGAGAACTTTCAACCTGGTTCATCCGCTACGCCTGAAACCAATATCGAAACCGGACATACTAATCAAGAAATCAAAGTAGTTGATTTGACTGCAGAAGAAAACCCACCCGTCAGAAAAGTACTAAAATTAGGGAGTGATCCAGCGATAACTCTGTCACAACAAATGACGGACTACGTCACTTTATTGAACACACCAAAACAGAAGAGCCTAAATGAAAAGACAGCAAGTTTAAGAGCTGTACGTATTAAAACACCATCAGAACGTATTAAGTCTTCGACGGAAAACACGAGTCGGACCCGGTCAAATATTGAACCTGAAGTGGCTTTTTCTGCAAAAGCAGCAGTTGATAAAGAAGTTCAACAATGCAGCAATGCTTTAAGTGACCCTGAAGTTGGAAAACATAGAGATTTGACTGAAGAAACTGGCAAACAACCAGTGATAATAACCTCTGTGGATACAAGGTCTATTATCGAGCAAGTTCAAGACTTTGAAGGCGAAGACAGTAAATTATTACAATGGAAAATTTCGTTAGCTATTCAACAAGCTGAGATCAGTAGCACTCAGCAAAACAATAGAAACAAAGCAGTCACACCCAAGCTACCCATTACAGTTTCACCCGTAGCATCCACACTACGCCCAGAAAACTTTACCAATAATGAGACGCAAAATTCTGCTGTACCAACTAATCCATCAATTATTACAAAAGATACAGAATTGATTGATAATTCCATATTGAAGCTAAGAAATGTTACATCATGTATTTCGCAACAAGATAGTCACGTTCTTGATCACTCGCATAATTCTACATCAACGGGAAGTTGTGGATTGGTAGATGAAGCTCATCTATCATCAAAAGATAATATTGAACCCAAAAATTGTGATAAAAAATCATCACGTAAAAACTGTACTGTTGAAGAAAGACTAACTTCGGCACATGCAACCACCACTGACAGTAATATTGTAGAATCAATTAAACATTACAATACACTCGACGATGACGATTCTGACGATAATCTGTCACTTGCCGTCATAGTAAAAAATCGAGATCAACTCAAAAATAGTATTCAAATTGATCATTTGTGTTCGAATAAATCCGCTAATAATGCTGCCCTTGACGACGAAATAAAGGAAGACACAGTACTTAAAGAAACTACAAATAATTTAAACAAAGATAGAACAACTGGGCCGAGTGCTTGTTTAAATGATAAACCTGAAAATAAACAAGAACCACTATTCAGTGCTAATAAAATAAAAGACACGTTACATGCCCACAAAGCTCACTTCGAAAAATCTGTAATAAAAGAAGTAGAAGAGAACCACCCAAATATAACAAATAACAGAAAGAAAACAAATAGCTCCAATGATCAAAAACTGATAGAGACGGTCCGCAGTGTTAGTTATGTAACTAATGAAGAGATTCAAATAGCAAAAAATATTTTAACTCTAGACAAGATAATTGATAAAGAAACTGCAATCAGTGCTGAACAGCAAAATAAATACCATCCCATAGATGAAAACCCTAATCAACAAACTAATTTAATGAAAAAGGCTGTTGAAGACGAAATTAGATCTTCCCTGATCTCATTAAAACCGAATGAATATGATAAGTCGCAAACCCATAAAGAACAAAAAAATAACCCTAAATTGAATTTATTGACTACTATAAACAGTGATAACTTGACCCATACTAAAATGGCCATTGAAATAAAGACAATTTCTTCGAAAACAATTAATCAAAGTCATGAAGTCTCAAATCTCAATGAGATAAATATAACAGAATCAAGTGTGACTTCTAAAGAAACGAATATTAGCACTAAGGAAAGTAGTTGTATTGTAGATGTAACAAATCATTTACAAACAAGCAGAGATATAAAAAGCTTGGTTGTTATTGAAAATAAAAAAAAATCTCTTGAAAGTAACCTTTCTAATGATTTGGAACGACACGCTGTAATAGATGAGACTATAATAACACCACCACGCCGCAGCAGACGTGGGAAATCCACGTTTATGGACGGTGCAACTGAAGATGAAATTGTAAATGAACCAGAAGCTTCTACAGAACAAAAGAAAACACCTCTTACTAAAAAGCAACTTATTTTCTCGAAATTGTTGCTGGATGAAGAAATTCAGAGTGGGCCACAAGCTCATTCCACGCCCGAAAAAGATCTTTCTTCAGTCGAAGAAAACTTACAAAACCCAAAAAAATCCATAACTAGTCCAACTTCACCTATAATTAGTGATGTTACTGTAGAACAAAATCAAATAAAAAGCCTTGAAAAACGCAAACGAACGAAACAAAAGAAATCTGTACAATTAAGACGTCTTTGTAAGAAAAAGAGGCTAAAGAAAAAATCCAAAATAAGATTACATTCAGAAAGTTCTGCTAATTCTGATCAAACACGAGATCAGTCGCATACAATTCGAGAAGATACAGAAAAGTTTGCTGCAACTGATAATAAAATAAATCGTAGTAACAGTACGAGTAAGGATCTTGAGTCGACTACTAATGAATTAAACTTACTTTCTGGTTCTACTACAATAAATGAAAATTTAAATACTTCCGGAGAAAAAAGGAAGCTCGACGACCCGACGGACCCTGATGGATGTAGTCAAATTATAAAAGCTAAAAAGTTAAAGTTTTTGGATAATAATGAAGAGGACTTGGAAGAGAAACATCGTAACCACGATTTTAATTCTACAAGTAAAGATAAGGTCCCCTTGTCTTCGGAAAAACGTACTGCTTGCTATATGCCAGTTGCAGCAAGAAGAACGCGTTCTAAATCTGTTATTGTGAAATCATCGACGACTGACTTTTATGATCCATACGACATTGACTTGGATGATATGATCGAAAAACCTGATTCATTTAGAAATCGAATAAACCTTTCAAATAAAAACATACAAAATTCAAAAATTCAAAGTTTTTATAAATCTAAAACTAATAATAAACCAGAAGGCTGTAATAAAACCCAGGGTCTAGTCAAAAAGACTTTGAAACCAACGGGTAATCTTATTCAGTATAGTAACAAAATAGCTTGCCCTAAAAATAATGTGATTGAATCTGATGACTCTACAAAAAGTGATGTTCCATTAAAGAAGTATATAGAAGAAAAAGAAAAGAAATCACTTCAATCTCGTAAAACTGTATCTAATAAGCGAAATGTAAACAACGAAAAGCAAGTAAAAGGCAGCAAAACCACAGATCTTAAAAGAAATAGACGAACTCTTGCTACTTTTAATGATGTCGATAAATCTAGTACTCCCAATGATGCCGAAGAACTTCGATCGGAGAAATTTATGGAAAGCTTTGGTTTCTTCTCACAAAGGAAACCTCGAAAATCCAATTTATTGGCTTCCAAAAAAATATCTGAAACATTCCATATCATAGCTAATGAAAGTGATGATGCATATTTCAGTTCTAAAAAAAGAACGCAAAAGCGATCTCTTCAAAATGAAAATAAAAAATGTGCAGGTACTAGAGACACCAGACCAAGAAGACAATTCTCAAATAAAAGAATAATTAAAAGAATTCCAAAGCCTAAAAAGAAAGTCTACTTACCAGTACCATGCTTTTGTCGCCTATGCAAAAAAGATTTTCGTCGGCCAGACTGCTTTATGAGACATCAATTGACTGTACCACATGCAACAAAGATTTCTGAAATAGAATTAAAAATGAAAACATCCCCACATGTTGAAAAACCTAATTACCTTATTGCTTATAAGCGGCAGCTAGATCGGCTTAAACTACTTACCAAAAAGTATGCAAATAAGAAAAATTGTTCAAAATATAAAAAAATTAAACTGTCATTAGCCAAAATTTTAGCAAAAGTAAATAAGAAAGTGAGAGAAATGCAATTAGCACAAAGAGGATTAAGCCGAGATGAAGCACTGTTTATAGATTGTTGTCAATTGCTGAAATCCAATAAAAATGAGATGAATATCTCGGACCCTACAGGTTTCAATACTGCGGCTAATCATTTTTCTGAGTCAACAGTCAAAGAATTTGATTTATTAGAGAAACCTGTTAAAGGTGACGGTGATGTAGATTCTATTACAGCCAAAAATATATTAGAAAGTGAAGAAGTGAAGAACTTGGAGAAAGATTTAATTTCGGGTCTTAAGGAAGCTGCAAATGAGGGTTCTTTTAAGACAAAACTTTTGTACCAACGAAGTGTTAGTGATGTGGCACTGAATCAGACGGATGATGAGCAAATAAGTTATTCTACTTCCAAAGTGAGTGAATCTAACTATGAGCATACAGATCCGTACCCCGACATCGGGATGTCAAACCCTAGTAAACCAAAGAAGAATCCTGAAGTGAAGGAGAAAATGTATCCAGATATAATCGAGAGTATAGACATGTTTGAAGATAAATTCGATAAGATAAAAAGAAAGTGTAGATCTCAAGCAGCTGCGGCGGCTGCGAAGCAAACGCACGCAGCTATTGAACCCAGCCCTAGGTAAGTCTTTTATCTTTAACCAATTTACTGATCGCACACACGTTTAGGGAGTCTTTTATAAACCTATATAGATTCGTTATTTACTTTATCATAATTCTGCCATATGCCAATTTCATTCGTTAAATACAAGTTTTAGCATAAAATATTAAATAACCGAACAATACTCAAGTATCTGAATGGCAGTCATATCTACCAAAAGATTTTCCATCTGCGAACACATCACGATCCGGTGTAGATCTCCTGTTGCAAGCTAGGGCTGCGCGCGCTACTATTGCGGCGATAATTTTTTTTCTTGCGGCATGGTTAGAGGTGTGCCATGGCGTCCTCAGTTTCCGCCTACCTTAGGTTCTCACCGGCTACGGTTGTTGTTTTGAGAGATTCCTGTTTCGAATTCGGAGGGAAGAAACGTCCAGGTGTTACAATTTTGCGGTTTGCCCTGAAGTCATGGTGGAGCTTACGGTGGAAACCTGCATTGACGTTTCTTCCCGCTTAATCCAAAACAGGAACCTCTCGAAACACTCGTGTCCGGCGACGACTTACGTCAGTGGAAAAAAGACCGTTTGTACCTTTTCTAAAGGTAATGAGTTTTTTTTTTTTCCTAAGGGTTCCAAACCTATGTACTAGACTCAGCTTACTGCGAGTTGTATTATCATACAACTATTAATTGGGGAGATATTAAGTATTTGAATGTATAAGTCCATTCATAATTTGTTACATTTATCATCAGGATTTGGCATAAGCTACAGTTTGGTACTTAATGATTCAGTATCCATTTGCATAAAATTTTAAGACCTAATAGAACTTGGCATTCTTTTGTTTGTCCTAATTATATTTCAGCATAATATTATTTACGCATAAAAACTTACGCATATTTTTTTAAGCATAATTTATATAATCATAATAACGATTAAGCATAACATTCTAATTTCATTAAGCATAACTTGTTTACAAGTTGCATGCAGCAAGCATGCAACGTGTAAACAAGCATACACCAGGCATGGTTTCTGTCACGGCTCCTTCGCTGCGGGACTCCGGCGGCCCCACGCGTGCTAATCGTCGCAGACGGCTTTTAGTCCGTGGGCCGCCTCGCCCCTACGCGCCTACGCGATTTTAAATTACTCTAGGGGTAGGGCAGACAAGACTACGTGGAGTCGGTTTTGCAGCGATTCGGTTCTGTCACTAACATAGTAGCACAACTTATTGAATTTTTAACCAACAATATTATTTAATTGTTACAGAAACTATAGCAAAATGGTTTGATCAGAATTATGTATATTTTATGCTAATAGTCATTAGGCCTAGTGTGATAGGAGTTCAGGTGGGAAATGAAACGAAATGATATCATTCAGGCTTATTATTTTTTTCACAAATTCCCATCATATCTAAATCCAACCACACTACTAGCGTCGCACAACCCATCTTAAAACAGTCTAACCCGGAAGTCAAAATGCTATCCCCTTTCTTTAATAATACAACATATTTCAATAAGTCACATTTTGATATTATCTTAATACAATTAGTTACATTAATAAAAGCTGTTGGTATACAAACTAAAATATTATAATCAGATGTGATAAATCAACAATACATAATTCCAAGGTAACCAATTAATGCAAAGACAAAGATTTTAAATAATTAACATGGTTAAACAATTAATGTATTAGTGTCTCAACGAAGTGATAGATGGCACTATTGTGAGTTGTTTAGATTGTATCATTATGTAAATCAAGCTTCCATTACACCAGCACCCCTAGCGAAGTTGATAATCTGCAATCGTTAACGCTAGACAAAAACTAATCAATTGTATGGGACTCAACGCTAAGTCACGTGGTCAGAACAAACGAATACAAATTCGTAGCCAAGTTCACATCGTTCAAAATGATAGAATGTTGTTTCTACAATGATCAACGCTACATCGTTTGCTATACAAACGCTACATTGTAGAACGAGCGGCCGACTCAGGCGCTTCAACATGGCTACCAATTTATCGTTTTCTACAATTGCTGACACCGAGGCGTTACCGATTGGAGAACGGAATTCAACTCGAAACGATTGTAACTTGGCTTGGGGAGCAGGTGTCTTGATTAGCCGGTAGATGGTGGTTATAGGTGGCGCTCAGTCGTTAAATTAGTACCGTTATGCGAATTAAAATTATGCTAAAAAAAATATACCAAAATCGTTATGCCAAAGTATATTAGGAAAAATAATATTATGCGAAAACAACGTTTCTGGTCTCTATTACTCCTGTTTAGTCATTCAACGTTTCTGGTCTCTATTACTCCTGTTCAGTCTTATTCCTGATAGTATTACTAATAGTATTTTTTCTTATGTATATTTCTTTTTCAGCTTCAAATGCCGTAAGAAAACTGATAAGAAAAAGGTAAGTAGAAATACTAAAAAGTGTCGTCAAAGTTCCCAGGTACTTACAAAGGGCGCTTTAAAAGGATTTGACGGAATTAAGGTTTCTATACCGACATCCGACATAAACATGTCCGCAATCGTCCCTACGATAACTTCACCTAAAAAGAAAAAGAAGGGAAATAAAAACAAAAAAGAAAAGGTTTTGGAAACATGTGGCAAACTCGACAGTCAACGGCATTGCGGGGACGGCATGATTTCACAGAAGGAAGTGGATGTTTACGAGTTTCTTGATAATGAAGATGCAGTTTTTGAGTTTAGACCTTCAACACTCATGGAAAGATTTAAAAGCATTAGTTATAAAGATACACCCAGTACATCTAAAGGAAATCCAGGCGGTGACGATGCAGACAATTCTAGTGACAGTGTTTCTGACGGGGATGACTTTGTATACATGTCTGATGATTATGTCTGTAGTGACGACGAAACTGAAAACAGCCTGTTATCCTGTGAATATAGCAACGGTAAGGTTGGCTGTGACCTCAAGAAAAATACGTCACCTCTAAAAAGAAAAGACGCGGTAGAGAAAAACGCTGTAATGGGCAAAATATTTAAACACAATGCAGTGCGCACTGATAAAAAGAGTATAAAGATCAAGGAGTCGACGAAACCAAAAGCTAATTTGGATCAGTTATTTGACAGCTTACTTGAGGAGGAACAAGAATTTGGCTCTTCGATGTTGAGTAGCAACGCGGTATCATCTAAAAATGACGATTTTGTAACGTCGAAAAAACACGACCATTCTTCTAAGTACGACAAATACAACCGCATGCTTTCGAGCAGGAGTTCTTCTCCAACATTAAAATTAAAAACTCCATCGCCTAAACCAAAGTCGCCTAAGGACTATGATAGCTCATCTCTAATAGATTATGGGCCTTCAACATCAAAAACTACATTAATCGATTTTGGGCCAAGTACATCAAAAAAACGTGACGTAATTTCGCCAGACCTTTCACAGAAGAAATATGACCCTTCGACAATTAAGAAACATGAACCACCCCATAAATATACAACAATTAAACATAATGAATCTACACTTACAAAGAGTGACACCATACCTATAAAGAAACGTGATTCAAAAAAAGAGAAGTCACCATCGAACAAATTAGATGAAGGCATCAGCACTAGTTATGATTACAACGCTGATCAATATGATGATATGGGTGTAGCTAGACAAAGGGCGCGACGTAAATGTACCGTAGGAAAACAGAATGTATTGGCCGAGACCTGGAGTTCGGAATCAGAGCCAGATGGCATTCCACCGCGCCCTAATAGTGCTGAGTCGGTTGTCCCTGCTCGTAGAAAGAAAGGGAAGAAGAAGGAAGGGCACCATGCCGGTGCACGACGAATTAATAACCGACACATTTCATTCAAAAAGCTAGATGTCGAAAGCAGGTTAGCTAGTTGTAGTCGAAACGCAGCTAGTGGTAGTAGTGCTGGAACCAGCCGAGCGCGGCGGGACAGCGAGGATGTGGGCATCGTGAACCCGTACGACGCACCGGCGCCGTCCACGTCGACGGCGCACGCTCCGCTCCATAAGCCGCGGCCGCGCACCACGGCCTACTACAACTGGTCGTCCGAGGGCGACGACGAGCCGGAGCATGTGCAGCAACACGGCTGGATCGTCGGCGACAGCCACAAGAAACTAGTTACGATGCTTGCACATGCAAAAGGCCGTAAACGAAATAATGATGATAAACGTCATTTCGTCGAATAAGTTTAGTTTATTAGATTATATTAATCTTGTAAATATATTGTACATAATATTCTAATTCTTTATTAAATGTCTTAAAACGAAAGTTGACCAGATATTTCAGGCTTCATTTTTTTTTTCTTTTTATTGTTGTAAATATTGTAATAAAATAGTTTTAAAATATTAGTTAAATTTTGAATGAGCCAATGTCCTGTCAACTCCTGAATTAGTAAATTTTCTGGAACATTTATTTTAAATCGAGTTATTGCACCTTTAAACCATCAACGACGTGGGCATTTTTAGTTTATACGCGTTGTCTCTTGTTGATGTTTTGTATCAATAAATCTTTTTGTCCACTTTGGTATGTTTAATATCTCCGAGACCATCGGATAATACTATTTCGCCCATTAATTCCGTTTTACTTGGTTTTGTTTTCTAGTTAAAAGTTTAATTAAATTTTAGACCCTCTATTTTCTCTAAAACATAAGTAATGTTTTTGTCAACCTACTTTTTCTGTTATGATTATCCGCTGTGTGGCACATAAATATTTATATTGGCGTATAACTTGGTAACCCCGTAGATGTTCGTTAGGTGTCTGGGATATAAAAAGTAGAAAATAAGGTTAAGAGTTTTATTAAATGTTTCTATAATTTGCATTTGTAAAAAAAAAGATAAGTACTTTATAGGTGTCGCGTTTTCATTATATATTTGTAAATAGTTCTAAAATACTATAAACAATTTAAATTTTAAATGATCGTATATTATACTAAAAATTCGATTTGCATGAATATTCATATTAGTGTATTGACTAAAAATGCCTCGTTCTATAATTGTAATTTTAAAAATAAATAATTTTAGTCAAAGAGTATAAAATTATGCAAATAAAACTTAAGCATAATAAAATTTAAATTGTTCTTTATAAACATTTATTTTATTTACGAAATTATACAAAAGTGGGTACCAGTTGTCCCAAAATGTACCGACCCACAGTCTAGTAATAGTCAGCTAGGTAATGAATTTGAATTTATTTTCACTTTGGATTTAAAACTCTCGGCGTAAACCTGATTTATTTATTTATTTTAATAAACAATTTGTTTGCAATTTGTGGACTGGACTGACTCGGCAACAATTTAATTAAACATATTTTCTTTTCAGCCGCTATTAATTAACTGCATATGGCATTGTTGGATTAGTTTACGACAATTTATTGATTGATAATTTTATTATGAGATCGTGTGTCGGTACATTTTTTCATTTTGGTTACATTATGAATTTGTCTTAAATTGACTGAATTTCTGTTAAATAAATGTCAAAAGTTTGTCTTTTGGAGGCTGAAAACGCGGTCTGAGTGATTTGTGTATCTATGAGTTGAGTAAATTAATTTGTTAACTATTTTTATACATTAGATATTTTGAGTAGTCGAATGTGTTACATATTATTGTGAAATCTCATGCATTAGTTATCGTTTTCTTCTAGTCCAATATGGAAAGACTAATAACCGCATTATCAGCCTCACAACAGTAATTATATGATCTTATTTTCCAATACGTTTGAGTAAAGACTTAATTTTTCAATATATTTAAATAAAATTAATTTAAAAATCATTGGTATGTATTTCGTGTATCTGTGAATCAAGATTTTTTTTTTAAATAAAGCTCAATGTTAAAAGTTTATTTATTTCATTACTAATTACACAAGTTTGAGAAGGGAGAACGAATGTGTCAAGTTGAACGAACCATCTACTTAGAATAAATTGGGATATCCCTGTCCGGACTTAAACTCTTTTTTGTTTTAGACGCATTAATGTTAGAATGTAGAAAAAGTAAATAATCATATATTATAAATGTCATAATTGAACTTTGTCTAGTTAAAAGATTCAATAAGTACTAGTCAGTATGTCAGGTGTTTCTAAATCTTCATAATGAGGCAAGGGATAATTCCCCAACACATTGCGGATAATTACCCATTATTAAAATTGAGCTACATTTTGTGTTGTCATATTTTAACAAATAAATGTATCACAGGACTCGTACTCTATTATTTTATTACCCTAGCTTTTCTCTGAATTCCTTAAATAACAATCAGATGCAGAAGTTAATCTGATGTGGAAATAATTGCGTCAGTACAGCTATGCATTAAGAGTGAGCCGAGACGAGAGCAATTTTGTGAGTCAGAATTTCGGTCGCGTAATATGTACTGCATTCGGTTTCATAAAAACGTCCTGGTTCATTAACACGGCGACGCAAAATAAGTTGTCTGCCGCAGTAGTAATGCATGCAGTAGAAATTACGCGACCAAAATTCTGCGACTCACGACTGACAAAATTCGCCGCCGCGAGAGCGCTGCGTGATCGTCGAGTTTTGATGCGCTGCGGTGTGTGTGGAGTGTGCACGCGGCGCTACCGCCGCGTTACCCCTTCGCCCGTTACTGTTTTGGTCAGTCACAGAGCGGACAGTGTGCCAAAGCGAGCGGGTAGCGGGTACCTAGGTACATTTTGATACAAGTGCAGAAAGTTTGTAATTGCGACCGAGGCGGATTTCCCGAGGGCTGCAGTAACAAATTTGTACGTGTATCAAACGAGTTTTCAATACACTTACGAAGAAATAATGTCTCTAAAAATTACGACACATTTTTGTTCATGTTGTATAGGTTCCTACTTACAGAAGAAAATTTACCAATAAAAAATTTTCTTCAGTAAGAACTTGTACATTTTATTTTTGATTTAGATGGCAGCAGGCTATCGCTAGTATTTTTGATCTCAATTGCAATATCTGGCGGTGTAGCATCTAAAGAATTCTCTTCAAATCTTAAATTCAACTTTTTTCCCCCGCTTAACCTCCTAATGTTAAAAATAGAATTTCAAATATCTTTGAATTTAGAACACAGATTAGAATTGTTAATTTGTTGGTAATAACAAATTATTGTGTAAATAATCATATTTATTTGTGATATTCTGATCATAAACACAATTTAAATTTTCATATTGATATTGAAGCCATCAAAATATCCGCCATTTTGCTTAAAAAATGAAAAGGCCCTTGCTGGATAAAAAAAAAACGAGGTTGATAAAAACGCCATGTTGAACCTAATCGTAGTGCGATAAAAGCCAGATTTCAAGTACCTAAGTGTACTGAAAATGGTATTTTTAATACAAATGATCAAAAACCTACTCTTTGAGTCCACTACTCAAATGATCTCGAATTATAAATTCTAGTAATTCCAATATGACATCAAATACAGTTTTCTCATAAGTTAATGCAGTTCCTGAAAAAGCGATGCTAAAAACTATTCGCTCGCTGTCTGTATCTTGGTACGGTCAACCGTCTGTCGAAGTCTGAGACTAATGTCTTCTGGAGCACGCTGGGAGTCACGGCCGACGGAGCACGGTGCGTACATCGGTGACTGCCCTGCCTGTCGCTGTTCTAAGATGGTAGGTACCTAGTAAGTATACACATACAATTGATTTCTGAATATCTAGGAAGCGCACCAAACGCAAGGCTTTAGAAACATGAACGTCACTATGACAGGACACCGCCTTTTTCGAAAATCATGTGAATAGAATTTAATACAATATTCAATACTTAGATATTTACGAAATATTTTCTCACGATGTGACTACGAACAGGGGGTCTACTCGCTTTCTCCGAAAAACGAAGTTTCGATTGAAGTTTCGCGTGTTTCCTACCACGGTTCCTTTCGTTCCCTAGATTTCGCACGAACGAAAATTGTTTGATGTACCGAATCTCAAAAATATAATTATGACAGAGGATTGTTTGCAATTTTAACGTCAAATGATTAGTTCGTTTACGAAAGTTTCGTTTCGGAGAAAGCGAGTAGACCCCCAGGTATGGACATCCAACTACCATACCTACGGTACGTTATTCATTCAGTTATTTAGATACCTACCTAAATTTCAGTCCTCCGCAATGCTTAGTTTTAAATCTCTGTGGCCACGCGTTTCTTCGTTTCTATGGCGTGGCCCCGTTTAAACACTTAACCTTTTAATCACAACTTAAGCTTTTGAGAATCGTCTTTTCCAAATTTCAAAATCATCAAAGGCATTTTCACGATTTCGTAATGGCCACGCCATCGACACGGACATGCACGTAGTTCACAGCACAAGTGATCGTGAGTTCGAATCTCACTCATTATTTACATTGCAATATTGAAGCCACAGAACACGAAAACGCCTCTGCTGGCGTTATTCCAGCAGACAAACCAACCACCTTTAGGTACTCGGATACGCAAACGCATCTAAACAAGTGGACACAGTGTAGGTATAACAACAAAATATATAGGCACATAAGACAATCTACATAAAAAGCTCGCTCGAGCAACGCACACATAAACACCGCTCACGGACACGATATCTTGGTAGCGTCTCGGCCTACTCGTCGAACAGTTCCGGCTCAAACGCTCATTAGTGTGCGTCCACCAAGCGTAGGTATAAAAAGTGAAGTACGTAAATGAGATTGTCTTCTATACCTATCTATTTTGTGGTATAACCTACCTGTGTCATGATATATAGCAAGCCATATTGTCAGTTGCTTGTTAGGTACTAGGTACTCTGATCGGAACAAAATAAATAAAGGTAATAATAATTACGTTCTGATAACCAGCTCTAAATAACAACAAGCCACCATTTTGTTCCACTTATGAAGTTCCTTCGCTGTAATGTTGGCTCCCCTGGCTGTCTACAGGAAAAAGAAAGGAAAACAGAGGCCAAAATTGCAGAATTTGGGAGTACTCGTTCTGCACCATAAGAGGATTGACTGTTCTAAATAAACCTTCATAATATGCAAATTAAACGTTGAAATCGATTGAACTTTTTTGATCACTTTTCACTAACTCAACACAATTAATCCACATACAAATGTTAACCATATATCTAGTATATTTCGAGATACGTGAGTGTAGATTTTCTCAGGTTAGCGGATTGAGTGTTCCAGTTAATGCCCTACAACTACTTTTTTCCCAAAGATTTAACAATTGTTTTATCTTCACCATGAAGCTACCACAATTGCTTCCCAAATCCTTTCTTTGTTTCGTATTAATAAATTTATAATGAACTATTAAATAAGAACATTCAATCTACACGCACACGGTCGTGGGTTCGATTCTCACCCAGGACAAATGTTTGTGTGATGAGCATGATCATTTGTTCTGTGTCTGGGTGTAATTTATCTATATTTTGTATTTAGAAATATATTTAGTATTTTTATCAGTTATCCAGTACTCATAACACAAGCTCTGCTTAGCTTGAGACTAGACGGCGTTGTGTAATAGTTGTGGAATATTATTATTATTATATATAATTACTATATAGCAGCCTATATTACTCAGGAATATAGCAATTGGATCAGTACTTCCAGATGATCTAAGATCCAATAGAAGAAATCACTTACCTTATCTATTATTTGATTATGATAAATATTATATGCTAGATAATGCGTTCATTAAGGCATTGGGTATAGGTTGCCTAACTAAGTTTGGTGCCAATGATGTTAAACGATAATAGCATAATATGATATAAGACTTAATGTGTAATGTTAGTGATTACCGTTGAGGCGATAAGCACTATTAGACCCGAGCCACGGCGAGGGTCTTGAGTGAGCCGAGAACTGTAATCATTAATTACTCACGTGTATCATACGACGTTTTTCAATACACTTGTGAAGAAAATAACTGTAAAAATAGTAAACTTTTGTGGCGGTAAATATCTGTTTTCAAATGCGTGGCCATTTTTGTTTTGTCGTTGGGGACGACACGCACCCTGCCTGATTCGGTAACTGTAATACATTTATGGCGAGAGAGGTTGAACAAAAAGGTTTTAACTACATTATAGCACTAGTGCATAATGGTAATCAAAATGTCACAGTTTGGTAACAAGTGCAATTACATACCTAAAGTGTAGTGCAATAGAAAATAAAAAGAAAGAAAGAAAACCCCTCATTTCTTATTTGGGAAAGTCGTCAGGTGATCTGAAAGAGTGTGAACCCAAGGAACTGAAAAAATATAGGTTGCCTCCTTTTTTTTAGTGCAAATAAAAGGGGTTGCCTCGCTTAAAGATGTGAGTAAATGGCCATAATTTACCGTCATCTGTTATTTAATAGATTTTTTTAATGTTAATTAGTGTTTTTTAGTCTAATAGAAGCTATTAGTAACGCTAGAACTCAATTTGTAAGTATTTGGTTAAAATCCAAATATCAAAATGTTCACGATCTCGGACAAATTTCATTGTTTAACATCATTGGCACCAGATTTAGCTAGGCAACCTATTCGGAATGTCTTAATTCATGAATCCCCAAGCGACCACCGGTGGCCGCGCATCTATTGTCTTACTATTGTGTCTCTAATTGACGGTATCTGAAGGGTTAATAAACGCATTATCTAGTACGTAATATTTATCATAACCGAATAACAGATGAGGGAAGAGATTTCTTCTATGTATCTCGTACTAATAGATTACCTCCTACAAACAAAAAAAAAACAAACTTTACCTCATTATTATATTAGCGTAGATTATTATGAGTTGTCTTCTTTTCTATATGGATGTTACCTAGATATTTTATATCTAGGTAACATCCACAGGTATGTCGTTTTGTGACGTGAAAGTGAGTTTGGGCGATAAAAACAGGGTCAAGTAAAAAAAAAGTTGTATATCATAAGATACTTTAAGTATTAGATATTACACCGACAGAAATAATCTTCATCTTTCTTTATTTAATTTAATTTCTAGTGATTATATTCGTTAATCATCAATAGGTATCTTTATTATCTAGATCGCTTTATTTAGGGTTTGTTCCTGTTCTAAAATATTTAGCTCTAATAGTAAGAATAACACCTAACACCAGTATTATACAACAGAACGCTATGATCACTGGAACGAATATTCCGACCAATCGGAGACTGTTCAGGAGACGGTCAGTCAGCTCTTCGACAAACTCAGCAGGCAGGTTGATGGCCTGGAAATGAAACAGCTGGTTAGGTAGGTACGTCACAAGAAAGTAATCTAATAAATAGTATTTAAGAGAAAAAAAAAGTGAAGCTCGAAACGTTGCGTAGGTAAGTTGGTACTAGGGTTGTAACGGAGGCCATCTTAGCGGAGGCGGTGCGCGGTGGCGGATGAGGAGTCGAAGTTTCGTTACAACCCTAGCTGGTACATATCTAATGGTAATATCTACCTAAAAGATAAATGATACACCTATATTTCACAAACAGGTTTTAAAAGCATTTTTATACGTTAATTTAAACTAGATTAAGCCAGTGTTTCCTAGCTGATTACCCTGAAAAGAAACACCAACACAAAATCAGAGGTCAGTCTGTTTTAGAGACCATACAGTAAACTTGTAAGGATCTAATCATAATACCTACATATCTATAATTTAGTGCCTGAGATGGTTCTTTTAGGAATGAATCATTCAGGTTTGAGTGGCCATCTTCAGTCAGAGTATGCATTGTCAGTGTTCGTCTAGCTCAGCTCAGGTCTGCTAAGGAGCTCAACTACTTGACGAACAATACTACAGACAGGTTATTTGGGAAGGCCGTATGAAGTAGGTACTCAAACTCCCAGACATAGCATATAATTAATGAAAAGAAAATGCAACCCAAATAGTCCCCAAATTTTACAAGATCTTTTATTTTGTTTTTATGGAAAATTGCCCTGTTATAAGCCATATTTTTTTATTTTTTTCACCCATAATAAGTTCTTGTTTGTTTTATAGTCATTAGAAACAAAAACGCCAGAAAATTTTTTTTTACATTTGTTGCGTGGCGCTGGAGGACACATCGCGTATTATATAGATGGGCGTCGAAAAGGTTAAACCGTAACCGAACGAATACACGTATACAAGCATTGCTGGTATAATTTTGTCAGGCGTTACCTATTTTTGTTAGGTATATTATGATGAAATGGGAATATAATACGTAATAATTTTAATATACAATAGATTAAATTAGTTATACTGTTATTTTTTTTTCACATTCTCAGTTTTTCATCAATAAAACTAGGGAAAAAAGTGATAAAAGAATCGAAAAGATTAGCATGACGCGTTAGTGTTGTAATAGTGATTGACACTATTTATTGCGTAGGCACTCAACATAAGAACCGAAACTAAAACTATATTTAACCATAGGAAGCTTATTGAAACTTGGCACAACGTCTAACTGAAATGGATATAAAGACGTCTTTTATAAGTTTTTATGAAAACATTATCACTTCCCCTGATAGTTAAAAAGACGTATCTAATAATAAGTAAAAACGGATAAAAACAGGTTTTAATGAATGAAACGGGAAGTCGGGCCTTTTGTCCTTGTGTTAAAACCGCACTGGAGATTGTTAGCAAAATATTAAAATTACAGGCAGATGCGCTTCTTTGTCCTGATTGCGGCAATGTTTAAAACTAAAATCTGGAAAAAATATTATATACTAGAAGTCGACTTTCTAAATTAAATTAAATTATAGAAAAGCTTTCATAGTTTAATTTAAATTAGGGAATCTTTGCCCGGAGTGGGAAAGAACAGGCTAGATTAAAAAAAGGGAATCTAATTGTGAAAAAACAAAATGCCTGAAATAACCATTGCTGCGTATCACTATGTTGTATTCACAAGGCGCCTAAAGAACTAAATTGAACATAATTGTTATACCGTACGTTCATTCACTCGCTCGATTGAATGAAAGCTTGGAGCCCATTCATTGTTTGCAGGTATAAGAATGGGCCAATTCAATAATTATTCTAGACGAGCAACAAGTTGGAGCCCGCCTGGTAAGCACAAAGCTGTCTGTGGAGTGGTGGAGCCGCTATTGAAGACAAGATTACTTTCGTTTATGTCCAGTATATATAAAATTGGATTGAAAGTATTTTAATTGTTTTTTTTTTCGCCTATACTAATCGGCTTAGTTGTTATAGTCGATCTCGTAATATCGCTTTACCATACCTATGTATGGTTCATATAACAATGTATTTTGCAAACACATCCCATGTCTCGTTTTACTGGGGCTATTTCTGCAAAGTGTTAAAGCAATTAAAAGTTTGGCTATGGGTGTCTACCTATTTAAAGTTTAAAAAAGTTAGCAAACAAATCTTAATAATATTTAAAATAGTTTACTTTCATTTTACGACATAGACAACACACACAGGATTTTCCAAAATTCACCCCTAAGGCAGGGCGGAAACATGTGTCTTGTTTCAGATACAAGCTACCGATGAATATTTGATTGACTAGTATAGAGCCAGTATGAAATCATCCACTCCCTGCGCAAGCGTAAACATTTTTTATGTCCAGTTTCTTCCATTTATGACGATCAAAAAGTGTTCGGTGTCGGTAACTGAAAACTAAAAGTGTCCACGGGTGTCCAAAGTTTGTATGAAGAAACCTATTTTCAGGCGGGCTAAGCCGCTGGCAAAAGCTATTGTAAGTATAAATTAGTGAGTAATAAATGATAAATAATAGGTGTTTAATGATGAAATATGAAAATCACTGATATTAAGAGTAAAAAGTCATCATCAAAACTATACATATGGAGGTATAAGTTTTATCCCTGTAGTACGATCCCTCATTTCAGGCGGGTGAAGATACTGGCTAACGCTTACTAGCGTAAATCCTACTTAAACGAATTATGACAGTTTTTTTATAATAATTATTTTAGTTATGTTACTGGTGCTTGGGCACTACAAAAAGGTTAGTAGGTATGTCTAATGTTTACGAGACTGTAGGTTCCCATAAACCTTACGACATACCTACTAGGGTTTACGGGACAATACACTCTCATAAACCTCTATAAAAACGGGGAATCCTCCGATCAGACGGGTGTTGTAGACACAGCATCCGTCTGATCAGCGGATTTTCTCTGGATAAGTCCGGGTAACCGCCCGATAGTTGATTTCAGCATATACAGAGTTATTTGTGAAACACTGGCAACCTCTCAGGACTATGTTCCTAACTAGTTTATGATATATAAACTACAACTTTTGTTCAATGACTTTTAAAAATTTATTATTTTTTTGTTTATCAAATTTTCTTTTTGTATATTACGAAGTCTATGTCAAGCAAGCGATAGTATAGGTGGTGGTGTTGCTTGATGGGCTTGCGTCACGGCATACAGACTTAGGTAGGTATAGCAAAATATAGAGTTGAAATGTGTTAGATAGAACAAAGGTTTGTTTTTGGTAAATGAATATGTTTTGTAAGAAGTCATAGAACAATTAATGTTGTTGTTTATGATATTAGTAATATAGTCCTGGAAGTTTGTTAGAGTTTTACAAATGACCCTGTATATTCTAATCGCGCAGATAACCTCTTAACCGCGATGCAGGATTTTGACATGTAGTTTCTAAATGGTAACTTGGATGTCGCTGGCGCTACAATACTTACTTCCTCGATCCAAAGGATAGGCACGAGCGCAGTGCGAAGGTTCTGCGTGGGTGGTATGCTCCTGACGCTCCGCGAGAAGATGTTGAACTGCGCCCGCTTGGCGCCCCTGATCGGTGTACCAGTGTTCTGAAAATATTAAAGTGATTAATCTATCTACATCTACGCTAATAAAAAGAGATAAGTTCCATGGTCCGGAGCGAGAAGGAGTGGCAGGCGGTCGCCTCCTTCTGTGAAGCAGTAATGCTAGCAAGGGAGGAGGCCGACTGTATCAGGCAATGGTGCTTACAGCGCCCCTGCCGCTACCAGGATTCCGATCCTGATTTCCGGCCACCGTAGGCTTGCAGACGGCGAGCAATGGGTTGCTCGCTGCCAGACTGTCCGGACCGAGCCCAAGTCGTCGATGGCGCGCATTGTTCCCGCGCGCCTCAAGGAGCTGTCAGCAACAGCAGGGGGCTGATTACTGGGGCCAGGGTTAGTTTCTTAAGATAGGTCAGCCTCGGTACGAAAGGCAGCGAAGGAACATGAGTGAGTTTTAAGTCATATAAATCCAAGGTCACTGCCTGTATATGTTTCATAAATAAAAAACAAAGTAGTAGTACATTATTTATAATTCAAGAACGGCTATTAAAATATCTAATAACTATTAAAATATTGGACTATTTAATATAATATTAAAATAAGACTTCAGAGACTCGCAAGGACGCGGCGGACAGGTCTCGAACGGCGGCGGGAAGAGGCTTCCATAGACCAAAGAAACAGAAGAAAGGTCTGCATTGTGGCGCGGACAGGTCTTACACGGCCAATGGAGGCCTGCAAAGACCGGAGGATTAGGAGTACTTTTTCACTCACATAGCAACAGACATTTACGACAGCCTGCAGATATTATCTCATAAAATACTTAAAAGAGACTAGCCAGTGTTTCCTGATAGCTGCAAGCTGAAGATCTTTAGATAAAGAACGTAGACGTTACTTCTATGCCAGGCCTGTTGGTCTAGTGGTTAGTGACCCGACTGCTATGCCGGAGGTCGTGGGTGCGATTCCCACCCAGGACAAATGTTAGTGTGATGAGCATGATCATTTGTTCTGTGTCTGGGTGTAATTTATCTATAATATGTATATATTTAGAAATATATAAGTATGTATATCAGTTGTCTAGTACTCATAACACAAGCTCTGCTTAGCTTGGGACTAGACGGCGTTGTGTGATAGTTGTGGATATTATTATTATTATTAATCTAGGGCTTCTAGCCTTCTAGGTAGCGTGCTCCGTCGTCGATCGCTCGCGCAACATCAGGAAGTGTTCAAGTGCGAGCCAATCAATATTAATAAAAAAACCTAAGGGAAACAATATTTTCCATACCCTTGCTCGAAAACCCGCTCTTATCCCACCGCTTTTAGGCACGCACCGCACTAGGCTGTTTTCCGCCCTAGGCTAAACGTTGTCTGTAAAAATCGCTTTTAGCGATATTATACTACTCTGTCAAGAAAGTACCGGGAAAAGATCAATAATACACAAAATGTCTGTTATTCATCCAAATTTATTTTATCAGCTTCAAAGTATGCTCCTTTAGAAACGATACACTTGCGCCAACGAATAATCCATTCATCAAAACATTTTTTAAACGCTGCTTCCTGAATTGAGTTCAGTTCTCGCCGCGAATTCTCCTTTATGTCTTCTATCGATTGAAAACGGGTGCCACGAAGTGGTAATTTGAGTTAGGAAAAAGAAAAAAGTCAGCAGGAGCCATATCTGGTGAATATGGTGGTTGCTGGATAGTATTTGTTGAGTGTTTGGTCAAAAATTCGTTCACAATGATAGCCTTGTGCGAAGGCGCATTGTCGTGGTGCAAAATCCAAGAATTTTCTTTCCACAAATCTGGCCTTTTTCGTCGAATTTGCTCTCTTAAACGCCGCATAACGCTCAAATAATATTCTTTATTTACCGTTAGACCTTCCGGTAAGAATTCAGAGTGCACAACACCGCGATAGTCAAAGAAAACAGTCAACATGACTTTGACTTTTGATCGACTTTGGCGTGGTTTTTTCGGTTTCGGATCAGTTGGAAGGCGCCACTCCGAAGCTTGTTGACTAGTTTGCATGTCAAACTCGTAAACCCACGTCTCGTCACCAGTAACAATGCGTTTCATGAATGTTGGGTCCGAACTGACTCGTTCTAGCATGTCCTCAGCGACTTTCATGCGATTGAGTTTTTGGAGAAAATTCAGATCTTTTGGGACTAGCCGAGCAACAACATGTTTCATACCCAAATGATTAGTTAAAATGGTACGGATCGACTCGTGAGATACCTACAGAAAGTTCGGCGGCTATCTCTCTCAGAGTTGAATGGGGATTTTCAGTCACTATTTCCTTCACTTTTGCGATGTTAACTTCAGTTGCAGACGTTGACGGCCTACCAGACCTAGGCAAATCTTCCATCACATCTCGACCGCTTTTGAACGCTTTGAACCACTCATAAGCACGAGTTTTTGATAAAGTCGATTCACCGTAAGCCTTCTGTAACATTTTCAGTGACTCCGAACACGAAATTCCATTGGCGATGCAAAATTTAAGACAAACTCTTTGTTCGATATTTTTGTCCATTATGAAATTCGCAATACACTCTATATATGATATTACTAAAACCAGCACTGTATTTAATATAAATAACAGATGCAACTCAAACTCCGCGCCAAAATGGAAAACAGTTGTGCCAATCTAACAACTACAAAAAAAAAAAACAAAAATTTGAATTTGGAACCATAAACAAATCATCCATTCTCGATACTTTTTTGACTGAAAAGACCGCCCATTGTGACTCCCTATAGTCCCTATTAATTTTAAGTTCCTTAAGTAATTTTTATTTTTGCTGTACAATAAATAATTTATCTACCTATATATCTAGTGCCGAAAAGTGCGCGTGCTCTCAGCCGCCACGATGTTAGACATGTATGTACAATATATCAAGCTGGGCACGCGTCGACCCCCAAGAGGCGTCGGTCATATTGAAAAAAGGCATTTGATTTCCATAGAATTAAATCAAAATCAAAGCATTTATTTCAAATAGACCATTTGTGAAGTGAAAAGTGAAGCTAAATTGCACAACAACACACTATCTTTTATTCACTCCTTCTGTTTTTGTCCAGGCTATATTTCTTTGGAACGCGCTCCCTCTGAAATTCGGGATGGCGACCAATAGTATGCTCGTAAATCATCACAACATTGATTGGCTGGCTCCGTTTTTTCACAATAACATCTTATGTATATTTATGTATTGATTATTGTACTTATTTTTTTTTCTATTTATCTATTTATTAAGTTGCATCTGCTATGTTATGTTTGTAACACCCTAAAGTCAACTGTTTGAAAATAATGACTAAGGCATGCCCAGCTATGTTTTCTACCTAATGGTGCATAAAGTTTTAATAAATGAATAAATAACACCAATAGAACAGTACTAGTCGCACTTTTTTCCGAATAAAGGAAAAAAATTGTAGAATGGCACCCAGCTCAACTTCAAGAAAATAGATTTTGAGTTGCAATGCCGTCGGGCACTCGGACAAATTAGGCCATCCATTAGGTAGGCCTAATGAACCTAAAATACGGTGCGTGCGACGCTTTGCTTTGACAGTGTCTCAGCAGAAAATTCTCTACACTACGTTTAGTTAACTTCTCTTTGTTTACTAGGCTGAAGCCATACGAGCGTAATTTTGTCAGTCGTGAGTCACAGAATTTCAGACGCGTAATTTCTACTGCATGCATTTCTTCTGCGGCAGACAACTCATTTTGCGTCGCCATGTGAATGATACAGGACTTATGAAAACGAATGCAGCACAAATTACGCAACCGTATAAAAATAAATTAGATTTAAATTACTTATTAGTCTGTTAGGCTAGATTGTAATCAATTATTAAGAAATTTATTCATAATAATATTGCTCGCAGAACAGATGGCCGTTGGGGCCGAAAGGTTCTGGAGTGGCGACCTCGTACTGGAAGACGCAGCGTCGGAAGGCCTCCTGCAAGGTGGACCGATGACCTGGTGAAGGTTGCGGGAAACCGATGGATGCGAGACGCGCAGGATCGATCATTGTGGCGACACTTAGGGGAGGCCTATGTCCAACAGTGGACGTCTGTCGGCTGAAATGATGATGATGATGATGATTCATAATAACAAGGAAAAAAAAATTCACAACCGAAATTTCTGCGACCCACGACTCACAAAATTACGTTCGTTCGGCCACACCCTAAGTGAGATAAATTTATATCAAAATAACACAAGAAGCCAGGAATTATTACGTAACAGGTTTCAAAGAGTAACGCTTCGGAGAGGGTGCGTGAAGACAATAAAGTGCCGCCAGCCCTGCGGGGGGCTCCTCTGTATAAAGGGAGTCGACGGTATGTACGCTTTAGAAAATGTTAATATCATTTAAATATAAAAAAGGTAGAGCTTATTGGGAGTGAAGTAAAATGTGTAGTAGTTTCAAGTTCTGATCAATAATCATTTTAGCTGTACGAGTATTATGATGCTCGAAATATATAATTAAATACAGCACACCATTTTTATTAAGTATTTTTTTTTTACAATTTCTAGGTATATCTTAAAGGAGAGAAGAAATATTTTCGAGTTCATTATTTCAAGATATTAAAACCTCATTTTACTTCACAATAGTAGTATCGGTAATTATTACATAAAATATACTGTATTATAATTTTTTAACGTTCTGGTCAGCACTATAAGACTTTAACAGAATTTACAAAGAAGACAGGTCATCCTGAGTCTGATAAAATCAAACTTTTTAGTTTATATAGGTATAAAACCAACACCAATAAGAGTTGCAGCACAAGAGTTAAATATACTCGTAAGCAATCGATATGCATCAAAATAGCGTCTGTAAAGGTCAGGGTGGGCAGACACGATCGTTTCTGAGGGGCGCGCAAATGAAAAATGATTTTTGCCGCTACAAGTTTACTAGTTTTACAGTTATTTTCTTCACAAGTGTATTCAAAAACGCCGTATGATACACGTGAGTAATTAATGATTACCGTTCCGAACCGCGACCGAATTTAAATACCGCCTCGACGGTAATCACATCACTAACATTACACACTTATATTATAATGTACTATTTACGTTCTGGTAAGCACTTAAAGACTTTAACATAATTTACAAAGAAGACAGGTCATCCTGAGTCTGAAAAAAATGTAACTTTTTAATTTAGGGGTAAGTTTCCGCATAGCAGAAAATTTAAGGGTAAGTTTATAGATATATCAAACAAACACCAATCAGAATTGCAGTAAAAGAGTTAACCCTTCAGGTACCGTCAATTAGAGACACAATAGTAAGACAATAGATGCGCGGCCACCGGTGGTCGCTTGGGGATTCATGAATTTAATAAAGTAATCGATTTCCATCAAAATAGCGGCTGTAATATAGGTCAAGGTGGGTAGACGCGATCGTTTTTGAAGGGGTGAGCACGCCGGGATTAGACGGGGGTCGTCGCGGGCCCCTTTCCCCGGGCCGTTCGACGTAGTCTGCCAACTTACCCACAGACGAGCCCCTTTTCCCCAACATTTTCACGGCCAAGGTCGCGACCTCGTTCGTTTTTAAATTATGTACGTGTACCAGAATCAGCGCGGGCTTTCAAGGTTGTAACGTTCTATTTGAGGGGTTGGGTTGATTGGTTCAGTGGTGCATCGATTTGTATGTATGAGTTTTGTATGTAGGTAGTTGTAGAATGGCTTGGTATTTGTGGATGGCGATGTAATTTTTTGTAGTTCAGAGCCATATCATTTCTCATATCTGAAGATGCTATTGATGGTCATTACGTCATAATGTAGGTCCTACATGTTGAAGAAAATCATGTTAATAAAGTGAGAGAAATGAGTACGCTTTACCTCTCTACAACCTAAGGGTCAAGTTTTGAAATATCCACAGTACCTATAATTGTTTTAAAGTCACATAGTTTGTTATAAGAAATAACAGATATGACAACTTTACGTACCGGCTCTATATCAATGAAAATTTTATGATTTTCCTCATGCGGCCGCATCCCAATGACGCTGTCTCGGTATCTGATGTCAGCGAAGAGGAAGTGCGGGTACGACATCACGAGAAATGCGCCTGAAACAAACAAACAAAAGGTATGTATAAATATATGTATATAAGTTTACTAACGCTCGTAATCTTCGACACGGTATGATGTAGTAACGTGAAAGGTTGGTGCACTATACACTTTTTTTTTACGGTGGCCAAAAATCATTTAATGACAACCCCCGCTCTTGGGTGGAGCGGGAAATAGTGTCAGACTCTTACTGATTAAAAACCCACCCCGTTCCTTCTAGCCTCTTCATACCGGGTTCGAGTTTTCTTTCGGATAATTACACTCACTTTTTCATATTTTCAAAAATGATAAAAAACTCGACTACGTCGTAGAGAATATTAAAAATTCAATAGTACAAAGAAACGTCAGTTCGCTTGGTAAGTACTATTGGTCATCGTATTCGTTTAAATGCACCAAGGAAGAAAAAAAAAATACAGCTTCTCCTAAAAACTATTCAGGTAGAAAGTCGGATCTAATATAAATAATTTCTTGGGACAGGAATACGTACCGCTGAACATCGAGGGTAATTTTTATCATAAAACGCTCGGAATAAGCCGATCGAGTGATTTCAATAAGATCTTTAAATATCTAATTGTTAATCGGAGTAGAAGGTGTACACTTCAATAAACTTAATATAAGCTAAGTATTTATTGAATACACGTTGCCATGAAAATGCGAGTCTGAATGTATCCCAAAAATAAATAGGTTTTGTGGGTTACATTTGGTAAATATTTGGTTACTTCTCGGCAAGCGTGCTCCATCGTCGACCACATTGTCGCTTACCATCAGGTAAGATGGTGGTCAAACGCGCGCCTATCAATAATTAAAAAAAAACAATATATTTGCTGTCCAAAAATACTGACACTGGTAAGAAAAAAACGCATTTTTTTTCTTTCTAATAATCGTAAATAGGTTCCTACTGTGCTAACAGTGGACATTTACAGTTGGCAGTAGGTAATATTAAATAAAAAAATGTATGTGTGTTATTATATGTATAAAAAATAATATTATACATATCTTTCTTAAAAGGAAATTTTGTGGTAAATTATGTAGTTTTGCTTACATCACGTAACATATTTTAATAATTGCATGCCAACTCATGGCAAAATTTGTGTCTGCACTAAAATATTAAGTTACCATCTCTTGTGTACTGCATGTAATGCAAATAAATGGCTTTGACTTTGACTTATAGGTACAAGTACCTATATTAATTTATTTAACAGTTTGCTCTGAAAAACCGATCAAAAACCTAACTGTAGGTAATTTTTTATTTTACTGTTTAATTATTATACTTGTACAGAGTGACATATTCGCATTAATGCTAAACTCTTTAAAAAAAGTTGTGACATTAGGCCAAACCGCCAAAGCTTTCGATCACTGTTGATAAATACTTTGCGTAATTGGGTTCAGCCATGGGTGAGATTTCCACACACCAATTCTGCAGCGCAGAATCAGTTCTTAGTTCTAACAGAGGGCTTCATTACAGAAGCCGTCCATGCGGGTGAATATAAGCTGATTGTATGTCCTTTGAGCACAGAATACATGACAGTATCTAGTTGCATGTGCGAAGGTGGCTGTTGCTATTGGGATAAAGGGACGCAAGGGTGACTAGTGAGTCGTGGCGTCCTTTATGAGTCAATCAACGGTGGCAGCCGGGCCTATTACATTAGGTACACACAACACTTCCTACCTGACCACTATGCGGACACTACCTAACGCAAACCATGACTTACTCATCTTCGATATTATTAATTTGAATAGTATGTTAATGGGCACGGATGTGTTTACTAAAGACAAGTCATATTGGTAAAGGTTAGGTGCACTGGTCAAAATAATGATGACGGCAACAGATCCGCCATTTTGATTTTAATGAAGCTGTTACCAACTTTCGGAAAACTTGTAAAGTACCTACCAGTGGCGAAGCGTGAAATATTGAGAGAGGTAAGCCGGAGCAAAAAAAAAAATGCTTGCCTAGCCTACTCCGAGCGCGGGCACGCAGTCTTGAGTCCTTACCGAAAATCTGTGATTGGCATCCTGGCTTCAGTCTTGTATAGGCAGATGTATCTTCAGTCTACTTTTACTATACGTGTAAGCACTGAGATATTGAAACAGTGTCTTGCAAGTAGGGTTGCCAGGTCTTGGAACTGAAAAGCCGGACAATCTATCCTATTTAGCCGGACGTTTGGTCAAAAAGGCCGACATTTTTTTTAAGTCTAATAAAATTCATGAAATCTTTTTAAATTCTAATGAAAAAACCATAAGATTATGTGATATTATTGTTATACTATTACATGTCCACTTTGCTTGTGCTAGCGATACAAGGTAAGGCAAAACTCTAATGACAATTCTAAACAAAATGGTCTTTAAAAAGCCTAACAAAAGCCAAAAATGCTCAAATTTGGCCTATGACTATGTCCGGCTTTATCCGGACGCCTGGCAACGCTACTTGCAAGCATAATAGAAGTGGCTTTGATAAAAGCCGTTTGTGGTGAAATGATGATATGATGTAAATTAAACAAAACTTAATCGACTAAATACTAATAATACTACTTATACTCTAAAGCTATTCGTCTATTCTTTCTTACAAAGTGCGCTAAGACATAAAAGCCGGGAAGATTCTTAATTTTTAGTAAAGAACGTTTTTCTATAGAAATAATTGCTAGGTCAGATAATCGTTCTTGTTTTTGAATTACGCATGTTGATATTTATTGTAAAGGGATATATGAAAATGTTTAAAAAAACCAGCTCTGAGAAGAACTTTTGCGTAGGTGTAGTTTTAAGAACAAAATCTAAAAAAAATCGCACGAAAATTATCAGACTTCGCGCACGACCTTACTCATAGATCTAAACTCACCTCCCGCACGCGCACCCCCGAGCCCCGCCTTGGTGACGCTTGGGCCGTCCAGCATAAATCGTAATATTTTAATTTCGCCATAACTTCAAAACCAAACGTCCAATTTTAATCATTCAAAGACCAAATATTATCTACATAAACTGTACTTAGTGATGAAAAAATTTATTTTGATAAGGGTCAATAGCATGAGTAAAATAAATGCGTTCAAATGTAATCCAAAAAAAAATCAAGATGATTAGATAAAAAAATGGTTGTTGTGCCTCACTCGACATAGATAGGTATACTGTTTCGCTGACTTTTTTGTAGATATTTATAAGATCTACAATTAATTAGAACATTTTACGGTTCTATCTTTAATAGTTCACGCACTTGTGTTGGGCGCTCTTGAACAGATGAAAGGTTAATTTATACATAGTACCTAAGTATAAAATAAAATCACAAAAAAATTAAAACGACTTCAATGTAAAAAAAACACTGAAAAGTACGAAATAACTTTAATTTCGGAAGACTGTGTTTCTATGATAGATAGTTTAGTCACTACGTTATTTAACACCGACTTCGAAAATTAAAGTTATGTCGTACTTTTCAGTTTTATTCATTGAAGTGGGTTAGGTTTTTTTTTGGAAAAAAATAGTAGACTATGTAGAGGATACAGCAGCGATTTAGGTCGATAACGGTATGTTGAACTGCGAACGAACCGAAGGTTGCTAATTTCATTCCCGAACGTCAGTGAGGAAATTATATATGTAACTCCCGAGCATCGCGAGGAAGTCAATAAAGAAACCTGAGTGAAGTGAGAAATTCAATCCGCTCAAGACGAAGACAGCTTAATCCGCGTGATTAACTTAGCAATCTTTGTTCCGTTCGGAATTCAACATGCCGCCCTCGACTTGTTGCTTTATCCCCTAGTCATATGCAAGATTGCACCAAAAAAGGCGAGCCGCCTAAATGCGCGATCTGTTTGCGCTTCAAAAAATCTGCCAATCACAAGACAGGAGATCCAGAGTGTCCTGCTAAAAAAGCTGCTGAACATAGATATATAAATTCAATAGATTATGAGGGCGCCTAGAGCGCCATACTCAAGGCCAGACTTCCGTGTCACGGTTACTGCTGACTCAAAATTCCAGTGTGTTGACCTACAAACCATAATTTTTCTTTCATATTAAGTATTTTAGCATATTTGTCCAATGTAAACATAACTCTTTAGAATTAACGCAACCTCGACTTTACTCGTTCTGCTGACGCATAATCATGTGTGTAAGTAGAGAATAAAGTGCAAGAAACAGTTTTAGAAAACAAAATAACATATTGTGACCATTAGTATTTAAGTAAACTAGGTAAATAACATTATAAATAATTCAATTATATCATCCACTATTTATAGACTTTTTTAACATTGTCCCACAAAACTATAGTATAAGAGCTTCTACCGCCTGTGATACAGGTTTATCCTAGTACAGGCTCATAGAATAACATAGCATTTACCGTTGTAATTACTCTTAAGATTTTATGTAACCATTTTACCAAATTTTACCCTGAATAAATATTATTATTTATTTATTATTTATTTATATAATCTACTATTAGATACTTTGTTACGACAGTTCTGTTGTGATCCTATGAGGAGTTCTGTTTCATATCTACTAAGTTCATGATCAGATCATAATAATATTTGTATGGGACCAATTTGGAAGCATAACATTCAATAAAAAAAAAAAACAATATCGGTCCACAATTGAGCGAAATATCGGTGAACATACATAAAAACCAAGTCACCTGCCGCGTCTGTCTGTTTATCCGCTAATTGTTCCTGGATCATACAATAGATTTTGATGCGGTTTTCACACGAGTGATTAAGAGGGTCCTTCTCCACTCGCTTATCGTAAACATCGGAAATGGTTTAAAAGCTTGTTACTTCATTTAATGCAATCCAACGCGATGTTTGACGAAAAGGCAACGCAAAAAAGAGAGATAACGCCTGGGAACTCTGTTAGTATTCGGTAATTCCGAGATTTACTCGAAAATTTCACAAAACTTGCTCCAGGAAATAGCTGTTTTTTTTTTAACCCTTAAAAGTTTTTGGATAAAGTTGTCATCATTTAGAATCTTAATAAAATTTGCAAGGTCTCTAGAGGATTACTTTTTTGACTTTTTTAATTTTTAGGCTAATTATGAAGTGTCAAAGTTCATTCAAAATAGGACATTTTCAGAGGGTTTTTACTGGATTAGTTTTACACAAATTTAGAAATTGGCTTCTTTAGAATCCTAGATAATATCCACAAGATGCTGTGTTTCCAAAATATCTAATGAAAAGTGTGTAATAACGTCATAATCAGTTATGAGCGGTTGTATGAAAAACAGTGAAAATGTGAGTCGTGATGCACCACCTTAAGAAAAATCAATAAACGAATAATAAGTACTTATTTGTTTGTATAATATGCAGCCGTGTGAAGCTGAGACACGGAGCAAGCACAAAGAGCCGAGATCACTAGTAAATGATAATATAAATGAAGATGCGTATAACTACCAGATAATCACCTCATATGCATATTGTCACCACACTACCGATATGATCGTAATCTACACTTCACATGTGTGATAAAATAACAAGTTAATTATTGACCAGAACTATGCCAGCCACTTCATTAGCGAGAATATTTTCATATAAACTTTAACACCCCTTAAACCGTAGTTAAAGGGGAAATAAGTTTCAAGTTTAATCCAAAAAATAAAAATCCTCCATACAATCTTAAAACTACATCAATTGTTTTACTGCACTCGCACATGGGCCTCAAAAAAACTCTAGAAGCGGCCACAAAAAAGGGGGCCCAGCCGGGACGAAGCCTACTGGGGCCTGGGTTAAAAAAAAAAATCATTATTGATAGGTTTGCGCTTGACCGCTATCTCACCTGATGGAAAGTGACGATGCGGTCGACGAAAGGGAGCTCGAGCCCCGGTATGAAGGCACGAAGGAACGGGGTGGGTGTTTAGTCCGTAAGAGTCTGATACTATCTCCCGCTCCACCCAAGAGCGCGGTTTCTCATTGGATTGGATGATTTTTGCCCACCGTAAAAAAAAAAACCGATAAATGTAATAAAATTATGGCGTTGGAGAGGTTGAACAAAAAGGTTTTAACTACATTATTGCACTAGTGCGTAATGGTACTTGAATCAAAATATCACAGTGGAGAACATTAGAAGAGGCCTACGTCCAAAATTCGATATAAAGAGGCTGCTATAGATAGATAGAATACAGCCAATATGATTATTGATCAGAACTTGACCCCCGTCTAATCCCAGCGTGCTCACCCCCCAGAAACGATCGCGTCCGCCCACCCTGACCTTTACAGACGCTATTTAGATGGAAATCGATTGCTTATATTTAACTCTTGTGCTGCAACTCAGATTGGTTTTTGATTGATATATCTATAAACTTACTCGTAAATTAAAAAGTTAGATGTTTTCATACTCAGGATGACCTGTCTTATTTGTAAATTCTGTTAAAGTCTTATTATGCTTACTAAAAAAACTCCACACTAAAGGTCTGTTTCTCTTTTACATATATAGTAGGTATAGTATAGATAGATTAGAGGAGTGCCGTAAGTTTTATACTACAGCTACCGTGCCAATTGAAAAGATTTTTTTTTAAACCATTTTTTAATATATTTTTGACACTAAATGGGTACAAAATTTTCATTCATTTATTATTGCCGACCAAAGACTATATTTTTAAATAAGGATGACGAATTGTCATTTTTTCTTTCCAATTATTTGGGGTCGTCCCGCCATCAAATACCTATATTTTAGTTTATTTATTCAAGAATATTTCGCAGTTATATATTTTTTTCTGTATCATTAAGGTCAAGTTTTATTAATTTTTAACTTTTTGAACTTCTGGAAATCCACAAATATAAAAGAGAACAGCGTAAATAACTTTATTGGCCATATGACCAACCGCTGGATAATAAGCAAAATATGATATAAATTAGGTGGCTGATGTATTTTTTTTTATTTTTTTTTATTATTGATAGGCTCGCGTTTGACCACTATCTCACCTGATGGTTAAGCGATGTGGTTCGACGATGGAGCACGCTTGCCTAGAAAATCATGATTATTTTTTTTTTTTATATTCGGTATAATATTTTTTATCTTAAGAAATTCTATCGAGAGCCTTTTATTTTATCAAGAGCTTGCGTGATAGTGCGGAAATTGAATTCAAGCAGCGATTCAAGGCGAACTTGAGAAGACGACGGATACGGTCGTAAACGATAGGAAATTAGTTCATCAGGGTTTTTTATTGAAGATAGTTTATTTGTCATTGTTAAAAAATATGTTGAAATATGTACCTGGGTAGGTACAACCCGTGCGCATCAACATGGCACCTGGTGACTGACGTTTGAAATATTGAGTGCATTGAATTTTATTTTAGTTTTTGGAATATCAACATTTATTTTGTACTGAGTAGTTCCTCATGAAATACTACTACTACATTTACTTTACGTATTTACGATGCTTTAAACATGACAATACAAACTATTTCATCATTGTCATCATCATCATTTCAAAGTCAAAGTAAAAGTCAAAGTCAAAATCAAAATATTTTATTTTACATAGGCCTACATAGTCACTTATAAAACGTCAGCAGCTAGTGCACGGTTCCAAATTGGTCGTTTCCTATGGAGAAGAACCGGCGAGAAACTCCATGGTTACTCTTTTAAAAAATGTGTTTATTACATTTCAGCCGACAGACTTCCGCTGTTGGACATAGGCCTCCCCTAAGTTTCGCCACAATGATCGATCCTGTGCGTCTCGCATCCATCGGATTCCCGCAACTTTCACCAGGTCATCGGTCCACCTTGTAGGAGGCCTTCCGACGCTGCGTCTTCCAGTACGAAGTCGTCACTCCAGAACCTTCCGCCCCCAACGGCCATCTGTTCTGCGAGCAATGTGCCCTGCCCATTGCCACTTAAGTTTGGCGATTCTTCGGGCTAGTCGGCAACCTTGGTTTTCCTGCGGATATCTTCATTTCTGATTCGATCCCGCAAGGAAACTCCGAGCATAGCCCTTTCCATTGCCCTCTGGGTGACTTTGAGCCTTCTGATGAGGCTCATTGTGAGCGACCACGTTTCGGCACCATATATCATCACTGGCAACACGCACTGGTCATAGACTTTCGTCTTGAGACACTGGTTTATTGGACGAGAAGATAGAGAAGAAGATTAATAAAAATGCTTTCCAACTATCCATACTTAACATCGACTACTAAAATATACAGAGAATTCAAAATAATGAACATAAAACAACTACATATCTATAACACTTGCATCTTTATCAGAAAAGTACTAAACAAAAGTATACATAGCAATATCACTTTTACCCAACACAAACAAGTTAGTCAGCGAAGTACACGTCAAGCAAGTTTATTAGTTCTACCAAAAACCAGGACAACTATGGCAAAAAAATGCTTACATTTGTAGGAGCACAGCTATACAATAAAATACCCTCACGCATAAGAAACCTCTCATTCAACGCATTCAAAACACAGCTTAGTGAATCGCCAATCGGACATTACTCGAAAAATGAATTGCGTTGGGTGGGTCAAGTTTTCGGGTGCTTTTAATTGTTTTGTGACGCATGTTGTCGAACCTAATTTAGTATTTAATTTAAATTTATTGTTCTCAAGTAAATGACATGTAATGTTTTTATTGAGAATAAAGTTTATTTAAACCTAGATACCGCGCAGCCTACCGAGCGCTGCCCAGCCGAGTCGGATTCGACGGTTGACCTCTTTCTCGAAATTAGCTCTACCCAACTGGACTAAAAATTAAACTCTATTGAGACAAACTATTTACGAGTATTCAATCAATGTGGCAACTGTTTTCGAGCCAGCTTTAATGCGCTCGGGTTGTCTATATGTATACTTAAATAAACAAAAAACGCTCGCGAGGCAGTCGACAATATTACAAATGGGAAGTGGACTCGGCGATCATAGTACCGATAGCTCTGTCGGCTAACAGCTTAATAGCCACGAACCGCGGATCTCGTTAGGTGACTGAATCAAGGGCTTGATTCAGAATTCCTTTCTTTGGAGCTCTAACTGTCGGTAGCTTAAACCCTGTTGCTAATACCGGTGGGAAACTATTTTTTTTTTTTGAAATATTTCAAAATAATAATTTATATGAATACAGATAATAATAAAATATTAAAAAAAAATAATTTACATTTACATATATAAAGTATAAAATATAAATGAAATAATAAATAAATATTTTATAGACATACAATATTACGAAGTGGTATTTGTCGGCATTGGAACGTCAATATAATTGATCTTAATTAGATTCCAGTGTTCAGAAATGCTAATTGTGTTGCAACGGATGTTTCTGTCACCTGTGTACCTATAGGCACTATATATAGTCCAATAACTATTGAAAGTCAACATCTGCACATAACATATTCATTCACAACATACATTCACTCTCCACACACACTAACTCACACACACTCACTCATCGATATCCGTGATCACTCACCATAATAGGTTTACTTAAGTACAACTTTTTGTTTTTGTTTTTCCGTTTTAATTTATATTTTTCATGTATCCACATAATTTGTATAAGATATAATTGTATTTCTTCAGAGAGAGAGAGCACTGGCTTTTGTAACACAGGTTAATCACGTATCACAGGAGTCAGGGACTTCAATGAAATTGTAAAACGTCTTATGTAAAAAAAACACATGAAGCAAACATTGATATACAAAAAAATTCAATGGTGGTCTGGAATGTCGCGGTATCTAAGCGGATAGTGTGCGCTGACTTGAGGCAAAATTCTTTGCCATGCCAGCTCTCAGTCAGCGTAGGATCATAAGAGGCTGCTTTTCCACTCACCTATCGTCAACATCGAGCATGGTTTAAAAGCTTGTTACTACATCTAATGCAATCCAACGCGATGTTTAACGAAAAGACAACACGAAAAAAGCAAGATAACTCCTGAAAACTCTATTAGTATTCAGTAATTCCGTGATTGACTTGAATATTTTACAAAATATGTACCAGGAAGTATGCGTTTTTTTTAAACCCTTAAAAGTTTTTGAACGAAATTGTCATCATTTAGTATCTTGATGTTTGCAAGGCTTCTATTGTCATACTTTCTTGACTTTTTGAGTAAATTATGAAGTGTAGAGTATCAAAGTTCATACGAAATAGCAGATTTTCAAAGGTCTTTACTGGGTTAGTTTTAGACAAAATAAATTGATTTCTATAGAAGCCTAGATAATATCCACGAGATACTGTGTTTCCAAAATATCTAATGAAAAATGTGTAATAACGTCATAATCGCGACGAGCGGTTGTATGAAAACTAGTGAAAATGTATGTCGAGTTGCATCCCCTTAAGAGATCTTTCCAAGGTGGCTAGCAGCAGTAGGATGACATTGCCGATATAAATGGCATGCCGTTGGAGAGGCCTATTTCCGTTAGAGGATTGCTTTTGGCTGGAAATATCGACAACCTGTTCTACCAACCTGGCACTTGTTCGCGCTGGTGATCCAGCTTCCTTCGTGCAACACTTTAAATTCAAAATATTTGACTATGATTTTATTAAGCTGCTTGCTGACACTTTACTGAGCGTTTTGCTCGGCTTTTGCTTGGGTCAAAGGATTAACGTTGCTATCAAAGGTAGAACAGCATCAAACGGGCTGAAAGCGGAGCTATGAAACTTTGTCGAGAAATATACTACTTAGTTCATTGAAATTTTGTTGACTGCACCTGGCAGGAACTTAGTTCATAGAATGTTTCTCTATTCAATTCGCTTATGATAAGCAAATTGAATAGAGAAACATTTTATACGAACATTTTAACATGAACGCGTCTGCTAAAGTATTTAATTATTCATAATACAAACTAGCGCTTGACGGCGACCACCTGATGGTTTTCCCAACAGGTCTGTTCATGACGGAAAGCTAAAGGAAGAAAAAGGAATTTAGAAATATTATTTATTTACTCGCTTTAAGAAGCGTTTCTAGAGATTTTACTGCGTCTTATATTTTGTAAAAAAAATATTGTCTTTTCTAATACAAATATTACGGGCGGGTTTCTGTTTGAGCACTTTGAGTTAAGGCTAGATTCTACTCATTTTGAACTTTTTTACATCTCTGGTAATCCATATATATAAAAGAGAACACCATGAAAAATTATTTTATTATAATTGACTACAAGACCAACCGACACGCAAAAATCAAAACACGATATAAATTAGTTGGCTCGATAAAAAAGAATCGCGAATCTGACCCTAACTTACGATTTCAAACGTGTATGTCTACGAGATCACGGAAATATTTGAAAATTAAAAAAAAAATAAAGCTTGTTTTTTAAAAGGGCCTCGCAAAAGCCATTTTTAAGTTTCTTTTTTTATAAAAATAAAACAAATTAAGTTAATAATAAAAATAAAAGAAATCGACAGATCGATAAAAATAAAAGAAATCTAGACCGGAGCGGAGTTCATACAAGATATTTAGTGAATACAACCGGCTCTTAAGCGGTATCTATTTAATACCTTATGAGACTTTATCCGACAAGAGATTCCGAAATACTCAACTTCAAATGCTTAAATCAAAAATGGGAGGTAGCCGAGGTAGGTAACGGTCAGTACAAAAGTACCTAAATAATGGAGGTTCGAAAGCAGCAGGACAATAAAAATGGTCATAATTATGAGCTTACAAGTGAAAATTTGTGTTGTGAATCTAAGCCGTTTACCGACGGCATTTGAATAGAACAGCTCAAGGTGCTGAGATGACGGGATGATGGGATGATGAGAATGTTAAATGAATTCAATTCCACCATTTCAGCCGAAAGATGTCTACAGCAAGACCAAGGCCTCCCCACCCTACCCGCGACCACCTGGCCATCGATCGGTTAACCTTGTGTAAGGCTTTTCAACGTTGTGTTTTCCGATACAATACTCAGTAAAAACGCTATGCTGAGCAAGGGTTGGTTTCAAGCGTCGATCAATACGTTAGTGGTGTCCTATTTTTGTTCTGTTCTTGTTTTTCCAGTTACCTTGTTTATTGCAGCATCTTGAAATTCTTGTTTCATACTTTTCAGCGTTGTCTTTTTGCCGTAGCCGACTTCTTGTTTTAATTTTAAACTTTTTTTTTTCGTAGGTACTCTTTCTCCCAAAAGTTTTAAAATTATGAACAGTATTTGACCATACCTCAAGTTAGATGATGGGTTCTATTGTGAATTGAAACGTGTTTATAATATGAATTAATGTCCAATTTTTTATAGCTAACCAAAATTATTTTATTTAGGTATACAGAATTTTCAGACGGACATGAAAGGAATATCTGTGCAATTTTAGTAAACCGACCTACTGCCACATCACATTTATGTAAATTCATCATCATCGGCCGAAAGACGACCACTTTTGGACATAGGACTCCCACAAGCGTCACCACAACGACCGGTTCTGTGCGTAATCACGCATCCATCGGATTCATAAAAATTACAAGAACAAAAAAAAAAAACGATTTCTTCATAGTCTAATATATGTCTCCAGCGTAGGTCACCATCATCGCTTACCATCAGGTGAGATAGTGGTCAAAAGCGAGCTTATCAATAATAATAAAAACATATTTATAAAGGTCCGTAACAATAAGGCTTCGTTTACACCAAATGTATTGTCCGCCGCCGCATGGGAGCATGTTCACCACTGTCACCCCAGTGTGAAGGTGCACTCAGTCTGTCTGTAGTACGCGTTCGTAGAATGCTTTACTTATGTGTAATAAATATGGTACAGCATTAAACTGCGTAACGCGCGCCCCACAGTCAGCAGCCGACAATACCCTCGGTCTGAACAATGCCTAACCGCGTTCGACGGTAGGTAGGTTTCCGCTGTTTTTTTTTTAAATTTTTGACTACCACCTGAAATTGATGAACGGCAAGGGGACGGAGAGCGTGGAATCAAATAAAAATACTTATACCGACGTTACTAAGTAAAAGTTGCAGTGAAGGCTATTGTTGTTGTTTTTATTTATTTGTTTACCTTAAATTCAATTTTTCAATACTTACCTGTTGACACACTGTGTACCAAATAAATATGTTTTCTTTCTCGTTTCATAAAAGTCGCCGCTGCAAACCCACAGAGAATCATTGAAAATTGAAACAAACAGTTCTGTTATTTCCAATAAGTACGTAGTTACAGGACCTACTAGATGAAAGTCGGCAACACAGTGAACGAATTACTAAATTGTTGAAGTCTGCGTCTCTGGTGGCAAACTTTTAACCACATATACCAATCAAGTTGCGCGGTGACCCTGACGGGGTAAGCGTGGAGCTAGCGCTGGATTTAGAATTCGGCGACATCTAGGCAGACCATGTGGTGGACTTCAAATTGTTTGTAGTTAACTGTTGGCTGATGAACGCGCCTCACTCGCTTTCTCAATAGGAAAAGTCCTGTTTTTTTGGTGAAAATTACGCTCGCGCCGTGTGACACGCGATTTACCGCTGTTGGTATTTGGTTTAGCGTGGCGCGGTAGAATGAGCGAAAGGTGCCATTTTGTGTTCATATTCAGTGCTGCTCTATCTAGCAGATTTTAAATTTTTTACTTTTCTCGTTCCAAGAAATAAAATAAGTTTTTCGTCTATCTATTTCTAACAAAACTCAGTTTTTTTTTTGTGGTGGGGTGGCGGCCTCCCTGTGGTGGCGGCCCGTAGGCACGTATGTTGCCTATGCTTAAATCTGGCACTGCGTGGGGCACGCTGGTCGTGGCGCAGGGAGAGTCGTACCAGGCGGCGGTAGAACTAGCGACACGCAGGGGTTGCGACAGTCGCTGCGAGAATACAGGAATTGGGACTCGAGGTGGTGCTGTACAAGTCCGAGGTCATGTGTTTTCACGGCTCTCGGAACGCATCATCGCGTCGTTCCCACCCAACAAACATTTGATCGGTCGCCATCGCCACACGTGCTGATTTTAAATTATGGTTACCTATTTGTAAAACACTAAAAACTTTGCTGTATGACTGTATTACTAACATCATAAACCACAACTTTTGTATTATGACTTTTTAAAATTTATCATAATATACCTATTTTAGTTCATCAGATTTTCATACAAAAATAAAAATATTTAAATTGAACGTTTTAAATAATACGAAGTCTATGCGAAGCAAGCTATAGTACAATGTTGGAAGGGGAGTTGGGATCGTGCACCGGGGGTGCTTGATGCTCTTGCGTTGCGTCATACATATGTAGGTAGGTATAGCAAAATACAGAGTTGAAATGTGCGAGATAGAACATTAAAACCAAAAACAAACCTTTAAGATTTCGATCAAGCTCAAGACGTCGACGGCGCGTGTCGTTCCACGCGCGCCTCAAGGAGATGTCAGCAACCGAGTGGACCCAGCAGGGTCGACGCCTACTGGGGCCGTGGGTGATACGAAACAAAACCCCGGGGCCATTTAACGAAAGCAAAGAAGGAACAGGAGTGGGTTTTAGTCAGTTAAAGTCTGCAACTATCTTCTGTTCCGCCCAAGAGCGAATGATTTTCCGACCAAAAAAAAATTACCAATCAAATAATTTTATATTCTTCAGCGATGAGGAGCTAAAAGCAAAGACGAATTTATAAAACAGATAGGACAGGTTATTATTGAAAAATTAAAGAAAATTAAAATTATTTTATCTTTCAGTTAGATTACCATAAAATAATGTACCTACACATATTTTTTCATAATTTGTCACTAAAATAAAAATAAAGATGATACGGCACGTTAAAATGTATGTGACGACAGACAAATCTTGTACACTTTTACCTAGAAGCGACGTCACAACACCCCGTTCCTAAACTTTGATGCGTTTTGTCTTTGTATTTTTTAATCGCCCACGTCCGATAATCGGTGACCGACTTTTTGTAGGCGAAAAATAGAACACACTGATAGCAATAGTGCAAGTCCTACAAAAAGTCGGTCAAAAATACAGAACAATGTTACAAATATTTAACCCTTCAGATACCGTCAATTAGAGACACAATAGTAAGACAATAGATGCGCGGCCACCGGTGGTCGCTTGGGGATTCATGAATTAAAATCGGCCCGATTATCTGTCATTTGCAAAATTTGATGACAGAAAATAACATCAAGACAGGTGAAACTAAATAAAAGCACTTGTGAATAGTACTTAAAAGTACTTACTAAATTCTATTAAAACAGACGAGACGTTGACAAGTCTATACTTTAAAAGAAGAAAAATGTAAAGAACTTGGCAGTTTCATTTCATTTCCCAGCCTCGTGGAGCCGTGAACTTTACCGACAGCGGAAATTCTCTGCAACTTTCAATCAGGTCTGGCAAACTTGTCCTAGATTTCGCTTTTGAAAGTTTTATTCTTGTTGGTGTTATGTTGTTGTTCAGTGTTGGCTTCGCTAGCTAGTTTAAAAGATTGACAGGGTGTCAAGAGCAGGAAGGAAACCCAGCTATCCTATTTAAGGGAATGCAACTCGACATCCATTTCCAATATTTTTCATACAACCGCTCTTACGCGATTATGATTACACATTTTTCATTAGATATTTTGGAAACACAGTATCTTGTGGATATTATCTAGGCTTCTATTGAAATCAATTTATAAATTTGTGTAAAACTAATCCAGTAAAGACCGCAAAAAATCTGCTATTTAAAATGTCTGGAAACGATTTTACATGTATAACTATTTTAATATATATTATATAACTTTTATACATATTAAAATTGTGTGTGTAACTTGAAATATTACTTAGGCTTTGTTCCATCGCATGGGTTGATTACATCGAAAGATAAACTACATTAATTGACTGTTAGGCGGTACGAAGTACGCCGTCAGCTGTATACCTATAATAAAATGATATTAGAAACTTCAATATCAATTTTAAAGACCTATTCTTAGATAACCTGAAAACAAATCCTACACGTATAGGAATGATGAAAAAAAAATTTTTGAGTTTTAGTTGTAAGTATGGGGGGAAGGAACCCCAATTTTTTTTTACTTTTTTTTTTCTATTTTTTGTGAAAATCTTAATGCGCTTCACAGAATACATCTACTTACCAAGTTTCAACAGTTTAGTTGAAAGACATGACGAATCTTAAGAGTTCTATTTTTTTGCCATTTGGAACCCTAAAAACCAAGGGACCTACTGTTTAACAAGCATGTTTTGTCTATAAGAAGTTTGCTTATCGGTTACCAAACAGTTCAGATATTTTTATTAGTAAGAAGGAATATATCGAGATGTTTGGATCATCGAACACTTGCAACAACAGCTCGACTGGAACACTTGCTGCACGAGTTGATGACAACCTGGACTTATACGATAATACACGTTCCTTCCGATGAGATCGGCTTTTACGCGAGCAATACTGCTGGCATATGTTAGGCTGACCCCTCAGCGATCCTTGGGCGTGTGAGTAGCGCGGCGCAGCACACGCCCGAGGAACGCGCGCGCCTATTCTGGGGAAGGGCTTAGTTTAAACTACAAATGGATTTCAACAATGGGACTTTGTATCATCGCTCCAGTGTTCACAGAGTTGTTGCTGAGCTTACTATATAACAAATATAAGATCAAGACTACGCCTCTGTCTCTCAAAGGCCTAGACTGACAAAGGAGAATAGCGCTGGTCCTCACGACACAGAGTATCCTAGTGTGGGGACCAGAGATATATTGTCTAAATTTAGTACATAAGTCAACTGATGTACCTAATATTTTTGTGTATCTTGTACTAAAGGCTGAACAAATAAAGATTATTAAAATTAAAAAAATAACTTCCTCTTTCTAGGGTTCCGTAGTTTATTTTCACGTTTAATCCAAATTAGTAGATTTTTGACTTGATTGATTAATTACTGGCTGTTATCTAAACAACATTTCACTTAGCTGATGCTCAAGTTTCAGGAGTAATGTTTCATGATTTACGAAAATAATACACTTGCATGCAAAAAAATCGACCCATCCTATAACCCCATAGCGCTTTGGACCCCAACAATTAACCAAAACATTTAATATAACTTCTTTAGTATTGTTGAAGTTTTTTTTTCTCATACTCATCATTTTAGTAAATCTACCATTGTTCACATTATCGACTCAAATAATTGGAAGCCCTCATTTTACACTTTTTAAAACGATGTTTCTGATTTTGCTCCGTATTTTAAAGTGAATTAAATATTTCTTTATTTTGAATTTTGTTGGTTTCTTAATCATCTAACTTGATTTTAAGCGTGTTTATTAAATGTAAAAATGGATACAAATCTAACTGAGGCCACTCAAGTAGTGACAATAATTCAGACTCGCTTGAGTCAGTGCGCCGTAGCTAGACGTCTTTATTTAAGTCGATGTGCAGTGAGACGTGTGCTCCAAAGATTTGTTGGAGACTGAAGTTTCAATAGACGATCGGGTTCAGGCAGAAATCGGCCGATCGTGTAATCAATGTCTTTGTGTAATCGATATCTTACTGGAGATCAGGTGCAACAAAAACTTGGCTATGTCCGTGCAGTCTCATTAAGTAAGTAGGCTGAATGACGAAGACTTGCAGAAAGGAGATTACATCCGCACCAGCCAGCCAATGATCCGATATTATCTCCTGGGCATCGCTAAGCATGGTTTCTAATTTGTTCGTAATAAGTCCGTAAAATCAATAAAAATCTATGACTTTTTAAACAAGTGCAATGAAATTTTCCTTATTTATTTATAAATTAATATCAATAACTTTATTAAATTAATTTTCAAATAAGTATCGTGTTTTAAACCAAAATGTTAGGGGTGGGCCGATTTTTTTGCACTCAAGTGTCTTACGCCTAAATACAGTGGAATTAGGATACATAAAAATAAAAAAAATAAATATATACACCTAGAATAGAATAGAATAGAAATACTTTTCATTCGGTACAGACACAGCACATATCTGAGTTCCACCAAAATGTCAATCTAAATAGTTGACAACTTCCGAACCATTATTACCCTCATATTTCAATACACTTTTCTCATATAATTGTAACTCAACTCGTAGCTGCTGCGGTTGTATTATTAAATTCTAGACTGGATAAGTGAAAGGTCCAACTGTTCACATGACACGCATACCTTTGTAATACGTTTCAAACTTTGGCAACTGTTCTGCTGGCGGGAATAGAGATCTACTTATAGAGCATGAAAAGCCACAGTGGAAATAAATATTCGTGGCCCTGGGATTGCGCTGAGCATATGTTTCGGCTGTTACCAGTGCCGGCATTGGAAGGGGGGGGGGGCAAGATGGAGCGACGGCCCAGGGCGACTAATTCAGGGCGTCGCCAAAGTCTGGCGTTGGAGTCTCGTGCCTCCCCTGGTACAAACCCTCAAAACTGTGCTCTACGCTCTGTGCATATGCATATTTTTTGCTGAGATTTTTTTAGATGGTCTTTTTCTCGCTTACGATTGGTGCGATACTTCCACCAGGGCGCCACAACATTTTCGCCCGGGGTGTCAGTGGCCCTTACGCCGGCACTGGCTGTTACAAGACTGGTCTATAGTGAGCATGCGGTGGTTGAGGTGCGACTAAGTGGCCACAAAACAAATACAAAAAAAAAACCAAATATTTATTTTACATCTATAACATTGTACCTAAGAATAAAAATATTGAAGCAGCCCCCGTAAGTAATAGCGAGTTTTTGTAGAGTATAGGAGAGGAAGCAAAAAGGTGGTAACTCCTGTTCAATAATAGACCCCTTATAGAAAAGAATCGGTTAAAAATGGTTGAGCTGAGTGGGACTGATGCACGCGTCATGCTCGTGAACGGGTGCCGTCAGTTGAGACTGGTCATCCCTTAGCTGCCAGTGGCTTAATTCAGTTTTTCTTTTAATTGTTTTTTATTATCTACATTGTGCTCACATAATAGAAGCAACAAAAAATAATGTAACCAAACGTTATATGTAACACATGATATGATTTAACCCTTCAGATACCGTCAATTAGAGACACAATAGTAAGACAATAGATGCGCGGCCACCGGTGGTCGCTTGGGGATTCATGAATTAAAAGAGTGTCCATGGAGTTTCATGCACGTTCTTCTCCATAGAGATCTACGCTTTGGAACGTGCAATCTAGCTTCAGATTTCTTGGACTGACCGACATTTGACTATTCAAAAGTGCCTACATTTGGTCTATTTGAAATAAATGATTTTGATTTTTGATTTTAGACCCTCGTTACCAAAACCACTTCCTCACGGCGCGCTAGGCGCTCGCGATTGTCACTTCAATAAGGGCGCACGTCCTGATGGACCAGTTGATCACCTACCCCGGTCACCAAGGAGAGTGGAACCGGCGCGAGCCATCGCGCGGTGTTCCGCATGCATCGATACTAGGATAGCCCTTGTGAAATTTTGGGTACGACTGCTGCGCGGCAACCTTCCCGATGGAGTCAGCAAGGTCAGTTACGCAGATGACGCGCTGGTTCTTGCGCAGGGGGAGTCATACCAGGCGGTGGCCGAACTAGCGATGACGGTAAGTCTCCTCTTGGAGCAGTGCGCAGTTTTCCTTAATTGTCTAATGACTATGATATGATGACCCTCTTTGATAAGAGCCGGGAAAGACGTCACGGCGTCCGCATGACACAGGTCCTCACCGAGCATGGTCCGGCCGTCCGGTAATTGTGCGTAATGGACGGAAGTTGTCCACGGCGCACAGTGTCCTACGCGTGCCACATAGAGATGTCAGCATAACAGTAGGGGCTAGAGAAGCCGAAGCCTACTGGGTCCTCAGAAATGGGGTTCACTTTAGAAAAGAAAACCTAGGGTCCAGGAACGCAAAGCAGAGTAGGTACACATGAGTGGATTTTAATCAGTAAAAGTCTGACACGCTCTCCACCCTAGAGCCGGAGAAGTCATTGGATCGTCCTCCTTAGCGCCCGCGCAAGTTTCAGGGACCGTCAATTTAATCGAATAAATGATGACACATGTTGATTTGTACGGAACGTTTTGACGTAGTCTATAATAACCACCGAAGCGTATGAGTGCTCTGTGGATCCACCTCTATGCGGCTGCTCGGCCCCGTCCGATAATCGGTGACCGATTTTTTGTAGGAGAAAAATAGAACACACTGATAGCAATAGTGTAACGCACACGTCCTACAAAAAGTCGATCAGAAATACAGAGTACCTACAAATAATACAAAATAAAAAATACAAATCGGTCTTCCCGTCCGATTACAATTTAAGCGTCTTCAAGGCTAGAGTAAATAGGCTCTTAATAAACCAGTGCGCCTCACCATCAACGATTGCATCACTGCTTACCATCATGTGGGATCGCAGTCAAGTACTACTTCAAAAAAAAGAACAATGTAACAAATATATAAAATCGGCCCGATTATCGGTTCTACAAAAAGTCTGACGTGGGCGAGCAGCTTACTCCGAAATACTAATAACTCTCATCATTGTGAACTGACACAATCGCCGCTTTCAATAGGGGCGACGTTTTCACGTGCGTCCGCAATTCTCATTTTGGACCATGCATTTCCAAAATGAGTATTTCATTTCGTTTCGAACTGTCCAAAACATTAATATTTAATATTAAACGAAACTTTACTAATATTAAAGTTAAAACATAGGACGAATTCAAAAATGGTTCAGCTGTCAAAGCATATTCGTACTTTGCTGAAAATATAATTGCATACTGTGGTGAAGCCATAACGCAACTCCGCACAGCTTTGATTTCGTTCATGAATTGGAACATAGAAACACTGCCAAGTACACTTTTACCAAAAATAAAGAACGCTTTCACGTTTTGTTATTCACTTCATATTTTTAATGAACTATCTCATCAAAGGCTCCGAAAGATATTAAAATCGTAATATACAAGCCATCACAAAATCTTTTTCTCTTTATTTATGACTAGCTTTCCGCCCGCGGCTATGCCCGCGTGGACTACAGTTTATATCGCGCGGGCAGAGACCCGTGCTCAGCAGTGGAATTATAGGTAGCCTATGTGTTATTCCAGTGTCTCTTCTACCTACCTACCAAATTTGATCTAAATCCGTTCAGTAGTTTTTGCGTGAAAGCGTAACAGACAGACAGACAGAGTTACTTTTGCATTTATAATATTAGTAGGAATACTACGAGTAGCTGTCCCGGCGAACTTCGTACTGCCAACAGACAATGTATGTAGTCATCATCAGCCTTTTTTTAATGTTCCCACTGATAGGACCACGGAACAGTAAGGATAGGACTCAGGCCTTCTCTCTAGGAGAGGTAATGGGCCGTAATCCACCACGCGGGCCTAGTGCGGGTTGGTAATTGTCACATAACTTCGAATTTTTGGTTCTAGGACATGCCGGTTTCCTTCACCGTTTTGAGAGCAGTGGTGATGAAATAAATTACATAAAGTAACTCGTAAGGCCACCACTGCTCTCATGTATGTAGTCTCTATGTCTTTCGATATAGTCAAACACTTGCGATGAGATAAAGTCTTTAATAATATATGACGTTACACACAATTTTAATGTAGAAAGTTATCTACATCGATTTCGTACACTTTACGTGATGCGCGCACAACTAAATACTTCTACAGGTTTATTATATGTAGTGTTTAGATGAGATATTCTGGATTCAAATTAATACTTATGAAGATAGGCCCTACGTGTTTGTTTTTTTAGGAGAGAAATCATGTAATGGCTTCTCCCAGTCTAGGAGAGGGAGGGTGTGTCCGACTTTTACTGACTAAAACCCACGTCTATGTTCCTCCTTTACCATGCCTTCCAAGACTCCGGGTTTCACTTTCGGGAGCGAATCCATGGCCCTAGTAGGCTTTGGCCATGCTGAACTCCTATGCTTTGCTGTCATCTCTGAGGCGCGCGTGGAGCACTACGCGCCGTCGAAGACTTGAGTTCGATTGGTTACCAGACGGCCGGACTGCGAACTAGCCATTGCTTGTCGTCCGCAAGCCCACACCTGCGATGGCTGGGAATCGAGGTCAGGATCCCGGTGGCTGGGGTGTGAAGATGTCCGTTCCCTCACGTTCTGCAAAAGGAGTCCTCCGCCCGCCACCTCCTCTCCAGACCATGGCTTGACTCAGGAACCGGCGCGAGAAGCCGCCGCCACCGATCACCCACATGAGGACAAGGTGGTGCTCCGCCCAAGCGGGGCACATACCGTTCCGCCATGTCCTCCGGGCGGTCTTCACAACGGCGACAATCGGCTGTTTCTTCCACACGAATCAGGTACAGGAACTGTTGAACTTACCATATCCGGTGAAGAAACTGCGTCGTATGGAAGGAAGGTGAAGACGCCGTGGCGCCTAAAGCCTATCGAGTCATCAGGCAATTAAGTAAAACCATCGAACTAAAATGTGCATATTCCTGCCGCAGTTTGCTTGGCGCCTATCAATGGATCAAAATAAATTGGTCGGTTTTTTGTTATACTTGTGCCAACTATAAGATATAGGCAAAGGAATGATAACATTGAAGGCGCACAGAAAATCAGAAATTACTTTCCAAACCCATGTGAAAATCCAGTGAGATCCCATGGTTGCTGTAGCCTGTGACCTATGTGTCAATGGTGAGGGTGACACCGTTCTATACACTAACGCGGATTAAAAAAGCAGGCTTGAGGGTAGTGCAGCTCCAGCTAAATTAATTACAAGTGAAAACAGCCTCAGGAAATGTAGCCCGCGGCCTCGGAGCGTAGCGACGTAGTGCTTACAAAAAAACTTCATTTTTTATGTGGAAAAGTATGGTTTCGGATTATTAGTATTTTGTAAAAAATGGAAAGAAAAACATTAAAGTTATAAATTAAAATGTCTGTAAGTTAGTAGTAGTTACTACTTATGAAGGATTGTTCCAGATCTTGCCAGGCTAGGTAGGCACTTTTGTTCTAGAGCTTTCGAACAGGAATGCGTTTTGATTACTACTACTCTTATTACTACTCTTTATTTTGTCGGAGATATGACGTGTTCAAGTTTAACGGCGTAACATTATGTCTAGCTATTTAGACCCAGTATCTTTTATACCTGTGCTGTGTGCGTATTCAAATTTCTCTAATCTATTTTTTTAATGATCTAAATTTTATTATTTATTTCTTTAATTGTGGTTCATAAATCTATATTAATTTCTTGTTTTAATTATATTGCATGATTACTACTTTGTACGCCCTAGAGGCAAAACATAGCGGCCTCATTGTATTAAATAAGAACATGTTATGTACCTACCTATGTTTTACAAATAAATAAACGAATCTGAATCTAAAGCGTGTAAAATATTTTCAACATTTTGAATATGGAAGTTTAAAAAAAAATATGTCGCGAAAACTGTACGCTCCATTTCTATACGTATGCTATCTTTACACGAAGATTTTATCAGCTTTATGTAGACCGCGTTGTGTCTGTTTCCTTTCAGGCACATTCAGCACAGGTATTGAAAATAAAGCCTTTCTCACCAATGCTGCACAATGTGTTAGCTAATCTCGTGTACCGAACGTGCTCAAAGGCAGGTGAATACAACTTCAATATTCAATATTCAATATTTTCCTTCACTTTGAAGAACACATCACTAGAATACACTTTTAAAGTGCAGAAATGGAGGGTTTAGAGCATTGAGATAAATATCGTTACAAAAGAAAGCTTAAAATATGAGAATGTTTCGTGTCATCTTTTGGCTGTTACTCAGAATAATCTCTGGGAAAATGTTTTCAAGGAGCAGGTGCCAGTCACAGTATGCATAATAAATAAGGTATGAGTTCATTTACATGATGTGTTTTTTATTTATTTGAGTCATTAACGATTAATATTAAAGTAGCAGCCAGCCGACTAGCTTATTAAATAAATGCCTATTTATATCAATCCGTGGAACTAATCAAAGTATAACGACGTCCTAATTTAAATATTAATTAAGGCAATTTCCTTAATATCTGGTTCGGTCACAGAACTGAGAGCTAATATACTACTTAGTCAGGAAAAAACCTTGAATCTCTGTCTGTTTGTCAGGTTCACGCACAATACAGGTTCGAGTGAGACAGTTTTCCAAGAAGTTTAGGTTGTAATGTTTGCGGTTACTCGGAGTTTGACACTTTATAAATAGCGGAGGACTTGCTCAAACAGATTTTAGAAATGAACTTCGACATATGCGTATGCTGATCAGCGCAAGGCCAAGATACGTATAACTATATTAAATGATTTGATTATTAGCTTGCCCGTTTTTGATTGATTATTAGTTTCGCTCCCGGCATTCATCTCCTCGGAAATATTATTTTTTCCGGAATAAGACGGACAAATCGAAAGATTTATCTTTTACTTAAACCACGGATATACTTAAACCGTCAATTTTAGCTTTTTATTAAATGACTAGCTTTTGATCGTGGCTTCGCCCGCGTACATAAAATATAGCCTATCATCATCATCATCATCATCATATGAGCCGAAAGACGCCCACTGTTAAACATAGGCCTCCCCCAAGCGTCGCCACAACGACCGGTCTTGTGCGTCACGCATCCAAATATAGCCTACTTATGTTACTCAGGAATAAAGCATCAGTATTTCTATGGTAGAAAAAAATTTAGCAATCGGACCAGTATCTACTTTCAGAGATTGTCTCCTACAAACAATAGTACATTGTTACACTAGGTGTGAAAGTTACTTATTTCGTCCCGAGAAGGAGTTGGCGGCCGAGCGTAGCGAGGTCGCTAATTCGAGGGATTTAATAAGTAACTTTAACCCCGAGGTAAGCATTGTGCTTATCATTACGAATACAAGAAGATAGACCTAGTTTTACTTTTAATAATTTGTCAGCTGTTAGTTGAAAGTAAAACTCCCTAGGGATGAAAAGTGTGATAAGTACTTTTCAGCTCGCTCTTCAGGCAACTTCAGGTCTACTTTCAGTGTATGAGTAATGAAAAAACACAAACTTTACCTCTTTATTATATTAGTGTAGATAAAGAGCAAATAATTGTCAGTTTAAGTTATAACTTTTAATACAAATGGTTACCAAATGGAAACTACTTATTTGTATTAAAAGTAAATAGGAATATATGTTTATAAGGAACCAAAAATAGTACATAGGTGTTTTTTTATAGTGGAGAAAATCATCCAATGACCACCCCCGCTCTTGGGCGGAGCGGGAGATAGTGTCAGCCTCTCAAAAAAAAGTATCAGACTCTTACTGACTAAAAACCCACCCCGCTCCTTCTAGCCTTCATACCGGGGCTCGAGCTCCCTTTCGGATAGCCCCGGCCCCAGTAGGCTTTAACCCAGCCGGGCTCCTGTTGTCGCTGACAACTCCTTGTGGCGCGCGGGAACAGTGCGCGCCGTCGATAAAAAGTAGGTGTTGTTTAATTTGAACGTTATGCAACCTTTGTGTAGCTTCACATAAAAAAGATGAAATTGTAATTTGAATAATAACGATGCTTTTTTATATAGGTACCCATCTGCATAGAAAGACTTAGATATTGGAATTCTAAATTTTTGCTATCATTATATAATAAGTTGCTGGATTGTGTTGTATAGTTTTGTTGTAATTCTTATATAACACGATATCATTCCATAGATACAATATCTTCTTCGAGTGGAGCTACCTTTATTGAACTATATATTTATTACACACAAACTGTTAAAATTAATTATATAAAGAAGAGCACAAATTTTACATAAGTATAAGATAAGAAATATCTGAATAATATAATTTAGATATTAAGTTTTACTCACAAAATAGACTAAGCAATAATAAATAACTCATCCTAATCAAGTTTCAAAGATCCATTTGATATAAATCTTAATATTTTATTTTGCTTATGTAATTATATTTTGCACGACTGTAACGTCGAACATAGTGATTGAATAATATTTATTTTTTCTATAATGTCATTTAATTTAATAATAAAGTTATTGACATAATAATGTAATTTAATTTAAGTTTTAATTGTAATTTGATACGAGTAATAATGTGATTTTAATTTTTATTTAAGTTATTTTAATTTCGGACATTTGTTTTAAAATCTATTTTAAATGTTAATTGTTATTATTTGTCGTTTTTAAACTATTTAATAATTGAGACCTTTTGTAAATGTTGTGCATACCTGTAAGTGACTTTTTTGCACAGGATCATCTCATATTTTTGTGATAAATTGTTTTGAATTATATTGTAAATAAGTCGTTGGTGTGCCTATGTAAAATAAATAAATAAAATAAATAAACATAGCTTAAAACCGTGTACGCACCTACGCACAAAATTGTTGATAGCATTGCTGGGGTAAAAAAAACTTTAAAAAAAAATTAAACCGACTTCAAATAACTTTTTAACTTTACTTAATCTTGTCTCTTCGTTATTTAACACCGACTTCCGAAATTAAAGTTATTTTTTACTTTGTGAAGTCGGTTTAATTTTTTTTTATAAAAAGTTTTTTATTTTTCACTTTTTAGTTATGGTAGCACCACTAAAAAGTACCTACCCTTCAGCTAAACATAAATTACCTTATAGCCAAAGTGCATCTCATAACGATTCTTATAATCCCAAATACGGTAAATATTACATGAATTTACCCCCTCCCCCTTTTCTTCTAGTCAGTCATCGACTACACGTATAAACAAAGCAATTTTACTTGTTAAGACAATTCTGCTATGATTTTATGAGGAGTTCTGTTCTATATCTTCGAAGTTCATGATCAGATCATAACAATATTTCTATGGGACCAACTTGGAAGCACAACCTTTCAATCAAAAAAAAAAAAATTTTCAAAATCGGTCCACAATTGACTGAAATATCGGTGAACATACATACAAAAAAAAAAAACATACATTCAGCCGAACATAGAACCTCCTCCTTTTCGAAGTCGGTTAAAAATCAAATCTGTAGGTAAGTAATATATATATTTTTTATCTCATAAACTGCTTGACTGCGATCCTACCTGATTGTAAGCAGTGATGCAATCGTTGATGGTGAGGTGGTTTATTATGAGCCTATTCACTCTAGTTTTGAAGACACCCAAATTATAATCGGACGGGAAGACCGCAGCAGGCAAATTGTTCCAGTACTTCGAAGTACGCGGTATAAATGCTCGATTGGATACGCGTAAAAGCGCGAACTTGACACCAACATTTTGATTTGATGAAGTTAAAAATCAGAATTCCTGTGTCCATAATAAAGTTACATTTTATCGATACGGGAATTCTTTATTCGATATTGGTTGGCGAATACAATCAATCAGTATCGAGTTTATCGGGCAGTTTTTTTGAGAATTGAATAATAAATTGAGTTATGGACCGATTCCAATTGATTTAGCGTTTATATTGAGGATTCAAAATAGTTTAAAACTTCTGTTTTAAAGATTAACTGTAGACTATGATTAGAAGCAGTGTCCTGAGGACTGAATTATTGATTGAGAATACATGTTAGGCTGTCACAAAAGTAAGGCTAAGGAAATGATAATATGACAGAAGTTTAGTCTTCAAAAATACTACTGGTTTTTTTTTGGTGGGTAAAAATCATCCAAATGACATCCCCTGCCCTTGAGCGGAGCAGGAGATAGTGTCAGACTCTTACTGTCTAAAAAACCCACCCCGTTCCTTCTTGCCTTTCATACATGGGCTGGAGTTACCTTTCGGAGCTAACCCTGACCGCAGTAGGCTACGACCCGGCTGAGCTGACAACTCCTTGAGGCGCGCGGGATCAGTGCGCGCCGTCAACGACTTGGGCTCGGTCCGGACAATTACCGGACAGCCCGAACTTATGGTGGCCGGAAATCGGAATCGGAATCCTGGCGGCGGTAGCAAGATCGCCATTGCCTGATGCGGTCGTCCTCCTCCTTTGCTAACATTACTGCTTCGCAGCATGAGACAACCGCCTGACACTCCTCCTCGCTCCGGAACATGGCTGTGCCAAGGCCCGGGTGCTAAACTGGTGATGTGCAGGACAGTTCAAGACATCGATTTCATTTTTTTTTTAGTTTTTGTATTTGCTAGTTTTTTCAAGCTCGAACGGCTTAACCATTTCGATGAAACTTGGCTCACGGGTAGTCCGGGACCGCAGACCTGAGTATATGGTTTTAATTTCAACTCGATACTCCACGCGTTTTCGAGATAAAGGGTCTTGACAGACAGACAGATAGACTGACGGACAACAAAGTGATCCAATAAGGCTTCTGTTTTTTTCCTTTTGAGGTACGGAACCCTAAACTTACTGGCGCATGGTGTCGTTGATGCATCATTATTTATAAAGCGCAAATACTACTTAATTTACAAGTTATTCTTTTATTTATTGATTATATCATCCTCTGAACTTTGAAAGTAATACCGGCATTATAATAATAAATCAATTTGAATAATTTTGTTTGTGACAGCCCTACGGAAACCGGCCGCGCAACGCGTCGTCGATCAATTCACTGTTCATGGATGTCACATTATGAATACTAATAAAGTGATCAGAAAATTAATTTGACATAGTGTTATTGCTGTCTAAAATATGTTTAACATTTATTTCTTGGACATGACATTAAACTTAGCCTAAAGTATTATTAGCTACAGATATACTGTTGCAAAAAATCTTAAAGAAAATTGATGATCTTTTTTTTTTAGTTGATACCTTTCCTACCAAATATTTACTGCAAAACATAATGTATTATATCCCGATTTAATGAAAAACAAAGTGAGTGAATTTTGTTAAAAAAAACATTCTGAACTCCTCATTGGCTAAAAATGTTTGTTTTTTACGCTTTCCAAAACTAGTGTACATGTTTAACAACACTTTGTTTGAATGAATTAGTAATGTCACTGTTAATAATAATAATTATGCAGGACATGTCTGCCGCATGTCTAGCTGTGGGCGTGTAAAACGTAGGTTTGGTGCCCGGACACAGAAAGAAAGGAAAAGAGTTTATTTTCGTCAAACATGGCGCATACCTCAAAATAAAACAAATAACAATATCAACTTAGAAGGTAACACGTAAGTAGGATATGCGTCACATCCGCGCCAAACGGCCAGCGCTCAGCAAAATGCTGGGGCTCGTGTAAACCAGAGCCAGCAACGCGGGGAACCACGAAGGAGATGGCGGGACGACCTGGATGGCTTCCCTAAGAATTGGAATGAGAAAGCTAGATCCCGTGATCGTTGGAAGGAGTGGAGGGTGGCCTTTGCCCAGCAGTGGGACAATATGGGCTAACTACAATAATAATAATCAAATGTGTCGTGTTAATCATTATAAAATGGACTTGTCGTTTTATTTGTAGATCGTGTAAACGATAGCTACGCAGGCGAGTATCACAGACACAGTGTACCGTCCTTCAGTACATTCGCACCTTCAGTTTATTTCCGCATTAGAACTTGTTATTTTAAATGTTAATTACAAAAATAACAGGCCTTTGATGATGTTATGCATTATTTTTAGAGTTCATTATGTATTTGAGCCTCCCATTTTAATATAAACTATATATTATCATATAAAAATTTAGACTTGATTTTTTTTTGTTTACTGACAGTAAAACTACATTACCCCTGTGTAAACTACTCGCTACTTTACATCTCGAAACAATACGTGATTTCTGTGAGGAAATAGCTACCTTACATATAAAAATTGTAAGTATAAAGAGTTTTCCGGACGCATAAGACCGGTCATTATGGTGACACTTTGGGGAGGCCTGTGTCCAACAGTGGACATCTTTCGGCTGTAATTATGATGATGATATAAAAAGTGCTAAATAAAAAGATTGATTGAAATTAAATAATACAATTTTTATTAAATAAACGATGATAAATGCTTTTTGGTCTAATACTAAAATAAACATTCGCATAATTCGCAACTTATACTAACACAGTAACATTAGAGCAATCTCCGTTCAGTTGGCGTGTGAGTCGCAATAGCTCGCCTGTCGCAACAGTTGACATTTAAATACAAAAACAGTTATTTTTCCTGCGCAGATCTATAATGAAAGGTAAATACGTTATTTCTAGTAAAAAATGTGGGTGGCACGTGTTTTTCACAAAAATAAATAATAACAGAAACTTATTATTAACAAAAGTGATATCGGAGATCACTAATTAATAAAACTAAATATGTAATAAAAGATACGTTTATGTTAATTATTTGGTTGATTACTTATTGGTATCTCCATTGCTGCGTGTTGTCGCTGGAGTTGTCGTGGTGCCGCCAGCAAATATCTTCAACTTTGATTCGCCCCAACTGAATTTGTAACTTGGCAACTGTGGCGCCTTTGTAGGATTCAGGTAAAGGTCGAATATGGATTGGGTTGTTTTTGGCTTCTGAGTAGTTGTCTGTGGTTTGTTAGTCGTTGAATAGGTCACTGCTTTTGGCTTCTGAGTAGTTGTCTGTGGTTTGTTAGTCGTTGAATAGGTCACTGCTTTTGTTGTTGTAGTTTGAGCATTAAATTGTGTCTTCGTCGAATATGTAAAAGGCTGTGTAGTCCTTGTTTGGGCGAATGGCTGAATCTTTGTCGTGATTGGTGTTGTCGCGGTCCTCGACGTGAAGGTGTACCAGGAAAAGTCTGATTTAGGCTTTCTTGTTACATTTTCGGATATGACCGTTGGTTTCTTCGGAGTCGTGGAACTCCACGTCCAAGAAGTGGTTGGTTTACTAGTGGTGGTGGTCGTAATTGGTTTAATTGTGCTTTTTGGTTGAACTCTGTAAATTAATATCATTGTCCTTGTTCCTCCAGATCGTATGAATGTTGATGGCCATGGCCTAAAAGGTGTTGTGGAAACCGGTGGTCTGTAGGTGGTCGAGGTTGGTGACCTATATGTAGTGGTAGTCCAAGTCTTTGTCGTGGGCCTCAAAGTTGTACTGGTAGTCACTGTCGTCTTTGTCGTGGGCCTCGAAGTTGTAGTGGTTATTTTTCTTGCGATTGATAGAGGATAGACTTTTGTACTCGGTAATTCTATAGCTGTACTTGCTATCGTGCTTTGCGTATATTTACCCAGTTCGGTGGTATACTCTGGTTTGCGAGTTGCCTTATCTTCATGTGCTTCACTGAAATTCTTCTTCTTTCTGAACTGGTTCGTTTCTATCACTCTCCACACCTTCACTCGTGGCACGTACGCCGTCGTGGCAGTGGTGGTCCGGCGTGGGGCATCCGTTGTTGTGGCAGTGGTGGTGGTGGTACTGCGTGGGGCACTGGTCGTCGCCGGTATACTCATGTGCTGCGACGGTTGGTTGAACACAGGAAGCCGTAGTTCATCTATGTTGTCAAACTTATAATTATACCAATCGGTTGTTCCTTTATTTTGATCAAACACTTTACCATAATTTTCGCTGACAACGTTTCCAATCGACAGGTACGGCGGCAACAATTTTTCAACATTTTGCTTGTCTGTCGTAACATTTTCCTGGTCGAAACTGTCTTCGGCTTCGATTCCTCGTGTTTTACTCAACTCCATTGAATTCTTAGAGATTAAATCACAATCCACAAGGTATTTCTTGGTGTTATATTTGCAATGCTGCGGATACACCACCCAGGCAAGGAAGCCATTTCCCTGAAGGCGGGTGTGTTCTTCATACACGATGGAGGCACATTCCAAGTCGTCAGTGATATCGTCGTCGTGCAGCGCGGAGCAGGGCAGGCCGCATGCCTTGCCCGTACCACACCAGTACAGCTCGCTGATCTGGAAAATACCGTGGTCACCACTGTATGGGTTGTTGGCGTTGGTGTCGAAGCGGGACTCGTGGTAAGCTATGCAAACCCAGGTGGAGAGGTGGTCGGGCCGCATGCCGAACGCGAGGAGCTCGCGTGCAAGCTCGCAGCGATCGAGAACGCGCGCGCCGGCGCCTGCGACCCACAGCACCGCACACGTCAACAACGCTGCGCGATACATCGCAGCGTGCGTTTGACCGTCCTGCGCTCGCGCGCACTCTTTTTTACCTAAGTAGCGTGACCTCCCGCCGCGCCCCGCCCGCGATCTGTGTCGCGCCTGTATTTTCACTGCGCTTTAATAGCTTCGGGTCGAGCTGCCATGCATTTTGAAGGATGAATGAAGGTCACCGTTTCCAGGTTATATAGGATCTTAAGTACACGGGAGTTGGGTAGAACATCGTTGATGCCACGAATGGTTCACCTTGACGGGACGCGTCATTGTCTCATCGCATCAAACGTCGTGTGTACAACTCGGAACTCACAACAGACGTAATAATATTAATAGAATAAACCTAAATATATTTATTCTGTTCACGTGCATTTCGCAATGGCTTAAGACGTGTGTAAAATGAAACATTTTCTTTTGTTTAAAATAATATTATATACGATACGATGATATACCGTGAGAAGGTCTAGGTGAGACCGGTTTCTAGAGTCAACCTGGGTCTAAGTTTAAAAGGTCAATCATACAAATGGTCAACCTGTTCCCTGAATTGGAAAGAGCGTATTATTAGCAATATTCTTGGGTTCAGTTTAGCAATTGGTCATCGATATGATGTAAATTTGGGCCTGGTGTTAACCGGCGGTTATGTTAGTACTTGTACAAGGTTGAGACGGCCTGCATGCGTTTGTATGTAAACAGTCGGTCGGTTTCCGCGGCAGGTCAGAGGTGAGCTGGCCTCTATTGCCTAATAATTAATTTGAACTTATAAAGATTAGTTCTGACGCGTGGTATCTACACGACAATAATCGTGACTATCAATCAATCCGAAGCACTATTTGTTATTAACTATATTGATAACTACCGTTTGATATAATGAAGAAAACAAGTATTTATCATACGATTTATGTGATGAACTGCTCATAAAAATGGATGTTTTTTTGGTTTGTATAAGTTAATAATCTATTTTCATCATACAAGGAATGATACGTTTCTGCAGATGACGTCACTTTATTTTTTAAATGGCCGTTACATAGGTAATTCATGTCATAGTATGTCTGATGTTGATTTAAGTTCATCAAACGAGCATAAAAAGCCAGCCAAGTGCGAGTCGGTCTCGCGCACGAATGGTTTCGTAGCAAAAAGCGGCAAAGAAATCGTGTGTTGTATGGGAACAGTCTGGAGACAACGGAGACTTAGTAATAGAGTCCTCGAGTACAAAAATGAATAAATTACTAATCCCCAAAGAAGGAACAGGAGTGGGTTTTTAGTCAGTAATAGTCTGACACTATCTCCCGCTCCGCCCAAGAGCGGGGAATGTCATTGGATGATTTTACCACCCAAAAAAATACCAGTATAATTAATAGCGCAGAACAATATTTAATCCTCAAAATGGAATCAATTTAAAAGCTTTTAAGGGCACAGGTCTGTTAATTAATGGTTTCACGTGATTGCAGAGCTCATTTACATACATGTCCATCCACTCGTAACATCAAGCCCATGTGACAAGCTGACATAAGCTATAAAGGACCATTTTCATTTAGCGAATATCGAAGCTAATTTCAAAATTATCATTAGGTACCTAGCTAGCCCGTATTGTCCCACTGCTGGGCAAAGGCCTGGCTCCATTTTTTCTAATGATCATGGAACGTCGCTTTGTCATTCTAATTCTCAAGGAAGACGAAGGAGATGGTGGGAAGACCTGGATACTTCCCCTCCCTGGTCTCCGTCGTGGTCTGCCGCGGCCTGGTGTCGCTGTGTCCCGGCCCAAAATATGTGTTTATACGGGCCCACAACTCGTTAGATATGCGGCAGGCAGACACGTTCTGCCCAGTCCAGAAGTGGCCCAAAAGACTGCCCAACTTAAACAGTTGGGCAGTCTTTTGAGCCACTTCAAAGATTTTCGTTTTGAAACATTGAAGTGTTTCGATCGTGGTCTGTTTGAGGGAATGGGCCGTAATCCGCCCATTTCCTCTCCTAGAGAAGAGGCCTGAGTCCCAGCAGTGGGAACATTAAAAAGGCTGATGATGATGACGGTCTTATCACTGACAGTGGTAACTGCGAGGATACCTTATCGGTCGGGCAAATACAATTAAAACTAATCAGTGGTGTTATGGTGTATTGCAAGTAAATATAATCTTAATATATGTAATTGGCTCAATGTCTCATATACAGTAGTTATCCATTTGTTATAGCTGTTTGTGTTTGTTCTCCTACGATTAAATAAATAACTTAAGGAGAAACAGATTGACATATTCCACAGCTAAAATTAATACGAATATTAAAGCGGGGTTTCTGAATTGAGTAGATATTTTGAGTTAAGAATAACTCAAACCGTATTACTATATGCACAATTTTGACGAGTTTTCAGGGGTTTGAGTGACACTCAACTTCAAATTTTTAAATCAGAAATCAGGGATATATATGGATACCCTATATTATTCCGGGTGAATGTAACTTTCCAATGGTGAAAGAAGTTTTGGAATCGACCCAGTAGTTTTTGAGTTTATACACACAAAAATACAAATATTCCCCTTTTATAATATTAGTATAATAGATAGGTAAATAACATACATACGAGTACCTACTTATGTACATGTTCCACAATGTTGTGGTAGTGAGATAATATTATAGGGGCGAAAGTTTGTTAGTGTGTATGTGTATATAATACTTTCTATCCATGTGTTATGATGATATGATACTTTTTATCCCAAGAGGATGAACCCTGGCGACAATTATTCACTATACGTTCCAAATAAGTCAAATTTTGAAAAGTACGGTTGGGTTTGCTCCACAAAATTGCGATCCCGATTTCCGGCCACCGTAGACGCGAGCTCGCGGACGACAAGCCATGGGTAGCTCGCTGTCCGACCGTCCGGTAACTGTCCGGACCGAGCCCAAGACGTCGAGGGCGCGCACTGTTCCTGCGCGCCTCAAGGAGTTGTCAGCAACAGGAGGGGCCCAGCTGGGTCGAAGCCTACTGGGGCCAGGGTTACCCGAAAGGAAGTTCGAGCCCCGGTATGAAGAGGCTAGAAGGAACAGGGTGGGTTTTTAGTCAGTAAGAGTCTGAAACTATCTCCCGCTCCACCCAAGAGCGGGGGTTGTCATTTGATGATTTTTGCCCACCGTAAAAAAAAAGGCAGCGGCTATAGTTTTAACATAGTACCTGGTAACCAGTCCACTTAAGACCCCAAAAACCATAACTTTATATTAGTTTTCCACGTGTCGCAATAGCTCCCTTCAACCGAGTGTTGTCCTTGGATTCACTAACATAGCGCATACAGGGATAATCACCGGTTAGTACCACGTTCCATTAAAACTGTCTAAAAGTGCGCCTGCGAGTTGGTTTCGGCTCCTTGTATGCCTTCCAAAAGTTCAGGACCTCAAGGTCCTGAGATAAATAAATACTTCTATAAAAAGAACAAACTATTGCGTTGTTATGTGTGACAAAAGGGTTCCCAGCTTCACACTGCATGATCTGGAGAGGTCGTTTGAGTGCAACGGAAAATTACCCGCATCCAATGAGGCGCGTCCGCTCTGGCCCCTGGTGTCAATCCAAATAATTCGCTTGAGTGGCTGGGGGAGATGCGCATGCACATGATGAGCCTCAAGGAAGTGCGCTATGACCTCGCACACAATAATCGCCAATACAATGATAACAGCACTGAGCACAGATTGGTTTGCCTTTGAACTAACTAGAATGAACTTGAAGAAAAACGCTTTATTTTTGTTTTGTACTCACGTTTTTACGTAATTTATTTGGTTGGCCGAAGTTTTGGTTTTTTATATTTTTGTTTTTCCTAGAAAAATTCAGAAAAAGATTTTTTTAATTATTTTTTCATATATTTTTGATGATTTACGTAAAAACAGTAGTTTTATTAACCCCTGGCGGCCCAGGGTTTAAGAGGTTCCTCTTCCAATCGCTTATCATCAACATCGAGCATGGTTTAAACTTGTTGCTTCTTCCAAAGCAAGCCGTAATATTTGATGAAGAGGCAATACGAAAAAGAGTAACGCCTGAAACTCTGTTAGCTTTCGGTAATTCTGTGATTTACCCGAATATTTTACAAAACCTGTTGCAGGAAATACCTACGTGTGTTTTTTAAACCCTTCTAAGTCTTCTAAGTTCTCGTCATTCAGAATCACGGTTAAATTTGCAAGGCTTCTATTCTTATTTTTATTTTTTTGAGTGAATTATAATAATAATATTCTACAACTATCACACAACGCCGTCTAGTCTCAAGCTAAGCAGAGCTTGTGTTATGAGTACTAGACAACTGATAATCATACCTAAATATTACTAAACATATAAATATTAAGATAAATTACACCCTTGTGAAGAGTCAAACTTTATGCAAAATAGCAGATTTTCAGAGGATTAGTCTTTCACAAGATATGTAAGTGTTTCCAAAATATCTAATGAAAAATGGTATTACACATTTTTAATAAATTATATACGTCATAACCGCGTAAGAACGGTTGTATGAAAAATAGTGAAAATGTTGCATCCCCTTAAGAGAACTCTTCCCAAGTCGTCAACGTGAACATGTTTTAAAAGCTTGTGTCATCGCAATGTTTGGTAAAAGGCGTCGCTAAAAAAGAGACATAACGCCTGAACTCTTTGTTGGCGTCCGGTAGTTCCATCATTTACTCGAATATTTCATAAGACTTGTTCAAGGATCTCTAGCCTCTACGGAATCTCTACGATCTGTACTAAGCGTTTTGCCTCCTTGTTTATACCGCGTAAATCAAAGGACTGGAAAATTTTCCTCTGGCGTCGTCCTGTCTGATTATTAATTAGGTGTCATTATGAGCCTATTCACTCTAGCCTAGAGCTAGAGTGAATAGGCTCATAATAAGCTAGTGCGCCTCACCATCACGACTGCATCACAGCTTACTATCAGGTGGAATCTCATTCAAGCACTAGTTTATATAATTTTATAATTAAAAACAAAAAGTTTTAAATGTTTTTGGAAAAATATCGATTATGTGCAAGATTTCTATTTTCATACCTTTTTTATTTTGAATACCTATATTTAGTACAATATGAAGGGCAAAAGTTCATGAAAAATAGTAGATGTTTAGAGCTCTATAGTGTATTAGTTTTACAGCGATTATTATTTTGCGAATTATGATTTGCGCTGATACATTTCTACTGTCCCTTCTTTTTAACCGACTTCGAAAAGGAGGAGGTTCTATGTTCGGCTGAATGTATGTTTTTTTTTTTTTTTGTATGTATGTTCACCGATATTTCGGTCAATTGTGGACCGATTTTGAAAATTTTTTTTTTGATTGGAATGTTATGCTTCGAAGTTGGTCCCATAGAAATATTGTTATGATCTGATCATGAACTTCGAAGTTATGGAACAGAACTCATCATAGAATCATAGCAGAATTATCGTAACAAGTAAAATTGCTTTGTTTATACATGTAGTCGATGACTGACTGAAAGAAAAGGGGGAGGGGATGTATCGAACTGATCTGGTGATAAAGCCGGAAGGTAAATTCACGTAATATGTATAACCGTATTTGAGATTATTAGAATCGTTACGAGATGCACTCTAGCTATAAGGTAATATATATTTAGCTAAAGGGTCGGTACTTTTTAGTGATGCTACGATAACTAAAAAGTGAAAAAATTAAACCGACTTCAAAAAGTACAAAATAATTTTAATTTTGGAAGTCGGTGTTAAATAACGAAGAGACAAAATTAGTTATCTATTATAGAAACACCGACTTCTGAAATTAAAATTATTTTGTACTTTTTGAAGTCGGTTTAATGTTTTTTTGTAAAAAGTTTTTTTTCTTAATTCTTTATTGTACCTACACCATGATAAGTTACAAAATATGTGGATATCACAGTTCATGTACATAGACGATCTTAACTTAAATTTGAGTTTTTTTCCAGAAAACCATTGAGTGATAGAGAGAAATCACCATCCAAGATCCAGATCTTCAGATAAGATAATACTTAAACATATGCACAAAGCGTTTTGGGAACACATTTATTGTGCGTACAGCCAAGGAGTAGAATTTCGTCTCACAACTGCTTCTGAAGAGCAGTTGCCATAATTGTCGTAATTAATATTAATTCTTACGTGAAATTTATACATGATTTTTGAATACATTGTTTTGCGTCGAAAATCTTCCGTTGTATTTATCATAATTTTGATGTATTCAGCAGTGTGACTCTCAAACCTAAGACGAATCTAACAACAACTCTTAACCCTTCAGATACCGTCAATTAGAGACACAATAGTAAGACAATAGATGCGCGGCCACCGGTGGTCGCTTGGGGATTCATGAATTAAGCGAAAATGCAATAAGCCGATAAGGGTCTAGTGCGTGCCAAAGAAATATACATATTCGTACATAGGAAAATACAAACTCTCGCAAAAACATCCTCCTTCTGGCCCTGACGTAAAAGTAAACTTACTTTTTATGATAAAAAAATATACTTAATAAAAATTTCCCATTAAAATACTTAGACTGTTTTTAAAAAGGAACAAGAATTTTATGAAAAACTGCAATGAAAATGCAAGATGAGCAAAGTGGTTTAAAGCCAATTTCCTTCTAGTTCCAGCGCAATGACAAGTGATTTCCTCCAGTCAATTTCTTCACTATCAAAGGATTTATATTTTCAAAGAGGACGGGAGTTTTCTCATTAATAAAAATTGCATCGGCAGCCGGTAGCGTCCTGATCGATTTGTTTTCTTCAAGATCATGACGTTTTGTTTACTTGTTCAGTTGCTTTTTTAAGTTAATATTTCACATTGAATTTCCATAGACTATATTATTAAGACAGTTAAGACGCAACGCGCAAAGAAAATTGATCAAAATCCTAACACGATTATTATAAAACAATTATTGTCTGTGCGATAAAATAATGGTTGCGGCTTGTTTTATTATAGATCATGACTTTTTATTTACTTGATCAATTCAATGCATTTTTAAGTTAATATTTCACATTGAATTTCCATAGACTATAATTATTAAGACAGGTAAGATAAGATGCAAAGCACAAAGAAAATTGATCAAAATCCTAACACAATTATTATAAAACAATAATATTATTGTTTGTGCGATAAAAGAATGGTTGTGGCGTAAAGTGTAAACAACATTAAAGTTTTTATATGGCAATCCAACCCAGCCATCCGTCATTTCGTGCTAACAGAGCTTTGTTTATCATGTTATTTCTGTGGCCCTAGTGAAAAGGGGTACAAGTCCGAATTTACGAAAATTAGTTAATTCATGAATCCCCAAGCGACACCCGGTGGCCGCGCATCTATTGTCTTACTATTGTGTCTCTAATTGACGGTATCTGAAGGGTTAAGTACTTATACCGAAATGATCAGAAAAAAAATGCTCTAACGTTTGGTGAAGACGGATCTAAGCTATCTCTAAAAATAAGTTACTTTGTGTAAAAAGGTTCAACTGATTTAAAAAAAAAACTATACAATTTGGTTTCAAATCCATTTATATCCTTTTAAACGAAAAATAATTGTGTTTTTAATCTAAATTAACATAAATCACCCACTTTTAATCTGGTTGGTGTTTATCGTTACAACAACACTTAATCCTTAATTCATGAATCCCCAAGCGACCACCGGTGGCCGCGCATCTATTGTTTTACTATTGTGTCTCTAATTGATGGTATCTTAAGGGTTAAAAATGGTTAAGTTAGTAGATAGATATTACTAGACTTATATCCGTTTTCACCAAAATAAAGGAAAAAAATATTTCTTTGCACTATGTAATTGGTTTATTATAAAATAATTCCAAATGCGTATCCCTTTTCACTTGTATGAATTAATATTTCAGTTATGGGAAAATGAATCTAACTTATTTTATACCCTCAAGGAATTCATTTTGCGGTTGGTATAAGTCATCATACAGCATATCTTTAACACTCTTAACTTTACATAAAAAATAACCCAATAATAAAAAAGAGCATAAATCGTTTACCAAACAAAAAATATCACATGTATTTCATTAGGCAGCGGTTTAACCCTTCAGATACCGTCAATTGGAGACACAATAGTAAGACAATAGATGCGCGGCCACCGGTGGTCGCTTGGGGATTCATGAATTAAGTGTCACACGAGGTCAAACACGAATTTAAAGCGCGCGGAGTGTTTTTTGCGTCTACTGTAAAGTTGCATTTTTGGACTTAGATCCTTTTTCACTCAGGCCGCAGATTTTATTGCAATTTTTAATCGTAATCTTAAGACTTGTGTTAAAATACATATGCAGAGCAACAAGGGAAGTAAGGTTTAATATGATACAGTGTTGCCAAAGAGAACAAATAGCATATCACAACATTATTGATCAAAATAAAGTCACGAACGTTGGAAACATGCATTGGTACGCTGTTTTTTTGGTACGTAACACTTTTATTTTAATGTTTTTAGATAGAAAAAAAATTTATTCGTTGCAACATAAAATGCACAACTAAATAAATTACCAACACCGATATAATCAACAAAAAAAAATACAATATTAAAATTTTCCCTAGTGATAATTAATACACACAAAAATAAAATAACGAAAACATTCAAAAGAAAGAAAAGAGAAAAAAAAAAATTGCAAGATATACAAAGTGACACTTATGGGTACTTAGAAATTTAAATATGAAGTCATAAAATTCATATTGCATTAGACTTCCTAGGTAAACTGCCGTTCATCAGGGAACGGCAGTTTACCTATCTCCAAATATATATAAATTAAACGGAAATTCATTTAAACATGATAATGTTTGTTTATTTTGTTTCGGTCAATGTTTTCGATACCTAGTATAAAGAGTGTTTTAATTTATAATGCGTTTCGACTAATTTAGAATATTTCTTTTCAGGCTCTTTTTTTTTTTCTCTCGACGGGGAAAATCATCATTGACGAAACCCGCTCTTGGGTGGAGCGGGAGACAGTGTCAGAGTCTTACTGACTAAAAACCCCGCGCCGTTCCTTCTAGCCTTCATACCGGGGCTCTAGTTTCCTTTCGGATAACCCCGACCGCGGTAGGCTTCGACCCAGATGGGCCCCTCCTGTTGCTGACAACTCCTTGAGGCGCGCGGGAACAGTGCGCGCCGTCGACGAGTAAGGATATACTAACTAAAATAAAATAGGGCAAGTGCAGGTTGGACTCGCGCACTCATAGGTGCGCGAATCAGTTCAATTCCCGAATTGAGTTACGAAGATTTTTGACGCAACTACACAGTTTTCAGATTTGACCCAAATTTCAGGATTCTAGATCAACGGAAATTACCCTATTTACTTTTATTCCATTGAGTATGCGTTTTTTTTTGCGACATAAACGGCCGTATCTTTAAACTCCCAAGTTTTTTTTTCACTGCCTCAAGAGGCCGCAGACTTGAGTATATGGTTTTCATTTTAACTCTATACCTCCACGTGTTCTCGAGTTAAAGGGTGTTAACAGATAGACAGACGGATAACAAAGTGAGGATCAAGGATAAGGATCTATTCAAGCCAAAAACCGCGCACATCTTAAAATGGCGGCCATAGACCACAATAAAAAAATCAGTTTTTATTTAAATGTAGGTACGATTTATATACTTAATTTTTTTTTTTTATTAAATAAATAGTTTGTACAAGTTAAAATGGTCAAAATTGCATGAAATAAGTAAGACACTTTTTTTTAGTATTGAAAACTTTGTGAATTATTTTCGTACTCGAAATTTGTTTTGCGAATAAAAAGGTTGAACAAAAAGGTTTTAACTACATTGTAGCACAAGTGCGTAATAGTAATCAAAATGTCACAGTTTGGTAACAAGTGCCTTTTTATACCTAAGTGCATTAAAAGTCACTTTCTAAGAAAATGAACTGAAAAAAATATAGTAAGATTAATATGAAACCTGTCGGGCACAGCAAAGCTAGGAGAGAGGATGAAGGATTTTCGCACAGGAAATTGTTGGGCGTCTCATCGAAACGAGCTATTTACGAAGCTTCAGCTTATAATAGGACTGTTTAAATTATATATATGAAATAAGTAACAAAAAAAAAACACAGCTGGTTAGTAATCGTTTATGATAACCTCGTTATCGATACATGTTCGAAGGACCACTATTTGATCAAACCATATATTTTGTAGCACAAATAATTTTTCGAATAATTTAGATAATTACCTTGAGATTTAACAAAAAAAAAACCGTTAAAGTTCCTATTGACACCTTCCAGTTCCATCATCAGGTCAGCTCCATGTCATAATAATTTTGAATTGTCATCTGATTTACACATGCATGGAAAATTTCACCTCAATCGGTAACCGAGAAGTGGGTCAAATTGAATTTACAAGATTTGATGACAGACAAACATCGGGACAGGTGAAACTAAATAAAAGCTATTCTATTCTACCTATTATAAGCTGGTCTATTTTACCTATTGGTTATTGGTTATTTGGACCTATTGGTTATTTTTTTCACCCGGAAATAAAAGCCTCACTTTAAGCCAAGCAGACAGAAATAGTACCTGAGTAATTAACCTATCCATATGTCGGGATGTCGTAAAGTTACGGCACTTCCTTCCCTGCTCTCAACTTTTACATACATCTATTCTAAGTAATAGGACATGATGTTTCATTTGCGTGTAATTTTGTAGGTAGTTTGGTTAACATTGATAAATATAGACCAAAATCTATTTATTTTGCACATTGCTCGTAATAATAATAATAATAACCATTTATTTTCAGGCATCGGAGGCCCCTAGAAAAAATACATAAAATAATCTAATAAAATAATAAAGTTATAAATATCATAACAACAAAACTTATTTAATAATTACACGTAACATCGGCGTCGTGTTCCGCTGCGAGGTGTGGTGCTAGTGGACCTGCCGGTAATCAATACAATCCATAGGAATTGTATACATAACCTAGGTAAAATGTGTAATGGACAATAATATTCATAATCTTTCATACATTGCTTGGACGTCCCAGGTATTCTATACATTGCTCGCATGCACATTATGCCAAAGGAAAGCCGAAAAATTCAAAGATTTCAAACACCATAATTTGTTACATAAGACACTTGGTCATACGTTCTGCGCAATGTTAGCGTTTATGACAAACTGTGTTGACAAACTCAATGCCAAGCAAGGTGACAGAGGCAATAACCTTAGTCAATAATAAATATTTAGCCGCAGGTAAGGAAACAGTGTTTTGAAGCAATCTTAAGTCGTAGAGTTCACTTTCACACCTCCACTAAACAAATACCTATATAATCATTAAATAAATTTTATAGCCACTGTTTTACAATGACTTTACACACAACCTGGTAGGGAAGATGGACATTTTGCGCGAAACTCGAGCACGTCAGAAAATCATATGGGGAGAAACTTTGCACCCTGTAATGCCCTTTAAACCCCTACCACATATGAATCCTTTATATCGTCGGGTTCGTTGAGGGCAGTCCGTCAGATAAGTAACAAAAATCGATCCTCAGAAAAACTCGAGCGCGTAAGATAAGACAAGTGGGTACATGCAGAAAAGTGTATATTGTATTTCCATAGTCTGACCATTTCAGCGTGGCATAAGCAAATGAGCAAGTCATTAAGTTGGGTTGTAATGTTCCTGTTAATATTCTGTTGATACGTGCAATTTTTTTATCACAGTTTGCTATGATAATTTTGTTAGAAACTTTGAAAAATTTACACGTATCGATGGTTTTAGCTGCACCTCCCCATAAAAACCGTCCCGAGTTTTTCGAAGTGACATTTTTAAAAATTCTTACACGCTTTTCCCTCTTCTTTTTTTTTTTTTTTTTTTATTAATGTATAGGCTCATGTTTGACCACTATCTTCTAAAATTATGTTTTAATATATTATTATTATTAACTATTATTAACCTGTTAGGCCTCGGTTTCAAAGTAAGCGAGCGATGCGGGCGACGCTGGCGGCCTAAGGGCGTCCTCGCCAATTTTACAATTCTGTGTGAAACGAGTTTAGTACTATTTATTTTTTGAAGAAAAATAAGTAATAGTAAAATATTGGATCAAACTACAGAGTAGTATCAATATATAAGTTTATTCAAAAAAAAAAGGTATCCAATCTTCGTCGTTAAACTCAACAGCTTCGTTCTCCACATGATGTCTAATTATTATATTACCTAATAATAACGCGGGAGGTGTTAAACACTCTCTTGGTGTCTTCCCCATCCCAAATACCACAACACAGACATGAGGTGGGAACAGCAGCTTAGGATACGCTTGCCTACAATGCAACTGCAGTAATGCGAGTGTACTGCCTGTCTACTCTGCATACCGCCTTGTACAAGAATAAACGTGTAATATTCTCTCGACTGTCTGTGTCGAGACTGTATGCGCCCTCTCAACAACCATGAACTGATGGCTATTAGGTATATTGTACTGTCTAAGATCTTGTAAGGCTACATATCTACAGACCTCTATTGTATATGCTTAATCTTCTTATAAGTGTTCTCCGTAGTAGCTGCGGGTCTGTTTAACCTGATATATAAGTTTGTACTGTTCGATCGCACATACAATGATACTATTTTTGTTTCAATTTCTCACATACCTTGCGCTTAAAAGACAAAATACATATCCTATAAATCTAATAAATAAAATCAGCCAACTTCTAGCTCTTGTAACTCAGTTCGGACTTAGTTTAGAGGTATGCATACTGTAGTAAGTTTGGTTTATTACATTATTCTGTAATTAAAAAGCAAAGTTTAATCGATGGTCGCCCAAAAAATAAAAGACGTCACTTCCCCTAATAAATCCGGCATTTTCTTTTGGCAGGCAGGTTCCTTATAAGTTGTTGTATATTGTATTGCCTGTGCCGAATAAATGCTATTCTATTCTATAGGTGGATATTTATTACTTTGTCCTTAAATTTATTTATTTCACCTAAATCTATTGGCACACTACACCGTTAATGATTCCTGTTAATCGATGCTGTCACCGGCCCACGCTGAAAACTAGCGCTGTGGACTTGTTGCATTTTGCGAGTGGACACAGCATTATGCTGAGCGTACGGCCGTTTTGCTCAGACGTGACTCAATTTTTTATTGTTTTGTTATTATTTTTGTCTTAAAAATTGTGTAAAATAATAGATATAATAATGTACCTATTTATGTAATATTTAAATCTAAAGTTTGGGCCTTTTAGGGCAAATACAATGTTTTCTTTCTTTCTATAGAAATCCGTCTTTAGCGGTTGTCTACACCGTGAATGTCTACACGGTGAAGACATCAGCTAAGAACGGGTTTTACGAAACTCCACCCCTAAGTGGGTAAAACCGGGGTCCTAAGTTTATGTAGAGTAATCAACTTTCACGCGGCCGAAGTTGCTCGCAGAAGCTTATGCTATATGTATTATAGAAAAAGTAAAACGAAAAATAAATAAAAAATTCCGAAGGAGGAATCCATCAGGCTTTGATTAAATTAATTGCTCCGTAGCGGACGACACGTCAAACTAAGACATGCAGTTTCGCTATACGCAAATATCTTGCTACGGTCCGCTGCATATCGCTTTCGCTAGTGTAGGTACGTGTAATCACCTTACGAATTTGAATTCGTAGCACGAGTACCAACTTACACAGCATCCACAAATTAGGGATGCTTCAAATGTTATGTTTTCATTCCGTGCGCTATAATATTGTGTTTCAAATTATTGTAGGGTATGTTTTGTACTCACTAGGTTCTAAACACGGCTTTGCCTGTTGGGAAAGTATTTCAAATTATCTGAAAGAAAAATACTGCCAAGACAACAATATAGATCTATCAATAATAAACCATCCACGCGCCATATACGAATCGATTAGACCATTTTCTTTTTAGTTGGAAAAATCATCTAATGACATCCCTCGCTCTTGGGCGGAGCTGGAGATAGTGTCAGACTTTTACTGACTAAAAACCCACTACTGTTTCTGCTTTGCCATTGTGCCAGGGCCCCGGGAATCTCTTTTGCCCATGGCCCCAGTAGACTTCGACCCTGCTGGGCCCCTACGGTTGCTGACAACTTCTTAAACCACGGACCGTCAACGACCTGATCGATTAGACCATTAAGAAGTAAAGGAAATAACAAAGACTACAGACATGTTTGTTCATAGTTGTGCGCTCTTGCCAGAGTGATCGTGATCATGTCTCGGTCGAATCTGGCGACCGCCCCTCTTAGGATGCTACGCCATACAGCTCCGTGTTCGGCTGCTTGAGAGTTGTCGTTAATGCTGCTATGTGTCACAAATTTGATGAGGTCCATCCACCGAGCTGGAGAGCATCCACGGGATCTTCTACCCTCGACTTTCCTTTGCACCACCAATCATTCCATCAAGCCTTTAAGTTCGAGCATATCAGCCGTAATATGCTCGAACTTAAAGATTCATACAAACTGCACAGTCGAGATCATGCATTTCATCAACCTTTGTGAGCTTTTCCACTGAGGATCTCGTCTTGGCACAGCGTCTCCAGATTTCCCGCGCTGTCCCCAGAGGGCCAAAAAGCAATTCGATTCCGTCTCAACGCTAAGAGACCCGGTATCATCTACGAATCTATTCGACCATTAAGAAGTAAAATGTAACAGACAAACGCTACAGACATTTAATTTTGCATATTAAATTAAATGAAACACTACCTGTGTATGATTGTTTCAAGCTCCTTTTGTGTAAGTTGCTGTATTCAAACTTATTGTTGTGGGATTATTTTGAGTGCTGGCAACTCCTTGAACGTGTCGTCTGAACTCCTACTGGGAACTAGGCATGGGTAACTCCGGACACATCTATATCTTCGGATATATATCCGAAAGCGGACACATATCATATCCTTCCCTTTCTTAAAAATTAATATATCCTATATCCAAGTAACTCCGACCCGTTCCGACTCCGAGTTCCGATCGAGAACGAACTGAATGAATGCAAGTCTTCAGGATTTTGACAGAGAAGTTGCCGCATTAGTTCCTTGTAACCCAATTGCCGCTGGAATTGTGGAAATGGACAAATATTTACAGGAACCATTATTAAGTCGCAACGAAGATCCATTAACTTGGTGGCATGAGCGAAAACAAGTCTACCCAATTCTGTATAAATATATTTTAAAAAGACTTCATGTGGTAGCTACATCAGTACCATGTGAACGAACATTTTCGAAGGCGGGTCTCATTATGACTGAAACACGCTCAAGGTTATCAGCAAAAAAATGGACAGAGCTGTTATTTATAGCGAGCAATATGAAGTAAATATATCGATGAATATAATGTAAATATTAGGAAAATGTAAAAAAAAAGTTCCAAAAAATGTAAAAAAAAAACATCAAAAATAAAGACAAAAAGAAACAAAACAAAACTAAAAAGAATACTCAAATGAATCATTGTACATAATAATTGATTTTTAAATACACCTATGAAATGTTTTAATTTTATAGTCAGTCCTAAGCCTGCTGAGTATGAAGGGAAATCAATTATTACGATGTACCATTTCGTGGATATATCAGTCTTGACTACATTGGAATTATTTAGAATGCTTCATTCCGTGGATCTATTTATAAGTCGGAACTATCATATCCTATATCCTTCCTAAGTTCCTAGACCCTAACACATTCTCGCTCCATAAAGTTACTTCACTCCTGGATACGAGTATATTAAGCGGATATGGATATATTAATTGGATATATATCTTTAGTCGGAGTGATATACTACATATCCAATCTTTTAACGGATATAGTTAGCCCATGCCTACTGGGAACGTTTCATGGCTGAAGATTCTAGTTGAAACAGCACAAATCTTTCTATTATGTTTGTGTTTATGCGTAATATTTGAGGACATGATATTACAACTGCGCGCATTAAATGAGTACGAAATCATGTAATGCGCTTACGTGTTTTTTTATGTCCCTTATAGGAATGGAGTGTACGCCTTTTTTAAGGTTTGTAAGATGATGATTTATAAACTTTAAAAAATATATATTATATCCTCTCTTATACATATCTCCTAAGTCCTAACGCTTTGGGTAGAGCGAAGGGCAGTGTCCGACTTTTACTAACTAAAACTCTTCATTTACAATTATTACAACCTAGTAGGTCCCATTCATTATGCTGAACTCTTATTGTAGCGTGTAAGAATCACAACGCGCCAAAGACTCTGGGTTTGTCCTTACCGGACCGCGAGCTAACCCGTTGCTCGCCGTCCGCAAGCCTGCGTCTGCGGTAACTGGGAATCGCTCTACGATTCCTAAAGCCCGGGGCGTAACTTATTGCGAAATAAAATGATCCTGATTCGATCGTCTCCATCAATTGGTTGCAAAATAAACATGACATTTGCAGTTCATCCTACATACTCACCTTTTTCCTATGGGATTATGCAGAAACTACACCTACTATTACTAAACTAACTCCTTTTCCAATTTTATTTTCGCACAACCTACTGGCCATATAACCAAGCTGTTATCCTGTTATGCAGGTTTCAGGTTATAATTGCCAATCAATTTAATCTTCACGAATCTAGTGTTTAGGCGGCGACAAAATAACCGACTGGCCATGTATCGCGGTTCAAAGCGACACGTGTTTACGTACAGGCTGCAATCCGGTTTTCACGAATCAATATTAATTAATCTGTGCTTAAGCCATTGGCCTAAAGTTAAATGAAAACCATGTTCGTACTCAAACGTGTCAGAAACAATAGGGTTTCAAAAAGTAGTGTTCCAGTCGCGCGTGCGTACCTATGGAATAGGTGCCATGAGCCTTGTCCTTTTATATGTCATACAACCATCACTTAAAGCAAGTCCCTAGGGAGATAATGCAGTATAGGCGATCCCTAGGGAATAATGTGATTTGAATTTGGAACATCAGAAATCGTCAACATGTGATTTAAAATGTACGTGTATCGAACAAGTTTATTCGAAATCCAAACTAGCCACTAACAAAAAACAAACAGAATATAACTACGTGGTATACTGATGAGTTCCTAAAAATAATGTTATAAAATATATTTTTTTAACTATAGTGATTTTTTTTTTTGAATCGATAAATTATGTTTTAATTATCTCACAGATGGTGTAAAAAGCCCATGTTGGATACTCTAGTATGCAACATGGGGATAAAGCTGTCTTTGTGTTGAACAGTTCGAATTCTTTCACACTTTACTCAGGTTTAACTCCCTCGTTTAACTTTTAATTATATAAATATAAATCCCTCACTGACGTTCGGGATTAAAATTAGCAACCTTTCGGAATTCAACATGCCACCCGCAACCTAAAGACACTGGCTTATTCCCTAGTCACATAATCTACTATTACATTATAATCATGTTATCGAAATCCATAAACTTTCTGCTCTCTCATCTCCACGTCCAATTACACACTCATAAAATGCGGATTAACAAGTTCATTTATTCCTAGTTTGATATTTTTTATTTAGTTTAATGGACAAAATGGAAGAAAAAAACGTTGCGCCGACCTCAAATAAAACAGGACCAGGGCAGGAAGACGATGATGTACTTTCAAACCTGATTTTTGCCAATATTTTGTACGATGTAAACGGTTTTGGTGTCATAGTAACAGCAGAGCACTGACTCCTAAATCACAGGATCTCCTGGTTACGGGAGTTGGGGTTTTATTTTGTCTGTGTGACCACTGTTAAACTCTTCAGAAACCGTCCATTAGAGATACAATAGAAAGACAATGACAGCGCGAACGCAGGGTACGCTTGGGGTTTATTGAACAAATTCACTAAGATGCACATGCAAAAACAATGTTTCTGTCTACTACCACTATAAAGGTAACAAAAGCACTGACGAATTTAATTCATGAATCCCCAAGCGACCACCGGTGGCCGCGCATCTATTGTCTTACTATTGTGTCTCTAATTGACGGTATCTGAAGGGTTAAAAAAATAAATCGCCGACACGTATGTAGGTACGCGTTTTCTGAAAATATTTGGTGCAGTTTTGTTTTTGTTCAAAGTTGCTTTTTAACCGCGTGCTCAATTTTGATGCCCAAGCAAGCGAAGTAGTCTAAAATTGAATCACGAACGTAGCGAGTGATTCAATAATTAGAATCCTGAGCGTTAGCGAGAGAATTAAAAGAGTTTGAGGTAAAAAATCTTTGCAGTCGGGTGCAACACGTAATTTACATCCCACCTTAGCGAGGAAATGACTAAATACAAAAAAAAATAACACCAAAGAGGCACCTCTTGGGTGTTATTTTCTGAGTCTGAGTTCTTAACAAATTTAAAAAAAAGTTGTATGACAAATTTGATACCACGGAGGTAGAAGTAAATAGGTTTAATGATGTTTTGTATTCAGAAACAAAGTGCACGCGATGTTGAAAATTCTATTTAATTTATCTCACTAGAGAATAAAAACGGCTTTTGCTCTCAGATATCGAATCGAGCAAAAATATTCTTTCCGAGATAGGGAGATGAAAAAGCCTTAAAATTTTCAGCCAGGGCGACATTAGATAGCTTATAACACTAATGTGGATATAGTAAGTACTTACCGACACACGTGTACAGCTCCATGGCTCCTTTCAGCAAGCAGCCGTCGTCCCGATTCATGCCGGTCGTGACGTTGAGGCAAAAGCATCCCTCATTATTATCTAAAAGCCACTCATTTGCTGCGAACCTTGCAGTCGGTATGCCCTCGTACTCCGTATCGAATTCGTAGCGCAGTTCAACGGATCTGGAAATAGAACAGGCATTAGAAAATCGTCCAGAGTTATGTAAGCCTAGAGGAGGATTGGCGATGTGGATTTTTGGATAATTTGGTATGGCAACATTATAACCCACAAACAATATTTTTTTGGTACATACCTCTGTGTGTGTGTAATGTTTTATTGTACACACAAAAAAACTTAACCATAATACATTCATATTATTATGTAGATAATTCATGTACAAAAGCGAGCTGAATTCAACAATGAGTTTCAATAATAATTATATCAATGTTCGTATTTATTATTTTTTAGTCAGTAAAAGTCTATCTCCCGCTCAGCCCAGGGGCGAGAGATGTTGTTCAATGATTATAACCCTCCGAAAAAACAAAGCAAAAATGACTGAAAACAAAATACACATCCCATTCAGTTCTAAGTTCGTATACATTACCAACAATTTACATCGCGTTTAAGACGACTTTTTCCACTATAAAACGTATAATCCAAAATAATATGAGTTTTCTTAGATTTTAACATAATATGATTATAAATACTGCAATTTTACAGAAAAAGAAGGTCAAATACTCATTAACGAATTATGATTCAAAAGAATTATTGGTTGGAGATGTCAAGAAAAGTCTAGATGTAATTTTGTATATAAAAATACATTAAGAAGTGCTAATTCAATATAATATCTAATAGTTAAATCTAACACGTAGCCTTTCATTTGCGTCTCCACATACTATGTACAATACCTACAAAGAAGCCCATAAATAATTAGGTACGAACAAAGAATATCTTTTGAACTTATAATTCCAAGTAAATTCGAAACTCAATTCAGTTTAAAGTAACTCGTTTAAAAAAGGTACTTGTGTAGGTTGTAGGTGTGCGCTAACATACTAGTGTTTGCAGATCAGTGAATGCACCTGCACTCTTTTTTCCTATATTCTCATAATCCGAAGGAACGGTGACCAGACACGACCGGGGAGAAATCACTGCAGGACCAATGGCTTTACGTGTTCTCAGATATGGAGGTGTCTAACAGCCACCTGCCTGCACAAGAGCAAGGTCTAAAGGGTTATAGTTCCTTTTTTCTAGCCTTCATACCGGGGCACGAGCTTCCTTTCGGATAACCCAGGCCCCAGTAGGCTTCAACCCAGCTGGGTCCCTCCTGTTGCTGACAACTTCTTGAGGCGTCTCGACGTCTTGAGCTCGGTCCGGAAGAGTTATAGACCCTTGAACATCTAGCCGGAATTAAATGGACACAACACTCGTACCTGCCTAGGTGGCAGTACGAGTTTCTGTGCATTTAATTCCGGTCAGCTGCACCGTGATAGAGCCCCGCTGACCTTTAAATCCATTTTCTTTGCGAAATATTGACTGATATGTTCACTTTGAAGAATATTTTTTCTGTGTAAAAATGTTTTTAAAATTCAAGCCATTTTGAAGGAGTACGGAAAAATTACTAAACATTTTTTTAGACAGAAGTATTAATCGCACGAAAAAATCAACAGTGGATAATGTTGCACATGAATCTCTAATAAACAATTTTTTTCAAACCTGGGTAATTCTTATAATATACCCGCAGTCTTTTTATAGGTGCGAACTATGGGGCAACTAAAATATTAGCAAACGATGGGGTTAAATTGATAATTTGTACATTACTCCTATCCTCTTATCGATGTAGCCCCGGGTAACTTAGTGTTCATGTAAAACAAAATGGCGACCATTACCTAAAATTAAAACATGGCACAGAAGACAACAACACAATTTTCACTAGTACTTGTTCTACTTTCTAATTATCATAAGTATCGACAAACAGACTACAATTTCCATTTCACTGCAAGAAAGTTGCTGATTCATAAAGGTATCTTTTGAGGGTCCCCCCTGTGTCATTTCTTCAACCCCTGGCATTTACTGAAACAACGGCTGTCTTCTTCACATGTAAATTTTCTTGAAGGCTTTCGTCGTACACCTATTAATTTAGCCTCTATTAGACTATTAGCCACCTTAGCTTCAAATTATTATTTCTCATTTATTGCACCTACCACTATTTTTCTCTGCATCACCCAAAGGTTGACTGGCAGAAAATGCCTGAGGCATTAAGTCCGCCTCTGTACTTTGTGTGCATAAAGCATTAAATAAATAAATAAATTTATTATATTCTTTACTGTTCACCACAACAAAAAAAAAAATACAGGACATAAATTATTCAAAAAAAGTGTACGATGGCAATTATTTTTGACTTTGAGTATTATTACAAGTTGTTACAAGGTTTTATATCCAGTAGAAATTAACAACAACAAATCAAACAACAAACAACACCATCAAACAACAAACAACATCAAATGAGTTTTGGATAAAAGACGCAAATCGGTGGATAGCTGGGATATTTTTAGAGAGTGCGGAGTTAGTGGGACGCACAGGACCGGTCGTTGTGGCGACGCTTGGGGGAGGCCTATGTCCAACAGTGGACATCTTTCGGCTGATATGATGATGATGATGACGGAGTAAGTGAGGATAGAAAACGGTTCTCTGTCAACCCTTTATATGTGTTTTTCTTAGCAAATATAGTTACAAATTAAATTTTTATGTACGTTAATGCGCATTTAATCAATACATATATTTAAGACATTGGTGACTCGCGTAGTGGTTAGCTCGAAGACTTAAACCTGACACATGTAAGAAATCGCGGGAAACTGATGGATGCGAGACGCACAGGATCGTTCATTGTGGCGACGCTTGGGGAGGCCTATGTCCAACAGTGGACGTATATCGGCTGAAATGATGGTGATGAAGCTTAGTGTGTCAGGGCTTCCCTGACATAACTATAAACTCGATAGTAATAAAATAAGCAAAAGTCTCGCAATACATGTAGTCTTCAATATTTTGTGAATAGATTATTTTAAGACCTAACAAAATTCGATAACTTATTTCATAATAATAATCATTTATTTCAAGATAAGTTATTCCCATAGATACAAATATCACGTAAGTAACAAATAAAATTAAAATTAATCAATTAATATTTCATTGATAAAAAAGAGTTTATTAGGCCAGGGTCGATAATTTTTGAAACGAAATAAAATCATAGTAGAATGAAACCCACTGGAAAGGAAAGAAAATATTTCCCGACCTCAGATCGCCCGTAATTTATTTTTCCTTTCGTTTTTGTTGTATTCTCTTCCTTTTCCAATAGGTTTCATCCTACTATGATTTTATTTCACTTTTTACCATTAACAACGGCTTCAGCACTGGTCTATATATTTCTATTGTTTGTTATAAAATAGTCTGATTTTTCAGTTCTCAAACGAATGGTTCAATTCATTCGATCTGTCCATACAAAAACTCGTAAAACAAAGAACGCTGTTCAATGGGAGACTCACCATTCACAGTAACTTTGGTCCACAGTGGACAATGTGGACATACGAGTGTATTGAGACTGCTTATATTCAGAGTTTACGAACTAATACACCTGTTACAGCTTTTAGTAAATGGAGCATATGCGTTAAATTGGTTTTTTTTTTTGTTGGATGCTGGAGTTATTGAAAGTAAACAGTCCGAGATACAGCGGCCGGGATAGTATGCACAATACGCGCTTTAGTCGTGGAGTTGCGGATAACGGCCTGTTTTACTTATACCTATGTACCTACCGACGTACGAATGTTAAGATGGATGTGTGGTGTGACGAGAATGTATAAAGTGAGAAATGAGTATGTTAGAGGAAGTTTGAAAGTGGCGCCAGAGACTGAAAAGTTCAAAGGGAATCGTTTGTCTTGGTATGGTCATGTAAAAAGGAGAAACGCATGTTGCTAAAAGAGTTATTTTACATGTGGATGGATGGAGAGGGAGAGGAAGGCCAAAGAAAAGATGGATGGATTGTGTGAGAAGTGATATGAATGAAAAGAGAGTTAGTGATAGCGTGATGAGCGACAGGACAGAATGGAAGAAAAAAAGTGTTGCGCCGTCCCCAAATAAAACGGGATAAGGGCAGGAAGATGATGATGTACCTATCGACGTACGGCTAGTATCCACCCTTACGTTGTTGAAACCTCTACGGTTCGGACTAAGCGTTTCGCCTCGTCATTTATACCGCGTACATCGAAGGACTGGAATAATTTGCCTGCTGCGGTCTTCCCGTCCGATTATAATTTGGGTGTCTTCAAGGCTAGAGTGAATAGGCTATTAATAAACTAGTGCGCATCACCATCAACGATTGCATCATTGCTTACCATCAGGTGGTATCGCAGTCAAGCACCAGTTTAGTTGTGACAAAAAATAAACCTATACCTAGAGCGGCCGGGCTCATTTTCGTACATAGCAGATTCAGAATTCATAGCCAGGTTGGGGTCATCGCTTAAAACGGGAGCAGAATTCATTATGAAAGTGAATAGTGGAAAACTGAAATATTGCAATTCAAATGTAACTGAACTGAAAAATTACCATAAGCAAACGCGGCAAATGAAAAATCTTTATTCAACTACACGCTTCGAATGACATTTGTTTCAAATCCGTTGGTTTTGTTTGATGTTTTTATAACTAAATGTAGGAATCATCATTTAAGAGCGGTTGTACGAAAATGTATTTCGGCATGGTCGCTCTTAAATAAGGTGATACTTCTGGAACATAAGCTCTAATATTGACACGGGCTCGCGGACGGCGAGTCATGGGTAGCTCGCTGTCCGACCGTCCGGTAACTGTCCGGACCGAGCCCTAGACGTCGACGGCGCGCACTGTTCCCGCGTGCCTCAAGCAGTTGTCAGCAACAGGAGGGGCCCAGCTGGGTCGAAGCCTACTGGGGCCAGGGTTATCCGAAAGAAAGCTCGAGCCCCGGTATGAAGGCTAGAAGGACCGGGGTGGATTTTTAGTTAGTAAGAGCCTGACACTATCTCCCACTCCACCCAAGAGCGGGGCTTGTCATTGGATGATTTTTGCCCACCGTAAAAAAAGCTCTAATATTGAGTTGTCTATGATAAAACTAGGTAAACCGAAAATCAGGTCATGTTGGGCGCATGCTGTTAAATATTAGGAATTGATACGTACATAAAATAAATATTATTTGAAAAGCGATCTTTGTGAAACTAAGCGCAGGTGTAATTAATAGTTTACGGATTGGTTTTTAGCACAATATGGCCAATATAAATTTTACTGTACGTTAGTATTCATTGATTTATTTAAACTGGATGCAACACAAAGGTACAAAGGCAACTTAAATAAACATTCATTCTACATTGGTCTAACAAGTCTGTTTTATAAAATAACACTTGTTGACTGGCGGGCATAAACCCTCGCATATTGGTTCCCGCCTCTAAATGAAAAACACGGCACACAGCCAGAATTTGAAATATGTAGTCTTTCAAATAAAGTTCCGTGGATTTAGGAATGGCGTTTACAACCAGTGCCGGGATTAAGCAATTTTCGAGCTTGTAGCAAATTTTATCCAGAAATATAATATCTAGTACCTACTATTTTTAATATAACGTTTACTGTGACAAGTGGAGACGCATCGCAGGAGCTTCACTCTTCAACGAAATTGCAATATCGTCTACCACGACCACTCTGTCAAGAGTGAACGACTCATACTTAGAAAGCAGTTTTAAAAAAGTAATAATGACAGTCTATTTTTTTTTTTTGAATTTGTATAAAATAGAAATACTTTTATTCAGCACAGACACAGCACAACAGTTGTAAACATACAATAAAAAAAATAACAAACGTACAAAGTGCGCCGAGCGTGCCCGCACCGAAAAGGTGACCACCTCAGCATTTGCTGGGCTTTAGACACCCAGCGCTGATTTTCAGTTGGCACCCCGCAGAGACGCACGGACCAGGGTAAACATGTATATACATATTACAATACTCGTATAACATAATGTAACACGAGTAAGACGACACACGTGTAACTCTCCGCTACGTCAGCGCGTCCGCGTCGCTACGTAGAGTTAGGTGGCGTGGCGTGGACCAAGAGTGGCTTTATTAGTCCAGTTTCTGTATAAAATGTATGGAGGGTGCGTAGTGTAATTCTAACATTAAGGGGATGCAACTAAACACACACTTTCACTGTTTTTCATACAACCGCTCATAACTGATTATGACTTTATTACGCATTTTTCATTAGATATTTTGGAAACAAAGTATCTTGTGGAAATTATCAAGGTTTCTATTGAAATCAATTTCTAAATTTGTGTAAAACTAATCCAGTAAAGACCTCTGAAAATCTACTATTTTGTAAGAAATTTGACATTTCATAATTTGCCTAAAAATTAAAAAAGTCAAAAAAGTAAAACTATAGAATCCTTGTAAATTTTATTAAGATTCTAAACGATGACAAGTTTTTTCAAAAACTTTTAAGGGTTTGAAAAAAAACTTTTTTTTATGGAACAAGTTTTGTGAAATATTTGAGTAATCTCGCAATTACCGAATACGATTACTTAGAGTTTTTTGGCGTTATTTCTTTTTTTGCGTTGTGTTTTCGTCAAACATCGCGTTGGATTGCGTTAGGTGAAGCCACAAGCTTTTAAACCATGCTCGCTGTTGATGATAAGCGAGTGAAAAAGGAGCCTCTTAAACCATAAAATTACTTGGTACCCACAATACTCAAATAAAAAACATCAGCCGCGCGGCGCGATTATCAACGCCGTAACGCACAATCGGGCCACCGCTAGGACAAATAATAATGTAATAATAAATAAATATAAGAAGCCAGTAAAAACATCCTTGATGGTTGTACCAAGTTTCAAGTTTATTAACCTAAGAAATAAAATTCTTTTATACAACCTTTAACACTCCCCAAATGGTTTTATAGGGGTACGAGTAGTTTATAAAATAATAATACTGAAAACATTTTTTGTTTATTTGGGTTACTAATTATGGTAAGAGGAATAAAATGCTGCTGTGCGTTGATTATTGTCAGTCAGTCAGTTTCTCCTTTTTCATACGAGTAGGCACTAGTTTCTGCCAGCGGTTTTGCCCGCTTGAAAGTAAGTTTTCCATACAAATTTTAGACCCCCGTTTCAGGGATTCATTTTAAAAACAAATAAAAACTAGTCAAATCAAGAATGAATTGGTTAATTCTTGGCAATTAAGTGAGTGTCATTGTCATCGTGGTCAAGCGCGAACCTATCAATAACACAAATAAAAGTTGTCAGATCAGTGTTTTCAACTGTCACTCGTCAAACAGACCTAGCTTTAAGCCTCAAGTGTCTAAAGTTGCGTTACCTACTCCACAACTAAAACTAATCAACTAAAATAGTAAGCAAGTTCACTGGTAGAATAATCCTCCCGAATGTATTTCGATCACGGTACTGCGGTGGCCAATCTCAACTGAGCTTAGGCAACATGACAACAAAGGCTGTGGGATCATACATTAAGAGTAGTAAATTTTGATACAACTGCTGAAAGTTTGTCGTAGGTGAGTGTGTAAAGTGGGGTTTACACGAGTGACTAAAGCCGCACGATTTTTGCCGCGCGACATAAGTCGGTTGCTACCCAACTTTGGGGCCAGCGATTTTAGTCACTTGTGATCTAGCCGAATTGCAATTTAGACGGTCGATTTACGCTGCGTGATAAAAATCGTGCGGCTTTAGGCACCCGTGTAAACCCCACATAATGGAGCCGAGGGCTGCAGTGACCAAGCATGTGTGTCAAACGAGTTTTTTCAATACACTCACTGAAATCAATAAACGGGGGTTGACCGGCGACCCGTGGGGGGGACGCGCGCTAAGCCTGATACGATAAATGTAATAAAATTATGGCGGGGGAGAGCTCGCGCACTTTTTTGCACTTACTTACAATCGGTGCGATAAGAGCGGATTTTCGAGTGAGTGTATTGAAATAGTACATTGTTACACTAGGGGTGAAAGTTACTTATTTCGTCCCGAGAAGGAGTTGGCTAATTCGAGGGACTAAATAAGTAACTTTAACCCCGAGGTAAGCACTGTGCTTTTCATTACGAATACAAGAAGATAGACCTAGTTTTTTTTTTAAATAATTTGACAGCTGTTAGTTGAAAGTAAAACTCCCTAGGGATGAAAAGTGTGATACTTTTCAGCCCGCTCCTCAGGCAACTTCAGACCTACTTTCAGAGTATGAGTAATGAAATAGTTCATTGTTACACTAGGGGTGAAAGTTACTTATTTAGTCCCTCGAATTAGCGACCTCGCAACGCTCGGCCGCCAACTCCTTCTCGGGACGAAATAAGTAACTTTAACCCCGAGGTAAGCACTGTGCTTTTCATTATGAATACAAGAAGATAGATCTAGTTTTTTTTTTAATAATTTGTCAACTGTTAGTTGAAAGTAAAACTCCCTAGGGATGAAAAGTGTGATACTTTTCAGCCCGCTCCACAAGCAAGTTCAGACCCACTTTCAGAGTATGAGTAATGAAAAAGATTTTTTCAGTTTTTACACTAGGGGTGAAAGTTACTTATTTAGTCCTTCGAATTAGCGACCTCGCTGTGCTCGGCCGCCAACTCCTTCTCGGGACGAAGTAAGTAACTTTCACCCCTAGTGTAACAATGTACTATTTCATTACTCAAACTCTGAAAGTAGGTCTAAAATTGCCTGAGGAGCGGGCTGAAAAGTATCACACTTTTCATCCCTAGGGAGTTTTACTTTCAACTAACAGCTGTCAAATTATTTAAAAAAAAAACTAGGTCTATCTTCTTGTATTCGTAATGAAAAGCACAGTGCTTACCTCGGTGTAAAAGTTACTTATTTAGTCCCTCGAATTAGCGACCTCGCTACGCTCGGCCGCCAACTCCTTCTCGAGACGAAATAAGTAACTTTTACCCCTAGTGTAACAATGTACTATTCGTGACCCTGGAGCGCAAAGGGTTTGAAAAAATACAGGTAGGTTGTAGTCAGTAAAAGATTGACACGTTCCATTTAGACTAAGTGAAATCACGTGATAAATTTCTTCATTTTCTATTTTAAATGAAGCTTATATGGCTATGCTCTGTTGCGAGCAAAGGAGCGTAGGAGTTACACAACAAGGCTTTTAAAACGCTGCTCAGAGGACATGGTGGAGCATACGGTAGAGGTGTGCCCCGCTTGGGCTGAGCACTGCCGTGGCCTCGTAGGGGCGCTCCGCACCGGGCTTTCGTACAGCCCATCGGCGAAGGATCTTTTTTTGTGAAACATTATAGTATTTTGATTAAAATATGATTGGCACTCATAACACGTTTTTATTTACGAAATTATTGTCAATTATTTATTACTATAAGCCTTTAACAATAGAAAGACAATGAGAGAGCGAACGCCGGCGTTCGCTTGGGGTATAATGAATTAACGCTATCTACTGGTATACCCAGAACCAGATTAATTCATTTTGATTAGAGATGGCGTTGTGTTCGGATATTTATTTCGCAATTTTTCAATTTTTTCTCACTGCTTAACCCTTCAGATACCATCAATTAGAAACACAATAGTAAGACAATAGATGCGCGGCCACCGGTGGTTGCTTGGGGATTCATGAATTAAACCTTCCCTGGACTGTCACAAATATTTTAAGGTCAAAATTAGCTAAATCCATCCATTTGTTATCGCGAGACTAACCAACAGCTATTCATTTTTATATATCATCTATATAACCCTGATAATTCGTCTTACTTTATTAAATACTAGCTTTTGCCCGCGCGGCTTCGCTCCCGCTTTTCCCTACTCCACCCTACTCTACCCTACTCTACCCTACACTACCCTAATTTTTTTTTCCATAAGAACCTTCTCCTCACAATAACAATCACAACAAAAAAAAAATCCGCCAAATCGGTCAAGCCGTTTTCATGCCAAGTCGTGACAACGGAAAACGGGGGTCATTTTTATATATATAGATATTTTTTTATGAAATAGAAAAACAAGTAACTGAGGCAATTTAGGACTCGTGGTTGTCAATAAGAACGAGCTCAGAATTGGTTCACTTAATTTTGCTTCATTGAATGGCGTCCTTTTTCTAAGTAGGTACTTAAGTTATTAACTTAATTCAATTCGATAGCTCTACCTTCGAGAAAGAGGTCAATTGTCGAATCTGTCTCGACTGGGAAGCGTACGGGAAGCTGCACGGTATCTTCTAGTCCAACATACCACGATGTTTCAAAACGAAAGTACAGTATATGATCAGTGATAATTTTTTTATGGTGTCAATAATACAATATATAATAATGTACATCGAATTTTAGACACGTATGTTACACCAGTAAATGATGCTCTACATACCTAACTTTTAAAACTCCATGTGTATAAGTATTGTTTGTACATTGTGGAGATTATTTTTAGTATGCCATTTTAATCTTACAATCGCAATCACATTTTATTTTTAAGGTAACGCTTGAAAAATATTTTCGTTTAGAGTGTCAAACGTTATTTTGTTTTTATTAGAAAGCAAAAAATATTGTTCATTTATTGGTTTACCTTGAAAAATAAAAATTAACTACATTTTCTTAAATTTATATTCTGAAATATGAGTGAAGTTAAAAGTTAAAATTTATAGCGAGGATTCATTAAATTCGGTAGACACAACGGTGTAAAAGGGAATATTATTGAGACCAAGTTTTAGTCAACATATAAAGTAATTTTCCATCGCGAGATCAGTTATTTATAACTAAATGCATTCAAGTGGATAACAGTGGCATCTTGTGAAGTATTGTGCAATACAAACGCAGAACATTATTCAATCAGTTTCTTTGATTGAAAGAACATCCTCAAGTGTTGCGGAGTGGTGTGACGACTATTAAGGTCATATGATTGCAAACTACGCGTAATAGACTTGATAGAAGACGTCAGTAGTTAGTTGAAATAACATCCTCAATTGTTGCTAGTAGTTAGGTCTCAGTCCCTGTGTGTCTCTGTGCCTGTGTTTTGATTTCTGTATTAATCTATTAGGTTGCTTTGGTTTATTCTATACGGAGTAACGTGCCTGATGTTTTAAGATAATCATATCCATCATGGGTACGACCTGCAACATTATACACTCTATTATTCAAAATAGACTAAATACTTTTATTTGCTTAGCTAGCTTTTGCCCACGGCTTCACTCGCGTTGAATTCGGGGTAACACGGTTCCCCTTTCGGCTTATTTTTTCCGTCGTTAATGTACACAGAAATTATACAAAAACTTAACAAATTTATATACTAAAACCTTCCTTGAGAATCACGCTATCGAATTGTGAAAACCGCATGAATTTTTGGGTTCGGTGTCGGTCTAGTAACACCCCCTGCCATTTATTTTTTTGATACTTTCAATGTACAGAATTTTCACTTCTACAGACTTATTATTATAAGTATAAATTTTTATGATAATGAAGTAGTTATCTACCATGAGTACGACTGGAAGCTGGATCAAAACTATGTCTATACTAATGGTATAAACAAGAGAGATTTGTATTTTACAAACTTTTATTTAGTTTCACCTGTCGCGATGTTTGTCTGTCATCAAATTTTGCAAATTAAATTTGACCCACTTCCAGGTTACCGATTGAGCTTAAATTTTGAATGCACGTGTAAATCAGATAACAATGCAAAATTATTATGATATGGAGCTGATCTGGTGATGGAACCGGAAGGTGACTATAGGAACTTGGTAGTTAAACGACACAATCCCATCGAGTTTGGGCTCGTATCATTCGTCTTGACGAGTATTAATTATTAGATACGAGTATTATACCGCTAAAAAAGCTTGCTATGAAAAAAATATTTTCATAAAAAAACGTGTTTGTTTTTAATAAATAGACTCCAAAACTGGGCCAGTTTCGAATTTTTTTTTCATTAATCACTACTTTATCACTGAGTAACAAAGAGACGCGGGCGAAGCCGCCGGCAGAAGCTAGTTTACTGTGTTTAGGACTTTTTATGTCATTTAATACTTCAGGATTAAAGTCAAAATATTTTATTTCACATAGGCCTACATTGGCACGAACAAACTGTCAAGTTACCTATCACATTACTATCTACAGCCCTACTTCGCCCAATGTTGGGCATAGGTCTCTTTGTTTTCTTGTACCAATACCCACATCCCTGTGCCACCGTCAGTCAGGTACTTCTCGTGACGGCAACAATGTCGTCTGGTCATCTCGCTGCCGGACAACCAACATTATACATTTCTACCAGACTCGGACACCAGTCGGTCACTACGGTACTTCACCTGTCGTCATCGCACCATGCCACCTGTCCACCCTAAGTCCATTTGAGTTCTATCACTCGTTTTCTGTTATCGTAAACCTTCATATCGTATGTCTTCGATTCTCTGCTTAGCAAAAATCCATTTGTATATCGGAACATCAAATCAAATTGGTGGTACTCGTACTTTGTAAGTAACTAGCGACCCGCCCAGGCTTCGCTCGGGTGCAATATTATACATATAAAAACCTTCCTCTTGAATCACTCTATTAAAAAAAACCGCATCAAAATTCGTTGCGTGGTTTTAAAGATTTAAGCGTACATAGGGATATATGGACAGAAAAGGCGACTTTGTTTTATACTACGAGTATGTAGTGAAGCTTTCGTTTAGAAATAGTTTCAATTGATATGAACCATTCGAATGAAAACGGTCTCTTAACCCTTCAGATACCGTCAATTAGAAACACAATAGTAAGACAATAGATGCGCGGCCACCGGTGGTCGCTTGGGGATTCATGAATTAAGGTGTTTTTATTATCATGAGGATTTCATCACAATAAATACATTACGAAAACACGCGTCCCGCGTGCGTATTCTACGAATTACAATAAATACTTGTATGAAAAGGACATTTGCGGAGATTACGCATGCGAGTTTGCTCCGGCTGCAACAATTTCAAAATGCAAAAAACCCGTACCGCATGCTTATACCACGCATTACAATAAATACTTGTATGAAATGGACATTTGGGGTTTGTTAGGGTTACGCGTGCGGACCAACCCGCATGCGTGATGAAATCCGCACGATTCTTAGAGACAAAAAGTTGGAATATGGCAGTTGGAATATTATAATATGGCAAAAAATAATATGTGCTCTGTGCTGTATGTGCTTTTACAACTTCAAATGGAATGAACTAATAATTAATTAACTTTGACTCGACGATGAGTCTATACGTATAAAATTAATATACGTATAAATATAATAATTATATCATATATCATATTACTCGTACTCCTATCCTATTACTCCGATTCCTATTAAATTCATTCGCGGACTCAATATCTCAAAAGTGAACTAAAGTTTCAGTTTGCACCGAAGTTCAAAACCACCTTTAGTAAGATTTAGTACTACACTACAAAAGCGGGCTTACACCAAGCTAGTGTTGACCGCCAGTAATTAATTGATGGTAAGGATTGGTGAAACTTATCATTCAATTTAACATGCACGAGTCATGTTACATTTCTTAAAGTACCCACATTAGAAGGCATCAACACTGGATTTTGACTCGTGTAAATGCATCGGGCTAGTCGCTGTCGCATCTTCATTTGCACAAAAGTTTGCATGCAAAACAATCACAGAAACAACTGCTGCAAAGCTAACACTGGCAAATCTCTGAAATTACTAATGCCAACAAATTGACTTCGTGTGGACATGGCTAAAGTTTTCAGCCAAAGCCAAATGGAATATATTCCTAGAAAAGCCGGATAGGGGTGGGAAGGTGTTGCATTAGAATCACCACCCCTCGTACACGTTCGAACTGTGTAACAACTTATCAGACTGAATAGTTACTACTTAATAAGCCCATTAACGGCACACGTCAGACAGGACTAAGCTTTAAGAGGATTTTCCACTCACCTATTGTAAACATAGAGCATGGTTTAAAAGCTAGTTACTTCATCGAAAAGGCAACGCTAAAAAAGGGAAATAACGCCTGACAACTTGTTTCAAGAAATACATGTTTTTTAGTAAATAATAAAGTGTCAAAATTCATGCAAAATAGCAGATTTTCAGAGGTCTTACACAAATTATTTCAAAAGAAGCCTAGATAATATTCGTCAGAACTGTGTTACCAAATTATCTAATGAAAAATGTGTAATAACGTCATAATCGCGTAAGAGCGGTTGTATGAAAAACAGTGAAAATGTATGTCCTTATTAGCTGAAATACTTGTATCGAAGTGACGTTGAGATAGCTATATAAATAAAATTGATGTCGGATTAATAAAATATTAAGCTCGAATTGCCATTATAAAGTTTTCAAGTAATGTCAGTGCCGTCTTCAAATTAGACGAACGCAAAGTGGCGCGCGACGACAGGCCTCGTTATTCCATTTGTTATTCTATGTAAATAACAAAGCACCGTGCCGCGCGACTGCAGCGCGGCTGTAGCGCAGTAGTCGCGCGTTTTTTATTTATATGTAATAACAAAGCAGCACTGTACTTTGCAGCTAATTTGAAGGCGCCCTTACAAATTTAGAAAGAAATAAGTATAAGAGGTTTATTTTTGCGTTAGGTACTTTTTTGTACGTGTGTTATTGTTTTGTAATTTTTCAACAATAACTTAATTGGATCGTTTATCACCCTTTTTTTTGGTTGGCAAAAATCATCCAATGACAACCCCCGTTCTTGGGTGAAGCGAGAGATAGTGTCAGACTCTTACTGACTAAAAACCCAACCCGTTCCTTCTAGCCTTCATACCGGGGCTCGAGTTCCTTTCGAATAACCCTGGCCCCAGTAGGCTTTGACCCAGCTGGGACCCTCCTGTTGCTCACAACTCCTTGAGGCGCACGGGAACAGTGCGCGTCGTCGACTTCTTGGGCTCGGTCCGGACAGTTACCGGACGGTCGGACAGCGAGCTACCCATGGCTCGCCGTCCGCGAGCCCTCGTCTACGGTGGCCGGCAATCGGGATCGGAATCCCGGCGGATGCGGCGAGAGCTCCTGCTGCCACACCTCCACGCTTCGGATCATGGCCTGAACCAAGGCCCGGGTTGAGAGGTCTCCGCTTCCGATCGCCCCCACGAGGCCACGGCGATGCTCCATCGTTTATCCCCCTGGTTTCCGAGTTCAGAAACCTCTACGGTCCGGACTAAGCGTTTCGCCTCATCGTTTATACCGCGTACGTTGAAGGACTGGAACAATTTGCCTGATGCGGTCTTCCCGTCCGATTATAATTGGGTGTCTTCAAGGCTAGAGTGAATAGGCTCTTAATAAACTAGTGCGCGCCTCACCATCAGAGATTGCATCACTGCTTACTATCAGGTGGGATCGCATTCAAGCACTAGTTTATATCAAGTAATAAAGAAGAGTTTGACAAAAACTCTCATTTTATACTTAACCGTATCATTTTACGATAATTACCAAAGTAATTAAATTATCTCCGTCACCTAATAACATTTGTAACACCAAAGAATTTAAATCAGTTTCGTTTTCATCCCAGAGCTTATCGATTTTATAAATCATAAGTAGGCCAGCGAGGAGTTGGGGTCCGTTGACCCCTCACATCGAAGGGTGGAATGAAACGAAAAATTAGGGAACCCGGTAACCCCAATATGAGCCGAACAGACGGCGCTCGTACACTGTATGACTGTAGATGAACTATATAAGTTTGGTTTTTAGGCGGGGGTTGTGCTGGTACGTAAAAAAATAATTACCCAACAAATTTTTACTAAATTTAGTTATTTCTGAAATCACTAAATTAAGTAAAAATGTGTAATATAAAAATATCAGAAATCTTCTTCTTCTTTTCGTGTCGATGCTCTTAAACTATACTTTTTCTGACCAATATTTGGCAACCGGCGACAATACGTCTCTATTGTTGGCCTCGTATAGATCCTGAAAACTGCAGGTGATAATGCAGGATGGGCGTATTTCAGAAATGAAGTAAATTTAGTAATTTCAGAAATGTAGTAAATTTAGTATAATTTCAGAAATGACTAAATTTTGTAAAATTCGGTGTTTCTGGTTTCAGTTTCTATTGTTTGTTTGTTATTTAACAACGACTTCCGAAATTAAAGTTATTTTGATCGTTTTAGTACTGTTGCTTTTTGTACTGAAGTCGGTTATTTTCGTTCGAGGTTGCCGCCATATGGGATGTGGACTCGGCGACCATTGTACCGATAGTCGTGTCAGCCAATGGCTTAATACCCAAGAGCCTCGACCAACACCTTAGGAGGCTCGCGTTAGGCGGCTGGATCAAGGGCTCGATTCAAAGGGCGGTACTCCTAGACACGGCTCGTATTGTTATGAGGTTCCTTTATCTGGAGCCCTGCCCGCCCTGGTAGCTTGGACCCTTTTTCCGATACCGGTAGGATACTATTTTTAAATTTTTTAATGATTGTTTTTATACTGAAATATTTACAATAATAATTTATATGTTATAAAATGAATAAACGAAATACACTTCTGGACACATCTATTGGCCCACCTTAGAGTTTAGGTTTCGATGGCCCCTACCGAAATATGATTGCTAGATTGAACAAAAACTGTTGATGCAGTTTTAATCCTGATACATTTTACCATCTTTTTCGATCGTATTGTTTTAAATTTGAATTCAGAATACCATACGACATGGAGCTACGCCTAACAAGTCGGATATGCGCCTTGTTAAAGGCAATTGATTTTTGAATAAAAACATGTTTTATCAAATAAAGGTTTAATTTAATAACGCTTGTTGCCTCCATGGGTATCTACCACAGCTCTAATACGATTAGGCATGGAGTTTATCACCCGCTCTATGAAATTTTGAGGGATCATCTCCCATTCCTCTTCTATGGCAGTTTCCAACTCCTGCATCGTCTGGGCAACTGGCTGACGAGCCCTAACACGTCTTTTTAGCTTGTCCCACATGTGCTCAATGGGGTTCATGTCTGGGCTTCTGGCTGGCCAGTCCATAACTGTAATGTTCACATCCCGAAAATATTCCCTGACGATGCCGGCCGCATGGGGTCTTGCACTATCATGCATAAAAAGGAAATTTGGGCCCACATAGTCCGCGTATGGTATCACGTGAGGTTCTAAGCACTCACGAATGTACCTTTCAGCATTTAATGTTGGCAGCCGTGGTCCTGTAACAACCTCAAGTTAAGTTTTGCGCTCGCAGATATACCGCCCCAGACAGTCCATGAGCCACCGCCATAAGCAACCCACTCTTCAAAGCAGCATTATGCGAAACGCTCTCCTTTACGTCGGTAGACCTTCTTCCTTCCATCATTGCCATGTAACACAATTTTAGACTCATCAGAAAAGAGTACACGGCTCCAATCTTGCTGTGTACAATTTAAATGACTGCGTGCGAAATGAAGGCGCGCTGTTCGGTGCGCTCACGTTAGTTTGGGCCCATTAGCTGGCTTGTGTGGTACCATATCGCGTTCTTTTAACCTTCTCCGAACAGTTCGAGCGCTCACAGATACTCCGTGGAAGTCGCGAAGTTGGTTTTGTATCTCAATGGAGGTAAGGTGACGATTTCTCAAGCTGGTCGTCACGATGAATCGATCCTGCCTTTCAGTTGTGACCCGAGAACGTGGCCTTCCTTGGCGACGAACAAAGCCGCCAGTCTCTAGGTACCTCCGATAAACATTTCGGACCGCAGATCGACTTAAATTAAGTTGAGCACTCACGTTTCTTTGGCTGTGTCCGGCCTGAATAAGTGCCTTGCTTGGGCGGCGACTTCAGGTGAAGTATCCATGGATTATTGATAGAACCTCACCTTAATGTTAAGAATAAGTAATGTTTGTTGCAAAACCAAAGATATCAATCACTTTTTCAAGAATTAAATCCAAGTAAACCAATAAAACCAAGTTTTCTTAGTATTCGATTGTTTGATATCAACAAACAGGCTCCAAATTGTCTTTTGTTTCTTTAAATTCTGTGTTTGAAATTCAAAAAAAGACTATTGAATGAAATTGTGAATGTGCCAGGTTCAAAACTGCATAAAAACTTTTTGCTCGACCTAATATAATCAGTTGAGATCGCAGTCAAGCACTACTTTATCTATCTATATATATAAAAATGACCCCCGTTTTCCGTTGTCACGACTTGGCATGAAAACGGCTTGACCGATTTGGCTGATTTTTTTTTGTTGTGATTGTTATTGTGAGGAGAAGGTTCTTATGGAAAAAAAAATAGGGTAGTGTAGGGTAGAGTAGGGTAGAGTAGGGTAGAGTAGGGTAGAGTAGGGTAGAGTAGGGTAGAGTAGGGTAGAGTAGGGTAGAGTAGGGTAGAGTAGGGTAGAGTAGGGTAGAGTAGAGTAGGGTAGAGTAGGGTAGAGTAGGGTAGAGTAGGGTAGAGTTGGGTATAGTAGGGTGGAGTAGGGAAGAGCGGGAGCGAAGTCGCGCGGGCAAAGCTAGTCTATCTATATATATAAAAATGACCCCCGTTTTCCGTTGTCACGACTTGGCATGAAAACGGCTTAACCGATTTGGCTGATTTTTTTTTTGTGGTGATTGTTATTGTGAGGAGAAGGTTCTTATGGAAAAAAAAATAGGGTAGTGTAGGGTAGAGTAGGGTAGAGTAGGGTAGAGTAGGGTAGAGTAGGGTAGAGTAGGGTAGAGTAGGGTAGAGTAGGGTAGAGTAGAGTAGGGTAGAGTAGGGTAGAGTAGGGTAGAGTAGGGTAGAGTAGAGTAGAGTAGAGTAGGGTAGAGTAGGGTAGAGTAGGGTAGAGTAGGGTAGAGTAGGGTAGAGTAGAGTAGAGTAGGGTAGAGTAGGGTAGAGTAGGGTAGAGTTGGGTATAGTAGGGTGGAGTAGGGAAGAGCGGGAGCGAAGCCGCGCGGGCAAAGCTAGTATCGGATAAAAAAAGGATGCATTTTGGAGAGTGCGCGCGGGAATTACTTGTACATTACTTATTTCCGCCATCTCCTTTCTACCAACTCACAATCCGACGTATGGCGAGTATCCTACGGTTTGGAGTCGGAATAAGCATACAGACCGCGTAGGTAAGTACATCGAAGGACTGGAACAATTTGTCTGATGCGGTCTTCCCGTCCGATTATAATGAAGTGTCTTCAAAACTAGAGTGAAAAGTTTTTTTTTTGGATTTTTTTGACCTGGTTACTTGGACCTTTAAGTCAATTCTTATTTTAACCCTTCAGATACCGTCAATTAGAGACACAATAGTAAGACAATAGATGCGCGGCCACCGGTGGTCGCTTGGGGATTCATGAATTAAGAGTGAATAGGCTCCTAATAAACTAGTGCGGCTCACCATCAACGATCGTATCACTGCTTACCCTCAGTTGAGATAACAGTCAAGCATTAGTACCTATTATTTAAATCATGTGTTGTATTTGCTTTCAGTTGTTAACATAATCAATAAATGGGCATTAGAAAGTAATATTGCGTTGCGGTTTTAAAACAAATATAGTAACAGGGACAGTATGAATATAATGGAAACAGAATAATTTTAAATGTAATTACAATTTCAAAAGGATTATTTTTCCATTAACGGCAGAGTCGTGTTGGTGTGTTTCAGTCATTGGGACCACAAACGGATTGATTTAAAACCGCGTATACGTTTGTATTTGTTTCCATGGTTATTAATAATTTCAAATAGATATTTTAAATGTAATATTAAGCCTTTCGGTCTGTAACGTTACCGCAAAAGGAGAAGAATAATAAAGAATATAAATGAAAATAGTTCATTTTGATACAAGTAATTAAAGTTTGTAATTGAATTTTGCCCGAGCCGCAGGTAAAGGTATTATAAAGCCAAGTGCTGCAGTGAAAAATTTCCACGTGTATTAAAAGATGCGCGAATTGTGGGGATCGCCCCACTAGAAATTTGTCACTGCAGCTCTCGGCTCCATAATATGTACCTTCGCCTGCGGCTCGGGCGAATGCAACCTCGGTTGCAATTACAAATTTACTTTTCTTGTATCAAAAAGTATGATTGTTAACTAAGCAGTTTTTCATTAAATATACAAATATAGAATACTAACAGTGAAAAAAAAAATAAGATGGAGGAGGAGGGAAAAGATAGGAATGCAAACAAGATATAACAATAACTTCAAAAGCTGTATCAATCTCTCCCGCTGCGCGCCGTTTTCTACAACGCCCGTAAAGGTGACGGCCTTTGACGTCAAAGACCATGTCAGGCTTCTCTTTCATAAAACCAGCTTTGAAACTTCGTCATTGAAGAAGATATTTTTGTTTTCATATTTGTTTACAGAGCTTTTTAGCTCTGTGTTAAAATGTTTGCAAATAAAAATGTCGCAAACATATTCCTTATTCAAAGGCATATCGATGGATCTAGTTTGGGTTCCGTACTTCAAAAGAAAAACGGAACACTAAGGGCTATATTTCACCGAGACACCGTCGCGCTTCGGCACGACCAGCTCGGACGTGAGGCGACTCTGGTATCTGTATGGTGTCTAGTTTTGTGTCTACTTAGGGCTATATTTCACCGGGATACCCTGGCGGCCAGCCCAGACCAGTAGCCCAGGATCACTTTGTTATCCTTTATCTAGGGAACGCGAGGAGGTATCGAGTTGAAATTAAAACCATATGTCACAAAAAACATGCATTTCGATACTCTCACGGAATCAATTCATAGGATACTTCGCGCTGACCTAGAAATTTGGCATGGAGTAAAGCTTTCAGTTTTTTTCCTATATAGGTACTTGTGCTATAAGACCTAAAGCTGTGTGTGACACACCGAAGCCGATCTTGCCTTTTAATTCATTAATCCGCAAGCGAACCAGCGCACCCATTGTCTTTCTATTGTGTCTCTAATTAACACGATTGAAGAATTTTAAGATCATTAAAATCAGGCCCGGCCTTGCCCGCCGGGTTCGTGCCGGCGGGCCGACGCTCGTCGGCTTCAGTGTGTAGAGCTGTCTACAGGTGTTTTGGTATTATAGGACAAGTATAGGAAAAAACCTGAAAACTATATTGTGTTTGTGTACCTAAGTCACAAATAATGTTTATTTTGCGATTTGGAAAAATCTTCGAGACTTCATTCAGGAATTTAAGTAAGTTTCTACGGAACCCTCAGTGCACGAGTCCAACTCGCACTTGCCTAGATTTTTATAGTTATGGTGAATATTACTTGCTATTTTTACATATGTGTAGGTTACTTAAGTATATCTTATGAACGTTTGGTTTGTATTACTTTTATGTGTCCTTTAGTGTTAAAACAAGTAATAGGGTTTTTTTTTTGTCGACGGGGAAAATCCTCGTTGACAAAACCCGCTCTTGGGTGGAGAGGGAGATAGTGTCAGACTCTTACTGACTTAAAACCCCGCGCCGTTCCTTACTTACTGTGCAAAATAAGTACATAATTTGTGCTGTATAAAGAGTTTCCTGTTTTGCGGATAAACTCTCGGGCAAGAGGTGACCAAACGGTGAAGCTTTTGTTTTTGTTTCAATTTTTAATTTGCCTTTAACTTAGATTTCAGTTTTGGTTGCAATTTTAATTTTATTTCCTAATTTTTTGTTATTATTTTTATATTAACGCAGGTATTTTTAGCATTAATTAATTTTATGGGCCAAGCAGTGCTAACTTATAAAAAATTGGAACAGTAATCTACGAGTAGATTTTAGAGTAGGGGAAGAAAAGTGGTTAGGCGATTTCCCGCCACAAAAAAATATCTACAATATATACCAATATATATTTTTAATATGATTCAGTGGATACGATTGTTGGTTCGCCAATAAAATAAATAAATAACAATTTCGTAATAAGCGAAGTATCACTTTTACAAAATGGACAATATCGTTCAGTGTCGTATCGTATTCTTATTCAGTTTTATTTTCTCCACTGAAACGTATAATATTCTATACTCAGCGAGTATTGCATATTATACGTTGCATTCAACTGACAAGCTAATCCTAAAACCCCTCGTCCTACAACTGCTTTTTGTAGCGATGCGTTTCATAAGCGTGCGACAAGCATCGCTGCTAGCGCGCGTTAGTCGTATTTGCAAGCGCTTTAAAAAATATGCCAACGCGTTACAGCATCGCGACTGTAACGGTGCGAACGCCCTTCAAGCGTCGCTACTAACGCGCGTTAGTCACATTTGCAAGCGCTTTAAAAAATATGCCAACGCGTTACAGCATCGTGACTGTAACGGTGCGAACGCCCTTCAAGCGTCGCTACTAACGCGCGTTAGTCACATTTGCAAGCGCTTTAAAAAATATGCCAACGCGTTACAGCATCGCGACTGTAACGGTGCGAACGCCCTTCAAGCCTCGCTACTAACGCGCGTTAGTCACATTTGCAAGCGCTTTAAAAAATATGCCAACGTGTTAAATCATCGCGACTGTAATGGTGCCAACGCGTTACAGCATCGCGACTGTAACGATGCGAACGCGCTACAGTATCGCTATTAAAGCGCGTTTGTCACATTTGCAAGCACTTTAAAAATATGCCAACGCGTTAAAGCATCGCGACAGTAACGATGCCAACGCTTTACAGTATCGCGACTGTAACGAAGCGAACACACTTTAGCATCGCTACTATCGCGCGTTTGTCACATTTGCAAGCGCTTTAAAAAATATGCCAACGTGTTACAGCATCGCGACTATAACGATACCAACGCCTTACAGCATCGCGACTGTAACGATGCAAACGCACTTCAGCATCGCTACTAACGCGCGTTTGTCACATTTGCAAGCGCTTTAAAAAATATGCCAACGTGTTACAGCATCGCGACTATAACGATACCAACGCTTTACAGCATCGCGACTGTAACGATGCGAACGCACTTCAGCATCGCTACTAACGCGCGTTTGTCACATTTGCAAGCGCTTTAAAAAAGATGCCAACGCTTTACAGCATCGCTACAGTATCGCTACTAAAGCGCGTTTGTCACATTTACAAGCGCTTTAAAAAAGATGCCAACGTGTTACAGCATCGCGACTGTAACGATACGAACGCGCTACAACATCGCTACAAAATGCAGCCGTGGGTGACGGGACTAAAAGTAACAAACCAACTTTTGCTGCGGTACACAATTTATTTCTATAAAACAACCGCACAATGGTGGACTTAACGTTTGAGATATCTTTTACCTTGGGGTGTATTGTAGAGATCTTACGTAGCAAACATAAGATGCTTACGAAGACGAACTAAATTGAAAAAGATCGCAATATTTTAATAATAATAATAATCCATTGTTGGAGGCCTTCCAACGCTGCGTCTTCCGTCTCCAGCAAAATATTGCAATATTTTTCAATGTATTCGCTACCAGATTAGAAAAAGCGTCGAATACACAGTTAAAAATACACCGAAAACTAACTAAAGGTAAATAAATGTTTCACTACCCAGAGTTTGAAAACAAAAACCAATAAAAAATATTTCCAATCTGAAAATTGAACCAGGAAGAGGCTTTACAATCACGGAAGCGGCGATTGTAAACACTACCACGAACTGATATCGTATTTTAATTAACCTGTCCGAGAGTAAAGGGAGAGAGCGAAGTAAACATTACGGTGATGCGTTTTATATTGTTTTCACTGTTTAATTCAACCCCTATATTGCATGCGAGCGATAGAGATACCACCACTATTGCACTATATGCTTTTAACGTTACAGATTTTCAACATTTGGGATTGTATAGTGACAGGCTCCACCCATTTCGCACACAGAGGTAACGTGATTTGCGTCATCACGTTACTGCACTGTGCGCAAGGAATGAACTGAAACACGGAATATTAGATCCGTTATAACATGGTCATTTTACGGAAATCCTCTCGGGTGGAAATTCATTAGTGGATGCTTGGAAGCTACTTAGCTTACAGTATTTTTCGTAGAATATGCGCTTAATTAGCGGTTAATTTTCCAAATGTTTGTGCTCGTGTGGTTCGAGGGTAGTCTGCGGAATTCAAATGTTTCATAGGAGACAATGCAAAAAAAGAGATTTTATTTTGTAAACGAAAACAACACGCGCCTACGAGTTGGGCTTGGTCCGGACGGTTATCGCGGCGGACTGTCGGACGGCGAGCTACCCATTGCTCGCCGTCCGGAAGGGATCGGAATCGCGGTGGCTGGGGCCTGAGGGCCGCTCCTTCGCGCGTGTACTTGCAGCCACCTCCTTTGCTAGGTGTCCTGTACCAAGGCCCGGCGCGAGAGATCGCCACCGCCGATCAGCCCCACGAGGGCACGGTGATGCTCCGCCCAAGCTGGGCACAGCTCCACCATGTCCTCCGGACGTTCCGCACAGTGGAGACACCTGGGCGTCACTTCAAAATAGTACCACCTCAAAATTTCCTACTAAATGTGAATATTTTTCTTTTCTGACCATACAAAACCAAGTACTGACAGCGCCCTCACCTACTTTTCGTTTTGTAATGGCGTCCGGCAGGTGCATTCAGTTTGAGAGAATCAAAACGTTTTTGTTAGAGTTTGATGAAAGTTTTGAAGCCTGCACCTAAGTGCATTACTCTGTGAAAAAGTAATTAGCGTTTTACTGGATTTTTTATTAAATTGGTTTTTAATCACCTCTTATATTATAAAGTAGAACAGTTAACGTATTAGGTTTTCAGAATATTTGTGCCAAACGTATATTTTTCAAATCTCCTAGTTTGATAAAACTTACCACCACGGTCGTCTTGAATCTGTGCCTCTCACACTGAACATTCACGACAATTACTAATACATTACAAGGCAAAACTAAACTAATATATGCATATCTTTTCAGGTAATTCAATAACGATTCTAGTGATATAACTGGTAGTGATCTAACTAACGCAGTATCGAAGATATCATCGTTATAATAAGACGCGCCAAAATTTCGCGGGAATAATTTGCGATTGCGTAGCATGTGTTGCACTGGCGCAATTACGGGTTCACAGTTGAGAGGCTAGATGGATGATAATCAAAGAAAATATTATAAGTAGAATAAGGAGGTTTTGAAAAAGACTTTATTAGCTTTAAAAATAGGAAATGAGTTTGATCCAAATATCTGCAAGATATTCAGACCCAAAACTATTTCACTCCATACCAGAAACCATAAGCTTTAAATGAAAATAATTTTTCGGTATACCTATATAATTAATACTCGTCCAGACGAATCATACGATCCCAAACTCGATGGGGTTGTGTTAAACTACGAAGTTCCTATAGCCACCTTCCGGTTCCATTATCAGATCAGCTGCATGTCAAAATAATTTTGCATTGTCATCTGATTTACACATGCATGCAAAATTTCAGCTCAATCGGTAACCGGGAAGTGCTATTAACTTGCAAGATTTGATGACAGACAAACATCGGGACAGGTGAAACTAAATAAAGCTTGTAAAAGTAATAAGTTAACCAACGCTTTAACTTTAAGTACTTATGCATAAACGGAGACCCACTTCTTTCATTTTGGAATTGGAAAATATGCCAGTTAAACACTTAGATTTTAAAAAAATTGTTTATTTTGACTATCAGTGACGTCAAAAGCCACTACCGTTTCTAAATAAGTAAGATTGATTAACCAAAATAATGATGTTGAAGAAATCGTATTATTTAATAAGTATTTAAACTTGTTAAATCTTTAAATTCGTTTAGTTTTTGTGAAGTTACTTTTTTATGAATGTTATTTATTAAAGTTATACTTAGCACTTTTTCTATAGTAATTAATTAAAATATTATTTTCATGAATATAATAATATTGAATATACACATATATACATTACATTTATCATGACTGAAAAAAGCTGAAAGCTTTCAGCAAACGCGTATTTTGAGATAGTGAAGAGTACGGTGTTAACGGTATAAGATAAAGAAGGTTCTGAACTTTGTGGTAATGGATAACTAGTTTACTTTAATTACTATAATTACCAGATATTTTGCCAAAACTGAAAAATATCCGATACGATATCCGATTCTCCTAAATAAAGTTTTCAAAAGAGCTCTTAAAATACCTACGGTTTAGGGGGGGGGGGTTTGTCGACGGGGAAAATCATCTTTGACGAAACCCGCTCTTGGGCGGAGCGGGAGATAGTGTCAGACTCTTACTGACTAAAAACCCCGCGCCGTTCCTTCTAGCCTTCATACTGGGGCACGAGCTCCCTTTCGGACAACCCTGTCCCCTGTAGGCTTCGACCCAGCTGGGCCTGCTGCTGACAACTCCTTGAGGCGCGCGGGAACAGTGCGCGCCGTCGACGTCTTGGACTCAGTCCATTACGGTTAAGAATATTTATCAAACACAAATTCCCGCGAGCAAATCGTGGGCTAACTGCTAGTATAAATACTCATAATCCGTAAATCCGCCGAGAAAGAGCGAAAAAATTATTTTCTTAGTGACCGGACGATAATACCCAGACTAAATAAGGTCGGCCAATTAATAAGAAAAATATGTGTAGCGTAGCGTAATACCGTCACCGGTGTGGATACACCGGCACCGGTTGTTCGGTACGCTAAGCAGTCTAGGACGAAATGTCAGAGTACGCCCACGTTTATGTTATCTATAGACATTATGAGAAAAACTCTATTGTTATTTCAGCGACTTTCAGGTACTTATGTAGGTACATTCTATATTCTTATCTACACTAATCTATTAAATAGATACAGTTGGTTTTTTTGTTTCCAGGCGGTAATTTCTGAAAGTCCTGTACTCCTAGCCAAGTTGCTAATCTGCAACAGTTAACGAGAAAGCTTCAAATGTACGGGAACGACATCGTCTCAACGCTCAGTCACGTGGTCAGAACAAAAGAATTGGCGGCAAGGTCAACTCGAAGCATTCGACGCAAACGAAGCGGTTGTAACTTGGCTAGGGGGCTGATCCGAAAGCTAAAAATGTTCACCTACAGAAAGCTGCTTTATTTCCGACGTACGCGTACGCCTATGCCACTCAGGAAGCTAAAGCTAGTTTTTGTCTAAAAAAACATGGCTATAAGCGTTTTTTGCGGCGCACAAAACATTGTAGACAACAAAAACATGGTAAACTTAAGATAAACACAAAAAACAACTAACAATGTATGTCTCATGTTTGCTCCAAATATATAACCATACATAATATGTTTATTTTCTATTTTTTACCCTTTGTTCTCGTAATCATTTTATATTCGTTTTTTTTTTATGCATCTGCCATGATGACACCTCCTATCACCACCCTAGGTTGAATGAGAGCGAATGCCGACGGTATTAAGCCCGCCTTTGTACTATTTTATGCTGCATGAAGTTTTAATAAATTAAATTAAAATAGTAAAAAAATATAACAATAGAAGCCTCGCAAATTCAATAAAAAATTCTGAATAGCGAAATTTTATTTCAAAAACAAAGCTTTGAAAAAAATCCGTATTTCCTGCAACAAATTTTGTAAAATATTCGAGTGAATGACGGTATTACCGATACCGAATGCTGGCAAAGCTTCACGTATTTTTTTTTTGTTTTCGCTCTGTCTTTTTTATCAAACATTGCGTTGGATTGCGTTGTATGAACCCGCGATCTTTTAAATTAAGCTCAGGTTTATTTTTTCACGATTGACGAGTGGGGAAAAAATTTAAATAAATAGATCCCCTATTTATTTAAATTTGGTTTATGATTGCTTATGTTTTTGTATAAGATTTCAATGTGCACAAAAAAATAAGGCTATAAGTAAACGAAGAGGTCCCCAAAGGACACGGTTGATTCTGGAGTTTCCGTTTCAGATTCAGCGTGAAGAAACATCCGAATGTCATCCAGAGGATACGGTGGAGGTCTGTCCCGTTTAGGCGGATCAACACCGTGTCTGGCTGGAAGTAATCGGCGGGGACGACAAATCGTGTCCGGCCCTGGTACAGGCTATGTTCCAGCGCGAGGGAGAATGCGGGCACCTTCTTCTGTGAAACAGTAATGCTAGCGAAGGCTGCACGTGTAAGGTAACGGACTTCCTCACGCCCCAGTCGCCGGGATCCCGACCCCATTTATATTCAGGTTTCGCATACTTATACTAAAAATAATGTTGTATAGAAATCAAAATATAAATTTGTGTAAAACTAATCCAGTAATCACCTTTGAAAATATGCAATTATACGTGAAGTTTGACTCTCCATAATGTACTCATACTTCTATTAAAAATATAAAAGTACATAGTACATCATAGAAGCCTTGTACATTTAATCGAGATTCTGAATGGCGACAATTTTGCTCAAAAACTTATAAGAGTTTAAAAATACCACGTATTTTCTGGAACAAGTTTTGTGAAATATTCGAGTAAATCACGGAATCACCAAAGCTAACAGAGTTTTCAGGCGTTATCTCCCGTTTTTCGCGTTGCCTCGTCATCGAACATCGCTTTAAATAAAGCAACAAGCTTTTAAACCATGCTCGAATGCTCGACGTTCACGATAGGTGAGTGGGGAGGGCCCTTTTAACGTGCTCGATAACAGCTCGTGGCTTGTTCGACACCGCGTTGTACCTGTCTATTTTGTGGTGTAGATCAGGCGCTGCGTCGGCAAATATTTTGCGATCAATCGCCAACACTATATGTGTGAGGAACGAATAAACGTTTTCTTTATCTTTCTTTCTTTCAACAAGAGTTTTGCAACGTTACATAGTCGTGTATTTATACGATGCTGCACCGTAGTACCGCGCAACCCTTTAATTCATGAATCCCCAAGTGACCACCGGTGGCCGCGCATCTATTGTCTTACTATTGTGTCTCTAATTGACGGTATCTGAAGGGTTAACATAATGGGCTGAAGGGTTAACATAACATAAATAAAACATGGGGTCGCATGGAAACCATGCAACCCCATGCGGAAGCGGTGTGCGTCACTTGCGCGCGGAGTGCGGGCCAGCTCCAATAACGTTTTGTAATTGATAGCGAGTAGATTGTACTGTAATTATGTGCGGAGCCGCTGTGATAGACAAGTTACATGTGTCTCGTATAAGAGACTACGGTATTGATATTTTAACTTTAATGCATTGAATATTTGTAATGAGAATAAAAGTATAGTGTATTTTGTAATAATTTTAACAAATGTAACTTTTGTATTTTTAATTTAATTTTAATTCTAAAAGTGAATGATATTTATATGGGTGAGTCATTATGGTACCTACTTGAAATAAATGTTGATATTTTTTGCTTTATTAGATTTGTTTCCGTCCCGAATAGCAGAATAAAAACTAAGATAATAGGAAAAACACCCGTAAAAAAAAACATCAAACACAAAAAAAATATAGCAATTGTCAAATACATTGATCCCAATCATTCCAAATTATTTGGTCAAAACATATACTTATTGACTGTTAGGCGGCACGAAGGTCGCCGGGTCAGCTAGTCTATAATATAAAAACCAATCACTAAATGTGTTGCTAAGCGCAAATCTCTTGAACAGCTGAACCGATTTCGTTAATTCTTTTTTTGCTGTGTTTGTTATTGTGAGGAGAAGGTAGTTATAGAAAAAATATGATAATTAGGGTAAAGTAAGGTAATAGGGTAGAATAGGGTAGAATAGGGTAGAATAGGGTAGAATAGGGTA